>CM059602.1:144155000-146788333 GCA_030412105.1 Cyclura pinguis
GCAACCAAAACGTAAATCATAAGAAAAGTGGAGGCTGGTGAAAGAAAAGAAAATCAGCCCTGGAGACTTTTTTAGAAGAAGCTTTAATACAGTCTCCAGAAGGTCCATAATGTTTTGTTTGCTTATGCAAGGCTTATCTGACCTGGTTGTTTCACCGCACGTGTACGTACTGCTTAGTTTTGAATAAAAAGTCTGTGGAAAAAAGTCGAACTGCTGTTTGTTTGTTTTTTGGTAGTACTGGAACCTATCCCTATTATTTCCATGTTATTTCTGCCTCTGGTACTAAAGTTTCTATTAAAGAAGCCATGCCCCAGGAACATATCTATTTTGTTAACTGAGGTATACCTATATATGCGCCTTACAGTTGCAACCCCGTGATTTTCATAGGTTTTCATAGGCAAAGAGTACTCCAGAGTTTTACCACTGCCTTCCTCTGAATATTGTCTATAGTACCTGGTATTCCCTGGTGGTCTCCCTTGTAGGTGCTAAACATCTCTCCTTAAACTGCAGATCCCAAGATTCCATAAGATTGGAGCCATGGTAGTTAAAACAGAATCATGGTGAGGGAAAAAAGGCTGTTCTCCCTGCCCTGATGAGCCTGCTATTGTTTTACCTGGCCGTGGGTAAACAGTAGCCTGACCTACAGAAATGATTTGAAACATTTCCTGCACAGAGTTAAGTAAGAGGAATGTTCCATTTCTGTAGCCATTTCCACACTAGACTTCCATAGCGCTATGATTCCACTTTCAACATCCTATGGAGTCCTGGGGTTTGCAGTTTCGGGAGGGGCCGGCAGGATTCCATAGGATGTTGAAAGTGGAATCATAGCGCTATAAAAGTCTAGTGCGGAAATGGCCTGTGTCATGCAGAGTTTCCAGCTGAGGAGGAAAAAAAGACCTGCCTGTATTCCGATATGATTAGACAATGTGGTGTAGTGGTTTGAGAGTTGTACTACAACCCTAGGGACCAGGTTTTGATTTCCTGCTTGGCCATGGAAGCCCACTGGGTGACCCCGGGTGCATCACACTCTCTCAGCCCCAGAAATCCCCCTGATAGGTTTGCCTTAGGGTCACCATAAGTCAGAAAGGACTCGAAGGAACACAGCAGCAAATGTTCTGATATAATTCTAAGTGGTTCAGAGAATAGACACAGTAAATGGCTGAAAAGTCAGCAATTCAGACTGCTGGTATCAGTAAGCAAGAAAAATTGACAACCTTACTTCTTCCACACTTCAGTGAAAACCCCAGAGGATTTTGACATGGTGGAATCTGTTGTTGTTTTTTTTGGTTACTTCTCATTTCCAATAACTGCCTGGCTGTATTTGCTGTCTCTCACCACAAATACTGTTTCCTTTGGCCTGGAAGAATTTTTAGAACGAACTATTAACACAAAAAACAGGGTTTCTGCTTTAAACGAGAAAACCAGCTATGTCTGTGTGACTCTAATGGCACTATGCTAAAAAAACAAAACACTAAGCAAAACAAAACAGCTAAAGCAAATGAAATTTCCCCCAGCATTTTTCATCTTCATGACAACACTGTCTGTCAAAGCATAGCCAGTAAGCCACGTAGTAACTCTATATGAATGTCTCGTCAGAAGTGTTTGTTGTTGTTATGGGCCTTCAAATTGACTCTAACTGGCTATTTCTGCACTGCACTGTTACAGTGCTATTATTCCACTTTCAACATCCTGTGGAGTCCTGGGATTTGCAGTTTAGGGAGGGGCATTTAGAATTCTCAGCCAGAGAGCTATTTGGCCTCAGCAAACTACAAACCCCAGAATTCCACAGAATGTTGAAAGTGGAATAATAGCACTATAACAGTATAGTGTGGAACTGGCCTTACTGTGACCCTATCATAGGGTTCTCTCAGCAAGATTGGCTCGGGGAGGTTTCCCACTGCCTTTCTCTAAAGCTGAGTGAGTGCAACTGGCCCAGTTTCTGAGGCTGAGCAGGAATCTGAGCCCTGGTATCCCAGAGTTCTCATCCAACATTCAAACAGCTATGCCAGCCTGCCCCCACGCCACCCCCATTTAATGATACAATTGGAAGTCCCTACCCATGGAAACCAATCAATAGTTGCTGAGCTTCCAGCAATCCTCCTTATTAGCACTACACTGACACTGCCATACTGAGTCGTAGGTAACGAGAAGCTTCTACACATTATAGAAAGCCCAGACTGCAGAAGATTACAGACAACCAGGATTATCAACTTTTTTCCTGACAGAACACTCTTTTGTCTTTTAAAGATGTTTGAAAAGACAGAAATCCATTGTCTCTCCATATGAAAAGAAGCCTTCCCTTGTAGTATTTCTGCTTTTATTAACCTATTAAAAAGTCCACAGTCTGAAATGAAGTGGCTTGACTGTTGGACCAGTGTCATGAGGCAACATAACTGTGTACTTTCTGCTGGGGGTCCAACACTAATTTTTATTTATTTAAAACATTTTGGAGGCATTTTACAACAGCTCATAAAATAATAGCAAGCAATAAAACAATTGTCAGTAGTAAAAGATGGTATAAAAATACTGGAAACTAAAACTGCAAAAATAAAGAGGTCTTTGCCTGGTGTCCAAAAAGACATTCATGGAGGTGCTAGGCAAGGCTTCTAAAGAGAGGGTTCTACAAGCAGGGTGCTACCACTGAAAAGGCTTTTTCTGGAAGCTTCTGCGGATGCTGTGTGTGATGCCAGCTCTAACTTGTTTTCCAGGGTGAATACTCAGAATGTGGAAACACATGTGAACAGAAGCATTCTTTATTGGAAAAGTACAGGTTGATACCAAACATAACTTTCAGTTGCCAAAACTGAGGATCGTCAGTCCACTAAAGTTTATATAGATTTCAATTAATAATTATTAAATGTGCATTACATTGACTGGTGGAATTCATATGTCACAATAATTCATCAGCCACCCTGATCCTTTCCAGGTTTCCTTCGGTTGTATACATTCCTGCATTGCCATCTGCTCTCCTTTTATTGCTCTTTCTTCCTTGATACCCTTGCCCAGCATCCTGCTCCTCTTTGATCTCAGCTGATATACAACTTCTCCACTGGCCATCTTTGGTGTTATGCTAGATAACAAAACAATCTTTGAAGGCTAGTTTGGCATCTGGTTACCCATCAAGGCACCTCCAAAGAAATATTCTGTTTATTGCCTGGCCCTTGTTTCCCAGGAACAAGTACAAATCATACTATAGCAATCTACAGTATCAGACTACCTGCCTTGGTACGATATATCAAGGCACTATTTATGCAGTAATACAGATATGTAATACAACATGGATGCAAACAACCAAGGTATAGAACAACCCCATTAAACAAAGTTAACAGTCAGTACTAACTAGACCTGCTTAACACATATCAGGACCTACTACACTGGCATACAACATAAGACAAGACATCATAACATAAGAGAAAGTATTGACAATTAAACTCCAATGCAACTACTACCTCCTATAACCTGCTTATTGTATACAGTATTAGAAAGCATAACATAAATCAGCAAGCCTCTTTCATTATGAATCATGTCATGCTGACATGACACTGTGCCTCCTCTTTGTGACTGCAACTTGTTCATCTTTTTACTCTTAAGTATATGACACCAGAGAGGAGAGCAGCCTGCCCCTACTTCTTGCTCTCTACACCCCATCCAAAGAGCGAGGGCAAGCAGACGGGCAGCCATCATAGTAGAAAGGAGGTAGGCCTGTTCCAAACAACTTAACCTAGCTGCTGCCCCCATCTCCCAGTCACCACTGGGAGCAGGAGGGGTATTTAATCTGTTCTACAACTGCAGTTTTTGCTGAACTGAGCAGAGACAGGGCAACTAGAGAAAGTGGAATTAAGATACTAAATGCACGGATCATAGCAAGGACTGATTAGCTCTAAAATGAAGAAAATGTTGGAGGCTACTACCAAATAGGAGTGCCAGCTGGCTAGGAAAAAAATTCCCTGCCCTACTTCTGTGCCTTTCAGAGAGGTGTGATCTGCAGATCACAGTGGATGAAGCTTCACATGGCATGGAACTAAACTTTTATCCTTTGCTCATTTTCCACAGCTTAATTTGCTAAAGGAGAGTTGAGGGTCTTGGCTTAAAAGATTAATCATTTTATTGCAGAAACAGCAAACGAGACTCAAACTATCAGTCCTTCCCTGAGAGTAGAATAAATGTTGACTTGTTGGCTAGGTTTCTGGCATAGGCACAAACAGGTTTTTCTCAAGCACTCACTGCCCTATTTAATATTTACTGCATTATCAATTAGGGTTGCCAACTTTTTCTGGCAGGGTTTCTGAATCTTTAACAGGTGTGCAACAAGAAGGAATTCAGCAAGTGAAGCCTCTTCCTCCCATCAATGTACTGACATAACTGGGAAAAATGTCAGTTGCTGAGATTTATCTCAGCTGCAAAAGAAAGAGGGTTGAATTCTTGGTTGCCAAGCAGCTGCCTGACTATGATGTCAGTTGGCAAAGTTTACTTCCTTTTCAACTATAAAACTACTTCTTTTACATATTCTGCTTCCGTAAGACAACAAATGCCCCACTAAATTTTCACCAGCCTGCTCCCTCATCCAGCCAGTAACCAAAGTTTTCAATTATCGGCGTAATGTAACAGGTGATAATGTTTAGCTCCATGCTAAAGGTTCACTTGCTGACTTTGCATATCAAACCTCTGTGAGAAACATGCAACAACTTCTGCTCCCTTCCACAATGAGCTATTTAATAAGCCTACCTGCAATAACAAAATAACCATTTAAGTTCACCTGCCTTTGTCTGAGAGCTTGACAGGACATTATTATCTATACAGCGTCAAAAACTAACAGAATGTTTTCATTTACAGCCTTATTGTTCAACAACCAAACAACATCTGACAATTTGAACATACTTTTGGCAAGTATGGGTAGAACTGAAAAAAGAAACATGATTAAAAAAAAATACTTCCCCCCCCAAAAAAAACTAAAAAAAAAATCTCAGGAATCTAATACAACTGTCCTTACCAATACAATGGATCTTTCCTGGCTTTCTAAAACCAAAAGTCTGTTAACCCCCTTAACTCACCACACCCAAGACACCTTCTTTGGAAATATCTCTAGTACCTTTTATTTGAGAAATGGCACAGAGTAAAACTACTTGCTGCCCAAATCGTATATAGCAAAAGAAATAACTCACCCACTAGTTCCTGGTCTTTGAGCTTGAGAGAAACGCCAGTCTGTGTTAGGCTGTGCTTGCTGCAAAAGAAACAAAAGAGAAGCTTAAGGGTTTTACCTCTAAATTTAGGCTTATTTAATTTTCTGTCACTTTCGCCCTGGATGTGCATTAAAGTAAGACAGAAGTGCAGAAACAGAATGGGAAGGACATACAGGTGTGCGCATAAGCTCTGCTCCCCCCTGTATTTGCACATTCAGCTACTAAGTGAGAACATTTGCAGATGGTTCTGTAAGTGCTTTTGACACCCTCTTCCCCACTTTAGCTCTAGGTATGAGCAGGTGAACACACCTGCATGGGGCTAGACAGACAAACAAAGAAAAAGATATAGAACTTATAATAACTGTCCTCTATTTAGATGTGAGTAATAAATACACACAAACATATAGAAGTGGATAACAACATATTCCAAACAGATATGATTAAATAGCATGAAGAGAAAGTTCTCTAATCTTCCAGAAGGTAAGACATTCAGAAACTATTTCATGAAATCAATGAAGCATGAAATAAGCTTGAAGGGGCATCATTTAAGCCAGAGAACATCAGAACATCAGGAATAATGAACTGAGGGTGTGAAACAGAACTAATTGGTACTCAGAGAGATCTACTGTACTGCCAACATCTGAAATGCTAATGGAATTTCTTAATGTATAGTCTCTTCTTAAACAGGCTTTTGATATAACGTCTTGCATTTCCTTTAATCTTTTGTTAGAAGTGTGCCTTGGGAGCTCTGTTATCTTTTTTGTCTACTGAGATTAAAAATTCCATTTCCTACAATAATAATTATTTCTTTAGAAGATACTACAGAAGACACACAGTAGTATTATATATGACTGGACTGAGCCATGTATTACTTTCCACCCACATTGTTGCATTATTAGAACAATGGATATCTTGTAAATAAAGTAGTACATAAAAGACTACTATGAATTTCGTGTTTGAATGGCTCTTTGTGAACACAGCTGAAAGACATGCCAGTGTCAATATGCAATGCAAATGTCCAAGTCTTCTAGTAATTTCCTTTATTAATCCTTCAAATTATGTCTTAATAACAAGGAAATGACTTGCAAACCATTCCTTTTTGGGGGTCTGACTTTCCTTGAACATAATGAAATAAACATGTATTTTAAAATCAGGGTGCAGTTTACTTTTCATTAAGATCAATTCCAGAACTCATTGAGTCCAGTGAATCTGGACACTTAGCTCTGAAAACAAACAAAAAACTAATCCAAGGTTTCTCCGGTTGAGTAATGTCTGGGAAAAATAATCATATATATTGTAGCTACATATTATGAATATACAGACATAGATCACACAGACACTTCCTACAGCAAGCTACTCATTCTGTACCCCTCATTCCCTGCTTGTTTCTGTAATTTGAAGAAACAGAGGCTGCAACAATAAAATCCTAGTCCTAAATTTAAACATCTAAATGTAGGCATTTTTTTAAATCTATTTTGGGTATCTAGAACTCCCACGAACATAAAAAACCCAGTTAAGTTTAGGAAATGGTACCTGTTTATTCAAGTTCCTAAATGTGGATTTAGGCATTCCTAAAAATGGAGGTAAAGCCCTGCCTCTGCCTCAAAAAATGTCAAAAGTTCTACACTGTTTCACAAGATAGCAAAAGCCAGGGTCAAGTCAAAGTGAAATATGTAAACAGTAAGGGTTGCAAAACAATCCATGTAGAATATCATACACTGCAAAATAGTACATTTATATTCAAGCATGTCTTCATAGTACTAGCAAAATTAAGAGGTAAAAATGAAATATGCTTTTATACATTTACTGTAGAACTTTAAAAATTGCTGATGTATAAACTATGGGCTTTTTTTCTTAAATAAGCTGAAACTGCCATCTTTGTTGCACGTTTGCTACTTTCCAGCCCTTATATTAATTCACTCAGACATTTTTATTACAAAATCTCCAATATCATTCACAATCTTGACTCCTGCCATTCCTATGCAAAAGACATGACCTAAACTTAGATCTTTTGAAGCTCCTGTTCATTTCAATGGAACTTGATGAGGAGAAATTTCCTGTGAATTCTGTCCATAATCTTATGAAATTTCACTTGGACAGTTTTGTAAATATTACTATGTCTTAGAATCACATTAATACTCATGTCTATTTTGAAAAATGTATAGACAGTTTTTTGAACAAAATTACCAAGCAACACACCATCTAGATCCACTTAAAATAGCAAAACAACAAAACCTCAACAGCTGCTCTCTGAGGAAAATCAAATTATTAGTAGTTATGCCCATTTAACAGATGCATCTCTTAAGGCATTTTATTCTAGGCTTTTGATCTCTTTATAATAATATTTTTTTCTTTTGCCAAATGACAAGTGAGAATATTACCTTGTATTGATAGATACATGTCTCGCTTGACAATTACCATAACTAATAATGGGAGAAAGGGTAGAGGGAGAGGACTTTTTACGGGGTCACTTGTAGGCCTCACCCTTTGACCCACTGTCACCTTGACCTTGAGAAGACCCAGTCTCTTGAGCTACAGGATGCATTAGGCACAGTATGTGTGAACAAACGTGTTTGCAGATACCACAACCAGCAAACAAACATGTATATTCATGCGTGCCAATTCACCCTCTTCTTTTGAACCCCAGCTTGAAACTCACCTCTTCTATACCACCTTTGCTTTAGTCCTCTAGCTCTCTTCTCCAGCTGAATTTGCTGTACACATAGAGGAAAAGCGCTGAACAGAGCTCACAGATTTCATCTGCTTCCATTTATCTGTAATTAAATTTGCTTCTCTCCCCTTTCCCTGTCTACATTTAGACTGTGAGTTTCTTGGGACAGGGGCATATATTTTGCTCTTGTTACTCTGTAAAGTGTTATGATATTGATATAATAACACATTAATAATGCAGTTTTAAAAAAACAAGCAACCTCAGCTACCTGAGCAGGCTCATGTGTAAAACTGACTCTTCACCCCAAACAGTGCAGCATGTGGGGAGTCAAGTCAAGTGGTCAACCAGTCAAGCGGTTACTTGCATTCTTCTCCCACCCTAAGTTAGCACAGATGAAATAGAGAATGGAAGGCAGTTGAACAGAGAGTGATGTGAAGACAAATGGCAACCACACATGCATCTTATAAAGAATGATTCTCTTCAAAATGTTGGAGGTCCAAATCTTCCCCCCGCCAGCATCTCCCATGAATATGACCTACTCCTTCATTATGCCTAGCAGATGGAAGTCCATGGTAGAGCTCCTCTTAAATATGGATTGAAAACAGAAACCTGAGGCAACATTTTGATGTATCTTACCCCATCAGAGGGAGTCTGCAAAACACTGCCTGCCTGCTCAAAGGCAAGAATGCTCTCTGCCGTAGTAGAATGACTGAAAGGTTTAACAAAAAAGAACTCTCCCTGTTCAGACATTGGGGAGAGACAAGACTTGTAGTGCTGAGCTCCAGCTCCACCCACTTCAAGGTATCTGATAAAGCCTTCTGGATGTGGGTGCCCCCTGAAATTTATGGTGGATTTCCGCTCTGTCCTCCTACTACAGCAGCGTGACATGAACCAGTTAGAGACACAGAGCCCAGATTTGAAGCACCTGGCTCCTACTACAATCATCATTACACAAGATACCAGAGAGATGGCCACAAGAGAGATGATAAGGTAAAGAGTTAAGTTGGGGGCTCTGGAAGGAGATTTAGGGAGAAGGTCCAAGGACTTGGAAAAGTCCTGCACAGCATTATCTTCTGAGGAGATCAGTAGAACCAATGAGGCTGAGAGAGTTGGCACCCCATTGTCTCTCACCTCTACCACCAACCTGTGAGATACCCCAGGCTCCCTTAGTGCCCGAGTAACCCGGATCTCTCCTGAATGGCGTTCCACTTTGAAAGCAGTGGCCTCACTTGTTTCCTGGAGTAAACTGTATGAAAGCCAGGCGTTGTGGCCACTGTCAGCATCCACAGCCACCACTTTAGTTACCAGGTACCCAGGTTCCACAGGAAGTAGAACTGACTGGTGAAAGGCTGAGCCCTTGAGAACCTGAGGGTGTACAATCACAGGGGCGTTGTCGTTCTGATCCACTACAAATAAGTGAATGGTGGCTGTACTGCTCAAGGGAGGGAAACCCGAATCCTTCACCTCCACCGCAACTTGAAAGACTTTTTCTTGCTCATAGTCGAGAACCCTAGAAGTGTAAATACTGCCATTCTCCTGGTTGATGTGGAAATAGGTTGAAATGGGCAAGCCATGGTTCCCATTGTCCACAATGGAGTAAGACAGTTTGGAGTTGACTCCGACATCTGGGTCAGAAGCTGACAGGGAAAAAACTAGAGTCCCTGGAGAGACATTTTCCTCCACGTGGGCTGTGTAAGAAGGGATGGAGAAAGTGGGTGTGTTGTCATTGACATCTGAGACGTGAATCAAGATGGTTTTCTGTGTGGACCTTTGAGGCATTCCAGAATCTGTTGCTTTAATTGTGATGTTATATCCAGCAGCCTTCTCTCGATCCAGAGGGCCATTGGTCACTAGTGAATAATGTCCTTTAAAGGAAGACACCAATTTAAATGGGACGTGTCTTGTAATCTCCAGGTGGACTTGTCCATTTTCCTCAGAGTCATTGTCCTTTGCCTGGATGAGTGCAATCACTGTCCCTGTGGGTGCATCTTCTTGCACCGGGCTGGACAAGGAAGTCAACATAATCTCTGGGCTGTTGTCATTGACATCAACAAGTTCTACTCTGATGTTACAGTGGCCTTCCATGGCAGGGGATCCCTTGTCTTTAATGTAGATAGCAATCTCATATGCACTGGCTTCTTCATAATCCAGCAGAGCTTTAGTCCTGATCTCCCCTGTCTGAGGATCCAGGCTAAATAAGTCAAGAAGCTTCAGAGGTGCACTGTTGCTGGGTTTGAAAAAGTATTCAACCTCTCCATTTGGACCTTCATCTAAATCAGTTACATTGAGTTTTGTTACAACAGTTCCTACCTGGACATTCTCTTCCAAATAAACCTTTGATACAGGTGGCTCACACACAGGAGGATTGTCATTCGCATCCAGGACGTGGACTGTCACTCGAGCAGTGCCTGACTGAATAGGATTCCCACTGTCCAAGGCTGTCAAGATTAAATGGTGGACAGCTGCTTTTTCCCGATCCAGGAGCTTTTCCAACACAATTTCAGGCATTTTGACCCCATCCCCCCTGACATTGATGCTCAAGGCAAAATGCTCACTTGGGCTGAGTTCATAGGTTGCAATAGAGTTGGAACCCGTGTCTGGGTCCTCTGCAGCTTCCAGACGTAAACGGGTGCCTGGATTGGCCACTTCGGTGATTTCCAAAGACACAGCCTCCTTTGGGAACTTAGGGGCGTTGTCATTCACATCCAGTATCTCCACCTCCACTCGGTTAAGTTGCAGGGGGTTCTCCAGCACCAGCTGAAAAGGAAAAGAGCACGTGGGGCTGGACCGGCACAGTGCTTCTCGGTCTAGCCTCTCATTGACAAGCAACATGCCGTCTGCTAGGTTCACTTGGAAGTAGTGGTGCATTCCCTCACTGACCAGCTGCAAGCGGCGAGCAGACAGGCTCCACACATCCACTCCCAGGTCTTTGGCGATATTCCCCACGTAAGAGCCTGGATCCCGGTCCTCGGGGACGGAGTAACGAATCTGCGCAGGGATGAGATCTGGCAGGGAAAAGACTGAAGCAAAAAGCACCAGCCGCTGCCATTGCAAACTCTGTCTGCCGTCCATGCCCAGCTGCTTTGCTCAAAAGGATTGCTGTTTCCGGCTGCTGCCTTTGCTTCAGGTGTCCAGCCGTGGAGGAGGAAGGGGGGGTGCCGTTGCCCTTGGATACACACTGTAGTCTGATGTCCCTCCCCCGAAAAGGTCTGCTCCTGGTGGCTCGGGGATGACCTGAAAGGGGTTGTGCGGCGGAAAGAAGCAAGCTGCAGCTGGGGAAGGGGGAGGGGGAATGGGTTTTAAAGCGCACTGATCAGCAGCAGCTCATTGGCAAAATGAGCAGCAGAGAAAAGGGGCTGTGAAATGGATACTGACAAGTGACAATTCCCTCCCCAGTAGTAGTGGTAGCAGCGGCGGTAGCGGTAGCAGCAGCAGCAGCAGCAGCAGCAGCAGCAGCAGCAGCAGCATCGGTATCAGCAGAGAAGCCCCCTTCCCAGAGCAGACCTATATGGCTTTCCCACCCCATTTCCCTCAGCAACAATTCCCCCTCCTCTCCCCCTCCTTTTCCAGGCAAGAGATATGAGGACTGACCCAAGGGAGCCACTGGCCAAAACTGCTCCCCAGACTGCCTTGAAAAAAAAAGCTGAAACTGAAGGTGCAGAATAGAGGAAGGGAGAGCTGCAGACAACATCTGCCTCTTGGAGGAAAGGGGAAGAAGGAAATTTAACCATCCTGCAATCTCCCTGCCTTCAAAAGAAAAAAAGAAAAGAAAAAAGATGAGACTCACAAATCCAGAGGGCTGTAGAGCAGGCAAGTACAATCTAACATAGCCTATGCATTAGACAGTGCAAAGATCCCTCCCACCCTGAAACAAATATATGCCACAGCTCATGTAGATGGAGGGACAGCCAATGCAAAGACATACACAGGTCTCAAGGCTGAAGCAGAGATGGGAGGCACTGCATGGAAATCTCTCACCTTGCTAAAGAAGCTGGGTTCAGTGAGATTGCTGCAAGAGGCTGTCCTAAGAGTCAGGTTAGGTTTCATGAATACAAACTCGCTGATATCTGAGACTGGAGAAAAGCAGGATCTGTATCCCCGAGCAGGAGGTCCTGAGGTGGCCACTTGTACTCCAATCATGGCATCTCCAGGGCTCAGCTGATAATGGTAATGCCCCATGATATGATCTGGGGCATCTTCAAGTCCAGCAGCTTTACTTCCACAGCATCCAAAGATGGCAGGTGTTGCACGTGCATTGCGGCGGATGCACCGAACTCCCAGGGCCACCAAAGCAATCAATGAGATGGTGGAAATTGCTGCCAAAGAGATGATAAGATATACAGTCAATGTGGGAGGTCCCTCACTTTCCACTGTGTGAGTAGTTAACCCCAGAAAGGCTTCAGGACTACTCTCCTCCAAAAGCACAATCACAGTGACAGAGGTCGACATGGAAGGCTCTCCTGAGTCTTTCACAACCAGAACAAGCTCCTGGGTAGGACTGTCTAGGTCCTGTATGGCTCGTGCAGTCCTTACCTCCCCACTGTGGAGGCCCATGCTGAAAAGATTGGGGTCGGTGGCTTGCTCTAAATGGTAAGAGAGCCAAGCATTTCGCCCAGAGTCCAAATCCACAGCCATAATTTTTGTGATTAAGACACTAGCTGAGGTAGACTGAGGAATCCTGAACTGTACAATTGAATCTTTTCCAATAAAGGGAAATCGGATCCAGGGTGCATTGTCATTTTGATCTAGCAGGTAGATGTGCACCATGATCCTGTTACAGAGAGGAGGTGAGCCACCATCACAAGCCTCCACCTGGAACTGAAAATGGTTGGTATGCTCATAATCAAAGGGGCTCTCTGCAAAAACTTCCCCATTTGTTGGGTTGATGGAGACGTAAGTGGTGGGATCTTCATCAAAGTCCTGCCCTGGGCTCGCCAAAACAGAGTAAGAAAGACGGGAATTCTGGTCTTTATCTGCATCTGTTGCAGAAACTGTAAGAAGAACAATGCCTACTGGATTGTTTTCTTCTAGGATGACTTCATAAAATGACTTGCCAAACTGAGGTGGGTTGTCATTGACATCAGCGAGAGTAATGGAGAAAGATGTGTGCTGGGACAGTGGTGGATTTCCTAAGTCAAAGGCATAGATGGTGACATTATATCGAGGAGTACTCTCACGATCTAGCTGCTCACTGGTGAGCAAGGAATACTGGTGCTCAAAGTCCTTCCGAAGTTTGAAAGGCAAGTTTCTGGGCAGCTCACACTGGACTTTGCCTTGATCTCCTGAGTCTTTGTCTTTGACATGTATCACAGCAACCACGGTGCCAGGAGGTGCATCTTCACTCATAGCGCTGGAGAAAGAGGTGAGAATGACTTCAGGGGCATTGTCATTAACATCTGTCACTTCTACCATAATACTGCAATGCTCTTCCATAGGAGGGGAGCCCATGTCCCTAGCCTCCACTTCAATCTCATACACATTGGCCTCTTCAAAATCCAGACTCCCTTGAACACGGATCTCTCCAGTGGTGCCATTGATAGCAAATATTCTGCACAAGGCTTCAGAGTTATGGCTGCTGAGGGAATACTGGATCTGTCCATTAGATCCTTCATCCAAGTCTGTTGCATTCAGCTTCATCACCAGGGTTCCCGGAGGAGAGTTTTCAACCAAGCGGGTATAGTAAGTGGGTTTGTCAAAAACTGGGTGATTATCATTGGCATCCAGGACATGGACAGCAATTTGGATAGTACTAGATTTGGGGGATGTGCCGCCATCCTCAGCTGTCAGGACCAAATGATGGACAGCAATGTGCTCCCTGTCCAGTACCTTCTCCAGCACTAGTTCTGGGAATTTGGTGCCATCTGTACGTGCCTTCACGTTGAGGTTGAAGTTCTCATTGGCGCTGAGGTGATAGGTCTGCAAAGTGTTTGTTCCTACATCAGGATCCTGTGCGTGCGGGATAGGGAAACGGGCACCCAGTACAGCCAGTTCATAGATCTGCAGAGCTATTGTGCTACTTGAGAATTCAGGAGCATTGTCATTGATATCCAAAATCTCCACTTCAATACGATAGAACTCCACTGGATTTTCAATAGCAAGTTTAAGATGCAAGAAACACCGCAGATTCTGCCCACAGAGCTGTTCCCTGTCTATTCTGTCATTGACTATTATGATTCCAGTGTTCACATTCACAGAGAAGTACTGGGAGTCGGAATCAGAAAGCACCTGCAGATTGGCAGCTGCAAGCTTTGTTACATCCATTCCTAAATCCTTAGCAACATTTCCTACAAAGGCTCCTCGAGTGAGTTCCTCTGGGACAGAGTAACGGATCTGTGCAAAACAGCAACTCAGAAACAGACAGAAAGCAAAGGCATGCAGAAGTCCCAAACGCCAGGCAGAGTTTTCTGTTCTGAGCATCATTCTGAAATCCACAGCAAGAAGCTCTAAAACTGCAAAACAGAAGCTATTTATAGAAGACAATATCTCTTTAAACCCCCTCGAGAACACACCACCTATCTTGAAGAAGTATGAAACATATGAGAGAGAAAGGGTCTGTGGTCAGTGTTTACCTCTCTCATTCATTGTTTTGGTTTGAGAGAGAGATTGACACAGCTGTGGAGGGGAGTGGTACGCGCCGCAGATCTTCAATGTTAACCTTCTGTTCATTGGCCAAGACTGCCTTCCTGTTTATCCAATCAGCAAACTCCTTTCCAGGACAGCAACAGACTCACCAATCCGAGTCTAGAAGTTGCTACTGTGTGAAAAAGGACCGCGTAACCTGCTGTTTTTAACCTAGAGACACCAGGCTAAACGACAGACAATGGAAAACAAAGCCCCAAATCTTGTCTGGTTTTGGCTTCTGTGTTAGCTATAGGACCCTTACAAGCACGAGCTGCAAAAACCATTTGTTCTGAAAGCACAGTGACACCTCTCCTATTATATCCAAAATAAATTGCTATTTGCCATTTTCTACAAAGAACAATAGTTAAATGAAAGCGAGCAAGCAAGAGTTCCTGTTTGCTATCATCCCAAGCTTCCGGAACAATTATTTCAACCGCTTAATCATCACTAAGTTTGTGAATTAACAACTCAAAATTGAGATTTATTTGGGAAAATGTCAAAATGCCAAAAACCTCCACCACCAAACCACGGAAAATTCAGAGCAGCTATAAACTGTTCTTAATAGATGTTTGAACACATATGAATTATGCTCAGGTTAAATGTTTTCAGGGGTGGTGAAAAAATCAAGGCTCATTTTTAACTGAAAGAGAGGTTTGAAGTTTATACTTGTAACAATATCCAGAGTGTGAGAGAAGACAACTTAGTGATGACCAGGGTGAAATTAATGACAACCTAACGTTTTGTGGTGTAGTGTTTTGAGTGCTGGACTAGGACCCTGGAGACCAGAGTTCAATTCCCCGCTCAGTCACGGAAACCAACTGGGTAACTTTGGGCAAGTCACACACTTTCAGTCCCAGAAAACCCCATAATAAGTTCGCTCTAGGGTTGCCATAAATCGGAAATGACTTGAAAGCACGTAAGTCGGAAATGACTTGAAAGCAGAAGCAACAACAGCATTTTATTGTAAAGTTACACTCTAAGCCTAATTCTTGCTCTCTCACCTCCACCCCCTGCTTTCTTTTGGGGCTGCTGTTAGCAGCCCCAAATTCACATGATTCACAGGAAGGAATTCACACGATTTACTCGGCTGTCATGGTTTCTCTTACTTAACCAAGTGGTAATGCTACTCCCCACTCTGACAAACATGACATAATTCTTGGTCAAGGTTCAAGTCTTATTGGAGACATGACATTTATGGCCATTTCCGTACTAGCTTGTTATAGCACTATTATTCCACTTACAACATCCTATGGAATCCTGGGGTTTGCAGTTTAGGGAGGGGCCTCGAAGGCCCTGGATTCCATAGGATGTTGAAAGTGGTATAATAGCGCTATAACAGGCTAGTGCAGAAATGGCCTATGTGTGGGGGGGAAAAAGGAAAAAACGCCGCCTCACCTGCTTGGGATGGTTCAGTGTATCAGTACGAGAAAAGAAAGAATCAAAATCCCTTGTCAAAGTACTTGGCTGGGGGTAATCCACAGGCCTCATGAAGGTGAAATCGCTTCTGTCGGACCCTGGGGAATAGCTGGCTCTGTAGCACTGGCTCTGTGAGTCTGTGGGCCTGAGTGTGACCTCCATGTACTTCAGTGTGCCGTCTGAGTTCAGCTGCAGTTTAGGGCTGGACTGTTTGAAAACATCTCTAGCAGGAGTCTCACTCAGGCTGCAGCAAGAGGAATCTCTGCTTTTTTTGTTCCAAAAACATTTTGCAGACAAGATGATGAAAGTAACGAGGGACACAATGCTAACTGCCACGAGTGCTATAATCAGATAGAGAGTCAGGTCAGATTTTTCTTTGGGATGAGTCAGGAAGTCATGAGACTGAGGCCGCTCCTCAGATGCCTTGTCCTCCAATGAGACCAAAATGGAAACCGTAGTGGACATTGGGGGGTCTCCATTGTCCTTCACCAGGACAAGGATTTTCTGTGCTGTCAGATCTGTTTCTTGGAAGTCTCGAACAGTCCAAATTTCCCCAGTGTAGGGAGCCACATGGAACAAAGAAGGGTCAGTAGACTGAGGAAGCAAGGAGTAAGACAGCCAGGCATTGTGACCTGAATCTGCATCCACTGCTGTGACTTTAGTGACCACGTAGCCTGCTGGTGCAGACTGAGGAATCCTCTGGAGTGCTGATAATTCCTGACCAGCCACTGGATACAAAACAATAGGTGCGTTATCATTCTGATCCAGTATGAAGAGGTAGACCGTGACACTGGAGCTCAGTTGGGGTGACCCAGCATCCCGCACAGTAACAGGGATTTGCAACACTTGAAGCATCTCATAGTCAAAAGAGTGCTGGGCATAGATGTTCCCACTGTCTGGGTTGATATAAACAAAGGAAGAGAGAGGAGCATCTTGAATCTGACTGCCTGCAACTGAGTATGTGAGCCGAGAATTGTCACCCTCATCAGGATCAGCGGCAGTCACTGTACACAGCAAAGAGCCAGGTGGGTTGTTCTCCTTCAAGAAGGAGGTGTAGAAATTCTGAGAGAAGGATGGGGCATTGTCATTAACATCTGAAATGTTTACCAAGACTGTGACATCTGTGGTTAGAGATGGGGATCCAGAGTCTTTGGCAGCCAGCTTGATGGTGTACTGAGAGACTGTTTCCCTGTCCAGTTTCTCATGAGTAATTAAGGAATAGTGGTTTTCAAAAGATTTAATTTTAAAGGGTAAATTTGGTGATATTTGTAAGCTCACTTTTCCATTGGCACCTGAGTCTTGGTCTCGAACACTGAAAAGTCCTACCACTGTCTCTAATGGGGTGTTTTCTGGTACTGGGTTTACGAGGGAGGTAAGCACAATCTCTGGGGGATGATCGTTCTCATCCTCAACTTCCACCTGAATAACACAATGGCCTTCCATCTGTGGAATGCCTTTGTCTCTAGCCCTCACATGAAGTTCATAGAAATGGGATTCCTCAAAATCCACAGTTCCCTGGACATAGATCTCGCCTGTGTGGGGATCCAAGCCAAACAACTTCTGTATGGAATCAGATGTGTGTGTTGCAAAAGAATACTGTATTTCCCCATTAGAACCTTCATCAGGGTCACTTGCATTGAGTTTGAATATTAAGGACCCTATAGGGATGTTCTCCAAAAAGCTGATCTTGTAAACCGGAAGATCAAATGCAGGCTCATTGTCATTATTATCAAGGACCACAATGGTGAGCTGAGCTGTTCCTGACAGGAGAGGATCTCCCCCATCATACGCAGTTAGTATGAGTTGGTGTTCCGATTGCTGTTCTCTATCTAGAGGTTGCTCTAGCACAAGCTCGGGTAAAAGCTTGCCATCTTTCAGATTCTTCACATTAAGTGAGAAGTGGGGATTAGGACTGAGTTGATAGGCACTGACCGAATTGGTCCCCACATCAGCATCGTGTGCACTCTCCAGTGGGAAGTGTGACCCTGTGGTGGCAGACTCGGCTATCCTCAATAAAAGCCACGGAGAGATGAAACTGGGGGAATTGTCGTTTATGTCCAGAATCTCCACCTCCAGGTGAAAGAGCTCCAAGGGATTTTCTATGACTACTTGGACTGGCAACACACAGACCAAGTTTGCTCCACACAGGGTCTCTCGATCTATCTTTTCATTCACTATCAGAGCACCACTGGCCAAGTTAACTGCAAAGTACCTCTTGCTCTCCTCAGAACCCAGCTGCAGCCTGCGATTGGAAAGATCTGACACAGTTAAGCCCAAGTCCTGAGCCACCTTCCCCACCAGGGTCCCCAGCTCCGATTCTTCCACCACAGAATAGTGGATCTGTCCTGGAACCAACACCCAGTTGAACAGCAAAAACAAACTCTGTACTTGCCATTTGAAAGAGGGTTGCCAGGACAATTGTGCCTTCATTTCTGAAAAGTCCTCTTCTAGAAGAAGTCTTTATGGTATTCCAAGGACGAGGAAGTTTCGGGACCTGGATGCGTGCTGGTTTTAAAATCCTCCAGTTTTTCCTTCCAAATGAATTTAGGTAGCTTTTGAGCTTGCCTAGCTGCAGCAATAGAGCGTTAGTCAGAGAGCTGAGGGGGTGGATTGAGGCAGGGAATCTGAATTACAGCCACAGCGACGATGGGGGAGGAAAGTCAAGGCAGAAAGAGTACCCCCTCCAAATCTGGATCAGCACCTGACTGGATGACAGCTCCATCCACTCTCCACCATGACAACTCCACCTACACCCTTAAAGCTGCAGTCACATGCAAGGTTGGGATGGCAAGACTCATCACTTCCATTCTGCACCCCTAAATGTAACTATTCAGGAGGCTGGTTCATTGCTGGTTTTGGCAGCTAAGTTTAGCAGCTCAGATTCTTGTTCTCAAGGAAACAGCACGTCCAGGAAGCATGAACGGTACAAATCCTCATTGTTCACATTAGCTAGATTCCTTCCACCTCATCTGAACCAAAGACAAACTCTCAGCTGTAGGGAATACAGAACCATAGTCTCTCTGGCTAATCATTCATCTGCTTTCCCACTTGCTATGAAAAAAGTATTTGTTACAGAACCACAGAGGGAAGATATGAGGGAATTCTCACAGAAAGTGCTTCAGCATTTTGCAAAGCATCTTCTATGTAGAAATAAATATAAAATCATTGGGCATTACCAGCAAAATACAGGCCTTTTCAGAATATTCACTTCTAAATGCACGCACAACTAGGAACATTCTTTACATAGTGCAAGAATGCATAAGCTTCAAACACTGCTTGGGGCTTCCCAGTTCCATTTTCTGGGCTCTCTAAAATTACAACATCAGTCAGTGCAGCAGTATTCCTGAGTAAAATCATTATAATTGAAGAGAAATGGAGTGGCTTTGATCAGTAGGAACCCACAAACTAAGCAACATTTAGGCTGTAGTGTGAAAGGAGAAAGGGCAGTATACAAAATACAAATGATTTACACTGATATATCTTAAATGATAGAAACACACTATATTTTTCTCCTCTGGATAATACTGTGGCATTCAAGTATGAACCATATAACTATAACAGGCTCAGAAATAAACCATTAAGATAGGGCACTGTGTTCTCAGATCCTTTTGACTGATGCCTGTTCACTTTCTTCCCTCCTACATCCTTTGTCTGCTTTTGAAAATACCAAAAAGACATAGATTCTACTGCCTTTCCTGGAAAATTATTCAACTCCTTAACTTCTTTTGTAACTAGAAAGGCCTCTGATGCCATTTAATGTAAAACCTAGGTCCCAATAGTTTAAAAGCATTACTTCTTGTTAACTCTTTAAACAGCGTTTGCCCTTCTGAGTTCTTTCAAAAAACAACTTGAGTTGGCAACTTATGGTCCCTGGGATGGTGTTGGACTATAGTTCCCATGCTGTGCATTCAGATTGGCTAACTGTGAGAAATTATGAGACTTGCAGTCCAACAACATTTGAAGTGCCACACATTCTTTCCCTCTTGTTGTAAAGAGACATAACTGCAAATACCAAATACGTACTTTCAGCTGACAAGCTTGACCACCTTAATACAAAACCTGCATAATATTCAAATCACCTACTGCAGCATCTTCAGATACGGAAGCAAAATCAGCTGCCTTAAGCACTTACAGAATAGTATTTCAGATCTCACCTCTTTCGGTTCCTGGGAAAGGCTGCTGGCCAGAAGAGTGTCTGTGCTGTTTATATCCTGCTGAGTGACTGGCTTTCCAATTCTGACATTTGTCCTTTCTAAAAAATGGGTCTGATTAGGTCTTAAAAGAGTAAAAGGAGAAACATCTTCTGCAATGAAGGCAGTAGGAAATTCCACTTTTTCCTCTGGGCTCAAATGTATAGAGAATGTGTCAAAGTGTCCCCCCATTGTCATGGGGTTTCTTGCCTTCATGTCATTGATCCAAGCTATATCTGTCTGTTTTGCTCTCAATCTTTTGAGACATTTTATAGTTAAAAATATAAATGCTAAAGTAGAAAGTGCTGAGATTACTATCAGGGCAACAATTAGATGCAAAGTCAGGTTGGAGAGTCCATCCTGTTCCATGCTAGACCTCCTGAGTCCTGCCATGCCCAACTCATGTTCCTGTTCTAAATGAAGCATTAGTGTGGCTGTGGCAGACAGGGGTGGTATCCCATTGTCCAAGATCTCAACAACAAGTTCTTGGGAAGGGGCATCTTGTTCCGCAAGGGCTCGGATTGTTCGGATCTCTCCTGTGAATGCTGAGACTTTGAAAAGGCTTGTGTCTGTGGCTTTTTGAAGCTTATAAGAAACCCATGCATTCTGTCCAGAATCTGCATCTACAGCTGTCACTTTGGTAACTAAATAACCTTCTTGTGCAGAGAAAGGGACTGGCTGCTGGGCTAGAACTCCTTTTGTTATCACAGGATACACAATAAGAGGAGCATTATCATTCTGGTCTATAATGAAGATGGACACGGTAACATTGGTACTAAGGGCAGGTGTACCACTGTCCTTAGCTTGAATCTGGAAAGCTACTTGTTGGGTTTTTTCATAATCAAATGAGCAGCCACTGTAGATGGTGCCATTGTCCGTGACAAAGACATAGGAGGAAACAGGCACTCCATTTATGATGTTCTCCACCAAAGAGTAAGACAGTTGCGAGTTCTGGCCGAGATCAGGGTCAAAAGCAGATACAGAAATAATTGGTATCCCCAAAGCATTGTTCTCAGTTACAGTGGTCTGGTATGCAGGCTGCAAGAAGCTAGGGGGGTTATCATTCAGATCAGATATGTTTACAAGGAAACTACTCTGACTTGAAAGTGGTGGAGAACCAGAATCTTTGGCTGTGATTATAACCTTATACTGTGAAATCTCTTCTCGATCCAGAGGGCCGCTTGTGATCAAGGAATAGTGGTCCTTAAAAGAAGGTACAACCTGGAAGGGGATATCTTCAGGGATAAGAAGCTGTACTTCTCCATTTTCTCCAGAATCTCCATCATTCACTCTGAGGAGCCCTACTGTGGTTCCTGGGGGAGCATCTTCTGGTATTGTGGCAGTTAGGGAAGTGAACCTAATTTGGGGTGTGTTGTCATTCACATCTGTTACCTCCACTAAGATACTGCAGTGTGTGTCCATGGAGGGAGATCCTTGGTCTTTGGCCCTGACATCAATTTCATAAGATGTGTCTTCTTCATAGTCAACACTTCCCCTGACTCTTATCTCTCCAGTCTCTTCACCAAGGCTGAAAATTTTCCGGATTTTCTGAGTCATATGACTGCTGAAGAAATAGGAAATTTTACCGTTTAGTCCCTCGTCCTTGTCTACAGCATGTAAATGTACCAACAGAGCTCCCACCGGGGCATTTTCTACTAGAGTAACTTTGTAGACTGACTGATTAAAAACAGGGGGATTGTCATTGGCATCTATCACTGACACTACAATCTTAGCAGTTCCAGATTTAGCAGGAACTCCTCCATCCAGCGCTGTAAGCAGCAGGTGGTGAAACTGCTGCTGCTCTCTATCCAGTGCCTTCTCCAAAATCAGTTCAGGTTTACTTCCACTTTTATGAGACTTAATGCTCAAGCTGAATTGTCCACGTGGACTCAGTTGGTAGGTGCTGATTGAATTTGTACCAATGTCCAAATCTTCAGCACTCTCCAGAGGGAAGCGGGACCCGGGCACTGCAGACTCTGCAATCTCCAAATGGGTAACAGTGGTAAGAAACATTGGATCATTATCATTCACATCCAGGAGCTCTACTTCCACACGGTGGGAAGCCACGGGGTTTGCTAGAAGGAGCTCTAGATAAAGCAGGCAGTGCAGGCTGGGCCCGCAAAGCTCTTCTCGGTCCAGCTGCTCTCTCACTACCAAGGCACCATTCTGAGCCTTGACTTCAAAGTACTTTTCGACAGTGCCAGACATGATCCGCAGCTGTCGAGAGACCAGCTGGGCAACCGCAAGACCCAAGTCCTTAGCCACGTCACCCACAAAAGCCCCAGGAGGGAGTTCTTCAGGAACGGAATAACGGAGCTGGGTCATCTCGCCAGCACTCCGGAGAGAGATAGAAACCAAAAGCAAAGCTCTTACTTGCCACTGCAGATGTTGCCTTTTCCCTGGAGAGTGCATGGTGTTGCCTCTGTTGGACCTTTGTCCTTTCTGATTCCAGCACAGCCAAAAATAAGACAACAGAATCCCGCTTTAGATAACGGAAGCACTGAGAGCTGAGGACCATCCGCATCCCTTATCTTTTTTCCCACAGACAACCAAACAGCAGTGCCTAGTCCAACCCAGAATCAAAAGAGGAGGGACTTCATTATTAATCAAAGCAGAGACTGGATTTCTGCAATCAAGGGAGGTTTTGATTGTTTGCAATGGACCACCCATTTCCCCCTCCCCAACTCCAGCAACAGTGTGGGGGAGGTCTTAAAGTGCCAGCACAAATGTTGAAAAGCTGGAAGCCTATTTGCCAGCTGTCAGTGACTGGATTTCCCAAGATAATTATCTGAACATTAAGTCCTAGATCATTACAAGCTTTTAGATTCATTAATGAATGTCACAAATATTTAAACTCGATGAACATCCTTTTGTTCAGAGTGGTCAGGGTTATAAGCTAAATCAGAGAACTGTGTATTTTGTTGACATCCAAGTTTTGAATAATCTATAAAAAGCAAGAAACATCAGTCAGTGTACAATTAAGTGATGTGCTACCATTTGCCATATAAGACCCTTTAAGGGACCCAAGCTGTTTGCACATGATAAATACCTCAAACTAGATGACATTCAACAATAGAGACAAGACAGAATCTGAAAGCCCTCGACTGCCTTGCCCTCCAAACAGAGTATGCTGGGAAAGACTATCGACACATCCAACTATTATTTGCCTCATAGGAGCTTAGTGTATAAAGCAGAATAAACCACACCAAAGGAAATCCAGAGGAGAGGTACTCTTATCAGTTTTATCAACAATAACCTGCTGTTCCCCAAGGTTTTTATTTTAAAGGACTTATTCAAGGTACTGAACCACATCCTCCAAATAGGTTTAGCATTGTGGATAGCTCCTTTAATGTTCAGACCAAACGCCAGAGTGGCTTCATTGCCCCACTGACATGGAACCACCAGCCACCACTGCATACCAAACAATGAGATGGGGTCTATAGCACATGGGTCGTTATCAGGGAATACTGCTAGGACATTTATTTCTATTGACTTATAGGCTACTCTATGGAAGTACTACTCTCTCCTACAAAGCGTGTTCTCAAAGCACCTAGCAAGTAATAGAAACAACAAGGAAGGACATACTACTGTCAAAAAATATGTTTCATGGACCTGCAGTAAATGATACAGATATCTTTGAAAATACATACTGGTATGTCCTTAAAATGGATGAGTCTTCAGAGTATTACAATGGAGGGGCAGATGAGCCAAACTACTGTTGAAACAGTTGTAATCCCTGCCTTCTGTCTGCATCACAAAATGAATCATTTCGATTTGCTTCTATTGCATGCTATCTATGTGGTTGAAAAATGGGTACCTCCTATTCGTGCAGGCACTGTGGAATAAAAAACATGCACAGTGGTTCTCCTTCAGGAATACCATAGTCAAAGTGTAGTGGAAGGCTGTACATTGTTCCTATTTCATCTGAATGCTGTGAGTCAGGTAATTATTACAGTTCTACAGTATATTATAGAAGAATATTATATATTACATTATATTGTATTATTATATTATGTTATATATCACAATATACATATTATAACATACACGAGACCACTGACAGGGCAGAATATGGAGAAACAGAATGGTTTCCAACTGGTAAGGGAATCTGTCAAGTCTATACTTTATCACGCTATCTCTTTAACATCTGAAGACATCAGACCTTGGCTCCATCATAAATCAAAATGAAGACTCTCATCAAGAGACCAGAAAAAGACAAAGATTTGGAAGGGAAGCTAGGGAAGAACTAGGTAGGATCCTCACATTTAAAGAAACATAATTAAAAATCAAAGTAAAATCATCCATAGTATTTCTCATTTCCACATATGGTTGTGAAAGCTAGACAATGAAGAAAGCTGACAGAGAAAAAAAAATCAGCTCATTTGAAAAGTAGAGCTGGAAGAAAGTTCTTTTGATTCCATGGATGACCAAAGTGACCAATAAATGGGTTCTGGAGCACATCAAGCAAGAACTCTCCCAAGAAGGCAAAATGACCAAAATGAGGCTACCATACTTTATACACATTTAGAAAACATTTCTCATTACAAAAGAGAATAATGTTTGGTAAACTGGGAGGCATTAGTAAAAGAAGAAGACCACATTATAGGTGAATAGACTTTTCAAGAAAGCCACCATCCCGAGTTTATATGACCTGAGCAGGACTGTTGATTACTAGGGTGTGTGGAGATAACAGTAGGTGTTTCCTCTTCAGTTTTTAATCTAGCACATACACTAGGCTCAGTAAACTGTGGTAGGGGCCAGTGTTTGCCCCCCTGACCCTCAGCAGGCTGCAGAACTAATTATTCAATTGAAAATTGACCAAAAATGTAACCTGGAATTGACCAGAAGGAAGGAAATTACAATTATATAGATGGCAACTTGAGTATAAGGGCGAGTATAACAGAGTTCACTACTGTATAAGATTATAATCTTACATACAACAAAATACAATGAAGGCGAGTATAACTGAGTTTACTACAAAAATAATGCTCACATATATATCTCTAGCTGGAAACACACAACCTTTTCCAATAGAATTGCAAATATCATATAGCAAGCAAAAAATATTCCTAGATAGACTCAATGTTATTTCATTAATACATACTAACACTACACTACTTAGGAAGCACTATTTAGGAGAAGCATTTGAGTTCAGTTCTCAGTACACATTCGTACCATCTAACTTTCCACATAAAGCAAATATCACTGGAACTGAAACAAAACTATCTTGTCTTTCTAAACCTTTCTCTTTACTGCAATCCTAGCAAATATTTGGTGCCCAGGAAAAGAACTACAGGACAAAATGATGGAAGCAGGAGATCTTGAAATGGACACAGATGAAGGAATTCTTTGAAATTATTGACATTTGTTTTTTTTCCCCCCTCTTTTTTTTTTTTTTGCATTGGACTAGCTGGACGCTTTCTGACAATATTCTCAGACAAAGGTAGCAACAGCAAATAACAAGGACATTTCTAATTGATATATTAACACTGGTTTCATTATACCAAGTACTGGGCAAATTGTTCACAGTGGGCTGTCAAGCAATCTGGGTTTTCCTCTCTTGGGTCTGTGTGTAAAAAAACAAAAACAAACCCCTGATAACTCAAAACAGCTCTGCTGGCTACCTCCCTGCAGATGCAATAGAGGTAGAGAATAAATTAATCTTTGCTGCCTCTATTCCCACAGAGTAGGCCTTCATGTAAGTTGTAGCCTATCTTCAATCAGATGTGCTCCAAGTTTTCTGCCAATGCAACTCTAGTCACCTTCTCAATTGTTTCTTCATCACCAACTCCCCAGAAAACTGGGCAGCGGGCAGTTTGGCTCCATTCTATGAGAGAGGACACCATGAGAGGGGATCCTGTTCACCACTCTGGCCATTTCTCCATTCCAGAGGTTGGCCACGACTTCGACAGGATCACCTGTAAAGGCAGCAGGAAACTCCCCAAGAATCCTTCCGGATTCACAAGCCTCCTGGGATGGGCAATCTCAACTGGTTGCCCATCCCTGCAGAGGTTCTGAGTTCCAGTAAGTCTAAACTCCACCAAATAGTGATCTATCCATTGCAATGGAACTGCAGATAGTTTGTCCACTCCCACTAGCTTTATAGAACATTTTAGCTAGATGGAGCTGACATTTTTACATTTCTTGCATCTCTTTTTATTTATATTTAATCAATATTTAATCATAAATCCTGGGTTCAGATTCTGTTGTTGCACTGGGTCTGTATGTCCTCATCTTAGGCCATTTCTGCAATACACTGTTATAATGCTATTATTCCGCTTTCAACAACCTGTGGAATCCTGGGGTTTTCAGTTTAGGGAGGGGCCTTTAGAATTCTCAGCCAGAGAGCTCTTTGGCCTTAGTAAACTACAAACCCCAGAATTCTACAAGATATTGAAAGTAGAAAGTACACTATAACAGTGTAGTGCAGGAATGGTCAGCTGTTAAAGTAAAATTTCTTCCTTCAAATTTGATCTTTTCAGTTGTGATCAGTGAGGGATATTTCACACAACACTAACTGAAAACACTCCACATTTGTTATATGTTTTAGCAGAGAGCTCCTTGGTGTGTGAAACTGCTATGCACATTTAATTCAGTGCATATATTGCACTGCTGAGTGTAACTACTTCAGGTAAAAGTATATGAACATATGTACTGTTCTGAACATACCTGGAAATATCTTTCCTTGTTTTGCATATCTCACATCCAGATGTCTTATATATTTGCCAGATACCTTGCTGTGCATGATTCCAAATTTTAGTAGTTAAAGAGAAGTAATTATTATTCCTTCTGCTTTTGTTAGGTATGATATCTGGTACTGCTTAGCCTAACAGCAGCTTAGAGTTAATATATCAAGCTGCTATTGCCCAGTGACAGCGTAAATATTTTTCTCTGAACTTCCCCATTTTTCTGATTATGGTCATTTCCTTTGCAATTTTATTGACTGAGTAAATTGAGGTGGTAAAAGGAAGTGGCTCCAAATATCAAGTGGTTTGATACATTCAAAGACTAATTTAGATATCAACAGATTAAAACTACTGATTATATCAGACATAAGGGAATTTGTGTATTTTTGAAAAATTGAATTGTATAAAGAATATCAAACACTGTTGAAAATAAACTCTAATTTAAGCAACAATTAGATAAACTCCTGCTATCAACAGGAATAGGAAATGATCAATATTTCTTTATTATGAAACATTTTTAGATACACTAAAAGTGTAATATTCATGCATTTGACCCCCACTTGAGTAAAGAGCTGCAAAACTGCACTCAGTTCACTGAAATGGTGACTCTGGCAGCTATTTACAACTCAGTTTCTCAGTGGCTCCAGCTGCAGTCTGCTTTGATTGCATCTGGCTGGGCCTTTCCAAGAACTTTACTAGAACTGTGCTCTCTTGTACAGTCTCTTGGCTTCCTAGACATTTCTCTGGCCTCCTTTACTTACTCAGCCAGAGGCTACCATAACACCCCAAAACAAGTTCTTTCCTCTGCTAGGTGTCAGAATACACACTATGCATTTATCCGTTGTTGGTGTGTGTCTTCACAGTACTTTCTGACTTATGGTGACCCTGAGGCGAACCTATCACAGGGGTTTCTTCTGTAGACTTAATCCAGTGTAACAATAACAGTCATTCCTTCATCCTCAAGGATCTGTAGGAATTATACTTCTGGCCTAATTCTCACTAAGACTATAGAATAAATCCAGGCTGTACTACTTCAAAGTGCAGGTGGGGGTTAGCTGGTTGAATGGTTCTCCATATCAAAGAAACCACTTCACACCATTCCAGGACTCCTTTTCCTGATTTTTAGATTTCTACATGCATTGAGGAGGGGGAGGAACATCCGTATAAGAGCAAGGAATATTTCATCATCTGAGACACAATCTAAATGCTTCAGCCCACACACAGGTTTACTACCTCCATGGCAAGCAGGCTGCTATTTCCTTTTTTTGCAGCCAATTCCCAGGATTCTTTGGGAGGAAACCATGGATGTTAAGCATGTATGAAGCAAATCTACATTTATGATGGGGACATATGAGATATGCTGTTCCTTGAGTTTGGTATCTTTCACAGACTTGGTTTGTTTCTCGCTTTATGCCTTACTTCCAAACTGATTCCCTGAAAGCTCTTGATTCCCCTTTGACTTACTTTGTTAATTCAGAGAACTTATCTGGAACTGCCCTTCGCTTGTCTCATTGCCATCCTTAAGACAAAATGCCTTAACTGTGACATAAGACTCCTGCCCTTTGCAGAGGCTGTTATGTATTGCAAACTTTCTGTACTAGCTGTCTACTACTAGACAATACAAAACTTAAGACACATTTTCAGGGATACAGAGAACTGGATCCTATTGATAACCCAATAAAGTAGACTCACTGAATCAACTGTTGAATAGTGTGAATTAAGTGTTGAATGGTGAGTCAACACATTTTTAAATCTGATTAATTTAGAAGATGTCTTCCAGTTGAGACTACCAAGAGGATTCCAACCAGATGTTGCCACAAAGAGGGACATAACAGATACACACATGTTTACTTTCATATTTTTTCATATCTTTTAAATAATGATATGAATCATAACTGGGTCTGCCCTTGAAAACAGCTTCCACAGCTTCATGCAGAATGTGACTACATTATCTTTGTGATATAATATTTCTGTTGACACTCAAGTCTTATAGATTTTAACCCATAAATCCATAAAGAGCTTGGGGCCTAAATACCTTTAAATCCTCAAGTCCAAGGACCAATTCTCTCTGGGGTGGGCTGCAAGTGGAGATCTGAATATGATTAAACATAAGACATTTCTGCTAGGTACCAAATACGTGTAGGGAGAGGGTTGCTGGGGATGAGTTGAGGATGGAATGCTCTTGTGGGAGCTCTCATGTGCACCCTGAGATGGTACAGCCCAGACATCATTTGACTGTGAGGTCTTTGTACCCCATCAGTCTCAAGGATCTTCTGCAAATGCTCTCTAAAATATCATTTTGTGCCCAGAGAAGTATCCTTGGTGGCAGCAACCCAGTTGTGGGACTGCCTTTCTTGTTCTTCCTCTAGCAAAGCCCAGCACGTCTTCAAACCCTTCACGCCTGAGCAATGCTGCAAAGAAGGCAAGGGCTTATTTTAATGGCTATTTTACGGTGCTGCATATCACATTCCATTATTTTCAAAGTATTGTTATACTGTGCTCCCCAAGAATAGAGAAAAATTCAAATAAATGGAATAAACTAGCTCTGTTCAACTCGAGAACCTCCAGCCTGAACACAACCTACTGACCACCTTCTGTTCTAGTTGCCTGCCTGCAGCTGTAAGACAAAGGAACTGTCAAAAAGCTGGCAAGCTGAAATACATGGCAGGTGGACGGCATTTGTCTTGGTGAGTCACATGTCGTGCAGTCCTGAAATAATAATTATAATAATGGAAAAGCAAAATCTAGAACTTCACTGAATTTGTGACTCCCCACACAACAATTTTTTGCTCTGTAATTTCAGATTTGCATCCTCCTCCATAGAACCATAAACATACAATAAACATGTATTTGAAATTACACCCTTGAAAGCATAAGCACAAAGAGAGCAGAAATAACCCAGTCACAAAAAGTACCGAATTCTCAGACGGCAAAGCAAGAACCTATTCTTGAAATACTTTCATTGTCCCAGTTCTCATTCATTTAGCTATAATGTTGTCATCCCAGAGTCAAACTAATCCTCTTGCTATGCTTTTCGCCATTCATTCAATCAAAAAGTAGAGTGCCCTGCTTTCTGACTGGCATGTGGTTGCTGGTCCCCTCCTGACCAGAGGAGGACTGGCCCTGGCAGTTGTAGGTCATTTCCACAGTAGACGGTTATAGCACTATTATTCCACTTTCAACATTCTATGGAATCCTGGGGTTTGCCCTTGAGACCCCTCCCTAAACTGCAAACCCCAGTATTCCATAGGATGTTGAAAGTGGAATAACAGTGCTATAACTGTCTACTGCGGAAATGGCTGTAGCCACTGTCATCTTCAGCCTCCCAAACACCTTTGGGCCCTAACCCCAGCACAGTGTCCCTCTGAGATGGCACATCAGGGCCAGGGCTTGAAAAAGTCATTTTTAAGTACTGTTCTCAGAATCCCCCACCTAGTATGACCATTCCTCCATTAAATAATTGGTAGCACCAGTCCCCCCAAGTTAGTCTTCCAAGCTCTGGCCTCGACATGGCCTTGAGAGGCATTCTGAGGAAATGCAGATGGCTAGGCAGCAGGAGGTTTCAATCCCTTCCGTGGTCTTATTTTTACCCATCCCTCCTGGCACTGCATGCTGCCCATGCTCATTGACACTCTTGCCATCTCATGAACAACTTCTGGTAGAGCCACCAGGATGAGGCAGGCCATAGGGCACACTGCCCAAGATAATTTTAAACCTTATACCAGCTCTATGGATAGGGCAACTTACTAACGAAAAGCAAAATCCACATCTTCACCCTTTACTAAGAGTGCAGGTCTTTTATATAACTACAACCTTGTAGAAACACATTTTTTCACACAATATCACTATTTCATCAGTTTCTGAGTATTCCATATTCACAGTGATTTGACTTAGCACAGGAAGAACTGTTTGAACTACCCAGGTTCACATAATACAGGAACAGAAAACACATGGGAAAGTCGTGGGAGGGGAGGTTGCGCTTAATTATGTTGTTAAACTACACACCACCAGAGGGAGACATACGACAGGAAGAAGAACAGGTTTCACAGGAACTCTCACATTTCCAGGTGAAAAATAGGTAGTGGTCTGTGTTAAGGCTAAGTGAGGGTCAGAGCTGAGCTTGCCAGGTTTTATTGGGAAAGGACAACAAACATACATTACCTCAGAGGGCACTAGTAGTCTGCTATTTGTGCTTATTATCTGGTTATATATTGCTGGATCACATCTCGTGATAGTACTCTGGCGGCTCCCCATGGGACTGGGAGTAAAGGGCATTTTGTACAGCAGGTCACTCTGGCGAGAGTCTGTAGTGAGGACCTGTTGGTAGAAGTTTGGAGGAGTAAATCCACCTCGCACTGTGTCTATGTGGTTGAAAGGCCCCGGGGTTCTGTAAAGCGAGCTTCTGGAGGCCTTGAATATATCCTTGGACTGCCTCCACTTGTAGAACTTATAAATGCCCACCCCAACCACTGTGACAAAGAAGGCCACTGAGATCAAGATGACAGCAAGGATTAAATAAAAAGTCAAGTGCTTCTTAGTTTGGGGAGTAGTGGACACAGCAGTGAGGTCTGTCAGTGTCTCCCTAGATGGCTCTGCTATGGTTACAGTGAGGGTCACAGTGGTGGAGAGGGCAGGTTCCCCATTGTCTTTTATTAAGATGATTAAAGTCTGCTTGTGGGAATCTTCCTCCTGCAAAGGGCGAGCTGTGCTTATCTCCCCCGAGTGCAGCCCCACGGTGAAGAGGCTTGGATCGGTGGCTTGAAGGAGAACATAGGAGAGCCAGGCATTGTAGCCAGCATCCGCATCCCAGGCTACAATTTTAGTGACCATGTATCCAGGGCTGACTGTGGGTGAGATTACTTCTGAAAACAAAGAACTGTTATTTGAGGTTGGGTATAGGACTCTGGGTGGATTGTCATTCTGATCTGTGACAAAAACATTGACTGTGGTGTTAGTGGCAAGGGGTGGGATGCCTCCATCACGGACTTGCACCACCAACCTGAATTCCATTATGTCCTCATGGTCCAAGGGCACTAGGACATAAATTGTACCATTCTCTCGGTTAATAGAAAAATACCAGCCCACCAAATCTCCCATGGGTTTGTGATTTTCCAAGATGGAGTAGGAAAGGTGGGAATTCCGGTTCAGATCTGGGTCAGAAGCACTGATGTTGAAAATCACGGTCCCAGGACGGTTGTTCTCCTCTATGTACACTTCATAGGAAGGTTGTGGGAATTTAGGAGGATTGTCGTTTATATCAGACACCTTCACCAGGATTTGCTTTTCCTCACTGAGAGAAGGAGAACCTGCATCCTGAGCTATGATGGTGATGTTGTACTCAGAGGCGAGTTCCCTGTCCAAGGGTCCTTTAGTTTGCAAGGTGTAGTAGTTTTTAAGGGAAGAGCTGAGAGCAAAAGGGATGCCAGAAGGTATAAAGCAGTTGACTAGGCCATTATCCCCAGAGTCCTGATCTGTGACACTGAGCAGAGCGATCACAGTTCCTGGAGCTGCATCTTCAGGTACTGGGCTGTACACCGAGGTCACCGTTATTTCGGGGGTGTTGTCGTTCACATCAACAACCTCCACCAGCACTTGGCAGTGAGCCACAGCAGGATTCGCCCCTTTATCTTTTGCCTGGATAGAAATCTCGTAGGACTTGGTTTCTTCAAAATCCAGCAAGCCCTTGAGCCTCAGCTCCCCGGTGGCAGAGTCCAGGGCAAAGAGCTGCCGGACCCTGGCAGGGGTATGGCTGCTGAAGGAGTAGACGATTTCTCCGTTGGGACCCTCATCGAGGTCGAAAGCTTGGGTTTTGACAACCAGGGTGTTTAAGGGCGTGTCCTCTTTCACGCTGGCCCTGTAGACGGTCTGGTTGAAGACGGGGACGTTGTCGTTGGCATCCAGGACCTCGATCAGTACCTGCAGGGTGGCCGATCTCGGGGGGCTTCCGCCGTCCAGCGCGGTCAGCACCAGCCGGACTTCCCTCTGCTGCTCGCGGTCCAGCTCCTTTTCCAGCACCAACTCCGCGTACTTCGTCCCGTCCCCGCGCGTCTGCACGACGAGTACGAAGTGCTGGTTGGAGCTGAGCTGGTAGGTCTGCAATGAGTTGAGCCCCACGTCGGGGTCCTGCGCGCTCTCCAAGGGGAAGCGCACGCCGGGGCTCACCGACTCGCTGATCTCCAGCTTCATCTGCTTGCTCAGGAAGGCCGGGTCGTTGTCGTTGATGTCCTGGATTTCCACGGCCACGCCGTACAGCTCCAGCGGGTTTTCCACCACCAGCTGGAGGCTGAGAACGCAGGGCGCGAGCGTCCCGCAAAGTTCCTCGCGGTCGATCCTCTCGCTCACCAGCAACTTCCCGCTGCTCAGGTCCGCCTCGAAGTACTTTCGGCCGCCTCCGGACACCACGCGGAGGTTGCGGGCTTGGAGCTGCGGGAGCTCCAAGCCCAGGTCAGGCACCACGTTCCCCACGGAAGAGCCCGGGGGCAGCTCCTCGGGGACGGCGTAGCGGAGGGTGGAGGCGAGGGCCCGGTCCGAGGCGCCCAGCCACAGCCCCAGCCACAGCGCCACGGCTCGCAGCCATCGCGCGACCCCTCGGCTCCTCGCGGCGGCGGCGGCGGCGGCGCCGTTCATCTCACGAGGGAGGGGCGGCCCGCGACGCGCAAACTTTCCCGGACGGGCGGCCCCGGGTGGGCGCGAGGGCGCCTTCTAAAAGTTTTCAGCCGGCCCGTTCATGGCTCCGCCGCCGCCGCCACCGCCGCCGCCGCCCCCCCGCAGGCCCCCGGCTCGGGTTGCGGGGCGCTTGGGACGCGTCGGGCATCGCTCGCTTTCCCCGGCACGGCGACGGATGGGGCTCCTCTCCGCTCGCCGTCGGCTGCGCTCGCTCCGCTCGGCGACGTCCCAGTTCTCGCCGCATCCCCCGCCCAGCATCGCCGGGTCAACAGCGGCGCGTAGAGTCCCGGCCAATAACTGCAGGAGAAGGGCTCCCCCAGGCTCCCGCGCCCCGCTCCGGCCGCCGCTCCGCTCGCTCTTTCTCCGCGCGCGGGGCCCTCGCCAGGTCCCGAGGGGTGTCTGGGGGCGCCAGGCCTTTGCGGGCTCGCCTTCCTCTCGTGAGACTGCGAACAACGGGGCGGCCGCGGCGAAGCGCGCAGATTCTCTCGCTGGGGAGGAGGACTGGCCCCGCGACGGCGCGGCCCGGACAGAGGGGGAAAGGGGGCAGGGGCAGCCGCTCGGCCCAGGGCCACCGGGCGCCAGCGCTGGAGGGAGCGCTGGGGGGCCGAGGCGTCCGCGGAGGAACGGTACCGCCACGTCCATAGGCCATCTCCGCACGAGGCTGTCATAGCGCTATGATTCCGCTTTCAACCTCCTGTGGAATCCTGGGGTTTGCCGTTTAAGGAGGGGCTCAAACCTCAGGATTCCACAGGAGGTTGAAAGCGGAATCATAGCGCTATGACAGCCTCGTGCGGAGATGGCCATAGACGCCCGGTGAAAACAAGCGGACGCAAACAATCAGTGACTCCCACCCCTCTTTTAACGCCTTCTGCGATTTCTTTCTTTATTGAATTTACGTCCTGCCTTTCTCCCAAATGGGATACAGGGTGGCTTCCAATAATCTAAAAAGATGCTACCAAAAACACGTTTTTACAGCAAGCCAAAAAGAAGAAAAGTAATTCACAGACATGTATCTTTTGCAATTCCAGATCAACTGTGTTTTCAAGCAATTTTTTTTCCCCTAAGCTTTGATAAAAGTTTTAGGGATTTTTCTTCTTATAAGGACAGTAACAGTGGCTAGGATACTGATGTGTGTAAGTGTATTTGCAGCTCTTTATCCACTTTTTTTTAAAAACTTTCAGTATAGTCCATTTCCACCCTACCCTGTTATAGTGCTATTACAGTCATCCCTCCACATTCACTAGGGTTAGGGGCACAGGACCCCTGTGAAAGTGAAAAAACCATGAATAACTCTAGGCCCTCCCAAACCATATTTCACACACACACACACACACACACACAAAAATATGACCACCATATTCAACCCACCATGGATTCCTTTGAGGCATCACGGTTCCTTCACAAGTCAGAAGTGGGGGCCTGGTGGCGCTTAACTGTCACCTCCAGTGCTGCCCCACACCATTTTAAACAGGGACTTACAAGCCTTGTTCACAGTTTCTCAGTCTCACAAGGCTGCCGTCCCTATTGAAAATGGCATAGGGAGGCAGCAGAGGTGACAGCAAATAATCAAATCTGGATAATCAAATCCACAAAAGTGAAACCAGCAAATGCAGAGGGCTGACTGTATTCCACTTTCAACATCCTGTGGAATTCTGGGACTTGTAGTTTACGGAGGTCAAAGAGCTCTGTGGCTGAAAATTCTAAATGCCCCTCCCTAAAGTGCAAACCCCAGGATTCCACAGGATGTTGAAAGTGAAATAATAGCACTGTAACACTCTAGTGTGGAAATGGCCACAGTCTCAATGTCAGGACTGTACATAGCGGAAAAGTTTCCAGTCTCAATCCTTTGGCTTGAGAGAACTGACACTCAATAACAATCCCTTTAAAAATGACCCATGGAGGGCCGTGTGCAAGTAGGATCTCTCTTACTGCAGTGGGTCAATAAAGGAGGCACACAGCGGCTCCTTCTGCTCAGCTGGTCCTCAAAGAGAGGCTGCGAGGGAAGAGGCAGAGTCTCCCAGAGGGAGATAGTGGAGGATTTCTTACATGTTTTGGGTAGAAATCTCTACACTGCCTTTCAGTAGAAATTCCTATAGTGGTTAAGGGAATAAGCAAATCAAAGAAACGGTCAGAACAAACCAGAACAATAGAAGATAAAGACAAATGCCTAACTAAACGTGGTTTCAAACAGGCACTTGAAAAGGGAGGAATGAGTAATATATTGCTGCTTTTATTTTGAAGCAAGAGAATCCAGGTGCACGAGCAGGATCAATAGTTACCCCTCCTCCTTTCCATGGCCCCTTCCACAAGGGCTGGAAAATAACAAGGGAGAGGGACACCCCAACCAGGGAGGTCCCAGGTGGTATCTTCACCCCATCAAAGGGGGATCTCTCTCCATCCTCTCCCCTTTGCTTTCCCGTGCTGTGGTGGTGGGCTCAGTGCCTTTCTCAGTCCTCCCCACCACCCAGGGAGAGGGGCCCAGTGAGCAGCCAGAAGCAGTGGCTGCTCCTCCCAGCAGCAGGCAGAAGGACTGCTATTTACTGTACAATCTCTTTTCATCCATTCCGCTTCTTTCCTCTCAAAATAAAGGTGCCTTTCTTAAGCAACCTTTATCAAATACCTGTTCAGTGTCACATTTAGTTAAGTTTAGCAGCAGACCTTACCAATCAGATAAGAACGACAGGAGGAATAAAATTAAGTCTACTTTTTAAAGTTAAGCAGTAGAGAAGTCCCCCCGTCCCCTGAGTCAAGGTGCTGAGCAATACTCAGCCCTGTTAAGTACCCGAGTCCCAACCACTACAAGCACCATTTCCCTACTGTAGCAGCAAAAATACACTCAGAAGTTGTCATTTTAAATCACATTCAATGATACAGCCAGCCCCACTCTCCCTGGAAACGCTGCCACAATTGGGGTACAACACTGGAAAGGCCCTGTCTGTGAGAGGTTGCTTCAACTACCCTGGTCCTAAGCTGTAAATGTTTTAAAGGTCAAGATCAGCACTCTCAGGCTATTTCCACACTACACTGTTATAGCGCTATTATTCCACTTTCAACATCCTATGGAATACTGGTGACCTTCTGAGGCCTCTCCCTAAACTGCAAACCCCAGGATTCCATAGGATGTTGAAAGTGGAATAATAGCGCTATAACAGTTTAGTGTGGAAATGGCTTCAGTTGAGCAGGAAAGCAAACTGAGAGGCAGTGCAATTCTGTACCATCACTGTTAATGTGATCATCCATCCAGCACCAGTTTATTATGGACCTCCCAAATTCTGTGCTAATAGGACTTTCCAAATGGTGTTAAAGGGCAGCCTCACAGGGAATGCATAAAGAGTAATCTAACCTGGAGACTACAAAGCATGGAACGCTAATACTACTACTACTGCTGCTACTACTACTAAATTTTTATTGTTACCCATCTTTCCCCAAGGCTCAAGACAGGGTACGACATAAAATACAATTAAAAATACACTGTGGTTAAAATACACTAAAAACACATACAACCATTTAAAATACTGCAATCATGATTAAAATAAATACCATAATTAAAAATACATCATAATTAAAAACAGACTGGGTAGGCCTGCCAGAAAAGACAGGTCTTTAGTACTTTATTGAATTTGGACAGCCTATTTTGCTGTTGAATCTCTTCCAGCAGGTCATTCTACAGTCTAGCGGTGGCTGTGAGAAGGTCCTCTGGGTGACTGTTGGCGGTCTAGTCCTGGCCAGTTTAAGTAAATGGCCCCCAGAGGCCCTGAGCGTACGAGGTGGATTGTAAGAGAGGAGGCAATCCTACTGGTAACTTAGATTCAAACAATGTAGGGCTTTAAAGGTAATAACCAACACTTTCTACTTTGCCTGGAAACTAATTGGCAGCCAGTGGAGTGATTTTAATATCGGTGTAATATGTTCACTCCTTGCTGTACCTGTAACCACTCTGGCTGCCATATTTGGGACCAGCTGAAGTTTCCAAATTAGTACAAAGGTAGTCCAATGTACAGTGCATTTGCAAAAGTCCAACCTTGAAGTTACCAGTGCATGCACTACCATCTTTAGGTCATCCAATTCTAGAAAGGGGCACAGTTGGCGTATCACCCAAAGCTGATAATAAGCACCCTTGACTGTCGTATCTATCTGAGTTGATATTTGGAGGGACAGATCCAGAAGCACTCCCAACACAGTCTTTCAGGGAGAGTGTGACCTCGTCCAGAACTGGCTGACACACCTCCAGCTCCAGATTAGGACCCTGAATGGTAAAGCACGTCTGTCTTGTCTGGATTCAGTTTCAACACGTTTTCCCTCATTCCTTCCCCTCCCCCCATTTCCGCATTTTTTCATTTTTTTTAACTATTAGATGGAAACTTTGGTGCTACTCCTTACAACCATCACTCGCCTGTTCCTCCCTGCCACATAGCCTAGAGATACAGGGGGACTGGGTAAGAGGAGGCAGCAATGGGAGCTTGCAGTATAAGCAATGGCAAAGAATGTCACTCCCCCCAGCTGAACCTATGAATTCCCTTTAGGAGGCAGTAGGTGCTCCTCCTTCTTGCCTGCACCCTTCTGCAGGCAATGTCTGCCCTGTGGCTTTGTCTACAATCATCTGTTGTTGTTAACTGCTGCCAAGTTGCCCTTGATTGATGGTGACCCTATGGATGAGAGAAGACTTCCAGGTCACTCCATCATCAACCACCCTGCTCAGGTCTTCCCGATTCAAGGACATGGCTACCCATCTGTAATGCGGTTTTGCTCTTTTCCTACTGTTCTGAACTCACCAAGCACTATTTGTCTTTCCTAGTGAGTCATGTCTTCTCATGCTATGGCCAAAGTATGACAGTCTCAGTTCAGTCATCTTGGTTTCTAGGGAGAGTTCAGGCTTGCTTTGCTCTAGGAACCATTCTTTTTTTTTTTAAGCAGTCCAGGGTATTCAAAGAACTTTTCTCCAGCAGCACATTTTGAATGGGCATTCTAGTATCAGAGGGAATATGTATCCATTTATAACATTATCCACTGATAGCCCCACCCTCCATAAATTTGTCTAGTTCTCTTTAGAAGTTGTCCAAACTAGCGACCAACTGGTTACCCAAGTATTTTGCAAAAAAGATACTTTCTAAACGCATCACTATACAGATCCAGTGGGTAATTCTCTGTTTTATTATCATGAGAAAGAAAAACTTCTGTCTATCCACTTTCTCCACATTATGCATAATGATACACAAGTTTATAACTTTCCCCTTACCCACATTTTTCTGAGCTAAACCATTCCAAATGTTGGAGCCTTTCCTCACAGGGGAGTTGTTTCAGATCCTTGACTGCCTGCCAGCTCTATAATATCCTTTTTCCAAGTGTAGAGACCAGAACTTTGTAAAATATTATAGGTGTGTGATTACACAACATAGATTTGTATGCAGGCTGTACGATCTGGGCAGCTTCATTGTCAGTTCTTTTTCTACTTCTGTCCAACATGGATTTTGTTTTTTGGTCAACATGGATTTTGCTGTTTGGTCAACATGCTATTTGAGCTATCTACCACAACACTGAGTTCCTTTCCTTGATCAGTCACTATCAGCTCAGATCCTATCACTTTATTCTATCCTATCACTTCATCCAATCACTATCCTATCCTATCCTATCCTATCCTATCCTATCCTATCCTATCCTATCCTATCCTATCCTATCCTCCTATCACTTTATCCTATCACAAAATTCTTGCCCTCCTCAGTGGGCACTGCTTTCTCACCGTTGTGTGCCTTCAAGTCATTACCAGCTTATGATTGACCCTACCACAGGGACTTTTGGGGCTGAGAATGTGTGATGTGCTCAAGGTCACCAATGGGTTTTCATGGCCAAGCAGGGAATTGAACCCTGGTCACCTGAGTTACAGTCCAACACTCAGCCCACTACACCTTTTTAAACTGAGCCACATCTCCATTTCTCCACTTGGAGAGTTCCTTTTGGAGATCTTCTCAATCTGTTTCATTTTAATAACTTTAGCTGTCCTACAGCGCACTTCACTGTCTCACTATTCACCTTGAACTCCAAGGCCATTTCCACACTAGACTGTTATAATGCTATTATTCCACCTTCAACATCCTATGGAATCCTGGGGTCCTCAAAGGCCCCTCCCTAAACTGCAAACCCCAGGATTCCATAGGATGTTGGAAGTGGAATAATAGCACTATAACAGTCTTGTGCGGAAATGGCCAAAGTTATAAGAATTAGTTCCTTCCAATACAGATCTTTGTGATGGGTGAATGTTCACATTTGTTCATGATAAAAATTGACCATATAGACTTGCTCTCTGCTGTCTGTTCTATACCCAATTTCCAGTCTATAACAAGCTTCTCCATGACTGCTAAGTATTCTCATTTGAAAGGAGGACCAAATAAACAATATGTATAAGATCACTTTTGTACAGATATTTACTGACATCCTTAAAAAAACTAAAAGGTTAGAGAGTCAGGAGTGACCTTTAGAGAGTGCATGGTGATTCTTCTTCATCAGGATTTATACATCTATATTTTGTCTAGAGGATCAAACTGTAATGTCCTGGATTTCTCCCAGACTCCTTAAAAAAATTACTAGCAGTTCCCTAGTCCTCTGATATAGAGGATGATCTTAAGAACACAGTACCCGTTTGTTTTTTTTAAAAGATGACCCACAGTCATCTTTACCAGCAATAAATAAGTGTAAAAAATTCTTGGAACAAAATATAGATTACTGTGAAGCTATCTTCCATTGCCACCTCCAGGAGCAGAGAGTTCAAAGTTTCTCTAGTGTACCAGGAACAAAACCACAAAGGCAGTATTTTGTATTTTGTCCAAGCTCATTATCTATAGTAAATAAAATCAAAGAAACTAAGCCATACTAAACTTTAGCCTTAGTATGATAACCCTTCTGTGTTGCCATCTAGTATATATTTTGCTCAAAAGTTAATCCAGACTGAATTCTATAGGACTTGCTGTTGTGTGCCTTCAAGTTATTTCGGACTTATGGCGACCTTAAGATGATCCTATTATGTGGTTTTTTGGGGCTGAGAGCATGTGATGTGCCCAAGGTCACTCAGTGGGTTTCCAGGGCCAAGCAGGGAACTGAACCCTGGTCTCTAGGTTTATAGGTCAATGTTCAAACCACTACACCACAGTGGCTCTCTATAGGACGTAGCCCAGTGAATTATATATAGGATTTTAGGCTTAAGCAGGTGTGGGAACATTCTAAAACAGGGGTGGGGAACCTCCCTAGTTCTAGGGACTGCGTATACACCATGCCAGATCTGGGATGACCACACTTCACTCCATGCTTTTCCCAAATCTATTTGAACCCCCATCTCCATTTGCTAAGTTCCAATGTTTGGGGTCTGTTTCCAAACAAGCCATGATCAGAAGTCATTCCTAGTTTGGGAAAAAGCCCCCTGAAATAGGCCAGAGCCCTCCCAAAACATGGCAAAATTATCTCCTACAACTCCCAGGAGGACACAGGGGACCTTTGCACTATTTCTTTTTTTTTTAATCAGATGATCCATAGGCCACACTCTGCTCTGCTCTGCTCTAAAGACACACATGCATTCTGATCAAGTGGATCTCAAATCAGTACGTGCATCCCAAAAGATAGTCAAGCTTCATTGTATATATGGATGCTCCTCAATCACACTTTACAGTGCATGAATGGCTGCCACATGCCAACAAATTCCAAATTCTTTCTGATTTTAAAAATCAGATGCTGTTCTTACAAAAATCATATGTTATATTTTGATTCTGACAAGATGGCTTATACTTAAAAAATATAATATACTAGCATATATACCTGGCACTGCCCGGGATTTTATTTTTTCATAGGTAATACTTGTTAGAAAGATTTGAGATCCTGTGTCTCCAGTTCCCCAAACTGTCTTGCCCAGTACCTGTAACTTTTCCCCATATTCCCCAATCCAATCTGTAGTCAGAGTTATTAACATGCAGAGGTTGGGTTCCTGATGGAATGCACTGCCCTCCTCCTTGCTGCTAGGCATCGTCTACACAGCAACCGGCCTGAGGCCCAAGAGCTCTCTAGCTGAAAATTCTAAACGCCCCTCCCTAAACTGCAAACCCCAGGATTCCACAGAATCTTCTTAAGCAGCCAATCATATGAGGTCTTCGCCTGACACAGCCAATTATATGATGTCTTTGTCTGACACGGACAAACAATTTTTGACTTTTATATATTAGATGTAACAAATAAAACCAGATAAATGATGATCAGCACAATGTAAAGCAAAGAACAATATGGGGAGGTGGTGGTGAATTCAGCACAGACCAGATTCCTGGAGAAATGTTAATGTTGACAATCAGTCTCCAAGGAGGGCTAGTACAAAGAATTTGTTCTCCATGGCAGATCAGCAAAATCTCCCATGGCCTCTGTCAAAATGCACAGTATCCAGGTCCAGAGATGGGTGGCCAGGATGATCAAAGTTCTGGAAACCAAGCCTTATGAGGAATGACTTAGGGAGACAGGTATGTTTATCTGGGAGAAGAAAAGACTGAGAGATGATACGACGGCCAACTTTAAATATCTGAAGGGATGTCATATAGAAGACAGAGCAAGCTTGTTTTCTGCTGCTACAGAGACTAGAACAAACACCAATGGATTAAAATTACAAGAAAAGAGATTTCGCTTAAACATTAGGAAGAAATTCTCTACCGTTAGACCTACGTAGCAGTGGAACCCCGACAGCCTCTGGAGATGGTGGACTCTCCTTCTTCAGAAGTCCTTAAACAAAGGCTGGATGGTCATCTTTCAGGAGCGCTGTAGCTTTGTGTTCCTGCATGGCAGGAGGTTGGACTAGATGTCCATTGTAGCCCTTTAAAACTCTTAAGAGTCTATGATTCTAAGAGTAGTCAAAACAGTTCGACACCTAAGGTGTTTCTCCTGTTCTCTGTGACTATAGAAAGACAGAAATTTTACCTTTGGCTTGTATTTTGCACTGTGTTCTGTAAGCAAGGGAGGGTATAACAAAACTGAGTAGATTACTGTGTAGCAGAGTACTGTAGGTGTAAGACAGTTCTAGCTGCCTTCTTGAAATTATGGTTGCTATGAGAGGATGTACATTTCAAAAAGACTGAGGAGTGAGGGTACCTTTATTTGTATTGGGGAGCAGCAGGCCAACAAATGTGATTGTCATTTGGAAGTCTCACAAGGAACCTGATTGGACAGTGATTTTGCTCAGGAGATTTGAGGGAAAAAAGAACCAGCTGATCAGAGTCCCTGAAGAATCAGTTAGTGGTTGGCTGGCTGGTAACTGAATACCGAAAGACCAGAGCTAGCCAAGGAGGAAGCCTTCTTGTTGGATCCTGCTCAAGGGTCAAAGCAAAATTTTGAACCAACACCACTTAACATTACTTCAGATTCGTTGCCTTTCCAAACTCCAGTACACCAGCCAAAAAGGTAAGGAAAGAATGCTTTCCTCTTCAAGAAAGCTTGCATGGAATGCCCAGCCCACTCATACCACATTGGAGAGAAAACATATCCTCTTGTTACGGTGCAAATAATGCCCCCCTCCACGCACCTGGGGAAGAGGATTCTTATTAGATTCTGGATGTAGTTGTAGTTTGAGAGATTTTTCTGGCTTGGAGGGGAGAGAGGTGATGAAGGAGCTAGTCCTGCTCCAGAAAAGGAAGAGGAAACTTAGTTTATCAACCCCGGTACCCATTGGCTTGTATGGAATACTAAGCAAGGTACCTGGCTTTTCTTTTTTTCTGCATACAGATATAGGAATGCTAGTAGAAAAGGTTTGATATGTTTAGTTATCAATTAATACATTTAAAATTTACATTAGAAGAAGGAAATTTAATTATGTTTGTGTGAAATTGCCATTTAAGTTTAAGTTAAATGCCTACCCTAATCATTTCCATACTAGACTGCTATAGTGCTATTTCAACATCCTGTGGAATTCTGGGGTTTGTAGTTTACTGAGGCCAAAGAGCTCTCTAGCAGAGAATTCTGAAGGCCCCTCCCTAAACTGCAAACCCCAAGATTCCACAGGATGTTGAAAGCAGAATAATAGCACTATAACAGTCCAGTGTGGAAATAGCCTAAAAGCATTACCAGAACAAAGCTGAAAAATACCGTCCATGATTTTATTCTTTCCCAGTGCCACTTATGTCCCTGTGTTGGTTAAAGACAGAGTATACAAACTTGTGTAGTCCCTGGGTGGGGGATATCCCATTTAACAATAGGCCATCACACAGGCCAACTGTAACATATGCAAATTGCTTCCTCCCACCCGGGGACTACACAGGTATGTATACTCTGTCTCACTTCCTTGCCACCAGATCCTCTGAAGATGCCAGCCACAGATGCAGACAAAACGTCAGGAGCAAATACTAATAGAACACGGCCTCAAAGCCTGGAAAACCCACAACAACCTATAAATATAATTATGTTTCCCCCTTTGTTAGAAAACATCCAACTTAATTGATGTTAACTGATTCAGTTAGTTTCTATCATTGCCCTTACAGCAGTGTTTTCAAGCAACGTCACACATCTCTCAAAGCTGGACAAACTGTGCTTGCCATGTCTGGATGGAGCCATGGACTCTGAGGCTCCTAGCGCCTGCTGAAGGAGGGGTCTACTCACTTCAAGCCATTGAGGAGCAATATTCCATACTGCGTGTGTATGTGTGCAATCCTATAATAGTGCCCCTTAAATGATTTCACTATCCAGTTTCACATTGTACAAAGTGCAAAATCACATGTAATGGTTAGGGAAGTCTCTCACCTAGTGACTCAAGATGCCATTGCAGGCTTCACCAGACCAAAGTTCACTGAAATTAGTAAATCCATTCTAAATAATAAATAATCTCCAGAGGCATAATCCTAGGTTCTCTTTAGCACGCATGCTACGTTTCATACATTGGGTTTCAGATTCTTGGCACTGTGACTCTCTAGACAGACACAGATAAAGCAGGAGGTGCAGAATATCTTTGTCCCCTCATTGCACTCACTACAACTTTCACTGCTACGCAGTCATTAAAACAAATGAAGAACGTTTATGTTCCTTCCATCTCCCCACCCCGCCACTACCAATCTAGAAGATCAAATCTGGAAGATCAAATCTTGATATTGTCGACAGGACTGAATGTTAGACCTTTCATGTGTGCAATTAAGCGCCAGAACTTCAAGTTCTACAGTTCTTTCATTGATGCTGCCATTTTCTGTGCGCAAACGAACAATTTGCATTTCATATTGAAATAATGTGTCATTTATCTCTTTACTGAAAGAAAGGTATTTAAAATACAGTCAGCCCTCCCCATTTGTGGGTTTTACTTTTGCAGATTTGATTATTCATGGATTATTTGCTGTCACCTCTGCTGCCTCCCTGTCCCATTTTTAATAGGGACTGCAAGCCTTGTGAGACTGAGAAACTACAAATGAGGCTTGTAAGTCCCTATTAAACACGGTGTGCGGCAGCAGTGGAGGTGGCAGTAAGCCCCACCAGCCACTCACTTCTGCCTTCTGAAGGAACTCTGATGCCTCAAAGGAATGAATTTGGTGATCGTACTTTTTTGTGTGTTAAATATGGTTTGACAGGGCCTAGAGTTCTTCACAGGTTTTCCCACTTTCACGGGGGGGGGGGGGGGTCCTGTGCCCCTAACCCTAGCAAATGTGGAGGGATAACTGTATATATTAAAGTATCTCTGTGTGACAGAAAATAATCCTTTTGACCTCCAGTCCCAGCTAAAACTAATTTTTAAAAAATGTTCTGTGCTCCTCCTAGCCCAAGAAGTCTAGCTTTTAATGCCATCTTTCTTCCACAGTTCCTACAAAAGATTCATGGAACTCTGCCTTGTGCTAAATGTATTGTAATAAAAGGAAGAGCCACCACTATCTTTCATTCAGCATATTGTATTAAAGGCTTCAATGATAATTCACACTCCAAAATGCCAGGAAACCTATGTTGTTAAGAGCCACACCCTTAACAGCCATATTATTTAGGCAATATAGATATGGTACAGCATCCTGTGCAACAGTCAGTTCCACATTCACTATCATGTATCTAATATCCTAGAGGACATAATCAGGATATAAAATATCCTTAACAGATTGGACAAATGGCCAAAACTAACAAAGTGAATTTCAGCAGGGGTAAATTGAGGCACGAAAAGTGAAAAACACAAATGTGGGACAAGTGACACCTAGCTTGACAACAGTACATGTGAAAGGCTTTAGGGATATTAGTAGACTATACAATAAGTGTGAATCAACAGTGTGATGTGGTACCAAAAAGTCAATGCCAGTCTAAGCTGTATCAACAGAAGTATAGTGTCCATATCAAGGGATGTAAGGGTGCCATTCTATTTCACTTTGGTCAGACCTCATCCAGAATACTGTGACCAGATCTGGCACCATAATTCAAGAAGGTTATTGAGAAGCTGTAATGTGTTCAGAGGAGAAGAATTAAGTTGGTAAAAGGAAAGCAGGTCCTATGAGAGACAGCTTAGGGAGCTGCACATGCTTAGTGTGGAGGACAGAAGACGAGAGATGACATGATAGTCATCTTTAAATTGTCTGAAAGGATGTCATGCAGAAGATGAACTTATTTTCTCCTGGTCCAGAGAGTAAGACTTAAAGTAATGGATTCAATGGCAAGAAAAGTGATTCCACCTAAACATGTGGAAGAATTTCCTGCCAGTAAGAGCTATTTGACAATGTAACAGACTATTTTGGAAGGTGGCTCTCTTTAAAGAGAGGTTGGATGTCTGTCTCTCAGGAGTACTTTGGCTGTAGATTCCTGCCTGGCAAAGGGGTGGGCTAGATGGACCTTTCAGTTCCTTCCAACTGAATTATTCTCTGTTTCTGTGATTCTGTGTTGATGCTAGATGGCTGTCAATGGCAGAGTGGTAGATTTCAGTCCAGGTCTGTCTGTTTACCTGCTAAATTCTATCAAATGTAGGAAAGGTCAAAATGCAATCACACAAATGTCAATTCAGAGTTTGGATCATGTTTAAGAATAACAACTCTGAGAAAGCCTTCTCAATCCAGACTGGGTTTTGGCAGGGAGAACAGGTCATTTCAGTTTTTGCTCCTGTCAATTTCCTGATGTGGATCACCACTGCCACAGTGCTATTTGCTAAACATAAGGTAATTACACAGGATAAGAAATTTAAAATTAGAGAAATGTAAAGCTAATTTTGTTATACTAGTTAAACATTATGAAGTTGTTATCTGTTATAACAAAACTAAACAGAATGCAATTTGCTTAAGCAAACCCCTGGGAGGACTACTAAACTCTGGACTGTAGTATAAGATCTGACCAACAGAGGGCAGACAAAACCAATCTACAGCACTCAGGAAGTTAGTTAGTTATAAAATGGTTTCCCTGCTTTCCTGTGAAAAGCAAAGAAATCAGGAACAGATCCTCAATTCTGCTGCCAAGAATGAAAGTTCAAAGTTACCAGTTTTTAGTAAAACCAGAAAATTGTCTAGAAATACTTTCCACAGCATTTGCAAATATTCATGCCGTATACATGCAGAAGATTATATTATATGCTATAAAAATCTCAACATTCATCCGTTTAAAAAAATGAAACCTATTAATTTAGTGGTTTCCAAATGTAGATAAAGTGAAGATGTCAATGTCACAATGTCCTCTTCCTCCTCCTCCTCCTCCGTTCTGAACAAGCAAGCAAGGGAAATACTATAACTATGCAGTTTGAAAAACAAAGCTAGGTCTTATTCTCACCTGAGTGTTGCTATCACAGCTGAGATTTTCAGCCAGAGACTCATTTCCAATTCCAGAATCATCTGTTGCAATGGGGTTCTCTGTGACTACCAACTGGTTTGGTTTCAGAAAAGCAAATTCATTGGGATGTGATTTGGAGGCTATGCATACTTCGTAGGAATACGGGAGTGGCAACGTCCCGTTGTTGTAATTGCAGGAAAATTTGCGTCCCAGGCTAGAATATAATTCAGTATGGTAGGACCCCAACACTGCTGGGCTTCTCTGTCTCCAACATTTCAGTATTAAAACAGCTATGGTAGTAAAAAGGAAGAGAAATGAGACTAAAGCTAAAGCTATTATCAAAATGGTATTTATGTCAGACTGATGTTCTGAGTCACTTGATAGTTTGTTTATCTCTGGAAGTGCCTCTTGGAAGTTCTCAGCAAACACCAGATTCAGAGTTACAGTGGCTGAAAGAGGAGGACTTCCATTATCCTTCACTAAAATGATCAGCTTTTGCTTCACAGCATCTTTTTCCATAAAGGCCCGTGCTGTCTTGACCTCTCCAGTATGAAGCCCAATGGTGAAAAGTGTTGGCTCCATAGACTGTAGCTGTTGATAGGAGAGCCAGGCATTGTGTCCAGAATCAGCATCCACTGCCACCACTTTGGTCACCAAACAGCCTAATTCAGAAGACCGAGGCAACATCTCAAATAAGGCTGAACCATCAGCGTCTAGTAAAGGATACAGGATCCGAGGACGATTATCATTCTCATCCAAAATGAACACCTTCAGTGTGACATTGCTGCTGAGAGAAGGGGACCCATCATCCTGGGCCTTCACATGAATCTGGAACTCTCTGAATTGCTCATAGTCAAAGGAACGCTGTGCGTAGATTGTCCCAGTCTCAGAGTTAATGGAGACATAAGAGGAGAGAGGTAGCTCTTCAATGCTGCTGCTGAGAATGGAGTAAGTGATCCGTGCATTGTGGCCCAAATCTGAGTCAGAGGCTTTGACTGTGTAAATGGAAGCTCCTGATGGATTGTTTTCTGGCACAAAGACATGGTAGGTTGATTCTTCAAAAGCTGGAGAATTATCGTTGACATCTGAAATGTGCACTATGATGTTTTTATGTGTGGAAAGAGGTGGTGTACCTTTATCAATGGCTGTGATTGTGATATTATATTCTGCGATTTTTTCTCTGTCTAGGGGACCATCTGTAAGCAGTTTGTAGTAACTATTAGATGAGGACAGAATTTTAAAAGGCAAATTACTTTGTATGTAGCAATCAGTTTTCCCACTTTCTCCTTCATCTCTATCAGCCACATTGATCAAAGCAATCACAGTTCCTAGTAGAGAGTCCTCAGGAATGGGACTAAATAAAGAAGTTAGCAAAATCTCTGGTGCATTGTCATTTTCATCGAGAACATCAATTTCAACTTTACAGTGTGCTGAGAGTCCACCACCATCCTTGGCTTCCACTAACATCATATAGCTTGTAGATTCTTCAAAGTCCAAACCCTCCCTAACTGAAATAATCCCACTTTCTGGATCCAGGCTAAATTTCAGGCTAGCTTTAGCAGGGATATTGCTAAAACTGTAGCTGATCTGTCCATAAGAACCTTCATCTGCATCAGTGGCTTTCACCTGTGTCACCAACGATCTTTTGGGCACGGTCTCCTTTATGCTGGCCCTATAGACTTCCTGAGTGAAAATGGGTGGATTATCATTGGCATCAATAACACTAATCCATATTTGGGCTGTTCCAGTTTTAAATGGTTCACCTCTATCCAGCCCTGTAAGGATTAAATGGAGGCTATGCTGAGTTTCCCGATCCAGTGGTTTTGTTTGCATTAAAATTGGGTATTTATTTCCATCAAGACTTTCTTTAACATCCAAAGTAAAGTACTGATTAGGACTCAGTTGGTAATTCTGAAGAGAATTTATCCCAACATCAGGATCTTCAGCACTTCCAAGAGGAAATATGGTTCCAATTGGACTGGATTCAATTATTTCCAGCCTGATATCATCTTTTAAAAATCGAGGTGCATTATCGTTAATATCTTCTATGGTGACACTGATATGAAAAACGTTCAAAGGATTTTCAACCACAATTTCAAAGTTAAGGACACAATGTGGAGATTTTCCACATATCTCTTCTCGATCTATTCTGTCATTTACATAGAAATCTCCATTTTCCCCATTCACAGCAAAGTATTGTGCACTGGCTGCAGAGACAAGACGGAGCTTTCTCTTTGCCAAGTCTCTCTTGTTTAGACCCAAATCCTTAGCAAGAGTTCCCACAAGAGAACCCTTCTCCCTTTCCTCAGGAATTGAATACGAAATCTCTTCTGAGAAAGCCAGGCAGAACAAAGAGACAAACAAGGAAAGCTGTACTTGCCGCCTGAATGGCTGGCTGCTCCATCTCGACATGGTTTTCATTTCCTCAGTTGTTTTGTTTGCATCCTTTCTCTTTTGCTGATTTGTGTTTTCAAGTTTCTTTCCTGCTGCAAGAAGTGGTTATAATGAACAGGCATCACTCTTTGATACTCTTTTTAGTGGGGATAACTCTGTTTTTGATTGGATGCTCTCCTCTTGTCTCTTGATTCTGTCTCTCACATCAGATGTGCAGAACTCAACTCAGTATTTGTGGCATGATCACTGGAAAAGTGAATGGATCCCTTCTTTCTCTTCTTCTCCCACATTGGCCAACAGCGGCACTCTGAGTCTCAGCTGGAAAACTGCATCTACTGGATCAACATCCTAACAGACTGGCTGAGCAGCAAAGTTTTGCACATGGATAGAGTGGGTATGCAGAGTTATTATTTCAAAAGTGTACATATTATATTTTAACTTAATAAATAGAAAAATGAAGAAAAATCTGTTTAAATAAATATATATTTATAAGAGTGGGTAAGCATATGGGAAAAAATCATTATCATAGGGCACATGTTTGAGAGATTTTATTTTTTTAGAATTTCTGAATCCGAATGACTTGGTTTCTCAGGATCTGGCATGTACACTGTGCAGTATGTCCATCAGGGTTTGTTTGTTTTTGTTTTTTTAGCCTTGTAACTCATTTTGTGTACATAAGCTAAGGATAGGGAACAGGTTTGTGAACAGGCTCCTGTAGCAAAATACTAGCTAAAGGCTTATTTACAAAATAATGGTTTGAAATAATATACTATTAAAATTGGCCAATAAATGTACAACTGAACTGAATGTTCTTTCAGTGCCTCAATTCACATTTTCAGGATTTATGAACCTAATTTTTTTTTTAAATTGAGCAACAGTTTTCCCAAACTGAAACTCCTCCCTGAATGTATCTATATTTTCTATGTTTTATTATCTTCCTTTGGTTTGTCACAAACTACTTTTGATGATAGCTTATCCTTCTAAATTAAACTGCAGCGCATCTGATATTCTCAATGAAATAAGAATGTTTACAAAGAGTAGTTTAGGTGTGAAACATTTTATTAAACTATCAGATTATCCACTGAAATCCCAATCCAACTGTATTTATGTGCTGTATCTTGGATTGTTTGTGCACAGTTAAGACAAAATCTGCAGTGGGAAGAAAGGAACAGATTAGAACAGAACTCAGATCTTGTTCCATCTTTTCAGCTGCTTCTTGAGATGACCGAAGAATTTCTGAGAGCAGATTCCTGCATGCAACATCCATTTGTCCACAGTTCCTCATCCCTCTAAAACGGGAACATAACCTACATCCATTGCCACCACCTTGGTGATCAGATAACCTGATTGAGAGAAGTGAGGAGTCATCTCTACTTCAGCAAAGCCATCAATGCAAAGAGAAATCCACATGATTTCTTAGACTAATCTAAATAAGATCTATGACTTGTGTGAATAGAACAAATTATCGCCGTGTTCTGTTCACAGTTGGGATCATTGCCTTATTTAAGAAGACAGAGGTATATCTTTCATTGTTCCTCCTGAAGAAAGAGTCACTGATGATTGTGGGAAAATGGAGGGTAATTATACCTCATATTTGATGATGAAAGAGGAAGGAAGGAAGGAAGGAAGGAAGGAAGGAAGGAAGGAAGGAAGGAAGGAAGGAAGGAAGGAAGCAAAGAAAGAAAGAAAGAAAGAAAGAAAGAAAGAAAGAAAGAAAGAAAGAAAGAGAATGATTGTGATGAAGAAAGGGATTTGTAAGAACCAGGAGGATGCTGATGAAAAGGGGGAAAAAGGACTTATTAATGTTGGCTAGTTGACTGATTATTTAGCAAAGAATGAGGGTGATACAGTGAAAGTTTTTTTTAAACCTCAAATTTTAAAGTTTAAATATCTACTACTGCATGAGAAGTGTAATAAGATTATTTCCTACATGATTGATTATTAATATACTGATATACTATTATCAATATATTAATTATGCTATCTACCAATATAGAATATATAAAAATAAAGTAAGAATGGTTAAGATAGAATATGGAATAAGGGAAGAATGACTTATGTGTTTGTGAATTAAATAAGTAAGTGAAAACTAAGATGATAAATAATTGTAATTGATATTTATTGGGTAATTAACTTAGAGGACTATTATCACTTCTTGATTGCTTATTATTATTATTTGCTGATTGCTTGTTGATTATTAGTTTGAACTAATCTAGAACATAGAATAAGTTGATAAGTGACTATAAAATAAGTTGATAAGATTAAGTTAAGAATAGAAATGAAGGATTTACTAGTTGGGTATAATTGCTTGACTAATATGAGTTGTTTGCAACAGGGACGGGAACCAATTTTTAGTTATTTGTAGTGTTTTGTAGTTATTTGGTAGTTTTTTTCTTGTAGTTATTTTATAGTATTGTGAGGCGTGTTTTTCCCTATTTGCATTGAACATATTTCTAGTTTTTTGTATTGTTTTTATTGTTGTATGTTTCTGTTTACTAAATAATTTAAAAAATTGATGATGGATAATGGTCGATGAAGAAAGTTATGCAGTTCCTTGGTCTCCAAATGTGATGGTAATGGAGCGTGCAGCCATGTTCTTCCTATCAAGGTCTCCACCAAGCAACATACTATAAGAATCACATGATTCCATCAGTTGGAAGGAATGATCGTTGCAAACTGGCCCCATGGTTTCCTCACGGTCTCCTGAATCTTGGTCTTGCACATTTTAAGAGGGCTGCACTTCATTCTATTGAAGAGTCTTCTGACAGTGAACCAATAAGAAAAGCCATGGCTAATTTGGGATCATGCTCACACACATCAGAAACAGTGACATTTCTTGATATGTCAGGCAGATATATCAAACATGTCATCTTGCATCTGGATTTGTTTCATAACGCATAGACTTCTCATAGTCCACAAAAGCTTCCCACAAAAGGTATTGCTTCTTTGATTGAAAGCCAATGAACTATTTGGAATACTCTGAAATACTTTGGAGTGTTTTCTGAATGACTTTGCACGTTCCTTTGTCCAAGTCAGTAGTTTTTACAGTAACCATTTGGGATTTTGTAGGTCCCATTTTAATAGCTTATTATAGAAGGAAACTTGTTATAAAAATGTTTTTTTGTTATATTTATCAAGAAATGCACTCTGAATCTCTGCACTGCTGGAATTCCTTGGGGTCTTTGCCATATGTTGTCAGTTCAGCAGCTTCTTCTTCATGCTTGAGAGACTTTGTCGCATTAATATAGAATATCCAAGAAAAAATAACTATTTCTCCTGACTCTAGTACTCAAGAAAATTGATTCCTAAGTTGAGTCCTTGTGCCTCATAGGGTATGAATCTATTGCTTCAGTCCTAGTGATTTTTATTATCAGCTCACCAAGGGGGTTCTTTCTACTCCACACACACACACACACACACACACACATTAATTGGGTTTCATCTATGGTGTCAAAATTCACCATACACTTCTCTGTTTGGCAGAGATCTCCCATTTTGTGTTGTGAAAATGGCCACTTTTAAAATTCAAAGGAAGATTCTGAGACCTCCTTAGGAAACAGTGTGCACTCTTCTCTATAAAAGGACTTTTGCATCAAGTCCCATCACTTCTTCAGTGTTGGTCATGAGAGATCTTTTCTGTCTGTCTGGAGGAACTGAATGAATATATCCAGAAAGAGCTTGTCAAATAACAAACATCATGAAGCAAAAACCTTCCCTTATGGTTTTAGAGGGGTCTTTCATTGCTATACTTGCGATGTGAAGAAGCATTCTCAATTCTGTGCTACAGATTTTTTATTGTTGTTGTTGCATTTCAGTTGAATGAAGAGACAAATAGTATAATCTTTGACCAGACTGGGTGATTTTGTTTCTTAGCTTGCTAAATTTCAAGCTGCTTTGCTGTTGTAGGAACACTGGAGCTAGGTGGGGTGGATCTGTGTGCCTGGTTGATGAACAGCAACACTCAAGAGCCTCTATCAATTGCAATTGCATAGGCAGGAAGTCTGGGTTTTTTGAAGCTATGATTTCATTTGATAAATTTCTTACTTCCTCCTCAATTTAATACAGACATGACTTCAAGATCCAGCAGTCGGACATATGGATGGAAAACGATGCAGATGTGTTAAGCAGTACAGTTATTTCATACTAAGCACTGCAGTGATGAGCAGTTATTTCAAATTGTTAATGAGTGATATACAACTACATTTTTCATGGATCATATTATACGACAAAATCTATCATTTCAGTTTTTACATATTTGTTTTCCTGATGTTTCTGTTTGCAGTTTGTACCTCAGTATTTTTATGTCACATTTTGACTACATTTATCAATGTGTGACAAGAAGCTTTAAAGCTATGCATATGCAAAGGCTCTATTGATCATAAAAAGTATTTCTCAGTTTATAGATCTTTGCCTTTATCTCCACTCTGTATTATCTATGCTGAAACGGGCACATAACGCTACCCTTCTCAGTGTTTTGCCCCTCCATTATTCTGGACTTCAGCTCCTACAAACTCCAGCCAGTATGGCTAGGTCAGGACATCTGGGAGTGGAAGTCCAAAATTTATGGAGGGCCAAAGGTTGAGAAACACTTTCTTATAGGAGCACACCTCTATTTCTGTCGCTCATGTCTGTAAAAGAGCCAGCTTTTCTTGCTATAGAGAACTGTTGCATCACATCTTCTGGACAGCTTGTAGTAAAGTACGCAAGACTGAGAAACCAAAATATTCCACTTCAAAAATGGAAGTTGGAGCAAGGCAGACAAGCTTAATTTTCACACTTACTATCCGGTGGGAATTGAGAAGGGAATCTAAAAAGATCCATCGAAGATAGCTGACACAATTAGATTTTCATACTTGTCCCACTGTGTTATCTGGGGAGTGATCTTATATTGGACTCTTTCTCTAAATACCACAGGAAATATCTTGGTGAAATACCCCAAACATCCAAATATTAAATTTTTGCTTCTTCCTTTTACTTTCACCAAACCCTCTGTTAAAGACTTTTTGCTTACACCTGTTTCACAGACTTCTGATGAGCATTTCTAAATTTCTGTAATTAAGAACTTTAAAAACATTGGTATCTCCCACTATTATTGCCTTGACAGTTCATGAATAAAAATCTGCACAAAAGCATTCAGAGATCAGAGAATATTTTGAAATGATATTGATTCAGACAAGTCTTTTTGCAGGTGTAGGTATATAAAGAAGAATAAAGATGATGGAAGACAATAACCATAATCAACAAACTATGTAATACCTTAATAGTTGTTAGGACTGATCTTGACTGAATGAGAACTCCCTACATAGAATATGTAGAATATGTAGAATAGAGAGTACATCTGTTTAAATGGAAAAGTATTTTCTTTCCCAAAGGAGCCACTACAGCCAGCTTTCATGTTTCTGCTCTTGGTGGATTGCACAGAAAATAGTGTGATCAGGTTCTAATGTGCTCCTTGGCCTGATGCTATGTTGGGCTTACCCACTGAACCTTTTAGAATCTGAACAGCTGGTCTTTAATTCACATTAAAACTATTTTGGAAACTCAGTTTCAAAAAGCCTGTCCTTACAGAATGAGGAGATACTATTGAACAAATTTAAGCAAAAGGCCTCATTGTCCTTAGATGATCCCTTGTGGGTTCTCTGATCTTTTGAGCACCAACACCATTCCTTCAGAAATTAAACACTATCTAACATATTTTGAGTCCCCCCCCCCCCCCCGTGTAACATATATGGCATATCTATAGTATAAGACACAAATTTTACACAGTTTCAAATTATATTAATTTCATACAACATAGAAACGTTTAAAAAATGCACACTCGATCCTGCCCCACATTGCAGCATCAGTTTACATATATTTCTAGCAAACAGTTTACTGCGCCTCTCCCATTACCACTAAATAGTCTAAATAGGTAAGCAGGAACCTGGGGCAAGTCAGCATGAGGATGTCTCCACATTACTGTAAAGCCTGGCTCACTTATGAAGTACGCGATGCAAAGTCCTAATTGTCCTGTCTGCACTAATTCCCTCCTTATATTCCAGATTTCTTCACACAATGTATGTAATATTATTTGATTTTCCTTCTTGGAGTTTCCATGCAATGTAATATTTTCTTTGGGCCAGGTTATCTTGCTATAGCTGGCTTCTAGCTGCAGAATCAGTTCAATAACTTTCCTTCCTGCCTCCACCTTCCACCTTGCAGAAAGGGGATGAGCAGCCCTGTTGGACAGAAGAAGGGTTCATTCTGCCGTTTAATTTTTTTTAACTAGCAATTCCCAATATATCTATGAAGGTCCACAACTGTGAGTAACACATTTTTCCTATAAAATTATTCCTTTGTAGCTGTAGAACCTTGTAGGTACGTCTTGGAAAATGCTGCTTTTAAAGAAAGTTCAAGGCTGATGATGTGCCCTTTTCAACCCCAGAGGGAAAATAGCTGTAGGTCTGAGGAGCAGACGGATGGGAGTACAGATTCCCTTAACAGCCTGCCTCCTTCTGAAGGATTATCCCCACTCTTTCTCTGTTTGCTTTGCTCAGTGAAACCAGAGAAACCCAGTTTGTTCTACAGCTAGGATAACATAGCCAGATCAGTTTCACGCTGAGAAGAGTAGTTGAATGAAGATTAAAACTTAAGTATCAGGCCTGAGGATCCAAGGATATGTTAATTAAGCATGAGGACAACATCTCAGTCAGTGGCATGACATTCAAGTATACCTAGGTGTTGGACTCTCCAGCTTAATAAAGCTAGTGTCTAAGCAGAAGGTCAAATGCTTTTAAAGTAATTGTTTACCATACGACTAACAAGGAAAGACGTGATGTAGATGCTACTGTTTTTGCATGCAAAACTTACCTTCTCACCAGTGGCCATTTCTGAACTTAAATTCTCACAGTTACTATCCACAGGTACCAGCTGAGAATTATCACCATCAAGCAAGTTCCCTGCAGCCTGGATATTGGAGTTTGGGAAAGAGATTTCCTCTTTCCTCAAAGCAGACGATAAACAGAGTTGGTACGAATATGGTAAAGTTCCTTCTTCATAGTTTGGTGGAAATACAATGTGTGTCTTAGAAAAAGAATTAGGATCAAAGCACTGGAATAATTTGGGAGGCCCGGATTTTCGAAGTCTCATTACGATGACCAGTATGACTGACAGGAGGAACAAAAATGAGATCAAAGCTAAAGCCAGCACCAAGTAAAACTGGAGCTCAGGCTGCTGCTCGGACTCACTGGGCTGCTTGCTCATTTCTGGAAGCGCCTCTTGGAAGTTCTCAGCAACCACGAGGTTCAAGATCACGGTGGCCGAGAGAGGCGACTTTCCATTGTCCTTAACCAAGACGATCAGCTTGTGTTTGACAACATCTTTCTCCACAAAGACCCGCGATGTCCTGATCTCTCCGGTGTGGGGCCCAATAGTGAAGAGTGCAGGCTCACCGGCCTGCAGTAGTTGGTAGGATAGCCAGGCATTGTGTCCCGCGTCAGCATCTACTGCCACCACCTTGGTCACGAGGTAGCCTGGCTCAGCTGAGTGAGGAACCACCTCAAACAAGGCAGAGCCGTCAGCAGGTGGCAAAGGATACAGAATCCGGGGACGATTGTCATTCTCATCCAAAATAAAAACTGACACAGTGGCATTGCTGAGGAGAGAGGGGGACCCACCATCCTGGGCTTTCACTTGGATCTGGAACTGCCTGAATTGCTCATAGTCAAAGGAACGCTGTGCGTAGATTGTCCCAGTCTCTGGGTTAATGGAGACAAAAGAAGAGAGAGGCAGCTCCTCAATATTGCTGTTGAGGATGGAGTAAGTGATCCGTGCGTTGTGGTCCAAATCTGGATCGGAGGCTTTGACTGTGAAAATGGAGGCTCCTGAGGGATTATTCTCTGGCATGAAGACGTTGTAGGCCTCTTCTTCAAAGGCCGGAGAGTTGTCATTGATATCTGAAATCTGGAGAGAGATGGTTTTGTTTGAGGAGAGAGGCGGGGTACCTTTGTCAGTGGCAATGATTGTTATGTTATACTCTGGTTTCTTCTCTCTATCCAGAGGACCATCTATGAGGAGCTTGTAGTAGTTCTTAGAGGAGGATAACATTCTAAATGGCCAGTTACCTTGTAAGGAACATATGATTTTCCCATTTTCTCCAGCATCTCTATCCTTTGCATTGACGAGAGCAACTATTGTGCCAGGAACAGAGTCTTCAGGAACTGGGCTAGACACGGAAGCAATATTTATCTCAGGGGCATTGTCATTCTCATCCAGTATTATTACATCAATCTTGCAGTGAGCCACTAAACCCCCTCCATCTCTTGCTTCCACTGCCATAGTATATTTCTCTGTTTCTTCAAAATCAAGATCTTCCTTGATGATAATTTTTCCACTGTGTGGCTCTAGCCTGAATTTTTGTTGGGCAGTTGTGGGTACACTACTGAAATGATATTCAATTTGAGCATTTATACCATCATCTTTGTCTGAGGCCACAACTTGGATCAGAGGATACCCAATAGGAGCACTTTCATGCACACTGACCTTATACACATCTTGTGAGAAGATGGGTGGGTTGTCATTGGCATCAGTAACATTAATCCATATCTGTGCAGTCCCAGTTTTTTGGGGTTCACCCCCATCCAGGGCTGTAAGAATCAACTGGAGGGAGTGCTCACTTTCGCGGTCAAGTGGTTTCTGTAGCACCAGTTCTGCATACTTATGTCCATCTTGACTATCTTTAACCTCTAATATGAAAAACTGATTTGAGCTTAATTCATAATTCTGGAGAGAGTTCTTTCCTATGTCAGGATCTTCAGCTTTTCCAATGATAAATCTGGTACCTGGTAATGTGGATTCCACTATTTCAAGCCTGATATTGCCCTTTAAGAATTGTGGAGCATTATCATTAATGTCCTGGATTGCTACACTTATATGGAAAATATTCAAAGGATTTTCAACCACAGCCTCAAAATCAATGAGGCAGTTTGTGCTGTCCCCACATATTCCTTCACGATCTATTCTGTCATTTTGATAGAAATTTCCATTTTCTCCATTGATAGTGAAATATGTTTTACCTTCAGAAAGGATGTGCAGGTTTCTGTTCCTCAGTTCTCTGACCCTGAGTCCCAAATCTTTGGCAAGATTTCCCACAAAAGATCCCTTTGCCATCTCTTCAGGGATGGAATAATGAATTGGGTCTGAGACTGCCCAGCAGAAACAAGACAATAAGAATAGAAGTAAACTGTGCCTTCTCAGTGGTTTAATAATTTCCACTTCTGCCTTCATTTTCCTGCTTGCTTTGGTCAACAGATGAGGTTAAATTTTCAGAAGAACCCAGCAATCCAGGATTCCCTTTTTCTTCTCAATTTTCCCGTATCATGTTGCTTTCTTCTTAGCTACAGCAGATAAATCGCTTCACTGATTTGCAACTGATGTGGAGCACTCCAACAGCAGAGAGAGTCAGTGGATCACCGGTCCCTCTCTGATCTCCTCATCAGCCAACAGCGGCACCGTGAGATGCAACTGGAGAACTGCAGGAAACTGGCTCTGTTAATTAACTGGAGCCACTGCCTCTAATGTCCTTTACTTTTTCTGTGTATCCCAGTATAAAGTATTTACATATATAGCAAGTCAAAATTACTACCTAACAAACCATAATATAATATTTTATAAGTCCCTGATAGATGCTAGAAGAAACTGAATGATTGTTACAGTACTGAGAGAATCCCTTCTTTTCTTAATGTTCCTGATTTGAAATGTTCCCACAAATATTCTCCATATACTATTTTCTCATAGAAAAAAACACTCAAAAGATATAATATTTTGCTTTGACTGAACTTCTGAAGACACTGTTCTTTTCATTACATTTTCACTTTTAAATTATTTTTACTTAAAAAAAACTATATAAAATAGGGTATATGGCAATGTAAAAATATAAGTACTCAGTTTTAATGGAATAACTAATAATGGGCAACATCCTAGACCACCTTCCCCAAAAGCTGTAGATGTTTTCATATGAGCTATTCACAGCAATGATTCAGCATATTTTCTAATCAAGAAAGAAAACTTGGTGCTAACAAGTTAAGAAGTATCCAGCTAACTAAAGATACATGCAGAATACCAGAGGATACCAATGTGGCAGAGATCAAAGCATTTCCTTAACATTAGTGAATCTCACTTAAGTCCAAGCTTGGATATGAAGTTTAAATCATAAATGGAAGCATACAGCTTTGAATGATTTAAGCAATGCCCTAATGGGGGTTTGCTTAAGAAATAAAACTCTGAGGTACGACAGAGCTCCCCTGAAGAGAGATAGGTACTTCTACGTCACAACTTTGCTGACTGGACTATGTATAGAAAATTGCTCTTCCTGTAGCCAAAATCAGTGAAAATCACTACAGGCTGGGGAAAGCTGGGACTCCATCAGTACCCCTGAACTGTGAAACGTTTTGACAATAGTTTTTCTACATATGACATCTAAGTGCACAAGAAAGAAGATGAAAAACAGACAAGAGAAAAAAGTCACTACAATCACCAGGTGGAAGAGGAGATCAGACTGAAGATCTGTGGGAGCTCAGATAATGCATAGATCAAGTAGTACAGCTTGAATACTGTCAGCCAGCACCATAGTGAACATGACTGAGATGGCCATGATCTTTGAACAAAGCCATTAGCCTTTGCTTGACGGCATCTTTCTCTAAAAAGAACCAAGCTGATCTGATCTCTCTGGTGTGGAATTCAAGAGTGAAGAACCCTGGTTTTGAGGTGCTAATCATTTGGAAGGATTGCTGGGCATTCTGTCCAGGATTTGCCTATAGTACCACCATCTGAGTGACCTTAAACTACCTTACATTCTCCATTTCTGAGAAGTGAGGGGCCATCAATGGAATTTCTGGAATTTGATCATTCTGATCCAGGGTTGAAAGAGTCATTGAGACATTGAATCTGAGTGGTGAGGAGTCCCTACCCTGGCCCTTGACCAGGAACAGAACTTCCTGAAACTCTTCATAATAAAATGAATTGAATGCATATATAATACCAGCTGAGAGGTAGAAGGAGAGAAAGAAGCCACTCATCTGGCCATCAAGAATGGAATAGGCTATTGGTATTCTCTGGATGGACCCCTTCCTTTGTGAATGAGAAGATGGAGACACCTCTTAGATTATTTGCTATAACATAAAGACCGTGAGAGGACTGTGAGAAAGAGTTTATCATTAGTGTCAAAAATCATAATAAAGGATATTAGTTATACCAGAAAACAAAGGAGTCTCATGATGGACAGTGACGTTGTAGGAACCTATCTCCTCAGTGATTAATACTTTTGTTGTTACCAAAATGCAATACTCAATGATTTCTTTAAGTGGAAGGGGAGATTGCTAGAATGGAAAAAATGACTTACAGTGTCTCTGCTGAATCTTCATCTTTCACATTTAAAATGAATATTATGATTCTTGCAGAAGAACGGACTGATGAGTGAAGTTACTGAGTTCTGGGACATTATCCTTGTCATTAGTAAATAATACTACTACAATAGATGTATTAAAGCATTTTTCTCCAGTTAAGGACCTGAATCTAAACATCATAAACTGCAATGTCCCATAGTCTTTGAATCCAGTTGGAATATTTGGGGATCTCTTCTTTTTTAGGAATGAGTGTTCCATTTCTTGGTTGATTCCTTCATTTAGACTTTAATGTAATCACAATAGTCACAATAATTATATTTTCCCCAGTGCTCTGTTTGTTATTTCATTGGCTTAACAATGGGTGCACCATATTTAGCAATGAGGACAATAATGTTAATCTGCACTGTACTGGCCTCAAATGCCAAGAACCTCAGGTGATAAACATCTGCCTGTTAACAATCCAAAAGTTTTTGTAGCACTAACCTTGCCTGTCAATTACTATTTGTTTTCATTTGGGCAAACAGAGAAAAATTGCAACTGGTCCTGGATTTTTGTGAACTTGTGCATAACCAGGATAGTGAGCATTATAGTGGGGAAAAAAGGATTCTCACAGATTCCTGTTGCTCTTTTTTTCCTGATGGGAAAATAGGAGCATTGCCGCTGATATCAATGATTTATACTCTGACTTTGTGTGTATCTCCAATTGTAATCTCAAAATTTATTAGGCATTTATCTGCTTAGCCACAGATATTTTTGCCTGCTCTTTTGGTAGTATGAAAATACCCACTGATAGAATTCAAAGCAAAACACTGAATCCTACTTTGAGAAAAACAATGCATACTCAGTGGATTGAGAATTCTATTGAATCCTGTCTCACAACCTTTGTGATAATTCCCATCAAAGAAGTTTTCTGACTTTCTACAGAAATGTAGTAATGGATTTGCCCTGTGATGCTCTGCCAAATGCTAACAAATATAAAACACAGGATTGGTTTTATTTTGCTGTCTTGCAGCATTGCTACTAGCATTTTATTCTATTAGCATTCTTGCAGCATTCTATTAGCATTTCTCCTTCAATGATATCTGGTTACTAAAACAATTTATGTTTGAATGAATGCTGTCAAAATGGGAGAAAGGAGAGGGGAAGGAGAAGAATTCAACTCCAGAAAAATTGTCCTGATGTTTCTTTAGCAGTTCAAGCTCAGATCATGTTTGATGATCTCTCAGAGTTGCCTGCTCTGTATTAGTTGATCTAATACAGACTGTGTTCTCTCGCTGGTTTATTCAAGTCTGAACATTCAAAAGTGGCACCCACAGCCTCACTCAGGAAGTACATGCAGTTCCAGTCCCGTCTGAGATTTGGTCTCCACAATAAAGTCCGCTGCACTGAAATAACTGGTTCTCAACCTAAATATAATTTAACTAAAATCGTAATGGACTTGGGTCAGAAGATCTATCTAAATTACAAAGGAACTAGAAGGTAAATTATAGAAAAGAACACATCATACTACTTTCGTTAGTTTATAGAAACAATGATAGAGATAAGATAGAGATTCAGTTTCCAAAGATTTAGAAGTACCTCAGAAAAGAAGAAAAGAAAATTCAGCACCAGATACTGACAACAGGCAATATGTTCAACCTCTTGAGAGATATACAAGGTAGGAAGCTGCCTCCTACAAGGCCAGGCCAGTGAAGCTCTGACCCACTCCATTCAACAGCAATAGCGGCAGGGCCTTTCCAGGGTTTCAGGAAGAAATTCTTCCCAAGCCTATCAGCAGATGTCAGAGACAGAACATTTTTCAAGACAAAACAAGCATTCTTCTACTTAGCCACTAAGAATGACCATTTATGGTGAACATTACAAAAAACTGGAATAAATTCTCTGGTACACTCTGTAGAATATCTTTCCTTGGATGTCTTTGTGAAAGAGTTATGGATAACTCTACTAAGAATCCTTTAAATATAGGATATCTAACAGTTTTTTTCTCCTATTACACAATTATAGCACTTTAACTGTATTGGCTGCCTCTTATGGAATCCTGGAATTTATACTTTGATCAGGCAGTAAAATTTTCTTCCAGAGGATTTCAAACACCTCACAAAACTACAGATCTCAGAATTCTGTAGGGTGCAATCATGGTATGAAAGTGATACAACGGTGTAGTGTGAATGAGACCTTTAATAGAATTCATTGCACAAGAGACCTTTAGTTTCCTTTAAAACTTACCATAGTATGACATATGGAAATAGTTGGAATGGTAGGAAGAAGGGCAATCATATTCTGTTAAGGCAGAAGCATGAAGTATTGGATGGTAGTGATGTCATGTCACAAAATTTCTATCCCTCACACATATTCTAGAATAAGAGAAACAACCTATGCTTGCTCTATGCACCCTTTCAGTTTGAGACAGTTATTACTTGTATGTCTATATTCATAAATACTACCACCCATTGGCAACACAGAGAAAGAAACAGCTTCATAAGGTTTGTTGGGTTGTGCTACAGCTGTTGAAATGTATTTATAGTAACTTATTTCTATTTATTGATTTTAACCATGTGCCATTACAGCGAAGTCACAATCTTAACAGGGGTGGTTTCACTGGTTTGATGCTGTTTCTGAGAGTGGGAGTAAGGGGTAGGTATTGTCATGAAGGATCTATGATAAGATATTCCACTGTCCATGAACTCTGTGTTATCAAAGTGTGTTCAAGGTATATGGTAAAAATACTGCTGCGATATTGTAGGAAATATTTACAATGGAAGAGAAGAAATTAAAAAAATATTATTCAGGAAAATGAAAAGATTGACCAGCAACCACTAAGAACAAATTGAATGGAATTGACTATACCAGGTGGATCGGGGACAGAGAGTTGGCTAACTAGAATAAATTACTGTAAAATTTGGGAAATAAAAATACCAGAAGAATAACAACGGAATGAAAGTATGCACCCAAAACTACAATGGATTTGCAGTATGCCACATGGGTAACAGCACAGCTTTATCCTACCTAATCCGATTTTACTCCTCCTCTTCTCCAAAATGTCAATGCTTGTCCAGCTTTCTGGCCCACCCATCCGTCTATATGAGTACACTGGGAAGTAGACTGTGATCATCATTTGCAACAATGTCAAATCTGGCAGCTGAAGATTTTTTTAATCACATTTTATAATTCACTTCTAATAATTTCAAATATTTCAAATATTTCTTGCACTTCTCTCAATTTGCAGATAACGGAAAAATCCGAACTTTTCCATATTCCACACTGACTTTCTAAAATTTGGACATATTGTGATCACTGGGTGCTTGGACAGATTGTGCTTTAGAACAGCATATTTTATTCTTATTAGCTGTGCTAACAGAGTATCTTTATGCATGAACCTACACTTCTCCATTTCTCTTTAACAATTTGTATAGTGTTTCATCCAGAACTACTGCTTATTTCTTGCCACACAGATTATCATCACTATCAGAAGTAAAGGCAATTGTGGTGGGAAAGCAGAGTGCTATGATATAATCTGCCATTTCTGCCAATCTTCCACTTCAGGTAGTACACCTAATAATTGAGACCACTCAAGAGAGAGTAGGCATAGCTTTCCTCTAAAATATAATAACCAGCATTCAGTCAAGAACAGAATAAAGGCAAACAGCCTGTCATGACTTTTATTGCTTTCTAAACTTTTTAAAAAGAAACTAACTACTATGATTCAGCACATTTGAACACACTGTCCAGAAAATTTGATAAAGCAGGGAGCATGATAGCTATCTCATATGTTCCAATGCATTAAACTTCCAATCTCACAAATAGTAGAATGCAACAGAGTACAACAGAACCAGAAAGACTAGAAGTACTTCCCCCTTAGAACTGAGAAAACCCACAGAAGAGATAAAAAAAAAATATATAAAGCAATGATTGAAAATTACTATTTATACCAATCAAAATCTTACAGTGTATTCTTAACAACTACATATCAAATATAATATCCATATACATGTAAAGAAAGAACTCATATTTAAGGCTCTGAGACCACAATGTTATACAAAGAAATATTATTGGTAATAGGCAATCAATGGACAATGTAGTACAAAAAGATGATTTAGGCCATTTCCACACGGGGTTTTTAAAACAGCGCAGAGCGTCCTCCAGGGAGGACGTCTGCACCTGGGAGCGGACTGGGTCAGACCTACTTAACGTAGATCCGCACCCCAGCCTGCTCCAGAACGACCCCAAGAGGTCGTCCAGCGTGCTTTTGAAAAACCTGTTTCTTGAGGTTTTTCAAAAGCACGGAGCGCGCCAGTGTGAGCCTGCTCCCTTATGCAGATTCGCAGGCTTGCATTGGTGCGAGCCTGCGATCTGCCGGGGGCGGGCTTTAGGCTGGCGGGCTTCAGCGGTTGGCCGAGAGCCTCGACCAACTGGAAGCCGCCATTTTCATCCCCGGAGCAGTGCGGAGCGGTGGCAGCGTGGACCGGACCGGGGAGCCCAAAAGTCCGGTGAGTAGCGTCACGGGGCGATTCCCTCGCCCCGTGCAGAAATGGCCTTAGATACAATGATAGACATAACATTTAGATCTAATAATAGTGAGAATTGATGGTACCCTCTGTTCCTGAAATCTTTAAACGAGATGTTTTGACCAGATTGGTCTTCATCAGCCTGTGTTTTTCCTTGAATGAATGTAGTATGGATGTGGATATGAATGTGGTATGGATCCTCCTTTCTTACTCAGTCCCAAAGAATGCTTGTAGTAGCAGCTGGCATTTATACTACATTTACTATACTACCTTTACTACATATACTATACTACATTTATACTATTGAATATAAGCCACTGAATGTTCCACAAGAAAAACCTTTTGAATATCACTCAGTTTGATTATTCACAGTTTCAATACTCCTCTTGAGTAAAGCACAATTTATCCCATTTTTAGGCTCCAATGAAAGGCGCTGTAATTATATGGATGAAATAATCAATGGTTTTGTGGGCTTGTTTTTATGACTGTCATCATTCTATTACTCCTATGAAATTTTATGTCCTACAGTAGAATAAATGTTCTACAGGAAATACCCTTTAAATTCACACTCAAGCCATTTCCGCACTAGGCTGTTATAGCACTATGATTCCACTTTCAACATCCTATGGAATCCTGGGGTATGCAGTTTCAGGAGGGGGCTGGCCGGCCCCTCCCGAAACTGCAAACCCCAGGATTCCGTAGGATGTTGAAAGTGGAATCATAGCGCCATAACAGCCTAGTGCGGAAATGGCCTCAGTTTAGTTATTGACATTACTATAGAACATATATGTACCTTATTATAGAACATACATACATTGAAGAAATAGAATCAGGATATTAAAATAAACACATCCACAAACCTCTTGATCAATCAGTTTACATCATTATAGTACTTCTCCCTGGAGCTTAAAAGTGGGGTAACTTTTGGGTTTTACTCTAGACGAGTGTTGACATTATCAGTAACTATACAGACAATTGTCAGTAATCAACAGACATACTATCAACTCTCACTATCATTCTATCTAAATCTTATATTTATCATTGTTTCTAAATAGTTTTTTGGTATTACATTACCTGTTGATTGCCTATTACCAATAATAGTTCTTCGTATAACATTGTGGTCTCACAGCCTTATATGTGAGTTCTTTCTGTACATGTACACAGATATTATGTTTGATATGTAGCTGTTAAGAATACACTGTAAGATCTTGGTTGGTATAAATAGTAATACTCAGTCATTGGTTTATGGGATTCTTGTTTTTTTATATCTCTCCTGTCAGTAGTAGTTTCCTGAGTACAACAGACCTACACAGGCCCATTGGCTGCAAATTACTGGCCTAAAAATGAACATTTAATATCTTACATTAAGCGCAAAGTAGGAGCAATAACATTATGAGTGCCCAAATCTGATTCCAGATTAATTTAAAGGTCTGTTTATTTGTATGGGCCCAAATACCTTAAAAGCACGAGATTCCATCTGATCTTGGAAGCTGAGCAGGGTCAGCTCTGGTTAGCACTTGGATGGGAGACCAGCGATGAATACTAGATGCAGCAAGCTATATTTCAGAGGAAGGGACTGGCAAAACCACCTCTGAGTATTCCTCACCTAAGAAAACCTTATGAAATTTATGGGGTGGCCATAAGTTGACAGTTGAGTTGAAGATCCATACACACTATTCATTTCTAGCAAATAAGAGTCTAAAAATGTAATTGACATTGGGATCTATCCTCTGAACTTGATATTTCAATGTGCGTAATGCAAACTTTATTAGAAAAACCATACCTTTTCAGCATTTTCCAACTGAGAATTTAAATTTCCTCCACTGTCTGTGAGAGGCACTTCAGATTTGTCACCACAAAGAAGATTGTCTGCAATCTGAACACTGGGGGTCAGAAAAGTAAACTCATTCCTCCTGGACTCGGACGAGAGGCAAAGCTGGTAAGAATAAGGCAAAGTCCCATCTTGAAAATTGGGGGGGAACATGGCACCTGCCTTTGAATGAGAAACAGGGCCAAAGCATTGCAGGAATTTGGGATTTCCTGACTGCCGGAGCTTCAGCGTAATGGCCAGAATGATGCTCAAGAGGAATAAGAAGGAGATCAGGGCTAAGGCCAGCACCAGATAGAACTGGAGATCGGCCTGAGACTCGGAGACTCTTGCCTGAATTTTCATTTCTGGAAGGGCTTCTTGGAAGTTCTCGGCAAACACCAGGTTCAGAGTGACGGTGGCTGAGAGAGGAGGCTGTCCGTTGTCCTTCACCACAACCACCAGCCTCTGTTTCACAGCATCCCTCTCCACAAAGGCCCTGGCTGTCCTGATCTCCCCAGTATGGGAACCAATGGTGAAGAGGGCGGGCTCAGTGGCCTGGACCAGGTGGTAGGAGAGCCAGGCGTTGTGTCCAGAATCGGCATCCACCGCCACCACCTTGGTCACTAGATAATCTTCCTCGGCAGAACGAGGCACCATCTCAAATGAGGCAGAGCCCTTGGCTGCTGGGGAAGGGGACAGGATCTGAGGGGTGTTATCATTGCGGTCCAGAATAAACACCCTGAGTGTGGCATTGCTGCTGAGAGGGGGAGATCCTCCATCTTGGGCCTTCACCTGGAGCTGGAACTCTCTGAACTCTTCATAGTCAAAGGATCTCTGGGCATAGATGGTGCCAGTCTCAGAGTTAATGGAGATATAGGAAGAGATGGGAAGTTCCTGAATGTTGCTGCTGAGGATGGAGTATGTGATCCGTGCGTTTGGGCCCACATCTGGGTCAGAGGCTTTAATAGTAAAAATGGAGGCCCCAGAAGGTTTGTTTTCTGGCACATAGATGCTGTAGGAAGATTTCTCAAAAGCAGGGGCATTGTCGTTGATATCAGAGATCTGTAGGGAGACGGTTTTGTGTGTGGAAAGAGGAGGGGTTCCTTTGTCAGTGGCTGTGATTGTGATATTATATTCAGGAGTCCTTTCCCTGTCCAGGATAGCATCTGTCAAGAGTTTGTAGTAATTATTAGATGAGGGAAGTATCTTGAAGGGCAAATCATCTTGCAAGTAGCAAGTAACCTTTCCATTATTGCCAGTATCTCTATCATTAACATTGATCATAGCAATTAAAGTTCCAGGGAGAGAATCTTCAGGAACTGAGCTAGACATAGAGGCAAATGTCACTTTTGGAACATTATCATTCTCATCAAGAACACTTATTTCAATGTTGCAGTGTGCCATTAATCCACCGCCATCTTTTGCTGCAACTGTCATACTATAGTCTTCCATTTCTTCAAAGTCCAGCAGCTCTACAAGAGCTATTGTGCCATTTACAGGGTTCAGCCTGAATTTCTGTTGGGCAATTGCTGGTATGTTGCTGAACTGGTACCTGATTTGAGCATTTGTACCCTCATCTTTATCAGAGGCAGTAACCTGGAGCACAATGGTCCCAACAGGAGTACTTTCATGCAGACTGACCTTGTAGATTTCTTGAATGAAAATAGGTGGGTTATCATTGGCATCAGTGATATTAATCCATATCTGGGCAGTCCCAGTTTTTCTAGGCTCACCCCCATCCAGGCCTGTAAGGATTAAGTGAAGAGTCTCCTCATTTTCCCGGTCAAGTTGTTTCTGCAGTACTAATTCTGCATATTTATTTCCATCTTTTCTTTCTCTAACCTCTAATGTGAAGTACTGATTAGAGCTTAGCTGGTAGTTCTGGAGAGAATTCACCCCAATGTCAGGATCTTGAGCTTTCCCAAGGAGAAATCTGGTGCCTGGTAAAGTGGATTCAATGATCTCCAAGTTGATATTGCCATTGAGGAATTGGGGTGCATTATCATTAACATCCTGGATTGCCACTGTAACATGGAACACATTTCCAGGGTTTTCTGCCACAATTTCTAAATTAATAGAACAGAATAGATTTTTGCTACATATTCCCTCTCGATCAATCCTATCTTTTACACAGAGGTTTCCAGTGTCTGCGTTGATATCAACATACTGCTTTTCAGCCAGAGACACAATATTTAAATTACGATATCTTAGTTCCCGGGCACTGAGTCCCAAATCCTTGGCAAGGTTCCCCACAATAGACCCCTTTGCCATCTCCTCAGGGATGGAATAATGAATCTGGTCTGCGACAGTCAGGCAGGAAAAAGACAATAGTGAGAGAAGCAGTACTTGCCTTGTGAGTGCCCTGCCACTCTTTTTGTGCCTTCTCTCCATCTGGCTCCCACAGAAGTAAGCTGCTTCCTTCTCTCAGCTTGTTATGATCAGATCAAATTCTTATGAGGATGAAGGCAATCTCAGTGAGGAAGAATATAGTGCCTTTCTTCTTAAATTCAACAAACTGAAACAGTTTTTATTTTTTTTTTCTGCAAGAATGTTCTGTCTTTGTGCTCTTCAGTTTGCTGATCTCTGCATCATTTCTGAGAGTTAAAGCTGTGTAGAAAGCATCAGTGCAGCTCTGTCCTCTCTTGGCCTATCAGTCTGGCCAACAGCGGCACTTTGAGGCTGAACAGAGAATTGCAAGAAAAATGCCTTTTTGTGTGTATATGTCCCATCCATGACAGTGACTTTTTAATATAGTACTGTGAAAACTGATATGGTATCATATAGAGAACTGGTGTTGAAAGGCTCACTCACCTGAGATTGTAACTAATCTCAGTGATGAAATTTTTATTGATACAAATGATTCCTGGTTAACTTCAGCATGCTCCAGCACACTCCTGCTCATAAAAACCATATAATTTCCCTACCACACAGACGTATCTGTAACACATCTTGCTTGAATAAACATTAATATTAATTTGAAACAAAATATTGCATTCTGTCACAGGAAACACTGTGGCGTCTTTTGTGATATTTTCAGTTCTTCAAGATCAGTTAGGACATCTTCTTTCTTCACTTTCTCACAAAAGGAGTAGCAAATCCCAGGAAACGATTGCAGATCTTCAATGGCAATACTTTGTCAAATGAAAAGAAGACAAGATACATTCTGCAGCTCCAAGGGTACCTTGATATAGCAAACTCTCCAACAAGGAGACATCTTAGTGAAGAAATAATATAAACTTTGAATGCTGCCAAAAAAGAGAGGACAACTCCCCCTTAGATAATAGTCTCAGCATTCAGATTCAACCCAGACTCATCACTATTTTGAGATTTTCTACTTTTAAACAGGTGATCTGCAGAACCTGCTTGTGACTGCGCTTCTCAGCTTTCCTTGACAAACAGTATTCAAAGTATGAACCTTATGCACTTGGCTACTGCCTCCAGTTACGAGCTTAAGACTGTATCCAGTCATTTTGAGTCACAACAGAGAAGCAATCAGCTTGTGATATTACAATATGAGTACCTTTTACATCTAGGTTTTGGATAATCACAGTTGGGGGCATAAGCAAACTATAAATCAGGAGATACTGTCCAACATACATTGTTAAGAACCCAGTGGCCTTCAGTCCCACCCAGTGAGGCCAGTGACCAGAGACAACAGGTACTGTAGTCACAGATTTGCCAGATATAAGATAATTACTAAACAAGAATTGAGACAGAAATATTTTGTTTACAATACCATGTGCTGTATTTCTTAGGATGAAAACCAAACATTTTTTCTTGTAATGGTCCACTTAAAGTAAGGTAGTTCTGTAGATGCTTCTTTTAAGGCAGTTATTAGAACATCTAGTTGTGATATTGTCAAAAGCCACTGAGAAGTCATGAAGAACCAAGAAGAAATTATCCTTCTTTCAAGAATGAAATTCCACAAAAGCTGCATTGGTTTCAATGCACCGATATGGAGTAAAGTGGTATGTGGTATTCATGAAAGCATTGATCTGAGTTGCAACCACATGCTCAGCCACTTCCTTAACAGATAATCATACAGATAGCAGCAGCAGCAGCAACATGTTCTTTAAAACATCTTTAGAAACTTGTCTATGACTGGTAGCATCACTGAAGTACTGAAATGACTTTAAAGGGGTAATTGAGAAATCATCTCTTCAACAGGAGACAAAATCCTTACCTTTCCTAATAGTATGTTGATGAACTAAAGAAAAAAAAGTGGAGTGAGGAAAACAGCTCCTCATTGCTGACCTTGACAAATTGCGATGCGCCACGTTGGAAGCATGTAATATGTTCTAGCTGTCCTTAGGTGGTGGCTCCCTCTAGATGGTATTCAAAAAGACTTTGTGCCATGTGTGTTCACATTCACCAAGACATCGCTTTTAATCTAACTGATATTTAAAATTATCTAACTTTCACTTACATCCCTTGTATTTAAAGGAATCTGTTGCCTTAACAACTCTTCCAGGAAAACTCCAATTCACATTACACAAAGATTTGTATACTTAGCCCAAGCAAAAATAGCAATCATATATGCTAGCAAAACACTTAATTAGGCCCTTTCCGCACAAGGCTGGTGCATTGGTTCGTGCTGTTTCTTACCAGATTTTCTGGGCTCAAAACAAGGCGGACTTTCCCTCATTTCCTTCCGCACAGCTACTGCGCATGTTCCATTCTGATTCGGAGGAGTGCGAGTTCATGAATCCACACTGCCTCTGCCATGGCCACTCTCGTTACTCACCGCCCCGTTGGCTGTGATTGCCCTTTTTTTTTTGCATTTTTTAGCACATCATTGCGTACATGCGTATGTGCGAAAGTCCATACTACCCCCTGGCCCCTCCCATGAGCCCTCCCCTGACCACCAATTCACATTGGCGCGAATGTACGTGTCTGTACCACTTTGAAAGTATGAATAGGATCGGTCTGGAAAATTGGAAAACCAGTTTCTTCCGGATTTCAAATAGCACGCTTTACCACAACATGGGGGTGCATTTAGTTGGAATTACGTGCAGAACGAAGGTAAATAAACCGAACCTAGTCCGTTCCAATGTGCAGAAGACCTCTGTGGCAAGACACATTGGCCCGCCTTAATAACCGCATGCGGAAAGGGCCTATAGTAAGTTAAACACACTTAAGAAGACTTTAGTATTCAAACCTCTTAGTCATCTTCATGCAGTTAAGCCTCAGAATACACAGTCATAATGTCAAAAATTAGGAAATAATTGCTCAAAATGTGAAAAACAATTGCTAATGCATCTCAGCATCTCAACTATTTTTTCTATGGTAAAATTTTTTCGATGTTAAAATTCTGACAAACGGAAGGAAAGGTACAGAGAGGCACCAGTCCATGGCAGAGAACACGCACAGCATTCGTACATCTCTTTAGAGTCGGGATGTAAAGAATATTCACAATTTTTCTTGTTCTCAATGAATTCTCAAGAGAATTCATTGCCATGAAAATTCATTGTCAAGAGAATTCAAGAGAGTTAATTGAAAAAAACCATTGAAAAACGGTCAATCATTCTGAGATTCCTTTTTTTTTTTTTTGCTTTTGGGAGCTTTTTTGCAAATATCATTTGATCAAAAACAATGTACTTTTTTTTGTTGCACAAGTAAATTTTTAAAATAAAGTCCCCACAAGTAAATAGTCGCTGAAAAATATGAAAAAATTCTCATCATCCAGTCCATCAGGGAGAAAACATGTGAAATTGTTCATTCTTGCATTGGAAAATTAAATAAGCAAAGATTTTCATCCTTACTTCAGTTTCTTTAAAGTACTTCATACGTCTTACCATGCTAGATATATCAGTATTTTTAGGTTGCCCTTACAGTTTTCGCTCAAGGAAAAAAGAGATAAACATTATTCTTCAGAAGGCTCAAGTGAATGTGATATTCAATATGCTGGATTCAATAAGCCTGCTCCCCCCTCCATCAAATAGATGCTCGGGGAGAAGATCGGGACCATGGTGTTTTCCCTCTCCACATTTCCATTTCCAATGAATCCAAATTCAAATAACAACATGGAGGTGACATACTTGTTGGGACGGAATCAAGAGTCAAGAGTCAAATTGGGACCTCCATGATTTGTCACACAGACACTAGACCAGCTCTTCCTCAGTATAAGCTGACATCTCAAGTTCAAAGAACCCACAGACCTAGCAAGACCTCAATCTGGAACTGTTCCTGATAAGGAACATAGTGATTAGCCGTGTTAATTCAGGGTAAGAATGCAACATGTTCCTGCCCAAGGGAAGACTGACTATTACAGATGTAGGATTGGAGGAAAGCATATTAATGCTCCTACATTTCTGGATGGTATTCCTTTCTCTCACATAGATTAATCTGAGACCTGAGGAATTATTCTGAGAGAAAGGGAGAGATAGGGAGAAAATCATACCAGAATATTAAATTCCAAAAGAAGTACCCAAAGTGACTATGCAACATAAAACTAAAAGATACAAAAATGGTAAAATTTAAAAAAAAATGTATGTTTCAAGGATCTTAGTCATGTTCTGTTAACAGTTAAGATCCTGTTGAAAAAAAATATTCTATCACATTTAACTTTACAATGCTCTGAACTCTTTCATGCATTTATAAATGTAGGAGAAACAACCATATATTTCAAAAAAGTGAATTAAATATCTATGAAACCTCTTAGTTCAAAAACACAAATATAGATAATTTAATCTTCTCTCCTACCTGTCAAGAATATTATATGACATAAATGGACTTAATTTCTTACTCAAAGTTGAAAGTCAAAGGCCTTTGGTTTGACAGAAATGTATCACCTGGATATTGGCTGAATCTGCATTACTGCTCTCATTATCTTCAGCAATGAGGAAAGCATCTTTTATTTCAGAGGCTTGCTGACCGGTTAGAGCATTGGTAGACTTTACTTCTGGGAAGCTGAAATTGCTCTTCCAGGAGTCAGTGGTTAGAGAAACCTCATGGCAATAGGACTGAAGAAATGCTCAGACTCCATCAATCCCCACAAACTGGGAGACAGGAACACCACTGAAATTAACACTCCCTGACTCAAACAGATGTGAATTTCTCCACCTGTGCAGCCTGACAGCCAACAACACAAGGAGGAAAGTCAAGAACAAGCAGGAAACAAAAGCCACTGCAACCACCAGGTAGAAGGTGAGATCTGAAGGGGAATCTACAGGGGCTGAGATGCTACTCAGATCTGAGAGTGTTTCTGGGATACTGTCAGCCAGCACTACTGTGACCGTGACAGAGGCAGAGAGAGAAGGCTGCCCGTTGTCCTTCACCAACACCACCAGGCTTTACTTGAGGGTGTCTTTCTCCAGAAAGAAGCGGGCTGTTCTGATCTCTCCAGTGTGGAGTCCCAGAGTGAAGAGCCCTGGCTCTGTGGCCTTGGTCAGCTGGTAGGAGAGCCAGGCATTCTGGCCAGAATCCGCATCCACGGCCACCACCTTAGTGACCAGGTAGCCTGGCTCAGAGGAGCGAGGGGCCAGCTCTATTCCAGTGGAGCCATCGGTGGGAGGGGAGGGGTAGAGGATTTCTGGAGCATTGTTGTTCTGATCCAGGATGAAGAGGGTCACGGAGACATTAAAGCTGAGTGGTGGGGAGTCCCCATCCTGGGCCTTGACCCAGAACTGAATCTCCCAGATTTGCTCATAATCAAAGGAGTTCAGGGCATAGACAACTCCAGTCTCAGAGTTAATGGAGATGAAAGAAGATACAGAGGAGTTGCTGATATTTCCCTCAAGGATGGAATATGTTATTCTGGAATTTTCACCAGAGTCCAGATCATCTGCCTTCAGGGAAAATATGGAGGCCCCCCTTAGGTTATTCTCCATCAAATAAGTAGTATAAACTGATTGTGGGAAGTGGGGAGGGTTGTTGTGTCTAAAATTTCAAGAGGAACAATAATAGATGTGGAAAGTGGTCGGTTCCCATGGTCTGTAACAGTGACAGTTATATTGTAGGCAGCCACCTGTTCCCTGTCCAGGGCTCTTGTTGTCAGCAAATTATAATAATTGCCATAAGATTTAGTCAGTTGGAAGGGGAGGTCACTGGGAATTGAACATGTGACTTCTGCGTTCTCTGATGAGTCTTGATCTTGCACGTTTATAAGGGCAATTGCAGTCACAGGTGGTGAGTTCTTAGGGATGGAGCGGATCAGTGAAGTTATTTCTAGTTTGGGTGCGTTATCATTCACATCAGTAACAAACATCATGAGGGTTGAACTGCCCAGTAGGCCTCCACCATCATGGACTTGGACCTCAATTTCATGAAGTGAGGAGTCCTCATAGTCTAATTTTCCAACAAGAGTGATCTCTCCCGACTTTGCATCCAAGTGGAATATTTGAGAAGCTTTTGGTGTGATTTTTTGAAATGAATATTTCAGGTCTTTGTTGGTTCCTTCATCCAGATCACTGGCTTTTAATGTAATCACATTAGTCTCTATTGGTAAATCCTCTCTAACCCTCACGTCATAGATAGGTTGGCTAAAAATGGGTGCATTGTCATTAGCATCTAGGACAGTAATATGAAGCTGCGCAGTACCACTCCTAGCAGGAACTCCACCATCATATGCTATAAGAACAAGATTGTGGGTGGCTTCTTCCTCACGGTCCAGAGGTTTCTCTAGAACTATCTTTGCATTTTGTTTGCCCTTAACTGTTGTTTGAAGAAGCAGAGAGAAATGGCTATTCCTGCTGAGTTTATATCCTTGCAGAGAATTAATTCCTACATCAGGGTCTTGAGCTTCCAAGAGAGGGAACTGGGACCCTAGTGCTGTATTCTCAGTGATATTTATCTGTAGTTTCTCTGATTGGAAGGTAGGAGCATGGTCATTTATATCTGTGATTTCCACTCCAACTCCATAGATTTTCATTGAATCTGCAACTATAATCTCAAAATTCAAGATACATTTCTCCAGCTGACCACAGATTTCTTCTCTGTCTATTCTCTCTGCAGTGAGCAAGCGCCCATTCTCATAATTCAAAGCAAAATATGGAGTCCTATCTGGGGAAACAATGTGGATTCCATGGCCTAAGAGCTCCTTTACATCCAATCCCAGATCTTTTGCAGTGTTCCCCACCAGAGAGCCCTTCTCCATTTCCTCAGGAATGGAGTAATGGACCAGCTTGGCTTGGGAGAAGTAAGGAAGTAGACAGGATAAAAAGACAATTCCCTTCTTGAAGTCTTGGAGACATTTTGTTATTGTCATTCCTGCTCTGCTGATAAGCCACTGAGAAGATCTGTGCCTGAATACTACCCAGAAGCTGCAGAAGGATTCTGGTTCAACTGATGTTGTCTTACAGCTGAGATCCAAGTGCTGAAATGTTCTGTCTGATCACTCAGTATTTTTTGCTTCAGAGCAGCTGGTAGTGTGGGAAGGCTGAATTTCTCACTGCATTTTTGTCTTTCTTGGTGAGCAGCAACACTCAGAGCCTCAGCCAGGAACTGCAAGGATGCTTTATTATGTTTGCATTCTCATGCTGCATTTGATACCATAAATACAAGTTTTTCTTTTTACTGAGCACCCAGTATTTAAATATAATAGTAGCCAATAAATTACTAAAGCTAAACCCTACACACTTCCCTGGGATTAAGTCTAACTGCTCAGTGCACTGGATTTGCAATGAACCCTACTTCATCACAGAAATTCATTCTCACTGTTTCTTTCTTTGCTTATGCAAAGATTTTCTGTGTTTTCTTTTCCGGGTATGTATGCTACAGTCCTTAGCATGATAGTGATGTGTAGGATGTGTTTTATTGTCATATGAAAGAGGAATCACTAGAATCAGTTTACCATGAAATCAGAGGGAGCTATGTCACAGGCAATTCCACAGTGTCAGCATAAGCAATTATCAAACTTCTCCTTCAGCCTTGGGATTTATGAGTTAGATAATACCATACTTTTAGTTTGAAATCCTCTGGTCCAGGAGATGTGTCCACAGAGACCACAGAACAGATTGGAAATCGCTCTCTGGGATCTTAAGACAAAATTCTCACCTTGGAAGGAGACGACTGATCTTGAATTCCATTCCTGGCCTCTCTCGGTCACTATGAATGATTTTGAAGTGGGTTCTTCTCTGAAGTCAGAACTCATAGAATGCCACACAGAAGTGTGGGGAGGGGAGGAAGGAAAAAACATGACTGGACCTACAGCCCTGCTAGCCCTCAACTGCATTCCCAAGATAGAGGACCAGGCCTAATGTGAAGGATTTCCATTCCACTGCTTATAGTGTTTTTCCTCACAAAGTAAAAAAAATGCCTCATAGAGCAGTGGGCAGGAGGGAAGCAAAGCATGGTGGTGCTTTCTGAATACATACATCCTTGTGTGGTGCCTGCGTCTTGTGGCCAGAACAGACTCTAGGCACCGGAGCAAAAATAAAAATAACATTTGCTCTACCCTTGCTAGGCGGTGGCATATAAGTATGCTAAAGGTAGCAGATCCTGTCTGATCTTGGTAGCTAAGCATGTTCAGCCCTAGTTAGTACTTGGATTGGAGACTCTCAATGAATACCAGGTGCTGTGAGCTATATTTCAGAGGTAAGAACTGGCAAAACCACCTATGAGTATTCTTCACTTAAGAAAACCCTATGAAATTCATGGGGTGGCCAAAAATCAATAGGTGACTTGAAGGCAAATACACACATACACCTTTTCTAGATAAGGTACTGGATCAAATGGGCCACAACAGATAAGTTGCTCAGTTAGTTGTACTATGCTGAATGGTAAATGAAATTAAGCTTGAGCTCATAGCAGAGCCAGCCCAAGACATTTTACTATGTGAGGCAAAAAATAACACAAAACAAACAAAAACAAACCACGTTGATGAAATCTCCCTCTCCCAATTTCATATAAAAACCTCTAATTTTAGCATCAGCGATGGAACATCATGTTCCTTCCATCGCATCCAAGGTCAGTGACTTAACTTAAAGAGAACAGGACAGGCTAACAACATTTCCACACTACACTTTCATAGTGCTATTATTCTACTTTCAACATCCTGTGCAATCTTGGAGTTTGTAGTTTAGGGAGGGGTCTTTAGAATTCTCAGCCAGAGAGCTCTTTGGCCTCAGTAAACTGCAAACCCCAGAATTCCACAGGATGCTGAAAGTGGAATAATAGCAGTAGAACAGTGTAGGGCTGAAATGGTCTCACTATGGATCATACAATTCTGTTTAACAGTTCCCCGTTACTCCTCTGACTTCAGTGTCTGTTGTGTGATGCAGCGACCACATTCTACCTACCAGTAATGATTACAAGCTGAAATGATAAGGTGTGAAAAGCTGCCAGGTTAGGATAGTAACATTATGAAAAATAGGGGCTCACAATTGTAGGAAGACTGAGAAAGAGAGGACTTATAGCAAACCAAAGTGTCAAACTGAGAAGGATTTGATGATATTAATTTCCAAATATGCTAGTTTGCATGTATTGCTTTTGTTTAAAAGAAAAAAAAACAAACACACCAAGGCATACAATCTTGTTTCATAAAATCCTCCAAGCACATACTCCAGAGTCAATTTACACATTCCAATAGAACTACTGTAAGGCCATTTCCACACTCCACTGTTATAGTGCTATTATTCCACTTTCACATCCTGTGGAATTCTGAGACCAAAGAGCTCTCTGGCAGAGAATTCTAAATGCCCCTCTCCAAACTGCAAGCCCTAGGATTCCACAGGATGTTGAAAGTGGAATAATAGCACTATAACCGTGCAGTATGGAAATGGCCTAAATTTTAATTGTGCCTATTGGTTGTTCAAATAGATTGATTACAATATACATATACAAACTCTGGTGTGTGTGACTGAAAGAAAACTTTAATGTATGACAGGAATACACTGAGCTCATGACACCGATTGAACAGCTTCCACCAGCAGACTGGGGAAGAGGAAATTCTATCTCCTGCTTGAAGCTGGTTCGCTATACACCCCCAAAATCTGCTAGTGAGAGTTGCGGAAGCCCCATGGAGTGGATTTTGGGATGACACACATGGCTTCAGGAAAGAAGAAGAGTAAATTACTTAATTGCATGAATTCTTATGTACTCTTGTCTCCCAAACCATATATTCTACCATACAAAAAGAGTGTGGTTGTAATTGAATAAGTAAGATATTAGTAAATGTTTACTATATTGATGTCCGAGTGCACACCTTACCTTCTCACCAGTGGCCATTTCTGAACTTAAATTCTCACAGTTACTATCCACAGGTACCAGCTGAGAACTATCACCATCAAGCAAGTTCCCTGCAGCCTGGATATTGGAGTTTGGGAAAGAGATTTCCTCTTTCCTCAAAGCAGAGGATAAACAGAGTTGGTACGAATATGGTAAAGTTCCTTCTTCATAGTTTGGTGGAAATACAATGTGTGTCTTAGAAAAAGAATTAGGATCAAAGCACTGGAATAATTTGGGAGGCCCGGATTTTCGAAGTCTCATTACGATGACCAGTATGACTGACAGGAGGAACAAAAATGAGATCAAAGCTAAAGCCAGCACCAAGTAAAACTGGAGCTCAGGCTGCTGCTCGGACTCACTGGGCTGCTTGCTCATTTCTGGAAGCGCCTCTTGGAAGTTCTCAGCAACCACGAGGTTCAAGATCACGGTGGCTGAGAGAGGCGACTTTCCATTGTCCTTAACCGAGACGATCAGCTTGTGTTTGACAACATCTTTCTCTACAAAGACCCGCGATGTCCTGATCTCTCCGGTGTGGGGCCCAATAGTGAAGAGTGCAGGCTCACCGGCCTGCAGTAGTTGGTAGGACAGCCAGGCATTGTGTCCTGCATCAGCATCTACTGCCACCACCTTGGTCACGAGGTAGCCTGGCTCAGCTGAGTGAGGAACCACCTCAAACAAGGCAGAGCCGTCAGTAGGTGGCAAAGGATACAGAATCCGGGGACGATTGTCATTCTCATCCAAAATAAAAACTGACACAGTGGCATTGCTGAGGAGAGAGGGGGACCCACCATCCTGGGCTTTCACTTGGATCTGGAACTGCCTGAATTGCTCATAGTCAAAGGAACGCTGTGCGTAGATTGTCCCAGTCTCTGGGTTAATGGAGACAAAAGAGGAGAGAGGCAGCTCCTCAATATTGCTGTTGAGGATGGAGTAAGTGATCCGTGCGTTGTGGTCCAAATCTGGATCGGAGGCTTTGACTGTGAAAATGGAGGCTCCTGAGGGATTATTCTCTGGCATGAAGACGTTGTAGGCCTCTTCTTCAAAGGCCGGAGAGTTGTCATTGATATCTGAAATCTGGAGAGAGATGGTTTTGTTTGAGGAGAGAGGCGGGGTACCTTTGTCAGTGGCAATGATTGTTATGCTATACTCTGGTTTCTTCTCTCTATCCAGAGGACCATCTATGACGAGCTTGTAATAGTTCTTTGAGGTTGTTACTACTGTAAATGGCCAATTGCCTAATAAGGAACATGTGACTTTCCCATTTTCTCCAGAATCTCTATCCTTTACATGGATAAGAGCAATTACTGTGCCAGGAACAGAGTCTTCAGGAACTGGGCTAGACGAGGAAACAATATTTATCTCAGGGGCATTGTCATTCTCATCCAGTACCGTTACATCAATCTTGCAGTGAGCCACTAATCCTCCTCCATCTCTTGCTTTTACTGACATAGTGTATTTATCTGTTTCTTCAAAATCCAGAGTCTCTTTAATTGTAATTATTCCACTCTGTGGATTTAACATGAATTTTTCAGTGGCTGTTTCTGGGATGCTACTGAAACTATAACTAATATGAGCATTTGAACCTTCATCACTATCAAAGGCTACCACCTGGAGTATGGAAGAGCCCACATGGAAATTTTCCATAAGGCTGACTGTATAGACATCTTGTGTGAAGATGGGTGGGTTGTCATTGGCATCAATAATAGTAATCCCAATCTCAGCAGTACCAGTTTTTCTGGGTTCACCCCCATCCTGGGCTGTGAGTAGTAAGTGGAGGACCTGTTCACTTTCATGATCCACTGGTTTCTGCAGAACCAATTCAGCATATTTATCTCTGTTGTTACTATCTTTAACCTCTAATACAAAAAACTGATTCGAGCTTAATTCATAATTCTGGAGAGAGTTCTTTCCTATGTCAGGATCTACAGCTTTTCCAATAGGAAACCTGGTACCTGGTAATGTGGATTCCACTATTTCAAGCATGATATTGCCCTTTAAGAATTGTGGAGCATTATCATTAATGTCCTGGATTGCTACACTTATATGGAAAATATTCAAAGGATTTTCAACCACAGCCTCAAAATCAATGAGGCAATGTGTGGTATCCCCACACATTTCCTCACGATCTATTCTGTCATTCACATATAAGGTCCCATTTTCTGCACTGATAGTGAAATATTGCTTTTTACCTTCAGAAAGAATGTGCAGGTTTCTGTTCCTCAGTTCTCTGACACTGAGTCCCAAATCCTTGGCAAGATTTCCCACAAAAGATCCTTTTGCCATCTCCTCTGGGATGAAATAGTGAACTTCTTCCAAAACAACTCCAGAAAATAAAGACAATAATATGAGAAGCCTCATTTGTCTCATGGATGTTGCAAAGCTTTTTCCATGCAGGATGTCTTTATTCATTTTCTTGTTCCCTTTGACAAGTACAGGATTTTAAATTTCCACCCAAAAGAGGGGGTGTTAGCAATGAAAAATGAACTGGATCTTTTATTTTGGCTTAATTTCCTTTTCTTCTCTTCCAGCTGAAGTGTCTGTCCCTGTGCTCTTCTATTTGCCTGATCTGCAGTTTAGGGCACAGAAATCTCACTGCCGAAATCATCAGCTGATCTTCAGCTACACTCAGATTACCATTTTGTCCAACAGCGGCACTGTGAGTTTAAAACAAAGAATTGCAGCCTTTGTATTTAGTGATTTTTTTCCTCCTAATGAACATCATGGTTTGTTATGATCCAAACCACACTCAAATGTAATTGGTGGATTTTAAAAAACTGGAATATTTGTGTTTGTGCTTCTTCTCCATTATAATAGGGAAAAGTTTAAAATTTAATATAATAATTTTAGCAGCCAAGAAATGAAAAATCATGAATTAATAACATTGTTTTTCAACCCCTAATCTTTCCAGCAATAATCCAGCCCTTCCAATTATTTCTAAGCAAATTAATGTGTAAAACTTTCCTCAGTGTTCCACAGGGGAAAAATGCAATAGCTGATTACACTATTAGATAATTAAATTATTGAGAGAAGTATTTTATAGACTACACTCAGATACTTCACTTACCTTAGACATAGACATTTGTATCTGTCAAGTTCATTTTTTACAATGGACAATTAGTCACGATTAAGAATGTCTGAAGTAATTTATCTTCACATAGTTTTTCACTGAAAGTAGTAGACCATCTTAACCTCTTTTCTGTCATTTTGCTTATAGCACAGCGTTAGTCTGTGGTCCATTTGAGAAAATACCTCCACTCAATAGGATTATTATGGTGCCTCTTTAAAACTGCCCATTCCTTCATCCACACCTACCGAGTACTGGAGCATTCACATCCATCTGCCTGCTCCTCCAAACATTCTAAACACTTTGCTGATTACTGGTGTAAAATATTACAGAACCCCCAGTAACACCCCAACAATTCCACTGTCTCACTGATGTGGTTCATCCTCCTCTGTTATACATTTAGCAATAAAACTATTAACTACTGCAAGGGATCAGGAGCACAGAGTTTGAAATGCAAAGATGTAGCATCCCATACAAATCCATGCCTACCACCATCCTTGAGTAGGGAGAGATTGCACAGAAATAAAGTGAAGATTAATGTTGGGATATGATCCCAATGAAATTATATAAAATGAAAACCTAGCCTAAAAGCAAGCGCTGGAATCCTTCCTTGGAAATTATTCTATTATTAATTGCCATCAAGTCAATTTCAACTTACAGCAACCCCACGAATGCTTGTCACTGACACCCATGCTCAGGTTCTTCAAACTCAGGGTTGTGATTGTCTTGCTGAGTCTATCCACCTGTACTGTAGTTTTTGCCTACTGTCTCTCACTTTACCAGGCCTTACTATCTTTTCTAATGAGTCATGTTATCTTATGATATTGAAATTACTACACAAGGCAAAATCTGGTGAGCTATCTTAGACACTTTTTTTTGTACCTACACCAAGAGGACCTATCACCATTTAAGCTAGGATTGGTTAACTGTGTCCCCCAGATGGCTTTTGACTCACATCATCCCTCAACATTGGCTCTGCTTGCTAGGGATAATAAAAGCTATAGCCCCCACCCCCAGAATAAAACTTGCCCCAGTTTCAGTGCATGTGCTCTGAATATGTCTATCAGCTTTTTGCTCAGCTTGTCTTGGTTGTCACATCATGATGACAGAGGACCATACTGTATGGGTGCAATCCATCCATTCATCCACCCATCGATCAATCATCATCACCTGGTTGATGCTTCAGATTCTGCATCCCTTTGAACTTTTGCTGACCTATGTGGTCCTAGTCTTCAGTTACCCATGAAGTAGCTGTATCAGGACATTCGTCACCTAGGAAGGACTACCATAACTGAAACTGGGAAACACAAGATTTTAGGAGTTACATAGCTAATGAATGCCCACACATAGCCAAAGGAGATGTTTTAGTATTCTAGGAATACTATCCATTTTCCTCAGTGTATAGAAGTTTTCCATTGCTATCCAAATGTTAACAGCACAAACCAACACACATCTAGACAGAAATAAGTCCTGATGAATTCCACAGACTTACTTCTTAGTTAAGTGTATCAATGAGGCAGACTACAACAGTTAAATATGTACGCAACAAGGATGTATTTTGCTAGGGACAAAATATACCATAGCAGAAGTAATTTTAAAAGTTGTGCGTGCTCTTCAGTTGTCGGTGCATTTTTATTTAATTAAAGCACAAACTTCATACACAGAAGCAAGAATATTAACAAATATTGTGGTTTTGTCCAAAGTACTGAAAAAGTTGCATAAATGACTCAAGTACCTGTTAAGATATTCCACAATAGTATTATTCAAAACACTTTGCTCATTCATCCATATATGAATGTATCATGGTTAAAACTATGTAGCTGAATTCATGTATTCATATGCTATATGTAACTTGAACTGGTATAGTGTAAGAAACAGAACTGAGAATTAGGAAGTTTGATCTTATTAACTTATTACAATATGGGGATGATCGTAATACTAACTTGTACTACAAGTTATGATAAAAAATTTTAAATAATCTTCAAGAAGCATTTTGCATTTTTGTGGTTCTTTGTGGGCTCCTTAGCATTTATATATAGCACTTTAGAGTATTAAACTGGACCATTGGGCAAGTGGTTGCTGTTTCTCCAAGCCCGCACAGGGATGAGGTAGTGACAGCAGCAGTGGAAGAAGGCTGCCGTCTCTCAGCTGCCATTTTCTTTAATGCATAGTCTCAGGGGGTATTGTTCAAGCCACCCCTCCTAGAGCAGCTTGGCTTCAAGACCTCCCCTCCCTTGCAGTCACAGAGGCGTATCTACCTGGTCAATATCTGGATCTCTGAAAAACTTTAAAGGCACTATATAATTGCTAAACATCATTATCTAAATTAATAAAATATATACCTGTCAAGACATTCCACAAATTGCTGTTAGGACAGCTGTACATACAAGGACTTAAGGCACGGCATCTCCTGCTAAAAAGATCCAGCTGTAACAATCATCATCTTTAGAGGCCACTGCCTTAGAAGACCATTGCCAGTCAATCTTGACTAGATGGATCTTTTGTATCTCTCACACTGGAAGAGACATACTTTTCCTGAACCATACAGTACAGGAAAACTGAACATAAATCTGGTCTACATTTGCCCCCACAACACAGAATAAACATAAAGACAAACTTTTTATTTACTTGTTTATACGTCTAATGTCTAATTAAGGCTAACTCAATTCCTTCATCAGTGTGGTTGTGCTCACTACCAAGGTGAAGACGAGTTACCATTTTTCCCCAGTTACCCTGATATGTCATTGCTTTCCAAGCTTGGATAAGGCTGAGCCTGGGTTTTCCTCTTTACTGCTCATAAACTCACCCTACTTGACCTTGAGTAATAATCGCCATGAGTAAGTGTTACATTAGCCAGTAAGTGTTGCTTCCTATGAAGTCCTCAGCCCCTTTTTCCAGATTCTCCCAAGCCAACGTGCCATGATGGGTTGGTCTGAATAAGTCTCCTTCACCAGTTTGATGTTGTCAAGTTCTAATAGTTTCTTAGGATTTTCAAGCTTCATAGAAATTTAAGTTTTGACCTGTTTAAAAGGAAAAATCAGGATCTAGGTAACACTACTCTTCAGTTTGCCATGCCTGAGAGCATAGAACAAGTAGAAAATTTCCCATCTTTCAGTCTGTTCAGGAATGGAAACAGAACACTCTTGTTCTGTCCCAACAGGTAATCTGGTGGATCCTGCCCTTTTGGAAATTGTGAATGAGGGAAAAATACTACTACTGCTATGTTCTTGTGCACCTTCAAGTTGTTTCTGAATTATGACAACTCTGTGGCAAACCTATTATGGGGTTTTCTGGGCAAAGTTTGTTCTGAGAGGGTTGCCATTGTCTTCATCTGAGCCTGAGAGTGTGACATTCCCAAGGTCACATGTGGGTTTCCATGGCTGAGTAGGGATTCGAACTCTGGTCTCCCCAAATCCTAGTCCAACACTCAAACCACTATTCCAAGCTGAGTCTCAACCTTTCTGGTTAATTTTTCAGGTACTTGGGGGAAAAAAATCAGAATGTTACAAGTGGTTTGCCTGTGGTATGAAACGCACCCAAGCAGTGAAATCATACTCTCCACAAACAAACAAACACTAAATCAAAGCTGCACTGCAAAAGAGAAGAAATACAGTACTTTGTTATATTACTGTTCTTACAGCAGATTCACATTTCTCAGCGGAAGTACTCTGTAAACATCTACCTAGATTCAAATCAGTTTAAAATTGCTGGATTTAACAAGATTATATTACCTTAAGTTGAAACAGGAGCAATTCCCAACAGATGAAACAAGACATGTTTCACCTAATCCAGTAAATATTTACCTAATACCGTAGATCTATAAATCTACATGGCCATTTCTGAGAGTCAGATTGCCACCAAAATACTATTAAACCACTCTGTTACTAGGTACTTTAATCAAAGTTTAAATGAAGTATTAATATGAGCGGAATTATAATGATCCTAGGTTTCTGAAGGATCAAGTAAAGCATAATGTATGAAAGCCTCTCTAAATAGCATATCTGTATAAACAGCATTCAAACAAACAAAATGTAGTTATCAGAATCCTAAGTGGAGGTTCTGATGGATGTCCTTACATCAGCAGAGGGCCATAGATCTCCCTCCATGCTGGAGCCCCTGTGCAACCTCAAAACATGGTGTGGAGGGCGCAAAAAGTCTCCTCAAGTGGTTTTCAAGCTTCACAGAGGACAGTTCCTCACTGATGGTCAAATGCCCATGCCGCCTGGGTTGTGGCCCAGTATAATGACAGCATTGACTATCATGTTGAAAGAAATAAAAGTCATTATTTCGATGGGATATTTCTTTTAACCTTAGCCCTCAGGGAAATCATGCAAAAAATAATTCTCCTCATTTCCTTTCATGCCAATCTATTTTAAGTTTTAATTCTGAAACACAATAGAGAATATGAACAAATGACAAATAACTATGAGATTAGCAATTGTAATCATGGATTGCGTGTTCCAAACAACAGCTATTTCAGCTGTATTAGTGAATAAAAAGAAAGACAGATAGTAAATCAGCTAAAGAATGAAAATTTTTAAGGCAATCCCCCCAATCCTACAAAAGGTAGTACTGCAGTGTTAATAATGCCAAAAAACTATGTGCTGTGCTATGCAAATAATTTCAGATGAAAAAGCCTTACCTCCTCAGCTTTCTCCATCTCGTACTGAATATTATTTTCATTATTGCTTGCAAAATGTGTAACAGATTTATCCTTGGAAAGAAGATTGTCTGCAATCTGAACACTGGGGGTCAGAAAAGTAAACTCATTCCTCCTGGACTCGGACGAGAGGCAAAGCTGGTAAGAATAAGGTAAAGTCCCATCTTGAAAGTTAGGAGGGAATATGGCACCTGCCTTTGAATGGGGAACAGGGCCAAAGCACTGCAGGAATTTGGGACTCCCTGACTGCCGGAGCTTCAGCGTAATGGCCAGAATGATGCTCAAGAGGAATAAGAAGGAGATCAGGGCTAAGGCTAGCACCAAATAGAACTGGAGATCGGCCTGAGACTCGGAGTCTCTTGCCTCTGTTTTCATTTCCGGAAGGGCCTCCTGGAAGTTCTCGGCAAATACCAGGTTCAGAGTGACGGTGGCTGAGAGCGGAGGCTGTCCGTTGTCCTTCACCACAACCACCAGCCTCTGTTTCACAGCATCCCTCTCCACAAAGGCCCTGGCTGTCCTGATCTCCCCAGTATGGGAACCAATGGTGAAGAGGGCGGGCTCAGTGGCCTGGACCAGGTGGTAGGACAGCCAGGCGTTGTGTCCAGAATCGGCATCCACCGCCACCACCTTGGTCACTAGATAATCTTCCTCGGCAGAACGAGGCACCATCTCAAACGAGGCAGAACCCTTGGCTGCTGGGGAAGGGGAGAGGATCTGAGGAGTGTTATCATTGCGGTCCAGAATAAACACCCTGAGTGTGGCATTGCTGCTGAGAGGGGGAGACCCTCCATCTTGGGCCTTCACCTGGAGCTGGAACTCTCTGAACTCTTCATAGTCAAAGGACCTCTGAGCATAGATGGTGCCAGTCTCAGAGTTAATGGAGATATAGGAAGAAATGGGAAGTTCCTGAATGTTGCTGCTGAGGATGGAGTATGTGATCCGTGCGTTTGGGCCGACATCTGGGTCAGAGGCTTTAATAGTAAAAATGGAGGCCCCAGAAGGTTTGTTTTCTGGCACATAGAAGCTGTAGGAAGATTTCTCAAAAGCAGGGGCATTATCGTTGATATCAGAGATCTGTAGGGAGATGGTTTTGTGTGTGGAAAGAGGAGGGGTTCCTTTGTCAGTGGCTGTGATTGTGATGTTATACTCAGGAGTGCTTTCTCTGTCCAGGAGACCATCTGTCAGGAGCTTGTAATAGTTATTAGATGAGGGTAGTATCTTGAAGGGCAAATCATCTTGTAAGTAGCAAGTAACTTTCCCATTATCACCAGTGTCTTTGTCATTAATTTGGATCAGAGCAATTAAGGTATCAGACAAGGAATCTTCTGAAACTGGGCTGAACATAGAGGCTAATGTCACATCTGGGGCATTATCATTCTCGTCAAGAACACTGATTTCAATGTTGCAGTGTGCCATTAATCCACCTCCATCTTTTGCTTCTATTGTCATGGTATAGTCTTTAGTTTCCTCAAAGTCAAGCTGTCCAATCAGAATGATTATTCCATGAATAGGGTCCAGGATGAATTTCTTTTGGCTGCCTATTGGTATACTGCTGAACTCATATCTGATCTGTGCATTTGTACCCTCATCTTTATCAGTGGCAAGAATCTGAAGAACCTGAGACCCAACAGGTGCATTTTCATGCAAACTGACTTTGTAGACCTCTTCAGTGAAAATGGGTGGGTTGTCATTGGCATCAGTGATATTAATCCATATCTGGGCAGTCCCAGTTTTTCTAGGTTCACCTCCATCCAGGGCTGTAAGGATTAAGTGAAGAGTCTGCTCATTTTCCCGATCAAGTTGTTTCTGCAGTACTATTTCTGCATATTTATTTCCATCTTTTCTTTCTCTAATTTCCAAAGTGAAATATTGATTAGAGCTCAGCTGATAGTTCTGGAGAGAATTTACCCCAATGTCAGGATCCAAAGCTTTCCCAAGGAGAAATCTGGTGCCTGGTAAAGTGGATTCAATGATCTCCAAGTTGATTTTGTCACTGAGAAATTGAGGGGCATTATCATTAATATCCTGGATTGCCACTGTTATATGGAAGACATTTGGAGGGTTTTCAACTATTACTTCCATATTAACTATACAAAGATTAACTGTCTCACATATTTTCTCTCTATCTATCCGGTCATTCACATAGAGGTTTCCAGTTTCTGTATTAATATTGAAAAACTGCATTTTAGCTACAGAGATAGCACGTAGATTTCGCCTTGCTAGTTCTCTGGCATTCAGTCCCAAATCTTTGGCAAGATTCCCTACAATAGAACCTATTGACATCTCTTCAGGAATTGAGTAGTGTATCTGTTCTGAGGCTCCCCAGCAGAAGAAATGTAAGAGTAATAGAAGTGATACTTGCCTTCTGACTGCCCTGACATTCTCTTCTTGCCTTCTTTCCATCGGATTATGTGACAAACAAGCAGCTCCAGTCTGTTTTACAGCTTGTAGTGCTCTCACAGAATTCCCCACAAAGTAAAAACAATCTGCTTTTGTTCTTAAATCATGAAGATTATAATTCTTTCTCTTTCCTTCCTCCCAACAAGACTGCTGTCTCTTTATAACCAGCTGTTTGCTCTATCTGTGCAGCATTCATGAAACAGTCGCCTGGTTGCATAGAAGAAGCAGCACTGGGTCACCATGCTTTCTTTGGGTACCACATTGGCCAACAGTGACACTCGGAGGCTCAGACACAGAACTGCACGCAGTGCTTTCATTTCCAATTTAAAATATTGCAATTAAGACAAAAACTTCCAATGTATACAGTTGTTTGAGACCTGTATCATAGGAAAATGTCAAAAAGTCCAGCTCCTCTAATCATGATCCCAAAACTGCCATTTTATTAGTTTGGATTTCCAGTTTATCTGCCTGGAAGACATGAAGCAGTTTTCTAAAAAACAACCTGGAGTTTCCAATTTGATCACAGAAAGTTTAGCTATTTTCTCAGTTAGAAGCTCAATATATATTAGATAAATGTCTACCTGTCTACAAAGTTCTCCATGCAGATCTTTTTTTGTAGCACTTGGATATTTGTTTAGTTGCAGAGGATGTGCAGGTGCCATTTGATGCCATCATTTTGCCACTCTACTTTCAAACAAATTCCAAACAGCAATAGCAGGCTCTATTTACACTAATAGCAGACTCTATTTACACTATGAGGAAACAGAGAGATCTATTTGATTTTGATAGGGAGGGGACTCCGTAACAGTGGGATCCCACTGAAATGGTTCTCATCCTGATACTTACCAACTGAAATTCAAGTGAATATGGACCAGAGTAGGGCCACCAAAACTGATTCTCCACTCACATTGGCTGATATGGGCAAATGGAGCTGGCACAGTCACCAGTCTCCAGGTCATGCAAGGCTTTAACCCAGTAAATTAACAGACAACTAATGACATTAACATGAGATCTGTGTAATGTGTTACTATGGCTGCACATCATCCAATGCCCTAGAAACCCCACTTTGTACTAGATGCAGTTTCTTAACTTCCATTAAACACAGGCCCACACAGAGAAAATGGCAATAGTCCTGCTTCAGTGTGCTTAGGGCATGACTAACTGATGTTAAGTCCATTTTTTTCCAGGAAAAGTCTGCAGTTGGCAGCTGGTAGAAGTTACTCCTAGCTACTAAAACATCATTTGGTTATCCAGATAGCACACACATCACAGGACCACGCTGTACGAGCAAAACTTCACCTAGAAGAGGTTGCACACTTTCACATACAGAAGCTCTGTTTGGGTTAAGTTTCAGACTGCTCACTGGTTCCATCACTGATTTCATTTCCACCAGTTCCTGAGGATTGAAAAATGGAAATGAGAGATGGATTTGTGTGCACAAAATTGGCACGACCCACTGTATCACACGCTTGAAATATGCAACCTCCATCAGGCTAACTAGTGCTATAGTATATCTATTTCTATTTTCTATACTTAAACTAAGTATTCCATTCAAACTTGAGAAACTTTTTTCAAGCATTCTCCTCCCTTACCTTTTTTTGAGCTGGTCAAATATAAGCTAAAATCACTATACATAAACTAACAGTAAAAGAAAATATATTCCATTGAATTTTATTTTCTAAAGCCATATTTACTATAAAGTACAAAAACTTCAGTGAATAGGTTTACAACAACCATATGGCAGCGGGTCCCAGTCCTCTTGTGTGGGTGCATCTTTTGACCGCTGCATTGTCCAGTAGGAGCTTGCACATGTGAATAAGAACACAGAAACAACTGTCTTGTACGTAAAGCCGAACGCTTTCACAGCCGGAATCCATAGGTTGTTGTGGGTTTTCAGATCCTCTGAAGATGCCAGCCACAGATGCAGACGAAACGTCAGGAGAAAATACTAATAGAACACGGCCTCAAAGCCCAGAAAATCCACAACAACCAACTGTCTTGTAATCAGCAATGCAAATGCATCATCAGACATGAAGTTGTCAGCTCAGTCGATTCAGAAGATCAAACCTATCTGTACATGTGAATCAGCCCTAGATTACTGTATCCGAAGCAAATACTTATATATGTATCAAGATCCTCAGCTGCTTCAGGCTTTTAACAGTGTAGTATCTCTTTCTCCTCTTGAGTGCATGTTTTCCTACAAATTTTTCAGTGTCCACATTTTGGTCTACTCTTACACCTTAAATTATTTGGAAGTTTCTATCTGGAAACTCTTTCAGATTGCGTCCTGTTACCAAGCATTTCAGTAATTCTAGAAATTTGTTACTCCAGTTCCAAAAAATGTTTTCATAATGAGTTTGGTTCAGAATAAGTTAGCCAAATTTAGCCAAGTTAGCCAAGTTAGCCAGTTTGCTCCAGATCCAATATTATAATCATATGATCATAAGGAATTGCCAAGTTTGGTAAATTCCCTATAAATCATGGAATTGTAGAGTTGGAAGGGACCTCTACGATCATCCAGCCCAACCTATGGCCGGAGAAGGATGTGCACAGTAAAAGCGTGCCTAAGTGTGCCTAAGATATGACCTTCTAATCGTTAAAAAACCATTCCTGCTATTGCTACCATGTACCAAGAATTAAAAATTAGGACAGTAGTTTTTCACTCTAATACAAAAATAACAAATACAACTCTGCCATCTGATAGGTCTTCAGTTATGCAAGTCCTCACCTGCAGTGTGAAGTGAAGCAGCCCAGATATACATTTTCTCCTTCACTGGCCAGAGGGATGTATAGATATGCCTAGTGAAGAGTCAATGCAGCATGACTCAGTGATGGGTTTTTTCAATGGGAGCTAATGAATGAATACTCCATTTCCCTGCATCAGAGAGGTGACTGATAGAATGACACCATGAAAGTGTGTAGGTGGAAAGAACTACGGAGAATTAGTACATTGCACTTGGATAAGGCACTAAATGCTTCTATTCATTTATTAACCCTGTTAACATATTTTAGAATAGAATAATATCTACAGTTATTGTTATGTAGTAAAACATAAACAAATATGTATAAAAGACAAATATGAATGGGGAAATGATATATGGTTCCAGCTTTTGACACAAGTAATGAAAGCAGCTTTCCAAACCTGGAACCTTATATTATACAGCAGAACTCAGACTTGACAGGAGTAGCTCACCTTTGCACTGGATGAATCTCTGTCACTGTTATTAGCACCATCAGTGATAAGGAAGGGATCATTTATTTCACAAGTCTCTAGATGGGTCAAAGCACTGGAATAATTTGCCTTGGAAGTATTAAATTGACTCTTCCTGGAGTCTGTGGTCAGAGAAACCTCATGGCAATAGGACTGAAGAAATGCTCGGACTCCATCAATCCCCACGAACTGGGAAACAGGAACACCACTGAAATTAACACTCCCTGACTCAAACAGATGTGAATTTCTCCACCTGTGCAGCCTGATGGCCAGTAAAACAAGGAGGAAAGTCAAGAACAAGCAGGAAACAAAAGCCACTGCAACCACCAGGTAGAAGGTGAGATCTGAAGGGGAATCTACAGGGGCTGAGAAGCTACTCAGATCTGAGAGTGTTTCTGGGATACTGTCAGCCAGCACTACTGTGACCGTGACAGAGGCAGAGAGAGGGGGCTGCCCACTGTCCTTCACCAAAACCACCAGGCTTTGCTTGAGGGTGTCTTTCTCCAGAAAGAAGCGGGCTGTTCTGATCTCTCCAGTGTGGAGTCCCAGAGTGAAGAGCCCTGGCTCTGTGGCCTTGGTCAGCTGGTAGGAGAGCCAGGCATTCTGACCAGAGTCCGCGTCCACGGCCACCACCTTAGTGACCAAGTAGCCTGACTCAGAGGAGCGAGGAGCCAGCTCTATTCCAGTGGAGCCATCGGTGGGAGGGGAGGGGTAGAGGATTTCTGGAGCATTGTCATTCTGATCCAGGATGAAGAGGGTCACTGAGACATTAGAGCTGAGTGGTGGGGAGCCCCCATCCTGGGCCTTGACCCAGAACTGAATCTCCCAGATTTGCTCATAATCAAAGGAGTTCAGGGCATAGACAACTCCAGTCTCAGAGTTAATAGAGATGGAGGAAGATACAAGGGTGCCGCTGATGTTTCCCTCAAGGATGGAATACATTATTCTGGAATTTTCACCAGAGTCCAGATCATCTGCCTTCAGGGAAAATATGGAGGCCCCCCTTGGGTTATTCTCCATCACATAAGTAGTATAAACTGATTGTCGGAAGTGGGGAGCATTGTCATTTGTGTCTAAAATTTCAAGAGGAACAACAATAGATGTGGAAAGTGGTGGGCTCCCATGGTCTGTAACAGTGACAGTTATATTGTAGGCGGCCACCTGTTCCCTGTCCAGGGCTCTTGTTGTCAGCAAATTATAATAATTGCCATAAGATTTAGTCAGTTGGAAGGGGAGGTCACTGGGAATTGAACATGTGACTTCTGCGTTCTCTGATGAGTCTTGATCTTGCACATTCAAAAGGGCAATTGCAGTCATGGGTGGTGAGTTCTCAGGGATCGAATGGATCAGTGAAGTTATTTCCAGTTTGGGTGCGTTATCATTCACATCGGTAACAAATATCATAAGTGTTGATCGGTCTACTAGGCCTCCACCGTCATGGACCTGGACTTCAATTTTATGAAGTGAAGAGTCCTCGTAGTCTAATTTTCCAACAAGAGTGATCTCTCCTGACTTTGCATCCAAGTGGAATATTTGAGAAGCTTTTGGTGTGATTTTTTGAAATGAATATTTCAGGTCCTTGTTGGTTCCTTCATCCAGATCACTGGCATTTAGTGAGACTATTGTGGATCCTTTAGGCATATCTTCCGTAACGTGTACTTTATAGAGAGGCTGACTAAAAACAGGTGCATTGTCATTGGCATCCATCACAATCACCTGAACATGTACAGTTCCTGTCCTACTAGGATTTCCACCATCATATGCCATAAAGAGAAGATTGTAAATGTCTTCTTCCTCACGATCCAAGGAACTTTCCAGCACTAATTCAGGAGATTCTCTACCTTCAACAGTACTTACTGAATTAAGAGAAAAATGGCTATTGCCACTGAGTTTGTACCCCTGCACAGAATTGTTTCCTAAGTCAGGATCCTGAGCTGCCAAGAGGAAAAATTTGGATCCTAGTGCTGTATTCTCTGTTACATTTATCACTAATTTCTCTGATTGGAAAGTAGGGTAATGATCATTAACATCAGTGATTTCCACTCCAACACCATAAACTTTCATTGAATCTGCAACTATAATCTCAAAATTCAAGATACATTTCTCCAGCTGACCACAGATTTCTTCTCTGTCTATTCTCTCTGCAGTGAGCAAGTGCCCATTCTCATAATTCAAAGCAAAATATGGAGTCCTACCTGGGGAAACAATGCGGATTCCATGGCTTGAGAGCTCCTTTATATCCAATCCCAGATCTTTTGCAATGTTCCCCACCAGTGAGCCCTTCTCCATTTCCTCAGGAATGGAGTAATGGACCAGTTTGGCTTGGGAGAAGTAAGAAAGTAGACAGGATAAAAAGACAATTCCCCTCTTGAAGTCTTGGAGACATTTTGTTACTGCCATTCCTGCTCTGCTGATAAGCCACTAAGAAGATCTGTGCCTCAAGTACATAGACTGAATGCTGTCCAGAAGCAACCAAAATAATTATAATAGTCCTGATTCAATAGATCTTATCTTGCTGCTGAGATTCCCAGTGTTGAAATGCATGTCTGCGTCTCAGCATTTTCTGCTCTGAAGCTGCTGATGTGGGAGGGCTGAATATCTCACTGCATTTCCTAGCCTTTCTTGGTGAACAGCGACACCCAGAGCTTCAGCCAATAATTGCACGTAGTTCTTCTGTGAATTCTGTTTTGATCTTCACTTTTATATGAAGAAATTGATCCAGAAAGGCCAAATAGTTAAGAATTAATAAGATTCTCCACATACATTTTAAGAAGAAAGCTAGGACATCTACAAATAACTTAGGGAGATTATATCATTTAAAACTGAGTCTGTTTTAAAGAAAAACTTTCTCAATATATGTTAAAGAAACCACAAACTGTTACCCTTGTGCACAGAACTGTTCCTTTTGGTTAGAAAAGCACTACAGTTTTCAAATATGATTTTAAAAAAAATCTGGGAGAGCTCATATATTGAGTGGAGGGGTGTGCAATATGTGGCCAGTATTGCCAAAACCCAAATCTGTGCAGAAATGTGTGCAGAATCGTGAGAAGAACACACTTTGTTTTTCAGTAGAATTGTGTTCCCAGAAGGCTAATGGGATTGCAGTTCTGCCAGGAAACAAGGCACACACCCTGCACCACACCACACCAGAACCACCAGAATCACTGGATTTTGGCAGTTGTGGAAACAGTGGTAGTAAGTTATTTGGCAATGGTGGCAGCTGTAGGGGGCTGAGACTTGATTTGTGGAGGCAATGCAGCTCTCCATATCTGAGGAAATTGCCCATCCCAATCTAGAGTGTTTTTTTTTTGTCTCTGAGTTTATGTACTTTAAAGTATTATACTTTCCTCTTTATCTGTCAACATACATTCTGATGATGCTCTTCCTGATGTTGCTGAAAAACCAGCGTAGTTTTGCCCAAAGCATTAAAAAGAAATTTGTATACAATGATACAGGTAGTTATAACACATTTTCCAATCTTTATATTAACAATTTCATTACGTTTCTTATAACATAACTGAAGAATTATAGAGAAATTCAAGTCTGTTGTGCTTGAGAAGGGGAAAACTGTTCTTTTAAGGACATGTTAAAGCACCTACTGGGCCACTGAACCTCAGTTCTAAAGGATCTGAGGATACGTACTACCCGTGCCTGATCACAAACAGCCATTACCAGTCATGATGTCAGTACATTGCTGAATATTTTGTGTTACTATACAGTAGCGGATAAGTATAGCTGAAATAAAGCACAATTCTACTCCACAAATTGCCCCACAGAAAAGTGAAAGTGAATGTGAATTTCTGTGTTAAACTGGAAGAAACAAGTGCTCAGTGGTTTCGATGCTTAGTCAGATAAGCTCCATGCATTCAACACAATTAAATCAGATGTACATCAGTCTATCTCATCTGTAGCATCAAACTGAGGAACTCTGGACTTGGTGTGTACGCCTCAGTATACATATTTGCTGGTCTTCTAAGAAGTCACAAGACTGTTGGCAAAGATTTTATATAATGGAGGCACAAAGATGAGACTTCTTGATATGATTATAATAAGTATTACACAGTATAACCTAACATTCTGCCAGAATAGCACGTATCAAGAGTAAATACATTAAATTTATTTTGCACTTTGAATTAAAGTTCTCAAACTTTAGTCCTCCAAGTGTTTTGGACTACAGCTCCCAGAAGTCCTAGTCAGCTTGGCCAACAGTCTGGAATTCTGGGACTTGAAGTCCAAAACATCTGGAGGACCATGTTTAGGAATCACTTGCTGAAACCTTTAGAAAATTCCATCACAAGAAATAGAAGAAAATGCCATTCCAAGAAATACAGTGCCAAGTTGGATTAAGTTGTGGTACTCACAAGAACATCAGAGGTTCCTGGTATTGTCTAACTAACTGCTGCAGAAAAATTATTGGATAAATATTTGGATTAAGATTAGGATTAGGTACAATCTTCTTCTATTGGCAGAAATGCCCTTCTGCCAGCAGAATCCTCTTCCACTGGCTGAGATCTACAGCAGAAGAACCCAAAAGGGCTGAAAAGGAGGAGAGGACAGAAGAAGAGCCATGCTATGCCAGATCCAAACAGGGACACAACATAGGGATACAGCCACAGTGCTAGCACAAAGTTAGGCTGCAGTGATGGTAGCACCAAGTAATTTTGAACTCCCATGATTGGGAAATATTTGGGTTCAGAACAGTTTCAGCTGGTAAAGTATTAACTCACTGGGCCTTCGGCCATACTGGCCAGTTAGGACTGCACTCTTAAATTTGCATTTCTATATGCATTTACTTGAGAGATAGCGTCTGTGAGCGGCAAAGCTCCTGGGTTTCATGAATTAGACTTTATAATGAACAGTAAGACTGAAAAAAGAACTTGAGAACTGGATTTTTATTCACTTAATAAGCAACATAAAATGAAAGCATATGTAGTTTTATGAATTCTCCTTTATTACTGTCATTGGGACAGCCTCCCTAGCAAAACGAATAAAGAAAGACATGACAAAAACAGTGGTTTCTGTTTAAGATGATGATTACGATTACCACCATCATTATCTTGGCTGTAATACTGTCAGTGTCCCAGGAAAGCACAGAAAGACTGTTAGAAAAAAAAAGTTCATAGAACATTGCATTTGCGTCGTGAATTTTTAATCTGATTAGACTGTGGCCATTTCCGCACTAGTCTGTTATAGCGCTATGATTCTACTTTCAACATCCTATGTAGTCCTGGGGTTTCCAGTTTTGGAATGGGCCAAACTGGAAACCCTAGGATTACATAGGATGTTGAAAGTGGAATCATAGCACTATAACAGTCTAGTGTGGAAACGGCCTGTGAAGAGAGATTTAGCTTATACTAAATGAAACTGGTATACCCTTTGCAGTCTAATACAGCCTCAACAATATTGCTCTAAACTTGTACCATCAGCACGGGTAAAAGATGAATATTCTTGACAACCTCTTACCTTTTCATTATTTTCCTTCTCTGAATTTAAGGGACTTACTCCACAGTCTGTGAAAGGCACACCAGGTTTCTCACTACTAAGAAGATTGTCTGCAATCTGAACACTGGGGGTCAGAAAAGTAAACTCATTTCTCCTGGACTCGGAGGAGAGGCAAAGCTGGTAAGAATAAGGCAAAGTCCCATCTTGAAAATTGGGGGGGAATATGGCACCTGCCTTTGAATGGGAAACAGGGCCAAAGCACTGCAGGAATTTGGGGCTCCCTGACTGCCGGAGCTTCAGCGTAATGGCCAGAATGATGCTCAAGAGGAATAAGAAGGAGATCAGGGCTAAGGCCAGCACCAGATAGAACTGGAGATCAGCCTGAGACTCAAAGTCTCTTGCCTCTGTTTTCATTTCCGGAAGGGCCTCCTGGAAGTTCTCGGCAAATACCAGGTTCAGAGTGACGGTGGCTGAGAGAGGAGGCTGTCCGTTGTCCTTCACCACAACCACCAGCCTCTGTTTCACAGCATCGCTCTCCACAAAGGCCCTGGCTGTCCTGATCTCCCCAGTATGGGAACCAATGGTGAAGAGGGCGGGCTCAGTGGCCTGGACCAGGTGGTAGGAGAGCCAGGCGTTGTGTCCAGAATCGGCATCCACCGCCACCACCTTGGTCACTAGATAATCTTCCTCGGCAGAACGAGGCACCATCTCAAACGAGGCAGAACCCTTGGCTTCTGGGGAAGGAGACAGGATCTGAGGGGTGTTATCATTGCGGTCCAGAATAAACACCCTGAGTGTGGCATTGCTGCTGAGAGGGGGAGATCCTCCATCTTGGGCCCTCACCTGGAGCTGGAACTCTCTGAACTCTTCATAGTCAAAGGACCTCTGGGCATAGATGGTGCCAGTCTCAGAGTTAATGGAGATATAGGAAGAGATGGGAAGCTCCTGAATGTTGCTGCTCAGGATGGAGTACATGATTTGTGCGTTTAGGCCGACATCTGGGTCAGAGGCTTTAATAGTAAAAATGGAGGCCCCAGAAGGTTTGTTTTCTGGCACATAGAAGCTGTAGGAAGATTTCTCAAAAGCAGGGGCATTGTCGTTGATATCAGAGATTTGTAGAGAGATGGTTTTGTGCGTGGAAAGGGGAGGAATTCCTTTGTCAGTGGTTGTGATTGTGATGTTATACTCAGGTGTCCTTTCCCTGTCCAGTGGACTGTCTGTCAGCAGTTTGTAGTATTTATTAGATGTCAGAAGAATCTTAAAGGGTAAGTCATCCTGTAAATAGCAAACAACTTTTCCATTATCCCCAGCATCTTTGTCATTTACATTGATCAGTGCAATTAAGGTTCCTGGCAGAGAATCTTCTGAGACTGGGCTGGTCAAGGAAACAAGTGTTATCTGTGGGGCATTGTCATTTTCATCAAGAACCCTGATTTCAATATTGCAGTGTGTCTCTAATCCACCACCATCTCTTGCTGCTACCAGCATCGCATACTCTTCAGTTTCTTCAAAGTCCAATGGCCCAGTTAGAGTGATTGCCCCGTTAACTGCATTCAAGTGGAATTTTGAATGGACATTTTCTACTATGTTGCTGAAATGATATCTGATTTGAGCATTGGTGCCCTCATCTTTATCAGATGCTGCTACCTGGAGCACAAGGGACCCAACAGGAACATTTTCCTGCAATTTGATCTTATAGACGTCTTGGGTAAAAATGGGTGGGTTGTCATTGGCATCAGTGACATTAATCCATACCTGGGCAGTCCCAGTTTTTCGAGGTTCACCTCCATCCAGGGCTGTAAGGATTAAGTGAAGAGTCTGCTCATTTTCCCGGTCAAGTTGTTTCTGCAGTACTAATTCCGCATATTTATTTCCATCTTTTCTTTCTCTGATTTCCAAAGTGAAGTATGGACTAGAGCTTAGCTGGTAATTTTGAAGGGAGTTTATCCCAATGTCAGGATCCTCAGCTTTCCCAAGGAGAAATCGAGTTCCTGGTAAAGTGGTTTCCTTGATTTCTAATTTGATGTTCTCATTTAAGAAATATGGTGCATTATCATTAATATCTTGAACTGTGATGGCTATATGGAAAACATTCAAAGGATTTTCAACCACAACTTCAAAATCCAGAAGACACTGTGGAGCTTTGCTACATATTACTTCTCGATCTATCCTTTCTTTCACATAGAGGTTTCCATTTTCTGCACTGATAGCAAAATACTGCATTTGAGCCACAGAGACAGCATGCACATTGTGCTTTGCTAGTTCTCTGACGTTCAGTCGCAAATCCTTGGCAAGATTCCCTACAATGGAACCCTTTGCTATCTCTTCAGAGATTGAATAATTAACCTGCTCTGAAGTAGCCCAGCAGGAGAAAGACAACAGAAAAAGAAACAGTACTTGCCTTTTGATTGTCCTGCCATTGTGCCTGCCATCCATCCTGCTCCCTCAAAAATATGCTCCTTTTCTCTTCTTTAAAGTTGTTAGTATCACATCAGTTTTTTTAGGCAGATGGAAAAAATCCTAACGAGGAAGAATAAAGTGCCCTTCCCTTTAAGCTGTGCAACCTAAAATAGTTTTCTTGTTGTCTGCAAACAGCTTTGTCTCTGTGCTCCTTTTTCTGTTGCCTGCACAGAACTGGTAGCGCTGTTGCATTTTATGAACCATCAGTGTTATCTCTAGCCTCTTTCAGCTATCAAATTGGTCAACAGCGGCACTTTGAGGCTCAGATAGAGAACTGCAAGAAAAACCATCTTGTCCTATTTAAAGCAGCAGGCTAACCTGGATATGATCTAATGTGAGTGCTTCCACAGCATATAAGAATAACTAAGTCTACTATTAGAGAAAATTGTTTGAACTTGGTCTGTATCTGCATTTTTTATTATAAATGCTGTGCAATTGTTTCTGGTTTATGTAAGGATCCTGACTGCTGTCATCTGGGTTCACATTTTTCCGTTTCTGAAGCAGATTTGTATCTCCATATTTTCAAGAATTGCTCAGCATCGTATGGATCATATGACTAACGACAGTGACAAACATAAGAAAAACTATGCTAGATTAGATCAATGGTGAACCTACTCTCTACTGTTGGCCAACCAGATGCTTCCAGAAAAGTCATGAGTATGGTATGGAGACTATAGTTCATACATGAAGTGTGAATGTCATGAATGATGCATTTTGTGACGAAATATTTTTTCTATTTTGAACATACTGTCAAACATTTATCATTTTTCTTAGCTAAGCTCAAGTTATTATGGGAAAGGCAGAAAAATTTTCTTCATGCACTATTTCTCTGAATGAAGAAAAATTATCATTATTCATCTATAGTTAGACTTTTTTTTTGTATCATTCAGTCAGGTATTGTACTTGACTAAAAAGCATTACAAATCCAATAAAAGAATACATAAATGTATACCCATATACAAAATCGGATGAATGAATCCCCTGAAGAGTCTATAGCAATATCTTTCTAATAATTAGCACAAATACTTTCAGCAGCTTTATCAAATAAAATTGCTTTATGTGTGACATACGGATTACAGTCTGACTGTAGCCAGCATAGTTTCATGTAGGAGCTCTTACCCTGTAATGAAGCCAAAATCTGTCCCAAGAATCTCTTGTTGGGGGTTTGATAAAGCTGGCAATAAAGTAAATAGTGTAAAATATCTTCCACTCCCATCCCACAAAGAGAGAATCTTAAATTTCTCAGAATGTTTCCATATCTGCCATCCAAAACAGATGTTGATATAGTTTAGAAACTTGGTTCTCTAAATGCAATTCTCAGAGAGGCAAAGGAAAGCGTTTGTAACTATTGAGCTCTTGTGTAATTTGATTTCAGTAGACAATACCAATGTGAAAATTTGAAGATTTAATTGAAACCAAATCCTGATAATTATCCACCTAGTAGATACAGTCCCTCTGCTTGTTTTTAACTCAAGTATGTTAAAAAAAAATCTGTTGAAAGCACGTTAGAAGTTAGTAAGTCTTGAGACAGTTTAATGCAGCCATCTTTCTTCCACTGTTCACCTAAACAAAGCTTCTGACATGTCCAAGACCCTCTTATAATACTAAAGGGTGTCTTTCGCAGCTCTAGCTTTTACAGATACCACATCTGTTTCTGTCCTGAGATACACAGCTGGAATCTCTGGAGGTACTGCCAACAAGCACCTCAAAAATTTATTTTGAGAGCTGCAGGTCATTCAAAGTCTGATTTACTCCCCAAATCAAATTCCATACCGCATTTGAACAACTACTTTTCCTAAAAACACTTTCAATGCTGGAAAGCCTGCCATCCCTAGAATAGAAAAAATTCAGAATAGCATGGTCTGACTTCTGTGCTGTTGTTTTGATGTTTTGTAGGTGAGTCCTCAAATAATTTTTCTTATCAAAATATATCCCAGATATTTAAAAGAAGGGACTTGTTCTATTTTAGTTCCATCTAAATTCCAATTAAATTTAGGTGATCATTTGCCAAAGATGTTCACCTTAGATTTACCATAGTTTATTCTGAATTGTACTGTTTTCCAAAACCCATAAAGTTTATTCAGACTTCTCTTCAGCCCAGTTTTATTCACAGATAATAGTACAGTGTCATCAGCATAAAGCAGGATTGTTGTTTTATGATTTCTTTTGAGAGAGGAAAATGATCAGGGCAATTTAACATAGTTACAATGTTGTTAATATAAAGATGAAACAGGAGGGGTGCTAACAAGCAACCTTATCTGACTCTTTTTGAATGAATTTCTTCTATCAATCTTCCATCCGTGCTAACCCTTACCCTCATAATTGTACTGGTGTATAACTCCTGAATTATGACTCACAACCTCTTATCAATATTGATCCCAGCAAGCCTATCCCATAAATGATTTCTATTAATTAGATCAAAGACTGAGGAGAAGTCAACCAATGCAGCAAAAAGACATTTTGAAGGACTACTAGTGCACTTATGAATTAAATGATGTAACACAAAACTCTGGTTTGCTGTTTTGTGGCCTTTCTTAAAGCCAGATTGTTCCTGATTAAGAATATTTTCATCTACTCATTTTATCAGCTTCTGGACAAGGAAGTAGCTGTAAATCTTAGAACTAATATCCAATAAACTAATTGGGTGATAATTCAGAGGGTTTAAGTTATCTCTTTTTTTACAAATTGGGAAAATTATGCTTTGCTTACATCCCTCAGTAAAAATGCCTGATAGTGGCTGCAGCTGCTGCTTTTGCTTTTGGTTATGGGCCATGGCCTCAGCATCTCTTTAACAGTCGCTGCAGTTCAGACCTAAATTGCAAACGTAGGATTTTTTTCTTTTCTCCAGTATACATTAGCTAACACTTACAGTGAACGTTATTTGCTATTTCATTGCCTATTCACTCAGGGGAGATCTTTTCAAAGCTTCTCATAAACGGCTTGGGTTTCCATCATGCTGAATAACTTGGTCTTATCAGCAAGCCTGGATAATTCATGGTCACTCTAGATTCTTCATGAATGGGTATTATCAGTCCTATTGTGAATCCCTTGGGAATCTCCCTACTTAAATACCTAATTGCAAGCACTGCTCTTTTACCCCACCCTCTCATTTTTATACTAATCATGAATCTACAGGAGGTCAAGATTTCTTAATCCATGATTACTAACTTGTGATCCTTTGGCAAATGACTGTGCTGAAAGTTTTTTTTAATATGTCCAGATGTGTAACATCTTTCTGATCACAATTGACACTGAAAAAAATTCCAAATGACTGGTGAGATATTAAAATAGCTATGATCTGATGGGATGACATTATCTACAGTATGTAAACAAAATCAAGTTGTTGTCCATCTCGTTGTCCACTTATTACTACATCAAATGAAAATGGATTTTCCCCAGTTTGCTTGTGAGTGTCTGCTTCGAAATATAGATTTTGTTACATAGAAGAAATTCACTTGGAGGGCACTGGCAGACCAGTGGTAGAAAAGATTAAAAAATTAGCAAATAATGCTGATATAGAAAAATCAAAATGATTTAGACAAACTAAAATTGTTCATTAACAAATAACACATTAAATAATGCTTCTGCTTTTTAGTATTTTCAGTCAGCAATGATACACACACACACACACCTCACCACAAATTATTTATCTCAAAGACAAATACACTATCCACATAATCATGGTGAAAAGTTATTATCCCCTTTGTTACAAATCAAATTCTTTCCCACACTATTCTCGACACGACACTGTCAAACAGAATATTTAATACAAATATATGTCCCTGTTTCTAACATAAAAATAACTATATTCCACTTTCTACCACTTCAGAAAGTGCAACTATGGCTGGGAACAGGATCGCCTGCCACAGATATCTGCATATGAAACAAAAATATTAGCTTAGTGCTTAGTATTTAGAAACCTGTTGCTGACCAAAGAGAATCTTCAGTTGCAGCACTGTTTGTTCAGATTATAATATGCCCCTCCACCTCTGCCAAGCCTGCTTAGGCTGCACTGTAATCAACTGTTTTCTCCATGTGTAATTTAAGAAACTCTGGTTCTGAACCAACTTTTTACCTTGGGTAAATGCAAGAGAGAGAAGACAAGTGAGGTTGGTACATGGAAGAAAGCCCTGGCAGTTAAAGCAAAGGAAAGTGGATCCAGAAGCAGTGGAAGGAAATGCTTCCCTTTTTTGTTCCCATCATATCTCATTGTTTGCATTGCCTCTCTTGTCCTGCAATCCATGAGACAAACAGGTAAAGAATTTCTAACGAAGCTCTGTCAGGGATCTTACCAAGTTATAGTTCCTGAGATTCCTCAAGATGCCATCGCAGATAAACTGGCACAAAAATGATATAAATTTTTTAACTTGTATAGAGGTAGCCAAAGAGTTTCATTCTGTTAAATTATGGATGTATTTTTGAAATTTATCTAAGTCTTCAATAAGGATACAAAGTCATAAAAAACACATACACTATAGTTAGTGTATTTACTGGGTATATGGCACATTTTATTAAGGGGAAGAGGCCAAACACCTGAACAACCATGAATAAAACACTCAAATCACAATGTGGCACAAACACTAATCATCTGGAAAGTGTAAGGTGTTAGAAAATTGAACTGGGCACATCTCTACATCATTCCAGTCTAGTTCTGACTGAAGAAATAAATGTATGACTACAAGTGGGAACCATATGGTTGAAAAATACCACACTGAGAACCCCCTTCCACACCCAAATGCATGTAGGAATAATAGCACACAACATTATGTGCAGATTTTTTTCCCCCTACAACTTCTTGTGGGGGGCAGTCATGTGAAGCCCTTATCTCGTTTAGAGTGATACGATACAGATGATTGGTCCATGAGAACAAGGTCTGGTACCCATGAATAAATGGAGGAGAACCTAACATTTCATGTGGTGGTGGTAGTGGTAGCAGAACTGAAAGGATCAAGTAATAACACCTACTTCAGCCAAATAAGATTTATTATTCCTAGAACTATTTAGGAAATCTGATCACTTGTTCTTCTCATTCATTGTACTGATAATCTTTTGCAATAGCTAGAGATCATACAGATAGGGCATTAAGGGTGAGAAAAATGTAAAATATAACAAACACTCTGTGGTACCTTACCAAGCAACAAATCTAACACAACATAACCTTTCATAGACTACAATCCACTGGCAGTCTCTATAGTGCAATAGGACTTTTTTGTGGTGTCTGCTTGAAGAGAGTAAGAGAACACTACTCTCTTGAAAATGAAAATACACAACTGCCATTACTACTGTGATGATGTCAACAATGATGTATTTATGTAACTGATAAAAGTCAGGGTTCCTCATGCCCATTATCTTGTTATGTTTCCACCTATATTCTGAAGAAATTCAGTACTGCTACTGTTGTTGTGTACGGTAATAGAAGCAGTTTACCCAATTTCACCAAGTGAATTCCCAGCCAAGAGTCAGAAAGCCATACTATACAACACTTGCTACTAAGGTTTTATGAAGATTTTACAGTGGTGCTGGCTGATAGCATCCATGAAATGCTCTCAGATCTGAGAGCACGTTAGGGATGCTGACAGCCAGTATCACAGTGACTATCACAGAGGCAAAAAAGGCGGCTGCCAATTGACCTTCATTAAAGCCACCAGGCTTTGCTTGAGGGCGTCTTTCTCTGGAAGGAACCAGGCAGTCCTGATCTCTCCAGTGTGGAGTCTCAGAATTAAGAGCCCTGGTTCTGTGGCCTTGGTCAGCTGGTAGGAGAGCCAGGCATTCTACCCAGAATCCACATCCACGGCCACCACCTTAGTGACCAGGTAGCCTGGCTCAGAGGAGAGAGGGGCCAGCTCTATCCCAGTCGATAGGGGAGAGGTAGAGGATTTCTGGAGCATTGTTGTTCTGATCCAGGATGAAGAGGGTCACGGAGACGTTAGAGCTGAGTGGTGAGAGACTCTGAGCCTTGTGCCAGTATTCGAATTCAAGCGCAGGATTTGGAAAGTCTTTCCATGATTTTTCTAAATAACTATTTAATATCCTTGGGACTCATTCATCAAGGTCAATGACCTTTAATATAATCACTTCGTACCAACAGAAATATACCAAAATAAATGTGTTGACTTTAGCTTCCCGAATTATCCATTGTATCTGTACGGTTTCAATCACGACCATACCTCCCTCCTGATCAGTAGTGAGAACTAAATTGTGAATAGCTTCTCCACAGTCCAGAGTCCTTTCCAGCACTAATTTGGTGTGTTGTCTGCCATAACCTTCCATTTGCATACTGAGACAAAGAGAGATTGAAATCTTAGAAAGTAGTGGCACTAAGCTTCACCATAATCTCTTTTAACTTCACTCCTTGCTCCCTCAATCAGTGATATAAATGCACACTTATGTATAGGTTTGCCTTACTAGATAGATAGAAAAGAATCTGAATATACTTACTGCAGAGAAGGTCTGAGACTACCACAGGATAGTCTTCATAAACAAAGAGAAATAATATTATTTAAACCGTACCAGTCAGATGGACAAGACCTAATTTGCAACAATTTGCTATATCAGGAAAAGATGTATTTTTCATTTAGATCAAAAAGCAAATACGCAGAGATTATATGCCTGTAAGGACTTACTCTCTATAATTCTTTACATTTAGCTGCAGTTTAAAAGTAGTGAATGGAGTAACGTGAATGACAGAATGACTGTAAACTCATCATATTTGCATTATCCACTTCTGTGTTTAAATTGTTTCCTCTATTGTCTGTGGGAGGTACAGCAGTTTTGTCACTGCAAAAAACATTGTCTGCAATCTGTATACTAGATGTCAGGAATGCAAACTCATTTTTCCTGGACTGAGATGACAGACAAAGCTGGTAGGAATAAGGCAAAGTACCTTCTTTAAAGTTTGATGGGAATATGGCAGTAGTTTTGAAAAAGGAGCAGGACCAAAACATGGAAGGAAATGACGACTGATCTACAAAGTTTCACAGTAATTGCCAAAGTCAATGTAACAAGAAATAAGAATGAAATCAGCGCTAAAGCTATTACTAAGTAAAACTGAAGTTCAGACTGATGGTCAGAGTTGTTACTTTGGCTTATAACTTCTGGAAGTGCTTGTCGGAAATTTTCAGCAAACACCAAGTTCAGAGTCACAGCAGCAGATAGCCGTGGATGTCCATTGTCCTTCACCAAGACAACTAACCTCTGCTTGACAGTATCTCTTTCTAAAAATGCCTGCAATGTTCTGATTTCACCAGTATGGGGCCCAATTTGGAACAATGTTGGCTCTGTAGCCCAAAGCAGATGGTAGGAGAGCCAGCCATTGTGTCCAGAATCATCATCCACTGCCACCACCTTGGTCACCAGATAATCTGCATCAGCTGACTGAGGCGCCATTTCAGACAGTGATGAATCCTTGACTTCTTGTGAAGGGTAGAGGATCTCGGGGCTGTTATCATTCTGGTCCACAATACACACTTTCAGCATGGCACAGCTGCTGAGGGGTGGGGACCCACCATCTTGGGCTTGCATTTGTAACTGAAACTCCCTGACTTGCTCACAATCAACAGAGCACTGAGCATAGATGGTACCAGTTTCAGAATTAATAGAGACATAAGAGGACAGAGGAATTTCCTCAATGCTGCTGAGGCGAGAATATATGATTCGTGAATTCTGCTCTAGATCTGGATCAGAAGCCTTAACATGAAAAATTGAAGCTCCAGGTAGATTGTTCTCTGACAAACAGGTGGTATAGAAGGATTTTTCAAAATATAGAGGGTTATCATTGATATCTGAGATGTGCACTGAAATGGTTTTGCATGTAGAAAGAGAGGGCATGCCTTTGTCTGTTGCTATGATTGAGATATTGTACTCGGGAGTGCTTTCGCTGTCCAAGGGACCATTGGTAAGAAGCTTATAATAGTTTTAGATGCTGATAGAACTTTAAATTGCCAACTGTTTTCTAAAAGGCAAATAGTTTTCCCATTGTCCCTAGAATCTCTATCATTTATGTTGATAAGGGCTACCAGAGTTCCTATTGCTGAATCTTCTGGAATTGGGCTAGATAAGGAGGCAACAATCACTTCTGGGGCATTGTCATTCTCATATATTAGTTTTATTTCAACGTTAGAATGAACAACCAGTCCACCTCCATCTCTTGCTTCTATGGTCATTACCTATTTTTGGTTCTTCAAAGTCCAGAGTGTCTTTAATTGTAATTGTCCCATTTTGGGGATCTTAGGAAGAATTTTTTGAGGGCATTTTCAGGAATACTACTAAAACTATACTTGACCTGTCCATAGGCACCTTCATCTCTGTCTGTGACAGTAACATTTATCACTGAAGATCCATTGGGGGCATTTTCCATAACACTGATTTTGTATACTTCTTGAGTGAAGACTGGTGGGTTGTCACTGGCATCAATTACATTAACCCGTATTTTGGCAGTCCCTGTTTTGGGTGGCTTCTCCACATCCGAAGCAGTAAGAATCAAATGAAAATTGCTTTCATTTTCGATTCTGCATATTTATTTCCATCTCTCTATCTGGCTTCCAGCATAAAATATTGATTAGGAATGAGATGGTAATTCTGGAGAAAATTCATTCCAATATCTCGGTCTTCAGCATAACCAAGAACAAACTGGGCTCCTGGTGAAGTTGATTCACTTATCTCGATCTTGATATCCCCTTTTAAGAACTGTGGTGCATTATCATTAATATCTTGGATCTCTACAGTTATATGGAAAATATTCACAGGATTTTCAGCCATCACTTCAAAACTAATGAGACAGAATTCAGTTGCCCCACATATTTCTTCTCTATCCTGTCATTTACATACAGATTTCCATTTTCTACACTAATAGTGAAATACTGCTTTTTACTCAGAGAAGGGATATGCAGATTGTGATTTGCTATTTCTCTGGTATTCAGCCTCAAATCTTTGGTAGGGTTTCCCACAGTGAAGTCCTTTTCTAGTTCTTCAGCAACAGAATATCGAACATGATCTGAGGCAGCTGGCAGAACAAAGACACTAAAAAGAGAATAGATACTTGCCTTATTAATGAACTACTGTCCCCTCTGTGCCTAATGTCCATCTTAGATCCCGAAAAGTATGCTTTGTTCTTTCCTTGTATATTTTGAATAGATGCAGAGATGTAGAAGGCCGTCAGGATACAACAGTCCAAAGATAAAAAGTAGAAACAGTTCCTCTGATTTTTTTCTCTCTCTATGCTGTAGAGGCTCTTTCTTTTCTCAGGGAAATTGTTCGAATCTTCCTGTGTTCTTCTCTTTTCCAGATCTGCATCCGTAATGGAGCTATCACACTACAGGATACTGCATGGTATTACTAGCTCATCCAAGAGCCAACAGCGTCACTCTGAGTCAGAAATGGGGAACTGCAAAGGTATTATCATTCTCTTTCTTCTACTTAATTTTTTGTTGTGTGCCTTCAAGTTGTTTCCAACTTATGGCAACAATAAACTGAACCTATCATAGGGTTTTCTTGGCAAGGTTTGCATTCAGGAGGTTTGTAGTTGTCTTCCTCTTGTGCTTAAATACAGAGGATAAAAACATTGTATCTTCAAATATTATATCTGTATGATCCTGTGTCATTATTAGAGTAGCAAGCCATGCAGGTTCAAGTTGATTGCTTTAGAAACAAACCAGACCAAACCCAATCTTAATGCTTTTCCACTTTCTCTCTGTTCTCTAACCGATAACTGACAGAAAGGACAGTGCCTTGTTTGAAGGTTAAAATACAGATAAAAATAGCTCTTTCTCTCTTTCTCTTTGCATTTGCCACTGCTCTGCTGCCAAATTCAGCAACAGTGGCAAGAAGGGGTTGGGGAATGTGTTGTTTATCCTTGATCTGTTCCATGCATTGAACTGAAAGTTGGTCTTCCACCTGTGGAAACTGTATTCTGCACATGAAAAAAATTGTTCTACTGCTCCTGATCGATGGCTAAGTAAGAGAGGTAAAACCAAATTGAAAGATGGTTCTTCATGCTGTGCAAAACTCTTCAGCATGTAGAGGTGTGAGATAGGCTGTACAATATGAACAATACTCTGTCACTGTAAACTCTTGCCCGTGGTCTTTGTGTGAGCATTTGAAGAACAGCACTTGTAGCTTTTCCACCTTCTACTAATCATTCTCTGGATCTTGTCATGAGAAAGGGTTAAACACCAAAAATGAAGTGAACTATCTTTTAGACTGAAGAAAGATTATTGATGCTAAATTAGAAAGAGAACGACATAAAGAGAACCTGCACATCAATATGAAGTTGTTTCTCACTGCTCAAGTTTGATTGTTAATATGAGCGTTGGGGAAAAGGCCAGCTCTTAGTTTCTTACAATATAAAAAACAATGGTATAAGTTCTTAACTACAGAAAAACCTTAAATATAGGGCAACACTACTAAGAATTCTTAAGATTAAATTCTGGCTGAACAAGTCTAGGATCATAGCTCTTATTTTAGTAGTATCTGGGCCAGATGTGGTTTGCAAGACTGGATGCTTTGGGAAAAAAGTCATTTTAGTCACTTTGTGGCATGTTGTGTGCTAGTAGACCTGATGTATCCACAGTGCTGTCTTGTCATAAATATGATATCTAGATGAACTTTTACAAAGAGGGACCTGAGCCATTTCCTCACTAGACTGTTATAGTGCTATTAATCCACTTTCAACATCCTATGGAATCCTGGGGTTTGCCGTTTTGGGAGGGGCTGCCTGGCCCCTCCAGAAACTGCAAACCCCAGGATTCCATAGGATGTTGAAAGTGGAATAATAGTGCTATAACAGTCTTGTGCGGAAATGGTCCTGGTTTACACCTCAAACTGATCTGTTATAAGCATGCTTTTCTTACGAGTATATGCTGAGGGAAGTATGGAAAGGTATCAGATTATATGAATATCCACACTAATTAACAGAGATTTTTTTTGCTAATATTACTATTTCATGATTCTTATTTTCAACATCTTTGTCAGCTAAAATTACTCAGTAATTCAAAAGTCCACTAGAGTAATATATATTCCCAAATGCAAACAAACACATTTATTTACATTCTTTCCTTCTCAGTTTCAAACTCTACATTGCTTTGAAGTTATCATCTGTCTATATTTGCTAATTAAAGTTTACAGAAAGCCATGCCCACTGATGCTGTAATAATAAAACATGAATGACAATTCTGTCTTGATGACATGTTGCCTCAGAGTAGACTCATCTGTATTTTCATTTCAAAAGCTGTATGAGAGATGAACACCAACTGCGTCCCTCAACTTTCACTAGTCAACATAGTATCGAGGGGAGACACTTATGCATCTCCTGTTTTTGGTTTAAAAATAAGCAGATGTTCTAGCTACACATATTCCACATCAATACCCCACATTAAAAAAAAAAAGGCTAAATGTTTACAAAGCATGCCCTACTTCTTGTTTATACCCTGTATCAGTGGCAATTCCTCTTCCTTCATCAAATTGGTACTGCCTTCTTCAACACCTTTCCTGCCTTTCCTGTTTTCACAAACATTATTTGATAAGCACAACTCAACTGAACGTTAAAACTAGAAGGCAACAGTGCAGTCATTCGTGAGAGAACAGAGAAGGAAGTTCTAGCCAAAAAAATATGAGAATGTTTTCTTATGGTCTGTGCAGTTTGTTTAGAAACTGAGTGTGCACATAGCCTCTGTCACTGAAGCGCTCAATAAATAATAAGCCTAACGGGTCTAGTTTTCCTTCCATTTTTCCAACAGCATATTACTGTTTTCTAATTGCGCATTTTTTTCCAGTGGATACAAACATCGTGATACAATTCACCTCAAAAGCCCACTATTTACAAAATAATAAATCATTCAGACTTTGAGGTTCTTCAGTAACTAGTAGCAATGAACTGCCTATGTGACAGCTACAAAAAAATGCTATCTGTCTGACACTCTGTCTGTCTGACATATCTGACACTCTCTACAAAGTATTTTTTTTAAAAAAAATCAGTGTAAAAAGTAGGTACATTACAAAAACTCACCACACCACTTTTATCCATCTCTGTAATTAGAGTATTTCCTTGATCAGTTGTCAGAAGCACATCAGACTTCTGATTATAAGAATTATTCTCTGCAGTTTGAACCCTGGGTGCAGGAAACGTAAATTCCTGTATCCTGGACTCAGAGGATAAGCAGAGCTGGTAGGAGTAAGGCAACGTCCCTTCTTCATAGTTTGGTGGGAATATGACAGCATTGTTTGGATGGGGAACAGGACCAAAACACTGCAAGAATTTGGGACTCCCGGATCTTCGAAGCTTTGTCAGAACGGCCAGAATGACCGTCAGGAGGAATAAGAATGAGATCAAAGCCAAGGCAACGACCAAATAGAACTGCAGGTCTGACTGATACTCCGGCTCACGGGATGGGCTGTTAATTTCTGGAAGTGCCTCTTGGAAGTTTTCAGCAAACACCAGGGTAAGACTCACAGTGCTGGAGAGGGGTGGTTGACCATTATCCTTCACTAAGATTACCAGCCTCTGCTTGACGGCATCTCTTTCCAAAAAGCTCCGCGATGTCCTGATTTCACCATTATGGGCCCCGATTGTGAAGAGCCCTGGCTCAGTGGCCTGCACCAGATGGTAAGAGAGCCAAGCATTGTGCCCGGAGTCAGCATCCACCGCCACCACCTTGGTCACCAGATAGCCCTCCTCGGCTGACCGAGGCACCATCTCAAACAAGGAGGAGCCCTCCGCTCCCTCAGAAGGGTAAAGGATTTGAGGGCTCTTGTCATTCTGGTCCAGGATAAAGACCTTCACAGTGGCCGTGCTGCTGAGGGGTGGCGAGCCTCCATCTTGGGCCCTCACTTCCACCTCAAACTCCCTGCACTCTTCGTAGTCAAAGGAGCGCTGGGCATAGATAACGCCAGTTTCAGAGTTAATGGAGAGGTAAGAGGAAAGAGGCTGCTCCTGAATGTTGCTTCTGAGAAGAGAGTAAGTGATTTGGGCATTGCGTTCCAGATCTGGGTCTGTGGCTTGGAGGTGGAAGATGGAGGAGCCTGAAGGCTTGTTCTCTGGCACATAGGCAGTGTAAGAGGATTTCTCAAAGGCAGGAGGATTGTCGTTGATATCTGAGATCTTCAGGGAGATGGTCTTCTCTGTTGAAAGAGGGGGTGTGCCTTTGTCTGTTGCTGTGATTGTGATATTGTACTCTGGAGTGCTTTCTCTGTCCAGGGGACCATCAGTAAGGAGCTTATAGAGGTTATTGGAAGTTGACACAACTTTGAAAGGTAAAATGTCTTTTAAGTGGCAAGTAATTATCCCATTATCCCCAGAATCTCTATCCTTAATGTTGATGAAGGCTATCAGAGTTCCTGCTGCAGAATCCTCTGGTACTGGGTTGGTTAAGGAGGCAAGAATCACTTCTGGGGCATTGTCATTCTCGTCTAATAATTTTATTTCAACTTTACATTGCGCTGCTAATCCACCTCCATCTCTTGCTTCTACTGTCATCACATATTTCTCTGTTTCCTCAAAGTCCAGAGCATCTCTAACTGTAATTTTCCCATTTTGTGAATCCAAGATGAATTTCTGCAGAGCACGTTCAGGGATGTTTCTAAAGCCATAGCTGATCTGTCCATTTGAACCTGCATCTCTGTCGGTGGCTTTCACCTGTACCACTAGAGAGCGATGTGGTGTATTTTCTTTCAGGTTCACCATGTACACCTTTTGAGTGAAAACTGGTGGATTATCATTGGCATCACTAACAGTAATCCATATTTTGGCTGTCTCAGTTTTGGGAGGCTTCCCCCCATCCAGAGCCATAACTGTTAAATAGAAACTGCTTTCACTTTCATGATCCAACTGTTTGTTTAGTACTAATTCTGCATGTTTCTTTCCATCCTCCATTTCTCTAATTTCCAAAGCAAAATACTCATTTTTGTTCAGGTGGTAATCCTGAAGACCATTTACCCCAATGTCAGGATCCTCAGCTTGCTCTAAGATAAAAGTGGTTCCCGGCAAAGTTAATTCATTGATCTCTAGCTTGATATCACCATGCACAAAACGTGGAGCATTGTCATTTATATCTTGGATGTCTACACTTATGTGAAAAGTATTCATAGGATTTTCAGCCATCACTTCAAAACTGATGGCACAGGATTTAGCTTCCCCACATATTTCTTCTCTATCAATCCTTTCATTTACGTAAAGATTCCCATTTTCTGCACTGATAGAGAAATATTGCCTTTCCCCTAGTGAAAGGATATGTAGATTGCTGTTTGCAATTTCTCCAGTATTTAGTTTCAGATCTTTGGCAAGGTTTCCCACAACGGAGCCCTTCTCCAGTTCTTCAGGGATTGAATACTGAATGTGTTCTGAGGCAGCTTTGCAGAACAAAGAAAAGAATAAAAGAAGTACTTGCCTTTGCAGTGATCTGCTGCTATGTTTGTTCTGGTCCTCCATTCCATTCACTGAGTAAATCTTCTTTATCCTTGTTTGATGTGATCAGGTAAGATGAAGAATTTCAAATTGTGATCAAGATCCAGTAATACTATTGAAGGAAGTACTAAAAGGGCCAGTGGTTTTTTGTTCTATATATTATAGCACTGTCTTTTCTCAGAAATGAATGTTTGCACATTCCTGCGTATTTCCCAGTGAATAAGCACTTTCACTCATGAAGCATCCTCAGATTGGTAAATCCTCTTTGCTGGCTAGCAGTGCCACTCTGAGGCTGAAATGGAGAACTGCAAGCCATGTCTTAAGCAAATGATAGGAAAATAATTTCTTGCTGTTTCCAAACTTACATGTGACCAGAGTAAGCATAGTAAATACAATATTTTGTGCCTTGAAAAATAACATATATTTAGACTTGTTTGTTTTTTCAGTGTGATAAGTAAGAATGCAGCCTCACTGGACAAAATTGTACTAGAAATTAAGTTAGAATTCACCTTTTTCTTGTTGTGTGTTATGTCAGTTGAAGTAGTTTCTAACTCATGGTGATCCTAAGGTCAACCTATCACTGGATTTTCTTTGCAAACGTTTGTAGAAGAGACCTTCCTCTGCCTTTCTCTGAGGCTGAGAGAGTGTGACTTGCCCAAAGTCAACCAGTGAGGTTCCATGGCTAAGTGGGGATTTGAACCCTAGTCTCAAAAGTCATAGTCCAATACTCTAACACTTTTTTGTTGTACCTACCTAAATTAGAATGGCTGTCTCCCTGAGGCTTTCTGGCAGGTGTGAATAAAATTTCCAGAATTCACCTCTTTTTTTCCTCTTCCAGCCAGCATTTACCTGCTTTTTCTAAGACATTTAGGTAAATGCTTCAGTTTGCCCTCCATAGGTATTAGAAGTAGCATATTCAAAGCATCTTGGAAATAGCGTAGGAGAACTGACTATTCCACTGTTTGATCTGCTATATGATAGTGTATGAATGTCTCCAGAAAATTTTAGATAATTTGGACAATAGTCACATTATACAGGGAAAGAAGTTTCCATAAATATTTTCAAGTATGATCTAAAATATCATCTCATTTTTTGCAGTCCATGTTACCTGGCAGTCCTACATCTCCATGCCCCAGTAGACTAAATATCCCCATGCCTAGTTCATGCTTTCATTAAAAATTATGGCATTTTAGAAGAATTCTTCCAACTTGGATCTGAAATCACTCACAATTTCAAAAGAATAAACCAATCAACCTTTAAAGATTGTTCAATTAAGTTGAACTGCTAAAATTATAAAATATAAAATGGAATTAAGATAGCCATTCAATAAAAATACTGTCAAAAATTCAGACAGACTATAGACTAGACAGAAATAAGGTGAATACTCACCATATCAGGTTTATCCATCTCTGTATTTAGAATATTTCCTTGACTGGCTGTCAAAAGCATATCAGACTTCTGATTATAAGGAATATTTTCTGCAATTTGAACACTGGGTGCTGGAAAAGTAAATTCCTGTATCCTAGACTCAGAGGATAAACAGAGCTGATAAGAATAAGGCAATGTCCCTTCTTCATAGTTCGGTGGGAATATGACAGCATTGTTTGGATGGGGAACAGGACCAAAACACTGCAAGAATTTGGGACTCCCGGATCTTCGAAGCTTTGTCAGAATGGCCAGAATCACCGTCAGGAGGAATAAGAATGAGATCAAAGCCAAGGCAACGACCAAATAGAACTGCAGGTCTGACTGATACTCCGGCTCACGGGATGGGCTGTTAATTTCTGGAAGTGCCTCTTGGAAGTTTTCAGCAAACACCAGGGTAAGACTCACAGTGCTGGAGAGGGGTGGTTGACCATTATCCTTCACTAAGATTACCAGCCTCTGCTTGACAGCATCTCTTTCCAAAAAGCTCCGCGATGTCCTGATTTCACCATTATGGGCCCCGATTGTGAAGAGCCCTGGCTCAGTGGCCTGCACCAGATGGTAAGAGAGCCAAGCATTGTGCCCGGAGTCAGCATCCACCGCCACCACCTTGGTCACCAGATAGCCCTCCTCGGCTGACCGAGGCACCATCTCAAACAAGGCGGAGCCCTCCGCTCCCTCAGAAGGGTAAAGGATTTGGGGGCTCTTGTCATTCTGGTCCAGGATATAGACCTTCACAGTGGCCGTGCTGCTGAGGGGTGGGGAGCCTCCATCTTGGGCCCTCACTTCCACCTCAAACTCCCTGCACTCTTCGTAGTCAAAGGAGCGCTGGGCATAGATAACGCCAGTTTCGGAGTTAATGGAGAGGTAAGAGGAGAGAGGCTGCTCCTGGATGTTGCTTCTGAGGAGGGAATAAGTGATTTGGGAATTGCGTTCCAGATCTGGGTCTGTGGCTTGGAGGTGGAAGATGGAGGAGCCTGAAGGCTTGTTCTCTGGCACATAGGCAGTGTAAGAGGATTTCTCAAAGGCAGGAGGATTGTCGTTGATATCTGAGATCTTCAGGGAGATGGTCTTCTCTGTTGAAAGAGGGGGTGTGCCTGTGTCTGTTGCTGTGATTGTGATATTGTACTCTGGAGTGCTTTCCCTGTCTAGGGGACCATCTGTAAGAAGCTTATAGAGGTTACTGGATGTTGACACAAATTTGAATGGCAAAATGTCTTTTAAATGGCAAGTAATTTTCCCATTTTCCCCAAAATCTCTATCCTTAATGTTGAGGAGGGCTACCAGAGTTCCTTCTACAGAATCTTCTGGTATTGGGCTGGATAAGGAGGCGAGAATAACTTCTGGGGCATTGTCATTCTCATCCAATAGTTTTATTTCAACAGTAGAATGAGCTACTAATCCACCCCCATCTCTTGCTTCAACTGCCACCAAATATTTCTCTGTTTCCTCAAAGTCTAGAGCTTCCTTAACTATAATTTTCCCATTCTGTGAATCCAAGCTGAATTTCTGTCGAACATGTTCAGGGATATTTCTGAATTTATAGTTGATCTGCCCATTTGAACCTGCATCTCTGTCTGTGGCTTTCACCTGTACCACTAAAGACCCAATGGGGATATTCTCCTTCAGGGTCACCGTGTACATTTCTTGAGTGAAGACTGGTGGGTTGTCATTCACATCAATGACAGAAATCCATATTTTGGCTGTCCCTGTTTTGGGAGGTCTTCCTCCATCCACAGCCATAAGAATTAACTGGAAACTGTTTTCACTTTCATGATCCAACTGTTTGTTCAACACTAATTTTGTATATTTTTTTCCAGATTCTCTTTCTCTCGTGTCCAGAACAAAGTATTGATTTGTATTAAGGCTGTAATCTTGCAGCGCATTCATCCCAACATCAGGATCTTCAGCTTGTTCTAGAAGAAATGTGGCTCCTGGCAAAGTTAATTCGCTGATCTCCAGCCTAATATCATCATGCAGAAAATGTGGAGCATTGTCATTTATATCCTGGATGTCTACAGTTATGTGAAAAATATTCATAGGATTTTCAGCCATCACTTCAAAACTGATGGCACAGGATTTAGTTTGCCCACATATGTCCTCTCTATCAATCCTTTCATTTACATAAAGATTCCCATTTTCTGCACTTATAATGAAATATTGCTTTTCACCTAGGGAAAGGATACGTAGGTTGCTGTTAGCTATTTCTCCAGTATTTAGTCTCAGATCTTTGGCAAGGTTTCCCACAACGGAGCCCTTCTCCAGTTCTTCAGGGATTGAATACTGAATGTGTTCTGAGGCAGCTTTGCAGAACAAAGAAAAGAATAAAAGAAGTACTTGCCTTTGCAGTGATCTGCTGCTAGGTTTGTTCTCGTCCTCCATTCCATTCGCTGAGTAAATCTTCTTTATCCTTGTTTGATGTGATCAGGTAAGATGAAGAGTTTCAAATTCTGATCAGGATCCCGAAATATTAATAAAGCAAGCACCAAAAGAGCCACTAGTTTTTGGTTTTATACATGATAGTATTTTTTGCTCCTCACAAATAGATGTTTACACGTCCCAGTGTTCTGCTACTTTCCAGTGAATAAGCAATTTCACTGTATGAAGCATCCTCGGATTGGCAGTTCCTCTTTGCTGGCCAGCAGTGCCACTCTGAGGCTAAAATGGAGAACTGCAAGCCACGTCTTAAGCAAATGATAAGAACATAATTTCCTGCTGTTTTCGCACTTATGTGTGGCCAGTCCAACACAGAGTAAGTACAATCTTCTGTGCATATTTAGATTTTTCTGTGTTTGTTTTTTTCCAGTAAGATAAGTAAAATAAGTAAAAACTCCACTTCACTGGACAGAACTGTACTGGAAAGTAAGTGAAAATCTATCTTTTTCTTATCATGTGTTATGTTCCTTGAATTTGTTCGTGATTTATGGTGATCCTAAGGTAAACCTATCACTGGGTTTTCTTGGCAAAAGTTGTGCAAAAGGGGTTAAGCTTTGCCTTCCTCTAAGGCTGAGAGTCTGTGATTTGCCCAAGGTCAACCAGTGGGTTTCCATGGCTAAGTAAGGATTTGAACCCTGCTGTCAGGAGTCACAGTCCAATGCTCAAACATTCTTTTTGTTGTACGCATTTAAACTGGAATGGATGTCTCCTTCAGGCTTTCTAGCATGTGTGAATAAGACTTCCAGGATTCACCTCTTTTTTCATCTTCAAGCATTCACCTCTTTTTTTTCAGGAAATTTAACTAGATACTTCAACTTACCCTCCATGGATGTTTAAAGCATCCCAAAGGTGTTTAAAAAAAAAGAAAAGAAAAGAAACAAAAATTTCTGCCCAATTTTGTTGCCCATAACATATAATTCGTTTCACATCGTCTGATTCTGAGTGTTCACTTCAGACAAACCTGTAGCCGAAGTGACCCAGCTGAAGAGAGTGCCCCTGTTGTAACACAGTTCCAACTGCATTTTAGACGTGTTGAAAATTTCCACCTCCACTTGTATCTGTATTTCAACTCATATCTACTTAATAAAAATATGTCAGTTGGTACAGAGATAGCAAAGATCTGGGATTTTAAACTCTATATGATGTCTTTCAAATGCTGTGCAAACTGAACTTCTTCCCAATCTGGCACAGTTCAGCCTGCCCTCACCCACCCCTCCCCGATACACTGAAAAGTACATTTACAGTAGCTAAATATATGAAGACAGGAATACTAAACAGCAGAGTACTGATAATGCAATGAAACACGGAAGAAAGTTTTCACAAAAAATAGTGTATTACTATTATATGGTATCAATGATGTTTATCTAACATGCTGGGCACAGATTTGCCTCACTGCACTTCCCAAAAGGATTGCAGGAGGAAAGGCACAAGCTGTGGAGTGATGGAATAGTGTATCCAATGAAAGGAAGGCCCTGTGTGGTTTCAAATGAAGGGAAAACCCATCATGACAGGACCTTCTACTTTCTCCTTGGCTTATAACCGCACCATTGATTCAAAGGACAGGATTAGTCAGCACCTGAAGGACAAGTAGGAGTTTTTGTGATGATCATCCCTCAGTTTGCACTAGGAGATTACCTTTTTCTTTTATGTTAGCGAATAAATTGCAGGGATGTGGTATCTGACTTGGTTTTATAGATGTATATTCCTAAAACTCCCAACAGGTTAAGTTAGGTTGCACGGTTGAAGGGGATCCCATCCTACTTCTCATCTAGAAGCAGCCCAAGGGGATTTAGGAAGGGGGTTGCTCTTAGTCTCTGAAAGCTTTTTCCCATCTAAATCTTTCCAGCTAGATAAGAAACACCACGTAGCTAGGTAGAATAACTATAAACCTCAGACAAATTTAAGAAGAGAGCTGGGAGAAGCTGTCAACCTTAGTTGGTCAACTATACCTTGGTGTCCCACACAGATCAGTCAGTTAATGGATGCATGCCTTTCTTTGCCATTTTGCCCAGGAGAAGGGTAGGGAGAGAGCCAGTGTGTGTAGTGGTTTGAGTGTTGGACTACAACCGTGGACACCAAGGTTCAATTCCCCACTCAGCTATGAAAGCCCACTGGGTGACCTTGGGTGCATCACACACTCTCAGCCCTAGAAAACCCCATGATAGGTTCGCCTTAGGGTAGCCTTAAGTTGGAAATGACTTGAAGGCACACAACAACAACAACAACAACAACAACGAAGGGCAGGGAACTGAATCCTCCAAAGGGCCTCACATGGGTCATCTATATTGGGGAGACAGGCTTGTATGTTTACAAGATGGACCCACCTCTCCTCCAGTCCATTTGGCAGGATGAGTCCCCCCTGCCCCCACACTCTCTGAACAGAGGTGTATCTACCGTAAACAGCACCTAAGGCAAGTGTGGAAATTGTGCCCCCTACCTCTGAGGTCACTTCCTTCTCCTCTGCTGCTAAATCTTCCAGCATGGCTCTTTGGTGCCCCCTGGCATTGGTACCCAGGGAACATAGCCTACCTGCCCCATCCTAGATACGCCTCTGCTTCTGAAATACAACCATGACTGGTGTCTGTTGGGTCTATACGCCCTAACTGGCTGGGAAAATGTGTTCTTCACCCCCTTTGTAACACCAACGTGGAAGTGACATGTTCACAATCCAGCTTTGTCATGGTGTTTTGGTTGTGTGGAGCTGAACTAAGGGTCGGTGCAGATTAGGTTTGGGCAGATTGGGCAGTGGGGTCAGGGACAGATTAGATTAAGCTGATCTTCACCTTTTGGAATCAAGGTGGCAAAATGAGTCTGCACACATGAGAGTCAAAAGAATCTCTAGAGGAATAACTCCAGTTACTATCCAGTAGTAACTGGATAGGTGACAACACAACTTCAAGTAATGAGGACAATAAGAGGTCATGGGCATGGTACTCTTTTGGGCTTCAGGAAATCAGCAGGAAATGAATTTCTAACAACACTAAGTAGAGGATAACTCCAGCTCGTTGTTCAGAAAATAGAACAGGTAAGTAAAGATTTCAGTTAATAAAATTCTAGTAACTGTGTCTTTTGCCTGCAAAACAGGCACATACAGTGCCCAAAGACAAGTTGTCTTTCCGAAACAGAGGAGCCAGCAATCACTGTAGCCAGGAAGCATGGTAGTAACTTTGGGAACTTCTATTGTTTTTCTATCTCAATTTTTCTGCCCTTTTATGACAGTTCTGCTTTACTTTTATACAGTATTTGTTTGTTTTTTTATTTACATAAATCAATTCTATGCTTTAATTTCTAGACTTAGAAGACTTGGAAATGTAATCCCTACATTTCTGTATTGGAAAACTGGTGCTGCAGACATACTCAGCTAAAACAGTACAGAAACATTACTAGCATACAATTTGTCAGCTCCTGAAATGACTTTTTCTACCTAACACACAGTGGAGTTTATCCACGATGTTGCACGTCCTCACTCACATTTTGATATTTTTCTTCAGAGACGTCAGACTTGAAAAAGGATGACTACACAACTTGGTGATTATGCAGTAATTTTTGGGTTGGTTCTAATAAAGGCCTTATTCTGTTAAGTATTGATTTTAAGAGAGTTCTAATAAATCAGTGCGGCTAAAAAACTCCCGGTACAAACAGATCAATTTCTTTGAAGCTTAATTTTTTCTTGTCTTTTTCATTGAAAACTTGTGAATTGTTTCCCCAAAGTCAAATTCTCCTACAGGTTAGCTCTTGATACAGAAAATAACCAGGTAGCCTAATTGGTTTTTTCTTGCCACGTAGCAGAAATCTTGCAGTTTTTAAAGACTTCCTGGTTGTTGAAAGATACTCACTGGCAGGGCACAAAAGACATGCATAGCTCTTTCCAAGTCACTGAAATCTACGTTAGAAATCTCATTTAATAAGCTATCTGGCAATGAGTCAAATTTCCAAGAGTATATCTGAGCATTGATTTTTGGACGCAACATTTAACAAAGAAAGAATTCTGAGAAAAACCTGCAGAATACATTTGAAGAAGGCATTTATTCTTAAGTTGTTTGGAGCCCTAAATCCTACCAGTAGTATTAGGTCCCAAAGATCAATGATGATGATTATTATGGGGTGTCCCTTCCAACAAGTATCCCCTCCATCCTGCTATATAAAAGGAATTTTGATAGCACCTTAGAGAGCTTACTACAAAGAGAAACACAGCCTCTGAGCTTTTCAGGTCAGAAGTTCTATTTCAGCAGTACAACCATACTTTCTCTGTTTAGAGGATAGTGTAGGACAACTGCTTATTACATTGTTTGATCTGCTATAGAATAGTGTCTGAACGTCTACAGAAAATTTTAGATAATTTGAACAATAGTTACAGTGTACAGGGAAAGAAGTTCCCATAAATATTGTCAAGTATGATCTAACATAGCATCTCATGTCTTGCAATCCATGATAATTCAGGATGGCCTGGCAGTCCTACATCTCCATGCCCCAGTGAACTAAATATCCCCATGCATAGAACATACTTTCATTAGAAAGTATGGTACTTCAGTAGAAATCTTCCAAATTTGATCTGAAATCACTCACAATTTCAAAAGAATAAACCATCGGAAAATTAAAGATTGTTCAATGAAGTTGTGGTAATCAACTCAAGTCAGGACTTAAGACATGAAAATATGTTATTAATCAGCCATTCATTACAAAAAACTGAGAAAAATTCTGTTTTAACAGATGACAGAATAGACAGAAATAAGACAAATACTCACTCCATCAGCATTATTGATCTCTGTCTTTAAAATGCTTTCTTGGTTGGCTGTCAAAAGCACATCAGACGTCTGAGTATAAGGAATATTCTCTGCAGTTTGAACCCTGGGTGCAGGAAACGTAAATTCTTGTATCCTGGACTCAGAGGATAAGCAGAGCTGGTAGGAGTAAGGCAACGTCCCTTCTTCATAGTTTGGTGGGAATATGACAGCATTGGTTGGATGGGGAACAGGACCAAAACACTGCAAGAATTTAGGACTCCCGGATCTTCGAAGCTTTGTCAGAATGGCCAGAATGACCGTCAGGAGGAACAAGAATGAGATCAAAGCTAAGGCAACGACCAAATAGAACTGGAGATCCGATTGATTTTCTGGGTCATGGGATGGGCTGTTAATTTCTGGAAGTGCCTCTTGGAAGTTTTCAGCAAACACCAGGGTAAGACTCACAGTGCTGGAGAGGGGTGGTTGACCATTATCCTTCACTAAGATTACCAGCCTCTGCTTGACGGCATCTCTTTCCAAAAAGCTCCGCGATGTCCTGATTTCACCATTATGGGCCCCAATTGTGAAGAGCCCTGGCTCAGTGGCCTGCACCAGATGGTAAGAGAGCCAAGCATTGTGCCCGGAGTCAGCATCCACCGCCACCACCTTGGTCACCAGATAGCCCTCCTCGGCTGACCGAGGCACCATCTCAAACAAGGAGGAGCCCTCCGCTCCCTCAGAAGGGTAAAGGATTTGAGGGCTCTTGTCATTCTGGTCCAGGATAAAGACCTTCACAGCGACCGTGCTGCTGAGGGGTGGCGAGCCTCCATCTTGGGCCCTCACTTCCACCTCAAACTCCCTGCACTCTTCGTAGTCAAAGGAGCGCTGGGCATAGATAATGCCAGTTTCAGAGTTAATGGAGAGGTAAGAGGAGAGAGGCTGCTCCTGGATGTTGCTTCTGAGGAGGGAGTAAGTGATTTGGGCATTGCGTTCCAGATCTGGGTCTGTGGCTTGGAGGTGGAAGATAGAGGAGCCTGAAGGCTTGTTCTCTGGTATATAGGCAGTGTAAGAGGATTTCTCAAAGGCAGGAGGATTGTCATTGATATCTGAGATCTTCAGGGAGATAGTCTTCTCTGTTGAAAGAGGGGATGTGCCTTTGTCTGTTGCTGTGATTGTGATATTGTACTCTGGAGTGCTTTCCCTGTCTAGGGGACCATCTGTAAGGAGCTTATAAAATTCATTGTCGGTTGACAGTATTTTGAAAGGCATGCCGCTTGTTAAATGGCAAGAAATTTCCCCATTATCCCCAGAATCTCTATCCTTAATGCTGATAAGGGCTACCAGAGTTCCTACCGGTGAGTCTTCAGGTATTGGGCTGGATAAGGAGGCAAGAATCACTTCTGGGGCATTGTCATTCTCATCTAATAGTTTTATTTCAACGTTAGAGTGAGTAACTAATCCACCTCCATCTCTTGCTTCTACTGTCATCACATACTTCTCTATTTTTTCAAAATCTAGATCATCATTGATTGTAATTTTTCCATTTTGATCCAACCTGAACTTCTGGCGAGCATGTTCAGGGATGTTTCTAAAACTATAGTTGATCTGTCCATTTGAACCTGCATCTCTGTCTGTGGCTTTCACCTGTACCACTAGAGAGCCACGTGGTGTATTTTCTTTCAGGTTCACCAGGTACATCTTTTGCGTGAAGACTGGTGGATTGTCATTGGCATCGATGACACTAATCCATATTTTGGCTGTCCCAGTTTTGGGGGGCTTCCCTCCATCCAGAGCCGTAAGTAGTAAATGGAAACTGCTTTCACTTTCATGATCCAATTGTTTTTCTAGTACTAATTCTGCATATTTCCTTCCATCTTCTCTTTCTCTGACTTTCAAAGCAAAATACTTATTATTGTTCAGATGATAATCCTGTAGAGCATTTACCCCAATGTCAGGATCCTCAGCTTGCTCTAAGATGTATGTGGTTCCTGGTAAAGTGGATTCACTTATCTGTAGCTTAATATCACCATCCGGAAAATGAGGTGCATTGTCATTAATGTCCTGGATCTCCATAGTTACATGAAAAATATTCATAGGGTTTTCAGACATTACCTTAAAACTGATGGTGCAGGATTTGGTCTCCCCACATATTTCTTCTCTATCAATCCTATCATTGACATAAAGATTCCCATTTTCTGCACTGATAGTGAAGTACTGCTTTTCACCTAGAGAAATTATATGCAGATTGCTCTTTGCTATTTCTCCTGTGTTCAGTCTCAGATCTTTTGCGAGGTTCCCTACAATGGAGCCCCTTCCCATTTCTTCAGGGATGGAATACTGAACGTTTTCAGAAGCTGCTTTGTAAAACAAAGAGAAGAATAAAAGAAGTACTTGCCTTTGTAATGATCTGTTATCTTTCTGCTGGTCCTCCATTCCACTCAGTGAAAAACAATTGCTTTATCCTTTGGTGTGGTGAGATAAGTTGAAAAATTTCAAATTCCCATTCAGAAACATTTATCAAGAGAATATGAACAATGTCAGTGGTTTCTGCTTCTGTACACTGTACTAACTCCTCTTCTCAGACAAAATGTTCGCATTTTCCTGTGTTCTCCCCTTTCCCAATGAATAAGCAGTTTTACTGCACAAAGCATCCTTGGATTGGCAATTCCACTTTGCTGGCCAACAGTGACACTCATAGGCTGCAATGGAGAACTGCAAGCTGTGTTTAAGCAAATGAAATGAAAACAATTTCTTGCTGTTTTCATATTTATGTGTATACTTTGTGAAGTAAAATGGACACTAATTTCAGTGCTTTGGTAAACAACATATATTTAGAATTGTATGTGTTTTCAGTAGAATTACTAAAAAGTGCAGCTTCATTGGGCAAAACTGTGTTACAAAGCAAGTGATAATACATCTTTGTTACCAATGTGTTCTTAAAATGGATTGCATAGGTCCCTGAATATTTTGGCAGGTATGAATAAGACTTTTGGGCATTCACACCCTTTTCCTATTAATATGTGTAATTCCTCCAGTCTGCCTTTTGTGAGAAATTGCACTTCCTCCCCATAATGTTACAATTTGATTTTTTTTCTCCTGTGCAGAGCTATCAGTGTTCTCAACTTGTGAACCAATGTATTTAATGGGCTGTGCACCTGGCCATCTTGGTAGGCTGTGATGCAGATGTGTGATTTCATCCTCCATATTAAAATACTGTGGAGTATAACTGTAATCTGTTGAATATGAAAGGCTAGATCATTGCTTAGTACAGCAGATAACATTGTGGAACACACACACACACACACACACACAAAGCCAAGAAATGCTATCCTACTTTCAATGATAGTGTCATCCACCCAGCATTGTGCTGGGCAGGGATTTATCACACTCCATTTCTCCAAATGAAACCAGTGGGGAGGCTCAAACAGTGGTGTGATGGAACAGTGTGGCCAATGAGGGGAAGGTTGAAGGTGCTTTTAACAGGACTTTTTGCCTTCTCCTTTATCTGTTTTATAGGCAACAGAAACCCAATTCCCTGTGTAGGATTAGTCAGTATTTGAAGGTTAGGATTTTTAGGAATTATTTCTTCTTCTTCTTCCTCTTCTTCTTCTTCTCCTCCTCCTCCTCCTCCATCATCGTCATCATCATCATTGTCTTCATCTTCATCTTTGCTTTATTCCAGGAACAAGATGGCAGGGATACAAGTAACTTTTATTTTGGCTTTATTGGCCTATATTCCTAAAGCCTCTAGCAGATTAAGTTAGGCTGCTCTGTTGAAGGGTATCCCATCCTATCTGTAACTGAGAAGCAGATCAAGCCTATACTATGCCAGTTTTGTCTCCTTTAAACCCGTTCAGCTAGGTGGCATAAAGCAACAGGAGACTCATTTCAACATCTTTGGGGTGAAATGACAAAGAAAGGCATGGATCCATTAATTGACTGATACAGGACAAGGCACCAAGGTAATGTTCTCAATTTAAGAGCATTTTCTCCCTGTTTCATCTTTAAGTTTGCTTGAAGACCATACTGGAAAGATAAGCTAGTGATGGTTAAGATAAGCTTGTCGCAGGTTTTTGTTACCCGGTCAAAAGGATGAAACCAATTTATTGTATCTTGGCTACATATAAGGTTTTTGAGCGATCTATACAATCCAAAAGGCACACATTATCATCTTACTTGTGGATCAATATTTTCAGTTCCACCAGACATAAAATATACTCTGCAAGTAAAAGATTAGTAGGGCTTGGAGGGTGGCAGAATATACTTGAAAGAATGTAGACTACACTTCTGCTTCACATGCAATATTTTCATGAGCAGGAGAGGAGAGTATTCAAATGTATGGATTCAAGCCGTACATTAAGAAGCAATGCAATTAAAAGGCCTAGATTATTCATATTAATTTTTTATACCTCTAGATTATTGATCATAATAGGGTGCAACTCTTGTTTAAGCTGAGTGCTAGATCTTCCATATTGCATGACTAAATTGCCTAATTCAGTGAACGGCATATTTAACAGCTCTCATGAAACAGAGTTTGACAGGTGATCATCCACTGACCCTAATAACGCAGGCCTAGAAAGATCATTGTTTTTACACATCTGTGTACTGTAATTCAGTAAGCATCTACAAAATGGAATAAATATTACTACAGACACAAAAGCAACATTTGGGAGAAGTACTTAGCGTTCACCTTTTGAGATCCAAGCTTGTAGGACAGTCCTACAGACCTTTTGCTGTTGTGTGCCTTCAAGTCATTTCCAACTTACGGAAACTCTAAGGGCAACCAATCACAGGCTGAATTTGTTCAGAGTGGGTTTACCCTTGCCTTTGAACACTGGTCTCCCCACGTCCTAGTCTAACATTCAAACCACTATACCATACTGGCTCCCATTACTAACATTTACTGAGGAGGAAATTTCATTTTGTTTAGCAGGAGTTAGTTCCGCTCTCCCAAAGTATGTAGGAATTCAATCCTATTTTATAAAGTCAGGGAAATAATTATTTAAATAAATTAGTCCAAAGGCATAAAATTAGAATATTTCACTCATTATAGTACAAAGCCATTACACTACACAATCATTAAGTATACACAGTCATTCACTACAGAGTCACATAAATAATCTAACTGGCAACTATGAAGCTTCATGCTTTAGAAAAGTCCCCAAAACCTTCCTTCAGATATATATTATCTAAATTAAAATAGAAAAGATATACAACACAGTTCTATCTACAGTTTCTTCACATACCAGGCCAATGATTAAACTGAATTTGTCTATATTGCTTGCTGAAATATCTCTGGATTTGGATATGTGGACATAACTCAAATCAAGTATTTGGGAAATGTGGATATGCTTAAGAAAAATGTTTTACTGTGGATACGGTATGTTCCCTGAGATATCTCACTAGTTTAGTTTCAGAAAATCAAGTTCTTTCAGAAATTTATATGGGAGGGCTTAAAACCCAATTTTTCACTTGCATGGATGCAACCATCATTTTCAGAAGGAGGATTTAACGTTCTAGACTTGAGTTTCTACTCCTCACTTATACAAATAACTGGAAAAACAGCCTAATTGAGATATTCCTCCTTGGAGAATTTTGGAACCATCTTACTTGGACTTCTGTTTGCATGGACTGCCTTAGTCCATATGCAACAGAAAGAAAGAAAGAAAGAAAGAGGGAAAGAGAGAAAGAGAGAGAGAAAGAGAGAGAGAAAGAGAGAAAGAAATGATACTCCCTGGAAACTCTTCTGCCAGGGTAGCTTAGAATATCATATCTTGTTTGTTACAGTTTGATCCATATTGTCATGCTAAACTAATTCTATGGCATACTCCTAATTTGAAGATTGCAAAACAACTCTTTTAATGGAAGAAATGGATTGATTGTGACATTTAGAGTTTGGATCAATTGGTGAGTCCTGACCAAGAATTTTTGCCATTTTCAATATTCCAGTCTACTTCAGTTAGCTGTGAGCGCGCTATGTCACTGCAGCAATTTTCAGTGTTGATATATGGACCATCAGGTTGATCACAACAAGGGAGATTCTGAGACTGATTCCAGCAGCACAGTGAAGCACTCACTGGCAGTCACGCTTCCGTGGTAGCAGCAGGAAATCACAGAGAAAAGGGAAAGAGCAACCAACTGACAAGGGGAAATTGAGATATATTCAAAATGAGGATTCCCACCACAACTACCCATTCTGCCTCAAGTAGATACTTACAGAGGCAGGCAGACATTGTACGTCACAACAAAACAATACAGAAGCAGGTATTGGAAGTACTCCTTTTGTGAATCTTCAAGTAACCCACAACACAGAAAGGGAAAACTGATATTGTGGGAGGGAATTTAAAGTATTTTAAGCAAGGCTTTTTCACTATTCATTGGCCCACTGCACAGAAAACACAAGGTTTGTCTTTTTTTAAAAAAGAGACTTATTTAGGGTTCAAGAGAAGAAAATAATTTAAAAATGAAATAGACACATGTCATCCTCACTACTTCTCCCACTCAGATTGTACTACCACTTCATAAAGTTAATCTTCTATAACGATTCAAAGAAAATTGTTAACACTGAAAACTGTTAACGACAAAGCAAAAGTTCCTGTTGCTCAAAAAGGAGGTCTGTGTAATGCTGCTAAGAATCCAACCATCCATTCTGCTCCCTTTGAAAGTAGCTGGGAAAATGAAACTCTGGCCATTTCCACACGAGAAAGGAGGAGCAGTTCATAGCATGTCAAGAGCAGTGCTTTTATACTCCGAATCAGAAACTGTGCTGCTTGCATATACAGTGTACCACCTCAGAGAAAAGTGGTTGCTATCCACATAGCAAGACCCTGACCACTTCCATTCTCCTCCCTCACCCCTCCCTGCCATCACTGATTGGTCTGTTTCTTAAAGAAAAAGAAGCACATTTTAAATGACTGGGTCAAAAAGCAAACATCCCCAAATCCAGACTAAACCACATCTATAGTCCAAAAAAGGAAGAAAATCAATATCAGTATCCAAAAGATCCACTGGCAACATCCAAAGAGCAAAGCCATACAAAACAACTTCAAACTGGTCTTTCAAAGTAAGCTGTCAAGTTAGTTGTCAATTAGCTGTCAAATTAAACTGTCAAAATAAGTTTGCTACTTCACAAAGTGAAAGTTAAGGCTGCAGCGTGAAGGCTATTCCTCAGCAAGCCAGGCAGCCTGAAAGAGAAACAAAAAAAGAAACAAAGTTGCTTGAGGATCTTTCTCTAATCAATTAGATGTCAAATTAAACTGTCAGCCACTTTTGCTCTGTGAATTGATGTTACAATTCTGCATGTTGGCAAAAATGAAGTAGAAATGGTTTGGGAGATTTGCATTGGAGTTTTTCCGGTTTTACAATACAGTGGTTTCCCGTCGCATTGAACTGTGCTAGGAGCTGAAAACATGCAGAACCATTAGGAAAACTACAAAGCTAAACCACTACAATGTGTAGATAAGAGGGTAAGAATTCGAGGAGACTACGGTATATTGCCCTTTTGCGGACATAGCCTCTAACTCTGCAAGTACAGGATAGCTATAGGCAGATAATCCCTTGAAAAATGACAATCGGTTGTAGGTATCTATCAGTACTGCCCCAGTTTATGTAAATGTTATGGCTCTGATTGGTTTTACAGGGTGCAATCAGGCTCATAAATCATATCAAAATATTCTCTTCTTTTACTTTTAGTTGTGTAAGTCTTTATTTAAATCAGTGATGTTGAATGCAGATTAGGAAGAAGGCAAGCAGCTGCCGGAGCCCACCAGGCAGCACATGCCCAGGGGACAAGACTGTGGATGAACAAAAGGGATCAGAACCCCTTGCCTCTGGTAGGCAGCCACCTTTGGAGGAGTTTTGCAAGAAGAAAGAAAGGTGATGTCACAGGTATTTGTGGAGTCAGTCCCATGAAAAAGGACACAGGAGAGAATGAGCAGACTGGTTTGAGAGAGAGGCGTTCTCGGGACTGCTAAGCACAGAGAACATGGTTAAACACGTGTAGTAGCAATATAATATCCTCCCTGAAAACAAATGTTTTACAACATATGTCTTTTATATGATTTCATAAATCTTCACTTCCTGTGCATTATATCACCTGGTCCACTCCAACATATGAGTACATCAGTCTTTGCCCACTAATATTTTACAGACTGAATCCTAACAGTGTGGATACATCATCTCCAAAGGCTGATACCTCTACTAGATGCTGTTTGATCCATTTATTGTGTGTGGTAAAGGTGTAATTCCTGACCTCCCTTTCCCAGACTGTATTTGCCATAATTTTTGCATGTGCTGTGGGATCACTGATGATACTTGATTGGAATTACTGTTTTACAGAATTAGAGGGGATTATTTATGCTCTGCAATTGCTTTGTCTTGCAATTAATACATTAGATTCAGGACGAACCATCCACAACTGCGGTGTTCTATTCACAGATGTACATACTAACCATATACTACACATAGCACCCTTCTTCCATTTTTGCAGATAGAAAGAATCAGTTCCACTGAACATTACATTACAACTTAAAATCAGAGAAAGACTATGACAGAGCCATAAAATCAACATCAAAATGATGAATAGTCAGCATTTTCTGTTGCTGGATCACTAACCTGATCCTGTTGCAGGGATTCAACATGCTGAAATGGCTCTTGAAAAGTAGAAAATTAGAGAAGGGGAACTTTAGGGGCAAAAAGGGACTTGGGGCACTCTAACACTATTTTTAATAGTACAGTTAATAACACTGATACTACCAACAAAAATAATGACAATTAATATTAAATGACACTACTATATTAAAAACTCACCATGTTAGAATTGTCCATTCCAATATTTAAGATATTTCCATGATCACCTGTCAAAAGCACATCAGAGTTTGGGTTACTAGAATTATTCTCTTCAGTTTGAACCCTGGGTGCAGGAAACATAAATTCTTGTATCCTGGACTCAGAGGATAAGCAGAGCTGGTAGGAGTAAGGCAATGTCCCTTCTTCATAGTTTGGTGGGAATATGACAGCATTGTTTGGATGGGGAACAGGACCAAAACACTGCAAGAATTTGGGACTCCCAGATCTTCGAAGCTTTGTCAGAATGGCCAGAATGACCGTCAGGAGGAACAAGAATGAGATCAAAGCCAAGGCAACGACCAAATAGAACTGCAGGTCTGACTGATACTCCGGCTCACGGGATGGGCTGTTAATTTCTGGAAGTGCCTCTTGGAAGTTTTCAGCAAACACCAGGGTAAGACTCACAGTGCTGGAGAGGGGTGGTTGACCATTATCCTTCACTAAGATTACCAGCCTCTGCTTGATGGTATCTCTTTCCAAAAAGCTCCGGGATGTCCTGATTTCACCATTATGGGCCCCAATTGTGAAGAGCCCTGGCTCAGTGGCCTGCACCAGATGGTAAGAGAGCCAAGCATTGTGCCCGGAGTCAGCATCCACCGCCACCACCTTGGTCACCAGATAGCCCTCCTCGGCTGACCGAGGCACCATCTCAAACAAGGCGGAGCCCTCCGCTCCCTCAGAAGGGTAAAGGATTTGAGGGCTCTTGTCATTCTGGTCCAGGATAAAGATCTTCACAGTGGCTGTGCTGCTGAGGGGTGGGGAGCCTCCATCTTGGGCCCTCACTTCCACCTCAAACTCCCTGCACTGCTCGTAGTCAAAGGAGCGCTGGGCATAGATAATGCCAGTTTCAGAGTTAATGGAGAGGTAAGAGGAGAGAGGCTGCTCCTGGATGTTGCTTCTGAGGAGGGAGTAAGTGATTTGGGCATTGCGTTCCAGATCTGGGTCTGTGGCTTGGAGGTGGAAGATGGAGGAGCCTGAAGGCTTGTTCTCTGGCACATAGGCAGTGTAAGAGGACTTCTCAAAGGCAGGAGGATTGTCGTTGACATCTGAGATCTTCAGGGAGATGACCTTCTCTGTTGAAAGAGGGGGCGTGCCTTTGTCTGTTGCTGTGATTGTGATATTGTACTCTGGAGTGATTTCCCTGTCCAGCGGACCATCTGTAAGAAGCTTATAGAAGTTATTGGATGTTGACACAACTTTGAATGGCAAAATCTCTTTTAAATGGCAAGAAATTTCCCCATTATCCCCAGAATCTCTATCCTTAATGTTGACAACGGCTACCAGAGTTCCTGCTGCAGAATCTTCTGGTATTGGGCTGGATAAGGAGGCGAGAATAACTTCTGGGGCATTGTCATTCTCGTCTAATAATTTTATTTCAACTTTACACTGTGCTGCTAATCCACCTCCATCTCTTGCTTCTACTGTCATCACATATCTTTCTGTTTCCTCAAAGTCCAGAGCATCTTTAACTGTCATTTTTCCATTTTCTGAGTCCAAGACAAATTTTTGGTGAAAATGTTCAGGGATGTTTCTAAAGCCATAGTTGATCTGTCCATTTGAACCTGCATCTCTGTCTGTCGCTTTCACCTGTACTACTAGAGAGCCACGTGGCATGTTCTCTTTGAGGTTCACCATGTACACTTCTTGAGTGAAGACTGGTCGATTGTCATTCACATCAATGACAGAAATCCATATTTTGGCTGTCCCAGTTTTGGGAGGCTTCCCCCCATCCAGAGCCATAAGTGTTAAATGAAAACTGCTTTCACTTTCATGATCCAACTGTTTGTTTAGTACTAATTCTGCATGTTTCTTTCCATCTTCTATTTCTCTAATTTCCAAAGCAAAATATTCATTTTTGTTCAGGTGGTAATCCTGTAGACCATTTACCCCAATGTCAGGATCCTCAGCTTGCTCTAAGATAAAAGTGTTTCCTGGCAAAGTTAATTCGCTGATCTCCAGCCTAATATCACCATGCACAAAACGTGGAGCATTGTCATTTATATCCTGGATGTCTACAGTTATATGAAAAATATTCATAGGATTTTCAGCCATCACTTCAAAACTGATGGCACAGGATTTAGCTTCCCCACATATTTCTTCTCTATCAATCCTTTCATTTACGTAAAGATTCCCATTTTCTGCACTGATGGTAAAATACTGCTTTTCACCTAAAGAAAGAATATGCAGATTCCTATTTGCCAGTTGTGCTAAGTTCAATCTTAGATCTTTGGCAATATTTCCTATATTCAAACCCTTCTCCATTTCTTCAAAGATTGAATATTGAACATTCTCTGAGGCAGTTTTGCAGAACAAAGACAATAATAAGATGAGAGATACTTGCCTTTCTAGTGATCTGCTGTTATATTTGTGCCTCTCCTCCATTCCACTTAATGAAAAAAAATGCTTTATCCTTATTTGGTGCCTTGAGATAAACTGAAGAATTTCAAATTCTAATCACATCAGAATCCAGAAATGCTTAGGAGATTATTAATAAAATCACTGATTTATCCTTATCTGTAATGCAGCAGCTCTTTTAAAAGCAGATGTGTCTGCATGTCACTGTCTTCTGCTGTTTCCCAGAGCTGCAGTGAATATGAGCAATCCAAGGGCTGGCAATTCCTCTTTGAGAGCTATGTTGGCCAACAGCGGCACTGTGAGGCTTAGATGAAGAACTGCAAGCTGTGTCTTGAAACAATATGGAAAAGACTTCTTGCTGTTTTCATATTTACATGCTGCTGTTCTGAGGTATATTAAAGAAAACATTATGTGCTTTTAGAAAGGATGCTTTTTATTATTTTGAGTGTGCTTTTTCAGAGGATGAAGTAAAAAACTTCACTGATTAAAGTTGGATTGATGGCTCCTTGAACTTTTCTGGGAGGATTAATGGAAAGGATTTATACAAGACTTAGAACAGCCACATCTTTTCCCATGATCTTTAGGTAGTTTGCACCTAAGAGCTGAGGAGTTTTGCTATTAAACTCCAAGGAGGTGAAATTTAATTTGCAAAACACCGTAACAATATACTTGTGGCTTTAACTTATCCAGTAACTGTTTCTCTCACCTGCCATGTATACACCTAAGCACGCACATATACATAAGCTCTCTTGTTTTTTGTGACAATGTCCAATGCCACGCTGTTCTTCAGAAGTGAAAGAGCTCTAAATTTTTAATTGGTAAATTGGTGTTGCAGATATACCATGCTAATACAGTGTATATAAATTTTTGGCTAACATATGTATGGTGAACTTTCAAAATTCTTATATATGCATTTCTGAAATATCATCACGATTCCCCAGTGGGGCTGTTTTATTACAAGCCAACCTGCCCAGCCCAACATTTTGATGTTTTTGTTCAGCAACATCTGGCCTGAAAAAATTTGCTTACTCAACTTGATGATTATGTAATAATTTTTTGATTGGTTGTAGTAAGTCTTATTCTGTTTTGATTTTAAAAGAATTCTAAGGAATCATTGTTGCTGTAAACATACTGCAAATAATTTAGTTTCACATTACAGTTTTACTTCTTTCCCCTTTTCATTATAAAATCAGGAATTGTCTCCTCAGAGTTAATAGTTTTCTCTTGATAGACAAAATAACTAGGTAGTATAATCATTTTGCCCCATAGCAGAAATCATGCAGTTTGAGCTGAATGTTGCTGAAACATCTGTCAGCTTCTTCCATAGTCACTTGCAGTGCACTAAAGAGCTGGATCATTTTGCAGATGGTACTGAAACTTAATTACAGCTGTTAGAAATCCCATCTAATAAGTTAGATTACTTCATATTGTTTTCTGTAAGTGTATCTCAGCAGTTTTTTCAGATGCAACATGTCATCCCAAAATAACAAAGAAATCCCAAAAAGATCTGTCGGGTATTTGTGAAGAAGACATTTGTGAATACATAGTTTAGGCCTTTATGTCCTACCAACAGTACATTAATGTCTCCCACTGTCCCTCAGATCAATGATGGTGATTACTGTTATGAAGGCTTTTCCTCACCATGAGCTGTTCCTACATCTTGCTCTACAAAGGAACCCAAGATTGTTAGTTCTTCAGAGGGCATGGCACAAACACAATCACAACATTCTGTACTTCTACAGTTACAAGTCCTACTTTAATGGCAAATACATGCTTTCTATGTTCTTGAGAAGGGCACAGCACAATTGATTGCTGAACCTGTTGGTTGCTTCAAATGACTCTAGAAAGTCTCATTTGATTTGGACTAAATAGATATCTACAGATCTATAGAAAATGGATTTACACGAATATTTTTACACATGAGCTAAAACAAAGACCACTTTTCTGCCCCGTAGAGTACTGTTTCAGTGTTGGTCACAGGCTCTGCATCTCTAAGACCCAGTAAAGAATATATTCCATGCCTGGACCCTGCTCGTAAGTGCTCTATATATATAACATTATAAAATGGCTGACAAATAACAAAATATTATGAAATGTTCATCCACAATAAAAGCATGCACAAACTATAAATCAGGTAGCAGTAACACCAAAACATACCTCATCACTTTTAAATGTATCTGTGTTTGAAATATTTCCCTGATCAGGTGTCAAAAGCATGTCGGACTTATGATTACTTGAAATACCTTCTGCAACTTGAACACTACGTGCGGGAAAGGTAAATTCCTGTATCCTAGACTCAGAAGATAAGCAGAGCTGATAAGAATAAGGTAATGTTCCTTCTTCATAGTTCGGTGGGAATATGACAGCACTGTTTGGATGGCGAACAGGACCAAAACACTGCAAGAATTTGGGACTCCCAGATCTTCGAAGCTTTGTCAGAATGGCCAGAATCACCGTCAGGAGGAATAAGAATGAGATCAAAGCTAAGGCAACGACCAAATAGAACTGCAGGTCTGACTGATACTCCGGCTCACGGGATGGGCTGTTAATTTCTGGAAGTGCCTCTTGGAAGTTTTCAGCAAACACCAGGGTAAGACTCACAGTGCTGGAGAGGGGTGGTTGACCATTATCCTTCACTAAGATTACCAGCCTCTGCTTGACGGCATCTCTTTCCAAAAAGCTCCGCGATGTCCTGATTTCACCATTATGGGCCCCAATTGTGAAGAGCCCTGGCTCAGTGGCCTGCACCAGATGGTAAGAGAGCCAAGCATTGTGCCCAGAGTCAGCATCCACCGCCACCACCTTGGTCACCAGATAGCCCTCCTCGGCTGACCGAGGCACCATCTCAAACAAGGCGGAGCCCTCCGCTCCCTCAGAAGGGTAAAGGATTTGGGGGCTCTTGTCATTCTGGTCCAGGATAAAGACCTTCACAGTGGCCGTGCTGCTGAGGGGTGGGGAGCCTCCATCTTGGGCCCTCACTTCCACCTCAAACTCCCTGCACTCTTCGTAGTCAAAGGAGCGCTGGGCATAGATAACGCCAGTTTCGGAGTTAATGGAGAGGTAAGAGGAGAGAGGCTGTTCCTGAATGTTGCTTCTGAGGAGGGAGTAAGTGATTTGGGCATTGCGTTCCAGATCTGGGTCTGTGGCTTGGAGGTGGAAGATGGAGGAGCCTGAAGGCTTGTTCTCTGGCACATAGGCAGTGTAGGAGGATTTCTCAAAGGCAGGAGGATTGTCATTGATATCTGAGATCTTCAGGGAGATGGTCTTCTCTGTTGAAAGAGGGGGCGTGCCTTTGTCTGTTGCTGTGATTGTGATATTGTACTCTGGAGTGCTTTCCCTGTCCAGGGGACCATCAGTAAGAAGCTTATAGAGGTTATTGGATGTAAATACTACTTTGAATGGCATAATGTCTTTTAAATGGCAAGTAATTTCTCCATTATCTCTGGAATCTCTATCCTTAATGTTGATGAGTGCTATCAGAGTTCCTGCTGCAGAATCTTCAGGTACTGGGCTGGATAAGGAAGCAAGAATAACTTCTGGTGCATTGTCATTCTCATCTATTAGTTTTATTTCAACTTTACATTGTGCTGCTAATCCACCTCCATCTCTTGCTTCTACTGTCACCACATATCTCTCTGTTTCTTCAAAGTCCAGAGATTCCTTAACTGTAATTTTCCCACTGTGGGAATCCAAGCTGAATTTTTGGTGAAACCGTTCAGGGATATTTCTAAAGCCATAGTTGATCTGTCCATATGAACCTGCATCTCTGTCTGTCGCTTTCACCTGTACCACTAGAGAGCCACGTGGTGTATTTTCTTTCAGGCTCACCATATACATTTCTTGAATAAAGACTGGTGGGTTGTCATTGCCATCTATTACAGAAATCCATATTTTGGCTGTCCCAGTTTTGGAGGGCTTCCCTCCATCCAGAGCCATAAGTGTTAAATGAAAACTGCTTTCACTTTCATGATCCAACTGTTTGTTCAATACTAATTCTGCATATTTCTTTCCATCTTCTATTTCTCTAATTTCCAAAGCAAAATACTCATTTTTGTTCAGGTGGTAATCCTGAAGACCATTTACCCCAATGTCAGGATCCTCAGCTTGCTCTAAGGTAAAAGTGGTTCCTGGCAAAGTTAATTCGCTGATCTCCAGCCTAATATCACCATGCACAAAACGTGGAGCATTGTCATTTATATCCTGGATGTCTACAGTTACATGAAAAATATTCATAGGATTTTCAGCCATCACTTCAAAACTGATGGCACAGGATTTAGTTTGCCCACATATTTCCTCTCTATCAATCCTGTCATTGACATAAAGATTCCCATTTTCTGCACTGATGGTAAAATACTGCTTTTCACCTAAAGAAAGGATATGCAGATTCCTATTTACCAGTTGTGCTATGTTCAATCTCAGATCTTTGGCAATATTTCCTACATTCAAACCCTTTTCCATTTCTTCAGGGATTGAATAATGAATGTGTTCTGAAGTAGCTATGCAGAACAAAGACAATAACAAGATGAGAGATACTTGCCTTTCTAGTGATTTGCTGTTATCTTTGTGCCTGTCCTCCATTCCACTTAATGAAAAAAATACTTTATCCTTATTTGGTGTCTTGAGATAAACTGAAGAATTTCAAATTCCAATCCCACCAGAATCCAGAAATGCTTAGGAGATCATTAATAAAATCACTGGTTTACGCTTATCTGTATTGCAGTAGCTCTTTTAAAAGCAGATGTGTCTGCGTGTCGCTGTCTTCTGCTGTTTCCCAGAGCTGCAGTGAATATGAGCAATCCAAGGGCTGGCAATTCCTCTTTGAGAGCTATGTTGGCCAACAGCGGCACTGTGAGGCTTAGATGAAGAACTGCAAGCTGTGTCTTGAAACAATATGGAAAAGACTTCTCGCTGTTTTCATATTTACAAATTGGTGTTCTAAGGTATAGTAAGCAATATACTATGTGGTATCAGAAATAATACATTTTTTATTATTTTGAGTGTGTTCTTTCCAGTAGATGAAGTAAAAATGTCACTGATTAAAGTCAGATTGATGGCTCCTTGAACTTTTCTGGAAGGATTAATGGAAAGGATGTATAAAAGATTTAGAACAGCCACATCTTTTCCCATGTTCTTTATGTAGTTTCTACCTAAGAACTGAGGAGCTTTACATTTAAATGCAGATGAGTGAAATTTAATTTGCAAAAAACTTAACAATACACTTGGGGCTTTAACCTATCCAGTAACTGTTTCTTCAGTCTGCAATGTATATACCTGAGCAAATACGGGTACATAAGCTCTCCAGTTTTTTCTAACAGTGTCCAATGCTAAGTTGTTCTTCAGAAGTGAAATAGCTGTACATTTTTATTTGGTAAACTGATGTTGCAGATATACTATGCTGATATAGTGTATATAAACTTCTGGCTAACATATGAATGGGGAGCTTTTGAAATGTTTACATATACATTTCTGAAATATCACAATGACCCACAGTGGGGCTGTTTTATTACATGCCAACTTGCCCCCCAATATTTCGATGTTTCTGTTCAACAACATCTGGCCTGGAAAAAAAAGTTGCCTACTCAACTTGATGATTATGTAATAATTTTCTGATCGGTTGTACTAAAGGTTTTATTCTGTTTTGATTTTAAAAGAATTCTAAGGAATCATTGTTGCTGCAAACATACTGCAAATAATTTAGTTTCGCATTAAAACTTTGCTACTCTTCCCTTTTCACTACAAAATCATGAATTGTCTCCTCAGAATTAATAGTTTTCTCTTGATAGACAGAATAACTACGCCCATTTCTGCACGAGACAGTTACAGCGCTATTATTCCACTTTCCACATCCTATGGAATCCTGGAGTTTGCAGTTTAGGGAGGGGCCAGCTGGCCCCTCCCTAAACCGCAAACCCCAGGATTCCATAGGACGTTGAAAGTGGAATAATAGCGCTGTAACAGTCTCTTGGGGAAATGACCCAGGTAGCTTAATCTTTTGCCCCATAGCAGAGATCATGCAGTTTGAGCTGAATGTTGCTGATACATCTGTCAGCTTCTTCCATAGTCACTGGCAGTGCATCATTTTGAAAGAGCTGCATCATTTTGCAGATGGTACTGAAACTTAATTACAGCTGTTAGAAATCCCATCTAATAAGTTAGATTACTTCATATTGTTTTCTGTAAGTGTATCTCCGCAGTTTTTTCAGATGCAACATGTCATCCCAAACCAACAAAGAAATCCCAAAAAGATCTGTCGGGTATTTGTGAAGAAGACATTTGTGAATACATAGTTTAGGCCTTTATGTCCTACCAACAGTACATTAATGTCTCCCACTGTCCCTCAGATCAATGATTGTGATTACTGTTATGAAGGCTTTTCCTCACCATGAGCTGTTCCTACATCTTGCTCTACAAAGGAACCCAAGATTGTTAGTTCTTCAGAGGGCATGGCACAAACACAATCACAACATTCTGTACTTCTACAGTTACAAGTCCTACTTTAATGGCAAATACATGCTTTCTATGTTCTTGAGAAGGGCGCAGCATAATTGATTGCTGAACCTGTTAGTTGCTTCAAATGACTCTAGACAGTCTCACTTGATTTGGACTAAATAGATATCTACAGATCTATAGAAAATGGATTTACATTAATATTTTTACACATGAGCTAAAGCAAAGACCACTTTTCTGCCCCGTAGAGTACTGTTTCAATGTTGGCCACAGGTTCTGCATCTCCAAGCTCCAGTAAAGAATATATTCCATGCCTGGACCCTGCTCGTAAGTGCTCTCTATATATAAGATTATAAAATGGCTGACAAATAACAAAATATTATGAAATGTTCATCCACAATAAAAGCATGCACAAACAGGTAGCAGAAACACTAAAACTTACCCCATCACTTTTAAACATATCTGTGTTTGAAATATTTCCCTGATCAGGTGACAAAAGCATGTCGGACTTATGATTACTTGAAATACCTTCTGTAGCTTGGACACTACGAGCTGGAAAGGTAAATTCCTGTATCCTTGACTCAGAGGATAAACAGAGCTGATAAGAATAAGGCAATGTTCCTTCTTCATAGTTTGGTGGGAATATGACAGCATTGTTTGGATGGGGAACAGGACCAAAACACTGCAAGAATTTGGGACTCCCGGATCTTCGAAGCTTTGTCAGAACGGCCAGAATCACCGTCAGGAGGAATAAGAATGAGATCAAAGCCAAGGCAACGACCAAATAGAACTGCAGGTCTGACTGATACTCTGGCTCACGGGATGGGCTGTTAATTTCTGGAAGTGCCTCTTGGAAGTTTTCAGCAAACACCAGGGTAAGACTCACAGTGCTGGAGAGGGGTGGTTGACCATTATCCTTCACTAAGATTACCAGCCTCTGCTTGACGGCATCTCTTTCCAAAAAGCTCCGCGATGTCCTGATTTCACCATTATGGGCCCCAATTGTGAAGAGCCCTGGCTCAGTGGCCTGCACCAGATGGTAAGAGAGCCAAGCATTGTGCCCGGAGTCAGCATCCACCGCCACCACCTTGGTCACCAGATAGCCCTCCTCGGCTGACCGAGGCACCATCTCAAACAAGGCGGAGCCCTCCGCTCCCTCGGAAGGGTAAAGGATTTCAGGGCTCTTGTCATTCTGGTCCAGGATAAAGACCTTCACAGTGGCCGTGCTGCTGAGGGGTGGCGAGCCTCCATCTTGGGCCCTCACTTCCACCTCAAACTCCCTGCACTGCTCGTAGTCAAAGGAGCGCTGGGCATAGATAATGCCAGTTTCGGAGTTAATGGAGAGGTAAGAGGAAAGAGGCTGCTCTTGAATGTTGCTTCTGAGAAGAGAGTAAGTGATTTGGGCATTGTGTTCCAGATCTGGGTCTGAGGCTTGGAGGCGGAAGATGGAGGCGCCGGACGGATTGTTCTCTGGCACATAGGCAGTATAAGAGGATTTCTCAAAGGCAGGAGGATTGTCATTGATATCTGAGATCTTCAGGGAGATGGTCTTCTCTGTTGAAAGAGGGGGCGTGCCTTTGTCCGTTGCTGTGATTGTGATATTGTATTCTGGAGTGCTTTCCCTGTCCAGCGGACCATCAGTAAGGAGCTTATAGAGGTTATTGGATGTAAATACTACTTTGAATGGCAAAATCTCTTTTAAATGGCAAGTAATTTTCCCATTATCCTCAGAATCTCTATCCTTAATGTCAATGAGAGCTATCAGAGTCCCTGCTGCAGAATCTTCAGGTATTGGGCTGGTTAAGGAGGCAAGAATTACTTCTGGGGCATTGTCATTCTCGTCTAATAATTTTATTTCAACTTTACATTGAGCTGCTAATCCACCTCCATCTCTTGCTTCTACTGTCATCACATATCTCTCCATTTCCTCAAAGTCCAGAGTTTCCTTAACTGTAATTTTTCCATTTTGTGAATCCAAGATGAATTTCTGGCGAGCACGCTCAGGAATGTTTCTAAAGCCGTAGTTAATCTGTCCATATGAACCTGCATCTCTGTCTGTGGCTTTTACTTGTACCAGTAGAGAACTACTTGGCGTGTTCTCTCTCAGAGTCACCATGTACATTTCTTGAGTGAAGACTGGTGGGTTGTCATTCACATCAATGACAGAAATCTGTATTTTGGCTGTCCCAGTTTTGGGAGGCTTTCCTCCATCAAGAGCTGTCAGTATTAAATGGAAACTGCTTTCACTTTCATGATCCAACTGTTTGTTTAGTACTAATTCTGCATATTTCTTTCCATCTTCTACTTCTTTAATTTCCAAAATAAAATACTCATTACTGTTCAGGTGGTAATCCTGTAGACCATTTACCCCAATGTCAGGATCCTCAGCTTGCTCTAAGATAAAAGTGGTTCCTGGCAAAGTTAATTCACTGATTTCTAGCTTGATATCACCATGCACAAAACATGGCTCATTGTCATTTATATCCTGGATGTCTACAGTTACATGAAAAATATTCATAGGATTTTCAGCCATCACTTTAAAAGTGATTGCACAAGATTTAGTCTCCCCACATATTTCCTCTCTATCAATCCTTTCCTTTACATAAAGATTCCCATTTTCTTTGCTGATAGTGAAATATTGCTTTTCACCTAAAGAAAGTATTTGCAGATTCCTATTTGCTACTTTTCCTATGTTCAGTCTTGGATCTTTAGCAAGATTTCCCACAATGAAGCCCTTTTCCATTTCTTCAGGGATTGAATACTGAATGTTTTCTGAGGCAGCTTTGCAGAACAAAGACAATAATAAAATGAGAGATACTTGCCTTTCTAGTGATATGCTGTTATCTTTGTTCTGCTCCTCCATTCCACTCACTGGGAAAAAAAATGGCTTTATCCTTATTTGATGTCTTGAGATCAGCTGAAGAATTTCAAATTTCAATCTCATCAGAATGCAGAAATGTTTAAGAGATTATTAATAGGATCCCTGATTTATGCTTTTCTGGATTGCATTAGCTCTTTTTAAAGCAGATGTGTTTGCATGTCGCTCTCTTCTGCTGTTTCCCGATCTACCCTGAATACAAGTAATCCAAAGGCTGGCAATTCGTCTTTGAGAGCTATGTTGGCCAACAGCGGCACTGTGAGGCTTAGATGAAGAACTGCAAGCTGTGTCTTGTTGAAACAATGTGGAAGAGACTTCTTGCTATTTTCATATTTACATGCTGCTGTTCTGAGTTATATTAAAGAAAATATTATGTGCTTTCAGAAATGATACTTTTTATTGTTTTGAGTGTGCTTTTTTCAGTTGATGAAGTAAAAAACTTCACTGACTTACTTATACTGGAAGACAGGCAAACAATACATTTCTTTCTTTCTTTTACATACATTTTTAGAGTAAGATTGATGACTCCTTGAACTTTTCTGGAAGGATTAACGGCATGGATGTATACAAGATTTACAGCAGCCACATCTTTTCCCATGTTCTTTAGGTAGCCTGCACCTAATAGCTGAGGAGTTTCACATTTAAACGTTGAGGAGTTGAGATTTATTTGCAAATAAACAATGAACCTATGGCTTTATTTTATCAAAAAATTCTGTCTCTTGTCTGCTATGCATATACTTAAGCACATATGTATACATAAGCTCCCTAGTTTTTTGTGAAAGTGTCCAACACTAAGTCATTCTTCTGAAGTGAAGGAGCTGGTTATTATTGTAACCAGAAGGCACATTAGTAGATTTGGGTGCTTCTACGGTCCCACTCACCCCATTCTTTCTGTCCATTTATGCCAGTCCTAGTTTTATATTTGTTTTGATTTACATTAACCAATTCTATACTTAGAATTCTATACAAGAAATGTGATCTGTACATTTTTATTTGGTAAACCGGTGTTGCATATATACTATGCTTATACAATGTATATAAATTACTGGCTAACATATGAATGGTGAACTTTCAAAATTCTTATACGTATCTTTCTGAAATATCACCATGACCCACAGTAGGGCTGCTCCATTACACACCAACACCACCCCGCCAACATTTTGATGTTTTTGTTCAGCAACCTCTGGCCTGAAAAAAAGTAGCCTACCCATCTTGATAACTATGTTATAATTGTTTCACTGGTCGTAGTAATGGCTTTATTCTGCTTTGATTTTAAAAGAAGTCTAAGGGATCGTTGTGGCTATCAATATACTGCAAATGATTTAGTTTTACATTAAAGCTTTACTTCTCTACCCTTTTCAATATAAAATCATGAATTGTCTCCTCAGAGTTAATACACAATACTCTTAATGCACAATACTTAATACACAATAATACACAATATTCTTAATACACAAAATAACTAGGTAGTTTAATCATTTTGCCCCATGGCAGAAATCATGCAGTTTGAGTTGAAGTTTGCTGAAACATCTGTCAGTTTCTGCCATAGTCACTTGCAGTGCACTAAAGAGCTGGATCATTTTGCAGATGGTACTGAAACTTAATTACAGCTGTTAGAACTCTCATTTAATAGGTTGGATTGCCTCATATTGTTTTCTGTAAGTGTATCCCAGCACTTTTTTTAAGATGCAATACGTCACCCCTCCAAAAATCCTCCCCAAATCCCCGAAAGATCTGTGGGGCACCCGTGAAGAAGACATTTGTTCACACATAGTTTCGGCCTTTACATCCTACCAAGAGTACATTACTGGCTCCCACTGTCCCTAAGATCAATTATGGTGATTATTATTATTATGGCTTTTCCTCATCATGAGCTGTTCCTACATCTTGCTCTAGAACGGAACCCAAGACTGAAAGTTCTTGAGAGGGCAAGGGAGGAAGAGAAACACAAAACTCTCTATTTCTCAATTACAAATCCTACATTAATGCCCACTATACACATTGTGTGTTCTTGAGAAGACCACAGCACAATCGACTGCTGAATCTGTTACTTGACTGAATAGCCTCTGGAGAGTCTCATTTCATTTAGACTACACACACACACACACACACACACACACACACAGATATATCTAGACACACAAAAATGAATTTACAAAAGTATTCTTAAATGTAACCTAAAACAAAGACCACTTTTCTGCCCTATACAGTACTGTATAAATCTTGGTGCATCTCCAAGCCCCAATAAAGAACATATTCCATGTCTGAACTCTGCTTGTAGGTATTCCACACACACATGATTATAGAATAGTTAACAAATAACTAAATATTATGGAAATATTTATCCACAATAAAAACATGCACAGACTATGAAACAGATAGCAGTAGCACCAAAACTTACCCCATCACTTTTAAACATATCTGTGTTTGAAATATTTCCCTGATCAGGTGTCAAAAGAATGTCGGACTTATGATTATTTGAAATACCTTCTGCAACTTGAATATTACGTGCTGGAAAGGTAAATTCCTGTATCCTGGATTCAGAGGATAAACAGAGCTGATAAGAATAAGGTAATGTTCCTTCTTCATAGTTTGGTGGGAATATGACAGCATTGTTTGGATGGGGAACAGGAGCAAAACACTGCAAGAATTTGGGACTCCCGGATCTTCGAAGCTTTGTCAGAATGGCCAGAATCACCGTCAGGAGGAATAAGAATGAGATCAAAGCCAAGGCAACGACCAAATAGAACTGCAGGTCTGACTGATACTCTGGCTCACGGGATGGGCTGTTAATTTCTGGAAGTGCCTCTTGGAAGTTTTCAGCAAACACCAGGGTAAGACTCACAGTGCTGGAGAGGGGTGGTTGACCATTATCCTTCACTAAGATTACCAGCCTCTGCTTGACGGCATCTCTTTCCAAAAAGCTCCGCGATGTCCTGATTTCACCATTATGGGCCCCAATTGTGAAGAGCCCTGGCTCAGTGGCCTGCACCAGATGGTAAGAGAGCCAAGCATTGTGCCCGGAGTCAGCATCCACCGCCACCACCTTGGTCACCAGATAGCCCTCCTCGGCTGACCGAGGCACCATCTCAAACAAGGCGGAGCCCTCCACTCCCTCAGAAGGGTAAAGGATTTGAGGGTTCTTGTCATTCTGGTCCAGGATAAAGACCTTCACAGTGGCCGTGCTGCTGAGGGGTGGTGAGCCTCCATCTTGGGCCCTCACTTCCACCTCAAACTCCCTGCACTCTTCGTAGTCAAAGGAGCGCTGGGCATAGATAACGCCAGTTTCAGAGTTAATGGAGAGGTAAGAGGAGAGAGGCTGCTCCTGGATGTTGCTTCTGAGAAGAGAGTAAGTGATTTGGGCATTGCGTTCCAGATCTGGGTCTGAGGCTTGGAGGCGGAAGATGGAGGCGCCGGACGGATTGTTCTCTGGCACATAGGCAGTGTAAGAGGATTTCTCAAAGGCAGGAGGATTGTCGTTGATATCTGAAATCTTCAGGGAGATGGTCTTCTCTGTTGAAAGAGGGGGTGTGCCTTTGTCTGTTGCTGTGATTGTGATATTGTACTCTGGAGTGCTTTCCCTGTCTAGGGGACCATCTGTAAGAAGCTTATAAAAATAATTGTTGGTGGACACTATTTTGAAAGGCATGCTGTTTGTTAAATGGCAAGTAATTTCCCCATTATCTCCAGAATCTTTATCATTTACACTAATAAGGGCCACCAGAGTTCCTCCTGCAGAATCTTCAGGTATTGGGCTGGTCAAGGAGGCGAGAATCACTTCTGGGGTGTTGTCATTCTCATCTAACAGTTTTATTTCAACATTACACTGAGCTGCCAATCCACCTCCATCTCTTGCTTCTACTGTCATCAGATATTTCTCTGTTTCCTCAAAGTCCAGAGCCTCCTTAACTCTTATTTTCCCATCTTGTGAATCCAAGTTGAATTTCTGTCTAACATGTTCAGGAATGTTTCTAAAGCCATAGTTGATCTGTCCATATGAACCTGCATCTCTGTCGGTGGCTTTCACCTGTACCACTAGAGAGCCACTGGGTGTATTCTCTCTCAGGTTCACAATATACAGCTCTTGAGTGAAGACTGGTGGATTGTCATTGGCATCAAGAACAGAAATCCAAATTTTTGCTGTCCCAGTTTTGGGAGGCTTCCCTCCATCCAAAGCAGTAAGTATTAACTGGAAACTGTTTTCATTTTCATGATCCAATTGTTTGTTCAGCACTAATTTTGCATATTTTTTTCCACCTTCTCTCTCTCTAATTTCCAAATCAAAGTACTTATTATTGTTCAGGTGGTAATCCTGCAGACCATTTACCCCAATGTCAGGATCCTCAGCTTGCTCTAACATAAAAGTAGTTCCTGGCAAAGTTAATTCACTGATCTCCAGCCTGATATCACTATGCACAAAATGTGGAGCATTGTCATTTATATCCTGGATGTCTACAGTTATGTGAACAATATTCATGGGATTTTCAACCATCACTTCAAAACTGATGGCACAGGATTTACTTTCCCCACATATTTCCTCTCTATCAATCCTATCATTTATATAAAGATTCCCATTTTCCACACTGATGGTGAAATACTGCTTTTTACCTAGAGAAAGGAGATGCAGACTGCTTTTTGTTGCTTCTCCAGTATTCAGTCTCAGATCTTTGGGAAGATTTCCTACAAGTGAGCCCCTTTCCATTTCTTCAGGGATTGAATACTGAATATTCTCTGAGGCAACTTTGCAGAACAAAGAGAAGAAGAGAAGCACTTGCCTTTGTAGCAGTAGGATGCTAATATTGTGCTTGTCCTCCATTCCCTTCAATGAGAAAATCAGCTTTATCCTTGTTTGGTGTGCTCAGATAATCTGAAAAAAAATCCAGTTCCATTCAAGTTTCAGAAATCCTGATCAAGAGTGTATTAGTAACATTGATGGTTTCTTCTTGACTGCTGTAATTTTCTTTTTGCAAGCAGAAACCTTTGTGAGTTCCTGTGTTCTGCTGCTTCCCAGTGAATACGCATGTTCATTGTTTAAGGCATCCTTTGAAGTTTCTCTTTGTTGGCCAACAGCGACACTCTCTGTCTCAGATGGAGAACTGTAGGCCATGTTAAGCAAATGATGTGGAAAGGAGTTCTTACTATTTTCATTCTTAAGTGTAGGAATTCTAAGGCAGAGTAAGCATTATCTTCTCTTGCTCAGTAAGCAATGTTTTGTTTTTTAGAATTTTGTATGCTTTTTTCAGTAATACAATGAAGAGCTTCACTGGAAAAATCAGCACCAGAAAACATGCAATAATATATTCTTCTCATCTTCATATTATTAAAGAGGAACTGATGACTCTCTCAGATTTCCAGGAGACAGTAGTAAAATAAATGAATAAGACTGCCAGCAATCACATCTTTTTCCAGGTAACTGATCTAATTTCTTCAACAGATCCTCTTTTAGTACTAGGAACAATGTATTTAAAATACCAGGAAATGGTACTGTTATCTGATAAGAACACTTTTATTTTGTCCATTTCTCATTTTCTGCTCCATCTTCCATAGCAAAAACTTTGGCTTGGTTGCTAAGTGTACGTTTGCAGCAAAAGTGAATTGTCTGAGGGTTATCCTAGTGGAATAATACACGTTTAAATACACTTTTCATGTGGTGTTGAAACATTCACATTCTTATTAGTGTAGGCAATTCATTTTATAGCTTATTAAAATATGCCAAAAGCTACTCAAATATCACAGATTTTGGAATTTTAAAGTTATTTTCCCAAAGTGTACAACAGAACTTCCTGTGGAAATCTTTGTAATTGCTGTGTAAATCAGAACTTCTTCCTTAATATCTCAGAATTCAGTTTTTTAAGGTACTTTTACTGCACCAGGACTGCAAGAATCAAATGTGAGTGATCTCAGCTTCTTGACTGGTGCATTTTTTGATTACACACCTAGTTCCCATAACTGTGCACTTGTTGATGTGTGAATTTAATCCACATTTCTCTATTAAAATATTATTGGATAGAATTTTACTAGATGAATATGCAAAGCCCTGAATAATAAGAGATTGATTACTATATAAGGTAGAACATTAAAGACACATCTGTAAACAGATGACAGGTTCCTGCTATATCAATGCCATTCACCCAGGATTGCAACAGGCACTGCCCTCACTTCTCCAGATTCAGAGCAGGGGGAAGCACAAGCTGTAGTGTGATGGAATGAAGAGAAGGCCCAATGTGCTCTTCGCGGGACTTTCTGCCCTCTCTTTGACCTATTTCCTAGGCAACACCATCCCAAATTCACAGTGTGGGATTAATCAGTTTCTGAAAGATGAAGAGGTAGATTGGGAGTTTTCTGCCATCTTGCACCAGGAGATGAACTTCGTTTGCTTTATGCCAAGGAAGAAGTTGCAGAGATGTGGTATCTAATGTGGTTTTATTGAATTGCATTCCTAAGGCTCTCAATGGGTTAAGTTAGGCTGGTAACCTATCCTATTTCTAATTGAGAAGCAGCTCAAGCAGATTTGGCAATGGACTTGTCTTATGCTATGACAGCTTTGACTCATCTAAACTTGCCCCACTAGATAGGATAAGGCAATAGGAGCTTCCTTTGAGCACCATTAGGAAAAAAAACGTGAAGAAAGACACGGATCTATTTACTGACCGATACAGTGTGAAGCACCAGAGTATAATTGAGAAACTAAGCTTAACAGTGTGCCCCGGCTCTTTCCTTAAGTTTACCTGAGGCACAAAATGGGAAGAGATGTTGGTGATCGTTACATGAAACTTGTTCTAGATTTTTGTTATAAGGTCAAAAGGATGAAATGAATGTATTGTCTCTTCATAGGATGGTTTGGGACAGTTTATACATTCAGTGAAGGCACCTATTATAGTTTTGTTTGCAGATAAATACGTTCATTTCTCCCCAAATATAAAACATTTTCTGCTGGTAGGCTATATTTCAGAGAAAGGAAATGGCAAAACCACCTCAGAGGATTCCTTGCCTAAGAAAACCCCATGAAATTCATGAGGTTGGTATAAGTCAACAGGTGACTGGAAGGCATCTATGTACACAGAAGATGAGAATGGTCAGGAAAATTGGGGAATGTAGGCATGAGAATGTACATTAAAACACTTCTGCTTGACATGGAAGATTTCCATGAGCTGGGAGGTACAGCGTACAAATACATGATCCACAAGAGATAAAATACATAACCCCAAGAGATTTATTGTGAAGTAATATACTGAGAAGAGGGCTAGAATATCCATATTAACTTTATATACCTCAAGATTCTTGATCATAATAGAGTGCAGCTGTATTTCTACGATAAACTTCTGGTTGTACAAGACGACAGCATGGTTCAAAGGAGTGATTTTTGTTGAGTGTAGATCATCGGTATTACATGAGTAAATTGCCTAATTCAACAAATGGCATCATCATTTAAATCTTGTTGTTGCTTGCCTTCAAGTTGTTTCTAACTTATGGTGATACGAAGGCAACCCTATCATGTAGTTTTCTTGGCAAGATTTGTTCAGAGTGGGTTTGCTTTGCTTCACTTTCCTCTGAGGCAGAGAGAGCGTGACTTCCCCAAGTTCACCCAGCACCCACATGTGGATTCAAACCCTGGTCTCCACAGTCGTAGTCCAGTGCTCAAACCACAATACCACAGTGACTCTATAAGAAAGAAAATATGCTACTAGCTACAGATGCAGAACTAGGTAAGCAATATAGGCCCTTATATCACAGACCGAGAAAGATCATTGTTTTTTCTGTCAATCAATATACATCTCCATAATGGAATAATGACTCCTACAGATACAAAAGCAATATGTGGGGGAAATCCTTGACTTCCACAATACATTTTCATACAAAGACATGTAGGACAATGCTGTGAACATTTACATTTGTTTCAGTGGGATTTATTCATGAATAAATGTACGCAGGAATAGAAATTAGGGAAATAATTACTGGAAAGAAGATATTACTGTTCAAAGGACTATACCACATAATCGCACCGTGAAGTTACAATATTTTTCTCTAAGTATAATGTAAATCCGTTTAAGCTTCATTAAATCCAGCTGGCAACTACAGATCTTCATGCTTCAAAAAACATATAAAAACCTGCTTCCAGATATATACAATCCAAATCAAGAGTAGAGCAGATATAAAATGCAGGTCTATCTATATTTTTTTTTCACATACTAGTAGAATTTTCTTACCTGGAATAAAATATTAGACATGATTATAGTAAAATTTCAATGTCAGTTGTAAAACCTGACTAAAAAATGTGCAGCTGAATTGATGCCTGTCCCCAAATAGTTTACCTTGTCAAAATTCTCCATCTGAAAATTTAAATTATTTTCACTGTTGTTTGTTAGAGGCACATCAGACTTCTCACTATTGAGTAGAGTGTCCGCAATCTGAATATAAGATATACCAGATGTACATGCTTAAAGCCCTGGCCCTTTTGATAAATGATTATCCATTGTGCATTGGAAATAAAGAAAACTTATTTTGTTCGCATTTCTAATATGAAAATTTCACTTTAAATTATTTCTTTTTAAAAAAAGAAGAGATACAAAGTATAGATCTATCTAAAGGAAACATTTTCAGAGATAGTGGATTTCAGTCTATCTACAGTTTCTTCATGTACCGGTAGATTTTCCTACCCATAAAAATCCAGATGAACTTGATTATTGCATTTTCATGTCACTGGTCAAAAATGACCAGGGACTGTGCAATTAAATTGATTTCTACTCAAATAGCTCACCTTGTCAACATTCTCCATCTGAGAATTTACATTCTTCTCACTGTTGTCTGTGAGAGGCACTTCAGATTTGCCAACACCAAGAAGATTGTCTGCAATTTGAACACTGGGGGTCAGAAAAGTAAACTCGTTCCTCCTGGACTCGGACGAGAGGCAAAGCTGGTAAGAATAAGGTAAAGTCCCATCTTGAAAATTGGGGGGGAACATGGCACCTGCCTTTGAATGGGGAACAGGGCCAAAGCACTGCAGGAATTTGGGGCTCCCTGACTGCCGGAGCTTCAGCGTAATGGCCAGAATGATGCTCAAGAGGAATAAGAAGGAGATCAGGGCTAAGGCCAGCACCAGATAGAACTGGAGTTCGGCCTGAGACTCGGAGTCTCTTGCCTGCATTTTCATTTCTGGAAGGGCCTCCTGGAAGTTCTCGGCAAATACCAGGTTCAGAGTGACGGTGGCTGAGAGAGGAGGCTGTCCGTTGTCCTTCACCACAACCACCAGCCTCTGTTTCACAGCATCCCTCTCCACAAAGGCCCTGGCTGTCCTGATCTCCCCAGTATGGGAACCAATGGTGAAGAGGGCGGGTTCAGTGGCCTGGACCAGGTGGTAGGAGAGCCAGGCGTTGTGTCCAGAATCGGCATCCACCGCCACCACCTTGGTCACTAGATAATCTTCCTCGGCAGAACGAGGCACCATCTCAAACGAGGCAGAGCCCTTGGCTGCTGGGGAAGGGGAGAGGATCTGAGGAGTGTTATCATTGCGGTCCAGAATAAACACCCTGAGTGTGGCATTGCTGCTGAGAGAGGGAGACCCTCCATCTTGGGCCCTCACCTGGAGCTGGAACTCTCTGAACTCTTCATAGTCAAAGGATCTCTGGGCATAGATGGTGCCAGTCTCAGAGTTAATGGAGATATAGGAAGAGATGGGAAGCTCCTGAATGTTGCTGCCCAGAATGGAGTACATGATCTGTGCGTTTGGGCCAACATCTGGGTCAGAGGCTTTAATAGTAAAAATGGAGGCCCCAGAAGGTTTGTTTTCTGGCACATAGATGCTGTAGGAAGATTTCTCAAAGGCAGGAGCATTGTCATTGATATCAGAGATCTGTAGGGAGATGGTTTTGTGTGTGGAAAGAGGAGGGGTTCCTTTGTCAGTGGCAGTGATTGTGATATTATATTCAGGAGTCCTTTCTCTGTCCAGGAGACCTTCAGTCAGGAGCTTGTAATAGTTATTAGATGAGGGAAGAATCTTAAAGGGCAAGTCAACTGGTAAATGGCATGTAACCTCCCCATTGTCACTCATATCCTTGTCATTTATACTGATGAAAGCAATCACAGTTCCAGGTGGGGTATTTTCAGGAACTGGGTTGAATGTGGAGGCTAAAGTAACTTCTGGTGCATTATCATTCTCATCAAGAACAATTATTTCAACATTGCAGTGTGTAACCAATCCACCACCATCCTTGGCTGCAACTGTCATTGTATATTCTTTGGCTTCCTCAAAATCCAGTGGCTCCAGGAGGGAGATCATGCCAGCAAGGGGATCCAGGCTGAATTTCTGCTGGCTGTTCACTGGTATGTTGCTGAATTCATATCGGACTTCAGCGTTTGTACCCTCATCTTTATCAGAAGCAAGTACCTGGAGCACCTGAGACCCAACTGGAGCATTTTCATGCAAATTGACTTTATAAACATTCTGAGTGAAAACGGGTGGATTATCATTGGCATCAGTGACATTAATCCGTATCTGAGCTGTCCCAGACCTTCTAGGTTCACCCCCATCCAAGGCTGTAAGGATTAAGTGAAGAGTCTGCTCAGTTTCCCGGTCAAGTGGTTTTTGCAACACCAGTTCTGCATATTTATTTCCATCTTTCCTCTCTCTGACTTCCAAAGTGAAATACTGATTGGGGCTTAGTTGGTAATTCTGGAGAGAATTCATCCCAATGTCAGGATCTTCAGCTTTTCCCAAGAGAAATCGGGTGCCTAATACAGTGAATTCACTTGTTTGTAAGTTGATAGTGTCACTGAGGAACTGAGGTGCATTGTCATTAATGTCCTGAATGCCTACAATAATATGAAAAATATTGAGGGGGTTTTCTACACCCACTTCAAAATTAACAACACAAAGAGCAGCTAAGTGACACAGTTGCTCTCTATCCAGTCTGTCATTCACATAGAGGTTTCCATTCTCTGCACTGATTGTGAAATACTGCATTTTGTCAGTAGAGACAGGGTGTAAGTTGCGCCTTGCTAATTCTCTGACATTCAGTCCCAAATCCTTAGCAAGATTCCCCACAATGGAACCCTTTGTCATCTCCTCAGGTATTGAATAATGAATCTGTTCTGGGGCAGCCCAAATGGAATAAGACAACAATAAGAGAAGCAGTACTTGCCTTGTGAGTCCCCAGACATTCTCTTCCTGCCTGCTCTCCATCTGGTTGTATACAAAATTAATCCTCCTTTTTAAAAAAATCAGATCCAGTGCCCAAAAGGATATAGCAATTCTCTATAACAAAAAATAAACTACTTTTTCCCTTAATTTTTTCAGACTATATACTGCGTTTTAATTCATCTTTTCTAGTAAGCTTTTTTCCTCTTCATGACCTGCTCTTTTCCGGAGCTGCAGAGCAAATGTGAAACAGCCACTTTCCAGGAAGAATCAGTGGTCCTTCCAGATTCTTTCAGGCGCTCTCTGGCTTCCAGACTGGCTTAACAGTGACACCATGAGGATATGACAGAGAACTGCAAAACTGTTCACTTTAAAAAAGAAGAACAGTTTCGCTGTGAATGTACATTTTTGAATTTACCCAAGGGTTACTCTCTATATATACACACATATGTTTCCAAATGAATTACTTCCTGCTTTTTCATTTGTTTTTCTGAATTACTTCTCATTTCTTTGACTAGCCTGCTATCCATGTCAAGAGCTTTAGTGTATCTTGGAAAAGACTGTGATGAGCATCACAGGGGAAAAAAAATCAGTATCCCAAGATTGTTATCCCATTGAGTTTATCATGGTAATGAATTGTGTCCATCTTTAAATCTCATCCATGTGATATCTGCTTTGATTCCAAAGGGCTAATATAAATCCAATAAGAATCAAGTATGTTTTCCAATTAAGCAAAGAAAATATATGAATAAGCAAGCTCCTTGGCTCTCCTCCTCATAGTCAAATTAATCAAGTTGCTCAAGGATTCCAGTGTAAGATTAAAAAGCAAAATCAGTTTGGTTTTTGCTGATGTTCCTCTCTGTCTGCCCACCCCCACAAATAAAAGAAGGATCCTTGCTGTGGGATAAGTGTTAGCAAAAGTGGTCTCTTCCTTGGCTGCAAACAATGCTTTGTGTAGTAGGAAGGAGAACCTGCAGGGCCTACTTGGCTGTGTGGAACATCCTTCTGTCACATTTGGACCCCTTCACAACGTATCATCCAAAGTAAAAAAATATTTTGATATAAACATCCTCTGTAATGTCAGTCAGCTTAAGGAATAATCAAATTAATTGTGAAAAAGTAATTCAACAGCCAATATACACCAGAGACAGAAACGAGAGATGTAAGGTAGATGGTAGAAGGGAAGTCTTCTGTAGCCAGAACAGGCAACTTTTCTAAGTGGCTTAACTGTAGAAATAGGCCTACAATTGACCTCTTCCATAAACCCGTAATTGTTCCAAACTCTCTTTCTAATGCATAACCCACAATTGTTAACATCCCATTAGAGGCTTCATGTCATATACAAAACCCTGACCATCTCTTTCTTTGCAGTTTGCTTGTGTTCTTCTCGTACTCAGGTTACTGCCGTATACAGCATTCTCAACCTCTAAGGTCCAAGTTGGAGACCAGAAGAGATGTTCCTATCCTTTGAAACTTAAATCTAACACGTAGCATGGCAGGAGAGGGGACAGAAGAAAGGGAGAATATTGGAAACAGTTGAAAGAAGGCAAAAGAATATGTAGAACATACACTGAAGTTTTTTTTTTTCAGCAGTGTATGAGGACTTGGGGATAAAGTGAAAAGTTTAACAGAAAAGTGAGTAACAAAGAGGACAGTGGCACCTGGTGGCCACTGAGACAGGTGAAACAGAAGAGTGGAGCAGATGGGAATGGTGAATAGAAGCAATTTGTCCACAAAATAGCAAGCTGTCATGAAAAATGGAGATAAACCAAAGGCTTAATGTGGAACAAGCGTAATTTGCAAGCAGAAGAATCACTTGACAGAAATCTTAATTCAAACAAGAGAGTCTGAGTCCGATCTCAGCCTATAGTGAATTGCTAGTCTGCAGTCACACTTCCCTGATAGGACCAGTGTTCCCCTTTCCCTCTGGCAGCCAGCTACCTTTGGAGGAGAGCTTTGCAAGAAGGGTGATTTTCATGGGTGTTCATGGAGTCAGTCCCATGCAAAAAGAACATAGGAGAGAATGAGCAGAACAGTCTGAGGGACAGGAGCTCTTTGGAGCGCTAAGCACAGAGAATATGGTCGTGCACAAATAGTAGCAATGCGATACCCTTCCAGAAAGCAAATGTTTTACACGTTTACTGCTTTGACATAATTTGATCACTTTTCACTTTTCTTGCATTATATTCCCCACTTCCTACCAATATATGGATCCATCCATCTTTGTTTACCTGAATTTTATGGACCTAATTTCTTACAGTGTTCACCCTTGACACATAATATACAAAAGGTGATTACCTCTGCCAGACATTCATTGTATTTGATATAACTGTAATGCCTGTCCTCAGTTTCTCAGGCTGCAGTTGCAATACTTTTTGCACATTCTGTGGGATTAGTGATAATTGATGCTTCTTACTATTTTACCGAAATCTAGACAGGATTCTTCTACCCTGTTGATGTACACTTTGTAATTGTTGGATTAGATTTAGTACCAACCTTCCAATAATGCAAGTGCTCACTCACAAATCCCCACACCATACTACACCACACCATACCACATCACAGTTGCCTTGTATTAAGAACACATACATAACAGTTTCGTACCCTTCTTGTACTTGGGGGGGAAAAGGCTCTGTGGAAAAAACCTTATAACTTAAATTAGGCTGCTTCAATAGAAACAGCATGACAGAGCTAGCAATCCAACCTGAAAGTGACCAAAAGACAGATGTACTTTTCTGTAGTAATTTTGCGATGGGAGTACACTTCACAAACCTGCTTCTCTAGGAGGCATCCAGCAAGGGCAGTGGACATATTTGGGGAGATTTTTGAAACTGAGGGAGGCAATCTGAGAGTCTAAAGCTACTTTCATCAGAATAGCTAATACTACTGTTATCACCAACAAAAATAATATTTACAACAACCGGAATAAATGATTTTACTGCAATAAAAACTCACCACACTACTTTTATCCATCTCTGTAATTAGAGTATTTCCTTGATCAGTTGTCAGAAGCACATCAGATTTCTGATTATAAGAGTTATTCTCTGCAGTTTGAACCCTGGGTGCAGGAAATGTAAATTCTTGTATCCTGGACTCAGAGGATAAACAGAGCTGGTAGGAGTAAGGCAACGTCCCTTCTTCATAGTTTGGTGGGAATATGACAGCATTGTTTGGATGGGGAACAGGACCAAAACACTGTAAGAATTTGGGACTCCCGGATCTTCGAAGCTTTGTCAGAACGGCCAGAATGACCGTCAGGAGGAATAAGAATGAGATCAAAGCCAAGGCAACCACCAAATAGAACTGCAGGTCTGACTGATACTCCGGCTCACGGGATGGGCTGTTAATTTCTGGAAGTGCCTCTTGGAAGTTTTCAGCAAACACCAGGGTAAGACTCACAGTGCTGGAGAGGGGTGGTTGACCATTATCCTTCACTAAGATTACCAGCCTCTGCTTGACGGCATCTCTTTCCAAAAAGCTCCGCGATGTCCTGATTTCACCATTATGGGCCCCAATTGTGAAGAGCCCTGGCTCAGTGGCCTGCACCAGATGGTAAGAGAGCCAAGCATTGTGCCCGGAGTCAGCATCCACCGCCACCACCTTGGTCACCAGATAGCCCTCCTCGGCTGACCGAGGCACCATCTCAAACAAGGCGGAGCCCTCCGCTCCCTCAGAAGGGTAAAGGATTTGGGGGCTCTTGTCATTCTGGTCCAGGATAAAGACCTTCACAGTGGCCGTGCTGCTGAGGGGTGGCGAGCCTCCATCTTGGGCCCTCACTTCCACCTCAAACTCCCTGCACTGCTCGTAGTCAAAGGAGCGCTGGGCATAGATAACGCCAGTTTCAGAGTTAATGGAGAGGTAAGAGGAGAGAGGCTGCTCCTGGATGTTGCTTCTGAGAAGAGAGTAAGTGATTTGGGCATTGCGTTCCAGATCTGGGTCTGAGGCTTGGAGGCGGAAGATGGAGGCGCCAGACGGATTGTTCTCTGGCACATAGGCAGTATAAGAGGATTTCTCAAAGGCAGGAGGATTGTCATTGATATCTGAAATCTTCAGGGAGATGGTTTTCTCTGTTGAAAGAGGGGGCGTGCCTTTGTCTGCTGCTAAGATAGTGATATTGTACTCTGGAGTGCTTTCCCTGTCCAGAGGACCATCAGTAAGGAGCTTATAGAGGTTACCTGATGTTGACACAACTTTGAAAGGCAAAATGTCTTTCAAATGGCAAGTAATTTTCCCATTATCCCCAGAATCTTTATCCTTTATGTTGATGAGGGCTACCAAAGTTCCTTCTGCAGAATCTTCTGGTAATGGGCTGGATAAGGAGGCAAGAATCACTTCTGGGGCATTGTCATTCTCATCTAATAATTTTATTTCAACATTACACTGAGCTGCCAATCCACCTCCATCTCGTGCTTCTATTGTCATCACATATTTCTCTGTTTCCTCAAAGTCCAGAGCATCCCTAACTGTAATTTTCCCATTTTGTGAATCCAAGATGAATTTCTGGCGAGCACGTTCAGGGATGTTTCTAAAGCCATAGTTGATCTGTCCATATGAACCTGCATCTCTGTCTGTGGCTCTCACCTGTACCACTAGAGACCCACTTGGTGTATTCTCTTTCAGGTTCACCATGTACATCTTTTGAGTGAAGACTGGTGGATTGTCATTCACATCAATAACAGAAATCCATATTTTGGCTGTCCCAGTTTTGGGGGGCTTCCCTCCATCCAGAGCCGTAAGTATTAAATCGAAACTGCTTTCACTTTCACGATCCAACTGTCTGTTTAGTACTAATTCTGCATATTTCTTTCCATTTTCCCTCTCTCCAACTTCCAAAATAAAATATTTATTATTGTTCAGATTGTAATCCTGTACAGCATTGACCCCAATGTCAGGATCCTCAGCCTGCTCTAAGATGTATGTGGTTCCTGGTAATGTGGATTCACTTATCTGCAGTTTGATATCACCATCTACAAAATGTGGAGCATTGTCATTTATATCCTGGATGTTTACAGTTATGTGAAAAATATCCATTAGGTTTTCAGCCATCACTTCAAAACTGATGGCACAGGATCTAGTTTCTCCACATATTTCCTCTCTATCAATCCTGCCACTTACATAAAGAATCCCATTTTCTGCACTGATGGTGAAATACTGCTTTTCCCCTAGAGAAAGTATATGCAGATTGCTATGTGCTATTTCTCCAGTTTTCAGCCTCAGATCTTTTGCAAGATTTCCTACAATGGAACCCTTTTCCATTTCTTCAGGAATTGAATACTGAATGTTCTCTGAGGCAGCCTGGCTGAACAAAGAGAAGAATAAAATAAGTACTTGCCTTTGTAGTGATCTCCTGTTATCTTTGTGCCTGTCTCCCATTCCACTCAGTGAGAAAATTTGCTTCATCTTCATTGGTATTTTTCAAGTAAACTGAGGAATTTCAAACTCCCATCCCAGTTCAGAAATACTTCAGAAGGAAATACTAATCGTAACATTGCATTCTCCTTCTCTACATTACAGTAATTTTCTTTTCTTGAGCTGATGCGTTCTCTGTGTTCAGCTGTTTCCCTGATTTGTAGTGAATATGAGCAATCCCAAGACTTGCAGTTCCTCTTTGAGAACTATCTTGGCCAACAGCGGCACTGTGAGGCTTTGATGGGGAACTGCACAATCTGTCTTGCAGCAACATGGAAAAGATTTCATGTGTACACTTTCTGAGGTGGGGGAGGCAAATATTTCGTGGTCTGAGAAAAATATATTTTTTATGATTGTGCATGATTTCTAATCAGTAAAATAACTGTCAGAGAACAGCTTCGTTATACTCACTGAGAAGCAATAATCCATTTCTCTCTTACTGTTATACACATTCTTTAAGTGGAATTGAGGGCTCCCTGAAGCTTCCTGGAGGATGAGTGGAATGAATGAATGTAAGCCTTATAGCACTCACATCTTTCTCCATGTAATTTACATAGTTTCTGCCTAAATGCTAATGACTTGCATGTTTAAAATACCTGGGAAATGGTACTGCTTTATAACAAAAACTCAAATATCTGGAAATGTATTTTGTCCACTTGTTATGTGTTGTACCTCATTACAGATAACGTTTGCCTTGCCTCTGAGTTTGCATCTGATGAAGTAGACTCAGTCTGTGGAGCCTGACGCTTCAGTCTCAGTTAATCTCAAAGGTGTTGAAAGATCCCTTTGTACACTGATTCAGACTAAGGCCATTTCCGCACTATACTCTTATAGCACAATTATTTCACTTTCAACATCCTATGGTATCCTGGGGTTTGCAGTTTAGCTCTAAACTGCAAACCCCACGATTCCACAGAATGTTGAAAGTGGAATAATCGTGCTATAAGAGTGTAGTGCGGAAATGGCCTAACATAGCTGTCTTTGAATACTTGCTTTTCAGTGTATGCTTCAGAGAAACCATCAACAGCTGGCTCATGCATATACCTGTATGATAATATATTTGTAAATTCGTTTTTTCAGATGACATAGAAACTTCACATTATTATTTCTATGTGTAGGAATCTCAGTGCTGTTTTAAGAAATGTTTGAAGTGGTGCTCAGGTATCAGAGATTCCAGGGTGTGTGTGTGTGTAAGTTATTTTCTTGAAAGACCCAATAAGGCTCCGTAATTAAGGCTTTTAAATTGTTATGTAAGACTGAATTTCCTACCCAATGTATCACAGTTCAGTTTTCTTCATGGTACTTTTGTTATTCTTAAAAGGCTGCCAGTGTTCTGCTATTACCAACCAGTTCACCTAGCCCCCTTATGTGTCTGCTGGTGCTGTAGATGTATCGATTTCACCTACATCTCTCTATTAAAACCCTAATGAGTAATGTAATAGCTAAATATTCAGAAGATGGAATAGTAAGGAGTGGAATGCTAGATAATGATATTAAAGTAGCATTTTTCATGCTCCCATATATTATTATTACAGCAATGCTGCTGTCCTAGTGCTTTGCTGGGAGAGGATCTTCCCCATCCCTGGCTTTTCAGAAGAGGGCAACAGAAAGCTGTGATTGAATGGCCTGTTGATCTACTGCCAGATGGGTGGTGAATCCGCTTTTGGTGTTATGGCTGCTCTTCCTGCAGCTCCCCTTAAGTTATACAAAGCTCTCCTGGACCTGGACCCTTTCCCCACAGAGGTCCAGCTGGGGGAGAGATCCCATACAACATGGAGTACTTGCATGGGGAGTGGCTGTGAATCCGAAAGTAGATCACCAGTTCTTTGGTAGTGGAGCCACCATACTCTCCCCACTCTCCAATATGGTGCCATGCAATATTCTGACCAATGAAATAAAGGAACAATATGCTTTTAAAAGAAAAACCGTTTCCTTCTCAACTCTTTTCCAGGGAGCAGCACCTCCCATCCCTTTAATCTATGTGTAGAACACTTTTCCTGGAAGAAAGACTTTCATGAGCCAGATAGGAACGTGTTAAAATATGTGTTTCCACCCCTTGCATTGTTGGGTGGTATAGTCAAGGAAAGTAATAGAATATATATGTCAATTTCATGAACATCTAGATCATGGATTATAATACAATGGAAGTGATTCTCATAATTAAATTTTGGTTCTTTAGAATGTAACCATCATTCAAGTGGATGGGTCACTGGAAAGAGAACAGGTTTTTTTTAACATTATAAAATGACTCATGAAAATATCTACTAATGGATGAAGCATTAGACACAAAAGCAACTGTTGGAGAGTGCTTAGTTTTCACAAACACTTGGATGTGAAGGCATACAGAACGGCTCATCCATGTTTACTCAGGAGTAAGTATACGCAGGAATATCATCCTAATGATACTTCCAAAGGTACAATTTATTTCTTTTTACGCTTTGTTTAAAGCAGGTACAAGCAACTTCAGTTGGTCCACAGTCCAGTTTTCTCTCCCAGGGTCATCTAGAGCCATACATACTGAAACCCACCACTGCTTATCAAAAATATAAGTCTAAAAAACTATTAAACTATGCAAAGACCCCCGCCCCCCTACATCTACTTAACAGGTGACATGCTGCTCTGATGACAATCAGGATGGGCAATTTACTTTGTCTTTCTCTTCTTCTACCCAAAAAAAAGACAGTTTGGGCAATCTGAAGGGATTGGGACTGCAAAAACAAAGGGAGGCCCCAGGTGCCAAACATTACCACTTATAGCTTTAAAGTAAAAATATTTAACCATCACTAAGGGCCACAAGAAATATCTAACTGGCTACGTCACACACACAAGCACACAACTATACAACTTCATAAATCCTAAAAACAAAAACAAAACAGCAACTCCTGCTCTCAGATTTATATCTGCTATATCAGTCATAGAGAAGACATAAAACGCTGCTTATTATCTGATTTGGCCACACAGGAGTATACTTTTCCTTCCTAAGATATACCAGATGTACATGCTTAAAGCCCTGGCCCTTTTGATAAATGATTATCCATTGTGCATTGGAAATAAAGAAACCTTGTTTTGTTTGCATTTCTAATATGAAAATTTCACTTTAAATTATTTTTTTTAAAAAAAAGAAGAGATACAAAGTATAGATCTATCTAAAGGAAACATTTTCAGAGATAGTGGATTTCAGTCTATCTACAGTTTCTTCATGTACCGGTAGATTTTCCTACCCATAAAAATCCAGATGAACTTGATTATTGCATTTTCATGTTACTGGTCAAAAATGACCAGGGACTGTGCAATTAAATTGATTTCTACTCAAATAGCTTACCTTGTCAACATTCTCCATCTGAGAATTTACATTGTTCTCACTGTTGTCTGTGAGAGGCACTTCAGATTTGTCAACACCAAGAAGATTGTCTGCAATCTGAACACTGGGGGTCAGAAAAGTAAACTCATTCCTCCTGGACTCGGACGAGAGGCAAAGCTGGTAAGAATAAGGTAAAGTCCCATCTTGAAAATTGGGGGGGAACATGGCACCTGCCTTTGAATGGGGAACAGGGCCAAAGCACTGCAGGAATTTGGGGCTCCCTGACTGCCGGAGCTTCAGCGTAATGGCCAGAATGATGCTCAAGAGGAATAAGAAAGAGATCAGGGCTAAGGCCAGCACCAAATAGAACTGGAGATCAGCCTGAGACTCGGAGTCTCTTGCCTGAATTTTCATTTCCGGAAGGGCCTCCTGGAAGTTCTCGGCAAATACCAGGTTCAGAGTGATGGTGGCTGAGAGAGGAGGCTGTCCGTTGTCCTTCACCACAACCACCAGCCTCTGTTTCACAGCATCCCTCTCCACAAAGGCCCTGGCTGTCCTGATCTCCCCAGTATGGGAACCAATGGTGAAGAGGGTAGGCTCAGTGGCCTGGACCAGGTGGTAGGAGAGCCAGGCGTTGTGTCCAGAATCGGCATCCACCGCCACCACCTTGGTCACTAGATAATCTTCCTCGGCAGAACGAGGCACCATCTCAAACGAGGCAGAACCCTTGGCTGCTGGGGAAGGGGAGAGGATCTGAGGAGTGTTATCATTGCGGTCCAGAATAAACACCCTGAGTGTGGCATTGCTGCTGAGAGGGGGAGATCCTCCATCTTGGGCCTTCACCTGGAGCTGGAACTCTCTGAACTCTTCATAGTCAAAGGATCTCTGGGCATAGATGGTGCCAGTCTCAGAGTTAATGGAGATATAGGAAGAGATGGGAAGCTCCTGAATGTTGCTGCTCAGGATGGTGTATGTGATCCGTGCATTCGGGCCCGCATCTGGGTCGGAGGCTTTAATAGTAAAAATGGAGGCCCCAGAAGGTTGGTTTTCTGGCACGTAGATGCTGTAGGAAGACTTCTCAAAAGCAGGGGCATTGTCATTGATATCAGAGATCTGTAGGGAGACGGTTTTGTGTGTGGAAAGAGGAGGGGTTCCTCTGTCAGTGGCAGTGATTGTGATGTTATACTCAGGAGTCGTTTCTCTGTCCAGGAGACCTTCACTCAGGAGCTTGTAATAGTTATTAGATGAGGGAAGAATCCTGAAGGGCAAACCATCTTGTAAGTAGCAAGCCACATGCCCATTATCCCCAGTATCTTTGTCATTGACATTTACTAGAGCAATCACAGTTCCAGACAAAGCATTTTCAGGAACTGGGGTGAACACAGAGGCTAAAGTAACTTCTGGTGCATTATCATTCTCATCAAGAACAATTATTTCAACATTGCAGTGTGTAACCAATCCACCACCATCCTTGGCTGCAACTGTCATTGTATATTCTTTGGCTTCCTCAAAATCCAGTGGCTCCAGGAGGGAGATTATGCCAGCAAGGGGATCCAGGCTGAATTTCTGCTGGCTGTTCACTGGTATGTTGCTGAATTCATATCGGACTTCAGCGTTTGTACCCTCATCTTTATCAGAAGCAAGTACCTGGAGCACCTGAGACCCAACTGGAGCATTTTCATGCAAATTGACTTTGTAAACATTCTGAGTGAAAATGGGTGGGTTATCATTGGCATCAGTGACATTAATCCGTATCTGAGCTGTCCCAGACCTTCTAGGTTCACCCCCATCCAAGGCTGTAAGGATTAAGTGAAGAGTCTGCTCAGTTTCCCGGTCAAGTGGTTTTTGCAACACCAGTTCTGCATATTTATTTCCATCTTTCCTCTCTCTGACTTCCAAAGTGAAATACTGATTGGGGCTTAGTTGGTAATTCTGGAGAGAATTCACCCCAATGTCAGGATCTTCAGCTTTTCCCAGGAGAAATCGGGTGCCTGGTAAAGTAAATTCGCTTGTCTCTAAGTTGATAGTGTCACTGAGGAACTGGGGTGCATTATCATTAATATCCTGAATGCCTACACTAATGTAGAAAATATTGAGGGGGTTTTCAACTACCACTTGAAAGTTAAGAAAGCAAAGTGGAGCTAAGTCACATAGCTGCTCTCTGTCTAGCCTGTCATTCACGTAGAGGTTTCCATTCTCTACATTGACACCAAAGTACTGCTTTTTGGCCACAGAGACAACATGCACATTTTGTCTTGCTAATTCTCTGACATTCAATCCCAAATCCTTGGCAATATTTCCCACAGCAGAACCTTTTGTCATCTCCTCTGGGACTGAATAATGAATTTGCTCTGAAGTAGCACAACAGGACAAAGACAACAAGAGAAGTAGTACTTGCCTTCTGATTGCCCAGCCATTATCTTCATTCCTTTTGTCCATTTGATTCTATTAAAATAAGCTCTCTCTCTCTCTCTCTCTCTTTTTTAATCAAATCTGTTTCTCATCTGCATGCAGGAAATTTCTATAGAAAGGAATGGACTGTCTTTCTCCTCAAATTTTAAGATTGCTGAAGGTTTTTTTTTCTTCAGGAAGCCGCTGTTTTCCTGACCCACACAGCCATGAACCAACTACTCTTAAGGAAGCATCAGTGAACCTCCTACATCTATCCTCTCTCTCCCTCCCCACCATTCTCTCTGGTTTCCACACTGGCTTAACAGTGACACCACGAGGCCCTGAGAGAGAATTGCAATGGAGTCTTTCAAATAGGAAGAGTTAATTGAAATGGTAGCTGTGCTTCACCAACACAACATCCTCATATATAATTATCCATTTCCAACCAAAGCATCTTCTGTTTTTCAGCTGTTGTTCTCCTGAGTTAATTTATGATTCTGATGATTTTGTCATCTGTGTAAAGAGCTTTTGGTTAGTTCCTGTATGCCTAGAAATAATCAGACCTTTGAGCTATGAGTTAGAAGTAACAGAGGTGCTTGTGATTACTTTTTGTTTAGTAAGGGTAGAACAATGTTATATTCTAAAAAGTAACTGAACAGGAAGCTACTTTATCTATGTGACAAATCACGGTTTTTTTATGACTCTTAAAAATTATTTCTAAAAGCTATTTCCAGAGCATTTTAACAGCAATTTTCATTTTTTCTCTCAAAAGAGCAACAGAAAGCAATAGTAATCAGTAATGCAATTAGTAATCTAACAAGCATTTTTTCAGCACTTTAGCAAGTTATAGCAATAGATTACTTTCAAACACTGTGTTTAGTTATCTAATAAATCTAAAAAGTAACTTTAAAAGCTCTAGAAATAATTTTAACTAAACAGAATCCTAAGTATCACAGAGCATTATGGAGCATTATTTTCCTACTCATTTTATTTTAAACAATGGATTGCATCCATTTATAAAATTTTATCTATAAAAGCTTATAATTATTACTTATATATGTCATCTGCTTTGATCCAAAAGGGCTTCTGAGTATCTACAGTTATAATCCAGTATCTTCTCTTACTGGTCAAAGTGAATATTTGCACAAACATTCTGTCCATCTCCAGAATAAATCAAAGAAAAAAAACCTGAGCTCTTTTAATGTTGTGTTAGGAGACACAAAGAGCTCAATTTAGTTGCTGTTCCCACCAGCCTCTAACATCCTTCCTTGGCGTGTATGGAGGGTTATAACACGGCTGGAGTCACCTGTTGTGACGAGAGATCAGTGATTTCTTTCTTGGCTACAAATGAAGCTCCGTGTTTTGGGGGAGAGAGTCTGCAGGGCATTTTGGCTATGTGGAGCACCATTACATCCGTATCTAACTTTGTTGATCCCTAATACCAAGCCAAAGTGTGTGTGTGTGTTTTCATCTTGAACATTTTCTACCAAAAATGCACTGTTCATATAGGAAATCTTTCTGGGTCCATTCACAGTGTACAATTATAACGTTGATCCAACTTGAAGTGCCATGGTTCCATCCCATAGATTCCTGGGTTTTGCACTGGAATTCTCTGGCTGAGCATTCCAAATAAATCTCCCAGAATTCCACAGAACAAAATGAAGCTAGTTAGAGGAATCATAGGACTATAATTCTGTAGTGTAATGGGCCCCACGAGAGGTGGTAAACTGGACTGTGAGAAGAGCAAATAAGCTTTGGGAGACTTCAGAGAGAGGTACAGGGTATATGGGAGAAAGGAAGCAAAGACTCCTGAGATTTAAAGAGACAACTATTCTAAGCATTTGTGACAGCGTTTGCACACTTGTTATGGTTCCACCTCCTTTTTCAAATATATAACCCATAATTGTTAACACTCCATCAGTAGGTTCATATTAACCCAGTAATCCTCCTTCCTCTAATATTATTGTTCAGCCTCTAGGATACTTTACCACATAGTAGAGACAAAGAGGTTGTGATCCCACCAAATCTAAAATTCAGCATGGTGGATTATAAGGAGAGCAATACCAAAGGGAATAGAACATGATGCATGACACATATTTGAGCCTACTTGCAGCAGTGGTGAGGACTGGGAGGTTTTGACAAAGACTTCATTTCAACATTTGTAACTAGGAGAGAAAGCAACGAAGAAACAAGTTACATCAGGGGTGCTGGAGTGGAGGGATTCCAGGCTCAAGGAACAACAAGAATTCCACAAGCAGAAGCTTGGGGAGCAGCAAGTACAGAACACCTAGTGTTCTCCAGACAGTAGAAATATTATACTCTTTCCCAAGTGCAAAAGTTTGACAGATATATGGTATTTTATGTTGTTTGACTTGGTAAGTAAGTGATTTAATGTTGTAACTCCAGATCAGAGAGGCAGCATCGTATAGTGGTTTGAGTGGACTAGAAGACCAGGACATTGGGTTCAATGTGCTTGCGCGGGCATGGAAATCCACTCAGTGACCTTGGGCAAGTCACACTTTCTCATTCTCTGAGGAGAGCAAGAGCAAACCCCCGAGGAACAAATCCTCCCAGGAAAACCCCATCAGAGGTTTGCTTTAAGGTCACCATGAGTCAGAAATGACTTGAAGGCGCACAACAACAACAACAAACTGCATGTCGTAACATAAAACCTTATAAATACATAATAATTAAAACAGCAACTTTAAAGCTAATCACAGGTAAAAAAAATTAAGACGGTGGTTTCAACACAAAATTAAAACAAACAAACAAGAAACACATAAAATCTAAAATGTCTGTTACAATTTGGCCAAAGATATATTCAACACTGCTCCCTTTTTAATTTTAAGAGATAAGAAAGTAAAAACAATCACTTGATAAGTAATATATGAGAGTGCATCCACTAGTAAATAGTTGATACATTCTTCTTAGGACCCTGAAAATCTTACTATAATCTGGCTCAGAAATCTTCTTCTTGATATAAAAAGGACAGTGTAAAACATAAGGTTTAGTATCTTCTACTTCATCCAACCCACAGGGACAAAATCACCGTACCACAGGGACGATATTAAATTGGCCTTCAAGTCATGCAGAGGGTATACTTTGGAAATGTAAACATTTAAATATCTTCTGTAAGAGGGCACTAGTAAGGTCAATAAAGTAGCAAGAGATTTCTTCCTTCCTTCCTTCCTTCCTTCCTTCTTTCCTTCCTTCCTTTAAAAAGGGAGGATACCACCTGGAAAATTTTCAGTGCTAGACCAAGCTGACATCGTGATTAGCATCCTCAGCAAAAAGCCACTCATGAAGCTTTTTTACATGCAAGAGCTTAACAACATCTAGGCCATTTCCACACTACACTCTTATAGCACGATTATTCCACTTTCAACATCCTATGGAATCCTGGGATTTGCCGTTTAGAGAGCGGTGTCAAAGGCGCCTCCCTAAACTGCAAACCCCAGGATTCCATAGGATGTTGAAAGTGGAATAATCGCGCTATAAGAGTATAGTGCGGAAATGGCCCTAGTGAAGGCAGAGAATGTATTTGCAAAACAGCAACAGCATACTACCCCATGTATTCCCCCTCCTCAAGGTGCCAAAAGCAAAGTTTAGCTAAACGTAAAGTTTAACTAAATGGTCTCCAGAACTAAATGCAAAGTTTAACTAAATAATCTCCACAGCGGCCATTCAGTTTCTTAAAATATTTTAATAGTTTCAGATGAATTCTTACATGGACTGAAGATAGCTTAACTTCCAATCTTAAATGTGCAGCAGGAGCATCCAGAGAAAGATCCAAAATTGTTCTTAAATATTGTTTTTGATTGCCTCAGGCTGGTCAAGCACTTTCTTGTTCCATCGCCATATTTCAGCCCCATATAAAAGTTGTGACTTAACTTTGCCCTGGAATATTTGAGAGCAGGAGCCACCCTTAGGAAAAACAAAACAAAACCTGCTTCCACTGATTGTTGTATGCTAATCAAAACTTCCAGGCCAGGGATTCTTGAAAGAGAGTGCCAAAGCACTCAAAGGAGGGGCATTTTTCTATTTGCTGTGTATTAACTAACCATTCATGCTCACTTCCATTTCTCCCCAAAACCACAATGTTAGGTTTATCATTGTTAGTTTTATCATAGTTAATTCTTAGATTTTCTTTTTACAGTAATCAACTGGTTTCACCAACATCTTTCTAAGCCTGACTTCAGCATAGGACATAAGCACCATGTCATCAACATGTAACAGAATGGAGATTTTACATTCATTTAGAGATGGGGGAGAAAGGTTAGTGACTCCATGGCCTGAACAATATCATTAATACAGAAATTAAATAAGAAAGGAGCCCACAGGCAACACTGTTACCTCTCCTTAAAGTAATATGATCAGAGAGGGACTTTTGCAGATTCACTCTTATGCTAACTTACTCGGGAATGAAATTCAATCATCTATCAATACACATCTTTTCTAATTTTCCCCACAATCTCTGTCTATCAATAGAATCAAATGTTTGAAGTAAGGTCAACAAACCCAGCCTATAGTTGTTTACCACAGTTGTTAACATATTTCTATATTAGGGTCTTCAAAGTGAAGTGATGATAAGTTGTATTGTGTTCCCTACAGAAGCCTGCTTGTTCAGGATGAAAGAGTTTTATCAATTCTGCCCAGTCATAAAGTTTGTTCAACAGATGGTGAATCTGTAGATTTGAGGTATGTCCAATAAACTGATTGGGCATCGTTAGCATCCTCCTTCCTACTGTCCTTTTGATAAATTAGATAAATTATACTTTTTTTCCAATTTGGGGGATAACACAGGTATTACTGATTTCAGTGAAAAGTCTTGCTAGAATTGGAAGCCATAAATAAACACTTAATTTATAAACCTCTGGAAGTACCATGTTCTCTGCAGGAGGTTTCCCTAATGTTAATGTGGCAATCAAGAGCCTAGATTCAGAAATGATATAGTAGACCACACCGGGAATGAGGCTAAATCAGGAAGTGAATATTCATAAACTCCCTCATTCATAGTGCTGTTATACATGGCTGAAAAATGAAGGTGCCATAGCTTTGCTGGAATATGAGCATCTAAGGAGAAATTGCAGCCCAGGTTACTAATGGCAACTAGTTCCCAAAACTTTCTATTGTTATTTTTTAATTATACAAAGGCTTAGCTCTTTCCATTGGGCTTTATGGTAGGATAGCTTTTTTTCTCCCTTCAGAAACTGCTTGTATTTGCAATGAAACTGGACTAAAAGATGGACTGAAATATCAGGCCTGTCTCTCTTGACATTATTTTGGAGTTTCCCTAAGCCTTGACACATGAATCTTCCTGGTCAAACCAGCCTTTCCTTGTAGCTCTTCTCTAGGATTGACCAGCAACAGTCAAATGAGGTTTCGTGTGGTTTGGCTAGCATTCTCTCACCATCACCGTGGTCTTTTTATTCACTCTGGTGTGTATACGTGTCTCCAAGTTGCCTCTCAACTTATGACGACCCAATGAATTTCTCAGGCAAGGAATATTCAGTGGTGTTTTACCAGTTCCTTCCTCTGAAATATGGCTTACAGCACCTGGTATTTGTTGGTAGTCTCCCATCCAAGTACTAACCAGGGCTGACCCTACTTAGCTTCCAAGATAATTTATTCAGTATTCCTTCCCAAATTATTAGTACATCAAACTGTTCCCACTGATATCTTTTGGACATAATTAAACCAGCTGGCTACATCATTTCCAGGGTTTAATGACTGCCTACAGTATTCCTTCTCAGATTATGTATATTCCATTTTTAGCGCCTCACAAGTTACAATTTTCTCTCCTCCTTTTCTAAACAAACAATTGCCATATTTTTATGCACTGTGCAACATTACTGATGACTGATATTCCTATTATACAGGAATATAGAAAAGATTCTACTTCTGTTTCTGAGCCCCTCCAGAAGAGAAAAGTACCAGGCTTTGTTCCTGAACAAACTGATTTTATTTTGGAGATCCATATGATATATTCTTCATCCTGAAGTATTTCCTAGGAACTGTCAGCATTATCAAGAAGTTTTCCTTCCTACTTCATAGGTCAGTTAAAACTGATTGAGCATTTTCCAAAATGAAATGTACTTCTTCTTGGCTGTCTGCTTGTATTATTCCGAAACTAGCTAAGATGACCACCACCGATAAGACATAGTTGTTATTTCCACAACACAGATTCAGCAGAGTTCAAGTGAGGAAACAAGGAATATTTGCAGAAGAACAGTATGATCCTAACTTTTAATTCATGTAATATTGCTAAAGCAGTTTAGCACTTTGACTATGGCCCCTTCCGCACAAGGCTGATACAATGCAGTAGTGTCGTATTGTTGCTTTTACATCTGCACGTTAAACCAGTTTGATGTCGTTCTGTCCTCCACGGTTCTGCATGAGTTGAGGTCTTAGCGTGGTTAACATTGTCGTTAAACTGATGTACTGTAAAAACTGAAAAACTCCAAAGTAAACAACCCAAACCGTTTCTGCTGCTTTTTTTTCCTACATGCAAAAGCGTTACATACACTCGATTCATACACTTGTGCTAAAATGTAGCAACAGTTTCTACAACTTTTTTTTTAATTGACCAACCAGCAGTGGGGAGTGGAGCGAGGGAGGGGAAATAGGAATTCCATGAGAATTGACGATGAGGAATCTACAAATGATTTTCTCTGCTTTACTTCAACAGAAACCGGAGGACATGCAGATAGGAATCAGGATAAATCAGAGTAAAAAACACTGCTCACGATATGTGGTGAAACGCTCCTCCACTCTAGTGCAGAAATGGCCTATAAGTCTTGAGTAATAATACGCGGTAATCACGAGAAGTCAACATGGATTTCTCAAAAATAAGTCATGCCAGACTAATCTTATCTCTTTTTATGATAGAGTTACTAGCTTGATAGATGAAGGGAATGCTGTGGATGTAGCATTTCTCGATTTCAGTAAGGCCTTTGACAAAGTTCCCCATGACATTCTTGCAAAGAAGCTAGTAAAATGCGGGTTGGACAGGGTTACTGTTAGCTGGATTTGTAATTGGTTGACCGACCGAACCCAAAGGGTGATCACGAATGGCTGCTTTTCATCCTGGAGAGAAGTGACTAGCGGGATGCCACAGGGTTCTGTCCTGGGCCCAGTGCTGTTCAATATCTTCATCAACGACTTGGATGAAGGAATAGAGGGCATGCTCCTCAAATTTGCAGATGACACCAAATTGAGAGGGGTTGCTAATACGCCAGAGGACAGGATCAAAATTCAAAATGACCTGGATAGATTGGAGAGCTGGGCCAAGGCTAACAAAATGAAATTCAACAGAGAGAAGTGTAAGGTAAGTGTAAGGTCCTACACTTAGGTAGAAAAAATGGAATACAGAAATATAGGATGGGGGACACGTGGCTGGATAGCAGTATGTGTGAAAGGGATCTAGGAGTCTTAATAGACCACAAGCTGAACATGAGTCAGCAGTGTGATGCGGCAGCCAAGAAAGCCAATGCAATTCTCGGCTGCATCAATAGGAGTATGGTGTCTAGATTGAGGGAGGTACTGGTACCACTCTACTCTGCTTTGGTTAGACCTCATCTTGAATACTGTGTCCAGTTCTGGGCATCCCAATTCAAGAAGGACATGGTCAGGCTGGAGCAGGTCCAGAGGAGGGCAACCAAAATGGTGAGAGGTCTGGAAGACAAGCCCTATGAGGATAGACTTAGAGAGCTGGGTATGTTTAGTCTGCAGAAGAGAAGGTTAAGAGGGGACATGATAGCCATGTTTAAATATTTGAAGGGATGCCATGTAGAGGAAGGAGAGGGCTTGTTTTCTGCTGCTCCAGAGACTAGGACAGGGAGCAATGGATTCAAGCTGCAGGAAAGGAGATTCCACCTGAACCTCAGGGAGAACTTCCTGACGGTCAGGGCTGTCCGGCAGTGGAATATGCTGCCTCGGAGTGTGGTGGAGTCTCCTTCTTTGGAGGTTTTTAAGCAGAGGCTGGATGGCCATCTGTCAGGAGTGCTTTGAGGGTGTTCCTGCATGGCAGGGGGTTGGACTGGATGGCCCGTGTGGTCTCTTCCAACTCTACATTTCTATGAATAAGGAATGCTTAGTGGAAAATGGTGAAAATCAATTTCTGCAATGTTGTCTAGACGTGACATGTGATCAGTGCGGAGAAAGAGGAGGAGGAGGAAAAACATGGGGGCAGAGAGTAAGAGAAACTCCAGATATTTCAAGAAAGAGTTTGGATGCAAACCAGGAAAAATATACAGATAAAACAACAACAAGAAGGAACTTCTGATACTTCTGGAGACTTTTTTCCTTTCTGGATAAGCCCCCTGTGTTTCTAGGTAACAGTTTGATATTGGACAGAGAGATTTTTGCTGTCTGATTTTGGGATTCCTTTGCTCCCCTCCCAACATATTGCAGCTGAACCCATTCAGCCATATTCTCTGACCCTCAGTGAGCATGGGTACAGGGGCTTGGAGGGGCTGGCATGGGAAGGAGAGGGTGTGGAAGTCCACTTCCACCAGCCCAGTTGCAGATACCTATATCTGGATCCAACTCATGGCATATTAGCACATCGTAACTACACACATGTACATACACCAGGGATGTATTTAAGTATTTTACTCCAAGTCTCAAGTCAAGTCTCAAGTCTGGAAGCCAACTTTATATCCCAACCAAAATTCCAGAATTATTGGATAAATTCAGTTTTAACAATTTAAGCAGAGTTGGCTGTCCACATTTGCAATTTTGCCATCTGCAGCTTCGGAGGTGGGGAATAGGATCCTATCTTACTCCCCATTACTGAAGATTTAAAAGCTTGATAAGGAAGGATCCTTCCTCCTTGAGCCTGTTGCCTAACACATTTGCTGTTCCCCTCTGAGAAATGCACCCTGCATTCTGGGGGCAAGTCTTGTCTTCTGCTCTTAGGAAAAGTTTTGGGAGGCTCTTCTGATATGCAGCAGGCACAGGCTGCCAAGCAGACCTCAAGCCTGTCTCAAGCCCATTGCCTGTTCCTCTCTGTTTGCTGTTCCCCTCTGAGAAATGTGCCCACACTTTGGGCTTGGAACAGATTGTCATGTGACTAATAGGTAAAAAGAGATGGAAGCGTTGTTCAAAGTTGTAAGGTTTTTGGACGATTGCGTTATGTTACTGGAACAAGGGCATCAAGTCAGTCATTAAAAATATACAAGTCTCGAGTTAAGTTGGGTCAGTGCAGCATTTATGGCCGAGTCGAGTCCGAGTTGAGTCACTGAAGTGACTTAAGCCCGACATGAGTCCAAGTCTCTCGACTTGAGTCTACATCACTGACAGATATATGTACACACACATAGCTAACCTGTATTTGCATTAAGAACGCACACATAGTAACATATACTCTTGATATTAGAAATGAAGAGTTATACAGAAGAAAACTTAACACTGACAACATGAGAAGCATCATGCTGCAGCATATAAGATAGTTGCCGTTTTTGGAGTTTTACCTGGTTTCCAGCCTTACTACAAAATAATTTCTTTATATAGCGTCCTAGTTCCTCTTGTTAAATAAATTATATTTCTTCCTTAACATGATTTCTGTTTCTCATTCTAATATGTTCTAGAATGTCATTCCATATGTTTAAAAACATGAGGATGTTTTTAAACATATGGGAGATTCATCCTTTAATACGCTATAGTAGGGAAGAGTATGTTTCTTTTTTTTCACAAGCTGCAAAAATCTGGAACCGCCTGTACACTTCTGAAGATAAAACAGCAGTGCCTATGTAAGCTACTTCTTATCAGCTGACAATAATATCCATACCAATACATATTTTTGTAACCTTTTACTTTCACCATCCATGGTCAAACACATGACTGTAGGGTGTGTGTGCATGCAAGATCTTTCTGTTAATAACGACACTGCTCCAGAGACTGGGACAAGGAGCAATAGATTCAAACTACAGGGAAAGAGATTCTACCTAAACCTCAGGAAGAGCTTCCTGACAATCAGAGCTGTCTGGCAGTGGAATCTGCTGCTCTGGAGTGTGGTAGAGTCTCCTTCTTTGGAGGTTTTTAAGCAGAGGCTGGATGGCCATCTGTTGGGAATGCTTTGATGCCCCTGTCATGGACACTCTCCCTTCCACTGCTTTTCACTGCTCAGCAATTCATCCATAGAATTGCTTTGATGGGTGTTCCTGCACAGCAGGGGGTTGGACTGGATGGCTCCTGTGGTCTCTTCCAACTCTGTGATTCTATTATTCTATGATTCTACAGTAGGATTCATTAAATATGGCAGACTCATCATTTGCTTATTGTATATAACATTGTGGAAAGCTATATATTACTAACTAGAGTATTCTGATTTTCTCCATACACATTAGTTGTGTTACTTATAGTATTTAAATTAAGTCACTGAAGTAGTTAAAAAAATTTTATACTTTGGCTCAGTCATAAATTAAAATGGAAACTGTAGTCAAGAAATCAGAAAAAAGACTAATTTGGAAGGGCAGCTATGAAGTAACCACATAAAATGTTTATGTTTAAAGATATATCATTAAATACTAAAGTCAGAATATGGTTCTGAAAGCTGGACAGTGAAGAAACCTGACAGTAAGAAAATCAACATTTGAAATGTGGTGCTGTAGGAGAGTTCTATAGATGCTATGAACTGCCCAAAAGACAAATAGGTCCTAGAGTATATCAACCCTGAATGTTCCCTACAAGCCAAAATGACTAGACTGAGGCTATCATATTTTCAATACATCATGAGATGACACAAGTCATTGGAAAATATTATAATGCTTGAGAAAGTGGAAGGCAGTAGTGAAGAGGAAGATTGCATTACAGGCAAACTGATTCAATCAAGGAAGCAACGGGCTAGAACTTGTAAGAACTGAGTTGAGTTGTTGATGACGTGGGCATTCAGAGGCCCTTGCAAGTGGAAGCCAACTTGACAGCAATAGCAGGAAAAATTTGAGCGAAGTAAACATTCATATATGTATGTATGTGTATGTATGTGTATGTATATGAATTTATAAATGTTCTATTAATTTATCATATATTGCAACTTGTAAAACTTTACAAGCCATTCTCCTTGTTTTGCAGAATTCATTTTCAGTTCTGTGTCACTTCCTGATACGTGCCAATTTACTGATTATCAGTAGCAGATCATATAAAAGAACTCTGTGCACGAACAGTGTTGTATTTGAGGTCCATGGATACATTTAGAAGGCGCCTTATCAGGTTTTAATTCTTCTTTGCTTCTTCTTTTGTGTTGAATCCTAATATTGAACTTTTGACTTAGTAAATTAGGTTATTGATTCATTGAAGAATATATTTTTACTCATCTAAAATTACAGATTTATTGATTCAGTGCATGACAGTTATATGCTATGGTCATATAACTGAAATGAATGATAAAATTCTGAAACAGCCACTAGAATTCACAGCTCTTGAGCAGTCACAATGTACCAGCATTAATGCAATCCAAGTTGCCAGGGTGTATTTGCTGAACAGTGAAAAGCAGTGGAAGGGAGAGTGTCCATGACAGGGGCATCATACATGATTGCAGAACCTCAAGGAAACCCATGCTATATTGGGCTAAGGGGCCACTTAGTCCATTATCCTGTTCCAACTGTGGTCAGTCACATATACCTCCAGGAAGCCTAAAGGCAAGCAGGGCCACCCCTCCCTACCATTGCCTCTCTCCTGGCAGATGGCATTCAGAACAATTCTTCCGAATCTGAAGGTTTCAATTAGTGATTAGTGATGACACCAAGAGCCATAATATGTTTATATTGGATCTGCCTCCCCATTTGCTGCATTTCACAGTGTGATGTACAAATCCCATCTAAGACTGCAGACACAACTTTCTTATTTTTGTTACTTAGGGAAAGAAAGGGAGGAATTATGAGTCCCCTTCATATATCACTCCTGGAGGGATAAAGCATATTGAAAAGAAATACAAAATCACGCCCTTAGCTCAAAACCGGACATCGCATGGCTCTTCTTGGTCCTACCTCTGCTGTCCATGTGTCATCTTAGATGTTTGAGGAAAGAAAGCCCTGACACATAGACCTGTAAATATAGAGTTTTCCCTTTAGTCCCAGAACTGTATGGAATCAGAATTCTGGGATTTGGGAAAGCCTCTATGTTCAGAGGTCTGTTTATGAATATTGGGAATGGGTCAAGGACATTGCCCACTCTGACCTGTGAGGTCTGTGTGATTAATACGGTCAATTCATCCATATAATTGCTAAGGTATGCACTGTGATCCAGACAACCCCTGTTCAAATATCACTTCAGAAGGACACCTCTGAGCATGACTGTCCACCTCTCAATCTAAGATATGAGGATCTGGTAATAAGAAGAGATAAAAATGTAATTAAAGCTATGAAAATGTTGTGAAGCACTTTGCATATTTGAAAAGCAGAATATAAGTCTAATGTACTATTAAATAAGCTCCGCTTTTGACACAATGTTACAGACTCAGAACTATAGAAGTGACAGGAATTCCAAAGCCCATTCAATCTACTCCTCTGCCAGTGCCAGGAATCCACAGTAAAAGCGCACTGAAGAGATGGCCATTGCGCCTGCTTAAAAACCACCAATGAAGGTGAGCTTACCACTTTCTGAGGCAATCCATTCCATTATCAGACAGCTCTTAGCACCACAAAGTTCTGCCAAATGTTTAGTCAGAATCTCCTTTCTTACAATTCTTACACATTGGTTTGGGTTCTATGCTCTGGAGCAGAAGGCACGAGGCTTGCTACTTCTTTTACATAACAGTGCTTCAACTATTTGAAGATAGCTATCATGCCACCTCTTACTCTTCTCTTCTCCAGGATAAAACGTCTCTCCCTCCAGCCATTCATCAAAGGGTCTAGGTTTTCATATCTTTGTCAGTCTGTCACTCTTCTCTGCACACATTCCAGCTTGTGCATATCCTTCTTGAACGGCTTAATACAGGTTTGCTATTTTGCTGAGTTTCTTGAAGCATTTGCCAGGTATTGATTCTGTGGAGGGTCTCACATGGTGCTGAAATGAAATCATGGGGTAGGGGTCTCTGCTGTTTTTCATTCTCTCAGTTGCAAAGCAGTACAAAATGCAACCGGTCTGGTTCCATGATACTACCTCTGTCCCACCTCTGTACACAATCATTTTTATAATAGATACTATTGATTCCAAAACCATATTCTGCTTACAGTGGAATACTTTATACTAATATCAGCCTCATTCTCTGAATACAAATACTTAGGTAGATAAAATGGCATTTTTGATATACAAAAGTATCACGAGCTATGGGGGCTGCACATATGCAAAAGAGAAAAGGAACAAAGTGTAGAAAAAATGTGAGAGTATGGAAGAAATAAACCAAAACAGGCTTTTGAACACTGAGTATGCTCAATGGCCACAGACTGCTGACTGAATGAAGTACTGGGAGCAGAAGAAGGTGAATGAAATTGAGTATCCTGGGAAGACGGCATCACTGGCTAGCTGGAACCCTGATGAGATATGTGCACCTTTGTTTGGTGGAGAAGCCCAGGGGCTGGAGAGTCAACAGCAAGAAGGAAATGCCCCCCACTTCCTTGCTCCTGCTGCCCTAGGACCTGCTCTTTTTAAAAAGTGTTGATGTCCCTTCCCTCAATATACAGGTGTAGCCTGGTGGGCCATCAGAGGTAAAGAGGTTATCATCAGTATGCTGGTGAGACTGAACTTTGTTTTTCATGTCATTTGAATAAGATGAACTGGTGCAGATGCTCAACTGCTGTCCCGAGATGAAAACAGGCTGGGTGAGAGATAATAAACTTGGGATGAACAAGTACTTCCAGGTCCTATGGGGAGATGATTTCCATGTCTGAGAACTGGGTACCCAGTCTGGTCAAAGTGGCTCAAGTGTATTTGGTTCCAAACCTAAGTCAAACTGCAGATTCTTAACTTGAAAGTCATAAATGTGTTGGGACTGAAACATCTCCATGGATTCCCCCAGATATACCACCATACCTTTGGTTTAAGATCATGGCGGGAGGAGTAAGAGGAGCACTGTAGTACTGGAAGCAGCATTTTTATTTTTTAATGAGTAAGCTAAACATGTCTGTTTGTTCACGTATTTGGGACTCCTTTATTAATCTCTTTGACAGGAACTGTCTGTTTTACGTATCATCTGTCTTTTTGTGCTATAGTTGACTTTGTTTTTGTGTATGTGTGCTGTAGCTGATTTTATTACTTTTTGTAATGAAGGGTTGTTATTGTTATTAACTGCATTGCATCTAGGATCTGCCTTGCGTGGACTCATTGGCTGGAAGTGTATTAGTGATCTGTATGTCTTTAAGTGTGGCTGGCATGAACACATTTCTCTTTTGGATGGAGCACTATATTGCAGCCCTTCGCAAAACGTCCAAAACCTACCAGGTGCAGCTGTCAAGGCCCAGAAAGGGTTGCTGTTGCTGATGTTTGTTACCCATGGTGAGGTGAGGATGGGGCGAGGCAATTCAACTGAGGTAGCTGTGGGGGCAAAGGACAGGAGGGTAGACTCCATCTGTGAGTGCACTCCCATTTCCTCCCCTATCCAAGCTGACACAATTTGATTCTTCAACAAGAATAGTCTCTCGTGTTCTGTCCAGAGAAAAGATATATATTGAAGAAGAGAGATTATATGGCCTTTGGTGGAATAGAAAACCTGCCATGGGAAAGTATGTGTCCAATGCTGGATGCAGCCCCATCATATGTAAGAATTTGTTATGACATTTTGAATACTGAGCTTTGGAAAAAGATGGAAGAAAAATATTAATAGTATAATTGATACTACTGGCAGTGGCAATAGCAGCAGTAAGGACTTAAAATAAATACCATTTAGTTTTTCTGTCAATATCGATGTCAATTTGTCCATTTCCCATAATTCATATAGTTTCCACACCCAATCTTCAATATCTGGGACTTCTTTTTGTTTCCATTTTTGGGCAAATACTAGTCTTGCTGCCATAACCATGTAAATTACCATTTTCCGCAATGAATTCTTTTAAAAATATTTAGTATCTAACATATTCAATAGATATATCTCTGGATTAAAGACCAATGTACAATTATGTAAATATTATAAATATAAAATGTTTTAATTTTGTGATTTTAATTAATAAAAAGAATAGGTAATTAATTACTAAATAAATAAATACCATTTAAATTTTTTTAGAAAAATAAAACTCACCATATCAGGTTTATCCATCTCTGTATTTAGAATATTTCCTTGATTGGCTGTCAAAAAGACATCAGACTTCTGATTATAAGAATTATTCTCTGCAGTTTGAACACTGGGTGCAGGGAAGGTAAATTCTTGTATCCTGGACTCAGAGGATAAGCAGAGCTGGTAGGAGTAAGGCAACGTCCCTTCTTCATAGTTTGGTGGGAATATGACAGCATTGTTTGGATGGGGAACAGGACCAAAACACTGCAAGAATTTGGGACTCCCGGATCTTCGAAGCTTTGTCAGAATGGTCAGAATCACCGTCAGGAGGAATAAGAATGAGATCAAAGCCAAGGCTACGACCAAATAGAATTGGAGGTCTGACTGATACTCCGGCTCACGGGATGGGCTGTTAATTTCTGGAAGTGCCTCTTGGAAGTTTTCAGCAAACACCAGGGTAAGACTCACAGTGCTGGAGAGGGGTGGTTGACCATTATCCTTCACTAAGATTACCAGCCTCTGCTTGATGGCATCTCTTTCCAAAAAGCTCCGCGATGTCCTGATTTCACCATTATGGGCCCCAATTGTGAAGAGCCCTGGCTCAGTGGCCTGCACCAGATGGTAAGAGAGCCAAGCATTGTGCCCGGAGTCAGCATCCACCGCCACCACCTTGGTCACCAGATAGCCCTCCTCGGCTGACCGAGGCACCATCTCAAACAAGGCGGAGCCCTCCGCTCCCTCAGAAGGGTAAAGGATTTGAGGGCTCTTGTCATTCTGGTCCAGGATAAAGACCTTCACAGTGGCCGTGCTGCTGAGGGGTGGCGAGCCTCCATCTTGGGCCCTCACTTCCACCTCAAACTCCCTGCACTGCTCGTAGTCAAAGGAGCGCTGGGCATAGATAATGCCAGTTTCAGAGTTAATGGAGAGGTAAGAGGAGAGAGGCTGCTCCTGGATGTTGCTTCTGAGAAGAGAGTAAGTGATTTGGGCATTGCGTTCCAGATCTGGGTCTGTGGCTTGGAGGTGGAAGATGGAGGAGCCTGAAGGCTTGTTCTCTGGCACATAGGCAGTGTAAGAGGATTTCTCAAAGGCAGGAGGATTGTCATTGATATCTGAGATCTTCAGGGAGATGGTCTTCTCTGTTGAAAGAGGGGGTGTGCCTTTGTCTGTTGCTGTGATTGTGATATTATATTCTGGAGTGATTTCTCTGTCCAGAGGACCATCTGTAAGAAGCTTATAGAGATTATTGGATGTAAACACTACTTTGAATGGCAAAATGTCTTTTAAGTGGCAAGTAATTTTCCCATTATCCCCAGAATCAATATCCTTAATGTTGATGAGGGCTACCAGAGTTCCTGCTGCAGAATCTTCAGGTATTGGGCTGGATAAGGAGGCGAGAATCACTTCTGGGGCGTTGTCATTCTCATCTAATAGTTTTACTTCAACATTACACTGAGCTGCTAATCCACCCCCATCTCTTGCTTCTACTGTCATCACATATTTCTCTGTTTCCTCAAAGTCCAGAGCCTCCTTAACTGTAATTTTCCCATTTTGTGAATCCAACTCGAATTTCTGATGAGCATGTTCAGGAATGTTTCTAAAGCCATAGTTGATCTGTCCATATGAACCTGCATCTCTGTCTGTGGCTTTCACCTGTACAACCAAAGACCCACTTGGTACATTCTCCCTCAATGTCACCATATACGTCTTTTGAGTGAAGACTGGTGTGTTGTCATTGACATCGATAACAGTAATCCATATTTTGGCTGTCCCAGTTTTGGGAGGATTCCCTCCATCCAGAGCTGTAAGTATTAAATGGAAACTGCCTTCACTTTCATGATCCAACTGTTTTTCTAGCACTAATTCTGCATATTTCCTTCCATCATCTCTTTCTCTGACTTTCAAAGCAAAGTACTTATTATTGTTCAGGTGGTAATCCTGGAGACCATTTACCCCAATGTCAGGATCCTCAGCTTGCTCTAACATAAAAGTAGTTCCTGGCAAAGTTAATTCACTGATCTCCAGCCTGATATCACTATGCACAAAACGTGGACCATTGTCATTTATATCCTGGATGTCTACAGTTATGTGAACAATATTCATAGGATTTTCAGCCATCGCTTCAAAACTGATGGCACAGGATTTACTTTTCCTACATATCTCCTCTCTATCAATCCTGTCATTTACATAAAGATTTCCATTTTCTGCACTGATGGTGAAATACTGCTTTTCTCCTAGAGAAAGTATTTGCAGATTGTTCTTTGCTTTTTCTCCAGTATTCAGGCTCAGATCTTTGGCAAGGTTCCCCACAATGGAGCCCCTTTCCAGTTCTTCAGGGACTGAATACTGAATGTTTTCTGAAGCAGTTTTGCAGAACAAAGACAATAATAAGATGAGAGGTACTTGCCTTCTTAGAGATCCACTGCTATCTTTGTGTCTGTCGCCCATCCTGCTTGCTGTGAAACGTGCTTTATTCCTGATATCTGTGGCTGAGCAAGATCTGGTGTTTCAAATTCTCATCGGGATGGAGAAATATTCATTCATGTAATATTTTAAAAATCTGCTGAAGTTTAATACAATGAAATAGTTTTTGTTGTGTCTGCTTCATTATCCCTATGTCCTGCTGTTTCCCTGATCTGCAGTTGGAATCACACTGCAAGATCAGGAAACATTGTTAAATGGATTCTCAGCTCTTCCATCAGAACTTTCTTGGTCAACAGTGCCACACTGAGTCTCTGGTGCAGAATTGCAAGTGATGTCTTTATTTCCAAGGAAATAACATAAAGGAAATGGGGAAGGGCTGCTTATGTGTAATAAGAATGTTTAACTTTTTTTGGATTTAGAAGAAAGAGGATTTTGTGTTTGCATGTTGTCAGTGTCATTTGCAATGACTTAATCTTTTTAGAAGAAAAGAATTGTAATTAACAAAATCTGATTAATACCAATAACTGAAGTGTGAGGAGGAAGCAGGAAACAAAACCCTTTTAGTGAGAAATGGACTTTGTTTACCATTGTTGGAGGGAACTTCACCTGGTGCTGCATATGGGACCCAACACTTGATTCCTTCACACTCCCTAAACTACAAGCCTTCATTCAGGAGCAACAATTCACCTTTTAAATAGGCTGTAGGATCTTTGGAATTGTTTAACATTAATCAGGATCCATATTTCAAAACCACAAATGGTGTTTTCATTGTTCTTGTGCTTTGTTTTTGTTTTTTGGCATTTTGGCAGTCCCAGGATAGAAGGTTGGCATCTAGACCTACAGCAGTTGTCCATCCTTGATGAACTTCCACACTATGGCCTTGACCCCACTAGTTTGTCCCAAGTAGAGTCAACCCAAGTCAGTTCCTGATGATTGACATAGGCAGATGGGTTGGATTCCATTCGGGAGAAAGGCAGGATATAAATTCAATAAACAAACAAACAAACAAATAAATAAATAAATATTCAGTGTACCTACTGTAGTAATGTCTAGTGATCAGATTTAGATTTATGACTCATGATACAATGCTTATTTCTACTTGGGCATGCTTTAAGGTAAGTATTTTATTAAGATGATTAGTGCTTTAAGTGTGGATGTAATATATAGCATATATAATCTGATTACCATAAAAAGGATGCATGTTTGTTTGTTTCTTAATTACTTGTTGAAAGTTATAATCAATATTTCATTTTTGCTCTTTCGTATTGACTTATTACCCAAAAGTAAAATCATCCTCTTAATCATCATGACTGCGATCATGATAATCATCATCATTACCCCTGACTTTTATGAGCAGTTTTCATAAGGAAATTATTGATAAAAAAGATATTTTGTATTTACAATTTTTTCCAGAAGAAAATAGTCCTTTCTCAGTTCTAAGGAGTAACACCTTAACATGGAGAACCACTTAATGATGACATATGTCTCTGTATACTTCTTCTGCAAACATCTATCACTGAATTCAAATATGTGTAATGAATGGAACTAGGACTCAGTTGAAGAATACATCCTTTCAATGCACATAATCCTTCAAGCAACACTTCAAGCAAAAGTGTTTTTGATAGTAAGCCTGGAAAATACATCTGTTCCAGATGGAAAAGAACTGCTGCCAATATCAGCACAATTGGATGGACAATGGCCTTACTTAGTAAGAAGGAACTTTGCATATTCAAAGATTCACAAATACAGATGGCCCCCACCCAAGGTGTTGATATATACTACTTCCTCCAATTTAGAGTTATCTTGATCAAAGAGAACCCTAAAGTATTCTAAAGAGAATCTAGAATTTACTGTGTAAGATGGATTTATTTTTCTCTAAGACAACTTTTAAAGTACTTCCATTTCATCAAAAGCCAACTTACCAACCTTCTCTTCACCTTTCCTTGCGACTATTTATTAGCACAGCTGATGTATAGGCTTGTGAGAAGGGTGTGCACAAGAATACCTAAGAATACCTAGCTAGGTTCCTTATTTGGAAATCTCATTTCTTCTTTCATATCCATATTTTTAAGACACACTCAACAGATCCACACAATTAGGGATGAAATTTCACTAATGAGCAAGCTATAGCTCTTCTTGTCCCAATGCAATGAATATTGGCCCACGTTGATAAAGATTGGCCATAGGCTTTAAATAAGAATCAAAATCAAGTCAGTTTTGGAGTGATTGAAATAGTACATAATCATAAGTACATCCAGGAACATGCCTCCTGTCTGTCTGTTAGCCTTTGTTGCACACCAGAGTTCTTGACCTCCAACCTGTCCATGACACTGTCTCCTGTCTCTAGGCTCTGGTTTGCCTGATCAATAACCTGCTCCCCACCAAGTTTTCACTTTGCAGTCTTGTCCTAGCCCTTGAGATTGCAACACTTCTGTGCCTGAAATGAACCCCAACACTTTAATGTACCACCATTGTCCTAAAAAATTAACAGAATTTCACAGAGATACTTTGTTTAATATCAGGTCATTTAAGCTGAATTCCTGAAAGCATTACACAGTTTTTAGAATAGCACAACTGGCTTTGGATGATCAAAATTAAAGTCTCTATGATTTAGCACATAAATCAAGCACAAAATAAAGGTGATTCAACAATGCCTTCAACTTCCAAAAGGTATTTACTAGCTAAATTAGATGTATACCATTAAGGTTTTCATTCAGGTATGATACAGGGTTATGGACATGCCAAGCAATTCTTTGTTCAGGCAGTGGCTTATTTCATGACCATGGATCATCTCTGATTGAAATACTTTCCAATGATTTCTGTGAAAGGCACACCATATTCTTCACAACCAAGATTGAGAAAACAAGATGTTATGGATGAAAACTAGAGTCTAAATTTATCACCACAACTTTTTTGTCTAGTAACTAGATTTAGAAGAGCACGGATCTAACTCTATCCAAAGAGGTAAACTGCATTTCATTGGTAACACATGAATGTCCTCTACTACAAATCTGAAAGCTACAGGAAATGGCCAGGACATCTGTTGTCTATCAAGTCTTTTCCTACTCTCACATAGTAAATTAATTCCATTATAAAAGTTATTGTGAGGTCAATAAAATATGTGATAGGAATGAATCCTTGAATGAAAAATAACATACCTTGTCAACATTTTCCATGTGAATATTTAAATTCTTTTCCTCACTGCCTGTGAAAGGTACATCAGGTTTGTCACCACAAAGAAGATTGTTTGCAGTCTGAACGTCGGGTGCCAGGAAGGTGAACTCATTCCTCCTGGACTCTGAGAGGCAAAGCTGGTAGGAATAAGGCAAAGTCCCATCTTGAAAATTGGGGGGGGAACATGGCACCTGCCTTTGAATGGGGAACAGGGCCAAAACACTGCAGGAATTTGGGATTCCCTGACTGCCGGAGTTTCAGCGTAATGGCCAGAATGATGCTGAAGAGGAATAAGAAGGAGATCAGAGCTAAGGCCAGCACCAAATAGAACTGGAGATCAGCCTGGGACTCGGAGTCTCTTGCCTGAATTTTCATTTCCGGAAGGGCCTCCTGGAAGTTCTCGGCAAACACCAGGTTCAGGGTGATGGTGGTTGAGAGAGGAGGCTGCCCATTGTCCTTCACCACAATCACCAGCCTCTGTTTCACAGCATCCCTCTCCACAAAGGCCCTGGCTGTCCTGATCTCCCCAGTATGAGAACCAATGGTGAAGAGGGTAGGCTCAGTGGCCTGGATCACGTGGTAGGAGAGCCAGGCATTGTGTCCAGAATCAGCATCCACCGCCACCACCTTGGTCACTAGATAATCTTCCTCGGCAGAACGAGGCACCATCTCAAATGAGGCAGAGCCCTTGGCTTCTGGGGAAGGGGAGAGGATCTGAGGAGTGTTATCATTGCGGTCCAGAATAAACACCCTGAGTGTGGCATTGCTGCTGAGAGGAGGAGATCCTCCATCTTGGGCCTTCACCTGGAGCTGGAACTCTCTGAACTCTTCATAGTCAAAGGATCTCTGGGCATAGATGATGCCAGTCTCAGAGTTAATGGAGATATAGGAAGAGATGGGAAGTTCCTGAATGTTGCTGCTGAGGATGGAGTACGTGATCCGTGCATTCAGGCCCACATCTGGGTCAGAGGCTTTAATAGTAAAAACGGAGGCCCCGGAAGGTTGGTTTTCTGGCACATAGATGCTGTAGGAAGATTTCTCAAAAGCAGGAGCATTGTCATTGATATCAGAGATCTCTAGGGAGATGGTTTTGTGTGTGGAAAGAGGAGGAGTTCCTTTATCAGTGGCTGTGATTGTGATATTATATTCAGGAGTCCTTTCCCTGTCCAGGAAACTGTCAGTCAGAAGCTTGTAGTAATTATTAGAGGAGGGAAGAATCTTAAAGGGCAAATCATCCTGTAAATAGCAAACAACTTTCCCATTATCCCCAGCATCTTTGTCATTTACATTGATCAGAGCAATTAACGTACTAAGTTCAGAATCTTCTGAGACTGGTGTGAACAAAGAAACCAGATTTACTTCAGGGTAATTGTCATTTTCATCAAGAACCCTTATTTCAACTTTGCAATGTGTCACTGATCCACCTCCATCTCTTGCTGCTACAGTCATTGTATATTCTTTGGATTCCTCAAAATCCAAATGTCCTATAAGTATGATTGTGCCATTAGTTGGATCCAGCCTGAATTTCTTGTTTGCATTCAGTGGTATGTTGCTGAAATGATATTTGATTTGGCCATATAAACCTGCATCTATATCAGATGCTCTAAGCTGGAATATAAGGGATCCAACTGGGACATTTTCCCCCAGACTAACAGTGTAGACTTCTTGACTAAAAACAGGTGAGTTGTCATTTGCATCAGTGATGTTAATCCATATCTGCGCAGTCCCTGTTTTTCTTGGATCCCCTCCATCTATGGCTGTAAGAATCAAGTGAAGAGTCTCTTCACTTTCTCGATCCAGTGGTTTCTGTAGCACTAAATCAGCAAATTTACTACCATCCTGACTTTCTTTAACATCCAAAGTGAAGTACGGATTGGAGTTAAGTTGATAATTCTGGATGGAGTGCATCCCAATGTCAGGGTCTTCAGCTTTTCCAAGGAGAAATCGGGTACCTGGTAGTGTTGATTCAATTATTTCTAATTTAATTATGCTACTAAGGAAACGTGGTGCATTGTCATTAATGTCTTGTATCACAATATTGATATGAAAAACATTTACAGGATTTTCTACCACCACCTCAAAATTAACAAGGCAGAGTGGAGCAGTGTCACATATTTGCTCCCTGTCAATCCTGTCATTCACACACAGGTCTCCATTCTCTGCATTAATAGTGAAATATTGCATTTTGTTCACAGAGACAACATGTAGATTACGCCTTGCTAAATCTCTGCTGTTCAGTCCCAAATCCCTGGCAAGATTCCCCACAATGGAACCCTTTGCCATCTCCTCGGGGACTGAATAACGAATCTGTTCTGCGGCAGCCCAGCAGGAGAAAGACAGTAATAAGAGAAGCAGTACTTGCCTTGTGAGTGCCCAGCCATTTACATTCTGCTTTCTGTCCATCCTGCACTCTATCAAACTAGTCTTCCTTTTAAAAGAATCAGATCAAATCCCCACAAAAATGCAGCAATTCTCTGAGAAGTTAGTCTTCTTTAAAAAAAAAAAAAACTTATCAAATTCTTACCAGGATGGAGGAGGATCCTGAAAAAAGGAGAAATCTGCCTTTCCACTTAATTTTTATAGACTGTGGCAGTTTTTATTATCGCTTTTCAGCAAGCTTGCTTTGCCTCTGTGACCCAGCGTTTTCCCAGTCTGCACAGCAATGATGAAACATCCACTTTTAAGGAAGCACCCAAGGTTTTCCTTCATTCTCTTTCTCTTTGACTTCCAAGCTGACTTAACAGTGACACCATGAGGATGTGACTCAGAACTGCAAGGGAGTCTTTCTCAATCTATTTCAAATGGGAAGAGCGTCATACAGCATGTTCACAGTAACAAAGTGTGAGGCATCTATTTCTCCAAGTTATTGATTGTTTTGTCATTTGCTTTCTGTTGTTGTTGTTAAATTATTGCTGTATATCTTTAAAGAGATGTTCATTCATGTCAAGGCCTATTAACGTAAGGAGTGACAGCAACTATACGTAGGACTGTAGGCAAGGAGTATTCTGGCAGATCTTTAGAACATGGATGGGCTTTAGAGGCTGATGTATTGTTTTTAACTGTTTTTAAATGTCTTTAGTTGCATAGTTTAAAATGTTTTAACATTGTGAATGGTTTAATTCTGTTGTAATGTTGACTTCAGTATGTTTTAGTTACATTGTTCTTATTTTAAATTGTAAGCTGCCATGAGTCACAATTTAGGAGAAAAGGAAAAGTATCAGTAAAGTCAACAACAACAAAACAATGTCTCAGAACATATCAAAGAAATGTTACCTTATCACAGATCCATGAGTACAATGCATAGAAAGTGTTCTTGTGTTTCCTTTTATTGTCACATCCTTCGCCAGTGTTTATGATTTATGGAACAACTATAATTGCTACTATTTCAAGTATATGAATCAGGACTGTGAGCGCCACAGTGGTTGATATTTATCTAATTGTTTTAATGATGAGATTATTGTTGATTTAATTTTTTTTTCCTGTTTATTTCTACACCTGGTTGCTTTGAGTGTCTCACAGGTCGGAGGTGTAAGGGACAACTTAAGGGATACATATGCTGTTACATTCCACTTAGAAAACTGGAAAGTAATGATTAATGTTAACTTTACCAGTGTGAGAAGTAAAATTAATGTAGAAGAAGGAAGAGGAGGAAGAAGACACCTGAGAACATCTTTCCTGTTTGGGTGCAAGTGGAAAGTCTGAGAGTTGTGGTTAGGTAACTGTTTCATATTCACAATCACTCCTTTTGATACTATTGCCATGACTGTAACTTGCCCCCAACCTACTTTACTGGGCACCAGCTACAAGGGAAGAAGAAGAGCCATTCTGACAATGATCAGAGCATAGTTGAATGACATTTCTATCAGGTTCTGAAGGGATGGACCAAGAGAAGTTACTTAGTTAAGTACCTGGTTAAGTATAAACTGATACAGGATTATGTCAATCATAATTTGGTTCTTTGTGCTTTCAACTAGTGTCATGTTCTGATGCAAATGGATAATTGAGTTATCGTGTTTTTTCTTAAACAGTGTTATGGATATTTTTACATAATTACATGTTGGCATAATGAACCATGGACGGAGATAAAGAGAACAGAGAAAATGTGGCTTAGGTGCAATTAATGATAGAGGTGGAAATCCTCAAGGCTGTGGGTTGTTTGTGGTCTATCAAGGCCAGTCAGAAGCCCATGAAGTCCCCTAAACCCTGCCTCTGAGCCCTGTGGGGATGACATCTTCTGTTTCAAAATGCTGGCAGGTCCCAAGACCAAATGCAACTCCCAGCAGCCCTGGCCAGTGTAGTCAATGGAGAGGATAGCTGCTCAGTCCCAAAGCATCTGGAGGGCCACATGATTCCCACCTCTGGTCTAGACTTTTTTTTGGCCCTCACCTTTCATAATGGGAAAGATGAGGCTCTGCTCAGAGACAAGCTGCTACCTTATGCGTCTGGGACCATTCTGAACCAGTGTTTTCCAGGATGTTGCTCAGCCCTTACTTTTCCTATGGGGAAAGTCAAATGTGGAGTGAGGCCAAGCGAGTTGACTGCCCAAAAGGTAGTAGAAGTGCCTTAAAGTGGAGTCCAATTGAGCTAAAAAGCATGGTGTTAGGGAACTCATGGTGGGGGGAAATCCAAATCTCTCCTTCCTGCAATCTCCCCACTGCCCTAATTGTATACAAGTAAATGAAAGAGAGAGAGAGAGAGAGAGAGAGAGAGAGAGAGAGAGAGAGAGAGAGAGAGAGAGAGAGAGAGAGAACTGAATGATACAATACAAGTGATATGTCTAGATGTGAATGTTGGTGTATGTGCATATGTGTTTGCATGTAAATGATGTTTGTATGAGAAAGGGGAGACCTTTGGCTACATGTTTCCCAATAATTAATTTGGCCCTTGACTGAAAATTGCCCCCCAGCTCAAAGTGTACGTATTAATGTACCCTATGAACTAATCACTGGAAAGTTAACAGCAGGAACCTGAAGCCAGATCATAATTCTGGTAGGAGTGTGTTTCAGTTACGGATATGCTAGAGTTCCTTCTGAGTCTGTGTACATGTGTGCATGCTTTGATACAAGAGTACTTCAGTGACGTCAGTCATCAGCATATTGAGAATAAAGGAAGCAGAGAGAAATAGCTGCCAGTTCTTCCTCACTCAGTCCCTCCATGCTGTGATTGAAGTTCTCAAGGTTTGGGAAGAAGTGAAGCTGTCACTTCTGTTGTGGAGTCACAGGAAGAACATCTCTATTTGCGTGGTTTTCACTTCTGGTTAAGGTAACTAGGCATTCTGGCTAAAGATAACAGTCCAACTTTGCCAATATTACTGACTAGGTAACCTGGCTTAGAACAACAATGGTTTGGTTTTAATCAGAGAAGCAAGCTGCACTGCACTGATGGTACATGAAGGTTTTCTACAGCTCTTTTGAAGGAAATAGACAGGACACTTGCAGCTGTTCATGTATTCTACAGAACAAGTTTAAACTTCACACCTCAGAAGACTAGACAGTATAACAAGACTAGAAAGCATAATCCTTGCTTACTAAGGGAGAATGGCTTGCAATGATTACTTCCATTTTATTATGTTTTTCATTAGAACAGTTCCGTATTGAACCAGCTTTCACAGTGAAGCTTCCCTTGGACTGTTCACCAATCACAATTAATTTCAAATGCATAATCACCTCAATAATTCATAGCAAGACCAAGAAGGAACAACCCCCTCATGAATAGATTGACGTTTTCACATGAATTACCAAAATGTCTAGGTTTTATGAAAACGCAGACATTGCAAACAAAAGTCTCAATAGAAAATCTCCTATTACAATGTTAGTAAATGGTGTGTAATATGAAAAACTTGAGAAAAAACATACCTGGTCATCATTCTTTAACTCAGAATTAAAATTGTTTTCAGTGTGGCCTGTGAGAGGAACTTCAGGTTTTTCATCACAAAGAAGATTGTCTGCAATCTGAACACTAGGGCTCAGAAAAGTAAACTCATTCCTCCTGGACTCGGACGAGAGACAAAGCTGGTAGGAATAAGGTAAAGTCCCATCTTGAAAGTTAGGGGGGAATATGGCACCTGCCTTTGAATGGGAAACAGGGCCAAAGCACTGCAGGAACTTGGGATTCCCTGACTGCCGGAGCTTCAGCGTAATGGCCAGAATGATGCTGAAGAGGAATAAGAAGGAGATCAGAGCTAAGGCCAGCACCAAATAGAACTGGAGATCAGCCTGAGACTCAAAGTCTCTTGCCTGAATTTTCATTTCCGGAAGGGCCTCCTGGAAGTTCTCGGCAAACACCAGGTTCAGGGTGACGGTGGCTGAGAGAGGAGGCTGCCCATTGTCCTTCACCACAATCACCAGCCTCTGTTTCACAGCATCCCTCTCCACAAAGGCCCTGGCTGTCCTGATCTCCCCAGTATGGGAACCAATGGTGAAGAGGGCGGGCTCAGTGGCCTGGACCAGGTGGTAAGAGAGCCAGGCGTTGTGTCCAGAATCTGCATCCACCGCCACCACCTTGGTCACTAGATAATCTTCCTTGGCAGAACGAGGCACCATCTCAAACGAGGCAGAAGCCTTGGCTGCTGGGGAAGGAGAGAGGATCTGAGGAGTGTTATCATTGCGGTCCAGAATAAACACCCTGAGTGTGGCATTGCTGCTGAGAGGAGGAGATCCTCCATCTTGGGCCTTCACTTGGAGCCGGAACTCTCTGAATTGTTCATAGTCAAAGGATCTCTGGGCATAGATGGAGCCAGTCTCAGAATTAATGGAGATGTAGGAAGAGATGGGAAGTTCCTGAATGTTGCTGCTGTGGATGGAGTATGTGATCTGTGCATTCAGGCCAACATCTGGGTCAGAGGCTTTAATAGTAAAAATGGAGGCCCCAGAAGGTTGGTTTTCTGGCACATAGATGTTGTAGAAAGATTTTGGAAAAGTAGGGGCATTGTCATTGATATCAGAGATCTGAAGGGAGACTGTTTTGTGTGTGGAAAGAGGAGGGGTTCCTTTGTCAGTGGCTGTGATTGTGATGTTATACTCAGGTGTCCTTTCCCTGTCCAGGGGGCCCTCAGTCAGGAGCTTGTAATAGTTATTAGATGAGGGAAGAATCTTGAAGGGCAGATCTTTTTCTAAATAGCAAATAACTCTTCCATTGTAATCAGAATCTCTGTCATTTACATTGATCAGAGCAATCAAGGTACTAGATAAAGAATCTTCCAAAACTGGGCTAAATAAGGAAACAATATGTATTTCTGGGTAATTGTCATTCTCATCAAGAACTTTTATCTCAACTTTGCAATGTGCCTCTAATCCGCCTCCATCTTTTGCTGCTACTGTCATTATATATTCATAAGTTTCCTCAAAATCCAGTGGGCTCATAAGTGTAATTGTGCCATTGTTTTCAGACAGTTTGAATTTCTTGTTGGCATTCACTGGCATGCTGTTGAAATAGTACTTTATTTGAGCATTGGAACCATCATCATTGTCTGAAGCTTGAACCTGAAGTATAAAAGACCCAACTGGAACATTTTCTGCTAGACTCATCTTATAAATCTCTTGAGTAAACACTGGTGTATTATCATTAGCATCAGTAACATTAATCAGTATTTGAGCAGTACCAGTTTTTCTTGGTTCACCACCATCTATGGCAGTAAGAATTAATTGCAGTGATTGTTCACGTTCTCTATCCAGCGGTTTCTGTAATACTAAATCTGCAAATTTACTTCTATCCTGACTCTCTTTAACAGTCAAAGTAAAATATGAATTGGGGCTAAGATGATAATTCTGGAGAGAATTCATCCCTACGTCAGGATCTTCTGCTTTCCCTAGAAAGAATCTTGTCCCTGGTGAAGCGGATTCAAGTATCTCCAACTCAATATTGCTATTCAAAAAAACTGGGATATTGTCATTAATGTCCTGAATTTCTACAGTTATATGAACAACGTTTAAAGGATTTTCAATCACCACCTCAAAATTAATTAGGCAGAGAGGCATTCTTCCACATACTGTTTCTCGATCTATCCTGTCATTTACATACAGGTTTCCACTCTCTGCACTGATACTGAAATACTGCATTTTGTTGACAGAGACAACACGGAGATTGTGCTTTGTTAATTCTCTGGTGTCCAGTCCCAAATCCCTGGTGAGATTCCCCACAATGGATCCTTTTGCCATCTCTTCAGGGACTGAATAATGAATCCGCTCAGGGGCAGCCCAGCAGTAGAAAGACAATAGAAAGAGAAGCAGTACTTGCCTTGTAAATGTCCAGCCATTACTTTGTCTTCTGTCCATTTCACTCTCTGACAAAATAGTTCTTCCTCAGTTTATTTTGAACAAATTTCTTATCAGGATAAAAGAAATATCAGGAAAAAGAAAACCACTCCTTCCCCCCCCCTTAATTCATTCAAACCAATTTTCTTCACAAGCTGGTCTGCCTTTGTGGTTTGCTGTTTGATAGATGTACGGCACTGAGGTATCACAGTGTGTGAAGCATCTGTGGATCTTCATGTATGCTGGCCGACAGTGACACTAAGAGGTTTAGATGCAGAACTGCAAGAGAAGCTTCCTCATTCCATTTGAAAAAGGGGCATCATCTAGATATGTTAATCTCAGGCTCCGACTGACAACCCAAATAATGCAGTGAAGGTGACCATTTATAACTGAAATGAATAATGTTTGTCACCCCTGCATAGTTGGAACTGCTGACCAGTATTAAGTTAAAATGAATTCTTTCAAAAAATTAATAAGAAAAATTACAACATAAGTGTCCATTCAACCGGTGATGGAGAGAGCTGGAAGGTACCCTGGTGCCCATCTCATTCAGCTCCTTGCCAATGCAGCAATCCACAGCTAAAGCATTCCTGGCAACCGTTCTTTAAAAACGTCCCATGAAGAAGACTTTACCTCCTTCCAAGGTAGTGTGTTCCATTGTTGAACAGTTCTTACCATCAGGAAGTTCTTCTAAAGTTTAGTTAGAATCTTCTTTCTTGTAATTTGAATCCAGTGGATCAGATCCCATATTCTGGGAGAAAACAAGCTTGCTCCATCTTCTATATAAATCCCTATAGCTATTTAGAAATAGCTATGTGTAATGCTATTCAAAGCACAAACAAGCATTAAAAGTGTGAACATGTTTCTGTAATGAAATATGGATGTGGTGCAATTTTATTAATTGTTTCAGTGGGAAATGAAAGTGTAGAAATCAAAGAACAATAACAAGAAGTGGGGGGAAAACATTTCTCTACTTTTATATACTACAGAGAATATGTTTTTTTTTTCTTACCGACTTCCATGTTAAAATTTAACCACAGTAATAATCATCCTGAGAGCCAGAATGGTGTAGTGACGTGAGCATTCAGCTATGCCTCTGGAGACCCAGGTTCGAATCTCTGCTAAGCCACAGAAATGCACTGGGTGACATTGGGCTTGCCACACTCTTTCAACCACAAATGAAGGCGAAAGCAAACAGCCTCTGAACAAATCCTGCCAAGAATGACTTGAAGGCACACAACAGCAAATAATCTCCCACCAGCATATACCAAATGACTTATGTAATACTTTGACCTAAACTGGCATTCTCTATTAAACTCTGAAAATAAAGATTTCTCTTATGTTTGAATACTACTATTTTTCACAGGTATAGTCAACTTTAAAAAAAAAATCCCAGGTTTTTTTTCTTAAACAGTGGAAATTGTGTAGAGGGGGTCAAAACTACTTTCTTCTCATACCTCTATAACAAATCTGATCACAGTATCAGTCTTCTAAGTGTTCAGGTGTTGGGCTCATTGGCTGAATGAGTACATAATGGTGCCAGTCCATACACCCAAAGATTGCAGGTAATGGGAAGGTAAAAAGAACAAAGAAACAAAAAAGCCATGTGAAGTGATTATTTTTATCGAACAATGAAGATTCTGAACATACAAGTTGCACTGTTTTTATTCGTATTGAGATGTAGCAGATGCATGACATGAAAACAGTTATCCTTGTCCCTCCTCCAGTAACATGTGAGAAACAATACTAAATTCCTGGCTCTTCCCAGCCCTTATGCTGCTTATTGTCACTGGTTGTGATTGGCAAGGGTATACGTGGAAGTGCAACGCCCCCACAAAGGGTTTTTCTTAAAAACTAAATACTACTTTTTAAAAAATGGTTATGTAAAGCTCAATGAGAAGACATTCATCCCCCATCCTGCTCAAATCTGCCATCTTTAAAAGTGAAAGTGAAAATCTCAGCAAGTGCTTGAAATCTGAAATCTTAATGAAATCTAACAGTCTCAGCCTCTGAGTCCAGAAATTATTACCAAATAGTGCACTCCCTACCCCCAGCATGGTCTCCTAAGAGGAGTAGCTAAGGGGCCATCACAATAGCCAAGGGAACCGTGGCCCTCTGTCCCGCTATAATTCAGGTATTGTATCTGAACTGATGGTGGAAACTTGTCAAAAGGTCAGGACTACAATGGAAATCTTCCTGCTCTGAATATAGAATAACGAAATTGTTAGAATGTTCTTTCACTAATATTCAATAGCATATTTCTTGTCAACAGCTTTTAAACACTAATGAATTGTCTTATCATACAGCTGCCATGTTGTTGTTGTTGTTGTTGTTGTTTTTAAAAAAACGACATTAGTTTTTACACTATGGAAAAAAGGAAGATAGGCACAAATTGTCTAAAATCAGAATGATGATTTAATGCTGTTCAGACGTTTTAATACTAATTAGCAGGTACTGAAAATTTGTCCAGTACTATGAGGTACTTCTGTGTTGTTCAAGTATTTCCCGTTCTTTCTTGCCAACAATGCCTCTGAGTATAGAAATACCCTGCTTCCATTGTTGATTTCATGAAAAGCAATTCTCCTGTTTTAAGAGTAATGAACCAGACCATCTCAGATCATTTATTGGCCATTCAACTATCTCCCTCTCTCCTTATATATTTGTACCATCACCAACTTTGTCCCCTTCGGACCCCCGTCACCCTTGCCCAGTGCTTTGCTTGTATCAGTTGCCTCTTTGGCCAAAGAGCTCTCTGGCTGAGAATTATAAGTGTCCCTCCCTAAACTGCAAACCCCAGGATTCCACAGGATGTTGAAAGTGGAATAATAGCACTACAAGAATCTAGTGTGGAAATGGCCATAGTGTCCCAAGCCTGTCAGCTCTGCACCATTTCATAATATTGAGAAACATTTGAACCAGCCTTTGAGCTGGCCTAAATGTGAGAAATAGGAAGGAAATAGATTACTAAAAAACAAAAGGAAAGGAGCAATGAATGCCACTCTTCTTCCCTTCCTTCTGCCTGGGTAAGAGGACCATAGAAAGGAACTGGAAAGTTGGAGCACCCAGGCATAGCAGCAGAATCGACCTGTTAATCTGACTGACCCCAAATGCAGGTGCTTTTATGTCTATTTCCGTGTCATGAGATTTCTAAATAGCTTCATATTTACCACCCCACCCCAAAGCTGTGCAAGAATAGAAATACAAAATCTTATCAACATTTACTCAAATTAATATATAAACAAAAACAACCAACAAACCTATATACCAGAAAACAGTAAAGGGGAACTGTACATTTCTAAAAGCAGAGTAACAGACCACCTTTACCAGGTGAACAACGTGTGGAAGAGAATTCCACAGTGGGATCTGGTGGAATCTGATCCTCATATGAAGTAGAATGAAAAGAACCCCAGGTATGCTATTGAAATCATCCAAAGACATATACTTTTTCTCATTGAATCTTCTCTGACTATGTTTCCAACACAACCTTCATGACACAGAACTTTGTGCTTTGCATTTTGCTCTGATCTCATGACCAAGAGCCAACCCGCAATCATGTACATTGTCTCTATAAACTGAACATTTATTATTGTACTGCATGCATATGATGAAGAAGTTTTTAACCTACAAATGCTAATGCTAGAACAAATATGTTGTTCTGAAAGTTGCCATACTACTGTTGTTTCTTGATCCAAAATGAAAAGCCCCTGGTGGAAGCCATTCTCATACAAGATGCCGGTGTTGGAAATTCAAGAGAATGCTCATGTCAGATGAACTACAGTTACACACAAAGTGCCACTTTGAATTCTGAGAGCCACATGAGAGCCACAAGAAGTATGACAGAAAATGTGTTATGTGAAGAAGAAGACTTACATCTCTCCCCCTAGTACCACAACCTTGATCTGAACTGTCCCACTTCTATGGGAAAGCCAGTTATATAGGTCTTGCTTTTTCCACTTGCTTGTTCCATTATTGTATCTCCAGAAAGGGATTGGATTATAAAATAAAGCTATATTATGACAAAAAGCATATCAAAATAAATGAATGGACTTAGCAGCACAAATCAAAGTCCATTCCAGACTTACCTCAATTAATGAAATATTGACAGAATTGTTTCAAGTAAAACAGGCAGATTATTAAAGGAAAATCATTAGACACAAACAGTACATTGTATCATCACACCTACTTTCTTAGTTTTTATACTTAATGTGGATAGGCAGCAATACCATATCCACTTATCTTTATGTAACTTTTGTTTAACTCGTTAGGATTGATTTCAAAGGTCACATGAGAAAACTGATCCTCTAACAGTCAAAAAGATCAGCTGAAATAAGTTTTCATTTCAGTAGAATTTTCACTAACTTCTAAAGCTTCATCATACCAATTGTAACACAGTTTTATCAGTTAAAAAGCATATGAAGAGCCATCAAAAATGCAGGAACAATGGAATGTCACACATTTAAACAAGAAGGAAGGTAGATTTCATTGCCTATAAAGTCACTATTAACTGTTACTATCAAATTCTTGGAGAACATGAAAATTAGGGGATATGCAGTAATTTAAAACTAAATATTTCTGCCATTCCACTGGAGTGGAATGTGTAATTCTGAGAAATTAGGACACTTTTATGCATATTTACTGAGAGCCAATGTAGTATAGTGGTTTGAGCATTGGACTATAACTCTGGAGACTGGGGTTCAAACCTCCACTTGGCCATGGAAACCCACTGGGAGACCTTAGACAAGTCACATTCTTTCATCCTCAGAAGAAGGCAAAGTCAAATTCCCTTTGAACAAATCTTGCCAAGAAAACCACATGATAGGCTCATCAGTTGGAAATTACTAGAGGACGCACAACAGCAGCAGCAGCAAAAAACAATAACAATGCATGTTTACATTTTTGTTGTCTCTATGTCCAATAGTTCTGAAGAAAAGTGAATAATTTTTTTTAAAAAAAGAATATTACTGGGGAATTGACACTTGCAAACTGCAGTGAGACAGAGCAAAGCAGGCTCTCTTTCCTCTTCCCAGGCAAGCTGACTGGTGAGGGGAGAACTAGAAGTTGGCATCTAGTCAGGATGCAGACCAGAATAAGGCCACTGCTTTTGATTCCTTCAGTCCCACCTTCCAGCCAAACAGATTGAACCTGATTGGTTCGTTTTCCTGTTCTTCTGCAGAATCTGTGAAAATTCTGTAGGCTCTTGGAAAGGATAAAGTTTATGGGGCCAGAGAAGATGATGCCTGCCTCACTCTGCTTCAGCACAATCTGCAAAATGGGGTCCTCTGTTGGGGAAAAGCCCTTAATGCTCCAAACATGTCAACATCATCATGATACTGGGAACAAGAACAAAACTGAGAGACCTGCATCATGGAAGCCTACATTTATTGCAAATATCTCCTTCAGATCCTGTGAAGCAGCAACAATAACAACAAAAAAATGTACCATTTTAATAAGTGGGAGCTATATACTCAGACATTATGTTTTTTGTGATCATAGCAGCCCAATGAGTGAAAAGAAATGAAAAATGGGTTGTAGTCTTCCACACAAAGCTCAACATTCTCCAGATGCTGTTGGACTGCAACTCTCTTTAGTTGCCACCATTGGCTACAGTAGCTAGGGCTGATGAAAGTGGCAGTTCAAAAATATCTGGGACATCACACATTTTCCATCCCTAATCAAGGCTATCTGTAGAATATTTTTCAAACTAAAACTCGTTTTTCAAACTAGAATCACTATTGATAACAGAGAGATGAAAATGATGTCAAGATAAATGGGAGATAATATATCCAAAGGAAAGTCTCGTCCATCTAAAGTTGTTACCTTACCTTGATTATCTCAGACAGATGAGAACTGTGTTATTATTATTAATTATTATTAATAGAATGATAAAGCATCAGATGAAGAACTTTTCAATCTAAAAGCATTTGCTCACCTGTAGTAGATCACGATTATTCAAATCTAAATCTTCCCGAGACAGGATAAGGTCCTTTAAATCAGAGGTCTGTTCATTGCCTGGAGGATCTGAACAAATTACCTTAGCAGCATTAAACTGGCTCTTTCTAGAACCTGTGGTCAGAGAAACCTCATGGCAATAAGACTGAAGAAAGGCACGGACTCCATCAATCCCCACAAACTGCGAGATGGGCACACCAGTGAAATTCACACTTCCATTCTCACAAAGCTGGGAAGTTCTCCATCTGTGGAGCCTGATGGCCAATAACACAAGGAGAAAGATCAAGAACAAGCAAGAGACGAAAGCCACTGCAACCACCAGGTAGAAGGTGAGATCCGAAGGGGGATCTACAGGAGCTGAGATGCTGCTGAGATCTGAGAGCATTTCAGGAATGCTGTCAGCCAGCACCACAGTAACAGTGACGGAGGCGGAAAGGGGGACCTGCCCATTGTCCTTCACTAAAACCACCAGGCTTTGCTTGAGGTTGTCTTTCTCCAGAAAGAACCGGGCAGTCCTGATCTCTCCAGTGTGGAGTCCCAGAGTGAAGAGCCCTGGCTCTGTGGCCTTGGTCAGCTGGTAGGAGAGCCAGGCATTCTGACCAGAGTCCGCATCCACGGCCACCACCTTAGTGACCAGGTAGCCTGGCTCAGAGGAGCGAGGGGCCAGCTCTATCCCAGTGGAGCCATCGGTGGGAGGGGAGGGGTAGAGGATTTCTGGAGCGTTGTCGTTCTGATCCAGGATGAAGAGGGTCACGGAGACGTTAGAGCTGAGTGGTGGGGAGCCCCCATCCTGGGCCTTGACCTGGAACCGAATCTCCCGGATCTCTTCATAATCAAAAGAGTTCAAGGCATAGACAACCCCAGTCTCAGAGTTAATGGAGAGATAAGTGGAAAGAAGAGACTCTCTTATTTGGCCTTCATTGATGGAATAGCTTATTCTGGCATTCTCTTCCCAATCCAAATCATTTGCCTTTAATGATAAAATAGAAGCTCCTCTTGGATTATTTTCTAGGAGGTAAGAGCTGTAAGATGACTTGACAAATACTGGAGCGTTGTCATTTATGTCTAGTACCTTCAACGAAACAATCTCAGAGGCAGACAGTGCTGGAATGCCTTCATCAATTGCTGTAATAGTAATATTGTAAACTGCCACTTCTTCCCTGTCAAGGCTTTTCTCTGTCACTAAAGTATAAAAATCATCTTGTGTTTTCTTCAGCTGAAAGGGAAGGTTGTTGGGAATTGAACATGTAACCTGCCCATTCACTCTCGAATCTCTGTCTTGTACATTTAAAATGGCAACTGTAGTTCCTGTTGGTGAATTTTCAGAAATAGAACTGATTGCAAAGGTCATGGTTAATTCTGGTGCATTGTCATTCAAGTCTGTAACAAAGATCACTACCTTTGTTCTGTCACTCAGCCCACCACCATCTGTGGCTTGTACTTCAAATTCATGTAAAGATGATTCCTCATAGTCAAGGTTCCCCACAAGTATGATTTCTCCTGTTGTGGAATTCAACAGGAATATCTGAGATATTTTCTTTGTAATTTTCTGGAAAGAATATTTTATTTCTGCATTGATTCCATCATCCAAATCTGTGGCTCTTACTGTAGCCACAGTGGACCATTTGGGAATGTTCTCGTTGACACTCGCTTCATAGGCTGATTGGCTGAAAATGGGTGCATTGTCATTTGCATCAAGAACACTGATATGGATTTCCAATGTGCCAGACCTGAATGGATCACCCCCATCAATAGCAGTCAGGATTAGATCATAAGTTGATTGCATTTCCCTGTCTAGAGCTTCCTCCAACACCAGCTCAGGATGTCTGGCACCATCTTCTCCTCTTTGCTCCACTAGACTAAAATGGCTACTTCCTGTGAGTTCATAGCCCTGAACAGAATTTGTCCCCAGATCTGGATCTTGAGCTTCAGGGAGAGGGAACTGGGATCCAGGGATAGAAGTTTCACTGATTTTCAGTTCCCATCCCATTGACAGAAAAGAGGGGATATTATCATTTATATCTAGAATTTCTACTTCAATGACATAAAGCTTTACAGTTTTCTCAGCAATAACTTGGAACTTGATGACACACATCTCTGCTTTTCCACAAATTTCCTCTCTGTCTATTCTTTTAGAAGTCTGTAAATGCCCAGTGTGGAAATTGAGTTCAAAATATTGTATCATACCTTTACTAGTAACAATGCGGAGTCCATGGTCTGAAACTTGCTTTCTGTCCATTCCCAGGTCATTTGCAATATTCCCCACAAAAAAGCCTTTGTGTACCTCTTCAGGAATGGAATAATGAATCTGCCCAGAAATTACCTTCCAAGCAAACAGCATGATAAGGCACTGCAGAATTCCTCCTCTGAAGCTCCAAATACACTGTTTTTCTTCCATTCTCTTGCAGTTCTAGTTCAAAGCAGCTTCCATGAGACTTTAAACCATTTTATTCCCTAAACTATCAGTCCAAGTCTAGTCTAGTCTGGTCTCATTTGTGTGTGTGTGTGTGTGTGTGTGTGTCAACAGCTGGGATGGGCAGATTGGAGCTTTCCATACATTTCTCAGTTGGATTGGTGAACAGTGACACCCAGAGTTATAACCAAAAATTACAAGTGCTTCATGTTGGAATTGCAATCATAATCCAAATTTTATTTTGCTTATATTATGGTTGTTTTAGTTGTACTCACAAATTAATCAATTCATACATAGGACAATATTGCAGGATTATACTACTACTGACATATTTCCAGCATCAATCATATTCTGCATGTAAAATGTGCATGTACGGCACAGCTAGATCGATACATTTGGTGACTTATACTGACTGATTTAGTGACCTATATCGTGTTCTAACTCGTCACATGCCACCTGAGGAAGAGTTGTTCCCACAAATCAAGTTGCATACTAAGTAAGGCAGACTAAATCATTTTGACATCTGAAAGAAAAACAAAAGAACCTCAGAATCACTTTCTCTTTTTCTCTGGCAGTAAAAATATAAAAATTAAATTAAATAATAATTGGATGCTTTTTCATGGCTCCCAGAAGTAGCTGCCTAAGGTAATTGCCTCATTCTGCCCAACAGTAGGGTTACAACTGACTAAGAAGGTAGCGTCTGTAACCAAAGTTAAAACTGCACCAGGAAAACTCCCTGACCACACCACAACGTGGCACATTTCCAGGAGATCCCCTTTCCCCTAGCCCTCCAGCACTGGAATTCTAGACACTTCCAGTCTCAAAGAATGTCATAGAACAGCAAATGTCAGAGATAAGTCATGTTGCCTTGGGGCGCAGAGGAAGGAATTTGAGATCATATCTCTTCATCCAAAGGCAAAGGTCCTTCTCTGCCCTCTGTGGGGAAGATCTAGTATATCCTTTGGTCATTAGGACGCTATGCCTGGGACCACAACATTTCACCGAAACAATCTAAAAGCACTCTTCAACACAATGACTCCAAAGCAGCTATTGTTTCAAAGTTTAAACAATACAACCATCATTAATCTACAAAAAACAAGAAGACAAATTGTTAAAAAAACAGCTCTCAGTGAAAGTACTGTTCCTGCTACAGGCAGTTCAGTTAAACTTCGGTTAAAAGATGTCTTAATTCACAATCTAAAATATTACGGTTTAGAGGCAATTACCTCCCGGATCTGGGAAGCTCCTCCAAAAGTTAGAAGCCACTGTTTTAAAGGCTTCCTTTCACCACTCCCCTAATCTGTGAAGATGGGAGAAGCTGATCTTGAAATTCAGGCAGTCTTATATACATGAACTCTTTAGACTACTTTCTCATTTCAACTTGTTTCTCCCTTTTTCAGCCCCCAGAGTCACATGTGTCTTTTCTCCTTCTTTCTATTTGATATGCCAGGTCTGCAAGGTTTTGTAAAGCTTCCAGCTGAAGCTGGACATTAATCAATGTCTCATTGAAAGCTGACATTTCTTAGTATTTTGAAGGAATTAAGAAATATCTTTCTCCAACCAAGAAAGAATACACACAATAAAAAATGTAGATCTTAAGAAAGGCATATAACTCCGTGTATGTGTTTCCAGGAATTTTAATACCTTTGGTTTTTAAAAAGTATAATGAGAGAATAAAAATTACAAAGGAAATCAATAGATACAAATTATGCCTGAGACCCCAACAATTTTAGGTGTTTCCAAATGTTTTGTGCATAATTGGTGATAATTTTTTAATTTGCTCTCTCTCTCTCTCTCTCTCTCTCTCTCTCTCACACACACACACACACACACGTACCATATGATAAATACAAAATTCCTCATAATTTCTGGACCCACTACAAACTTCTAGCATACAACAATCCCTCGTTCTGCAAATAAATATCAGATATCATGAAAAAAGTATGTTCTAAACCTGAAATTATTGATACATATTCTACATTTCTGAAGAACACCTGACTTTGCCACTTTTATTTAATGATAAACCCAGAGTCCTGCAGGATATCAGATTTCATAATGCTTTGTCATGAATAAAGGAATTGTCCCAAATGTTTTGATTTTTTAAAGTGCTAATAAATCAACCTGGGTGCAAGCATTAGGCCGATCTACTTTAAAATGAGGGGTTGATTTATTGCTCACTGCAAAGTTAATTTCTATTGCAGTATCATACCCAATAGATAAAATGATTAGAAAGTTTAACCATTTTTGTTCCATTGTAGAACACAAACAGTTTTGGATGACTGCAGGCTTCTTGAAACTTCTTTAAGCCTCTGCCATAGCTTCTGCTGTGCGGGAAAATCCACAGCACTATGTACACTTCATTGAAATGCAGTTGCAATTATTTGTTGTAAATACCATTTACTAATATGTAAAAGGTAGCTCATTTCCCCTGAAAAGTAGACTTTTGTTTTTCATGGGCAACATTTTACAAGAAAGATTCTCAGAAAGCTCTATGGGATATATGTGAAGACAATATCTATAAGAATTTTCAAAATTCAGTTTTCCCATTCTTCAGGCTCTAGTGTCATACCGTCTAGAAATGAATGGAATATAAAACAAATTTTATTAGATACACTGAGCCTGCATTTAATGTGCAGATGGCATTGTCTAATATTGCACTGGGACGGGATTGTAAAGTTAATTAGACACCTACTCAGGTGCCTGCAAATCTTATCAAAAGAATCAGCGCTTGCTCCCATTCATATACGGTGCATTGCTTTTTCTTATCCACTAGTCATTCCTCATTCCTGTCACTGCACAAGGAACTCTGGGGCTTGTAGTATGATAGAACATGTTGAACAGAGGAAAACAAATCCCTCTTCTCTCTGAATTCTAGAACTTACACAATTTTAATTAAACTAAGAGAAGGGACTTAGGTCCTTACCGCACCATACCTTAATAGTGCGTTCTTCTGTTACAGTCCCAGCATTGCCATTTCTGTGACGGTGTTGGGTTAGGAACACTCTCTTCCGCACCCTTCCACCTTAAGCAGATGAGTAGTGTTATTGCCACAAGTGTCCCCCCCCTCCCGCACTACAGTATCATTGCCCACTCCGTTTCCTCATCTTCACCCTGCCCCACAGCTTCTGATTGGTCAGGCTTTTTTGTTTTGTTGTGTAGGCTGTACTGGCACAGTCACATTGTAACATCCTGGCATGCCAATACACTATTGCGCTTGTGCGCTAAAAGATTAAAAAATTATTTTAAAAAATTAAAAATGAACTCAAAGGAGAAATTTAAAATAAACATGGAGAGGTGATGGATTCCAAACTTGCCGTGCCATGGGAGTCGCTAAGGGAGGGACAAGCTATGCACTGCCACACTCTACTTACTCCTGGAATCACCATGACAGGAAGCACTATCAAGCACTATTACGGAACTGCACTGACATGGCTGACGGGATTGTAGACGCTTGACAGATGATATAAGGCTGATTTGCAATGTGTGGGAACAGGATAGCAGCTGGATAGCAATGATGTATGGTAGCACAACTCCTGGACAGCAAACAACTTGTTGCAGTTGCAGGATGGTGATGTTGTGTGGAAATTGCCTTAGCCTCAGGCCAGGCCATGAAACCCAGCAGTGCAGAATGTTTCTTGACATTGTTCTAATGCTGCTTTTGATTGGCTGCAGTAAATATTCACCCGACGGATAGATGGATGGATGGATGGATGGATGGATGGATGGATGGATGGATGGATGGATGGATAGATAGATAGATAGACAGACAGACAGACAGACAGACAGACAGACAGACAGACAGACAGACAGATAGGCAGGGATGCAGGCAGGTAGACATATGTTTCTAGAGATATCCTCAGACATGATCTACAGTTCATCCTCCCTTTCTCCCTCATACTAATGGGGACTGCAATCTAGATTGGGCCCCACTGAACTTCCAGATCACTTTGTTTCCAGTAAAGTGAATGTAGGAATCATGATCACAGTTTGTGGCCAGGAGGGCTGCTCTTTGTGAAACAAAAATCCAAATCTTCATCTAGCCCTTCCCATTTTGATGAGTAAGATTTGAAGAGCGGCTGTAGTCTGTGGAATGTTTATGAAACATTTATAAACAAGAGCCTTCTATGCCTCAGATTTCTGAAAACCTACGTAGGAAGTGTTATATATGTCATAGTCTTATATGAGTTCCTCTGTTTTTCAGGTAAAATAGCAAAGCTGGTGCTCAAAAAATTATATTTCCCTACTTAACTTGAATGACCTGAAAGCAAATAATACATTTCTGATGAAACATAACAATTTTTCAAATTTAGTAATACATGGAGTTCAAAAGAGTGGCAACTCAATTCAGTCTAAGAAATAGTAAAATATCTGAGTGTATAGTAAAGAAAAAGAAACTCACTGTGCCTTCAGTCTCCATTTCAGAATTCAAATGGCTGCCTTCACTAAACATCAAGGAAATATCAGACTTCCCATTGCCAAGCACATTCTGTGCTATTTGGACACTGGGTTGCAGAAAAGCAAACTCATTTCTCCTTGACTCGGAGGACAGACAGATCTGGTAGGAATAAGGCAAAGTCCCATCCTCATAATTTGGAGGGAATATGGCTCCAGTCTTTGCTTGGGGGCCTGGAATAAGGCACTGAAGGAAAGTGGGGTTCCTTGACCTTTGGAATTTCATCACGATGGTCAATATCACCGTTACCAGAAACAGGAAGGACACCAAAGCCAAAGCCAACACCAAGTAAAACTGTAGATCAGACGGAGACTCTGAGTCATTAGGTTGGGAGTTCATTTCTGGAAGGGCCTCCTGGAAGTTCTCTGCAAACACCAGGTTCACAGTCACGGTGGCCGAGAGAGGAGGATGCCCGTTATCCTTCACCATGACAACCAACTTCTGCTTCACAGCATCTCTCTCAAGTAATGCTCGGGCTGTTTGAATCTCTCCCGTGTGGGAGCCAATGGTGAAAAGGGAGGGCTCGGTGGCCTGCAGGAGATGGAAAGAGAGCCAAGAATTGTGTCCGGAGTCAGCGTCCACCGCCACCACTTTTGTCACCAGATAGCCTGACTCAGCCGACCGAGGCACCATCTCAAAGACCAGCGAACCCACAGGGGCTTGGGAAGGGTACAGAATCTGGGGGGTGTTGTCATTCCTATCCAATACACACACTCTCACTGTGGCACCGCTACTCAGAGGAGGAGAGCCTCCATCTTGGGCCCTCACTTGAATCTGAAACTCCCTGAATTGTTCATAATCAAAGGAGCGTTGGGCATAGATGATTCCAGTCTCAGAGTTAATGGAGATATAGGAGGAAAGAGGCAAGTCTTCAATGTTGCTACTGAGAATGGAGTAAGTGATTCGGGCATTACGGTCCAGATCTGGGTCAGAGGCCTTGACATGGAAAATGGAAACTCCAGAAGGGTTATTCTCTAGAATGTAGGCAGTAAAGGAAGATTTTTCAAATGCTGGTGGGTTATCATTGATATCGGAGATCTGTATGGAGATGGTTTTGTGTGTGGAGAGAGGAGGTGTGCCTTTGTCTGTGGCTGTAATGGTGATATTATACTCTGGATCCCTTTCTCTGTCAAGGGGACCATCTGTGAGGAGTTTGAAGTAGTCATCTGAAGATGAGATGATCTGGAAAGGTACAAGTTCCTCAAGATGGCAGGCGACTTCTCCATTTTCTCCAGAATCCTTGTCATGTACTTTGATGAGGGCAATCACAGCTCCAGGTGCAAGATCTTCAGGAATTGGGGTGGAGATGGAAGTTAGGATCACATCTGGAGCATTGTCATTCTCATCAAGAACCTCAATTTCCACATTGCAGTGTGCCAGCAAGCCACCTCCATCACTTGCCTGTATTATCATCACATAATTTTGTCTGTCCTCAAAATCAATACTCTCTATAAGTGTAATTTTTCCATCTTTGGGATCCAGTTTGAATATCTGCTCAGCTGTTTCTGGCAAGTCACTGAAAACATAAGTGATCTCAGCATTTGATCCTTCATCACTGTCAGATGCTTTAACTTGCAACAAAGACGTTCCTATTGGGGCATTCTCTTTTAGGCTTACCTTGTAAGTTTCTTGGGAGAAAACAGGTGTATTATCATTAACATCAGTTACATTAACTCTTATGTTGAGAGTTCCAGTTTTTCTAGGTACTCCCCCATCCAGGGCAGTAAGGACCATGTAGTGTGTGTGCATTTTTTCCCTATCTAGCTGTTTCTGTAATATTAATTCTGCATATTTGCCACCATCTTTAGTCTCTTTAACTTCTAGTTTGAAATAAGGAATTGAGCTTAGATTATAATCTTGGAGGGAGTTTATTCCGATGTCCTTGTCTTCAGCACTTCCAAGGGCAAATCGTGCACCTGGAAGATTAGACTCACTCACTTTAAGGTCAATACTTTCTTTCCGGAAATGTGGGGCATTATCATTCACATCCTGGATAAAAATATTTATGTGGAAAACATTCAAGGGATTATGTGCCACAGCTTCTAATTTTAAGACGCAAGTGGATGACTTTCCACAAATCTCTTCTCGGTCTATCCTGTCCTTCACATAGAGGTTCCCATTTTGTTCATTCAGAGCAAAGTACTGCTTTCCAGAAGAAATCCCAAGCTTGCGTTTTGTCAAGTCTCTGACCGCCAGCCCCAAATCTTTAGCAAGGTTCCCTACAAAGAAGTCCTTCTCTGCTTCTTCAGGAACTGAATAGTGAACCTGCTCAGACATCACACAGCAGAACACAGACCAGAGTATGAATAAAAACAGTGGTACTTGCCTGAAACTGAATTCCTCAGTTCTCTCTCTGTACCTTATTTCCATCATGAGTTTCATTGATTTTCTCTCTTCTTCCCCAGGAGTCCAAGTATGATAGTAGAAATACAATCCTTAGTAGTTTTTCCTTTAAAAACCAGGAGCTTTCCTTTCTGGAGAAGCTTTTAAATAAATGGCTCTGTTAAATCTTCTTTGTTACCAACAGAAATGTGCTGGATATGTATTGCTTCACTCTTCACAGCCATTCCAGGATTGTTCCCTTGTTGTCCAACAGTGACACTCTCAGTTTACACAAGGAACTGCATTTGCTCTTTTAAAAAATCCTTGTATTTCTACATTGCTGTCTCTCCCCACTCCCATAAATGTAGAGAATTATTTTAAAATTATGTTGATAACTTGATTTTCCTGCTTCATTTCAGATGGTGAAGCAGATGTAATTCACTTACTTTATTCACAACGTCCTGTTTAATGCACAAACCAGTGGAATCTGAGTTTCAAATTTCTTTCCACTTCATATATTTCCATATTTAATCCAGAAATTAGTGCAAGTGAGCTGAGAATTTTAATATAACATGTCTGGCAGAGGTTCAGCTTATTACTTAGTTATAAGTTGTAACTAATGGAAGTTGACCAACACAGAGAATTTAAACAAATAGATAATATACAAGTAGATGAGAAGTTTTTTTGTACCTAATCAAACCTATGGTCCATTTTGCCCACTAGATCAGGGACTTTATCTGAAAATAGTAGTAGAAGCTTAAAAGCAGTCTCATTATTTCATTATTTTCCCTCAGTCCTCAGTTATCAAGGCTTAGCAAGTCCAAAAGATGGATGAAGATCATTCCCATTTATTGGTAAATGGGTGTAATTCTTGGATAGAAGTGTGAAAAATACTTTTTAATATTTCCATTCTAGATAAAAAAAAGGCTGCCTACACATTTAAGATATCCTGCTGAGGAAAAGAACAACCTGCAAGATTCTTGGCATTTTGGGACTTTCCTGTGTAAAAAATTGCTTTTTGCACAGAAAATGCATTTTATCTCAACCATCTCTCCTACTGTTTTTTTGTTCAAATGAATTTTTTGCACAAAGACAAATGGTGCAGAAACCCAAGAACAAATAGGAGCACAAAAATTTAACAGAAACGCTAGTATTCTTGCAGAGGAGGAAGAAAATCACTAAACATATTTGTTCTTAGATGCAGGAATGAAACAAGCTAGGACTTACATCCTAATTATTGGGGCATTTCTGTTGCTAAGAATGCCATTTTAATTCTTGCAGTATTAAATATGGATTTCCTTTCATTACTCAATGCCTGTGTTAAAGTTTTGTCTTTCTATAATGCATGAGAAATTAAATATCTATCATCCCATGTTGACAGTTCATTCTGTTCATATTGTGGTTCATCTGATGCAGAAGAAGGTGCCAGTCCTTTCCCTGCATCATATACTTAGAGGAACATGTGAGCCACACATATGATGGTCCATTTAAAACCAGTGAGGAGGATAAAATTGGGCATAGTACACACAGACCTCCCCTGCACACAGACCTACAAAATACATTTCTCTAGGCTGATGGTGAACGATGTAAAGTCAAAGGCTTTCACGGCCGGAATCCATAGGTTGTTGTGGGTTTTCCGGGCTTTGAGGCTGTGTTAAAACCTGGAAAACCTACAACAACCTGATGGTGAATGGTTGGGAAAACATCCAGTCTTTCTCCATGCTCTTTGCATCAGCTAGGATTTATCAGAGGTTACTATTATCTATATTAAGATACTGAAGTTACTATTATCCATATTAACTGGGCTTGATTCTAACTAAGTCATTCTAACTTATGTATCCACACAAACCACGACAGCAATTTCTAGTGCACGGACTACTTGAAAGAAAGGAAAGTGCCAGCTCTCTGCCATGTTTTTTAAAATCTCTGCTCAGTTGTGTTTAGATGTTTCTGAATTCTCAGTAGCCACAAAAAACAAGGCCCTAGTCCTCACTGAAGAAGTAAGTCTGTATGTAGCCAGTACCCATGCAGATTACCACTTACATGAAGTGCATGAAGAACATGACTGTGCCCTACACAGAATTAAAAAAAGAACCCCCCCCCCCCACAGATGTTATGGGAAAGTCTAGGCTAGAACACTTCTCCCTGACATGCTAGTATTCAATGAGCACTTTGTTATGTGAAAGCACCTTCTGTTTGAAAGTGGAACAGCCCAGGAATCTGTTTAACCACTTGGGGTAATTGAATATTCATGATCTGAAACAATTCATTTCACTGATGAATTTGAAATGATAATTCAAAGAGAGCAAAGACAAAGTTTGGAAAGAAATGAGAACTAGAGCAGTAAGATTTATATCCTAATAATAAAACAAGTACAAGTGATTTAAAGAAAATCTTTTCAATTAAAAATTGTTAGCTCACCTGGATGACAATTAGATCCCCACTGTTCAAGTCTAAGTCTTCATTAGAAAGGATGGGATCCTGAACCTCAGAATTCTGCTGATCAGTCAAAATGTTGGAATGATTCACCTTTGAAGTATTAAAATGGCTCTTTCTAGAACCTGTGGTCAGAGAAACCTCATGGCAATAAGACTGAAGAAAGGCACGGACTCCATCAATCCCCACAAACTGCGAGATGGGCACACCAGTGAAATTCACACTTCCATTCTCACAAGGCTGGGAAGTTCTCCATCTGTGGAGCCTGATGGCCAATAGCACAAGGAGAAACATCAAGAACAAGCAGGAGACGAAAGCCACTGCAACCACCAGGTAGAAGGTGAGATCTGAAGGGGGATCTATAGGAGCTGAGATGCTGCTGAGATCTGAGAGCATTTCAGGAATGCTGTCAGCCAGCACCACAGTAACAGTGACGGAGGCGGAGAGGGGGGGCTGCCCATTGTCCTTCACCATCACCACCAGGCTTTGCTTGAGGGTGTCTTTCTCCAGAAAGAAGCGGGCAGTCCTGATCTCTCCAGTGTGGAGTCCCAGAGTGAACAGCCCTGGCTCTGTGGCCTTGGTCAGCTGGTAGGAGAGCCAGGCATTCTGACCAGAGTCCGCATCCACGGCTACCACCTTAGTGACCAGGTAGCCTGGCTCAGAGGAGCGAGGGGCCAGCTCTATCCCAGTGGAGCCATCGGTGGGAGGGGAGGGGTAGAGGATTTCTGGAGCGTTGTCGTTCTGATCCAGGATGAAGAGGGTCACGGAGACGTTAGAGCTGAGTGGTGGGGAGCCCCCATCCTGAGCCTTGACCCAGAACTGAATCTCCCGGATCTCTTCATAATCAAAGGAGTTCAGGGCATAGACAACTCCAGTCTCAGAGTTAATGGAGAGGTAAGAGGAGAGGAGAGACTCCCTTATTTTGCCCTCAGTGATGGAATAGCTTATTCTGGCATTCATTTCCCAGTCCGGATCATTTGCCTTTAATGATAAAATAGAAGTTCCTCTTGGATTATTTTCCAGGAGATAAGAGGTGTAAGATGATTTAGTGAATACTGGAGGGTTGTCATTTGTATCTAAGACCTTCAACGAAACAATCTCAGAGGCAGACAGTGCTGGAATGCCTTCATCACTTGCCGTAATGGTAATATTGTAAACTGCCACTTCTTCCCTGTCGAGGCTTTTCTCTGTGACTAAAGTATAAAAATCATCTTGCGTTTTCTTCAGCTGAAAGGGAAGGTTACTGGGAATTGAACATCTAACCTGTCCATTCACTCCTGAATCTCTGTCTTGTACATTTAAGATGGCAATGATAGTTCCTGTTGGTGAATTTTCAGGGACAGAACTGATTGCAAAGGTCATTGTTAGTTCTGGTGCATTGTCATTCAAGTCTGTAACAAAGATCACTACCTTTGTTCTGTCACTCAGCCCACCTCCATCTGTGGCTTGTACTTCAAATTCATATAAGGATGATTCCTCATAGTCAAGGTTCCCTGCTAGGCTAATTTCTCCAGTTGTGGAATTCAGCAGAAAAACCTGAGAGTCCATCTTGGTGATTTCTTGGTAAGAATATTTTACCTCCCCATTGATACCTTCATCTGGATCATTTGCTCTTATTATAGCCACAGTGGACCACTTGGGAATGTTCTCCTTGACACTCACTTCATACACTGGTTGGCTGAAAGCTGGCGCATTGTCATTTGCATCAAGAACAATGACGTGGATCTGCAATGTGCCAGACTTGACTGGATCACCCCCATCTGTAGCTATCAGGATTAGATCATAGATGGATTGCTCCTCCCTGTCCAGAGGTTTCTCCAACACCAATTCAGGCTGCTTGGCACCATTTTCTCCTCTTTGTACTACTAGAGAAAAATGATTACTGCCTGTAAGTTCATAGCTCTGAACAGAATTTATGCCCAGATCTGGATCCTGAGCTTTGGGAAGAAGAAATCGTTCCGTGAGTGTTGTTGTCTCACTCATTTTCATTTTCCATTCTTTTGATTGAAATTGAGGGGCATTATCATTTACATCTGTGATTTCCACTTCAACGCTATAAAGTTTTAATTTACTTTCAGCAAGAACTTGAAACTTTAACATGCATTTTTCTGACTCTCCACAGACTTTTTCTCTGTCTATTCTCTCAGAAATTTGTAAGTGCCCACTGTTGACATTCAAAGTAAAATACTGAATCATACCTTTACTAGTAACAATGCGGAGTCCATGGTCTGAAAGTTGCCTTCCATCCATTCCTAAGTCCTTTGCAATATTCCCAACAAAGGAACCTTTCTGCATCTCTTCAGGAATGGAATAGTGGATCTGCCCAGAAACTGCCTTCCAAAGAAATAGCATGATGAAGCATTGCAGAGTTCTTCTTTTGCTGCTCCTCAGAACTTTGGTTTCCTCCATTCTTATTACTGAAGGGTAAATGACACTGGTTCTGGCCCAATAGCTTCCAGGTTAGTAGTATTTCCTGGTTTCAACTACAGTTCAAAATATCTTGCAGTCATTGTGCATATAAGCAACACACATTTTCTTCTTGGCCGTCTTGTTCTCTGTTTTCCTATGCTTGTAACAGGAGATCTAGCCTGACTGTATCTTACTGTTGTCTTCCTTATTGGTGAATGGCGACACCCAGAGGCCCAACTCAAAACTGAAGAAGCCTTATTAGAATATTACATTTTATTTTTACTAACCTTTAATGTTAGGAGACCAATAAAAATACAGATTTTGTGTGTGTGTGCCAAGAAGATAGAGAAATAGGAGCCATTATCCTAATTCTTCTTTTTTAATCACCAGAAGACTCTTGTTAAGGGTTCAATAGATTAACTACTTTTATTCGGTTTCTATTACCAATCTTAGTTGTTCTGAAATAGGATGACGTTCAGACATTTAATTTTTAACAGTATTTAGATACATGAAAGAAAGCATTGGTTGGTTATTGTAATGCATGCAATTTTAATACATGGAGGTCAGCCTTGCTCCTCTGTGCCTGCTGGTTTATCAGGTGTATCTCTCCTGTTTATTCCTTCTCCTGTCTCTGAATTTGCAAAGAACCATCCATCCATCCATCCATCCATCCATCCATCCATCCATCCATCTCTTTCTTCTCAAGGTTAACCATCAGCTTTTCCCACACCACCTCCTGCTTCCATACTTCATTTTACCCGTTCTTTTTTCCTACCACCAATTCTTTTATTTCCATAGTGTCCATCACATGCTACTGCTGCTTTGTATTTTTTCACAATGTGCAACTGCCTAGGAAAGGCACAGTTAAGTGCACAGATTACATAGCTGGACTACACAGTCTGGCCTTTCTATGTACTGGCAGTACTCATATACAGACTCCAAATGAGTAGGATCCTTCATCACAGCACCCATGTATTCTACTTTTTCATTTGGGCCCATTTCTTTCAGTATCTCCCCCTACTTTCCAAGATCGCCTTTTCTTTCTTCTCTTTGCTCAGCTCCTGTTTACTACTCAGCTTTGAATTTAAATGTTTTCATTTAAACCAATAAGCAGAACAGATGTGTCTTCTCAGCCAATAAATAGCACTAGATTAAAAAAGGGTAAAAAATTCAAAATTTACACATTCACATGCTCCCAGCTGTAGGAATGGGTTAAAGGATCTAATCTGTTAGCAGCTTGGTGTAGCTACAACAGAACACAGCATGAAAAGTCCAGCACTGTTGTCACAGAACTACATTCTACGGTCACAAATTTTTAATCCTTTATGCCTGCATTGTGGTGGGTAACAGTTGTGATACTCAGTCCCAGAAACTAATGGATTTTTGCAGCATTCCAGGATCTTCTTCTTATGACTAAAACTGCTAAACTTGACGGCTGTTCTTGGCAGCTTAACTGGGCTCTTTTATTAGATTCAACTCAACCAATATAGTTCATTTAAAAGTTGCACATGATTCACTCTTGGAAAAGATTTGCTGTATGACTACAGTAATATGGAAATAAATAAATTCATATCCATAACATGAAACTCACCCTCTAGAACTTAGGTCTTATAGAGGAGCATGCGTGCTTGTATGGCTCTGCTTTGCATGAGTTGCAGGAAACATGAAAGAAAGAAGAGTAAGTGAATCATATTTCTCTATTGCTACATGATTGTTACTCATGAAATTGCTTGAACCCTTCACAGAACATTTTGCAAAGAGTCATGGCAGCAGCAAAGATGTTTTTGTATCTTCTGCTCCACAATCTCTAATATTTAAACAAGAATTTTGTACAAAATTTGACTCTTCAAGAAAATCTGGATTTCAGAAACCAAAGATTTTCCTCCAGTCTTGCAAAGGAAATGATATTAACATCCATGATCATCCTGCTACGGCAGAGAAATTTTTGAGGTACAGCCCAGCACCTGCCCAAATTCTGAAAACAATGAACATGATTTTTATGTTAAACATGCCCTCAAGTATTGCCTCCCAGAACAAAATGTCTTCAGCTCAGCAAGAAGGGACTGAAATGATGGCCAAGATGATCAAAAGTCTAGAAACCAAGTCTTATGAGAAACAACTTAGGAAGCTGGGTATGTTCAGCTTGGAGAAGAGAAGACTGGGAGGTGATCTGATGGCCATCTTTAAATATTTGTAGCGATGTCATGTAGAGGATGGAGCCAGCTTGTTTTCTGCTGCTCCAGAGACTAGAAGATGAACCAATGGATTGAAATGATAAGAAAGGAGATTCTACCTAAACATTAGGAAGAACTTTTTTTATTGTAAGACCTGTTTGACAATGGAATTGACTGCCTCTGTGAATGGTGGGCTCTCTTTCTTTGGAGGTCTTTAAGCAGAAGTTGGATGGTCATCTTTCAGGAGTGCTGTAGTTGTGTGTTCCTGCATGGCAAGGCGTTGGACTGGGTGGCCCTCATCCCTTCTAACTCAAAGAGTCTGAGAATCTATAAGATGCCATCAAGAATGTGGCCAGACAGACGTCCCAGAGCAAAAAGCTCCACAATTTGGTTGACACCATAGAGAAGAGTCTTTCGTGCCCTCATTCAACTCAGATAAGGACAGAACACATAAAAGCCTGCCTAATTCATCATGGCAGATGGACAGGATGATATGGGGAACAAGCAGCCTTTCCCAGATAACAATATTTGTCCAAGAGAAATGAATAACTGCAACATTCCTCTTGCAAGGATCCACTGCCATCTCTTACAGTGTTTATATGAATGGATTTTAGTTGGTATGAAGACAAAGGAACAATTTATCATGCAAGAATTACAAGCTGTGCATCTTGGGTAGTGAATTCTTACCAACAGAAATGACAATTTCTGTTATTGTAAAAGGCAAGGAGGTCTTGAGGCTACGATACCCAATGACTAGACTCCAGTTTGTCATCTTTCGCGGTACTGCGGCCACATGTCTACAGTTGCAGTTGCAGGCTGCACTCCATTACTTGGCTGCTCCACCTTGGCTGTGCTATAAACTCTTCAGCTGGCTCAGTTGGACAGGTGATTCAGGGAACCAACGCAGATCCACAGAATGCAAACTCAATCTAAAGGCTTTCTTTATACTTTCAGTAAGTTGTCATATAGAGAAAGGGGAACTTGCCTGGCTGAGTGCCTGTTCTGTTCTATACCACATGTTGCCTGCTTCTGCTACACCCTCAGCAACCTTCTTGTTTGCAGACATAACTTCTTATCTTTGACTCATTTGACAACAAGCTGCTGCTTCGGGAATCCAACTTTTGACTCTCTAAAACTGCATTGTTGCCTCTAGCCACTGCCTGTTCCCCACTCCTGGATCTTCCCCTGTCCCTCAACCTGGCAAACAAATTATGGCACTTGCTTGTGGAGGTATCAGGACCTTGCACTGCTTCTGTTATTTTTTTAGGCATAAAATACTTTCTTTTTAAAAAGCAACTGCCAATCCAGGCTTGTACGGTGGCTTGAAGGAAAAATATTTTAACCACATAATAAAATTATCATCTCACAGCACTTTACAATAAGCAATGAATTAACAAAATATGAACTGTAAAATATAAAATTATATAACTATAAAACTATGATAACTGCAAAACTGTACTGAGAGTACCACAATAATATCTGACATGATTAATGGTATAGAGTCCACTTATATAACTCTACATTGAACTTTTGCTCTGCTTAGGTACCAGACCAGCTCCTTCCAGAACTTCCTTTGTGATCTCAAAAGGTATGAGCAGATTTATCTTATTTTATTTTTATTTTGGATGAATGATGGTGCAACTCTTATAAACCTTGATGAGGTTAAAGAGATATGGTGGCAGTAATCAAATGGGAAAGGGAACTGTGGGAAGGAACAGTGGTGGCAGCAGAAATGACCCTGGGGATGTATGCAGCCCATGGATTGCTCACCCCTGTTACAAAATGGGGAGCAGGATCGATTAAAATATAATTCCGATTTAGAGTTCAGAAGCAAAATAATAGGTTGTGCATGCACCTGTGGTTTTTTTCACCAGAATGAAAATAACAAGCTTTTCCTTCACAGAAAACCAAAGTTCCCTCCTCCCACACCTTTTATATTTAGATTCTTTCTGCTAGTGTCTCAGTTTCTCTTTGCAGAAGAAGAGAACCAGGAACTTTTGGATTTCTTTGTGATGTGTGAAATTTCTGTTAAACAAACAAACAAACAAAAAATAATAAAAAATGAAGAACTGTTGTGGAAGATGACATGTTTAAATGAATGGAGTCACAAGGTACATTAGCCCAATAGACAGACAGCTTGTGAAACTGGAAACTAAGAGGATGATGGGGGAAGTTTCAAGGTATGAACTTTCAAATTTCACAAGCTTCACAAGCTCCACTGGCCTGTTTTCTCGTATACAGTATATACGTTTTATATATCCATCCTGCTATCATAATAAAGACATGTGACTAAGGACAGTGGGGAAAAAACTCAAAGGCACTTTTTAGGAATACCTTTTCAAGGCAATACACTATTTGTTAGTGCCACATAGTAGCAAAGAAAGTGAACTTTAAAGAGAGAATTCTTCATTCAAATTTCACTTCAGACATGAACTGTAGTAGGTTGGCTTAGACCTAGCTCTTCATATGCAATTCGGGAAAATAATAATACTTAACATTCAACAAGAAGTTTGGATCAGAGCTTGAAAAGCTACTTGTTGCTGTTACATTTAGAGTATTATATGTGTCAAGAATCTGTGACATACAATTTGTATGCCCACAGATTACAAATCACATGTGTGTAGACTAAGGCAATTTCCTCACGAGACTTTTATAGTGCAATTATTCCACTTTCAACATCCTATGGAATCCTGGGGTTTGCAGTTTAAGGAGGGGCCTCATTTCACTGGAATTTCTACCAGAGCCCCAAAGGCTCCTCCGTAAACTGCAAACCCCAGGATTCCATAGGATGTTGAAAGTCGAATAATTGCACTATAACAGTCTCATGAGGAAATTGCCTAAGTTAACAGATTGTGTGTACAATCCTACTTCCCTGTAGGTTTCCAGATTGGAATGTTTGCTTAATCTTAATGAATGTGAAAAAATTTGAAGAGTTATTATTAGCTCAGTTTCACCGGCAAGTGTTACTGAGTGGAGTTTGGGACAATCAATGATCTTCTGTGCAATAACCTAGGAATGAATGAGGTATTGCAAGATAATGTGGCATATTCTGAATAGGACCACTTTTTGTAGTTAGGGTATTGTGGTTCTGCCTACAGGTATTTCTTTCTGATGTTTTCTCAGCCTGTTTGGAATTTCTACCAGAGCACCTATCACCACTTGAACCACTACTGTTTTCTTTTGTTAAAGATGCTGGATCACAATTTGTATTTCTTGATATTTTGTAATATTTGTGCCCTCTTTGTCTTTAATTATTCTGCCCCTGGGATTGCCACATCTATAATCCAAGCTTTGTTCTTCTCAACCATAATTATGTCTGGCATATTATGCTCTAATAGTATGAATCTTATATTACCACAAGATTTTTACTTCACCGTTTTCAACAATTTTCCAGGCTTATTTTCCCAGCCATTCTTTGCAGATGGTTAATAGGATTTTTTTCCATAGGTTACAACAGTCATTTTATCATCACGTTTCTTATATTCAGTCTATATTATCTTGCTGTATGAACTAATAAGACCATTAACAATTTCATATTTTTCTTTACATAGATGACATTTACTATCTATAGTAATTTTTTTTCCAGTATTTGCCTTGATACTATTTGGCTGATTTGGCTGATGTGTCTGTTCTTGAGCTCCAAAAATAATCCTTTCAATTTCTTTTTTCAGTGTTTTCTGTAACCATTTCCACATGTTCCCCTTCCCAATTTTTCCTTCTCTGCTTTTAATATACTGACCATGTATCGGTTTGTTTTGCAAGTCTTCAAGGCAGTCTTCCATCATTTTCTTTTTATACATATATTTTTGTTTCTTTTTTGCTTTCTTTGAGGTATTCATTCAAGAAACTTTTCTTATCTTCAGCACTTAACTTTACAACACTTTACTTGTAATAACTCAAAGCCATTGATATTATGTGGTAGATAGAGTCAATCAATATATTTTCAAGGAAACAAAGCATAGTGTGCTGTTATGATTTTCTCAGTTTTTCAATCTAGCATAGCTAGGTCCACTTGAGTCCAGTCAATAATTCCATCACTACAGTTTACAAATATTAGAGAAAAATTTGCTACAAAATTTATCCACATTCTTTTTCATATTACTGTTCATTAAATATTTGAGTGTGATAATTCCTGGCAATGTTCACAAAATCTATTCCGTCAATTTAGCCATTGAAGTTGGCTAAACAGAGAATTACCTGTTGGACTGAACTTCATCTTTTACAGTTAGGTAGAACTGTGGCAATTACAATGGTATCACTATCAAAAAAATCATTATCTTTTCTGGATGATTTTGCAGATACTATCAAAAGCTAGCACAACTTAACAGTAAAATTTATTAACAATGACAAGCAACCTAGAATAGCAAATCTTCTCTTTTCCAAAAACAGAAACTTGACTGAGTTGGAATACCAAATTTACAACTCTATTACAATACATTTTACTTACGTCAACTAATCTTCATTTCCACTGAGGTTAATAATTGCAAATGGATACCCCTAGAGTTAGAAAGGTGGGGAACTAGATGAAGCTCTGGTATGCTATTTTGTCCATACTTATTCTAGGCCTTGACATTTGATAACCTGATTCCTAGCCTTTCCTCACTAATGCTATTCTTTGAACATGCATTATTTATTCACAATACTAAACTGAATCAAGATGTGAACTGAAGAGCAAATGGTTTTTTCCTCCTCAAAATCTATTGCAAACAATCTGGCTAAATCAGGGAAGCAACTGAAAGAACAACTAAATAACAAACTCTCCTTGGTTTCAATTAAGGAAGGCAACCCATTTTACTTTACGTCCATAATATCAATGCATATACAAGTTAATAGTTTAATTTTGAAGATTTCTGCCCTCCTCAATGAGTAATCAGAAGGTGATCGCCTCTTTATTACATAATCTATCCTCTCACAAATATCAGGTGGGTGAAGAGTTGAATAAATGCACATGAAAATGATTTGGTACTGAGGATAATATTGGTTGAAGCAAAAAGGAAATATGATTGGAGACAAGGTTTAAAAACCCATTCTATTAAATTACTACATAGGTGGTATTTAATACCAGTGTATCTGACACTGAAAAATAAATGGGCGTCAGAAATGCTGACTGGATTGTGGTGAAATGAATCCCTATTGCCATCTATGGTGGTTTTGTCCATTTATAAACAGGTTTTTGTTAAAAGTCTCCTCAGAAATTAGAACTAGAACAAACCAAATAATAAAGACAGCTCTTAATATAAATTTATTATCCATTTACTCTGGATACAAAGAGATATTTGATAAACTTCATGGGCCTTACAGCTTGATTGCACAGAACTGGAAGTCAGCCAAAAAACATTTCCCTAACTAGAAAGCAAGATTAGGACACCGCCCAGCACTATTAGAGAAACTAATCTGTCAGATATGACATCTTCATAATAATCAAACAGACTTAAATTGCACATGACAGGATACCTCTTTATTTCAATCGTAAATAGTAATAATCAATTATATTTCCTCTCTAGGACTATATTTGGTTATTTGGGATGATTTATTCTCCAGATCTTAAGAATTACTAATGTATGGTTATTAATTCTATGCTTGACTTAAGTTACTATGGCCAATGTTCTTTTAGTGATTTACACTTTGTGGACAGGCTGTAGGTGGCTATTGCTAATGTCTCACACTCAGCAGCTGCTAGGCTCTGGGAGGGACTGCTGTTGCTCCTTCTTAGACCATTTCCACACGAGACTGTTACAGAGCTATGATTCCACTTTCAACATCCTATGGAATCCTGGGGTTTGCAGTTTAGAGAGGGGCCAGGCGGCAATTCTCATTTAGGCTGTTGTTTGCCTTTGTAACTTTTAATGAAAGAATACAACAGAATAGAACGCAGCCACTGTAAAAATCACCACACATTTCCTAATATATATTGAGTCAAAAAAGATATGTACTCCATCGCACAACCCAAAAAAGAAAGCAAAGAAAGGAAGAAGAAGGCAATGAAGAAAAAGGAAGAATATGTGCTACATAATATCAGCAGAGTCAAATCAGTATTAAAGCAGCAGAGATACACAAAATTTCACTCAGAGTCAGGGCATAACATTTTTAAAAATGGGCTAACCTAAAATTATTCACTCACCTGGACTGCAACAGGATTTCCATTAATCAGATTTAGATCTTCACCAGATAGGATAGGATCTTTCGCATCATAAGTCTGTTGATTGCTCAAAGAGCCTGAATAATTTGCCCTGGAATCATTATACTTGCTCTGATTAGACTCTGTGGTTAGAGAAACCTCAAGACAATAAGACTGAAAGAAAGCTTGGACTCCACCAATCCCACAAACTAGGAGATGGGAACACCACTGAAGTTAACACTCTCAGACACAAACAGCGCAGAACTCTCCATCTATGCAACTTGATGGCCAGTAACACAAAGATAAACATCAAAAACAAGCAGGAGACAAAAGCCACTGAAACGATCAGGTGGAAGTATTAAATTGGATGTTAATTTACTGGTGGGTTGACATTTTGGGGTAAGCAAACAAAAAGAAAAGATAAAACAATCACAGAGATTTGAAAAGCACCATAGCATGGGTAAATAGGCATAGCATTCTACAATTAATATAAATATGTTTTGGGAAAGGAAGATGTTGTAACTCTAAAATTAGTTGCTCACCTGGATGACAATTAGATCTCCACTGTTCAAGTCTAAATCTTCATTAGATAGGATGGGATCCTTAACCTCAGAATTCTGCTGATTGGTCAAAATGTTGGAATGATTTGCCTTGGAAGTATTAAACTGGCTTTTCCTAGAGCCTGTAGTCAGAGAAACCTCATGGCAATAGGACTGAAGAAATGCTCGGACTCCATCGATCCCCACAAATTGTGAAACTGGAACACCACTGAAAGTCACACTTCCATTCTCACAAAGCTGGGAAGTTCTCCATCTGTGGAGTCTGACAGCCATTAACACAAGGAGAAAGGTCAAGAACAGGCAGGAGACAAAAGCCACTGCAACCACCAGGTAGAAAGTGAGATCTGAAGGGGGATCTATAGGAGCTGAGACACTGCTGAGATCTGAGAGCATTTCAGGAATGCTGTCAGCCAACACCACTGTGACAGTGACGGAGGCAGAGAGAGGGGGCTGCCCATTGTCCTTCACCAAAACCACCAGGCTTTGCTTGAGGGCGTCTTTCTCCAAAAAGAACCGGGCGGTCCTGATCTCTCCAGTGTGGAGTCCCAGAGTGAAGAGCCCTGGCTCTGTGGCCTTGGTCAGCTGGTAGGAGAGCCAGGCATTCTGGCCAGAATCCGCATCCACGGCCACCACCTTAGTGACCAGGTAGCCTGGCTCAGAGGAGCGAGGGGCCAGCTCTATCCCAGTGGAGCCATCGGAGGGAGGGGAGGGGTAGAGGATTTCTGGAGCATTGTCGTTCTGATCCAGGATGAAGAGGGTCACAGAGACGTTAGAGCTGAGTGGTGGGGAGCCCCCATCCTGGGCCTTGACTTGGAACTGAATCTCTTGGATCTCTTCATAATCAAAGGAGTTCAAGGCATAGACAACCCCAGTTTCAGAGTTAATGGAGAGGCAGGAGGAGATATGGAAATTGCCTGTTTGTTCTTCTGTGATGGAATAGCTTATTCTGGCATTCTCTTCCCAGTCTGGATCATTTGCCCTTAAGGAAAAGATCAGTGTCCCTCTATTGTTATTTTCTATTAAGTAAAAAGTATACTCTGATTTTTCAAAGACTGGCGGGTTGTCATTTGTATCTAAAAGATGCAGTGCAATTACAGTGGCTGTAGAAAGAGGAGGAATTCCATGATCAATAGCTGTGATGGTGATATTGAAGGCTGCTACATGTTCCCTGTCAAGGACGTCATTTGTCACCAAACTGTAAAAGTTGTTAATTGACTTCTGCAATTGGAAAGGGAAGTTGTTGGGCACTGAGCAGGTTATTTCCCCATTGATTCCTGAATCTCTATCTCGTACATTCAAAATTGCAATGATAGTTCCAGGTGGTGAACTTTCCAATATGGAATTGGTGACAAAGGTGATAGCTAATTCAGGTGCATTATCATTTAGATCTGTAACATGGATAACTACCTTTGATCTATCACTTAACCCTCCCCCATCTTTGGCTTCTACTTCAAATTCATATAGAGATGATATTTCGTAATCAAATTTGCCTACGAGAATAATTTCCCCTGTGGTTGAATTAAGGAGAAATATAGAGAAATCAGATTTTGTAATTTTCTTGAGGAAGTATTTCACTTCCCCATTTATCCCTTCATCTTGATCTGTGGCGTTTACTGTAAGTATAACAAATCCTTTAGGACTATTCTCTTCGACAGTCACGTCATAGATCGGTTGACTGAAAACAGGTGCATTGTCATTCGCATCTAAAACTCTTACTTTGATTTGCGCAGTGCCAGACCTGACTGGATCACCTCCATCAGTAGCTGTGAGGATTAGATCATAAATAGATTGTTCTTCCCTGTCCAAAGGCTCTTTTAACACCAGTTCAATATGTCGGACACCATTTTCTCCCTTTTGAACATCCAGAAAAAATTTATTGCTACCTGTGAGTTGGTAGCCCTGGATAGAATTTATCCCCAAATCTGGATCTTGAGCTTCTGTTAGGGGAACTCGGAATCCAGGTGCAGACATCTCACTGATCTCCAACTTCTGTTCCATTACAGCAAAACTGGGAATATTATCATTTATGTCTGTTATTTCCACTTCTAATTCATAAAGCTTTAATGTATTCTCATTAAGCACCTGGAACTTTAAGACGCACTTCTCTGACCTTCCACAGATTTCCTCTCTGTCAATTCTCTCAGAAGTTTGCAAATGGCCATTATGAGCATTGAAAATAAAATACTGAATCATACCTACATTTGGAACAATGCGGAGTCCGTGGTTTGAACCCTGTTTCCCAGCCACTCCTAGATCTTTTGCAATATTTCCCACAAAAGAGCCTTTCTGCATCTCTTCTGAAATGGAATAGTGGATCTGCCCAGAAACTGCTATCCAAGCAAAGAGCATGATAACAAGGCACTGTAGGATTACCTTTCTGCATTTCATTGGCCTCAGAGTGTTCTCCATTCTTGAACAGCTGGATAAGCTTCCCTGTCTGTTGTCGGAAAAATATTTGTATCCAAAGGAAATTTTGGCTCAAAATACACCTCTGTTTTGTTCTTCGTTCTGTCAGCTAGCTTCTTTTTTCAGTCAATTTGCTCCACTGTAAGCCAGTAAAAAGCAGTGCTGGGTTGAGCGGATGTTCATTTCTCTTCCTTATTGGTGAACAGTGACACCCAGAGGCTCAGCCCCAAACTGCAATAACTTCATTTTCAAGTATGAAATATAACTTCACCACATCATGCTCCAAAATGAAATTACATTTCACCTCTTGTAGAAAGATATTTATCAAAATGCATATACAGCCAAGGCCCTCATAAATATTTTTGCTATGACAGTTCCCTTTTGTCAGAATTCACTTCCCTGAGACAGAGAAGAGCCTGGCTATTTTTGTAGCTTTTGTTCATTAATTTTCTAGCTATCCTTGAGAAAGAAGTAAGAATCCCAGGACATTAATCTTTCTTACTTCCTTTTTCTGTCATCCTATTGTCCAAAGTTATCTTTAGGTGTTGTTCACAAAAACTTTAAGAAGTAGCCAGGCCTTTTAATACTAGTAGATTAGGATGCCTGCATTGAACTCAAATGTGTGCTTAAGCCTCCTTATGCTCTCTGTTGGCCCAGCTCCATCTCTTTTTCTGCATGTATCTATCCTCTCCATCCCTTTCTCCCTCAGGTTCTTCCCTCCCACAAACTTTTTCCCTTCTTCAGGATGGACTTTTTTTCACATCTCACCTTGGCATTCTTCCTGTTCCTTCCTTCTTTCATCCTCCTTCCCTTTTGGTAAACCTGATTTCCATTTCTGCATCATTTCTCCCAACTCCCACAGTTGCTTTGTGTTTCTTGGCTGTTCTATCTTCAGATTTAATTGTTTATTTTGAAATCTAATATCCAGGGGACTTAGAGTTCTTCCTCATGTAGGCCTACTAGTGTAGCTGTACCAGATTTCCCCACTGACAGGTTTTCTGTGGTATAAAGAAATGTTGGAAAAAGCCATGGGAAAACCCTTGGCAGACAATGCTGATAAAATTATATTGATGATTGATATAAAAGAACAATGGCACAATACAAGCTATGTGAACACTGTGATGTACCACCTAAACACTACACAGCTTCTAGAAATGAAAAGTTCATATCCTTTGCAATTCCTGTACTCCTTAAAAAGAAATTTTAACTAAGAACAATGGATGGACTAGTTAAGCCCATTATGATTATATCAGAAGACTAAAACGCAAAGACGGTGAGAAAGAGGTGGATAGCATTCATTGGTAGCATATATGCCCGTGACATAGCAATTCCTTGCTCATGTTCCAGTTGGGCTTCTAAGGATCATTTTGCTAGCATGATTAATCTTCATCCTTGCCAAAAGCAAAAGCACCAGGTATTGCACTCTTAAATATACAGTAAACATGCCTAAGGGATGTGAACCAGAAAATAGAGTTGTGCAATCCATTCACAAACCTTGGGGAATCATTAGGATCTTAAATACATGAATCCAGAAACTCTGCTTTTTATCCAAAATGCCTGAAGGAAATGGTACCTCAATACCAAATTGGAGAGTCTGTGATGTTCGAAGTTCAAATGCCTAGCCACTAGAAGGCATTACTTCACCTTCTTGTTCAGGACTATAGACTTGAGACTGCTGAAGCCCTTGGTTTGCTTTTTAATCACACAGCACAATTATTGTGGGAGATAGAGAATATATGCACACACATTTTGGAAGGAATTAGTTAAAACAGCTAGAATTTAGGAGTGCTTAGTTTTCCAAGGAATACCAAGAAACCATTCTAAAAATACAGACCCAAAGAAAGACAAGTTTCACTGATGAAATTAAAGTGTGGACCAGAGTCTATTTTTTGTTTGTTTGTTCCTTATCTAGTCTTCATTTGTATGAGGAGAAAAGCCTGATTATTCCCCCTTTTCTCAAATTAAGGTGACAATAGATCTATCAAGCTTGGAAGAGAATATTGGTAACAATACACTGAGGGAGTTAAGGAGCAATAATGTTTTGTATCTTGAAGTCAAATGGCTTTTTGACAACATGGATTTTTTTAGAGCTGATTCCCCCAAGTGGTGAATGGGATTTTGCCCTTTTGCTATCATTTCACAGTTGGTCACCAGTTTTCAGCTCAGATTGCTGACATATGTATCTCTTAGGAAATCTTGTTGTAATGGGGAAAAGGGGAATATACATTTTCCTTCATGGACAGTTTGACCGTGATGGTTTTCTTTCAGTGTAATTGCTCAGCCCTTGCTTTTTCTACAATCACACAGGGAATCTGAAATAGCTGGTGCACTTGTTGCTTGATTATTCTTCATTGCAAGATAGTGTATTATACTAAAAATAAAAATGATAAATAGCAGCAGCTGTTGATAGCAATCAGAATCAGAACTGGATACTGATATTATCATTATTATGTTGTTGCTATCCCACTGTGTATCTAGGAGAGGGTTAGAATGACTAGTAGGTGCCAGTCTTGTCTATACAAGTCTAATTGGTTCTGCAGTCACAAAGCACCAGCAGGAGGGATATGCCTGCCTGCTCACAGTTCTTGTAGCTGCCAAGTAAAATTCAAGACATTCAATATTCCAACCTACCTCCACTCAACTGCTACCTAAGCTCCTCCCATCTGAACTTCCAGATCCCAAATTCCATGCCTTATAGCAATTCACTACTGACGTACCTGGAAGACCACCTCCTTACTAAAGACCCAAAGTGGATTGTTCCTAGAACTGTAGTCCCCAGTGAGTCCTTTTCTTTCCTTACAGTATCCAAGTCACTTAAAACCATAGCCAAAAACAGAACACCTCCTTCCACCCTTCCCCTTTAAATTCAGTGGGATTAAAAAAGAAATCAGTGACCATTTAGCAACCAGCCTATCAGTTAGTAAAACCATTTTTTGAACACTGTTTGGTACTTACATTGCTCTTTAAAATTCTTAAAATGCAGAATATTAGAGCACATATCCATTCAGTTTAAGTGGAAACTTGCAAAAAGGATCAAAGAATCAAAGAAAGAAGCAATGCTCCCCACACCCGATACCAATTGGACAGCATGCTCCTTCCTGTATTCTGCTGCTGCACAAGCCATTCAGCATGCATCCACGGACCTCTAGGATTCCAACCCAGACTCTCCCTCCCTGCAGGAGTGCCTCTCGAGCACTGCTGGTAAGGCTCTGCTCCTTCTTTGCTGTGTATTGCCAATGCTACATTATGGTCTTCACTGGTCACAAAGCAGGAGCAAAAAGCAAAAGGATGAACTGCTCTTTTTACTGAAACTGTTTCAAGGAGTGCTTTTGGGAAAAGTGCTTCAAGTGGGGGAAGGAAATTAAACTCACCGTGCCACTGGTCTCCATTTCAGAATTCAAATGGCTGCCTTCACTAAACATCAAGGAAATATCAGACTTCCCATTGCCAAGCACATTCTGTGCTATTTGGACACTGGGTTGCAGAAAAGCAAACTCATTTCTCCTTGACTCGGAGGACAGACAGATCTGGTAGGAATAAGGCAAAGTCCCATCCTCATAATTTGGGGGGAATATGGCTCCAGTCTTTGCTTGGGGGCCTGGGATAAGGCACTGAAGGAAAGTGGGGTTCCTTGACCTTTGGAATTTCATCACGATGGTCAATATCACCGTTACCAGAAAGAGGAAGGACACCAAAGCCAAAGCCAACACCAAGTAAAACTGTAGATCAGACGGAGACTCTGAGTCATTAGGTTGGGAGTTCATTTCTGGAAGGGCCTCCTGGAAGTTCTCTGCAAACACCAGGTTCACAGTCACGGTGGCCGAGAGAGGAGGATGCCCGTTATCCTTCACCATGACAACCAACTTCTGCTTCACAGCATCTCTCTCAAGTAACGCTCGGGCTGTTTGAATCTCTCCCGTGTGGGAGCCAATGGTGAAAAGGGAGGGCTCGGTGGCCTGCAGGAGATGGAAAGAGAGCCAAGAATTGTGTCCGGAGTCAGCGTCCACCGCCACCACTTTTGTCACCAGATAGCCTGACTCAGCCGACCGCGGCACCATCTCAAAGACCAGCGAACCCACAGGGGCTTGGGAAGGGTACAGAATCTGGGGGGTGTTGTCATTCCTATCCAATACACACACTCTCACTGTGGCACCGCTACTCAGAGGAGGAGAGCCTCCATCTTGGGCCCTCACTTGAATCTGAAACTCCCTGAATTGTTCATAATCAAAGGAGCGTTGGGCATAGATGATTCCAGTCTCAGAGTTAATGGAGATATAGGAGGAAAGAGGCAAGTCTTCAATGTTGCTATTGAGAATGGAGTAAGTGATTCGGGCATTACGGTCCAGATCTGGGTCAGAGGCCTTGACGTGGAAAATGGAAACCCCAGAAGGGTTGTTCTCTAGAATGTAGGCAGTAAAGGAAGATTTTTCAAATGCTGGTGGGTTATCATTGGTATCAGAGATCAGTATGGAGACCGTTTTGTGTGTGGAGAGAGGAGGTGTGCCTTTGTCTGTGGCTGTGATGGTGATATTATACTCTGAATTCCTTTCTCTGTCAAGGGGACCATCTGTGAGGAGTTTGAAATAGTCATCTGAAGATGAGATGATCTGGAAAGGTACAAGTTCCTGAAAATGGCAGGTGACTTCTCCATTTTCTCCAGAATCCTTGTCATGTACTTTGATGAGGGCAATCACAGCTCCAGGTGCAAGATCTTCAGGAATTGGGGTGGAGATGGAAGTAAGGATCACTTCTGGAGCATTGTCATTCTCATCAAGAACCTCAATCTCTACTTTGCAGTGTGCCATCAAGCCACCTCCATCATTTGCCTGTATTATCATTGCATATTTTTTTCTGTTCTCAAAGTCTAGGCTCCCCACGAGTGTAATTCTTCCATCTTTGGGATTCAGTTTGAATATCTGCTCAGCTGTTTCTGGCAAGTCACTGAAAACATAAGTGATCTCAGCATTTGATCCTTCATCACTGTCAGATGCTTTAACTTGCAACAAAGACGTTCCTATTGGGGCATTCTCTTTTAGGCTTACCTTGTAAGTTTCCTGGGAGAAAACAGGTGTATTATCATTAACATCAGTTACATTAACTCTTATGTTGAGAGTTCCAGTCTTTGTAGGTACTCCTCCATCTACAGCTGTAAGTACCAGGTAATGTGTGTGTTCTTTTTCCCTGTCTAACTGTTTTTGTAATATTAATTCTGCATATTTATGACCATCATTGTTCTCTTGAACACCCAGTTGAAAATATGAAGTTGAGCTCAAAGTATAATTTTGGAGGGAATTTATTCCAATGTCCTTGTCTTCAGCACTTCCAAGGGCAAATCGTGCACCTGGAAGATTAGACTCACTCACTTTAAGGTCAATGCTTTCTTTCCGGAAATGTGGGGCATTATCATTCACATCCTGGATAAAAACATTTATGTGGAAAACATTCAAGGGATTATGTGCCACAGCTTCTAATTTTAAGATGCAAGTGGATGATTTTCCACAAATCTCTTCTCGGTCTATCCTGTCCTTCACATAGAGGTTCCCATTTTGTTCATTCAGAGCAAAGTACTGCTTTCCAGAAGAAATCCCAAGCTTGCGTTTTGTCAAGTCTCTGACCGCCAGCCCCAAATCTTTAGCAAGGTTCCCTACAAAGAAGTCCTTCTCTGCTTCTTCAGGAACTGAATAGTGAACCTGCTCAGACATCACACAGCAGAACACAGACCAGAGTATGAATAAAAACATTACTTGCCTGAATCTGAATTCCTCAGTTCTCTCTCTGTACCTTACTTCCATCATCAGTTTCACTGATTTTCTCTCTTCTTGCCCAACACCTTTCAGTTCAAGACTCCATGTACTTTGCAGCACAATAGTAGAAATATAGACCTTAGTAACTGATCCTTAAACTGAGAGCTTTCCTTTCTGGAGTTGGTTTTTAAACCAAGCTTCCTTTTTTCATCTCTTTTCCTGCTTGGTTGTAACACAATTGAGGGATATGGCTTCAGATACCTAAGTAATAAGCTACATCTGCTCCTTCATTGTGCAACAGTGACACTCTGAGTCCAAATAGGGAACTGATAGTTCTTGTTATAGTTCTGCATTTTATTTTACTTCAATATGTAGAGAACTTCCAACCTCACAAGTTTATTTTCTTCCCTTACTTTAAAACTATGCATTGAGTGGATTTAAAGATATGCAATTTTGGGGTACCTATCTTGCTAAAGGTGTCTTTTAATTCTTTCAGTATTATATATTTTTCTTTATTCTGTATCTCTGTGTTAACATCTGTCCCTCTGCTATCCAAATACGAAGTGGAATATCTATCATCCTACAACATGTTTAATGCTTGTCCATATACATAATCAGGCATGTGGTTCATGTTGTTGCTAGTCCTTCCTCTCAATGATACATTGATAAGAATATACGACACATACTTCTGATGGTCTACTTGAAACTAATGTGATTTCCTTGGTGAGGAACAACATTGGGGCATGCCATGCAGACATTCCCAGGCTGTACTTATATACACATTTTATGGAGCATGAGAGGGAACAGTGTTCTAGTTCCAGGAAATGTAGGTACAGTTTACACCAGCATAGTGGCAAGTAGCTGAACTACTTGTGAGATAAACTTATTACTGAACTGAGTTTCATCTTTTGGAACCCATTATTCTTTCATTCAGTTTAGCCTAGACAGAGCATTAAGTTGATTCTGTGTATATATCAGACACAAATAAGCAAAGCCAACATCCTTGTACATTCTATTGCTCTTATCAGGAGGATTTACATTTGTATAAACAATAATGAAAATTAATTCTATTCAGCACCTGTCTGGAGTTCCAGGCACATGAGTGGATAAAGTGTGGGCCATGGGTCATAGGCTATGGGCCTCAGATGGTCCACAGCCCCACTTTTGTTGCCTGTGAAATCCCTGCCTGTTGCACAGAATCCCTGAGCCTTCTCCCCCAAGATTTTTGCTGCTATTTCCAAGCCATATTCATCCCAAAACCACATTAATAACATCTCAGGTGTGCTAAAACATGTACTTGTAACAAAAAAAACTCACTACAAAGTCCCCAGCAACCGCATAACACTTTTTTCTTCAGCCATATTATGTCTAAAATGGCAACCAGAAATTATGTGACATCATTTTGGGGCAAAATATGGCCAACAAAAGTCTGAACGGCCACTGTTTCAGTATCTCTTGCAGAACATTGTCCACCCTTGCTGTAAAGCATTTCCATTTTCTTTTAACTGTATATATTATGTCACTCCCTATTTGATTTCCCTCTAGATTTTCAAGTCCCATTTTACCTGATCTCATTTACAGAATTGCAATCCACCAATTTCCTGTTTTTGATTTCCAAGGTTTGCATAAACTGCTATGAGCATCCAAAAAATTAGCAAATAGAACAAAGAGCTGGAATGAACTGCACATGTGCAAACAATATTAATTTTATAGCAATAAGGACTTATTAATATTTTCTGTGTTTTGTACTATTTTTGTGTAAAAAGACATGGATCATTACAGGATGCAACCAGCTGGGGTGTCAGTTCCCTTACTGTCAGTACTACATAATTAAATATGAATTCTCTGTCAGTTGCCTTCTCTCAAATATTTCAATACATTTGCCCGTAGGTTTATCCCATAGTTCTTCCTATCCAGAACCAAGTTTTCTCCTCCAGTCAAATAAGAATATAAGAAAATCCAGAACATAATATCTCAGGAATAAGACCATTTCCTTTGAGCTGAGGGCCAATTTTGATTCTGGGCAGCTAATCAAATTCAAAGGGGCAAAATGGAATGCAGCTTCATTTTTCTTCATATTAAACTATATTATATATTCCAGCTCATTGCTTTGCCTACATTTCCCATTTATATTTATTTTATTTTCCTTTTATTTCATTAGCTTCTACTTTCCTGTGCTTGTGATTTAATTCCATTATATTCCAGTTTATTACAACTTTTTTTCTGTTTTGGGCCCTTTCTGCATGACATCGCTGTCTTGTTTCTGCCACAGGATGGCAGCGGTCAGCAGGTCACGCTTCTGCATGACGTCGTCACCATCCTGCTGCCATCCTGTTGCGGGGCATTGCGCTTGTGCAGTTTTCACAAAATGGAAAAAATCCATTTTGCGTCTATGATCGCGCGGCGCTCCTGTCACTTCTGGCCATGTGGAAGCTGCAGAAACGCATTGGTGATGCTTCCTTTCATAGCACAGAAATGGAAAAAGCCCGGCTGCGCTGCGGAAGGAAGACGTGGTGCCATTGCGTTCTCTTCCGCATGGACAGAGCGGGTGTAGAGGGGAGCGTTGCTGACGCACTCCTTTCTGGACCTGGGACTGCAGTGAGACAACACAGAAGAGCATTGTTGTGCAGAAATGGCCTTACTTATCTTACTGAAGTTTCAGTTCCATCTTCATTCCCTTACTACTACTTTTGCTTGCTTTTTATTTTCCTTACTTCTGTTTATTTTTATCTTCCTCAGCTTCCCTCTCATTGATCCAATTATGAGTTACACCAGAAGCAGCCTCACCATCACTATAGCCAATTGCCAAAATGGCAGGAGGCAAGGTGGCAGGCTGACCTCCTATACAACACAGCAATGGAAGAGCGCAGGTCAGGGTTTCTGGAAGAGCTGATACAGAGTGAGGAGGACAGATGTCTGAGGGAGAGTGGGAGAGAAGGCAACAGTGAAGGCAACAGTGCTCACAGTGTTTTTGAGTGGTTCTATGGCAACAGTAGTGGAGAAGGGTTGCCTTTAACACTGCCATATTCCTCATGAGGGGTAGGCTGATTAGAAAAAGAAAAATAGCAGTAGTGCCCATTTTGTGGCGCTAGAATCAATTGCAAGCATGGCAGCAGCAGTGTTAAATGAAGTGGTTATTTTGTGTGAGTAGACTACTGGAAACCACACAAACGAACAGAGTCAACAATGACAGAGATTTGAAAAGCTTGTTGTTGTTATTGTGTGCCTTCAAGTCATTTCCAACTTATGATGACTCTAAGGCAAACATATCACTGAATTTTTTTGCCCAGATTTGTTCAGAGGGTGTTTGCCTTTGCTTTCTTCTGAGGCAGAGAGTGTGTGACTTGCTTAAGGTCACCTGGTGGGTTTCCATAACTAAGTAGGAATTTGAACCCTGGTCTCCAGTCCCTGGTCTCCAATACACTACTCACTCACTTTTCAAAAGCACCACAGTACAAAGCAAATGGAATTAGATTCTGCTATGAATATAAATATCAAGGGAAGGCACAAGTAGGTGATGTGTGTTTTCAGATGACAAAGAACAAAGTTGATCCAAAGAAAATTTGACTCATTTAAAATCTTTGCTCACCTGGATGATGATTAGATCTCCATTGTTCAAATCTAAGTCTCCTCCAGATAGAATAGGATCCTTAACCTCGGAATTCTGCTGATCGGTCAAAATATTTAAATGATTTGCCTTGGAAGCATTAAATTGGCTCTTTGTGGAGTCTCTGGTCAGGGAAAGCTCATGGCAATAGGACTGAAGAAAAGCACGGACTCCGTCAATCCCCACAAACTGGGAGACAGGAACACCACTGAAGTTAATACTCCCGGAATGAGACAGATGTGAATTTCTCCACCTGTGCAATCTGATGGCCAATAACACAAGGAGGAAGATCAAGAACAAGCAGGAAACAAAAGCCACTGCAACCACCAGGTAGAAAGTGAGATCTGAAGGGGGATCTACAGGAGCTGAGATGTTGCTCAGATCTGAGAGTGTTTCTGGGATACTGTCAGCCAGCACTATTGTGATCGTGACAGAGGCAGAGAGAGGGGGATGCCCATTGTCCTTCACTAAAACCACCAGGCTTTGCTTGAGGGTGTCTTTCTCTAGAAAGAACCGGGCGGTCCTGATCTCTCCAGTGTGGAGTCCCAGAGTGAACAGCCCTGGCTCCGTGGCCTTGGTCAGTTGGTAGGAAAGCCAGGCATTCTGGCCAGAGTCCGCATCCACGGCCACCACCTTAGTGACCAGGTAGCCTGGCTCAGAGGAGCGAGGGGCCAGCTCTATCCCAGTGGAGCCATCGGTGGGAGGGGAGGGGTAGAGGATTTCTGGAGCGTTGTCATTCTGATCCAGGATGAAGAGGGTCACTGAGACATTAGAACTGAGTGGTGGGGAACCCCCATCCTGGGCCTTAACCCAGAACTGAATCTCCCGGATCTCTTCATAATCAAAGGAGTTCAGGGCATAGACAACCCCAGTCTCAGAGTTAATGGAGAGGTAAGAGGAGAGGAGAGACTCCCTGATTTGGCCTTCGGTGATGGAATAAGTTATTCTGGCATTCTCTTCCCAGTCCGGATCATTTGCTTTTAGTGAAAAGATGGAAGCCCCTCTTGGATTATTTTCTAGGAGATAAGAGGTGTAAGATGATTTGTTGAATACTGGAGGGTTGTCATTTGTGTCTAGCACCTTTAGTGAAATAATTTCAGAGGTAGAGAGTGTTGGAGTACCTTCATCACTTGCTGTAATGGTAATATTGTAAACTGCCACTTCTTCCCTGTCGAGGCCTTTCTCTGTCATTAAAGTATAAAAATCATCTTGTGTTTTCTTCAGTTTAAATGGAAGATTGCTGGGAATTGAACATGTAACCTGCCCATTCGCTCCTGTATCTTTGTCATGTACATTCAAAATGGCAATAGTAGTTCCTGTTGGTGAATTCTCAGGGATAGAACTTATTACAAAGGTCATCACTACCTCAGGCGCATTATCATTTACATCAGTAACAAAGATCAAAACTTTCGACCTGTTTCTTAGGCCACCTCCATCCATGGCTTGAACCTCAAATTCATAAAAGGATGCTTCCTCATAGTCAAGGTTCCCCACAAGGATTATTTCTCCAGTTGTGGAATTCAACAGAAAAATTCTGGAGCCCATCTTTGTGATTTCTTGGAAAGAATATTTTACTTCTCCATAAATACCTTCATCCAAATCAGTGGCCCTTATTGTAGCTGCAGTAGACCACTTGGGAGTATTTTCCTTGATAATCACTTCATAAACCGATTGGCTAAATACTGGCACATTGTCATTTGCGTCAAGAACAATGATATGGATTTCTACCATGGCAGACTTCACTGGATCACCCCCATCAGTAGCAGTAAGAATAAGATCATAAATTGGCTGCTCCTCTCTGTCTAGAGGTCTGTTTAACACCAGCTCAGCAAGTCTGACACCATTTTCTCCTCTTTGTATCTCCAAAGAAAAATAATTACTGCCTGTGAGTTGGTAGTCCTGAATAGAATTTGTCCCCATGTCTGGATCCTGAGCTCTGGGTAATAGAAATCGGTCTGTGGGTGTTGCTGTCTCAGAAATTTCAATTTTCCATTCTTTTGATAGAAAATGAGGCGCATTGTCATTTATGTCTGTGATTTCTACTTCAACACTATAAAGTTTTAATTTACTTTCAACAAGAACCTGCAACTTTAGCATGCATTTTTCTACTTCTCCACAGATTTTTTCTCTGTCTATTCTCTCAGAAATTTGTAAGTGTCCATTGTTGACATTTAAAGCAAAATACTGAATCATACCTTTACCAGTAACAATGCGGAGCCCGTGGTCTGAAAGCTGCTTTCCATCCATTCCTAGGTCCTTCAGAACATTCCCAACAAAGGAGCCTTTCTGCATCTCTTCAGGAATGGAATAGTGGATCTGGCCAGAAACTGCCTTCCAGGCAAACACCATGATAATAAAGCATTGCAGGATTCTTCTTTTACAACTCCATGGCTTCTGAGTTTCCTCCATTTTTAAACAGTAGGAACCTGTTCCAGTTCAAAGCCTCTTCTCCTAATAATTATTGGTCTCTAATATTCTCCTTCTGTTGCTGCTGTTTCTAGTTTGAGGAATACAATTGCCAGTGTGTTTCTATGTAAAATGCATTGCTGCTTCACTCTCAGTGCTGTTTCATCCAGTTTCGTCTCCTGAATTTTCTATGTTCTCAAATAGAATATACTATTCTAGACTGCTGGACTTTTCAAGTTTCTTCCTTATTGGTCAACAGCGACACCCAGAGGCTCAACTCAAAACTGTGGAAGCTCCATTGGAATATTAAAGATACAATTCCTTGGGTGAATGTTATCTGCCTTTCTTCAATTTATGTCTTGCAATATAAATAGCTGATAAAAATTCTGATTAACGTTTTGTTCAGAAAGGAAAGAGGAATATGATCCTTTAGACTTATTCCTTCTTTGTCTTTGAAAGACACACTTTAAGGGTGCAATATATTAACTATTTTTTGTGGGTAGTCTCATGATTAACTGCTATTAAATATTAAATGAATGGGGATCACCCCTCCTTGTCTGAATATAAATAAAACTGGGGATATGAACATGGTGATAAGGATGATATTCAGTCATTTAATATTTAATAGTCTTTAGAAACATGAAACAAAGAATTGGTTGGCTATAAGGTTACATGCCTTTTTAATACATAGAAGATAGCATGCTTATCTCTGTCTTCTGGTCCAACAGGTCTACTCTTTCTCTGTCTGAGTTTGCAAACACCCTGTCTTCCGTCCACCCATCCATCCACTCCTTCTTCTCATGGTTAACCACCTCCCATTTACCACACTATACTGTGTAATTTCAAACTTCCATTATTCATTGCCCACCCTTTTTTCTTTTCAGATATCCATTTTCTTCCCACAGTCCTCTCCAGGGGTCACTATAGCTGTGTGTTTTTTCATGATGTGATCCTTCAGTGCTTGAGCACCATCTGAGAATACTGCAAAAATTTGCACTATTGGTTTGTCCAGACTGTGATCTGCCCTTTCTATGTACTTACAGCATTTGCATAACAAATGCATGCCATTTCACCACCACAGAAAAATATCTTCCATGTGGTTCTCAGAGCGCCCATGTTCTCTTTCCTCTGGGTCTATTTCTGAAAGTGCCCCCAAATCCATTCTAAAAATTTGTAAAGAGTGACTCATTGTAGCAGCAGCAAAGACTCCCCCCCCCCCCCCGCACCATCACCACTGTCCCAAAATTTGCCATAATTGTTTTGGATGAACAGCAGGCATATAAATTTGGATTCCACATACAAAAGTGAATTTGTCTCAAATCTTGCAGATAAAAATAAGGCCTAATTCAGAAATCTCAATACAAAGTCACTGTTATCACTGACTACAATAAAACACCATCAGCTCAGCAGAGAGGGAGTGAAATGGCATCAAGAAGAAGGCTGGACAGATTTCCCAGAGCACAGGACTCCATAATTTGTGTGCCTGCATGGGGATGACTTGCCATCCACACTTGCCGGGTGCAACTCATGCAGGGGAAGAATGCATTCCCTAATTCATAAAGAAGAATGGGCAAGATTCTACTGGAAAAAGCACTCTCCATCCCAGTAATATCTATCCATTAACAAAGAAACCACTGCAAGAGTCCGTCTCCACAAAGCACTGTGGGAGTGATATGTCTATCCGCTTGTTGATCAGTAGTTGCTGCCCAATAGATTCCAGGCTGTACAATATTCCAACCCAGCTCCACCAAGACACAATTTAAGTTTCTTTCATCAGGCTCTCCAGATCTCATCTTCCATTTGATACAGCATCTTACTAGTCAAGTTAGTAAGAATTGTAGTCCCAAGTGGATCAATTACTTTCATTAAACTCTTAAACAAACAAACTCCTCTTTTCAACCTCTACTCTAGTAGAATTAAAGAAGAAATCCTATATCAATTACAAAACAATGTACCAATCAGTATATTCACTCAAACACTATTTGCTGTTTATACTGCTCTGTAAATTCCTCAAAATGAGTATAGGTGCCTTCAGGTTGCCTGTTGATTTATGGTGACTCCATGAATTTTTCATATGGCTTTCTTAGGCAAGGAATACTCAGGCCTTTTCCGCACGAGACGCAAGAAGCAGTTTGTGGCATCTCATGGTAGGTTTAAATAACGCAGTTTACCTTTGTCGTGTTCTGCACACACACACACCCCATTTCAAGCAATGTCATGCGGAGGAACGCAAGTTCATGCATCTGCACTACCTCGTCGCTGGTCACTCGCCTTGCTCCCCCTCATTCCACTTCGGTGGCCCTGATTGGCTGTTTTGTTTGTTTGTTTGTTTGGGAGGGTCATGTCTCTGCACAGCTACAGGCTGAACTTCCAGCCTTACAGGAAAACGTAAGCAGACCAACAGGAGCGTACACGCACTGATACGGTTTTACAGTTCTGCCTCACTGAGAAAAACCAATGTCAATTCCATGCCGGCCGGCCCCTCCCGAAACTGCAAACCCCAGGATTCCAGAGGATGTTGAAAGTGGAACCATCACGCTATAACAGGCTACTGCGAAAATGGCCTGTGTTTACCAATGTAGTTCATGAAAAAGAGAAGTAGGTGCATGATATTTCTGCATGATGCATGCAAGGAAATATGTGATACCTACATATGATCGTCTGCTTAATACAAATGTTATTCCTGCTGGGAGGGGGGTAAAATTGGGCCAAACACAGACTTCCTCCATTCACATTCAAATTTCGTGAAACACCGAAAGGAATAATATATAGTCTTTCTCCGTGAAATGTGGATGCAAACTGCATTAGCAGACTGGGCAGTGGATGAACTACTTCTGTGATAAATGCATTCTTAATTACTTGAGCTAGATTCAGATTAAGTCACTCGTATTCAGTCTTGCTAGGTGTGTAATTCTTCACTAATTTTGCTCTTCAAGGACACAATAAGTAATTTTAGCAATTTTCTTCCTGCTGCAAGAATTATTTGGGATTTATTCTGCATAAAATTAGTGTGTAGTATTTTTGTGCCGAAAAGATCATTTTCTGTGTAGAAAATAGTATTTCTGTGCAGAAGTATTGTTGTCTGTGCATAGAGTGCTGTTTGCCGCACATAAATCCTGTAGTTGGCAATTTATTTTGTGCATTGTTTACATGTTTTTGCACACAAAACCACATTTTCTGCACAGAAAATAATACTCCTGCAAAATGCAAACTGTGCAAACTGTGGATCGCAACGTAAGCCCCATAGTTCAAAGACTCTCCTCAATCCAAGGTTCTCCTTGTCAGGGTTCCTAACTGTTGAGAAATACAATTTTGGAATTTTTTTAAAAAAAAATTCTCATATTCTTTCCATCCTTAAACCCCACTGAAATCAGCAGGACATGACTAATTTAATTCTTGTTGATTCCAATGGGATTAAAGCAAGCAACATTTTTCATAAGCCTACTCACTGCTGCTGCTGCTGACACCATGTAATAAGAAAGCTGTGGATTTACGGCTGAATAGCTGCCTTGTTTTGTTTAGAAAGTAGTATCTTATTTTTCTTCAGGACTTTGAAGTTAATTACAGTATGGATAAAAGAAACTAAATTTAATCACATTTGATAACTATTAAGAGTACAATATGTACATTGTTTGCAACTTATTATTGGTTCTTTGTTCTTACTAGTTTAGACAAAGCATGACATTTTCTATGCATATGTATCACTCTTTTTATAATTCAAAAAAAAAACAGAAAAAAGTCAACTTGTATACATAATCTACTAATCTTATTATGAAGATTTACAATATTTACAAAAATGAAAAATCATTCTATTTGGCATTTTTGTCTAGAGTTCCAACAGTGTCTGAACCATTTGTTACCTTTCAACCATATCTATATTCTGTGCCTCCCCACTCAATTTCCACCTGGATTCTGAAGTTCCTCATTATCGGATCTCATTTACAGAGTGGGTTTTCTGAGGTTGATTTCCAAAGTTTGTCTAATTTGCTGTGTATATGCTGAAAACTAGCAAAGCGAATGTAAAACTTCAGTGTACATATGCAATCCAAATTAATTTTAGAACAATAAGGCACTATTAACATTTAAAGCTGTATGCACTATTTTTGCCCAAGGAGATGTGGGTTATTACAAGATTGAAACATAGTGATATCATTTCCCTATCACCTTCTGGCTTACGTAACATCAATCAGTATTACAGAAGTGAATATCAGTTTTCCGTTAGTTTGTATACTCTCAAAAACTTCTCTCCATTTGCATGTAAATTTGTCTCTATGTGCTTCCTATCTCTTTTCTAAGCAATCTCCACGTTCTGTCATAGAAAATTGTATGCAAATCCACAATTCTAACTACCCAGAGATATCACAGCTTCCTCTAGGTGGAGGAGCACTTTTAATGCTTGCCAAGTAGTCAAGTTCTCTGCATTCAGAGGAAGTTGTGCCAGAAGATAATAAGTGAGACAAAATGAAATGTTACCTTCGGTTTCATTGCTACCAAAGTCTATAGTATTTTTCCTTTTATTGCCTTGCCTTGTTTTTCAGTTTATAATTTTTTTTCAAAGAGTGACCAAGGTGATAAAAGGTCTGGGAACCAAGCCTTATGGGGAATGACATGGGAAGCTGGGTATTTTTAGCTTGGAGAAGAGAAGACTGGGAGGTGGCATAATAGCCATCTCTAAATATCTGAAGGGATGTCATGCAGAAGATGGAGCCACTTTCATTTCTGCTGCTGCAGAGACTAGAAGATGAACCAATGGAGTCAAATGATAAGCAAAAAAGATTCCACCTAAACATTAGGAAGAACTGTTTTACTGTAAAAGATAACTGAATAGAGAGTTTCATTTCAATAGAGAGTGTCAAAACTGAACAGAGAGTTGTGGACTCCCTGTCTTTGGAGGTCTTTAAGCAGAGGTTGGATGGACATATTTCAGGAGTGCTATAATTGTATATTCTTACATGGCAGAAAGTTGAACTAGACAACCCTTGTGGTTCCTTCCAGCTCAGTCACTCTGTGATTCCTTTTGTTTGATTACTATGTTACTTTCAAATTAATTCCTTTGATTTCCCTTTTATTGTACTTTTCCTTTTTAATTATTTCTATTTTGATTATTTTTCTGCATTTTCAATACCATTTTATTTCCTTACTGTTACTTCTACTTTATTACTTTTATTTCTTCTATTTTTCTGTTTCCTACACAACCAGTTACTTCTTGTAGCATCATCATCATCATCATCATAATCACCACTGTAGTCAGTTGCCAAAATGGCAACAACTCTACGGTGCAGGAGGTGAGTGAAAGAGCATCTTTCTGCACTACTCAGTAGTGGAAGAGGGAAGAAGGTTTCTGGAAAGCTTGAAGTAGAATGGAGAGGACAGAAGGATGAAGAGGTTAAAAGGGAAAGACAAATAAAAATGCTTAGTAGTGCTTTTAAGAGTTCTATTGGGAATGGAAAAAAGGAGCTCCCTTTGGTACTTCTACATGTTGTAAGGTCGAGGACTGATAAGGAAGGGATAATGATAATAACCATTTGCCATTATGGTTAAAATCAGTTGCAAAAACAGCACTAGCTGTTTTGAACTGGGTTGACGTTTTGAGGGAAGCAAACAAAAGGAAAAGACAAAATAATGACAGAGGTTTAAAACCTACCAAAGTACAGGTAAATAGGCATAGCATTCTGCTATGAATAAAAATATATTTTGAGAAAGAAAGATGTTGTAACTCTAAAATTATTTGCTCACCTGGATGACGATTAGATCCCCACTGTTCAAGTCTAAGTCTTCATTAGATAGGATGGGATCCTTAACTTCATAATTCTGCTGATCAGTCAAAATGTTGGAATGATTTGCCTTGGAAGTATTAAACTGGCTCTTCCTAGAGCCTGTGGTCAGAGAAACCTCATGGCAATAGGACTGAAGAAATGCTCGGACTCCATCGATCCCCACAAATTGTGAAACTGGAACACCACTGAAAGTCACACTTCCATTGTCACAAAGCTGGGAAGTTCTCCATCTGTGCAGCCTGATGGCCAATAACACAAGGAGGAAGGTCAAGAACAAGCAGGAAACAAAAGCCACTGCAACCACCAGATAGAAAGTGAGATCTGAAGGGGGATCTATGGGAGCTGAGATGCTGCTGAGATCTGAGAGCATTTCAGGAATGCTGTCGGCCAGCATCACAGTGACTGTGACGGAGGCAGAGAGAGGGGGCTGCCCATTGTCCTTCACCAAAACCACCAGGCTTTGCTTGAGGGTATCTTTCTCCAGAAAGAAGCGTGTTGTCCTGATCTCTCCAGTATGAAGTCCCAAAGTGAAGAGCCCTGGCTCTGTGGCCTTGGTCAGCTGGTAGGAGAGCCAGGCATTCTGGCCAGAATCCGCATCCACGGCCACCACCTTAGTGACCAGGTAGCCTGGCTCAGAGGAGCGAGGGGCCAGCTCTATCCCAGTGGAGCCATCGGTGGGAGGGGAGGGGTAGAGGATTTCTGGAGCATTGTCATTCTGATCCAGGATGAAGAGGGTCACAGAGACGTTAGAGCTCAGTGATGGGGAGCCCCCATCCTGGGCCTTGACCAGGAACCGAATCTCCCGGATCTCTTCATAATCAAAGGAGTTCAGGGCATAGACAACTCCAGTTTCAGAGTTAATGGAGAGGTAAGAGGAGAGGAGAGACTCTCTTATTTGGCCTTCAGTTATGGAATAGCTTATTCTGGCATTCTCTTCCCAGTCTGGATCATTTGCCTTTAACGATATAATAGAAGCTCCTCTTGGATTATTTTCGAGGAGATAAGAGGTATAAGATGATTTGACAAATACTGGAGGGTTGTCATTTATGTCTAGCACCTTCAGTAAAATAATCTCAGAGGTACAAAGTGTTGGAATGCCTTCATCGCTTGCCATAATGGTAATATTGTAAGCTGCCATTTCTTCCCTATCAAGACTTCTCTCTGTCACTAAAGTATAAAAATCATCTTGTGTTTTCTTCAGCTGAAAGGGAAGGTTGCTGGGAATTGAACATGTAACCTGCCCATTCACTCCTGAATCTCTGTCCTGTACATTTAAAATGGCAACAATAGTTCCTGTTGGCGAATTTTCCGGGACAGAACTGATTGCAAAGGTCATTGTTAATTCTGGTGCATTGTCATTCAAGTCTGTAACAAAGATCAAAACTTTTGATCTGTCACTCAGGCCACCACCATCTATGGCTTGCACCTTAAATTCATAAAAGGATGATTTCTCATAGTCAAGGTTCCCTATAAGAATGATTTCTCCAGTTGTGGAATTCAACAGAAAAATCTGGGATATTTTCTTTGTGATTTCTTGGAAAGAGTATTTTACCTCCCCATTGATACCTTCATCTGGATCAGTTGCTCTTATTGTAGCCACAGTGGACCACTTGGGAATGTTCTCCTTGACACTCACTTCATACACTGGTTGGCTGAAAGCTGGTGCATTGTCATTTGCATCAAGAACAATGATGTGGATCTGCAATATGCCAGACTTGACTGGATCACCCCCATCTGTAGCTATCAGGATTAGATCATAGATGGATTGCTCCTCCCTGTCCAGAGGTTTCTCCAACACCAATTCAGGCTGCTTGGCACCATTTTCTCTTTGTACCTCCAGAGAAAAATGATTACTGCCTGTGAGTTCATAGCTCTGAACAGAATTTATGCCCAGATCTGGATCCTGAGCTTTGGGAAGAAGAAATCGTTCTGTGAGTGTTGTTGTCTCAGAAATTTCAATTTTCCATTCTTTTGATAGAAACTGAGGAGCATTATCATTTATATCTGTGATTTCCACTTCAACGCTATAAAGTTTTAATTTACTTTCAACAAGAACCTGCAACTTTAGCATGCATTTGTCTACCTCTGCACAAATTTCCTCTCTGTCTATTCTCTCAGAAATTTGTAGGTGCCCATTGTTGACATTCAAAGCAAAATACTGAATCATACCTTTACTAGTGACAATGCGGAGTCCATGATCTAAGAGTCGCTTTATGTCCATTCCTAAGTCCTTTGCAATATTTCCAACAAAGGAACCTTTCTGCATCTCTTCAGGGATGGAATAGTGGATCTGCTCAGAAACTGCCTTCCAGGCAAACAGCATGAGAATAAGACATTGCAGGTTTCCTCCTCTGGAATACCATGGCATCTGAGTTCCTTCCATTCTTTTATTGTGGATAAATGACCTTGGTTCCTGTTGAAAATCTCTTCTAATAATTGCTAAAAAATTTCCCCTTCTGCTGCTGCTGTTTCTGGTTTGAAAAACACCGCAGCCAGATTGTTTCTACCTAAAACTCATCACTGCATAATTCTTGATGCTGTTTCCGCCAGGCTCATCTCTTGATTTTCTGTGTGCTTGAATAGAATATCCTATTCTAGACAGCAGGACCTTTGAAGTTTTTTCCTTATTGGGCAACAGCGACACCTGGAGGCTCAACTCAAAACTGCGGAAGCCTCATTGGCATATTAAAGATACAGTTGCTTAGGTGAATGTTATCTTTCTTTAATTTATATCAGGCAATATTATCAGATTAATAAGAATTGTGATTAATGTTTTGTCCAGAAAAGAAAGACACATATGATCCATTATCATTATTATTTCCTTGTCTTCAAAAGATACTCTTCAAAGGTGCTATAGGTTAACTTTTTTCCCCATCGGTAGTCTCATGTTCCAATAATATTAAATATTAAATGAATGAAGATCACTGTTTGTCATCCGAGTACAACTAAGACTGAGGAAATAAAGGTGGCAACAAGAGTGATACTCAACAATTTAATATTTAATAGTATTTAAATACATGAAAGAAAGCATTAGTTAGCCATAAGAAAACATGCAATTTTAGTACATGGAAGTCAGCAGGCTTATCTGTGCCTGCTGGTCTACCAGCTACACTTCTCCTGTCTACACATTCCCTGTCCAAATTAGCAAAGATCTGCTCTTCCATCTCCTTCTTCTCAAAGTTAACCATCTCCCATTTCTGTACCATATCTTGTAATTGTGTGCTTCTGTTCTTCATTTGCCATCCTCTTTCTTTACACATATCTATTTTTCCCCACAGTGCTGTATACTGGTAACCATAGCTCTGTGTTTTTTCATGGATGTGATTCATGGGAACCATTATGTTAGGACTATATGACAATTGATGATATGAAGATCACAAGCACATCATTTTGGATGCTAAAAGCGAATGAGCAGAATTCTCTATTTGTGTGAGAAGCCAAAGGTCCTGACACCTGGACGCCTACGATTACGGTACAGTTTGTTACTTTCCCCCTTACTGTGAACATAAGCTCATCTACCGTCCAGTTGGTGAGATCCTGAATTAACACGACAATGTGCCTTACTGAACTCATATACAGCTAATAAATGCACAACTTTTTCTTGCAAATCATTAACGTCATTCATCTTTCCAGAACAATGAGAGCGGATTCCTGAACGGAGTTGATGTCAGATTTTGGAGCAGAACAAAACTGAGCACGCACCATCCATCTATCCATTTCTATATACCTTTTGTACCCATCTGGTTGTGAAATTATTAATCTATGGCTATGAATAGTGGGAGTAACACTCAAATGCATTACTTAAGGGAATACTATAGTTTGCTGGTCCAACACAATCATAAAGAAACTGAACTAAACTACAGATCAGGAAATCCTTCTTCAAATCTTCCATCAGACATGAACCTTAATAAATTATTTTAGCTTCAGCTCTTTTCCCATTGCACAGGAAAAGAGTAATACTGAGTTGTTCCAGAATATTGGACCAGAATGTGGAAAGATGCTTTTTAAAAGCAATTTGCTATGTAGTTTGTTGCAAAGCCATTGAAAATTTTCCACTATATGTTATCTTTTTAAACAAAAAACCTTTAGGATTCGTAAGAGAATAGCAGAAAGTTTGGAATTCTTCTGTTCAGTATGTCCCTAAAACCATCTGAAATGCTTAAAAGAAACTAGAAAATGTTACTAGCTACACCAAGAGCAAAATAACTCCCACTCATTGCAAAACTTTTACATCACATTACAGGACTTTAGGAATAGACACAAATTATATTGGTATGGGATTCTATCCATGGGCTTCACGATCCCTTTAGATGCTTATAGCACCATGTATGTTGAAAATTTAGGCGTCCACAGTTGGCAGACTGATATCGTAGAGGTAGAGACTGTGGAGTTTCGACACTCAAAACAGGACGGGTTGCAGGGCAGATCTAGGTTCCCCCAGAAACATTAAAAGTGCAGCCTTAGTTTGCCTCCAGACAAGGCAAATATGGTAGAAAGCTGTGGTCTTTTTTTTTTTTTGTGGTTCTGTTTTTGTTTTGTTTTTAAATATCCAAATGGCAATTCTCTTCTCCAAGACTATTTTCTGACAATTCCCAGCACCAGTAGCATCATTTTATGCCAACCTTGAGAGGGATTTTTTTTCCATTCTGATAGCTATTGGAACAATATGTTCTGCTTTTCCTCCTTGCTTGTTTTAAAAAAAGTATTAGAGTATTACAATGAATGAATGAAATGTATAAGTCTAGATTAAAAAACAAAACAGAGGATTATTTGCCCTTCATATCATAGGACCGAGCCCCAGTTATTTTTTTTGTTATTTTTTTTTGAAGAGCCCTAAAACAGATCCTTGGAACTGCTACAAACAGCCCCAAAAAGATGGAACAAGAAGCATCAACAGCAAAACCCAGCAGAACCTAACAAGCTATATCACAGGAACTTGAATTTGTTTAGACCAATCTGGAAGATCCTTTAGTGACAAGAATACTGTGGGATATTTTGTGCAGGAACAGCGTGGCATGTTGTGAGGCCATGCCTGGCAGTGACTGGCATTTCAAAGCCATGTGGACAGGTTTGTCTCTGCCTAGATGCCTCTTTCTCTGATTTATTTTGTGGAGTGAGATTGGACTGTCACAGGCTGGGAAACTATGGAGGAATTTCTATTCCATATCAGAAACATAGACAGTTTTTCTTAATCTTTCTTATCTGTTCTGTCATCTTCCCATCTACAAATGGATAAAATTTTTATATTCTAAATTTGAGTTTATTTAAACATTCAAGTGATATTTATGAATATATACTTTGCTGTATGAAGCCTTTCTCTTATTCTCTACTAAGGACAGAATGCTATTAGAAAGCATGTCACCAGAAACCTGTTACTGGGTGGTAGAGAGAACCAAAATGAAGATTTGCTGATTTCATGTCCTGCTTGGGGCTGCCAGGAATCTTCTAAGTTACACCTGAGACGGAAAGAACATGTTTGGATTTCGATTGGGCATACCAGTGCTTCTCTTATACAGGTGGATTTACCTCAGGGTTTACCAGGTGTCCACACAATTCAACATAAAACGAATTGCACAGCACACAAAAGACGTGACATTAAATCATATTCTGTCAGTAAGGTCCTAAGGACTGAACGTTCTCTAATTTCTCTTTGTTTTTCATTCAGTATATATGGAAATCCTTGTTAACTAAATCACCAGTTCCTGTCCACCCTAGAAACCACCAAATTCTCTATTAATATTCTGAATTAAAGAAAAAATTATAGGAAAGAGATCAGCAAAAAGTAACTATCTCTAAGTCCCTTTGATTTAAAAGGGAAAGAAATTGCTAAAATCTCGCACTAAATACATAGGAAATTAATTTTTAAAAAGTAGAAGAGGATCAGAAAGTGACTTTACTATTCAATAATAGTGAGCTGTACAAGTCCTTCACATGTAGCAGGATATTTTCTGTTTCCCCGCTTCCCTCCATTCAAAAATTGTGTAATATCATATCTCAAACATAACATTTGCATTCTTTGCTAATTTCAATAATATAATGCCATGCATTAAACCTGACATCTGCAATTTTCATCATGCTATTGTTCTGATTTATAAGATTAAAGAAAAAAAATAAAGTACCCTTAACATGAGATACTTCACCCCCATGCAATACCATGCCATCCCACAGACAGAAAAGCAAGGAAAGAAAGAAAAAGAAGGTGAAGAAAACATGGGGAATACATTATGCATAAAATCAGCAAAGTCAAGATGGCACTGAAAGCAACAGAGAAGAATGAAATAACTTCCAAAAGTAATAAAAGGCTTTAAGACTCATCTTTTCACTCATCTAAACAGGTTTGCTCACCTGGACTACAATGGGATCACTATTAATCAAATTTTGATCTTCACCAGATATAGCAGGATCCTTCCCATCCAAAATCTGTTGATTGCTCAAAGTACCTGAATAATTTGTCTTGAAATGATTACACTGGCTCTTCCTAGAGTCTGTGGTCAGGGAAACCTCACGGCAATAAGACTGAAGAAAGGCACGGACTCCATCAATCCCCACAAACTGGGAGACAGGAACACCACTGAAGTTAATACTCCCTGAATGAGACAGATGTGAATTTCTCCATCTGTGGAGCCTGATGGCCAATAAGACAAGGAGGAAGGTCAAGAACAGGCAGGAGACAAAAGCCACTGCAACTACCAGGTAGAAGGTGAGATCCAAAGGGGAATCTACAGGGGCTGAGATGCTGCTGAGATCTGAGAGCATTTCAGGAATATTGTCAGCCAGCACCACGGTGACTGTGACGGAGGCAGAGAGAGGGGGTTGCCCATTGTCCTTCACCAAAACCACCAGGCTTTGCTTCAGGGCGTCTTTCTCCAAAAAGAACCGGGCGGTCCTAATCTCTCCAGTGTGGAGTCCCAGAGTGAAGAGCCCTGGCTCCGTGGCCCTGGTCAGCTGGTAGGAGAGCCAGGCATTCTGACCAGAATCCGCATCCACGGCCACCACCTTAGTGACCAGGTAGCCTGGCTCAGAGGAGCGAGGGGCCAGCTCTATCCCAGTGGAGCCATCGGTGGGAGGGGAGGGGTAGAGGATTTCTGGAGCATTGTCGTTCTGATCCAGGATGAAGAGGGTCACGGAAACGTTAGAGCTGAGTGGTGGGGAGCCCCCATCCTGGGCCAAGACTTGGAACTGAATCTCCCGGATCTCTTCATAATCAAAGGAGTTCAGGGCATAAACAACCCCAGTCTCAGAGTTAATGGAGAGATAAGAGGAGAGGAGAGACTCTCTTATTTGACCTTCAGTTATGGAATAGCTTATTCTGGCATTTGCTTCCGAATCCAAATCATTTGCTTTTAGGAAAAAGATGGAAGCTCCTCTTGGATTATTTTCTTGGAGATAAGAGGTGTAAGATGATTTGGTGAATACCGGAGGGTTGTCATTTGTATCTAAGACCTTCAGTGAAATAATCTCAGTGGTAGAGAGTGTTGGAGTGCCTTCATCACTTGCCGTAATGGTAATATTGTAAGCTGCCATTTCTTCCCTGTCGAGACTTGTCTCTGTCACTAAAGTGTAAAATTCATCTTCTGTTTTCTTCAGCTGAAAGGGAAGGTTGCTGGGAATTGAACATGTAACCTGCCCATTCACTCCTGAATCTCTGTCTTGTACATTTAAGATGGCAACTGTAGTTCCTGTTGGTGAATTCTCAGGGACTGAACTGATTGCAAAGGTCATTGTTAATTCTGGTGCATTGTCATTCAAGTCTGTAACAAAGATCAAAACTTTTGATCTGTCTCTCAGGCCACCTCCATCTATGGCTTGCACATTAAATTCATAAAAGGATGATTTCTCATAGTCAAGGTTCCCTACAAGAATAATTTCTCCAGTTGTGGAATTCAACAGAAAAATCTCGGATATCTTCTTTGTGATTCCTTCAAAAGAGTATGTTACATGGCCACTGATTCCTTCATCTGGATCAGTTGCTCTTATTGTAGCCACAGTGGACCACTTGGGAATGTTCTCCTTGACACTCACTTCATACACTGGTTGGCTGAAAGCTGGCGCATTGTCATTTGCATCAAGAACAATGATGTGGATCTGCAATGTGCCAGACTTGACTGGATCACCCCCATCTGTAGCTATCAGGATTAGATCATAGATGGATTGTTCCTCCCTGTCCAGAGGTTTCTCCAACACCAATTCAGGCTGCTTGGCACCATTTTCTCCTCTTTGTACTACCAGAGAAAAATGATTACTGCCTGTGAGTTCATAGCTGTGAACAGAATTTATGCCCAGATCTGGATCCTGAGCTTTGGGAAGAAGAAACCGTTCCGTGAGTGTTGTTGTCTCACTCATTTTCATTTTCCATTCTTTTGATTGAAATTGAGGGGCATTATCATTTACGTCTGTGATTTCTACTTCAACACTGTACAGTTTTAATTTACTTTCAACAAGAACCTGCAACTTTAGCATGCATTTCTCTGACTCTCCACAGATTTCCTCTCTGTCTATTCTCTCAGAAACTTGTAAGTGTCCATTGTTGACATTCAAAGCAAAATACTGAATCATACCTTTACTAGTAACAATGCGGAGTCTGTGGTCTGAGAGTTGCTTTCTGTCCATTCCTAGGTCCTTCTCAATATTCCCGACAAAGGAACCTTTCTGCATCTCTTCAGGAATGGAATAGTGGATCTGCTCAGAAACTGCCTTCCAGGCAAACAGCATGAGAATAAGGCATTGTAGGTTTCCTCCTCTGGAATACCATGGCATCTGAGTTCCTTCCATTCTTTTATTGTGGATGAATGACCTTGGTTCCTGTTGAAAACCTCTTCTAATAATTGCTAAAAAATTTCCCCTTCTGCTGCTGCTGTTTCTGGTTTGAAAAACACCGCAGCCAGATTGTTTCTACCTAAAACTCATCACCGCATAATTCTTGATGCTGTTTCAGCCAGGCTCATCTCCTGATTTTCTGTGTGCTTGAATAGAATATCCTATTCTAGACAGCAGGACCTTTCAAGTTTTTTCCTTATTGGGCAACAGCGACACCTGGAGGCTCAACTCAAAACTGCGGAAGCCTCACTGGCATATTAAAGATACAGTTGCTTGAGAGAACGTTGTCTTTCTTTATTTCAGTCAGTATTGACAGATTAATAGGAATTCTGATGGATGTTTTTTTTCCAGAAAAGAAAGACAAATATGATCCATTATCCTTATCTTTATCTTTATCCTCATCCTTGCCTTGAAAAGGTACTCTTTAAAGGTACAATAGGTTAACTTGTTTTTTCTATAAGTAGTTTAAGTTCCAATAATATCAAATATTAAATGAATGAAGATCATTTTTCCTCATTTGAAAACAACTAAGACTGGGGATATAAACATGGCAACAATGATTTACTATTTAATAGTATTTAGATACATGAAAGAAAGCATGCAATTTTAATACTTGGAGGTCAGCATACTCAACTGTGCCTGCTGGTCTAACAACTACAGCTCTCCACTCTTTCTCCAAATTTGCAAAGACCCACTCCTCTATCTATCTCCTTCTTCTCAAAGTTAACAGTCTCCCATTTCTGTACCATATCTTGCAATTTTGTGCTCCTGTTCTTCATTTGCCATCCTCTTTCTTTTCACATGTCTATTTTTCCCCACAGTGCTGCATACTGGTAACCATAGCTCTGTGTTTTTTCATGGATGTGATTCATGGGAACCATTATGTTAGGACTATATGATGATTGATTATATGAAGATCACAAGCACATCATCTTGGATGCTAAAAGCTAATGAGCAGAATCCCCTATTTGTGTGAGAAGCCAAAGGTCCTGACACCTGGACACCTACGATTACGGTACAGTTTGTTACCTTCCCCCTTACTGTGAACATAAGCCCATCTCGTGTCCAGTTGGTGAGATCCTGAATTGATTAACAGGACAATGTGCCTTATTGAACTCATATACAGCTAATAAATGCACAACTTTTTCTTGCAAATCATTAACGTCATTCATCTTTCCAGAACAATGAGAGTGGATTCCTGAAGGGAGTTGATGTCAGATTTTGGAGCAGAACAAAACTGAGCACGCACCATCCATCTATCCATTTCTATACATCTTTTGTACCCATCTGGTTGTGAAATTATTAATCTATGGCTATGAATAGTGGGAGTAACACTCAAATGCATTACTTAAGGGAATACTATAGTTTGCTGGTCCAACGCAATCATAAAGAAATTGAACTAAACTACAGATCAGGAAATCCTTCTTCAAATCTTCCATCAGACATGAACCTTAATAAATTATTTTAGCTTCAGCTCTTTTCCCATTGCACAGGAAAAGAGTAATACTGAGTTGTTCCAGAATATTGGACCAGAATGTGGAAAGATGCTTTTTAAAAGCAGTTTGCTATGTAGTTTGTTGCAAAGCCATTGAAAATTTTCCACTATATGTTATCTTTTTAAACAAAAAACCTTTAGGATTCGTAAGAGAATAGTAGAAAGTTTGGAATTCTTCTGTTCAGTATGTCCCTAAAACCATCTGAAATGCTTAAAAGAAACTAGAAAATGTTACTAGCTACACCAAGAGCAAAATAACTCCCACTCATTGCAAAACTTTTACATCACATTACAGGACTTTAGGAATAGACACAAATTATATTGGTATGGGATTCTATCCATGGGCTTCACGATCCCTTTAGATGCTTATAGCACCATGTATGTTGAAAATTTAGGCATCCACAGCTGGCAGACTGATATCATAGAGGTAGGGACTGTGGAGTTTCAACACTCAAAACAGGACAGGTTGCAGGGCAGATCTAGGTTCCCCCAGAAACATTAAAAGTGCAGCCTTAGTTTGCCTCCAGACAAGGCAAATATGGTAGAAAGCTGTGGTCTTTTTTTTTTTTGTGGTTCTGTTTTTGTTTCGTTTTTAAATATCCAAATGGCAATTCTCTTCTCCAAGACTATATTCTGACAATTCTGAGCAATAGTAGCACCATTTTATGCCAACCTTGAATTAGAGTATTACAACGAATCAATGAAATGTACAAGTCTATATATTTAAAAAAATCTGTTAGAGGACTATCTGCTCTTCATATCATAAACCAGGTCCTGGTTATTTTTTTCTTTCTTTCTTGGAAAAGCCCTGAAACAGATCCTTGGAATTGCTATAAACAGCTCCCCAAAATAGAAAAAGAAGCAGTGACAGCAAAACCCAGCACAACCTAACAAGCTATATCACAAAAACTCACCACTTGTTTAGACCAATCTGGAAGATCCTTTAGTGACAAAAATACCATGGGATATTTTGTGCAGCGACAGTTTTGTACGTTGTGGGGCCATACTTGGCAGTGACCGGCATTTCAAAGCCATGCAGACAGGCTTATCTCTGCCTAGATGCCTCCGTCTCTGATTTCTTTTGTGGAGTGAGATTGGACTCACACAGGCTGGGAAATTATGGAGGAATTTGTATAACACATTACGAATATAGGACAGTTTTTAAAATCTTAGCTATCTGTTCTGTCCTCTTCCCATCTACAAACTGAGAAAATTTGGTTTTACATCCTATTTACTACAGCATTCGAGTGAAATATATGAAGGATTTCCCTTATTCTACTAATGGTACAATGTTATTTGAAAATTTGCTTCCAAAAACTCATTACTAGGTGCTGGAGTGAACCAAAAGGAAGATTTGCTGATTTCATGCCCTACTTGGGCCTGCCTGGAACCTTCTGAGTTACACCTTGACCACTGTTGGAAAGAACAGGTTTGGATTTTGATTGGACACATCAGTGTTCCTCTTATATAGGTGGATTTACCTCAGGGTTTACCAGGTGTCCACACAATTCAACATAAAACAAATTGCACAGCACACAAAAGATGTGACATTAAATCATTAAATGATCAGTACAGTCCTAAGCACTTCACATTCTCCAATTTGTTCTGTTTTTCATTCAGTATATGTTGAGGTCAAGCCTTGGGGAGAGGCAGGGAATAAATAAAAATTATTGTTATAATGTTATTATTAACTAAATCACCAGTTCCTGTCCACTCTAGAAACGTATACCATCAAATTCTCTATTAATATTCTGAGTTAAAGAAAAACATATAAGAAAGGAATGAGCAAAAAGTAATTACCGCTAATCCCTTTGATTTCAAAGGGAAACAAATTGTTTAATTCTCCAACAAAATACCTCAATTTCTGTGTTTTGCAGTTATGCTATTTAAATATTTGCTTTCTAAAATTAATTTTAAAAAAGCAGGAGAACAGAAAGTGACTTTACTATGCAATAATAGCAAGCTGTACAAGTCCATCTCAAGTAGCACGATTTTTTTTCTTTTCCCCCTTCTCTCCATTCAAAAATTGTATAATACCACATCTTAGACATAACACTTGCATTCTTTGCTAATTTCAATAATATATTCATAATACATTTGCCATGTATTGAACCTGATATCTTCAGTTTTCATCATGCTATTGTTCTTATTTATAAGTATAATAAAAAAAATAAAATAAAATATATTTAACACGAGATACTTCCTCCCCATGCAACCCCGTGCAACCATGTGCCATCCCACAGAAAGAAAAGCAAGGAAAGAAAGAAACGGAAGGTGAAGAAAACATGGGGAATACATTATGCATAAAATCAGCAAAGTCAAGATGGCACTGAAAGCAACAGAGAAGAATGAAATAACTTCCAAAAGTAATAAAAGGCTTTAAGACTCATCTTTTCACTCATCTAAACAGGTTTGCTCACCTGGACTACAATGGGATCACCATTAATCAAATTTTGATCTTCACCAGATATAGCAGGATCCTTCCCATCCAAAATCTGTTGATTGCTCAAAGTACCTGAATAATTTGTCTTGAAATGATTACACTGGCTCTTCCTAGAGTCTGTGGTCAGGGAAACCTCACGGCAATAAGACTGAAGAAAGGCACGGACTCCATCAATCCCCACAAACTGGGAGACAGGAACACCACTGAAGTTAATACTCCCTGAATGAGACAGATGTGAATTTCTCCATCTGTGGAGCCTGATGGCCAATAAGACAAGGAGGAAGGTCAAGAACAGGCAGGAGACAAAAGCCACTGCAACTACCAGATAGAAGGTGAGATCCGAAGGGGGATCTATAGGAGCTGAGATGTTGCTCAGATCTGAGAGCATTTCAGGAATACTGTCAGCCAGCACCACGGTGACTGTGACGGAGGCAGAGAGAGGGGGCTGCCCATTGTCCTTCACCAAAACCACCAGGCTTTGCTTCAGGGCGTCTTTCTCCAAAAAGAACCGAGTGGTCCTGATCTCTCCAGTGTGGAGTCCCAGAGTGAAGAGCCCTGGCTCCGTGGCCTTGGTCAGCTGGTAGGAGAGCCAGGCATTCTGGCCAGAATCCGCATCCACGGCCACCACCTTAGTGACCAGGTAGCCTGGCTCAGAGGAGCGAGGGGCCAGCTCTATCCCAGTGGAGCCATCGGTGGGAGGGGAGGGGTAGAGGATTTCTGGAGCATTGTCATTCTGATCCAGGATGAAGAGGGTCACGGAGACGTTAGAGCTGAGTGGTGGGGAGCCCCCATCCTGGGCCTTGACCAGGAAACAAACTTCTTGGATCTTTTCATAATCAAAGGAGTTCAGGGCATAGACAACCCCAGTCTCAGAGTTTATGGACAGATAGGAGGAGAGATCAAAATCACCTGTTTGTTTTTCAGTGATCGAATAAGTTATTCTGGCATTCTCCTCCCAATCTGGATCATTTGCCCTTAAGGAAAAGATCAGTGTCCCTCTATTGTTATTTTCTATTAAGTAAAAAATGTACTCTGATTTTTCAAAGACTGGAGGGTTGTCATTTGTATCTAAAAGATGCAGTGCAATTACTGTGGTTGTAGAAAGAGGAGGAATTCCATGATCAGTAGCAGTGATGGTGATATTGAAGGCTGGCACATGTTCCCTGTCAAGGACGTCATTTGTCACCAAACTGTAAAAGTTATCAGTGGAACTCTTCAGCTGGAAAGGGAGGTTACTGGTGACTGAGCAGGTGATTTGTCCATTGACTTCTGAATCCTGATCTTGAACATTTAAAATTGCAATAACAGTTCCAGGTGGTGAACTTTCCAATATGGAGTTGGTGACAAAGGTAACTATCAGTTCAGGTGCATTATCATTAAGATCAGTAACAGTGATAATAACCTTTGCTCTGTCACTCAGCCCTCCCCTATCTTTGGCTTCTACTTCAAATTGATGTAAAGAAGACACCTCATAATCAAGTCTGCCTGTAAGAGAAATTTCACCAATTGTTGAATTAAGGAGAAATACAGAAAAATCAGATTTTGTCATCTTCTTGAAGGAGTATTTCACTTCCCCATTTATTCCTTCATCTTGATCTGTGGCATTTACTGTAAGTAAAATAGATCCTTTAGGAATATTCTCTTTGACAGTCACTTCATAGATCGGTTGACTGAAAACAGGTGCATTGTCATTCGCATCCAGAACTCTTACTTTGATTTGCACAGTGCCAGATCTGACTGGATCACCTCCATCAGTAGCTGTGAGGATTAGCTCATAATCTGATTGCTCTTCCCTGTCCAAAGGCTCTTTTAATACCAGTTCAATATGTTGGAAACCATTTTCTCCCTTTTGAACATCCAGGAAAAATTTATCGCTACCTGTGAGTTGGTAGCCCTGGATAGAATTTATCCCCAAATCTGGATCTTGAGCTTCTGTTAGAGGGACTCGAAATCCAGGTGCAGACATCTCACTAATCTCCAACTCCTGTTCCATTACAGGGAACTGTGGAGCATTATCATTTATATCTATAATTTCAACTTCTGCTCCATAAAGTTTTAATTTATTCTCATTAAGAACTTGGAATTTTAAGATGCACTTTTCTGACCTTCCACAGATTTCCTCTCTATCAATTCTCTCAGAAATTTGCAAATGGCCATTGTGAGCATTTAAAGCAAAATACTGAAATTTACCTACACTGGGAATGATACGTAGTCCGTGGTCTGAAACTTGTTTCCCATCCACTCCTAGGTCCTTCGCAATATTCCCCACAAAGGAGCCTTTCTGCATCTCCTCTGAAATAGCATAGTGGATCTCTCCAGGAACTGCCCTCCAAGCAAAGATCATGATAATAAAGCATTGCAGGATTTCCTTTCTGCAAATCCTTGACCTCAGAATGTTCTCCATTCTTGAACAGCTGGATAAATTTCCCTGTCTCTTGTTGGAATGATATCGTGTCCAAAGGAGATCTGAATTCAAAATGTACCTCTGTTTTGTTCTTCGTTCTGTCAGCCAGCCTTTTTTAAAAAAGTTAATTTCTTCCCCTGTATGTAAGAGAACAGCAATGCCGGATTGGGTGGATATTCACTTCTCTTCCTTATTGGTGAAGAGTGACACCCAGAGGCTCAGCACCAAACTGCAATAACTTCACTTTCAAATACTGTATTTTCAGTTATGAAATAGGACTTCACCACATTGGGTCCCCAAAAATTAAGTTAAATTTCATCTCGTGTAGAAAGAAGTTTACCAAAATGCATATACAGCTAAAGAGCTTATGAATATTTTATCTATTAATAGTTACTTTTTTCTCAGAATTCCCCCCAGAGAACTAGCCTGACTGCTTTTATTGCTATATACCCAAGTCGAATGTCCAGAAGAAACCTTTTCTATTTTTCCAACAGTGTTATTCATAGGCTTTTCCAGATAACTACTTTGAACAAAGGATCAGGAAGTCTGAGCCTACAATCTTTCTTGCTTTCTTCACTTGTCAGCCTATTATCAAAAGCTATTTTAGTTATTCTTCAAAACCAACTTTTAAGAGTGGCCATGCCTTTCATTATTAGCAGATTAAAATGCCTTCCTTGAATTTAACTGTCTGCTTAAGCGTCCTAAGTCTTCCACCTGGCCTTGCTCTGTATCTATTTATCTCTTTATGTATCTATCTTCTACACCCATTTTCTCACCCAGATTTCTTCAACCTTTTCCTACAGGGCTCTTCCCTCTTCCTTCTGAGTTTGACCATTCATATTAATTTCCTCAGGGCTGACTTTCCTCCATCTGTCATCTGTGCATTTGATTCCTGTTGCTCTGTGGTTTATCTTGGACAGAACTATTTTGCTCTCTGGCACTGTGCCCTTCCTTTCTCTGCTCCATTTATCTTCTTTTTTTCTAACTTACCTTTCTCCACTTTCAGTGAACCTGAGGCCCATCTCTATATGTCTTCTTCAGGATCCTACTATTGCTTCACTTCTCTAGGCTTTTCCATTTTCAGACTAAATTGTTTGTTTTGAGAGCAGTGCAACAGCGTCGAGGAGACTGACGGTGATTTTCTGATGGAGAGGGCTATTGCAGCCAGCCTTCTCCCAAGAGACTGTGTAGGTATTCCATCTCTCTCTACAAGGCCATGTCCACACTAGACTGTTGTAGCGCTATTATTCCACTTTCAACATCCTATGGAAACTGTAAACAGTACACTGCAACTGGAAACAGTAAACTGCAAACCCCAGGATTCCATAGGATGTTGAAAGTGGAACAATAGCACTATAACAGTCTAGTGCAGAAATGGCCCTAAACAGGTATTCTGCAGTACAAAAAAGGGATGGAAGTGCGACTCACATTCCCTGATAACATTCCATTAATAAGGCGGAGCAATTGCACAAGAGAAGCTCAAGCAAGCTATGTGAACACTCTAGATCTTGCAGAAATGGAAGGATTATAACAGCCATCTCCCCCTTCTTTGTCAAAAAGAAAATTAAATTTAAAAAAATGTACTTGATAATTAAGCCCATTACATCATATTACCAAATTACAAAGATGGTTAGAAAGATGTATACGTGCCTGTGCCAAATCAGTTCCTTGCTCGCTATCACATGGGGCTCTGTGTGTCTTCTGTGTGTATTATATGTCTGTCTTTCTCTCTCTAGCAAATACATTGATCAGTTTGTTAGACAGCAATAGTAGTTAATGTTCTGCTCTCTTAGAGACTGAATACAAGGGCAAGGAGGATAACATTCCAAACATCAAGGTTACTTTCAACATTAACCTTCATCTTTGACAAAGAAATAAGCACCACTATTGCATTTGGGAAAAATCAATCACCAGGAACAGATGGCATAGCAAAAGAGTTGCTTCAAGCTACAGAGACAGAATCTACTCTAGTTCCAACTAAAATGTGTCAAAAAAATACAGAAAAGAAAAGATTGGCTCACAGATTTGAAATACTCAATACACATTCTAATCCCCAAGAAAACTGGAGGAAGGGACATCAGCAATTTAAGATGCGCAGAAAGCACCATATGGCAGCAGAAAATAGCAAAGATTTGGAACAATTACTGAAGAAAGTTAAGGAAGAAAGTGCAAAGGCAGGTTTACCATTGAATATTAAGAAAGCAAAAATACTGACCACAGTTGATTTACATAACTTCAAAGCAAACAATGAAGACACTGAAATAGTTAAAGATTTCCCATGCCTTTGCTCAGTCATTAATCACAATGGAGTCTGCAGTCAAGAAGTCTGAAGAAGGCTGGGACTTGGGAAGGCAGGATTAGGGTACCAGACAAGATCTTGAAGTGTAAAGAAGAATCATTTTCAATTCCTCTATATCATTGTGAAAGCTGAACAGTGAAGAAAGCTGATAAGAAGAACATCAAGTCATTTGAAATGTGGTGCTGGAGAAGGGTTTTAAGGACTGCCAACAAAAACAAATGAACAGATCCTAGATCAAATTAAGCCTGAACAACTAAACTGAAGCTGTCATACTTTGGACATACATATCATGAGAAAATATCGTAGGGCCAAACTAGATGGCATGGTTTTTGAAGATCTGCTCTCCAACTGGGCAAAGATATCAGTTTTACATTGCATATGATTTTCATCACTGAAGGTAAACAAAAGCTTTATTTACAGGTCTGATTTCTAAGTTACTTATTTGTCAGGAAATCATATTGTATGCTAATGATGAGCATGAGGACTTAGACAAAAAGATCCCATTAGCACACATATGAGACAACGTTGAAGTTGAAATTGCCACAGCTGTATTGGTTATAGCCAGTGGTTCCCCAACTGTACTCTCCAGGTGTTTTGGCCTTCACCTCCCAGAATTCTTGACTCTTAGCCAAGTTGGCTGGGGCTTCTTCATGTCCAAAACACCTGGAGGAACAAAGTTTGGGAACTACTGTGTTACAGCTGTTAGCCTTCGTGTGGATCTAAGCAATGGGCAACCCACTGGCTATCTGCTAATGCCACTCTCTGGCAGACCTGTGGGTGATGGGATCCACATGGGCAGAAGCCACTTGTGGGGGTAGGCCGTAATATCAGCACCCTGAACTGGCCATGTCTACCAAGATACCCTGAGAGGATTCACAAAGTTGGGAAATGGGCACTACAGCCTTGACACATACACACATACCCTGTGGATCCAGCCCAATGTCTAACTGCCATCTCAAAAGCTGTGAAAGGCATAAAGTAGCCCACAATAGGATGTAACTACACCAGAATCCACAAGGGCAAGGCAAGTTAAAGGAGAGAGGATGGGAAGGCCCTTGAACGAAAGCTGTTTGGAGTCACAACCAGGGAGCACTTACATGATCTCCAGACAGACTGCAGGGAAGATTTATGGTACTTTTCCAACATCTCTACTGGGGAGTCTGCCTTTAGTCAGTGAACTAGCCTCCAGATTGGCTAATGTTTTCTACCATTTTCAGGAAGCCTGTGATTGCTGGAGGGCTCCATGAGAAGGTGATGCATTGCTGATTCCCTTCACCCTTGATCTCCCACAGCCAGGAATGGGGAAACACCCAAGGTTGGGAGCACATGCTTGCAGGAAGATAAAGGACTTAAGCATGATCAAGATGCATTCACCTTAAAATCAGATCTGTCCCAGATGAATCTGTTTTAGTTTAATTGCTCCCTTCTTGCATCTTCTGCAACCAGATAGCAAACTGACAAACGTTAATCTATTGCTTGTTTGAAATTTCTTTCATGCACTCAGTGAATGGTAGTGCAGTATGATAAAGAAAATTAAAAGCAGCTCTTGGCAGCAGGTAGAATTGGGTTTAGACATTGTTAAGCCACCTGATCCTGGTCAGAATTACAGGTGAGATTCCTGAAGCTGCTAGTTTGCTTTTTAATCACACAGCACACTTATTGGGAGAGGTAGGGAATATATGCATGGGCATTTTGGAAGGGAATGCCTAGAAGTCACTGTAAGAAAGAGGGGTTTCACTGACTGGAACTGGTTTGGATTAGAGTCTTTTCCCCCCCTTTGTTTCCTTATCTAATCTTCAATTGTGTGAGGAGAGAAGCCTGATTCTTTCCCTTTCAATTAAGGTAACAACAAGTCTATTGGGCCTCAAAGCAAGTATACACTCAGGGAGTTAAGGAAGAATAACATTTTGGATCTTGGGGCCTTTCCTCAGTACCCTCCCATCCTGGCATGGGGAGGAGAGAAGGACAGGACTGTGACGAGGCTTCTCCATGACATTGTCACAGTCTCATCCTTCTCCCATCTCCAGGTGGTGCAATCGCAGATTAAATTATTGATGGGTTCTCCCAACCAATGACATGCAGTCACACCACCATCCTGCACTTATCTGTCCTCTGGAAGCCCCAGAAGCACAATGGCTGTGCTTCCTGCCTCAGCACAGCCTGGAAAAGTACCCGGCTGTGCTGCGGAAGGAAGAGGCGTGGCCATTGCGCTTCCTTCAGCAGGGAGCCAGCCGGTGCGGAGGGGAGTGCTCCTGTTGCACTTCTTCCTGGCAGAGCCACTACAGGGATCCCCACCGGATGCCACCGCAAGAAGGTAAGCTGTGGAAAGGGACTTGGAATCAAATGGCTTTTGACAACATGGATTTTGCAGAGTTGCTTTCTCAAGAAGTGAAAAATATCTTTTTTCCACTGCATATGATTTTACTCATTTTGCCCTTCATTTCACAGTTGGTCACTAAAAGTAAATATCAGTTTGCAGGTCAGACTGCTGAGACAGGTATCTCTCCTTTGTTTATAGTTTAACCTTGATGATTTTTTTTCAGTGTAATTGCTCAGCCCTTGCTTTTTCTACAACCATAGAGGGAATCTGAAATAGCTGGTGTGCTTGCTAGTTAGCTGCTTGATAATTATTCCTCATTGCAAGATAGCGTATTATGTTAAAAATAAAAATGATAAATAGCAGCAGCTGTTGATAGCAATCAGAATCAGATGTAGATGCCGATATTATCCATAAGTATTGTGTTGCTGCTATCCCACTGTGTATCGAGGAGATGGTTAGAATGACAAGTAGGTGCCAGTCTTGTCTATATGTGCCTAATTGGTTCTACAGTCACAAAACACCAGTATGAAGGATATGCCTGCCTATTCACAGTTGTGACTGTCAAGTAAAATTCAGGATGCTTAGTGTTCCAACCTAGCTCGACTCAACCACCCTTTCCATCTGGATCTCCAGATCCCAAGTTCCATGCCTTATAGCAATTCACTACTGACATACTTGGAAGATCGCCTCCATACTAAAGGTCCAAAGTGGATTGTTCTCAGAATTGTAATCCCCCGTGGGTCCTTTGTTTTCTCCAGAATATACAACTCAAAAACAAAGTCAAAAACATAACGTCTCCTTCTACCCTTCAGTGGAATTAAAGAAGAAATTTGTGACCATTTAACAACCAACCCATCAGTTACTAAATTCATTCTTTTGAACACTGTTTGGTACTTACATTGCTCTTTAAATTTCTTAAAATACAGAATATTAGAGCACATATCCATTCGGTTTAAGTGGAAACTTGCAAAAAGAATCAAAGAAAGAAGCAATGCTCCCCACACTGATACCAATTGGACAGCATGCTCCTTCCTGTATTCTGCTGCTGCACAAGCCATTCAGCATGTGTCCACGGACCTCTAGGATTCCAACCCAGACTCTCCTTCTCTACAGCAGTGCCTCTGGAGCACTGCTGGTAAGGCCCTGCTCCTTCTTTGCTGTGTATTGCTGATGCTACATTATGGTCTTCACTGGTCACAAAGCAGGAGCAAAAGGAAAAAGGATGAACTGCTCTTTTTACTGAAACTGTTTCAAGGAGTGCTTTTGGGAAAAGTGCTTCAAGTGGGGGAAGGAAATTAAACTCACCGTGCCACTGGTCTCCATTTCAGAATTCAAATGGCTGCCTTCACTAAACATCAAGGAAATATCAGACTTCTCATTGCCAAGCACATTCTGTGCTATTTGGACACTGGGTTGCAGAAAAGCAAACTCATTTCTCCTTGACTCGGAGGACAGACAGATCTGGTAGGAATAAGGCAAAGTCCCATCCTCATAATTTGGGGGGAATATGGCTCCAGTCTTTGCTTGGGGGCCTGGGATAAAGCACTGAAGGAAAGTGGGGTTCCTTGACCTTTGGAATTTCATCACGAGGGTCAATATCACCGTTACCAGAAACAGGAAGGACACCAAAGCCAAAGCCAACACCAAGTAAAACTGTAGATCAGACGGAGACTCTGAGTCATTAGGTTGGGAGTTCATTTCTGGAAGGGCCTCCTGGAAGTTCTCTGCAAACACCAGGTTCACAGTCACGGTGGCCGAGAGAGGAGGATGCCCGTTATCCTTCACCATGACAACCAACTTCTGCTTCACAGCATCTCTCTCAAGTAACGCTCGGGCTGTTTGAATCTCTCCCGTGTGGGAGCCAATGGTGAAAAGGGAGGGCTCGGTGGCCTGCAGGAGATGGAAAGAGAGCCAAGAATTGTGTCCGGAGTCAGCATCCACCGCCACCACTTTTGTCACCGGATAGCCTGACTCAGCCGACCGAGGCACCATCTCAAAGACCAGCGAACCCACAGGGGCTTGGGAAGGGTACAGAATCTGGGGGGTGTTGTCATTCCTATCCAATACACACACTCTCACTGTGGCACCGCTACTCAGAGGAGGAGAGCCTCCATCTTGGGCCCTCACTTGAATCTGAAACTCCCTGAATTGTTCATAATCAAAGGAGCGTTGGGCATAGATGATTCCAGTCTCAGAGTTAATGGAGATATAGGAGGAAAGAGGCAAGTCTTCAATGTTGCTATTGAGAATGGAGTAAGTGATTCGGGCATTGCGGTCCAGATCTGGGTCAGAGGCCTTGACATGGAAAATGGAAACTCCAGAAGGGTTGTTCTCTAGAATGTAGGCAGTAAAGGAAGATTTTTCAAATGCTGGTGGGTTATCATTGATATCAGAGATCTGTATGGAGATGGTTTTGTGTGTGGAGAGAGGAGGTGTGCCTTTGTCTGTGGCTGTGATGGTGATATTATACTCTGGATCCCTTTCTCTGTCAAGGGGACCATCTGTGAGGAGTTTGAAGTAGTCATCTGAAGATGAGATGATCTGGAAAGGTAGAAGTTCCTCAAGATGGCAGGCTACTTCTCCATTTTCTCCAGAATCCTTGTCATGTACTTTGATGAGGGCAATCACAGCTCCAGGTGCAAGATCTTCAGGAATTGCGGTGGAGATGGAAGTAAGGATCACTTCTGGAGCATTGTCATTCTCATCGAGAACCTCAATTTCCACATTGCAGTGTGCCACCAAGCCACCTCCATCACTTGCCTGCATTATCATCACATAATTTTGTTTTTCCTCAAAATCAACATTCTCCGTAAGTATAATTGTTCCATCTCTGGAATCCACATTAAATATCTTCTCAATGCTATCTTTAATTTTACTAATAGTATAAGTGATCTCAGCATTTGATCCTTCATCACTGTCAGATGCTTTAACTTGAAGAACAGACATCCCTATTGGTGCATTCTCTTTTAGGCTTCCCCTATATATTGCCTGGGAGAAAACTGGTGCATTATCATTAATATCAGTTACTGTTATCAAGATTTTTGCTGTACCAGACTTTTTAATTTCTCCTCCATCCATGGCTGTGAGGACCATATGATATGCTTGTTTTTCTTCCCTGTCTAATTGCTTCTGCAGTACTAATTCTGCATACTTGCCACCATCTTTGGTCTCTTTGACTTCTAGCTTGAAATATGGAGGGGAGCTCAAATGATAATTCTGGAGGGAGTTTATTCCAATGTCATCATCTTCAGCAGCTCCCAAGATGAACCTTACTCCTGGAAGATTAGACTCACTCACTTTAAGATGAATATCTTCTGCTTGGAAACGTGGTGCATTATCATTGATATCTTGTATGAAAACCTTTACGTGGAAAATATTCAAAGGATTGCGTGCCACAATTTCTAATTTTATGACACAAATGGAAGATTTTTGACAAATCTCTTCCCTGTCTATCCTGTCCTTCACATACAGGTTTCCATTTTGTCCATTTAGTGCAAAATACTGCTTTGCTGAAGAAATCCTAAGCTTGCGGTTTGGCAAATCTCTGACCTCCAACCCCAAATCTTTAGCAAGATTCCCCACAAAGGAGTCTTTCTCTGCTTCTTCTAGCACTGAATAGTGAACCTGCTCAGACACCACACAGCAGAACACAGACCAGAGTATGAATAGAAGGAATACTTGCCTCAAATTGCCTTCCTTTATTGTCTCTGTGTACCTTATTTCCATTGTCACTACCATTGCTTCTTCTTCCTCCCTTCAAATGTCCCAGTGCTTTGCAGTAAAATAGCAGAAAAATGTTTGTCCTTATTAGCTGATTCTTAAGGAATGGAGATCCTTCCTTTCTGGAGCAGGTTTTAAATAAAGCCTTCTATTGGATCTCCTTACTGATCAGTTGAAATGTAATGGAAGGATATTGGTACGGGAAGCTTAAGTTTTTATCTCTACATGCTCCCTTGTTGTCTAACAGTGACACCCTGAGTCCACACAGGGAACTGTATTTGCAAAGAATTTCCACATCTCCACTGCTACTTTCCCTTGCTTTCCATGGAGAACATTAAGATTTCCATATATACTTTAATATTGTTTGATTATAATTTTACATCTTCTTCTTCATACAATCTGGCATTTAATTTTCACAATTCTTGGTGGTAGATTTGAATAAAAAAAGGTATCTGAAGAGAAAATAATGCACCCAGAAACCCCTCACAAAAAGCTCTGCCAGGATTCTGTTTCACAAGAATTCTGTGTTCATTTATTATCTGCCCATGATAACTCTTTTGTTGTTCCTCAACATATTTGTTTTATATTTTTTGTATTATCTTCCCTATGTTGGCCACCACTGCAAAAAGAGTGACATTTAGCTTTATGATATCAGTAAAATTTTGTGTGGTATGTTAATTTCAAAGGAAGCAAATTATTCTCTTTTCTCTCTCTGTTTTTCCAGGTGATCTCCAGTGGTCTTACCTGAGAGGACCCATATGCTTAATTCCTGTTGCTTTCCTATTTTATTATTACTTGTGTTCATTCATTTTTTTTATTATCAGTGCCTGCAAACATATATAATTCTTGTGTACTGGTTTGACATATGTGGTATTATATATAAATAGAGATGTTTATTATGTGAAGAGGAATCTTTTTTTAAAAAAAATGCATTCACAACATACAGTTTCCTGCCAAAGTTTCAACTTGTCAGGAATGTAAATGATTTATACAATTATAATGGCTCTGTATGGATAGATTGTTTTCTGCTATTATTTTATTGGAAAGAGCCATCTAACAGAGTAGTTTTGAATGTTGAGAACCTGGAATTAAGGAGGCCTGTCAGGCAGTTCATGGGGATTAGTTAGCAGCACACTATGACACATGTGCTAAGCAATTCACGGATGGTATTGCCTGTATTGCTCTAAGGTAGATGTGAATATAGCTTCAGCATCAGTGACTGATACTCCACCAGTCATTGGGTATCATTGTATAATAAGTTTTAATTACAGTGGCCCCTCCAGATCTGTGTGGGTTCCATTCCTGGGCTCCCCACAAATGGAAAAAAAAGTGAATGCTCACTTTCTATATTATTAAATGGCAGCAACGTTCACATGGATACTTCAGTGCATCCGCATGCACATTGCTGCCATTTTGAGTATAGGATGTGTTGCTTCATGTTAACTGGAAGTCACAGGTGCAAAAGTTGCCAATACTGTATTGCAGTTTGAAGACGTGGCTGTATCAGTTTAAAATGACAATATGGTTCTATGTAAAAGATTGGTCAAATATTTGTATAACACTGAATGCACAACCAATGAACAAACCTAACCTAATAAACCTAGCTAATAAACCAGTCCAGCAAGGAAGACTCATTCTTGGAAGCACCTTTTCACTGTAAACCAACTAGTGGACTGGAATCTATGGATAACTGTAGTATAGATTCTATACACATGTTATTCCCCCATGTCTGGATGCCCATTTCCAGTATGAACACCATTGCCATAAGATTGTACATATGACTATGGATGTGGGATTGGAAACTGTGCATGTAAAGTTAAGTATAGGGCTGGTGATTTATAGAAAGGATCTGGTACCATTTGTGCATGTAGTCAACATCAGTGTTGATGATGATTGGCTTTTCCAGTCCGGACAGATGAGAGCTTGCCATCTAATACTGAACGCTATTGTGAGCAGTTATTACTTGGTAGGACTGATCATTCATTATGTATCTTTAAAAACTGAAAATTCAAATTTCTTTTTACTATTGAAAGATTTATGTGAAATGTTGTTAGACCACTACTTAGTCTAAATACCCTTAAGACAGTTCCCAGCAGAATTTTAAACGATCTACAATATAAATTCAATAACAATAATAAAAATAAAATAAAAGCAGAAAAGGCTTCAGAAAACATGAAATAACTAGAGAAATTAACAGAAAATACAAGGGAACAAACTGTTTGGGTGTATCTAAATTACAGCATGACAGCTCTCTGGCAAAGCATTCTAAGTACTTCACTGAACTGCAAATTGCAGGATTACAAGGGATGGGGGAAAGCAGTTGAAATGGCACCAAAATGCTATAATCACAAAATATTGATATTTGTATGTGACATATGGACTGTCTAAATGTAAGGACAATCAGGCCACCCATAGGAGAAACATTCCATATCTTCAGTGACAACAGGACACAGAGCAAGTCTTGCATTACAAATCCATCACATCACAGTTGTTGATTGTTCAGTTTTTTTGATTTATCCTAGAAGTACTACATTGCTTTTTCCAAGAAGTGCAGACAAGACCAGATTCTATCAATCCCACAAACTGTGAGAATGGGATACCACTGAAATTTATAGGCCCCATGTCAAACCATCTGTGCAGTTTTTGTGGTCAATAAAAAGTAGTGAGATGAAGAACAATTTGAAAACAAAAACCACAGTACCCACTCTAAGCCAGTGTACTATAAAAGGGCACTAGCACCATTAACATTTAAACAGAAATGTACATGCTCACCTGACTGACAGCTGCATCTTCCAGAAAGTCATTTGAATCATCTGTTATTAGCAAAGGTTCTGGTTTACTGGGAGCCTGCTGTGGTGTCAGTGTATTTGTACAGCTTCCAATTGGAAAAAGAATCTGGCTTTTCCGGGAGCCTGAAGTCAAAGAAACCTCCTGACAATAAGACTGAAGAAAGGCACGGACTCCATCAATCCCTACAAACTGTGAAACTGGAACACCACTGAAAGCCACACCTCCATTGTCACAAACTTGAGAATTTCTCCACTTGTGTAGCCTGACAGCCAATAACACAAGGAGGAAAGTCAGGAACAAGCAGGAGACAAAAGCCACTGCAACCACCAGGTAGAAAGTGAGATCTGAAGAGTGATCTATAGGAGCTGAGATGCTGCTCAGATCTGAGAGCATTTCAGGAATGTTGTCAGCCAGCACCACAGTGACTGTGACAGAGGTAGAGAGAGGGGGCTGCCCATTGTCCTTCACCAACACCACCAGGCTTTGCTTGAGGTTGTCTTTCTCCAGAAAGAACCGGGCAGTCCTGATCTCTCCAGTGTGGAGTCCCAGAGTGAAGAGCCCTGGCTCCGTGGCCCTGGTCAGCTGGTAGGAGAGCCAGGCATTCTGGCCAGAATCCGCATCCACTGCCACCACCTTAGTGACCAGGTAGCCTGGCTCAGAGGAGCGAGGGGCCAGCTCTATCCCAGTGGAGCCATCGGAGGGAGAGGAGGGGTAAAGGATTTCTGGAGCATTGTCGTTCTGATCCAGGATGAAGAGGGTCACTGAGGTGTTAGAGCTGAGTGGTGGGGAGCCCCCATCCTGGGCCTTGACTTGGAACTGAATCTCCCGGATCTCTTCATAATCAAAGGAGTTCAAGGCATAGACAACCCCAGTCTCAGAGTTAATTGATAGGTAGGAGGAAAGTGGGAAATCATAAGCATTTTCCTCAGTGATTGAGTATGTAAGTCTGGCATTCTCTTGCCAGTCTGGATCATTTGCACTTAGGGAAAAGATGGAGGCTCCTCGCTGGTTATTCTCCATATAAAATATTGTGTAGGCTGATTCTGTAAACCGTGGTGGGTTGTCATTTGTATCTAAAATGTGAAGTGGTATTACAGTGGATGTAGAAAGAGGAGGTGTTCCATGGTCAGTTACTGTGATAGTGATATTGTAGTTTGCAATTAATTCTCTGTCAAGAGCACTGATAACTACCAAGCTATAGAAGTTATCTATGGTTTTTTTCAGCTGAAAGGGGAGATTTCTGGGAACTGAACATGTGAGCTCGCCATTGATACCTGAATCTTGATCTTCCACATTTATAATAGCAATAACTGTTCCTGTTGTTGTGTTCTCATGGATAGCGTTGGTCACAAAGGTTACTGTTATTTCTGGAGCATTATCATTCAAATCCATGACTGTAATTTCAACTTTTGCCCGATCAAACAGCCCTGCGTGGTCTTCAGCTTGCACCTCAAATTCATAAAAGGATGATTTCTCAAAGTCAACATTTCCAATAAGTTTTATTATGCCAGTTGTTGAATTTAAAAGAAACATCTTGGCAGTTTCTGTGAAGGAGTATTTCACTTCTCCATTGATTCCTTCATCAAGATCAGTTGCTCTGATTGTACAAACTGTAGATCCCTTTGGAATATTTTCCTGTATGCTGACTTTATAAACCGTTTCACTGAAAACTGGTGCATTGTCATTTGCATCTAAAACTATTACTTTAATCTGAGCAGTGCCAGACCTTATAGGATCACCTCCATCAAAAGCCGTGAGGATCAGATCATAAACTGATTGCTCCTCTCGGTCCAGACCTTTTTCCAACACCAGATCAGCGTGCCTGGCACCATTTTCTTTTATTTTCACATCCAGAGAAAAGTGACTACTGCCTGTGAGTTGGTAGCTGTGTATAGAATTTGTGCCCAAGTCTGGATCTTGAGCTTCAGGTAAAGGAAACCGAGCCCCCTGTATGGACATTTCATTAATTCTCACTTTCTGCTCACCTGGAGGAAAGTGAGGAGCATTATCGTTGATATCAGCAACTTCCACTTCAACGGGATATAGTATTCTTTTACTCTCAACAATAACTTGAAAATTTAAGATGCACTTCTCTGCCCTTCCACAAATCTCCTCTCTGTCTATCCTCTCAGAGGTTTGCAAATGGCCATTGTTGTAGTTCAAAGCAAAATATTGAATCATACCTGTCCTGGTAAGAATCCGGAGTTCACGGTCTGAAAGATGATTCCTGTCTATTCCTAGATCCTTTGCAATATTCCCCACAAAAGAGCCTTTCTGCATCTCTTCAGAAATTGAATAATGAATCTGTCCAGAAATTGCCTTCCAAGCAAACATCATTAAGAACCATTTCAGCAAAATTCTGCCTTTGCAGCTCCACAGCTCTTGCATTTCTCCTGTGTCTTTGAACTGGTTCTGCCTCAGAAGCTTGGAGAGCTCAATTAAAAAAAAAATACAGTTTCCTCTGTTAAGACATCCTGTGATGTCTCCACAATTTTGATATCTGCAAAAGCTGAAGTGGATGTGTTAGAGAAATACAAGATGGTGAACAGCGACACCCAGAGGTTCAACCAGAAAGTATAGAAGATCTCAATAATACTTTATTATATGCTATCCTCAAATAATTTTCATTATTTTAGAAAGACTTTGTACTCAGAAATGAAATATTCTAGATCAGGAAGGGAAAGGAAGGCAGATGAAAGAACTGGTAGACTACAACATCCTCCTTCCTCAGTACCTCAAAGTGTTTAAAAGGTATGACTGCTCTCTTGTGAATTATTTAAAAGTGTTGTCCATTTAGTATAGTTCACTTTTTTTTTCTATTTTAAATGAAACACATAAGGAAATAGATAAAAAAACACTAGTACCATTAATTGTTAGCTACACTAAGAATATTGAGAGACACAGGTGTTGCATCTGTTGATCTTTTGTATTACAAAAGGACTTCTTAATTTTTAAACAGCCATTTGTTGTGAGCTGCCTAGAAGCTTTCACAAAATAGGCAGAATATGGTAGTTTTAAAATGAATAAATAGTAGTTTTGATTCAAACACCTACCAGGCAGGTGTTGCAACTGGTGGTTGAAGAAAAGCTGTAGGTCCTGCCTTCTTACCATACACATATCATAAAATTTTACAAAATAGGATAAAAAATCTAAGTGGAAAAGCAAATACAGGAAAAGAAAAAACATTACAATGAGAAAGGATATTGGCTTATAATTAGAAAATTACAACTAGACACAGAAGGAAAAAGAAGAATTCAATGGAGAGATCAGCAAATTGGTACAAGGTTTCCTTTGTTAATTACCTATGGTGAGAGCAAATGGCTGTTGAATGAAACTCATCCAGTAATTCTTGCCATAAGTAGTGAAATCACACCAAAAATTACCAGCATTTATCATTTCATGTAGGGCATGATAGGGAAACCAACAAAAGGCTCAGCCTGGACACTCTTCTCTCTCACTCGAGAGGTTCAGTCTGATATTCCAAACGTGCAGATTCAGGGACTTCTAGAGTCTTGTTTGTTTTTTCTTTGAAACAATGATCACCACCAACATCAAGTGCACTATCCCTGTTGCTTGTTTTCAGTAGCCAAAACACAAGAGTTATTTATCAACATACACATTTGCACATTTAACCTTCTGCCACATTGAGACAAATTGCTTCTCGTTCCACTTTCTGAAGAAACAGTACATGTTTACTTTTGCTTCAGTCCTTGCCTTTATCCCCAAACTGGGCTTGAAATTCTCTCAGTTGTGTCAGTTTTACAGTTGACAGTGGTGACATTTGCCCCAGTTGAAAATACATTGGATGAGCATGTCATGGGACACCTGGAGAATGACTGGGCAAAGTATGACTCGTTCCATAAGGGACCACGGAATAAAGGGCTGCATCATGATAGTGAAATCATGACAAGGGGTTGCATCAGCCCAAGGCCCTGAGTGATGACATGGCAGCAGGTGTGTATAAAAGAGGAGACGGAATGCTTACTCTCTTTCTGACTCTCTGCATCCTGAATCTCGGCATCCCGTCACTCTGCTCCTGAAACTGATGTTGAAACTCTGATGCTGAATCTCTGCCTGTGGATCTGTGTATCCTGTGTACAGATGTATATACTGCAACTTTGAAAATTAAAGCCTCCAGGTATTTTGAATGACAAACTCTGTGTCCGTGAGTTTACTAACCAGTGGGCAGAGGGGTCAGAGCTGATGCTGTAGTTGTACTCTGCTGTGCAGACTTGTTGCTGTTTTGGAAACTCTGCTATGATAATGCTTGCCTCTGGGACACTTTTTGTCCAGAGAGCAGTGGTTCCAGGGAGGATTTTGTGCTGGTGCTATGAATCAGTCTCCCGTCATCTTTGACCAACGAACCTTGTATTTTGGCCTAAGAATAGAAGGTAGAGGCTAACTCAACACTTGCTTCCTAGAATGGACCTGTAACAGTAGGGATGGGGAACTTCTGGCATTCCTGATGTTCTACAACTCCCATCACCTCTTGCCATTTATTATTCTGGTCGCATATGATGGGAGTTGCCATCCATTAGGTTCTGGAGGCTCACAGCTTTCCTGCCTTTGTTCCATAGAGTGTAAGAAAAAAGTTACTTGTCTGTGCTACCAGGTATGGCACATATGAGTTTAAGTTATAAGTAATATTTTCTTTATTTCATTTACTTCAAAGTGATGTTCTCTATGTTCTTGTTAACAAACCTTCCTTTTCAATTTTACTCATCTCAATGTATTCTAAACTGGGTAGATTTTGAACTGAGATATCTTACCCCACATTTTCCCCATACCAAACAGGCATATGACAATTATAAAGTGGTCTGTGTGAGGCTGCCCTTGAGACTTTCTTGCATTTTTATATATTTTGATATTTTTAAAATTATATCTGTAGTTTTAGATTTGTTTTTCATTGCATAGTTTTGAGATTTATTAATTTTTTTTTAGTTCCAAGCAATCTAGTTTACAGAAATAAATACCTAAATAATTAAGGGATGAGTGAGATGTGTAGAGATTTGAAGGTCTGATATCTCAGTCTCTCTCCAAGTCTCTCTTCAAGTTACTTAAAAGGCTATTGCCTCTTTACTGCATTACGTGGTAGCAACTATTAACTCACTGGAACAATTTAGGATAGTTTTAGTTCAAATGGTAAAGCTGGGACAAACTAAAGCCCTTGGTGGAGAAGTGGAGATCACACAAATTTAGCAACAACTGCTATAATTTAATACAATATTTGTTGTTTTTCTGTGCCTATCATATTTTTTTCTTGATAAGGGGGTTGACTTTGCTTTCCTCTGTGGATAAGGGAGTTTGACTTGCCTCAAAAAGTTTCCATAGCTGAGGGGAGCTGAACTCTGGTTCCCAGTCCTTCACTCAAACAACTTCACCATGGTGACTTTCCTTAGTTATAGAATATCTATCTCACCATAACCCTGTGCACCTGCTCAGCCCTGATGGTCAGATGCAAATATGTGATGAATAATTTCAAGGATCCTGTTTTCTCTTCTTCTTTCTGTTTTTCAAAAGTAGAATTGCCATGGACTGGACAGCCTTTCAAATAGAGGATGCCTGTGCACCCAAAATGCCTGGAAGCCTGCTAGTAAGTATATTTGGTCATCCTCTATTAACTCAGGCAGCATGGGTGGCCCCTCACCAATGCATAGATGCTCTCCTATGTGGTGATCACGCTAAGTCATTTCCCATATCTTGCAAGTGCAGCTCATCTTGCGCCAGTGAATTAAGTGTTGGGGAAAAGGTTTTACTTTCTTACAAGAATTTTTTTAAGGCACAATTTCTATATGAAGAGAACTTCAGGATACAGTGTTTCTTTTTCCTTCCCATTGTTTGTCCACTTAAAAACATCAAAGCCCTTTTCTTCCTTTTTTTCCCCCTTTTCTTTTCCTGATGAGTGAGGGAGCAGTTGGCAGAGTTGTTTGGAGTGGACAGTTATTAGGATGAGAAAGAGTTGGTGGCTCATGCCTTCTCGATTCCACATGTAGCCTTCAAATACTCCTTTCATCCCAACATTCCAAGTTACCTCTCATGTAATAAGCAGTCTGACCCTTACTAGACTCGTATTTTCTATTGAGTTGTTTTTTCTTGTATAACTGGAATTTCAAAATACAGAATATGCTATGTTGTATTTTATGAAATGTTGAAGTAAATCTACCACATCTAATCATTTATAGAGACTGACTTGCCTTCTTGTATTATTTGATGTTATTTGTGTGCTTGACAGTATTCTTAACAAGACTGTCTGAAGAAAGCTATCAGGAAGAAAATAGCTCATTTGAACTATGGTGCTGGAGGAGAGTTCTATGGCTGCCATGGTGTGCCACAAAGTCAAATAAATGGGTGCATCAAACCTGAACACTCCCTAAAGGCCAAAACCAAATTGAGCCTATCATATTTGGGACATATCATGAGACAACATGACTCACTAGAAAACATGATAATGCTTGTCAAAGTGGAAGGCAGTAGGAAAAGAGGTAAACTGCATTACAAGTGGCTAGATTCAGTCCAGGAAGCCATGATTCTGAGTCTGCAAGATCTTAACAGGGCTGTTAATATGTTGGAGGTCTCACATTCATAAGGTGAAGTCAAGCTGACTTTATGGCAATGAATAACAACAAAGGAACCATCTAGAACAGCATAGGATCTCCTACGGTGAGTGCCACAGGAGAAAAGGGGAATTTGTGAAAATTGGCTCTCTCTAGCAAAACCTTCCACTAGATGCCATTTTCCTTTTGGAACACAGGAAAGTCTCTCCTTTACAGAGCATAGTCCAGCTTTCATAAAGATCAGAAATACTATGGCATGGATGATCCTAATGTTGAAATTCATCTATGGTTCTTTATCCTTGAGGTTCTTATCTAGTTCCTTCATAACTGCCCTTCCAAATCCTAGTCTTCTCATTTCTTGATTTAGGTCGCCATTTTGATTTATGACTGAGCCAAGGTATAGAAGATCTATGTGAGCTATGGAAATGACCTGTGGTCATTATTTTTGTTTTCTTAATGTTCAACTGTAAATCAATCTTTGCATTTTCTTCCTTGACTTTCTTCAATAGTTTTCCTGCTTTTTGCTGTTTTCTGCTAGTAGTTTTGCATCATCTGCATATCTTGAATTGTTGATGTTCCTTCTTCCAGTTTTCATGGTTCCTTGCTCAGAGTCTAATCCTGTTTGTGTGATATGTTCAGCACACAAGTTAAACACATGGGGTGATAAAGTACAGCTTTGCCTGACCCCCTTGCCAACGGAAAACATCCTGTTTCTTCATATTCTGTCCTGACAGCGGCCTTTTGTTCTGAGTACAGGTTACACATCAGGCCAATCAAATGTTGTGGCACAACCAAATCCATGAGCAATTGATTTGTTTTTCATATTTGTTGGAAAATTTTAATTAGAATTTGACTGAGGTGATTTTGTCTCTCTGGCTTGAAACAGCTCTATTGGTATGCCATATGTTCCTGGTGATATTTCTCCCAAGTGTTTTGACAGCAACGTTCATTTAATTTTCCAAAACTGCAAGTTCATCAACAAAATGTCCTTCCATGAATGAATGTGTCAGTGTTTAATTTCTTTTCTACAGTTTGTTGGTGTACTGATTACATTATCCTTTTATTTTCTTTTTGATCTTACAGTCTTTTCCCTGTTGCCCATATAGAACCCACACTCTTGATTTAAATTTCCCTTTGATTTCTCAGTCCTTGTGGAAGATGTCCCTTGTTCTACCTTTTGTTGTTGTCATCTACTATTTCTTTGCATTGATTATTATAACAGTTTTATTTGTCCCTACGTATAAGTCTCTGAACAGCTGCATGCAGGATTCGGAGCATATTTCTGTCACCTTTTATTTTTCTTCTTGATCGTCCTTAAATGTCTCAAGAGTTTCATATGTCATTTAATAAGTTTTTTTTTCTTTTTTGAAGACAGGATCTTTTAACATTTTCCCTGACAATGTCTCTGGCTTTGGTCCAAAATTCTTCTAACTCCTGGTCAATTAGGCTTATTAGTGCAAATCTATTCTTTGCACGATATTCCAGTGCTACAGGGATGTTATTCACTTTACTCACTTTATTCATGTTATGCATGGCTTGATGATTGATTCAGTGGTCTTCTTTAGCTCTTCGCTAATTTTTGATATTAGCAGTTCATGGTTTGTGCCACAATCTCTTCCTGGTCTTCCAGAGAGAATGAAGCCTTTTCATCTTCTGTTTCCAATGCACACTGCATGTCCATGCATGCTGTCTTTTCTTTGGTTGCCTGAAGAAAGTGTTTGTGAATAACAAACTGTTGGCCTCACAAAATCCAATCAGTTTTTCTCCTGTCTCATTTCTTGATCCTATGCCAAATTTCTAATAATATTTGGTTCTGCTCTGTTTCCTACTTCTGCATTCCAACCACCTGTGATAATCACGTGCCCTATTCTGATGCTTTATCAATTTCCTCCTGAACTCCTGTGTAGAATCTTTCAATTTCTTTCTCTTCTGCTTCTGTAGTTGGAGCACAAACTTGGATTATGATTATATTGATGGGTTTTCCCTGAAGTCTTATTGAAATTATCTGGTCAGACTTTGCATTATATCCCCTGACTGCTTTTGCTATATCTTTCCTTGCTATTAATGCCATCTGATTTCTTCTTAGGTTTTCATTTCCTGAGTAAAACATTGTGTAACTATCTGACTGCAAATGTCCCATTCCTGTTCACTTTAGTTCGGTCACCCCAAGTATTGCAATGTCTATACACTCCATTTCTTGTTTTGCAAAGTATAGCTTCCTGTGACTCATGCTTCTAACATTCCATATTACTACGATATGTGTTATGCATGTCCAGGCTTTCCTTTCACCTCTGAGCATGTCAACAGAGGAACATCTTTTCTGCTTGAATCCAGTTGTACCTTTTGCCACAGTGCTACTTGTTCACTGATCTTCTTTACTACCTCATTGAGTGCCTTCCAATCTGGGAGTCCATCTTCTGACACTCTCTCTTGTTTCATTTTGGATTATGTGATTATAGGGGTTTCATGGTAAAATACATGGGAAAGTTGTTTAGTGTGTCTCCTTCTGCACAGTAGTAATATGTGTTAGCTATGGTGGAACTGCCATTGTCTCCGAGAGATTTTCTGCCAGTATCATTCCCTACTACTGTTGCTGCCTAGTAGCTGATTGACACATTTAGTCTGGCTTCTTAGCAAAAGCCTGTCTGACATGGGAGACCTTGACAGCAGCAGTGCTATCATTAGTATAGCCTCTTGCTTTGCAGGAGTCTGCAATTCCACTACCATAGAAAGATAGTGCTATGGAGGGTTAATTAGTGATACAGTCCAGAATCCTGTTGGGGAGTTACAAATATGTAACTTGGAGTTACATATTGTTTAATATTCACAATCTCTATGTATTTTTTATTTTAGGCGACGTGAATGGACTATGAAGGTCCCCCAGACCCCAATTACCTGGAAACTACTGCTGCAATTGCCTGCAGTCCATTCCCCTTTCACTTGGGAAGCGGCTGACAGACCTATCCCTCCCTTGCATGAGCAATCTCCAATGTGAGGAGGTATTGCAACAGGGACCCTGCTTCTGTTTGTCATAATGTAGATCACTGATGTGAGGATTGGGAACATAGATCAGTCTTAGAGCACATGGTATGCATATTTAACTCCATGTGACTTACACATGAATAGTTGGGCTTTTTTAAAAAAACAACAACATAGGGATAAGAAGCTATGATTAAGCCAACTTTTGGCTCCAAACCTTAGCAAATCTTTCAAAGTGTGTGATTCACTGAAGCTGTGTGTGGGTGCAAATCAGAATGGGAGGGAGAGGGGGTGAGAAGGAGAACTTTCCACTTAATTATTGGTGTGCTTAAGACCATATGAGCAATGATAAATATGCTAAAAGATTACAAAGAGGTTCTGTGATATTACTTCTGAGCAGACACAGAGAGGGAATAAGTTTAACTAAATAATTTTTTTTACTCCAAATTAATAGCTCCAACCTCAAAAATCCATCACTGAATCTGGAGGTGTGTAATAAGAAGAACAGGAAGAGAGAAGAAGAAGCCAAGAGAAGAGGAGGCATTGAGGAAAACTTTTTACTTCATTGTGCAGGTATCTAGCACTGTGTGAGCAACAATAAACACAATAAAGGGTTACAAAGGGGGTCATAGCAGCTTACCTAAATCAATAATAGCTAATATTGTATATTTTACAGTATTCTGGTTTCTATTGGATGTTAAAGAAACAAAGAATATCTTAAGAGAACAACAATGCATCACACATTTGATGAGTGTGGGAATACTAGCCTTTCAGGTCTAAAAAGCCTGATAATTTGGAAATGTCATGACAGTTTCCAGGCTAAATAAGCAAATCAGTCCCCACATCACTCCGTTTTATAGGAAGAGTCATTTTTCTTCTTTTCTTTTCTTTTTCAACTGATTCCCAATTCCAGCATTTCAACTTCTGAGCACCTAAGTTATTGTTCCACTGGGTTCTGCTGCCTAGAAACAAAGCTTTGTGAATGATTTCCTCCAATTCCATTCCTTCTTCTCACCAGGTTTTCTGTCTTACTAAATCTGTCAGAGGAAGAGCCATCATTTGTGATGAATTCTAATATCTGAAGATCAACTAAATTGTTAAACCATGGGATAAATCCCAGCATTAATTATGAAGTTTAATGAGTTACAGCACATAGGTATAAAAATCTAACCAGTTAATAATGGATAACTGGTTATCTTCAAACTTGAGGAACTACTGGATATTTGTTTAATTCTGTATGCAAAGATTGGTCAAATACTCTCATATGTCATAGTGTTGGCTAATATACCTAGTCATCCACTTGAGATTTAACTGTGGTTAAATTCCAGAAGTAAATGGAGGGCAGTCATTTTTTTCAGTAAAATGTTCCTGATGGTGCCTCCATCTCCATTCATTCATCCTCCTGAATCTATAATTTGGCTTCCTGTGTCTGTAACTGAGGTGAAGATCATATTTTACAATTAAAGAGCAATAAAGCACAATGTATACCACCAGAATTGCTAAAATATAACATTAACTGGTGGTCCTCACTGCATGCTTTCAATCAATCAATCAATCAATCAATCAATCAATCAATCAATCAATCATTTATTATTAAAACACTGCATCGTACTCTATTTACCTGTATTAATTTAATTGAGGAAATCCATACATAAGAAAGGCCACAAAAGTGAATCAGCAAATTATTGGCCTATTAGCCTGCTATGTATAATCAGTAAACTGCATGCAAAACATCTGTACAGCAAGTTGATAGACTGGACGGATGAGGAGCATAATTTCCCAGAAGAACAAGCATGAATTGAACAGTATAGATCAACTAGAGACCAATGCTTGGTTCTGAAGCATCAAATTGATAAATATGTCAAAAAATACAAAACAAAGCTTTGGGTGGAAATGGCATCAACACCTATAGAAAAAGCACTTCTTTTCTTTATTAAAAGCTTATATAACAGCAAATGGCTAAATGTAATGTATGTGATGTACTGTCAATGGTTACCTTACAGATCCAGTGTTATCTACCAAAGTGTTATCTACCAAAGGGGTTATCTACTAAAGGTTATCTACCAAACCTACCAAGGATGCATTCTTGCCTCTGTTTTGTTCAATTTATAAATCAGTGATATTGTCGATTTCTTTTCTCCAACCTCCCATGCTTCAAAGCTAGCAACTTAGAAAAATTCCATATTACTTTCTGCAGATGACACAGTAATTCTGTCACAGACAATAGTGGAATTCACCAGACATAGTACCAATAGTATCTATTGGGATGTGGTCAGCTCAGCAAGATTATGTGATAGAAAAAGCTATGGAAAGGATTAGAATCATATTGTTATCTTTTGAACGAAGGGTGCAATTTCATTTCTGTGGTGCTCGATGTTTTAAAAGGTAGGTCAATAGCCCAAGGACTTTTCAGATACAACACTGAGCTGATGCTAATTTAAAACCATTACATTTTTTTCAGTATCCAGCTGTGCTTTGAATGTTTCTCTGAGGCTCAAAGCTGGTATTACTTCTGCCAATTCTCCTTGCATTTCTCATCTGTAGTCCTTTGAGGTCTTGGGTATTAACTGTGCCGCTATCAGCATTTTGTGAGTGCAGGTGTGCTTGGGTTTCTCTGTAGCCCCTTTTTTCTAATCATGTATGAGCATGGAATATTTTGATGTCTTCTGTGAGTATGTTGTCTTATATTCCCCCTTTCACTCACCATTCCAAGGAAAGATCATGTCTTCAGGCTTCTCATTGTACATTGCTTTTTTCTATCAGCACTTTGTGAAGGGTGTTTTCTTTCAGCTTTCTAATGTGCTACCTTTTATTTGTGACTTCTTCAATTAAAATAAATAAGCACGTCTTAGTCCAAAAGAAAGAGCTTAGTCTGTTCTGAGAAACTAAAGGAAGCACTGACTTTCACTACTTTCTCAGCCTTCCTTTGAGGGGAAGCGCCATTTCCCCACCCAGGCATTCAAAAAGGCTAGAAGTGGTGCTGCAGCAAGGAGAGCAGAGGGGTTATGCTTTTTTTTTTAGGTTATCTTTGGACAGACTAATCTCTCATCTTTCGCGTCTCAGAGAAGGCGATGGTTCCTTTGGTAAGAGTTAAGATACAATATTTACATTGACCCATGGATGAGTCAACCCAAGTTTTTGGGGTCAATTTTTTGACAAAAAATTACTCATACATGAGTATATACAGTACTTGTGGGGAGACTTCAAAGCTTAGATTTCTACATTTATGTATTAACATTTGTTCAAGGCTCTTCGGTAGTCTGAACTATATTTGCCTTTCTGCTCCCATCTTTCTGCTTTCTTACCAGCTCAAGTCATTGTTAAGGAGAAACCCTTATTGAAGTTTCCCACCTGTGAACAGATATCCTCTCTTAATATCTGGTATTTAATTTGGAATGAAGTTGGGCTTCAGTGAATTCATTTTGACTTCATCATTTGTACTACATTTTTGTGTTTTCTGCTTTATGAATTATCCAAAAGCTTAGGAATGTGTCTCCTCCTCAGACAGTCTCTCTTGCCATATGCCTTCACAGTTTCAGTTTTAATTCCTTTGAATTGTCCATTTTTTGTTTCAAGCTTGCTTCAACAGAATTTGGTAGCTTCCTTGCAGAATGAAACACTGTACGTACATGATTACGACACATAGTAACACAAAAATCAACATTGTTGGATTGCTTTAGTCAAATTACAATGTCTCTCTTAATATACAATATAAAACGAACACCACAAAAACAAGGGAAACAATATTTATTTCACATAGACGAATATTGTCGTGCTAACCAACACCACTTTGAATGCAGTTGCTTTGTTTAAGTATGACTGTTTGGGATTTTATTTCTAAAAGAATAGAAATTTACACCTGCTCTCAGAACAAATGATAGAGGCATGTATCTACATAACTGCTGATATTCATATCTGTGCTGCTTTTAATCTTGAAGCATCTTGCAAATGATGTGGCCCTTCTGCGAGTATTAGATGGTTTCATCCTGCTGTTAGCAGTACAAGAGACACTGACCGGGCTTCCAGATTCAAATGAGCACTTACCTGGATTAGACACTACATGGTGCAAAGTAAAATAAAGATCTTTGTTTGTGAATGAATCTTCAAATAAGACTCTCGAAGCACTTCAATGAAAACACAGTATTTTGGAGTAATTTTATACAAGCAGGTGTGAATCAACAATGATTGCAACTTATATACATTAAACTGGGCTTCATACTTTTGAAAATATGATGCTTTTATACTGTGTCAACCTATGGCTCTGCCTAGAGCAATGTTGTCTATTCCAAATGGCAATAACTCTCTGGCCTTTGTAACAGTGATCTTTCTTAGCCTTGCTTCCTGAGATTTTTTACCTAGGGACTTACATTTAGAGAACAGCACTGACAACAGAACTACAGGTCTGGATTGCAATTGGATTTTTTAGAAAAAGACAAACAAACGTATTAAATGTTATGGAGAAATGAAAAATAATTCAATCTGGGGCTGCCATTTCAGCAACAGTCCCATTTGAACGGTACTTTTAGTTTCACCCCTAGTCTGGAACACTATTGCTTCTGCATGTTGTTAACAGAAAGAGTTTAAAATAGGAGAAATATTTGGTAAAAGTAAAGCGTAATTGGAATAGCCTTGTCAAGACTGCTAAAACAAATACAATCTGAACCTAATGTCATTCACATTAGCTATATATCATCCTAGCTGTTTTAACTGAGCTTTATCTTATACTAACATATTTACCGGGTGTTGCCCAGGATTTTATTTTCTCATAGGTAACGCTTGTTAGAAATACCTTAGGAATTATCTTACTTTATCTTAGGAATTAGATGTGGTTGAAATGCACAGATTTGAGATCCTGTGTCTGTAATTCTCCAAACTGCCTAGTCCAGTACCTTTAACTTTCCCCCATATTCCCCAATCCAATCTGTCTTCAGAGCTGTTAACATATCAGAGGTTTGGTTTCTGAGGGAATACATTGCCTTTCTTTTGCTGGTAAGCGTCATCTGCATAGCAACTGGCCTGAGGCCCAAGAGCTCTCTGGCTGAGAATTCTAAAGGCCCCTCCCTGAAGTGCCAATGTGAGGATTCCATAGAATCTTCACAGCCAGCCAATCATACGAGGTCTTCTTGCCTCACACAGCCGATTGTATGAGGTCTTTGCCTGCTTGACACAGATAAACAAACTCACGAACTTTGGCTTTTATATAGTAGATTAGCTATATAACAATCTTAGCAATACCACTGATTTTCAACTGCAAAAATTAAAATGCAAGAATACTATCCTTTATAATATAAATCTGTTTACTAATCACAGCATACATCAAATCTCTTGGAAATGGTAAACTGGCTTTTTTTTCTAATGAGAGAAACAACATAACAGCAAGACTGTTTGGATTCCATTGATTAATATCTTCTATCTATTACCAAATTAACTGGTATGAAATATAGTGGTTGATATCTAAGTTTGATGGAAAACAGAGATATGTAAAATATGTACAAGCGTGTATCATCTGGTTTAGCTAGTTGAAAACTGAAATACCACTGAAATTCACACTTCCTGCACTAAAATAACTGTGATTAAAGGAGCAAACAGTGGCAAAACAATGGCTTTATTAACTTTGTAATGAAATAGGAGGACATGCTCACCTGACTGACAGCTGCATCCTCCAAAAAGTCATTTGAATCATCTGTTATTAGCAAAGGTTCTGGTTTACTGGGAGCCTGCTGTGGCGTCAGTGTATTTGTACAGCTTCCAATTGGAAAAAGAATCTGGCTTTTCCGGGAGCCTGAAGTCAAAGAAACCTCCTGACAATAAGACTGAAGAAAGGCACGGACTCCATCAATCCCCACAAACTGTGAAACTGGAACACCACTGAAAGCCACACCTCCGTTGTCACAAACTTGAGAATTTCTCCACCTGTGCAGCCCGATGGCCAGCAAAACAAGGAGAAAAGTCAGGAACAAGCAGGAGACAAAAGCCACTGCAACCACCAGGTAGAAAGTGAGATCTGAAGAGGGATCTATAGAAGCTGAGATGCTGCTCAGATCTGAGAGTGTTTCTGGGATACTGTCAGCCAGCACCACAGTGACTGTGACGGAGGCAGAGAGAGGGGGCTGCCCATTGTCCTTCACTAAAACAACCAGGTTTTGCTTGAAGGTATCTTTCTCCAGAAAGAACCGGGCTGTCCTGATCTCTCCAGTGTGGAGTCCCAGATTGAAGAGCCCTGGCTCCGTGGCCCTGGTCAGCTGGTAGGAGAGCCAGGCATTCTGGCCAGAATCCGCATCCACTGCCACCACCTTAGTGACCAGGTAGCCTGGCTCAGAGGAGCGAGGGGCCAGCTCTATCCCAGTGGAACCATCAGTGGGAGGGGAGGGGTAGAGGATTTCTGGAGCATTGTCATTCTGATCAAAGATGAAGAGGGTCACTGAGGTGTTAGAGCTGAGTGGTGGGGAGCCCCCATCCTGGGCCTTGACCTGGAACTGAATGTCTCGGATCTCTTCATAATCAAAGGAGTTCAAGGCATAGACAACCCCAGTTTCAGAGTTAATAGACAGGTAGGAGGAAAGTGGGAAATCATCAACATTTTCTTCAGTGATTGAGTATGTAAGTCTGGCATTCTCTTCCCAGTCTGGATCATTTGCTTTTAAGGAACAGATTGAGACTCCTCTTGGATTGTTCTCCATCAAATATGCTGTGTAGGCTGATTCTGCAAAGTGAGGTGGGTTGTCATTTGTATCTAGAATGTGTAGTGATATCAGGCTCGATGTTGAGAGGGATGGGATCCCATGATCAGTAGCTGTAATAGTGATATTGTAATCTGACACTTGCTCCCTATCAAGATTATCACATGTCACCAAGTTGTAATAGCTATCAAGAGATTTTTTAAGCTGGAAAGGAAGATTACTTGGAAGTGAGCATGTGACCTCCCCATTGAGTCCTGAATCTTCATCTTGTACATTGAGAAGAGCAACTACTGTTCCTGTTGGTGAATTTTCTGGGATAGTATTAATTATAAAGTTTACAGCCAGCTGTGGCGCATTGTCATTAATATCTACAACAATGATCACAACTTTTGACCAGTCACTCAGCCCTCCTCCATCCTCAGCTTTCACCTCAAATTCATATGAAGTTGACTGCTCATAATCAAGGTCCTCCATCAGGGTTACTACACCAGTTGTTGAGTTTAACAAAAACATTTTAGATCCCTTCTTTGTGATTTTTTTGTAAGAGTACCTTACCTCTCCATTGAGTCCTTCATCAAGGTCAGTAGCTCTTACTGTAACCACTGTGGACCATTTCAGAATGTTCTCCTTGACACTCACTTCATAAATTTGTTGACTGAAAACAGGAGCATTGTCATTTGCATCTAGAACAACAACCTGGATTACGATGGTGCCAGACTTGACTGGATCACCTCCATCAGTAGCCGTGAGGATCAGGTCAAAAACTGATTGTTCCTCACGATCAAGGCTTTTTTGTAATACCAGTTCGGCATGCCTAGCACCATTTTCTCTTATTTGCACATCCAAAGAAAAATGACTACTGTCTGCAAGTTGGTAACTCTGTATAGAATTTTTGCCCAGATCTGGATCTTGAGCTTCAGGTAGAGGAAACCGGGATCCAGGAGTGGCTGACTCACTGATTTTCAATTCCTGTTTCCCTGATGTGAACTGGGGAGGATTATCATTTATGTCAGTAATTTCCACTTCAACTGCATAGATGTCTATTTTGCTCTCAATAATGATCTCAAAACTTAATATGCACTTCTCTGTCCCACCACAGATTTCCTCTCTGTCTATTCTCTCAGAAGTTTGCAAATAGCCACTGTTGTAATTCAGAGTAAAATACTGAATCATACCTTTTCTGGTAACAATCTGTAGTCCATAGTTTGAAAGATGATATCCATCCATTCCTAGATCCATTGCAATATTCCCCACCAAAGAGCCTTTTTGCATCTCCTCTGGAATGGAATAATGAATCTTCCCAGAAACTGCCTTACAAATAATCACCATTGTGAGCCATTGCAAGATTCCTTTTTCACAGTTCCACAGCCTCTGAATTTCTCCCATTTCCTTGGTTTGGAAGAAAAGAAATAACAACTGGCTCTGACTTAGGAAGTTTGGGGTCCAAAATTAATATCCTTGTTTTAAAAAACTAAAAATTGCTTCCATTAAAATCCCTGAAGTGTTTTTGCAAATATGATATTTTAGATCTCTTTCTCCCTGTGTGTGTGTCCTAGAGAATTGCAAGCTAGATTGGCTGGTATTGTATGTCCATCAGCCAAACTGGTGAACAGCGACACCCAGAGGCACAACTGAAAATTATAGATGAATGTTGTCAAAATATTACTTTTAAAGTAAACATAATTAAGTTACCTGTGTTCTGAAAATACTTTTAGTTCAAAGACTAAATAATATGTCTTCAGTACTGTGATGAACTGACAGGTTCAACATCTCTTTGGACAATAGGGACAGCTGTTTCTCTCTCCTCCTTCCATGAATGCCTCTAGGATTCAGCATTGCTTCTGTGTGTCTTTCATGTAAAATAATATGGGGAATATCACCAGGCTGGTGAAGTCAGATAAGCTGCCACTGGTAGCACTAGCAAAGATTTTTTTTTCCTCCTGTAAAAGAAGGAAAGGTGAAAAAAATCTTCCTGCTATTCACCTGAAAGTTTTTAGCTCCTCCTCCAGGTAATCTAACCTTTTGAGCAAATTTTTGTCCCTCTCCCATGATAATATTTATTTTCCACAGTTTTGCTGCTTTGCAAGTGTCCCCCTCCCAACATAGGGAATGTGACACTGGCAGGATGAAGGAAACAGACAATGTGCTGAGAAGATGGTAATTTTGATGTGCATTCAGTGCATTCTAAGGGATCTGTTTTCAGCCCAGAGAAGGTGTGTTCCCATCTCTTGTACCACACTTAGGATGAAGACAAAAGTTAATATCATGTGTGCAATAGAAATAATTTGTTCTTTTGGACTTCATGACAGGACAACATACTCTATCATTTTCCTCCCAATTTGGATCCCTGCATTCATAGAAAATATGGAAGTCCCTTTCAAGTTGTTCTTAACAATCCTGCATCTCAGCCAGAACAAGGATGGTTGAAGAAAGCGATAGTGTTCTAGCAGCGTGTTGTAGCAGTGGTCATAATATAATATTGCCAATTTTTTGAAAGGGATACTTGTAGGAATGGAACATACGAGTTTTCTGTTCTGAATCTTGACCTATATCTTACAAGACAACTTCAGTTCCAGCTCAAAAATCCCCAGGGACTGACTTGGTTAGCAAGCTGACATCTGTTTCATTATGTTTTTGTCAATATCACTTACAAAAACCAGGGCTTTTGGTACACCAGCTGGCCATCACACGTCAGTGCCAGGTTCTCAATTCCATATAATGCAGATTCGTCATATTCCAGTTTCCACACAAGATTACTTAACTTGCATCTGAGATTAAATATATGTTTTGAGAAGTCTTGTTAGGAATACATTACTTTGTAGCTGATTCCTTCACTCACAGGAGTGGCCTTTTACCATAACTCCTTGTGTAGCCTGTGAGCATACAGTGCTCGTTGTATATACAGGTTATTGAAATATAGGCGCATTGTCATTTGCATTAAGAACCATGATGTGGGTTTAGGCCAGGATGGGGAAAGTGTGGCCCCTGAAACCCTGTTTCCAGCCCTTCATGCCCTCTAAGGACACCCTTGTAAGCTTCCATTTTTTAAAAAAAAACCATTCAGGCCATCTTAAGCGCCCCCCCCCCCCCCAAATGAAGAAAATGTGTGAAAACTACTGCAAAATGTCACATCCCTTGTGATATTACAGTGTGGTTTGCTAGGGATAGGGGAGGTGAGCAGTGGCCCCAATTTGTTACATAGTTGACCAACCCTGATTTAAAGCAGCAATATATTGGGCTAATTGTTGTTGTTTACTCCCATCAGGTCAACTTTGATGTATGGCAACCCTTTGAATGAGAGATCTCCAAGTAATGTGGCCTTCCTCTATTCCTACTATCCTTTACCTTACCAAGCATTATTGCCTTTTCTAGTGAGTCATGTCATCTCTTGATATGACCAAAATACAACAGCGTCAGTTTAGTTGTCTCAGCTTTGATTTGCTTTAGGACCCATTCTTTTGTCATTTTAAGGCCAGGGTATCAGTGGAACTTCTTCCAGCACCACATTTCAAAGGAGTTGATTTTCTTCCTATCAGCTTTCCTTCACTGTCCAGCTTTCACAACCATACATAGAAACTAGAAATATGAAAACATGGACAATCCTAACTCTAGTATTCAATGAGGTATCTTAACTTATCAGGATCTTGCCTACCTCCTTCATAGCCGCCCTCCAAGTCTTAGTCTTCTTCTGATTTGGCTGCAGTCTCAGTTCTGTTTAACGACTGAGCTAAGGTATAGGAAATCTTGAACTATTTCAATGTCTTCATCATCTACTTTGAGGTTATGAAAATCATCTGTGGTTATTATTTTTGTTTTCTTAATGTTCAGTTGCAAACCTTTCTTTGCACTTTCTGCCTTGACTTGCTTCAGTAATCATTCCACTCTTTGCTATTTTCTGCTAATGGTATGTCATCTGCATATCTTAAATCCTTAATGTTAAATTGTTGATAAAATGAAGTCTTGCCTGACCCTTTTGCCAATTGGAAACCATTCTGTTTCTCTGTATTCTGTCCTAATAATATTCTGTCCATGCAGGTTATGCATCAGGACAATCAAATGTTGTGGCACCATTTCTTTAAGAGGGATCCATTGTTTTTCATGATCTATACAATCAAAGGCTTTGCTATAATCTATAAAGCACAGATGGATTTTCTTTTGAAATTCCTTGCTGTACTCCATTATCCAACATATGTTTGTCATATGATCCTTTCCCGAACCCAGCTTGGAGATCTAGCATTTCTTGCTCCATATAAGGTAGAATCCTTTGTAGAATTTTGAACATAACTTTGCTTGCATAGGAAATTAATACAATGATCCTGTGGTTACTGCACTTCCTGGTGTCCCCCCTTTCTTGGGAATTGGAATGTATATAGAGTATTTTCAATCGGTGGACCATATTTTTTTGTTTTCTATATTTGTTAACAGATTTTAGTTAGAACTAGAGTAGATTCTGTCTCTGGAGACTGAGGCAGTTCTACTGATATGCCATCTGTTCTTGGTGATTTATTTTTTCCAAATGCTCTGAGTGCAGCTTTTGCTTCACTTTCTAAATTTGAGCTTCATCTTCACATGGTTCTTCCTTGAATGGCTCTGTCAATCTTTCGTCTCTTTTGTATAATTCTTCCATGAATTGTTCCCATTGAATTTTAATTTCTACTTGCTCATGTAATGTGTGGTCATAGAGCATTCCCCTCTTGGTTTAAATGTCCCTTTGATTTCTTGGAACTTGTGGAAGAGATCTCTTGTTCTTCCTTTTTTGTTGTCACCTTCTGTTTCTCTGCATTGATTGTTATAGTAATTCTCCTTGTCCCTACGCACAAGTTGTTGCATTAAGGGTTCTGATCCTATTTCTGTCCCGTTTTACTTTGGTTCTCTTCTGTCTATAACTGCTTAAAGAGTTTCATCTGTCATCCATTGGGTCCTCTCTTTCTTATTGCCTACAGATAGTGTCTTTTTGCATTCTTCCCTGACAGCGTCCCTCACTTCAGTCCAGAGTTCTTCTGGCTCTTGGTCAATTAGACAAAATAATAGCAAATCTATTTTTCACAGGAATTCTACAGGAATTTTCTTCCAGTTAGGTTTCAGCATGATGATTGGTTTAGTGTTCTTCTTTAGCTTTCCTCTAACTTTTGCTCTTAGTACATGGTCTGTGCCAAAATCAGCTCCTCCCTGTTTTTTGCTTCTAATTATGTAGTCTATTTGATTTCTTGGGTTCCTTGAATAATGTGTTTGCAATAAACAATTTGTTGACCTTGCAAAATTCAGTCAGTTGGACTCCTACTTTATTTCTTGATCCTAGGGCAAATTTTCCTATTATCTTTGAATCTGCTGTGTTTGCCACTTTTGCATTCTAGAACCCTATGATTAACAAGAAGTCCTTTTTTCGATGTGTGTTCAATTTCCTTCTGGACTCCAGAATAGACTCTTTCAGTTTTTCCTTCTGCCTCTCTAGTTGGAGCATGAACTTGGATTATGGTTATATTGATGGGTTTTCCCTGTAGTCTTATTGACATGATTTGGTCAGACTCTCTGTTATATCCTTGGGCTGCTTTTGCTATATCTCTCCCCACTGTAAATGCCACTCCATTTCTTCTCAGATTTTCATTTCCTGAGTAAAACACTGTGTAATTGTCTGACTCAAAATATCCCATTCCTGTTCACTTTAGCTTTACTTACCCCAAGTATTGCAATGTTTATATGTTCTATTTCTTGTTTTACTATGTCTAGTTTCCCTTGATTCATGCCTCTCACATTTCTTGTTCCTATAATACGTGTTGTGCAGCTTCAGACTTGCCTTTCACCTCTGAACATGTCAACAGCTGAATGTCCTTTCAGCTTTAATCCAGTTGTGTCATTAGCCACAGGGCTCCTTGTAATTGTCCTCTGCTCTCCCTCTTCCCCACCTAATCAGTAGGTGCAGGACATTTAGTGTGGTGGCACCCACTAAGTGGAATGCTCTTCCCTTAGCAGTCAACACTCTTCAACCATTCTTTATTCTTTATTTTATATGCAACTTAAAACATACTTATCTCTGCAAGCCTTCCTGTTTAGTCCAGTTTAACATTAATTTTATGGGTTATACAAAGGGTATTTTTTAATTTGTGTATTGCATATTTGTCTGTAGTGCTTGTTTCTATGTTTATTCATATACATTGCCTTGAAATTTTCAGATCTACTCCTTTGGCAAAAGACCCAGCCCAAAGCACTGGGGCAGAAATATGTTGAGAGGTAAAACTTCAGCCATGCTGTGGAAGTGTGTTAACTGGAATGTGTGGTGTGGGCAGAGTGGGAGGGTCTGGATCCACAGGGTCCCAAACACTCACAGACCCTCACCACACTTCAAACACAAGACATTTAGATTTGTATAAAATTATTTTCCTTCCATCACTTATAGCAAAAGTGAAATGATTAAAAAGAAAGATTAAAAAAAGGTCCCACATGCAAATGCTACTCCTCTCTCACATTCACATTAATGGCAGGAGTCAGCAGAGCTTTGGAAATGTCACAGCACTTGAAACTTGGAGCAGTCCAATTTAGCTGCAGGATACTTCTGCCCACTCGTTACATGTTACCTACTGGAACATATGTTAGGATTCAGACTAAACATAAATTTCATTGCAGGAAGGATGATACCAGCATGTGTGTGTAAGGGTATCTTTCAATTACTAATTTAGACACTCCCAGGAAGACAATATATTGCACTGATACTACACCCTTTTATGTGAATTTTAGATCAGTAAAAGCTGATTTCTTAATGGAGACTGGTTGTTGTCCAGACCAGCTGACAGAAAGACTCCATCTCTATAAGTAGTCAAGCTTTTTAAGGCTGGTTTCATCTTTTTACTGTTTATGAATTTACATTATCAAAGCCTTGGCCAGTTATTACTAGACAGGTTATGCTAAAAAATGGTTTTAAGGAGTTCTAGTACTTAATTCATTACAAGTTCTCAATAAGATACATTTTTTAAAAAATACATAAAAAATACATAACTAAGACAGTAGGAATCATCTAAAGTGTTTCATTCCCTGATATATCCCCATCCTTTGGAACTATATCCTTTAGATAACTATGGATATTGTAGTAGCATAGAGTGGCCTACAAAGCTGAATAACTGTCATTTACACAAGAAGGAAATATGTTCTATGCTATTCATCACTGGCAATCACAATATGAAAACTTAGAGTGAAGTGCCAGGTTATTGCCAGACTTGGGAAGCACTCATACTTCTGTACCTCCATTAGCGAAAATATTATTCAGATGATATTCAACCAGATCATCCCAACCACTGTTGCTTTAGCACCTCTACCAACCCTTTCTCCACACTTTTACAAATGTTACATTTGCAATGTACAATAACCATGGCTACATACTTATTTCGCAGCAAACAGCTAATGAATAACTTCATATGAATACATAATGAATAAACATAACTTCAATCCTCTTAATGGCTACTAGAAAACCCCTAGTCTTTCCATAGTTGATGCAAACACAATCATGAAAGTAGTTTGCCATATCAGTTAATCATAACCAGTGTACTTAGGAACAGGCTATCAAAGACGGCTATGAAAGCAGTAGTTGATTTGGTTTTGTTGTTTAATCAATAGTAAGTGTTACCCTCACAGTTATGATTAAAATATGAGATAGGTCAAAATACAGTATTCATTAGAACCCATAATGTAATTGATTCAACTGTTATGACGACAATGACTAATGGCTCCAAAATATTTGATCTTTACATTTTCATTAGAAAAAAATTTTTTGAACCAAATTGGACACTATCGTTACAGAAACATAGTCATTTCATTAAATCAAACTTGTCAAACTTGTCAAAAAGACATAGCTTTTAAATATTGTTAATTTTAAAATAAAATAGAAAATTAAATAAAATTAAAATTTACATGCTCACCTGACTGACAGCTGCATCCTCCAGAAAGTCATTGGAATCACCTGTTATTAACAAAGGTTCTGGTTTACTGGGAGCCTGCTGTGGTGTCAGTGTATTTGTACAGCTTCCAATCGGAAAAAGAATCTGGCTTTTCCGGGAGCCTGAAGTCAAAGAAACCTCCTGACAATAAGACTGAAGAAAAGCACGGACTCCGTCAATCCCCACAAATTGTGAAACTGGAACACCACTGAAAGTCACACCCCCGTTGTCACAAACTTGAGAATTTTTCCACCTGTGCAACCTGACAGCCAACAACACAAGGAGGAAAATCAGGAACAAGCAGGAGACAAAAGCCACTGCAACCACCAGGTAGAAAGTGAGATCTGAAGGGGGATCTGTAGGAGCTGAGACACTGCTCAGATCTGGGAGCGTTTCAGGGATACTGTCAGCCAGCACCACGGTGACCGTGACAGAGGCAGAGAGAGGGGGCTGCCCATTGTCCTTCACCAACACCACCAGGCTTTGCTTGAGGGAGTCTTTCTCCAGAAAAAAGCGGGCGGTCCTAATCTCTCCAGTGTGAAGTCCCAGAGTGAAGAGCCCTGGCTCTGTGGCCTTGGTCAGCTGGTAGGAGAGCCAGGCATTCTGGCCAGAATCCGCATCCACTGCCACCACTTTAGTGACCAGGTAGCCTGGCTCAGAGGAGCGAGGGGCCAGCTCTATCCCAGTGGAGCCATCAAGGGGAGTGGTGGGGTAGAGGATTTCTGGAGTGTTATCATTCTGATCCAGGATGAAGAGGGTCACTGAGACGTTAGAGCTGAGTGGTGGGGAGCCCCCATCCTGGGCTTTGACCCAGAACTGAATCTCTCGGATTTCTTCATAATCAAAAGAGCTCAAAGCATAGATTATTCCACTCTCAGAGTTAATGGACAGGTAGGAGGAGAGAGTTGAGGTGTTGATACCTCCTTCAGTGATTGAAAAAGTAACAGTGGCATTTTCCATAAAGTCAGGATCACTTGCTTTCACATAGCAAACGGGTTCCCCTCTGGAGTTATTTTCAATTATATATGAAGTATAGTGTGTTTTACTGAAGCCTGGGGCATTGTCATTTACATCCGAAATTTCCACAAATAGCACTGCAGTGGCTGATAATGGAGGGCTCCCTCTGTCAGTAGCAGTGATGGTTATGCTATAGTTCTGTATGTCTTCCCTATCAAGGGGTCTGTCAGTAATCAAATGATAATAGTTATCAAATGATTTCTCCAAATGGAAGGGAAGAGTTGTTGGTATTGAGCATATTACCTCTCCATTCTCGCCCATATCTCTATCTTGTATGTTCAGCAGAGCAACCACTGTTCCTGCAGAGCTTCCTTCACTGATTGAATTAAAAATAGTTCTGACTGTTATTTTAGGGATATTGTCATTAACGTCAACAACCTTGATCAGCACTTTAGCCCTGTCAGAGAGACCTCCGTTATCCTTTGCCTGAACATCTATTTCATGTAATGCAATTTCTTCATAGTCCAGCTTTCCCATTGTTGTTATTTCCCCAGTTCTAGAATTTATTTCAAAGCGTTGTGGTGTTTTCTCTTTTATTTTTAGGAATGAGTAAGTCACCTCAGCATTTGTCCCTTCATCTGCGTCTGTAGCATTTACGATCACCAGCAGAGAACCTACAGGAACACTTTCCAAAATGCTCACTTCATAGACTGGCTGGCTGAAAACTGGAGCATTGTCATTTGCGTCAAGAACCACTATGTAGATCTGCAGAGTGCCAGACCTCGCAGGATGTCCACCATCAGTGGCTGTTAAGATTAGAAAATGAACCGCTTCTTCTTCCCTGTCCAAGGATTTAACCAGAACCAGTTCTGGATATTTGTCTCTGTCAGATCTCCTCTGCAGATTCAAGGAGAAATGTTTGCTGCTGCTCAGATGATAGTTCTGAAGTGAATTGTTTCCGCTGTCAGCATCCTGAGCTTCTTGCAATGGGAAGTGGGTCCCTACAATGGCTGATTCACTTATCCTTAGCTCTAAGTGCTCCTGTGAGAAAGTTGGAGCATTATCGTTTACATCTGTGATTTCAATTTCAACAGTGAATATCCTCACTTTATCCTCAACAAGGATTTCCAGACTTAATACGCACTTCTCTTCCCACCCACATAGTTCATCTCTGTCTATTCTTTCAGAGACATACAAATGACCATTCTTAAAATTCAGGATAAAATATTGAAGCATACCTTCGGAAAAGACACGAACTCGGCTGGCTGACAGTTCTCTGGAACTGAGTCCCAGGTCTTCTGCAATATTTCCCACAAAAGAGCCTTTCTGGACTTCCTCAGAAATGGAATAGTGGACTTGCCCATAATTTAGTTGCCAAATGGCAATCAAAGTAAGCCAGAATGAACCACTGCATTGCTGGAATCTAAGAGCAGCTACCATTTCAAGCTTTCTAGGATTACCTTTCTTAGATTTTCCTTTCAACCATGTACTTCTTTTTCTTCCTTCAAAAAAAACCCCCTCACTCCTTAGTTCTAAAACAATCCTGTGATTCTCTTTTGCTGTTTCACTAGGAGTGCAGATGCATGAAGCTTCAGCATTGTTGCTAGCAATGTGCAATACTCAGCAACATATCTTGGATCTTTTATCAGAATTTGGTTTCTCATTGGTAAACAGCGGCGCCCAGAGTCTCAACCAAAAACTGCAGCAACTAGCAGCAGTTTCGTGTAGTTTCCTTCCTGTAAGTGTTGCTGGTTTTTTTAAAATCTTCTTTACTTTATACTTCCGAGAGTGAACAATATATAGTATAAACAAAAAAAAAATCATCGATTAGCTTTAGCATCTTTTCTATGTGAAACAGAGTTTTAACCTGCAACCTATTCTATTATTAAGGATATTTTCAAAAAATATACATTAGTGATGGTGGCTGCAGTTCTATATACATTTAGCTGAAAGTGTAAACCACTGTGAAATTAATGGGACATGCAAATGAGTAAATAAGTGTAGGACTGTAGTCTAAATGTATCCCATGCATTTATCTGGAGATATAAAAGTGATTAGAAAGACAAAAATCATCAATGTAAAGCAATAAATATAATATACTCTTCTTTGGATACAAATTTTCTGCATTTTGCTTCATAAAAGACCGTTATACCTAACATAACATTACATTAACACATTATTGTTTCAAATATGCTAGTTTCATTGAGTGTATCTCAAGAAAACATTCTTCCTATAATTTCAGGCTGGGTTACTGCTCCCTAGCTTATTCATTTTTTAAGTTCAGAAGTTTTAAAAAATACAGTGTTTTAAAATCTGCACTGGGTTAGAGAAAAAAACATGGAGTTGAAAGGCTGTGGACTAAACTAATGTCATAGCTCTAGGCTATAAATTTACTCATTGCAATGCTTGTTCTTCAGCCTCTTCCTTATAGCTTGCCATGTAGATAGCTTATTGACAAAAACAAAAGGTCCCTCTACCTTCTGTTGGCAACCTCAGTGTAGCTCCAAACCAAGTCAGCTCTTTGAGAAAAAATTATGGTGCTCTTCTTTGCTCATATACATCAAAGGTGTGCTAACAAGTTTCTGCCAAGATCAGCAGACCTACTATCAGCCAATGAACTCCATTTAAGAGTCCCTCATTCCCCAAGAGTGCTTGCATCCAGGTTCCTCAGAAGCCAATAAGCTGTGGGTTGGCTGAGGTTAGCAGTTCATCCTGCATTTTCAATACATCTGTTGCTTATGGATCAGAGTTATCGTACTTTTTCCTTTTTAGTTGCTTCTGGTAATGTATGCGAGCAATAATGCTTGGTTATGGATGAGAATTAATTTTTCTTTTCATTAATTACATGGTTGCAACAACTTGTCAATGAAATTAGTCTTTCAAAAACAGTTACAGATATTTAAATACATTTAGAGATATTTACAGACATTTAGAGTAGGGGGAACACAAGAGCTATCACTCGCCACTCTGGGAATATATCCTTGATATATTCACTGGATTTCTCCATTCTTTTTGAAACGGAATTGGAATATCACAGGGATGAGGCATACAAAATGGAAAGTCAACAAAATAGGCTAAAGAGCAAACACTGCTGTATGGTTGGAAGTTATTTCAGACCTTGCTCTATGGCAGCAATAGTAGACAGGACAGTTTACATTTCCACCACCAACAGCTCAGTACAAAGCCACTCAGATTGATGTTTGACTTATTTAGGGACCTTCTTCATTTTGGACTACAAGACAGAATGCTCAGTGGCCCACTGTAACTTGTTTGCAAGGTATTTCATTGCCAAAATTTTTGGAATCCTACTGTCACCTGATTACTTTTGAATGGATGAATTTCTATTGTTGCAACTATATATACAACTGATGTGCTCTGTCTTTGAGAGATGTGCTCTGTTATGGTTAACTCTTGCTCATAATCTTTAATAACATTTACTATTGAATAAGATTTTAACCAAGATACTATTGCTGTTCATGCTTTTTTGCATTCCAAATTCTTCTGACCTCACTGATTATATTTCACCTATGCAGATTTATCAAGAGGTTTAACTCCATCTCTTCTATCTGTGTTACCACACAACTGTTATTTTTAATGATCTCTGATAAAAGAACACTTACAATTTGTCCTGTTTGCACTTCACTCTCTCCAGCTTTCATTACATCAAATATCCACTTACCTCCTCAAACAACCATGTGTATCTGTCAACTGAGCCAACATTTCATACATCTGATGAAATGGACTTCAGTCCACCAAAGTTTATGCCAAACAAATGTATTTGTCTTTAAGGTGCCATAAGAGTCAGTGTGGTGAATTGGTTTAAGCATTGCATTATGACCATGGAGAGCAGGGTTCAGTTCACCACTCAGCCATGGAAATCCACTGGGTGACCTTGGGCGTGTCACACACTCTCAGCCCCAGAAAACCTCATGATAGGTTCACCTTAGGAGCGACGTAAGTCAAAAATGATTTGAGACAACAAGAAGATTCTATTGATTTAACTAAGTGCAACTGATAAAGTGGGTTCTGCACATGAAGAATGCCTTTTCAAAAAAGAGAGCGTGGTCCCACTAGCCTTGATGGGGGTGGCTCTGAGACACTTCTTGACACCCACACCCACATTATTTTTCCAAGAATTGCTTGGTTGCTAATATTCCTCAGTGTGGGACAAACTACTTTAACAGGTTGTTGGTTGCATTAACTCCACTCCTGGGTTCATTTCGGTCTGGTTTCTGACCCAGTCTGGAGACTGGTTTGTTCTGCTCTAGAATATCCAAAGCAGGAGTGCAAACTTGTTGACTCTTTTGGATAGTTCAATGGTTTTTGATATATTTCTGGACTATCTTTCTGAGACAAAGGCATTGGATTTTTGTAGCTTAGTTCTTATCTGGTAGATTGATTCTGGGATATTTAATTGCAATTTCTCTATTTGGGATATTGGCGCATTGTCATTGATATCTTCAGCTTCAATTTTTGGAGTATACATTTTCACCTGTTCCTGAACCAGACTCTGTACCTTTAATGAACAAGTTAATAGACATTTAGGTATTTCTTCTCTTTCTACTCTTTCACTAATATATAAAAGGCTCAGACGCTGACCTTTCTTCTGTTCTGCCAGACACCTTGATTGAGGGTACCAAGAAAGCTCCTGGAGATGTCACTCATCCTAAACTGTTGGGTCCTCTTGTGCCTGAGACTGGCTTTTGAGATGATATAAAATAAGAGATTGTTTGTGTAATCTTCCCTTTGCCACTATGATATCCCAGCATACCAACTCAAGGTCTCTGCACCAGCTACCCATATTATCTTTGCTTAGCTATGAGATGTCCATCCTGCCCTTTAGCCTTTGTCAGCAGTGTAAAGTGGGTGACTTATTTGAAAAAAAAAAATCCATGGCCAATCATTCAAAAAAATTGGAAAAGGAGAAATTCCTATTTGCTCACCAGCATGCAAAACAATTGTCTGATGATGGTGGAGAATTTGCTTTGCATTGAGATGGGAAGATGAAGAGTAGGCAAGCAAAAACCCATACTTGTATGTGTCTCCAAACTGGATATTTGGCAATCAGTTCATAGAAGTTCACAGCCTTGTGCCACATTTTCCAGAGTTAAGGCTATCCCCTCATAACGTCATGCCAGTGTCAATCCATCTTGAACTACATGAAATCTAATATATAAAAGTCAAAGTTTGTTTGTCTGTGTCAGGCAAAGACCTCATATGATTGGCTGCCTGTGAAGATTCTGTGGAATCCTGGGGTTTGCAGTTTAGGGAGGGTCCTTCAGAATTCTCAGCCAGAGAGCTCTTGGGCCTCAGTCAACGGTGTCTGTCTTGAATAGGCTGGTTGCTATGGAGACAAGGCATACCAGCAAGGAGGAGGGCAGTATATTCCCTCAGGAACCCAACCTCTCTATATTAAAAACTATTGAATACAGATTAGATTGGGGAATATGGGGAAAAGTTACAGGTACTGGACAAGACAGTTTGGGGAATTAGACACAGGATCTCAAATCTTTCTAACAAGTATTAACTATGAGAAAATAAAATCCCAGGTAATGCTGGGTATATAGGCTTTCAATAAAGAAGGATGGTGGGCAAAGGATAATCTCTGTGAACACTGCAGAATTATTATTTGTTAGTTGTAGGAAGTGGCCCCAAACTATGTACTTTCAACATCCCGTGGAATTCTGGGGTTTGTAGTTTATTGAGGCCAAAGAGCTCTCTGGCTGAAAATTCTAAAGGCCCCTCCCTAAACTGCAAACCCCAGGATTCCATGGGAGGTTGAAAGTGGAGTAATAGCAATATACAATGTATCAATAGAATTCAGTGCAAATTAGATGAACACCAGAATGTACCTATGAATCAGCAGGATTGCAGGTATGTTATCATGGGATTTAGAGACGATTTTTCCCATGTAATAATATCTTTTAAAATAAACTTACTTCCTTAAAAACTGACTAATCAATTCAGTGCAGAATCTATTCAATTAACATTTGGGGGGGGGGAAAAAGGAAACATGACCTTTGCCAGTTTGCTGTTAAGGCTTTTGTAACCGTTACGGAGAGGCAAGAGAAGACCAAGAAGACCCTTTCCCACCCGCCTTCATGTCTGTTTGCTCCAATAAGAAAGGATATGGCCTTAACTCTTATACTAAAAATGTTGCCTAATCATGTGTTCAGAGGTAACTTGTGTATGGCCTTGTTTACTATTGTTAATTGACTGGGTTGTGGGAGGCTGCAATGCTCTATAGTGAAGGAAACTCATTTTGCAAATGCTTAGAGCACACGTATCCATCGTTTCCGCTTGAACATGATGTGCCACAGATTTACTTGGTGGTCTTATTGTACCTTTTGCTCGATCCTACCTCAGATGTAACATGGAATCACTAACGTCTTGTCTAGTGGCAGGTATATTGCAGTGCCTAGGCAGCTGGATCATCACCTCTGCAGTTCCTAGGGACCACAGCAGAGTGCTGCAGCTGCCATTGCATACTACCAGAAGTGATGGCACATCACTTCTAGTTGCCTTGAAGGCTAATGTCAGCTTGTGGTTTTTGTTTTTTTTAAATCTTACTATCTTTAGTCAAACAGTTGGTGGGGAGGTGTATGCCAGGAGTTTTGGGGGACTGGTGAGGAGCCCAAGGGCTGAACAATTCCCATCCCTACTCTAGTCAATGGACCCAATACTCTGACAGTCCAGTTACTGATGCTCAAACAACCAGTCAATGCAACATTGTGTATAGATGTATATTATTTGTATTTTCTAGGAATGATATTCATTGTATGTATATTTATTTTGAAACTTTTGTAAAGCTTTTCAGAACGAAAAGCTTTCCCAAAGCTCCTCGTGAATAAAAAAGATACCCTTCAAATCTTTAAACAAAGATCAGTATGGCAACAATATAGTACCAGTGTCTCAACTTTATGCAGTATTTTTGTCCATTGAATGTGTGTCGACTTAAGTCATCGACTTAACGGTAACTCCATGAATTTCATAGTGCTTTCTCAGGCGAGGAATACTCCGAATCTTAATAAAAATTTAATATCTTAAAAAAAAAAAAAAGAATACTCAGAGGTGGTTTTGCCAGTTTCTTCCTGATGGTGAAAGCAATTCAACAGCGGAATATGCTGTCTTGGAGTGTGGTACAGTCTCCTTCTTTGGGCAGTTTCAAGCAGAGGCTGATGGCCATCTGTTGAGAATGCTTTATGTATTTCTGCATGGCAGGCGGCTAGCCCTTGTGGTCTCTTCCAGCTCTTTGATTCTATGATTCCTCTGAAATATAACTGACAGCACCTGGTGTATGTTGGCAATTTCCCATCCAAGTACTAACTAGAGCTGACATGCTTAACTTCCAAGACCAGACAGGATCTGTTGTCTTTAAGGTACTTAGACCCTGAATTTTTGCCCATTACTTACCTGAAATAAGATTCAGTCCACAGTCCCAACACAATCAACTAGTTGAGCAGAAGCAGGCTATTAAGAATGAAAACAGAAAAGTCCATCTCACAGTTTAGGGAGTACAAAGTAACTGCTGTTTCATGTCATGTTACCAGAATCATACGGTTGGGTCACTGTAATTCAGTCACACATCCAGCTGGCACAAGCAAATCTCTTTCACAAACACAATTAAGCCCTACATTAGCACAGAACTAATCAAGTTCAATTTATTTTTGTATTACACAACTGAACATTTATTCAAGCTTACAAAATCAAACTTACCTGCTCATTCCTCTGTCTTTCATTAATACCCACCAATACCCACAATTGTGAAACTGGATCTCTATTAAAATTCCCAATTCATGAGTTACACAGCTGCTAATTTCTCCACCTGTACGGCCAAATGGCCCGTAAAACAAGTAGGAAGGCAAAGAAAAAGCAGGAAAGGCCACTGCAACCACAAGATAGAGGGTAAGATCCGAAGGGAGATCTACAGGAGCTAAGATGCTTCTGAGCTCAGAGAGCATTTCAGGAATGCTGTCAGCCAGCACCACTGTGACAGTGATAAAGGGCTGCCCATTGTCCTTCGTCAAAACCACCAGGCTTTGCTTGAGGGTGTCTTTCTCCAGAAAGAACCGGGTGGTCCTGATCTCTCCAGTGTGGAGTCCCAGAGTGAAGAGCCCCGGCTCTGTGGCCTTGGTCAGCTGGTAGGAGAGCCAAAGCCATTTTGGCCAAAGTCTGCATCCACTGCCATCACCTTAGTGACCAGGTAGCCTGGTTCAGAGGAGCAAGGGGCCAGCTCTATCCATCGGTGGGAGGGGAGGGGTAGAGGATTTCTGGAGCATTGTTTTCTGATCCAGGATGAAGAGGGTCACTGAGACGTTAGAGCTGAGTGGTGGGGAGCTCCCATCCTGGGCCTTGACCTGGAACTGAATCTCTCTGATCTCTTCATAATCAAAGGAGTTCAGGGCATAGACACCTCCAGTTTAAGAGCTAATAGAGAGGTAGCAAGGAAGGAAGACATTTTTGACCAACATTTTATGCACATTTATATGGAAGTAACTCCCAACAAACTCACTGAAATTATGTTCTGAATAAACTTCCACAGGACTGGGCAGCACCATATCTCTTTCAGTGATGGAATATGTTGCTCTTCCATTTTCTCCACAATCAGGGTCATATGTCTTAACTAGTAACTTAATGTAACCAGTGAAGGTTGTAGCTTTTAATCTGGATCATTGTCATTTTAATCTATCATTTCTAAATGGAAGTTTGCAGATGCAGATGCAGAGAGAGAAGGAATCCCTTGGTCTTTTGCTATGATTGTGATGATATATTCTTGAGACCTTCTCCTTTTTCAAGATACTGATTGTCAAATGATTTCTTCAAAAGAAATGGAAGACTTGCTGATATGGAACATGTGACCACTTCATTTCCCCCATCATTCATGCCATTTCTAAGGGCTACAATACATCTTGGAGAGAAGCTTTCTTCAACTTTGCTGAAAGGTGATGTAATTGCAATCTATGATAAATTGTCTTTGGCATCTATAATTCTTATTACTACGCTGGCACAAGTAGACAATCCAGGTGCATCTTGTGTTTGTATCTCTATTTCATGATATTTGACATCTTCAAAATCCACATCTCCAATAACAAATATTTGCCCTGCAGCAGGATCCAAGTGGAATATTTTGATGGCTTTGTCTGAAATTTTTCTAAATGAAAATAATATCTTTGAATTTATTCCCTCATCATGGTCAGTTGCATTTAAGGATATTTTTCACAACAGTCATTTCATTCGGAGACTTAGTCAAAATAGGAGCACGGTCATTTACATCTGCAACAGCAACACAGATTCACACAGTATCAGTCTTGGCTGGTTCTCCTTCATCAATAGCAGCGAGAATTAGATGATGCATTTTCTGTGCTCTGTTTAATAACTTTGTGCAGTGGCAGCATCAGTGCCAGTGAAATTACTCTGAGGCATGATTATTGCTAATTGAAACTCTTCAAGGACCAGTTCTTCATATTTCATTCTATCAGTGCCATTCTGTATATACAGAGAAACAAGTTTATTATTACTAAGATGGTAGTCCTGATTAGAGTTGGTTTCTAGATCTGGATCCTGAGGTAAAAGAAATTGTGTCCCGAGACCTGCGTTTTTAGCAATTGTTAGCTCCAGCTCTACCATGGGAAAGCTTGGTGTATTATCATTAACATCTGCTATTTCAACCTGAGCCATAAAAAAACCTCCATCTTATCATGTACAAGAACCTCAAATTTTAACAGACACCTCGCCATTTGGTGACAAATCTGCTCCTATTAATTCTATCACTGACAAACACATGGCCATTTTGCAAATCAAGTGCAAAATATTGTTTCATACCTCTGGAAATTATCTGGGCTTCACCACTTGACAGCAGATTCACATCCAGTCCAAAATCCTTTTCAGTATCTCCAACAATACAGCCTTTGTCCATTTCCTCAGGAATTAAATGCTGCATTTGCCCAGAATCTGCTGCTGAGACAAAGACCAGCACAAAGCAAAGGAGAATTCTCTTTTTGGAAGCATAGCCTTCTTTTATCCTTGTGTAGATAGTCACTGTCAGATTGCTGTAATGCTGTATTTGTTACCTTATTTTGAAAGCGAGGCTACAAAGCTGCACAGATTGCACAAATTTTTCTGGTTGTATGTCCGTTCATCCAGACTGAGTGAAAGCAGGTCTGAGCTTTTGTGCATTCTCTGCAGAAAGACACCTAAAATGGTGTTTGTTATTCACATTGTTACAAAGAAACAGCGACACTCAGAGTTTGAAACAAAAATTGCACCAGTATTAAGAATCAGTCATCCTCGATGTGTTTTTTTAAAAGGTGAAATTATAAGACTAATACGTACAAAGATTCCCAAATATTTATCCTGTTTGTATCCTGATTACTTTAAAATTCCAAAATCAAACTACAGAAGGATTCTATAGAAAGTTTTTGAAAATAAATGTTGTTTAGAATATACAAAGATTTTTTTTCTCATTGAGCTTTCTGTTAAGACAGTATTTGTTTTTAATATTTTATAAAGTATGAGGAGAACAAATTAGAACAAAAATGAAGGGGCTGTGTCGCTCTTAATTAAGGATAGAGAACATGTCCAATATTGTAGCAGTCCTGAGGAAACATCTTCATTGTGCCATTCTACTTTTTTAAAAAAAAGTGCCACACCTGAGATCCTGATATACAAAGAACACAGAAACAGCAGTGCAGTCTAAGAGTTAAAGAAAATATAAGAGCACAGCAACTATTGCTCAGCACTACTGTTGGAGTTGCAGTAACCATAGTTACCATGGGATTGTGTGCTAAAATCTGCAATACATGAGTCATCGATGCCTTTGGTGGGAAGATGGGAGCACACATTTGTCACTGAAAAGTAAAGCTTTGGCCATTTCCATACCGGGCTTCTGAAACGGTGCAGAGTGACCTGTCACTGAGGTCTTCTACACCGTAGAGTGGACTAGCATGGACTACTTTTTGTAGTTCCACACCAGAATCCACTCAGGAGCAGCCGGAACTAGCCGGGCTGCGTGTTTTTTAAAAACCTCTTTTTCGAGGTTTTTAAAAAGCACGGAGCACGCAGCCCCGTGCCGCTCCGTCGCCCGACTCCAAAGTGGATTTGCAGGTGCGCGCAAGTGCATGTCTGCAGATCTGCCGGGGGCGGGCTTCCGGCTGGCGAGCTTCTCTGGTTGGTGGAGAGCCTCCACCAACCGGAAGCTGCCATCTGGGATGCCGGAGGACTGTGGAGCAGCGAGCTCGCGCTGCTCCGCGTGGCGACGGACTTACCCGGCTGCGGGTAAGCTCCGTTTTAGCGTGTGGAAAGGGCCTTTGTTTAAGTGAGAACTGTATAGGTTTTCATTGCTTTTAATTTATGTGTTTTGCCAAAAGATAGTGAACAACTAGATTTTATAGTCTCGAAAATGCAATGTCATCTTTGCAATGTTGGACACACAAGCAATGTCATCTTGTTTGCTGCTTCCCGGTAGTACATGGGGCATGCTCTGGTACCTGAAAACATCTCCGTTTCTCATAAAGGCAAATTGAATTTCTGCAGTCTCCTCCTATTTGGCATTTTAAGATTGTAATCACATGTAGACTACAATGCCTAAACACCAGCTTGCTTTCTTTTCTCTGCCTCTTATTTGCTTTTTAAAATCATTTACCTGATGATGGAATCTTCTGGAGAACTCAAACACACATTATTCTGTAACTTTTGTAACCCTTGAATATGTTTTCTTGTAAACTTTGGGTCCACCTAATATATATATTATGCTAGCATAAGTTTTAGCATTTTGTTTGGGAATTTTTCCTTTGACCAACATGGTGACTTTTTCTTTCTTGATTTCAGTGACAGTGGGACAAGTTAGCCAACACAGGAACCAAACTAAAAATCCATCCTATCAATTATGTCATTTAAAATTTATGTTTCTCAAGAATCTTGCCAAAATCATGTGTGATTACACATTCAGCGTTTCTCTTTAGCCACTGGTTCAATAGTAAATTTTGCATAAGACATTTCTAGTACAATGGTGTAGTGCAACAATCTGGTCCATCATTCAATGTTAACCAACCAGACAGCTGTGGTTATACACAGCCAAGGCATAGAAATGATGGCCACATCCAACTTTGATGCTTGAATACTTTAATTAGAGGTATGCTATCCTGAAAGTGAAGTTTCAGTTCAGTTACTGTGAGTAGGTGATTGACCTAGACTCCATACTGTAATGATAGATGTCCTATTAAATATCACAGTATCAGACTACAGTTCTTGCCCAGTTAGTAAGGAATCATCTGCCGGTGCTGTAAATCATCTCCCGTCACTGAGAGTGATAAGAAGGCTGTCACTGGACTGGCTATAAAATATGCAGACAGTTTGGTTGCATGGAGGTCCAGGAAACAGAGCTGTGTTGCTCTGAGCACCACTGAAGCTGAGTTTGCAGCGTTGTCTGAGATAGCTGGTGAGCTACAGTGGGTGAAGCAACTGCTGATGGACATTGGGGAGACATGTGAGACCCCAATCAGAGCGAAAGAGGATTCACAGGCGTGCATCGCCATGGCTGAGGCCGAGAATCTAAAGATATGCAACATCATCAACTGTATGTGATACAATGATGCAAAATTCCAATGAGCATTACCTCAAATACCACTTACCTTATTGCTTGGACTGCAACCTCATTCGTTTTAAAAAAGAAAATGTGTGAATTAAGTGTATTTAAAAGCAATGCTTGCTAAGACAGAATTAGAAACAAGTAAGTTTGCTTGGGAAATATGGTGATCTTTGAAATTTACATTATCACCTTTCTGCTTTAATTTTACAGATAATTTTAACATATAGCTGTTCAGACATACGTCTGTCTTTAAGCACTGTGGGGGGTATATGTGCTTTTGTTCCCAGGTATTATGAGATTCTAGCCTCCATTAGCTCAGGCAACATGGTTGCAGTTTCCTCATTCCTGGTTTAAGCCTCCCATGGCTAATATTTTATTATTTTATTTTTCTCCACCTTTCCTGTTGTTGGAGGTTCCATATTGAAAACATGGAACCTCCAACAACAGGATTCAAAAAGCAGGCTATAGTAATGAAGAAGCATTTACATTACCTTATTCTACAAACTCTTCAAAAATGTTTCAGAAGACTGCTGTTCAAGAACAGAGCTCAATGGACAGACTTTTTTGTAATTGCTCAGTTCAAACCGCTAGCTCCTTAATATTAAGAAAATGTCACCAAATTATAATTATGAACTCTGTCATTACTTGGGTGTCCAACAATATTCTGCCACTGAATACAACTAGCTCTTGAGCTCATTTTCATTCTAGATACAGAGTTCTTTGGGCAGATGACAAATGATCAGAGCATGTGGGGCAGCTTTTCCTGCTTTAGTATTTCAAACTGCAGGCAGGAGAATGGAATGCAGGAATGCTGCCTCATTTAAAAGCTCTTGTTTGTATGCTGTCCTATTTGGAAACCTGTCTATTGATAACAAAACTATTCATCAAGAGAACACTAGCCCTGAATTTGTTCTCCTGATCTTAAATTCAGATGCAAAGATTTTATGACGGGGGGGAGCATGCAACCTCTATCTCCAACTGGTATTTTTTTGATGACAGCTGATACAGGAACTGGTTTCCAAGAACAACCTCCAGACTCATACAGGCAGACATGGAAATGTGTGAAAATATAAAATAAGAAGCCACTATGTGCATTTTTTAGAAAAAAGTAGCAGGAGTTCTTCACTCTCTCATTCAGCTCCGGTACAGCAAAGTGTTCGCATTTTAAATAATTTCACGAGTTGCTTCCCCTCAAGATCCTGCAAACAAACAGGATAATCTTTATTAGAAACTTATGTTGAAATACTAGTATTTAAATAATGTTAAATTCTGTATGCATCTTTTTTTGATATTTTTATTATTATTATTTATTATTTTCATTGTATTACGGACCAAACCTTTATGTGTATATTATAATAAAGAATAGTACAAAATTCTTTACCTGATAAAGAAAATAAATTACATAAAGAAAAAGATTATAATACATTATATATTGCATTCAAAACCAATTTGACTTATTAGTCCAGATAAAATACAATTTAGAAAAGAAAAAAAAGTTTCCCTTCCGCATATTTTCCAGTTGTTAACTTGGCCCTTATTCTACAAAAAGAGGCTGTTTTCTTTCAGTAATTATTTAAATCCTGTATATATCTGTAGAAATCAAGCTGTCAAATTTTCTCACTTAATACATCAGTGAGAGAGTAAAAACATAGAATAATATTTAATATGTCATTTACAAACAGAAAATTGTGCATCAGTGGTAAAATGAATATAAGACATTCCTGCTATGCTTTGATTTTATTGCCCTCTTGGGAAGTACAGAAGATCCCGTCTTGTGTGAATTATCCATCACTAAACCATCATCTATGGATAGGTTTAAGGAACCTCAGCCAGGAAAATAATGTCAAGATATATCACTGTTCCATTCTGGCTCCGGGAGAAGATAATGCAGGCTACTTAACAGCACACTGTGGAGCATTTCCATGACTCTTTGGAGATAAGATCACTCACATCCATTCCAGTTTGGAAGACGATACAGTTGATACAGTCCCGGAGGATGTAACCTTGTGCAACAATGATGAGTTCTTTTTAGTTTGGACAGGAGAAGAGAAAGTTACCACATACTGACTAAACCCTTTCCTGGCTTGGCTCATTAAAAGAACCAGAGGAGAACTGGCCAAGTAGGTGAAGTGAGTAGTGAATACCTTCTTACAATGAGACAAGGTTCTGACATGCCTGAAGGAGATGGCTGTAAGGCTGTTGCTTCTATTGAACAGGCTCCCCTGGATCCTTCCATAAGGGACAGTGTCCAACATTTCATTTTGGGGTAGAGTATTAGAACATGTGATTGCTTCCCAGCTCCTGAGATTCCTGTACTAAATGGATTATCTTTATCTGTTTCAGTCTGGTTTCAGGCCTGATTATGGGTCAGACACAGCTTTGGTCAGCTTGCTGAACAATCTACACCAGGATCTCAACAAGGAAAGTTTGGGTCCTGCTGGATCTCTGGGTGGCTTTCATCCTTCCTGGTCTCCTTGCAGGGAGGAAGTTGGAAGCACTGATTTACAGTGGCTCTGTTCCTTCCTGAAGGATGAGCCCAGAAGATGGTGCTGGGGGATTCCTGTTCAACTCCTTGGCCATTGGTCTGTGGGGTCCCTCTGTTCTGTTCTCCATGCTATTCAACTTCTGTATGAAACTGCTGGGAGAGGGCACTTGGAGGTTTGGGGTTCAGTGCCACCAGTATGCTGAAGACATCCAACTCTATTTCTCCTTTTCTCCTAATTCCAAAGTAGCTGCCTTGGTTCTAAACCAGTGTGTGACCTCAGTAATGGACTGGATGGGGACAAATAAATTAAAGCTCAATCCAAACAAGGCAGAGGTGCTCCTTGTCAGTCAAAAAGCAGATAGGAGAATAGAGTATAGCCTGTGCTGTGCCATTGGCAGATTTTCTTCTTCTTGAATCTGCCGCCCCTAGCTTCAGGTTTGCCTGAGGAGCTGCTTAAGGGCTCAGATCTACTTACCAGCCCCAGAGATAATAGCCACAGCTTGGAGCAGGGCCAGAGTGTCTAACTACTTATTACCTTCAGCTAGTGTGGAAGGATAGGATCCCCCCCCCACATCCTAGTGTCACTGCTACACAAGAACCAGTTTCTTGAGTCTTCTAAAACTCCCAGAGGAAATATGGGAGGAGAAAGGAGCATAGTGGCAGACAAAAAATGAGTTGTTGATACTGAGGTTAGCAAGGAGGTGGAAAGTAGAAGTTACACGATGGCAGAGGTAACTTGACTTTAGCCAGACCAAGAAGTCTGTTGGCTGGCAGAACTGGAAAAGGAAAACAGTACCCATCACAGAGCGACGCTCATCTCACTTACATGTAATAGCTAAGAGTCTCTAACAACTAGTGAATCCAGGACACCCTAAACTGGTCAGAGAGTCTTATATATATAAGAAGTACATTAAGGCCATTTCTGCACTAGAATGTTATAGTGTTATGAGGCCCCTCCCTAAACTGCAAACCCCAGGATTCCATAGGAAGTTGAAAGTGGAATAATAGCACTCTAACAATCTAGTGCAGAAATGGCATAAGAGTTATTGAAATCAGAGAAAAAAGAAAAGATAGAAAATGGAAATGCAATATGATAAAAATTTAAAAGTGCAGAAGAAAAACATTAAAATGGAGAGAAAGAGAAAAAAGTGACTTTCAACCTTCCTTTTGGGAGTTATTCATATCTCCCTTTCCAAAATTACACCATATTCCCTTCATTCAACAGCCTACTCTTTCTAATCATCAAAATCAAAAGTTATCGCATCCTTTTATTTGTTTTATTGCAACAAGTCTAAAAGGTGTTCCCAATCTTTAAGAACTACCACTAATGACCCAGAGGAGGACCTTCTCATAGGCAGCCCCTGGACTGTAGAATGACCTACTGGATGAGATTCAACAGCAAAATATACTGTCTCAATTTTAAAAAGTACTGAAGACCTATCTCTTCCAGCAAATCTAGCCTATCTTTGTGCAAACAACAAGCTTGCTGCCGTAGGCATATACTGAGAAATCTTCCATGGCTCTTTTCCAACTGTACATCAATCAATCCCAAAGAAAATCTTCTGCATCAGTGTGCATTTGAAACCATTTTTAAGCCTTTTCTATTATTGGTTTATCTGTATTTTCTTCACTAAGCCATTGCAATTATAACAAATTATATATTAAAATTATAATATTATTGTATGATATGATATTAATTGCATCATACACACACACACACACACACACACATAAAATAACTATTATACTATAATATATATTATTATAATTGCCTATATAATTATATTATATGCAATGATAAAAAATATAATACAATACACACCAGGAGACATAAGCCAGCATAAAGGCTTGCTAATACTAATACTAATACTAATACTAATACATTAAAACAAATATAAATAAAATAGCTAAAAGGGCTTAAGATATAAATAAGATTCTTTAAGATGTTTTAAAAGTATTTGTGTGTGAATATTTAATTGTGCAATTCAGAGTCACAACTTAATTATTCCTCTTATTCTAGCAGCAGTTGCTAAACATGTCACTCTATTTAATATGACCATAAGATCATGATCCTCAAGGTGGAAAGATATATAAAAATTGGTTGAGCGTCCTGGATAAGATAGCAATAAAAGGACAATTAGCTCTTCTTGTGAATCTCTGTACAAAGAACAAATCAATAAGACATAGGCAACGGTTTCAATGTTTCAACCTATTCAATCCTTGTTTCACTATTTATTTGGCTCTGGTCGTATCTAATTGTAATAGCTGTTGAGGTGAAAAACCAATCATGCTTGACCTTTGATTAACTGCTTTCAGGTAGCTGCTGACATGTAAATCTGTTTGAACTAAAGGGAGCAAACCCATTGGAGCTGAGTGAAAATACAACTAGTAAATGAATGTTCTCAGCCAAGCCTGTGTATAAACTGAAGTAACACCAGCTGAAGTAACACCATCAGAGCAGCATTTAAAACACAGCTGAATAATGAAAAAATATTTGTCATGATTTTAAATTAGCATCAGCCCATATTTGTACCCCCAAAAGCACTTGGGCTATGGACCTAGTTTTGAAAACTTCAAGCACCACAGAAATGAAGTTGTGCCCTTTATTTAAAAAAAATCACAATATGATTCTAATACTTCTCATAACCTCTTCTGTCACATCGTCTTGCTGAGCTGATCAGATCCCAATAGACCTTATTCCCAGTTATTTGAATACTTTAATTTGTTCTATAATATGGCCATCCAGGTTATAAAACCTGGAGAAAAACAAGATTTTATTTTATCATAATTCATTTGAAGATATTCTTTTTTTCTTTTTTTTTTACAGTATTCAGAAAAAGCATTTAGGAATCCAATCAATTCCACTACCATCTGTGACAGAATTACTGCATCATCTGCATACAATAATATGCAATCCTTCTTAATTGCTAGCTTTGGAGCATGGGAGGTTGGAGAAAAGAAATCGACAATATCACTGATGTACAAATTGAGCAAACCAGGGGCCAGAATGCATTGTTGTTTGATCCCTTTGGTAGAAAACACAGGATCTTCAGCCATGTCTTGTTATATTGCCTTTGGACAATGAAAACAAGTCTTTTATCTACAGGTTGCCTCAAAAATGTATACACTCTTAACATCTTATAATTCTTGTGTGTATATATACATATACGTTGCATTTTTTTTCAAAATCAAACAAACAAACACCCTTAACAGGATTAAAAATTTCAACACCTCACCAGTCGCTACCCATCTCAGTACCTTAAACACAACTCAGTGGCTTAAGATGATGAGACAAAGAGGAAGGTCTTCAGCTGCTTATGAAAATGGGTGTAGATGCTGAGCTTATTTTTTCCCCAATATCTTATACAATAGATTGAGTCAAATGCTGCTTTTAAATCTATAAAAGCTGAGCATAAAAGTATAAAACTCATTTTTCTTGGCATATTTATCAATGAGATGGTTCAAAATCAAACACTGATTTGTAGCTGTTCTACCCTGTATAAATCCTGCTTGTCCTTCAGCCAAATATGCTCCTAATCCATCCAGTCTATTAACTTGTTGTACAGATATTTTGCATACAGTTTTGTTGATTATATATAGCAAACTAGTAGGCCAATAATTTGCTGGTTCAGTTTTTGGGCCATATCTTAGGGGTTTCCTTAGTTAAATTATTGCAGTTAAATACAACAGGAAGCAGTGTGGGCAACTAGTTAATGTTAGATTTTAGCAATTCTGGTAGTATAAAGTTTGTCCCTGGTGCTTTATTGTTCTTCAATTATGAAATAAGATCTTCTACCTCAATTATAGATACAGGAGGCCAATCACACAAATTGTTAGGGATTTCCAAAATCTTATTTGTCATCTCTTTGCTACTAGAAAATAATATCCGATAGAAGTACATCCATTCACCTTGGCTAATCACACACTTTGGATAGTTATGAACATCGTCCAGTAGACTTATCACTGTGCTCAAAAAAAAAAAAGGAAAAAAAAGACGATGTCTATCTTGAGGGGCTTATGTCGACATTTGCCAAGTACTTGCTCCCTCTTGGCACTTTTTATTCTATTTCAGAGCTTTATGCTTTTGCCTACAAATTAGATACTTTTCTATCCAGATGCTAGAACTGCTCTTTCTGTAAGTTCCGTCCATCTGTCTTTTAGCCCATTTACATTCTCTATCAGACCAATGCACTGTTGCACAAATATTTTTAGGCTCATCAGGTCTATCTGATTTAAAACTTTATTATTACACTTGCTGTTTCTTCTGGCTAACAGAATGGATTACATTAAGTAATACAAGATTATTAAATTTAGGGGGATTTAACTTGAATTAAGAATGGCAAACATATCTTTGGTATGAGAAAGTTAGAGTAAATGAAGAATTCTATGATCATTTTGTCAGAAAAGCACTCATAAAAGTATGTATGAAATACAAAAATATGTTTTACCCCAAAGTTCCATTGTGGGTTTTGAGAAAACTGCAAGTTGACAAACAGTGTCATTAGCAGATAACAGTATAACAATGTAGGCAAGAGTGGAAGGTATTAACTCCCATCTGGGAATCCAGATGGTGAAAATTATCAATTGCAAGCCTCAAGGAATAAGTCCAAGTTCCAGTTGAGTAAACTTACCTCTGCTTAATTTAAGAATAAAGAGGCATTTAGCTGTAGAGAAATCATTCAACTTATTTATGTTTCAGGAGAAAATATTTATCAAGAAGCGCTCATCACTGCTCAAGAAGGGGATCATTTTTATTATTTTGCTAACCAATATTTGCATTTCTTTCTTGTGATCTTGATATATTTTTCTTTTACATGTCTTATATTTAATTTAAGATTTTGATTCAACTCTTCTTTCTTTTAATAGACACTACGATATAAATACTGTAAGATGGGAGAAACTGTATTTTTATTTTGTAAGATCTTTTGTTATATCAAAAAAATTAAAAAGCGTTTATTTTTAAGTATATTTCTAAAATTGTTCTCTAGATCTCAAAATAACTTTATAACTTCAGTGGGTGATTTTTTTGAAAGAATTGTAGTATGCAATGTACTGAAATTTTCTGAGTTCAGCGCTAGATCCACTTCAGGAGTCCACTTTATTTTCTTATTTCTAAGCATGCCAATATTGTTGTTAGAGATGAACTGAGGTAGGTGGTCCCTCTCTGTATAGCCAGCAGCTTCAAAATGAGCAACTGACCTTATATAATATATAATTGCTTATACTGGCATTATAATTGGAAAAATGAGTGTACTCTCCTTCCTGGTCTTCTTTAGTAATAAATTCTTTATTGTAAATTTCTCTTCCTTGTCAATTCAACCTGCCAAAATCCTGCATGATCACAGTTATCATCTTGGGAAACATGGAGGCTGGACCAATCCTCTTGTGTGTTCAGTTCTAGGGCATGATGGAAAGAGGTTGTACAGACTTCCCAATGTGTGCATTAAAGTTCCCAGGAATTACAAATGCTGCAGTGGGGTACAGGGATTCTAGATACTCAATACGCTTATCAAATTTCTCCCATATGCTATTCAAAGTCAGTTTGTTTAAGCATAGAGAAATATAGACATTGACTATCAAGTTCTCTTGATTAATCCTCTCCTTTTCTCACCGTGCAGCCTCTTATCTCTTGTCTACCAAGGTGCTCATCCTGCCACCACTTACCAGTTCTAACCCTAGACACTCATCCTGCAACCACTTACCTGTTGCATTCTGCAATAATCAACTAGAAAACACTTATCTATTTCTTACAGAGGAATTCACTCTGCAATCATTAATGTTGTCTATCCAGAGCCACACAACAAGCTGCCTACCTGATGCCTCTCTAAACTTAAAAGCTCTTATCCCAACGTATTTGTAATTTTACTTGATTGAAAGGACATGCAAGCTGTGGTTTCTGATATATTCCCCCTGGTGGGGGTGATAACCTCTACAACAGCTTTGGTCTCAAACCCTGAAGCACTGTATTGCTTGGGCCTGGGAGCCTGGCTGTGAATCTATGGGGCTGATGACCAATGTGTTCCTTGAGTGGCTTGAACCAAAGAGACAGGGCCAACTAGGATCCTAACTTGAGGGGAGGGGAACAGTGCCTTGTGGTCTTGTGCTGGATATGGACTTTACCCCCACTCCTTTGACAATAAAATTGTTACCCTGTGTACTGGGGGTCCCAGGAGGGACACCGAATTGTGCTCAACTAAAGGTGGGGAAAATCAGCTCAGAGCACTGCTTAACTTTACGAGAGGCAGGGTAACGTAGCGAGATCTTGAACCCTATGTCTACGGGGTCGGGTCGAGTCAAGGAGAACACAGAAGTTGAAATAATAAATGATGTTTATTAAATACAAGCAAAACAGTGTATGTGACACACTCATACAAGATAACTAAAGAAAATAAAGGTTGGAGTGGTATAGAGGGATTTTTAGAGGGATTGCTGGTTTGGGTGATACTTCACCTGTCCTGAAGCCCAGAAAAATAGAGAGCGATGCTGGGGTGCGATGTAGCTCAGCACGTGGAGCTGAGGGGAGGCTCGCCAAGCAAAGTGGCAGCAAGGTGGGATGAAACTCGGGAGCGATCCGAAGAAGGTCTCGGAATCAAGGGTTTTTATAAGAGAATTGTGACTGCAGGCTATGCCATACTTGGGGGAAAACAATAGATTTGGAGTTGGAGATAAAGCCTCCGAAAGGTCAGAATCTGAATGATTGAGTTATCGTAGTGGTTCTCAATAGAGTAGCCAGTATGCAAACGCAGAGTACTTGGGTATTGCATAGTTTACCCATCAAGCTGCCATCGCGGGGCAGAGGCTCTTTTGTAAGTGGCATACATACTTAATTAGAGTACTTGCCTGGAGGTCTCCTAAAGCAGTCAGTCAGCTGTTTCTGGCCTGCCTGTATTGTATTTTGAATTTTACGGCTATTAACAGCCGAGCTTGTTTACATGCTTGTCTGGTGGCCTTGCAAGCATGTGGAAAGGAATAGAGAAGTGCAGCCGAATTGAGATCTCAGGGGATATCTTTAATATCCCCAAAGCTCGGACTAGCCAGGGCAGTAACAAAATGACAAAGACAAAGGCATCTGGAGCCAAGCTGCTCAAATAACCAGCAGGGATTGTAGTCTGAACTGGTTAAAAGAACTATTGTTTTGTTTGTTGCATTTGGTTTTCTAGCTTTATAGCTATAGAAGGGTGGGCAAGAGATTTAAGGATTGTACACGCCTCCCCCAGAGTTAGAGAACAAACTTCAGCTTCCCTCATGCCTCCAATACTTCCTGATTTTTAACTGAAATGGAGCCCTAGTCCCTTTTAGGGGAAGCAGGGGCCAGTTTGGTTATATATTTAGTGTCCTGGATGATCAGGAAGTTTTACTTTGATACTTTGAAAATTATTTTCCTGTCTTCTCTTTGAGACTTCTAGTAATTTGTTCAGATATATCCTGCTATGTTCCTTCTATAGCTCCCCAAGAAAGAAACAAGAATTAAAACATGCACACACACATGCACATGAATGTGTGCATGCACACAGACACACACACAATAGACAAGCATAAAAGACTTTTTTCTACTTCAATGCTGTTTCATGTTTTTTTTAAAGACACATTATTTCAGTCTAATCCATTTTTGTGTGCATGGTGTGTGTAGAAATTAAATTCAACATAATAAGAGCAATTTTGCCCAACCGTGTAAGGGGTAACTTTACCCTTTGGGCTGTATCTGTCAAGATATTAAGTCTGCTTTCTCTGATACTTATCCATTACAATATTATTAGCTTTTTTATGCTGATAAATCCCCAAATATTTATTTTGTTATTTTATGTATATGAATTATTTGTCTCTCATTTCTTCATACTAAAACTGATCCATTTAGGTTTCATCTTCTTATCTTAAAACTTGAAAAAAACTGTGATAGTAATTGAAATAAATAAATCTATAAGAGGGCTTTAATTTCTTTACACTTACCCTTCTAGTTGATTTCTTATATATAAGCATTAGTGAATTAAAACATAAACTTTTCTGTAATGTTAAAATATCCCAAACTTTCTCTAGATATTGACCACTCTACACTATCAGATGCCTTCTTCAGCATCGAAAACAAAACAAAAATCCTGTCTATCATAAGTAAATATATAAATAATTGCTGGCATTCTATCAGGAGGTTATGTCATTGTCAACTTACATTATTGCATACCTTTGAATCATGCAATAACTATTTCCCCATATGCAATATGTCTTGATCTGCAATGTCTCCTGATGTGCAATATGTTCCATTGCACAATGGGAGCCACTGATATACAAGAGGATATCTTGCTGGTGTTCTGTTGTGTACTGTTGCAATTCACTTGTGGTTGTATATTGAGTCAATAACATAAACCCATAATTGTAAAATTACACATTATAACCTCCAGTGCAAGATTTCAACCAATGTTTATTAATCTTTTAATATCCGAATGCTATTTTCTGTCTGGAAGTTGTTCCAGAATTATAGCAAAATTTTGGTTGATCTAGAATTTAATTCAAAGTCCTCCTAGTTTCCTCTGTTTATAAATTTATATATAGATGATATTTGACTCATTCATGTTTGAAGAAGACTTATGGTATACAAAAGGACAAATACTAGAGAGATCTATTCCTAGCAGTAGCTTTATTATTTGTATTTTGGTCATGTCATAAAAACCAGAATGTTTGGCAACAGGATATTAAATGGATTCACCCCCCAAATTTCCATTTTATGTACTTTTAAAGATGTTGTTCATCCAGAAGATTTATAATTAGTTCCATGTTTCTTAATTTAAGACACGTTATTGCTTATCTTCCTGTTATTCTCCTGTCTTAAATTGGTACAAGTAGGAATTGACTATAGCATATTCAATTAAATTTACTGTAAACAGAATAAAAAAGGAGACACAGAAATAATAGATTTCTAGAAAATAAAATTTCTTCTTTAAAATTGTGTTCATGATATGCTCCCTTATGTTTTATTGTCTCTTATATAATTTTGTTGGTGATGTGTATCTGGGTGTAAATTATTCTTCTCTCGGAAAATAAAAATATATACTTTAAAATTTAGTACCTCATCCATGCAATGTGGCTTCAGCTCTTCTATGTGACTGTGGCTTTAGTTGTTTGTTTTTTTTAATCAATTATATATTTTATCATGATACATCGGTATATGACTACTGCATTATATTACATTGAATTTAACTGCTTTATTCTGATTTTTAAAATGATGTATAATGAGACATTTAGCAAATGTAACAAAAGCCTTGTTGTCACATGAAAATCAGAGATATGACATCACATTTCATCATAGTTCTTCTGCATTATTGGAGGCAGGATAGAAGTCAAGGCAGCAGCGGCAGCAGCAGGCAGAATCTCTTGGCAATCAGATGAGAAGGTCCCCAATGGCTTGCTCCATGTATTCACTGGGTATTTCATGGAGTTGTGCTTCTCTCTATCTGAGGCATCCCTAAGAAACCTTCCTCCCACCTCCACCTGGGCCTGAGAACTCAGAATAGTTGGGTGAAACTGATCAAACTCATAGGTCTCATTGCCCTCAGTGGCAAGTCTCAGGAATTGCTAATCTCTTTAATGGTGCCTCAGGGTGTGAAACAATCAGAAATCCCATGACTTACCTACAGATATTGCTAATCAAATGTAGTTAAATTGTAACCGAAGGTAACCAAATTGTAACTAAAGGTTACTGAATGTTGCTGTTGCTAATTGTCATCAACTCTGCTTTGACTTATAGCAATTCTATGAATGAGAAACCTCCCAGACAGCTTGTTTTTAGATGCCCTGCTAAGGTCTTGCAAACTCGAGGCTGTGGCTTCTTTGACTGCAACCCAATTTCACTCAGCATAGTATAAATATCCTCATGTGAAAATATGTTATGCCAGCACTATGCAGAATAGCAACACTGTACAGCACATGTCAATGAATGGGTGCTGTTCCACAAGATGAAATCATAACATGAAATTGCAATGTGTAATGTGCAAGCACAATGCACCACAATGTTGCTGCATGAACAACTCTGCTTGTGCCATTGTCAGCAGAGTCAGCAAATATCAAATTGTATATCAAATTCATTAATGATATCTCTGCTTATTGTCTTAAAGCCCAATTAAATTTAGTTGTCATTGAGTCAATTATTCATATTTAAATCTCACACAGAGTTTTCTCCCATACACCAACTTCTACATATGATAAGCATACCTTAACTCCCAACCTTAAAACCTAAGAAAACATAAGACATCACAGCAGTCTTAGACAATAGGTCTCTTCTGTCCTCTTCCTCTTCAGTTTGCACTTTTCTGTCAAGCTGTTCATTCTTGACATTTGTTGTATTTTCCAATATAGATTTCTTGACTCTGAAATATTTAACATTCCCCCTCCTGTTCTTCTTCAGGCTGCCATCCATTGATATTTATTTGTATCTCCATTAGTAGGGATGGGACAAATCCAGAATTTTCCAAATCTGAATCCAGATCCGAATCCCTGGAAGGTTCTGGGAATCCATGAATCTCACGAATCTAGAATCTTTCGAACCCTTTTTTTAAAAAGAGTTTAAAAAGCAAGGGAAAGAAGGATAATCGTGGGCAAGACACACTCTCTCAGCCTTAGCAAAAGCCTAGGCAAAGGCAAACCTCCCTCTGAAGAAATCTGGCCAGGCAATTGTCCTAGTTTTGCCTCAGGATCTCCCCAGATTGAAAATGACATGAAAGCCCTTTCTACACAGGCAGGAAAATGTGGATTAATCCCACATTTTCCTGCTTGTGTAAACAGGGTCACATACTACAGTACAGAGATAATCCAGGTCAAAACTGACTTTTCTTTGCATAGCTCTGTTACCCTGATTTCTGGGGGTCCCGGGAGGGACACCTAAATGTGCCCAAACAATGGGGAGGGAATTAGCACAGAGCACAAGTTGGCAATGCGAGAGGCAGGGTAACGTAGCGAGATCTTGAACCCTATGTCTACGGGGTCAGGCCAAGTCAATGATAAGGCAGATGTTGAAAATAATAATAATTGTTTTATTGAAACACAATCAAACAAGTGTATGCAACACACTCACACAAGGAACTATAGAAATAAAGGTAGGAGCAGATAGAGGGATTTTGAGAGGAGGTTTGGTATGGGAAATACTATACCTGTCCTGAAGCCCAGTCAAGCAAAGAAGCCGGGGAGCGTGGATTCTCAGCACATGGGGCTGAGGGGAAGGCTCGCTGAACAAAGCAACAGCAAGGTGGGATGGAAGCCAAGAGCGATCCGAGGAAGCGCTCAAAGTCAGGGGTTCTTATAGGGAAAATCGTGGCCACAGACTAGTCCGTACTTGGGGAAAACAATGAGTTTGGGGCTGGAGACAAAGCCTCTGAAAGGTCAGTACTTTAGATGATTGAGTTATAGCCAGATTGTCAATAGAGTAGCCAGTATGCAAATGCGGAGTGCTTGAGAGTTGTATAGTCCGCTCATCAAGCTGCCTGCGCAGGGTGGGGATCTTTTTGTAAGTTGCGTGCATACATAATGTGGTACTTGCCTTGAGGTCTCCTGAAACTGCATTTGGCAATGACTGGCCTGTCTAGATCAGGGTTTGAATGGTTCGGTTATTATCGGCCGCGCCTGTGTGCATGCTTGTCCGGGGGCCTTGCAAGCACATGGAGAGGAATGGGTAGAGAAGGCTGAATTATTGATATCAAAATGATATCATAATATCCCACAAGCTTGGGCTAGAAACAGCAGTAACAGCTCCTTCTGGCACCCTGGGGTTTGTAGTTGTATGATGCACCAGTACACCTTGTAAAACTACAAACTCCAGAATTGTGTCTGAAAGAAGCTTCCAAGGGAGCTATGCAAAGGAAAGTTTCAGCTTTCCTTCAAATCTCAAACCTGTAGCTTCGAGTCAAGTGCTGAACTTAAATATGAAATGTTCAATTTAAATATCTTAGAATACAACCCCAGATGTGATTTCTGAAATTGTTAGCAAAGGCCATTATTACTCCAAGGGAAAAACTCACCTACTTACTATCTTCCCTTGTATGTATTGTCTCCCAAATTTTCAGAATCCCAGGTTTCCAGGTGTCCCAGTCTCCTAGGTTTTCAGACATCCCGGTCTCCAACTATCTATTTGGTTGGCAGATTCGAAATATTCAATTTGCCTATTTTGGCTCAGGGATTTGGATTCGGGAATCTCAAATCCTTACCCAAGATTCAAGGATTCAGTTGGCCCATCCCTATCCATTAGTTTTGTCAAAGGTTTCTCTTGATGTTCTTCTCAATAGTTTCCTCTGTCTTCACATAACTCCAGCTTTTCTCTATAAGGAACAGCATTCTGAGACCCTTCATTGTTTAATCCATTAATTCCCTCCAGGAGTGGAACATCAGTAATTTGGATCAAGGCTTGTTGAATTTCCATAAGTGTTTCTTTAAAGTCCATCTCTGACTCTTCTTAAAATAGACCTGCCAAGTCACTTTAAAGTTCTTTTAACACTTTCTTTAATTCAGACAACATTTGATTGCCGGTACGGTGCTGATGGCTAGATGTTAGTTCCGAGTGCGCAACTTCCCTACCTCAAGAAAGCTGGACTCCGAGGCAGGCCCGAGAGACGGTCACCTTCGGATAGGCTTTTGAAACCAAATGGGACATTCAATTCAAAACAATTCACACTCACAATTAACTATTTACAAACTACGAGCCTCGGGGCTCTCAATAAAACCGGCCAGCTTGTAGCCGGAAAATTTGTTTCTTGACCCACAGTGCGAGGCCAATCAAGCATATGGTTAGTACAATCTGGAAGGCAACCAAAATTATTAAAGGGTGCAAAGCAAAGTGGGCGATCGCTTGCCCCGTGGACGACCAACTGAAGGTGTCCCACCATGACTGTTGTGAGGCTGACTCCAAATCTTCTGAGGATTCAACAATTACTTTGGCGGAGTGATTGACTGTTAATGCAATCTGATGGAGGGAGTGCGATACCTCCAGTACTCTATTGGCGAGGCGGGTGAGATTCCGTAGCCATGTAGACACGGGAATCTCATCCTTGATGTGGAATCCGACTAGCTCGGATTCCGAGGGCACGTATCCAGTCTCTAAGACATAATCTTTTATCTCCTGCCTGAGACAGAAGTTGTTTCCAAAATAATCCTGTACGTGCTGTGAGCAAAAGCAAGGGTTGCCAGTGGTGCGGTTAATGCTTACTGTCGCACCACTAGGCAATACTGTTACATTTGAACACGGGGTTCTTAAACAAAAGCACTCCTTATTAATCTGTGCCATAAATGTATAGTTTACCGGTACTACTACATATTTAGAGACATTGCTATGACCAAAACTATCAATATTGCCAAAACACTGTACCCAATGGTAGTGAAATAAACAACCGGATAAACCAAATGAGTGCGTATCGTTGGACCAATGCTACATTTGTCGGGGGAGTAAGCTGGCATTAGTGGCTATTAAGGGTAGTCCTAGATGGGATAATGGATGTAAAATTACAGGGTCCAGAATCCGTTCGTGTATGACTTCCACCTTGAGAGTTAGGCTCTCCCAAGTGGCATGCTGTATCTGCGCCAAAGCGGCGGGATGTTCTAGGGACTCCAGGTAGCGCTCTCTCAGCAGGCTCAGGATCTCCGGGTGTATTAATCGCATGAGGCTGGCCTGAATCACCTGAGCGGCAAAGGTGATTATGTTGCTTCGCAGTTGCGTACACTGAATAGCAACTGACATACTGTGTATCGTGGTTTTTAAGACACGACCGAGGTCAGACACTATATCTCTCTCTGCACCAATCCATTGCAGTAACAACTGACTGATCAAATCCATTCCTTGCACCAGGTTAGTTAGGCCAGCGGTGGAGGATATACCAATTTCTTTAGTCTTGGAGCCAATCATGCCTAATTTATTTGCCAATATCTCATTATCCATATCATTAATTAGTGTACCGCCAGTGCCTATTCCTCCTAAGACGGTCCCTAGGATGCTTCACTTAGGGCGAGTGTGTGGGTAGGAAAACGACATCCACCGCTTTTCCCAGTGCTCCCACTGTGTCCATGCTAACTTTAGATAAGGCTGGCAAGGCAGGAATGACCTTTGAAATATTAACCACCGTGAAATTTAGAACCATAGTGGTGACAACGGGTTGGGAGTTCGAGTATGCGACTACCTCTATATCCTTACATATTACGGTGCTCCCTATATACATGGCAGAGGAACTAGTGGAAGGAGGGGTATGAACAGGGGAATCTGGGCACCACATTTTGCCACATTCGAATTTGCAACAAGTTGGGGTATGGGTGAGGTTACGGCATGTGAATAGAAAGCTTTTCCACTCCCATGCCAGGTGACAATCATTATAGGTGAACCTAATCACAAACAAGGAGGCATTGTGGTGTCGACTCCGGACCATTTTGACAGTCAACGGAGACGGGGCAATGACCATTTCCATGTAGACCTTAGCTTCGCTACCAGCCACAGACATTCGTAACACAGAGCTAAGCCTCCCTCTGGGGCGTACCTGTATCTGTGAAAATAATTCAAAAGGGTAACTCTTTTGAAACCAAGGTAACAGCTGCGAATTTCGTAGCAGGGCTTCTGCCTCCTGGTAAGGATTCCAATGGCAGATCGCCTGTACATTGAATTGCCAATTGGTGGTGAATTGGGTTGTATATTTGGGAGAGGTTCCGAGGACACATTTAACTAACGAAAACAGCACTGCCATCCACGTGAACGGTCCCATTCCGTCTCCCTGTAGGGAAAACAGATATGGGAGTCCGTCACTACTATAACTATGTACAAGAACTATTTACAGAAACGGGAAAGCCAGAAGGGGCGCCACTCCTCTCTGTCCCGTTCAGACAATGTCCATTTACCCATTGTCAAAGGCCTCGTAGATTGAGACAAACGTCTCAGACAAATTAACGGCTGGTATTTCCTTGCAATTCACAGAAGTCTGACAAATCACTGGGCTCACATTAGGTTTTTGGGTGCCTGGATCTTCCGGCTTGGGAATTACCGCTGAGGCTGGATCAACAGGCTGATCTTTCCATTTTTTTTTTTAAAATCATTTTATTCAAAATTCTCATTATAAAAAAAACATACATATTCAATTGTCAGCTTCAATAGAAATATATCTGATCTTCCACATTGATCTAGATTCCATTTTCCAGATTTCTACAAACTTAAGGTACTGTACAACATTATACTGTTAATTTATCTGATAGTTCTTACATTTCATTCATCATATTTCCGCTTCATGATATATACCTGTCGCCCACGCGTAATATAACTTTAATCATGAATTACGTATTTCCAGCTGTTAAAACCCAGCAATTACCTGTTACAATTTGCCATTCTTTCTATATCTCATCGTCTGATTTCCCCTTTAATCTCTGAGAGACCATGTCCACATTTTTATTTTCGATAAGTGTAGCCCACCATTGTTCTATTGTAGGTATTTGCTGAGTTTTCCATAACTTTGCATATTCAATACGAGCTGTTGTTATCATATACAGTAATATTCTCCAATGCTTCTTTATACCAGCACCCTCAATAATATCAGTCATATTTAACAAATACAATTCAGGTGTCTTAGCAAACTGACCTTTCAGTAATGTACAAATCACATTATGTACTTCATTCCGATATTTCTTAGCTTTTAAGCATGTCCACCACATATGATATATCGTACCAACCTCCTTCTGACATTTCCAACACTGTCCAGTACCTGTATTATAAATCCTTCTCAGTTTATCTGGTGTCATATACCATCTGTGAAATAGTTTGTAATAGTTCTCTCTCAAATTCTGGGCTACTGTAAACTTCTGCGTTTTTTTCCAACTCTGCTCCCAAGACTCTAATTGAATTGAATGAGCAATATTTTGAGCCCATAAAATCATTGTTTCCTTTATTGTTTCTTCTTGTCTCTCCTGCTGTAATATCTCTTGATGGATTTGAGCAAGAAGGTGAGGCAGATTTTCAAAAATCCATTTAACTACTCCAACTTTTTCTTTTAGTTCAATTCCGTAAGTTTTTATGTCCATATGAAACCTTTCGGTTAATTGTCTATAAGGGAACCAACTCAGTCTTATTCCCTCTTGTTCTAATTTTTCCCTTGTTTTCATCCTAAAATTATTAGACGCTGATCTCTCAATTATATCATCATAGCGCAGCCATTTATCTGTATCAGTCCATCTACCAAAAAAAGCCTCTTGCGGTGATACCCATGTGGGGAGCTGCCTCATGTTTTTGACTTTATAATCATCCCAAATTTTCAAAAGCGATTTTCTGATATAGTGATGAGAGAAATCTTTATCTATTCTTGCTTTATCATAAAACATATAGGCATACCACCCCATCCTCAAGTCTGCACCTTCCAATGCCAGGATTTTCATATCTTGAAGGTCTATCCAGTCTTTTATCCACATAAAAGCCGCTGCTCTGTAATATAATTGCAAGTCTGGTAGACCCATTCCTCCTCTACTTTTTATATCTGTCATGATGTTCCATTTTATCCTAGGCTTCTTCCCCTGCCATATAAATTTAGTTAACTCTCTCTTCCATTGTAAGAAAGGTTTCATATTTGTTATTATAGGCAGGTTTTGGAACAAAAAGTTCATTTTTGGCAAAACATTCATCTTAACTGCTGTAATTCTCCCCATCAACGAAAGCCGCAAAGAAGACCAATTTTGTAGATCTTTTGTTATTTCCTTCCATTTTTTCTCGTAATTATTTTGAAATAACTCATTATTTCTTTTCGCTATCCAAATTCCTAAATATTTTACCTTTAGTCCTGTTTTAAATCCTGTTAGTTGTACTAGTTCCCTCTCTTCTCTTTCAGACATATTTTTGGTTAAAAGAACTGTTTTATCCTTATTGATTTTAAAACCAGAGAATTGTCCATATTCTTGCATTGTAGCGTTCAGTTTTTCTATAGATTTGCATGGATCATCCAAAAAAAGGACCAGGTCATCTGCGAAAGCTTTCAATTTATAATGATATTTCTTAATTTGAACTCCTATTATTTCTTTGTCTTTTCTTATAGCATTGTTAAGTATTTCCATTGTCAAAATGAACAGCAAAGGTGACAAGGGGCATCCTTGTCTCGTCCCTCTATGGAGTTCTATCTCTTGTGTTCTTTCGCCGTTGATTACCAATCGAGCTTGTTGTCTATATATTTCTTCAATCCATGCAATAAATTTCTCTCCTGCCTGCATCTGTTTAACCAGTGTCTTCATAAATGGCCAACTAATCATATCGAAAGCTTTCTCCGCATCAACAAAAACCATGGCCAATTTCCGTTCATTATGTTTTTCATAATATTCAATTATGTTTAGAACTGTTCTAATATTATTTCTCAAAGATCTTTTAGGTAGGAAGCCATTCTGATCTTCGTCAATTATCCCAGATAAAACTTTCTTAAGCCTCTCTGCTAATATTGTAGCGAAGATCTTATAGTCTGTATTCAAAAGTGAGATTGGTCTATAATTCTTAACATCTGTCAAGTCTCTTCCTTCCTTCGGAATCAAAACCACATTGGCTTCCCTCCAGGTCTCTGGTATTCCATCATTAATTATTTCATTTATAGTACTTTGCAAAGGCATTGAAATTTCATGTTCCAAAATCTTATAATATCTTGCAGTAAACCCATCAGGTCCAGGAGTTTTATCATTCTTCAAGTTCCTGATAGCCTCAACTACTTCCATCATAGTAATGGGATTATTCAAAATTAATCTTTGGTCCTCATTAAAGCTCATTCTATTCATCTTCTTCAAATATTCTTCCATTTCTTGCTGATTCTTCTCTTTTGGGATCTTGCTCAGATCTTTCCATTCTTTAAGCTGGGAGATGAGGAAGAATTTAAGCCAGTCTCCCATCTTCCTTGGTATGCGGACCTGGTAGACTGCAGGGGAAATTCTTTTCACAATGGGGATGGGACCCACCCATTTAGCGGCAAGAGAGTGCTTGTCCTTATAGAAGTTTCTATAAAGGACCAGCTGCCCTTCTTCCCACTGGCACGGGTGATGAACCCATCCCAGCCTCTTATCCATCCTTTGCAGGTTCTTACCTAGTTGTTCTGCTACCTGCCCATGTATTTGTCCTATATGCTGAATCAGATTTTTCACCCACTCGTTGTTCAAGACAACGGATTCCAAATCTGAAGGCAAACTAGTGTCGATCCAGAAGGCCTCTGGCAACATCATTTTATGCCCTGTCATAACCATGTGTGGTGTAAACCCATGTGATGCCACAGTACCTCTGAATGCCATCAAGAAAATGGGCAGTTTGACATCCCAGTCCTTCCCTGAGGAGCGCACAACCTTCCGGAGTGCCTCCTTCAGAGAACCGTTGGTACATTCAATTTGTCCTGAGCTTTATGGGTGATGCACAATGTGGAATCGCTGGCGTATGCCCAGAGCCCTGCACAACTCTTGGGTCACTTCTCCAGTGAAGTGAACTCCAAGATCTGAGTCAAGGTCACATGACACGCCCCAGTGAGCCCAGATGTTGTTGAACAGCAGCCGCGCAGCTGTGCTAGCTATATTGTCTCAGCAAGGGAATGCCTCTATCCATTTGCTAAAGGGATCAATTACTGTCAAGCAGTACTTGTTCTCTCTAGGTGTGGTGGGCAAAGGACCTATAAAGTCTATTTGGATTCATTTCTTCCAAAATTAGTTGCTTAATATCCCTCTGTATTTTGACAACTGTAGTATTACAGCTTAGCAACAAAACAGACAAAACAAACAGTATAGGGATCTGTAAACTGTAATTAATCCTCTCCTCATCTGGGTGTTGCTACCCTTTCCAATTTTGAACCAATCTTCCTTCCACTGACGCCTGTTTAACCTGGAAGTCAAGTGCACCATTCTCCTCTTTTCCACTTGTCATAGATGGCCTTGCTTTTGTTAGGTAGGATGTGAATAACCATTTTCCCCTAGAGTTAAGTCTTACTTAACACTTATTCTTATTTTTCAATTCAGGGTTGTAGTTATTTCAGATCCTTTTGCTGCTAAAATAATTTTATTAGTTTTAAGTTTATTGCCTAATTTAATAGCACTCTTCTGCTCATCCGAAACTCAACAATTTACTCACAGTTTGAAGTTGTAGAAGTAATTCAATAGGAGGTAAAAAGGAAAACTTCTTTAAAATATGCTCACACTAGTCCAATTTGAAAAATTAAGAAAATTGACTGTGATGCTTGTACTGTTGCCAGCAGCTGGATGAGGTAAGGCAAGTTGTTTCTTTTGTGGTTCCTTCTGTTTCACCCACTTTTTTGGCAGTGATGTAAACTTGAGTCAATTGACTTGGACTCAAATCTGACTTAAGTCACTTCAGTGACTCAACTTGGACTTGACTTGGCAAAAATTACACACTGACTCAACTCGACTTGAGACTTGCATATTTTTAGTGATTGACTTGCTGCCCTTGGTTCAGTAACATAACACATTCATCCAAAAACCTTACAACTTACTGGTCACATGATGATCAATCTCAAGGCCAAAGTGTGGACACATTTCTCAGAGGGAACAATGGGCTTGAGGTGGGGTTGGAGTCTGCTCACCAGCTTGTCCCTGCTACATATAGGAGGAGCTTTCTGAAACTTTTCCTAAGAGTAGAAGGCAAGACTTATATCCAGAGTGCAGGGCATGTATCTCAGAGGGGAACAGAAAATGTGTTAGGCAATGGGCTTGAGGAGGAAGGAACCTTCCTTCTAAAGCTCTTGAAGCTTCAGTAATGGGGAATAAGGAGGATCCTATTCCCCACTTCCGAAGCTGGAGATGGCAAAATCACAAAAGTGAGGGCTGACTCTACTTAAATTGTTAAAATTGACTTTGTTCAACTCTGTCCAGAAGTTCTGGAATACAAGTTGGGGTATAAAGTTAGCTCCCAAACTTGAGACTTGACTTGAAAGTATCTTGCAAGGGCTTGAGACTCAACTTGAATCTGGAAGGTAGAGACTTGAGACTTGACTTGAGACTTGGAGTAAAAGACTTAAATACATCACTGCTTTTTGGCGACAAAGGTGTATGTCACTGATAAAAAAAGGAGCGGGAATTTGGACCTTCATGACTCATCCTCTGATATTCCCATACCTTGGAGGAATTTTCTGATGGTTGAATTTACCTCAAACTGACAATCACCACATCCAGTGCCTCTCCTGCCACAGAACAGCTACAGGACAAGGCAACATGGTTCCATATCAACCCAGAAGTCTCATTTCTTGATTCATTTTGGATTATCTCATCATAGTGCTTTCATGGTAGAAGACATTCAGAAGTGGCTTACTAATACCTTCTGCACAGTACTACCCATAGTGCCACTGCTATTGTCTCTGAGAAATCCTCCACCAGCTTCACCCCTGCCCTCCACTGCTGCTGCTCAGTAGATGTTTGGCACATTTAATCTATCTCCTCAGTGTGATAGATGATGGCTCTGAGGTCAAGGAACAACTGATTGTGCCAGGAACAGAGCCAGTGATTGACCAAACCAACTTGCAAATATTCCCAGCAGTTGAAGGACAAGCGGAGGCAGAGTTGATCCAACCAGCTTGAGAGAGAGAAGGAGCCAGCAGTGATGTGGAAGAATTACAGTCACCTGGGCCCCTTAGCCTCCAGTCACAAAGGAGGCTGAAATGGGCACCTCAGAGGGAAGCTGCGTTGGCTAGATGAAGGAAGCAATGACAAGTAACACCTGTTCTCTGTGGCTATTTAGGTCTGTCGGCCTGGCTTGCTCTTTGCTTGTAGCAAATTACTTGCAAGCCTCACAACTCCTGTGTTCTGGCTCCCTTGACCCCTCTGGACAGACCTCTGCTTTCTAGACTGTTGGACTGGACTTTGACCTGGCTCGGCTCTGTGGTTTCCTTAATAGTTGTTGTATCAGACATTCCTCGCTGCTGCCTCCGTGTCCTCCTCCTCCTCGCAGCAAGTATTCTCGCCTCCTCCCCCTTGCTGGCAGTGAGCCACAGGCAAGGAGTTGGACTCTGACACTCAGCCAAAATCTGTCTGATGTGAGACACCCTACTAATAACAGTGCTACCAGCGGCATGGGAGTTATGATGTGAAAGAGCACAGAGTCACAGTTTGCCCAGCAAATTAAAGATCAACTCTGCCACCCTAACATAGCATGCAGCTGCACACCAACACCAGATGGCCCAAACCACCTATTCCTTTCCCTTACACACAAACATATTTCACTGCATGGAGACTATGCTGAGGGAAGCGCTCTGATGAGGTGGAACAAGCCAAAAGGCAAGACTAACGTTTTATGTGGAAGCCATGAAGCTCTCAGCATATCTAGTTTTATTCTTCCATCTTGTGTGTGGTTTGAATTCATGCTATTATTGATCAGCCACACTGTTCTTTTCCACCTTCAATTTGTTTGCAGTACAGGATGCAGCTGTGATGACAACTGCCTGGCTTCTCATCCAGACAGCTGCTTCACTATCTCGAAATCTCACTGTGGATCTCCAGCCACTTAGATTGTAATACAAAGTTCATGTACAATTGAAGTCTTATGGGACTACTATATTGTAAGGCATTTTAAAAATCTGAGATAATATTCAAATATACACTGAGTTCACAATTATGTTGGATATTGACATTACCCTTTGAAAATTACTTTCTGGCACTGAATTCTTGAACACTTACTTAACATAAGGATCTATGTGGTGGTAAGCATGCTTTTCTATCCATAAAATATGTGTTTCATAATAATGAAATTAGGTAAATTCTGTCCCTAACTTATGTCTTTCATAAATTATTTCCAACCACAGATTTTAGAAATAGTGTTTTTTATTTTAAATACATACAAACCCAATATTGAAATGTAGCAAACAATAGTAAAAACTACAGTTTATTTTCTTATGACAAAAAAAAAAGGACAGTGCATAACAAGAAATGGGTGCATTCCACATCCTTTATAGTGTATTTTCTTGATGATTCCAGCAGTATGTCAACTGCACTCTCTTTACTACCCATCTTGCTTTCACTATAAGACTACTTGCTACTTTTTCACCAAACTGGTTTCATAACGCTTTATCATTGTGAATTATTGCCACTGTCCAAACACAGCACAATTCTCAAAGCAAAAAGGGTCGCAGAAAAGTCTATTCCAGCCCACACAACTGCATAGCCACATAACTGTAAAAGCACACAGTCATAATAGAGTCTGTACCTCTTTTAAGAACTGTTTATAGTAACATTTTATAAAGGATTTACAGTTGGGTTTATCTGAGCTGTTCCTTGCTTTTTTTGCCCTCTTGAACATAAATAAGTGGGCAAAACACCATTTTCAAATACAGCATGCTTCATTCTTCTTTAACTGTTGCAAAGGATTAGCATCAACATATTCCTCAGCCTGAGTTGGACTTTGGGGGTAAATCACAAGAAAACAGGAACAGCTAGCTTTTAGTGGAAATGTATATGTTAATATGCATTGCAGTTGACAGTTCTCAGGGTACCACCTAAAGGAATTGCTGAAGTTTTCCAGGTTACCAGGTGGGAAGACAAATGTCAGGGCAATTGATGCCAGAGAAGGTTTGATTTTTGTATGCAAGGTGGTTTTAAAGTCTGGACATGTACCTCTACCCATTCCAAGCAGGCACCAGGACTTTATCACTGACTGTGATGATGTTTGTATGTATATTGTGCGTGTATGACGCTATTATATCAAAAAGCCAGGGGATTGGACTAGGAGAGAGATAGTGGGTGCACATACTTGGGACTGACATCATTTAATTCAAGGCAGGAGTGGAGCACAGAAGCTGTGACTGCACCAATACATGGTCTAGAGAAAAACACTTGGTTGCTGCTGGTGAGCCATCCACAAGCTCCAACAGCAGCATAGGGTCCAGAAATTGCTCCCCATTCATCAGGTGCCCTGTAGGTAAGGCCAGGTGAAATGCAAGCTCAAGTGAGAGTTGTTGCAACTACTGCAGATACTGAGCATATTATGCTGTCTGTCAAGTAATACTTTGGTGGGCATTCTGTTCATGAATCATATATTAGGGTATGAGAGTCACTATTGCACTTCACTTTTATGGACAATACACAAGTTGGATATTCCTTCTGACCCCATAACAATCAGAAATCCCCCCAAACCTATCTTTGAAGCAGTGAAGTCCTCTCCTGCTTTCCAGCAACACAGAAATGGCCTCATTGCGGGCAGGTAAATTTGAGGGGAGATATCGTTGGGAGACACAGCTACAAAGATGAAGCTATGTCTTTATCGCTATGTCTCCTGGTGCAGGATCTTGGCCTGCTGTTCCTTCCTCCTGAGTTTGAGTTACCTGGTTATCTAAGTTTTATCTTATTTCTGACTCCACTTATCCAGATTGCCTTCATGCCTATTTCTATAATCATCTGAATCAGACTAAGTTCTGGCTTACCTGCCAACATTTGCTGCCTTGGTCCCCCATGACATCAGAAGGGGCTGCCCATGTCATCCCAAACCCCACAGCCTCAGGCCTGCGCCCTGAAATCTTAGGCTACAGGATACACTGACCTGGAAAATGTATACACCTAGTATGTATGTTTGGATGTGTGGACACTAGGAAAGTTACTAGCACAAATACCTTCACAGATAGTGGTAGAATTAAGCATTCAGACAGGCAAGTGCACATGTAGTTTAAAATACAACTAGGAAATGATGGGTACTGCTTTCTGAGAAATCAAATTTCCATTTGGAACTGAGATGAATAGAATTATTCTTTTCTTACAAAGCTGCTATTTCTTTCAGATGCCTGCTGGACAGTGTCCATCATCTTTTTTCTTCTTACTAAGTATACTCATTCAGTTGTTTTGGCAGGACTCCATTAATAACAGCTACTCTGCAATACTCTATATGATAAAGACCAATGAACATAACTTCTGAAAAGGTGGCATAACCCACTGAAAATATTTTAAAAATATTTTAAGGAGAGCAGGGAAAAAAGTCTAATGACTATAAACTAAGGTAGAATCACAACAGCGATAACCATGCAGCAGGGTCTCTTACGTCTCTTTAAAAGCTAGATCAGAAAAGCAGTAGTCTATGGCAAAATCCTATAGAACAGAAATAACTAAGCAGCTATATACCTGGGAAGTGTATGGGCACAATCCACCTCTAAATTCTCTTACACAAACCCCATTGAAATGAAGGGGAGCGTGACAAGGGCATTCCTGTTCATTTCAATTTGGGTCAAACAAAAAGCGTTTTCAAGTCTTTGTGCCTGATGTCTTTCCTTCTTAGGAAGAGGACCCATGTCTTCCTGTTGTTTGAAGCTTGATCTCTTGAGTTTTTTTTCCTTCCTACAGAGAAAGAATGTTGGGTTGAGTTGATTATCCTCCTCTATTGATAGGAAAGCCAGTCATTTTGGCCTGAGTTCACATTTGCACCTATTGCTTGATTAACTGCGCAAGCTGGGCCTCCAGGTCTGGGAGCTGCGTCTTCAGAGAGAGAAGCTCTGGCCTGCAAAGAATATAAAAGGATGCAATGTAAATTCTGAGTTAACATTAGATAAATGCAGCCTGGGCATTAGACTGCAATCAGAAATGTTCCATCTGAAATCAAATGCACTCAGATGTCTTGACTGACACAAATATAGGGGGGGGGGGAGGGAGTTGATATAATTTCTGAAACTTCCATATGAACTTTATATGTGTGCAATATCCTTTCTAGTCCGTCATATACCGCTTTTGGCCTTTCTGCAGATATAAATTTCAAATAAATAAATGTGCAGTTGTTGGTTTGTTGCTTAACGAATAATTTTCTCTGCCTGTTTTCTTCATCAAGTGTGGGAGAGGAGACTGGAAGAGAAAAACAGAGGTTGGGGACAGTCATTAACATCAAAATAGAATTGATTAAAGAAAATCCAGGAAACAGCTACACAATGTTTAATTCCTCCTAAGACGGCTAGCAACTAGTTGCTTGATTCTACAAGACAGCAGTACTTATGAAATAGAGCCTACCTGTGTCATATCTGAAAGTCTGAGAAAGAAAGAGGATTAGCATGGTCATCAGTCATAACAATCAGCTGCCTTCACTTTTAATACTAACAGCACAATTCTATGAATTACTCAGATTAAGTCCAATTTAGCCAAATGGAGATTGCGCCCAAGCCCTGCAACAATAGCCCATTACATCTGCAAATTAGTCATCCATCCTGTAACATGCTCTGCTTTCAAAAAACATTATCTCAACTTTTAAAAAATCTTGTCTTGACTAACCTAGGTTTAGGACACTACAGGTCATTAGGGAGACTTTTAAACTGGAGTGAACTGTTGCAGTTATTGGAATTAATTAGTTAATTAGAGCTGTGCATGTCCACACAATTAGGTTCGGAACCAAATTCAGAGATGTGGATCTTGTCCTGATTTGGTCCATCCAGATCAATCTAGACCTGATCTAATCTGATCTGGTCCCTGTGTCTAAACTGAAATCCAAAAAATCCAGATCACTGGTCTGTCTCCACTGACACACATTGAGAAACAAAGAAAAAGGCTGTATTTTCTCACACATTCATATAAAATTTGAAGATACACTAGACCTGAAAGATTTACCAGCCAAATTTCAGATAGGTAACTTCAGGCGTCTTTATTGTAGATAATCTATACATTTTCTGTTTCTTGAAAAACAAAAACAAGTGTTTAAAGGTGTTGACTGCTCAGTATTGGCAATTCATGCTGCTTCTGCCCCAGCATTGTCATGACACTCTACCAGTGTCAACTGGAGAGATTACACTGACAAATTCCTGGCCATTTACCCCTGTTCATTTGCTACCTACAGTGAAAGCAGATAGCAATCCTGAGATCTTCTCCCACCTCAAAATGATCCCAGGCACTGCTTTCATTTCTTTTCTTTTTCTTTTTAAATTGTTTTTATTAAGGAAAACCAGTTCTTAAAATATTTACATATGTACCTTATGGTTTTGGCATAATACATAACGAAATCCAAGACATAAGCAGATTGTATATTATGCTATATACACTGAACAACAACAACAAAAAAGGAAAAATAGTTGCTTATATTGACTGACTTAATGAAGTGATACTAAAAAGTTAGGTTAAACAGAAGATACAAGAACCAGGAGAACTGAAAAAGAAAAGAGTAGAGAAAAAAGAAAAAAAAATGATAAACAGAATATATATATTTCCCCATATGATGGGTAGATAGATTTGAATATTTCAAATAAAAGTATCAGCCTTCTTTATGTAGGAAGGGAAAGATAAACATAAAGAATAAGAAATAGAATTTTCCTATTAGGAATATTTAAAATAGAAAATATACTCCACAGTTGAATACTTCCCCTGCCCCACAATTTCTCTCCGAGTTAATTTCGACATTGATGGTCATAATCAATAGGAAGATGTCTTCTCTTCCTTCATTTTTATTACTCAAACCTGGGTTTGGTCAATAACTTATAGACTGAATATTATAGTAAGAACTATGAATTCACTGATAGCTCTGACAATAATAACGTTAAGTTAATTGAATAGTCAAAAGATATAATTCCATCTTGAATGAATCTATTTTCCGTGTTGACTCAATTTCTGCATTCCACCTAACACATAAGAAAAACAACTAGGGCAACTTGTGTCGGATAGGAAGAAGAAGTTTCACTGCCTAAACATGCACTGGGTCATAAATAGACAAATTAAAAAATAGTAAGACAAATTAATAAATAGTAATAAAGAGAAACAGAAGATTAAGCAAGGCTATTCAAAAAGACAAAAGGAAATTAAAGAAAGATTCAGAGACACTTATCTCTAAAGATAATCCACAACTGCTATCCTTCAATCCAGTTCTTTCATAATTTGCTATTAATATAGCTAAATCTAGGAAACAAATGAAAAGATGCCAGAAGAACTGACCATATGACTTCTTCAATGATGTTACATAATTCCTCATCATAAGCACTGTGATTGGAGAATGCTGATGTGATTTTTGCATCAAAACTATCAATGAGCAAAGCCCATGTCTCCCCTGCCTTCCCCTCTGTATTTGTACCCCTTTGGTGTTTTCCTTAGATGCTCACATTGATTCACTGTCTGAGTTTTCCTCCACTTATTTTTAATGTACAAGTCTTTGGATTGGTCTGAAGTACTTATGACTGTGGGATTCTACTCCAGAACCAAACTGGATCAAACAGATCCAATCCAGAGCTTGTACAAGTCAGTCCAAATCAGCCTGATTCATTTTGGCTGAATCAGTTGCACATCACTATAATTAATGACTAATTATGAAGTTGAAAAAATAAAGAAACTTTAACTTTGACTAGTTTGAATCTACACTGTGGGCAGTTGGTCAGTGCTGAACTAACCAATTAGCTAAATAAATAATTAAATAAGGTTGATTCTAACTTTTTAAAAAACCATACGTTTTAATAATGCTGAAATGTAGCTTGTCAACCTCTTTTCATAACAGTCTAGGACTCTTTATGGAACAATATTTCTCCACTGAAACTTTATGACTTATTTTTTGAGAGACAAATACTATATACCTTTCAGCAATATATAGTTCCTCAAAAACAAGTCCCAGAATTCCTTAATTCATGCTAGCACTTGAAGAAGTCAGCAGGCAGCCAGCCAGTTTTAGAAAAGGAAGCAAGCATAAGAAGGCAGACACACTGGCCCTGCTAAGAATGGGGATGCTAAGAATTTTTGTTGCTAAATATATAGATTCCAGAAGATATATGAGTAAATAAGTATCCTTATTTATAACCCAGGCAGAGATTTATGCAAGTGGGAGTTGGGAATAAGAAGTATTTAACTCCATGTTGCAAAGCTCCACAGCCCTCTGAACATGCTAGAGGCAACATTCCATTTTAATGAAGAGCAGAAACAGCAGACTAGCAGCCAAGAAACTCAGCATTATTTCTCTTCTGTGATACACTCACCTGAGATGCTATCTTCAGTGAAAAACTATTCATTCGTTATAACAAAAGCATTCCTTTGTCTACCAAAATAATAATGGCTCAGTAGTGGGAGCTTAGTTTTGCCAGAAAGCAGATGAGAAATGTCAGAAGTAAAACCTGAAATTAATTTCTTTGCTCAAGTTAAAAAGCACACTGAAGCCATTTAGGGCATGCAACTGTGCATTCTTGTTTTCATTCAAACATATTTTCTGATCTTAATTTAATTATGGTTTTCAGACTCATTCATTGTTTCCAATTGTTGTTGTTTTATGCCTTCAAGTCATTTCCAACTTATGGTAAACCTATTACAGTCGTCTCTTGGCAAGAGTTGTTCACTGGGACAATTCCAGTGATACTTGGGAATACATCAGCATTATAGTATAGAATAGTATAAAATCCAAGAAGAAGAAATAATCCTTTCTGATAATTCCTTGTTTTGTCCACCTGGACAGCTACTAAAAGAAGCAGAAAAGGGAAGAAAGGAAAAGAAATGAGACAAAGAGATAATCAAGTACCGGGTCAGGGCATCTTAATCTCTGAAATAATAACCATCATATCATATTAAAATACCAAGCTCAGCATATTTCTTTATTGAAAGCAATCTGTTTTAAAAATGTATGGATCCAGCTAGTGGATCCATGACATTATATATGAGTCTGAAAAACTATCAACAAGAAGCACATTAAGATGTGAGGTGCTGGATTGAAGTAATTTCCTACTGTCTGTAACAAGCATTATAGACATGCTGCTTAACACTTTCAGCTTTACTTCTCCATTATGTGTTCTGGCAAGAATCTCTATCCAGTCAGTGTAGCGGTAGTCAGGTAGCCAGCCCATGCCTCTTCTTACTAGATAGGAAAGTCCTGTTCTGAAGAGGGTAAAGGATGAAAAGGACATTCAATCTTGGATAACAGCTTCTTAACTTAGTGAAGAGGAGCCACTAAAGAGAGTCCTCACAGTCACATTGAAATCTTTCATCTCTTCCTAAAGCTATCATTTAAAAACTGGACAAGTGAGATTTCTTGTTTCAAATCTGATGGAGATATAAGATGACACTGAACCACCACTATTCTGTTTTGACATTCAGCTCTGTATTGAGGTCAACAGCATGGACTATACCTATAAGCAAGCCTGGAATATTGTTTTCCATCCACATCCCTTCATGCAGTGAGTTTTCACTGATGCCTAAGATTTCAATGTTACTCACAATTATTCTTGATGAAGTGAGACTAGGTGAGCTTCAGTTGGTGACTGTGATGGCGACATTATATATACATTTTTTATCTCTGTCTAGTGGCCTTTGGGTCACTAACTGATAACAGTTATTCACATTCATTTTTATCACAAATGTCCGGTTTGTCTGAGTGGTGTAGACAGTTCTGCCATTGTTTCTGAAGTCATGGTCTTCAACACTGAAGGGGAATAGAATTGTTTCTAGGGGTGGATCCTTCAATAATGTATTGCTGAATGATGTGACTTTGATTTCAGGGCCTTGTTACTCATGATCTCAGTCTCTGTTGGGACCTTGCACTGCCCAGAAAGACCCCCTACATCTATTGCTGTGATGTTCATGTCACACCTGTTTCTTTTTCATAATGAATACTTCCCATACAGTGATCAATCCAGTATCTTGAAGTAAGTAAATTAGTCTTTTTATTTAACTCTCTTGATGGAAGGAGCAGGAACAAAAAGAATATCTGAACACTTGAGCGAGAAAAATGACAAAGAGGTATCTCAAGTTTACAAAATACCTGATGAAGAGAATCCTTTTGAAGCCCCTTTCTTGTTTTCCCCCCAGTGCTTGAACAGACTTGAGGATTAATTCCTACAGCCCAGACTTACCCTCGGTGCATTTCTCCAGCCCTTGTCCTGCCACTTCAACTTGGCCAGGGGCTGGCAGGAGACCCACCATTCTTCTGTTCAGATACAGAATAGTGGAGTAAAATATACAATATTCTAGACACTGAGAGTAAGAATAAAAGATACAGATCTCATATGTTCCTGAAAAGAGCCTTCCATGTTTCCAGTCTTTTCATGGTGAGAGCTTCAAGTTCTACCTAAATTGCAAAGCCTACAGGGACCATCTTTGCTGACGAGACACACACACACACACACACACACACACACACTCATATAAGGAGAATCTCTACAGGATTACTTTTTTCCCCTTTTGAATTCCTTCTCTAGCTGTTTTCTGGTTTCAGAGATTTTTGTTCAAACATTCTCATTAATTTTTCCACAAAGAAGAATATCACCTAATGTCTTTACCAAAATTGCCAACATGTGTCTGATTTGGGGAACCACCCATGAAGACAGCACATTTTGTTTGCACTGAAAGGCAAAACAAACTTAAGGGGCGTAGATGTATTGCTTATTCTTCCAACCACATTATTTTGTAACTAGCAAAATGCTCATTCACATGATGAGTAGATTTTGGAAATGTAGCAATACAGATGAGCAATTGAGAAGGTGGCTAACTGCTCGCCTCTATGTGCCTATATTCATACATTGACCCACGCCTCTACAACGTTTAAACACAGGACTTTGGCTGCTATGCGTGCAGTGGATTCTGAGATGAGGGTGGAAGTTGGTGCCATAGCTGCAGGACATTCCCAACATATTCCTTACCACTTTGCTACCCTGAACACACCAATCCTGTCTGATATCAGAAGCTAAGCTGAGTTGTTCCTGGTTAATAGTGAGCTGTGAGGCCACCAGGTAACACCAGAGATACCCCATTAGGGCTAGGCAAATTTCCTGCTGCCATTCAGATGCATTAATGGTCTGGATCAGTAAAAGGCGTCTTCTTCCTATGACAATCCCCCAAATGAAGTGTATTTCCTTTTCTCCTTCCTAGCCTTTGGGTTCCACCCTGCCATGCACAGTAGCAACACAGTTTAGGAAGAAAAGAAGAACAGACAGACTTAAAGTTTGGTGAATTATCTTTGTTGGAGCTCATGAAGAAAGAGGTAGAGTATATCAGATACATCCAGAGGAAGTAAATTGGATTGAGTTAAATACATCATACCCATGGCTTTATTACACCAGGCTCTTGTCCTGCTAAAATAGTGTTGTTGCAAAATGCTGTTGATGTGGGACTGGTCTATTTTGCTTCACACCTTTGAATCTTTCTGGGATTACAATGTTAATTTGTGCTAAAAGCTTATCACACACAGCATTTGGGACTTCCTACCCATTGCCTCGTCCAAGACATTATTATCCTTGCCCCTTTTCTAAGTTTAGCACGTGCACACACACACGCACACACTGAAATATAAATGAAAAAATGTCTTATATTTAAAAGTCTTTTTTTCAGGCGTGTCTTCCTGATTGGGATACTCAGACTTCTAGCATCAGACTTAACTAACTTCTGGCAGATGAAAGCCAGCAGCTACTACTTCTAGCAGTAAACAGAATAGAAGGGAAACAAATTAACATAGAAAATACAAACAGGCAATAAAGGATGTGAAAACAGATTTTGAGTGGCATGAGGTACATTAAGACCAACAAATTTAAAAAAGAAATTAAATGCAAATTAATTAATTAGTTTAATTAATTAAATTTAAATTAATTTTTTAAAAAAATCTTTTCAAATTTTTTTAACTATATCAGAAGCAAGAAATAATTTCATCCATTAGCCGGGAAATTAAAAGAGGAACAAAAGGGGAAAAGTAGATTGGTGAGAAATTGCATTAACTCCTGGGGTAGGTCTTCACAGCCTAAAGGCACAGGAGAAATCCATGCCCAAACTGGCAGTTTCAAGAAGGGAGTATTAAGCACTGTGGTAAATAATGCTATCAGAAGATGAAGTTGTGGACTTTCTAGGGTTGCCAGGTTTTCAAAATAGCAATAAAGGAGAGCCACAATTCACAATTAGTGGCAGCATAGCACCAGGTTGACTCCTCCTGAACATACCTCTCACAGTTTGGGAAAGTTCCTTTGTAGAGATTCTGGGAGCTGTAGACCAAAAATCAAAGAAAAGTTCCCAAGTTCTAGATAGTCCATACCCCAGTGTATTTCCTTAAGCTGCATCTTCCATCCCCTGGAACCCCACAAACATACTTGACAAGGCCACTGCAATCTAAACCTCCTCACACAACTGCCACTAAGGTCTGCCTCATCACAGGGGTGATTGCCCCCCATCATTTGCCTCTCTCCTTCCTGCACTACAAAGAGGCAAAAAAATGGATGATAAGACCAAGGGAAGCTAACCAGACAGGGAAAGAGAAAAAAAAAGGGAATGAAAACTGAGGCAATTGAGAAAGAAAGACAAGACATGTGAAAGGCTGTGAAAGGGGAAGAAAGAAAGAGACAGTGTGCCATTGGAAGGCAAATACAGGAAAGAAGGGTCAGGAAAGAGAAAGGTGAGACTGGGCGAGGGAAGAACAGGCTGCCATGAGAAATATTTACAGAAAGGTTGGGAATCAGGTGGGGTAAAGATACAGCTGCTGGGCCATGGGAAGAATTCAGTTGAGACACAAGTAGAATGGAAGAAGAATCTTAGGAAAGTACAGAATGTGAAAAAGGAGGGTGGGGAGCATAGACCAAAGCAGGTATGCCCTGGAGGAGAAGAATTAACCCCCACCTGACCCATAGGGTTGTTTGACATCTTCCTGGTTTCCTGGTTTTTCTTCCTCCTCACCCTTTTGCTGAATTACACCACAACCCTACAACCATGACAACCATGACAGAGGTGTGTGTGTGAGCCTCCTCCAAAGAAGTAATGCTGACTGTGATTAGTTAGTGAGAAGGGCAGTAGAAATATTTTGATGCACTCACTTTTCCAGAATGGGTCCTAGCGCTCTATGATAAGTAGATGTTTTATCATAAAATGCTTCTTTCCATCCAACTTTTAATGATGTAGGAGCACTTTGGGTTTAACTTCAAAAAGAAAGGCATATTGTCTGGCTATGGGCAAATCTTTGTTCATTTGGTCTAGTGCACATTCTGAATGCATTAAGAACTAGCAGGCCAATGAAATATCAGATGTAGGATGGCTATCTCACTCTGGGCCTCTTTTCAAGGAGACATGTAGGGCAGGAATGGGTGGGTGATCTGGGACACATGAGTAAGATATATGGAGAAGCTTTATTGGAGAGATGACCACTACCATTGACTGTATGAAATCTTTTCCTCACCTGCATAAAATTACAGTCTACTGCTTGACTGGAGACTTCCTGAGAATCAGTTGAGTGTCTTGGATTCCCTTGAGTCTTTGGAGGCTCCACAGAAAAAACAGGGAAGAGAGGTCTGAGAAAACGGAATTCACTATTCAGAGAGCCACCTGCTAGGCACACCTCATAGTTGCAGGCCTGAAGAAATGAATCTGTTCCAGAATCCACTTGGTTCTCCTGGGAATTAAGGCCCACAGGGAAATTTGGTGCAGAATTATAGGTTTCCAAGAATTTCCTTTGTTTCTGAATCCTAATGGCAATAAACGCTAATACAGAAAGGAGGAAAACAGAGGAGATGGCAGCCAATACAAAGTCAGGTTGTGGTTTTCCTCCTGTACTACATCCTCCTTAGGGGTATCCATAATTTTCATGTAAGGGTCAGAGAAGCCACCTACCAAAAGAATTCGCAGTGTGGCAGTGGTAGACAGGGAAGGACACCCATTATCTCTAACCACCATGATCAAATTTTGCTTCATGCCGTCTCGTTTATTGACTGGCCTCATGGTTTTGACTTCTCCATTTTGAGCCCCCACAGTGAACAGACCAGCCTCTGTAGCCTTCAGCAGTTGATAGGAGAGCCAGGAATTCTGACCAGAGTCTCTGTCCACAGCTACCACCTTGGTGACCAGGTAGCCAGCCTCAGCTCCCCTGGGCACCAGTTCATTTGAAGAGGAAGTGCCGTTCTGAAATGGGTAGAAGATGAAGGGAGCATTGTCATTTTCATCCATGATATGGACTCAGACAAGAACCTCTGAGCTCAGTGGAGGAGAACCCTTATCCACAGCCTGGATGGTCACATTGAAATCTTTGATTTCCTCATAGTCTAGAGATCGGATGGCATACAGGTTCCCTGTTTCAGAACTGATGGAGATGTAAGACAATGCAGGTCCATCCCTCACCACCCCAGGCAATAGTGAATAGGTCACTTGGGCATTCCGCTCAGTGTCCAGATCAACAGCTTGGATTGAGCCAATGAGAAGGCCTGGAATATTGTTTTCCTGTAACTGCATGTCATAGAAGGACGTTTCAAACACAGGGCGGTTGTCATTGATATCTGAGATCTGAATGGTAATAATTCTCACTGAGGTGAGCCTGGGAGAGCCCCTATCGGTGGCTGTGATGGTGATGTTATACTCAGGCACTTGTTCTCTGTCCAGAGGCCGTTGCGTCATAAGCTGGTAATAATTTTCCTCAGTTGCCTTTAGCACAAAGGGCAGGTTTGTCTCAGTGGTGCAGGCAGTTCTGCCATTGTCTCCAGAGTCCCTGTCCATGACACTGAAGAGAGCCGCTACAGTGTGCAAAGGAGAGTCTTCTGGTAAGGGAGTGGTGATGGATGTAATGGTGATCTCTGGGGCATTGTCATTCTCATCCTCAACCTCCACTATGACTTTCCAGTAAGCAGAGAGGCCTCCTCCATCTGTGGCTCTGATGGTCATCTGATAATTATTTTTTTCTTCATAATCATTTGTTGCTCCAAGTGTAAGTTCACCAGTATTTCTGTTTAACTTTAGCAGTTTGAGTACATTTTCCTGCACTTGGCTGAAAGAATATGTGATATGAGCATTGGAGCCAATGTCCTTGTCCCTGGCTTCCACTTTAGTGACAGATGTGTCCACGGGGCTATTTTCACTTAATTTTACTTTATATACTGATTTATTAAATTCAGGGGAATTATCATTGGCATCTAGAATATCAATGATTATTTCTGTTGCGCCAGTTCTTTTTGGGATCCCTCCATCCACAGCTGACAAAACCAGGGAAAGTTGTGGATTAACTTCACGGTCTAATGCTTTCTGCAGTACAAGTTCTGCATATTTACCATCACTATGACTTTGCAAATCCAGCCTAAAATATTTGTTGAAACCAAGTGTATAATTCTGAACTGTATTTTCTTCTTTGTCTGGATCCTGAGCTCTTTCCAAAGAGAATACCGTATTTATGTGTGTATGTTCAGGTATTTCAAAAATGAATTCATTTCTAGAGAATTTGGGAGAATTATCATTCACATCCTCTATTTGAACTTCAATTCTGTGTAGTTGCAGAGGATTTTCCAGCACAATTTCAGAGAAAAGGACACAAGGGTCATTCTCATCACACAGAGCCTCTCGGTCTATTTTGTCCTTTAATATTAAACTCCCAGAGCGAGGATCCAGCTGGAAATATTGCTTGGAGCTCTTAGAAACCAACCTGGCTTTCCGAGCAGACAGTTCCTTGACACTCATTTTCAAATCTTGTAGGACATTAGCTACAACAGACCCACTTCTTCTCTCCTCTGGCACTGAATAATGGATTGACCTGCATATTGCCCCAAACATACAAAGAAATAAAAAGAAAGGCCAGACTTGCCTGTTCCAATGATACATGTCCATTCTTCTAGATTCACTTCCAAAGATGTAGTAATCAGGCAACTCCAGTTTAAACAAGCTACTCCAGTTGTTTAAAAAAAATCCAAAGGTAAATACTTCCCTGTTTGCTGTATTTATTCCTGAAACAGCACACTGCTGCCTCTTCTTCAGTAATTTCTGAATATTTGCTTGTAAAGAGATGTTCTTCACATTTCTCTTCAGACCATATTCCCTAATGACTCTAGATTTCCGAATGTTCATTATTCCTTAAGAATCTGCGTTGTACAACAGCACCACCTTGTGCATTAAAATGCATATAATTCTTCTACAGTTTGTACATTGCGGACTGTTTTACTATTAAACATGCAAAGAAAGTTCCTTATAAACATATCAACATTTTGGGAATATGATCAAGGTATCCTGACCAGTCAAAATCAATCAATCAATCAATCAATCAATCAATCAATCAATATCCTGCCTTTCTCTCACTATGTGACCCAGGGCAGCTTACAGTGTAAGGTAAAACAAAAGAGCTCAAGCAATGTATAATTTAAAAAATGTCAAACAATGACTCCAATTAAATATTAATTTAAAACAGTTAAAAACACAATCAAAACATAGTAAAAGATACAGCATACCTATTGAACATCCTTTCACCCCAACAAGTTAAAAAATGAAGGTCCCTTTTTTCTCCCCCTAAAGGCCTAACCATGCCAGCAACAGGAGAAGAGGGAAGAGGCCAAGTGGGCCTCTTCTGAGAGGGAGTTTCATAGCCTAGCAGGACATCAAGAAGGCAATGCCGTATACAGAAGCATCCGTGATTGAGCTTTCTAATTGGAAGAAATGATCTATGTGGATGCTTCCATTTGTCAACATGGACACTCGTGCACTGGGTCATTTACTGGTGCCAGATAATGTGAAATAATTTCAACCACTTCATATTAATCCCAATGTTGAATCTGTTTACCCACATGTGACCTATTTATTTCATACACTAGCCAGACTCCTAAGAAACGTACATGCTTTGATGAAGCCAGAATTAACACTCCCTAATTCTCTGCCTTCCTTGGGCACAATCTCCAAGAGAGTACACATGTTGACAGGGAAATGAAAGTAACCTTATATTCATAGTGTTTATTTATTTGAATGCCCCACATATCTCTTTATTCCTCTTTCAGGTGGGCAAAGATGTCACACACATATGATATGGTACAGCCTGCCAGAGTGTTCCCTTCATGTATTATTGTAACACACTGAGCCTCCTCTAAAACGTCAGAAAGGAGCTCTTAGTTCAACTCACACGAATCACAATGTACATAAAAACAGGCTCAAAACAGAGGTCTCTTGTCATAATTAATAGATGGGTTCTTATTCACCCTAAAATATCAATGTAACAGTGTTTAGTTTCTTTTCAATGGTACGAATTTCCTAAATAAAAAACCATAGTGATAAATATCCTAAAATACATGTATGTCTCTTTCCTTATGATTATCTGCAACATCCCACACCATCCAAAATCCAAAATGTCATCAACACACACATGTACCTGTGGTGGTGGTGGTGGTGGGGAGATTGAATGTGTGGGAAAGTTATAAAGTTTATGTATTCTAAACCAAGGTTATCATTAAGAGCTACAGAGTGGAGTGAAAGAGAACCTGCATTGGGGAGGAGGCAGAACTTGGAAACTTGCTTTTAAGTGATTTGTTATGCAATTCATTCCATATACACACACCACAATTTGTTGCCATCAACATTGCAACAATATCTAGTTTTTTTGTTTCATTATTCATTAGATTGTTTACATTGTTTATTACTTTTTAGTTCATTTTTTGAAAGAAAAAAAATCCATGAAAGAAGAGTGAAAATGGCCTAGGATTTGGGGGAAATGCTCTCAGTATGTCCCCGCAAAGCATTTTTAGTGTTCCAAAAGAAACCAAAAAAAGCAATAAGCAAACATTACCTGTAATGTGGGAAACTGTGACAGTAGTGCTAGGCACTCTGTTATCTGCAAAGGAAACCTTGTTATGCTATTGTTACCCACATAAGTAACTGTAAAATTTCCCCTTCAAACTGTAGGGACAGGAAAGGCTTTGTGTTCTTGATTAAAGATGACAGAGAGACTGGTGACAGGGGATATGCAGAAGCAACTTTAGCATCAACGCCAATATCAATACTAGCACTTTTTCACTCTGGACAGCCATGGCAGATTATATTTTTAAAAAAAACCTGGTAAGATAAATTGCCTGTAAAGGCACTGGATCCTGCCTGATCTTAGAAGCTAAATACTTGGATGAGAGGCTGCAACAAACACCAGGTTCTGTAGGCTACTTTTCACAGAAAGGAACTGGCCAAACCACCTCTTGAGTATTCCTTGCTTAAGAAAACTCTGTGAAATTAATGAGGTCATCATAGGTTGGCAGGTGACCCGAAGGCACACACAAGATAAAGTTGATACAAAAATAACACAGTTAGATTTTACTGAATTTCAAAGTGCCTACAGGAAAAAAATAATTACTCAGGCAACTGATCCTAGCTACCCACTAACAGGTTTATTCAGTTGGTTCGTCTGCACTGAAAACCTTCCAAGCAGAGGAAGGAGAAGCTGTGCTAAAGAAAAAGGATCTTGATGAAGGATTCAAATAATTTTAAAATTAGGGACTATACAGAACAAATGTTTGTTGTTGTTCTGTGCCTTCAAGTCATTTCTGATTTACGGTGACCCTAAAGCGACCCTATCATGGGGTTTTCCGGGGCCGACAGTGTGTGATGCGCTCAAGGTCACCCAGTGGCTTTCTGTGGCCGAGTGGGGAACCGAGTCCTCGTCTCCAGGGTCTTATTCCAAGATTCAACATCATGCTGGCTTTTTCTATCCCTGTATTCATCATACTCATCAAAAAACTAAATAACATCCACCAACATTTGAGCCTTCTTCTGTTTTCACTCTCTACCTCAAGGTTCTGTTGTGTGTCTTGCCCAAGCTCAGAATTGTTTATGCACCTGCAAATGTGTCTGCTACTCAAGCAAATCTTCTTTTTTTTAGTTCTTCAATTCTGCTGCTTCAGATTTTTTTTTAACTTTTCATCATAACAAATTTTAACTCAAATCTAAAACCAGCTTTTAATCATATACGGTCTTTTGTTGCACTGACTACTCGATCGATGAACTCTCATGAAAGGATGATTATAGTATCCATTCCAGTCATGCACGACAGACAATTTTCAGTGCTAGGGACAATTGCAACTCAGCCTACCTTTTTGCTGAGAGCCTGGGGCCACTGAAAGCCAGAAAAAGGAGCTCCAGAAACATTGTTGTTTCTGACTCATCGCAACCCTAAAGCAATCCTATCATGGGGTTTTCTGGGGACTGAGAGTGTGTAAGGTATCCATGGTTGCCCAGTGGGTTTCCATTGCCAAGGAGGAAATTGAATCCAGCTCTCTAGGGTTGTAGTCCAATGCTCAAAATATTATATTACACTGGCTCTCACGGAGGCTTGATTCTGACACAGGGAGACATCTATCCACGTACGTATTGTGTACTAACACAGAGTCCTCATTAAAAGGAGAATGTGGTTACAGAGTAAAACCTAGAAACCTCATTTATATTTTCGTGATTAATTATATTTTTACATTTTCTTTATTATTCATCCCCTGTTCCAATTTTTCCTTCCCCTGTCTGTCTGTTCTTTCTGATTGTGAGGTTTGACATGTATAACGTCATGTAAAGCAGTTATAAAAGCTCGTCATACTTTAGATGCTGATTATTTGGGGAAGTGACACATTCTCTAATTCCTTCTCAACAGCCAGAAGGTTTCTTAGATTTGAGAAGGCAGTCTTGTAATTTCCTGAGAAACCAAATCGATAATTTTAAAGGTTTGGAGAATCTCTGCAAAAAAGACAGACTGATAATCCTGAAACCCAAGGAAAAACAGTGGGGCAAGCAGTGCTGTGGGTTCAGAGGACCAGTGAAGGCAGCAGTGACCAAGATACCACCTCCACCCCACTCCCCAAACACAGCCACGACAGGAACCTCAGTGGAATGGTGATCAAGTGAGTAGGAAAGGAAAGGCACGGGCACCGGGATAAAAAGCAAAATCAAGTACAACCCATCGAGAGGCTTTAAAAATAAGGACACTTTATGATTTAGCAACAAAGAACAACATGAAGTAACAACAGAATAACTGTGTTGTGAAGAAACAGACATAAAACTGACTATGTTTAGTATTAATAAAGAGTGACATAAACAATCTCAATGCTACACTACTCATAAGCACTATTCAAGTGTTACCAATTAGAGGGAGCTGGGAATATGTGCTACAGTCCTGCTCACTCCCAATCTGACCTGCCTCTGTTGACAGGGAAGGTTTGTAAAAGGACCTCTAAACATGTTTATATAAATGTGGCAGCAAAGCTCACAGTAATTTAGCATCCTGTTAAACGTGGTTACAGACTAGAGACTCCCTCTAGTCTGTTGATGACCTCAGTAAGACATGATGGGATTAGAAGAGCCAGGTGATCTTAGATTCCTCTACTTGGCTACAAAAAAAATTAAATTAACAAAAAAGAATCTATAAATATATCTAATAACTTTAACCATAGTGCAATTTGCTCACCTCTCCTCTTGATTCTTTCTTATCAAACAGCTCAGGAATTCCTTGAGAACCAGAAGATATCCTCTGAATCACAGGCATGTTTGGGTCCGCAACAGAAAAAACAGGAATGAGAGGCCGGAGAAATCTGAACTCACTACTTAAGGATCCACCGGTTAAACAAACATCGTACTGATAGCTTCTGGAAAGGGACCCACTCTGAGAATCTGTACAGTTCTCTGGAATATCAGGCCTGGTGCGGGGAAACTGAGGAGGAGCAGCAATAAAACTGCCTGCGGGATCTTTCCTGCACATTTTGATAGCAATAAAGGAAACAATGCAAAGGAGAAAGACAAAAGAGACGCAAGCCAGGCAGATCACCAAATACATGGTCAAGGTTCCTTCGTCTTCATGTTCTTGCTGATGGACATCCACCACCTTCAGATAAGGATCAGAAAAGCCATCCACCAGAAGCATATTGAGTGTGGCAGTGCTGCTCTGGGGAGGGACACCATTGTCTCTGACCACAATAACAACCCTCTGTTTGTTGGTGTCACGTTCGGTCAGGGGCCTCCTGGTTTTCACTTCTCCATTCTGGGCTCCTATGCTGAAAAGACCAGGGTCTGTGGCCTTCAACAGTTCATAGGAAAGCCAAGAGTTCTGACCAGAATCTCCATCCACAGCCACCACTTTGGTCACCAGGTAACCGGCCTCCGCCATCTTGGGAAGCAGCTCATTGCAGGGGGATGTGCCGTTCTGAAGGGGATACAGGAAGAAGGGAGCGTTGTCGTTTTCATCCGTGACGATGACATGAAGAATCACATCTGAGCTCAGAGGAGGAGTACCCCCATCTGTTGCCCTCATTGTGACTTGGAAATCTTTGATTTGTTCGTAGTCCAGAGATCGGAGGGCATAGATGTTTCCAGTTTCAGAGTTGATGGAGACATAAGAAGCCACAGGGCCGCTGCCAATGCTCCCAGGCAAAAGAGAGTAGGTCAGTTTGGCATTCTGCTCTGTGTCCAGATCAACAGCATGGACTGACCCAATTAACAATCCTGGGATATTATTTTCTTGTACCTGCATTTCAAATAAAGACTTTTCAAACACCGGAGGGTTGTCATTGACATCTGAGATCTGCACATGAACAATTTTTGTTGAGGTGAGCCTAGGAGAGCCCCGGTCCACAGCTATAATGGTGACATTATACTCTGTGATTTTCTCTCTATCCAGGGAACTTTGGATCAAAAGCTGGTAGTAATTATTCATGGTCATGTTCAATGCAAAAGGCAGGTTCATATCCACAGAGCAAACAGATCTGCCATTGTCTCCAGAGTCTCGGTCAATGACACTGAAGAGGGCAACCACCGTGTTCAGAGCAGAATCTTCTCGTATGATGTTCTTGAGGGATATGACTGAGATTTCTGGGGCATTGTCATTCACATCCTCAACTTCTACCAGGACCTTGCAGTGCCCAGAAAGACCCCCTCCATCAGTTGCTTTGATGTTCATGTCATAACTGGTTTCTTTTTCATAATCTATTTCTCCCCAGACAGTGATTTCTCCAGTATCTTTATGTAAATGAAACATCTTCTGTATTTTTTCATTCACCTGATGGAAGGAGTAAGTGATCTTTGCATTTGAACCCAAATCCACATCTTTAGCTTTCACTTTGGAGACCAAAGTATTCTGAGGGCTGTTTTCCTTTAATGTTATTTTGTACTCAGTCTGAGGAAACTGAGGAAAGTTATCATTTATGTCCAGAATGCTCACAATAATCTGAACGGTGCCTGTTCTCTGCGGTACCCCTCCATCTACAGCTGTAAGAGTGAGCTCAAACTCTTCCTTTTCCTCCCTATCTAAAGGTTTCATCAAACAAAGGTTCAAATATTTGTGTTCACTGTTATCCCTTTCTACTTTCAATTGGAAGTGTTCAGTCGGGCTAAGGGTGTAATTCTGGACACTATTTTTACCCAAGTCTATATCCTGGGCAGATTCCAAAGGAAACAGAGTATTGATAGGAACATTCTCAGGGATTTCAAGTGCAAATTTGTTTTTGGAGAATCTTGGAGCATTATCATTCACATCTTCTATCCTTATTTCAACAGTGTAGAACTCTAAGGGGTCTTCCAGCACAATTTCAGACAGGAGTACGCATGGTTCAATCTGGCCACACAAAGCTTCTCTATCTATTTTATCATTTATCATCAGATTCCCAGAGTGGGTATCAAGATAGAAATACTGTTTAGAGGTTTTAGAAATAAGCTGGGCTCTGTGAGCAAAGAGCTCTTCATTTCCCAGTTTCAGATCTTTGAGCACATTGGCCACCAGGGACCCACTCTTCTTCTCTTCAGGTACAGAATAACGAATAGAAAAACACATCACTCTAGACACAGAGACCAAGATCAAGAGATACAGACCTTGCCTGTTCTTGAAGCAACTTTCCATTGTTCCAACCCTTCCAGCTTAAAGTCTTCAAATCCTGAATAAAATGCAAGCCATCAGACTTCTGAGCTATTGTGAAAATTATTCTTGTTCGGTTGTGGACAATGCTCTCCTCTGCTGAATTCTGTATTTCCCGATAAAGACCAAAGATCCTGCCTCCCTCTGATTCAGTCTTGTCTGCAAATGGCTTTCCTACAGTTGCCCAGTACAAGATTCTAAAGGATAATGAATATGTTTGCAAATACTGCCATCTGGTGGTTCAATCAGGAAAATATAAGATTGTATATGCTCAACAGCATGGCATCCCAGTATATTAGCTCAATTTAGAATTAGCATAGCTGGTATTTGTTTTTGAAAGTTCACCATTAATAAATGAGAAGATTATTTTTATTTAAAGATAAAATTATGCAGACAGAGAATGATTAGAATAGATGTTGTAGCCGTATTCGTGATGACTGTTATCAAGAGCATTCCTTTTGCACTCACCTATTCGTCAACAAACTACACTGCATTGTTGAGACATTCTATTTATTTATTTTTCTAACATACTCATATTTTCACCTTTTTTGTAAGACAATGTATAAATAATATAAAATAAATAGATCACCATGGATTTAAAATACAATTATATTAAATTAACTATTCCTACCTGATTTAATTGCCTTTTCTCTGCACAACTAGGGATTTCATGGGAGTAAATTGAATTCCTTGGATCTTCTTGGGTGTCTGGAGGTACCACAGAAAGAAATGGAAATAGAGGTCTCAGAAACCGAAACTCGCTGTTCAAAGAGCCACCTGCTAAACACACCTCATAGTTATAGGCCTGGGAAAGTGACTCTGTTCCAGAATCCACTTGGTTCTCCTGGGAATTAGGTCCCACAGTAAAAGTGGGTGCAAAACTATAGATTTCTATGAACTTCCTTTGCTTCTGAATTTTTGTGGCAATAAACACCAGGAGAGAACGCAGGAAAATAGAGGAAATAGCAGCCAAACATATGATACAGAGTCAGGCTACGGTCTTCCTCTTTTATTCCCTCCTCCTCAGGGATATCAAGAATTTTCATATAAGGGTCAGAGAAACCATCCACTAAAAGAATTTGTAGTGTGGCAGATACAGACAGGAGAGGACGTCCATTATCACTGACAACCACAATCAGATTTTGCTTCATGCCGTCTCGTTTATTGACTGGCCTCATGGTTTTGACTTCTCCATTTTGAGCCCCCACAGTGAACAGACCAGCCTCTGTAGCCTTCAGCAGTTGATAGGAGAGCCAGGAATTCTGACCAGAGTCTCTGTCCACAGCTACCACCTTGGTGACCAGGTAGCCAGCCTCAGCTCCCCTGGGCACCAGTTCACTTGAAGAAGAAGTGCTGTTCTGAAGTGGGTAGAAGATGAAGGGAGCATTGTCATTTTCATCCATGATATGGACTCAGACAGGAACCTCTGAGCTCAGTGGAGGAGAACCCTTATCCACAGCCTGGATGGTCACATTGAAATCTTTGATTTCCTCATAGTCTAGAGATCGGATGGCATAAAGGTTCCCTGTTTCAGAATTGATGGAGATGTAAGACGATGCAGGTCCATCCCTCACCACCCCAGGCAATAGTGAATAGGTCACTTGGGCATTCTGCTCAGTGTCCAGATCAACAGCTTGGATTGAGCCAATGAGAAGGCCCGGGATATTGTTTTCCTGTAACTGCATGTCATAGAAGGACGTTTCAAACACGGCGGGGTTGTCATTGATATCTGAGATCTGAATGGTAATAATCCTCACTGAAGTAAGCCTGGGAGACTCCCTATCGGTGGCTGTGATGGTGATGTTATACGCAGGCACTTGTTCTCTGTCCAGAGGCCACTGGGTCACAAGCTGGTAATAATTCTCCTCTGTGGCCTTTAGCGCAAAGGGCAGGTTTGGCTCAATGGTGCAAGCGATTCTGCCATTGTCTCCAGAGTCTCTGTCCATGACACTAAAGAGAGCCACCATGGTATCTGAGGGAGAGTCTTCTGGTAAGGGAGTGGTGATGGATGTAATGGTGACCTCTGGGGCATTGTCGTTCTCATCTTCAACCTCCACAGTGACTTTGCAGTAAGCAGAGAGGCCTCCTCCATCTGTGGCTCTGATGGTCATCTCATATGCAGTATGTTCTTCATAGTCAATTGGCCCTCCAAGGATAAGTTCACCAGTGCTTTTGTTTAAAATAAATGATCTCAGAACATTTTCCTGCCCTTGGCTGAAGGAATATGTGATATGAGCATTGGAGCCAACATCCCTGCCACTGGCTTCCACTTTAGTAATAAGTAGCTCCAAAGGACTGTTTTCCATTAGTTTTACTTTGTACACAGATTTTCCAAACTGAGGCACGCTGTCATTAACATCCAGAACATCAATTATTATTTCTGCTGTCCCAGTTCTTTGGGGGATCCCTCCATCAACAGCTGCCAGAGTTAGAGAAAGCTGTGGATTCAACTCATGCTCTAATGCTTTCTCCAATACCATTTCTGCATATTTGCTACCATCTTCATGGCTTTGCACCTCCAGTCTAAAATGCTTATTGGAACTAAGTGTGTAGTTCTGAACACCGTTTCCTCCTCTGTCCGTATCCTGAGCTCTCTCCAAAGGGAAACGGGTATTTGTAGGAGTTTGTTCAGGTATTTCATAAATGAATTCATTTTTAGGAAAGGCGGGAGTATTATCATTCACATCCTCTATCTGAACTACAAATCTGTGCAGTTGCAGAGGATTTTCCAGCATTATTTCAGAGAGTAGAACACAAGGGTCCTTCTGTCCACACAGAGCCTCTCGGTCTATTTTGTCCTTTAAAATTAAATTCCCAGAGTGAAGATCCAGCTGGAAATACTGCTTGGAGCCCTTAGAAACCAGCCTCCCTTTCCGAGCAGACAGTTCCCTTGCATCCACTTTCAAATCTTTTAGCACATTAGCCACCACAGACCCACTTTTCTTTTCTTCTGCAACTAAATAGTGGAAGGGCTCACCCACCACCCCAAGGCTGAAGAGATACATAAGAAACAAGGAAACTTGCCTGGTATGGTCGTGCATTTCCATTTTTTCCTGCTTCTTTCAAGGAAGGTGGGAAAACCAAGGTGGCTTTTCACAAAACAGCTACTGCAGTTTCCTTTTCACCCTTTCCTATATTACCAATAGAAACCTTTCCCCATGTGCAGTTCTTTATGGAAATAGGTGCAGCAGTGTTTGGGTGCTGTAATCTCCGCTAATTTTCTTTCAGTGAATAGTTGTTGCCTTCTGTCTAAAGATCAGAGCTTTCTAGCATAACACTTGATTTCTGATTTTGTTGCACTGTACAATGGCACCACCTGGTGTCTGAAGTAAAAATTCAACAGTTGCAAATTTCCTTAATAACTTCATCACAAATAATGTGAAAAGAAAAAGCATTCTGAAAGGAAACCATGTATTGTTTATATTCCATATGAATCAGTATCTTGTAGGTACTATTGTTTTTTAAAAATGCTGGTTGCCCTTTACAATATGTTGAAAATATTCAGAGTTCTGTAGCATAAAAACCTAATGCAGCTTCTGTAATATTACTTAAGAAGACTTCATGAAGGGACCCACCACAGACATGACTGTGTCTTGTTAGTAAGTAAGAAATCTGGCTGTGAAGGGATATCAAGATGTCAGAAATGTCCCCCCTTTACTGACCTCCAGGGGCTCAGCAGGTTTCTTTTTCAACTGAATTCAATCAACCCCTGCATTTAGATTCATCTCATTCAACAGGGACAAGAAAACCCAGCCCCTGCTTACTCTGCTCTCTTGCAAACATACTGTAATCTTGTCTCCCAATACACACTCCTGCCAATACCAGTCTTCCTCCTGCCACTGTATGAACCTCACCCTCCCCATTCCTAGGCCCAAGTTTATGCAAATATCTTCAGCCTCCAACACATCTCTGAACAAGCACTTTGCTGCTCCACAGAAAGAGAAATACATGTGCCAATTTTTGGCTGACCCCAGCATTATGTTACTGTAGTCTCTAGTCCGGACTTGTGGTATATTAGATATCATTTGATATCAAGAATTTGGCCTTCACTACCCATTCCTCTCCGTGTGCTTGCGAGGCCCCCAGACAAGCACGCACACGGGCACGGCCGAAAATAGCCGAACTATTCAAAACAAATCCAGGCAGGCCAGTAATTGCCGGACTGCAGCTTCAGGAGACCTCCAGGCAAGTACCTTCTTAAGATCACATTATGTATGCACGCCGTTTACAAAAGATCCCCTGCCCCGAGCAGGCAGCTTGACGAGCCGAATATCCAACTATCAAGCACCCCACGTTTGCATATTGTCTACGCTACTGACAACGCTGTCATAATTCAATCATCTAAAGTACTGACCTTTCGGAGGCTTTGTCTCCACCCCGAAACCCATTGTTTTCCCCAGGAACGGACTAGCCTACAGGCACATTTTCCCCTACAAGACCCCCGATTTTGAGCATCTCTTCGGATCACTCTGACTTCCATCCCGCCTTGCTGTTGCTCCACTCGACGAGCCTTGCCCTCAGCTCCCACGTGCTGAGAATCTCCGATACAACTGACTTTTCTTCTGACAAACCGGGCTTCAGGATCAGGTGTAGTATTTCCCCTTAAAAATCCCTATCAAAACCCTCTATCCAACTCCTACCTTTCTTTCACTAGGTCTGCGTGAGTGTCTGCATACATACGTATTGACTGTATCTCAAAATAAAGGAAAACAATTATTATTTACTTCTGTTTGATTATTGACTTGGCCTGACCCCGTAAACATTGGGTTCAAGATCTCGCTAGGTTGCCCTGCCTCTTGCATTGCTTAGCTTGTGCTCTTGCTAAGTTCCATTCCCCAGTATTTTGAGCACATTGAGGTGTCCCTCACGGGACCCCAGAAATCAGGGTAACAATTACCTCCTTCATCCCACTGTGCATTTATCAAGCTTAACTGCCACTCTACTGAGCTTAAGTTGTACGCTGAGCTTATGTTGTAAGCAAGCACAAAATGTGAGACTATAGAACTTCCTTAGTGCTTTTATCACACGCAAGTTGAGCTGTACCTTCCAAGCCTTTTGTAGCAGAGCATCTTAGGTTTTTGTTTTAATCTGCAGGTGGTTCTTTAAAAAAAATCCATGAAAAAAATCTCATCTTATAAATATTATTGCTCCATTCATTATTACTTCTAGTAATAGATGGTTACGTTTACCACTTTGGCAATAACATGATGCCACACAAAAACAAATTAGTAATTTCTTGATTCAGAGATTTCCTAGCTGTACAGATGTATATCCATTTTGAAAAATAGAAATAAACATACAATATTCCCAAACATAACCCAGTAAGGACCTGTAGTCTTCCAAGAGTGACAGAATATTGAGGACAGTTGAGCAGTGAGACGTTAGGATCTTAGATGAAGGGAAAGGAGGGATTTTGATGGAGAAAGGAACTGTCCTGTTCAGACACTTGATAATATGAAATTTCCTGCAGGGTGCAACTAGACTTAAGGCTAAGGAGAAGGCATTGTTTGTTGTTCGGTAACTGCCACTGAGTCAATGTATGGTGACCTTATGGATGAGAGACCTCCCAGCCACTCTATCATCAACCGTCCTGCGCAAGCCTTGCAGACTCAGGGGCATCTCTTCCTTGATTGAGTCTATCCATCTGTAATGTGGTCTTCCTTTTTTCCTACTGCCTTCCACCTTACCAAGTCCAGTAAGTCAGATCTCCTCATGATATGGCCAAAGTACAACAGGCTCAGTTTAGTCATCTTGGCTTCTAGGGGGAGTTCAGGCTTGATTTGCTCTAGGGCCCATTCATTTGTATTTTAGCAGTCATACAACTCTTCTCCAGCACCAGCTTTAAAAAAACCCAAAAACTACCAAACAAAAAACTGTTTGCCCTGAACAGTATAGGGATGTTGCAGAAGAAAAAGAGAGGAAAAAAGGAACAAGTTATGTTTTCCATTCCCCACTACACAGCAATTAAACAGTCCTGTTCACAGATGGCTGTGAGTCCTAAACTTGTATCACTGTATCACTCAGTATGAGTATATCTCTGAGGGTATACTTCTCTTTGGAGGCAGTCCCTGCCAATCCCAGTGTTTAACAATAATATGGCCTTGTAACAGAGCTAAAATTAACAGGTATCAAAATACATTTAAAATACAATTAGTCACAGTATCACAATAACTGAATCTTTTTAACACATCCCCACCTGCACATGCCTTATTTTATTCATTTATTATATTTATTAAAATATTTGTATCCAGCACTATATCTCATGGTGGCTTACAATAAAACCAATTTAAACCAATAAAAATAACAATAGCTTTACATTAAATAGTTTACCAATTATAACCAGATGATTTAAAACCAGTTGCACAGCAGCATACATCAACCTACCTGCAGCAGAATGAATTCTAAAGTTAAGTAAGTCCATTTCCGCACCAGCCTGTTATAGTGCTATTATTTCACTTTCAACATCCTATGGAATCCTGGGGTTTGCAGTTCCGCTAGTGTAAAAATGGCCCAAGTCTTGCTGTGGGAAAGAGCACAGCCTTACAAAATAATATGGCATGTCCTGAACTGGATTTTGAGTGCAAAAGTTGAGTAGTTAAACAGAAATTAAATGACCAGGAAAGAAAACGCTCCATTAAAATGTTTGGAAATAAATAAAGAAAGTGGTGACCTTATCGAGAACAGAGAATGGAATAAAGGGATGGACAGTCAAAAGCATGGTATAGTGGTTTGAGCATTAGGGCAGGACTCTAGGAGATCAGAGTTTGAATCATTGATCAGCCATGGAAACCCACTGGGTGAGCTTGGGCAAGTGACACTCTCTCAGCCTAACAGGAAGAAAATGGCAAACCTCACCTGAATAAAATCTTTCCAAGAAAACCCTAGGCTTGCCATAAGTTCACATTGACTTGAAGGCACATAACAACAATGGACAAAAACAAAGCTTCTCCACAGTTTCCCCTTTCTTGGTCTGGGTCTGTGTTCTATCACAGTGACTGTGTACATGTGGCTTACCTCTCTCTTTAGGATGTAAACATGTTTCCTTCCTCTTCCTCTCTAACCCTCTGTCCCTTCTTCCTTCCCTACGTTCCAGATATCTCCCTTTGTGACTTTCTTGCACCCTCTCTATTTCTCTATGGCCATTTCCGCACTACACTCTTATAGCACGATTATTCCACTTTCAACATCCTATGGAATCCTGGGATTTGCAGTTTCAGGAGGGGCCGGCTGGCCTCTCCCAAAACTGTAAACCCCAGGATTCCATAGGATGTTGAAAGTGGAATAATCACACTATAAGAGTATAGTGCAGAAATGGCCTGAGTTTCCTTAATTCTCTAATTCTATATATCCAGTGCTTCTCCCCCTCTCCCTGCATCTTTGTCTGTCCTTTTGCCCTCTCTTTTGGTCAGTCTGTGGCTTGTCTGTGGTAGCCATTTTCTCAATGGGCATGCTTTCCATGGCAGGCATGATGAGCTCAAAATACACTGTGGACCCCACTGCATAGCATTTTTCATTTATGATTCATGAATTTGCCATATTAGAAATCAGATATTTCAGTTTTCTTTGGACATTGAGCTTACTAGCTTATAACCAGCAATATCTATTAAAAACATTCCACAAAGATAGATTTGAGTGTGTGTTCTTACATAAAGGAGTCGCCACATTTAAGAACACAGTTGTCATAGCTCCCTTTGAAACAAGAAAGGAAGGCTACATATTACTTAAGCAAAATGATGTGTCTAATATTTGACATGATACATTGACATTTTCTGTTGACACTGACAGAAAACTGACATTGACATTTTCCGCTTCTAGTAGATTTGTATTTTAAAAACCCTTCTGTGTTCCAAGTAGAGTCTAGCCAACCTCATCTGCTCAAAAGTTTGACTTACAGTGTTGCAGGATGGTCCATATTGTCACAAAGTGCTGGGACTGTATTTCAGTGAGGTTCTTAAACTATCCAGTGACTTCAAACAATGGCTAGACAGGGACATGAACTGAAAGTCTTCCAGAACTATGGACAGGGGGAGTTGGGACTTCAGTACACCTGAAAGGAGCGTTAAGTCCCAAAGCAGGGCCATTTTTGCACTAGACTGTTATAGCGCTATGATTCCACTTTCAACCTCCTATGCAAGTTCCACTTTCAACCTCCTATGGCAGTTTCGGGAGGGCCAGCCCCTCCCGAAACTGCAAACCCCAGGATTCCATAGCAGGTTGAAAGTGGAATCATAGCGCTATAATAGTCTAGTGCGGAAATGGTCCAGGTTAGGATAATGAAACAATTTTATAGCTAAGAGCCAAACAGATTGAATAACATCTGGGAGAGAACACTCAACAATCCATACTAGATGTATGAGTGTGTTTGCAACTCAGGTCTCTCAACATGTTGCCATCATAGTCTGGGGAAATTAAGCCAATGAACAACTGCAGCTTCATGTTAATAACAGTGCTTTAGGAAAGGAATCTGAATTATCTGGTCCAAATTCAGTTCAGTGTCCACTATGACAATATTTAAAGACAATATCTGCTATATATATGCTACATAAAGATGTCTTAACATGCTTTCTCCTATGGACTACCATTGCTTTACAAACTCTATTTACAGTGTAGAAATATGTCATAGCCACACAACCTCTCATCCACACATTGCTCAGTGGAGTAGTAATGTCAATTAGAAAAGAAAAATTAAAATAAGCCTATAGGCCACTTTGTAAAATGATAGGCGATTATAATACTCAAACCTCTGTTAACTCTCCTTGAATTTCAATGCTACTCTCTGATGCTCAGGTGGGTCTTTGGTACCATCTATGATCACGTGAGGTTCGAGAAATCTGTGGATGTGAATGCTTCGTATGGACCCCAGTAGCCCTTGTTTTGGTCACTGCATTTACTTTTCCTAAATGCAACTATGTCACCACTATTTCTACCCTGCAATTAGTACTATTACTCCTTGGATCAGAATATGGTTGATTCAGTCAAGCATGGATCAGGTTGTGATTGTAAAGGTGTAATGAAACTAAGTAGTTCTTACTGGCACTATTATAATGTCACCAAGTGCAAATAAAACATTCATAGTGTTAGCTATCCTTCATGAATCCAGACACATCAACATTATGTATATTCAAAGAAACACAGAAACAATCACAGAAAGAGAAGAAATGACTTACCATATTGCAGAAATATTATACAAAGAACAGCTTTCAAAAATCTCACACAATTATCTCACCTCTTTCTTTTCTTCTTTATTCACAATCTGCTCAGAGACTTCTTGGGTAGTAGAGGACATCATGTGATTCACAGGGATGTTTGGATCCACAACATTAAAAATGGGAATGAGAGGACGAAGAAATCTGAACTCGCTGCTTAGGGATCCACCAGTTAAGCAAACATCATATTGATAATTTCTGGAAAGTGATCCACTCTGAGAATCTGTACAGTTGTCGGGGATATCAGGCCTGACAGGAGGAAACTGAGGAGGAACAGCAATAAAACTGCCTCTGGAATCTTTCTTGCACATTTTGATAACAACAAAAGAGACAATGCAAAGAAGAAAGACAAAAGAGACAGAAGCCAGGCAGATCACCAGATACATGGTCAAGGTTCCCTCATCTTCATGTTCTTGCTGATGGACATCCACCACCTTGAGATAAGGATCAGAAAAACCTTCCACCAGAAGCATATTGAGTGTGGCAGTGCTGCTCTGGGGAGGAACACCATTGTCTTTGACCACAATAACAACCCTCTGTTTGTTGGTGTCACGTTCGGTCAGGGGTCTCCTGGTTTTCACTTCTCCATTCTGGGCACCTATGCTGAAAAGACCAGGGTCTGTGGCCTTCAACAGTTCATAGGAAAGCCAAGAGTTCTGACCAGAATCTCCATCCACAGCCACCACTTTGGTCACCAGGTAACCGGCCTCCGCCATCTTGGGAAGCAGCTCATTGCAGGGGGATGTGCCGTTCTGAAGGGGATACAGGAAGAAGGGAGCGTTGTCGTTTTCATCTATGATAACAACTTGGACAACAACATCAGAGCTCAGGGGAGGAATACCACCATCAGTGGCTCTCACTGTGACTTGGAAATCTTTGATTTGTTCATAGTCCAGAGATTGGAGAGCATACATATTTCCAGTTTCTGAGTTGATTGAGACGTAAGAGGCCACAGAACCACTGCCAACATTCCCAGGCAAAAGAGAGTAGGTCAGTTTGGCATTCTGCTCTGTGTCCAGATCAACAGCATAGACTGAACCAATTAATAGTCCTGGAATGTTATTCTCCTGTAACCTCATTTCAAAAGAAGGCTTTCCGAATTCTGGAGCATTGTCATTGACATCTGATATCTGCACATGAATAATTCTTGTTGAGGAGAGCCTTGGAGAGCCCCGATCAATGGCTGCAATAGTAACATTATAATCTGCAACTTTCTCTCTATCCAGGGGAGTTTGGATAACAAGCTGGTAAAACTTATTTTTGGCAGCTTTTAATACAAAGGGAAGATTAATTTCAACAGAGCATATGGTTTTTCCATTGTCTTCAGAGTCCTCATCTGTGACACTAAAAAGGGCCACAACTGTGTCTAGGGGGGAATCCTCTTGTATGATGTTCTTAAGAGATATGACTGAAACTTCTGGGGCATTGTCATTCACGTCCTCAACCTCTACCAGGACCTTGCATTGCCCAGAAAGACCCCCACCATCTCTTGCTTTGATGCTCATGGCATAACGGGTTTCTTTTTCATAATCAATTTCTCCCAAAACAGTAATTTCCCCAGTCACTTCATTCAGATGAAACAAACTAGGTATTTTTTCAGCCACTCTATGGAAGGAGTAGGTGATCTGAGCATTTGATCCAAAATCCAAATCTTTGGCTTCCACTTTTGAGACCAGAGTACCCTGAGGACTATTTTCCTTTAATTTGACTTTGTATTCAGACTGAGTAAACTGAGGAGAATTATCATTGATATCTAAGACTTTAATATTTATTCGAACTGTCCCTGTTCTCTGTGGTGTCCCTCCATCAACAGCCATAAGTGTCAGTCCAAAAAATGGCTCTCTCTCCCTGTCTAGGGGTTTCTCCACAATGAGATCCACATATTTGCTTCCGTCCTCATTGTCTTCTATGCCCAGCTTGAAGTGTTCATTGGGGCTGAGAGTGTAGTCTTGGATGCTGTTTTTTCCCAGATCCTCATCTTTGGCAGATTCCAAAGAGAATGTCATGTTTCTAGGAACATTCTCAAAGATTTCTAGATCAAATTCATTTTTAGAGAATCTGGGAGAATTGTCATTCACATCTTCTATCCTTATGTTAATACTGTAAAACTCTAAGGGGTCTTCTAGCACAATTTGAGACACAAGTAAGCATGGTTCAGTCTGGCCACATAAAGCTTCTCTGTCTATTTTGTCATTTATGAGCAGATTCCCAGAGTGAGTATCAAGGTGGAAATACTGCTCAGAGCTTTTGGACACTAGCTGGGCTCTGCGAGCCAAGAGCTCCCCAATTCCCAGTTTCAGATCTTTCAGCACATTAGCCACAAAAGACCCACTTTTCTTCTCTTCTGGCACAGAATAATGAATTGAAGTACACATCACTCCAGACACAGAGAACAAGAGCAAAAGATACAGACCTTGTTTGTTTCTGAAGTAATTTTCCATGCTTCCAGCCTCTTTTTGGGAAGTTTTTCAAATCCTTCCCCTTATGCAAATTTGTTTCTTCTGGATTACTGCAAAAATTATTTTTGTTGAGCCATAGTTAATGCTTTGCTCTCTTTAATTTTGTATTTTCTTCCAAGATAAAGATCCTGCTTCCCTCTCATTCAGTTTCGTCTAATCACAGCATTCCTAGCTGGTCACTCCAGCGCAAGTTTCTAAGTGACAATGAGTTTGCCAATATTGCCATCTTGTGGTCTACTAAGAAAAATACATTAACACTGCATATACTACAAAGAGAGCCAAAGAAAAATTATTCTTAGAGGTGTGCTCATTTGTCTCTGAGATCCAGTGAATCATTCATATTTTGAAAATTATTTCACCTTTTATCTGGATAAAGGGGAGGAACCCCAAGCAAAATATATTTTATATAATAATTCAAATGGCTCCAGTCTAGAGGAGCATTCTTCTATATTTTCAGAGACATAATCATCAACAAAATATGCTGGATTGTTGTATTTGTATACACACAAATGTATGTATCCTGCCCTGAGGATTTTGTGGTGGAAAGGGAGAGTATAAATAAAACATAATGTATGCATAGACATGAAGATAATGGACATGAAGATCTTTAACCAAATATTCACACCTGGATCACCAACTGCATTTTATTTACATACTCTAACCTTCCTGGGAATCAGTTAAGTTCCTTGGATTCTCCTAGGTCTTTTGAAGCTCCACTGAAAAAGCAGTACGTAGAAGCCTCAGAAACTAGAACTTGCTGTTGAAAGTGAACTGAATACCTGTGAAGCACACCTCAGAGTTATATACCTGGGGAAATGATTCAGTTCCAGAATCCATATGATTTTCCCTAGAGGAAGGCCCTACAGGGAAGTTTTAAAAAGAGTTATATTAGGTTCCCGTGAGTTTCCTTTGTTTCCAAATCTTGACAGAGGGGATGGCGGCTGAGCGTATGATCAAATACAAAGTCAGCCAGTGGTCTTTCTCCTCTATCTACTCCTTCTTAGGGATATCCATAGTTGTCATATAAGGTTCAAAGAACCACTCCACTAGGAGAAGTCACAGCGTGGCAGATATAGACTGGAGAGGACGCCCACTATCTCTGATCATCGCAATCATGGCATCTCATTTATGCACTGGCCCCATGGTTTTCACAACCCACATTTAGGGCCCCACAGTAAACAGAATAGGTTCTGTGTCCTTCAGAAGTTGACAGAAAAGCCAAGAGTTCTGACCACAGTCCCTGTCCACATCCACCATGATGGTGTCCAGGTTGCTGGCTTCTGCTCCCCTGGGTACAAGGTCATTTGAAAGGGAAGTTCTGTTCTGTAGCATGTAGAGGATGGAAGGAGGCATTATCATTTTCATGCATGATATGAACTAAGACCATCCAATCCAATACCTAGTTCGGCATATTTGCTACCATCAATGTAGCTTGCACATCCAGCCTGAAAGTCTGAAGCCCAAGCTCTCTCCAGTAGGAAACAGGTATTTATGGGAGTTTGTTCAGGTATTTCAAAAATGAATTCATTTTTGGGAAGGTGGGAGTGTTATTATTCACATCCTCTATTTGAATTTCAAATCTGTACAGCTGCTCTGAATTGTCCAGCATTATTTCAGGGAGTAAAACATAAGTGTCCTTCTGACCACACAGCAGTTCTTGATCTTTTTTAATCTTCTAATATCACATTCCCAGAGTGAGAATCCAGCTGAAAATACTGTTTGGAGCTCTTAGAAACCAGCCTTGCTTAAATCTTTTAGGACATTAGCCACCACAGACCCACTTTTCTTTTCCTCTGGAACTAAATAACGGAAGGGCACACACACTGACCCAATGCTGACCCAAATGCAAGAGAAAGAAAGAAACTTGCCTGATATGGTGGTGGCGTATTTCCATTTTTCCTGTTTTTTCCAAGAAAAATGGGAAAACCAAAGCGGTCATTTACAAAGCAGCTACTGCAGTTACCTTTTCAGTCTTTCCTATATGCCCAATAGAATCACAAAATGTTCAAGTTGGAAGGGGCCAGATAGGCCATTGAATCCAACCCTCAGCTCAGTGTAGAAACTCCAGCTAGAGCATTCCCAGCAGGTAGCTGTCCAGTCTCTTTCTAGTGCTGCCCAGAGAAAGAAACTCCCAACACTTCCTTAGGTAATTTGTTGCACTGTTCAATTACTCCTACCATTAAGAAGTCCCTTCAAATGTTCAAACAGAATCTACCTTCTGTAACTTAATACCATTAGGCCTGGTTCTACATCCTGGGGCACCAGGGCACAATCCTCCACCCTTCTCTTTGTGACAGTCCTTTAGATATTTAAAGACTGCAATCATGTCAGTCTCAGTCTTCTTTTCCCCAGGCTGGGTATACCCAGCTCCCTCAACCTTTCCTCCTAAGTTTTGTTCTCCATAACATTTATCATCCTTGTTGCTCTTCTCTGAACCTGCCTCAACTTCTCTATATCCTTCCAGATGAGGCCTGACTACTGCAGAATATAGTGGGACTTTTATTTCCCTTGACTGGGAAACTATAATTCTATGGATGCAGGTTAAAATATTATTTGCCCTCTCTACTGCAACATCACACTGCTAGGTCATGTTCAACCTACGATCAACAATAATCCCAAGGTCCTTCCTCTTTTATTTCTGCACATTTATTTCTGTTTTGTGGTCTTAACATAGAATTTTGTATAGGTCTATGTTGAATTTCATTCTGTTAGTTTCAGCCCACTTCTCTAGTTTATCAAGGTACTTTTGAATTCTCCTCCTATGTTCCAACGTGTTAGCTATTCCTCCAGTTTTCTATCTTCTGCAAACCTGGAAAAGATTTCTTCAACTCATCATCTAAATCATTGAAAAAAAATGTTGAAGAGTGATAGCCCCAGAACAGAACCCTGTAGCATTCCATTTGATACTTTCCACCAGTTTGAAGCACAGCCACTGATGACAACTCTCTGAACAAAGGTGTTCCAGCCATCTGATGACATTTCCATCTATTCCAGATTTAATCAGTTTGCTGATCAAAATATCATGGAGCATATTTTGCCTCTTGCACTTATTTCTGGAAACAGGTGCAGCTGTTCGACTGCTGTAATTTCTGTTGATCTTCTTTCAGGGAAGAATTGCTGCCTTCTTTAAGATGCTTCAGTCTAAATGACAGAGCCTTGGGGCAAAGAATGTGCTGTTTGACTTCTGATGTTCTTGTACAATGTCACCACCTTGTATAAAATGTAGCAGCTGAAAATTTTCTTAATTCTGTTATCAGAACTAATGTGAAAAGGAACATTCTGAAACAGAAGCATGTAATCTTTACATGTCATATGGATCCATATCCTCTAGGAACAATTATTTTAAAAAACTGTAGTTGCCTTTCGTAACATGTTCAAAAGATAACAGAGTTCTTTAACATAAAAACCCAATAAGGCTTGTTTAATATTTTCTGAGAAGACTCTGCAAAAGGAATAACCATGGACATGACTGTGTCCTGTTAGCGAGTAAGACATACAGAAAACCTGACTATGAAAGAAGATATCAAAATGCACCCAATTTACTGACCCACAGGGGCGCAGCATGTTTCCTTTTTAACTCAATGTATGTTTCCTTCGCAACCGAGTTTCATCAAAAACAAAATTTTCATTTATAAGGGACTAGATAATCCAACCCCTCCTTCATTTCCTGTTATGTTTCGGATGCTTAGGTAGGAAATTGCTCCAAAATGAGGATGTTTTGGATGTCTAGCCCACATCCTAGTTCATAGTATCAGTCACAGAGATGAAACATTTAGGAAGCTAAATTGCCCTTGAGTTCATAAACAGCCCCAGACATTCCTCTTCAGAAGACAAGATGGGATGACTCTCTCACTTCAAGAAAAGAAAGCAATGATACAGTTGACATAGTTACCTCTGATGAATTGCCTTTTGGAGGAGAGAGAAGAAAGAAGGCATAACAAAGTAGAGGTCAAATGTAAGAAACTGACTAAGAAACTAAGTTAATTGATTATGCAGCAAGTAAGTTTTCCTGGTTGGTTTTTAAAAATTGCTTTTCAGGGCAGTTTAGAGGCATTTTGACAAGAAATTTTCAAGTTTTATTCCATTCTCTCAGGAATAATTTTCTCTCTTTCTCAAAATATTAGAATCTGGGTTCAAGTCATAAAGCTGAATGATGGGAGATTTGGGAGAGATTAAAGGAAGCACTTTCAGACAGCACATATACTGTACATACATTGCCACAAAATGTAGTGATGGCTGCTAACCACTTGGAGAACTATCAATGGCTGCTAGACAATATGCCCATGTACTATGCCTAGAGAGAGAGGCAGTATGCCTCCACGTAGCAACTGTGTGGGAACCACTGACAAAGGGTGCAATTGTACTCACATCCTGCTAGTAGACTTCCTCTGTGCAACTGAGTGACCACTTGGTAAACAGAACAATAGATTTTGGACTCACAGGAGGCATAACTGGCAAATTCCATAAAAATGGAAGTCACACATGATGAGGGACCATAATGAGGACCAACATCCAGACCATCTGCTTTATGAACTTTGGTTGTTTCTGTGTTAGTCAGTGTCTTAATGTAACTTTTTCTATGGTCCCCTTTGAATATTCTGAATTATAACTCTGTGTATGGCTATGCAACACCAACAGGACAAGCATCGTTCTTCTATATGGGCATGGGTATAAGCAATTAAGTTCTCACATATCACCACCCTACAAATGTTAACAGACCAATCCAAAATCCAGGAAATACGTGGTAGCCAAATTTCATCCAGTCAAGCAATATGACTTCACTTTTGTGTTAAAATGTAAAGAAAAAGACGTATGCATCAACATTCAAACTTCTGCATCCCCCACTTCAAACATCCATGACATTTCAGATCCCATATGAATCTTTGAGCCCACCAATAACCACACAAATTCTGATAATTTTTTGGCCTTGGATGCTCAAGTCAGCCCTCTTTTTGATCAATGTCATTCTTTTTCCTAATTGTTACTGCATAGTATCATTTTCCTCATGTAATTACGATGATTTCTTCCTGGATCAATAAAATATCTAATTTAGCCATAAATGGGTCAGGTTCTGGGGGGGGGGGGTGATGTCCTTTCACCAAGGAGCCACTTGTACTTTGAGATGTGATATATACTGAAGTTTGAACAATAAAGGCAGAATGTGGGCAATACGTCAATACACTTGGGCAAAGGGTGTGGTATAAATAAAATGATTGCTTGATTATTTTACGTTTGTCAATTAATCAATCAGTAACATAGATGACCGCAAGAGAAGGGGAGAACAGAAGCACCACAGAAATTATACTGGAGAAACTGTAAGGATTTATAATTATCTCACCTATTTTTCTAATCTACAACTTACTCAAGACTAGAACTAGAGGATGTCCTGGGATTCAGAGGAATGCAACATACCAAAAAATTGAAATATACCTTTGCATTATTAGAGAAACTGACATATAAATTCCACTTTGCCAGAGTGAAATAGCTGAAGAAACACTCAAGACTACATAGCATCCATTTATAATACCTATGACGTGTAAATTCTAGATACAACTGACCAGTGAAACACATGATATTCTGGAATCTACCATGTTGAGCAATTTTTGGACATCGTCCTTGACAGTACTGTCTAATTATGCTTTGAATCATGGAATGTTGTCTGTGGCGGGAGGGGCTGGAGACAGGATAATTTACTATAGTACATGTAAACTCTTTATGCACACACACATGCATACAAAACATATATACATACATATTTAAAAAATTGGAAAATACATCATTCTCTCACCTGTTCCTTTAGTTTATTGTCCTCTAAACTATTAGGAAGGTCTTGGGAATTAGAAGAGCTCTTGGGGTTCACAGGGATGTTTGGATCCACCACAGAAAAAACAGGAATGAGAGGACGAAGAAATCTGAACTCGCTGCTTAAGGATCCACCGGTTAAGCAAACATCATACTGATAGCTCCTGGAAAGGGACCCACTCTGAGAATCTGTACAGTTCTCGGGGATATCAGGCCTGGGAGGTGGAAAGTGAGGAGGGGCAGCAATAAAACTGCCACTGGGATCTTTCCTGCACATTTTGATAACAACAAAAGAAACAATGCAAAGTAGAAACACAAAAGAGACACAAGCCAGGCAGATCACCAAATACATGGTCAAGGTTCCTTCATCTTCATCTTCCTGTTGATGGACATCCACCACCTTGAGATAAGGATCAGAAAAGCCATTCACCAGAAGCATATTGAGTGTGGCAGTGCTGCTCTGGGGAGGGACACCATTGTCTCTGACCACAATAACAACCCTCTGTTTGTTGGTATCACGTTCGGTCAGGGGTCTCCTGGTTTTCACTTCTCCATTCTGGGCTCCTATGCTGAAAAGACCAGGGTCTGTGGCCTTCAGCAGTTCATAGGAAAGCCAAGAGTTCTGACCAGAATCTCCATCCACAGCCACCACTTTGGTCACCAGGTAACCGGCCTCCGCCATCTTGGGAAGCAGCTCATTGCAGGGAGATGTGCCGTTCTGAAGGGGATACAGGAAGAAGGGAGCGTTGTCGTTTTCGTCTATGACAATGACATGAAGAATCACATCCGAGCTCAGAGGAGGAGTACCCCCATCTGTAGCCCTCACTGTGACTTGGAAATCTTTGATTTGTTCATAGTCCAGAGATCGGAGGGCATAGATGGTTCCAGTTTCAGAGTTGATGGAGATGTAAGGAGCCACAGGGCCATTGCCAATGCTCCCAGACAAAAGAGAGTAGGTCAGTTTGGCATTCTGCCCCATATCCAGATCAACAGCATGAACGGAGCCAATTAGCAGACCTGGAATATTATTTTCTTGTATCTGCATTTCAAATAAAGACTTTTCAAACACCGGAGGGTTGTCATTGACATCTGAGATCTGCACATGAATAATTCTTGTTGAGGTGAGTCTAGGAGAGCCCTGGTCTACAGCTGTGATAGTGACATTATACTCAGAGACTTTTTCTCTGTCCAGGGGACTTTCGATCACAAGTTGGTAGTAGTTCTTCTTTGTAGCTGTTAAAACAAATGGAAGGTTCATCTCAACAGTGCACACAGTCTTTCCATTGTCTCCAAAATCCTGATCTGTAACACTTAAGAAAGCAACCACTGTGTTCACAGGAGAATCCTCTTGAATGATGTTTGTAAGGGATATGACTGAGATTTCTGGAGCATTGTCATTCATGTCTTCCACCTCTATCAGGACCTTGCATTGCCCAGAAAGACCCCCACCATCTCTTGCTTTGATGTTCATATCATAACTGGTTTCTTTTTCATAATCAATTTCTCCCAAAACAGTGATTTCTCCAGTCATTTCATTCAAATGAAACAGACTAGGTATTTTTTCAGCCACTCTATGGAAGGAGTAGGTGATCTGAGCATTTGATCCAAAATCCAAATCTTTGGCTTCCACTTTTGAGACCAGAGTACCCTGAGGACTATTTTCCTTTAATCTGACTTTGTATTCAGATTGAGTAAACTGAGGGGAATTATCATTGATATCTAAGACTTTAATATTTATCTGAACGGTCCCTGTTCTCTGTGGTATCCCTCCATCAACAGCCATAAGTGTCAGTCCAAAAAACGGTTCTCTCTCCCTGTCTAGGGGTTTCTCCACAATGAGATCCACATATTTGCTTCCATCCTTATTGCTCTCCATGCCCAGCTTGAAATGCTCATTGGGGCTGAGGGTATAGTTTTGGATGCTGTTTCTTCCCAGATCCTCATCTTTGGCAGATTCCAAAGGGAATTTCATATTTCTAGGAACATTCTCAGGGACTTCTATCTGAAATTCATTTTTAGAGAATTTGGGGGCATTGTCATTCACATCTTCTATTTTTATCTCAATGCTATGCAGCTCTAAGGGGTTTTGGAGCACAATTTCAGAAAGCAGTAAGCAAGGCTCTGTCTGGGCACATAAAATCTCTCTGTCTATTTTATTATTTATGAGCAGATTCCCAGATTGAGAATCAAGGTGGAAATACTGCTCAGAGCTTTTGGATACTAGCTGGGCTCTGCGAGCAGAGAATTCCTCAGTGTCCACATTCAGATCCTTCAGCACATTAGCCACCAGGGACCCACTTTTCTTCTCTTCTGGCACAGAATAATGAATTGAAACACATGTCATTTCAGACACACAGAACAAGAGCAAAAGATACAGACCTTGTTTGCTCCTTAAGCAATCTTCCATGTTCTAAAGTTTCTCTTCTCTCTTCAATTTCTGTCCCAAGTACAAAGCTTCTGACTTTCAAACAATGACCATCTATACTGATGGACAAAAAAAAATTCACGATTGTGTAACGATTGTTCCACTGAAAGTTATCACAGATAAAATGTTGCTGTATTCTCCTGTCAGAGGCACTGACTCCACTGTTAACTGCCTGTGAATTTCGTCACAAATCAAAATTCTGAATTGCAAGCAATGTGTTTGCCTGTGCTGCCACCATGTGGCCAAATTAAGAAAAACCCAGGATACATATTTTTCATTGAGGAGCAACTCAGTACGTAGGACTTTTGTCAGGGCTCCTTACAGGTTTTTTTTCTTTAAATTAAAGATTGTCCTCCAAATGTTGGAAAAATGTAGGAAAATGTGGCCATAGGGATGAACTGCAACCAAAAAAGTAGTCAAGTGTCATTGCTGTTGTAGACCTTTTTGTGCCTATATTTTAAATATTTATTTTAAACCTACTTGTCTCCTGACCTTTTGAAGTATACCAGTCTTTACACTTTGCTTGCTGAACAGCCAACCAGGACTCAAATAAGTGTTTGTGCTGGCGTGACAGATGTTTTTGTGATGGTGCCACTGATATTTTGGCAAAGAAGAGGTATTTAAATACTCACTCGCCCAGCAAAGGCAAATAGAGACGCTGTCCCAGTTTCCAATTGCTCCCAAATTCCAGATTCCAAATTGTCCCTAAAAAGTCTTTTACTTTTCTCTCTTTTCTAGGTAAGTAGTTTGGGTGGAAGATGAGAGACATGTTCAAAAAGATTTATAGAGTTTTTATGAAAGGGAAAATCGGTATCAGTATCATATTCCTCTCTATATGTACAGAAAAAAGGCTATACAAATGGAAAATAACACAAATGGAAAATAACACTCAAAGAAAAGTAAGACAAAGAGGAGCATTTTAAACTCTACTGAAGTACTGAACAAATAAATCACCTACAGACTTACAGATACAATGGGATGGATGCGGTTGAGAATGCTATTGTTATATAAAAAAGGATTTTAATAATATAACTACCTCGTTCATCGATCTGCATTCCTCTGCACAACTAGGAACCTCTTGAGAATAAACTGAATTCCTTGGATTCTGCAAGATGTTTAGAGGCTTCAAAGAAAACACAGGAAACAGGGGCCTCAGAAACCAGAACTCGCTATTCAGAGAGCCACCTGCCAAACACACCTCATAGTTGTAGGCTTGGGAAAGCAACTGTTCCAGAATCCATTTGATTCTTCTGGGAATTAGGTCACACAGGGAAATCTGGTGCAGAGTTAAAGGTTCCTATGAACTTCCTTTGTTTCTGAATCCTGATGGCAATAAACACTAATACAGAAAGGAGGAAAACAAAGGAGATGGCAGCCAAGCATATGATCAAATACACAATCAGGCTTCTGGTCTTCCTCCTCTATCATCTTCTCCTTAGGGATATCCATAATTTTCATATAAGGGTGAGAGGCGCCATCCACTAATAGAATTCGCAGCATGGCAATGGTGGACAGAGAAGCATGCCCATTATGTCTAACTACGACTAGATTTTGCTTAATGGCATCTTGTTTATTCACTGGCCTCTTGGTATTCACTTCTCCATTTTGAATCCCCACAGTCAACAGACCAGGTTCTGTAGCCTTCAGCAGTCAATAGGAGAACCAAGAATTCTTATCAGAGTCTCTGTCCATGACCATCACCTTGGTGACCTGCGCACCAGTACATTTGAAGAGAAAGAGCCGTTCTGAAGTCGGTAGAGGAGGAAGGGAGCATGTCATTTTCATCCACGATAGGGATTCAGACAAGAACCTCTGAGCTCAGTGAAGGAGAACCTTTATTCACAGCCTGGATAATCGCATTGAAATCTTTGATTTCCTCATAATTTAAAGATCAGACGGCACACAGGTTCCCAATTACAGAGCTGATGGAGATGTAAGACAATGCAGGTCCATCCCTCACCATCCCAGGCAATAGTGAATAGGTCACTCGGGCATTCTGCTCAGTGTCCAGATCAACAGCTTGGACTGAGCCAATGAGGAGGCCTGGAATATTGCTTTCCTGTAACTGCATGTGATAGAAGGACATTTCAAATGCTGGAGGATTCTCACTGATATCTGAGACCTGATTGCAATAATTGTTATTGAAGTGACCCTGAAGCTGTTGGGTCACAAATCGGTAATAATTATTCTCAGTGGCCTTTATGACAAAGGGCAAGTTTGGCTCAGAGGTGCAGGCAGTTCTGCCATTGTCTCCAGAATCCCTGTCTATGACACTGAAGAGAGCCACCATGGTATCCAAGGGAGAGTCTTCTGTTAAGGGACTGGTGATGGATGTAATGGTGACCTCTCGGGCATTGTCATTCTCACCCTCCACAATGCCTTTGCAATAAGCAACCTGTGACTCGATGTTCATCTCATATGTGTTCCTCATAATTTATTGCCTCTCCATGAGTAAATTCACCAGTTGTTTTTTTAACTTGAAAGTCACATGTGATACGTGGCTGACATAATAGGTGTCTATACACAGGAACCAAAGTCTTTGGCTGTTGCTTCAGCTTTAATGACCAATGTATCCAGTGACTTTTTTTACAGGAGTTTCACTTCAGACATAGATTGCCTAACTTAAGGCACATTATCTTTAGCATCCAGAACATCAATGATTATTTGTGCTGTCCCTGTTCTTCAGGAAATCCCTCCATCAGGACCTGTCAGAATGAGAGAAAGCTGTGGATTTGACTCACAGTCAGATGGTTTCTTCCATATTAATTCTCCATTTTTGCTACCACCACTGTGGCTTTGCATATCTAGCCTGAAACATTCACTGAGAAAAGTGTACACCATAATTCTGAACACTGTTTCTTCCTCTGTCTGAATCTTGAGCTGTTTCTAAAGAAATCAAGTATTTGCTGAAATTTGCTCTAATATTTCAAAAATAATTTGATTTTTTAGAGAACTGGGGGAATTATCATTCACATCTTTTATCTGAACTTCAGTTGTGTGTAGCCGCAGAGGATTTTCTGGCACAATTTCAGAAAGTAGAGCATAAGGATCCTTCTGACCACACAGAGGCTCTCAGTCTATTTTATCCTCGTACTATCACATGCCCACAGTGAAGATCCAGCTGGAAACACTCTTTGGAGTTCTTAGAAACCAGCCTGGTTTTCTGGGCGGACAGCTGACAGCTCCTTGAAATCCACTTTCAAATCTTTAGACATTAGCCAGCACATGCCTACTTTTGCTGTGCTATACAGTCAGCCCTCCATATCCATGGATTCTGTATCCACAGGTTTAACTAACCAATGCTTGAAAAAAATTTTTAAAAAAAAATCAAAAAGCAAATGTAGATTTTGTCATTTTACATAAAAGATACCATTTTACTACCCTGTTGTACATAATGGTGTTGGGGGTAAAAATTTTTCTAAGAATTTAGTGTTTTGTTTCTGAGTTCCTAAGCAATTCAAAATAAGCCATTCTGTCTTCTTGAACTGTTTCAAATGTCAATAAGGGCCTTTCTCCACTACACTATTATAGTGCTATTATTCCACTTTCAACATCTCGTGGAATTCCGGGGTTTGCAGTTTACTGAGGCCAAAGAGCTCTCTGGCTGAGAATTCTAAAGGCCTCTCCCTAAACTGCAACTCCCAGGACGATTCCCACCCTTGCATCAAACCTTTAGCAAGTAGAGTATATGGAATGGTTGGGTATAAATAAAATAAAAATAAATAAAACTCTTCTGTTTCTTGGGGTTTCTGGAGAAAGTTCTAAGTGCATTTTGTTTGCTAATTTTTATGGCTACTCTAATTTTTTTCTGTTGTTGTTTGCTAAAAAGGACATGGCCTGGGCAGGCACCCCATGAATTCTCCCTAGTAGCTTACAAACTAGGTTGTTTGCAGGTCATGGGGTTTGTGTTCAATTTTGCTGAAAGCCATGAATTAAAACATTTATGTTAACACATCCAGAAGAAAGCTTAACTAAAATAAGCAGTAGAAAGTTTCTTTCTTCCTTTATGCTCTACCTAAGAGTCTTAGCTAGCAAGTGGATTTCAAGTGTTCTGTGGTGTTTTGTGATTGTAGGGTAAGCCCAGGCGATAAATGTTACTGTGTGTCCCTGGTGACTCTTCCAGATGGCCCTTTGTCAAGTCATTTCTTCATGAAACATATCCTCTTTGTAGAGAGCTTAGACATATTGAAACAACTTTTGGATCATTACCAGTAAATGCTAGCTTTATTTAGCAAAATAACATGAAAACAGAGTTTAAAATTACAGATCCTTTGCTAATCTCCAGTATAAAGAGAAGTATAGATTCACCTGAGAGCCAGCGTGGTGCAGTGGACTGAGCACTAAACTATGACTCTGGAAACTAGGGTTCAAATCCCCAGTTGGCCATTGGGTGACTTTGGGCAAGTCACATTCTCTCAGCCTCAGAGAGTAGCAAAGAAAAAAACCTCTCTGAACACATCTTGCCAAGTAAACTCCATGATAGGTTTGCCTTAGGGTCCTCATAAGCTGCAAGTGGCTTGAAGGCACACAACAGCAAACAACAGTAGATTTATCCACGGAGGCTGGGACTGGAGGCTATCCCAGCTCCCAAGCGAAAGGCAAAGTCGTTACTTACTTTGGTTTCTTCATGCATGGTCTCCCCTTCACAAGTTCAATCTATATGTGGAGCAAGAAGTAGGATAGTACCACTGGTTCTGACCCTGTGAGGCCTGCCCCGTGACTTCTGCATATGGAGTCAAAGTCTGAACAAGGAGTGTGTCTGCAGATATGTTCTCCTTTTCAAATGGAGGTCTTTTCATGCAGCAATCAGATAATGGACTCAGCAGAGCTGCACGTATATGGGAGATCTATACAACTGGGAACTCTGCACTATCAGGATCTCTAGTCACATTGTACACACACATGCATACAAGTACACACATAATGTTCCCTTCCAGGCCTTCAGTTTTTCTCGCCGTGTCATCAAGACTTACCCAAGATGACTTGGTGTTCCACCAACTACTGACTTATGGGTATGAATATTTATACAGTTTACAAGTGCTAGTATGTTTCTTGTATGTAATGTCTGGGCTGCAATGGGAATCACAGAATCATAAATCACAGAATCATTCTGTGCAGGAAGGCACAGTTACAGCACTCCCGTAAGAGGCCCATCCAACCTCTGCATGAAGACCTCCAAAGAAGGAAAGTCCACCAACATCCAAGGGTAATCTAGTCCACTGCCAAATGGGTCTTACAGTAAAAAAAAATTCTTCCTAATGTTTAGGTGGAATCTCAATTTGAAGCCACTGGTTCAGGTTGCAGATCAACAGGAAACAAACTCACAGCATCTCCTACGTGAAATCCCTTCAGATATCTAAAGATGGCTATCATGTTACATCTCAGACTTCTCTTCTCTAAATTAAACATATCCAGCTCCTTCATTCATTCATTCATTCATTCATTCATTCATTCATTCATTCATTCATTGTAAATCCTGGTTTCCTGATCTCAGTTGCCCATTTCTGGACATGTTGCAGCCTGTCAACATCCTTCTTAAACAGTGAAGCCCATTATTGGACACAGTATTCCAAGTAATCTCTGACCAAAACAGATCAGAGTGGCATTCTTACCTCCCTTGAGCCTGACTTTGTGCTCCTACTGATACAGCCTAGAACTGCACTGGTTTGTTGTTCAACCCACTGTTGAGCCATGTTTAGCTTGTGGTCTATCTAGTAAGATCCCCAGATCCTTTTCACATCTACGGCTTTTAAGCCAGGTGTCACCCATCCTATACTGGTGCATTTCATTTTTCCCACCTAGATGCAGTATCTTACATTTATCCCCGTTAAAATTCCTTTGTTACTTTTGGCCCAGCTCCCTGTAATCTGTCAAGGACATTTTGAGCTCTGATTCTATTTTCTGGGGTATTTGTTACCCCACGCCCATTTGGTCTCATCTGCTAATTTGCTAAGCACGCCTTCTATTCCATCATCTAAGTCATTTATAAAGATGCTGAACAACACCAGATCCAAGACCGGATCCTGAGGCCCCCCATAGCCACTTGTCTCTAGGATAAAGAGCAACAATTGATGAGCACTCTGTGGGTTTGGCTGGTGAACTAATTACAAATCTATCTAACAGGAGCACTATCTAGCTCACAGTTCACCACCTTGCCTGCAAGAATATATATATATGTATGTGTGTATATATGTGTGTGTGTATGTACACACCCACACTCACACACACAAACACACACACACACACACACATATAAATGTATATATTTTCTTGCAGGCAAGGTGAGCTAGACAGTGCTCCTGTTGGGTAGATACATATATATATAAAACTTACAGAAATAAAGACGTATTTCACCCACAGTACTCCCCTGATCTACCAAATTTAGGATCTTATTTCTAAAAAGTGATTAGTTTGGCATGACTTGTTTTTGAGAAACTCAGTAATCAAAGCATTCCTCTCTAAGGGTACACAGACTGACTACTCTGATCTATTTTAGAACCTTTCCTGGTATCACCGTCAAGCTTTTGCACCTTCACGGTGTTCTGCATCTTGTAATCAAAATGGCAATTTCTCCAGACTGTTTTTGAAAATCACATTTTGTAAACCACCACAGTGAAAGAAGTTGTATAAATATCATACAGAATAAATAAATGTTCTATTTGCAGAAAAAATGTGAAAGAGTCAAAGGAGGGAAAGCACTGTGTATGTAGGTGGGAAATCCATTCTTACCAGGATTGTTGGGTAGATGTACTTGGGCTTTCAAAGAAGTGACCCACACTTTGGAAGTTTATTGTAACCATGGCCCTTTCCGCCTGACAATGACGTTCCAGCATGGGGACATGAGAGGAGCAGGACTGCAACGACACTTCCACATGATATCATCATGGTCTCACCCTTCTCGCATCAACAGCCAGTGTAATCGTGGGGCTATTGTCACTGACAGAGAAACTCTGTCACTGACTACTGATCATGCGAGCACTCCATTGCAGCCAGCCATGCAGAAGGGCCGGAAGTGCAATCTATGCCCTCACTCCCCTACTGCAGCATGGGAAGAAGGCCAGCTGCAGTCTGGAAGGACAGAGTGTGTCCCACACATTCCCTTCCAAAGGCAGCCAGTCCTGTGCAAAGAGGGGTGTTGTGGACATGCTCTCAGAAGCACTGCCGGGATTGTGACGGGACGACACGGTGGAGTATCATAATGCAGAAGAGACCCATGAGTGATCATGGCTACAATATATTTTGTTAAATATAAGGATGTGGACTAGTCTCATTAAATGAGTCATTCTCAATGAGAATGTATTCACAAAGTTAGTTAGTTAACTTCTATGAAGTGTGTCTTCAGTGCATAAATGAGAACCCTCTTTTAAAAAATCAAGAATTCTGCAATTTGTGCAAAATGTCTCAGCACAAAACTAATGTCCTTTAACTTTTGCAGCAAAAGAAGGCACACGCATAGACACATGAAGCAATCTCAGCAAGGAAAGGCTGTTTCATCAAAAAGATACAAACAATCCCATGCAACAAAGTAGCACCTATAGTAGTTTCGCTATTATTTGCACAAAAATTGTTCTTGCAAATGCAAAAGACCCCTCAAGACCAGCATTGTTTTTTCCTGCAGGTAAATTGCATTTCTAGAGATTGAGCATAAGGAGTGCACACTGTATATACACAAGAAAGGGTGTATATATGCAAGAGAGAGCACATATGCATGTAGATGATTATGTGATCCCAAGAACCCACAGAAATTGCTCCATTTGCCTGCAAAGATTTCATAATCACACTCCAGTCACTATATTTGTATAAACAAATGGAAATGCAAGGAGAGGAATTGGAAGAAATATAAAAAGGGAGTGATAACAAACATCCAATGATGTAGCTAACTGGTACATGGACTATTTTTTTAAAAAAAGATACCACTCTCTCACCTGTTTCTTAGAATTATGGTCAGGAAGATCTTCGGAACCAGAAGAGGTCTGATGGTTTGCAGGGATGTTTGGATCCACCACAGAAAAAACAGGAATGAGAGGCCGGAGAAATCTGAACTCGCTGCTTAAGGATCCACCAGTTAAACAAACATCATACTGATAGCTCCTGGAAAGGGACCCACTCTGAGAATCTGTACAGTTTTCTGGAATATCAGGCCTGGTGGAGGGAAACTGAGGAGGAGCAGCAATAAAACTGCCTGCAGGATCTTTCCTGCATATTTTGATAACAATAAAGGAAATAACGCAAAGTAGAAACACAAAAGAGACAGAAGCCAGGCAAATCACCAGATACATGGTCAAGGTTCCCTCATCTTCATGTTCCTTTTGATGGACATCCACCACCTTGAGATAGGGATCGGAAAAGCCATCCACCAGAAGCATATTGAGAGTTGCAGTGCTGCTCTGGGGAGGGACACCGTTGTCTCTGACCACAACAACAAGCTTCTGTTTGTTGGTCTCACGTTCGGTCAGGGGCCTCCTGGTTTTCACTTCTCCATTCTGGGCTCCTATGCTGAAAAGACCAGGGTCTGTGGCCTTCAGCAGTTCATAGGAAAGCCAGGAGTTCTGACCAGAATCTCCATCCACGGCCACCACTTTGGTCACCAGGTAACCGGCCTCCGCCATCTTGGGAAGCAGCTCATTGCAGGGGGATGTGCTGTTCTGAAGGGGATACAGGAAGAAGGGAGCGTTGTCGTTTTCGTCTACAACAAGGACACGAACAATCACATCCGAGCTCAGAGGAGGAGTGCCCCCATCTGTTGCCCTCACTGTGACTTGGAAATCTTTTATTTGTTCATAGTCCAGAGATCGGAGGGCATAGATGTTTCCAGTTTCCGAATTGATGGAGACATAAGAAGGCACAGGGCCACTGCCAATGCTCCCGGGCAAAAGAGAGTAGGTCAGTTTGGCATTCTGCTCTGTGTCTAGATCAACAGCATGAACGGAGCCAATTAGCAGACCTGGAATATTATTTTCTTGTACCTGCATTTCAAATGAAGACTTTTCAAACACTGGAGGGTTGTCATTGACATCTGAGATCTGCACATGAACAATTTTTGTTGAGGTGAGTCTGGGAGACCCACGGTCTGTGGCTGTGATGGTGACATTATATTCAGGGACTTTCTCTCTATCCAGGGGACTCTGGATCACAAGCTGGTAAAAGTTATTTGCAGTAGCTTTTAATACAAAAGGCAGGTTCATATCCACAGAGCAGAGAGTTTTGCCATTCTCTCCAGAATCTTGGTCTGTGACACTGAAGAGGACAACAAGGGTTTCCAGGGGAGAATCTTCTGGCAAAGGGCTGTTGATCGATATCACTGCAATTTCTGGGGCATTGTCATTCACATCCTCAACCTCTACCAAAACGTTGCAGTGCCCAGAAAGACCGCCTCTATCTGTTGCTTTTATGCTCATGTCAAAGCTGGTTTCTTTTTCATAATCAATTTCTCCCAAAACAGTGATTTCCCCAGTCATTTCATTCAAATGAAACAAAATGTATATTTTTTCTGGTACTTGATGAAAGGAGTAGGTGATCTGAGCATTTGAACCCGAATCTAAATCTCTGGCTTCAACTCTGGAGACCAGAGTACCTTGAGGACTATTTTCCTTTAATTTTACTTTGTATTCAGACTGAGTAAACTGAGGAGAATTATCATTGATATCTAAGACTTTAATATTTATTTGAACTGTCCCTGTTCTCTGTGGTGTCCCTCCATCAATGGCCATAAGGGTCAGTCCAAACCTTGATTCTTTCTCCCTATCTAAGGGTTTCTCCAGAATGAGATCCACAGATTTGCTGCCATCCTTTTTGCTTCCCATACCCAAACGGAAATGCTCATTGAGACTGAGGGTGTAGTTTTGGATACTGTTTTCTCCCAGGTCCTCATCTTGGGCAGATTCCAAGGGGACTCTTGTGCTGGGGGGGACATTCTCAGGAATTTCCAGCTGAAATTCATTTTTAGAGAATTTGGGAGCATTGTCATTGATATCTTCTACCTTCACTTCAATACTGTACATCTTCAGGGGGTTTTGGAGTATAATTTGAGAGAGAAGTAAGCATGGTTCAGTCCGGCCACACAAAGCCTCTCTGTCTATTTTATCCCTGATTAGCAAATCCCCAGAATGGGTATCCAGGTGGAAATACTGCTTGGGGCTTTTTGAAACAAGCTGGGCTTTGCGAACAACAAGTTCCCCAGTTCCCAGTTTCAAATCCTTCAGCACATTAGCCACAAAAGACCCACTTTTTTTCTCCTCATGCACAGAATAATGAATTGAAACACTCAAAACTCCATTCAGAGAGAATAAGAATAAGAGATACAGACCTTGCTTGTTTCTTAAACAATCTTCCATGGTTCAGAATTCCTTCTCTGTCTCTTTCCTTTTTCTTTCCAATTCTGTCCAGATATGAAGTATTTGACTGTCACCCAATCACTGAAGGAGAAGTAAATGTTTTTCTGGTTGCTTTGTTCCACTGAATGCTGTTGTTTCATCACAGACAGATTCTGGCCATCTTGTTTCAGAGACATCTTCACCAAGAGTTTTTTTGTGAGTTTCTTTGCATATGAAAATTCTGGGTTTTGAGTCATGTGTTTGCCTATACTGCCATCATGTGGTTGAATGTAGCTACAACTCCACGGACTGTATATGCAATAAAAGCAGTTCAGGACTGAATACCCTTATCTCAAATGCTTACATTATCTATTTCTCCATTAGCATTTATTTGTTTATGCTGACAGGTTTTTTGTTATTAGAAATCGCAAGCAAATTTTGGTAACGTTTATGAAAATGCCCTTCCATAGGTAAAAGGGAAAAGGGTTTCTTTGTTCCAAATGCTCTGGGCCTACATTTATTTTGAATCTTTTTTTTCCAAACTTATTAAGTGTGACAGACTTTACACTCTAGCTGTTCAGAGACAGAGGCTGCAAGTAAGTTCGTAAGCTGAGATATACACGTATATGTATATGAATGAGCTGGTGATATGACAAGGAAACATGTTTCGGCAAATATTACATCTTTAAATATGCAATTTCAAAAACAGTATGCATTAAAGATTTTCTTCCAGTTGCCACCGTAACATCACATTTCAGACTGCACACCAATCAGTTTATTATCTTATTTCTTTACTGACTCTTGACTGACAGTTCCCAGCCTCAAAAATAGTTTGAATAGAAGACAGTCAAATACATAAATCCTGGTATTTGTTGTTTCAGATTTCTTGATGCTTATGTTTCTTCTGAACCTTGTTTTCTGGCTAGTTGGCAGCCTTTGCATTAGAAGCCATGGAGAATGGTCTGAAATAAGCATGGGAACTAGCATCAGCAGAACTGATGTTACAGTGGTGATGTTCACCTTTACCCTTTTTGTGTGTTCAAACTGGGTCTTCACATGTTGAGATATCAGGGAGAATTTCCAGTGTTTTTTCCTGATGTACAGTCAGGTATGAGAAACATCTTAAGTGCAGACTATAGATCAGGTGTGCAGCTATACCTGGCTGGAAGAAACACATGTATCTTTGTGGGAATGGACGCTGTACATTTATTCTCCGGGGGCCTGTATGGAGCATGGACTTTTTTTGTCTCTTAAGGAGCTGCCATCAAAAATTCTGAGGAGAAAATTTGGTATGAGTGTGAGGCAATTCTGAAGGACAGAGGCTGAGAGAGAGTGTGTAAATTAAAAATACTAGTTAGAAAAGAAGTGGAGAAGGAACTGCCACAAATATCAACAACACAACCATTTTTACTCTCTTTTCAGAATTTCAATATTTTTTTTTTTGGTTGGAAGAAAAAATGAGAAACATTTAGCACACCTGAAACACTTATTACTGTTTATGTAGAACTAGCATATTTACCCGGTGTTGCTTGGGATTTTATTTCTCAAAGGTTAAACTTGTTAGACATACCTTAGGAATTACTTTACCTTACTTTAGGAGTTAGATGTGGTTGAAATACACAGATTTGAGATCCTGTGTCTCTGATTTCCCAAATTGTGTTGTTTAGTACCTCTAACTTTTGGCCATATTCCCCAGTCCAGTCTGTATTCAGAGTTGTTAACATACAGAGGTTGGGTTTGTGGGAGGAGTTGCTGCTAGGCCTCGTCTCCATAGCAACTGGCCTATTCAGAGCTCTCTGCCTGAGAATTCTAAAGGCCCCTCCCTGAACTGCCAACCCCAGGATTCCATAGAATCTTCACAGCCAGCCAATCATATGAGGTCTTCTCGCCTCACACAACCAATCGTACGAGGTCTCCACCTGCCTGGCACAGACAGACAAGATCACTCACAAACTTTGTCTTTTATATAGTAGGGATAAGTTTGCCAGGGAGCACAATCCCATGAAAGCTCCACTGAATGTATTAGGACTTATCTCTGCACAGGGTAGCAGCAGTACTTTTATGAATAACTGTGTAATTAAAAAAAATACACAAGACCTCCAAATTCTTTATCTCTATTTTTTGTTAATCAAAAAGTTTGAATACTGAAACAGTACTGTGAACCCAGAAACCCCGTGAGCACACTTTCATTCTGTTCATACAACCCAAGACAAGCCAAGGTTGTATAAAATTAGAATATAAGGAAATATTTGAAATTTCCTTCATTTCTGAAACTTGACGACCATAAGCTCCACAAGGTAGGATGCCCATTATTTTTGCCTATTGTATGAATATTTTGTTTAGGTAGTTGCTCATTCATTCACTCACACACACACACACACACACACACACAATTTCTTCCATGTTGAGGTCCCATAGGGAACAGCCCCTGTTTCGTAGCCTTCAGCAGTTGACAGGAAAATCAAGAATTCTGACCAGATTAACATGAATGATCTTATCTGCACAGGAACCAACATTTTTGCTACATGTTGCAATTATGGTGACTGGTCACTTTGGTATCCAAGTGCTCTTTTTCATCTATTTCACTTTACATATAGATTTTCCAAGGTTGGAAATCAGAACATTAATTATCTTGAGTTTTACTTCTTTTGGAAGTCCCTTCATCCACAAAATTAGGGAAGCCAAAGATTTAGTTCATGATCTAGCAATTTACCCCATACCAGATCTACTATTTGCTATCATTATTGTGGCTTTGCCCATCTAAACCACAACTTTTATTAGGACTAAACTTCTGAACAATGGCTGGAATCCTGCTGGGCAGTTACAAATGCAGAAGCACCGTAGTTACAGTGCTACGCAGTGACTCCTGTCCTGAACTCATGGTCCACACTTTCGAGGCAGCAGGTGCTGAGACTGATGTCTATCTGCAAGCAGCTACTGACAGTCCCACCTTCTCCCATGAAGGTATGACAGGCAGAAGCGGGGTCCTTGTTGCAATTCCCCTTCCTGCTGGAGATTGCTTGCATGAGGGAGGCAGGACAATCTGCCTGCTGCTTACTGACTGACAGGGGAGCTGACCTCATCAATTGCAGTGGTCTTCCCCCAGTAAGTGGGGATTAAGGAACTTTCATACTCCCTACATAGCCCCTAAAGTAGCGGCTACACAGAGATTGTGACTACGAAACAGTCACAAGTGCATAACTCATCTACATATTTGTAACTGCCCAACATGTTTCTCATGCATATTTTTAATTTTAATGTCTTTTTATTTGTACCTTTTCTCTTATTAACATTGCTAATGGTTCTATTGCTAATGCAAATAGTAATTAATTCAGATAGATTATTTTGATTTTCTTTCTTAGGAAGATTTTGTATATGAATATTCATACTGTGATCTCTGTTCTCTTGGTCCTCCAGTTTATTTTTTAATTCTCTAATCCATTTGTTCTTTATTTCTCTCTCTTCTCTCTTCTCTCAGTTTCCTTGCATTCATACTTCACCATATCAATTATGGCTTTAAAATCATGAAATAATTGTTCCATTATCCGTTGTAGAAGATCCTTTAACTGCACCATGGAAACTTTCATGTTTTTCACTGAAACCAGCAGTTCTATAGAGTTAACAATCCACTTCTTTAGAGTCTGGCTGTAGACTGCCAAAACAGGCAGTATAGCTGTCTCATGCTTGATTTCCTCTGTTTTTTCTTATTAGTGTCCAAAGTCTTTTTGCAAGCAAGCCAGAGTTCAATGTATTCAAAAGATAAATGCACTTACGTTCTTAACTCCTCTCTTTTCTTTTTCAAAATGTTATCTTCTGATTTAATTTCAAGTGTCCCAGTCTTATAAGGGAAAGTCTTACTCAGCTCTTGATTGCAGAAAGGGCACTCATCTGATCTGTCTTAATCAGAAGGCTCTTCACTTTAATGACTTCCAAAGTTAGTTAAGGCTTCTTCTTTTAAGAAAGCAGGTTGGTGGCATGAGACCCTCAGGTCTTACTATTGAAACAGCTGTGTTTCAAAGCAAGGGCAAGATGTTACTCCCTCAGTCCTTCCCATCAGCAATGGCTTTAACAAAATGCAAATACAAAAAATGAGAATACCAGACCCAAATGGGCAATCCTTCAATCCCCTTTATTCAAGGGGAGTAAAACTGCAGAAAGAAAAGATTCTGGCCAATACTAAAGCACTAAAGCTCCAGGAGCTGCTGCCAGTTCACCTGCAAGAAGTCTTCTTTTGCTGCAAATATTTTCATCTTTTATTTTATTGGTCTTAATTCCTTAGCAAGGTATTCTGATTTTTTTTCTTTCTTTAATTGTCTTAAATAACCCATTATTTCTCTATTCCCTCTCTTTTACACCTTTCATACTTTATTCTTTCTAGAGGCCATCTTAACTTCCCCATATATGCCACCACTTTGGTCAGTAAGAATGCCTTCATCCTCTGACTCCTCCTGCTAATGTCTTGCTGCTAATCTATAATACCTCGGCATCCTTCTTCAGTGCCTGTTAATTATTTTTCATCCTATTCCATTTTTATTTCTTTGTAGTTAATTTTTGGGCAGAGGGAGTGGAGAAATTTGATCATGCTGCTATCTTCCAGATGGCACCCACCATTACCCAAGACAGATCATTAGTTACAACAGGCTTAACTTCAGATTTAGACCAGTTAACAGTGGAGCCAGAAAAGCCTCCAAAGATACTGATTAATTCTATCAACTCTAGTAAAGAAGATTCCAGTCCTGAAATAAACCACCAAAAATAAATAGCACAGAACACTTATTTCATGTGTTCCAAGAGTATGTGCGAATGCAGAGATTGCTGGATTAGGCCTAATTTTACATGCCAAAGACTCTCAATATTAGTCAAATACCAAGGGAGAAAGCGGGCATCCTCTTTAGGTTAAAAAAATGGGAAAGAATCTCATTTCTGATCACCTTCGACCTAGAATAGAGGTAAAATATCTAAATCCATTTCAAAAATTTTGATGGGAAACAAAATCCCTTCAAGGTCCCAAAAATAAACTACCATCTGATTTTGTCAAAAGCTTCTAGATTTAAAAGAATTAAATTTCAAACCAGTCTCAAATTATTGGCTCTCTGCCTATGACAAACAAACCTGTCTTGGGCTGCATGGATTAATGTTTTCATTACATTTTATACCCTATTTTCAAATAATGCAGCCAGTATTTTAGTAACATTTTTTTAAAAAAGAGAGAGGCAGCGAGAGAGAGAGATAGGTCTATGGATGAAGTGGGCCATAGAACTGTGCTGGAGAACCTTGAGATTCCTAAAGAGAACATTTTTTTTCCATGGCAGGCGCAAATAGAATAAGAATAAAAATAATTAATAAGAATTAGATAAATAAAATAAACCGTGAATAATCAAATCCATGAATCCTGAACCTATGACTGTACTATTTGTTGCTAATGAAATTGGAATTGAGTGGAACATAGTGTTAGATGTTGTTTTGGGTATGGTTGATGCTATTGTACTTGTTTGGGAACAAACTGTCTACAGTGCCCCCTCCACTTTCACGAGGGTTTAGGGCACAGAACCCTCACAGAAGTGGAAAAACTGAATAACTCCCCTTCCTCATGTTCCCCTCCCATTCCCTTGCCTTTTGCCCTGGCATGCATGCCTTCTTTCTCCATACCTGAGCAAAAAGCAAGGGAATGGGGGGAAGACATGCATACCGTCTCCCATTCCCTCGCTTTTGCTCAGGTGCACCTGCCTTCCTTCTCCACACCTGGGCAAAAGGCAAGGGAATGGGAGGGGGATGACCACATGCATCAGGAACTGAATTCACACACACAAATGGAACAGTACATAAACACTATTTATTAAGAGCATGATACATCGTGTAGGACTTCACTGAGTGAGTGGAGAAGGAAGATGCACATGTGCCTTTCCCCCCATTCTCTTGCCTTTTGCCCAGCACACATTCTCCATGTACATGACCAGACAAAAGGAAAGGGAATGGGAGAAGGAAAATGGGGGGAAGGCAAGTGTGCGCCCTGCAAATTAATTCATAAAGCTCAAATCCACAAATGTGGAATGAAGATTGTGCTTGAACTAAATATTTGTGACATAACACAGTGGGCCCTTCTTGCCCACAACCTATTCGTGCATGATTTCCAGCTCATGTGAAGCACTGCATCCCTATAGCTAAAATGGCAGTGATGTGCACACAGACACATTGAAGGATCCATGCACATGTTGCTGCCATTGGATATAATGGGATGCAAGCATTTGTGAATTCTGGTATTTGTGCAGGTTTCTGGAACAGAACCCTCACACAGAGGGAGAGCACACTGTATAGAAATTCTTTCCCTCAGCAACGTCATGTTCTGTGGTTACCCCTTCTTGGTTGGATGTATTACAGTTTATCAGTTTTGGAAGTGGAAACATTTACAGTTTTTATAGCCATATGCATTCTTTTAACTTGTATCTCTGCAGCATGGAATCTAAATATTGTCCAGCTTGGTTGGATACTGCATGCTCTTATTGTTGTTAAGAGACTGATACTCCTAAGTTAGCTGACAAACATTCACCATCTATTATTGTTCAATCGCCAGAAGATCTCACTGCTTCAGCTATTTGTGGACATACATTTTACAGATACCAGTTTCAAGGAAATGTGTTTTTGGAAATATGATCAGTTTATATAAATATATATACTTACTCCACATGCATACTTAGGTACTTTCCCCTTCCCACTTTATTGCTTCCTTTCTTCATAATAATGCATAATCAAATATCCAATACTATTTTTCCACAGAGAATCCCTTTGTTTGTATACATATGCACACATGCATGCACATAAACATAGTTCAAAGAAAAGGTGGAATCTAAAACATTTTCACTTTTCAAACTAGGATCCTGTTTATAATATTATAATTACAAAAAAAAAAAGTCACATGTTGCTTAAAGGAGGACGGTACAATGTTTACAAGTCTCACAGCTGTAGTATACTAAAATCTGTGGAACAATTCCACATTGATGGCCTCCATTTTTATCAGGCTTTTGTAAAAGAGATCGTCAATGAGCCCTCCCTTCAACAAGGAATTCTTCCTTACAGACAACATTGCTGTTGCTTTGATGCTGTCCCCATTCCACTGTTTTCATCAGCTACCTTACACATCTGAAAGCCAGTTAGTAAGTGTTCATAGCCGCTCTTTCTCCTGTTTACCAATACCTGTCCTATTTCCAGGTCAAAGACTGATAAAAAAATGGTCTGAAGAACAAACAACAGGAATATCTCCCTTGAAATACCAACTGACAAAGAAGCCTTTGTGGGGATTTCCAACCCTCTATTCTACTGCTGGGACAACCAAATGGGGTGTTGGCTTATAACTTACCACTATCTCCAAATGTGGGGATTTTCATTTCTTTCCTACTACTACCTATTCCAAATATGGGGTTTATACCCTTTGTGTCAAGGTTCCATCCTTTCTCCCATCTGTGTATAAACCACTCAGGCAAATATACCAGTGAATCTATTGTGCTAATATCCTATCTGCCAGTATCACAAAAGTAACACACAAACACAAACATATTATTAAATATTTAGGGAGATTTTTGTCTCTATGTTAGTTTTCTAAAAGTTTGCATCTCATTTGGGACTAAGGCAGCCACTATAAAACCCACAAAGGGCTTTCAATTCTCTGCCATATTAACATCTAGGTGGAATTATCTCTGAAGTATATGGATAAGTGATCAGCAGTCCTAGACTGTCAGAAGGCTATCAAGTCTACTTGAGTTGCTTTGTATTTTGACCAGATGATCACTGAATCAAGAATCTTCAAACGACTTTGTTGATATATCTGAACATTTATTTGTGTTTCAGCTGCTCTGAAAGGAAGGGTGAACAGAGAGGCAGGTTGGTCAAGGAAAACCATTAAAGTGAAACTCATTTCCATTAGGAAGGAAGCTGAACTGAGGAAGAACAAAACCACTGAGAGAGGGAAAGATAGGGCAGAAATGAAATATAGGGAAATCTTAATTACCCATATATATTGGACATCAATGGAGAAGTTATTTAAAAACTTCAGCTGTCTCTCTATCTGATAGATATAGATATCTAAAAAAATAATAGGGAAGAAAAAAAATATCAAATATATTTTGGTTTCCAACAACCAAGGAAAATGAAACTCTAATGACATGGCCATATATATACTGGAGTTTTTCTTTACCTCACCTGTTCACTTGATTCACGGTCATCCAAACCCTCAGGAAGGTCTTGGGAACCAGAAGAGGTCTTCTGAGTCACAGGGAAGTTTGGATCCACCACAGAAAAAACAGGAATAAGAGGCCGGAGAAATCTGAACTCACTACTTAAGGATCCGCCAGTTAAGCAAACATCATACTGATAGCTTCTGGAAAGGGACCCACTCTGAGAATCTGTACAGTTCTCTGGGATATCAGGCCTGGTGGAGGGAAACTGAGAAGGAGCAGCAATAAAACTGCCTCTGAGATCTTTCCTACACATTTTGACCACAACAAAGGAAACAATGCAAAGGAGAAAGACAAAAGAGACAGAAGCCAGGCAAATCACCAGATACATGGTCAAGGTTCCCTCATCTTCCTGTTCTTGGTGATTCACATCAGCCACCTTCAGATAAGGATCAGAAAAGCCATCCACCAGAAGCATATTGAGTGTGGCAGTGCTGCTCTGGGGAGGGACACCATTGTCTCTGACCACAATAACAACCCTCTGTTTGTTGGTGTCACGTTCGGTCAGGGGCCTCCTGGTTTTCACTTCTCCATTCTGGGCTCCTATGCTGAAAAGACCAGGGTCTGTGGCCTTCAGAAGTTCATAGGAAAGCCAAGAGTTCTGACCAGAATCTCCATCCACAGCCACCACTTTGGTCACCAGGTAACCGGCCTCCGCCATCTTGGGAAGCAGCTCATTGCAGGGGGATGTGCTGTTCTGAAGGGGATACAGGAAGAAGGGAGCGTTGTCGTTTTCATCTACAACGAGGACACGAACAACCACATCTGAGCTCAGAAGAGGAGTACCTCCATCTGTTGCCTTCACTGTGATTTCAAAAACTTTTATTTGCTCATAGTCCAGAGATCGGAGGGCATAGATGTTTCCAGTTTCAGAGTTGATGGAGACATAAGAAGCCACAGGGCCACTGCCAACATTCCCAGGCAAAAGACAATAGGTCAGTTTAGCATTCTGCTCTGTGTCCAGATCAACAGCATGGACTGAGCCAATTAACAATCCTGGAATATTATTTTCCTGTACCTGCATTTCAAATGAAGACTTTTCAAACACTGGAGGGTTGTCATTGACATCTGAGATCTGCACATGAACAATTTTTGTTGAGGTGAGTCTGGGAGAGCCACGGTCTGTGGCTGTGATGGTGACATTATATTCAGGGACTTTCTCTCTATCCAGGGGACTCTGGATCACAAGCTGGTAAAAGTTATTTGCAGTAGCTTTTAATACAAAAGGCAGGTTCATATCCACAGAGCAGAGAGTTTTGCCATTCTCTCCAGAATCTTGGTCTGTGACACTGAAGAGGACAACAACGGTTTCCAGGGGAGAATCTTCTGGCAAAGGGCTGTTGATTGATATGACTGAGACCTCTGGGGCATTGTCATTCACATCCTCAACCTCTACCAGGACCTTGCAGTGTCCAGAATGACCCCCTCCATCAGTTGCTTTGATGTTCATGGCATAACTGGCTTCTTTTTCATAATCAATTTCTCCCAAAACAGTTATTTCTCCAGTCATTTCATTCAAATGAAACAGACTATATATTTTTTCAGGCACTCGATGAAAGTAGTAGCTGATCTGAGCATTTGAACCAAAATCCAAATCTTTAGCTTCCACTTTGGAGACCAAAGTACCCCGAGGACTATTTTCCTTTAATCTGACTTTATATTCAGACTGAGTAAACTGAGGAGAATTATCATTGATATCTAAGACATTAATATTTATTTGAACTGTCCCTGTTCTCTGAGGTGTCCCTCCATCAACAGCCATAAGTGTCAGGCCCAAATGTGACTCTCTCTCCCTATCTAGAGGTTTCTCCAGGATGAGATCCACATATTTGCTTCCATCAGCATTGTTTTCCACACCCAAAAAGAAATGCTCATTGGGACTGAGGGTATAATTTTGGATACTGTTTTCTCCCAGGTCCTCATCCTGGGCAGATTCCAAGGGGAATCTTGCATTTGAGGGAGCATTCTCAGGTATTTCCAACTGGAAATAATTTTTCGAGAATTTGGGAGCATTGTCATTGACATCCTCTATCTTCATTTCAATACTATACATCTTGAGAGGGTTTTGGAGCACAATTTGAGAGAGAAGTAAACAAGGTTCAGTCTGGCCACATAAAGCCTCTCTATCTATTTTCTCATTGATGAGTAGATTCCCAGAGTGAGTATCAAGGTGGAAATAGTGCTCTGAGCTTTTGGACACTAGCTGGGCTCTACGAGCCAAGAGCTCCCCATTTCCCAGTTTCAGGTCGTTCAGAACATTAGCCACCAGAGACCCTCTTTTCCTCTCTTCAGGCACAGAGTAACGAATGGAAACACACAAAACCTCAGTCACAGAAAGCAAGAACAAAAGACACAGACCTTGTTTGTTCCAGAAGCAATCTTCCATGGTGCAGGTCTGTCTCTCCTCTTTTCTTTTTAGTTTCTGATCCAAATATAAGATGTTGACTGTCGCCCATAAAGTGATGGAGAAAGTAATCTTGTTCTGCTAATTGGAGTGGTCCACAGAATATTATTTTTTCATCTCATACAAAAGTTAGCCATCTCGCTTCAGGAACAATTCTTCCCACAGCTTCCTGTGAGCTTCTTTAAACATGAACATTCTGGCTCTCCATTTATGCATTTGCCTATATTGCCACCATGTGGCTGATTGGGGCTAAAGCTATATATTTTTCTTTGAACAGTGACAGTATATTTAACTCAAAAATTTAGCTTAACTGCTTAACTATTTTTCCCCAGAGCCAATCTGTAGCAAAAGTCTGAATGATCAGAAAGAGTTCTGCTTATAAAATTTAAACTTTAAGTTAGCCAGGGTGTTTATTTAATGTGAATCATCCAAAAACTGCAAATATTACTTATCTATATAGGAACAAAATCTTTACTATTTCCTGCTGCTATGGGTGTCTTCTGACCAGGGTATCCAATGTGATCTTTTTCATCCATTTTCCTTTATATAGAGATTTTACAAATTAGGAAAATCTATTCTTGGCATCCAGAACACCAATCATTCCACTTCTTTTGAAGATCTCTTCATCCATATAATTAAAGTAGCCTATAGATTCATCTCATGTTCAAGCTGTTTACTCCAATATCAGTTCCTCCTATTTGTTATTGTTACTGTGACTTTGCACATCCATTCCACGATGTTCATTAGGACTAAACGTATTCTTTTGAACACTGTTTTTCCTTCATCTGAATCTGAGCCCTCTCCAAAAAGAATTGTGTGTTTACCGGTGTTTTCTCAGATTATCAGAAAAGAACTGATGTTTGGACAACTGGAGGAATTACCATTCACATTCTCTATTGCTACTTCAGTTCTGTGCTACTATAGGGGACCTTCCATCATGATTTCGGTCACTGAAACATAATTATCCTTCTAACTGTACAGAGCTTATAGGTCTGTTTTTTTTCCTTATAATATCACACTCTCAAAATGAGTTGTCAGGTGGAAACATTGCTTGGACCACTTAGAAACCAGTCCAGCTTTGTCAGCAGACAGTTCCTTGAAACTCATTTTCAAATCTTTTTGCCACCACAAAACTGAATTATAGCAATAAAAGTAAAAAGATAAAACACTAGGGTTGGCATATATTTTCATTCTTTCAGCCTCTACTGCAGTTACGTCTAGATAAACATTTTTATTGGGCAGTGACCACAGCTGACTATCCATTCTGGATTTTCAAGAGAAGTATCTCCTTTTCTGTAATTAAATTTGATAGTAGGTACGGTGGTATTTTCTTCTCAACATTTAAGATCTATGTACCCTGAATAGCTGCTTTTTCCCCCTCCTAGTGTTTCCCTTGCTAAAATGTTTCAGACCTCGAGTACAGCAAATCCTGCTTGATTACCTGTTCTGTGCTATAAGATAGTACATTAGCACTTCCCAACATACACAATTTTTTTTGTTAACATACTGTTCAGCATTTCACAAGAGACCCATGTGGCCAAGCAACATCTGAGTGTGGTCAAAGGGATGCGGCAAGGCAACAAGAGGCCGGAGCTATTAAAGAAGAAGAACATACCACACTCTTATTTGAAGTAGGTAACCCAGGAATTTAGGTAGTGAGTTCAGGAAAGCTTGATTTAAAAAAAGAGGGAGAGACAGTCTGAGCTTTCTTTAGATTCATTTACACTGTATGTCCTATTGCTCCACCCAGCAGATGTCCCAGGAAGGAAGTGGTTGGAATGTGAGAGCTGTCAGGTAGATAAGCCAATCTAGGTCAGTCACAAGTTATCCAGCAGGATGAAGGGAGAAGCAGAAGGGTGATTGTCAGCTGGTTTAGAAGTCACATAGCAAGTCAGTAGTCCAAATAAACAAAGCCAGCAAGGAGTAAAACAGAGTCATAAATAGCAGCCACACTAAAGTTCAGAGAACACAAAATGCCTAAGCGTACTGTGAGTCACCAAGATTGACGGCTGTAAGCAACAAAGCTGCTACTGAGGTGGCTGTAATATTTACGGCCAGGTGTCTCAAAGCAACAGGTATTGAATTAGTCAGAATGTCCTATTTAAGAACCTCTGGGACCAACCTAACTTTTCCTCATCCCACCTACATTCCCCACCTACACTCAGAAAATGGTTGCTCTGCATCTTTAACCTCCAGCTGGGGAGTTGAAACCCAATCTGAATCGGGCCCTTTCTGCTTGATGCACCCAACCCAACCATGGAGGTGGGAGAAGGACGGGGCTGGGACAACATCAATCCTGTCCTTCTCCTGTCCCCAGGCAGCACAATCGCACCACAAATCATTGACAAGTTTTCCCAGGAAATGACCAGCACTTACACTACCCTCCTGCTGCATATCTGCACTTACCTCGTCTGCAGAGGCCCTGGAAGTGCAATGGCTATGCTTCCTGTCCCAGCACAGCCAGGGACAGTACCCACTGTGGCAGGAAGAGGCATGGCCATCATGCTTCCTGGATCCTGGAGGCAGCCAGTGCAGAGGGGAGCCTCCCTGGAGGGCCACTTTTGCCATCACCACCAGACACCACCAGGACAAAGGTAGGGTGCAGAAAGGGTCTCACAGAGATCAACAACATCAGGAGTTATAAATTCCTGACATTCCTGGCACTCCAACTCTGGGTCTGAATACTCTGATTCCAAAGGGTGAGTATGAACTGTGTTCACACCAGCCCCTCTAATGCACGGACATTATATACCTGTCCCATAACATCCATGTGGTCATCTTGAGCCAGTCATAGTCTCTCAGTCTCATCTACCTCACAGAGTTGGTGTTAGAATAAAAATGCAGATGGAAGGTTGGAAGTGGAAAAAATAATGTACAATACTTTTTGCTCCAGGAGATAAATGAAATGAAGTTAGTTAAGAAACATATAGCTACAAAAAACATGATTTGTTATAAAGAAAATGTTTAAACAGCATTCTTTCACAACAAAAATACTGCACAACAAAAATATTTACCAAAAATCAAAATGTTGCACAATAAAACCAGCATCCATTTTTGTCCAAGATTGCTCGATTTTGGGCAATATTTTTGTTTTGCAAGATTTCTGGGGGTTTTTATATACGAAACAGAAATATTGCACAACAAAGGTCTTACACCACAAATATATTGTACAGAAAAAATTAGTGTTGCACAATTAAACCACCTGTCACTGCAGCTTCAGTCAGCCCAATTTCTTTTCCCAAATCCATAACATTTGGGGTATGCAACTTTCAAATCAGCAAAGGCTGCAGCCACAATGTTGATCCCTTCAGCATGTTATTTGTATAGGGATATCATGTGCAATTTGACTTTGTATTTTGTACACTTTCCTCAAGTACACAGCAAAAAATAATGTAGGTATGTGGGAAGAAGAAGAGGAAGAAGAAAAAGGAGAAGAAGCCTTGTCTGACCCCTTTCTCCATACTGTGTCCTGGCAGCGGCCTCTTACTAAGAGTACAGGTTGCACATCTGGACAATCAGATGTTGTGGCACTCCCATTTCTTTTAGCATGAACCATAATTTTTCATGATGTATGCAGTCAAAGGCTTTGGTACCATCTAAAAAGCACAGGCTGGTTTTCCTTTGAAATTTTTTGTGTGTTCCATCATCCAACATCTGTTTGATCCTATATCATTTCATACTCCATATATGTAAATAACCTTTCTGTAAAATCTTGAGTATCATTTTGATTGCATTAGGGATCAGTGCAATAGTTTGATGGTTACAGCAACCACGGGTTTCCATGTTTCTTTGGGACCACAATGTGTATTGAACGTTTCCAGTCTCTGGACCATTGTTTTGTTTTCCATATTTGTTGGCAGATTTTAGTTTGAATTTGTCTCTATGGCTTGAAACAGCTCCACTGATATTCAGTTTCTTCCTGGTGATGTATTTCTCTATGGTACTTTGAAAGCCTTTTCCACTTCACTTTCTAAGACTCTGGGTTTATCTTCAAATAGTTCTTCTTTTAAGGAAACTGTCATAATTTAATTTCTCTTATATAGTTCCTCAGCATATTGCTTCCATAGACTTTTTATTTTGTCCTGATCACACGTGTTCTCCTCCAGGTCATAAGGTGACCCTATGCTTCGTCTGAATTTCCCCTTTAATTTCTCAGACCATGTGGAAAAGGTCTCTTTTTCTATCATTTTTCTTTGTTTCTCTGCATTGATTATTATAACAATAATAATCATGGTCCCTACAACCAAGTCAATCAAGGCAGCTTACAACTTATTAAAAACAGGAGAAATTAAAAACTAGTAAAAATAGTAAAAAGGATAAATATAATAGTTATTTTAAAAACAACAACGATCTGTAAACTATATGGGAAAAGAAAACCTTAGAATGAGCCTCCTGAGAGAAACCACTAACCCTATGGCTGTGGAATTCAAGCTTAATTTCCAAAGTCTACGTGGGTGAACTGGAGGGCTAGTATGTCAGAAAGGATCTCCAGGTATAGCTTCTTAATATCTGTGAGAATCTACCTGCATTCACATAGTCATGCACACACGCAGGCAAGCACATGTACAAACATTGTTCAGAGAAGTGGTGGGATTCAAGGCATTTTGATTCTTTGAATTAGGTTCTGTTTCATAATATCAAAAACAGGGAAAAATGTCTCATGTAGCTTAAATATAGGAAGGTATAATGTTTAAAAATCTACACTATTTTTCCTTACAGTTAAACCAGAATCTGTGTAGCAACTCTGCATTCATAGCTTCCATTTTTAAGGGCCTTGTGGATAAGAATATTCAATGAGCCCCTTCTCTACCTTCTATGAATGGAATCCCTGCCACAGACAGCATTGTCTTTACATTGCTGCTATTTTTCCTTTCCCTTGTTTTCCCCTGCAATCTTGCAGTCTAAAAGCCAGTGAGCAACTAAGTGGTTGTATCTCCTCCCTCTTTTCTTCATCACTGCTCGTCCTATTTCTCAAACAAAGACTTCCGGGGCATGGACCCAAGAAAAGGCTACAATTGGCCCTCCACATTTGCAAGTCTGGCTTTCACAGATTTGATTATTTTAAAGTTTCTCAAATCCCTGGCCCACTACCACAGGATCTTCTTTCCAGGGGAACCATCCCTTTCTATGGCTCCAATCAGGCTGCGCAGCCCTTAAGAAACCGACCTCTGGTTCCCCCTTGACCAGCAGTTGCCTGACCTGCTATGATAGCTCACAGCCCAATTTCTCAACATCACAATCTCTCTCCTGATCCCCCCAAACTCAAGGCAGGAGAGCACAAGAGAAAGAAAGTATAGGCCCACTATGCTGACCCACCCCTTTCCCTCTCCTTTCCCGAACCTGGTTTGGCCCCTGGGTGTTCTTTCTCACCACCATGTCTCTGTCCCCTTCCATAGAAACATACATACATATTTTGATATTTGTCATTTTTCTACTTTAGTGGGGGTCCTGCACCCCTAACCCTAATAAATGTGGTTTGCCTGACTGTACTTATTATCCTTTCAGGCCACACCAGGCAGAATCCTGCCTGATGCACTACTTTCCAAAATGGGTTTTGGCTCTAAAAGACAAAGTCAAATAATCTAAGAGTACCAGCCAGTATTACTAAGTACGAACTTTAAGACACACCACGATGCATTCCAAGTTCATTCACTGCAAAGCAGTCAATAAGAATCTCACAGACCCAGCTGGTTCTCATAAATCCAAGCAAAATCAGACAGTTGATTCCCAAAACTGAGCCTTAGTGAGGCAGCAGGTTAGAAGTCACTCCTGCCAGGAATCTCACACAAGGCTAGGTGTAGACATTGAGCTTCAGGCTTGAGAAGTTTCTCTGTGAAACTTTTTTCTGACCATGTTAATAGAAAAAGCTTTACATACTGGCTGATCAGGTAGCTGATTACAGGAGAAATGGATCAAGGCTATCTCAAGACTACACTGAGTTACCTTGTATTGAAAAGGCTGAATCAATCCTCATCCACTGATTTTGGTGATTAATCAGCTGTTGTCTTAGATATAGATAAGTAGCCATATTCAGGCTTTAGCAGGAATTTGAATGGCTAATTTGTGCATAAGTGGGGAAAATGTGTAGTCAATGTGGGAAATAAATTTCATAATTAGCTATATTATACAAATCAATGCATTCAGCAGGGAAAATACATTGTCATTTTGTGCGACTTTCAGTAGGAAAAAATATGAAATCTCACAATCCAATATGAAACTGGGATGAAAAAAAGATGGAAGTGGGATTCAGAAAAAGTCAGGGATTAAAAGAGATAAGAGGAATTTACACCCCTATCTCCAACTCATATGGGCACCCTCCAGAGAAACGGCAGTTCTCCTCTTCAACCACACACAGAGGGCATTGGAAGTAAGGATAGAGGCAATATTTTAGGAGTCACAGCTAAATTAAACAACTGATCATATTTTGTAATAATATTGTAATAGTATTGTAACATAATTGAAAAAGTTGCAACCGTTCTTAAAATAAACGGAGGGAGGGAGGGGCTAGGCTAATACCATTCCCCTCCTCATATATTTCTTATTACCTTTCTCAAAGGCCTAAATAGAACTTATCATGATTTATATATATGTTGGCCTAGGAAATTGTGGGGATTGTGAGTATAAAGAATCCATATGGATGTAGAACTGATTTTCTTTCAGAAACTGCAACAATATATAAATTGTTATATAAACAAAACAAAATATAAACAATATATAAATATCAATGCTGCGAAAACATGGCAATAAATACATCAGAACATCGAAATATTGCACCTCAAAATAGTGTGTAGACTTAAAAATTATTTACTTTAAATTATATATAGAAAAGAATTAAGACAAAAAGTGTGTTACTCATCAAAAGTCCTTTGCTAAAATGCTACTTTCGTGTTAAAATAATTTAATATCATCTAAAGTGGCCAAACATTTCAGCAAACTTTGCTTTACGAAAAACATCTTTGGTAGTACACTTAGAACGGGGGCGGGGGGGGGTGTAAATATCAAAAGGGCTAAAGAAAAATGTTTGAGATTCATGAAATAAGAAATGGCCTCAGGACATGAAGGATGGTGGCAAGGTCACACAAAAAGAGGAGAAATTGAATTGGAAAAAAATGGACCAACAATGAAGGCTGGATTGGCCAATGAAAACCATTAAAGGGGGACCTCCTTTTAGTGAGGGAGTACCAGCTGAACTGAAGTGGAACACAGAACTCTGAAAGAGGGATGGGATTACAATAAAACAGAGGGCTGATTCTAAACTTCCCACAACTATTTGACATCAACAGTGGGGAAAAAAACTACAGTTTTGTCTCTAGCTACAGTACATTTTATTGACAAGAAGATAAATGGGAAGAAAAAAAATCAAGTATGACTGATGTCTAAGCAAAACGCATATTCGATATGAATAAACTCTCACCTGATCCTGGAATTTGTTGTCCTCCAAATGTTCAGTATGGTCTTCGGAACCAGAAGGGGTCTTACGGTTAACACCAATGTTTGGATCCACCACAGAAAAAACAGGAATGAGAGGCCGGAGAAACCTGAACTCACTACTTAAGGATCCATCGGTTAAGCAAACATCATACTGATAGCTCCTGGAAAGGGACCCACTCTGAGAATCTGTACAGTTCTCTGGGATATCAGGCCTGGTGGGGGGAAACTGAGGAGGAGCAGCAATAAAACTGCCTCTGGGATCTTTCCTGCACATTTTGATAGCAATAAAGGAAACAATGCAAAGGAGAAAGACAAAAGAGACAGAAGCCAGGCAAATCACCAGATACATGGTCAAGGTTCCCTCATCTTCATGTTCCCTTTGATGGACATCCACCACCTTCAGATAAGGATCGGAAAAGCCATCCACCAGAAGCATATTGAGAGTTGCAGTGCTGCTTTGGGAAGGGACACCATTGTCTCTGACCACAACAACAAGCTTCTGTTTGTTGGTCTCACGTTCGGTCAGGGGTCTCCTGGTTTTCACTTCTCCATTCTGGGCTCCTATGCTGAAAAGACCAGGGTCTGTGGCCTTCAACAGTTCATAGGAAAGCCAAGAGTTCTGACCAGAATCTCCATCCACAGCCACCACTTTGGTCACCAGGTAACCGGCCTCCGCCATCTTGGGAAGCAGCTCGTTGCAGGGAGATGTGCCGTTCTGAAGGGGATACAGGAAGAAGGGAGCGTTGTCGTTTTCATCTACAACGAGGACTCGAACAATCACATCCGAGCTCAGAGGAGGAGTGCCCCCATCTGTTGCCCTCACTGTGACTTGGAAATCTTTGATTTGTTCATAGTCCAGAGAACGGAGGGCATAGATGTTTCCAGTTTCAGAGTTGATGGAGACATAAGAAGGCACAGGGCCACTGCCAATGCTCCCAGGCAAAAGAGAGTAGGTCAGTTTGGCATTCTGCTCTGTGTCCAGATCAACAGCATGAACTGAGCCAATTAACAATCCTGGAATATTATTTTCTTGTATCTTCATTTCAAATGAAGACTTTTCAAACACTGGAGGGTTGTCATTGACATCTGAGATCTGCACATGAACAATTTTTGTTGAGGTGAGTCTGGGAGAGCCACGGTCTGTGGCTGTGATGGCGACATTATATTCAGGGACTTTCTCTCTATCCAGGGGACTCTGGATCACAAGCTGGTAAAAGTTATTTGCAGTAGGTTTTAATAGAAAAGGCAGGTCCATATCCACAGAGCAGACAGTTTTGCCATTGTCTCCAGAATCTTGGTCTGTGACACTGAAGAGGACAACAAGGGCTTCCAGGGGAGAATCCTCTGGCAAAGGACTGTTGATTGATATGACTGAGATCTCTGGGGCATTGTCATTCATGTCTTCAACTTCTACCAAAACACTGCAGTGCCCAGAATGACCCCCTCCATCTGTTGCTTTGATGCTAATGTCATAGCTGGTTTCTTTTTCATAATCGGTTTCTCCTAAAACATTGATTTCCCCTGTCATTTCATTCAAATGAAACAAATGAAGTATTTTTTCAGGCACTTGATGGAAGGAGTAGCTGATCTGAGCATTTGATCCAAAATCCAAATCTTGAGCTTCCACTTTGGAGACCAGAGTACCTTGAGGACTATTTTCCTTTAACCTGACTTTGTATTCAGACTGAGTAAACTGAGGAGAATTATCATTGATATCTAAGACATTAATATTTATCCGAACTGTCCCTGTTCTCTGTGGTGTCCCTCCATCAACAGCCATAAGTGTCAGGCCCAAATGTGGCTCTCTCTCCCTATCTAGGGGTTTCTCCAGGATGAGATCCACATATTTAGTTCCATCCTTCTTGCTTTCCACACCCAAACGGAAATGCTCATTGGGACTGAGGGTGTAATTTTGGATACTGTTTTCTCCCAGGTCCTCATCCCGGGCAGATTTCAAGGGGTATCTTGCATTTTGGAGGGCATTCTCAGGAATCTCAAGCTGAAAATCATTTTGAGAAAATCTGGGAGCATTGTCATTGACATCGTCTATTTTCATTTCAATACTGTATATCTTCAGGGGGTTTTGGAGCACAATTTGAGAGAGAAGTAAACAAGGTTCAGTCTGGCCACACAAAGCCTCTCTGTCTATTTTCTCATTGATGAGTAGATTCCCAGAGTGAGTATCAAGGTGGAAATACTGCTCTGAGTTTTTGGACACTAGCTGGGCTCTGCGTGCAGAGAGCTCCCCAATCCCCACTTTCAGATCATTCAGAACATTAGCCACCAGAGACCCTCTTTTCCTCTCTTCAGGCACAGAGTAATGAATGGAAACACACAATACTTCAGTCACAGAGAGCAAGAACAAAAGATACAGACCTTGTTTGTTCCTGAAGCAATCTTCCATGGTGCTGACTGTCTCTCTCCTTTTCTTTTTAGTTTCTGATTCAAATATAAGGCTTTGGTTGTCACCCATCTACTGATGGAGAAAGTAATTTTGTTCTGCTAATTGGAGTAGTCCATGGAATACTATTTTTTCATCACATACAAAAGCTAGCCATCTCGCTTCAGGAACAATTCTTCCCACAGCTTCCTGTGAGCTTCTTTAAACACGAAAATTCTGGGTCTCCAGTTATGTATTTTCCTATACTGCCACCATGTGGCTGAATGGGGCTAAAACTACTAGGACTCTATATACAGTATTTCTCTTTGAACAATGACAGTATACTTAACTCAAAAGCTTAGCTTAAATGTTTAACTATTATTCTCCAGAGCCCATCTGTACAAAAAGTTGTCTCAAGGATCAGAAAGATTTCTGCTGATAAAATTTGCGCTTTAAGTTAGCCAGTGTGCTTATTTAATGTAAATCATCCAAAAACTGCAAATATTACATATCTATATAGGAAGAAAATCTTTACTGCTTCATGCTGCTATCTGTGTCTTCTGACCAGGGTATCCAATGTGATGTTTTTCATCTGTTTTCCTTTGTATAGAAAGTGGTAAAATTTATTCTTGGGATTCAGAACAATGATCATTCCATTTCTTTTCAGGATCTCTTCATCCACAAAATTAAAGAAGCCTGTGGATTTAACTTATGATCAAGCTGTTTACTCCAGTATCAGCTTCCCTTATTTGTTTTTGTTACTGTGGCTTTGCACATCCATTCCATGATGTTCATTATGATTAAATGTATTCTTCTGAAAAATGTTTTTCCTTTATCTGAATCTGAGGCCTCTCCAAAAAGGATTGTATGTTTACTGGAGTCTTCTCAGATAGTCAGAAAAGATCTGATGTTTGAACAACTGGGGGAATTATCATTCACATTCTCTATTGTTACTATTGTAACTGCAGTTCTGTGCTACTATTGGGGATCTTCCAGCATGATTTCAGTCATTGGAACAGAATTATCTTCCTGAATACACAGAGCTTTTCAGTCTATTTTTTTCCTTATACTATCACACACTCAAATTGAGTTGTCCGGTAGAAACATTGCTTGGAGCACTTAGAAACTAGTCCAGCTTTGTCAGCAGATAGATCCTTGCAACCCATTTTGAAATCTTTTAGCCACCATATTTCTATTCCCCAAAACTGAATTACAGATAGACAGGGGGAAAAGATAAAACATCTATGATATTTTCATTCTTTCAGCCTCTGCTCCAATTATATACAGATAAATCTTTTTCTTGGGCAGTGACAACACGTGATTATCCATTCTGGATATTCAACAGAAGCATGTCCTTTTCTACAATTAAATTTGATAGTGGGTATGGTGGTCTTCTCCTCCCAACATTCAAGATTTCTGTGTTCTGAATAGTTGCTTTTTTCCCCTCCTAGTGTTTCCCTTGCTAAAAAGTTTCAGACTTTGAGTATAGCAAATACTGCCCAATTATCTATTCTGTGCTATCAGATAGCATATTAGCACATCCCAACACAGACAGATTTTTCTTTCTTTAGTGTACCATTCAGCATTTCAGAAGGGACACATGTGGCTAAGCAACATCAGAGTGTGGTCAAAGCGGTGTGGCCAGGCATCAAGGGGCCAGAGGCTATTAAAGAAAAAGAACATACCAAACTACCATTTGAAGTAGGTAACCGAGTAATTTAGGTACTGAGTTTAGGAAAGCCTGACCTTTTTTTTTTTTAAAAAAGGCCTGAGCTTTGTATCAGATTCATTTCTACTGTATGTCTTATTGCTCCATGCAGCAAATGTCCCAGGAAGCCAGTGGCTGGAATGCAAGAGCTGTCAGGTACTTAAGCCAGTCCAGGTCAATCACAGTTATCCAGTAGGATGAATGGAGAAACAAGAAAGTGGTTGTCAGCTGGTTCAGAAGTCAGATAGGAAGCCCAAGTAAATAAAGCCACCAAGGAGTATAGTAGCCATCCTAACATCCAGAGAACACAAAATGCCAAAGAGTACTGCAAGTCACTTAGATAGATGGTTGCAAGCAACAAACTGCCACTGAACTGCTGGAGTATTTATAGTCAGGTGTCTCAAGGCAACAGGTGTTGAATTAGTCAGTATCTCCTATTTAAGAACCTCTGGGATCCAACCTAATTTCTCCTTATCCCACCTACACTCTGCATCTATCCTCGGCAAATGCCTGCACTCCATCTTTAACCTCCTCCTGGGGAGTCATGCCCCACTATGACTCAGAGAAATCACCAACATCCGGAGTTATACACTCCTGACATTCCTGGCACTCTCTCTGTCTGAATCTTCTGATTCCAAAATGTGAGTTATGACACAGTATGAACTGTGTTTAAACCAACCCCTCTAACCCATACACACCATTGCATCTGCACACTGTTCTCCAGTGGAGCTGCCTTGAGTAGTCAGGGGCCTTTTATATTCTGTCCTGTACAGTGGGCCTGCTGTATCCATGAGAGAATGGTTCTAGGACCCTTTGCAGGTTAAAAAAAAACACATGTTCAAGTTAGCCTCATAAGGCTTGCAGAGATAGTGCAAAGCCTCTTAAGCAAGGGTTACATACTTAGCCCCTGTTAACAATGGTGCAAGGCAACGGAAACCCAAAGAATGTGGCACACCTGGCAGCTGTGGCTTGCCACCACCACTCCCACCACCATGCCCTAAGGCTGTATCAAAAATGGCATAGGGCAGCAGTGGTGGCATCAATAAGCCGCAGCTGCCAGGTGTGCCACATTCTTCACTCTCACTTCCTGAAGGCAAGAGAACCTCCACCACTGCTGCTGCCCTATCTGATTTTTAATACTGTAAGGGCTTATTGTATAAGCCGTACTTTGCAAGGCTTGGAGGGTGACCGCAAAGCTTCATGAGGCAAGAATTATATAGTAAGTCCCTAAAGTTTTAAAAATGGAACCAGTTGCTCCCTTCTACTTTGCAAGGGAACCCCACTACCTTGAAGGAAGAAGGAGTCAGCTAGCACGCTCCCCACTGTAGATTCAAATGTACAGTACTGTGTACATTTGAATTCATGCTGCATTAAATTTGTGGGTCCTAAGCTCATGGATACAGCACGCCCAATGTATATAAAGCATTTGGCAGCCTGTTGTGAAAAGTGATGAATAAAATTGCTTGGATCTGTTCTGACTTGGCTGCCATAGTGGATACAGGTATGGTGGACATAACCTCAGTCCTAGCTTGTCCAGTGTCATTGGATTTGTTGCAACCTGAAGATGTACACAGGATCCTTGGAGAGGTGAGACCTACCATGTGCATACTGGATCCATGTCCCTTCTGACCTCTGAAAGCAGCCTCAGGAAGACAGGTAGATTTGGTAAGGGGAGTAGTGAATGCCCAAATACAGCAAGGCAGGCTTCCGTCTTATAAAATCATAGAATTATAGAGCTGGAAGAGACCAAAGGGGCCATCCAGGCCAACCCTCTGCCATGCAGGATCCCACATCAAAGTACGCCCGACAGATGGCCATCCAGCCTCTGCTTAAAAACCTCCAAAGAAGGAGATTCCACCACACTCTGAGGCAGCATATTCCACTGCCGGACACTCTGACCATCAGGAAATTCTTTCTGAGGCTTCTCTAAAAAAGGTGAGGCCATTGTTGAAAAATTCCTCCCTGGATCCCACCATGCTGGACAACCATTGTCTAACCTCCAATATCCCCTTTGGGGCAAAGTACTGAAACATGTATGGCCTCCGCACTCCTCCTGGATGAAAGATTATCTAGATTCATTTCAGTCTCGCTTCAGGCCTGGCTATGGGACAGAGACAGCTTTGGTCATCTTGGTAGATGACCTACACAGGGAACTAAACAGGAAAGTGTGTCCCTGTTGGTTCTGATGGACCTCTCAGCAGCTTTTGATACCATTGACCATGGTATCTTTCTGCGTCACCTCTCTCTGATGAGGGTCAAGGGCACTGATTTACAGTGGCTTCAGTCTTTCTTGGTGAGGTAGACTTAGAAATTAGTGCTGGGGGATACCTGTTTGACACCCTAGCCACTATCCCATGGTGTCCCTAGGGACTTAGTTCTGTTCCTCATACTGTTTAACATCTAAATGAAACCACTGGGAGAGGTCAACTGGAGGTTTGGGGTTCAGTTTCATCAGTATGTTGATGACACACAATTCTCATCTCTGCTTTCCATTCAATTTCAAGGAAGTTGCTTCTGGACTAAAGCAGTGTATGCTGGCAATAATGGATTGGATGAGGGTGAACAAATTGAAACTTAATCCAGACAAGTCAGAGGTGCTCCTGGTCAGTCAGAAGGCAAATCAAGGAATGGGGATTCAGCCTGTGCTGGATAGGGTTACACTCCCCCTGAAATCTCAGGTTCACAGCTTGGATGTGTCCTGGACTCGGATCTGAGCCTGGATGCTGAGGTTTCAGCTGTGGCAAGGTGTCATTTTGCACACTTAAAACTCATGTGTCAGGTGCACCACTTCCTTCAGAAGTCTGATCTAGCTATGGTGATTCATGCCTTGATTATTTTGCAGAGAGAGGAGGGCAGTAGTCTCCCTTTGGAAATTGTTTGGAAACTTCAGTGGGTCCAAATTACACTGGACAGACTCATGACCAAGGCTGGGTACAGGAATCATGCAACTTTCTTGTTGAAAGAGATACATTGGCTACCAGATCATTTCTGAGCAGAATTCAAAGTGCTCTTTTGATCTTCAAAGCTCCACACTGTTTGGGTCCAGACTATCTGAAATACTGTATCTCTTTATATAAGGCAATGTCAGCTTTAAGATCTGCAGCGAAGGGCTTTCTCTCAGTCTCACCACCTTCGCAGGTGTGGTTGGTGAGGACTCAGGGGAGAATCTGCTCTGTGGCTGATTTCCATGCTGTGGATCACCTTTCCCTGTGAGGTCTGATAGGCCCCTTTTCTACTCTCTTTCCATCAGTAGGTGAAGACATTTTTGTTTAGCCAGGCCTTTGAATTTTAATTATCAAGCTGCAGTGTGTGTGTGTAAAATGGTATGCTGTATTTTTAAATTTTTTAAATATGTTTTAAGCATTTTTAACTGTCTTTAATCATGTCTATCATAACGTTGATATTTAATGCTTTTTAACTTTTGTAAATTAATATTTTATCTGGGTCTTTTTTAAAACCATTATAAGCTACCTTGAATGCCATTTTGGGAGAAAGGCAAGATGAAAATTCAATAAAGGAAAAGAAGCCTTGTCTGATCTCTTTCTCCATTCTGTGTCCTGGCAGTGGCCTCTTGCCAAGAGTATAGGTTGCACTTTAGGACAATCAGATGTGCAACTCCCATTTCTTTTAGAGTGAACCATAATTTTTCATGATGTACACAGTCAAAGGATTTGCTATCATCAATAAAGCACAGGCTGATTTTCATTTGAAATTTTCAGTCTGCTCCATTATCCAACATCTGCTTGCAGTATGATCCCTACCGCCTCTTCCTTTTCTGAACCCAACTTGGAGAGCTATCATTTCATGCTCCATATATGGTAAATAGCCTTTCTTGTAAAATCCTGATTATCACTTTGATTGCATGAGGGATCAGTAGCATGATAGTTACAGCAATCCCTGGTTTCCTTGTTTCTCGAAGACCATAACATATATTGAATTTTTTCAGTCTCTATGCCATTGTTTTGTTTTCCATATGTGATGGCAGATTTTAGTTTGAATTTATCTCTATGGCTTGAAAGAGCTCCACTGATATTCAGTCTCTTCTTGGTGATTTATTTCTCCAAGGTATTTTGAGAGCCTTTTCCACTTCAGTTTCTAAGACTTGGTTTATCTTCATATGGCTCTTCCTTTAAGGAATCTGTAATAATTTCATTTCTCTTACACAGTTCCTCAGTATATTGCATCCATAGACTTTTTATTTCATCCTGATCACATAACACATTCTCCTGTAAATCATGAAGTGTCCTTATGCTTGGTTTGATTTTCCCTTTAAGTTTTCAGATCATGTGAAAGAGGTCTCTTTTTCTAGCATTTTCGTTTGTTTCTCTGCTTTGATTATTATAACAATAATAATCATTGTCCCTACAACCAAGTCACTCAAGCCAGCCTACAACTTATTAAAAATAGTACAGTTTAAAAACTATTAAAAACAGTAAAAAGTATAAATAAAAAGGTTATTTTAAAAACTGATCAACAATCCGTAAATTATATGGGAAAATAAAAGCTTGGAATGATCAGGAAACCACTAACTTACAGCCATGGTTTTGGAATTCAAGCTTCATTTCCAAAGACTCCATGAGTGAACTGGAGGGCCAGTATGTCAGAAAGGATCTCCAGGTATAGCTTCTTAGTATCTGTGAGAATCTACCTGCATTCACATAGTCATGCACACACGCAGGCATGCACATGTACAAACATTGTTCAGAGAAGAGGTGGGATTCAAGACATTTTGATTTTTTTAAGTGGGTTCTGTTCCATAATATTGAAACAGAAAAAAATGCCTCATGTAGCTTAAAGGTAGGAAGTTATAATGTTTAGAAATCTATACCATTCTTTCTTGCAGTTATACCAGAATCTGTGGAGCAACTCTGCATTCATAGCCTCCATTTTTAAGGGTCTTGTGGATAAGAATCTTCAATGAGCCCCTTCTCTACAATCTATGAATGGAATCCCTGCCACAGACAGCATTGCCTTTACATTGCTACTATTTTTCCTTTCCCTTGTTTCCACCTGCAATCTTGCAGTCTAAAAGCCAGTGAGCAACTAAGTGGTTAAATCTTCTCCCTCTTTGGTTCATCACTGCTTGTTCTATTCCTCAAACAAAGATTTCTGGGGAATAGACTGGAGAAGAGGCCACAATTGGCCGTCCACATTTGCAGGTCTGACTTTCACACATTTGATTATTTGCAAGTTTCTCAAACCCCTGCCGCACTACCTAGGAGCTTCTTTTCCAGGGGAACCTTCCCTCTCTATGGCTCCAATCAGGCTGTGCAACCCTTTAAAAACTCACCCCTGGTCCTCCTCCACCAGCAGCTGCCTGACCAGCTAAGGACAGCTTGCAGCCTGATTTCTCAGCACTACAAACTCTCTCCCCCCACACTCAAAGAAGAAGAGGACAAGAGAAAGAAAGTATAGGCCCAACATGCTGACCCACCCCTTTCCCTCTTCTTTCTCTGACTTGGTTTGGCCTCTGGGTGTCCTTTCCCCCCACGACGTGTCTGTCACCTTCCCGCAGAAACATACATACATAGTTTGATATTTGTAATTCTTCTACTTTAGCAGGGATCCTGTGCCCCAACCCTAGTGGATGTGGATTGGATGACTGTACTTAATTATCCCTTCAGGGCACGCCAGAGTCCTGCCTGCACTACTTTCCAAAATGGGTTTTGGCTCTAAAAGACAAAGTCAAATAATCTAAGAGTACCAGCCAGTATTACTAATTTAAGAATTTTAAGATATACCATAGTACAGTCCAAGATCATTCGCTGCAAAGCAGTCAACAAGAATCTCACAAGTTCAGTTGGTTCTCATAAACCCAAGCAAAATCAGCCAGTTCATGCTCAATACTGAGCCTTAGTTAGGCAGCAGGTTAGATGTCACTCCTGCCAGGATTTCACGCAAAACTAGGCATAGACATAGAACTTTAGGCTTGAGAAGTTTTTCAGTAAATTTTTTTTCTACTTCTGTTAATAGAAAAAACTTTATTTCATGGTCTGTCAGGCAGTTGATTACAGGAGAAATGGATCAAGGCTACTTCAAGTCTACACTAAGTTACCTTGTATTGAAAAGGCTGAATCAATCCTCACCCACTGATTTTGGTGATCAATCAGCTGTTGTTTTTGATACAGGTAGTAGCCATATTCAGGGTTTAGTATGAAATCTGAATGGCTAATTTGTGCATAACTGGGGAAAATGTGCAGTCAATGTGGGAAATAAATTGCATAATTAGCTATACAAGTAAATGCATTCAGTAGGGAAAATACATTACTACTTTGTGTGAATTTCAGTAGGAAACAATATGAAATCTCACAATGCAGTATGAAACTAGGATAAAAAAATGGAAGTTGGATTCAGAAAAAGGGAATAAACGAGAGAAGAGGAATTCACAGCTGTACTTCCAATTTATATGGGCATCCTCCACAGATATGGCAATTCTCCTCTTCAACCTCTCACCATACACCACACATAGAGGGCAATGGAAGTGAGGATGGAGGGCACAAGGCTAATGCCATTCTTCTCCTAATATTTCCTATTACCTTTATCAAAGGCCTAAATAAAGCTCAACAGGATTTTTACATATGTTAGCTTAGGGAAGCGTGGAGATTGGGAGTACGGAGCATCAGTAAGGACGTAGACTTGATTTTCTTTCAGAAACAGGAATCATACATGAAGCATATGAATGCTATGGAAACATGGCAATAAATACATCAGAGCATGGAAATATTAAACCTAAAAATATTGTATTTAAAAATCATTTACATAAAAGTATTTTTAGAAAAGAATTAAGAAATAGTGTGTTAATCAACAGAAGTCCATTAATAAAATGTTACATTGTGTTAAAATCATTTAAACACTTTAATACCACCGGAAAAGGCCGAACATTATCTGCATTTCAAACTACCTGTGTGCATACATCTGGAAACCCTGGTCCAATTAGGTGTTTTACATATAGGTGTTTACATATGGGTTTATTACACACACACACACACACACACACACACACACACACAGACAAACAAAAACCCTAGTACACATATAGAAATTGTGATTTACTTCAGGAAGTTTAGTTTTGGGAAAAGTTTGGTTACTGCACCTAGGGCAAGGGAGTGTAAATATCAAAAGATCTGAAGAAAGATGTTGAGATTTATGAAAAAGCTTCAGAGAAATGGCCTCAGGACATGAAGGATGGAGGCAGGGTCCCCCCCAAAAAGGAGAAATTGGATTGAAAAAAAGATGGACCAACAATGAAGGCTGGGTTGGACAATGAAAACCATTAAAGGGGGACCTCCTTTTAGTGAGGGAGTACCAGCTGAACTGAGGTAGAACACAAGCTCTGCAAGAGGGATGGGATCGCAATAAAACAGACGGCTGGTTCCCAACTTCCCACAACTATTTGATATCAACGGCTAGACAATTACAAAACTGCAGCTGTCCCTTTAGCAACAATATATTCTATTGACAAAATGATAAATGGGAAGAATGAACAAGGAAAATGCATATTCCATGAGACTAAACTCTCACCTGATCCTTGAATTTGCTGTCTTCCAAATGTTCTGTATGGTCTTGGGAACCAGAAGGGGTTTTCTTGTTCAAAGAAATGTTTGGATCCACCACAGAGAAAACAGGAATGAGAGGCCGGAGAAATCTGAACTCGCTGCTTAAGGATCCACCGGTTAAGCAAACATCATACTGATAGCTCCTGGAAAGGGACCCACTCTGAGAATCTGTACAGTTCTCGGGGATATCAGGCCTGGCAGGGGGAAACTGAGGAGGAGCAGCAATAAAACTGCCTCTGGGATCTTTCCTACACATTTTGACAGCAACAAAGGAAACAATGCAAAGGAGAAAGACAAAAGAGACAGAAGCCAGGCAAATCACCAGATACATGGTCAAGGTTCCCTCATCTTCATGTTCCTGGTGATTGACATCCACCACCTTCAGATAAGGATCAGAAAAGCCATCCACCAGAAGCATATTGAGTGTGGCAGTGCTGCTCTGGGGAGGGACACCGTTGTCTCTGACCACAATAACAAGCCGCTGTTTGTTGGTGTCACGTTCGGTCAGGGGCCTCCTGGTTTTCACTTCTCCATTCTGGGCTCCTATGCCGAAAAGACCAGGGTCTGTGGCCTTCAGCAGTTCATAGGAAAGCCAAGAGTTCTGACCAGAATCTCCATCCACAGCCACCACTTTGGTCACCAGGTAACCGGCCTCTGCCATCTTGGGAAGCAGCTCATTGCAGGGAGATGTGCCGTTCTGAAGGGGATACAGGAAGAAGGGAGCGTTGTCGTTTTCGTCTACGACAATGACACGAACAATCACATCTGAGCTCAGAGGAGGAGTACCCCCATCTGTTGCCCTCATTGTGACTTGGAAATCTTTGATTTGTTCATAGTCCAGAGATCGGAGGACGTAGATGTTTCCAGTTTCAGAGTTGATGGAGATGTAAGAAGCCACAGGGCCACTGCCAACGTTCCCGGGCAAAAGAGAGTAGGTCAGTTTGGCATTCTGCTCTGTGTCCAGATCAACAGCATGAACTGAGCCAATTAACAATCCTGGAATATTATTTTCTTGTACCTGCATTTCAAATAAAGACTTTTCAAACACCGGAGGGTTGTCATTGACATCTGAGATCTGCACATGAACAATTTTTGTTGAGGTGAGTCTGGGAGAGCCACGGTCTGTGGCTGTGATGGTGACATTATATTCAGGGACTTTCTCTCTATCCAGAGGACTCTGGATCACAACCTGGTAAAAGTTATTTGCAGCAGCTTTTAATATAAAGGGCAGGTTCATATCCACAGAGCAGACAGTTTTGCCATTGTCTCCAGAATCTTCATCTGTGAGACTGAGGAGCACAACGAGGGTTTCCAGAGGAGAATCCTCTGGCAAAGGACTATTGATTGATATGATTGAGATTTCTGGGGCATTGTCATTCAGGTCCTCAACCTCTACCAAAACGTTGCAGTGCCCAGAATGACCCCCTCCATCTGTTGCTTTGATGCTAATATCATACCTGGTTTCTTTTTCATAATCAATTTCTCCCAAAACAGTGATTGCCCCAGACATTTCATTCAAATGAAACAAATTAAGTATTTTTTCAGGCACTCGATGGAAGGAGTAAGTGATCTGAGCATTTGATCCAAAATCCAAATCTCTGGCTTCAACTCTGGAGACCAGAGTACCTTGAGGACTATTTTCCTTTAAACTTACTTTGTATTCAGACTGAGTAAACTCAGGGTAATTATCATTGATATCTAAGACTTTAATAGTTATTTGAACTGTCCCTGTTCTCTGAGGTGTCCCTCCATCAATGGCCATAAGCATCAGTACAAACTTTGACTCTTTCTCCCTATCCAAGGGTTTCTCCAGAATGAGATCCACAGATTTGCTTCTGTCACTCTTGCTTTCCATGCTCAAATGGAAATGCTCATTGGGACTGAGAGTGTAATTTTGGATGCTGTTTTCTCCCAGGTCCTCATCTTGGGCAGATTCTAAGGGGAATCGTGCACTTGGAAGAACATTCTCAGGAATTTCCAGCTGAAATTCATTTTTAGAGAATTTGGGAGCATTGTCATTGATATCTTCTACCTTCATTTCAATACTGTACATCTTCAGGGGATTTTGGAGCACAATTTGAGAGAGAAGTAAGCATGGTTCAGTCCGGCCACACAAAGCCTCTCTGTCTATTTTGTCCTTTATTAGCAGATCCCCTGAATGGGTATCCAGGTGGAAATACTGCTTGGAGCTTTTTGAAACAAGCTGGGCTTTGCGAACAACAAGTTCCCCAGTTCCCAGTTTCAAATCCTTCAGCACATTAGCCACAAAAGACCCACTTTTCTTCTCCTCATGCATAGAGTAACGAATTGAAACACCCAAAACTTCATTCACAGAAAATAAGAATAAGAGATACAGACCTTGCTTGTTTCTGAAGCAATATTCCATGGTTCAGAATTCCTTCTCTCTCCTTCCTTTTCCTTTGCAATCTTTATCTAGATATGAAATATCTGACTGTCACCCAACCACTGAAGGAGAAGTAAATTTTGTTTTCCTGCTTGGTTTGTTCCACTGAACGCTATTGTTTCATCACAGACTAAATCTGGCCATTTTGTTTCAGACACATCTTCACCGAGAGTTTTTCGGGAATTTCTTTGCATATTAAGATTCTGGGTTTCCAGTCATGTGTTTGCCTATACTGCCATCATGTGGTTGAATGTAGCAACAACCCCACAGATTGTATATGCAATAAAAGCCGTTCAGAACAGAATACCCTTATCTCAAATGCTTACATTACCTGTTTATCCATTTCCATTTATTTGTTTATCCTAACAGGTTTTTTTTACTAGAAATTGCAAGCAAATTTTGGGAACGTTTATGAAAATGGACCTCCACTGGTGATTGTAAAAGGTTGTCTCCCAGTTGCCAGAGTAACCCCACATTTCAGATTGTGCACCCACAATTTAACATCTTCTTTCTTTACTAACTCTTGACTGACAGCTCCCAGTGTCAAAAATACTTTGAGTAGAAGACAGTCAAATACATAATGCCAGGTATTTCTTGCTTTACAAGATATGCAGACTGGTCTGAAATGAGCATGGGAACTAGTATCAGCATAACTGATGTTCACCTTTACACTGTTCGTGTGTTCGAACTGCGTTTTTACATGTTCAGATATTAATGAGAATTTCTGATGTACAGTCAGGTATAAGAAACATCTTAAATGCAGGGTATAGATCAGGTATGAACCTATACCTGGCTGGAAGAAACACATGTATCTGTGTGTGAATGGAAGCTGTAAATTCAACCCCAGAGGGTTTTCATAGAGCATAATCCTTTTTGTATCTTAAGGAGCTGCCATCAACAATACAAACATTTTTCTCTATTTTCAGAATTTCCAAACAGGTTTTTTTTTTTTTTTTTTTTTAGTGGACAGAAAAAATCAGAAACATCCTGCACAGCTGAAACACTTATTATTGTTTATGTAGAATGAGTAAGTTTGCCAGAGAGCACAATCCCATGAAAGCTCCACTGAATGTAGCAAGACTTATCTCTGCGTAGGGTAGCAGCAGTACTTTTATAATTAATTGCTTAACTTAAAAAATGTACACAAGACCTCCTAATTCCTTATTTCTACTGTTTGTTAATCAAAAAGTTTGAATACTGAAACAGTACTGTAAGCCCAGAAACTCTGTATGAACACATTTTCATTTTGCTCATGCAACCAAAGACAAGCCAATGTTGTATGAAGCTGGAATATAAGGAAATATTTGAAACTTCATTTCTGAAACTAGATGGCAATAACCTCCACAAGGGAGGATGCCTGTTATTATGGCTTCTTGCATGAATATTTTGTTTTGGTAGTTGATCATTAATTTATGCATACACACACACACACACACACACACACATATACATATATAATTTCTTCCATTTTGAGGTCCCATGGTGAACAGACCCTTTTCTATAGCCTTCAACAGTTGACAGGAAAATCAAGAGTTCTGATTCTTCAACCAGAGCCTACAGCTTGATGACCAGATATGAACTCAAAAGGTGTACTGGGAGCCGAATGGTGGGAAGTCTTCATCCAAAGCTTAAACAAATACATAGAAATTTTGTATTGCTTCTTAATCTCTAAACACCAAGACATGCTGGTTTTCAATTTCATAAACAATTGAGATATAAGCTGATGCAGGGCCATCCCTGATCCTTCTCGGCAAAAGTGAGTACATCACTTTGTGCCGTGTCCAGAATAAACAGTTACCAGCAACTGGGCATTGTTCTCACCTTCAACCTCAAACATGACTTTTCTGTGAGCAGAAGAGCTTGGTTTTGACTGTTGTGCCTCCTTCTAAAATATTGGCAGTGTTTGGGAAGGAATTCACCAGACCTGTAGCTCAGTTGGAGCTGTCCCAGCAACAGTCAGCCTCTCGAGATAAGACAGAAAGTGGACATTCTTCAGGTACCAGGAGCATCATGTGTCCCTCATTCCTTGGAAACTCTGCCCTGATCTTGACTACTCAGATCCTGGCTACTCTTCTACATGTCCCTCTGTCTGTTTTGGTTTCCTCAACTACAGTTTGATTTCTTTGCTTCTTAACCTCTGAACTGCTAATTACACATTGTTTCTCTTTCTTCAAAGTGAATTACCACAATGATGCTCACAATGCCTTCCTCCTCACAGAAATCAATTGTCCCTATAACAATTAATTAGTCAATGTGTTTATTTAACATGAATGATCTTATCTGCACAGGAACCAAAATCTTTGCTACTTACTGAACTTATGGTGACTGGCGAGTAGGGTAACCAATTGCTCACTTTCACTTTACATACAGATTTTTCAAAATGGGAAATCAGAACATCAATTATTTGAGTTTCACTTCTTTTGGAAATCCCTTCGTCCACAAAATTAGAGAAGCCAAAATATTTAGTTCATGATCTAGCAGTTTATCCAGTACCAGATCTAGTATTTGCTATCATTATTGTGCTTTTGCACATCTAAGCCATAACTTTTATTACGACTAAACTTCTGAACAATGGCTGGAATGGCTGGGTAGTTACAAATGAATAAGCACCATAGTTACAATGATATGCAGTGACTGCTGTCCTGATCTCCCAGTCCACATTTACCTGGCAGCTGGTGCTGAGACGGATAAAAGTCTGTTCCCTTGTCTACTGGGAAGCGGCTATTGACAGCCCCACCCTCTCCCATGAACAACCTCTGGTGTGACAGGCAGAAGCATGGTCCCTGTAGCAACTCCTGCCAGAGATTGCTCGCTTTCTAGAGGCCATCTTAACTTCCCCATATATACCACCACTTTGGTCAGCAAGACCACCTTCATCCTCTGACTCTGATTCCTCTTGCTAATGTCTTGTTGCTCATCTATCATACCTTGGCATCTTTCCTCAGTGCCTGTTAATTGTCTTTCATCCTATTCCATTTTCATTTCTTTATAGTTAATTTTTGAGCAGAGAGAGAGGAGAAATCTGTGCTACTATCTTCCCCCACCAAGAAAGAGCATTAGTCACAACAGGCTTAACCTCAGATTTAAACCAGAACAGTAGAGCCAGAAAAGCCCCCAAAGGTATTGAATAGTTCTATCAACTCTGGTAAAGAAGATACAAGTCCTGAAATAAACAACCAAAAAATCTACAGCATATGACACTGTCACATATCACATGTTCTAATTGTGTGTGTGAACTCGCAGATTGCTGATTAGGCCTAATTTTACATGCCAAAGACTCCAAACATAAGTCAAATATCAACGGAGAAACAGGGAATCCTTGCAAACTAGAAGAGAAGAAAAACCACTGCAAAAATTTTGATGGGAAGAGATATCCCTTTAAGATCCTAAAAATTAGCTACCAGTTGATTTTGTCACGAGCTTCTAGATTTAAATTAATCAAATTTCAAACCATTCTCAAATTAAGGGCTCCCTGCCTATGACAAACAAACCTGCCTGGCCTGAATGGATTGTTTTTATTACATTTTATAGCTCATTTTCTAATAATGCAGCCAGTATTTTAGAAACATCTTTTAAAAAGAGAGAGAGGCAAAGAGAAAGATGGGTCTATGAAGGAAGCGGACCACAGAACCGTGTTGGAGGACCTTGAGATTCTTAAAGAGAACATTTTTTTTCCACGACGACAGGGGCAAATAGAGTAAGAATTTTTTTAGAAATAACACACTGAAGGATCCACGCACATGTTGCTGTGGCTGAATATAATGGGACGCAAGCATCTGTGAATTCTGGTATTCATGCAGTTTCCTGGAACAGATCCCTCACGTATACGGAATACATGTGTACAGAAATTCTTCCCTCAGCCACGTCATGTTCTGTGGTTACCCATTCTTGGTTGGATGTATTTATTACAGCTTATCAGTTTTGGAAATGGAAAAATCTTCAGCTTTTACAGCCATATGTGTTCCTTTAACTTATTTCTCTACAGCATGGAATTTAAATACTGTCTAACTTAGTTGGATGCTGCACATTCTTACCGCTGTTAAGAGACTTGTACCCCAAAGTTAGAAGATAAGCATTCACCTTCTGTTGTTCAATGGGCAGAAGATCTCAGTGCTTCAGCTACTCACGGACATGTATTTTATAGATATCACTATTGATACAACAACAGTCAAGGCCTGGCCTTGCTTTTCTTCTCTCAGACTGGAATGGCAGCTTTAGTCTGTCAAGGTGCCTCGCCACCCCACACACAACTTTAGCTTTCCCCCAAACACACCCCTTGTGTAACCAGGGCAAAACCTTTCAGTTATATATTAAATCTCCTTCAATGACTTGTGGTACTGTTGTGCTAGATGAGCTGAGAATCATTCAGTTGAGATCAACTTTATAAAAAAATACAATAAAATCTTTATTAAAACATCAAACAGAATAAAGTATTGATTTTATAAATGTGTCCAAGTTCAAACAGATCTTTAGACTACTTTTAAACAGTTTCTTTTCTCTTTATAACATCATAGAAGCACAGCGCTCTTGCTCTCGCTCTCTCACACACACACCTCTTTGCCAAAGGCTATGTTCCCAAATCAAGCCCACTCTCTCAGACCAGATTTAACAGTGGGGTTTCTCATCTCCCCTTCTCTAGGCTTTCTCTCAGAAAACACCCCTCCCACTCAACTATCCTCAATTGAAGGAGAACTCTCTGGCTGAAGGATTCACCCTTTGCCTTGAACCTGACGGTTTGACTCTTCTGGAAAACCCTCTCTCCCTCTCCAGTGTGCCTGCTGTACAAATATTAACATTCACATTCAGGCCTCCACCCCTCCTGCCCTATAAAAGGGGCTTGGCTTTCCTCTTGAGTGCCCATTGCTAGTTGCCCAGCAACCTGTTCCTGGGCAGCTTTTCTACCACTCAGGACACCACTCCCCCTACACTCCATCACAAGCACCTTCAAGGAAAGGCGTTTTTGGACATATGATCAGCTTATACAAATATATCTCCTTACCCATATCCATATATTAGGTACTTTCCCCTTCCTTCCTTTTTATTGTTTCCTGTCTTTGCAATAACACTTTTAAAACATCTACGATTTTTTAAAGAGAGAATCTGTTTCTTTGTATACATATGCACATTAACATGCACACAAACATATTCAGAGAAAAGGTGGAATCTAAAACATTTTCATTTTTTTAAACTAGGATCTAATTCATGATGTTATAATTACAAAAAAAGTCACATGTGGCTTAAGGGAGGAAGGTGCAAGGTTTAGAAGTCTAACAACTGTAACATACTAGAATCTGTGCAGCCACTCCACACTGATGGCCTCCATTTTTATTAGGCTCTTGTAAAAGACATCTTCAATGAAAGCTCCCCTCAACTTTTATTACTTGAATCGCTCCTTATGGACAACATTGCTGTCACTTTGATGCCATCCCCTTTCCATTGTTTCCATCAGTCTCCTTGCCCGTCTGAAAGCCAGTGAGTATGTAAGTGGTCACAACTGCTCCTTCTCCTGTTTGCCAATGCCTGTCCTATTTCCAGGTCAAAGACTCATAAAGAATGGTCTGAAGAACAAACCACAGGCATACCTCCCTTAAGCAAGCCCCAGACAAAGAAAACTCTGTGGGGATCTCCAACCTTTTATTCAACTGCTGGAACCACCAAAGAGGGTCTCAGCTTATAACCCACCACTGTCTCCAAATGAGGGGATTTTCATTCCTTTCCTACTACTACCTAGACCAAATGTGGGGTTTCTACCCTTTGTGTGAAGCTTCCACACTTTCTTCCATCTATATATATATCACTCAGGCAGACACATCAGTGCTCCTATTGTACTAATGTCCTATGTGCCAGTGTCACAAAAGTAATGAGCACACGTGCACACACACATGCACACACACACTTTGTTAAATATCTAGGGAGGTTTTTGTCCCTATGTTAGATTTTTTTAAAAGTTTGCACCTGATTTAGGACTAAGGCAGCCATTATAAAACCTATACAGAGCTTTCAATTTTCTGTCAGATTACCCTCCAGGTGAAGTGATCTCTGCAATATATGGATAATAAATCAGCCATCCCAGACTGTCAGAAGGCTATCAAGTCTACTTGAGTTGCTTTGCATTTTTGATTATTGAATCAATAATCTTCAACTGACCTTGTGATAAATCTGAGTGTTTATTTGTGTTTCACTTATTCTGAAAGGACAGGGGAAACAACAAAGGTAGCGTTGGCCAAAGAAAAGGGGAACTTGTTTCAGTTACGGAGGAAGCAGAACTAAGGAAGAACAAGAACACTGAGAGAGAGAGAGGGAGAGAAAGACGGAAATGAAATGAAATATAGATTAATTCCTCTTTGGCATCACTGGAAAAGTTATTTAAAAACTTCAGCTCTCTCTCTAGCAGCAATACATATTATTAATAAGAAAATAGTTGGGAAGAAACAAATATCAAATGTAACTGACACCCAAGGAAAAAGAAATTCTAATGACATGGCCACATATATGCAGGAGTTTTTCTTTACCTCACCTGTTCACTTGATTTATGGTCATCCAAACTCTCAGGAAGGTCTTGGGAACCAGAAGAGGTCTTCTGAGTCACAGGGAAGTTTGGATCCACCACAGAGAAAACAGGAATGAGAGGCCGGAGAAATCTGAACTCGCTGCTTAAGGATCCACCAGTTAAACAAACATCATACTGGTAGCTCCTGGAAAGGGACCCACTCTGAGAATCTGTACAGTTCTCGGGGATATCAGGCCTGGTGGGGGGAAACTGAGGAGGAGCAGCAATAAAACTGCCTGCAGGATCTTTCCTGCACATTTTGATAGCAATAAAAGAAACAATGCAAAGGAGAAAGACAAAAGAGACAGAAGCCAGGCAAATCACCAGATACATGGTCAAGGTTCCCTCATCTTCGTTTTCTGGTTGACTGACATCCACCACCTTGAGATAAGGATCGGAAAAGCCATCCACCAGAAGCATATTGAGTGTGGCAGTGCTGCTCTGGGGAGGGACACCATTGTCTCTGACCACAATAATAAGTCTCTGTTTGTTGGTCTCACGTTCGGTCAGGGGCCTCCTGGTTTTCACTTCTCCATTCTGGGCACCTATGCTGAAAAGACCAGGGTCTGTGGCCTTCAGAAGTTCATAGGAAAGCCAAGAGTTCTGACCAGAATCTCCATCCACAGCCACCACTTTGGTCACCAGGTAACCGGCCTCCGCCATCTTGGGAAGCAGCTCATTGCAGGGGGATGTGCCGTTCTGAAGGGGATATAGGAAGAAGGGAGCGTTGTCATTTTCATCTACAACAAGGACACGAACAATCACATCAGAGCTCAGATGTGGAGTACCTCCATCTGTAGCCCTCATTGTGACTTGGAAATCTTTGATTTGTTCATAGTCCAGAGATCGGAGGGCATAGATGTTTCCAGTTTCCGAATTGATGGAGATGTAAGGAGCCACAGGGCCACTGCCAACATTTGCGGGCAAAAGAGAGTAGGTCAGTTTGGCATTCTGCTCTGTGTCCAGATCAACAGCATGGACTGAGCCAATCAGCAGACCTGGAATATTATTTTCTTGTACCTGCATTTCAAATAATGACTTTTCAAACACTGGAGGGTTGTCATTGACATCTGAGATCTGCACAGGAATAATTTCTCTTGAGGTGAGTCTAGGGTACCCACAGTCTGTGGCTGTGATGGTGACATTATATTCAGGGACTTTCTCTCTATCCAAGGGACTCTGGATCACAAGTTGGTAAAAGTTATTTGCAGTAGGTTTTAAGACAAAAGGCAGATTCATATCCACAGAGCAGAGAGTTTTGCCATTATCTCCAGAGTCTTCATCTGTGACACTGAAGAGGACAACGAGGGTTTCCAGGGGAGAATCCTCTGGCAAAGGGGTGTTGATTGATATGACTGAGATTTCAGGGGCATTGTCATTCACGTCCTCAACTTCTACCAGGACTTTGCAGTGCCCAGAAAGACCGCCTCCATCCGTTGCTTTGATCTTCATGGCATAGCTGGTTTCTTTTTCATAATCAATTTCTCCCAAAACAGTGATTTCCCCAGTCATTTCATTCAAATGAAACAAATCATATATTTTTTCAGGCATTTGATGAAAGGAGTAGGTGATCTGAGCATTTGAACCAAAATCCAAATCTCTGGCTTCAACTCTGCAGACCAAAGTATCCCGAAGACAGTTTTCCTTCAACACTGCTTTGTACTCAGACTGAATAAATTGAGGGAAGTTATCATTATTGTCCAGAATATTAATATTTATTCGAATTGTGCCTGTTTTCTGGGGTACTCCTCCATCAACAGCTGTAACCATCAGCACAAAGTGTGGTTCTTTCTCCCTATCTAGGGGTTTCTCCAAGATGAGATCCACATATTTGCTTCCATCAGTATTGCTATCCACATCCAAACGGAAATGCTCATTGGGACTGAGGGTGTAATTTTGAATACTGTTTTCTCCCAGGTCCTCATCCTGGGCAGATTCCAAGGGGAATCTTGTGCGTGGTGGGACCATCTCAGGAATTTCCAGCTGAAATTCATTTTTGGAGAACTTAGGAGCATTGTCATTGACATCCTCTATCTTCATTTCAATACTATACATTTTGAGAGGGTTTTGGAGCACAATTTGAGAGAGAAGTAAACAAGGTTCAGTCTGGCCACACAAAGCCTCTCGGTCTATTTTCTCATTGATGAGTAGATTCCCAGATTGAGTATCAAGGCGGAAATACTGCTCTGAGCTTTTGGACACTAGCTGGGCTCTGCGCGCAGAGAGCTCCCCAATCCCCACTTTCAGATCCTTCAGAACATTAGCCACCAGAGACCCCCTTTTCCTCTCTTCAGGCACAGAGTAACGAATGGAAACACACAATACTTCAGTCACAGAGAGCAAGAACAAAAGATACAGACCTTGTTTGTTCCAGAAGCAATCTTCCATGGTGCAGGACTGTTTCTCTCCTTTATCTTTCAGTTTCTGATCCAAATATAAGGCTTTGACTGTCACCTATCAACTGATGGAGAAAGTAATTTTGTTCTGCTAATTGGAGTGGTCCACAGAATATTATTTTTTCATCACATGCAAAAGCTACCCATCTCGCTTCAGGAACAATTCTGCCCACAGCTTCCTGTGAGCTTCTTTAAACATGAAATTTCGGGGTCTCCAGTTATGTACTTGCCTATATTGCCACCATGTGGCTGAATGAGGTTACAACCACTAGGACTATACATTTCTGTTTGAACAGTGAAAGTGTTCAAAAACCTTAACTCAAAAGCTTAGCTTATTCCCCAGAGCTGTTCTGTACTAAAAGATATCTGAATGATTACATAGGAGCTCTGCTTGTAAAATACGAACTGAACATAACAAAATATTTTATCCAGAGCTTACATATACAGAAAGTTGTTATTTCCTCTAAATCTGTTGATCTGAAGACTTAGAAATTTCCAGTTTCATAACTGACATAACGAGGTATCCAATGTGATCTTCTTCATCAGTTTTCCTTTGTATAGAAATTTTCCAAACTGGGAAAATCTACTGTTGGCCTCCGGAACATTGATCATTCCCCTTCTTTTAAGGATTTCTTCATCCACGAAATGAAAGACTGTGAATTCAACTCATGATCAAGCTGTTTACTCCAATATCAGTTCTCCCTATTTGTTATTGTTACTGTGGCTTTGCACACCAATTCCACAACATTCATTAGGACTAACTGTATTCTTCTGAACAATGTTTTTCCTTCATCTGAATCTGAGCCCTCTCCAAAAGGTATTGTGTGTTTACCCGAGTCTTCTCTGATAATCAGAAAAGATCTGATGTTTGGACAACTGGGGGAATTATCATTCACAGTCTCCATTTCAACTTCAGTTCCATGCTACTACAGGGGGCCTTCCAGCATGATTTCAGTCATTGGAACATAATTATCCTTCTGACTACACAGAGCTTATCAGTCTATTTTTTTCCTTATGATATCACATTCCCAGAATGAGCTGTCAGGTGGAAACATGGCTTGGAGCACTTAGAAACTAGTCTAGCTTTATCAGCAGATAGCTCCTTGCAACCCATTTTCAAATCTTTTAGCCACCACATTTCTTTCCTCCAAAACTGAATGATAGCAATACAGGGGGAAAAGATAAAACAACTAAGGTTGGCAAATATTTTCATTGTCTCAGTCTCTACTCCAGTAATGTCTAGATAACCATTTTTATTGGCCAGAGACTACAGGTAGGACTATCCATTCTGGATTTTCAAGATTCTGAATTTTCAATTTTTCTATAAGTACATTTGATAGTGGGTATCGTGATCCTCTCCTCTCAACATTTAAGAGGCCAGAGGTTATTAAAGGAGAGCACACTAAACTACTAGTTTAAGGTAATAAACTTTGTACTGAATTTAAGAAAGCCTGATTATTAAAAAAAAATCCAGAAGTTTCTTTCAGATTCATTTTTACTGTATGTTCTATTGCTCCACTCAGCAAGCGTCCCGGGAAGCAAGCAGTTGGAATGCAAGAGCTTTCATGTAGTTAAATCAGTCTGAGTCAATCACAGTTGGATAGTAGGATGAAGGGGGAAGCAAGCAGGTGGTCATCAGCTGGTCTAGAAGTCACTCAACAAGTCAGCAGTCCAAAGAAACAAAGCTGGCAAGAAGTCAAATACAGCTGCAAATCGTAGCTAGCACTAGATTCAGAGAACACGAGACGCCAAATAGTACTGCCAGTCACCAAGATAGTTGTAAGCAGCAAAGCTGCCACTGAACTGCTTGAATAATTATGGTCAGGTTCTCAAGATAACAGGTGTTGAATTAGTCTGCATCTCCTACTTAAGAACCTCTGGGACTGACCTAACTTCTTTTTCTCTTTCTCAACAAATGGCTACACTGCCCCCACTTTGACTCAGGGAGATCACTCATTTCAGGAGTCACGAATTCTGGCATTCCAGGTACCCCAACTCTGTGTCTGAATTTTCTTACTCCAAAAGGTGAGTTATATGACACAGTATAAACTGTGTTCAAACCAACCCCTCTAACCCATGCACGTTATAGAGCTGTCTCATAACATCCATGTGGCCACCTTGAGCTGGTCACAGATTTTCAGTCTCACTGACTTCACAGAATTGGTGTTAGGATAAAAACATGATCTGTTATTCCAATGGCTTTTAAGAATGTTTTACTAAGGCTTCCAGTCCAGTACACATTTTAACTAGCAGTAAGTGCCACTGAACTCACTGGAGCTTACTTACTTCTGTAGCACCTTTGAGACTGATATTTCTTACACGAACGTTCATGGACTCTAATCTAAGGATGGTAAATCTTGATTTTCCTACGGATGTTGAGAACAAACATTTTTTCATCCCATGCCTTCAAGTTACTCTGGATATTTTCCCCTGCAATGATGAGAAACAATGCTGATTTTCCATAAATGCTGTGCAGCTTGCCCAGAAAATTCTGCAGTTTTCTGGAGCATACAGCTTCTTCTGAGATCTGCATAGCTTTCCCTAAAACCTGTACAGCTTTCAGAGTAGAACAGAAATTCTACATTCAAAACGTGGGGGTTCAAAAAAGGGAATCATGTTCATTTTGTGCAAGATTGCTATTTTCTCATTAAAAAAAAACAGCAATTGTGCAGAACAAAAATAATGTGCAATAAAAATGTTCCATAAAATCAAGCAGTCTTGCACAAAAAATAGGCACATGGTTCTGTTGTACCATATTGATGTTCTGTACATTAAAAACAGCAATATTGTACAGCAAAACCTTGTCCCTGTTTTTGTTCAAGATTGCTGGATTTTGTGCAACATTTTGTTGTCCAAGATTTTTGTTGGGGAAAATTGCTGTTTGGTATGTCAAACCTGCCATTTGCAGAACTTTCAACATGCTTCTTTATTTCCTGTGTAAGTTTCTTGATGGGTCAAGAAATCCAAATTCAACCTCATTTGGGAAACATGAATTTCCATTCCATCTCCACTCCAATCCACTTAATCAAACTCAACTAGAGTCCATGAAAGCTTACACTACAATATTTTCTGAGTTAGTCTCAAAGGTGCTATAGGATTCCTTAACAAGCTTCCCTTACTTACCTGACAGGTTATAGACCAGAGCAGTGTCAGAAAATGGAATTGGTTGAAAAGCAGAACCTCTGTACTGTACTGTAGGGAGCATGAAGAACTTACGGGGGTTCACTTGTTACCGACCACACACACTCTGCTTGCAAAGTTTCCCAGCCAACTTAGTGCCTCCCCCCCCCACCTCATTTTGCAAGTGGTGTGGCATGTGAGTGGTTTCCAAGCAAATCTCTGTAGGCAAGAAGAACCAGTGAAAGAATGGAAACTCCATCAAATTAATGAAACTTGTCCTTAATTAGGAAGCATCAAAAGAGCAAGTCATCAGATAGTGAGGTGTCGAAAGATGGAGGTTTCATGTATAAGATTTTGTGCTGAAATAGACCAACATGGCTATGTCTTTGAATACTACTTCTAAGTAGATATGTATGGTTGCATTGTCAACGTAAAGAGAATATTGTTCTGTAGAAAGACTCAAAGTAAGCAGTCAGCAAATCTTTCACAGTGCTTGATTTCTGTAATGCTAGACAACTACAAGTTGCAATTCCTTTCCTACGGCACTGTGCAACACTGATACATGAGCATATACACCTACACACAAACACACAGAATTAGTAAATCAAAAGAAATGGCTGGAAAGAAGAAAACCAGTAAAAGTGAACCTTAAAATATAAGGTCTATGCAAACCTCAAAACACAGTTCTGAGAATGTTGTGATTCAATGGGGTACCAAGAACTTTCGGATGTTCTCACTAATTCATTTGTTGTTGAGGTTTGGGTTGTTCATAATGAGGAAGGAAACTATCAATGTACTTCCCCATACAGGAACAGACACTGTGGCTTCCATGTGTCTCCCTCTTTTCTTCCTGCCTTTCACTTTACCAACCATCATCATCATCTCCTCCTCCTCCAAGGAGTCTTGTCATTTCATAGTAGTCCAAAGTACTACAACCTCAGTTTAGTTATCCTGGTTTCCAGTTAAAGCTTGAGTTCAGGTTTCAAGGTCAGGTTTGATCTGTTCTTTTCAGTTGTCCATGGTATCTGAAAACCTCTAGCAGCAAATTTCAAATGAGTTGATTTTTTTTTCCCTGTCAGCTTTCTTCATTGTTCAGCTTTCACAATCATATGTAGAAATCAAAACATATGGCCTGGACAATAAACCTTCACACTTCAGGATCTTATCTAGCTCCTTTATAGCTGCACTTCCAAACCTTGGTCTTCTTCCAATATTTTCCATAACTTACATTGTTGACATCCCTTCCTCCAGTTTTCATGCCTGCTTTCTCTGACTCTAACCCTGTTTTCAATATGATACAGTTCATGTACAAATTAAACAGATAGTCATAGAATCCCCCACCTCAAATGCTCTGGATAGCCTTGGCAACAGGTTTCCTGGGCTAAAAATGCTACTGCTTAATGCTAAGTCAATAAATGGAAGAATACCCTTGATCCAGGACCTGATCTTGGATGAACATGCCAAGCAGGTTTGTATTATGAAAACCTAGCTGGACGAGTTAACCTCTCCCAGATTTGTCCACCTGGGTTTTCCATAAGGCAGCAGGCAAGGTCTGGGGCCAGGGAGGAAGAGCTGAAATGGTCTTTCAATCAATCATTTATTAGGGTCAGTGGTCTATTGAGAATCCATCTCCCTCACCTGGTGCCATCTCACAATTTGCTGGGTTTCAATGCATTTACTTAAAGGTGTCTGACCTGACAGAACAGCAAACAAAGAGGCTGGGGAAGAGGCGGCATGGCCCTAAAAGGGGTCTGCAGACCCCGCCCCCTCCCCATCCCACCATGCGACCCTTGTCGCACAGTGATCGCATGGTCTCTTCTCATGGGAGGCCAGCAAAGGTGTCCCCCCACCACCACACGTGCTTACGCGGGCAGGGGGAGATGAATTCTGTTGAGGTACCACTCACCCCGCTGCTCAGCAGTTTCCCTTCCTGAGCTAGCTGAGCTGATCTTGGTGGTGGTGGTATCCTTTCAGATAGTTCTGCTTGGCAACCTCAACATCCATATAGAGACCTCTCTGTCAGGAACAGAATAGGACCTCATGTGCATGACAATCCCATAACAAGCACAGGTCTACCTCAAGTAGTATCTGGTGCCACCTATGCTGCAAGTCACTGTCAACCTAGTTGTCTGGGTGGGATGGGATGATGGTGATATGAGTGTGGAAGAACTTTCTACAGTTCTGTTGTCATGGACAGATTACTACCCTGTGGATTGTTGACAAGCTGGAACTCAGAGCCTTTGCAGGAGTAGGGGCAGTTAAGATGGTCTACCCCAGGAAGCTTATGGATATGGATGATTCCTGATGGCTCTTGGAGAGTTTCCTATTACCTTGGCAGATGATTCTGTCAAAGCATTGGCTGATCTCTGGAATAGGGAAATGGCCAGAGTGGTGGACACAATTGTTCCTAAGCACTCCCTCTCATAGAGTGGAGCAGAGTGAGCACCCTAGTTCACTAGCAGTGGCAGTGATGAAACAAATGTGATGGTGACCAGAGTGACGATGGCAGAAAAGTTGGAGTAAGTCCAACTGAACATGGGCTAGAGTTCATTGGAAAGCCTCCACAGTGGTGGTGGCAGCAGTGCCACCATTGCATCTGCATAGTGTCCTCCGGTGGAGCTATCTCAAGTGGTTAGGGCCCTTTAACATTCTGCCCTGCAACAGCAGTACAGTGGGCCTGCTATATCCATAAGGGATTGGTTCCAAGACTCTTTGCAGATTTAAAAAAAAAGGTCACACATGTTCATGTCAGCCTTGCAAGGCTTGCACAGATAGTGCAAAGCTTCTCAAGGCAAGTCTTGTATAGTAAGCCCCTATTAAAAATGGCATAAGGCAGTGGGAGCCCAAAAAATGTGACACATCCTGGTTCCGGCATCTGGTTGCATGAATGGCAGACACAATCTAGCAAGCTCTGCTAGATCACGGCCCCCAGAAGCATTGTGTCTGACAGGGGGCTCCCCCTGTCAAGCTAGTGGACTTCCTAATCCACAGGGACTCCAAAAACTCTGTTGAGCCAGGATCAGTCCCAGCAAAGTGTCCACTCAGGATCAGAGCAGCCATAGTGGGCCCTGAGGCTTTGGGAGAATCGTGCATTTCAGTGGAGCTGGGTGTATGTAAGAGCATTTCACCCCTCATATGGACATTACATTCCCTGCATCCAGACCTCTTATTAAGTATATAATTCAATTTTTATTGCTTTTACTTAAAGAAGACAAGAAACCCTTTATCTGCAACAGTGTGAATTTGCTGTAAATTTTAAAGCCTTCTTGTATAGTATTTAAAGGGACAGCACTTCTTTTTGGATTGCTATCAGAATCACACATCATTTAATTTGAAGTATTCAATCCTTTTTCTTTCTTTTCTTTCTTATTTGTTATGTCACTCTGGGATCTAATTATTCTATTTTTTACATGCTCAGATTTGGATGTGGATTTTGAACTTTCTCCTTTTTGGACGTTTAAAGTCCAAAATTGATTGCTTATTTTTTATGTTTCACTGTTTGTGCTGTTTGGCTATTAATTGACCTTTCTTGTGCCTCTGACCTGAATCATATTTGTACCTGATTTACATTAACAATGGAATAAACTCTGTTTTTACTACTAAGACAATCAGGTTGGATATTACGCAATTAGAACCTATAAAGTTACTTGTCCAGTCAGTTTGCTGCATAGTGCTGCGTTATATGTAACATCTCTGGGAAAGTTTACATGAGATTTCCTGTTGTCTAATATTTTGGGAACACAGCCATAATCTTTAAGAAATACAGGAAATATTGAGTAGAACCTACCATGGCTTTAACTGCAGCTTGTGACATTCAAATTAAAAATGACCTAGGAAGGTCTGTGGATATACCTGAATATTATTATTATTATTATTATTATTATTATTATTATTATTATTATTATTCTGCATTTCTTGGCTGACTTTAGACAAACCAAAGTATTTACTGAGAAAAAGTCTGAAGTGCTTGCAGAACAACTGTCACAATTGTCATGAGAGCTTAAAGAGATATTTGATGAAGATGAGGATCCCAAAATACAACAAATAGCTGAAATGACATGTTGGCAACCAGAGGAAAAAGAAGATGCAACACAAACTCTACAAGAGTTGATCTTTAACTCAGAAATCATGTTTCAAGATGAGCTAAACGCTCAGCAAGATATGGAGAGAGTCAACTTAGCTGATTTTGCGAAAACACAGAACATAAGGTGTCACAACCCAACCAGCAACTATGAAGTTGAATGGTAAAACCTTCGACTTGGAGCTGACATCACTTTGGAGAATTTATGACAACTCGCTTCTGAGTTTACAAGAAGTTTTCTTTGGAAAAAAAGTGGAGAATAACAATTAATTGATGGACTTACTGATGGACAGATTTCCCAGGAAAATTGTTCTTTTCTTTTGGGATATACTTAAAGAATTAATTCTCATGCATAAGGACAAAAGACACAGATTATGCATGGTCACCCTGAAAAAAGGTCTTCTGCGAATACTCAAATATGAACCTGTTTTTGGGAAAAATAAAAACAGAAAGAAGTAAAAGAGGGAGGAAGCATCTGATGAAGAAAATGGTTTATGATCTATGGCTTATAAAAACGGTTTATCATTACAAGCTACTAGAAGAAGTTATGAAGGGACTGAGGATATTTGATGATGACAAAGACAGCTTTTTTTCTTTTTCTCTTAAAGTGTTAATTCTAAGCTTGCTATTGGATCTCATATGACTTGGATTCTGTAGTTGAAACAGGTCTGGTGGATGCAACTTTAGTCTTTGCTTGTACAGTGTTAATGGATGCATTTCAATTTGCGCAACCTGAAGATGTACACAGGATCCTTGGGGAAGTAAGAGCCACCATATATATCCTGGTCTTTGAAAGCAGCCCCAGGAAGACAAGAGGATTTGGTAAGGGGAGTAAGGGGAGTAGTATATGCCTCACTAAAGCAAGTCAGGCTTCCATCTTGCCTAAAAGAAGTGAGGCCATTATCAAAAAAAATCATCCCAGGATTCTAGCACACTGGACAACTATCAGTCCATCTTCAATATTCCCTTTTGAGACAAAGTATTGGAACACGTGATGCCCTCCCCACTCCAGACTTTCCTGGATGAAACAGATTATCTAGATTCATTTCAAGCTCGCTTCAGGCCTGGTTATGGGACAGGAGCAGCTTTGGTTGTCTTGGTAGATGGTCGTCTTGGTAGACACAGGAAACTAGAGAGGAGGAGTGTGTCCCTGTTGGTTCTGATGGACCTCTCAGCAGCTTTTGATACCACTGACCATGGTATCCTTATGCATCACCTCTCTGGGACTGGGCTCAAGGGCACTGTTTACAGTGACTCTGGTCTTTCTCAGACAGGCGGACTCAGAAGTTGGTACTAGGGGATGCCTGTTTGACACTCTGGCCACTATCCTGTACTGTCACACTGGGCTAAATTCTCCTCCTGGGATTTATTTCTTCGAGGTAAATTTGATAGCCTGTTCCACTTCACTTTCTAAGATTGTGGGTTTATTTTCAAACAGTTCTTCCTTGAAGGAATCTGTCATAATTTCATTTTTCTCACAAAGTTCCCCAGTATAGTGGTTCCATAGACTTTTTATTTTATCCTGATCACATAATGTGTTCTCCTGCATAAACTGTCCTTATGCTTGAATTTCCATTTAATTTCTCAGATCATGTGGAAGAAGTCCCTTTTTCTATCATTTTCTGCAGTTTCTGTGCATTGATTATTATAATTTTCTTTGTCCTTATACTCAAGTCACTCAAGGCAGCTTACAACTTATTTAAAACCATACAGTTTAAAAACTGTTAAAAACAGTAAAAAAGATAAAGGCTATTTTAAAAAAAGATCAACAATCTGTAAAGTATATGCAAAAAGAAAACCCTGGAATGATGATGGAGCCTCCCAGGTATAACACTAACTTACACCCATAGTTCTAGAATTCAAGCTTCATTTCCAAAGACTACGTAAGTGAACTGGAAGGCCAGTATGTCAGAAAGGACCTCTAGATATAGCTTATTAATCTCTGTGAGAATCTACCTGCATTCACATACATAGACACGCGCACACACAGGCATGCCCATGCATACACATTGTTCAGAGAAGACGTAGGATTCAAGACATTTTGATTTTTTGAACTGGGTTCTGTTTCATAATATTAAAAACAGGGGGGAAATGCCGCGTGTAGCTTAAAGGTAGGAAGGTTTAATGTTTAGAGATCTATACCATTTTTTCTTACAGTCAAACCAGAATCTGTGGAGCAACTCTGCATCCATAGCCTCCATTTTATGGGGTCCGCGGATAAGAATCTTCAACAAGCCCCCTCTCTACCTTCTATGAATGGAATCCCTGCCACAGACAGCATTGCCTTTACATTTCTGTTATTTTTCTTTCCCTTGTTTCCACCTGCTACCTTGCAGGCTAAAGCCAGTAAGCAACTAAGTGGTTATATCTCCTCCAACTTACCTTCATCACTGCTCATCCTATTTCTCAAACAAAGACTTCTGGGGAATGGACTGGAAAAGAGACTACAATTGGCCGTCCACATTTGCAGGTCCGACTTTCACACATTTGATTATTTGCAGATTTCTCAAATCACCGTCCCACTACCTAGGAGCTTCTTTTCCAGGGGAACTTTCCCTCTCTATGGCTGTGCAACTCTTTAAAAACCCACCCCTGGTCCTCCTCCACCAGCAGCTGCCTGACCAGATAAGGACAGCTCGCAGCCTGATTTCTCAGCACTACAAACTCTGCCCCCCAACACTCAAGGAAGGAGAGGGCAAGGGAGAAGGAAGTATAGGCCCGTCATGCTGACCCACCCCTTTCCCTCTCCTTTCCCTGAGCTGGTTTGAACCCTGGGTGTCCTTTCCCCCAACCATGTCTCTATCCCCTTCCCACAGAAACATACATAGACATGTTGATATTTGTGATACTTCTACATTAGCAGGCGTCCTTGGCCCCAACCTTAGTGAATGTAGATTGGATGACTGTACTTATTATCCCTTCAGGCCATGCCAGGCAGAATCCTATCTAATGCACTACTTTCCAAAATGGGCCAAAGTCAAATAATCTAAGAGTACCAGTCAGTATTACTAAACCATGAACTTTAAGATACACCATGGTACAGTCCAAAGTCATCCACTGCAAAGCGTTCAATAAGAATCTCTCAGGCTCTAAATCCAAGCCAAATCAGACAGTTCATTCCCAATACTAAGCTTCTACTAGCCAGCAGGTTAGATATCACTGCAGCCAGGAATCTCACACAAAGCTAGGAGTAGACATTGCGTTTCCAGCTTGAGAAGCTTCTCAGTGAAACTTTCTTTCTGATTATGTTAATAGAAAAAGCTGTACTTAACAGCTGACCAGGAAACTGATTACAGGAGAAATGGATTAAGGCTATCTCAAGACTGCACTGAGTTATCTTGTATCGAAAATGTAGAATCAATCCTCATCCACTGATTTTGGTGATTAATCGGTGGTTCCTTTAGATATAGATAGTAATCACATTCCGGCTTTAGCATGAATCTAAATGGCTAATGTATGCGTAACTAGGGAAAATGTGCAGTCAATGCGGGAAATAAATTACAGAAGATAGCTATATTATACAAATAAATGATAGGGAAAATACCTTTCCATTATGTGTGAATTTCATTGGGAAAAAATATAAAATCTCACAATCTAATATGAAACTAGGATGAAAAAAATGGAAGTGGGATACAGAAAAAGGCAGGGAATAAAAGGGATAAGAGGAATGCACATCCCTAGTTCCAACTCATATAGGGCCCCTCCACAGATAAAGCAGTTCTCATCTTCAACCTGTCATCACAAATAGAGGGCAATGGAAGTGCGGACGGAGGCAATATTTGAGGTGTTAGAAAATTAAACAAGTGATTATATATTGCAATGGTATTGTAATGTTATTGAAAAAGTTGTGACCATTGTTTCTCTCTCCCTCTCTCTCTCTCTCTCTCTTTCTCTCTCTCTCTCTCAAGTGAGGATGGTGGAGGTGAGGCTAATGTCATTGCTCTCCTCAAATATTTCCTATTACTTTTATCAAAGGCCTAAATAAAGCTTAACAGGATTTATACACGTTAGCCTAGGGAAGTGTGGGGATTGTGCGTATAGAGAATCCATAAGGATTTGGACCCGATTTTCTTTCAGAAACAGGAACCATTTATAAAGCATATGAATGCCGTGGAAACATGGGAATAAATGCCTCAGAGCATGGAAATATTGGACCTAAAAATGGTGTATTGACTTAAATATTGTTTACTTGAGATTATTTTTAGAAAACAATTAAGTAGTGTGTTAATCATAAACAGTCCATTAATAAAATGTTACTTTTGTGTTAAAATTGTTTAATGGTCAAACACTTTAGCATTACTGAAAACGGTCTAACATTAACTGCATTTCAAACCACTTGTGTGCATACATTTGGAAACCCTGGTCCAATCAGGTGTTATATATAAGTATTTACATATTGGTTAATCTAAAAAAAAAAAAAACTAGTACACATAAAATTGTTATTTACCACAAATCTTGTGGCAAAAGTATGATTTACTTGAGGAATTTTAGTTTTGAGAAAAAGTTTTTGGTTAGTGCACCAAGGGCAAGGGAGTATAAATATCAAAATTGCTGAAGAAAGATGTTGAGATTCAAGAAAAAAAGCTTGGAAGAAGTAGCCTCAGGACATGGAGGATAGAGGCAAGGTCTCACAAAAAGAGGAGAAACTGGATCAAAAAAAACAGACTGACCAACAATGAAGGTTGTGTTGCACAATGAAAACCATTAATGGGGGGGGCTCCTTTTACGAGGGAGTACCAACTGAACTAAGGTAGAAAACAGAACTCTGAGAGAGGGATGAGATTGCAGTAATAGAGAGGGCTGGTTTTCAACTTCCCACAACTATTTGACATCAACAGCTAGACTATTACAAAACTGCAGCTGTCTCTCTAGCCAAAATATATATGATTAACAGGATGATAAATGAGAATAAAAAATTCAGATATGACTGATGATGAAAGGAAAACGCATATTCCATAAGATTAAGTTCTCACCTGATCTTGGAATTTGTTGTCTTCCAAATGTTCAGTATAGTCTTCGGAACCAGAAGGGGTCTTATGCTTAACACCAATGTTTGGATCCACCACAGAAAAAACAGGAATGAGAGGCCGGAGAAATCTGAACTCGCTGCTTAAGGATCCGCCAGTTAAACAAACATCATACTGGTAGCTCCTGGAAAGGGACCCACTCTGAGAATCTGTACAGTTCTCTGGAATATCAGGCCTGGCAGGGGGAAACTGAGGAGGAGCAGCAATAAAACTGCCTCTGGGATCTTTCCTGCACATTTTGATAGCAATAAAGGAAACAATGCAAAGGAGAAAGACAAAAGAGACAGAAGCCAGGCAAATCACCAGATACATGGTCAAGGTTCCCTCATCTTCATGTTCCCTTTGATGGACATCCACCACCTTCAGATAAGGATCGGAAAAGCCATCCACCAGAAGCATATTGAGAGTTGCAGTGCTGCTCCGGGGAGGGACACCATTGTCTCTGACCACAACAACAAGCTTCTGTTTGTTGGTGTCACGTTCGGTCAGGGGCCTCCTGGTTTTCACTTCTCCATTCTGGGCACCTATGCTGAAAAGACCAGGGTCTGTGGCCTTCAGAAGTTCATAGGAAACCCAAGAGTTCTGACCAGAATCTCCATCCACAGCCACCACTTTGGTCACCAGGTAACCTGCCTCCGCCATCTTGGGAAGCAGTTCATTGCAGGGGGATGTGCCGTTCTGAAGGGGATACAGGAAGAAGGGAGCGTTGTCGTTTTCATCCATGACAATGACACGAACAATCACATCTGAGCTCAGAGGAGGAGTACCCCCATCTGTTGCCTTCACTGTCACTTGGAAATCTTTGATTTGTTCATAGTCCAGAGATCGGAGGGCATAAATGTTTCCAGTTTCAGAGTTGATGGAGATATACGAAGCCACAGGGCCACTGCCAACATTCCCAGGCATAAGACAATAGGTCAGTTTAGCGTTCTGCTCTGTGTCCAGATCAACAGCATGAACGGAGCCAATTAATAATCCTGGAATATTATTTTCTTGCACCCGCATTTCAAAGAAAGACTTTTCAAACACTGGAGGGTTGTCATTGACATCTGAGATCTGCACATGAACAATTTTTGTTGAGGTGAGCCTAGGAGACCCACGGTCTGTGGCTGTGATGGTGACATTATATTCAGGGACTTTCTCTCTATCCAGGGGACTCTGGATCACAAGCTGGTAAAAGTTATTTGTGGTAGATTTTAATACAAAGGGCAGGTTCATATCCACAGAGCAGAGAGTTTTGCCATTATCTCCAGAGTCTTCATCTGTGACACTGAGGAGGACAACAAGGGTTTCCAGGGGAGAATCCTCTGGCAAAGGGGTGTTGATTGATATGACTGAGACTTGGGGAGCATTGTCATTCATGTCCTCAACCTCTACAAGGACCTTGCAGTGCCCAGAAAGCCCGCCTCCATCCGTTGCTTTGATGCTCATGGCATAACTGGTTTCTTTTTCATAATCAATTTCTCCCAAAACAGTGATTTCTCCAGTCATTTCATTCAAATGAAACAAATTATGTATTTTTTCAGGCATTCGATGGAAGGAGTAGGTGATCTGAGCATTTGAACCAAAATCCAAATCTCTGGCTTCAACTCTGCAGACCAAAGTATCCCGAAGACAGTTTTCTTTTAACACTACATTGTACTCAGACTGAATAAATTGAGGGAAGTTATCATTATTGTCCAGAATGTTAATATTGATTTGAATTGTGCCTGTTCTCTGGGGTACTCCTCCATCAACAGCTGTAAGCATCAGCACAAAGTATGGTTCTTTCTCCCTATCTAGGGGTTTCTCCAAGATCAGATCCACATATTTGCTTCCATCTTTCTTGCTTTCCACACCCAAACGGAAATGCTCATTGGGACTGAGGGTGTAGTTTTGGATACTGTTTTCTCCCAGGTCCTCATCCTGGGCAGATTCCAACGGGAATCTTGCATCTGTGGGGACATTCTCAGGAATTTCCAACTGGAAATCATCTTTAGAGAACTTGGGAGCATTGTCATTGACATCCTCTATCTTCATTTCAATACTATACATCTTGAGAGGGTTTTGGAGCACAATTTGAGAGAGAAGTAAACAAGGTTCAGTCTGGCCACACAAAGCCTCTCGGTCTATTTTCTCATTGATGAGTAGATTCCCAGATTGAGTATCAAGGCGGAAATACTGCTCTGAGCTTTTGGACACTAGCTGGGCTTTGCGAGCAGAGAACTCCCCAATCCCCACTTTCAGATCCTTCAAAACATTAGCCACCAGAGACCCCCTTTTCCTCTCTTCAGGCACAGAGTAACGAATGGAAACACACAATACTTCAGTCACAGAGAGCAAGAACAAAAGATACAGACCTTGTTTGTTCCTGAAGCAATCTTCCATGGTGCAGCACTCTCTCTCTCCTTTACCTTTCAGTTTCTGATCCAAATATAAGGCTTTGGCTGTCACCCATCAACTGATGGAGAAAGTAATTTCGTTCTGCTAATTGGAGTGCTCCACAGAATATTATTTTTTCATCTCATACAAAAGCTAGCCATCTCACTTCAGAAACAGCTCCTCCCACAGCTTCCTGTGAGCTTCTTTAAACATGCAATTTCTGGGTCTCCAGTTATGTATTTTCCTATACTGCCACCATGTGGCTGATTGGAGCTACAACTACCAGGACTCTATTTCTCTTTAAACAGTGATAGTATACTTAATTCAAAAGCTTAGCTTAACTATTTAACTATTATTCACCAGAGCCAATCTACATTAAAAGTTGTTTGAACAATCAAGATATGGGCTCTGCTGATAAAATCTGAGCTTTAAGTTAACCAGTGTGCTTATTTAATGTGAATGATCCACATAGTGCACATGTTACATATCCACATAACAACAAAATCTTTACTATTTCCTGTGGCTGTTGTTGTCTTCTGATCAGAGTTCTGATCAAGAACATTGATCATTCCGCTTCTTTTGAGGATTCCTTCACCCACTAAATGAAAGACGTGAATTCAACTCATGATAAAGCTGTTTACTCCAATATCAGTTCTCCCTATTTGTTATCATTACTGTGGCTTAACAGATCCATTCCATGATGTTCATTATGACTAAATCTTCTGAATGATGTTTTTCCTTCATTTGAATCTGAGCCCTCTCTAAAAGGCATTGTATTTTTACTAGAGTCTTCTCCGTTAATCAGAAAAGTACTGATATTTGGAGAACTGGGGGGAATTATCATCCACATTCTCTATTGCAACTCCAGTTCTGTGTTACTACAGGGGACCATCCAGCATGATTTCAGTCATTGGAACAGAAATATCCTTACTACATGGAGCTTATCAATCTTTTCTTTCCCTTATAATATCACATTCTCAAAATGAGTTGTTAGGTGGAAAAATTGCTTGGACCACTTAGAAACCAGTCTAGCTTTGTTAGTACATAGGTCCTTGAAATTCATTTTCAAACCTTTTAGCCACTCCATTTCTTTTCCCCAAAACTGAATTACAGAAATACAGGGGAAAAGATAAAACAACCAAGGTTGGCAGATATTTTCATTCCTTCAACCTCTGCTCCAATTATATCCAGATAAATCTTTTTCTTGGGCAGTGACTGCGGATCACCATCCATTCTGGATTTTTAAGAAAAGTATTTCCTTTTCTATAATTAAATGTGATAGTGGGTATGGTGGTCTTCTCCTCTCAACATTTAAGATTTGTGTGTCCTGAATAGTTGCTTTTTTCCCCTCCTAGTGTTTCCCTTACTAAAAGGTTTCAGACTTCGAGTATAGCAAATACTGCCCAATTATCTATTCTATGCCATAAGATACTATATTAGCACATCCCAACATAGACAGATTTTTGGTTTTTTTAGCATACCGTTCAGTATTTCAGAAGGGACACATGTGGTCAAGCAACATCAGAGTGTGGTCAAAAGGGTGTGGCCAGGCAACAAGGGGCCAGAGGCTATTAAAGAAGAAGAGCATACCAAACTACTATTTGAAGTAGGTAACCCAAGAATTTAGGTACTAAGTTTAGGAAAGCCTGGTTTAAAAAAGAAAATCCTGAGGTTTCTTTCAAATTCATTTTTACTGCATGTCCTTTGCTCCACTCAGCAAGTGTCCCAAGAAGCAAGAATGCAAGAGCTGTCAGGAACTTAAGCCAGTCTAGGTCAATCACAGTTATCCAGTAGGATGAAGGGAGAAGCAACAGGGTGGTTGTCAGCTGGTTCAGAAGTCACATAGCAAGTCAGTAGTCCAAATAAACAAAGCCAGCAAGGAGTAAAACAGAGTCGAGAATAGTAGCCATCCTAACATCCAAAGAACACAAAATGCCAAAGAGTACTCTGAGGCCCTTTTCACACGTGGGGGGGGAAACGGTGTAGAGCGACCTCTCATGGAGATCATCTACACCGTAGAGTGGACTGGCGTGGACTACTTTTCCTAGTTTCACACCAGAATCCACTCACGAGCGGCTAGAACTAGCCGGGCTGCGTGTTTTTTAAAAACCTCTTTTTAGAGGTTTTTAAAAAGCACGGCGCGCGCAGCCCCGTGCCGCTCCGTCGCCCGGCTCTAAAGTGGATCCGCAGGCGCGCACAAGTGCGTGCCTGCAGATCTGCCGGGGGCGGGCTTCCGGCTGGTGAGCTTCTCCGGTTGGTGGAGAGCCTCCACCAGCCGGAAGCTGCCATCTGCGACGCCGGAGGAGTGTGGAGCAGCGAGCTCACGCTGCTCCACGCGGCGACGGATTTACCTGGCTGGAGATAAGCTCCGTTTTTGGGCGTTTTCGCCCGTTTCCCCCCCGACATGTGAAAAGGGCCTGAGTCAACTAAGATAGACAGTTGTAAGCTGCCACTGAGGTGCTGGAATATTTATGGCCAGGTGTCTCAAGGCAACAGCATCTCCTATTTAGAAACCTCTGGAACCAACCTAACTTCTCCTTATCCCACCTACATTCCCCACCAATCCACAGCAAATGGCTGCACTGCATCTTTAACCTTCTCCTGGGGAGTTAGGCCCCACTGTGATGCAGAGAAATCACCAACATCAGGAGTTAAAAATTCCTGATATTCCTTGCACTGTGTCTCACCAAAGAGTGAGTTATGACACAGTATGAACTGTGTTCAAACCAACCCCTCTAACACATGCACATTATATACCTGTCCCATAACATCCATGTGGACACCTTGAGCCAGTCACAGAATCTCAGTCTAACCTACCTCACAGAGTTGATGTTAGGATAAAAATGCAGGTGGAAAGAAGGGAGTGGGAAAAATAATATACAATACTTTTTGCTCCAGTAGATAAATGTGAAATGAAATTAGTTAGGACACATATAGTTGCAAAAAACATGATTTGTAATGAAGAAAATGTTTAAAAAGCATTCTTTCACAACAAAAATATTACACAAGAAAAACATTCACATGAAAATCAAAATGTTGTACAATGAAACCGATATCTATTTTTGTCCAAGATTGCTGGATGATGTGCAACATTTTTGTTTTGCAAGATTGCTGGGTTTTTTTACATAACAAAACAGAGATATTGCACAACAAAGGTCTTGCACCACAAACATATTGTACAGAAAAAATCAGTGTTGCACAACTAAATTACCTGTGGCTGCAGTGTCAGTCAGCCCACGTTTCTTTTCCCAAATCCATAACATTAGAGTTGTGCAACTTTCAAATCAGCAAAAGTTGCAGCCACAATGTTGATCCCTTCAGCTTGTTATTTGTATAGGGGTATAAGTGTAATTTAGCTTTGTATTTTGTGCACTTTCCCCCCAAGTACACAGCAAAAAATAATGTAAGCATGTGGGCTTTTGTTTTCTCCAAAAGGTTCTGTGCATAGTAAAAAGTATAGATTTTGCAAGGATAGTGTTTTTAACTGCAAAGCTGTGTAGTTTCTCCAATTCTTTAGCAATTTTAAAAAAGTATGCAGCTTATGGTTTACTGGGACCAAAAAAAAATTCCTACCATTTACACAAATTTCAACATGCTTTCTTTGTCCTGTGTAACATTCTTGATGAGTCAGGAAATCCAAAATCAACTCTAGTTGGTAAATCAAGGAATTTCCATTCCATCTCTACTCTAATCCACTTTATCAGATTCAACTAGAGTCCGTGAAAGCTTATGCTACAATTTTTTCTGAGTTAGTTTCAAAGGTGCTTCAGGATTCCTTCACAGGGTTCCCCTACTTATCTGACAGATTAGGGACCAGAGCACTGTCAGAAAATAGAATTGGTTGAAAAGTGGGACCCATCTACTGTACTGTAGGGAGCATGAAGCACTTATGGAGGCTCACATGGGACCAACTGTGCATGCACTGCTTGCAAAGTCTCTCAGCCAGCTTAGTGCTCTTCTCTGTAAAACCAGTCCTGTAGAGGATTAATTGTGGTCATCCCAACCAATCCATGGCAATTGGAGGTCATGCTATAATGAGTATCTCCAGAGTTTATAATGGTTCACAATGTAGAATCTTAAACTATACCAAGAATTTTTGGACTTTCCTGCTAAATTATTTGTTGTTGAGGTTTGGGTTGTTGACCATGATGAGGAAGAAAACCATCAGCGTACTTGCTCATACTGGGAGTGCCGACACACCACAATGACTACAAAAACCTTCAAATGGGATATATGTCTATTTCTTGTATGGTAAGACTTGAATTGTTCCCAGAACGATTTTATTACATTCACATTTTGTAGACAGCTAAAACATTTTCATGTGTTTAAATTATAATTCTACATAATAGGATCCCAGGACTGTATAACATATAAATATTCTGTTTATTATTATTTTATTCATTTTGTTCTTGTTGCTATCAAGTTTACTTCAACTCACAATGACCCTATGAATGATGGGTCCTCTAAGATCCCCAGTCATCAATTTCTTCCACTCCACCAAGCATCATCATCATCATCATTTCCAAGGAGTCTTGTCATCTCCTGATATGTCCAAAGTACTATAACCTCAGTTTAGCCATTCTGGCTTCCAGTTAAAGCTTGAGTTCAGGCTTCAAGTTCAGGTTTGATCTGCAATTTTCAGTTGTCCATGGTATCTGGGGACCCCTAGCAGACCTCTAATAGTACATTTCAACTGAGTTGATTTTCCTCCTGTCAGCTTTCTTCACTGTTCCACTTTCACACCCATAGGCAGAAATCAAAATATATGGCCTGGGCAATTCTCACTCGCAAAAGCAGTGCACTGGACCTGCTATATCCATGAGGGATTATTTCCAGGACCCTTGGCAGATGAAAAAAAAAAAAGTCACACATGTTCAAGTCTTGCAAGGCTTGCAGAGATAGTGCAAAGCCTCTCAAGCAACACTTATATACTAAGCCCCTGTTAAAAATGGCATAAGGCAGTGGAAGCCCAAAGAATGTGGCATACCTGGCAGCTGGGGCATGCTGGTCCCACCACGACAACTACTCTAAGACTGTATCAAAAATGGCATAGGGCAGCAGTGGTGGCATCAGTAAGCCCCAGCCACCAGGTGTGTCACATTCTTCACTCTCACTTCCTGGACACAAGGGAACTGCCACCACTGCTGCTGCCCTGTGTGATTTTTAATACTGTAAGGGCTTACTATATAAGCCTTACCTTGTAAGGCTTGAAAGGAGATTGTGAAGCTTCATGAGGCAGGAATTATTCTCTTTGCAAGGGAATCCCGCCATCTCAAAGGAAAAAGGAGTAAGTCGTATGTGTCAGGAATCTCTCCCTGCCCAGCCACTGCCAGCAAGGGAGGAGAGAGGTCAGGAACACTTGGGGAGTCCAAATATACCAAACACTGGGAAAACACAAGCCGAGCCAGGTCAAGGTCCAGTCCAGATGTTGGGTGGTCCCTCCACATTTAGTATGTGATAGTATTTAGTATGGGATATGTAGTAGTATTATGTAGCTGCTTGCTTGTAACCAAGAATGAACCAGAGACCGTTAAGTCAACAACACCTGGAATTCAGCACTGATAAGCGAAACCAGCCTGAGTGAGTTCCCCAAGGTCATTTGCTGTCTGCTTACTGTGGGAACAGATTGCATTGCTTATAATGTTTGGTCTTTGAAAATTGCCTCCAGTTCGATCACTGAAGTCTTGTACACGCATCACACTCTAAATAAATCATGTATTAGCATTGGTACATTTGTGTGTGTGATCTTGGTTCCTGACACTAAAGGTTCAGGAGGAATAGATCCGTCTGGAGGGTTTCAGGGAGCAGGAGACACAAAGGTTGTGAGGGCTTGCTAACAATTTGCTGCAAGCAAGGAGCAGCCATGCTGGCAGACTTAAATAGCCCCTGTGAGCAGATGCTGCTTGTTATTGTTTCCTCAGCCTAGTCCAAGCTGCCTCCCTTTCAGCAGCCCATTTCAGCCTTCTGCATGATTGAGGGCTGATGGGCACAGCTGGCTTCAACTCCTCTGCATCACTGCTGGTTCCCTCTCCGTCATGAGCTAGCTGGGGCAACTCAGTCTCTGTTTGACTTTTCAGTGCAGGGGATGTTTGCAGGTTGACTTGCTCACTCACTGACTTGGCGCCCTGCACACCATTCACTCGGCCCCCTGCACATCAATCACAGCACCATTATCTATCACAGTATGCCCCCACTGCAGATTAAAATGTACAGTATTTGTGTACATTTGAATTCATGGTGGGTTAAATTTGTGGGTCCTGAGCTCATGGATACAGGATGCCCACTGTATTTTTCACAAGCATTCAGCAGCCTGTTGTTAAAAAGTTATGCATACTGTCACTTGGGTCTGCTCTGACTTGGATGCTGTAGTGGATACAGGTATGGTGGATATAACCTCAGTCCTTGCTTATCCAATGTTATTGAATACATTTCAATTTGTGCAACCTCAAAATGTACACAGGATCCTTGGGGAGGTGAAAGCCACCGTGTCCATACTGGACCCACGCTGCTTCTGATCTTTGAAAGCAAATCCAGGAGGACAAGTGGATATGATAAGGGGAGTAGTGAATGCCCCACTACAGCAAAGCAGGCTTCCCTCTTGTCTCAAAGAGGCGAGCCCATTATTGAAAAATTCCTTCCTGGATCCCACCATACTGGACAACTATTGGCCAATCTCAAATATTCCCTTTTGGGGCAAAGTATTGGAACATGTGATGGCCTCCCCACTCCAGACTTTCCTGGATGAAACAGATTATCTAGATTCATTTCAATCTGGCTTCAAGCCAGGCTATGGGAAAGAGACAGCTTTGGTCCCCTTGATAGATGATCTACACAGGGAAGTGGACAAAGGGAGTGTGATCCTGTTGGTTCTGATGGTATCTTTCTCGGTCACCTCTCAGAGATGAGTTCAAGGGCACGGATTTACAGTGGCTTCCGTCTTTCTTGGTGAAGTGGACTTAGAAGTTGGTACTGGGGGATGGCTGTTTGACACCCTAGCCACTATCCCGTGGTGTCCTTTGGGGCTCAGTTCTGTCGCCAGTGCTGTTTAACATCTACATGAAACCACTTGGAGAGGTCATTTGGAGGTTTGGGGTTCAGTTTCATCAGTATGTTGATGACACACAACTCTTATCTCTGCCGTCCATTCAATTTCAAGGAAGCTGCTTCTGGACTAAACCAGTGTCTGTTGTTGGTAATGGATTGGATGAGGGTGAACAAACTGAAACTTAATCCAGACAAGACAGAGGTGCTCCTGGTCAATCAGAAGGCAAATCAGGGAATGGGGATTCAGCCTGTGCTGGATAGGGTTACACTCCCCTTGAAATCTCAGGTTCAAACCTTGGAGGTGCTCCTGGACTTGGATCTGGGCCCGGATGCCCAAGTTTCAATGTTGGCCAGGTGTGCTTTTGCACACTTAAAATTCATGTGTCAGCTGCTGCAGTTCCTTGAAAAGTCCGATCTAGCTATGATGATTCATGCCTTGATTACATTCTGTTTACACTACTGCAATGCACTCTCTGTGGGTCTCCCTTGGAAATTGTTTGGAAACTTCAGTGGGTCCAAATTACAGTTGCCAGGCAGATGACCAGGACTGGGTACAAGGATCATGTGACTTCTTTGTTGAAACAGCTGCATGGGCTAGCAGATCATTTCTGGGTAGAAGTCAGAGTGCTGGTTTTGATCTTTAAAGCTCTATACCGCTTGGGTCCAGACTATCTGAAATATCATATCTCTTCATATAAGTGTTGGGGGATGATAGGAGTTTCAGCCCCACAGAAACGCAACGGAAAAACCAGAGTTCAGCGAGCCAGCAGCAGCAGCCTTGTTCCCCAGTAAGGATACTCACACATGGAGGAGTTTCTTCCAAAACAGAAGGCACTTTATCTTGCAACAAAGTTCCGTTATATACAAAACATAGGACAGATGGACAAAAGCTTGCGCCAGGCACCAGGTTTGGTCAACGGACAAATACATACTGGCGTTGCTTTGTTATATACATATCTACAACCAATCAGGTAAAGGTTTGCACACCTCCCTCTACCATCTGCACACGACCCCAGTTTCTTATGCAGCCTTGCAATTACCCACAGCTGGGGCATGATGCAACATCTTTGCAGTGGGCTGATCATTTTCCCAGGGTTCCCTGCTCTGAATCCCTGACAATAAGACAGTGTGAGCTTTGAGATCTGCAGTGAAGAGCTTTCTCTCAGTCCCACCACCTTCACAGGTATGGTTGGTGAGGAGTCAGGAGAGAATCTGCTCTGTGGCTGATTCCATGCTGTGGATCACCTTTCCCTGCAAGGTCTGATGGGCCCCCTGTCTGCTTTCTTTTCATCAGTGGATGAAGAAATTTTTATTTAGGCAGGCCTTTGAATTATAATTATCAAGCTGTAGTGTGTGTCCAAAGTGGTGTGCTGTATTTTAAATCTTTTAAATATGTTTTAAGTGTTTTTAACTGTCTTTAGCCATGTTTTTAATAATGTTGATATTTAATGTTTTTTAACTTTTGTAAATTAATCTTTTAGTTGGATCTTTTTAAAATTATTGTAAGCTACTTTGAATCACACTTTAAGAGAAAGGAGAGATATATACAAATTCAATAAAGAAGAAGCGGAGGAGGAAGAGGAAAAAGAAGAAGCCTTGTCTGACCGCTTTCTTCCTTCCTGTCTCCTGGCAGTGGCCTCTTGCCAAGAGTATAGGTTGCACTTTAGGACAATCAGACATTGTGCAACTCCCATTTCTTTTAGCGTGAACCATAATCTTTCATGATGTACACAGTCAAAGGCTATAATCAATAAAACATAGGCTGATTTTCCTTTGAAATTTTGCGTGCGTTCCATTATCCAACATCTGTTTACAGTATGATCCCTATTGCCTCTTCTTTTTCTGAATCCAACTTGAAGAGGTATCATTTCATGCTCCATATATGGTAAATAGCCTTCTTGTAAATCCTAATTATCACTTTGATTGCATGAGGGACAAATGTAATAGTTTGGTGGTTACAGCAATCCCTAGTTTCCTTGTTTCTTGAGGAACATAAAGTATATTGATTTTTTCCACTCTATGCACCATTGTTTTGTTTTCCGTATTTGTTGGTAGATTTTAGTTTGAATTTATCTCTGTTGCTTGAAAGAGCTCCACTGGTATGCTACCTCTTCCTTGTGATTTATTTCTCCAAAGTACTTTGAGACTCTTTTCCACTTTACTTGCTAAGACTCTGGGTTTATCTTCAAATGGCTCTTCCTTTAAGGAATCTGTCATAATTTCATTTTTCTCACAAAGTTCCTCAGTGTATTGGTTCCATAGACTTTTTATTTCATCCTGATCACTTAATATGTTGGGGGATGATAGGAGTTTCAGCCCCACAGAGATGCAGCGGAATAACCATAGGACAGCGAGCCAACAGCAGCAGCCTTGTTCCCCAGTAAGGATACTCACACACGGAGGAGTTTCTTCCAAACAGGAGGCACTTTATCTTGTAGCAACGTTCCGATATGTACACAACATGGAACAGACGGACAAAGGCTTGCGTCAGACACCGGTTTGGTCAACAGACAAATACATACTGGGGATTGCTTTCTTATATACAAATTTACAACCAATCAGGCAGAGGTTTGCACACCTCCCTCTACCATCTGCACACGACCCCAGTTTCTGATGCAACCTTGCAATCACCCACAGCTGGAGCATGATGCAGCATCTTTGCAGTGGGCTGATCATTTTCCCAGGGTTCCCTAACTGGAATCCCTGACATAATATGTTCTCTTGCATAAACTGTCTTTATGCTTGGTTTGAATTTCCATTTAATTTCTCAGATCATGTGGCAGGAGTCCCTTTTTCTATCATTTTCTTCAGTTTCTGTGCATTGATTATTATAGTAATATATTTCTTTGTCCTTATACTCAAGTCACTAAAGGCAGCTTACAACTTATTTAAAACCACACAGTTTAAAAACTGTTAAAAACAGAAAAAAGATAAAGGCTATTTTTAAAAAAGATCAACAATCTGTAAAGTATATGCAAAAAGAAAACCCTGGAATGATGATGGAGCCTCCCAGGTGTAACACTAACTTACACCCATGGTTCTAGAATTCAAGCTTCATTTCCAAAGACTACGTAAGTGAACTGGAAAGCCAGTATGTCAGAAAAGACCTGTAGATGTAGCTTCTTAATATCTGTGAGAATCTACCTGCATTCACATACACACACACACACACACACACACACACAGAGGCATGCACATGCACAAACATGGTTCAGAGAAGACATAGGATTCAAGACATTTTGATTTTTTGAACTGGGTTCTGTTTCATAATATTACAAACAGGGGGAAAATGCCGCATGTAGCTTAAAGGTAGGAAGGTTTAATGTTTAGAGATCTACACCATTTTTTCTTACAGTCAAACCAGAATCTGTGGAGCAACTCTGCATTCATAGCCTCCATTTTTTGGGGATCTGTGGATAAGAATCTTCAATAACCCCCTCTCTACCTTCTATTAATGGAATCCCTGCCACAGACAGCATTGCCTTTACACGGCCACTATTTTTCTTTCCCTTGTTTCCACCTGCAATCTTGCAGTCTAAAAGCCAGTGAGCAAGTAAGTGGTTATATCTCTTCCCTCTTTTCTTCATCATTGCTTGTCTTATTTCTCAAACAAAGACTTCTGGGGCATGAACCGGAGAAGACTACAAGTGGAATATAGAAAAAGGAAGGGAATAAAAGAGATAAAATGAATTCACACCCCAGTTCCAATTTATATGGCCCCCCTCCACAGATATGGCAGTTCTCTTCTTCAACCTAACCTCTCACCGCACATATAGGGCAATGGAAATGAAGATGGAGGCAATATTTGAGGAGTTACAGCTAAATTAAACAAGTGATTATATTTTGCAATAATATTGTAATACTGTTGTAACATAATTGAAAAAGTTGTAACTGTTGTTAAAATGGAGGGAAGGAGGGAGGGGATGAGACTGATCCATTCTGCTCCTCATATATTTCCTATTACCTTTATAAAAGACCTAAATAGAGCTTCACAAGATTATTACACATGTTGGCCTAGAAAAATGTGGGGATCATGAGCACAGAGAATCCGTAAGGATGTATAAACCTGGTTTTCTTTCAGAAGAAGGAGCCATTCATAAAGCATCTGAATGCTGTGGAAACATGGCAATAAATACATCAGACCATGGAAACACTGGACCTAAAAATGGTGTATTCATTTAAAAATTGTTGACTTCAAATTATTTTTAGAAAAAAAATTAAGAAGTAGTGTGTTAATCATTGAAAGCCCATTAATAAAAAGTTACTTTTGTGTTAAAATAATTTAGTATTACCTAAAATGGCCAAACACTTTAGTATTACTGAAAGTGGCCTAACGTTACCTGCAATTCAAACCACTTATGTGCATACATTTTGAAACCCTGGCTCAATCAGGTGAGAGAGAGAGAGAGAGAGAGAGAGAGAGAGAGAGAGAGAGAGAGAGAGAGAGAGATGTATGTATGTATGTATATATATGTATGTATGTATGTTAGTATTTACATATGGGCTTATTACATAAAAAAAACCTAGGAGATACAGATTTACCATAAATTCTGTGTTAAGTTGTGATTTACTTCAGGAAGTTTTGTTGAGGGAAAAACTTCTAGGATAGTGCACCTACGACAAGGCAGTGTAAATATCGAAAGAGCTGAAGAAAGATGTTGAGATTCGTGAAAAAGCTTCAGAGGAACGGTGTCAAGAAATGAACAGTGGAGGCAAAGTCCCATAAAAAGAGGATTAATTGAATTTTAAAAAAGATGAACCAACAATGAAGGCTGTGTTGGACAATGAAAACCATTGGAGGGGGAATCTCCTTTTAGCATGGGAGTACCAGCTAAACTGAGGTGGAACACAGAACTCTGAGAGAGGGACAACACTACAATAAAACAGGGGGCTGGTTCTCAACTTCTAGACATCAACAGCTATACTATTACAAAACAGCAGATGTCTCTCTAGCAACAATATATTTTATTGAGATGCTGATAAGTGGAAAGAAACAAATATCAAGTACGACTGATGACCAAGGAAAATGCATATTCCAAGAGAATAACTCTCACCTGATCCTTGAATTTGTTGTCTTCCAGATATTCAGTATGGTCTTGGGAATCAGAAGGGGTCTGCTGGTTCACAGCGATGTTTCGATCCACCACAGAAAAAACAGGAATGAGAGGCCGGAGAAATCTGAACTCGCTGCTTAAGGATCCGCCAGTTAAGCAAACATCATACTGGTAGCTCCTGGAAAGTGATCCACTCTGAGAATCTGTACAGTTCTCTGGGATATCAGGCCTGGCAGGGGGAAACTGAGGAGGAGCAGCAATAAAACTGCCTGCAGGATCTTTCCTGCACATTTTGATAGCAATAAAAGAAACAATGCAAAGGAGAAAGACAAAAGAGACAGAAGCCAGGCAAATCACCAGATACATGGTTAAGGTTCCTTCATCTTCATGTTCTTGTTGACGGACATCCACCACCTTCAGATAAGGATCGGAAAAGCCATCCACCAGAAGCATATTGAGTGTGGCAGTGCTGCTCCGGGGAGGAACACCGTTGTCTCTGACCACAATAACAACCCTCTGTTTGTTGGTGTCACGTTCGGTCAGGGGCCTCCTGATTTTCACTTCTCCATTCTGGGCTCCTATGCTGAAAAGACCAGGGTCTGTGGCCTTCAGTAGTTCATAGGAAAGCCAAGAGTTCTGACCAGAATCTCCATCCACAGCCACCACTTTGGTCACCAGGTAACCGGCCTCCGCCATCTTGGGAAGCAGCTCATTGTAGGGGGATGTGCCGTTCTGAAGGGGATACAGGAAGAAGGGAACGTTGTCGTTTTCATCCATGACAATGACACGAACAATCACATCTGAGCTCATAGGAGGAGAACCCCCATCTGTTGCCCTCATTGTGACTTGGAAATCTTTGATTTGTTCATAGTCCAGAGATCGGAGGGCATAGATGTTTCCAGTTTCAGAGTTGATGGAGATGTAAGAAGCCACAGGGCCACTGCCAATGTTCCCGGGCAAAAGAGAGTAGGTCAGTTTGGCATTCTGCCCCATATCCAGATCAACAGCATGGACTGAACCAATTAAGAGTCCTGGAATATTATTTTCCTGTAACCTCATTTTGAATAAAGACTTTTCAAATACTGGAGGGTTGTCATTGACATCTGAGATCTGCACATGAATAATTTCTTTTGAGGTGAGTCTGGGAGACCCAAGGTCTGTGGCTGTGATGGTGACATTATATTCAGAGACTTTCTCTCTATCCAGAGGACTCTGGATCACTAGCTGGTAAAAGTTATTTGCAGTAGGTTTTAATAGAAAAGGCAGGTTCATATCCACAGAGCAGAGAGTTTTGCCATTCTCTCCAGAGTCTTGGTCTGTGACACTGAAGAGGACAACAAGGGTTTCCAGGGGAGAATCCTCCGGCAAAGGACTGTTGATTGATATGACTGAGATTTTGGGGGCATTGTCATTTATGTCCTGAACCTCTACTAGGACCTTGCAGTGCCCAGAAAGACCCCCTCCATCTGTTGCTTTTATGTTCATGGCATAACTGCTTTCTTTTTCATAATCAATTTCTCCCAAAACAGTGATTTCCCCAGACATTTCATTCAAATGAAACAGATTGTTTATTTTTTGAGGCATTCGATGAAAGGAGTAGGTGATCTGAGCATTTGATCCAAAATCCAAATCTCTGGCTTCAACTTTGGACACCAAAGTATCCCGAGTACAGTTTTCCTTTAACTTAACTTTGTATTCTTGTTGAGTGAATTGAGGGGAATTATCATTGATATCTAAAACATTAATACTTATTCGAATTGAGCCTGTTCTCTGGGGTGCTCCTCCATCAACAGCTGTAAGCATCAATACAAAGTGTGGTTCTTTCTCCCTATCTAGGGGTTTCTCCAGGATGAGATCCACATATTTGCTTCCATCAGTATTGCTTTCCACATCCAAACAGAAATGCTCATTGGGACTGAGGGTGTAATTTTGGATACTGTTTTCTCCCAGGTCCTCATCCTGGGCAGATTCCAAGGGGAATCTTTCATCTGGGGGGACATTCTCAGGAATTTCCAACTGGAAATCATCTTTAGAGAATTTGGGAGCATTGTCATTGACATCCTCTATCTTCATTTCAACACTATACATCTTGAGAGGATTTTGGAGCACAATTTGAGAGAGAAGTAAACAAGGTTCAGTCTGACCACACAAAGCCTCTCGATCTATTTTCTCATTGATGAGTAGATTCCCAGATTGAGTATCAAGGCGGAAATACTGTTTTAAGCTTTTGGACACTAGCTGGGCTCTGCGAGCAAAGAGCTCCTCAATCCCCACTTTCAGATCCTTCAGAACATTAGCCACCAGAGACCCCCTTTTCCTCTCTTCAGGCACAGAGTAACGAATGGAAACACAAAACACTTCAGTGACAGTGAGCAAGAACAAAAGATACAGACCTTGTTTGTTCCAGAAGCAATCTTCCATGGTTCAGATCTCTCTCTCCCTCTCTCTCTCTCTCCACCTCTCTCCTTCCTGGGCCAGTTATAAACCTTTTCACTGTCACTCAATGAGAAGCTCTACTGATGGATAAATAAATTTTGTCGTCCAGTTATGATTGCCTTGCTTTTTTAAAATTTTGTTTGTTCATCACAGACAAAAGCTCACATCTTGCTTCAGATACAGCTCTGCTCAGAGCCTCCAATGGATTTCCTCACACTTGAAATACTTGGGTTTCTTTTTTGCATTTGACTATATTGCCACCATGTGGGTGACTTTAGCTATGACAACTCTGTTTATTTTTTCTTGAATGGCAACTCAGAGCATATAAAACTTAATCTGGAAGGCTTAAATTTTCTTTGTAATCATCACTGAGAACAGATTGTTTTGTTAGTAATCCTGCCAAATTATGGAGGATTTTATGAAAATTTTTCTCCAGCTAAGTGAGATATAACGCAGATTTACAGATAGGTTCAGCTCACCTATCAGTCACTTATTTCCAGTCAGGTAAGTTTCATAGATTGGAAAGGGCAGCAAATATTTGTTTTAAAGTTTAAAAGTTAAACACAATTAACACAAAAAGAAGAGTTAAGTACAGAAGGAAGTCAGTGTGGTGTAGTTGTTTGAGTGTTGGAGTATGACTCTAGAGAGCAATGTTTGAATCCCTGTTCAGCAATGGAACCCAATTGGTGGGTTTGGCCAAGTCCCATCCTCTCAGCCTCAGAGGAAGGCAAAGGCAAACCAACTCCTTCTGAATAAATCTTGTGAAGAAAACCCTGGGATAGCTTTGCGTTAGGGTCTCCATAAGTCAGATACTACTTGAAGGCACACAACCGTCAGAGCTGCTCGGCACTGGAATATGCTGCCTCGGAGTGTGGTGGAGTCTCCTTCTTTGGAGGTTTTTGAGCAGAGGCTGGATGGCCATCTGTTGGGAATGCTTTGATGGGTGTTCCTGCAAGGAAGGGGGTTGGACTGGATGGCCCCTGTAGTCTTTTCCAACTATGATTCTATCAACAACAAACAGTAAAATACGGCCATGTCTTATAAACATCAAAAAGGATTATTCCAATATTTTGTATGTAGAGAAGGGAGTTCAATAACAAAAGTATACCAAACATTAGTAAGTTTGCCATTGTTTCCTATTAATGTTCTCAACTGGTGAGTTTTTCAGATAACACTGCATACCAAACCATGCTCTAAAGCTTAAGTTAAATCAAGGATCTTCAGTGCTAGGTTATTTTCAATCTTGCTGAAGACAACAGTAAGGGGATGAGATCTGTATACTACTATTTGCTCCTTTGAAACCAAACAAAACAAACAACAGCAAAAGCACTCCACAATAACCAAAAGTGTGATGAAACTGTTTGTTTGTTTATAATTTTAGACAGGAATTTGAAAACTTTATGCCAAAAACCAGAAACCTCAGGAGAAAATAACTACATGTAAACCAATGGCCCACATAGTGTGGGCCCTCTGTATATTCAGGAGTTCCATTTCAAGAACCCTCGTGTAAAATAAAAAAACATAAATGCTTATGTACCATAATACCTAATAGTGGCAATGTGGCCGAGATGCTTCACCATAGATGCATGCATCTCACCACCATTTTAGGTGTAGGACACGATGCATTTGCATTTGCTTAAAATCACCTATTCAGAGACTGCGAATAAGGAGGGCCCACTGTACTCGACTTCCTAACCAGCATAATGGAAACAATTTATATATGACAATCAGGATAGAGTATGATGCCATCTGTATACCACTTTGAGTGTGTTTTCCTGTTTTGTTGCAAATATTGACTTAAAAATACACATTTTATTCCACAGTGTATCTGCTACAGGGCATGAAATTCTTGGCACTTGTATTGTTTTTATTTTTATATTTTTATTGGCATAGGGGCATGTGTGAGAGCCAGCATGGTGCAGTGGTCTGCATGTTGGACTATGACTATGGCAAGGATTCAATTCCCATAGAAATCCACTGAACTACCCTGGGCACATCACACATACTTTAGCCCCAGAAAACCCCATGATAGGTCCACCATAAGTTGGAAATGACTTGAAGGCACACAACAACAAGAGGGCATGCATCTGGGCTTTCCTGACTTAGAAACTAAAATACCTTGCCTTGCCTTGAGTCATATGAATCTTTACTACGAAGGCCAGGGTGCTGCATTTGCTGCTCTTCCCAAGGCAGCAAAACTTTGCAGGTTGGCCCCGTTCATAGAAAAGTTATCATACAAACAAATGTGCAAAATTGTCACATAAAATATCACACAATTTTGAGAAGATATCATGTGGAAAATCATTATTATATTATGCTAAACTTGGGCAGAAAAGAAAATCAGAATACAAACTTACACTGAAAGAGAAACAGAACAACGACACATAGATATAATTCAAATTCTCAATCAGATTTAATTTAATGTATTATATTTAAGGTAAAATGTTTCGGTATAAACAAATAGCTACATCTAAATAATAAAGATACAGAGCTGTTGCTTCCTATGAACTTCCTTTTTTTCCAAATTTTGATGGCAATAAACACCAGTACAGAAGGAGGAAAAACAGAGAAGGCAGGCAAGCATGTGATCAAATACATAATGGGGATGTGGTCTTCCTCCTCCACCACCTCCTCAGGGATATCCATAATTTTCAATGAAGTGTCAGAAAAGCTATCCACTAGAAAACCTTGTACTGTGGCAAAAATAGACTGTGGAAGATGCCATTGTTTCTAACCAACAGATTTTACATTATTTGTTTATTTATCATTTCATGATATCTTATTTTTTAACTGATTTCAATTTTCTCTGTCATTTTGTGCCCCCAGAATGGTATTGTAGGCTTCACTGCTTGATAGAAAAGTTGAGTTCTGACCAGTCCATGGTCACCACCTTAGCAACCAGGCAGATTCCCTATTCCCCCCTGGAAAATATGCCACTTCAAGGACAGCACTAGTCTGAAGAGGATAAACAATGAAGGAGCAATTGTCATTGTCCTCTTTAAAAAAAAATGAATGTGATAGGAACCACAACTCCAAGATCCCTTTCTCAGTCAACCATAGCCAGTTCAGATCCTGTCAAAGTATATCTGAAGCACAAACTGCTTGCACTGCTTACATTGAGTCTCATTTGCCATTTTACTGTTCTTTCTCCTAGTAGATTCTTTTGGAGCACTTGGCAATCCATTTTTGTTCTCATGATGAATACTGTAGTGTCATCAGCCATTTTGGTCACTTCCCTACTCAGCCTGAATGCCAGGTCATTTATGAGTTAATGAAAAAGCTCCAGTTGCACTACAGATCCCCTGGTCACATCCTACTATTGAAAGAACTGACTACTTATTCCTGTTCTCTGCTTCCTGTTTTAAAACTAGTTTTCAGTCTGTTAGAGAATGTATTCTTCTATCTTATGGCTGTTCAGTTTGCTGAGGAGTGGTACTTTCTCCAAAGCTTTTCGGAAGTCCAAGCAGACAAATGTCTGTTGGATCCCCCTGCCTACATATTTATTGATCCTTTCAAAGAACCCTACAAAGTTATTGAGATTGGATTTAGCTTTGCAGAGGCCATGATGATTCTTTCTAGCAGAGCTTACCCTTCTAATTTAGCGATGGTTTCATCATTAACATTACTTTCCATCATTTTACCTGGAACACAGGTTAAGCTAACTGGCCTATAGTTTCCTGAATCTTCCTTGGATCCCTTTTTAAAAATAGGTGGTGCATTGGCATGCTCCAGATCCATGCTCTAGAGGCTGGTCTTAGAGATATATTACATATTTTAGTGAGAAGATGGGAAATGTACTTTCCTGAGTTCTTAACGAATTCTTGGGTGGGTACCATTTGGCCAGGTAATCTGTTTCTTTGAAATTTGTCTGTGAGGTGTTAAACTTTCTTTCAAGACTATTTGCTTGAGTTCTTCACTCTCTGTTCTGGAAACATCAGTTCCTGTATCTTCCTTAGTGAAGACAGATTAAAAGAATTCATTCAGTTTCTTTGCAATCCTCTTATCTTCCTTCAAAGTTTCTTTAACTTCATTGTTATCCAATAGTCCAACTGCATTCCTTGTCAGCTTCCTGTTCTTGATATATTTAAAGTACTTTTCATTGTTGGCCTTGATGCAGTTTCTGATATGTTCCTCAAAAAAATGTTTGCATCCCTAATTCTACTTTGTGTAACTATATGTTCTTTTAAGTTCACATAATTTGGGAAAAACTTCTAGTGTCTGCAGGAAACTTATTCGTCTGTAATAGCTTTCTTCCCACTGCTCATTAGTCATTATGGCGTCCTTCCTCTTGCATGTCGTACATCCACTGCTGATCTTTGACATGCATTTTAGATGAGTCTGTTATTGTGGTTTTGAGTACAGCCCAAGCATCATGAAGATTTTACACTTTTGACACAATAATTCTACTTACCAAGAAAAAAAATGAGAAAAAATCATTCATAGGTATCCTCAATGTTGATTTGCATTTCATAATGTGTGCTCTCAAACCTAAACAATAAAGTTTGGATACTCTGAGTCATTCATTCATTGTTAGGTTAAAATTATCAAGGTAGCTCAGAGTTATTGGGAAACCTGAGACTCTGTCATGACTAACCTCCCAATTGTATATGCAAATCTTTCTTGCACAGTGGGATTTTAAGTGCTCTCCAAAATGCTTACATTTCTGTTTTCTTGACAGCTAAAATATCTTTAGAAGTCCTTATTCTTTTAAAAATGTAGTGGAGACATAATATCTCAAGATTCTTATTTTGTTAATAGGCAAAGGAGAGCTTGGAATGATAGGAGGGGAATTCCCAACAGCAGTCGCCAACTCATGCTTATGCCTGCAGAAGTGAAGCTTTATTTACAAACATTCAGCCTCTGTGAGTGAACTGAAAGGTCAATCTGTCAATGAAAACCTTCCTAGACAGATCTCCTTACATGTACATACTCATGCGCAGACATACACACACAGGAGAAAAACTATTCCATTAGATTCCATTTCATAATATGATTCCCATAAGCAGTACTTCAGCCTAGAAGCTCAATAAGACATTTAAATTGCGGGGGGGGGGGGGAATGTCATGTGTGGCCTTAGGGTATGGTGAAACCTACTCCATTTTATCCAGTGGTTGTGACATATCAGACTCTGAATCAATTCTACACTGATGACCTCTATCTGTCTGAAGCCCTTGGGCAAGACATCTTCAGCAAGCTATCTCACTGGCTTTTATTAATGGAATGCGTCATCATCAATGTATGCAGGTTAAATGTCTCTAGGTTAAAACAAACCTGCTGGGGAGTAGTCTGAAGAGTGAACTACTTAATATCACTTCAGGAAGGGTATGTCAGGTAGAAGCCAGGAAGATAGGAAGGCAGCAGCATCTGATGCATTATTTTTCAAAAGAAGCTTCTGAAAGCCAGAGTCAAAGTAAACAAGAATATCAGCCAGCAGAAGTAAACAAAAACTAGACAGCAGAAACTACAAGATGTAACAAAGATACAAGACACAAAAAGGTCACTCATAGCAAAGCAGTCAATAAAGGTTCAATAAGCAGGACTTGGCCCACAGAAATCCAAGCAAAGTGAGACAGTTCATTCCCAATACTGAGCATGGTTCAACCAACAAATTATATGTCACTGGTACAAGGAACCTTGCTCCAGTGCCCAAATGCAGGCCACTGAGGCACAGGTCTCCTTGTGAGCAGACCAATGGCCTCACACAGACTGTTTATTCCTGAGGAACCAACTAATGATGAGAAGACCTCTCCTGGAGTACATATGTAGCATGAACCTGTATTTTCCTCTCCTATCATGCAATGGGAGGCAATCCAAGGCCTTCAACTCAGACAGGGCATAGATATACCTCGGCAGGAAATGGGACTTCTTGTACACCAGAGGGCCCATAGTATAGAGGGTTCAAGGAGTCATCATCTGGAGGCTTGGCCTCATACTTGCTGCATAACTCTTCCAGTGGGGATGTGCCTTTTGTTTTCCTTCTCCTGCTGGGCTGTAGAGAGACAGTAGGAGTTGGTGGTGAGGAGTAGGTCCAGGGTGTACTTGCGGAGGATCCTGTGTTGTGGCATGGATCCCTGCCAGCCACTGACCATATTCCTGTAGCTTAAGATCCAAGCTACATTCTGCTTAGGACTCTCTCTCACCCCCCTACCCAAGCTAATACTTTTCAGGCAGTTGAAGAAACATCGACAAGCAGTCAACAAGTTTTATTCTATGTGTTGTGGACAACCAGAGAAGTGAGACCGGCAGTTTCAGAAATGTACTTGCTAATGTAGTTTCAATAAGCCTATACTGTGCCCCAAACACATTTTCCTGAGGAAGGAGGTACTTCTCTGCCGCCATTATGTTTGTGGATTGCCATCTCATAGGACTGCTCCAGGCATGAGCTTAACTGAGCTTTGGGAGGCTGTACTTTTATTAGTAGCTAATAAAATTAACTATTGTTCTCGTAAACCAGTGAACTTAGTAGCCAACTACCTTTTGATCAGAAAAGATGCTTGGGTCAGATTCATTTGGTGCCTTGTCTTGACAAGTTTATAGAGCACTTCTTTATTATGACTTGCACTTTCCATGGTCTCATTCATACACAATTATAGTACTTTGATTCCGCTTAAACTGCTACAGCTCCATCCTATGGAATCCTGATATTTGTAATTTAGGGTGGGATATTCAAAAATCTTAGCCAAAGAGCTCCTCTAGTGCCTCACCAAGCTATAAACTCCAGGCTTCTACAAGATGCGGCTATGGCAGCTAAAGTGGTGTCAAAGTGTTATAATTATGAAATGTGAAAGAGAGAGGTTTCCTAAGCTTCCTCTTATTATGACTAACTGGATGACCTTTAGTCATGACAGCATGAGTAAGCGGGCTCACTGGGCACTTTCACACCACACAGTTTTAGCAGTATGACCCCACTTCAGCTGCCACGGAAACATCCAAGAGCCCTCTGGCTGAAGATTCTAAACACACACACCCAAATGGCAAATCCCACGATTCCATATGATGGAACCATGACAGTTAAAATGGAATCATAGTACTATAATTGCACAGTGTGAATGGGCCTGACATAACCTACTACTTTTACCTGTGATAACATCTTGCTTGGCTGCTTTCTACCAAGAGACACAAACCAAATACTTCAGCCCTTAAAGTTGCACTCAGAGAGAGGATCACTTCATGTGCACACACACACATATAGAGTCACTGGGTCTCCTGGATTCTGGTAATTATAGTCTGATTTACTATAGCTTAGCAAGGTGAGGACATGGATAGTGGTCTCTGAACTCCATTTTTACTTAGAAGGCAGCTAATTTCTCTGGATCCACTTCAGTTTCATGTCATGCGAGCAGCAGCTGTTAACTCCATTGTGAGCAGGGTAGTGAATCCGCTCTGCATTATAATTCAAATGCTAAAAGAGCAAAGTGTTAAACCTCTACCCTCGAGACATGTTCAAGACCTTGGATAGCTTTGAGAAGTTTGGTCTAACGCAGATTCACAATGACATTGATATAGGAGTCATATCAATTAATCAGCACTGTTTGGGGAGAAAAATTGCCTCAGTTCCTTTGATGGACAAACCAACACCAGAAGATGAATAAGAGATGTATGACCCTGTTTATTTTCTTAGACCTTTCACTAGACTTTTATACAGTCAACCAATATAACCTACTACACTGGCTGACAAGTTTAGGGATTGGCAAAACTGATTTCTGGTATTTGATTTGTAGTGCAACTTGGTGGCATTCAGAAGATAATGCTAGGATTGCTGCTCCATTCCATGGGAGTTGTCCTGTAGCATGCTCAAAAGATTTCTCTGATCTCCATGCTCTGGAACATCTACATAAAATTACTGTGTGAAGCCATACAAGGAAACTGAAACTTAATTCACATAGTATGAAGTTGTTGATAATGGACAAACCATATAGACATGAAGTGTTAGGCATGTCTTAGACAGAGTAGCACTTAAGGAGTAGTTTTGCAGCTTGGGAGTACACACAGAGTCAATGCTACTGTGCTGGATTGTCAGATGGCTACTGTGGCCAGGAGATATATTTTTTACATCCTGCTGAACACTTTCCTAGGAGAAAGTCCGACTGAATTCTTATGATGAAAGTATGTATAGGATTTCTTTTCTTTCAAACAAAATATTTCTTGTATTCCAAACAAATGGAACTTTTAAAATGTTGTATTTTAGTGTTTATGGTACACTAGCATGATGTAACAAAAAGCTAAATACTAAAATTTATACATAAAAGAAATCCTTTTTGTCTTTGTCAGGGTATGGACTGTAGATCAAAGGACAACAATGGCAGATATCCTATTAGTGACATACACAGCTATAAAGAAAAGCTACGCCTATATATTGAAGTTTTGTAGTCATTCTAGGAATTTTCTTCCTCTCTCACACAACAACCAAAACCTTCACAGGACTCACTTTCCATTAAGAATTAATGTTTTTTTAACTTTATCGTTACTAACAAGTTGATAAAGTATTACTTAAAATGGTCAGCTGCTACTCTTCCACTAAAAATAGTTTAATATTATTTAAAATGGCCAAACAACCCAATTATCCCACAACTGTCATGGTCAATGTAATTGTCATCATAATGACAAAAATAAGAACTTCGGAAATTGTTTCTAAAATTATCCATTAAGGATAAGGGTTGATTTTAAGCTAAGTAATTGAAAGACCTGACAACTGCATTTTCAAATACCTGTGGCTGTGGGTATGCATCTGGGAACCCTGATCCAATCAGGCGTTTTATACAGATACTTACATATGCATATGTGCCATTTGTAGGTTCATCACATAACAAAATCAGTGCACATACATCTGTTATGTCCCACATACAATACAAAGTGAAGTAAACTGTTATTTATTGCTTGAAGTTTTACGTCAGGAAAAGCTTTTGGGGTAGCAAAGCTAAGGAACAGGAGTTCAAAAAGAAGAAGGGCTGAAGAAAGATACTCAGAAATATGAAAACACTCAAGAGAAAGGGCCTCAGTACATGTGGGGTGGAACAGAATTTTCAGAAAAAGATAAGATATAGAAATAAAAGGATAGATCACCAATGAAGATAGTGCTGGATGATAAAAATACCTTACAGGATAAAATTCCTTAAATGCCCTAATTAATAAGTGATCAAGAATACAGGGAAGAACAAGTCAGCAATGAAATAAAAGGGCAAGCTCCTACATGGATTGCTTAAGAACAAGCAAACTACTCAAAAACACCTGTCTATCTAGCCAATATATTTTACTGACAAAACTAGAGAGAACAATAACCAAATATCAAATGTGACTGATGACCAAGAAAAAGACATTTCTACTGAAATAGCTAAATGACACATGGAGTATTATTTTAAAAAAAAAGATTCTCTCACCTGTTCCTTTGATTTATTGTCCTCCAAGCAATCAGGAGAGTCTTGGGAACCAGAAGAGGTCTTGTTCACTGCGAAATTTGGATCCGCAACAGAAAAAACAGGAATGAAAGGCCGGAGAAATCTGAACTCGCTGCTTAAGGATCCACCGGTTAAACAAACATCATACTGATAACTCCTGGAAAGGGACCCACTCTGAGAATCTGTACAGTTCTCTGGAATATCAGGCCTGGTGGGGGGAAACTGAGGAGGAGCAGCAATAAAACTGCTCCTGGGATCTTTCCCGCACATTTTGATAACAATAAAGGAAACAATGCAAAGGAGAAAGACAAAAGAGACAGAAGCCAGGCAAATCACCAGATACATGGTCAAGGTTCCCTCATCTTCATATTCTTGTTGATGGACATCCACCACCTTGAGATAAGGATCGGAAAAGCCATCCACCAGAAGCATATTGAGAGTTGCAGTGCTGCTTTGGGAAGGGACACCATTGTCTCTGACCACAACAACAAGCTTCTGTTTGTTGGTGTCACGTTCGGTCAGGGGTCTCCTGGTTTTCACTTCTCCATTCTGGGCACCTATGCTGAAAAGACCAGGGTCTGTGGCCTTCAGAAGTTCATAGGAAAGCCAAGAGTTCTGACCAGAATCTCCATCCACAGCCACCACTTTGGTCACCAGGTAACCGGCCTCCGCCATCTTGGGAAGCAGCTCGTTGCAGGGGGATGTGCCGTTCTGAAGGGGATACAGGAAGAAGGGAGCGTTGTCGTTTTCATCCATGACAATGACACGAACAATCACATCTGAGCTCATAGGAGGAGTACCCCCATCTGTTGCCCTCACTGTGACTTGGAAATCTTTGATTTGTTCATAGTCCAGAGATCGGAGGGCATAGATGTTTCCAGTTTCAGAGTTGATGGAGATGTAAGGAGCCACAGGGCCACTGCCAACGTTCCCGGGCAAAAGAGAGTAGGTCAGTTTGGCATTCTGCTCTGTGTCCAGATCAACAGCATGGACTGATCCAATTAACAGTCCTGGAATATTATTTTCTTGTACCTGCATTTCAAACAAAGACTTTTCAAACACTGGAGAGTTGTCATTGATGTCTAAGATCTGTACACGTATAGTTCTTCTTGAGGTCAGTCTGGGAAACCCACGGTCCGTGGCTGTGATGGTGACATTATACTCTTTGACTTTCTCTCTGTCCAGGGGATTTTGGATCAAAAGCTGGTTGTAGTTATTCACAGTAGCCTTTAATGTAAAAGGAAGGTTCAGCTCAATAGAGCAGACAGTTTTGCCATTTTCACCAGAATCTGTATCTTTGACACTGAAGAGGACAACAAGAGTTTCCAGGGGAGAATCCTCTGGCAAAGGGCTGTTGATCGATATGACTGAGATTTCTGGGGCGTTGTCATTCACGTCTTCAACCTCTACCAGGACCTTGCAGTGCCCAGAAAGACCCCCTCCATCTGTTGCTTTGATGCTCATGGCATAGCTCGTTTCCTTTTCATAATCAGTTTCTCCCAAAACAGTGATTTCCCCAGTCATTTCATTCAAATGAAACAAATCAGGTATTTTCTCAGCCACTCGATGGAAGGAGTAGGTGATCTGAGCATTTGAACCAAAATCCAAATCTCTGGCTTCTACTTTGGAGACCAGAGTGCCTTGAGGACTATTTTCCTTTAATCTTACTTTGTACTCAGACTGAGTAAACTGAGGGGAATTATCATTGATATCTAAGACTTTAATATTTATCTGAACTGTCCCTGTTCTCTGTGGTGTCCCTCCATCAACAGCCATAAGTGTTAGGCCAAAATGTTCCTTTTTTTCCCTATCTAGGAGTTTGTCCAGGATGAGATCCACATATTTGCTTCCATCAGTATTGCTTTCCACACTCAAACGGAAATGCTCACTGGGACTGAGGGTGTAATTTTGGATGCTGTTTTCTCCCAAGTCCTCATCTTTGGCAGATTCCAATGGGAATCTTGAATTTGAGGGTACATTCTCAGGAATTTCCAGCTGAAATTCATTTTTAGAGAATTTGGGAGCATTGTCATTTACATCTTCTATCTTCATTTCGATGCTATAGATCTTCAGGGGGGTTTGCAGCACAATTTCACACTCTAATAAGCAAAGCTCACTCTGGCCACACAAAACCTCTCGGTCTATTTTCTCATTTATTAGAAGATTCCCAGAGTGAGTATCAAGGTGGAAATACTGCTCAGAGCTTTTGGACACTAGCTGGACTCTGCGAGCTGAAAGCTCTTCAATTCCCAGTTTCAGATCCTTCAGCACATTAGCTACAAAAGACCCAGCTTTTTTCTCTTCAGGCACAGAGTAACGAATTGAGGCACACAATATTTCAGATATAGAAAGGAACAGCAAAATATACAGACCTTGTTGGAACCTCAAGCAGTCCTCCATTGTTCAGAATTCTCTTCTCTTGTATTTCTTGCCCAAATACTTCCTTCCTTTTGCATGCAGTGATCACCAATACAAGTGATGGGAGAAATATATTTTCTCATGAACAGCTCATTGTTTTGTTTACAGTGAATCTTATCTCTCCATCACAGACAAAACCTAGCTGTCTCTTTGTTTGGCACACCTCTGGTCAGATTCATGTGAACTACTTCACAAATCAAATTTCCCAGTAATGTGTTTGCCTGTATTGCCACCCTGTGGCTGCATGAGGAAGCAACCACAAGACTTCTATATTTCTGACTGAATGGCAGTTCAGTGTTAAAAAACACTGGAATTAACAGGAAAGTGTTAGATTTGCTGTATATCCATTCAGATCAGATTACTTTGCTTCTACTAATTGGACAGCAGATGGTGGGAAATTTGTAAAACTCTGGTGTCTTGGTCAATCTTACGTACAAAATCTACAGATCTCTGACCACATACATACATTATCTTACTCTTTCTAACATGTTTAACCTGTTTTAATGCTATTTGTAAGACACCCTGAGATCTCTTGATATAAGGCAGGGTAATGATTTGAGCACTGGACTACGGATCTGGAGACTAGTGTTCAAATTCCTGTTTGACCATGAAAACCCACTGGGTGACTTTGGCCAAGTTCATACTCTCCTTCATGAAAGAGGAAGACCACGAGTAGAGTGCACAAAGCACCAAGAAGAGCAAGAACTGAAGATAAGGCAAGCCACTGCTCTGTCCTGGAGGGCCTGTTCCAGGAATTGGAAAAGTTGGAGATGTTTGTTGAGTTACAAGCTGGAACTAGCAGTAGTGGTACAGGTTCAAAGCCTGACAACATCATGTGCTGCATAAGCACAACAAGCTGGTACAACAGAGAAGAGGCACTGCAAACCAAGGGCCTCCTGCAGCAGTGAGGACAGCAGCTCTTCCAGTCAGGAAGAAGCAGATATGATGAGTAGGGAGTCAGCCCAGGAGAAGAAAAAAGTCGAGTAAAGGAAGAGTCACAAGGCAGCCAACACATGAGATGACTCATACAGTGCAGAACATCCAATAAGTCTCAGATAAGGATTACCAGGAAAGGACTGATTACTAGAGGGTTGCAGTGCATGTGCCAGGCCTGCCTGCATAGACTTTGGCGGAGGGGAGGCCAGTTGCAGATCCCCAGTTAGTGTAGTGGAAGGGTAGAGAGTCAGTCTGATATCAGTTCATTTACCTTTGAGGATCACAAAGATCTTCCAGGTATCCACTTACTCAGGAGGGTTAGAAAAATAATTCTTGATAGGCAATTTGTGGATGTCTTCTCACTTCTTTGACCTGATGCTGAGGAGGGGCATAAGCTTAAAAGGAGTAAGAAGCCTGAGAAAGAGGAGGCAGTGGGTAATTTCTTTTATAACTGGCTAGGAGGGTAGACTGTGTTAAAAGAGGTGTTTTTGAGCAGGGATGCCACCTTTTTTTTTTTTTTTTTTTTTAATAATCTAAGCCCATGCTTTTCATGCTGTCAGATGTGAAGGACCAGCAAATACCATTTTCTAATGCACCAGGCACTAGCACTCAATTTGTGTCCATTGAGTACAACTGTTTCTCTCTTCCCTGGAATCTTGTCAAGGGCCAACAGCCAATTGTTCAGGGGGTCACCACCAGTTCAAGGACCACCATTACAAGTAGCATTGATCTAGACCATGTGCTTCAGGCACACACTTTGGCAAAGGGATTCAGCCACCACCGAATATGATACAGCTTTTAGGAAGGACATCTATCAGAGGGAGAAAGCACATCTGGACTTACTTAATGACATTAGGAGCAAAAAGGAAACCCCAAATCCCTTTCAGTATGTCCTGGGAGGGGTGGTTAAGAAAAATTCCTGGAGATAGGTGTGCTGGGAATTTAAATCAAAAAACTTGTCAGTGCAGATTTGATCACAACTGTGAGAACTGTCTCAGCCCCCATCTCAGGATCATGTAGCCACTCATCAGCCCTTTTGACCCAGCCAATCAGCTGCCACTCCTGGCACTAGGAGGAAGAGAGTTGCAAGGACTAGTGGTACCACTACCACTTCAACTAACAAGTAGGAATGGACAGCAGGGCCTGGCCAGGGAGCACATACCAATGCACCTTGCTGCATTCCTCCTGCTGCTGGCGCTATAGCCAAGCAGGAAGGCAGCAAGTTAAACCAAGGAGGGTTTCACTAACATTGTTCATATCCTGATCATATACTGTATGCGGCTTATGATTTGGGCAATCCTAAATCACCTGATGTTTATCAGATATGGTAGTCAAGAAGATTGAAAAAGAGTATCCGGCAGGTAGGATTGGTGGGCCATTTACCAGGCCCTTTGTTGACAACCTGAGTCTGCCACCATTAGAAGTGGTTCCCAAGAAATCCCCAGGGAAATTTATATTTATATTTCATCTTTCTTACCTGAAGCGGACATCAGTTAATGATTCCATCCCTCTGGAACATTATTGGGTGAGTTATGCCTCCTTTGACCAAGTAGTTTGCTTGTTACGTGCTTGTGGCACTGAAGTCTTTGTAGCTAAATAGGATTAAGAGTCAGCATTTTGCTTGCTATCAGTATATCTGTACGATTTCTCCTTGCTGGGTTTTAACTCAATGGTTACTACTAGGTAGATAAGGCCATCCCTATGGGGAGAATGGATTCATGTGTGATCTTCAAAACCTTCAGCACATCTTTGTCAAATCTTTGACCAGCACAACATATGAACTTTATTAGAACTCGACTAGATGTGAAACTGGGGAGTGCATTTTCCCCCACAAGTTTCAGATAGCAAAATGGGTGCATCTGCGATGAATACCGGTGCTGCTAGAGCTTATGACAGTGCCTGCAGCAGTAACACTGTATGCTAGGCTTCATGTGAGACCACTTCAACATGGTTCCTTAGTGTCTTCTCTTTGGAATCTGAAAACATTAGTATTAATTTGATTTGACATGACTTCACATTATAACCTCCAGCCAGGAATGCTTTTTCTGTTTCCTTACCATCCATGTTCAATGACAACAGAATTGGATGTATGTTTGAACTTACTGTGTGTCACGGAAGACTCACAGAGGGAGCAAGTATTTTTCATCAAGGCACTGTTGTTGATGATAGTGATGAAAACATTCCACATATTTGAGATCCTTCATCATTGTCATTAGTTCAGGTAGTCACTGATAATTCTGTGAAAGCCTCATTATATCAACAAATAGAGTGGAACTCAGTCAGCAACAGCTCTTACTTTAGTTCTTCAGTTTAGGACATGGTGCCTATACTGACCATTTTTTTCATCTCACTCAGACAGAAATTGTGATGACATAGGTATCGAGTGGTTCTCAAGTGATGTTACACAAGTTGATATTGTACCCCAACATTCCACACTAACTCATCCAGTGGTGCTGTTTTCAGCACATTGATCACTTTGTGACATGGGACAGTGTCCTTTGTCCTGGATTCTGCTCCAAAATGATCAACACTCAGCAAACTTTGGGTGAAAACTTCCTGTTTGAGCTGCATGTTGCAGCCAGAAACAGCCCCACAGACCCAGAAAAGTGTATAAACATGCTGGCAGAGAGTCATACCAATCTTTGTCAGATTATATCTACTTGGAGGCAGCTCCTCATCTACCACCACCACCACCCTGTTTATTTGATGTTTGTGTGTGTGTTTAAGAAAGATCTCTGATGAGCCCAAACCTCTTTCTTTCATACTTCTCCTGTTAGCAATCTTTTAACCACAAATTGCTTAGCCCCAGTTCTTGACAATCAAAAATCGTACACCTCATTGCTACCCAGCTGTGGAATAACAGTCTGGATGTTAGAATCTTTCCCGCCTCAAATATCTATTTCAAGTTAATATTTCTGTGTTCTGCAACAACTGTGTTTTATTAACTATTCGATTTTCCATGTATTGTTTGCAGTGCATGAAATTTTATGGAAAAAGTTGTTGTTTCCCAATATAAGCATCATGATTGATAGATAGATAGATAGATAGATAGATAGATAGATAGATAGACAGACAGACAGACAGACAGACAGATGATATTTTCTGTTTTCAGTAGAATTCTCCCTTTGAAATACTTTTTATGAATGTGGTGACTGAGACCAATCAGAATAGATACACTACTGCCAAAGTTCAAAGATCTCATGGGGGCAGTGATAGACCTGTAAAGATAGTATGGCTACAAGGATATAGAATTGGAATTTACTTTCAGAAACAGGAATAAGTGAATGCTGCAGAAACATGTGTATATATCTGCTAACCCTGGTTAAATACAGATGCATTAAAAAAAACAAGTTTCCATGCATATCTATGGGAACCTTAATTTGTACAGCTACATGAGCCTTTATATATGTGTGTATTCTGCAGCTGCTGCATATACAACACTAAGTTTTAAATGTAACAGCTATAATTACTACATAACATTTTCAATCACATTAGTCAGGAAAAGTTTGGGACAGGGCAGCTAAGGGATGTGAAATCAAGATGTAGGAAGGCTGGATGCAATGGCTTCCAAAAAGAGCCCTGAGAAAATAACAGACGGAAGAAGAAGAGGCCCAGAAAGAGCAGACACAAATTAAAAATGACAGAGGAGCAATGAAAGTAGTAATGGCGGAGGAAGAACCTCCTATTGGCCTCAGAACTCAGTAGTCTTCAGTTACTGAAGAAAACAACTGAGCTTGGGGAAAAGAAGGTCACAAAAAGAACATTGAGAAAGTGAGAAAGAGCCATGTAGATGGAAGAAGTGAGACAAAATTCAATATCTGGATATCACATGTCCATACCATTTGAAAACTGCAAACTTCTCTTGAGCCACTGTATGTTTTAACAACAAAAATCACTGACACAAATGTGAGGAAACAGACATCAGACAAGACTGCACAACTAAGCAAAAACAGCCTTTGCAATATTTTGATTTGCTTTGATTTCCCAAATATAGGGAAGACTCAAAAAGAATAACTTATCATTTATATGATACCAGCAAAATTAAGAGAGAAATACAAAGAGACAACTATTAGATGTGTTTTATCCAGTTTCCCTGGCATATGGTGGACTTAAAATATGAAAGTGTAAATATAGAGAAGTAACAGGTATGATTGATGACCAATGAAAAGATACACCCAATGGTCTGGTTATCCAGCTCTTGGAAAAAAATTTAAAATTCTCTTACCTTTTCCTTTGATTTATTGTCCTCCAAGCAATCAGGAAGGTCTTGGGAACCAGAAAAGATCTTGCTGTTCACTGCGAAATTTGGATCCGCAACAGAAAAAACAGGAATGAAAGGCCGGAGAAATCTGAACTCGCTGCTTAAGGATCCACCAGTTAAACAAACATCGTACTGATAGCTCCTGGAAAGGGACCCACTCTGAGGATCGGTACAGTTCTCGGGAATATCAGGCCTGGCAGGGGGAAACTGAGGAGGAGCAGCAATAAAACTGCCTCTGGGATCTTTCCTGCACATTTTGATAGCAATAAAGGAAACAATGCAAAGTAGAAACACAAAAGAGACAGAAGCCAGACAAATCACCAAATACATGGTCAAGGTTCCCTCATCTTCATGTTCCTTTTGATGGACATCCACCACCTTGAGATAAGGATCAGAAAAACCATCCACTAGAAGCATATTGAGAGTTGCAGTGCTGCTCTGGGGAGGAACACCATTGTCTCTGACCACAACAACAAGCTTCTGTTTGTTGGTCTCACGTTCGGTCAGGGGTCTCCTGGTTTTCACTTCTCCATTGTGGGCTCCTATGCTGAAAAGACCAGGGTCTGTGGCCTTCAGCAGTTCATAGGAAAGCCAAGAGTTCTGACCAGAATCTCCATCCACAGCCACCACTTTGGTCACCAGGTAACCGGCCTCCGCCATCTTGGGAAGCAGCTCACTGCAGGGGGATGTGCCGTTCTGAAGGGGATACAGGAAGAAGGGAGCATTGTCGTTTTCATCTATGACAACAACTTGGACAACAACATCATTGCTCAGAGGAGGAATACCACCATCAGTCGCCCTAACCATGATTTTGAAATCTTTGATTTGCTCATAGTCCAGAGATCGTAGGGCATAGATGTTTCCAGTTTCAGAGTTGATGGAGATGTGAGAGGCTGCAGGGCTAGCACCAACCTCTCCAGGCAAAAGTAAGTAGGTCACTTTGCCATTCTGCTCCATGTCTAGATCAACAGCATGGACTGAGCCAATCAGCAGTCCTGGAATATTATTTTCTTGTACCTGCATCTCAAACAAAGTCTTTTCAAATACTGGAGGATTGTCATTGATATCTGAGATCTGCACAAGAATAATTTTTGTTGAGGTGAGCCTAGAAGACCCACAATCTGTGGCTGTAATGGTGACATTATATTCAGGGACTTTCTCTCTGTCCAAAGGGCTCTGGACCATAAGCTGGTAATAGTTATTCTTGGTGGTTGTTAATAGAAAGGGAAGATTCATTTGAACAGAGCACATAGTTTTGCCATTGTCTCCAGAGTCTTGATCTTTAATAGTGAAGAGAGCAACCACTGTGCTTGGGGGAGAATCCTCTTTGATTATGTTTGTGAGGGATACGACTGAGATTTCTGGGGCATTGTCATTCATGTCCTCAATTTCTACCAGGACCTTGCAGTGCCCAGAAAGGCCCCCTCCATCCGTTGCTTTGATATTCATAGTATAACTGGTTTCTTTTTCATAATCAATTTCCCCCAATACAGTGATATCTCCAGTCATTTCATTCAAATGAAACAGATTATATATTTTTTCAGGCGTTCGATGGAAGGAGTAGGTGATCTGAGCATTTGAACCAAAATCCAAATCTCTAGCTTCAACTCTGCAGACCAAAGTATCCCGAGGACAGTTTTCCTTCAACACTGCTTTGTACTCAGACTGAATAAAGTGAGGGAAGTTATCATTATTGTCCAGAATATTAATATTGATTTGAATTGTGCCTGTTCTTTGGGGTACTCCTCCATCAACAGCTGTGAGTGTCAGGCCAAAATGTGGTTCTTTCTCCCTGTCCAGAGCTTTCTCCAGAATGAGATCCACGTATTTGCTTCCATCAGGATTGCTTTCCACACCCAAACGGAAATGGTCATTGGGGCTGAGGGTGTAGTTTTGGATGCTGTTTTCTCCCAGGTCCACATCTTGAGCAGATTCCAAGGGAAATCTTGTATTTGGGGGAACAAACTCAGGAATATCAAGCTGAAAATCATTTTGAGAAAATCTGGGAGCATTGTCATTTACATCTTCCACATTCACTTCTATAGTATAGAGCTCTAAGGGGTTTTGGAGCATAATTTCACTCTGTAATAAACAAAGCTTACTCTCTCCACACAAACCCTCTCGATCTATTTTCTCATTTATGAGCAGATCACCAGAATGGGTATCAAGCTGAAAATACTGCTTAGAGTTTTTGGACACTAACTGGGCTTTGCGAGCAGAAAGCTCCCCAATCCCCAGGTTCAGATCCTTCAGAACATTAGTCACCAGAGACCCATGTTTTTTCTCTTCAGGCACAGAATAATGAACTGATACACACAGTACATCAGTCACACAGAGGAACAGTAAAAAGCACAAACCTTGTTTGGTTCTGAAATAGTCTTCCATGGTTCAGAACTCTGTCTCTCTTCAGTTCGTGGCCCAGTTATAAAGCTTCTGACTTGTTACCCAATGATCATCCCATTTGATGAAGAAAAATGTTTTGTTCTTCAGTGCTGATTGTATGATTCCTCTGAATGTTATTCATTCATCACTGATCATCTTGCTGCAGATACAACTCTGCTCAGAGCTTCCTGGGAATATTTTCACAGATAAAAAAGATTCTAAGTTCCAAGTGTTTTCCTGTAGTGCCACCATGTGGCTAAGTGAACAAATAACCACCTGAATACCTTGTTTTTCATATGTCGTTCCTCAAAGCACAATAAGCAAGTATTTTTGGAGCCTCTCTCTCTTGAAAGATGACACATTCTGCAAACACAGTCATATACTTCAACACTGTAAAGGTAATTTTTCATAATCAAACATGACATAATTAATAAAACATAATTATGTAATACATTTATTATTTTAATTTGTGTTTGTTGTTAATTGCTGTCAAGTCAACTTTGCCTTACGGTGACTCTATGAAAGAGAAAACTTCAAGTTACCCTATCTTCAACTGCCCTGTTCAGTGTCTTGCAGTCTCAGGGCCATGGCTTCTTTGATTGAGTCTATCCATCTGTAATGTGGACATCCTCTTTTCCTACTGCTGTGCACCTTACCAAACATGATTGTCTTTTCCAGTGAGTCATGTCTTCTCATGATATATCCCAAGTACAACAGACTCATTTTAGATGTTTTGGCTTCTAGGAGAATTTAGATTGATTTGCTCCAGGATCTATTTATTTGTCTATTTATCAGTTCACAGTGTCCACAGAACTCTTCTCCAGCACCACATTTCAAGAGGGTTTTGTTCCTACCAGCTTTCTTCACTGTGCAGGTTTTCCAACCATACATAGAGATAGAAAATATGATGGCCTGGACAATCCTAATGTCACTCTGGCAAGTGATGGGTTGCTCCTCACAGCAATGGGCAGGAATGCTTTTGCTAAGAATCCCATAAACATAATCAGGAGGGCTTTACACTGAGTTATGAAGTGGGGAAGGAAGACAATATTCTTGTGGGCAGGAGTTCATCTAGTGCTGGAGATTATAGGCCAAATGTTATGGACAGAACCACCCAGATGGTACAAGAAACCAACAGTGGGAGAGGAAGAAACTTAAATAAGCAGCTAGCCGGAGTGACCCACGGTCTCAGATGCCTCTACACTAATGCACAGACCATGAGAAATAAACAGAATGAACTTGATCTTGTAGCACAAGAAAATAGGTGTAATAGGCATTGCTAAAACTGGGAAAAGATGAGCCTCATGATTGGAATGTAGCAATAGAGGGATATAACTTATTTCAAAGAAATAGACGAAACAGGAAAGCAAGAGGAAAGCACTATATGTCAAGGACATTTGTACCTAGGAAGAGATCCATGAATGAAATCCTGGAAGCCAGGTTGAGAGCACTGGGTAAAAGTTAAGGGCTACAGAAAAAACAGTGATGCCATTGCTGTTGTAAAAGTCTACTACAAACCCCAAACCAGACTAAATATTCAGGAGGAAGAAATGTAGTAGTAATGGGAGATTTCAACTATCAAATGTCCTGATATCTGTGGGAAATCAAACTCTGCCAAGAACATCAGGTCCAACAAATTCCTCACTTGCCTTGCAGAGTGCATTGTCCAGAAGGTTGAAGAAAGAGGCAACAAGCGGAACAGCTATTGTAGATCTAATCCAAACCAACAGTGGAGTGGAAAAGGCAGAATCCTTAGATGGAGGTGACCATGTTCTCCTGGAGTTTTTTATACAGGGGAAAGGGGAAGCCAAGCATAGTCAGAAATGAATTCTAGACTTTAAGAAAGCTGATTTCAGTATACTTAGGGAAATACTGGGTGTGAACAGGAATACTAAAAGAGAAGGGAGTTCATGATGGGTTGGAGTTTCTTAAAAGTGAGATAATGAAGGCACAATTTCAAACAATTCCGGTGAGGAAGGAAAATGGGAGGTATCTAAAGAATCTGGGTTGGATGTCTTAAGGACTCTCAACAGAACTAAGATTTGAAAGGAAGAAGAAATGGAAAAAAGAACAAGAAATGGAAAAGGGGAGAAATGATCAAAGAGAAATTCAAACAAATGGTCCTGTGGTCACTGCAATCCCTGGTATCTCCTTTTGTGGAGACTGGAATGATTAATGAGAGTTTCCAATCTGTGGGCCATTGTTTTGTTTTCCGTATTTGTTGACAGATCTTAGTAGAACTAGTATGGATTCTGTCTCTGTAGCTTGCAGCAGCTCTATTGGTATGCTGTCTGTTCCTGGTGATTTATTTCTCCTAAGCATTCTGAGTGCAGCTTCCATTTCACTTTCTAAAATTGTGAGATCATTTTCAAATGGTTCTTCCTTGAATGAATCTGCCACTGTTTCATCTCTTTCATATAATTCTTCAGTTTATTGTTTCAACTGTCCTTTTAATTATATTTGGTTATGTAATGTGTTCTTCTGGTGGTCATATGGCATTCCCACTCTTCATTTAAATTTCCCTTTTAATTCTCAGATCTTATAGAAGAGGTCTCTTGTTCTTTTTTTGGTGTCATCTTCTATTTCTCTGCATTGATTATTACAGCAGTTCCCTTGTCCCTGTGCACGAGTCATTTAACAGTTGAATTGAGGGTTTTGACCCTATTTCTGTCACCTTTTACTTTTGCCTCTCATCTGTCCTTAACTGAGGCTTCTCTCTTTTTGATTGCAGATAGTGCCTTTTGCATTCTTCACTGATAGTGTCCCAGGCTTCAGTTAAGAATTTTTCTGGCTAATTAATTCAGCTTAATAGTACAAAACTATTTTTAGATCCTCTTCAATTTCTATAGGGATGTTCTACAGATTGTATTTTAGCACAATGGTTGGTTTATTTTTCTCCTTTAGCTTTACTCTAATTTTTGATATCAGCAGTTCATGTTCTGTGCCACAATCTGCTCCTGGTGTTCTTTTTTCAGACAGAATGAAGCTTCTCCATCTTCTGCTTCCAATTATGTGGGCTATTGGATTTCCGTATCAGCTATCAGGTGATGTCCATGTATATAGCTGCCCCTGATTGCTTGAAGAATATATTTGTGATGAATAAGCTGTTGGTCTTACAAAATTCAGTCAATCAGCCTCCTGCTTTATTTCTTGATGCTAGGCCAAATTCTCCTACAATCTTTGATTTTGATCCATTTCCTATTTTGCCTATGTTTAGTGTGTGATCAATTTCCTCCTGGACTCCAGCTCAGAATCTTTCAATTTCTACTTCTGCCTCTGTAGTTAGAGCATAAAGTTGGAATATGGTTACATTGATGGGTTTTCCCCGAAGTCTTATGGATGTTATTCAATCAGATGTTGTATTGTATCCTTTGACTGCTTTGTCTATATTTCTCCTCACTATTAATGTCATCCCATTTCTTCTTAGGTGCTCAGTTTCTGAGCAAAACACTGAGTAAAACACTAATTATCTGACTCAAAATGACCAATTCCTGTCCACTTTAGATAACTCACTCCACCAATTGCAATGTTTATATGTTCCGTTTGTTTTACTATGGGCCATTCTTCACTACACTGTTCTAGTGCTATTATTCCCCTTTCAACATCCTATGGAATGCTGGGGTTTGTAGTTGGGGGGGACATTTAGAATTCTCGACCGGAGAGCTCTTTGGCCTCAGTAAACTGCAAACCCCAGAATTCCACAGGATGTTGAAAGTGGAATAATAGCACTAGAACGGTTTAGTGCTGAAACACCCTATGTCTAGGTTCCCCAATTCATGCTTCTCACATTTCATGTTCCTACATTAAGTGCTGTGCAGCTTCAGACTTCCATTTCATCTCTGACCATGTCAACAGCTGAATGTCGTTTTGGCTTGAGTCCATTTACAACATTGCGACTCATAGTTGTCCTTTGCTATACCCCAGAAGCTTGCTGAGTGCCTGCCAACCTGCAAGTTTTATCATCTGGCACTATATATATAATATATATATATATATATATATATATATATATATATATATATCATTTTGGATTGTCTCATTATAGGGTTTTCATGGAAAAAGACATTCAAAAAAAGGCTTACTGTGCCTTCTTCTGAGCAGTGCTAACAAGTGTTAGCTACGGTTCCACTGCCATTGTCTCTGAGAGATCATCTGCCAATGTCAACCCCTGTCCCCCAACTACTGCTGCTGCCCAATAGGTGTTCGGCACATTCAGTCTTGCTCCTCAGCAAAATCCCATCTGATATGGGAGACCCTACCAACAGCACTGCTTCCATCAGCATAGCTTCTTGCCTCACAGGAACACATAATCCCCCCTCCATGGAAAGGTAGTGCCATTGGTGGGTTATCAGTGTAGACAAAAAAAAAAAACAAAATGGAATACAAAGACACATTTAAGCACGAACAAAATAAAGAGAAGAAAATCAACAATATTGGGAAGACTACATGATTCCAATCTTCATCTGAAGAGTAATTTCTACTTCCTTTCATATTAAAACACACATAAGAATGCAAAAGTGGCTAAAAGTCCCCTCAAAGCAATGTTTAGGGAGAAATGTGTAAGTCGTTACACTAAAAAGCAATGGTATCTCCAGGCATTATGCCAATTTTAAAAAAAAAAATAGCAAGAAGGTCTGTTCTCCTTCAGCTTGCTCACAGCTTCTTTTATATTTCTCAAACTTCCTTGATTTTCTCCTCATCCGTTTGATTTCTGGTCTTCTGCAAATTGTAAGATATCTATCTCTGAAGCTATTGAAAGCTTGTTTGAAAGCTATGGTGATGTTGTCCTAAAGTGGCAGCATGACATTGGGATACTATAATGGCATTATTCCCTTCCCCATCATATATTTCTATATATATTTATTCTAATTTCTTGGGGCAATTTCCAGATGGTAGGAAACAAGATGCAATTCTCTAAACTCAGCAAAAGACATGAGCAGGAGTACTAAAAAAAAAACCCATGGAGCTAACAGATATCATTTTCCACCTCATTTTTCCCTGCCACTGTTCAGACCAGGCAAAATGTGGCCATGTGACTCTGCTATTTCCACCTCAACTTGTTCTCTACCTGGTCTCTTCAAGAAGTCTTAGCTGTTCAGTAGTCACTTTGTATCAAGCTACCTCGTTCTTTAAAAGACACACAAACTCTTCATGGATTGCTAACTGACAGTAAAGAGTTGAGGTGAAAGGGTAAAGCTGTTGAAACCAGCAAACGTCTCTCCCCAGTAACAACAAAAATCACTGAAACAAACGATTTGATGAAGAGTGTTACCTGTATATGTCAAAAGGAGGGGACACATTTGGATAAACTAATCTGACAGGGAAAGACAGGATGAAATGCAATGAGGTGGCAACAATATGAAATATACTTTGGCACACTAGAAAAACAAATGCTTCCAAACTGACCTACACCAAATTTCTCCAGAATCCAAGCACTTTACTTAGGGTTTAGAAAGTTAAGCAGCCCCAAGGTCAGAAAGTTCCCACAGGCCAAGTTCCATATCATTAAACATGCTGGCAATCAGAAACCCACTTTTCTTCTCTTTAAACAGATAGTTGTAAAATGGGATGAATCTTGCGAACACCACTAAAGAGGAAAATGTATAGATATTTACTACAGGGTTGTTTCTAATGAAAAAGTTTGCTGATTCACCATCTGTCACCTCCCTAATGGTTACACTTTTTGAATGCCCTGTCTCCTGCCAAACCTGGAAATGTAGATTTAGAAAAGAAACAGAACACTCAAATTCCCCAGTAGCGTGCAATGTTATTATGTGTTAGATGTGTCATATGTATTTTCCTTTGTATATGGAGAAGAATAAAGACACCAGGATGCAGAGACGCAAGGAGAAAAGAAAAAAAAATGAATTTTTTTGACTGTCTACTCAGGTCTTCTACCATTCAGGACATCCTGGTTTCCACCTCTTTTAAAAAAGACTTAAACTGAATTGACTACTTCTCAATAAAGATTTGACATGTAAATTTAAAACTTCATTAAAAGATGCAATAGTATTCTCACCTGGCTAATGAAATTATTCTCCTTTGGATGATTAGAGGTTTCTTGGGAACTCACTGAGTTACTTGGATTCTGCTGGATGTTTGGAGGCTCCAAAATAAACACAGGAAAAAGAGGCCTCAGAAACTGGAACTCACTGTTCAGGGAGCCACCTGTTAAACACACCTCATAGTTGTAGGCTTGGGAAAGTGATTCTGCTGTAGAAACTACTTGGTTTTCCTGGGAATTAAGGCCCACAGGGAAATTTGGTGCAGAATTATAGGTTTCCAAGAATTTCCTTTGTTTCTGAATCCTGATGGCAATAAACACCAATACAGAAAGGAGGAAAACAGAGGAGATGGCAGCCAAGCATATGATCAAATACAGAGTCAGGCTGTGGTCTTCTTCCTCTACCATCTCCTCCTTAGGGATATCTGCAATTTTCATGTAAGGGTCAGAGAAGCCATCCACTAACAGAATTCGTAGTGTGGCAGTGGTAGACAGAGATGGATGCCCATTATCTCTAACCACCACAATCAGATTTTGCTTCATGCTGTCTCGTTTATTGACTGGCCTCATGGTTTTGACTTCTCCATTTTGAGCCCCCATGGTGAACAGACCAGGCTCTGTAGCCTTCAGCAGTTGATAGGAGAGCCAGGAATTCTGACCAGAGTCTCTGTCCGCAGCCACCACCTTGATGACCAGTTAGCCAGCCTCAGCTGCCCTGGGCACTAGTTCATTTGAAGAGGAAGAGCTGTTCTGAAATGGGTAGAGGATGAAGGGGGCATTGTCATTTTCATCCATGATATGGACTCAGACAAGAACCTCTGAGCTCAGTGGAGGAGAACCCTTATCCACAGCCTGGATGGTCACATTGAAATCTTTGATTTCCTCATAGTCTAGAGATCGGATGGCATAAAGGTTCCCTGTTTCAGAATTGATGGAGATGTAAGACAATGCAGGTCCATCCCTCACCACCCTAGGCAATAGTGACTTGGGCATTCTGCTCAGTGTCCAGATCAACAGCTTGGATTGAGCCAATGAGAAGGCCCGGAATATTGTTTTCCTGTAACTGCATGTCATAGAAGGACGTTTCAAACACGGAGGGGGGGGTTATCATTGATATCTGAGATCTGAATGGTAATAATCCTCACTGAAGTGAGCCTGGGAAAGCCCCTGTCGGTGGCTGTGATGGTGATGTTATACTCAGGCACTTGTTCTCTGTCCAGAGGCTGTTGAATCACAAGCGGTAATAATTTTCCTCAGTTGCCTTTAGCACAAAGGGCAAGTTTGTCTCAGTGGTGCAGGCAGTTCTGCCATTGTCTCCAGAGTCCCTGTCCATGACACTGAAGAGAGCCACTGCAGTGTGCAAGGGAGAGTCTTCTGGTAAGCGACTGGTGATGGATGTAATGGTGACTTCTGGGGCATTGTCATTGTCATCCTCAACCTCCACAATGACTTCGCAGTAAACAGAGAGGCCTCCTCCATCTATGGCTCTGATAGTCATCTCATATGCAGTATGTTCTTCATAGTCAATTGGCCCTCCAAGGATAAGTTCTCCAGTGTTTTTTTCTAACTTGAACAATCTTAATACTGTATCTGATACCTGGTTGAAAGAATAGGTGATATATGAATAGGAACCAGAATCCTTGTCACTTGCTTCAACTTTGGTGACCAATATATCCAATGGACTGCTCTCCTTTACTTTTACTTTGTAGGTAGATTCACTAAACTGAGGAAAATTATCATTAGCATCCAAAACATCAACAATTATATGTGTTGTTCCAGTTTTCTGTGGGATGCCTCCAACCACTGCTGATAAAACTAGAGAAATCTGTGGATTCACCTCACAGTCTAATTGTTTCCTCAGTATCAGCTCTGCATATTTGCCACCATCACTGTGGGTTTGCACTTCCAACCTAAAATGTTCATTAGAACTGAGTGTATAGTTCTGAACAACATTTTCTCCTTTGTCTGAATCCTGAGCTCTTTCCAAAGGAAATCGGGTATCCTTAGGTACATGCTCAAGTATTTCAAAAAGGATTTGCTTTCTAGTGAATTTGGGGGAATTATCATTCACATCTTCTATCTGAACTTCAATTCTGTGCAGCTGCAGAGGATTTTCCAGCACAATTTCAGAAAGTAGAACACAAGGGTCCTTCTGACCACACAGAGCCTCTCGATTTATTTTATCCTTTAATATCACGTTTCCAGAGTAAGGATCCAGCTGGAAATACTGCTTGGAGCTCTTAGAAACCAGCCTGGCTTTCCGAGCAGACAGTTCCTTGACACCCATTTTCAAATCTTTTAGCACATTAGCCACCACAGACCCACTTCTCCTCTCCTCTGGCACCAAATATAGGATAGACTCACTCATTGCAACATATGCAGACAGATAGAGGAAAAAAGCCAAACTTGCCTGTTGATGATGTCTATTTCCATCCTTCAAGCCTCACCTCCAGTCAGATTTCAAAAACACCAGTTTGTTATTTATAAAGTAGTTGCTGTCTGCCTAGCTTTTTCCTCCCAACACTTGTTAAGATTCAAGCTTGTTGACGATCTGCTGCATTTCTTCCTGAGGTTCCTTTGTCTAATGGCTACAGGACTTAACAGAACTGTTGCTCTCCTCCAGGATAATCTGTTCTGTGTTGTGCAATAGCACCACCTTGTGTCTGGACTATAATTCAGCTCCCATAAAAATGTCCTAGACCTGTCTTGTGCAATAAGAATTAGTATTGTTTAGATTTAGATTTAGATTTCTTTGTAATTCTTTCTTAAACCTCATTTTATATATAAAGCAGATTGTTCCCTCTTATTCTCAAACAAAGAATAATTCTTCATGCAAACTACATAAAGAAACAAAGAAGTAGCATAATTAAGTGAAAACTGTCATAACCTTTAATGCATTTAGATCATACCCTTCATTTTTTTTTCCAGTTTGGCTTATACAATATTCAGTTAAACTAGCCTCATAAAAATGCCTCACACACACACACACACACACACACACACACATAAAGCAACAACAATACTGCTATAAAGTGAAACAAAACAATGCAGCATAAAACAAATGCAAATGCATGTCCATTAAAAAAAAAGTGCAGGTGCCAAGCAAGCATTCCATAAACAAAGTTCCACCACTAAACCAAAACAAAACAAAACAAAAATGCTCTTCTGCTTCTTCTAAATTCTATCTGTCACATTGCATTACCTGTAGGCACCTGGAAAAAAAGCATTAATCAGTTACTTTCATGCTCAGATTGACTGGTATATGGTTTCGAAACACTTCATGTACCCTGATCTTGAACCATGAAAGGATTCAAAGATGAATCCCAGAAATCTGAATTATGCTCAGAAGTTGAGAGCCATAAGGACTGATGGAACATGTCTCCAATTCCCAACCTTCATTAGCAGCTATAACTAACTGTTGTTTCCAGGCAGTCATTAAAGAGCAATCCCACATATAGCACACTATTTGGAAGTTATTAGAGCACATATTACTTAGGCAAGAGTATCTCACTTCAGAAGCCAAAGCTGTCATGCAAGCAAAGGATAGCGGAAAGTAGACTGAAGCGACAAAGCTGGCATCACAAGTCTCATCAGTCTTGAAATGTTTGTGTGAGGGTTCCACCTCCCTTCCTAAGTGAGAAATCTTTGGCCTCTCCTTGGGCTACACATCTGCTGTCCAGACTCTTTGAAGCAGTGAAAAGGACAAGAGCCCACTCTGATATGTAACAAACCTGCAAGTAGGTTAGATAGATTAGGTACAGGGCCTAGACACTCTAAAACACCAGATCCCATTTGATCTTGGAAGCTAAGCAGAGTCAGCTCTGATTAGTACTTGGACAGGAGACCACCAACAAATACTGTAGGCTGCGTTTCAGAAGTAACTGACAAAACCACCTCTGATTATTGCCTAAGAAAACCCTATGGAATTTATGGGATCACCATAAGTCAAAAGGTAACTTGAAGGCATATATATATATACATATACATATATACAGACATGCACAAAAAGCCATATTGTAGTGCGAGTGAAGCCTCTGGAGCACATGTGGCCCCAAACCCATATTTGTAGCACCAATACCCCCAGCACACTTAAAGCCCTAAAAACTCCAATTTTTTCCTGGTATTTTAGGTGACTTTGTGGCTCCAAACTGCCCAAACATATCTAAACTACCACAAAGGTTTCAATTTATCTCCTTCCCCCACCATCAACCACCAAACCTTTAAAAATGGCCACAAACCAGACAAAATGGGGAAAAGATGGAATGTGATATATAATGTGGTGTGACTTCCAGGGAGCCCTGGTGGCGCAGTGGTTAAATGCCAGTACTGCAGCCACAAGGTGGTGAGTTTGATCCTCCTGGGCTCCAGGTTGACTCAGCCTTCCATCTTTCTGCAGGTCAGTAAAATGAGTACCCAGTTTGTTGGGGTCTATTAGCTAACACATTGTAAACTGCTTAGAGAACACTTAGCTCATAAGCAGTATAAAAATACACATGCTATTGCTATTGCTACTGTCAACAAGCTGGTTTAAACCTCCTCCTATGTGCATTTTTGAGATCAAAAAGACTTCAAGTCACATAGGTTCCTTCCTCCTTTTTCCCCTACCCAGCTTTCCCATACATTCAACTGCACGTGCAAAACATGGGTTTCATTAAATTGCATGCAGTATGTGTCACTAGGATGTCTGCTGAACCTTGATAAGATTTCATATTGGCATCGATCTGTGTGCATCACACATGAGTTTGTTCTTGGCTAGAGCTTCTTTGGGAACTTTCATGCCTCCAGGTTTGGCATGAAATGAACAGGAACTGAGTTCTATCTCCAGGAGATTTGCCAGTTCTCTATACTGAAGTCTAGGAATTGCTGTCAAGTTTCCAAAAACCTTGAGCTAATAAAGGCAAGCCGCCATTGTACTGTCAGACCAACCTGCCATCTCAAGAGGTTCAAAAGGAAAGGGGACTTCCAGTTGGAATGGTGGAGTGTGACATTAGTTTTCAGGGAAGCTATCCCTAGGATCAATGTGGTGGTTGCAACTGGAGCCAGTCTAGGACATTTGATACCAGTTGAAATTGTTTCTTGGAGACAAGGGACTCAGAGGATTCCACAGTGGTCAGAATTTCTGATCCAGGCACCAAGGAGACAAGGAACTGGTTCACAGAGGGCTGGGTGGACCAGAAGGGATCTGGAACATCAGATCCTGTTACTTTGCAGTTGTTGCTAAATGGAAGCAATGTTTTTTAATCTCCTGGAATGAACCTGCTTCAGTTAAGAAGGCTCCACAGAGACAGAATATACAAAGCTTTGACAACTAAGTTCTACCAATTGATGTGAGAGGTCAATTTATTTTCTAAGCCTAAAGCTAAAAGTAACTTTGCTGGGGCTGCAGAAGCAGCAGCAGCTACAATAAGAATCTTGATTTAAAGAGACATTGAAAAAGCAAAGACTGGAAAGAAAATTAATTTTAAAAAAAATACAAATACTTTGCATGGGAACCTCATAAGATTCAAGGCCCCAATGGATGAGACAATAACCAGAAATGAACAAACTTTAAACGAACTGCTTCTAACCTTCTGCTAAAGAGAGGGATTGAGAATGAGAGGGGACACCTTGTGAAGGGTGCTGACAGCTAGTTGCAGAAATGGAAAATTTTACTAAAAATTCCTGATTTAATTTGACAGCTGTCAATTACTAAGCGAATGCTAAAATGCAGAGAAAAGCAGCAGAAGTAGTCAAAGCAGTATCAGCAGCAGAAGAAAAAGCAATACAAGCTCAAATAAGAATTTCAGTGGGTCAACCTAGAGAGAGAGAGAGAGAGAGAAAGAGAGAATCAGATGAGCCTGGAGGAGATGACGAAATGAGGGACGACATGTCTCAGAGGAGAGATGATGTAAATCAGACAATAAAACAAGATCAGAAAGTGGAACTGAAGGGACATCCAGTCACATAGTGCCATGACCAACAGCTCAGCATGAAGGCTTTAAGAGCTACTGTTGACTTCTTTTAAAACATCAGAGAACTACTCATAAGAAGACACTGGAACTGAACTCGTCTTTAATTATCCTTCCCAGGGTCAGATTCAAATTGATACTTGGATGTTAAAGTTCCTGAGGCTGATTTGCAAAAAACTAGCTGTAAGTTTTGTTCACTTGGTCCATTTTCTCTTACCTTTAAGAACTTTATAAAGTGGAAGATCATCTGGTAGGGTGAAAGACTGTGTAAAGCTGACAGAGAGCTGGTTAAACTTACAGAAATGGAAGAGAAGAGATGATAAACAGAACAGAAAGAACTTACCATATAAGCAGCGACAAAAAGCAAGGTGTGGTAAAAAGAAACCCATGGTGCTTGCATTTGAATCATGGCTGTCCTGAGCTTTCTTTTTTGGAACTTACCTTTACTGTGTCTTCAACTCAACAAGCAACCCCCACTAAACTTTTTGACAGTATATGATTAACATAATTAACATAGCATTACACTATAAAAGGATCGTTACTGTATTAATTTATATCAACTATACCTCATAGCCTTTTTTCTACACTATCGTAAAGAACATAGGACAACTCACTTATGAAGAGGTGAGATCGCTGTCTTAAACTTCAGTTAAAATACACAAATTGTGACTGTGTGTTAAACTGTGGTTGATCTTTTCTTGCTTTTCTTTCTTGCCTTTGCAACACTGGAATGAATTGACTGCTGAACTCTTTTTTTATTAATTTGTATTGACATTCTAAGACTGAGACTGATTAGAGCATTGAAACATAAATGAAATAGAACCAGGTGAGGGAGGTGAAGAAGAATGGACAATTCTGTAAGATTATACTAGTATTGTATTATACTGCCAAAATATTGAACAGTACTGACTTCTGCACTACAATATAATTTTACTATATATCAAGATATATTATTGTGTTAAGGAAAAAGCTTCTGTAGCAATTTAGTTACCTGGCAAGCCTTAAGGTGAAGGAAGTGGAACTGCTGAGAGTGTATAGATGTAGAAGTGACTTTCTCAAAGATCTCAAACTGTTGATTGCAGTTTGATTGAAGATCAAACTGTTGGTTGGCAAAAAGGTGACTTTTTTACTAGAATTTACAAAGAGATTACCGGATACTCTCAAAATAGAAACCAGGAAAACATTCTGCTATTGGGAGATATGAATGGTGTCATAAATCTGAGCTTTGACAGAACACTTCAGAAAAAGACTAAAACTAATCAAGGCAAACCCCCTAAAAGCTTCTTTACAATGGTGGATAGCCTAGTCTTGCTTGACATATGGACATTTAAAAATGGGGACTCTTAAGGTTTCACTTTCTTTTCAGAAAGACATAAATTGATGTCAAGAATCGATTTATTTTTGGTGTCTAAAGCATAGAAAAGATGGATGTTCTCTCAAAATTATGCTCAGACCATAATCCTGTCCAAAGAGTAAAGGTAGAGATTGAATGATGCGATACTGCAAAAAGAGGAATACATTAAAAAAGCAAAAGAAACAATAAAACAGTACTGTAAAGAGAACATCACCAGAAAGATATCATTGAAATCAGTATGGAATGCTAGTAAGGCAGTCCTCAGAGGTCACTTTATTAAACGGGGTTCTGAACTAAAAAAAAAAAACATTCTGGAAGAAATCATCAAAATAGAGAAGAAATTAAGCAAAAAATTCTCTCAAATAGAAGTACTCTAAAAAAGTTGAAAATCCTTCAAAAACTACTGAAAGAAGAAAACTTCATAGAAATTGAGAATAAGATAAAACAAGCACGTCAAAGATACTTTGAAAATGCAAACAAGCCAAGTAAATTGTTGGCATACAAACTGAGGGAAGAGAATGAGAAGAAATTAGTTTTGGGAATTAAAAAAGGTAACAACATTCTTACTGAACAAGAAGAAATAAAACTGGCTTTTTAGAAGTAATATAAAGATTTATCTAATATGAAACCTTTGGCCCAACACAATTATAATCAGATACAATCTATTTAGACAAGCAAGATATTCCAAAATTTTGTGAAGAACAAAAATGTATCTTAAACTGTCCAACAACGGTAGCTGAGACTGCAGAGGCTATTCAGAAACTGAAACCTGCTAAAGCTTCAGGTATACAGATCTTAATTAGAACTATTATAATTGATCCTGCAATAAGAGGGATGTAAATAAAAAATTATCAGTAAAAGTTGAAAGTATTCGCTGATGATTTGTTTCTGTTCTTGGATGACCCAATGAGAAGTCTGGAAAAATTAACTAAGATATTTATGAATTTGGTGAGATGTCTGGCATTAAAGTTAACAGAGAAAAAACAGCAACAGTGACAAAGAATAGGAAGAAAGAAGAGGAAGAAGAATTAATGAAAATATCAGGTGTTAATACAGTAAAGAAAATCAAATACCTTGGAATTTGAATCTCTAAACAGTATAGTGAATTATTTGACAACAATTATGATAAGAAATGGAAAGAAATTAAGAAAGACCTGGAAAAATGGTCAAAACTACAGTTATCTTTAATAGGAAGATTTGCCACACTGAAAATGAATGTTTTACCAAAAATGATCTTTTTATTCCAGAATTTACCTAAGACTGTCAATGAAAAACCATTTCAGTCATGGCAGAAAGACCTGATGAAACTCATTTGGGCCAGCCAGGAACCAAGAATAAAATGGAAAATCCTTACAGACCTGAAAACCAGAGGAGGTTGCAGCATTCCTGATCTAAAAACTTATTATCAAGGTAGTGGGATCATGGCTAGCTGACTGGGTTACTCTTCAGAATAAGTGAACATTACTGGTAGAGGGAGTAGACCTAAGGTTCAGCTGGCATGCCTATATATGGTACAGAAAGGCTAAAATAGATAAAGAGTTCTCCAATTGCTTTATGAGAAAAGCTGTATTGAAGATTTGGACCAAATATAAGAATTCAACATTTAATGAAATCCCACTTTGGATATCGTCCAGGAGACCTTCTTTGGTAAATGGAAAGATTCATCTGAAGATTGCCTGAGATATGATGATATATTAGAACGTACTTCACAAGAGAAATTCAGAATAAAAAGGAGAGAGGAACTTGAAGCAGAAGGTAAAAAATGTAACTGGTTTCCCTACAGACAATTAATTGAAAGGTTCAAAATGGATCTAAAACTAGAGGTTTTTGAAGCCATGAGCGAAAAAGAAAAGAAAAGAAAGCAATAGTGAAACTTTTCTTTGATAACCCAACTCACCTGACAGCAAAAAATTGCAAGATTTTTCTATTAAGGGAGAGAGAAGGAGAAACAATTAAAGATGCTATGATAAAATGGTCATGTAACATTAGAGAGACTATTCAGTTGGAGCACTGGGAATATAGCTGGAAATTAACACAAAAATTTACTACTGAACAAAATCTGAGACAGAACCATCTGAAGATGTTCCACAGATGGTATCTCACATCGTAAAACTCAACAAGATGTATGGAATAGGAATGGGAAAATGCTGGAAATGTCTTGAGGATACAGGCACAATGTACCATATGTGGTGGATGTGCCAGAAAACTCTGTGTGTATCCAATGACTAAATATAATTACTAGTTTGTGAATGCTGTACCAACAGACACTGTTGCATATTATACAAATGGCCAACAAACCCAATTTTCTTCTCATGCTGGCACTCTACCTTTGCCTGGACTGGCTCAAACACAACTTGACTTACTATTCCATTTTGTTGGTATTTATAGAGATTAGACAGATTCCAAATTTGCCAGTTACTGTCCTTTTGATGCCATATCCAGGAGCATTGCTTTTGGCATTAGTCCTCCTTCTGAGGAAACCTCCATCAGTCCTGACCATTCCTCCTGTAGAGAAATCCATTTTGAAGGCTCCTTCAAAAGAGTTTTCATCAAACCTTGAAGATTAGCAATTGAACTATGAGGCCCTTTCCACACCTTACCATTTTCCATTGTCATCCCATTGTGATCCCGGCACTGCCACTGCTGGAATGAGAATGCAACCTGAACACTCCCCTCAGCACCCAGTGGAAGGGTAGCACGAGGGACATACTCCTTCCTTCCGCAATGCAGCCAGCCACTTTCCCCTGTTGCACCGAGGAAGGAAACACCTAGATCACATTTCTGCTCTTTTTGCATGGCTGCCATGAGTGTTATGTAATTGGGGGGTCATTACTGGATTTTTCCTGGTAATGGAATATCCAACAATTATGATGGCTGGAGACACGTGGGCAGTGGCACCATGATGATGATATGCAAAAGCACAACTTGTGAACTGGTAGCAACACATCTCCATCTCAGGACAGCAACATCACGTGGAAATGGCCTAAGTTTTCTTTCTCTTTGGTTCCTTTCATGCCCTTCTATTAGGCAGTCCTCTTTAAAAGTCCTCTTTAAAAGTTAGAACAAAGTTTTAACAGGCTTGGATGAAACCATTAGGTCCTGAAGTCTTCAATAAAGAAAAATATTTTAACTTGGCACTGGAATGAAACCACTATAGGGACTTAAATACTACAATAATTCAAAATACCTTGGAAAAAAATGAAGGTTTTCATTTGGTGCTAGAAAGTGAGCAATGTGGGTGACAGTCAAAGTTTTCCTTAAGGAGGACAGTTCAGATCTGGGGAAGGGGTCATCACCACCACCACCACCCAAAAACCCATGTTATTGTGTTGACAACTTCTGAACCTCAGAATGAAGGGGACTTGAAAAAGGGTTTCTATGGATGAACTTAATGCATAGTTGGAGGTACAGATAGAAGGAAGTATGCAGTCATTTGCCAAGATTCCAAACTTCATAAGTCAAAACCAGCCCTTTGAGGTCAACCTGTTTTTTAGGTCAAAACTGTCCTGTGCTCCAGTCAGCAAGTGTCTCAGGAAGGAGGTGCTTGGGACGCAAGAACTGTCAGGTAGTTATGCCAGTTTAGGTCAGTCACACATTATCCAGCAGGATGAAGGGAGAAGTGAGAGAGTGGTCATCAGCTGGTCCAGAAGTTGCACAGCAAGTTAGTAGTTCAAGTAAAACCACCAAGGAGTCATAAATAGTAGCCAGTACAAGGTCCATGGAAACATGAAATGCTAAAGAGCACTGCCTGTCACCAAAATAGAAGTTTGTATGCCTTCAGTGAACTGCTGGAGAATTTATAGCCAGATGTTACAAGGTGCTAGGTACGTTAATTAGCCAGTGTCTCCTCCTTCAGTGTCTTTGGGCCCAATCCTCCTACACTTGAGAATGGCTGCACCTTCTCCTCAACCTCCTGTCAGGGAGTCAGGCCTCTTCTGCCTCAGCCCCCAGCTTCTCTGACTCAGATAGACTACCAACACCAGGAGTTGCAAATTCCTGGCATTCCTGACCGTCTGAATCTGTGTCTGAATCTCCCAATTCCAGAGGGTGGATTATGACAAAAAACAGCCCTTTCAATAGACCTCACCAGTGCAGTGATACAAGATGAGTATAATGTGATCTAGTCCCCCTTCGACATCTCAGAGCTGTATTAGTGTTTCCAGACAACTACTTTACAGCAGTTGCAAGCATTTTTCCAGTTTGTCACACTGAAGCAGTAACTACAGTAACCAACTGTTAGTAGATATTATTTGTCATTATGAAAGCCAGCATGGTGTAGTGGTTTGAGCATTGGACAATGACACTGGAGATCAGAGTCTGAATCCCTGCTCAGCCATGGAAACACACTGAGTGACTTGGGCAAGTCACACTCTCTGAGCCACAGAGGAACACCAAAGCAAACTCCCTCTGAACTTATCTTGCCAAGAACATCCTGTGAAATGCAGGTTATCATGAGCTCTTTGCAACTCAATATTCGGTGCTTTTCACAGATGCCAGTTTCAAAGCACACCTTCAGTCTGGAGATAAAAACTGGACTGGTACTTTGTATCCCTTGACCAATGTCCAGAGTGGTGGGAGGGTGGATAATCCTTACAGCTCAGAGATGTGGTGTTATGGGATGTCATCGTCAGCAGATGCAAAACTCAATTTATTTCTATTCATTTCTTCCAGTAAGCTGCATCTGCAGCACTAATTGCAAACATTTGCTACCAAAGATGAAATTTTGCACATCCAGATTGAGACATTCTTTAGAAATTGTAGTCCTGGGCTGAATATTTTTATTGCTACATCCACATCAAATAATTTTTTTCAATGAGAAATGATATTATGTTTGTGAGATTTCGGTAATATCTTAGCCTTTTTCATTGCAGAAAACCAAAATAGAACTGTTATTTGCATCTTGACTTTGTCCTTGTAGTGCATGGTTACTTTCAGAATCCACTGAAAAATAACTGAATTATACAGAATGTTTAAAGACTTTTACGCATGTCTACCTATTTGTTCCATTCTGATCATAACTTTCTCAACCAGAAGCTTCCTTGCAGCAAGGCCTCTCTTTGGGAACAAAATGCAGGAGGGCATGAAAGTCACAGGCAGGTGCCAAAACATTTTGCATTGCTCAAGAGGAATACACACTTGAACCAGTTATTTCCCAAAGAACAGCAGAACGTGGTTCCTAAACCTTGCAGTATTTGCATTTAAGCTGAAGTAGTTCTGCTCTCATGAATGGAAGTGCAAGAACTTTGATGTTACTACAATGGAGCACATGCCGTTTGACACGAGATCAGCTGATAGAAAAGAACATAATTTCTAGATATCCAGTTATGTGCCTATGTTCCTGTTAATGCCATCTAATTCTTAGATTTCCAGTGATTTTTTTTTTTTTGTAAAATGTAGATATTTTCATCACATTACTATTTATACACCATTTCCAAACGCTGCTGGTGCACACACTGACAGTGCCTCTAAGATCTTCAATTTTTCATTTTCATTTGCGTTCTCTCCTTTCTTACTTCCTTGAATTCAGCTTCATGGATATATTCTGTTCTATATTAAGAGCAAAAAGTTTTCCTGTGGAATTTTGATTTATTGGCTTGATATTCTCCCTCTTTCTGTCTCATTCTCAGGCTAGGATTGTGCTTCCATTTTTCTCCACTTCTGCATGGCAGTTCAGATTGCAAATACGACCTTTCTTGATCATTTTTTTTTCTTGTGTGACTTCTTGCATGACTATTCAAACACTGAATGTGCTATACAAATTGCAGAGGTTTCCAATTCTATCTGCAATCAAAATGCTTCATTATAAATAATCCAAGAAGATTTTTCCTTATATCTTCAGTGTTTTTTATTTCTAATTCTCTGCATATTTTAAAATTTATAGTATTTACTTATCTTGAAATAGCCTTGCATTTTATTTCCAATCATCTGCACATGTTTCATGATGAAGACTGCAAAAGTCCAGGCAGCAATCCTCCAAAATGTTTCAGGATCTAAAAGAAATCATCAGAGAGAAAGTGAACTATACAGAGACAGGGGGGAAAAACAAGTCCTTACCATTTCTGAGAGGATTGTTTTCCTTCTGATGACAAAGTCAGATTCTCTTCATGATGCACAGTGGACTTGAGATTCTTCTGAAATGGAATGTAATTAAACAGGCAGGATTTGAGCTGCAAGCTCCAGTCGCCATTTTCCAACCATCTCTTCTGTCTTTCCGCAAATTCTTTGCTCATCCTTGACTCAGTGCTGACCAGCAGTGACACAGAATGGCTGAAACTGGAATTGCACATGTGTCAGGCAAAGTTGCAAATACATATGCCTCTGCACAAAGAAAGCAGATGATTTCAGCAAGCTTTCTCCTTATGTCAGAATCTGAGAATTCGGCTTATTATTGTAAACTGTCCTGTGATCTCTTGATATGTGGTGGGGTATAAATATATTAATAAATAAATTTAAATAAATAAATATTTTTTGACAAGCTCAGTGAACATGTAAATATTTTAGGTAGACATGTTGTCCAAGGAAGGAAGAAACAGAAAAATAGCTATAGGGTAATACTTCTGTTGGGATCAGCTAAGGCATCACAAAGTAGTATGCAAGCATTCAAGCTCTCTAAAGTTTTCCTCACACTCTTCAAGGTTTGTCTCTCCTCTTTAATCTTTTCACTTTCCTAGATGCTGCTCTTCTCTCACAAGGATGTTAAGTTCTGTTGATGCATGTTTTTTAAATTTTAAATGTCTTATTGCTATTTACAGTCATAGTTCTTCATATTTTTTTCTTAAATCCAAAGTTGCTTATAAAGGTATTTTTAAAAGGTAACATAAATGGAGTGAGGAAATGAAAGGGCAAGACGGTTCATCACTTTTAAAACCATGGAATTTCCTGCCCTGGTCATGATAACCATGGCAGGAAATGCATTGCCATCCCCCTCACTCCCGATGCTATCTTCTCTCTTGGTATCAAAGTAGACGAATTATCTATATCAGTGGCCATTTCCCCACAAGACTGTTATAGCGCTATGATTCCACTTGCAACATCCTATGGAATCCTGGGGTTTGCAGTTTTGGGAGGGGCCGGCTGGCCCCTCCCAAAACTGCAAACCCCAGGATTCCATAGGATGTTGCAAGTGGAATCATAGCGCTATAACAGTCTTGTGCAGAAATGGCCAGTGATTGGCCTGATCCTGGGTTATGGAGGTTCTTTTAATGCAGTGGATCCAAAGCCACCTCCAGCCTACTCCAAGAATGTCCTGTGCAATAATGTACTACCACTATCCCCACCAATAATAATTCTGCATTCATGGAACATTCTCTCGGTCTGCCAGAGCTGCCGAGCAGTGATATCCTAAGGGATGTGGGGCATTTTGCCCTGGATGCAGAAAAATGAAGTGGTGCCATGGTGGCTCTTCATTTTCCTCCCCCTCACAGAAGCACCAGAACAGAGAGGAAGGGATCAACTGTGAGGAATGCCAACTGTGAAGGAGACACAACCTGCCTTATGCCAAGCCTGTTTCCCCACTCCTCGCTCCCTCCCTCCCTCTCTGCTTCGCTTGGAATTTCCTTGATTAAGGCAGAAAAGGAGTGTGGTGAGGGTAGGCACCATCTTTTTTCTTTCTTTTGAAAATGAAAACACTGGCCCTCAAAGAGGTAGCCCTGCTCCTCTATTGCAACAGAAGGAAAAAGAAAGGGGGTAGGAATCTAGCAGCTCCTTTAAGACTAACAGGCATATATTTTAGCAGGAGCTCTTGTGGGTATTCCTATCTATGGGGCAGACAGGAATGTAGGACTGGAAGAATTTATTTTAAAAAGTGGAAATAAAATATGGGGAGTGGGTGGCATTAAAGGGGAAATAGCTCTTTCACACTGGATTCTTATTTACATTGAATTTGAATGTGTGTGTATGCCTGAATGTATCCTTACACAAAGGAAAACAGACTTTTCAAAGACTTGGTTATGTTGGTCTGTTGCAGGACAAATGACAAAAGAATCATGTGGTAGATAAGTTTTATTTGACATTATCTTTCATTGACAATATACCTTCCAACATTCATCCTCAAAGAAGTAGCCCTGCTCCTCTATTGCAACAGAAGGAAAAAGAAACGGGGTAGGAATCTAGCAGCTCCTTTAAGACTAATAGGCTTATATTTTAGCAGGAGGTCTTGTGGGTATCAATCCATTCCTTCAGATGCAATGACTGAGGAAGTGGATTGATATCCTTAGAAGCTCATGCAAAAATATTAGTCCGTCTTAAAGAGGCTGCAGATTCCCATTTCCCCCTCCACTATCCTTTTTCTTTTTCATTCGTCCTCAAATGTGAGTTATAATTTTCCTTCTTCAGTGCATTTTCCCCCCAGCAGAATGGTGAGTGCAGTGGAGATTTTAAATGGGGGTGGTGGTGGATGGAATTGTCAAAGGCTCATCCTGTATGGTACCCATATGATCAGATTTGCCAGATTAAATCCAGATTGTAGGTATTATACACAGTACCTGTCAGGACCATTACCTGGTCTGGATTCTAAGCTTTTGTCCAAAAAAAAAAAAAAAAGTGGGAGGGAAGGAAGTCCCTAGCCCATCTGGAAGGAGAGACAGACTGCAAAAAACAAAGAGCCATCTAGTCTTGAGTGGGTGAGGAACTTGCTTTTCTTATCTTTTGTTAGCTTGCTTTTTGTTATAAACCTTTAAATTAATGAGTCTTTGAAGTAAATTAGGCCAGCAGATTCCTTTCCCTACTGACCTCTGAAATCAGTCAGAAGAAGGAGATTACACCAGCATAAAGACAACTGAAATAGGACAAAAGCCAGTTCAGCCAGCCCAAGAGGCTTCTGGCTATTCCTATCCTACCTGCAGCCAGCACAGCTTTGAGTTAATACTGTTCTCTTCCATGCCCTACTCTAATAGCTCTAATTCAAAACAGCAGCTATGGGGCAGAAAGGAATGTAGGACTGGAAGAATTTATTTTAAAAAGTGGAAATAAAATATGGGGGGTAGGAAGCATTAAAGGGGAAACAGTCTTTCACATTGGATTCTTACTTGCGTTGAATTTGGATGTGTGTGTATGCATATACGTTTCCTTACACAAAGGAAAGCAGACTTTTCAGAGACTTGGTTGTGTTGGTCTGTTGTAGAAAAAAATGACAAAAGAATCATGTGGTAGATCAACAAGCTTTATTTATTATCTTTCATTGACAACGCACCTTCCAGCTGTCCTACTACTTGACATGGAAGTAGAGATACCCTAACCATCATATTCACCAGCCACAGAAGATGCCACAAACCACAAAAATTCTATAGAAACTACTTTTTTTTAAACCTATTCTAGGCAAAACACCCAGAAAATGGTCAGGGATACCAACTGTTCATGGAACCAAGGACATCAAATTCAGCAGATGCAGAAGACTAGATGGGAGTGATGCCACAAACCACAGAAATAACTTTTTATTACCCAAGCAAAATATCTGTGTTCTGGAAATTAGCTCACCATACCTAGAATGACAGCCATGCTTACCAATCTCACCAGTTGTAGAAGAATAAATGTGAGGGATGCAACAGGCCAGGAAAAAAAACATAGGAATCAGAGCCAAAGTCGGTATTCTAGAACAAGACGAAAAATGTCAGCTTTCCAGGCAACCATGACTGGATGGCCACAAGGAGGTGGTTCCTGTGGCTTTTTGCATCACAGCCATCTAAACTTGTGTTTAGGTAGGTGTGATGTTACATTTCTCCCAGAACATATAGAGTCAACCCTCCATATCCACAGATTCTGTATCTATGGATTAAACCATCCACAGCTTGGAAATATTTTTAAAAAGTCAACTCCAAAAAGCAAACCTTGATTTTGCCATTTTATATAAGGGATGCCATTTTACTGTGCCACTGTATATAATAGGGGGTCCTGGAATCAAACCCTAGCAGAAACTGAGGACCCACTGTATGTTGTGTATAAATTAAAGCAGTAAGGTAATGGAATGCAAACTTGCAAAAATTACAAATAGACTACGTAACTGGAAGCAGCAGATGGAGAAGCTCCATTCTCTCTGCAAAAGAAGGACAAGAAGCAAATTGTGTCACAGTCCATGAACTGTTAATATCAAAAATCAGAGTAAAGCTAATTACTCTAATGAAGAACACCACGGCCCTTTCCTCACAAGGGAGCTTTGCAGCTGTGGGGCCGAGATGGCAGCGGTTGGCTGGTCGTGCTTCTGCACAACATCGTCACTATTCCACCACCATTTTGCCCCCAGGCAACACACACACACGGTATTTGCAAAATGAAAAAAATCCATTTTACACCTACCATCGTGCGGTGCTGCTGCCCTTCCCAGCTGTGCAGAAGGGCGGAAGCGTGCTGGTGACACCTCCCTCCCCAGAGCAGCAATGGCAAGTGTCTGGCTGCACTGAGGAAGGAAAGAGATGGGGCCAGTGTGCTCCCCTGTGCCTTGACCCGGTGGGGTGCAGAGGGGAGCATTCCTGGCACGCTCCCCTCCCTGCTGGGGCTGCAACAGAAGACTTGCTGGAGCCCCGTTGTGCAGAAATGGCCTAAATCAACTGGCATGCAACCTGAAAAACATCCAGGTAGAATTTAAAGACCATGTACAACAGTTAAGGACAGACAAGAAGCAAAAGAAAACACTGGTAGAAATAGGGTCAGAATCCTCAATGTAACTGTTCAGCAACTTGCGCACAGGGACAAAGAGAGCTACTGTAATAATCAATGCAGTGAAACAGAAAATGATAAGAAAAAATGATAGAACAAGAGACCTCCTCTGTAAGATCTGCAAAATCAAAGGGAAATTCAAACCAAGAGTGGAGATGATACGTAAGCAGCAGGCAAATGCACTACATGATTAAGAAGAAAGAAAAAGATGATGGAAACAATAAATTGAAAAATTATATACAAGAGGTGAAGCGACGACAGATTCATTAAAGGAAGAACCATTTGAAGACAAAGCCACAATTTTAGAAAGTGAAGTAGAAGCTGCACTCAAAGCACTTGGGAGAAATAAATCACCAGGGACTGATGGCATGCCAATAGTGCCCGCTCAAGATATAGAGATAGAATCTGTTGAAGTTCTAGCTAAAATCTGAGGAGGAGGTAGTGATTTAACAAAAAACATCAATAAGAGTTTTAGAAATTCAGGGTGCTCTGTGAAAGAGGTTGCAACCTTCCAAGATCTGATGGGAAGACTATGTAGCCCCCTACCATTGGCAGATGCTCACCTCTGTTCTACTGGGACTTTTGGGCCATGAATTGCTTAGAACATCTATGGTAAATCTCCCCTATATCTCATCCTTGAACAAATAACTTTGCCAATTATAAGGAAACCTAAATCTTTCCACTGCCACTTGACAGGTCTGGTGATAACAAGGCAACCTTTTCATGCCGCAATTGTCCTTGTTGTCTATCAAGCTGTATTTCTTCAGAGTAGAGTGGAGATCTAAGAGGGCTTGGCTGAATGAGGGAGTTCTTGCTAACTGAGATAGGGAAACAGTGATCTCGTAAGTGCTGGGATCTGCTACAATCTTGGTAAAAATCTGAGAGACAGATGTAACCCTTAATGGCATGGCACAATACTGATGGCATGGAACATAGATTCCTGCTATAGTGTAAGACTGATAGGTATTAGCAGTGCCTCATGTGGACAGGGACATATAGGTAAGATCTGATAACTTCACTTTAGAACAGAAAATTGCATTGAATTGTTCTGCCTTCAAGCCTCCATTTTAAATTTCTTCTGCTTCAAAAACTTGTTGAGATCCTCTTCCTTGGATCAGATCTGGCTCATAGCACAACCCAGATCAGGAGGTCTTTGGCTTCTCCTCAACCTTCTGCCTTTCTGTGGCCTCCCATGGCTTCCTTGATACCTTTTTCCAGCTGCCTCTTACTCTCATTCAATGACTTATGATATTTCTCACTTTGCATTTCCTAATGGAAAATGAAGGGTGATTGGAAACATGCGGACCCTTCTGCACTTGTCTACTTCAGCTTTTGGCCTATCAAGGAACTGCCATGCCAGTCCAATACAGATGTTGCCTGTTTTGAATGATGGACAACAAGATGCTAATACAGGTCAGGTCATAACTCTGGGTCCTTCCTGTGGGCATACTTAACAGGATAATCTCTTTAGAGGGGAAAAAAATCCTAAAAGTATCTGCCTCAAATTGTAATACCTCAGCAAGATTTGGCTTTCAAGTTTTATACTGCATCATATTCTCTGTCTTCTCCTGACTTTTCCAAAATGGACACCCCCAGCAGGTAGCCCTCCAGTCTGTGTTTGAAGACATCCAGAGAAATAGACTGTTACTTGGTCATACAGCCCTACTCCACGATATAGTATAATTGGCAAATATCATTTAACTGGCATGAAATGTAAATTATATATTGACTTGGCTGTCAAGCCATGCTCGTGGAAATGTTACCCCACCTACATGCTATGTCCTGAGGATCATAATTATTTTATATCAAACATGGTGAGCCATAGAGATCTACTGGAAGGACATGTAGGCAGTAGAGCTATGGATACATATCAAAGGGTAGCCCTGTTTTCTGTCACACATCCTAGGTGAATCTCGCGAATGGTTCTCACAGGCCATTTGAATGGATTTTCAGCAATAATAGTGCCAACAGGAGGCAAGAGGTATCTGGGATCAAATTAACATTTCAAACAGCCAGGAATGTTACACTTTAGAGGCATGCATCCCCGGATGAGAAACTCATCTTGCAGGAAACTACAAAGATGCCTGGCTGTATTTTCTTTGAACTACAAAGCTGAGATCCATCTTCATAAAAATGCAGCCATATGGTCCCCAGGACATTTTTTTTTTTTAGCTGTGTTCAGCACTATAACTAGGACCCCTTTTTCTCCTCCATTTCGGAGTTTTCCTAGACTTGCAAACAATGCCTCTGCCAGTGGAAAAACTCCCGTCAGCTCCTCTCTGAGGCTGAGTTGGGCTTTTCGCTTGTCTTTTTCCCAGCCAAAGACTTCTGGATTGTACAGTATTACCCCTAAACCCTCATGTCTCTCTCTCTCTTAATTTTCATCTCTTTCTAAATTTCTATAGTCTTGTATGCTTGTGGGAGTGAGTGCAGCTGAGTGATTGTATGGATTTTAACATCTATGTCAATAAAATACTTAAATTTGAACAGTTAGCCTGATTCTCTGTGATACAACTCCGTAAAGCTGGGCTCAAGATCCCTAATTACCCTGCCCTCTTTGCATTGGTATAGCAGTGTTCATAGCTAATTTTCCTCACAAGTGATAATTTTTACAGCTGTTGGGAATCCCCCTAAGGGACCCCTAGCAAGCAGGGTAACAGAAAGAGGACTGGCTGAATGTGAAGCTAAGTCAGATGAGACCTCAGGGTATGGACAGGTCATTATCAAGGAAGCTCTGGTGATAATGGACTTGCAAATGTCCCTAAACAACTCAACCTTTGAAAACAATAGCGCCTCTGATTGTCTTCAACCTGCTTCCCCTTCCCACCAAATTTCTCGTTTGTTTCCTTACCTGCCCAGCCATTCATGATTCCCGTTAGTGCTTTGTCACCTAATGCTAAAGCCATTAGCTTGTTCCAGACCCCACTGTTTACTCTGCCAGAGACCCATTAACACCTCCCCCCTCAGGGCAGAAACAGGTATTTAAACCCTGGCTTTGAACCAGATAAGTCGCAGTACTCTGGACATAGGTGATCACTCTGCTGCTCCAGTTCCCATTCTGGTACTACCCTCAGACCCTTAGTTTGAACCACATTGCTTCATCTCTTCTCTGCAGGATAGGTAAATATCACCCACTTCGTCCTAGTTTCTCACTATCCAACTTTTCCTCCCTTTTCCTTCAGTTAGCCTGGCATGATTGCAAGACTACTTGGATCTTGTGTGCATGTGATCGTTAATTCCCCCAATAAACAAAACTTTCTTTGGATCTCTCACTGGTGTCCCTGCATTAGTACTGATATACACAGGTATAAAAAGTCCTGCTAGGTTACCTTCCTCCCACAGGCCTCCCCCTTGAGCTAATATTCCCCACTGTTTCACAGAGAAGCTGGCATCATGTTGGATCTCTGAGTCACTGATCTTTTGGAGTAACAAGACCCCACCACCTCTCTAGGTAATTGGTTTCATTGCTGAACCATTCTTATTGTCAAGACGTTCCTTCTAATGTTCAATCTATCCTCCTGTAACTAAAAGCCATTAGATTTGGTGTGCGTGCGCGTCCATACGTGTGTGCGTGTGTGCTGTGTGCCTTCAAGTAATTTCTGACTTACAGTGATGCTGAGGCAAACCTATGATGGGATTTTCTTGGCAAGATTTGTTCAGAGTGGGTTGTTATGAGCTTCCTCTGAGACTTAGGCCATTTCTGCACTAGACTGTTATAGTGCTATTATTCCACTTTCAACATCCTATGGAATCCTGGGGTTTGCAGTTTAGGGAGGGACCTTTGAGGATTCCATAGGATGTTGAAAGTGGAATAATAGCACTATAACAGTCTAGTGTGGAAATGTCCTTAGAGAGTGTGACTTGCCTCTCGTCACCCTTGGTGTACAGTCATCCAGGCTCAACAAACATACTGTACAAGTGAAGAAAAGAGCAACTAAAATGATCCAGGAAATGGAGCAGCCGTCCTGTGAGCAAGGACCAATTTGGCATTTACAAGAAAGATATGTAAGGAGGACTGTGGCAAGATTTTAAAAAACTTTTTATAGTACAACGGAAGTAGGAGGAGGTACTTTCCTCCTTCTTTTGTAATTTTAGAAACTGGAATTGTCTAATGAAGCTGAGTTGTGGAAAATTCAAGTCAGATAAAAGAAAAGGCTTCTTCACAACGTTTAGTTATGCTAAGCAATGCTTCACAATGTTTGAAAAAGTTACTTTTTGGACTCTAACTCTCAGAATACCCTAACTAGCCTAGTGATAAAGTCCAAAAAAGTGACTTTTCCAAGGTTTTCTTATGCTATGTAATTTATAACACAACTGTGGTACTGTCAGTTTAGATAATTTTTTAAAAGATACAGGTAAATTTGTAGATACTAAGTATCCACAAATCAACTATTATTTGTTATACTGGCTATATTTTACCTCCGGATCTTGGTATGCTTGGAGAAAAAATGGGAAAAGCTTAAGTTTCTAATGTCCTGCTTGTGAGACTCCCATAGTCATTTGGTTATCGACTGAGGAGTAAAGAATGCTAGATTAGACAGCCCTGCTGTCTGATCCAGTAGAGCTTTTCTTGCAGTGTGACAATCTTTTCCAACTCTAAGACAAAACTATCACAGGGTTTCCTTGGTAAGATTTATTCAGAGGGGTTTGCTTTTGCCTTCTTCTGAGGCTGAGAGAGTGTGACTTGCCCAAGGTCACACGGTGGGTTTCCATAGTCAAGTGGTCTCCTGAGTCACAGTCAAATGCTCAAACCACTATACTGTGTTGGCTCTTTTAACGATCTTAGTTTCCAGTAAAAATTGTTGTTGATGTTATGTGCCTTCAAGTCACTTCCAACTTATGGCAATCCTAAGGTGGACCTATTACAGGGTTTTGTAGGGCTGAGAGTGTGTGATGCACCCAAAGTCATCCAGGGAGTTTCCATGACCAAGCAGGGAATTGAACACTGGTCTCCAGGGTCGTAGTCCAATGCTCAAATCACTTCATTATGCCAGCTCTCTCCAATAAACATATATTTGTTTTAAAACTTTCAAGACGTTTCTAACTGCTGCATAAGAAATGCCTATCTAAAAACTGCTTTTACAAGATTATATCTCTACATTTCATGTATTTACCCAGTTCATTTATTTCCAGTTTTAAAAAATCTGTAAAAATTAAGTCCTCCTTTAAGCCACCAGAGGGCAGACTTTCCACTCTATGCAGCCTACCTGACATCATCAGTAGAGTCAAGGGATTTGGGAACTCCATTTCTGAATGATAAAAAGGCTGTTAGGGGTTAAATTAGGGAAGATGGAATATATGTAAAGAGAGGAGAAAGATTGTGCACGACAGTGAGTAACAATTGCTTTTTCCCTCTTTTTTGTTGCAGCAAAGGGTTGCTTGCAATCAGAAAGCTTACAAAATATAACACGTGTGGAAATCTGTAAAGCAGAAAACATCCAGCTGAGAAACAGGAGTGTGACCAGAATGTGATGTTACAAAAGAAACAAGTCACCTTAAAGGAGGTGTGGAAAACTGTGGCACTCCAGAGTTTTTTTTCCCTACAGTTCTCTGAACAGAATAACCAATTGTGAGTGATTATCAGAGCTGAAGTTCAAAAATATTTAATTGTTCACAGGGTCCACCTCTTCCTAAATGTTTTCAGACTAGCTCCAGAAGGCAGGTGAGGAACTGTGGGAAAAGGTGCAACTCCCCAGCTAGAAACAAAGACTTTAAAAATCTGTCCCCCGCCACCCAGAATCAGATTTCAGATGTTTACATTCTAAAAATGGTCATCTGGTCATCAATCAATGGTTATGAATTTCAGATCCAGTTCACTGTTTCAATGAAGCAGTGGTGTTCAGGTTCCAGATCAAGAGGGCAAAGTAAGGATTGATGGGATATGCTGAAGAACTAGCCTTAAATCCACAAAGCCTGCTAAGCCTCAAGTCACGTGTTTCAACTCCATCCTTCTCCAGCACAGCAACGATAAGAGGCCTCTTCACTACACAACTGTAACCCCAGGGAAAGGCATTGAGAATTCTCAGCCAGAAAGCTCTTGTGCCTTCCAAACTACAAATCCCAGAATTGCACAGGATGCAACTATGGTAGTTAAAGTAGAATCATAATGCTATATAGTGGGAAAAGCCTCCAGCTCAGTAACACTTTCATCCCCGAGAATTCACTTAAATACTAGATACTATTTCAAGTTATGCAAAATTTTCCCTTCAGACAGACAGAACAACCTGTGTTGGGCAAAGGATTTCCAAGTTATACCAGCTCACACTGCTCGTAGTTATTCAAGTCTGTCCTTAGCCCTAACTGGCTATAATTGGCAATCCATGTCATGATCCTATCATTTATTTGGAGTTATATTTGCAAGTTTTAAGACCATATTTCTATCATCCATTCTAATCTGCATTCAAAAGCTAGTGTGCTTTAGTACACAAAAATATATAACATTGAAAGCCATTTCTATACCAAAGGAAACCCAAAACTGCAGTATGATAGTTTGATGACAGCTCTTCTTCTTTCAGTGTTAGTTAAGGAAGTCAAACTGACCCCACCAAAAAACCCATAAACATATATAAGGAAGAGGTGGGGCTAGTACAGAGTCCATGAACTATGAGTCCTAGTATGGCCATTTCTGCACTAGACGGTTATACTGCTCTTATTCCACTTTCAACATCCTATGGAGTCCTGGGGTTTGCAAGCCCCCTCCCTAAACTGCAAACCCCAGGATTCCATAGGATGTTGAAGTGGAATAGTAGCACTATAATAGTCTAATGCACAAATGGCCTATGACTAGAGGAAGCAGTTAGAGGAACAGAACCCTTTGCTGGTGCAACTGGTCCTTTCTGTTACCAGGAGAAATTATTGTGCAAAGCACTGAACAGCTGGGCCACATAACAATTGTGAGGTCACCCCCCCCCATCTTTTTCATCATTCTGGCAATCACTTTCCCTTTCAGAAGTAGGTTTCTAGTTTTGTTTTGGCTTTTATTTTTTTAAAAACACAAATTGATTAGCCTTTTAAAAGGTCACTGTAAAAATGCTTAAGACTGTGGTCATACCCGCATTTATTTGGAAATTGCTTTCAACGCAGCAGAATGTACTTCTGAAACATGCATAAGATTGCATGCCACAAAGATAAAGATGTGGGAAGCTGGAGGGTAAAGGATAGAAAATGTACATGGATTTGTAAGTTTTTTTGTTTTGCCCGGATTCTGATGTTTCTTCCTGCTTTACTTCTTGAGGGGGCAACGGTACAACTCTAAAGTAGCTTTCACCACATGATCTGTTTCACAGGCAGGTTCATATAAACAGAGATTATAGAGCTTAGCTTTTTGGCTAGGGTTACTGGGTCATCTTGGCTCGTGTCTCTACTCTTGTTTTCATTCTGCTGTTTCAAATTTGAGGTCGGTAGCCAAGTTCCCTGAAGTCCATCTTTCATATTATATAAGAAAGAAAAATTATATGAACTCTGGCATACTAAAACCTTTTGTAACATGTAGGGGTTATTTTAAAATGTTTTCTTTGTTTATTTCATTTACTGCAATGGGGTTTTGTGGCTGCTTTTGTTAATATATCAACTTTTTGTTAACTGTGATCAGGGTGCAGCACAGATACTTCTCAGTCAAGCTACGCAACAGATATATCTTTTGTTATCCATTTACGGAAATGTGTGGACAGAAGCTGGCAGTAGGGGCGAGGGTGTGCTCAGTGGCCCAGCCAGGTCTCTTCCATGGAGGTATTTAATGTGAAACTGAGATACTGTCAAAAGTGAAAACTTTCACTTATTTCCTCTTATACCCAAGGAGGCAGAGAGGAGCAGAAATTCGTGGCTTCCCATGGTTTGTCTGCAATTAATCTAAACCAGGTTAAGATTAGCGTGTGTTTCAAGTGGCCATCTCACAACGGATATTCCTACGATAGGCTTTCTCCATGAGAAAATGGTGGCAATGCAAAAGAATTACTGAAGAAGAAGACAGAGGGAGATTGGATGAACTTGGAACAAAAGTGGTCCATTTTTTTTCCAGCAATACTTGTAGCAGGAACCCAGTATAGGGAACAACTCCTATCGTGACATTGCACTGACGTACAATAAAAAAAGACAGTGCTGAGCTGTTGTCCCATATTCAAGTCTCTGCCCAGCACCTTCTTAGCTCAAGTCAATGAACTGGATCACACTGGACACTTGAGTTCCCTTTCGTCTTAGCAGTAACAGTTACCATAAGGCCTCTGCCATTGCCTCTGAGCCAATCTATTTATCAGCTCCCTGCAACATCCACAGTTGCTCAGGAAAGTGGAACAGGAAGTTTGGAGAACTGGGGGATAGGTCCTCTGGATTGTCCCTCAAAAACTGCCACAAAGGCCCTGTGCTTTCTCCCACATTAAGAATGAATGGGGAACTGAAGTCTAATGTTTCTCAAGAATGTTCAGGGGAAATAAGCTAATTGCAGGGAGACATGGTCAGTCAGGGAGACATGGTCGGCTAGTTTAGAACTTGTGCTCTACTTACTTCCACTGACAAATACTCAAACAAGACTAGTAGTAGCAAATAAATTTTCTCCTGTAATGCCCAGAGTAATCATGGGGCTTTTCAGTTGAGTACTTGCAACAAGTAGCAAACTACTGAATTTGCTCTGAATGAGCTCATTAATATGGGCACATGTGAGAGCACCTGACACCTACAGCTAAATGTGCCAACCAGAATCTAATGTAGACCACTTCTTCACAACAATTTGCCCTAAAAGACTGATTCAAAACAACACTTTTAGACTCTTAGATTTTGTTTCCTAATTATGCTTCAGTTAATAATTTTCTGACACTTAAAACAGACATTTTGTAATACTTTTAAATGATGTACAAATCCTAGATTTATAACATTTTGTTTGGCTGCTATTTTATCTGCTCCTCTAGTATCAGTTTCAGAGGAGTGCATTTAAAATTGTGTGGAATAACTCCAGTGCAGCATACTGATGCCCTTGTGTCAATAAAAAGCTGAAAGGAAATTAAATATGAGGAAAGAAAGTTAAATAACCATAGTTGCAGGGGCGAGATTACAGGATAAAGTACCAAACCTAAAAGAGATTCAGCAAGAAGGGAATAAGTAACAAACATACAAGCATCAGAATTAGAGCAACGTAATGAAATAGCTTAGTGCGGAAAAAAAAATTGTAGGCAATACGTATAGGAGAGAAAGGTATACTTACTCAGATATGCTCACAAAGAAAGCTCGCACTTGAATTCTCCCTTTGAGTAATTGTCACCTGGAAGAAAATCTGGATAGAAAGGTATCACAATATATGACATTATTTGCCCTTGGCTTTCTGATATTTATTTTCCTCATTTTGCTCTCCAAAACAAATATCCAGATACCAATATTATCAGTGTGATGTACTTTTTGTTTTCTATTTCTGTTTCATCCCCGTACATAGTGAGGTTCTGCTTTCCTTCCCTCTTTCTCTACCATCTGTTAACTCTGCTGGTCGTGGGGAAATGCTGGAAGGGAGGCCACGCCTTTGAAGGAGGCACTAAGCCACCGTTGGGTACTGTTGGTAAGGCAGAGCCTGAAGCACACACACACTGATGCTTCTCGGCCTTTTGGCTAAGATCAAATATGTAAAAGAAATATAAAAAGCTGGTTCAACTGGCTTATTCAAGTGCAGAAAAGTGGAATTTATTGTTCATGTTGTTTTAAACAAAGCAACTGAAATTCTGTTGGTCGTATTGGTCATATATACAGGTATAATTGGCTTAAGTCTAGACTGACCATGTCTCCCTGTATGAACCTGCCCAGGCCCAGAGATCCTCAAAAGACACTTTACTCTCAGTACAACCACCTTCACAGGCACAGCTGGTGGGGATTTGGGATAGGGCCTTCTTGGTGGCTGCCCCTAGGCTCTGGAGCTTTCTTCCCAAACAAGCCAGAATAGCCCCTTCTTGCTGTCCCCTTTTTTAAATTTTTAATTCCAACTGATGGTTTTAAAAGAAAGGGCTTTTGAGAGTGCTCTACTGCTTTTATTAAAGCTTTTTTTTCTTTTATTAAAGCATTTTCAAGCTTTTTAAATTCTTTTTAAGGTGTGTTGAAATAGTTTTAATACTGTGAATAACCTAATATTGACTGTTATATGTCTTTAGCTATATTGTGCATGTTTAAAATTGTTGGACACCCAGTTATGAGGAAAAAGAGAGGGTACAAATAAAGTTTACTGTATTTCAAATTACATTACCTTTGTGTATGTCCTTTTCAATTGTTGCAGACAGAGATAGCCAGCACCTCTGATGCCTTTCCACGCCGCCTACTTCTGTGCATACACACACCCCACAGCCATTTAGCAGCTGAGGAAGGAGTTGCACGGCCAGGCAGCGTCCAGCTACATTTCTACAGGTGGATGCATGAAGAAGCAACCGTCCCCAGGGACTTCCCAGGGGTCTAGGAGGAGGACGCAATCTTTATGCAGGAAGCCAGACAGGACAGCAGAAGATAAGCTGACTGAATTCTTTTTCCCTTTATTCATTTCTAATGGTATAGGGGAAATACCCTGGCTTGAATTATTGTTTCCAAGGGGGGAGAATTAGGAACTAAGGCAAACTGTAGTGACAAGAGAAATTCATGACTTTATTGACAAGATACGAACAAACAAATCACAGTGGCGTAGCTTGGAGTGCGCAGGGGGGAGGGGCAGGGACGTGGCCGTGTCACATGGGGGCGTGGCCACGTTGCATGGGGCATGGCTGTGGCACATGGGGGTGGAGCTATGGAGCCTGGGGGAGGGCAGGCAAGGACCAGTGGGGGCTGCAACGCCCCCCAAAAATTGCCCCCAAGGGGCCGCCACCCTCATTGCCCCCCCATCCCTACACCACTGACAAATCAGCATGATCCGGATGGTGTCCATCCAAGAATTCTTTAACAACTCAAAAGTGACATTTCTGATCTTCTCACTGAAATGCGTAACACATCCTTAGAATCACACTCTGTCCCATAGAAAGAAGGGAGGGGGGATGTAAGAGAGATCCAGGGAACTATAGGTTGATTAGGTTAATGTCTGTTCCAGATAAACTGTTGGAAAGCCCACCTTTCTACCATAAAGGGTGCTCCAGGCAGCGTTCTTAGTATGAATAGGACAAAAAAAAAATTACAAACTTATAGAAGCATTAGGAAATCTTTCACGTCTAGATGGTGTAGAAGAAAATATAGTTGGTTTATGCTTCAGCCGTAATGGTGGAAAACTATTAATTCCAGAGTTCAGACACTGATGTTTTGTTTGTGGTTTTGGTTCTGTTTTATATTATTTGGGGCAGTCAAAGAGATGAATGGAATGGGACAAAAAGGACAATTTGTCCAATTTAACAGAGATTAGAGCTTTTCCAAGGGACTTTTGCTTTTTTTTCTTATTGTGATGACAGATGTTTTCTTTTCATTTTCCTGGATATTTATGGGCATGTAGAATTTAGGCTGACATTAAATGATAAGGAGTTGAAGAATTAAAATCGAGAAGGAAAAACAATAAGAGGATGTTATATAGTGTTCAATTTGTGTAGATAGCACGGGGGTGGGGTGCTCCATTAGAATGAATAGATGCTTTCCCCTGTATTCACAAGCACGCACGCACCCTACTGGAACTCAGCCAACTGTTAGCGCACAGAAAATATGCAACTGGATGTGCCTCACACATATTAATCTGTCTGGCCTTCTGTTTGCCAAGACAGGCTACATCTTCAGAACACAAGGTCTGGGGAGGAGCAAGGCACACACAAGTTGTAAATGTACCAGGTGAAATTATGGAACACCTTTCTGACTTAGATGGCATGCAAGTTAAGTGAGGTGGCTTTAAAATGTCATTTTCATGCTTTGTGGAGTATGAGTTTAGTAAGCCGCTTAAACTCTTCCCTAAGCACAAGTTTTGCTGGGTTTTTAAAAACTGTTGAAATGGATTGTGCTTCTACTTAATTTCTACAGTCTGCTTCAAACAGATGATATTAGAAGAAGCCAAAACATCCTTTTTTAAAAAAATTAAACATTTAATCTGATTAGAATTTGTTTACCATGAAAATATACCTATAGTAATATAATACAACAATTAGTACTATATCTTAATATAATATTATTTTAATTAATTAATTAATCAAGGAGCCAGAATATTTCATCAGTGGGTGGCTGATGAAGCAAACATGTCAAATAGGTCATGCAAGTCAGTAGCAAATTACATCAGTTATGAAGAGAATGAATTACTTCCATGCAAACGTAGAATCTGCTACTCATACAATTCTTGTCCAGTATCTAAATGTTGCATGTGGTTCTCTTTTGAACCACCAGAGGGCATTCTTTGCACTCTGCTTTCCTTTCTGCATCAGAAGGAAGGAACCTTCAATGGAGTCATAACCTCCATTTTCAAATGAGAGAAAAACATCATGAACTCTTAACAAATTCTGGGTGAAAATCTGCATTTTGCATCACATCTGAGGGCTGCAGTCCCATCCATATGCTAACTTGAGAGTAAGTCCTGACAAATTCAGCAGGATTTGCTTCTCAGCAAACGCAGCTACACACAAAATCAGACCATTAATGCTAGGGTGTTTTGATCATTTACTCTCTGAATGACGGCTTTTGTCTGTATTCACTCATCTTAGTAGAAAATATGGTTTTGTCAACCAAAAGTGTATAGTTTTTTTGTGTAACACAATGCAACCATGATATATAAAGCAAACCAGCTTGTATGAACTGTGGCATGTAAGATGATGGCAAAAGACACATTGAGTTGTCATGAATTCACAAGAGCATATTTACAAAGAGAATATGAGCTTCAAACCAAACTAGATTTAGTAGGGAAGTGGGTAGGCCAAATAGAAAACAATATTTTTCAGTTTATCTCTGAATGTGGCAAGACAGGGTAGTAAAGGTGTAACGGATTTTTAATACCAGCTTTGCTTCAGTGGCTGTCAAACGTATGGGCTTTGCAGATTCATAGCTTGGGTCCTGTGGATTTAAAGGGCATAGCAACAAATGCTCTTTATTCTTAAGGAATCCACATTGCTTACTAATGATCCTCATAATCTAAGTGAAGAGTCTTCTGACAGTGATGGATGAACAGTCAGACAGATAAACAGCAATCTGAATATACAGCTTTGCCATCTCACTAAATTTTTTAAGCAGAGGACATTCAAATGATATGGCACAGCTTTTTGACAGGGGGGAAAAATGCCAGAAAACTACATATGTTAGTCTTATTCTCTTGATTTTGTCATTTACACATTTTCGTATCTGCCGCAGACTGCTTGCAACTGACAACAAGTTTGATTTGGATGTATCCTGCAGTAAAACTATTCCTCTTCTACAAGTGGAATTGTATCAAGCACCGTCCAGGTCCGTATCTAACATCACAGCTTCTTGATGAGTTATGACAACCACCATTTTTTTCATTTCTGTGAACCCACCCATTTTAGATTTAAAGACTTGAAACTGGGCGCTCCAATTTGGAAAACCACTAAGAAGAACAGTATTTTAAAAAATTAAGTTCCTGGCTTAATACTGAAAAACTGCCTACCTCTTGTTTGCTGTACACACATGACATTTTTCTCATACATCACAGGTTTGTGGGGAGGGGGTGGGCTGTGATATTTGCAGAGATCCAAAAGAGAACACAAATGGCCATCTCTAGGACCAAGACTTAAAAACAAAAATCTTGTTGCAGGCAGTTCTTGCTTTCTCCACTCAAGCTGGTACCTGACAAAGGTCACGTTAGCCTCCCGCTGCATAGCAGACCGGGCCAATGCTGACCAATGAATCCACTCCAGGATTGAGTTCTAGCTGTAAAATGTTTATCTTAAAATTCAGGCCATTTCTGCACTAGACTATTATAGCACTATTATTCCACTTTCAACATCCTATGGAATGCTGGGGTTGCAGTTTAAGGAGGGACCTCTAAGGCCCCTCCCTAAACTGCAAACCCCAGGATTCCATAGGATGTTGAAAGTGGAATAATCGCACTGTGACAGTCTAGTGCGGAAATGGCCTCAGATCCACCACCCCACTGACATGGGAGCCACTAACTGCCACTGGATGCCTGTCCCTCTGCTTTGACTGCCTAAACTATTTCTAAATGTTTAACTGGAGTTGTGAGTTATTGCAATGCTAGAATTTTGGGGCTGAGGGAGGGTTTCATTTGGGGAAGCAGAGTTCTTATTTGGGAAGGCAATGCCAAAAAATTGTTTTGTTTTGTTTTGTTTATGTTCTCTCTGCACACACCCTTGTTGATCTTAGATTTTAGAAACAATGGAGGGGTTTCATGTTTCCCTATCTGCACACTACCTTCCCAATTTGGACTGCAGGTGCTTGCTCCTGAGTAGGTCAGAAAACATCTTCCAGCTGCATGGTATGGATTTAACATAGAGGGTGGGATAACTGAGAAAGAATAGGGCTGGTTGTCCACTCTTTCCAATTTACTCTGTTATGTGCATTATCAGAATTTTCTGTTCATATAAAAGTAAAAAAAAAAAAGTGCACTGCCAGATTAGAACCATGGTGTATATGCAAAAGATATTGGTTGTCACAAACAATTAGATCACAAGGCTGGCATCAACCTTGACTCATTAGGGAAAGAGCCTTTTCATGCCATGACTCGAACTTCTTACTGCACAGGCCTCAGTCTACTGACTGTCATAAATAAAAGCTTCAACCTTGCATTACTTTCTAGTGGAGAGCTTGTTTTTATGTATCACTGAACCCAGTGCTGAGTTGGCAGCAAAACCTCAGACTAAGAGCTTAGTATCCAGCAGAGCATTTACTGGTAAGTCCCCATATTAAATTTTGCATGAATCTGAAGCATGGTTTCCTGGCCGTAATCAGATTGAGAGAAGATTCAGAATTCATTGCAGAGGAAGCTGCATTTGCAAAAGCCTACCGGTCTGCGTTATTAAAACAAGAAGTGACTGGCTGCTCTCACAAAATGTGGGGAAAAACCTGGAGATGCCTCCGGTGAGATTGGGAAAGATCTAGGATTGTAGAATGCTGTTCCCCATAGCTGATGAAATTTGTAAAACCTATATTATTAATTTTTTTTGTATATAATTTTATTGAAGTTTTACTCAAAATAAAAATCCCCCCTCCCCGCTTCCGAGCATCATTTTTCCAGTTGAGTTTGTGTTTACATCCCATTTATACATTTTTTCTATTCTAAGATTGTAAAACCTATATTATTGAGGTACCTCATGGAAATTCATGACTGACTATAGGGAGTTTTGGTCCACCGCAGTACTCTGCTTCCACAATCTAATTATCTTGACCATTTTTATCAATATTGCTGTGATGTAGGATGCAGGTGTGACACTAAACCAAATCTGGGGGACTGAGCCTCGTTTCCTGACAAAAATACCAAACAAGATCGCATATTGACAGTCAAACAAGAGTTAGCTAATGAGATATCAAAGTGTGATATCAGATGTGGAATGCTGAATATGTGGTAAGCTAGGGAATGAGGGATTCGAGTTTTCTGAAGCATGAAGATACAAATCAGTAATTTTTTTAAAAAAAAAATTCTACAAAGACGTACAGAAAATAAAGTCATTTTCAGTGGTCTTCCAATTCGCTATCTTTGGAAATCTGCCAAATCCAAATCCACTGCTGGTGTTCCCCTGTGGATGGGAGGCAGGAATGTGCAGGGAAGTGAAGATCTTTCTTCCTCCTTGCTCCTGGGCAAAGGGCCAGGGAACGGGAGAGGGAGAATGGGGAGACAAGCGGGCACCTCGCAAATAATCCAATTCCCAAAAGGTGAAACCCACGAATGCAGGGAGAGAACTGTACACTGTTACAGTGCTATTATTCCACTTTCAGCTTCCTGTAGAATTCTGAGGTTTGAGGTTTACTGAGGCCAAATTGCTGAGAATTCTAAATGCCCCTCCCTAAACTGCAAACCCCAGGATTCCATAGGATGTTGGGACTGCTTAAAAATAAAAAACAAGAATAATGCCAGAAATCCAACAAAACCCACGACAAGTAAGCAATAAAACATATGAAATAGCAGAGCAGAAAATTCATGGAAAAATGACTATCAGTGCTTAAAACAGACTCGTTCAAATATGCAAAAGAGTTAATACTTGTAAAGCTCACCAGAAGAAGAAGAAGAAGAAGAAGGTAGACTCTTTTAGAGTCTCTTACAACCAACACACCAAAGAATTTTTAATAGGCCTTCTCCTTTGTTGTCTCTTGCATGATCTCTGAAGATCATGGCACACTGCAATAGGGTACGAATTCTGACTTGATTTATTTTGTTGCAATAAATAAGAAACTGACGGGGAGAGGGATTCTCATCAACATGAACTGCTGAGAGATGGTTGGTCTTGGATAAAATATTTATGTTTCCATTATTGTTCTTTTCCACATTTCTGTGATATATGCAATATTAGAAAATACAAACATTTCTGTCTAAATGTAAAAGTAGTCACCTTGGATAGGTTGTTTTTGGTTTTGTGGTCAATCACGCTGTTCTGTTGTGCTTTCTGTGCATGAGTTTCAAGAATGGAGAGAAAAAAGACACCAGTTTTATGCAGAGACAGGAATTTTGCACAAAGTCAATTTTGGACAAATTGCAGAAAGTCTGGCCAACCCCAGCCCAGTGTTCTGGCACTTTTCCGCACTGCACTGTTATAGTGCTATCATTCCACTTTCAACATAATGTGGAATCCTGGGTGACCTTGGGCAAGTCACAGTCTCTCATCCTCAGAAAAAAAGTAAAGGCAACAAGTCTTGCCAAGAAAATCCTCACAACAGGTTCACCCTAGGGTTGTCGTAAGTCAATTTTCAAAGTGGGGAGACATGATGGCTAGAAAGAACCTCCCTATGTCAGCAGCACTTTATTGTTGAGTGCCTTCAGGTTAATTCTGTCTTATGACAACCCTATCGTAAACCTATCACAGGAAACTGGCAAGATTTGTTCAGTGGGGGTTGCCTTTGCCTACCTCTGAAGCTGAGAGAATGTGACTTTCCCAAAGTCACCCAGTGTCTGAGCAGGGATTTGAATCCAAGTCTCTAGAACCCATAAATAAATAAATAAATAAATTTAAATAACCATTTGATTATTTAAATCTAAATTTAAATATTTAAAACTTAAGTTAAGCCTTGTGAGTCCCCAGCAACAAATGATATTTGTAGGGGGACTCTGGTAAAGAAAAGGTTAAAAACTATTGTTTTAAACTATTTTAAAGTATTGCTGTTGCTCAACTTCTGTTGTTATTCACCTTTTTTTTAATTTATGAGACTTGGTGGGGTCCCCCCCCCCGTGCTTCAATTTAATCTATGTTAGGACCTCCATTGGATGCCATTTTGGAAGAAAGGGGGAATATAAATAAAGGATGGAATCTCATTAGGGACATACTATTGTGTAATGGAAGGTCACACACATGTATGCCTTCTTTTGAACAGATTGCAAGGGGTTATTCAGTAGCATTTCCCCCAGCAACTTTTTTGGTCATTTCATGATGTTAGAAGGGAATAGGAGGGGAGAGGGATGTGTTCCAGCAGGGGGAACGGCTTTCCATCCACGCTGCAGTTTTGGAGAAAGAACGAGAAACAATGAGCTCATTTCTCTTCTCCCTTTGTCAAGTAAACTGCCACAGGGACAGCAAATAGTCCCCACTGCTTAGTTGCTTCCCCCTTAGCCCCACAACAGCCATAGCCGTAGCATTGTCCCCTGCAGTGACAGAGCTGCTCCTGGGGGAGGAAGGGAGGCACAGAACTGCAGGCATGGAGTGTAAGACCCCATACGCACGAGGTAGAAACTCAGTCAGAACAAACAAATAAGAGAACATTATCCTGCATAACCCGTGTGGGTGGTTTACTCCATTCTGGCCTCCGGAATTCAGTACTAGAACCCTTGAAAGCCCTCTGTTATACGTACGCTCAGCATATTGAGAGTAAAGCGTGCCGATTTAGAGACTGCAGTTGAAATATTTCTGCGGAGAAGGCTGGGGAAGAGGACAAATTTTCTGCAGTCCTCTTACCCTCATTTTCTTTTCCGGCCTGTTCGTTGAATATATAAATCTCTCAGGGCTGGGATGCAAGGCAGTTGTCCATATAACTTAGAGGTTTTGATTAAAAGATATTTTAAAAGTATAAAATACACATTTATTCATTCAGTTTATAAGACAGTACCAAACACCCCCACACACACTTACAGTATGGTCCATATCAGTTCCTGCTGTGCAGCAGAGCAGTTCCCCTTCGGGGTCCCCTTCTTTCTTATTTTTGGCCACTGTTGCTCTTCTGTAGGTCTCTTGGTTGAAGGGAAGGGCTTCCCTTCAACCAAAAGAAGGCATCCCCGTTGTCGGCCAATTTCTTGGGTTGCAGTTTTGGCAGGATGGAATTGTTTGATCCCCACTCCCATGTCTCCCACAGCCCATGACTACTGCCAATGAAATAACGGGTGATAAGTGTCATATTTGAACCAATCCTATGCAATTGTCCTAAAGAGATATATAACTGTGGAGTTTGGCCAGTTGATAATGAGGCTAGACATTGTAAATATCGAACTGTTGTCTTCGTTGTCATCATCTATTTATTTGTTTGTTTATCACCATCAACGTACATGGCACATTACAAAAAGAAGAACAAAACAGTTCCCTGCCCTCAAGCATACAATCTAATTAATGTGTGACACAAAAGGAAAAGGGGATGGCAACGTAAGATGGTATTAAGTAGAGCACATACTGCTTCTTCTGCTTCTTCTCTCCCTCCATGGCCAGGGCAGTGGCAACTGTGACAGAGAGGGGACCTTTCCTCTGCACCTGGGCCTAGCCATGATGGAACTGTGCCTACCTCTTCTAAGCAGAAAACATTCCAAAGTTGGGGATCAAAATGTTGCAGTCAAGGCCATTCACAAGGACATGTTTCCTAAAAAAAAAAAATAACAACAGTAATAGAACATCAGTTCTAATCAACACCTTCCAACATTTGATGGATAAACATAGTAGTATATTTATAACACCCCTATTCTCATACCTCATTCAGTGCCCGAACTCATTCCCCTCACAACCTGGTTACCCATTGCTGAAAACTCCAAGCTATAGACTATAGGTATTTATTGACTCCACAAGAGTTTTCCTCCTAGTGACTTAAAAGGAAAGCCTAACAAGTGTTTCTTATCTTTAAAAAATATCAACACTAGAAAAACACAATTCAGTGTTAGCATGACATAATGTGTGAAATGATGGGATGGATGTTGTACAGTACTTTATATCCATATTCACTAGAGTTGAAGTACATTAACCTTCTGCTCAGAGATATGCCTTCTGAAGACCATAGGAAAAGAGCTGGCCCATAAAGAGTGGCAACTTGAACAGTTCGCAGTAATAAACCTGTTAATAAAAGATCCCCAAAAGGCAAAAAGAGGACTGTGGTTCAGCAGACACCACAAATGGGGAAGAAACTTTGGAAAAGAGGGACAGTTGAAATATATGCTGAGCTTCAAAGTTGCCATAGAAGAAGGAGCAATGGGTCTCCAAGAGATAGATAGATAAACAATAGGCAGACAGACAGACAGACAACTAGATCCTCAGCCAAGCTTTTGGTTGCAATCTTTTCTTAAGTTGACTAGTTTGTAAAGAGACTTGTCAATTCATCCTGCACTAGCTTTGGCAGTTTGATAACCATTTGGAATCCATCTTTATATTAAGTTGCAGCAAATACTGATCCCCGAACTCCACCTTAAACTTTGATTGTGCTTCATACTGTGCTTGTGATGTTATTGCCTAATATCTGTGATAAAAGTTCTAGTACTTTTAATTAGTTACAAATCCTAGCTTTTCAAAATGTTGGCTTCATTCCTATAATATCCGTTTCAGAGGAACTCAAATGCAGCATGCTGATGTACGGAAATCAATGAAGAGAAAGAGCTGCAAGAGATAAAGAGCTTGAAGGAAATTAAATATGGGGAAAGAGAGTTAAATAAGTATAGCCTGGGGAAAGGGAGATGAAAGGATAAGGTAAATGCCCAAGAACACACAAAGCATGTCAACAACAAAAAGAAAAGGGAGGAGCAGGGACTATGCACTGAGACAGAACTAGAAGCAATGGTACAAAATGGCTTGGGGTAAGAATATTTGCAAACAACGCATGACAGAATGAGAGGTGACACATTTAGAACTTGGCAACACTTAGGTGTGAAATGATTTTTGGAAAGAAAGCCATTGCCCAGCAGACTTATTTGTATTTCCAAAGAAGCATGTGAAAAAACCTATGACCTCTACTCATGTAGTGCTATTGTCCTCATTGGCTTTTTCTGTAATCTCTTTAGCTCTCCTTATGCCTCGATTGTCCTTCCACCACAGCTACATAATACTGCCTTCATCCATCCTTTACATCCCTTTCCCAATCCCAGCCTTTTCCATGCACGCATTACCATAATGATTGTGGATAACAAACAGTGTGGAACTGATGTTATCATTTGAAAAAGAGAAGCACTGAGAAACAACAACAACAACAAAAAATACACTAAGGAAGTATATCAATGTTTTTTCTTGAATTTTGCCTATAAAACCTCTTGTCACAACATACTAATACATCTCCTAGGTACTTTTTGGTGGCTGGCATAGTTAGATGTTTCACAATATCTTCTTTGGGTGAATTCAGATGGGGTGAAAGCTATGGTAACTGTGTCTGATAGTATACTGGTGTTCCTGCATTTAAATTCTCCATTCATATGATATCCACAGACAGCTGGAATCATGGCACCACTAACAGCACATTTTCCTTAGCAAGATAAATAGAATTTTTTACAAAAATAGTTCTGAGTGCAGTCACTTCTTCGGCGTATATGTTCTGCTGTTCTGTGTTCCCTTGTTCTTTCTTCTTCCCTTATATTGGTGACATTCTAGTGAGGATTAGTAAGATATACTGGTATAAATCCCAAAAAGAAGGAGGACTGGGTCTCCTCAGGTTAAAATATTATAAGGCAAATCAGTTGAGGTATATCATAGATGGGGTAACAGGAAAGAGGGAATTAGATTGGTTAGAGATGGATGCAATAAAATTAGAGAGGAAATTGGAGAATATTTGGGAGGGCGGAGTGGAAAAAATAGGAGGGAGTGGAAAAAATAGAAAACCCCTTTTTGAAAAATGTATTAGAGATTTGGAAGAAATATAAGGAAAAGTTAATGCCCACTACATCATCGTTAACTCCAGTAGTGATGGTGGGAAAATTTCCGGTGAATTTGAGGGGTGAATTAGAGGAGGAATTAAGGGAGCAGAGAATACATAAGTTAAAAAACTGGATGAATATGATGAGGATTAACGATAAAATAAAGGAAAGATTGCAGGGTACAAAAATATCATTGCTTAATTGTATTCAGTTAGAGCAGTGGACAAGGAACTGAAAAAGAAATAATAAAGATCTTAGAGAATATACTAAATTTGAACAAATGATTAGTCAAAGTATGGAGGAAAATGAAATTTTGAAGGGTACCACAAATGAAATATATAAAATGTTGTCAAAACATAAAGAGCAAGAGGAATATCTCAGAAAAATATGGGAGGAAGAATTAGCACAAAAAATAGATAGGGAAAAATAGAAAAAAAATTGGAATCAGCATCATCTAAAAAATGTATCCGTACGGATAAAAGAGAATTATTATAAAATTGGTTTGGAGATGGTACCTAACACCAGTAAGTTTAAATCACATAGATAAGAATTATTCAAGGTTGTGTTGGAGGGGCTGCCAAGAAATTGGTACTTATATTCAAATATGGTGGAGTTGCAGACGTCTACAGAAATTTTGGCAAGTGGTATTTAAAGAGATAAAAGAGATATCAGAAATTGATATAGAAATATGCCCGAGTATAGCATTGTTATCTAGATATGCTAAGGTTAATTGCAGTCAGGCTATGAAGGATTTAATTACAAATTTACTAACTGCAGCAAAGTTAATTATATCAAGAAAATGGAAAATTCAAGGAGACCTTCAAATAGAGGATTGGTATAAAGAAGTATGACAAATTGTGATTCATGACAAGTTAACTTGTGGAATTAAGGTTAAAAAAGTAGCAATGAAAGGGAGTAATTTTGATGTAATGTGGAAGATATTTGTGGAAAAGGTGTTAGCAAAAGAGAAAAATGTTTCACCTCCACAAGAAGAGTTGCGATTTTGGAAGGTGGAATAATATGGGGTATAATAGGCTCTGGGGATGGGGTACACTTAGTTATAGTGATAGGTTTAATTTAGGGTTAATTAGATTGAAGAAAAAAATTAGTATATTGGTATGTAAAGTAATAAGAATAATTAGGTAATGGTAGTTATGGTTAACGATAGGAATAATAATGAAATTATGAATATTATATTTTGAAAAGAATAGAAATAAGAATGAAGTTACTAATATAACATTTTGAAAATGTTAACTATGGGTATAATTAATAACAGCTAGTATAATGAGAATGAGACATATATAATACATACCGTGTTTCCCCGAAAATAAGACACTGTCTTATATTTATTTTTCCTCAAGAAGACACAGTATGGCTTATTTTCAGGGGATGTCTTATTTTTATTAAGTACACCCGGGCTGGCTGGTAAGTGGGAAAGGCAGCGCATCCCCTTGATAACCTCCCCTTCCCCTCCCCAAACCTCCTTACTCTCGGCTTCAGCGTGGTGGTGTAATCCCTCCCTCACCCCCCCAACTGTTGGGAGGATCAGGCGGGCTGGCGCGTTGCTTTGGGTCTCCTTTCCTGGATCTTTTTTGGGGCTTTCCCCTCCCCTTCCTTAACCTTTGCTAGATTCAAGAGCACAAAGGGGGGAACGCCGGGGGGGGGGATTGTCTTACAAAGTTGTGTAAAGGGGAGGGAAGTGGGAGGGGAGAGGTGGGGTCCGGAGCGTACAGTGGAAAGAGGGGGGGAGTGACTAAAGGAAAGCATCCAAAGGAATTCTATATCCAGGATGGATTCTGCGAGGGGGGGTTTGGAGGGAGGAGAAAAAGAAAGTTTGCAAAACTTGGGAACTTTTGGTTTTTCGCTCCCCCTTCTTCCTCAGCTTGCAGTACGCACAGAACGACCGGGACCTGACAGGGGGAGCCGATCTTGTTGATAGGGCTGCCCGCACCTCTTCGGTCACCTCCGAGATAGCAGCTGTCACGATGGGGTGGATGAGAAGGGCTGCCCGTCTTCTTTACCACTCCGCGCCGGTACGCTGCATAGCCACGCCTATCACTATGTCTTATTTTCGGGGTATGGCTTATATTGCGCAAATGCTTAGAAATCCTGCTACGGCTTATTTTATGGGTATGTCTTATTTTTGGGGAAACACGGTACACACACACACACAGACACACACACACACCCCAAAATATATAACCAGTATGATTTATAACATACTGTATAAGTAATACTATATATAAAAAATTTGGAGAGAAATAGAAGTGTTAAGCATTTTTTCCTTTCCCTTTACTTTCACTTTTATGTTATATTTTTGTTTTGTTTCATTTTACAATAAAAACTTATTTTGAAAAAGCAAAGTCCTGCCATCTCTCACTCCCTGACCATATTCTTGGCCATATTTTCTGGCCACTGTGTGTGAGCACAACCCTCTGCACCACTAAGACCCCTCATGTGGAAAGCAGTGGCACCTCCTCATTCGTCCTGCCATAGCCACATCATTCACTTGCTCTTCTATCCTTTTCTGTTTGTTTGTTTCTCAGCGAGGAGACCCAATGTTGCAATTAGGCCTTTTCCTTTTGATGGTGAAATCAGTGTGCGGATGCATAAGATCTCTTTCCATTTTTCTCTCTTCTGTCCAGTCAGGGAAAAGGACAGAAGGTATACTGTCTGGGTGCGAGAAGGAGTAAGTCCCATTGAAGTGAATGGGGCCACAGTGGGACTTACTACATATTGGCTACATATTGGATTGCTCCTGCAGAAGCATTCAGAAATGAGACAGAAGACAGAATAGACTTTTTTCTGTCCCAAAGCAGGAATTCTTTTTGCATCTCCCAGCCCTGCCCACACACTCAGGTATTACATTGTTCAGTGTAATGCTTCAAAAACCTAAAGGTTAATTTTTTAAAAATAAGCATTTAAAAATGAAATGGAGGAAATAAAATTTTAATCTATATAAGGATTACATCAGGCTAGTAAGGCATTGTACAGCATAGATGTTATAAAAATTTGGGGGAAAGGGTGCACAACATCAACAGTGGTGCACTCAAAGGTTCAGCACATGTGGTTCAGATGCACAACACGTGTTCCAAACCATTCCCACTTGGAGAAGATATGTTGGGAGCAAAGGGAACATTTCCAAGAGGTGATATGAATGGTTAAAACAGAATAAATTCAATAGTGCACTAATTTAAAACAAATAAAGACCCTTTCCACATGTGGGGGGGGGAGGGGCGAAAACGCCCAAAAACGGAGCTTACCGGCAGCCGGGTAAGTCCGTCGCTATGCGGAGCAGTGCGAGCTCGCTGCTCCGCAGTCCTCCGGCGTCCCAAATGGCGGCTTCCGGTTGGTGGAGGCTCTCCACCAACTGGAGAAGCTCGCCAGCTGGAAGCCCGCCCCCGGCAGATCTGCAGGCACGCACTTGCGCGCGCCTGCAAATCCGCGTCGGAGCCGGGCGACAGAGCGGTGTGGGGCTGCACACTCCGTGCTTTTTAAAAACCTCGAAAAAGAGGTTTTTAAAAAACACGCGGCGCGGCTAGTTCCGGCCTCTCCTGAGTGGATTCTGGTGTGGAACTACAAAAAGTAGTCCACACCAGTCCACTCTACAGTGTAGAAGACCTCCGTCAGAGGTCGCTCTGCACCATTTCAGAAGCCCGGTATGGAAATGGCCAAACACAGGAACATTTACAACCAAGAGAAGTATATATCTGGATATGAATTCACCCTCAGTTTCCTAATGTTGCCATATGAAAAACATCTAATATGTTTATAAGCATCTATAATCCATGACTAATATATAGTTATATGCTCGTGAACTTGAGATTGCATAATAAAAAATCATTGCCTTTATATAGTGGAATTCTGATCTTGGACAAAGCTTCAACAGAACAGTAATTTCCTATGAATAACTGAAATTCCCTGTACCACTTACACAACAAAAGATCTTTGTACTTTTTTTTACCTGCTGAGCATGAAGTTTGTTTGTTTTTTCCTACCCAAACTTCATGTTCAGCAGGTAAAAAAAGTAGCAATATTAAAGTTTAGCTTTTCTGGAAACAATATTTAAGGTGCATATAAAAGAATGGCAGAAGAATCTCTGATCCTAAACCAAAGGGAATGGTCCTTCCCTCCCTCTTGTACCTGCAATACCCTATGTCCATGGGCATGTGGAATTTCTGGCCACTGAACCTCCTCTCCTTCTCTCCTGTATACAAAGAGTATTGGACACATCTATTGTAGTATTTCATACTCAGATGGATAAGCCATCTTTCAAATGATTAACTACCGTTTGACAGAGAAAAAAAGAAACAGAAATAGTCAGGTTTCAAAAAAGAATGCTGCATATACTGTCAAGATTCAGGAAAATCCAGTCTTGCTGAACAGCAGATAGCATAAAAGTAGTTCTCAACTTTATTACACCATCAGAAAAGAAGCCAGAGCAAAGTAGATGCTTAACAGAACAGTATTATTGCACAGAAGGAAGGAAGGGTTGTTGCTTTCACACTATACAATTGCAGGACTTTGATACCACTTTAACTGTCATGGCTCCATCCTATGGCATTCTGAGATCTGTAGTATGGGGAAGTATTAAGAAATTTCTGCTAGAGATCTCCAGTGCCTCATCAAAATGCAAATCTCAGGTTTCCACAGGATGCAACCATGGCAGTTAACACTATGATTGTGCAATATAAAAGAGATCAAAGAGACAGAGAGAAAAGTGGGAGTCTAGAACAGCAGCATAGCTGACTGCCTCTGCCTGAGCAAAGTGCCACTTACAGTTGGAACAGAAATATAGGAGTACAACACATCCCAGGACTGTAGGGACAAATCCATCTGAATGTGACACATGATGCCAAGCATGACTTTCCGTTTGTGCAGAATGACATCTACTTCCTTTTTTTCTATATCACTATTCAGTTTAAAGTTTGCTGTATGGGCCTTATTGCACAAGGCAAGCAAATCACAATTGCATCAGGACAATAGCAGTGATGTATACTCGAGTCGACAGACTCGGACTCTAGTCGGACTTAAGTCGCATCAGTGACTCAACTCAGCCATAAATGATGCACTGACTTGTCTCAAGACTTGTATATTTTTAATGACTGACTTGATGCCCTTGGTTCAGTTAACATAACGCATTCATCCAGAACCCTTACGACTTTGAACAACGCCTCCATCTCTTCTTGCCTACTAGTCACATGACAATCTATCTCACGCCCAAAGTGTGGGTGCATTTATCAGATGAGAAAAGCAAACAGGTTAGGCAATGGGCTTGAGGCAGACTTGAGGTCTGCTCAGCAGCCTGTCGCTGCTGCATATCAGAGGAGCTTTCTAAAATGTTTCCTAAGAGCAGAAGACAAGACTCACCCCCAAAGTGCAGGGTGCATTTCTCAGAGGGGAATAGCCAATGTGTTAGGCAATGGGCTTGAGGAGGAAGGATCCTTCCTTTCAAAGCTTTTGAATCTTCAGTAATGTGGAGTAAGATAGGATCCTATTCCCCACTTCCAAAGCTGCAAATGGCTAGATTGCAAATGTGGAGAGCCAATTCTGTTTAAATTGTTAAAACTGAAATTTATTTCACTCTATCCATTAATTCTGAAATTTTGATTGGAGTATGAAGTTGGTTTCAAACTTGAGACTTGACTTGAAAGTATCTTCAAGGACTTGAGACTTGACTTGAGACTTAACTTGAGACTTGGGGTAAAAGACTTACATACATCACTGGATAATAGCACCTTCTGTTAGGACTTCCCACATGACATTGTTGTCTTTCTGTCGTCCTGTGGGAGACTGTTTAAAAGTGATTATTTTTACTAACACAAAAAATCCATCAATCACCTCCTTCCCCACTTCCGTCATTCTATGATTTCCTGTGCGAAAGTTCAATTGTGCTTTTACTCCAATTTTGGGTGGTGAGTGGGCACACTTTGGGTGGGAAAACTATTGATATGCTAAAGTATGCTAAGGCGCGCTCTCTCGCTCTCTCTCATGCACACACACACACACACACACACACACACGCCTAGAAATATAAGAGGAAAGGCTTACAGTTTTAAAGAAGTATTTATTTTGTTATTTTGTTCAGTACGCAGTCATCAGTGATATACTCTGTATAAACGGGCATGAAGACGGTTATGATAATTAGAGATGGCCACTGATAGAGACAGGCTTTAAGAAATATAGCCTGCCTCCATACACAAATTAATGTTGGCTTCTCCTTTTGTCATAGCCATCCAGACACAGCAACACAACCTCCTTCAATAGTGCAGGAAAACATAGAATTGTGGTGGATTCTCCACTGCTGTATTGTTGTCAAAGGGGAGGAGTGGTCTAATCTTTCATTTTAATTTTCTTTTCACACTCCACGTGTATTTCCAATTCCGATTTCTTAAACATTTCAGCTTTATTTATTTTTCACTAGTATCATTCTGTTATTCAGTTTTTAATAGTAGAAAGTATGTCCACAGAATGCACATATACACTTTCAGAAAGTGTAAATAAGAACACGTACATAATCCTGCCCATATTAAATAATGTTTGTCTTTGATATATGATTATTGATGTACGTTTATGAGGACCTGAGCTCCTCTAAACAGAACTGTGTCCACATAAATAGAGTCATGTTATTTTAAAAAGCCACATAATAAATATTACATTGATTTGATGGTGCCAAGCTTCTGGAAGGGCAACCAGGAGGAATACCACAAAAGATTTCATAAGCAGAGAACTAGGGCCATTTCTGCACTAGACTGTTACAGTGCTGTTATTCCACTTTCAACATCCTATGGAATCCTAGGGTTTGCAGTTTAGGGAGAGGCCTCAAAGGCCCTAGGATTCCATAGAATGTTGAAAGTGGAATAATAGCACTGTAACAGTCTAGTGCAGAAATGGCCTAGGAGATAATAACACAGACAGAATGCACAACAAACCTCTCTAAAAATTAAGAGCAGCAAAACAGAAGTAATTCCAATTATTGTCCCACATAAATAATAAAAAAATTATATACAGAACACTGCAGTGCCATACCACAATAAAACATCATCAGGAATGACCACCTGAATTTGTAATGTGAAATATATGCATGCAAATGAAGCCTCAAAAATCCACTGAAAGAAATCTGAGTCTTGCCAAAATAGGTACTTAAAAATGAGAGCATTTGAAGATTAAGCAGCTGTACAAAATTAGAAAACCTCATCCTAGAATCCTACAGCTAGCACCAGAGGAAATGGGGCAATATTAGCATATGCAGTGAGAATGTCTGTGGCAACTGAAATCAATTACAGAGTATCATACCTACATGTTTTGTATGAGGAGGACAGCTATGGCAAGTTCAGAATCATAAGAGTGTGCGTGCGGGAGGAAGAAAGTGGTCAAAAACAGTTCCAGAACAGGTGCCAGCTGGAGAGTCCTGATTAAATTAAGGCACGTTAGACTGAGTAGGATTCACACATGAAGGATTATTCTCTGCAAATCTGATAAAATATTGCAATATACTTACAAACAGTAGAAATTAAATTGGGGATCTACATAATCACCTGACATTTCAGACTAATTTGATACAGTGGTGCGTGCTACTACATATACAGGGAAAGTAAAAATATATGAGAAAACAAAACTTTAATTATGTCAACTTTTAAAAGCCTCTTTGTCTTGTTGGATCCTGACCATGTACCCAGTATATAACAGGGAGGAGGAGGGGTAGCTAAATATATTATTGCAGTCTCATCTCTGAAATATGTGCAGATTGAGTAGTATCCCTTATCTGAAAATCCAAAATCCAAAACTTTTGAAAAATGGAAGCCAGTCTTCCTCCTTTAGGGAACATAAGGGAGTTACAGAGGCTCACTTAAGACTGTGTGCATGCTTCTTGCAAAGTATACCAGTTGGCTTGGAACCTTTTTTTCCTTTTCAGCTTGCTTTGGGCTGTATGTGCACATGCATTTTGTCATGTCCAGGGCAGAGCAGACAGTTAATCAACAAGCAACAGAGCAGGACTTACTCATAAGGCAAGAGCGGGAGTGGTGGTGTTACCCTGAAATTCTTGGGGGTCCCCAAGGGACTGCTTAATATATTCCACGTGATGGGGAAAGTAAACTCAACAGAGCACAAGCAATAGCAATGCAAGAGGCAGGGTAACCTAGCGAGATCTTTTACCCAGTTTTTACAGGGTCAGACCCAAACAGAAATCACACAAAAAGGTCCAACTTTATTAAATGGAAATATGCATTAATGCACACACACACACACACACACACACACACACACACACACACATCCCAAGGCTAAAGAAAAATAAAGAGTGGAAATAAAATAGCGGGATTGTTAAAGGATTTGTGGTTTGGGTGATACTGCACCTTTTCCTGAAGTCCTTGGTCCGGAAAGCAGCAAAAGAAATGGAACTCAGCGAAGAGACACTGAGGAGATCATGCGGCTGTCGGGAGGGGGGAGCGGTCAGTTGGTATGACCGGGAGGTATCCAAAGAACTAGTCAAAAATGGGGACTATTTGTAGGAAAAATTTACCTTGAGGGCAAATCCTCTCCCAGGGACGACAAAGGGGACAGCAATGGAAAACAGCTTCACACCAGCACCTTCTTTGATATAGGAAGACAACAAGGTGTCACCCAGGTATCAGCATCTTCCACCGCTTTGGGCTGCAGTGTGAGTTTATGTAGATGATCCTTGTCTGATAAAATTTTATTGCTTCCAGTGCCCAACTTTGTGGGGAAAAAAACTCTTAATCCCTTCAAGTTGGCTCCTTAAAGGCTGAGGACCTTTTGTCCACCGTGGGTTGGCACAGCTTGAGGTCTTCTGACAGGGGAGTTTACTGGCCTGACCTGGTTCTTCCGATCATACGACTGTTGTTGCCTATGTGCTCATCCAGGTGACCTCTCTGGTGGATTAGATTATGTTTTATATCAAAGTTGTAGACCCCAGGACAGGGTTTACCAAGGGGGCAACAGTGAGTTGTTCAGGTTTCAGAGCAAACAAATCCAAAGGGCAAATCCAAGTCATAGTCAAACAGTCAGAGGTTCAAGATAGTCCAGATGCAAGAAAACACAGCACAGGACTTCTACTACCAGAAAGATCAGTAGCTGACCCTGAAAGGAAAGGGTCAGCTGAAAGCCTTTTATCTTACTGATGCTGTTGCCACAGGTGTTCCTTCATTAGGGCTTGTTTGTTACTTAAATGCACTGAGCGGCACAGCCCCTGTTTCTGATGTTGTCTCTCTTGCACAGTAAGAGTCTGTGTTGCCTCATCCTCTGATATTTGTTCCCCTTGCTTAGGCCCCTGCTGTTGTTTGTTATCTTCTTCTGAGCAAGCTTCTGGGGAAACTCCTGCCTCTGGGGAAATTTCTGCCTTGGATTCAGAATCCTCCTTCTCCTCAGAGCCAGGGTCTCCAAGGCAGGGCATGACACATGTTGCTTGCAGTCTGCCTGACACTTTTTTCTCTCAGCTTGCTTTGCAAACAGCGCATACACATGCAGAGGCGTATCTAGTGTGGGGCAAGTAAGGCACATGTCCTAGACGCCATTGCCAGTGGGGTGCAAAACAGCAGTGCCAGAAGCAGCAGAGGAGGAGGAGGAGGTGTCCCCAGAGGTAGGGGTTCAACTTCCACACTTGCCAGAAGCACACATTACACAATCACAGGTGAGCTCAGAGGAGAAAAAGGCACTAAGTTTACTGAGAGAATTTGCAGGGAGTGCACACATGCACACATGGTCTGAAGCGAGCCTCCATAATTCCCTCATGTTCCCTACAGGAAGCAGGCAAGAGAAGAAGCACTGAGGACAGAGCAGTGAAAGAACGGCATATAATGTCGTTTTATATATACAAAATTCCAAAATCAAAAAAAAAATCCAAAATCTGAAACACCTCTAGTTCCAAGCATATCAGCTAAAGGATACTCATCCTGTATCATCCCCCTCCCCTGCTCCCCTTTTACCTTTTCTCTTCTTCTGGAATGTGTGGTAATACTAGCTTGCTTTATATATTTTTTTCTATATCCCAACATCACTGGCAGAACTTTCCCGTTTCTCCCTCGCCTGCAATAACTCTGCACATTAGCTGTGGCAAATTGCCCAAGCTCATTTCATTGCTAGACAAGAATTTGATCCCACGGCCATACTTAGGCCATTTCGGCACTAGACTGTTAACAGCGCTACAATTCCACTTTCAACATCCTATGGAATCCTGGGGTTTGCAGTTTCGGGAGGAGTTTAGTGCTGAAATGGCCTTAGTTTACACTCAATGCAATGCACTGCAGTATCCTGGTTCTGACTTTTAATATCATTTCTCACATTATTCTCATGTTATTCTCACATTATTATGCTTTCCTTTAGTCTTCAGATGATGTCTCAGCTTAGGAACCTGCATCCATTGTTGTATGACCTCAAGAAATATTTCTGTGGGTCTTAGAGCTTCCAGACACTCTCTGCCATTGTTGTTGTTGTTTGCTGTCAAATCAACTTTAATTTATGGTAACACTATGAATGAGAAATCTTTTGGTCATCAACTGCCCTGCTCAGGTCTTGCCAACTGAGGGCTGTGGCTTTCTTGATTGAATCAGTACATCTGTAGTGTGGCCTCCTTCTTTACCTACTGCTGCCCACTTTACTAAGCACTCTAATCTTTTCTAATCAGTCATGTTGTCCTATGTTATATCCAAAGTACAACAACCTCATCTTTGCTTTTGGAGAGAGTTTAGGCTTGATTTGTTCTAGGACCCATTCATTTGTCTTTTTAGCAGTCCATGGTATCTATATAACTCCAGCACCAGATTTCAAATGAGTTGATTTTATTCCTATCAGCTTTCTGTATTGTCCAGCTTTCACAAGCATACATAGAAATAAGAAATGCTATGTCCAGGAGGTTTCTGATTTCGGTTTTTAATAATATGTTTTTGCACTTGATAAGCGAATCTAGTTCCTTCATAACTGTCCTTCCAAGTTCTAGGCCTTTTCTGCATGACAATGCTCTCGCGCATCATCCCATCACAATTCAGCAGTGCCTCTGCTGGGATGAGAGCATGTTCCCAATGCTCCTCTCTGCATGCAACCGGCTGCCTGAGGTAGGGAGCGAGAGGGACAAGCTCCATCCTTCCAGACTGCAGCCAGCCTTCTTCCCATGCTGCAGTAAGGAAGGAAGCGTGTAGATCATGCTTCCGGCCCCTCTTCATGTCCAGCTGCAACAGAAGACTCACATGAGCTGAGGTTGTTGACGGAGTTTTTCCACCAGTGATATAGCCCTCAATCATGCCAGCTGGTGACTCAAGAAGGGCAGGACTGCAATGACATTATGCAGAAGCATTGTCACAGTCTCACTCTTGTTGTGTCCCATGCCAGTGAAAAGGACCCTAGTCTTCTGATTTATTGACTGCAGTCTCCATTTTGATTAATGACTGAGCAAAGGTACAGAAAATCTTTAACATTTTCAATGTCTTTATTACCCACTTTAAAATTTTGTGAATCATCTGATGTCATTATTTTTGTCTTCTTAATGTTAAACGGTAACTCTGCTTTTGCACTTTTCTCTTTGACTTTCATCACTAATTGTTCTGTCTTTGCTGTTTTCTGCAAGTAATATGATGTTATCTCCGTATCTTAAATTGTTGGTATTCTTCCTTCCAATTTTGTCACCTGCTTTCTCCAATCCTGCTTTCCATATGATACGTTCTTCATATGAATTAAACAGATAGGGGGGTGAAATCCAGTCTTGCCTGATCCCCTTGTCAATAGGAAACTAGTCTGTTTCCCTATTGTAATGTACAGGCCAACTTCCAGATCAAGAAAACAAGTTCAAAGGTTTATAGAAGCTTTATTTCTAGAACACAGCAAAGGAGGTGCACAAGTTGCAAAAGCCAGGACTAAAGCACATAGCAATTGCAGTCTCTTATATACTGGAACATTTCAAATTAGTGTGGGCTAGCAATTTAGCATTCCATTTGTTAGTTATGCAAAACAACCCTCTTTTCTCAGGTTTTACTGACACCCTCACCATTCTCAGTAGCCACAGCAACACTCTGGCTTTGGAGTCAAGTTACTCAACTGGCACCTGGAATTTTATCAAGTTCTTAAAATTACAATCTCCTGTTCCCAGAACACTGTTCTCAGCTATTCCTATCATCCTTTTCACAGTACAATAATGTCCAATAAAATGGCAAGGCAAAGCACTAGCACATCATGGCAAAGTAATGATTTCTTCCATTTCTTATACATATCTCTTTTAAATCTCAGCTCATCTGAGAGTTACTCATACATCCATCCTTTTTTCTTTATACACCTCCCACTTGTCTTCCTCTTTGGAATTGTTTGCAACCTCGCCTGCAATATCTCTCCTTTAAGAAACTCTCATGCATCATGAATTCCCTTCCCTCTGAAATTTTCTGACCATGGGATCTCATCCAGTACTTCTCTAAGCTTACTGAAATCAGCTTTCTTGAAGTCCAGATCATGTATCTGACTACATTTGGCTTCTCCTTTCTTCTGTATAATAAATCCCAAGAGGACATGATCACTTCCCCCACCAAGAATCCCCACTATTTCTGCTCCTCTGACCAGCTCACCTCTGATATTTGGAACCAATGGAAGCTTGGAGGCCTGTAATGCCACAGCCACCTCTCCATCACAGGACAAAATTTGGGTAGCAGCAAGTTGGGTTCGTTATGAACCAAGCCCAAGTTTTGATAGGAATCTGAATGTGGATTGGAATTGGCTGGGGGTGGGGCACCCTCCGTAAATTAATATATTTAAGAAAGTCATTACCTGTTTATGCTTAGAAACTGCTGTCATCCAAATGGACACATTTTGCACATTTTTTGCCCTGGTCTAAAGAACATCATTCACATGGGCAAACAGGCTGCCACTGGTTGATTAACTGTATGATGTATATAGTGGCCTGATATAGGGGGGAAAAAACAGATCAAGTCCAGGAACGTAGATAAACCTTACAAAACTACATGTTGAACCCTGTAGGTATCCATCCTATGCATATATTTATTCCACACACAATGCATCATCCAGTACTTCATCCTAAATAGAACCATGTGCTGTTCCAGTAGGTTCTGCAATAAATCTTCCATGGCACATAACCTAAGAGACTCAACTACAAGGCAAAAACTCTCCAGTTTGAATCTTCCAGGAACTACTAAGTGGATGGCATGAGCAAGTGATACCTAAATGTTAACTTTTAAAATTAAGACCATTGTTTATTGAAATCTCATTTTGAACGTGCACATTAAGCACTTCTGAATTTAACCAAGACCAACGCAATTCTAAAATGTATATCCAAACAAATACTTCATAGATAACAGAAAGTAAAGAAATGAAAGTTCGCAGTGGTGACTAATCTAGTCACTTTATTTCAGAACACTGTTATCAGCTTCAGTGGTCACTTTAAAAGACCCTAATATTTAGGAGGAAATTAAAAGGAGACTCTGCCTCCTATCTGTGCCAAAGATCTCAGGCATAGAATCATCATAATAAAACCCTTCACTGGGTTCACACAGCATCTGTGAGCTTAGTTTGGCAGCATCATGACAGTAAATTTGTATTTAGACTAATTTTGAGACGACAGAAGCACTCTGCAAGTCCTGCATGTCTGGCCTCTATAATGTATAAAGGGGCATTAAGGTCAGGGATGTTAAATTATCCTCTGTCTTTGTGTCCCAGTTGTCCCAGGTTTTTATCCTTTAAGGCTTTCTTTCCACCCAGCTTAGCCTGACTCCAGTACTGGAAGTGCACTGGAACAGGGTAAAAAAACCCTGGACCATGGAATAGTGGATCACAAGAAACTGGTGGGGAGGCTAGTTTGGCTCCAATTGTTGGAAAATGCTAGCATTCTCTCCCTTCTCACTTTCTTTTTCTAGGGCAAGTGTGGCTCAGCTAGCTTAGAGTTTCTCTTTCCTTTACATGGCAAAGCCAAAAGCCTTTTTCCTTTTCACCTAAAGCCTCAGTCTTGTTCTTTGTGTTGTTTAAATGAATGGTTATGGTATTCAGACCATGTGACCCAGGATAGACTCTGGGGTCATTGGCCTTACATAAACAACCACACTTTCCTCTCTTTTATCTCTTTGCCATTTTGCTTCTACTTCATTTCCTTTGACTATGCTTCGCCTCTCCACCAAGAAGATGGTGAGTTAAGAATGAAGCTACTATCTTACCTAACCTTTTTGTTAGTTGGTTAGGATCTAGGCTCTCCAATGCATATGTGATTGTAAAATTCATTAGTAAACTTTTATACATTTGTAACCTGAAACTGCCAGCCTTGTTTTGCTTTCTAAGTCAGTCTCAGTTCAGGGAAGCCACACAGAGGTTAGGACATGCTTTTTCTGCAATTCTGCTAAAAGATGGCTGATTCCTAACAGTTCTAGCTTTCACAGAATTTCCCCCCAAGGGCTAACACCCTGGGAAATTCTAACTCCCAGAACCTATTAATGTGGACCCTTTCAGGTCAGATATCCTAACCTCTCATCCCCTTTATTCCTGAACTTTGCAGAAACATTGTTGCCTCCATGATGACATTTTTGGGGCTGGTGGCCATTTTGTGTTGACACAAAAGTGAGACAGCAAGTTAGAAACAAAGACAACAGAATAAATTTGGTCAAAGATACCATGCGTGCTAAGGAATTGTTTATATCACTGAACCATAAAACTAGTAATGTGATGACTCCCATTCCACCTCAAGAGAAAGCTGAGGGAAACTGGACCATTTTGAAGAGGAAAACCAAAATGAACATCAAATTGTTCCCCTACCAGTTGCTTATCTATCCTTAGCCACTCCTCCAAATAGTTGTTGCAAGTCAGCTTCAGTTTTGACCCCAGATGAGAGAAAAATTTTCAGTGGGAAAGACTGCAAAGAGATACCATACTTTATGGGGCTGTTGTTCAAGGGCATAGCAAAGACTGCAAGCCAATCAGGAGCACCAGCCACCTCCTGCCTTCCCCAACCCCATCTCTGCCGTGGAAGAAGGAAAGGGGAGAAAGGAGAACACCAACAGGAAGGAGCAGAAGCAACGCAAAGCCCAGATTTTTCTTTTAAATGCGTGTTGGGTAGTGTGGGAGGGATGACTGGGAATGTCTTTTTAAAAGAACAATCCCTCATAGGGTAGCAAGAGCCAGAGGAACACAGGAAGACACTTCTACTTTTTTTGCCTGGGCTGCTCGTTAATCACATAATGCTCACTTACTCTTTAAAACTGATACCCCCTCCCTGATGGTAAAAGGTTTTTAAACAGAGGCTGGATGGCCATCTGTTTAGAATGCTTTGATTGTTTAGTCCAGTATAGCAGGGGGTCGAACTTGATGACCCTTGTGGCCTCTTCCAACTGTATGATTTTATGATTCCCTAGCACTATTTTATATGTGATTTGAACAGTTACTTTTGTTTCAACCTTGAAGTAATACACCAAATCAGTATGTACACTGGGGCACATTACAACTTCTTTTGCTTTCCATTGTACCATGTGGTTTAGCAGAATGGATGGCTTGAATCATCTGGTATAACTTCTCTCCCTTTCAGAAGACTGCTTTCAATGTGTTGTTAGCTGTTGTCAAGTCATCTTCAACTTATGGCAACCTTATGAATGAGAGAAAGTTCCAAGACAATCTGTCATCAACAGCCCTGCTCAGGTCCTGCAAATTCAGGGCCATACTTTCCCTGATTGAGTCAATCCATCTGTAATGTGGTCTTCCTCTTTTCCTACTGCCTTCTATTTTACCAACCAGTGATGATCAACCACAAAATAACAAGACCAGACATAGAAAATTGGGTTAAATAAGAGCCACTTTATTTGACTTAACCTATTTAAGTTGTGTCGGTCTGGAAATGGAACAAGAGAGGGGAGCAACCTGATGGTGGTCCAGCTGAGGCCCAGGTGACAACTCCATGACAATCTCCTCAGCCTTCCCTTGGGGAAAAAAAATGCCCTTAGGACAATCCAAGTATTATGATTTGCTTCCCACTCCAGCTCAGTTAGAAGATAACCCAGGGACTCCCACCTAAGCTGCTGGGCCCTCCCAGTAAAAGCCTGAATCCTAGGTCATCCTCAAGGGTAAGCTCCTTCTCAACCCCCTGGGACGCAGAGCCCTAAAGGATAGCTCCAGAGCCCTACTCTACACCAAAAGGTGCCAAAAAGTGATAATTGAAGTCATAAATTCTCCCCCTGCTACCTGTCACAGATAAAGGACAAACATCTGCTTAGTTCATTTCCCCTACCAGGCCAGCCAAGACAGCTCTCACCCACTGTTCCAACTCTCCCAGGAACAACATATTCTTATTATCCAACAAATGAACACCATCAGCCCTGTAGACCTCTGGCCATCAAAAAATGCCAGGATGAGGAAGAATGTGGTCCAACTCCCTGCCCAGGGCTCTGGAAAGTTCAGTGTTGGCCCTCTTCTGGGCATGATCAATGCATTTAGAAGCACCTGACCCTCACCACACTTGACTAGGCAAAGTAGATGAAAAAAAAAAACAGGGGTATCTCCAAGTGAACAACTTCTATAGTGTGAAAATCCTTTAAAGCTTACAAAACTAGGGCCTTGCCCTTCAGCAAGTCCAACTCATTCCCACCAAGATGAATGACTAACACATCAGAAGGATGCTGTGGCCACATGTCAGGACCTGCTATCTTGCCACACTGCACCTAAAACCTGACAAGAAACAGAGAAAACAAGAACAAAATTAGTTGGGTGACACATATAAATACTTAAGAAGGCACATGTACCGCTTTGCAGCAGCAGATTCCCAGTGCCCAATGCACTCGAAGCCCATCACAGAAGCAGTGGAGGGAACCCCAATTCGAAATGAATAGGTTCCTAACTTCACCCCATGAAGACCCAAATGCTGCAGTAGCACAGGGAAGTCCCCAGTTCACCCCAAGGTCCACCTCGATCATGTTTCTAAGCCTTGTTGATTGTAAGCTACATTGCCAGACTCACCTGGTCCATGCTGTCCAGCCTGGGAACCTTCACTGGGCTGATTAGGGTTCACTGGGCTGATTAGGGTTAGGGTTAGGGTCCAAAACATCAGCCCTTGGTCTCATGTCAGTTGTTCCCCAAGAGCTGCCAACAGTCAAAAATGTTATCAGTAACAATATACTGTGTCGTTGTGTGTTTCCCAGATTGGGGGGAGGGGTTAGGTTGTAGTCAGCACTGAAAGGGCCCTCCAAGCTGCCACCTGCTCTAAGACTGGAGCTGAAGATACATCCTCCTTCATTTGTAGATGAAGGCGAAATAAACGGTTGGAAGACATTTAGGCCCTTTCTGCAGGAGTCTCCCATCCTGGCATGGGGATGGGAGAAGAGCAGGATCATGATGACGATTCTGCATGATGTTGTTGCAGTCCTATCTTTCTCTCATCATCAGGCAGCACAATCATGGATTAAATCATTGACAACCTGTCAATGACCAGCAATTGTGTGACCATCCTGCACTTACCTGGACTGCGGAAGCACCGGAAGCGTGATGGAGGTGCTTCCTGCCCCAGCACAGCCTGGGAAAGTGCCTGGCTGGCTGCAGAAGGAAGAGGCATGTCCATTGCACTTCCTTCAGCAGGGAGCCAGACAGTGTGAAGAGGAGCACTCCCATCATGCTCCCTTCCGAGGAGAGCCACTGTCAGGATTAGCACCAGAGGACGACGATATAAGGTAGGGTGCAGAAAGAATCGTAGTTGAAACAGTTTTTCACAGGCTTTTCTCTTATCATCTCCTGCTTCTCATGTGGACTCCACTGTAATTTAACTGGAGGCCTAAATTGTTGTATCAGAAGCAAAAATCAAAATAACTCCTAAGTGTATTGTGCTATCAATCTATACGCATACATGGTAAACAGGCCATGCAGGCACTGCCCTAAGAAAAGGCCTAGTGGGCTCCAAAAGGCCCAATAAGCCTCAGTTAAGCACATGGCAAAGTGGTTGATAGGTCTCTATTGAAAGATCTCAAAACCTATTAAAATCTGAGGAGCCTCACAAAATAACAAAAAACAATCAATCTCTACAACAGGTGATTAACAGGAGAAGCACAGATTTTGAACCCTGAAACTGCTTCTGCATATTGACACCCACACAAAGCCTGACAGATCCTTTTGCTAGGATTGACGTGGACTCTCGTGCTGTGAACATTAAAGAGGGCATATGAAAGGGTGATCAAGCTTAAATAGCCTCCACGCCTTCCTCTATTGTGTGCAGTGATCTGGCACAAGGTACCAATCATCAACTTCCTGGTCTCTCTCATGGAAACCATGAAATGGTTACCCTCCTCAGTGGTGACATTCATCATGCATGTCCAGGCAAACATGATCATTTCCTAGTGAGTCATGTTTTCTCAAGATATGTCAAAACAATGACAGTCTCAGTTTAGTCATCTTGACTTTTAAAGACAGTTCAGGCCTGATTTGCTCTTGGATCCATTTATTTGTCTCACTAGTTGATGGTATCCACAGAACTTTCCTCCAGCGCCACATTTCAGATGAGTTGATTCTTTTCATATCAGCTTTCTTCACTTCTCAGTTTTCACAACCATGCATGGAAATACTATGGCATGGACAAACTTGACTTTGCTATTCACTGATACATCTTTACACATGAATATCTTATTTGGTTCTTTCATAGCTGCCCTTTCAACCCCTAGTCTTCTAACTTCTGGCCTACAGTCAAACTTGATTCAGGATTGAGCCAAGCTATATCTTTATTGTCTACTTTTTGTTGCTGTGTGCCTTCAAATCACTTCAAGGTAAACCTATTCCTCGGGTTTCTGGCAAGATTTCTTCATAGTGGGTTTGCCTTTGCCTTCCTCTAAGGATGAGAGAATGAAACTTGTCCATTCTCACCCACTGGGTTTCCATGGCAGAGCAAGGATTTGAACCTCAATCTCCAGAGCCATAGGCTGTTTCCACACTAGACAGCTGGCCCCTCCCGAAACTGCAAACCTCAGGATTCCATAGGATGTTGCAAGTGGATAATAGCGTTATAACAGTCTAGTGCGGAAATGGCCATAGTCCAGTGCTCATACCACTATACTGCACTGGTTTTCATTGTCTGCTTGAAGTTGTGTAAATCATCTGTGGTTATTTTTTAAAATGTTCAACTGTAAACCTAACTTTGTACTTTCTTCCTCAACATTCTTCACTAGTCCTCCAAAACTTTTGCTGTATTCTGTTAGTAGTGTCATGTCACCTGCGTATCTTAAACTGTTGAGATTCGTTCCTACAGTTTTCATATCTCCTTCCTCCAAGTCTCATCCAGCTTTGTGTATGGTATAATTAGTGTACAAGTTAAACAAATAGGGTAATAAAATGCAGCCTTGCCAACCCCTCTGCAAATTGGAAACCATTTTGTGTCTCCATATTCTGCCATCACAGTGGCCTCTTGTTCTGAGTACAGGTTACACATCAAGATAATCAAATGTTGTGGTACACCTATTTCTTTAACAGCAATCTTAAAGAGTTTTTTATGATCTACATCTCCCTCTGTAGTTGGAGCATAAACTTCAATTGATATTTTTTTCCTGAAATTCATATTATTTGGTCAGGATTCACATTGTGCCCTTTCACTGCTTTTGCTACAACTCTCACACTGTTCATGCCATTCTGTTTCTTCTTAGATTTGCCTTTCCTGAGTAAAACACTGTGTAATTATCTGACTCAAAATGACCCATTCCTGTCCACTTTAGCTGACTCAACCTAAATACTACAAAATCCATATGTTCCATTTGTTGTTTGACAATTTCTAACTTCCCCTGATTCATGCTTCTTACACTGCATTATATGTGTTATGCAGCTTTGGATTTTCCTTTCACCTCTGACCATGTCAACAGCTGAACGACCATTTTGGCTTAACTCCAGTTGCATTATTAGTCACAGTGCTATTCATGACACCCTGAAACAGGGGTGGGTTCCCACCCCTCTGTTTTAAAACTGAGAGATTAGTGGTCCTTGTCACTTGTCAACAAATCTAGATTCTCTCTGGGATCATCTGCCCTTACTTTCTGTCCATCTGAGTACCCAATTTGTGATGGTTGTTAAACTAGATAGTCAGAATTAACATCAACAATTCACCTAAGTATCCATAAGTTTTGGAACTTCAGGAAATTTACATGGGAATGAGCAGGCTCTTTGATACTCTTTGAGACTATTTATTATATGCATTCATAGATGTTGAAATGTGATATTCCCCTTAAGGAAAAACACAGACATGGTAATGTCTGTGTGTTCAACTCCATGACATGACATGACATTGCATGACAACTTAGCCAATTGTCCATGCAAGTATACTTCCCATTTGTTTGAGGAACTATATATCTCTACCAGGCTTCTGTGAATATACAGGCATGCAAGAGTTAGACCCCTTGAGTATTGTTCATATTTTCATAGTGTCCATTCCTACATAAGCATATATCTATTTTTAGAATACCCTTAGAATAGAATAATATTATCAGTAGATCAGCATGCGTGGTACCATGTCAGACAGTTATCAGTCTATTCATTTATCAGGAACCGCGCAGCCTGGAGGCAACATGGTCGCCTTCTTTTCATAGGGTGCAGACTACTGAAAACAGTTTAATTTGGGCTTTATCTCAGTCTCTTTTTGTCCTCTCCTGATATCCATTCAGCTTGTCAGCTGTCCGGTCAAAATCATGATATTTATCTATATGTCAAGCACTCTAGAGGTATCTTTATCTAATGATCATGATGCATTTAGAAGTCTTTTCACTGCCTGTCATCTAGTGTCATCTAATGTCCTACTAGCAGGGTTCATTCTCAGTCAGTTTCTCTTCTTTTCTCTTTATTTATATCCCACTGAATATCTGGTTTTCCCAGACAGAAACCAGATTCTTAATGATTCTAAATGATACAGGTACACCCTCTCACTGATTTAACTGCCTGTGTTAGTTCTCCTGCTTTATATTTCATACTCTATAGGTTATACTAAATTAATTCTCTCCTTTATAACTATGGCCCTTTTCACATGTGGGGGGGGAACGGTGTAGAGCGACCTCCCACGGAGGTCGTCTACACCGTAGAGTGGACTGGCGTGGACTACTTTTCGTAGTTTCACACCAGAATCCACTCAGGAGCGGCCGTAACTAGCTGGGCTGCGTGTTTTTTAAAAACGTCTTTTTAGAGGTTTTTAAAAAGCACGGAGCGCACAGCCCCGTGCCGCCCGGCTCTAAAGTGGATCTGCAGGCGCGCGCAAGTGCGTGCCTGCAGATCTGCCGGGGGCGGGCTTCCGGCTGGCGAGCTTCTCCGGTTGGTGGAGAGCCTCCGCCAACCGGAAGCTGCCATCTGCGATGCTGGAGGAGTGTGGAGCAGCGAGCTCGCGCTGCTCCACACAGCGACGGACTTACCCGGCTGGAGGTAAGCTCCGTTTTTTGGCATTTTCGCCCGTTTCCCTCCCGACACGTGAAAAGGGCCTGTATGAACAGGCCAAAAAGTTGGCAACTGAAAAATCTGATTCTATTATTGTAATTAGCTCAACACTTTTTGGCCTTATAATATTTAATGGCCTAGTAATATTTAATTGCCTTCTTTTATCTTTTTTTTAAGATAAAAGAAAGGGAATAATACATAAACAACAAAAATTATAACAGGAAACCAATTACCACTTGTAATGTCAATTTGTGTACATATATCTTGCATCAAGATTCGTGTAAAAAAAATCTCAATTTTGAAAATGCCTATTGACCCAAATAAAGTTAAACAAGTACAATATATTATTCACAATGCAACTTTAAAACCACCTGCATGATTCCAAATAGAGTGTCTCCATAGCTTATCCTTGGTAACCGATATACTGAGAAGTAGGAGGCAGAGCATTGTGCTGTTCTAATCTTTTCAATGTGTACTAAGGACATTTTATTATAGCAGTTCTACAAAAGAATGGAAAGTTAGGGGATAGGTGAAAACCTGTGTTTTAAGGTAGATGAATGTACCCCAAATCCACATTTAGACCATAGACTACCGCATCAAGTCTCAATATCTATTTCTTTTTTAATCAAGGTCCTCTCATTCTGGGAAAAAAAGTTTCTCGAGCATCCAAAAGCACGGATTCTTAAAGAAATGATCATATTTCCAGAAAATGGTCAACCAAAGGGGCTTTTCCTGGCACTTGTGCAACATGTGCCAATATTTTCTACTCTGCAATTTTTGTGCTATGCTATCATAAGTCAAACTGCAATTTAATCTGAAATTAGTTTGTCTTTCCTGGTTTTTTTTTTTTCTTTAGAGATCAACCAAATTATCTGTCCAGTTCTGTTGAAACTGTTGTTAATCACAGGCTCGGGATAGCTTCTCTCTTGTAGCTGGCAGCTGAGCAGCCTTGATTCATCTAAAACGTCTTTGTGTCTTATACAGTTTCTTTAAATTCTCAAGAACTGACTATAGTAGATTATTTCTCAAAAATTTAGAGTGTGAACTGTCAAACCTTAGGTAAGTATTTCGGTTAGTAGTTTTTTGTTTGCTTGTTTGTTTGTTTAGAGTATGGGTTTTTTGTTTTTGTTTTAGACACAGAGGTATATAGTTTTGTTCCGACTTTCCTAATAGTGATGTCCAAAAAGTGGATCCTATTACAGTAATAGTGAATATCAAACTGAATGCTATTATTTATAGAGCTGGCCCACATGAAAAATTCTATCAAAACCTCATGACTTCCTGTCCAAATAGGGAACACATGATTAATACATCTGTACCAGCTCCCTATAGTCTTTTTATGAGGGCTGGTGAGGAAAATAGTATATATCTCAAATTTTTCCATATATAGGTTGACTATTTCCGGATCTATGGGGTACTTCATGACCACTCCTTTGATTTGCAAGTAAAGATTGTTATCAAATCTGAAGTAGCTTTTGCATAAAGCCAATTCAGCCAATGTGCACAAAAACAATGTGGGAAGATGTCTATCAGTTCTCCTTCCTAAAGTTTGTGCTATTGTATATAAACTCTGATCTTGTGGTATTTTTGTATGTCATTATCCCATACCCGTGGTAGTCAGAATATCTGTTCTTTTATGACAAGGAAATCTAATTTTTTAATGAAATCCATAGAGTCACATATGTAAGATGGAATTTGAAGTACAAAAGATTTTTTTTAAAATGATCAACAAATTTGGAAAGAGGTTCCAACACAGAACAGCAGCCTGAAACAATGGGGCAACCTGGAGGAAGATGAAGCCCTTTATGAATCTTAGATATAAAAACTTTTTAAAAACCCAGGTATTCTGGGATTCGTATTCAATAAAAAGTTATACTCTGCATCCATGATATGGCCCAAACATGAGCCCTCCATCAGAGTGAATGTAATTTCTTTTATGATATCTTAATTGGGATCCTTAGGACATGACTTGTACGAAGATATAGCTGATAATTGGGGCAAGTCTTATTTTTGTATTCTAGGGTGTCTTGGATGACCAGAGCACCTCTGTTACCCCCAAAAGCTGGGTGAATGAGGGGACCACTCATAATGCCAATGCCTCCATAGAAAAGTGGGGAATAATAGCTCAAAGGAGGCCTGTGAAAGGGGAGTAACTGTGGGACCTTTTCAGTTGTGTATACTGGTAGTAACTGAGAGACACCAGTTGAAAGTCAAAATAATGTTTTATTGGGGGAAAATCACAAACACATGAAAAATTCAAGCAGTCTCACAACCCTGCCAGTCTAACAGAAGGAAGGAGAAAAAATGGATAACAAGGAGTTAGGTTGAAGTGAGTGATACTTACCAATCCTGAAGAAAAGAAAGTTTAAGCAAAATGGCTCAACCATGTGAGTCTGAGGGCAGCATGGAGGAACAAGAGTCTAGGGTGCAGAGTGTTAGCAAAAAATCAGGGTCTGACCCAGGGTTTAAATACCCTTTTTCTGCCCTGGAGGGGAAGGTGTTAATGATTCTCTGGCACAGAAAACAAGGGGGTCCAGAGCTGGCTAATGGTCTTAGCAATAGGTGACAAAGCATTGATGGAAATCATGATACCTGCTTCATGTCTGGGCAGGTGAGAACACAAAAGGGGAAGCTCAGCAGGAGGACGGTTACAGGACAATTGTCATTTTTGCTTTGTCTGGGAGTTTTGGTGGCTATTGTTTCTGGGTTTGAGCTATTGAGAGGATCATCTTAAACCCATTTAGTCGAGTTCTCCAACTAACCCTCAGTGAATGTATGACCTGACCATGACTTGAGGTCCTATCTGACCTAAGTCTGCACATGTACAGCCAGTCCTCTTTACCAGCATGGCTTTTCAGCCATAAATGTATGGTTGATATATGTGCCAATTAAATAATATCACGGATTGGGGGTGCGTTGTCTGCTTACTGAACAAAAATGTCTAAATCTTTCAGAATGAACTGTTCTTGTCTGCTCATATTGTGGCATAGGGTGTGTTAATCTATTACATGTTTTTAGTTGTATTTTAATCCATGATGTACCCTTCCTCAAGCCTTGAACAGAGCCAGGTAAGAGATTATCATCATCATCATCATCATCATCATCATCATCATCATCACAACTACTACTACTACTATTTGCCTCTCTTTTTTCTAAATCCTTAAATCTTTCAGATCTTTCAAAAGTGGCTATAGCTAGATCTATAGGTCTAGGGGGTATGAAAGTGGATGAAGTTCTAAAAATAATTTTCGAGTCTGTAAATTTTATTTATAGGTTCTTTAAAATATTTATGTAACTTAATTTTTCTTAAAAAAATAAATAAATCTAACCTTAGATTAGATTAGATTAGATTAGAATCATGTTGGGGAGTGGGTACAAAAGGCAAACTTTTTTCCAAAGTCCTACTGGAAAGATTAACTAGCCCTGACCTTTGCAGAACCAAGTTGGAGGAGCCCTGTTGTGTGTAAATCTCTTGCTGCTGCTATGTTTATTGTCCAGATGTATTTTGCTTTTCCTCACACTTCCAAAAAATGAAGGGAGATAAAGAATGTATATTATTGCTCTCAACTGGTGGACTCCCAGTCTCTATTGGATGTGCCCGAATCTTCCTCTACACATGAAAGTTTTCTGTAAAGCCATTGGTACACTTTATTGGAAGTATAATCTTCTTCATCACATTGAAATTTCTTATATTTCAACATTTTTGACTCCTTATAGAGCCTTCTATGTTCTTTCTCTAAGGGAGACAACTTGCATTCTTTTTCTTTGGTCATATGCAGTGGCAGAGCTTGGAGCGTGTGGAGGGAGGGCGGGAGGGGGGCAGGGCTATGGCAGGGGCATGGCCACTGTGCTTGGGGGCATGGCCGTGGTGTGTGGGGGCGTGGCTACGGGCCGGGATGCCCCAAAAACATTGCCGCCCCGGGGTGAATCATTCCCATCACGCCCCCCGTCCCTACACGACTGGTCATACATTGTTCATATCTGTCCATCTCTTCTTCTGTAGTGTTCTTTAGTTGTAAGTTGATTTTTGAGGAGCTGCCCACAATGATGATCATCAGATCTTGTGAGTATTTGTTCCGAATAGCACACCATTTTCCCATAAATTCTGTATTATCTTTAAACATACCTGGCCTCTTCAGAATTTTGAATAATCTGGCCAGTTAACAACCTCCCACTGATGCTGTTGCCCAGTAGCTGTTTGGCACATTTAATCTGGCTCCTCAGAAAAAGCCTGTCTGATGCAGGAAACCCTACCAGCAGCAGAACTATCAACAGCATAGCCTCTCACTTCACTGGAGTATGCAGTCCCAACACCACTGGAAAGTAGTGTCATGATTTCAATATTAGTCTTGAAGATATGTCCTTCTCTTTAAATGATCACAACAGGGTTTGAGCAGCACCATATCAAAGCTGACTTCTACTCAAGTTCAATCAAACAGAACTTGAAGTTTTCTTCTGAGAAAGTAGTCTCTGTGATTGCACGCAGCATCCTACTCATGTTTTCAAACTAATGTAAATGGACTGGACCTTCAGAAGGGGCTACTCAGTGCAGGAAGATCAGGCACTGAGCCAGTGTAGCTAGTGTGCATAGAGACACGACATGCAACTCCAGTTACCTGAACAGGACATCTGTGTTCTGGGTAGCCAGTAGTGTCACGGTTGTGTTGTGAAAACCTACTGATTCATTGCTGCAGTATCTTGATTCCAGAGATAAGAATGTTGGATAAAAATGGGCTAGTGGGTTTAGTTAACTATTAATAAACCAAAATCTAACTTAGAGCACCTCCAGATGGAAAAAAGGGTCTAAGTCCTAGGCTTTCTTCCTGTACAAATGGATTTTATTTTGGTGATCCATATGAGATTTCCTTATTTTGAAGTATCTTCTCAGAGCTCCTGACATTAACAAAGACTTTTCATTCCCAGTACTTTCCAAAATGAAATGTAGCTGTACTTGCCTATGTGTTTCTACTGTCTTGGAAGTAGTGAAAATTACTGTTCCCAAGTAAACACAGCTATTGAGTCTGAGACACAGATTCAACAGAGATCAAGTGAGTGAAAAAGGCATGCTAACAAAAAGCAAGAAGTTTGCGGGGGTGGGAATCCAAGGAAACCATGCTTTGGGTAAACAACCAGCTAGAAGATTTGTTGGTTCTTTATTATAGTCTTTTGATTAATTAATTAATAGTGCAATTGTTAATGCTGAAATTCCCACATAAGGCAATCAATCAAGTTTTAAAAACTAATGCAGTTGTCCTTTTCATGATATTTCCTTTCTGCTTGATTTTGTTTGGGGAGCTACATGGTTTTAGAGCTTCTCTCAATCTTCCAAGTTTCTTTGTATAGGTAATGGCATAGAGCCAGCATGGCACTGTGGTATGAGCATTGGGACTCCAGGTGACTAGAGCCATTTCCACACTAGACTGTTATACTGCTATTATTCCACTTTCGACATCCTATGGAATCTTGGGGTTTGCAGTTTCGGAAGGGGTCTCAAAGGCCCCAGGATTCTGTGGGATGTTGAAAGTGGAATAATAGCACTGTAACAATCTAGTGCGGAAATGGCCTAGGGTTCAAATCCCTGCTCAGCCTTAGAAACCTACTGAGCAACCTTGGGGAACTAATATTCTCTCAGCCTAAGAAGAAGGTCATGGTAAACTCCTCTGACTAAAGATTTCCCAAAACAAAACAAAACAAAACAAAACCACCCTAGGATAGCAGTGCCATAAATCAGAGTTGACTTGAAGGCACAGAATGACAATAACAAATAGTTTGAAGGCAGTCAATCTTTAAAAAGTCTCCTCTCTTGAGAGTCATCTTCGTACTCTTAGGGAAATAAAAGTTCTTGTTAAAAACGTTGTTTTTCTTTTAAGCCATTTAACATCCTCTGTTGATTCTGATTGGTACCATAATGGGGGCAAAGAGTTACAACCTACAGTGCAATATAGGTGAACTCTATTTGTGCTAAAAATAACTTAGCTGTTGCATGTTGGGACTACGGATGCAAAGAACATCCTATCTAGTTTGGCTGTAGCTTGTCAGTTCATTGTTCCTCTCAAGAAAAGAACACTGCCAGCCCTTTTTTAAAAAAAAAGCTGTCATGGGTGGGGAAGCTTTGTAAAGGATATGTGAGGGGTCCAATTACAAACAGTACTGCAGGGCAGTCTTACTTCTCTTCAGAGAACTTTGTATGAATGGAGGTTGCACAGCCCCCCATTACATGGTGAAACATTGCCATGGAACCCAGCATGTACAACGGTGATATGTAAACTCTTTGTTCTGTGGGTGTGAGTTAAATGAAGGATTAGAGGTCATAGATGGAGTTGGAGACCCATTCAAGTGAAGTGCATTTTGATACTGCCAGAATCAGCCATATTCAGTCAGTGTAAACCACTTATCTTATGGAGCTGCCTTTAACCTCTCTCTGCCCTATGGAGGAGTGGCTCCCCAGAGTTATACCTGGCCTTTGAATTCCAGCACCTGTCAGTTTCAATTAGATTTACTTCTCTTCAGTGTCTAGCAGCTATTTTTAATGCAAAGGCATTCAGGTGCTCTGAAAATGCTCAGATATTCTGAAATCACAATTCCTTCAGGTATCCTAGCAAGAGAATCTCTTTTGAGAAGGTTATTTGACGGGGAGGGGCTTTAAAGTCAAAGAACGAGATTCCACAAACTCATTTTATGAATATGTTGTTGCAATGACATGGATGTTGAGCGTTTCCAGGATCCCTGCTCAATTTGCCTATAAATTTCTGGAGTCTAATTCCATTCTCCTGCTTCCTGCCTTGTCCTTTGCGGTTTTTTATTTAATTTTTGATATGGTATCAATATGGTATGGTATATCAATATGATATGGTTTGGTATTAATATGGTATAATGGTTTGAGCATTGGATTCTGGAGACCAGGTTCCAATTCCTCGCTCAACCATGGAAACCCAGTTGGTGACCTTCAGTGTGTCACACAATTCTCAGCCCCAGAAAACCCTGTCATAAGTTTGCCTTAGGGTTGCCGTAAGTCAGAAACAACTGGAAGGCACACAACAGCAAATGTAATATTCTGTCTCAAGAGATAACTATAGGGTTTTGCCTATACCCACACACACCTACACCCCCCCACACACACACACTTAAAGATCTCTTAATAAAGTTTGCAAGAAGTAATGCCCAAACTAGTCTGTTCCGGAGGTGCACCCCATCATTTGGAAGGAGTTTTTCATATTGTTCTGATAAGATACCATTGAAACAATTTCTCAATGATACTTTCAGCATCTTTCTTTCTTTACTATCACTCTGACCTTCAGCACTTCCGTATGTCCCCCAGTCCTTTCACTTTCCATAGATACAGTTCTTGTTTTCCAGTAACGCAAACATGACACATATTCTGCAGGTCACCTGAACAACCACCTCAGTATCCTTGTTATTAGGCATTCCAGATGTCTCTGTGGGCTTCCCCACAATTCTCCTTGCAAAACTTCCATGCAAAATTTCCTGCTTGGTCATACTGTTCACTCACACTAATTGCTTACTGTGAGGAAACAGGAAGCATCGGTGATACTGAACTGCTCTAAGGCCCTTTCTGCAAGATGTCATCCCCCATTGGGAACAGGAGAAGGACAGGACCCAGACAACGCTTATGCACAACGTTGTTGCAGTCCTGTCCTTCTCCCATTCCCAGGCAGTGCAGTGCACCGCAAATCATTGACAGGTTTTACCCATCAATGACCGGCAATCATGCAGCCCTCCCTCCACCCACCCACCCTTACCTTAGGTGCGAAGGTCCTGGAAATGCAATGGTTGCACTTCCTGCCCCAGCACAGCCTGGGACAGTACCCAGCTGCGCTGCAGAAGGAAGAGGCAGCGCCATCACACTTCCACCATTCACAGAGGCAGCCGGTGCAGAAGGGAGAGCTCCTGTCACATTCCCCTCCTGGGAAAGGCTCTACTACTTAGATCCCTGCAGGACATCGCTGGGATCCAGTAAGCTGTGGAAAGGACCTATGCTGAGCTGCTGTGCTTTTACCATATATGGTACCATATATGGTAAAAGTCTTTGTTATAGAATTTTGAACATCAGTGTGCTTGCATGGGAGATTAATGCTATGGTCTGGTGGTTACTGCAATCCCTGGTGTCCCCTTACTTGGGGACTGGAATGCATACTGATTTTTTCCATTCTTCAGATAAATTGCAGAATCTTAGAGCTCCAAGAAACCACAATGACCATCTAGTCCAACACTCTCTTGTGCAGCAATAAAGCACTTCTAAAAGATACCCATCCAAATCTGTTTAAAGACCTCAAAAGATGAGAGTCCATCACTCTCCTGTTGGCTGTATTTGGTGGCAGGTTTTTGTTAAAATTTTAGTAGATACTGTCTCTGTAGCTTGAAATAGCTCTACCGGTACGCCATCTGTTGCTAGTGATTTACTTCTCCGAAGTGCTTCGAATGCAGCTTCCACTTTGCTTTCTAAAATGATGGACTCATCTTCACATGGTTCTTCTTTGAATCAATCTGTCATCCTTTCCTCTCTTTCAGTCTGCTGAAGAAGCATATTACTTCCATTGTCTTTTTCTTTCTTCTTGATTATGTGGTGTGTTCCCATGCTGGTCATAGAGCATATCCACTCTTGGTTTAAATTTTCCTTTGATTTCTCAGATCTTGTGGAAGAGGCTTCTTGTTATACCTTTTTTTTGTTCTCTTCTTCTGTTTTTCTGCATTAACTATTATAGTAGCCTTTGTCCCTGTGCACAAGTTGCTGAACAGTAGATTCTGACCCTATTTCTGTCACATTTTTTCTTTTGCTTCCTGTCTACCCTTAATCGTTTGAAAGGTTTCATCTGCCACCCAATAAGACTTTTCTGTCTTTCTGGTTGCAAATAATATTTTTTTGCATTCTTTTCTAACAATGTCCCAGCTTTGATTCAGAGCCCTGTTTTTTGGTCAATTAGACTTAACAGTGCAAATCTGTTTCTACATGGTCTTTAAATTCTACAGGACTATTTTTCAGGTTGCATTCTGCCATGATTATTGATCTAGTGTCCTTCCTTAACTTTACTGTAATTTTTGCTATTAGCCATTCAGAGTCTTTGCCACAACTGCCCCAGTCTTGTTTTTCATAGAGAAGGGAGTTCCTCCATCTTCTGCTTCCAATTATGGAGTCTATTTGATTTCTGTACTGGCCATCAGGAAACATCCATGCATACAGTTGTCTCTTAGGTTATCTAAAGTATATGTTTGCAGTGAAGAAGCTCTTGGTCTCACATTTTTTTTAGAAACTCAGTAATGATTGCCATGGCTTTGCATTGTATGTAGGCAGGTTTATAGCTTTGTATAAAATACACACACACATATACACAAACTCTTTGCAGAGACCAGTTTTCAAATTGCAACTTTTACTTGAAACACTGGGATAGTAAAAGTATTTCAGTCTGGTTTAAAGCCTAGCTATGGAATGGAGACAGATTTTGTCACCTTGATGGATAACCTATGCAAAGAACTAGCTGCGGGGAGAGGGGCACATCCATGTTGGTTCTGCTGGACCTCTCAGAGGCTTTTGACACCATCAACCATGGTTGAACCAGAGTTGTCTCTCTGGGACTGAGATTGGAAGTACGTTCTACAGTGGCTCCACTCTTGTCAAGGGGGGGTGTTTTCAGAAAGTTGTGCTGAAGGATTTCTGCTCAACCCTTTGGCCGTTGGCCTGTGGAGTCCCTCAGGGTTCTGTCTTGTCCCCTATGCTATTTGACAGCTACATCAAACTACTGGGAGAGGTTTTCCAGAATTTTGGGGTCACTAGTATGCTGATGATACACAGCTCTATTACTTCTTTCTATGTAATTCCAAGGGAGCTGTTCCTGTGCTAATCTGGTGCCAGCCAGCCATAATGGTTTGGATGAGGGTGTGTGTGTGTGTGAGAGAGAGAGAGAGAGAGAGAGAGAGAGAGAATGAATGAAGCTTAATCTAGACAAGACAGAGTTGCTTCTGGTCAGTTGAAAGACAAATGTGGGAATATGAATTCAGCCGATGTTAGATTGCCCCTGAAAACACAGGTTCAACGTTTGGGGGTATTGGTGAATTTAGCTCTGAGCCTGGAAGCCCAGGTTTCAACAGTGACCGTGAGTACTTTTCACAGTTAAATCTCGTGTGCCAACTGCACCTATTCCTGGGGAAGTCAGATCTGGCCACAGTGATGCATGCCTTGGTTACAGCTCTTCTGGATGACTGCAATGCACTCTACGTGGTGCTGCCTTTGAAAAGTACTTGGAAACTTCAGTTGGCCCAAAGAGCTGCAGCCAGGTTAACTGGGGCTGGCTACAGGGAACACACAACTCCTTTGTTGCAACACCTCCACAGGCTGATGGTCAGTTTCTGGGTACAATTCAAATTGATGGGTTTGACCTATAAAGGCTTTCCAGTTTGGGTCTAGGTTATCTGAAGGACCATATCTCCCTTAATGAGCCGATTAAAGATCTAAGATCGTCTGGAGATGCCCATCTCTTTTTCCCACCACCTTCTCAGGCTCATTTGGTGGGAACAAAGGAGAGGGCCTTTTTGGTGGCTGCTCTCACACTGTGGAACTCCCTTCTTGGAGAGGCCAGGAGGGTTCCATTCCTGCTGTCTTTCTGTCGGCGGGTCAAAACACTTTTGTGCCATCAGGCTTTTACAAACCGAATGGCAGTACTGTTTTTAGGTTTGTATATAGTCTTTTAACTAATTTTAATATTTTTAAATGTTTTAGCTTCATAAATGATTTGTTTTTTAAACCTTATATTTGAACTTGTATTAATGCTCTTGTATAGTTTGTAAGTTGCATTATTTTAAATGTGTTGTTAGCTGCCTTGAGTACCATTAGTGGGAAAAGGTGGGATGTATATGAATAAAATAAAGTAACAACAACAATTACTACTACAACAACAAGCTCCTTCCACCCAAGACTAGAGGCATTCTACCTCTGCTTCCAGAGGGACTAGAGACATAGTTGCTGTTGTTGTTGTTGTTGTTGTTGTTGTTGTTACTACTACTACTATTATTATTTGCTGCTGCTGCTGCTGCTGCTGCTGCTGCTGCTGCTGCTGCTGCTGCTGCTACTGTATTATGAACTCTTAGAATCCAGGCCAGATATTGTCCTGGTTATGTGAGAACCCTACAATATGAACCTCGGATACCCCCACCCCCAAGTCTTGAGAATCTTCACTGAACAGATCGTTCTGCAGGGAAGAAAAGGCACTAAAGAAGGAAAATAATAATTCACAGTTGAGGATGAATGAGAAGGAAAAAGGGAGTGGGAGGGGAAGAGGAATCTACAGCCTTTTAAAAGCTATTTTTTATTTTAGCATAAGCTTTTGTAGATAATAATCCACTTCCTCTGTCATTGTATCTGATAAATTGGATTGATATCCACTAATGCTCATGATAATGTATAGATCAATTAGCCTTAAAGGGGCTGCTAGATTCCATTTTTTTTCTCCCACCCTCCTTCTCTTTATGCTGCAACAGACTAGCAGGGACAGGCAGTTTCATTTTCAAAAAGAAGTGGCACCTGCCATTGCCCCCCAGTCCCATCTTTCCTTTCTGCCTTTCTCAAGGAATTCCAAGGGAAGAGGAGAGGGAGGAGGAGAAAGGGGTGGAGACAGTCTTGATTTGATGCAGACCAACTGTGCCTCCTGCTGAGGTCGCCATTCCCTGAAGCCGATCCCTTCTTCCATTTTCTGGTGCCTCAGAGAGGATAGAGAGAGTGAGGAGCCATCATTGCACCTCCTTATTTTCCTGCACCCAGGGTGGACTGCCTACCCACCCACCCACACTTGAATGCCACTGTGAGGACCAACAACAATCAGTAGTGGAGCTTGGAGTGTGGGGAGGGGAAGCGGGGGGGCATGCCTATGGCACGAGGGGTGAGGATACTGTGCGCGGGGGCGTGGCTGCAGTGCACGGGGGCATGGCCAGGGCACGCAGGGGCGTGGCTATGGGCCTGGATGCTCCAAAAACATTTGTGTGTGAGCTGTGAGCTGTTTTCCAAAAAAGTACCTTTTCCAAGCCTTTTAGCATATCTGGATTTCAGTAAGGCCTTTGACAAAGTTCCACATGACATTCTTGCAAAGAAGCTAGTAAAATGTGGGCTGGACAGGGCTACTGTCAGGTGGATCTGTAACTGGTTAACTGACCGTTCCCAAAAGGTGCTCACCAATGCCTGCTTTTCATCCTGGAGAGAAGTGACTAGCGGGGTGCCACAGGGTTCTGTCTTGGGCCCAGTGCTGTTCAATATCTTCATCAACGACTTGGATGAAGGAATAGAGGGCATGCTCATCAAATTTGCAGATGACACCAAATTGGGAGGGGTTGCTAATACCCCAGAGGACAGAATCAAAATTCAAAATGACCTAGACAGATTGGAGAGCTGGGCCAAGGCTAACAAAATGAAATTCAACAGAGAGAAGTGTAAGGTCCTACACTTAGGTAGAAAAAATGGAATGCAGAAATATAGGCTGGGGGACACGTGGCTGGATGGCAGCATATGTGAAAGGGATCTAGGAGTCTTAATAGACCACAAGCTGAACATGAGTCAGCAGTGTGATGCGGCAGCCAAGAAAGCCAATGCAATTCTCGGCTGCATCAATAGGAGTATGGTGTCTAGATCGAGGGAGGTACTGGTACCACTCTACTCTGCTTTGGTTAGACCTCATCTTGAATACTGTGTCCAGTTCTGGGCACCCCAATTCAAGAAGGACATCGTCAAGCTGGAGCAGGTCCAGAGGAGGGCGATCAAAATGGTGAAGGGCCTGGAAGCCAAGCCCTATGAGGATAGACTTAGAGAGCTGGGTATGTTCAGTCTGCAGAAGAGAAGGTTAAGAGGGGACATGATAGCTATGTTTAAATATTTGAAGGGATGCCATGTAGAGGAGGGAGAGGGCTTGTTTTCTGCCACTCCAGAGACCAGGACAAGGAGCAATGGATTCAAGCTGCAGGAAAGGAGATTCCACCTGAACCTCAGGAAGAACTTCCTGACAGTCAGGGCTGTCCGGCAGTGGAATATGCTGCCTCGGAGTGTGGTGGAGTCTCCTTCCTTGGAGGTTTTTAAGCAGAGGCTGGATGGCCATCTGTCGGGAGTGCTTTGAGGGTGTTCCTGCATGGTAGGGGGTTGGACTGGATGGCCCGTGTGGTCTCTTCCAATTCTACATTTCTATAGAGTACAGTATGAGGGCCGTTTTAGGGTAGGGAAAGCAAAAACGACTTTTATTTTCAGGCTACAAAAACATTCTCCCAACTGCCAGCCCTAAAGCACCCCATCCCACCAAAGTTTTCTCATATAGTTAGGTCTGACGATGCAGTTCATGTAGAAACCTCTGTCTTCCTACATGCCCACCAAGCCCCTCTGCTTCTTTGGATTTTAATTTTTAAAAATAAGGTGTACACAAAGCTGGCTAAGTTTGTCACTAATGCCACAAGTTTTTTCTCACTCTGCCTAAAAAAGAAAAAATCAGGAATCTTAGCAACAGTAAAAAGCCAACATGGTGTGGTGGTTTGAGCGTTGGATTATGGCTCCGGAGACCAGGGAACCCTCACTCAGCCTTGGAAAACCACTGGGTGACCTTGGGCAAGTCATACTCTCTCAACCTCAGAGGGAGGCAAATGCAAATATGCTCTGAACAAATCTTGTCAAGAAAATCCTGTGAGAGGTTTAACTTAGAGTAGCTGTAAGTTGGAAATGACTTGAGGGTACACAACAAGAAGAAAGGCACAGCACCTCAAAGTGTTGTGTTTCCCATTTTCCAGGCCTTTTCTAAAACCTCAGGAGTTTTAGCAGCAGTGCCTTAGCTCTTTCCTGATTGCCTCTGTATGTGTTTGTTTTTTATGTGGTCATGGATAGTTTTTAGCCTCTCTCTCTCATTGTATGTGTGTGTGTGTTTCATTGCCAGGGGTATGTTCTTCAATGTGCTACTTCGTTTACTCTCCCAGTTTCTTCATCGTACTGATTCACACATTGAACTCGGCAAATTTTTCAGCACTATTTACTATTATGAGCTTCTAAATCCAGCTTCCTAGGTCAGATGGCAACCCTCCACGGTGTCCAGTATAGCACACTGGAAGTCCATCTGGCTACAGAAAAGATGACTGCCCCTCTTCCAAGCTGCCCTTCCTACTTTGTGACCTAAACCTTCTAATTCCTCAACCCAGAGAGAATGAAAAAACAGAAGTATTTTGCAGAAACCCAAGAAAACTAGCCTTTCAGTACAGAGTCAACCAGGCAACATATTTTTTTCACTCGTTAGCACTGTTGATCAATTTGATTAATTTATAAGACCATACGCACATCATTTTGGAAGAAGCCTGAATGCTGAAATTCCAACTTAAGTCGATCAGTTTAATTACATTGCCCCTTTTCACTGGCAATGCAGATGCAGACCTGCACAGCTCAAGGCACTCAAGGGAGGACCCACTTTTGCTGGCCTCCAATGGAGAAGAAGCCAGCGATGACTGTCTCAGGTGCAGAGTGCTGTGAAGCAAGGCATGGGGGTACAACTAGAGGATTCATAAACTCTGTCTGCCCCCCCCCTTCTTTCCCTCTTTGGATGCAGTCACTTAGGGATGGGGCGGGGGGGAGCGGCAATTCGCCCCAAGCAGCAATGTTTTTGGGGCTTCCCAGCCTGTAGCCATGCGCCCGTGCACCCTGGCCACGCCCCGATGCACCACCGTCATGCCCCTCACGCCATAGCCCTGCCTCCCTCCCCACACTCCAAGCTCCGCCACTGTTTGGACGACATTTTGCTTGAAGAGGTCAATAAAAAGGTGCCACAACAGATTGGGCAGCAATTTATCTTGCCACCTTGTGGTGTGAGCAGGTGGAGGGATTGCTGTTGCAGTTGCACAATCCAGCTGTGAGAATTTAGGCCAGGGGGTGCTGAGAGGAATAGATTTTTGGTGGGAGCAGACTAACACCTCATTTTGCTCTCCACATCTGGCTTGTTAGACCCAATTTGCCCTCACCATGGCCTGATGAGCCTGGCTTCCTATCTGGGACTTGTCAGGCATAATAGGCCCCATTAATTTTGAGGCCCGATAGGCCCTGTGTGGTTGGGCTTGAGAGGTCCCCAGAAGGCCCAGTAGGACTATCTGTAGGCCATTAGGCCCCTTAGGCCTGTGGTAGGTCATGTAGACACCACTGGGCCCCTTTGCAGGCATAGAAGGCCCTGCTAAGCCCACTGTAGGCCAGTTAGGCTCCACTAGGCTCCCGTATAGGCCAGTAGTGTGTAGGAATATCAGGAGTTCATTGACCATTTAAATTTTGCATGCAGTGTTGTGGCACCTAGAACTTTTTTAAAGCATCTCTGTGATGCTATATGTGGAATACATAAAATCCATCATAGGATTACTCAACGAAATAAGAAGAATTTAAGGATCTGACAGGAACTACTTGCTCACTTTAGTGGGATTCCATTTTGGAAGGTTGAACTGAGGGTCCAGAATGTCTTAAAAGCTGGATATAGCAGGCAAGCATATTTTAGAGCACATTGGTGTGCCCAGATGCAGTCTGAGGAGTGGACTGAAGCAGGTTTATTTTCTGATTTAACATTCCTGGATTATTATTTTTTTTTCTGATTATGGTGCTGTTCAGATTTGGGCCAAGGAGTTGGCTAATTCCTGTGTCCATTTCTGATGTAATAATGTGGTTATTAAGGTAGAGAGTATTAATTCCCTATCCTCCAGGTCCCCACAAGTCATGCATTGGGTGAAAGACTTTACAGTACAGTATCTTGGTTATAATATTCTTTTCATGGCGCTCCATGTGGCTGGGGTAGACAATGGGATTGTTCCATCAATAGATAGAGTGCTTCAGACAGCTGGCTCCAGATGCAAGGGCCTGTCTATATACAATGTCAGCAGACCTGTGGAGGCTTGGAGGGGGTGAGGTTGTCAGAGTTATTAGCCTTTCCTTGCCTCCTAGTACTAGGAAAAGTTATAAGAAGGTCAGTTTGGAATTTGAGAGGTTTAGGTTTGGAGAGGGGCTTCAGGCTCTTTGGCCAATCCCTGTTTTACACATCTTGCAATTTGTATCCATCAAAGGGGTAGGTGCTTAAGCTGCACAGTCACTTCAAACTAGGTTGGTAGTGGTGGCCTTTGCTTCCAAGGCTCAAGAGTATCAAGACAACACAAGTGACTTCAGAATTTGCAAGACACTGAAGGGTTGGTTTCAAGAGTGGGGCAGAGTGTGTAATAGACATGAACCCCTGCAGTCCTTATAGGGTTGGGGGCACTTTGTCAGCCATTTGTTCCTTGGATTATAAGGTGATTTTCTTTCACGCAACCCCATTGACTGCCTTTTTTGGTGCCCTGCAGGTTAGTGAGCTGGTCATGTTGTCTAAAGGGGATGTATCAGACAGAGCACTGGAGCAAAGGGATTTAACTCTTTCTGGGCAACAGAAATCAGAATTGTGGATTCATACCTCTAAGACAAATCAGAGAGGAGTAGGGTGAAGGCAACGTCGGGACTTTGTCTTGATCCAGTTTTATACACTGTCCATGCTTTACCAAGTTATGTATTGATCAGAGGATCTAGGCCAGGGGATCTAGGCCTTTATTTTATCATGCTGACTTTTCACCCATTATCAAATGTCAATTTTGGACCATTATTTACAAGACCTTTATAGCACATGGGTTTACAAGGGGTTAAATTTGGGACCCATTCGTTTTTGATTGGGGCTGCTTCTAGAGCTTTTGCCATGGATCTGGGATCAATCCAGCATATTGGGTGTTGGAGATCCTTGGTATATAAAAAGTATGTCCAACTTTCAAATTCTGAATTATATTGTTCTGTCTACTAAAGCTGTTGTCTTTTCCACATTCTAGGTTTTATCTGGAGGTGGGTCCTGATCAGCAACCATGGTATGGTTTACTGGGAATTGCCATTTTGGTGCTCAAGTGGAGTTGAATGGCCAGGTCACAGTAGAATGGCTTGGGAAAATAGGCCGGCATTGGTATGGTTTGTTGCTTTTGCTGTTTGGGAAGTGCAAGGGACCACCTCCTTCCCACGTTTCGGTCCTTCACCTGGGAGGGAATGACCTGGGTTTGTTGAAGGACAAGGCCCTTCTCCTTCAGGCTCTCATGATTTTTGAATCATACAGAATAGACAGCTGAGAATAACATTGATAGAGTTGGCCATTTTGCCTCACCAAGTCTTGTGGAGTGAGGTTGATCCCCAATGCATTGTAGAGTCTGTAGAAAGGTAAATAGGGAGATTCAAAATGCCTTGAATAGGGTTGGGTCACTTTCTTCCACACCTCATTACAGTGGGTCCTCCTTACCCGCTACCTCTACATGCACATTTCCAGTTCACGCAAAGTGAACCTTAAATGGTAGCAACATGCATGCAGACACATTGAAGCATCCACGTGCATGTCACCACCATTTAATTTAATGGGATACAAGCATCTGCAAATTCTAGTATTCGGCGAGGGGTTCCTGGAATGGAACCCCCACATATACAAAGAGCCCACTGGATATACAAAGAGCCCAATATACAAAGAGCCCACTGGATAGTTTTTCAGTAGCCTGAGCAATACAGATCTGACAGCGTCCACTTATTGAAGGAAGGTAATATATTGTTCTTGGGAGATTTGCAGCAGGGAGTGAGAACCCTATCAGCCAAGCCAGTAGGGGAATAGGACTAAGCAAATGCTTGTCCTTCATCTATGGCAGATATTTGAGGGGGTGGGGAATAAAAGTTACAGTGAACACCCTGACATCCTTTTGGTGAAAGGGAGGGTTCAGGAACAGTCTCTTTAGGTCCTGGGACCTGGGGGGAAGGGCAAGGGGACTACCTTTGAGGCTGGCCTGGGGCTTTGCCCTCACCCGAGTCCTGAGACTTGGGTATGGGGCTCCTTGGGTCTGCCTGCCAGTAGATATCTAAAGGGGCAGCAACCCAGTTACTGGTTGTCCTCAGGGCTCAGGTGATTTGCCCAGGAGAAGACTGTGGAAGAAGTCATGGAATGATGCCTACTTCAGTTGATCCTGCATTAGGTTGCTCCCCCTTTGTTGCTCCTTTCCAGGCTCAATACAGTTCAAATGGGTTCTAGGTTAAATAAAGTGTCCCTTATTGAATCCTGTTCTCTGTTTGGTCTTGTTATTCCATAGTTGGTCAGCAAGTATCTAACTTAACCCATAACTTAGGAGACAATGAATTAAAAAAAACTTATCACTGATAATGAAGAGATAACAGTGAAACAAAAACAGGTGCATACTGATGCTTCCGAATTCAGGAGATGGGGGAATGGGATGCATTGGAAATTGGCAGGGTAGGAATTGTGAATAGTAGCTGGGAGTGTTCACTTATTCAGAAAATCATGTCAGGAGAAGGAGGTCCTCTTCACCAGATTAAACTGCAACGGAGCCAATATTCCAGAACAGTGGCTCTTAACCTGAGGTCTGGGAATCCTAGTCTCAAGAAGCCTTTAATAAACAAATAAATATTTGAATATTTCAATCTAAATTTAATATTTTAATCTCCAGTTAAGTCTTAGGGGTCCCCAGCAACAAATTATATTTGTAGAGGGTCCCCAGTAAATAAAAGATTAAGAACCACTGTTCCAGACCATAGCAGTGATTCACCAGGCAGTGTTTCAAGACAGAAGGGTGCAAATAGACACACAGGTCAGGTTTTCTAGGAGTCAAGGGCCAAGGAAAAGTGTGGAAAATGGCATGCAGCAGACCTTTAAGTAGGAAAGAAGAGAGAAACATGGAGAGCATAGAGGCCAATAGATCTCTCCAGCACATCAAAGAAAAACCAAATACACACATATTGTCTTTCTGTGCTGAGCCACTTGCAGTAGTCTGACATGAGCCTAGAGTCACACAAGGGAATTGGACTTGAGAGATGAAGCTGGACATTGGGATCAAAAAGCAAGTCAGGACCTAAGGACAAATGAGGAGGCAGAATGAATGTGCAAGCCAATGAAACAAGAACACAGCACAACTCAGAGGAGCATGTTGTTAATCCTTCTCCAGGAAGTTCTAGTGGTGAACTTCGGTGAGTAAAATCAGTGAAAGGCCTGAGAAGAGTCCATTGCTTAGGATATAAGCTGAAGCCCACAGGTTGGTAGCCCACACAGGACAGCTGTGAACAAATCCAAGAATTATCTCCTTGAATACTAGCAGTGCTTGACAGAGTCTGTGGAGTCTATCTGCATACTGATGATAACTTCAGCCTAAACTTCCACATATGATTTCAGGATGTGATCAGGAAAAATCAATGTAATCTTTATATAGCTGTTGGATGTGCTCTAAAATGAATAAGAAAGAAGTTTCAACATATAGTTATGGAAAAGATAAAACTGAAAATGTAATGGACAGCTTGTGCTGCAAGAGTGTAGGACAAGCTGTTGAGAATACTCTTGGAAATATCAAAATACCATATTTTTTTGTATTCCTTGGAAACATTTCTGAGCCAAATCAAATCTTTCTTATTAAATACACTAGGAAAAAAAAAGATAGCAGGCTGCTGTTTTCAAACCATCAGCTCATAGTATGAGCAGGGATGAGATACCTATCTTGCCCACTTCACAGACTATCCCTAAATTCAAGCATTTTCACTGGTTTCAGTAAGGTTTCTCCAGAAGAAATCTCTGGAGAAGCACAATTTTAGTGAAGAAAAATGAAATATATTGTCTATAAACAGAAAAACTGGCTAAATTCCCTGCACCCATGGAAGTTCTTCTGAAGAAGAAGGAGACTTACCAGTTGAAGAGATGCCTGAAGGCCCTCCTTCTGTTCAACAGGCTGGCTCATGATCAAATCAGGAGGGGAGGGGAGGCCACACAGTCCCAGAGAAACGTGTAGGCTGAGGTGTCCGTCCCAGACTCTTCCCCTCAGATGCAGTCAAGGCTGCAATCAAGGTCTCAGGAAGAGCACAATTGAAGAACACTGTCATTAAATACAGCTAGAATTCTGGGCATTGGTTGGAAATCGCTGCCTATAAAACATGGATAAGAATGCCAACAGACTGTTGAGAGCAACACCATTCTTGGCTCTCAGCTCATGGCATATATTCCTGGTTCTTGATGGATGTATGATCTGGATTGCTTAATGACTTGACTAAAGACAGCCCCAGCCTCCTGGCTCTGCTCTTTCTTGAGTGTGGATTGCATGAGAGCTGAGTTATCTCTTGCTACTGACAACGCTTCTTTCCAATGCTGAAACTTGCCTTCCTTTTGACCACTCCTTATGGACTCTGGATACCTGAACTTTGGTTTTATTTCAGTTGCAGCGGGACAAAATATTTGACATAATATTAAAGCATTCTAAAAGGATCCAAAAAGAGCTCTGTGATCAAACACTTGTGAAAGCATTAAAACATTAAGAATTCTCATATCCCACAAAGTTTGCATTCACTGTACACTTTGGGCTACAGGCTTAGAATTCAAGAGATCCCCATGCATTTATACCATAGCTTCCCAAATTATCTTTTTGAAATGTGGTTTTTGGCACTCTTTCAGAAGCCACAGCAGAGCCTCTTTAGCTGTCCTCCACCTTGTGGTAATACTTTTATTAGGCCAACCAAACACACACAAAAACCCATCAAGGTTTCTTAATCAGGGGCAGACATTTAAAAACAAGGGGAGGGGAGAAAGAATATTCAAACTATTCACAGGTTTAACAGGCATCACCCCCAATAGCCCTGGACCTACCAAGAGCAAGAACACCAATAAAAAATGAACAATAATTATTGGTTCTACATATGAGGATACAAAGGACTTTCAAAAGTAACTTTGGGGAACCAGCCGGGTGATGTGCATAAAAGGGGTGTCCATAAAAGCCATGAGAAACAGAATGTTGTCTTTGCCTCATTTTCTAACATTGTATAGATGAAACTGAAGACACTATGTCCAGATCAAGGATCACTGCTTGAATGCGACCATCCCAGCAGCACATCCTATACTTTTCTGTTTTCAAATTCTGTGCTAGCAAACCTGTACAAATAATGTAATAGCAAGTATAGTGTTATATTAACAGCAATAGTAACAATGGCAGTTATAGTTATTACATGTCAAGCAACAAAAAGCTCCCCTCTCCATTTCTCTGCATAGCCCTCTCCTTAACCTGCCTCGTTCTGCCCCACTCTTTCAGAGACGTACAGCCCAATCCTCTGCATGTTTATTTAGAAATAAAGGGTTCAATAAGAATTGCTGCCAGATAAGGCCATTTCTGCACAATGAGGCTGTCCCACTCTGGGGACAGAATGGCAGCGGTCGTGATTCCACACAACATCATCACCAGCCCACTGCCATCCCATCCCCATGCATCGCGCTAGCGGGGTATACGCTAAACGGATAAAATCCGTTTGACACCCATGATTGCACAACGCTTCTCTACCTACCTGTCCTGCGGAAGGGCAGGAAACGCGATGGCAACACTTCCTTCCCCAGCACAGCCTGGGAAATGCCCAGCTGCACTGCGGAAGGAAGAGATGGGACCATTGCGCTCCTTTCCGCAGGGACCCAGTCCCCTGCAGAGGGGAGCATTCCTGCTGCACTTCCTTCCCTGCTGGGACTGTGACGGAATGACTCTCAAGAGCCCCTGTCACGCAGAAATGGCCTAAATGTAGAAGTTGAAGGAGGATGGGATTCAGCCTCAAAAACAGCAACTCTTAGCACATCTTTTAAAAAGTTATCCCACCTAAATTTCCAGAAAAGGCAGAACAAAACTGGTGCAATTGTTTTCTTTGCAGAGGGAGTAAGTCAGCAATTAACGAGTAAATAGTGCAGCTGGAATGTCTATTTTGAATCCCAGCTTTATTCTGTGGAGAAAAATATGGTTAAAATATTCGAGAGCATTCCTTCACACACTATACGCAATATAATACACATAATACTTTGACTCCTGTACAGGTTCCAGTCTGTGAATCAGCTATGCATTTATAAGAGGAAAAAATTGTGTATACTTCATAACTCCCCCCACCTCTCAAATAAAATCCTGTGAGTTACTGATTTATTGATTTAAGAAAGATATTTTACTTGTGTTTCAATTCATACACAAAAACTGGTAACTAACAGTGCTTAAAAATATTAACACTACTCCACTTGTTCACAAGCGTACAAAAAAAAATTAATAATAATGGATTTACATTCAACAGTAAAGCTTAATGTCCACGCTAGGTAATAGTTTCATTGACATTCACATACACAAGCACAGCATAAATATTTCAGGATACTTATAAGAGCATATAGCATACATACAGTACTTGAGTTTTACATAATGAGTGATAGTTGTAGGGTCATAAATTTATAAACTCATCGATAAGTCAAACTAAAACCCAAGGAGGCCATGTGGGAGATAAGAACACCAAGACACTGCACAGAGCTAGCAGGTTAGTAGATCTGCTTGTGTGAGAAAGGGTTTGCTTCAGCTTCCTCTGATGAAAATCGGTTTACAAATGTTGTGTACTCAAAGTGCAGAATAAGTAATGCAAAAAGAGAAAGAGAAAACCTTGTATTTCTTAATGCATGCAAGAGGCAGACCCCCCTCCCCCAAACCAGTGACCTGACAGAATAAAGCTGTGATTGGCAGATATAATACAGATGTTTTCAGGCATTTTTTTTTTCTAAAGCACTTCAATAGCAGCAGTTATATTTTTATAATGGCTGTAAATTGATTTTAGTTTGGGTTAAAAGACATCTTTTTTTTTTTTTGATTTACAGCTATATTCCCTTTATAAATAAAGATATCAAATCACAAATAGCATAGATCAGGTTTCTTTCTTTGTTTTCTTTCTTCTTCTTTTTTTGTCCTTACTTTTGCATATGTGTTATGGAAAATACTCTGACCTTTTCAGAGACATTATGTGCAAAAGAATGTTAAATAGAGTGGAAACAAGGACATAAAGGAAACATCACAGTCAGTTACATTCCTGAGATGTCAGCCCTTCCTTCCCTTGTTAAACTCTGAGGGCATGTCTGCACAGTGGTTCCAAAAGGCACTGGATGTGCCTTGGATGGATATCCAACTCCCTGCAGTACATGCATGCCAAGGTCTGGGTTGCATGACCAGTTCTGTCTACACAGCTGAAGACAAGATGTGAGCAAGGGAATCCCCACTCCCGCAAAGTTCCTTTTTATATATATATATATATGTATAAGAGATGATTTCTCACACTCTAGCACTGAGTGAAGAGCGTGGGAGGCTGCCATGCAGACGTTCCCTGAGGGACATCCTTGCCAGGAGAACAAAGGCCTTACTGTGGCAATATGGCCAATGGCTTGAAGAAGATATACTTCGTATTATCTCATAAGAGTCATCTGAGTGAGTCTTTTGTACTATTATTATTTTGCTGGAGTGTGTATATAAAATATATAAAAGCTCCAGCATACTACACACTAGATTTGATGGATTATGAAAAAAATCTAATTGCAATTTTTAAGATAGTTGCCCAGGCCACACAGCATTGCACATTAATTTCACAAGAAACTTTGTTTGTGTCTTACAAACTCTTCTTGCATCATATTTATCTGATCGCATATCATCTAGCCATTAATCAGCACACAAGAGTTTCCAATCAGATACAGGGTGCACAATACCAAAAAAGTTTAACTCCCCACCCCACCCCAAAAGTGTCATCAGAACAGGATCACAGGAATCACAATGCAAAGAGTCCAACCTCGCACTGACTGTATTGTGAAGAGTCTCCTTTTCAGCGTAGGAGAAAAGAAACTTGTGTCTGCTTTTTAGATTCTGAAAACAAGCCAGAGTGGAGAAAAAGAGTTAACACCAGGCTTAATAAAGCTTTCAAGACAAAACCTGTTAAGCAATCTAGACTGACATTGTGAATTCCCTGCAGATTTTTGAAGTCTTTGCACATACAGGAAATTGGTTAACAGTAGGAAGAAGTTGGGAGTTGCTACATAGGAGAAATCTTCCAAGATTACAAAAATTGGCTAAGTGGATTGTTCAGTATAAACCCCTCACTGGTCACTGTTGTCAGTGGTGCTGTTGCCCTTTTCTTTTTTCTCCTGAGCCTTGTTTCCCTTCTTCTTTTTCTTCTTTTTCTTGGTTTCCTCCTTCTTGCCAAAGGTTATGAAGTCACTTTTGTCAGTTTGGTTGTTTGGTGGGTCCTGGCGGATGGAGATGATTGCAGGAGATCCTGGGATAATGAATTTGTCTGGCAACTCACCGGGACCAGGCTGCTTGGAGTTGCCAGGTCCATATTTAAAGGTCCAACTGTTGCTGTTCACACCAGCTCCCACTGGAGGGGACACCTCACCAGCTTCAGGTTCTGGAAAAAGTCAAAGCAAACATTAAAATCCTACGGCACTAGTAGTACACACATAGTGAACCTGCAGCATGTAGCACCATGGATTTGGGCTCTTCTCAAATGAACTACAATGATATATAGACCCACCCTGCAGAAATGGTTTGTCTTCTCTAAAAAGAAATATTGTTTTAATGTCCTTTCAAAACACTGGAAAATGAAAAGTGCAAGGGATTACAGAATACAAGTCGAAGTAATGACAATAGAATCAAATTCCACATGGCAACTATTTCAGTATATGGAAAATATTTACACTGCATATTTGAGCCAATATGGTATAGTGTTTTGCATACAGTGGTTTGCATGCAACCAAGGTTCGAGGCCCTGCTTTGCCACAGAAACCCACAGGATGATTTTGGGCAACTCATACTCTTTCAGCCTCAGAGGAAGGCAATGGCAAACCCCCTCTGAACAAATCTTGCCAAGAAAACCCTGTGACAGGTTCACTTTAGGGTTGCCATAAGTTGGAAATGACTTGAAGACACATGACAACAACAATATTGCATCTTCACAACTGGAATATCAAATGCCTATACAAAAAATATTTCAAAGGCCTCTCTGTCTCCAAGAGCATAGAGATAAGTACCTAATTTTACACTGAATGGGCTTTAACTTTCTGTATGTTCAAAGTAAGATCCAATCCATGGAAGATTATATCAATGTGATTGCCTTTTTATATCATGCTCAGTCTTCCTCACAAAGATTAACACTGTTCTCTTGGTAAGCGTATTTCTACAATGTGCAAATTAGAAAACAAAAATGCCCTATTTCTTTTTTTTTAATTGTATATTTATTAAATACAAACAGGATGGTTCAAATAAGGTTCCTCAAAATCAACGATGGATCACTCAACTAAGCAAAATTTTAAAACACTCTCCAATTTTTAGATAATAAATTGAAAGCTCATATCAATACATCTGAGATCCTTAAGTAGTATCTATTTACAAAGTTACAAAATTTTTAATTTCTTCATTAATCTGTCAATAGAATTATAACTTATTTATAATCATATATGTTTTAAGTTTAACACAGTTGTTAATCATGATTTAAAATCTTTTATCCACTTTAACTTCCATATCTAAGAATAAGGGAGATAAAATATTTGTTACAAACTCTCCAATGTCATTCAAAATCTATCTATCTATCTATCTATCTATCTATCTATCTATCTATCTATCTACCTATCTATCTATAGACACACATACCATACATACCTATAATTATGTAACTAGAATCCTACTGTCCAAAACAATATATATGTTCATTCTATTCAAAAGAATTGTAGACAACATATAATAGATATTTATCTTTCTCTAGTCAGAGTTTGTTAGTTTAGGTCTATTCTTCTGGATTATTTTACCAATCTCACATAAAGTCAGCCAAAATTCAAGCACATTAAAAGTTTAAACACATATGCCTGTTATTGCTGATTTACCCCAAGTGGCCTCCCACAGGGGTGAAATCAAATTTCAAGAAGTCTCCTTTATCAGACACGGAATAAAACAACAGGCTGATGCTAGAACAATTAGCTAGTCTACTGATAACAGCTGATGCAACACCCTCAGCAAGTCATAGCATTGTAGAGTTAGGGGCCATCTTCTTTAGGCCACTGCTAATGGCAGAATCCAAAGCTAAAGCATCGCTTACAGGTCACATTAATTTCATCTCATGGAAACTGCTGCAGTGTGCTCATTCCTGCACCTTCCCGCACAACAAAGAAAGCACCAGAAACTCTAGGCCACATAGAAGGTTAAGGCCTAAACATACATTAATTTTGTGAATACATGATTTTGCTTGATATGTAAATAGCAGCTATAGGGGAGGGAGCCACTGACATCAAAACCAGGACTCATGGTGAAGGGTTAATGCCATACCATGGATCCTGACAAAAATAATGGTCTAACCTGCCTACTCCCATCCCATCAGCTGCATGTTGCCCTTTGCAGAAAGCTGAAAGTGGCACGAAGAAGAATTGCCTCCTGGGGCAAATAGCAGTTTCCAGAGGCAATATTCAGCTAGACTGTAACATGGGGGGGAAATAACCCCTTACCTTGTGTGTCATTGTTCCAGTTCTTATTACACACACCTCTGTATATGGGTGCGATTCAAAAAACAACAACAACTCCGTTAAATATTCACACACGGGCACTACAATCTGCCAAGCATGACTACTCAAAAGTAAGTCCCAGTGATATCAAGTTGTTTACCCAGCTGATTGTTTTTGGCCGTAAGTTTTCTGTCCTCAAGACAAAGTTACTAGAGCATAGGTGACACTGAACAATGGGACCGACGAGTAAACGTGCATTAGGCAGCTTGTCTGGTGGGTAAGCTCATTATTATGTGTGAGTCGACAGGAAATGAGTTTGCTTGGACCACTGTGTTTAATCAGAGATCAGTGTAATAAGGTTTTTCTGGGCCCAGAAAAAAGTATTTTACAAACACATGATCAAAATTATTTTCCTTTGGCTGATGAAAAGAAAGAGTTACTGTTTTAGAGTTACTGGTTTAGTTTTGTTAACTTTGTGCACCTCGATTATAAATGGTCTTATTTCTGAGGATGTTTTCGTGTTATTTCAATTTGTGTTTTGCTGGCACTTTTGCATAGTAAATTGCATAAAAATCTTACTTTACTTTGTAAATGCATTGTTTTTGTGTGTGCTTGTGACTCAGATGTTCCAGAAGTCACTTAAACACACAAGGTTCTGTCGTATATCTTCAGCCCTCACTTTAACATAATTAAATATTTCTGACTGTGGATTGTCTACCTCTTTCACTTCCTGGGAATAATAAATTACACAGCTGAATGTTATGTTTCTTGGCATAATACAAATCGTGATGCCATCAATCCTCTCTCCTGCTGTACAAAATGAAAAAAGTTATGTTCTGAATAGTAAGTATATTCTGTCTGTCAGATAACAGTGCATTTCTCCATAGCCTCTCTAACAGGAACCAGCAACCCTGACCTAGAGCCACTGATTTCTTTGTTTTTGTGTCTGAATGGGATCAAGGTGAAGTGGTGAGAGGGCAAGAGACAAAACAGGAAGACAATGGGACTGCAAACCACAAGCTCCAACTGCTTGTCCCCATTTGAGGACTATGTGCAACAAGGACCTCAGGATTTCACTTTTCATTTTACTTCTTGGTGTTTCGTTTCTTTGCACAGTTCGTTCTCTTTGCCACCAGGGCCAGCTGAATAGGCTACACACCTCTTCTTCCTCTAAGAGGACGGCAGGATGATCCATGCAAGATGTTGTGCACAAATAACAGCTGAGAGGGAGCCACTGCTCCCCAGCATTTAGGCACCCATCCTGTGGCATATTTGCCACCTAGAATATCTCACTGCACTTACATTATAATTAACCATGATTCTGTAGTCCTACTGTTGCAATAGTTTTGCTGTTTAATTTGGAGAGGGGAAGCAGGTAAGGAATGCTTCAGTTATTCTAAACCAGGGGTGGGCAAGATGTGGTCCTGCAGCCCCATGAGACTCACAAGGTATTTTTGTGGCCCTCAACATGCACAGAATCCTCCAACTGATCTTCTTTTGGCCAAAAGGGAGGGTGAAGTCTCCAGGTGCAATAATTTATCTTTTAAGTAGGTTACAAGGCCTGTCTGTACCGTTGAACATTAAAAAAAACAAAAACAATGAGATCCAGAAGCTGATTTTCTCTCTCTCTCTCTCTCCTCTCTCTCTCTCTCTCTCTTTTTTTGGTTTATGTTCCAGGGCATATAAGTGGCCCCCAAACTTGTACAATTGACACCACCACTCCTGCAAGCACTACACATTTGCTTTAAAATTATGATAGTCCAAATGAATTCCAGTTGGCATGCCTAAAAACCTGACGAAACCTGGTTAACAGAGTTTATAGTAACCCCATCCAAAGACTGCCTCAGGGATAGAAGACAGGTAGGCTTTATAGAGAGGCGATCCTTAGAGCAAGGCAGAATGTGAGCAGTGGCAACTGGTGTGGTGTTGGGGGTAGCAGCAAGTGATGGAGACCACAGTGGTGGTTGGAGTCAATGGTGTATCTCCTCCTACTTCAAGTGGCAAGAGAGCTTGTGCTGCCATGGAAATAGCAAATGGTTCCTTGATGACTCAGCTGGAAGGCTTGTTTCCACCAAGCACAACTGCACCATGAAAGTCCTTTTCTCTGAGTGCTGGGGCAGAAGGTGCCAGCATCACTTACTAAAACTATAAGAAGTTAAAAATCCAAATTCTATAAGGCCTCTAACTGTACATTCAGATTAGAGTACAGAATTTTACTTAGTCTCTCAGTTTAATAAATTAAATTAAATTTGGATTAAATTTGGATGTGCATGTCATTTACATATGGATGAACAACAATTTCAATTTTAAAATGTTGCGCAATATACAATTCATTGCATTTGGGTTGTTTAAAAAAAAAAGAATGTTTGAATTATGCAAAACCTTAAGATTTAAAACTTCCAAAATCTCAGTATAAGTTTGGATCCTGAGACCAGTTAGCATAATCCCAGAGCAGGATCTGACCTTGTGTCATTTCCTATTCATTCCCATGGGGTGAATTAAGAAGAATTACCCACTTGTGGGATTCTGCCCCTATACATTTCCTTGGCCTAGAATCATGGTGCTTTCTGCCCAACATAACACTTGCCCTTATTATAAAGTTCTCTTGTTTCTAACCGGTAACCTCATTCAGCTGAAGAAGATGGTTTTTGCTTGTAATCCATTTTAAATGAAGCACAGTAGTGCAAAGCTGACAATACAGAGTGACAGGTAAAAATAGCCTAGAATTGAGATGTCTCAACAGGCAGACAAGACGGTTGCTTATTGAACACAAAGCAAAGTGCCACCCAGTCAGCATTTCAGGGCTTTGGCCAGAGTGCTTTTCTTCCTTCACCTCTTTTTACTGACAGAATCTCTTTCGGAGGGAGGGAGGGGGGCGGGCGGGCGATGATGGCATGTGCAAGCTCTTGTAGTCTCCGCACAGCCCATGAATCACAATCTGTCATTTCCTAGGAACAGGTGGGGCTCACTCTACATAATGAAAACTATATTATAAGCACCATGTTTTGTCTTTGCTTCATGTACCTCTGTCGCTTGCCTTTAATAAATATCTGTCAGGAGAGGAGAAGCCTTCTAAAATGCAGGAGCGTTCCAAGGACTAAAACGGTATTGGCTTTACCGTGTCGTTCCCTTTCCCAGCAGGAACATATTAATCTCTTTGTGGCATATTTAACCTAGACAGCCTCAGTTTGATTTGGCCCCACCTTTTTCCATGAATCATTCTCCCCCTTCCATTCTAAGGACTTTGACACCTGGTGCTTTTAAGAAGCCATTCAAATAAAAGCTTTTACCTACATTTACCTACATTTGAAGTGACATATTTTTGATGCCTCAATTGTTTAAGCCATTACCTGAATCCAAAGTATAAACAAATCCTATCTATATTAGGATCATGGCTAGAGGTCAGTGTGAAGTAATTGCATTATTACAAACATGCATTTTTGTAAAAGAACAAGTGCAAGGCAGGCTGGCAGGAAACTGCAGACTGAACCCAATTTCTCTTCTTTCCTGTCTTTGTTTATGCTGTGCTCACTGCTACTTTCCCCTCTGGCTGGCGTGATGAATATTCACAGCTACAGAGGAGTCCTACATTCTGCAGATTAACTCTGGAACAGCTAGCAGAGCACAAAACACTACATGCTTGCTGAGAAACAAGTGTGTCTGCGTGTGTGTGTGTGTGTGTGTGTGTGTGTGTAGTGTCCTATGCTCTCTCCAAGTATTTTGAATGCACCGATTAAGCCTTTTCTGTATTAAAATATCCATGCAGTCTTTTGCTGTTGTTCATCAAGAACAGTAGTAAATATTGGAACTGACAGCAAAGGATGAGAAAGAGGCTGAAAAATTCATAGTACACCCTGCTAGCCCCCGCGTTAAAGAACAAGTCAATTTGTTATTTGAAGTCTAGCTCCCTGCCTGTTCTTCTTATGATACGGAGATGCAACAGTCAAAATGAAAATCAGCTCCTCCTTCAAGGTAGTCCACCGCTTTGAAAGATTGCTTCATGTGTCATCCCTTGGCAAGACAACCTGGTTCATTTCTCCACTCATATGAGAAATTCTTTTGAGTTCAGTGGGAGTTACTCCCAAGTAGGGCTATTTCTGTGGGTCCCTCCCTAAACTGCAAACCCCAGGATTCCACAGGATGTTGAAAAAGTAGAATAATAGCACTGTAACACTCTAGTGTGGAAATGGCCTAGGTGTTCACAGGATTGTAGACTCAGCTAAGGCAATTACTGCAGTATGGAATAAAGAGTTCAATGAGTCCCAGTGTCCCAGTGCCTCCTATAAAATACTTAATTGTTGTTCAATAATCCAGAATAACTACCATCATATGTTTCTGTACTCATAGGAATAAAAATTTCCAACAATGTTCTAGGCTGCTTCCTGTGCCTTTAACAGCAGCCTGATACACAAAAATGCAGCAGATGAAACTTCTCCCACTGTCACTGCACTATTCTGACATTTTTGACAACATGGTCTGTTTTGTGGGAAAGAAGGCTTCATAACAGCTTAGAAAAAGCTCAGGAGAGAGCATTTTACCATCTTAGAAGCTAAGCTGAGCACTGAAAACAGAACTGTGTTTGTCACTCAAAATCATCAGCCCTCTCTAGCATGCCTGTTATTCTCCTCATTTAAGACAACAGCCTCTTCCCTAGATAGCTCTCAAAAATTGTGATTACACTTCAAATCTTAGACATTCCCATGCATATTCCCAGGCTTCGTATTCCATCTGTAACATGGGTTAGCAATGTGTGATTCTCACATCAGAATTAGCAAGAGTTGCTAATTGTTAGGGATGCAAATTCTCAACCATTTCATCCTCCTATGAAAGGACAAATAACTATGGTAGTTTTCTCCCTGCTATGGTAGTATTCCAATGTCCCAAAGTACTGCAGAGGAATTATAATGTGGACAAAAATATTTCTTTATATGAAACATAATATCCTGAATTTTCAGTTGTTTTTAATGGTTTGTGTTTTTATCTGGTTTTAATTTTATGAGGGTTTAATTGTTTTTTAACTTTTATATACTGTGAACGTTTAACTAAGTTTGTTTAAATCTGTTGTTAAGTCATCTTGAGTCCCAATTATTGTTGTTTGGTCAGGACTTTAGCTTTTACATCGCTGTGCAGAAGGGTCTTTTTAATGGGGCATATTATGCTGTTGTAATTTACTGTTTTTAATAGAAATTTTTGTTTAACATTTCTTAAACTTTTGGATCAAATAGATTTTCATAGTACAAGCCATAAGCAATGCAAAAGAACAATACCCAGATCTTAACTACTGTGTCATAAAAAGAAATTCAAGACGCGAAGCATTTCCCAGTATGCTGAGGAAACTGTAGTCCACTGAATTCCTTCCTGTCATTGAGCCATTAAAAGCACAGGAGCATTGCCTGAGACAGATTGGCAGCCCTGACATGATTTCATCTCTCCACATAGCTGTCTCTACATCAATCCTATGCCCCCTGCTACCAAAAGGAAAGTAGTGGAGGAAAGCATAGGTTTTCCAGGCGTGCATCCCAACCCACAGCTTGATTTATGCAGCAGTACCACCACAAACACTGATGATAATGAAACGAGTCTCATAATGTATGTTTGTATATGATCAGTCCCTGATTTGAAAAGGTTGGTGTCTACTAAATTAAGGAGCCTTCCTACTCACAGAAATATGGCAGAACTGATCTTCACCTTCAAGAACTGAATTGCTAAGAACACATAGAAGCTAGAACTGTTCAAATTAAAAAATGACAACATTGCACTATGTGGAAATATGGCATCTGGACATAACGTTGCTTCAGTTGTGTTTTCTCATGCAGGGTTGTCAACTTCGGAAGCAGCCTCTTAAGTAAGAACCTGATCTGCAACAATTAGTAGATAATAAAGTACATCTTCAATGTTTCTGCTAAATGAGGGCCTGCTATCATCACTAGGCCATCCTGGTTCCCAGGACTGTGAACCAGGGGCACAGCTCAATGCCTAGGGGCTGAAGAGCAAAATCCCCCACCCCACATACGCTCCCCTCCTCGGCATGGCTGCTGCCTTGCACCAGTCAAAAGAATGGGCAGGGCAGGGCAACTGGAAGCCAACACTAGCCAGTACAATGGTAGCCTGCCAATGTAGTGAAGTGCCAGTACCAGCAGCCAATGGCCAGGCCATTCAGCAGGCCCTCAGTATCCACTAAGGTTTGGTTCTATGACCCCCCACACCCACACCCACCATGGATACCAAAATTCATGGATGCTCAAGTCCCATTATGTACAACGGTGTAGTAAAATGCATAAAATAATAAAACCACTTTGCTTTTTGGATTTTTTAAAAAAAGATTTTCAAGCCATGGTTGGATGAATCTGTGGATGCAGAATCCGCAGATATGAAAGGCCAACTGTATTTGCTCCTGCACTTTGTGCTTGGACCATAGCTATATGTGACCCTCTTCAATGCCTTCTATTTGCTTTTCAGTAAGGCACTTGATTTTCTGTTTGGTAGCCTTCCACGAGCTGGCTGTCAAGGGGGTGCAGGTAAAGTGGGAGAAGGCATGGTGCAGATAAATTCTTTTTCTTTTTCAGTAGAGTAAGCCAATTTTTTTTCCACACATAAGCCAGTTCCAGGTATCTGGGGACTGTAGATACAGCTGGCTGCAATTTCCATGGACACAGCAAGGGGAATACTGCCTTTGTAATCATGGGAATTGCTAACAGCAGACTCTGTGATCAGCCACTTAGGCTGTTTGCATTATGTGTGCCTGAGAACAGTTGGGGTTGTTTTCTCGCACAGAAAAACATCTATGAAATGAACTGAAATATCAGTAAGAGGATTTATTTAGGAAGTCTAAAAATCGCTCTGCTTCCTGTCTCCTATTGGAGATAAGATTACGTCCTTCCATTCCTGCTTGGGTTGATCCTGTGGTACACAGTACTGTTAGTACACAATATTAAGCAGACATCATATTCCTTTCTTTACCTAAGGGAGGCGGGAATGAGAGCAAACAATTGAATGCTTCCTTGGAGAACCAATCCATCTGTTGCTGTAACTTTCATAGCCTTTGTACATGTATTAACCCTCCCTTCTTGTAAAGGAGAAGATAAATCTATGTGTGTATTGTACAACTAAGACAATAAAACACCATTATGCATCCATTGTCTGGATGCATTTGCTTCTTAAAGCAGAGGAAGAAACTATATTCAGAAATGTTATTCACACACACACACACGGGCCATTTCTACACTGGACTGTTATCGTGCTATTATTCCACTTTCAACATCCTATGGAATCCTGGGGTTTGCAGTTTCAGGAGGGGCTGCCCGGCCCCTCCCTAAACTGCAACATTCCATAGGATGTTGAAAGTGGAATAACAGTACTGTAACAGTGTAGTGCAGAAATGGTCAGAGAGAGAAAGGGGGGTATAGATATCACCAGATAATACTATAAACTACATTTTAGAGATAGATCATTTTATTTTTGAAAACCTTTTTAACCTTCTTTGTTTCTTTCTTGTACATAAATAACTGAAGTATTAATTCCTTGCCTCTTTATATTTTATCATTATCTTTCTCTGCTCAATTAAACTGTTCACATCTTTAAAACTATTGTGTGTTCCTAGTGTCCATTTAATTAAAGCATTGCCAGAAAAACTTCCCTCCATTAGAAGACTCAAAAATCTACTGACACAAGAATAGCCTGAAATTTGGCATTCACAATCTGTTTCATGTGATTTACAAATGTGCCAAAAATAAAGCTAATCTGCTGAAAAAAAAGTTGCCAGAGCCACAGCAAGCTGGAAAATGCTGAAAATTGTGGTACCTCCGTTTCTCTAATTTTTGAGAAGACATAGCGTATATTTCTTTCGAATGCAGGGGAAAACAACAGGTGCACTTTATTCAGGCTTGCTGCAGTGGGAAATCCTGCATTTGTTTAGTGAGGTTCTGATCTCAGCAATTCAGATTATTAAGGCTTTCATGTCCCATTAAACATCACACCAAGAACTACTGGCAATGTTATGTCAGGCTGGTACACTTAGTTTTGTTTTGAAGCCAGAATGCCACCAGTACTGTATCTCCCATTGACTATAAGTGGACATCAACAAATCTATGTCTCTCTTTCTCTTGTTTGCTAGAACTGAGTACCATTTTTAAGGAGATTATTAGTTCACTGAGAGCCAGCGTGGTGTACTGCTGTGAGTGTTGAACTATGATTCTGAAGACCAGAGTTTGAATCCTGACTCAACCTTGGAAACCCACTGGGTGACCTTAGAGAAGTTATACATTCTCCATCTCACAGGGAGGCAAAGGCAAACTTTTCTCTGAATAAATCATGCCCAAAAACCTGCACGATAAGGTCACCTTAGGGTCGTCACAAATTAGAAACAACTAGAAGGCACACAACAATACTATTAGTCCACCATAAAGGGAATGCACATATCAAACTGCAGAAAAATTGATGTAGAAGTGGAGTTATACTGTGCATCTTTACAATGAGGGCTTCTTAAATCAAACTTTTTTATTTTTTTGCAAAATTGAAATAAACCTTCAGGAATAGTTACCCTTTCAAAGGAGATCAAGTCAGCCAAATGACATAGGACTAGGTGAAGGGGACTTTGCAGAACAGCTGCCTTTTCATTTCAAAGGTTTCCAAAATAGATTTTCCCCATCACCAGCACCCATATCTTTTTGTGGGTGATTCTTGTGAAATGACACACAGTGTAGAGAGGTAGGCAATTAAGCAATTTGCAAAATTCCAGAGGAATGGGTAGAGTGTTAAAAAAAAAATAGAAGTGCACACTTCAAATGGGAAGGGGCACTAATTCATTCTCTCTTACTCCTGAGTCTGTGCATGATATGCTGCACAAGAGGAAAAGTGATAAACTGAAATTTGTGCTTGAGTTTAAGTTCTCTACCACGGACAAGGCAGACAGGTTCTTTTGTTTTCTGGAAGCACAGAAGATGAATTCCACTACAGTATGTACTTTGTGCTTGTTGCTGCTGCATGTAAAAATAGCTTCTGCTATGTGTGCAACCAAAGGCATGAACAACTGCGGCACATGGATTCAGTGTTACGGGCAAAGCAGGGGCCCCAGAAATGTCTATTAGCCCCTGGTCCCATCAGGGCCTTGATCCAGCCTTACTTCCCACAATTTACAGTCCTCTCTCCACGTTGTGGGTTTGATCTTTGCAAACTTGATTATTTGCAAGGCGCCTGCTTGCCTTCCCCCCACTCTCCCCTTCCCATTCTTCTGCCTTTTGCCTGGGCGTGTGTGTCGTTCTTCCACAGACCTGGCAAAAAGCAAGCAGACGGTGGGGGGAGGCATGCATGCATGCCTACTCTGCGTGTGTGGCTGCCCCTCCATTCACTTGCCTATTGCCTGAGTGCCTGGAAGGCGGCACATCCAGGTGAAATGCAAGCAAATGGCAGGGTAGCCCCGGAAGGGAATGAGAGAGGAACTCACTTAGGCAGGGAGGGAGTTATTTGCATTTTTTTAAACTTTCATCATGGTTCTGCACACTGATCCATCATGAAAGTCGAGGGGTCACCATATTTTCTTTCAATCTTCTTTCCAGTATTATTATTTTTTCTTGAGTTTTTTTTTTAATTCTAAAATTCCCTGTTCCATTTTGTTGTTTTTGTTAACTGTCATCAACTCAGCTTTGACTTATGGTGACCACATGAATGAGAGATGTCCAAGATACCCTGTCATCAGCAGTGGTGCTCAGATCCTGCAAACTCAAGGCTGTAGCATTCTTCATTGAGTCTATCCACCTGTAACGTAATCTTCCTCTTTACCTATTGCCTTCTACTTGCCAAGCATTATTGTCTTTTCTAAAGAGTCATCCCATCTCATGATACGTCCAAAGTGTAATAGCCAGTGTGGTGTTGCAATTTAAGGCCCTTTCCCCTGTTGTTCCAGCACAAGGTGGGAGGGGAGCAGGATCACAATGACGCTTCTGCATGATGCTGTTGTGGTCCCATCCTTTTCCCATCATCAGGCAGTGCGACTGCCACCATCCTGCACTTAACCTGGCCTGCAGCAGCCCCAGAAGTGCAATGGAGATGTTTCCTGCCCCAGAGCAGCCTGGGAAAGTGCCCAGCTGCGCTGCAGAAGAAAGAGGCGTGTCCATCACACTTCCTTCGGCAGAAAGATGGTCCCACGAGGAAGGGAGCACTCCCATAATGCTCCCTTCCAAGCAGAGGTGCTACTGGGATTGCCAACAGACTACAACAGATCCAGATAGGGTGCAGAAAGGGCCTAAGAGTTGGACTAGGACTCTCTTGAACAGGGTTCAAATCCCCACTCAGCCATGAAAACCCACTGGGTAACCTTGGGCAATTCACACTCTTTCAAAGGAAGGCAAAACCAAGAAAACCCCATGATAGTTTCACCTTAGGGTCATCATAATTCAGACACAACTTGAAGGTACACAATAACAATAAAAACAACAACAACAAGAGCCTCAGTTTGGTCATTTTGGCTTCTGGGGAGAGTTCAGTCTAGACTTGCTCTAGGACTCATTCATTTGTCTTTTTTAGAGTCTACTGTATCCTCAGAACTCTCCTCCAGCACCAATTCTCACCAAATAAGAATTAACTTATTTAAAATCTCTACTTGTTAGGTTTCTTCACTGCCCACCTTTAACAACCATAAATAGAAACTGGAAATACTCTGGTCTGCATAATCCTGATTTTGGTATTCAGCTATATATATTTATACTTGAGGGTCTTACCTAATTCCTTCATACCTGCCCCTCCAAATCCTAGTCTACTAATTCTTTGATTACAGACTCCATTTTAATGAATGACTAAGCCAAGGTATAGATTTAACAATTTCAGTGGCTTCATCAGCTACTTAAAGTTATGTAAATCATTTGTGGTCATTATTTTTCATTTCTTTATGTTCCACTATAACCCTTTCTTTGCACTTTCTTCTTTCACTGTCCTCAATATTACTGTTTACAGTCATATGCTGTTACCTGCCTATGGTAAATTGTTGATGTTCCTTCTTCAAATTTTCATGCCTCCTTCCTCCAAAGCTAATCCAGCTTTACATATGATACATCCAACATACAAGTTGAACAGACAGGGTGATAAATGCAGCCAGGCCTGCCCCCCTTGCCAAATGGAAACCATTCTGTTCCTCCATATTCTGTCCTTCCAGAGAGGCCTCTTGTCCTGCATCTGGAAAATCAAATATTGTGGCATACCCACTTGTTTTGCAGCGATCCATAGTTTTTCATGATCTAGATAATTAAAGGCTCTACTACAATCTGTAAAGCACAAGCTGATTTTCTTCAGAAATTATTTGATGCATTCCAGTATCCAATGTATTTTCAATATGATCTCCAGTGCCTCTCCTTTTCTGAAACCAACTTGGATACCTGGCATGCTTGTTCCATATCTCTTAAAAGTCTCTGTGGTGAAATTTTGAGAATCACTGTGCTAGCATTTCCAATCTGCAGATCATTCTTTTGTTTTCCATATTTCTTCTGAGATTCCAGTAAGAACTTGAATGTATTCTATCTTTGTAGCTTGGCTCTATTGGTATGTCATCTGTTCCTAGTGATTTATTTCTTCTAAGTGCTTTGAGAGTGGTTTCCATTTCCCCTTCTAAAATTGCAAGTTCATTGACAATTTTTTTAATGAATTTGCCATCTTTTCATCTCTTAATATAGAGCTCTTCTGTGTATTGCTTCTATCATTTTTTTTAAAAAATTTCTTGATCATACAGTGTGTGTTTCTGTTACTCATATAGCATCCCCATTCTTGATTTGAATACCCCTTTGATTTCTTGGATCTTGTAGATGAAGATTCTGTTCTACCTTTTTTCTTGTTGTCTGCTATTTCTTTGCATTCATTATTACAATACGGTCAGCGCTCCACTTTTGCAGGGGTTAGGAGTGTGGGAGAAGGGGCACAAGACCCTTGCGAAAGTGGAAAAAACATGAATAAAAATAAAAACCACAAACATTCTTTTTTTCTTTTTTTACCTGAGAACATTTCTCTAGGAATCTCTAGGTCATCCAGCACAATTCTGTGATCAGTTTCCAGCAGAAGTGGGGCACAGAATCACACTGGAGGACCTAGCAATGCCTAGAGAGGTGTTCTCTCTAACAACTTCTAGGTCCTCTAGCACGATTCTATGGTCCATTTCCGGTGAATAATCTGTGAAAAATAAAATCCACAAATGTTGAACCCATGAAAAGTAGAAGGCCAACTATACTTCTCACTGTCCCTGTGCACAAGTCACTGCACAGTTGCATTCAGGATTCTGAACTTATTTCTGTCACATTTTACTTTTGCTTCTCACTTGTCCTTAACTCTCTGAAGTGCTTTATTTATCATCCAGTGAGGTTTTTCTTTCCTTTTGGTTACAAATAATGTATTTTTACATTCTTTACTGGCAATATCCCTTTGATCCACAATTCTTCTGGCTCCTAGACAATTAGGCTTAATAGTACAAATCTGTTCTCTACATGATCTTTAAATTCTACAGGAACCTTTTTCAGGTTGTACTTTGGCACAGTTTATTTAGTGTGCTTCTTTAGCTTTACTCTCATGTTTGATATTAGAAGATCATGCTCTGTGCCACAATCTGCTCTTGATCTTGCTTTCACAGAGAGAATGGACCTTCTCCACCTTCTGCTTCCAGTTATGTTATCATAATTTTTGTACTAGCCATCAGCTGATGTCCACATATATAGCCAACTTTTTTTTGCCTGTCCCTTTATTCCTATCCATTTTCCAGGCACGCTTAATTTTCCAGATCCTTGCCTGTTTTTCTTCAGCTGCTGTTTTCCTATGCCTCTTGCTATTTGTGCATAGAACCAGTTCAATCCAGAACTTTCTCTATTGGCTTTCTGTCTCATCTGAGTGATTTTTCCATCCCATTGGGCACTGAAACAATGTCCCAATTAATGCTGCTGATGAAAACAACGGCTTCTAGACAGCTTGCAGTGGGTTCAATTAAACACTCCAGGAGCCTTTTGCATTAGCCCACTGTTCTACTCTGTCGGAATTCCCTCAAATGTTTGATAGTCATTATACAATCTGACTCCACATGACACTTTCTCAATCATGATTTAGGTTTCTGTAATGAGTATTACTGAGATGTCAAAAACATGGTAGTTCTGGGGCCTCAGGATGCCTTCTTCAGGCTAGACGTTACTGAATTTATGGGAGAAGAGAAGAACAATGAAAAGAGTCCAAATATCTGTCCAGATGTTGCTTCCATCATCACTACAAGCATAATCTTTGACTTCCAAGTTTGAGACTGAAGAACCTCAGTAAGGAAACAAAGTGTTAGTGTATCTGTTTGCATAGCTCTCTTGTCTCTGTACACAAAATATCCTAACATCCCACTTACACTTTATACATCTTGGATGTCAAACCTGTGGCCCTTAAGATGTCACTATTTGGGCTGTCCAATGGGGGAGCATGTTTGGAAGAGCACAGCATCAACATCGGTGGAAGGCTGAAGGTTCTGGAATACTTTTATATATGAACAAGGCTGGCCTTCACAAAGAGTGGATATGGTGCCATGCTTGGGATTATCACCATGGTGTGAAAAGAACAGACCACTTGAGACTGCCAGCGGTAGCTCATGTGACTGAGTGCAGTCCACATAAAAGTAATTTCCTTCCATGCAGAAAACTTGGTCTATGAGAGCATATAGTCTGACAAGCTACATTTCAATGTACAGTTTTTCAGACTAATAATATCAGCAGCAACTGACAGTGCACAGTGCTAGCGTTCATCTCTTTCTTGTGAGAACCAAGCCTTAATCATCTTAGCAGCAGTCAGCTTAAAGTGGAAGAACAACTTTCAGAATTAAGCTCAGGCTGAACTCCACTCTGCTGCCACTCTCCCACTCTTTCACTCTGCCACTGTGCCACCTCGAGAAGGGGTTGGTGATTCAGGGGTCGGTAACAAAATAGGGGCACCACCAAACATGGTATTCTTGGTCCTCTCAGCAGCCATGATTATTATTTCCCAGAACCTCTCAGACCAATTGTACCTCATGCCAGTATCATTCTAAACGGATGGGTTTGGGTCAAAATCGCAGCCTTGAATATGGACCACTACATTTGCTTTCCATAAGCATTCCTAAAGAATACTGCATATAATGATGTAGAATTCCTCAGAAGCTGGTGTGCATGTGTGGAGAATGGTGCACACATTTATTTATTTAAATATTTCCACAGAATTCTTTACAAATCTTTACAAATCAGGAAGAGTACTACTGTGAAGGGGACTTAGAAATTAGAAGACCAGGCCTGGTGAATCAAGGCTCTAACTTTATTTAGAAAAAGAAATGCATTTCTGTCTCTCACGCTGATAGACCAGAATCCGTACAAAATGGGAGGCCTGGGCCACAAGCTCTTACTTCCTGAGATAGTTTGCCGAGGTTGCCAAGTCATTATTGCAAAGTGCATGTGCTTGGAAAATTCCATCAAGCTAATGAACAAGACAGAAGTCAAAACTTATAGGTGTCAGTTGGTCTATAAGACAAAAAAAAAAATATGCTACAAATATTTTACAAAATATGCCTTCAGAATGTCAGCGTGATCTTTGAGAGGAGTTTTTCTAGCACCAGGATGCACAAATAATAGAGATGCAGGCATTTGCAAGGTTAGCAAATGCAAAGCCTTTTTCATTCAGCTGCCACTATACTGAAACACCTGGTAGAAATCCCCCCATCCCCCCAAAAAAGACAAAAGGAAAGAATCACAGAATCACAGAATTGGTAGACACCCCAGGGGCCATCCAGTCCAACCCCCTGCCACGCAGGAACCAACATCAAAGCACTCCCAACAGATGGCCATCCACCCCCTGTTTAAAAACCTCCAAAGAAGGAGATTCCATCACACTCCAAGGCAGCATACATCACTTCTAGACAGCTGTAACCATCAGGAAGTTCTTCCTGAGGTTTAAGTGGAACCTCTTTTCCTGCAGTTTGAATCCATTGCTCCTTGTCCTAGTCTCTGGAGCAGCAGCTCTCTCTCTCTCTCTCTCTCTTTGTATTTCAATCCCGATTATCTCCCTCTGCAGGTTGAGGCAAGTTGAGGCAATATCTGTTTAACGGTAAAAAATACCTGCATAATAGTACATTCTTAAATATCCTCACACAGATGTAAAATCCACTGGGTTTCAGTATTCCTTATTCTCCTGTTACTGCTCATAGGCCCGTAGTCTAACATTCCAGTTATGTGTTTATTCTGGATACAGATTCCACTGAAGCAACCTACATAACTGACACTTTCCTCAATCAGCAGAGTCCTACCATATATCTTGTTGAGAAAATCATGTCAAAGAGCTACTATATTACTCAGCAAACAGATGTGAGACCTTCTAAATAGCTGATTGGTAACGGGGAAGAGAAACAACGTAATAAGAGTTAAGACCTTTGCAATAACCATTTTCTGATGGAAAATTGGTGGTAACCTTTATCCTTTAAGACCATAATTAATATGAGGCAGACAATCCCACAGTACCATGGTCCTGGCATCCATCTTATGGCCGTGGGAAAATTGCCAAGCCTTATCAGGATTCTGTGCCTTCCCAGTGGAAGGGTTGAAAAGAAAATGGCTGTGCTTCATGTGCTTCCTGCATTCATGTGAGACATCCCTCCAGCATCTGACAAGACTGCCCACGCCAACAAATCACATCCTACTGTGAGCCAGGCATGGAAGTTGAAGCCAACTTGCACACGCAGAAGAGAAAGCCCCAGTGACATCACTCTGCCTCACCCCACACACACACACACACACACACACACACAACCATCTATCAAACACAGGGGCATTACAGCAGCACCTTCTACAGCACTGACAAATAAATTGCAGGCTTGTGGGATCTTTATTTTTCACTTTGTGCCCCAAGGTTCAGCAACCCAGTTTGGGGAAGAGATATCACGCAGTTAGAATTGAGGAAAGTACTAGAGCTGAGTTCACTTACACAAAAATCTACTAATAATTTTCTTAATTTGAGCACTCTCATTTTGGGGACGAGTTGGGCTTATCACTGTTCTTAAATTATTGGAAGCCAGCTGTTGATCTGCCATAAATAATCCAGAGATCTGTACCCCAATCTCCTTTCTGCCTGCCCTATTTCTATAGGAGTAGCTAAAGCAGAAGCAACAGTGAGACCCCATAAACTAAGTTCCCTTCTTGTTTTACTTCAAGGGTCACAAATGCTACAGAGATACAGCTGCTGAGTGCCATATCATCTCAGCTATGGCTTCTCTGGTAGAAGTATAAATATTGCTGTAGTACTCTGTAAATAGCTGCAAAACTGCTCTCAATCCTATCTGTTAAGGAAGTGGTAGTCATGCAGCATGTATTATTTTGTTGGATGCTGTCTATTTCATTTGCTGCTGTGTGTTTATTGGTGTTTTAGGTAGTTTTCATGTTATGCTGTAATTATTACACAACTATACATAGTCATTATTGTTAGCTCTTCTGACTTAGTTTGGTGGGAAGTACAATATGATGATATGGCATTGTTTACAGGGGCTCTCCACTGAAAAGATTCAGTGTTGAATCTTTTCTTTCCTTGGTATTTTAAGGTGTAGCCACAGACCTCTGCAGCTCTCCTATGAAGTCAGATCTAAATTGGCAGAAACACAGGACAGTAGGAAGGTTCTCATCCTCCTCACAACAAGTGATTCACCTAACATTAGCTATTTTCTACAACATCCTGTTAGAAATTGATCTAGCTAATATTCTTTTTATGAATGTACCACAGGGATACCAATTCATTGCACCAATTCATACTGCAATGAAAACACAGAAGAACATTAATTAGATATGATGGATAGCTACTGGGGAGCATATGCCCTACTTATGGTCTGTCCCTCCTCTAAGGCCATTTCCACACTACACTCTTATAGCGCAATTATTCCACTTTCAACATCCTGTGGAATCCTGGGGTTTGCAGTTTTGGGAGGGGCTGGCTGGCCCCTCCCGAAACTGCAAACCCCAGGATTCCATAAGATGTTGAAAGTGGAATAATCGCACTATAAGAGTGTAGTGTGGAAATGGCCTAAGAGATTCCTCTGGACTGGGGGGCTGCCTGGCTCCCAGATCTTCCAAAAGCTCAAACTAAGCTTAAAATCAAACTTCTCCACTGCTAACTTGACAATTCAAAACTGTGTGGAAAGGGACAAAAGTCTTTGTGTGAGTATGTGAGATAGAATATATGCAAGAAAGTAAGAAAACAGAGAATGATTTCAGAGGGATTTAAAGTAGGGTAAATGTATCTGCAGCCATCTTTTAAAAAGACCACCACAAGTGGTAAGAGAGGTCCTAAGTGCCCAACTGTCTTTTTTTTCCCTCAAGCACCCCCCCCCCCCCCGGCTTGGAATAATACAGTCAGCTTTCTACACTTGTGGATTTGACTTTCATAGATTCAATTATCTGTGAGTTTCTCCAATCCCTGTCCCCCTCCACCCGTGGTGCTCTTTCTCCAGGGGAAGCTTCCCTCTTGATGTCTCCATCAGTCCATGAAGCCCTTTAAAAACCCACCTCTGCTCCTCCTCTTCCACTGCCATCACCTCAAGCTGGTGCCTGGCCAGCTAAGGAGAGCTCACAGCCTGATTTCTCAGCAACACAAACCCCTTCCTGAGCCCCCCCCACACACACACACACACAAGGAAGGAGATGGGTGAGGGGGGGGAGTATAGGGCCACCATGCTTACCCATCCCCTTTCCCTCTCCTTTTCCTAACCTGGTTTGGACCCTGGGTGTCTATTCTTCCCACCATGCCTCAGCCCTCTTCCCACACACACACACACACACACACACTCTTTGATATTTTGCAGGGGTCCTGCACCCCAACACTAACAAATGTGGTGGGCTGGCTGTATTATCATAGCATCATTCCAGGCAGCCATCATTCCACTTGCAGTGACTCTGAAACTGGTGCTAGTGGCCAGGAACTAACATGGTTCTGAGCAGGAATGGCTGGGATGGAGTGAAAAATGTGAGATGGGAAGGACAGAAATCCAAGAAGGAAGGAAGGAAGGAAGGAAGGAAGGAAGGAAGGAAGGAAGGAAGGAAGGAAGGAAGGAAGGAAATGAGGGAGGGGGGCTCAGATTTGTTCTGACTCTCACTAAGCTTTCCTTCCTACAATTTGACAATAATCCTATCCCCAAATATAACCCCCACACACAAAATTCTGCACTTGCAAATGGGTGCGGCATTTTATCTCAACTCCAGAAACTCAAACAAACTAATTTTTACCAGTGTAAAATTTTTACAGGCCACAATGGCTATTATTTAAAATAGTAATACAAATTTCTCTATCTAATTACTCTAAGAGCTTAATTCTTTTTCATAATCTGCTATCCTCAGATGAGAATCCTTTTTCTCTTCTCAATCTCTGATTTGTTAATGCAATCAAAGGGTCAGTTGAAGGCTGCAGTGAGTTCAGAACATATTAAAACACTGGGATGATTAAAGGCCTTAGCCTTAACTCTCATTTCGCCACACCCCAAATAAGGGCTTGTATGAACAACAGCCTTATTACTATCACTGGAATGATGATAACTCCAAATGCTCAATAAGCAAAGCTCCAAATACTCAATAAGTGAAGATACAGCTCAGGGCTTTCCAAACGGTGTGCCGCGACACATTAGTGTGTTGCCTGAAGTGTGTAGGTGTGTTGCCTACAATCTTGGAAACGTATGTTATTATTTATAAATCAAATGTTTTTAAAAACATATGAAAGTTTTTCATGAGATATGTTGTGTCTCCATACATTTTGTTATTACAACTTATGTCTGTATCTCTTACAAGGGGTTAACCTCTGGTTTGCTAGTAAAACTGAATTACTGCGTCACGAAATGATGCATGTCTAAAAAGTGTGTCACCAACATGAAAAGTTTGGAAAGCTCTGTTCTAAACAATAAGAACTTACTCCTTTTGTGCGAGTGTGCTAGGTTGTTTTTTTTAATTTAATGGTATAGTGCAAAAGTGATGAACTAAAATGGTGCTATTCCTATGTTTGTTTCCTTGGATTGTGTGCACGTGCAAACACACACACACACACACACTTCCTGTATGAACTGAGGCACTGAAGGAGACTGTTTATGGGAGAAGTGCATGGGTATTGAGGGTGATTTTGCTTTGAAGAAGCAAATACAGAAAGCATGCCATAACACTTTATCACTTAGGAATATACTTCTCTAGAATTTAAAAAAAAATAAGGGTGCTTTAGGGGAGAAACAAAAGGAGACTGTGTGAGTATTGCGTCTACTGGAAACATTACTAGATACCAATATCTAACATCAGAATCCACTTTACAAGTAAGACATTTGCAAATGAACTGAAATGTGCCACTTTTCCTTTTCCCTGAATTTTTTTTTTAAAAGCCAGGAGAGCTTTTGGTTGAGGAAGTGACAGACATGTCAAGAAGAATCAGGAAACAGCTTTAAATCCTGCAATATAAATTGCCACAAACCACCAGTCTGGATGAGTCCATAGCCTAATATAGTACTTTTTAAAAATTATTGGGCTACCAAGAATTTTTGGAGGAGAAGATAAAAGAAAGCACAAAACAAACATTTAAAATACAAAGGCAAAATACTGAGCTCAAAAAAGAAATTTCAAAATTGAGAAACCTCATGCATCCCAATAAGCCTATTATGTTTTCAGTTTTTTTAAAAAATTAAGTAAATAACATAAACATTTTAAAAATTGCAATTTTGCAACATTTTATCTCCTGTGTCAAGATAGAACCTACTTGCTTGCAGCAGAGATAAAATATACTCATGGGGTCCAACACATGCCTGCAGTGCTTTGTAATGGAGTTTGCTTTTAATGCAAGCATGAAATTACAAGAAAAAAATATCAAAACATAAAAAGAGGACAGACCCTGCTGTATTGAGAAACGACTGCATGTATAATAAGCTAAGTGTTAGCAAAGTAGACCACTGATAATATAAGTTACTTTTATGGAGTTTTTGAAGAATGAGAAAAAATGAAGAAACAAAACACCACAGAAGACTATGAAGTGGTTCTGATTTAGGGTGAAAAAAAAGTTTTACAAAGATTTCATCCTGAATGTTGAGCTGGGGATTTCAAACATAGGGAACGCTGCTGAGTGCCAAATGCCAAGAGCATCAATGTGCATACTTTACAGAACAAATAAGCAAAAATGATACGTATTGTTCCAAGGAGCCGGAATCCACGTAGTGACTAAGAAACCAAACACTGTGAGGCAGGTTTGTCTCGACTGGGAATGGGATGAATCCAGCATCTTCCGAATCTGAATCCAGATCTGAATCCCTGGAAGGTTCTAGGAATCCACAAATCTCACGAATCTCAAATCTTTCAAATCCTTTTTTTTAAAAAGGTTTAAAAAGCAAGGAAAGAAGGATAATCTTGGGCAAGACACTCTCTCAGCCTTGGCAAAAGCCTAGGCAAAGGCAAACCACCCTCTGAAGAAATCTGGCCATTGTCATAGGCCCTTTCCGCACCTTGCCTGTTCGCGGAGGTGGGAGGCGGCGCTCGCGCAAGCAGCCTCTTGCGCGAGGCGCTCACTTCCCTGCTCCGTCGCCGCAGCTGGCTTGCCGGTCGCGCGAATGCCCCGCCTCCGCCCCGCCCCTTCCTTCCGCAGTGCAGCCTGGGAGCTGTAGGCTGCGCTGGGGCAGGAAGCGCGACCAGCCCGGCTCCGGAGGCTCCGCAGGGCAGGTAAGTGCGCGCGGGGCCTCGGAGCGAGGTGCGACCGCGCAGCATTTTTGGCTTTAAGCCGAAAATAAAAAAAATGCATGCGCGGTCCACGTTAGGCTCTTGAGCGTCGTGTAAATGTGAGTGCGTCGCGTGGACTGCTCCTCACATTTACACGACGCTCAAGAGGCCCTTTCGCTTAAAAAACGCCATGCGAAAAGGGCCCTAGTTTTGCCTCAGGACCTCCCCAGATTGAAAATGACATGAAGGCCCTTTCTACACAGGCAGGAAAATGTGGATTATTAATCCCACATTTTCCTGCCTGCGTAAACAGGGCCACATACTACAGTACAGAAGTAATCCAGGTCAAAACTAGATTTTCTATGCATCGTTCCTTATGGCATCCTGGGGTTTGTAGTTTGATGATGCACCAGCACACTTTGGCAGAGAAGGCTGTGACAACTTGTAAAACTACAAACCCCAGAATTGTGTATGAAAGAGCTCTGCAAGGGAGCTGTGCAAAGGAATCTTTCAGCTGTCCTTGAAATCTCAAGAAGACTGTACCTTCCAGCCAATCAGGCCTTTGGCGGGCCCCGGAGGCACCAATTTTTAAAAACAATTTTTCCTTCCTGCTTCATGTGGTTTGTCATGTGGCTCATGAGAAACCATGACAGACACTTCACTTCTCATCCTAGTCTAGCTATAGGTTTACAACCAGGCACTGGTCTTGTGGAAGGAGGTACACTGGCCTACACGTGGCAATGACTGGATGAGATTGTGTGGCCTTGCCGTCTGCCCCACTACTTCTGCTAGGTGTCAGACCCACTGACCCCAGCATTTCTACATGCCATTGATTTTCAGCACAGAAAATAGTGCTGAACTTAAATATTAAATGTTCAATTTAAACATATTACAATACAACCCCAGATGTAATTTCTGAAATTGTTAGCAAAGGCCATTATTACTCCATGGGAAAAACGCACCTACTTGCCATCTCCTCTTGTGGTCTCCCAGGTTTTCAGGCGTCCCCGTCTCCACCAAACTCTTTGGTTGGTGGATTCGAAAGATTCGGTTTGCCTATTTTGGCGCAGAGATTCAGATTTGAGGATTCAGTTGGCCCGTCCCTAGTCTCTACTATGGACTCAACAATGGCCATTTCCAAGCCATTCTTTCTCTCAGCTTTTCTCTAAGGCCATTTCCAAACTAGACTGTTATAGTGTTATAGATTCCACAGGATGTTGAAAGTAGAATAATAGCACTGTAACAGTCTACTGCAGAAATGGCCCAAGATAAGGGTAACACTGCCTACCTTAATAAAGTTGTTGTAAGGCAGCTGTGGGGAAACTATGACTCAGGAGCTGAATGTGCCCCACCAATCTGATTTTCCTACCCCCAGAGGTTTTAGAAGCCTCCACTTGGCAAAAAGTTAAATTTAAAAAGGGAGAACAATGATCCTGGAAACAGTAGCACCTGGTGGCTCCTGAGTCCTCTCTGGGTCCAAACTTCAAAGAAAAGATCCAAGGAGCTGGTAGCTATTTTGGATAGGGACTCAGCAACTTGGGCAGCCTTATTAAAGCTCAGGCTAAAGCCAAGAGTGGATTCAGTGGCCCATTGACATGGAAGTTACTGAAAGTCTACAGATATCTCTTTTCAGGAACAGTCACAGAGCCACAAATGGACCCTGAACAGGCACTCTTTGAAGCAAATACAGCTTCTGAAGCACAGTCACTAATGTTTGATAAAAGATTAACACAGAAATACACAGCAGCCATCATAGTCCTGAGTGCCAGGACCATCACTTAGATGTAAGGTTTTCTTTAATCCTTTTATTTTTCCAGAACACACACACACACACACAAATCTGACTTTTATAAATCAAAAGCCAGTGGTTCAATCTCTGCCAGTGTAATTACCCTGACACTATTATTCTGCATTTTTTTAAAGACTAAGAATGTAGCAGTTGTCAAGCCTGGAAAGGAATGGTAGAAAGAAATGGTCTGCATTTCGACTAAGGCCATTTCCATACCGGGCTTCTAAAACGGTGTAGAGCGACCTCTAACGGAGGTCTTCTACACCGTAGAGTGGACTGGCGTGGACTACTTTTCGTAGTTCCACACCAGAATCCACTCAGGAGCGGCGGGAACTAGCCACGCTGCGTGTTTTTTAAAAACCTCTTTTTCGAGGTTTTTAAAAAGCACGGAGCGCGCAGCCCCGTACCGCTCCGTCGCCCGGCTCTAAAGTGGATTTGCAGGCGCGCACAAGCGCGTGCCTGCAGATCTGCCGGGGGCGGGCTTCCAGCTGGCGAGCTTCTCCAGTTGGTGGAGAGCCTCCACCAACCGGAAGCTGCCATCTGGGACGCCGGAGGAGTGTGGAGCAGCGAACTCGCACTGCTCCACGTGGCGACGGACTTACCCGGCTGCGGGTAAGCTCCATTTTAGCGTGTTTTCACCCGTTCCCCCCCCCCACATGTGAAAAGGGCCTAAGTTTAGTTATACCCATTACTACCTAAGCTGGGGTGGGCAAATTTTAATGGGCCTGGTGGCTAGTTTTCTCCCCACCCGGATCGGCAGTGGGTGACCCTATCCCTCCGCCACCAAGATTTTACCAGTAGAACCAGAGTTTGCCTTTTGGGCTGCTTAAAAATCCAGCAGGAGATGATCACAAGCCATTTAAAGCAAGCAAAATGCTTACTCCAAATAAGCAGCAAGATTTTTAGGGTATCCTGGGTAGGCATACAACTGGCCCTGACTGTAAAATGGAACCCTGGCAACACATGTTGCCCAGCCCTGATCAAAGATGTTTTGGGAGGGCATGTTCAGAGCCTAAAATGAAATATACTCTGTCCCAATTTGGAAGGAACACTCCAGACTAATTATCTGTTATCCCACTTTGTCAGGTTCATTTAAAATGTCCTAGTGTCCTTCTCCTCTCCTCCCACTTTTCCCCGTTTTCCTCAGCTTCAGTTACTGCAAGCAGAGTTCAAACTGCAACATCGTTTGTGCTCAATTAGCTCAGTGGAGTGGAGAGGAGAGGGCCGAATCTCGTCCTTCCCAATAGGCTCAGGCAAAAGCAAACTGCTGCAGCTTGTCGTAGCTTGCCCATTATTCCCCATTAATAACTTTTGCCGTCATAACCACACTCTGATGTTGGTTAGCCACACATGTCCTGGTTTTCATCTGTGAAAAGTTGGAGGGTATTAAATTACTTAACTGCGCCACAAGGGAAATATGTACTCCTTACACTCAGCAGCATGTACCTTCACTCCAAAAGTGAAATGTTACAATTGGTTGTGCCTAACCTTGCAATCTGATTAAATCAATGATCTTGCACAGCCTGGTGTCTAACCTACTTTAAAAGCTCTTTACTTCTACTTTTAGCCTTCTGTTTATCTACTCTCTATTGAAATTAAAAACTAGCAACAGGAATATGCCTTATATGTGTGACGCCTTTGTTAATTTTAGGCAAGCCTCATTTGTCTGTGTTAGAGTGAAATGCTGTGCTAAATTTATGCTAACTAGAGCACCACACAATTTGGAGTAACCCTTCTATATGCACATCTGGGCATATCTCTTCTGGAAACACTGCTTTGAAATATTACACCAACATACCCTTACTGCTGGCAGAAATCCAGTGGTTAGAAGTGCCAAAAGGATGGCCATCAGAAGCAGATTTACTCCAACTCCTGCTGTGTTGGCTTTTATGCATAGAGATATGTTGGCCTAAAACTACAAAAACAAAAGAAGTGAGGTAAGCTAAAAGTTAACCTACCATTTTGTCCAGAGTTATCCTGTGTTTGTATTTAGTTGAATTGAATAGAAGGACTAGGAAAAAGTGTGTGCAGTTGGGCTTGGAAATAAAAAAGATGCTTAAGCTGCATTGCTGTGTTCTGTTTTTGGCTTTAATGGCTGCCTGCTTGCTGATATGCCATTTCTCCCTTGTTTGAAACCACATTTTGTTTTACAGTGCCTTTTTCAATAGCTTGATTTGAATTTACAGGGTTTGAGCCTAAGTTACTACAAAAAAGAAAGATATCTCGCTGCAGTAGCTCAGAAGCGCAGTGGATGCAGGGACCCTGAATATAATGTCACCGAGTTGTGACACACATGCAGTAAGGATGGCAAAGCTTCAGATTCTCAGCATTGACACACATGCCCCTGCTGCTGCCATTGCTGCTGTTGCTGTTACTGCAGCAGCTTAACAAGTAAATGAATAGCTATTTATATCACTTCCTACTGACACAAAAACTAGTGAGTGCTTTGTCCAAAGTCATGCATAAACAATCAGCGACTGAAATTTCAGCAAGGACTTGAAAGTGCAGAAAACCGAGCTTTCACAGATCCACCATGCCCAAGGAGAATATAGCCAACGGATATCCAAGGATGCTATGTGTAATATCATTAGGCACATATGACAGCTATGTGTTTAGACAGTTGTAGTGGCACCACTAAATTCTGCTTATAAAAGGAGAAGTGAGACAATTGTGATAGCTGAGTTAGGAGGTCAAAGGAAAGTCAGTTTTCTGATTTGAAGGGGAAAGAATGTTTTATGTACAAGAAGAACCACGCGCAGTGTTGGGCAGTGATGTATTTAAGTCTTTTACTCCAAGCCTCAAGTCAAGTCTCAAGTCTCTACCTTCAAGTCTCAAGTCAAGTCTCAAGTCCTTGAAGATACTTTCAAGTCAAGTCCCAAGTCTGCATGCCAACTTTATACCCCAACCAAAATTCCAGAATTATTGGATAAAGTGAAATAAATTCAGTTTTAACAATTTAAGCAGCCAGCCCTCCACATCTGCAATTTTGCCATCTGCAGCTTTGGAATTGGGGAATAGGATCCTATCTTACTCCACATTACTGAAGATTCAAAAGCTTTAGAAGGAAGGATCCTTCCTCCTCAAGCCTGTTGCCTAACACATTTGTTGTTTCCCTCTGTGAAATGCACCCCGCGCTGTGGGGGCAAGTCTTGTCTTTTGCTCTTAGGAAACATTTTACAAGGCTCCTCTGATATGCAGTGGGGACAGGCTGCTGAGCAGACCTCAAGCCCACTGCCTAACCTGTTTGCTGTTCCTCTCTGAGAAATGCACCCACACTTTGGGCTTGAGAGAGACTGTCATGTAACTAGTAGGCAAAAAGAGACTGAGGCGTTGTTCAAAGTCGTAAGGTTTCTGGATGAATGGGTTGTGTTACTGAACCAAAGGCAGCAAGTCAGTCATTAAAAATATACAAGTCTCAAGTCAAGTCGAGTCATTTATGGCTGAGTCGAGTCCGAGTCGGGTCTCACTGAAGTGACTTAAGTCCAACTTGAGTCTGAGTCTATCGACTCGAGTCTACAGCAGTGGTGTTGGCATGCCTGAAAGTGCAATCTATGCTAAAGATAATCCAGCTGTGAAACTTATGGTTTATGAGGAAAACCCATTAGACCAATGCGTCTTGAGATACATCTCCATCAGTAGAGAAATACCTCTGCAAAGCTTTTGGTACAGAGAAAAGAAGGCTTGCAGATAGGTGAACGGTACTGATGAGTAATGAACATCTGACCCATCCAGTCTGGGTGTGAGAGCCAGTATGGCGTAGTAGTTTGAGCACTGGACAATGACCAGGGTTCTATTCCCTGCTCAGCCATGCAAATCCATTGGGTGGTCTGGGGTGTGTCACATACTCTCAGCTCCAGAAAACCCCAAAATAGGGTCGCCATAAGTCGGAAACAACTTGACAGCATATAACAATTCTGGGTGTAGACAGCCCGGTGTTTTCTCATTGCTTTGGCCTACAAATTCCATAATCTCGTGCTATCTGGGGCTTGAGGGGGTTGAAATCCGAAATACCTGGAGAGCATGTTTGTTTTCACTCAAGACTGCACCTCCTCTCATACTGAAAAGTTGTATCAACTACAGAAGTGATAAAATTGAACCATCACTCTCTGAGCTCAATTGAGGTCAAAAACCCAGTACACCCACTGCTTCCCATTGCACTGTGATGGCACATAGGTTAAATATAAGATCCGCAATGATGCTTGCATGAAAACAGTATATGAAAAACAACAGCACCTTATATTTCCATGCAGTATTGTAGTGCATTTGCTATATCTGGCAGACAGAATCTTACTGTGCATTTTGAACCAGTGGATTAAGCTCCTCTTTCTTCTTCCCTCTGTTTGGTTTTGCAGTTCAGTAGAACCACCATGCTCAAGGAAGGGGGGTGAGTTTCTGTGGATTTAGAAGTGAGATGATATTGCCTTCTGCCCTTCTTGCAGAATGTCTGGGGAAATCCAACTGGCCACTTTGGGAAACAAGATGCCTGCCTGCCAGATACCTGGTCTGTCCCCATTGGGATATTCGGTTCTTACCTTAAACTAAATAAGCTTCCTTCAGCAGCTGGCACTGCAGATCTTTTGGGAGAACAGTCTTGCCTTCCATCCAGTATGTACTGTTTGCCTATATGTGTTGTCTGTATCAAGACAACCTGAGTGAATAGCTATAAGAGTTTAATGCTTAACTTCAATTAACCTGTTAGCTTAACTAGTCTATTTGGCTGATATCTGTTAGAGGTGAAGTGTCTGAGTCACCAGTCCTATTCAGTGCATTTCATCATTTAAAAAAGGGTTCTGATTGCTTTTTTAAATAAAGCCATGGGCCATAGTTTAACTTGTCTGTTGTAACCTGACTCCTGTTTCTTCACTGTGGATGTACGGGACAATGTATATTCTGTATTTGAACCACTATCAACCCATAGCTATGGTCTGCATTTATTCAGCAAGACAAACATAAATGTATTCCTTACTATGAGATAAACTACCTTGTTATAATGGGGAATCCACGCACACAACCAGCCTTTACACATGCTGGCCATGTGCACATGAGAGCTCACCACCTATCCAAACCTCTTGCCATGCTAGAGGAGGAGGCAGATGATGAAGTTTCATCTCCACCCCCTCTGCCATGGAAAGAGGAGGCAGAGAAGATGGCAGCAGTAAAGGTTGTCCTAACATCTTCTACATGCCACCAAAACAGAAGACAGAAGTAATGAAGAGTGCAGATATTTTTTAAAGGCTTTGTGGAGGCAAGGAACTGTGGGAAAGGGAACTGGGGAAATCACCTATGCTGTTGCGGATCATTTCCTCAGTCACCTCTCCCACACCTTCTTTCCTTTGACCACTCCTTGGAGCAAAGCATTCATAAAAATAGCTGTCCACTGGTGACCACCACCTCCTCTTTGGGCAGCATGTAGGGGACTCTAGAAACACTGCTCCTTCAATGGCAGGGAGTATATGGAGGTGCTGCAGATGCAATTACCTGTCACCGTTGCTACTATCATCACTGCTGCCTCCTCTTCCCCGTCCCCTTATCTGGGAATACAAGTAGAAAGAGAAGAAGACGGAAGCTATATCTTCAGTCAAAAACAAAAGATGAACAAGTGGCCACACAATGGAAACAGACTACCTTGAGACAGATGAACACAGTGAGCTTCTACCAAATAATAATCAGTACAGAAGTGCTATAGGAAAGCTGCTATACCTAGCCAGCACCATGAGACCAGCTAATTTAAGAACTGTGGTTTTATGCACACACACACACCAGCAATACTGGAGTAGTATGAATACACCAAAATCTTCACTGCAACCATGCACGTCAGTTATACATGCTTCTTCTACACAACTTTCTAAAGCAAACATATTTTGCCAAATGCTGTTTAAAATGAAGCTGCCTGCTGAAATTTGCTCTGTGTGTGTGTGTGCGCGCGCTCATGCATGCGTGCGTTCAAACAACTCCTACTCCAGGACTCAGTAATCAATAACTGTGGAACATGATACAGTAAATGTATCTACTTAAGGCTTTCTTCAGATTTCTGCAGATGCCTTGCCATTCTTTTTTACCAGTTTGGTATTATGCCCCTTCCCCAAAGGCTGCAAGGACCTACACTATTCCCCTGCATAACTGCATCTGGCACTTGACCTGAATATGTTTCTCCCGATTAGGCAATGACATTCTCATCTGGAAGCTCCATTTGTATGTGGCAGACTGTTATTTCAGTGCAGAGCATGTATTCTAGCTATTCTGGAGAAGAAGAAAAAACAAGCTGTCTGGAAAGTGTTGAGCTCAAATCTGTATGTTTCCTGTGCAGCTTAGACCTCTAGAGGTTTCAGCAAGTGAAGCGACAGGGAGCCTTTCACCTCTAGATCACTGGCCGGAATTCAACTGTATACTGTGACTGCCTCATGCATTCCTTATTCACAACACAACTGAAACAAGGCTATCTCAGCTTGTGCAGAGACAAACTGAGATCCCCATATCACAAAATGTATTCTGTGATCTGTCACTTATGCATTTTTAACTTAAACAAACAAACAAACATTTGCACTACTGGTTGGTGACTCCCATGTCAGTGAACTGGTGACTCTGCTCTGGGTTTTAGTCTACTTAAAGGACCCATCCAAGGCACTAGTGCTGATCTGCAAAATAGGTTCAGCACCTTGGATTGGTCCTTCAGACTTCCAGAAGGATCCATGAAAACCACCAGCTACCACTGTTTTCTGTACAAGGGGACTAAAGAACGACTGCCCCAAGGACCTAAACATGAGGTCTGCTTATTAAATCGAAGGATGAATCCAAAGGCCCCTCATGGGAGAATCTAACAAAGTTTCTTCTTCAGTACTTCGTACTCATTCAAATAGGTAAATGTACTAGGGAGATTCTTTTAGGTATTCCTCAGTCCATCCCAAAGCAATTAGTTTAAAATGTATTTTAGGTCTAGATCAGCATATGTAAAATACAAAATACTTTTAAAATCAATACAGTACAATATGCAAAAGCAGTCTAAAATATGACACAAGGTAATAATATAACAAGACTCAACCCTGAGTATAAAAACCTTAAGAAAATATTAAAATGTTGTTCTTGTTCTTGTCAGAAATTAACTCTTAGCAGCAGCTAGCAATGTAGAGCAGGAGCCGAGAAATATATCATGTGATGGTATCATGGCATGGAGTAACTTGTCCTAAACACCATGTGGAACAAAGGGAGAACTTGACTTCTTAAGAATGAAATATTAACTCAAGATGCTTGAAATGCTTCATGCCAAGGCCTCACTGATAGCCTTCCATAACTGATTGCTTTTTATTGTAATGTTCTCTTGCTCGTGGATTAGTTATCTTGTATTTATTTGTCTCTCAAATTTGGATCACATTTTTCTTCCAATAAGCTCAAGGTGGAGTTCACAGTATAGTGGAGTACACACTTTGTCCTCACAAGAATCCTGTGAGGTCCATCAGGCTGAGGGAGTGTGACTGGCCCAAGGTCCAAATGCGCTTCACGGCTCAATTGGCAAGTTAAGCCTGGATCTCCCAAGTCCCAATACAACACTCGTCACCCCCTCCTCACTTTTTGTCCTGGATTTTATCCTAAACCCCCTCGTTAACATTTGGTATGGAATGGCTGGATAAGAATTTAACAAACAAAAATACACCAAGCTTGGGTAACACTAACAGCATACAGTTAAAACAAACAGTATCATGATAAAGGATTAGTTTAGACTTAGCAGCTTCACTTTCAGTCATCACCTCAGAGAAGTAGACAGTTCTTTTCAGAAAAAATTGTTCTGAACACGATGAAGTGCATAACAACTGACACAAGGATTTTTTTTAAACACATAGTTGGCCTTCCATATTTGCAGATTCTGTATCCACGGATTCAAGCGATCACAGCTTGAAAATATAAAAAAAAATCCCAAAAGCAAAGTTTGATTTTGCCATTGTATATAAGGGATGCCCTTTAACTACGCCACTGTACATTATGGGACTTGAGCATCCACAAATTTGGGGTGTGTGTGTGCTGGAACCTGCCCTAGAGGATACCAAGGGTCCACTGTAATTTTGTTTCTCTAAGGTTAGATCCAAAGTTGAACGAACAGAAGTATACTAGAAGAGGGTTTTCTTGCCCTCTCCTCCCTACTGCAGTCTCTACGTTCCTTCCTCCAAGACAACACAAGCACTTCCTAGAAAGGTGCAAGATGTAGACCCATTGTTCACTCTGTCATTCAGAGGAATCAATGAAAATCAAGAAGAATTATGGATAGTTATCACACTTATCAGACAGGATGAGCATTTACTTTCTATCTAATGGGGAAAAAATCGTCTCAGTACCCAGTAGCCATTCCTGTTGCAAGGTTGTAGGCCAACCTTCAAGCACACCTACTTACAAAGAGACAGACAGACAGAAATCTGTCTCCAGCACATAATGTTCTGCAAGGCACGTGGTTTGCATGACCAAAGATCGTTTCCAGATTATATAAAAGCTCTGCTTGATTGCAAACTTTCTTAATTTTAATTATTTAAATTGGTCATCTTATTGATTTAAATGGGTCCATATTTCAATACTTTGCAGAACTGTGGAAGCAACTGCAGAGCTGTCAGACCTGGTGGTTCTTTTATGTATGTGTACACTGAGAGGCAGGCGTGGAATCTTAGGGTCAAGAGAAGTGTTTTAAAAATAAAGACAGCCAGACACTGTGAGTGTGGTAGAAAAGAACATACATTCCCCGACTTGAAGACAAATCTATTAGAATGCAGTGAAGGTGTGTCAAAACCATTTCCTCCACATTTCATAATGTGATCTCTCTCTTCACCCTAAGATACTTGAATACAAATCCATGGCATTTATTTCAGAGCAAAGAATGTTTCTTTAAACCACACCCACTGCACTTCAGAATTGCTACCTTAACTGTTTTTTTCCTTTCTCTTTAATTTGCTTTTCTTATATTTAACATGAGACTCAAGAAAGAGGTGTCCCATGATGTGTCAGTGTTTTTGATGTAGGATTATCTCAAAGTTTTGCCCCGAGCAAAGGCACCTACATTGTGCTCCCATAGACCTGGAACACACACTGGACTGGTTCCAGCAAAGAGGGCAATTTGTCCAAAGAAAAAGGCTTCACAGACTTTTCAAAATCTAATATCATTCTGGGTAGAGTAAGCTAAATTCCCCAACTAGTGTTATCAAAAAGGAAGGCCTGCAGTCAGGATTGACCCCATTTTTAATCTAAAAAGAACCCAGACGGAGCTTTCAAGCTGTCTGCAACAAATGTGATATTATATGAGGCTCTCTTGGTTATTGTGTGATGAATAAGGGGAGCAGGCGAGATAAAAAAGCAATGAAGTTAATTGCAGTGCCTGACATAGCCACATTTTAATTCTATGTGCTGCTGCAAGTGGAAAAAAGAAAGCATCAAGAAAACTATACCTTAAGAAAAGCTATTTTACCGCCAAGTCAGTCTACTGTTGTACCACAGTTTTATTTTTTTTTTCTTTCAAGGTCAGTGATTGTTAACAGTCTGCCCACTTAACAAACATGAAGCATGCCACAGAAGAGCGGTCTTCCATGGGGCATTGGGTATCCAGCTATGCTTCAAACATGACCTGAATTTGACCTCCAAGGGATTCAGGCTCCCTGACCCATTAGCCTCCCTGCTAAGACTGCCAATTGTTATGGCTTATACGAGAGTGTCTTCTCTCACGTGATGGCATGTCTGCTGAGCCACGCAAGGCTCAGAGGAATCTTCTGAAGGCACATGATGCAGTTCTCTCATTAAAACTGAGCGGGCCTGAGCCTGGATACCATTTGCACCAAAGAGTCAATTGACTGGCAAGTGGCTCTGAGCTCTCTTGGGGGAATGTAAGGAGAAGGGTAACAAGGGTCATCACCTCATTTTACTGCAGATCCAGAATAGATCATTCCTTTCCTCATAGTTTTAAGTGTTATTTTCATCTATGCATATAAAATGTATCTACAAATGCATCAAACATCTCTACAGGGAGAAACTGTTCCAAGACACCCAGAGATTGGAAAAACTCTGTATCAGAAAAGCACACCTACTCTGTTCTTTAACCTTTCTGCTATGCTGCAGAGACACGAAAACCAATCCATTCTTTCTCACAGCAAAAAGGACCTTAAAATCTGCACAGGCTAACCGCATCTACAACCCAATGGAACATGCACTATTACATGAGAGAATCCACACCACCCACAAAGAACTGGCAAACATAGACAAAGAACTACGCACTGTTACTAACAATACAAGCCTGGGGGATATCCCATTTAACAATAGGCCAGCACACAAGCCAATTTTAACACATGCAAATTGCTCCCTCCGACCTGGGGACTATACAAGTATATATACTCTGTCTCACTTCCATGCCACCAGATCCTCTGAAGATGCCAGCCACAGATGCAGGCGAAACATCAGGAGAAAATACTAATAGAACATGGCCTCAAAGCCCGGAAAACCCACAACAACCTATCTACAAATACTTTTCAACAGAAATAGTGTTTTGACACACAGAGACACTTTGTCAAAAAAAAAAAAATCCATAATAAATCCTTGCAAGATTTCTCACATTTCAGAACTTCTTTATGAAAAGAATTGTGCAACTGGGCTTTCACGCAAAAAATAGTACAGTCCTCCCTCCACATTCACAGATTTGACCTTTGCAAGTTTGATTATTCGCAAGGCACGTGCTAGCCACCCCTCCCCATTTTCCTCCTCCCATCCCTTGCATTCCTCACCCCAGGCTTCTGAGGCTTGTATTTAAAATGGATGTTTTTACCTTTTGGGTGAGCAAAGCCCCCTCCCATTGCTGAAGGTGTGGCCTCTCTGCCAGGTAATTGCACATTCTGCTGTGTATTGGCTGCTGATTGGACAGGTGCTCCTTTCTCAAGATGGCCACTAGAAGTAATTAGAACTCCAGCACTCCCCTCTTCTCTGTTTGAGGGGAAAGTACCAATAAGCCTTTTAGGTTCTCTTTTTTTTCCTCCCCTCCTCCAATGTTAGGGCCAGAGGCAAAGGAATGGGAGGGGGGAAGCTGTGGAGGAGAATGGGAGGGGAATCACAGGGGGGCATTATTCATCGTTTTTCTGCTTTTGCAAGGGTTCTGTGCCCCAAACCCTCACAAATGTGGAGGAACTACTGTATTTATGAAAAAGTCACCAAATGCAAAAACTCTCATAATTTTGCCCAGAGGGAGAAAATGTTTGATATTTTTCATTCTTGCATCTGAGAATACAATGAGTAAAGATCTGCATTCCTGCTTTCTTCATGTGAAACCTGCCTGAAAACACACTACCAAGCGTCACTTCTACCCTGTGTTGTGATGTAGCACAGCCCATCATCTGCTCCAAATGAGTTTCTACACAATTGTCACACAATTCCAGTGGCCATTGGCGCCGACCTAGAAACCCTGCAATATGATGAACTGCATTCCAGGACACAGAAGCAGCAAAATGGATAAGAAACTGTCTACGTCCTTTTTCAAGGTATACTTGGACAGCGTAATTTTTTAAAAAAAACAGATTCTTGCTCATGCTAAATCTATATATTTATGATCTGGAATAGTTGGGGCCAATGTTTCATGTGATTTAACAGCTGACATTCAAACATAAGGAGAATGCTGATGGTTCTGACTAAAGGCTTAATCTAATCTAGTATTTTCTTCTCACAATGGGCATCTACATACTTACAGAAAGGCCACTGGCAGAACAAAGCGTGCTCTAGAACCTTCTGACACACTGCTGCCAATACTGGAGGTGATATATAGCCATCATCACGAGGAGCAGAAGTCATCCCCCATGGATTTCATGAGTCTTCTCTTAAAGCCACCCAAGTGGGCAGTCATTACTATTATCTTCTTGTACCAAAGTCAATAGTTGCACCATATAAAGAAGTACAGTCAGCCCCCCCCCCCATATTTGTAGGTCTGACTTTCATGGATTTGATTATTTGCAAGTTTCTCCAACCCTCCCCCCCACCCCAGGTGCTTCTTTTTTGGGGGAACCTTCCCTATCAGCAGCTCCAATCAGGCCCTGAAGCCCTTTAAACACCCACCTCTGGTCCTCCTCCACTACCAGCAGCTATCTGGCCAGCTAAGGATGACTTGCAGCCTGATTTTTCAGCACACAAACCCTTTCCCAATGCCTCCACGCACACCAAAAAAAGGAGAAGGGCAAGAGAGAGGAAACATAGGGACACCTTATCAACCCACCCCTTTCCCTCTCCTTTCCCTGACCTGTTTTGGACCCTGGGTGCATGGTCACCACCATAAGTTGTCTCCCTTCCCACAGACACTCACGCACACATTTTGATATTTGCAATTTTTCCACTTTTGTGGTGCTCCTGTGCCCCCAGCCCTCGCTAACGTGGAGGGCTGACTGTACTTCATTTTATCTGTCCTGAATCTGCTGCCATTGAGCTTCAGTTGATGATCTGGGTTCTACTATTATGAAAGGGAAGTTGGGGAGAGAGCAAAGGAGAAACCCATTTCTCCATTCCAGCTACGCATAATTGTATCCATCTCTCTCATATCTTACACTTATTTCCCTTTTTCATGTGTGGAGACCAGAATTGTATTCCAAACATGCCTACCAATTTTGCCTGCCAACAAACTGCAGAATTAGAACATTACATTTCCAGTTAGAGGATTGAATTAAATTGTACTTCTTAAGCCTTGGGCAGAAAAAAAAGGACATATTTCTGTTTCCTGCCATTCATCCATTTCATCTGAGAGGTCACCTCTGCAAACTCACTGTTTGATAGCCTTTTCAGAAAATGCCAGCCGTATTGTCCCAAGGAAATACTTCTGTCTTCCAGCTGGCACATCTTCCCAGCACTGAAGTCATAATACATTAATGCTGGCAAAATACAGTTCTTTACCTAGCTAGAATCAGCCATTGTGATCTTTGTGCTGCCTGAAATGTGGTTGATTGCACAGGCACAATTCATAAGACGCTCTTGAAACTGGGAGTCCTTGTTACAATAACATGAGCATATGTTGAAATCTAAAGCTGCATGCAGAATACATTTTTCTCTAACACAATGCTCCCTCCATCAGATAGAAAGCTGAATGGCCCAGAGTACCTGAGTTTTAGGACTGTTTTCCTCTGGTACTATATATCCCAGGAAGCCACACTATGCACACACCTAGGGGCAGAACACCAAATATCACCCCCCCCCGGCCCCTAAGTCAAGATGTATAGTTCCCATTGTTTTGACATCTGAGACAAAAAATCCAACATGTGCCACTGGCTGGGAATAAAACAAAAAGTCCCAGACTTTTAATGGGCACCATTAACTTTCTTATTATAAAACAGAAAAAAATATGGCTTAACTGCAACTCCACTTAGGAAAGATCATCTATGAAAGCTCACTGAACAGAAAAGGAAGCATTAGTCAGGGCTTGTTTTCTACTGCTCCAGAGACTAGGACAAGGAGCAATGGATTCAAGCTGCAGAAAAGGAGATTCCACCTGAACGTTAGAAAGAACTTCCTGATGGTCAGAGTTGTCCAGCAGTGGAATATGCTGCCTTGGAGTGTGGTGGAATCTCTTTCTTTGGAGGTTTTTAAGTAAAGGCTGGATGGCCATCTGTTGGGAATGCTCTGATGTGTGTTCTTGCATAGCAGGGGGTTGGACTGGATGCCCCCTGTGGTCTCTTCCAACTCTATGATTCTATGATTAAGGAGCCAAACGCCCAATGGTAACTCTGAAGGAACTGAAGAGATCTACATCTGAGATGAGTGAAACCACCTCAGGAGGACTATCACATGGATGATCCACAAAGTGGCTAGAAAAAAGCCACTGCTGAAAAAATCCATATCAAAATTCATTTGGAGTTTGCAAAAAGCCATGTGAGAAACAGCATACATGTGAACAAAGATTTTCTGTTTTGATGAGAGCAAACCTGAAGTTTTTGGCCTTGCTGAAAAATGCCACTTACAGCACAAAGTCAACAGCGCTCATTGCCCTGGGAACACCATCCCCATGGTGAAGCACAGTGGTGGCAGCATAATGTTGTGGAAATCCTTTTCATCAGTAAGGACTGGAAAACTATGTGAATAAAGGACAAGAGGAATGAAGCCAAGGAAGAACAATTCTATAGGAAAACCTTAGTCTGCAAGAAATCTAGGAACAAAACAGAAGTTCACCTTCCAGCAAGACAGTGACCCTAAACACACAGCCAAAGTAATACTGGTTAAAAACAAGAATCTGAATGTCTTAGAATGGTCCAGTCAAAACCCAGATTGAAGGCATGGAAGTGGTTACTTCCCCAAAGTCCCATAAAAGTGGTGGAGTTGGAGCAATTTTCTCATGAAGAATGGGCAAAAATTCCAGAATCCAGATGTACAAAGCTAATAGATACCCAAGAAGGCTCACAGTTATAATCGCTGCCAAAGGTGCTTCTACCATGTATTGATTCTAGGGAGTATAAATAGTTATGAAACCAACATGTACCTGTGTGCTTTTTGTTTACTTAACATTTGTGCGTGTGTCATCTTCGTGGTCCTGAGTATCTTGTGTACATAAAGAGATAACAATGCCAATTCCATTCATTTCAGTTCCAAGATCTACCACAATAAAATGTAGAAAAGTCAAATGTGAAGGGAGGAGGATGTTTACTACTTCAGCAAAACATTGTTACAATCAGCTATATCACCCCATGCTCAAGGCACAAACAGCAAACTCTAATTCAGTTGCAGTGTAATCACGTGCTGGGTGAGAGGATGCTATTCACAGTTTTACTCTACCATTCCAGCTGGTCTGAATCTGTTTTAATTTGTCCACTAAGCAGGAAACTAAATGCAAAGTGGCAAATAAGCAAAGGTCAGGCAAGGATCCCTTGCTTTTTCTGGCTACACATCTACCTGTGCCCATAGCAACAGTTTTCCATTTTGCTTCAGCACGAACAGAATTGGACAATTTCCATGGCTGCTTACGAGGGCTGCAGTCCTCTTCCAGCCACTCCATTCTCCTTTGTGGATCTGTTATGTCTACTAGATGAGAGACAGCATGGTGTAGTGCTTTGAATGTTGGACTATGACCCATGGTTCAATTCCCTACTTGGCTAGAAACACCTATTGAGTGACCTTGGGTGTGTCACACATGCGCAGTCCCAGAAAACCCATGATAGCTTTGCCTGAGGGTCGACATACAGCCAAAACAATCTGAAGGCACACAACAATGCGTGCTGGAAGGGTTTCCAGGAGGGTAGCTGTATTTGTCTGTGGCAGAAAAAACAACAGAGTTTTATGGCAACTTGGAGTGAGCTTTCACTGCAGCCCAGTTGATCAGGTGCATCAGCAGAAGTGGGCTTCAGCCCTCAAAAGCTTAATCTAATATATAAAAGTCAAAGTTTGTTTGTCTGTGTCAGATGAAGACCTCATATGATTGGCTGCCTGTGAAGATTCTGTGGAATCCTGGGGTTTGCAGTTTAGGGAGGGGCCTTTAGAATTCTCAGCCAGAGAGCTCTTGGGCCTCAGTCAACTGTGTCTGTCTTGAATAGGCCAGTTGCTATGGAAGTGAGGAAGTTAGCAGCAAGGAGGAGGGCAGTATATTCCCTCAGGAACCCAACCTCTGTATGTTAACAACTCTGAATACAGATTGGATTGGGGAATATGGGGAAAAGTTACAGCTACTGGACAAGACAGTTTGGGGAATTAGAGACACAGGATCTCAAATCTTTCTAAGAAGTATTACCTATGAGAAAATAAGATCCCAGGCAACACTGGGTATATATATGCTAGTGCTAAATAAATGTATCAGTCTTTAAATTGTCACAAGATTCTTTATTGCTTATGGTGGACAGGGACATCTTTATGGACACATGAATCTAATTTCCTAAAACATCGAAGAGATAGTACATTCAGACACACATTCACTTTTCAGACAGAGCTTTGTTTTTTTGGTGGGGGGACTAAATCCCCTTAATTAAGAGCATACTGCTTGAGTGCTGTTCTGAGTGTTCTGTATCCTTCATTACATCCTCAGAGTGCACACAAGTAATGACTGAATTGCTGACAGAGTTCACAGTACACGCAGAATCTTTAGGTCAAAGCTGTATACATAATTAAGCTATGCACTATAGAGATACGACAGCAGTGCTGCAAACTGCTGAGCACTACCCAGTATGCACACTGCAACCCGACTCTGTTTTGCAAGGAAACAACCAATATATTTGTGCCAAAATAATAATATGCCAATAATTTCTAAATCTAAATTGAAAATGCCTCTATGTTTTCACAGCCCCATTTAGGATAGGAAAGCAAAAGAGGAGTTCCTTTGCAATTCTTCTTGGAATTTGCAAATGTTCGAGGCAGGGGAACTTACAGGAAGGCAGCTACAATATTGCTTTTAAACAGCTACCAAAAACAAAACAAAGCAAAACACCTCTTGTGAACTTGGGGCTAAATTTTCACTATTTTAAATAGGTAGTCTGAAGCAGAGTTTGTTTGGTTTTTTTAACTTTCAAACAAATATGCAGAGGCCCAATCTTGACCAGACACTCATCTCAAGAAACTCAAAAGCAAGATTATTTATCAGCAGAAAAGCCACCTTTTTCAGCATTTTGACATGGTGCTCTTGTTTCTTGTGGATTTCATTGCATACTCCTTAGTTTTTGCTTCCCCCCTGGTCTGGATCAGGACCACTATGTACAGGTGTTAACTCTCAATGGGTGTGGTCCACCCTTCAAGTCCCATTGTATGTGGCAGCTGAAAAGGCAGAAGCCCTCTCTGGATGCCAATGGAGGTCTCTTGCCCTTCTTTAGTTCCCTCGGAGGCAATCCGAGGGAAACCAGTTGAGAGGTTTAGATTTCCCCTGCTCATGTGTAAGGGTTCTGATATTGCTTAGAGCACTGCACACTTAAAGAGTGAAAAAGGAAATGATTCCAAATGGCATGCTATGCATTTAACATAATTATCTGCCACCACAAATAACAGAACTACAAAAACCAGCAGCCTCTAGGGGTGAACCATCTGTGTGTGCATGCATGTGTGCACCGTATTTTTCTCCCCATCGTTTTCTCTATAATATGAATACTACATTCTGACAACAGGTCTCTCTTCAACAAAGCAGCATTTCTCCAACTGCAGGCTGGTACCCACAATTGGATCTCAGCCCACTTTCAGCCCACTCAGTTGCTGCAGCCCACTGGCACCTCTCGGCTTGACCTCCCTACACCAGGCTCAGCAGTCTTCCAGCTAATCTGACACTAGCATGGAGCCTGGAAGTAACTCATTACAAGTAGAGACATTACCTGTCAGTTTGAGGCTAATGAAAAGCTAGTACTGATCATTTTTCTTAACTTTAATATCAACATTTTGGGGAAAGGTATGATGAGAAAACTCTACTTGTTACTTGCAACACTTTGGTTCAAAGGATATTTGGAGAGTCATTTTTATCCATTTTCCCATCTTCACAGAATTTCTTCCTAGAATCATAGGGTTAGAAGGAGCCTCATGAGCCATTAAGTCCAACCCCTGGCTCAATGCAGGACATCCTGCTAGAGCACCCCAAGCAGGTAGCTGTCCAGCCTCTTTTTTAAGATGTCCAGAGAAGGAGACCCCGCCGCCTTTCTAGGCATTTGGTTCCACTGCTGAACTACTCTTACTGCCAACAAATTCCTTCTAATGTTCAGTTAAAAACTATCCTCCTCTAACTTCGAACCATTAGACCTGGTCCTACCCTCTGGGCAGCAGAGAACAGGCCTGCTCCCTCCTTTCTGTAACAGCCCTTGAGGCATTTCAAGAATGCAATCATGTCACCCCTCAGTCTTCTCTTCACCAAGTGGAACATGCCCAGCTCCTTCAACTTTTCTTCATACATTTTGTTCTCCACACTTAGAATCCTTGTTGCCCTTCTCTGAACCTCCACTATTAATGGATAATGCCTCCATTATTATCCACTATTATCTTTTCCACACTTGCTGAAGACTCATTTCTTAAAAATCACTTAGGCTTGTCAGGATGCTTAGCTTATTGCAATTAATTTTTCTGCATGGCATGAATGTTTATTATGTTTCTTTTTATATGTCCTCCCAACACAGACACACTTTGTGAACCATCTTGGGAGGTTTTATACCCAAGAAAGCAATGTACGTTGAAGGTATGTTAAAGATATTTTTAAAAGAAGAATTAATTTGAAAATAATTGGTAAGGTGTGATAGTACATGCCCATAAATCATGGATGGACAAAGTACAGCCTTGTGGCCACATGTGGCTTCTTTTCTGGGCCTCGGCTCAATAGCCTCCCCAGATCATCCTGTCACTGGCAAAAAAAAAAATGCAGGAGTGAGCCACCTCTCTTAGAAATCTCCAGGAGGAGAAATTTGCATTTTAAATAGATTGCAAGGCCCTCCTGCATTGTTTAACCTTAAAAAAAAATCCCCTGCACAGTGCACAGACACACACAGGGAAAGCAAGTGGTTAGAGAGTAAGGGTACAGGATTTAAGTGGGAGGAAAGGAAAAGGATAACAGACAGAATGGCCAGTTGGGTGAGGGAAAGAAGAGAAGGAATGGGAAGAAGGGGGTTTAAATAAAATGTTAATTGCACTTTATATCTTCTTGTTTTGAAGTTTATTATTCTCTATAGCTCCTGGTTGCTGGTCTTCCATTCTTAGCTCAATTATTTGCAAAATAAGGAAGTACAAAAATCAAACAAACATATTCGATAAACCATGACTTATTTTAAGCATCGCTTGGCACAGCACCATCAGCCCTGCATATCAGTCCCTCCCACCAAAGAGAGCATATTTTAAAAGAGAATAATGTTAATGAATTCTCTTATCCAAAGCAATAGAATTCACTTTAGAAAATGGATTCTCTCCTGCTGACACTGATGTTATAACAGCGACGGAGAAAAATCAGAAATTCAATAAGTCAATAAGAGCTGGATCTTTTTAACTGCCTTTTTTTTTTCCTGCTTCATACTCTGGCAACAACATTTCAGCGCATGGATTTAAAAAGCAGCTCAGCCATTCTTTTCCAGCTTGGAACACTCTTTTTCTGCCAGAGTGAAATTCAGGGCATGGCATTAGCTTAAAGGGAATAAGCATCAACAGGATAAACTCTGCTCTTCTTTGCTTAGGTGAAACTCCCTTTGAATCCGATGGAAGTTTGATCCATGTAACTGAGAGCAGGCTTTAATGCTAAAGGTACAGAACCGGTAGCTACGCCACGCAAATTCAGAGTGCAGCTGTGTGCAAAGAATTAAGGATTTGCTGGCTTAACGATTAACTTCTTTATCCTCCGTAAAACTTATTATGACATCATCTTTTGAAGCTCTCATTGATTAACTCACTGATTCCTTCAGCATAAAGCACTTCGGCCAAGGCTTTTGTGGGCTGTGAAATTTCTGCACTAAACTGATATAGTGCTATTATTCCACTTTCACCATCCTATGGAATCCTGGGGTTTGCAGTTTAGGGAGGGGCCTCAAAGGCCCCTCCCTAAACTGCAAACCCCAGGATTCCATAGGATGTTAAAAGTGGAATAATAGCACCATAACAATCTAGTGTAGAAATGGCCTAAATGAATGGTTTCACAGGCTATCTATTGGAAACAATAACCTGAGCAAAACAGCCACACAGAGCCCAAGTATCTGAAACAGGGATCAGAGGCACTTGCTTCTCAGGAGAGAGAGACAGTGCTGCAAGGGGCTGCGTATGGCTACTGAAAATGAGCAGCTAACTAAAGGATGATGAGACACAGGTGTAGCACCGTGGCAGCGGGAATGACACAGCAAAAGCCAACGTTTGCTTCATTTACTTTAGCGTAATTGCATGAAATGGGTCAGCAGCCTAATGAAGAGCTATCTCTGCTTCCTTATTTGACAGAGCAGGGAAACAGCACAAGTTCATGAACTTGGGCGCCAGAGCAGAAAGGAACAACAGAAACAGAAGGTGGTTCTGGAAAAAGATGGCTCTAATTATAACGCGTGATGGACGGCTCTATTTAAAAATATGACCCAAATTCTGGATACAAAAAATATACCTCCATGTCCCCTCATGACCTTCAAAATTGCTTCAGGTTTGCATCGGCGCAGCCTTCTGCACATTTTTTTCAGTGCTAAGTTCCTTTGAGTTTAATGGAGACCCAGCGTGGCGTAGTGGTCTGAGTGTTAGATTAGGACTCTGGGAGACCAGGGTTCGAACTCTCACTAGCCATAGAAAACCACTGGGTGGTCTTGGATGGGTCATACTCTCTCAGCTTAAGAGGAATGAATCTTGCCCAGAAACCTTTATGATGGGGTTGCCGCAAGTCAGAATGGACTTGAAAACACAGCAACAACAAAGTTGAAGCCCTAATAGCCACAGGTAAGAGCCTATGTCACAGCTCTAGTTATGAATGTGCAATTAGATATTGACTCCTGACCTAATTCCTCAAACCTACCTCAACAGTCCACGGGTGCACCAAGCGATGGAGGTTGGTCCCTGCTAGCAACCAGGGTGCACCCGAATGACGTTTCTAGCCACTTCCCACCAGCAACCTATATCGTGATACTCAGCTGTGCCAGGGTCCTCCCTCTGACTGCTGCACCACAGCTCACTGGCAGGAGGGCACAGGTAACATCATTCTGCTGTGTGCTGAGGCACAGCTGAACACCCCTTTGTTGCTCAGTGCAGCTCAGTGGCTGACAAGGTACTTTGGGAGGGTATTTGCAATCGTGGTAATAGTGCCATAATCACTAACATGAATACCAAACAGTTATGAATGCATAATTCTTGCTTACACATTTGTAACTGCCAGCCCCCACCAATTAGAGCTGCCAGACATAACTCTGGACAGAGCTTTGGTATATTAAAGAATTATGAAGGAAGAACTTGTTTCCACGATACTGTAGCGGGAAGAGAAAAAAAAAGCTGCACATGCCAAATTTCTCACCTCTAAACAATTCTCTCTCTCTCTCTCTCTCTCTCTCTCTCTCTCTCTCTCTCTCTCTCTCTCTCTCTTTTCAGCTTTCTGTCTAGAACATTCAACCATGTTTCACTGCACAGACAAAGAATGCATTCTGGCCATTGTCCTCTCCTCCCAATTGCACTGAACATCATGCCAGTGAGAACTGAGGAGGAGAGGCGAATCGCACCCTCAGCCATCCATAATAGCATTTTACCTACGAACTCGCTCTCAGAAGAAACTGGCCAGGTTCAGTGGACTTTGAAGGAATTTTGGTACTTTCTGACATTCAGAATAGATTGATACTGACTTAGATTACTTGCTGATGGTTCTTATTTGATCTGCATTTCTGCCTCTACTTCTATTTTTTTTAAAGAAATGCTAGGTTTTAATTGCCTATTTTAATATTTATAGGTTTATTTGCCATGATTGCCCTTGAATTCCCCTTGGAAAAAAGAAGGATTTAATTTTTAAAATTTACTAATCAGTAAACAAGGAGAGCTGCCAAGTGCTGGCCCTCCCATTAAGCAAAGTGAAGCGTCTGCTTCAGGCAGAGGACTGTGAACATCTAAGGATAATAGACAGTAGGTTATTTATTATTTTATTGCCAGAATGTGGAAAAGTGCTTGTGGAATTATCTCACTTCATGTGTCACAGTAATTTAGCCAGCTTTGGGTGCCATATGTATTGTCTACTGACTAGTGTTGGAGGGCAGGGATGATTTTCTCATTGTTTCTAAATGTTGCATGATGATTGATTGTGTTACCAGCAATGAATTAATGTTTATGTGTTTATGATGTCTGTTTTCCAAAATAAGGAAGTGACGAAGTTATTATTTTTACTGAGGAATGAGTATCTTTAATTATTAGACATTATTTGGGGGAGTCAAGGTAAGAGCCTCTTACATCTTACCTTCATTACATGAGGTGGCTGGATTTAAAAAAAAAGTTTTTAAGACAAGGGTCATGCAAAGAGGAGAAGGCACCTGTGATGTTCTGATCCTCTAAGACAAGAACAGGAAAATAATTGTCACTCTGCAGTAATTCCTTTGAACTCTTTTATAAGAATGATATTCCCATGTTGATTCTTGTGAGCAATAAAAGGAGGTGAAGAAGAGGATAATGATGATTATGTTTATTTTGTTATTTGTAGGGAGGGACATACATACATACATACATACATACATACATACATACATGTATGTATGTATGTATGTATTTTAATTATCTGTTGGGGGCAAAAAATCAGACAATATATTAGCAAAAGCAGAAACAGCAAACAATGTTTCTTCAAATCAAAATTCCTGCCCAGAATATTCCCAAATTATGTTGTGACGAAAACTGCTGGAATTCTGCCCACTGTCTGGTAGCCATCTGGTAGTTCTTTTGCCTGTTTATTTTTCCATACTGAAGTTTCTTTGAGAGAGAATGTATCCAGCTTTCAGGCATGAAGTGAATAGACAATTACAAGCAAAGAAGCAGGAACTGTGGTTTGAACCAACATCAAGAAGATCACCTTCCGAATGAAAGATACTTACTTCCCATTATCCCTTTAATATAAAATTAACTCATTCCCTAACCTGTTGTTGCACTGGACACTGTTGGCCACTGCTGCTCAGGTCCTCCTGCTCCTGCACGCAAGCCTCCTGCCTCCTCCATGTGCACAGCACTAAACAAATTTACACAGTGATTAGATTATAAAGATCTCCCAAAACAGCACATTCCCTTTTCATATAATGAACATTGCCGTTTTGACTATATATCTCCACAGTGCAGGCAGGCATAGTTGCTCACCATCTGAACAAATCCTCTGTGATGTAAAGACTATTGTTGAACTCTCTAATGTTTCAATTTGCAAATCCTGCAATACTGGACCTTTGTTACATGATTGCATTCCACAACTTAATTCAGGGACATCATGTTGCACAAATGTTGCCTTTACAGAATGGTTTGTTTCCATTAATGAGATGTGACATCTCTAACATGGCTGTGGAATCACTAAATCCCAGTAGTGTTTATGCCTTTCTGTCTAAGTAAATAATGAAACACTGTCCTGTCAGTTTCAGACATCCTCCAGCCTGCTAACATTAACCAAACTTACACAGCAAAAATTCTGTTGTAATTTACGACTCAACACCGATTGCAACTTGTGCCTTTGGCGAGTGAAAAGGGAGAACACAAGGAAGCGTTCCACAGAATCTTCTTCTCACACATCACTTGGGCAACGTGCTGCTATGAATGAGATTGGCAAACTCGGTGGCCAGAAATTATTATGTTGTGAACTCAAATGATTATGGCAAAGAGATGGCTACACTAATTAATTAATTAATGCTTATATTTTGTGCATTGTATAGAAAACTAGCATCTAGAATTGGGGGGAGGTCGGTGGTTCTCTTGCATTGCTGGCAAAAAACTGTATCAATTCCATGCCAACATAGTTTAAACAGAGATAATTTCTAGGCCCAATTTGTTAATTGCATATTGTAAAATATCCCAAAGGATGGTTTAAAAAATTATTTAAAAAAAGAAAAGATTCCTAATTTCTCTCTAGCTGCCTTCTGGAGATGGCCCTACAGTTGTTACCTTTAGGTTGCTACACAGGACAAAATGCTGGGTTTATCTATGGCAAACCAGCAGAATTTCTGTTCTTGATCAGGCATGAAACTCATTTTGTCTGGTTTTGGCCACTTGGGCAGGTCATTCTCCTCCACCTAACAATGTGGTTTTTGGGAAAATAGATAAAACAGGTTCAACAGAAAGGACTAATAAAAGAATAATAATGACAATAAATTAATGTAAGGACCTGTAGACATGTAGAAGCTTGTAGACATATAGAAGTGATTTTTGTAATGGATGAAAAAGATGGAAACGAAGTTAAAGAAGAAATGTTAACGGAATACAACAGTTCAATAGCTAAAATAATTGTCACATTCATTAATGTGTAAGAAAGTCTGATATAACCCACTTGCAATAAAACACTTATTAAATCAGGTCTGGAAAAGATGTGGTAGCTGCAGTGTCTAAAGAGTCTGGGTACTTTCTTCTGAACTACAAACTCAACCTGTAAGGTAGGGCCATGGGAGCAGGTCACATCCTCGAGTTGAAATGACACTGTAATTTTTTTATACAGCTCCCATTCATGTCTGCAGAAAATGAGTACGAGAACCTTCTGGCAGATTATGCCCACCAGGCATAATTATGCAACTTTGAGGGGCCAAATTCCAAAAGCACAGTTTCCTTCACATTGCTGCCTCACTGCAGCAAGGAAGAGAGTTCCATTCTACCTGAAAGAAGCTATGGTGAGGTCTCTAGTTTTCAAAAAAAAAAAATCCTTCTTGAATCTGACTATACTGGTCAGTCTCCAATATCCTTTCTGGGTAAGACTCTGGAGCATGTGATGGCCCCCCAGCTCCAGGGGTTCCTGGATGAAACTGATTATTTAGATGCACTTCAATCTGGCTTCATGCCTGGCTATGGGACAGAGAGAGCTTTGGTTGCCTTGGTGGATGACTTCTGCAGGAAAATGGACAGAAGAGAGTATGTCCTTGTTGGTTCTGCTGGTATCAACACGGTACCATGCAATTTTTGAAACCATCAATCATGGTATCCTTCTGAGTGCATTCTCTAGGATGGGACTTAGGGGCACTGTTCTGCAGTGGCTCCAATACTTCTTAGAGGGGCAAACTCAGAACGTGGTGCTGGAAGATTCCTGTCTGACCCCTTGGCCGCTGATCTTGGGGGGGGGGGTCTCTCAAAGCTCACTTTTGTCCCCCATATTATTTAACATCTACTTGAAACCTCTGAGAGTGGTTATCTGAAGTTTTGGGGTTGGATGTCACCAATATGTTCATGACACCCAACTCCATCTGTCCTTTCTGTCCAATTCCAAAGAAACCATCTCTGTACTAAACCAGTGTCTGCTGTTGGTAATGAACTGGAAGAGGACAAACAAATGGTTACTGAATCCTGCAAAGACAGAGCTGCTCCTGGTCAATAGCAAGACAGAGAATGGAACAAGGATTCAGCCTACGTTGGATGGGGTTCCACTGCCCCATATCTCAGCTTTATAGCTTGGGTGTGCTACTGGACTTAGATGTGAGCCTGGATGTCCAGGTTTCAGTGGTGGCCAGGAGTGCATTTGCACAGCTCAAATCAGTGTGCCTGCTGGGCATATTTCTTGAGACATCAGATCTAGCTATGGTGACACATGCTTTGATTACATCCCAGTTGGGTTCCAGTAATGCAGTCTACATGGGGCCACCTTCGGAAACTGTTTGGAAACTTCAGCAGATCCAAAATGCTGCAGGCAGATTGCTGACTGGAGCAGCTGCTGAAACAGCTCCACTGGCTACCAATCTATTCCTGGGCAGAATTCAAAGTCCTGTTATGACCTTTAAAGCTTTACACAGCTTGGGTTCAGACTATTTGAAAAACCATATCTTCCTCTACGAGCCTGCCCAATCTCTAAGATCTGCAGGAGGAGGCTTTCTCTCAGTCCCACCACCATCACAGGAATGCTTGGCAGGGACACAGGAGGGCGACTTCTTGGTGGCTGCTCCCAAGATGTGAAGCTCTCTTCCTCAGGAGATCTGGTTGGCCCCCTTCCAGCTGTCTTTCTACTTACAAGTAAAGCCTTTTTCATTTAAGGAAGCATGTGGTTTTTAATATATTGCAGCAGATGGAGCTTTTAATGGGGACTGTTCTATTTTATTATATTTTATATCTGTTTTTGAAACTGCTTTCAGGTTGCATTGTTAGCTTAATAAAAACAGAAGTCTCATTTACCTTATTTCAATTTTTATACTAAGAAATTTTTAGTAGCATTGTGTTTTTTAAAGTTTGTACACCATCTTGGATCCTATGCAAAGAAAAAAGGCAAGATATAAACTAAATAAATAAATAAACAAACAAACAAAAGAAGATAGTATTAACACATACCCTTGCATGCCAGCTCTTAAAGATGCAGAGTAACGCCAGTCAGGATTGGGTGGTTTTGGCTGTAAAACAAAACAAGAGAAAGAGATCAATATTAATTTCCATTTAAATACATTTTAAAAACAATGTATTATAATCCAGAGTTTTTCCATAGTGTTTGTATTTCTTGCCAAAGAATCACATAAATCTATATACTTTTAAAATGCAAGAGAACTGCCAGCCTCTTCACATTATATAGGTCATAGGAACCTTTTAATAATTACACTAGGCAGGGACTTAGCAACTTCTTACCATCCAGAGCCAAATTCTAGCCAGCAGGGTCCACTGTGGGCCACAACCGGCCCAAAAATGAATAAAAGATAAAAAACAGGAAGTGGTCAGAAGTCCCCTCTTAGATTTATTGCTTCTTTTTTAAAAAAATATTTTGTGTGGTTTCATAAGTTTGGTGGGCTCCATGACTCTTTAAATCCAAACCTAGTCTCCAAGGGTATATCTACATTGTGTAATTATAGGAGTTTGATGCCACCTTAACTGGCTTGCTGCAATCCTAAGAAATCCTGAGGTTTGTAGTTTTGAGAGGTATACAGAATTCTCTGCTGTTAGAGAGCTCTAACTGTAAATCAGGGGAACGGACTGGAGCTGTCTAGCAGAAAATTCTTAATACCTTACCAAAATACACATGCCAAGATGCCCCAGGTTAGAACTTTGGCAGTTAAAGTGGCATCAGATTGCTGTAAATGTGCAATGTGGAAAAATGTTCCCGAGTAGGGGAAAAAATAGTTTTTCTTAACGTTTTGGCACTGTTTTGTGTGGAGGAGTTAACTGCAAAAACATGGGCAGTATCTGGGGAATGTTATTTGCCAATGCCTGCTGTAGAGGCACTCTGAATGTAACTTGGAGCCTCTAAAAACAGGTTTTAAGTTTACTTCATTATTTTTTCAGGAAGTTCCTTACATTTTACCTGGTTGGCCCATGAACCCTGTCCTGCACACTTCTTTGTTAGTACCTCATACAGGATGCTAACACAGATACGTCACCCTTAATGCAGGTAACTGTGGTTTAAGGAGCAGTCCATATCCAGTGAACAACTCTCCTTAGCATGGGCACTTCCCAGTCTCCTTCTCCATAGTTATCAAGGCATTCTGTGCCATTTAAAAAAAATGTACTGTGCACACATTTATTCATCTACTACTTATCACTCTTAAATGTAGTCCCTTGCCCAAAATGACATCTTTTTTCTTTTATTTAGATTTTGTGCATACCAGAAAAGCTAGCATTTTCTAATAATAGGAGAAATGATTTGTGATATTGTGAAAGAGAAGTGGAGTGAAGTGGCCCAACTAGCTATGACGGGAAAGCCACAGTCAGTTTTGTCCTACTCACAAATATAATGTGGAATGAGACTGCTTTTAACACTACAAACAGTGATGTATTTAAGTCTTTTACTCCGAGTCTCAAGTCAAGTCTCAAGTCCTTGCAGGATACTTTCAAGTCAAGTCTCAAGTCTGGGAGCCAACTTTACACCCCAACCTGTATTCCAGAATTTCTGGACAGAGTCAAATAAACTCAGTTTTAACAATTTAAGTAGAGTCAGATTTCTAGTTTTGTGATTTTGCCATCTGCAGCTTGGGAAGTGGGGAACAGATCCTTCTCACTTCCCATCTGCAAAGCTGAGGCTTTTTCAGAAGTGGGGAATAGGATCCTTCTTACTACCCATTACTAAAGCTTCAAGAGCTTTAGAAAGAAGGATCCTTCCTCTTCAAGCCCATTGCCTAGCACATTTTCTGTTCCCCTTTGAGATACACACCGTGCACTCTGCACATGAGTCTCGCCTTCTGCTCTTGGGAAGAGTTTTAGAAAGCTCCTCCTATATGTACTGGGGACAGGCTGCTGAGCAAGCTTCAGCCCCACCTCAAGCCAATTGCCTAACCCATTTGCTATTCCCTCTGAGAAATGTGTTCACACTTTGGGCTTGAGACAGATTGCCATGTGACCAGTAAGCTGTAAGGTTTCTGGATGAATGTGTTATGTTACTGAACCAAGTGCAGCAAGAAGGTCACTAAAAATATGCAAGTCTCAAGTCGAGTCGAGTCAGTGTGTAATTTTTGTCAAGTCAAGTCCAAGCTGAGTCACTGAAGTGACTTAAGTCTGACTTGAGTCCGAGTCTATCGACTTCAGTCTACATCACTGACTACAAGAGGTGGGTTGCCAGATATCAAGGCCTGGCTCTGAGTTTCTAGGGCTGAGTCATCTTCTCTGGCTCTCAGTGCAAGAGAGAGGAATCTTAGGGCAAGAGTGCTGCCTTTTCCTCATTTGCTAGACTTGGTGCTTATTTTAATGGTGTACTTGGTGTACCTGTGCTTGATGCTTAGTGACATTAGTGACATCACTGCAAAGTGCCCCTTGTAACGTTATTCTTTATCATCACCAGGACTTGCCTCCTGTGATATCACAAGCTCCCTTGCTCTCAGAGTTTGACCCTGGAACAGGGTCTGACATACTTCTGACCTGGTAGTGTGGATGAGGGAAACCATACCCCTATCCCCAATTCTCCTACTTTACCTGACTGTGCTCTGTCCCTTCAGGCACTTTTCTCTCTAATACCAATCATTTGGCTAGTGGAAATGGGTGGGATAAAAAGGATTTAACATAACAGGCCACAGAAATATGATGGGGGAAGGTGTTCAGCTTCTCCCACTCACTGAGCTGCACAGACCTGCTGCTTGACTACACAGTAAGACAATAATCTACTGCTTTCAGCTGGAGGCATAAAGATGCACAGTGAAGGGCAAGGAGAGCATTGGATGCAAAAGGCTAGTGCACCACAAAGAGTCAGCTACCCTGAAAGTATTGAAAAAGGTATCATCAGTGCAGGCCATGGCTGATGTTACAGATGGAAGCAATGCAGAGCAGTGGTGACCTACGGGCAGCAGCAATGGTGCCAGTGGCAGAGGAGGAGGAGGTGGCGGCGGAGGCAGAGGGAAGAGCAGCCACAACCCTGGTCCCACTGCCACAATGATCGCCACCATTATGACCCCTGCCACCAGCACAACAATGGAGACTGTCAGGGAGCATAGGACCCTATCTAGCCCAGAGGTGATGCTGGGGGAGTCCTGTGGAAATTGGATTGATACTGCAGAGCTACCTTAGAAATATGTTCCAAGGAATGCAACTTTGTAGAGAAGGGAGAAAGGGGAGAGAAATAACTGCAGAGGTGAAGACAGAAGGAACCGTAGCTATCTGCAGCAATATATGTGCAGTGTTTGTCTTCTTGCCAGAAAACCTCACAAACTTCACCTGCAGCAAATGCAGATTGGGAGCTGTCTTGGAAGAGAAGGTCAATGCACTACGGCTATGCGTTGTGCCTCTTCAATGCATCAAAGAACAGGAAGACTTCAGGAACAGAACACAGGGAAAACTCATCATATAAAACCAATAGGAAGAAACTGCCAAGGAAAATGAAGAGGACTGTAACAGTCCTGGAGGAAAGTCATCGATAAAAGCAGACTGTATAGAAGGGTTCAGAATTTCTCCAGCTATGTAATCACTTCCTACATCTTCAGGAGGATAGCAGTAGTGAAGATGCTCAAGCGGGAAACCATCAACAAGGAATACCACATGCCAAGAAAGGAGTCAAGGTAACTACCAACTACAACAATAAGAAGAGTAAGACGTTGGTGGATGGGGACTTGTTGCTCAGAGGTATAGAGGCACCTGTGTATCAGCCTGACAAGATGAACTGGGAAGTGTGCTATCTTCCTGGTACACACCTCCAGGGTGTCACTGACAACATATCAAAATTCATCAAGAATACAGATCAAGAACACAAATTAATGCCCGCTTCTTCTTATTTGCCAATAACACAACCAAGAACACCTCTGACTTTGAAGCTTTGGCAGGAAGTTGAAGAGGTTTGAGGCACAGCTGGTATTCTTGTCAATTCTGCCAGTGAAGAATAGTAGTCTTACACAGGGACAGGAAGATACTAAAAGTGAATATCTGGTTGGGAAGATGAGGTAGCTGAGAGAGGTTTGGCTTCTGGGGCCACAGTCTTCACTTCTTAGAAAGAGGACTGCTGCTTACAGATAGGCTGCACCTCACGAGGAATATCTTTGTTTGTAGCATTGCAAGTCTGATCAAAAGAGCTCTAAACTAAATCTTTAAGAATTGGAGATGACAGCTCAAACATCAGTCTATAGGCAAGCTCTAAACACAAAGATATGAATTCTAGATAAACTGAGGAAGAGAATGTAAGTAAGAGAATGAAACTGAGGGAGAAAATGCAGGCAATTGTGGTTTAAGGAACAGTCCACATCCAGAAAAACTGAAGGTAAATTAATAGGTGAGAACAAACAAAGCTTCAAATGTCTATACATCAACACACAGAGTTTGGGAAACAAACAAGATGAGCTTGAAGTCCTAGTGCAGGAAGGTAAATATAACTTTATAAGCATAACTCGCATAATTGGAATACTACAATTGAAGGGTATAACCTCTTCAAAAAGAATAGATGTGGTAGAAAAGAATGGGAAGTAGCACTATATGTCAAAGACAAATTCAGTTGTACAGAAATCCATGAGTGATCAGAGTGGATCAGCAGAGAGCATTTGAGTAAAAATAAGTAGAAGAAGGAAGAAATGCAACATTGTGATAGGAGTTTAGTACAGGTCCCCAAATCAAGAAGAGGTAGTAAACAATGGTTTTCAGAAACAAATCTCACAAATCTCCAAGATGCAAGAATTAGTAGTTACAGGGGACTTCAACTATCCTGATATCTGCTAGGAGACAAACTCTGCTAAGCATAGGCTTCCCAAGAAATTTATGATGTGCTTTGCAGGTAATTTCTTATTTCAAAAGGTAGAGGAAGGTACAAGGGGATCAACAATCCTGGATTTGATCCTAAGAAAAAGGGAGGAGTTGGTCGTGGGAATCAGAGTAGTTGGTACTTTATGGGGAAGTGACCATTGTAAAGCTAAATCTCGCAACTGTGGGACAAGGTAAAGAAGAATATGGTGAAACACGGTCCTTGGATATCAAGAAAGCTTACTGAATTAGAAATAAATTACCAAGTTATTAGCCCCTTTTTCTGGAAAGATGAAGTCTGGTCCAATTAAGACTCATCCCCCTTCAGCAGAGTTCACAACTGAAAGCACTGAATCTTAGGACTCTCTGAGATTATTTTTAGCAAAGTTAAAGCAAACAAGCAGGAAACTAACTTCGTAGCTAAAAACTTTTTATTAATTATATTTAAAAGTACATTCAAGCATATATGCATGCAGTGCCTAAGCCCTGGCTACCTATAGGAAAGTTTCAAGAAGAGAAGCAGCTCAGCAGAGCCCACGCACATCATGGTCATTTCTGCACTAGGCTGTTATAGTGTTATTCCATTTTCAGTATCCTATGGAACCCTGGGGTTTGCAGGATTGCAAACCCCAGGATTCCATCAGAAGGGTAAACATTTTACCTCTTCTTAAAAAAAAAAAAAGAGCAAAAAGAAGATACAGAAAACTACAGACCAGTCAGCTTAATTTAATACCAGGAAGAATATTAGAACTGATAATACAGCAGTTTCTCTGCAAGTATCTTGATTACAACGCAGTGATCAGTAGAAGCCAACATGGGTTTGTCAAAAACACATCCTGCCTAACTAGCCTTACATCTTTTTACAATCAGGTCACTGGTTTAGTAGATGGTGAGAATGCTGTGGGTGTCATTTATCTGGATTTCACTAAAGCATTTGAAAAACTCCCTATAATGTTTTGATGAGCAAACTTATTAAAGGTGGAATAGATGGGAACACTGTCAAATGGATTCATAACCGGCTGGAAAACTGTGCTCAGTCATCATCAATGGCTGTGCTTCAAACCGGAAGGAGGTCTCAAGTGGAGAGTCCTAGGGTTCTCCCCAGGCAGTGACATATTTAAATCTTTTACTCCAAGTCTCAAGTCAACTCTCAAGTCTTTGAAGATACTTTCAAGTCAAGTCCCAAGTCTGCAAGCCAACTTTATATCCCAACCAAAATTCCAGAATTATTGGACAGAGTCAAGGAAAGTCAGATTTAACAATTTAAGCAGAGTCAGCCCTCCACATTTGTGATTTTGCCATCTCCAGCTTCGGAAGTAGGGAATAGGATCCTATCTTACTCCCCATCACTGAAGATTCAAAAGCTTTAAAAGGAAGGATCCTTCTTCCTCAAGCCCATTGCCTAACATATTTGCTGTTTGCCTCTGAGAAATGCACCCTGCACTCTGTGGGCAAGTCTTGTCTTTTGCTCTTAGGAAACGTTTTAGAAGGCTCCTCGGATATGCAGCAGGGACAGGCTGCTGAGCAGACCTCAAGTCTGCCTCAAGCCCATTGCCTAACCCATTTGCTGTTCCCCTCTGAGAAATGCACCCACACATTGGGCTTGAGACAGATTGTCATTGACCAGGCAGAAAGAGATGGAGGCCTTGTTCAAAGTTGCAAGGTTTCTGGATGAATGTGTTACGTTAATAATCTAAGGGCAGCAAGTCAGTCACTAAAAATATACAAGTCTTGAGTCAAGTTGAGTTGAGCCAGTGCATTATTTATGGCTGAGTTGAGTCCGAGTCGAGTCACTGAAGCGACTTAAGTCTGACTTGAATCCAAGTCTGTCGACTCAAGTCTACATCACTGGTCCTAAGGCTATTAATCTTCAACATTTTTATCACTGACTCAGATGACAGGATAGAGGGAATCCTTATCAAATTTGCAGGTGACACCAAACTAAGAAGGGCAATTAACACATTAGAAGATAGGAACAGAATTCAAAGGGAACTAGATAAACTAGAAAATTGGGCACAAATTAATAAAATAAACTTAAGACAAATGCAGAATTCTATATTTAGGCCACAAAAACCAAATGCGCAGGTTTAGGATGGGGAGTACACGGCTCAGCAATGCTATATGTGAAAAGCACCTTGGGATTATTGTTGATCATAAATTGAACATAAACCAGTATGATGCCACAGCAAAAAAGGTTAATGTTATTTCAGCCTGCATTAACAGAAGCATAGTTTCCAAGTTGAGGAAAGTAATCCTTCCACAAGATTCTGCTCTGCTCATGCCTCATCTGGAGTACTGTATTCAGTTCTGGTTGCCTCATTTTAAGATGGATATAGACAAATTGGAGCAAGTTCAGAGAAGGGTAGTGAGGATGAGAGTTATGGAGAACAAAACATACGAGGAAAGGATGAAGAAGTTGGGTATGTTCAGCTTGGTGAAGAAAAGACTGAGGGGTGACATGATAGCTTTCTTGAAATACCTTAAAGGCTGTCACAGAGAGTAGGGAGCAGGCCTGTTCTCTGCTGCCCCAGAGGGTAGGACATGGTGGTTGGAAGTTACAGGAGGGTAGATTTCAACTGAACATTGGAAGGAACTTCTTGACAGTAAGAATGATTCAGCAATGGAACCAAGTGCCTAGACTGCTGGTGGGGTCTCTTTCCATGGGCTTCTTCAAAAAGAGGCTGGACAGCTACCTGCCGGGGATGTTTTAGCTGGAGATCCTACACAGAGCAGTTGGGTTGGACTACATGGCCCATGAGGCCTCTTCCAACTCTTACGATTCCAAGACTCCATGACACACCATGAAAAAGCCAATCATATGAAGAACAAACACAGCTGTCCTCATCATGTCTACTTCAGCCTTGTTAGTACTCAGCAAAGAGCGAAACTCAAGGCTGCCATGTTTGTTTGGAGCCTCTTAGGTTTAAATTGATGTATAATGGGAGCTTGACTTATAAATAATAATTAAAAATAATATCAGTAACAAATTATATATACATGACTGTACACAAATTTTACATTAGGTTTTTGGGGTGTTTTGTTTTGTTTTTTTATGGACCACAACTGAATACAAGTAAATAAACAGTTCAATAACTGCAGGGAGAAATATGCACACACTGTGCACAATTTATTGCATGGAAAACTCAAAAATCATCCTACAAGGTGATGAACAATTACGTGTTATGGAAAACTATATTAAAGTTCTAATGCTAAGCAATTAGCATTAGAACTTTAATACAGCTTGTCTGTGTGACCTAAGGCAGGCATGAGTACCAGAATATTCTTCCTGGTACTGAAGTGACCATATTCTCCTGGAATTTATTATGCAGCAGAAAGTGGAAGCTAAGCATAGTCAGACACACATTCTAGACGTTAAGAAAGCTGATCTCATTAAACTTAGGGAGATACTGGGAGTGATTCCATGATCAGGAATACTAAAAGAGAAGAGAGTTCAGGATGGATGGGAGTTTCTTAAAAGTGAGATATTGAAAGCACAATTCCAATGAGGAGGAAAAATGGAAGGTGTCTAAAGAATCCGGGATGCATGTCTAAATAACTTTCAAATGGGTTGAGATTTAAAAGGGACATGTACAAGAAATGGAAAAAGACGGCAAATCACCAAGGACGAATTCAAACAAATAGCAGGTGTATGGAGAAAGTCAGAAAAGCTAAAGCACACAATGAGCTCAGGCTTGATAGAAAGGTTAAAAACAATAAGAAAGGCCTACTGGTTATGTCCACAAGAAAAGGAAGAACAAGGAAATGGTAGGGTCTCTGTGTGGAGAGGATGATGAAATGCTAACAGGGGACAGAGAAAAGGCAGAAATACTGAACACTTTCTTTGCCTCAGCCTTCTCCCAAAAGAAAAACAATTTTCGACCTGGAGAAAATGGAGCAGATGATGTGTAGGGGAAATGCAGCACAGCATAGGTAAAGAGGTAGTAAAGGAACACCTGGCTACTCTAAATGAATTCAAGTCTCCAGGACCAGACGAACTACATCAAAGGGTATTAAAAGAACTGGCAGAAGTACCACTGGCAATAACCAGTGCCAGAACCACTGGCAATAACCTTTGAGAATTCCTAGAAAACAGGAGAGTCCCAGCAAACTGGAGGAGGGCAAATATTGCCCCCATCTTCAAAAAGGGTAAAAAAGTGGACCCAAACAATTACCACCCAATCAGCCTGACATCAATACCAGGAAAGATTCTAGAGCAGATCATTAAACAGACAGCCTGTAAGCACTTGGAAAGAAATGCTGTGATCACTAAAAGTCAACATGGTTTCTCAAAAACAAGTTGTGCCAGACAAATCTTATCTCCTTTTTTGACAAAGTTACTAACTTGGTAGATGAAGAGAATGCTGGACATAGTGCATCTTGACTTCAGTAAGGCCTTTGACAAAGCCCTCCATAATTTTCTTGAAAACAAGCTAGTAAAATGTGGGCTAGACAATGCTACTACTAGGTGGATTTCTAACCGGTTGACTTACTGAACCCAAAGGGTACTCACCAGTCGCTCCTCTTCATCTTGGAGAAAAGTGACTAGTGGAGTGCCACAGGGTTCTGTCCTGGGCCCAGTGTTATTCAACATCTTTATCCATGATTTGGATGAGGGAATAGAGGGCATTCTTATCAAATTTGCAGATGACACCAAATTAGGAAGGGAAGCTAACACCCCAGAGGGCAGAATCAGAATTCAATCTTAATAGATTAGAAAGCTGGGCCAAAACAAACAAAATTAATTTCAACAGGAACAAATGTACAGTACTTCACTTGGGCAAGAAAAAATGAAATGCACAAATATAAGATGGGTGACACCTGGCTTGACCACAGTACATGTGAAATGGATCTAGGAATCTTAGTAGACCACAGGCATGAGTCAGTAATGTGATGCGGCAGCTAAAAAAGCCAATGGAATTCTGGACTGCAGCAATAGGAGTATGGCGTCTAGGTCAAGGGAAGTGATAGCACCACTCTATTCTCCATTGGTCAGACCCCACCTGGAATACTGTATCTAGTTCTGGGCACCATACTTCAGAAAGGATATTGACAAGCTGGAACATGTCCAGAGGAGGGCAACCAAAATGGTAAAAGACATGGAAGCCATATCGTATGAGGAGCAGTTTAGGGAGCTGTGTATGTTTAGCCTCTGAAGAGATGGTTAGGGGGTAACATGATAACCATGTTTAAATATTTGAAGAGTTGTCACATGGAGGAGTGAGCAAGCCTGTTTTCTGCTGCTCCAGAGACTAGGACATGGAGTAATGGCTTCAAATTTCAGGAAAAGATATTCTATCTAAACGTTAGAAAGAACCTTCTGATAGTAAGTGGAATACAGTGTCTTGGAGTGTAGTGGAGTCTCCTTCTTTGGAGGTTTTTAAACAGAAGCTGGATGACCATCTGTTGGGAATGCTTTGATGGTATATTCCTGCATGACAAGGGATTGGACTCGATGGCCCTTGTGGTCTCTTCCAAGTCTATGATTCTGTGATTCAATTATTCAATTACTTACTCACAAGTAAATCATTGGACTTGAATTGGATTATTATTTTTAAAATGTATAGCGGAGACAATTAAAAAACAGTTTGCTTGTTCATCCTGTGAAAATGGAGTGGGGGAATAATTCTCTTCTCCTGGAAAGCATCCTCTCTGAATTCCTGTTAAGTGCAGCCTCCTGTGAAGAGTAGTTCTGAGCCACTCTGCCTACAATGGATTTTCTGCTGGGGTTTATGGACTGCAGAGAATTGCACCAGATTATATCAGGCTTGCAGACTGCAGCAGATTTTTGTCAAAAGCAGACATTTTCTCACAGTCACAGGAGCTTATACATCAAACAGAATGTGGGCCAGAAACAGCAGGAAGAAATGAGAAAAAGGACCTATGAACAAATAAAAAACTCAGCTCTGACTACAAACATCATAAGTTGTTGTATCATTATTTGGGGAAAATACAAAGAACAAAGAGCCTCATCACATTTTTTCAGCCCTTGGTGGGACAGCAGTTTGTGGGATTATTTTTAAGCACTCCTAGATCAAAAAAGTTAACCAGCTTCACCCTGTGATCCTTTCTTCCATTGAGGCTCATGGGTTGCTCATCCTGCTTGTAGTTGTTGTATGCCTTCAAGTTGTTTCTGATTTATGGCAATTCTATCACTAATCCTCAGGAGAAAGGATCACAGCACTCAAAATAACATCTAGTTGGACTCAAAGGCTCAACACGCTAGTAATGAATTCATAGGTGGAGAATACTGACCTCTACACCAAGACTGTCTCAGGTCATGACTTAACAGTAATTATTACTTTTCATTAAACTTAGTCCATAAGATCATTATTTCCACAAAACCAACAGATTTAAAAAAATGTATAACAGAAAAAGCAAACTGACTAAGGAGATGGCTGGATGCACCACTGGATGATAAGTGATTTAAAAGATTGGCAAGTATAATAAGGAGACTGCAAAGCAGCTGCATAAATTATTTGCATTGATGAAATTGCTGATCTTCTAAATAAAATATTAACCCTAAGGGTGGTTTCTGCAAAAGAGGACTGCAGGGTGACCAACATAACATTTACTTTTAAAAAAAGAAGAAGAAAGAAAGTGAGCCACGGAGATGACAGGCTGCAGGTTGGTATTACCCATTAAGTTCCCAAGCTGGGAAAAGCAGCCATGATGGAACTAGATAAGATCCTCAGTGTAAAGACATATCATTAAATACCAAAGTCAGGATCCTCCAAGCCACAGTATTTCTGATATCTGTGTATGGTTGTGAAAGCTGGACTGTGAAGAAACCTGACTGGAAGAGAATCGTTTGAAATGTAGTACTGGCAAAGTTCTACTAATGCCATGGACTGCTAAAAAGTCAAAATGAACAGTTCTTAGAGCAAATTAAGTCTGAACTTTCACTGAATGTGAAGATGATTAAGCTGAAGCTGCCATCATAATTTGGACATATCATGAGACAAGAAGACTCATTGGAAAAGACAATAATGCTTGGTAAGGTGGAAGGCTTGGTAAAGGGTGGGAGGACTGCACCGCAGGTGGACTGATTCAATTAGAGAAGCCACAGCCCTGAGTTCACAAAATCTAAAGAGGGCAATTGATGACCATGGCTCATGGAGGTCTCTTATTGATACCATCACCATAAGTTGAAGTTGACTTAATCAGAAATAACAACAACAATTAAAGACTAAATTATAAAGTTCATAAAAGGGCAAACTTGGTGAAAAAGTCTCAGCATAACTTCTGCAAAGGTAGGTACTGTGCCACTAAATCTATACAGTTCTTTAAAAGTGCCAAAGAGCTATCCAACACACATTGTTTACTTGAACTTCCTAAAGACCTTTTACTGAAAAACAGGAATCAGACAGTAGGGACAAACAGGCAGTTCCTGTAAACAGTTAATACAAAAGGTGAGGTGTCACAAGAATATGTTTTGGGATCTGTACTTTTTAAATAGTTCATTAACCATCTGGAGGCAAAGGTAAATAGTGAGGTGGCCCTATTTCAGATGACATCAGCATATTAAGGTTAGTGATAAGAAAATGAGATAACGAAAAGATCCAAAAGGATTTCTCCAAACTTTGGGAATAGGCATTAAAATAGTAAACACAGTCCATCTTGGAGGTTGCAACCTTGCATGCCTATACTCACTGGTAGCTAGATTGCATGTCGCTTTCTAAGAGTTTAGACACAGCATGTTTATAGTTACTGCGTGTTTGTGTGTTTGTTCACACCCACTCTCTTCCTGCATCACATATCATTCCTTTATTCTCTCTGGTACTCATCTGCTCACACCTCTCTCTCTCTCCCTCCCTGCTGTCCATGAAGCATGTGGTTTTTAAGAACTCTCTAGGTGAGATCCCCAACTCTCCTGATATAATGTAGTGCCTCCCTTTTTCTTGTTTTCCTCAAGAAGATGAACCTATGTTGATTATATACAAGCATTCATGAATAAAACTACTTTTATATATCTTACAGAGAAGACCAAATTTGATTTGTTTCTGTGCTAGCTATTGGCCATTTCCGCATAAGACTCTTACAGCACTATTATTCCACTGTCAACATCTTATGGAATCCTGAGGTTTGCCGTTTAGGGACGGGCTGGCTGGAATAATAGCGCTATAACAGTCTCGTGTGGAAATGGTCCAAGTGATGGCCATGTGGAATCATAACGTCACATAAATACTGATGGTCCTGAACTGCCAGGGACTAGGCTCTTTTCGCACAGCGTTTTGGAAGCAAGAGGGTCCCTTGAGCGTCATGTAAATGTGAGGAGCAGTCTGCATCATGCACTCATATTTACGCAACGCTCAAGGGCCGGACGCAGAGCGGGCGCACATCTTTTCATTTTCGGCTTCAAGCCGAAAATGGTGCACCATCGCACAATGCTCCCGGGCCCCATGCGCACTCACCCGCCGTGCGAAGCCTCCTGAGCCACGCCGATCACACTTTCTGCCCCAGCGCAGCCTCTAACTCCCAGGCTGCACTGCGGAAGGAAGGGGCAGGGTGCGGGTGGGGAGCTCACACAACCAGGAAGGAGCTGCGGAGCTGAAGCAGGAGGCTTGTGAGAGCGTTCCTGCTAAGCTTTCTCATGCGAAAACCCCAACCCAGCAGCGCAAAAAGGTAACATGCGAAAAGGGCTCTAGCCAGGAAATAAATCTTAGGGCTGTAGTGGATATCACAATGAAAACTTTGATCTAGTGTGCAGCTCCTGTGAAAAAGGCAAATTCCATGGCAGGATTATTAAGAGAAGAATCAAAACTGGAATCACCAGCATCGCAATACCTTTACGCAAATATATCATGCAACTACATTTGCAAAACTCAGTACATCAGTTCCAAAAGGATACTTTAGAGCTGGAAATGTTGCAGGAGAAGGCAGCCAGCTGAATCAAAGGCTTAAGCAGTTCCCCTCTGAGGAAAATTTTCAATGCTGGGAGGTTTTTAGCTTTAAAAAAAGTCAGATAAGTGGTCACATGAAAAAAGGGCGTGTCAATTTGTCCATCAGAGGCAAAAAGTGGATAAAGGGAATTTTTCTTCTACTTCTGTCATAGTACTACTACCTTAGGTCATCCAATGAGGCTATACCAAGGATGGAGGATGACTTCTCTGGCCCCAGGGCTCTGGACTTCTTCTCCCCATGCCCCCAAGTGTGTGAGGAGTCCTTCTGCCATGTTGTTGACACTCTCCAGGCCATTTGAGGCCCAGGAAAGGCCTTTCTTCAAACAAGAAGTGACCAAGATTCTCAATTTTGGGCCACTTCCTTTTGGGAAAAAGGGGCCTATGTTAGACTAAAATGGCCCAAAAGGACCCAAGAATGTGCAAAAAATTTCCCCTATAGCTCCAAGGGATCATTTGGGGTGATTTTTCCATTTTTCCAGGTTTGGAGGAAGTGGAGGCAGTCTCCATTAGGGGACCAATGTACTCCCTAGCCCAACACTCCTGGGCTAAATGGTGGAAGATTCTAAACACACATAATGAAAAACTTCTTCACACTTTTCAACTCTAGAACAGACCATTATGGAGTATGGTAATTGTCAGAACCAGATGGCTTTAAAGGGGTTTAGAAAAAATCATGAACAATGAACGGCTACCGGCCATGAAGATGTGACATCAGCTACCGTCACCACCCCCACCCCCACCATCATCATCATCAATATCCTGCTTGTCCCACAAAACTGGGACTCAAAGCAGTTCACAATTTAAACAAACAATACTATCAAAACATATAAGAAATGAATATTAAAATAGAATTAAGCTATTTGTAGTATTGAAACAATGACACCTCAGTAATAGAATAAAATGCCATCTTAAAAAAAAAAAAACCTTAAAAACAATAATTTCCCAGAACACTAAATGGATGAGGGGGACTTAAAAATTAACCACTGCTCCAAGAAGGAATGCATACACACAAACATGTGTTTATGCACACATATGAACAGCCCTCCTGGAAGAGCACCAGAAAGGGAAGGGACAGAAAAAATCTTGCTCAAATTATGGTTCAAAGGAGTTCTGTTCAATGTGGCACTATATAAATATGTCATGGGAGGAGAGCTCTAGAGTGAGTACGTGCATTTAGGCCTTTGTACAAACAAGATCCTGAATGCAAGGTGTTTGAGGTAGGTCCCCTTCCATTCATCTGTATGCTCCATGACCATCTACAAAGAGCTCCTGAATCTGGTTCAGTGAATCAGTAACAACAAAATTCACTTACATCTTCCAAACCCTATTTACTACTTTCAGTGCAGGGTTATATGAGTCATACATTTCATTAATCAAACAGTCAAGGCTGCTAAATACATGCAAGCATACTGACACCTTCATTCAGATAATCTGTTCTACAAAATGTCTACTTTCTAGTAAAAGCGGTGTGATTCTTGAACTCTTTAATAGATACAGCCTGGCTTTTCTGTAAAAAATACAATTAAATAACCGTGAAGTTCCACATGACTGATGTTCAGGGTTTGTTTGTTTGTTTGTTTTGGTCTACTACAAATTGCATGCAGAAAAAAATGGGACTTATGAATTATATGTGGAAATGTGGCTATTTATAGCCCTAATAGATATTTCATTTTCAGAGAATTAGCTTATAAAGCTAAGAAATCTCTAATTCAGTACCAAATATTTCTATGCCAACAAATCACAAACTGCCTTTCCCACACAAGGAAGGCAAATATGAAATTAACAAGAAAAGATATCTGAAGTGTTTTTAATGAATTCTGATTTTAAAACATATATATTTTCATTTCCTGAATGGCAGCTGCAGTTTTCAGCTGGAACTGCTACTTCTTAATCCAAAAATACACTCACTTGCCTGTCCTTGCTCAGAGTCAAAGGGATGGAACTGGAGATGCCTGAAACAGAATCCAGTGGTGGAAATGGGGAATGGGACAAAGCCTGATGGAGTCTAGCCTGTCACGGACAGAAGGAGATAGCTCAGGGCCACTCGGCTGCTGTATATCTGGGTTGCTGTGTGTGAAATCAGGGCAGAAGAAGTGCTTGCTTCCTTGTTGTACATACCTGTAACATTTACATTCTAAAAACATTTTTGGTATTATTCATTTGAACAAGACACATTTAGGCCTATCACAATGGTTAATGAATTTATTTTTCAAGGACATTTTGCATGGATCTGCAAGGCAGAAGGGAAGAGAGATTGGCAATGGGGTGAGGTTGGACTGCAACAGCCAGCTACTGCCTCAGCCTCAGGGTCCATGGAAGGAAGAGGCTGGATAGGCACCCCACATCTTTCTTTTCTTTTCTAGCTCTTCTTTCAGTTTAAGGGAGATCTACAGGATATTTCTCAGAACCCATTTGTTCTGTTTTCTTCTAACTACAGCTTCCTGTCCACCTTCATTTTCTATTTCACCTTCCTTAATTTGGAATGGTCATCTTATTTCCTTGTCCTTGCTCAGTAGTATTAGCGGTAGTTTCTCGGGAAAGCATTCAGACGTTCCCTCTCACTTTTGTATGAGGCTTCCTCCAGCCATTGCTTTCTAGTTGCCAGAAATCAACTTCTCACAAGACCATCAGCTCCCACTCACAAGCCTTTTCACACCACGCAATTATAGCACTATGGTTCCACTTTAACTGCCATGGCCACATCCTATGGAATCTTGGGGTTGGTAGTTTGGTCAGAGGCACCACAGGAGCTCCATGGCTGGGAATTCTAAAGGCTCCTCCCTAAACTGCAAACTCCAGAAATTCAAAGGATGGAACCATGGCAGTTACAGTAGGAACATAATACCACATGTGTATGTGAAAGAACACCATCCCTCAGTTCTTGTAGAAGCTGGCATAGAAAAGGCTTACTCACAATATCCTCCTCATGAACAGTATACATATGTAACAAATGTTAAGCCTTTCATACAATGGAAGAGAGATATAACTAACTTCATATGGCAAAGCAAAAAACCAAGAATAAAATGGAAAGTCTTGACTGACATACCAAGAAGAGGAGGCTTCGGATTACCGGACTTACAAGTATACTTTAAGGCTGCGGCATTCACTTGGATAAAGGACTGGATGGATTTACAAAATACGAGAATGCTGGCTTTAGAGGGAGCAGATTTAAGGATGGGATGGCATGCCTACATGTTCTATGGAAAAGCGACAATTGATAAAGATTTTATGCATCATTTTGTAAGGAAATCATTATATAAAATATGGAATGATTATAAGAATAAGAACATTAGGCAGCTACCCACCTGGGTCTCCCCTCAAGAAGCTTTTTTTGGAAGATGGTCAGACACAGAAAAATGGTTGCGATATGAAGATATATTGGAGAAAACAAATATGAACACAAATACAAATGTTTTTAAGATGAAATCAAGAGAGAAATTGGAAATTGAAGGTATAAAGTTAAGCTGGTTTCCCTACAGACAACTATCAGAAAGATTTCAGACGGACGTGAAAACCCAAGGAATAGAACAGAAAGAACAAGAGAATCTGTTGAAGTTTTTACGAGAAAATCCACCTCATTTACTTTCACATTTATATCAAGAGATATTACAACAACAATGTGAGGATGAGACAATTAAAATAGCCATGACACAATGGGCACAGAACATTGGACATCCAATTCAGTTGGAATGGTGGGAACAAAGTTGGCAACGAACAAAGAGGTTCACGGTAGCTCAGAACCTTAAAGAAAACTATTATAAGCTTTTTCATAGATGGTACATGACACCCGAAAAATTAAAGATAATTTATAAGACGGGTACAGGTCAATGTTGGAAGTGTCAAAAGACTGCAGGCACACTATTTCATATGTGGTGGACATGTTCTAAAGCAAAAATGTATTGGAATGAAATTCATAAGATAATATGTGGTGTATTGCAGGTTCAAATTGATAAGACTCCTGAAATGTACTTGTTAAATATGACACATATGTTAGAGGGAACTGCGGCAAAGAAATATTGGAGAATAATACTGTATATGGTCTCGACTGCCCGTATTGAATTTGCAAGGCTTTGGAACAGTGATATAATACCAACGACAGAACAATGGTGGGCAACTTTTATTGAAAATAGAAATGCAGAAATTGTTTCACAGAGATTAAAAGGGAAATCAGATGATGATATCTATAAAGAATGACAGATGATTTCGGAAGCGAGAGGGGTCTTGCCAGGGAATAATACATAATTCATGGTATTAAAGGTTCTTACAAGATAAAATTCAGAGAAATATCATGGAAAAGTAAAGTTGAGTAGAAAAACAAGAACTAACGAACTAAGTAGATAATACTTACAATTTATTGTGATGCATTGATAATAGTTCAATGGAATGATAAAGATTGTAATCCAGAGAGGAAGGAAGACAGTTGTAATATGACAATTAAGAATACAATGATAATTGTTTGTTTTATATGTTGGAACTGTAATAAAATTACTTAAAAAAAACAAAAAAAAACAATATACATATGTACACTGATTGTGAGTTGAGACAGTGAAGAAAATTCCTCCACACATGTGTGAAAACAACTGAACCATGAAAATACAACTCTGGATGTGATCTTCACCAGGATGTAGAATATAAACTAGCAGTCCCCCACTAGGTCAAGTATTCTCTCAGAAAATTCAAATTGGTGGAAGAGAGAGGCAGAAGCCCTTAACTGGTTTCGTTCTTCTTCTGCAATGTTTTAATACTCCAGCCGATCAATACTAAGATCCCACCATGCATCTTTGTGCTAGGAGCTGTGTTTGTGGAGCCAGGTGCCACTCTGATGGCTTACTCTGCTGCTGAAGTGAAAGAGTTGTCATAACAGCCAAGACAAACTGAACAAGATTAACTGTAGCTGAAGAGAGCAATGGATGAGGAAGCAAAAGAGATCAGAAGACATCTATAGCCGTAAGTATTTCTGAATGAGGGTTAGGAGAGAAAGTGTAAAATGTTCAAGCAATGGCACATATTTTCTGAAAGGGGCAACCCCACTGGTCATATTAAAAGCTCAACAGTAAGAGAAGATTTCTTCCTTTCTTCCTACAAGAAATCAGTTGCAAATGCTGGCTTTAATCTCTCAGTGTTTCACTAGTGAAGCCAAGACAGAGCTTGTTGTTTCCCTTAGGTGATTATCCTGCCCTGACCGCCCTGTTCATCCAGCAGTGATGAATTATAACACTAGACATTCATTAAATCTGTGCCTTGATCCTTTGCCCCTGCAGTGCCACCAACAATCTCTCTGCTGCCTGCTGGATACTGGGCTACTAATGCTGCTGAAATGCCCCAGAGCATTTCCTTTTTCCTTACACATTACTAAGCTGGTCTATTTTTAAAAGTCATTTGCAGACAGACAGACAGACAGACAGACAAAATACGTCTAAGAGGCACAATTAGGATCTGATGTTCAGACACCACTGAAGCTAGAATTTGTGCCCTCGCGGACACCATAATCGGGAAGAATCTCTGCATACTCACATACGCATACCAGGACTGAGAATCTCACTTTTGAAAAGTAATTGGCCGCACTTACAATACCAAGGCCAGATAAGAGTTACCATCACAATAGTGTTTGTTTAAAAAAAAGAAAGAAACTTCTTTTCTTTCACATTCTCCAAAAGTATACAAAACAATGGCCATTTCCGCACTACACTGTTACAGTGCGATGATTCCACTTTCAACATCCTATGGAATCCTGGGGTTGGCCTCTCCCTAAACTGCAAACCCCAGGATTCCACAGGATGTTAAAAGTGGAATCATCATGCAATAACAGTCCAGTGCGGAAATGGCCAATGCCTTTTAATTGCCTTTGCAAATTGGAAAACTACAAGCCACTGGTCTGTAGTAAAAATACAACTAAGTAACCCAAGACACCACTAAAAGTAATACATATATGGAGAGAATTTTTAAAATTATCTACAGAATTTGTAAGAGAATAGCATAATAGTATGCCCAGATTTCCCCACACCCCTCCAGCATTTATTCTTAAGAACAATGTACAGAAATCTTTTTAAAAAGGGAACAATAGCACTTAACAATGCTGCTTTTAAAACACATCCCTCTCCTGTCTCAGAAGAACCTGTTGCTCAAAGAGCTCGTTACTGAATAAAATAAAGAGGGTTGCCAAAAACCAAAAAAATCCTAGGAAGAATATATGTCATGGCACAGAAACAGCACTCCACAAAGCACCCCCAAATAATCTTTTCGTATGCCTACCCGACTCAAAAAAAAAAAACCAGTCTTCTGCTCTGGCTCTATATACCCAGGCAAAGGGGAAAGTGCTCAAATGGCAACAAATTGGGAGGGGGGGGCATTTAGGAGGACATTCTCCTGTTCTGTCCACACTGGATGTGTGTAGATCACATTGTACAGAGAAGGAAAGAAAACCAAACGACTAAGCTCCTGATATTTAAATCTATTAAAAGAACTATAAAGGTTATTTTAAAATTACAGAAAGAGTGACATTATCTTTCATTCAGTTACAATCCTAATGTAACGTAACTTCCATATTAGAAAGAGGAACTAATGACAAACAACTCAGTACTTTCAACCAGTTACTTTTAAGCTTTGCTCCCTCTCCCCAGTAGAAAATGGTTCCTTTGCTCTAGAAGACTCCACAAATAGAGCTGAATTAATCTGTTTCTAATTCATGTCATTTCTGCACGCTTTCATCCATAATTCTATTCTGTTCCATTTCCACATGAATGTTTAGCATTTTAAAAAAACACTCTCAAAGCATATATTTAAATAGCATTTAATATTATTTAAATACGTATTCAAATATGTACTTACGTGCACTGTTTTTACCTAAATATGAATTTAAATGCACGTTTTAAGAACAGCATCTCAGCATACAGAGAAGTAAAAAATGCCACCGCCTCCTCCTTGGAAGGGACCTCATTTGCTACTACCTCTCCCCACTCAGTGCAGGATGTAGCAAGAGGGTACCTGACAGATGGCCATCCAGTCTCTACGTAAACACCTCCAGTGAAGGAAAACACATCACCTCTCTAAGCTGTTTTTGTTCTACTGCCAAACAGCTCTAAGACCAGTTCCCCTCATGTTCAAATAAAATATGCTCCCCTGCAGTTTCTATTCCTTCGTACCAGTTCTGCCTCCGGAGCAACGAGGAAGAAGTCCAGCCTCTCTGCTGCGTGACAGCTCCTCAGACACCTGGCAAATGCTCTTGGGTCTTCCCTTATTCTCTTCTATAAGCTAAATATACAAATCTCCTTCAAATGTTCCTCACAAAATGTTAGTTCCCAGGCCCCTCAACATCCTGATTGCTCTTCAGTTTGTCAATGTTCCTCTTAAAATGTACTCAGAACGAGGCTTAACAAAGAACAGTTACCTTCTATGACCCAGAGCCGATGCCTCTGTTCCTGCAAGTGAAGACTGCACTGCTATTTGTCATTTTTAAATGGTCGCTGGAGCATATTCACCTTTTGAACCACTGAGGTCTTTTTCACATGCACTGCAGCCAAGCTAGGTCTTTCCCCCATCCTATTTTTGCATCTTTGATATTTTGTCCATAAATGCAAGACTTTACACTTATCTCCACTGAATTTCATTACATTCATTTCAACACAGAGTCTTCTAAGGCCATTTCTGCACTACACTGTTATAGTGCTGTTATTCCACTTTCAATATCCTATGGAATCTTGGTGTTTGCAGTTTAGGGAGGGGCATTTAGGATTTTCAGCCAGAGAGCTCTTCGGACTCAGTAAACTGCAAACTCCAGAATTCCACAGGATGTTGAAAGTGGAATAATAGCACTGTAACAGTGTAGTGCAGAAATGGCCTAAGATTCTTTTGTACCTTTACCCCATCTTCATTTCTGTGCAATCCTGCCTCACACCTTTTGCTCCGTCCTCCCAGACTTGCTAGAGAACATCTGAAAAAATCAGCTAAATGCGATTAAGGAGTTCCATGCAATTGGAACAGAAAGCGTTTCAGTCGTGTGGGGCTCTATAGCCATGCTCACTTGAACATGAGTGCAATTGCTCTTTTGGACCAACCTCCCACAGCAACACAGGAAAGAACACAGTGGCAAGGGTGGGGTAGAAGTACACACTCTCTATTCCTTCTACTTGCATACAGAATCAAACATCCAAAGGGGACTTGTGGCCCTGACTCCATGTCATCTGACCAACCCCTCTACAGCTTCATCCAGGTCGTTTATAAAAATTTATACAGAAGAGCATGGGGCTTAGGAAAGAACTGAAACTATGAGGTAAACTAATAGGAGACCACCACATGAGACCTGCTTCCAAGGAGGGGGAGGTCAACTGAGGCTTTTTGTCCTGGAACATGCAAGGTTAATTATTTGTGGGGAAACATCACAAAGGGAAGCTGCCAGGTGGCAAAGTGGACCTTCCCATTTCTGATCTGACTCCATTCTCCTAGTCATCCCCATAAAATTGTCAACAGCTCTCTTCTGTCTGTATTACTGCATCATGCAGGTACATTTTTGTATGTTTAAAAAATAATTTCAAATTGTTTTTGTTTGGTTGATTTTAATTGTTCTTAATTTTTACTGTTAATGTTTTTAATTGACTGCTGTGGAAGCTGCCTTGGTTCTCACTCCGGGAGAAAGGCAGCATGCAAATGCATTAAATAAACAAACAAACAAACAAACAATAAATCTACATTATATTACCTTTGCACTGGCTAGACAGGAAGCAAGGCTCATGTGTACAGCTTTTTGTGACTGGAAGAAAGAATTATTGAGATTTATGTGGGGAGGGAAGAAGCCGAGAATAAAGTGGAAGACCTTAACAGATACAAAAGAAAGAGGAGGATTCGGACTGCCGGATTTAGAAATATATTACACAGCTAATGCCCTAACATGGATAAAAGATTGGATAACCCTTAAAAATGAAGGAATATTGAAATTGGAGGGATCGGAATTAAGATTTGGCTGGCATGGATACCTTTGGTATAATAAATCTAAAGTGGACAAAGACTTCCTTAATCATTACCTCAGACGGGCATTATTCAAAACTTGGAAGAAATGTAAAAAGAAGACGTACAATAGAATTCCATTATGGTTATCCCCACACGAAGCCCTTTGGAAGATGGCGAGACTATAATGAAAAATGGATAAGATATGAAGACATTATAGTAGAAGAGAAGGCAAGTTTAAGAGTAAAAACAAGAGAGGAATTGGAAAAGGAAGGTTTTACTTGTCAATGGTTTTTATATCATCAATTGAAAGAAAGGTTTAAAATGGACAATAAATTGGAAGGATTTGAAAGTAAAGGACAACAGAATGAATTTGAGAAAGCTATTCTTGAGAAAATAGACCATCTGGTGGCGCAAATATACAAAATATTAATAAATAGAGAATTAGAGACAGAAACAATTAAAGAACCGATGATATTATGGGCACGAAATATAGGGCATGAAATTAGTCTTGAACATTGGGAGAAAAGCTGGAAGAATACACAAAAATTCACATTGGCTCAAAACCTGAAAGAAAATCACTTACATGATTAAAGTTATATTACGTGGGGGTGACAGGATATAAATCAAGAAGCGGAAATATGAAGAATGAAATGTAAGAACTATCAGATAAACTAACAGTATAATGTTGTACAGTACCTAAAGCTTGTAGAAATCTGGAAAATGAAATCTAGATCAATGTGGAAGATCAGATATATTTCAATGAAGCTGACAATCAAATATGTATGTTTTATAATGAGAATTTTTGAATAAAATGATTTAAAAAAAACCTGAAAGAAAATCACTTTAAGATGCTTTACAGATGGTATTTAGACCCAGCAAAGTTAAGAAAAATATATAAGATTTCCAGTAAATGTTGGAAATGTACGGCAGAAGAAGGAACATTCTTTCACATGTGGTGGCCTTGCCCTAAAGCTAAAAAATATTGGAAAAACATTCATAAGAAAATAATGGAAATATTACAAATCAATATCCCTTTGTCTCCGGAAATCTTTCTTTTAAATATGCTACACCAAATTGAAAAAGACTATATGAGATATTGGAGAATCATACTGTACATGGTATCGATTGCAAGAATTATTTATGCAAAATACTGGAAGAATGAACATGCTCCAGATATTGAGGAATGGGAGATTAAATTAGTAGAAATGATATTGATGGGTGATTTGACTATGGCACTTAAAGGGGAGACAAAGGGGGAAAATAAGGAAGAATTCAAACCAATTAAAAGATACATACAACAAAAATGGGCGATTCAGATGGAAATATGAAAAAATAAGAACGCAGGGTTAGGAGAGATAATAACAGTAAGCAAAGATAGGAGAAAAAGGAAGGATTAAAGTAAAAAATAATAAGGCAAGTCACTTGAAAAGGGAAATTATCAGAGGAAACAGGGGGAAAAAAGTTATCAACCAAACAAGAGAAAGGAAGGAAGGAAGTTGAATTTGTATGTAACACTTATATAGAAGTATGTCTATATGTACGGGCAGAACAATGTAGAATATAGAATACATATGTAGGATGTATTTATATGTATCATATTTAAATTAAAGGTATGTATATGTAAAACTAGGCTTAAGAGTACTTAAGCAAAGGAAATTTTTCATGTTTAGAAATGATATAATATTAGAAGAAAAAGAAGAAGAAGAAGAAGAAGAAGAAGAAGAAGAAGAAGAAGAAGAAGATACTTATTAGATATACAAATTCGACTGTTCATTTTTTGTTTTTTTTATATTTGTAAAAAGAATGAATGTCATCAGTTAAGAAATGTGTAAATATTGAATGTTATAACTTTGTAATAAAAATATTTAAAAAATAATAATTTCAAATTGTTTTTATTTGGTTGATTTTAATTGTTTTTAATTTTTCCTGTGAATGTTTTTAATCGACTGCTGTGGAAGCTGCCTTGGTTCCCACTCCGGGAGAAAGGTAGCATGCAAATACATTAAATAAATAAATATACAATAAATCTACATTCTATTACCTTTGCACTGGCTAGACAGGAAGCAAGGAGAGGGATCTTAGGGATTTTTCATGAAATTTTCACTGTCATCAAACCACAGTTCCCAGGATTCTTTCTGGGACTGCATAAGATCTGAACTGCTATTCAGCAGCTAAAAGTCTGCAATCAAGATATATCTTCTGGCTGCATACTGACCCTTGCATTGGTAATGTCAGCATCACAGAATCCCTACTGAGGCCCTGCATTAAGCACTTCTGGTCCCAGTATCATGCAGGCCAAGTAGTTCCTCTGTCTGGTACCCATATATACCGTATTAATACCTAGAGAGAAGGGGTCTTTTGTGCATAATTGTGCATGCTGCAAAGGTTTCCAGCTGACACGAATCATACCAAATCCCCAGGTTTACATACATTATCTGTACAGTACCATGTCTGAAGTTGTCCAGTTTGTAGATATTCCCTCTCAACTTGGAAACAGAGGTATAGAAAGGTTATTTGATGTGCATGACGGTTAGAACTAGTGGGTGCAGTGTGCCCCCTCGCTCATGTGTACAGCTTTCTACTATATGCAACACATGAATAGAGCTTAAGTTGCAAGGCAGCTAAAGGACCAACCCTAGCCCCAAAACTCAATGTCCTATTCCAGGGATTCCTCAGAAATACCAGTCATGACTTTCCTTTAAAGCTTGCAAAGGAAATGTTACAGGTGCTGTTAGTCAATTTAGTCTATCACTGGATGCTAGTTACAGTTTGGAAATTTCCCTAATATTTAATCTAAACCAGTTCCCCCCAAGCTCTGCATACTTCCTGATGGCTTTTCCAAACTACTCACCTTCCAGTTGCCTAGCTTGGAAAGGCTTTCTGAAAACTTAATCATCAGTGAAAAGCTGGAAGCTACTGAGGTTTGCTCAGCACTTTTAAACCCTGGCCATATCCCAACAAAGGTGGAATGAAGGAACAGAAAAAAAATGACAAAATATCCTTGCTAAAACTCTGCTTCATATAACTAAACTTAGATCCCTTAATTATTGCATCCTTAAAACACTGGTCCCCTTTTACACTGATATAACATGGTATATAAGAAGTATACTCAAACTCAAACTTTCTACCCTGACCACCCCCTAAACCTTGAGAAAAGTTGTCTGAGGACCACCAGACACAAAATGGTAGTGCAGGAGCAGATAATAGGCACTATTTGGCATGATCAGCTGACAGTTACAGATAGAATGTCATATCCCTAATGAAACCCTGTTTGGAAACTACTAAACTTCTGGGCCATTGTGATTTTCTTGTTGCAGAGAGTTCCATAACTTAGCCTTCCAGAAAACAGTCCTTGGATCGGGACTTATCATGACTCAGCCTCCCTATTTCAATCAGAATTTGTTGATCCAAGAGCAGTCCACAGAGGGCTTTTTATTTATGTCTTTCCCATCCTCCTCACACATGCCTCTTGAAAGATTTCCTATCATTTCTTCTACTCTTCTCCTTATACCCCATTTTTCCCACACTGTTCCTCTCTCTCATCTTCTTTCCTGCTGGAAGTACTGGTTGGTCTGCAAAAAGTATTGTAGAATGCTTACAGTCACAACTGCCTTTTGCCTTAAAAGTGGCAAAATGTACAAATGCTACTTTCTCAATGTATAAATCAGAAATCCAGTTTCTTCACACAGACAGCACCCATGGAAGGAGCCCCCCACTCATATAAGAACAACTTTTAACTTGCAGCTCACAGCTCAGATCTAAAATTCCATAGGCAAGAGGGACAAAAGCACCAAAGGCTGCACAGGAGGCCCTGCACCCACCATTGCAGTGGGCAAGGAAAGAGTTTTGCCCTTAAGGAAGCTCCATCAGCATTCAAACAAGCAAAGAGCCACCAGACTGCGCTGCTTGTCTTTTGGATGACTGTAGCACCTGCAGTTAAGATCTATTTCCACATGCTAATAACAAAAAAAATCTATTTTAATTTAAGCATCATAATCCTAAAAGGAATGCAAACGGTAAAGCTCAGGTTCTTGCAAGTGTGCCATACAGAGTATCATGGACAGCCGAGGAAATGTGAATTATTTGACAGCATAGGCACCACCAAAATAAAACATTTATAACAGCTACTGATAAAATTAGATGCATGCTCTAAAACCAACACTATAAACCACGATCCTGAGAAATGTGCAAACTATTTGCATGTTCATTCAGCTATGCAGTGCAGAGTTAAGTTGACAAGATACCTTAGATGCCTGTAGTGATCTTAGATGGTCCCAGTCCAGCCCTATGAGAAATTATTGAATTTGGAGAAAACCATATTGTGGTAGAATTTCACTTTCATGTAAGATTCAAGTCCCAAACTTATTTTGGAAGTCAAATTTTACAATGTAGGATGCTCCTATTTGGAAGTCCAGGCAAGGCAGTCACGCCCTTCTAGTACCTTTCATTTCATCCCACTACCCTTTTTTTGTTTTTCTTCTTCAAAAAAGTCATTCAATATTCTGTGGCTAATGGGTATGCTCAGTCCTAACTGGGATGCTTCAGTAAGTGTATGTATGTTATCCAGGTATTCATTCAGTGTGTGTTTTCCACCACCTCCACAGTTTTCCCCCAAATAATTGTTCAATCCTGAAAAAAGTAGGGCTTCTCTAAGCATTCTGACCCTTCCCTCTTGTCTCTCAGTGGCCCAATTTGACTACAGTCCTGGAGACACTGACCAACTGTGTTTGCTATTAAGAGAAGTGAATGAAAACAATGGTATTAAGGAGACGACAGGAGAGTTCGCTGAAGCTTCATGACCTGTTCTTCCATCTCTTTAAATTCTGGGAAACAGCAGCTATAGAGGATCCAATCCAGACCAGTCCCAGAATACAAGGGAGGGATTTTACATTCTCTAATAAGACAAACAGCAAAGTGGACACTTTTTTAAAAAAATAAAGAACCTGGGGTAGGAAGAAGGATTAATCTCTCTTAGAACCATGGTAGGATACAAATGCCCCCCCTCCCAACTGCTTTTTGTCAAAAGCTAGGGATGGGAATTCCAGTCATGGATCTCCAATGTCTATGCAAAAGTTGATTCTGGTTTTTTTTTTTTAATGTACCCATGTTCTAACATGTTTTAATGCTTTCTGTTACCGAATAATATATTTAGGGATGAGGTACCAGTCATCCATTCTACATGTTCAGCAATGTTATCCGGATTCAAATCAAAGACACGATTATACCTACTGGTTTATATCAGAAACTGAGTTGAGAGGCTGGCATTATAGCTTCAATAAATTGCCCACCACACCGAGCTCATTAAAACTATCTGTGGCATAATCCATGCTATTTCTCACCATGGATAATGCTAATTTACTATTTAAGTCCTGTTCCAAAAGCTGCAACAGAAATGTGTGTAAAATAGGAAGGTGAATTTTGGGGAAAAGTCACATTAAAACAATTTCACCTCAAAGCTTTCAGTAAGAACTGTTTTTTCCATTTAACTCACTTTTTATGTACAAAACAACGTTGCCCAATTTTCAACTGCACTTACTGCAATTTCAGCAAAGTTTCATTGTACAATTTTACCAAATACTGAAATGGAAATTAATTTTTTTACTACTGAAGTCTGTTTAGAACAATGAATTGCTGATTAGCAATTCAATCTTGTATATGTATACTCAGATATGTCTCTTTTATTTCAATAATACCTACTTCAAGATAAGAGGATGTAGAGTTTGCAGCCTAAAACTAATAATAAAACTAATAATTTTCATTCCAGTTATTCATTCAGTGAAATATTAATAAACAGTAAATGTAACTGTTCTCAAGACAAACTACTGTATGACAACAAGGAAAACACCTGTGACCAGAAGCCATAAGATGGGAATATGAAACAAACTAGTTTACCAACAGATCCATAGTACACCTTAGTAAAACGGAAGCCACCAATATATCTTAACAAGAGAGTATGATCAACTTATAAGAGGGTCCAAAACACTAAACAAGTCTTTGTGCGTCAAAAGACCATAGCCTGCTATATTGTAAAAGCACAGTCATCTGGCAAACTGAGTCAGCATAATGAAATATGTCACTAGACTTCCAGACAAAGAGGGTAGGCAGGAAAGGAGAAACAGCGAGAAGAAACAATTTGTGATGTGTGTGTGTGTGCATACACACACACACACACACACACACACATACCATTATTTTATATGTTCCTATTCTCCTAAAAAACTACTTGGCCATAAAATCAAATATGTCTTAATGGTGATTTACACGGCTCTATGTTCCAATGTTTTCTTTTAATATATAATCTGTTAGCATGAGTTTATTGCTACCAGTAGAAAAGTAACAGAAGAACCTGAAGTTTCTGTAAATACCATATGCTGCAGACATGTAATCTGTGTGAGCTAGCATATCACAAAAGTTAAAAGCTCTAGATTTTGCCCAGCAAAATAATGAACAGAATACCCTGCAATCCTTTGTTGATACCCCAGTCTCCCCCTCATTTTGAACATTAAACAATTATATTGAAAAAGGAATATGATTTGATTCAGGTCATTTAAGCAACCGAACCTCACCTCGTTTGGAGTGATAGGCTCACTCTTAAGTACAATCAGATTTTGGGAGCTCTGTCCACTCTGTCCGGTCAGATGTCTCTCAGCCATCACAGCCCGTGGATAGATTCCTGTAGGGCCCCCAGTATTGTAAAACATGAAAGAGTCACTTCCTGACCCTTCAGTCAGGCAGGCTTTATAGCAGTAAGTCTTGGAGAGAGATCCATTGCCCCGTACTTCAACAAAATGGGGCTGAATTTTTAAACCTGGTGGCATCCTGGCATCAAGATGGTTGTTGGCTTGTTTGTATATTTCAACTGGGCACCTTTCTCGTGGAGTCCTACAAAAAACCCCACAGTACGACTTGCCAAGCATGTAATCCTTGTGGCATTTTATCACAGCAAGGACAACAACTGTCAAAAGAAATATAAATGAAACAGAGCTCAGAGCAACGATCAGATAAAGTGTTATTTCTGAGTAACTTCTGGAACTTTTTACGTGCCTCCTAGTGTCAGGAATTATTCTAGAGATCCGGTCTACCACAGCAATGTTTATGGACACAGAGGAAGACAGGGCTGGCTCACCATTGTCTCTCACTAGGATGGTAAGGTTGAAGGTGGTTGGACTGTCTTCACCTAGTTTTTGGGTAGTCCTAACTTCCCCACTGTGAACTTCCACGCTAAAGAAGTCTGGAGCTGAGGCCTGGGCCAAGTGGAAGAATAGCCATGCGTTTTGCCCAGAGTCTGCATCGATGGCTATGATTTTGGTGACCAAATATCCAGCGCTGGCAGAGCGAGGGATCATTTCCACTGCGACAGAGGCATTGGCTGAGGTAGGATACAAAATCTGTGGCGCATGGTCATTCTGATCCACCACATAGATGTGCACAGTGGCTGTGCTACTGAGTGGTGGCACCCCTGAGTCTTGGGCCTGGACAACAAACTGGAATTCCCTCAGTTTTTCATAGTCAAAGGAGCCGACAGCATAAAGGCTGCCAGTGTCAGATTTAATGGAGATATAGGAGGTGACAGGTAGCCCTTGGATCTCTCCGTTCAGCAGAGAGTAGGAAATGTAGCCATTTTCATTAGCGTCAGGGTCAATGGCTTTGGCAGTGCAAAGAGAAACCCCCGGAGCATTGTTCTCAGGGATATAAACAGAGTAAGCAGGTTCTTCAAACAATGGTGGGTTGTCATTGATATCAGAGATGTCCACCCGCACCACTTTGTGGGAAGACAGGGGAGGAACCCCGGCATCAGTGGCAGTAATGGTAACATTGTAGCTAGAAGTCCTCTCGCGGTCCAGGAGCCCCTGTGTGACCAGAGTGTAAGAGTTTTTGAAGGAGTTCAGTTTGAAAGGAAGGTTGGTAGGAATGCTCAAGCTGACTTGCCCATTGGGGCCAGCGTCCTGGTCGGTGACGCTCATTAAGGCCACCACGGTGTCAGGATGGGCATCCTCGGGGACTGGGCTGTAAAGGGAAGTCAGCACCACCTCAGGGGCATTATCGTTGGCATCCAAGATGGTGACCAGCACCTTGCAGTGCCCAGCCATGGGGACAGAACCCCGATCCGTGGCTTGCACGTAGATCTCGTAAGAGGCAGCTTCCTCGTAGTCCAAGGTGCCATTGACTCTCACCTCTCCGGAGACGGGATCCACGCTGAAGAGCCGGCGCACTTTCTGGGGAGTGTAGTTGCTGAAGGAGTAGAGCAGGTCCCCGTTGGAGCCCTCGTCGGCGTCCGAGGCGTTCAGCTTCACCACCAGAGTGCCGGGGGCGGCGTTTTCCGGCAGAGTGGCCGCGTAGGTGCCGCGGTCGAACTCGGGAGGATTGTCGTTGGTGTCCAAGACCCGCACGAAGATCTGGGCGGTGGCCGACCTGGGCGGGTCGCCCCCGTCGACGGCGGTGAGCTCCAGGCGCTGGCGGGCGCCCCGCTCGCGGTCCAGAGGCTGGAGCAGCACCAGCTCCAGGAGTTTGCCGCCCCGCTCGAAGTCCCGCAGGTCCAGCCCGAAGTGCGCGCTGGGGCTGAGACGGTAGCTCCGCACGGCGTTGGCGCCCACGTCGGGGTCCTGCGCGCCCTCGACGGGGAAGCGGGAGCCCGGCACGGCCGACTCGCTGATCTCCAGCCGGTACTCCTGCCGGGGGAAGCGGGGCGGGTTGTCGTTGATGTCCAGTACCTCCACCTCCACGTCGTGCACCTCGACGGGCTGCTCGATCACCAGCTCCAGGCTGAGGAGGCAGGGTGAGGGCGGGCCGAGCTCGCAGAGCGCCTCCCGGTCCACCCGCTCCTTCACCACCAGCAGCCCGCGGCCCACGTCCAGGGCCAGGTAGGGCCGGCCGCTGCCCGACGTCAGACGGGCGCCCCGCGAGGCCAGGCGGCGGGGCTCCAGCGCCAGATCCTCGGCCACGTCGCCCACCACGGCCCCGCGCGGCAGCTCCTCCTCCACCGCGTAGCGGAGCTGCCCGCCGACGGGCCCCGGGCGCAGCACCAGCAGCGGCACCAGCAGCGGCAGGAGAGAGCCGAGGGCGCCCGCCCCGCGGCAGCGCCAGGGACCCGGCGGCCTCATGGCAGGCGCGGGAGAAAGCGAGGCCCCCGGGCAGCAGCGGTAGCGGCGGCAGCGGCCGCCCTCTCCCGGGGCAGGAAGGCTCTCAGCCCCACGGCGGCCAGGCGGGCAGGCATGCGAGCGGCGAGCAGGCGCCGCCGGGGGTCCCGGGGGCCGGCGCCGCCACTCCCGCCGCGCCTGGGCTCCGCGCGGAGGGCGCCCGCCGGCTCCTGCCTCCCCGTCGCCAGGTCCGGCCCCGCGGCTGCCACGGCCTCCCCGTCGCTTGCTCCGGGGAGGGCCCCGGGGAAGCTCTCCTCCTCCTCCTCCTCCTCCTCTTCCTTCCTGCCTTCCTTGCTGGGCGGCTGACGCGGCCGGGAGTGCGCCGCGCTGGGAGGGGCGCGTTTAGCTCGAGGCTGGCTCCGCTTCAGCACCTGGGCTGGGAACAGCGACCTCCGGGCGGCCGGGAGCGACCGTCCGGGCGGGCGGCGCGGAGAGGAGGCGGAGGGGGCGAGGGGGCCGGGAGGGCAGCCCGAGGGGCACGACGGAGCGGGCGCAGAAGCTCCCCGGGCGCAGCCCTGCGAAGTCACCGTCCCACGGACCCGCCCCGCTTCTCGGCAGGCTCCGCGACACACGCAGGTCGCCGCTTCGAAACATCGGAAGCTGCCTTCTGCTTAGTCAGAGCCGCAGGGCCGTCGCCCTTTCTTTCCGGCCAGGCCGAGGCTCTCGGGCGAGGACGTCTCCCACCCGCGTCCGCGGGGGGGGGGGGTCGGCTCAAAACGTCCGCCTCCGAAACTCGGACGCGGCTGCTTCTGCAAGTATCGTAACGCTAGCAGGGGCCCTCCGTCTCCACGCCGTCTGGGCAAGAGGCCCCTTTCCATCCAGGCAAGTAAAGCGCGAGCCCCTGGTCTCCAAATATTACCTCTCCCGGCCCAGACGCCTCATCTGTGGTCGGCTTCGTGGTGCTTAGCGCCGATATTCATTTATACACTCTCTCCCCGCCTCCCTCCTCTCGCCCTCTCCGCTGGGCTAGGATCCGGATAGAGTTATCTACACCGCACAGTCCTAGCAGTTTGGCACCTCTTGGTCGTTGTGCCTCTACTATAAATCTTGGGATTTGTAGTGTGGTAATTCAAGAGACTGGATAACAACTCTGCAGTACAGAATTCTAAGTACTTCGTTAAACTACAAACCCCAAGATCCAGTAGGAGACAACCATGAAATACCTGTCTGCTGTTAGCTACCTACTCTAGAGATAATGCTTCATATAAAAAGAAGAAGAAAAGAACCCAAATGGCAGCCCCCCTTTTCACTTTGGGAACAACTGTAAAGTAATGGAGAGAAGAGAAAATGAAGGGCTGAAATTCTTGTTTATCGGAAAGTGCCTCTGCTCCCTTCATAGGGTTTCGGATGAAAGAGGAAAACGACCAATAAAATGCAATAAAAATGGTTACTAGATTGGGAAAGGGAGAAGGAGAGATCAGGAAAAGGAGAATAAGAGGTCAGCTCACCATGATTTCAGGCTCCACTCAAATGAAAGTCTTACAATCCTTCTACATGAATATGCTGGGGAAGGAAGTTCCACAGGTGTGGCATAGACCCTGGAAAACTGCTTTTAGAAGCCCTTGATATCCATAAAAGCCATATAGATAGCATGCCTATCATCCTGGCTTGCATAAAGAGCAATGTTTGCTGCAGCTCTCCCCCACTGCACTAATACCAGATAACTCTCTTTCAGAATATCCATCCCCCCTTCACTACCTTTCCTCCTCCCATTTCTTTAAGGCCATACATTTCACCTGTTCATCAGTTCACTAGAACATGTATCACTGATACAGGTAGGAATATTGCTCAGTGTTCCAGTTCACATTCATGAAATCATTTTATTGATTTATTTCATTTGATGGTCACCTTTCATTTGATGGTCACCCAGGATGGCTCTCAGAGAGGATCAATTTAAAAACTTGACATAAAATTTTAAAAACACTTAAAAATACTAGACCCACATGACTTGTGACCTGCTTAACCAAATGCAGCCCTATAGCTATGCATGGTGGCCCACAGTTTCCTCTACAGCCCTTCTGGTTTTGTTGTCTGGCAGGGACTGAAGAAAAAAGGAAAACCATGCCTAAGATTTGGCAAGCCACAATTTATGGGTTTGGCTTGCTGACTCACAAGTTGGCCACATCCAAATGTTCATGAATCCTGAAATTAAAGCATATTAATGTTTACATCACTAGCTTTATATCATTCTCAGCTAATTATGACATTTCAATAATAACAGGTGAAAATGTGAGTCTAGGAAATTACAGCAACTTTCAATGCATCCCATAGCTGTTCTCTATTAAACCTGGATCCCTTATGTAACACTTCAAAATAGACTTCAAAATATAATCTCTTGTTCTCCTTTTCATAAGGAGTTTTCAAAAACATTGCCATGTTTAGGTAAGCCAGGGGTAGCATGGAAAGAATCATTCCATACAAAAGATGAAAAAAAAAAATAGTATATGGTTTAAATTAGAAACCCATTTGAAGACTTACCAAATCAATAGAAAAAAATTAAGATAATTCCATTTAAAAAAAACTCCTCATGACTTATGCCATAGTTGATACATATCTTGAGATCCACTGATTTCCTGCCATTGTGGGGAGGAAGAAGAGTGGAACCCTTAAATATATATATTGTTACACTGAATATACCACACTAGCAATAACCTTATGCATTTTTGGTATCAAGACAGCTCCTCTGTGCAGCCTAGTTCTTGCTAGGATTGTAAACAAGTGACTGGATTACACTATTCAATCTGCATTTTGTGGGATCCCCTGACTGAATACTCTCAATTAAAATAAAACACATCAGTAAAACCTTCATACAAAATACCAGCATGTAAAGAAGAAATGTTTAGCCTAGCCTTCCTATAACATTTCCTTTTCTATGTGCCCCTTTTTGTTTGGAGGGGCTATGTGTGTTTGATATTAAACCATATCAAATCTTACCCAGGCATAGATTTACAACTTCAGTGAAAAATCAGAACTTCCCCATGCTACTGAATCCAAATGTAGTTTCAGGAGAATCAGCATGGAAAATCACAATATATATGGCTACTGTTTCTTTTTAATGTATATTTCATTACTCTTAACGTACTGTAAGCCACCTTGTAAGGGAACTATCTTAAAATCCAGGGTACAAATACACTGAAAAAGTAAGTAGATAACATGTTTGGATGAGAATAAGGCTCTTTACAGTGGCAGACATTGTTGACTTGCCTGGCAGTGTGCAGAATTTCACTGCTGATAATCTCCTCATAAAGCTTCTGGTTCTCCCCCTTTCTAAATATATTTCTAAGCCTCTCCTGAGCTGGTGTGTATTTCTTGTTCTGCATCAACATTTTGTTTCACCCTCCAATCCTCTTTGATTCTGGACTTGCTTTTTTATATATATTCTTCTCTTGCTTGAAGCTCCTTGGCCTCAGTTTGTTGTGTAGGTGCAGCACTTTTACATCGATCATTGCTACCTAACCTGTCCCCTACTCCATCTTCCAATTCAAATCTCATCTTATCTTGGATGAGCATTTCATTAGTTCAACATTTCATGTGTGTGACAATGAGGAAAAATAGTGACAAATTCTTGCTTTTTAAATTATGGATGTCTTGACTATTGTTTCCAAAATTTTATAAAGAATAGTCCTGGTTCTTCATTTGCCCTCCAAGACTGCTGTTGAGATTGGACCTTACATTCCACTGTACACTAAAATGACTTTCAGAGGTGAATAAAATCTGGTAACATGGGAGGCCTAAGTTGTCACTTGAGTGGTAAAGCTTTGTTTGGGCTGTTCTACTGCATGTGACTAAATTTTGCCCTATGCAATTACCACTGCTGCATACACCAGGGATGTACACAGGAACAAACATCAGAAAAGAAGATTATGTTTGGTCCCTAGTCTCTATGGACATTTAATTTCCTATATACATATCTTAAATATATGGAGGAGCATTTCTTCAAATGAGCCACAATCATCAGTCTAATAATCCAGTGACATTCTCTCTCTCTCTCTCTCTCTCTCTCTCTCTTTCTCACCACCCTCTCCACCTATATTTGCCTCTCCCCATACCATGTTCAAATCATTTAGTGGTCCTTATTCATTCTGCCTGTGTCAGGGATGGAATGTGGACAAGCTAATTGAAGCTGAATGCAGGCAAGACAGAGGTAATGATGGTTGGCAGGGGCAATAAAGACACTCATTAGGGAGGATGTTCACACACAACCAGGTCATCCAGGTTCACAGCTACATGATTCTCCCAGAGTTATCAGCATAGAGGAGCACCCCACTTCCCGAGCTGCTGTTACTATGGAGCAGCCTCCTTTTGGAGACTCAGCAGAGAGGGTGCCAGAAGTGTTGTACTTATGGGCCTGGGCTAGTTTTCAGTGGCCAGGATTTAACCGCTGTAGTTGTAGTGGTGTGCCTTCAAGTCGTTTCTGACTTATGGCGACTCTAAGGCAAACCTATCGTAGGGTGTTCTGGGCCTGGGAGTATGTGATGTACCCAAAGTCACCCAGTGCATTTCCATGGTCAAGCAGGGAACTGAATCCTGGTCTCCAGGGTCATAGTCCAACATTCAAATCACTACCCCATGCTGGCTCTCATTTAAGTGGTAGGGAATAATATTTGTCGCGTGGTACCATCTACAGTGTTTGTATGTTACAGAGTATTATATTATGTTGATTTATTCAGATGTCTTTTGAATGTTGCTTCAATACTACAGCAAATTTATATGAAATATTTTGGCATAGCATACTTAACTTGAAATCTCATCCTCCACTCTAAGAATCCCTGCCTCCTATACTGGAGAACACCTGTAGGAGATCACCGATAAATGAGGAATGCTTTGGCTATTTATCTATTTATCTATTATTTCTTTGTTTTAAGCCCAAACATTCAATATGAACAGAGCAACCCTAACTCAGAAACATGCCAGCCGTAGGGGCCTAAGATTTGGCAAAAGCCACTTCTGCCAGTAGAAATACCTTTCTGTTGGAAGAATCAGAGAGATCAATCTACCTGCAGGATGGCTTCAGTCTGCCAGGAAAAGAGCTACAAGAGGCAGGTGCAGAGAACAGGTAGGAAGAAGGAGGAGCTGAGTTCTGCTGTATCCACATCACCTCTAGCCCAAAAAGATGACTGCTGTGCTGGCACAAAGGTAGGCCAGGGCATGGGTAGCTCTAATTAATTTCCATTTTCTTCCATTCTTAGGTTGGGAGGAGTTTGGATTCAGCATAATGGCCTAGGGTTGACTAACTTGGCAAATTGACATCTGAGCCATGTACAGCTGTATTCTGGAAAGAGCTGTTCCGTTTCCCAAAAACATATAGGCCCAGGCTTAAGTGGGAGTTGGCTTCCAAAGGGGATAAAATTTTATTGCCTGTGAATTACATCAGAGAATACTTCTAGCTGATACTCCAATTCTCCTCCAAGAGAGTTTTCCCATATGAATATAAACATGGTTAGAAAATAGAGAAACCTGCTCATGTGAAATGTCCCTCAGTAAATATTCTTCTGTGCCATTCAAAAATGTTTGTTCCTGCTACAGGGCAGCTAGCTATTTACACACAACATTCTCAACCCCAGCCTGGAGAACTCTTGCTATACCCCAGTGGTCTGAGGGCAGCAAGCAGTCCCACCACTATTAATTAATGTGAATCAGGGTTAAGATGCTACCTGCATTGAAACTAATGCTGAACACTAGCCTCTGGCTCTGTACATTGCAGGCCATCAAGAATCTTACTCAAGGGCACCAGCATTAAATGATTAATTGTACCACTGATCGATCTTTCGCTTTCTCACTTAGTTACTCCACTTATTTTTTTTAACATGCTTTCCACTGCCAAAAGAGTACTGCCAGGCAAATATAGGTCATGAGCCCATGTGCCAATCATCTTGCATTTTGCCTTACTTAAGCCAAAATGGAACTAGGCCTTTCAGCTGTTTCCATGGAGAAGAACATTTCCTTTGCCTAGTGATCAAATTTAAGGCCTCTTCATGAGGAAATCTTCAAAGCTATATTATCAGAGAACATGGAGGGGATGTTATTTGTTCAGAAATTCCTAGTATGGAATCCCAGTGCATGCAATTATTACTTTAGTCCCAGAAAGCCTGGGCCAAAAGAGAAATCTTTTTCATCACTGAAGAGAACAATCATAATTTTTAAAAGATAGTGTGGATTAGAATGCCAGCACCATCATAAAAGTGCACAGAGCAACCCTGGGCAAATTTTTCTGAGTCCATGCCTATTGTCTATGCTGTTTTGCAGTTTTCCATCAAACCTGTTGCTATAACTACATTCAGCTTTCACTGTTGCCTTTACACAAAAGTTTACCTAGGGCTGCCTACATATTCCAGGAAAAAAGGCTAAAGTTCTGCAGTAGATTTGAAGGATGCTGGTGGTTCATTGAACAAATTGGAAAAGATTATGAGATTTAACAATGGGTTCCATCTGGCTGTGGACTGAAAAATGTTCCTGCTGACAGGGATGCTTGAGACCTGCTAAATGGCCTGAAATATTGGTGTATACTAAAGACCTCAGCACATATCAAGGAATGCTCAGGGGCTTCAGGACCAGCCTGATGTGGCCTTAAGACATGAGTAGTTCCAGTATGGGCCCTGATTTTGACATAGCTCAGTGGAGTCCTTGTACCCAAGGACAGTGTGGCCAAAAATTAGTGGAACAGATTATTCTGTAGAATCATGCTGGGTGGGTTTATCTGTCTCTGAACTTGTGAAATGGATATGCCATTTTTTCTAAAAGCAGAAAGGGTGCAGCCCTTGGACTATGCTCTTCTTGCAAGTGTTCCCTTTTTCAAGCACTCTTTTATACTTCTGAATCCTATATGAGTTCTGTGCAAAGAGAAAGGCAGGATAGTTTATTTCTAACATTTGGAGGCTAACATCAACATTTCTATGGTTTCTCCCTCTTTTTGCACCTACATTATGTTTGTGTGAACCCCCATCTGTGTCTTTACAAGCATACCCAAACCCTCTTGAAATCAGTAACACACAAGGGAGTGGGCAGGGAAATTTGGATTCAGATCTGAGAATCCACTTCTGCCAACTTAGTTGTATACTCCTATCTTTGGATCTAATCCATAGTTGAAGTGCTTCCAGTGTAAATATACAGTGATTCTTACCCTATAAATCCCAAAGACAGTCCAATTTGCAACTAAAGGGTAGAGCTAAACACTACAAGACAAACGTGTTTATTAAGGTTAAGGTTAACATTGACAGGAATATTTGCAACAGAAAGTTTACAGGTGTGTTATATGATTTTTTTAATTACTTCTCTGATTGGTTAAATCCTCAACCATCTGCAAATTCTCCATTGCATCCCTTCATTCAGGCTCTTTTTCATATGTTTTCCCTAGCCTAGTTTGAAACCAGAAATAAGTGGTGGAAAGAGAGGTAATGAGGGGAAATCAGTGATCTGGGAGAGTTTCTGCTCCCCCTGCCTGCCATCAAATGTATGTCGTTTTATTCTTAATAAAATCTGTCTATTTCTTATGCAAATGGAAAGTTTGAGGATACACGCAGGGGACTGCAAGAGAAACTGGACATGTAGATTTGTAGTAGATATAAGAAAAAGTCATATAGTATTGTGATCCAATACTCTGCTTCCACTCTGACATCTCTATACTACCTATTGGCTTCTGCAGATTGCTTCTGCAGGATGGTGATCCAAATGCTGAAACAGAAAAAGAAAAAACCAACCCTGGATCAGCACCACGGGTCAGCAATGTGCTGTGATACTGCCATCCTTTCACTTGCTCCAGCAGACCTCAAAACTTCAAAAGAGTCTCCTAGGTAGAGTCTAAAAATCTTTAAGGATGTACTTAGAAGAAACGTAAGCTGAGCTGTTAGACCAAGCTGATGTAATGCTCCTCCTGCAGTGGTAATTTTCTGGGCAATATTCTGGTGGACGTTTCAAGACAATGCTTGCTGTGGTGGCTGTGGAGGAGGGTATAGCTGCACCAATGAACTGGGGTGGCTTTCTGCTAGCCTGTTACCCTCTGTGTGAATGGAGGAGTGTTTGCATAAAGGAGTAGTAGATACCTCCTTATGCAGTGGCAGGGTAGTTTTGCCATACCATGGTCTTTACATTTGATTGAAGTATCACTCCTGATAAATTACTACTCCATGGAAACTTTCTCCAACTGTGTTATTGTGCTATTAATTGGGAGTAAGCTTTGGCTGCCATTTAATTCTTTCTGAAAAGCCTTTGAAATAGTATCAAAACCCTGGATTATCATTACTGTTGCGTATCAAAATATTTGGATTGCTTATATTATATAATATTTAATGTACCTCATTTGGATTTGTTTGCTTCTGGACCACTGGACTGTCAATGTTAACATGTCATCCAATGAATCTCATCTGGATTCATATGCCCATTAATAAATGTAATCTATTTAGATTTCCTATATCATTTGATATCTAGATTGGCTATAATAATTATCATTCAGTGCATCTTATCTTTGTTTATAGTAGTTATTAATGTATAGACGTATGTTCTTTAATTATTTATCCTTGGTCCAAATACATTTTCGTTTATTTGTTCTTTTGTTGAGGAGGTATTATTTATATACACTCTGGCCCTGAAATGTCATTGTAGCCAAAGAAAGCCATCTTTGTAAGGCAAACACAAGGACACAAAAACACCTTTTCACTTACATCAACAAAAGAAGGGAAACTGCAGCTTCTGTTCAATGTGGGCTAAATACCAGAGTTAAATCAATTATTTAAATCTACACAAACTTTCAGATGAACAAGCTGAGCCACAGTAATCAGACTCATCAAGGTCATGTGTGGAGATTATGCTATAGCCAAAACATCTGCCTTAATGGGTTTTTTTGGCAAAGTTCTATACTGCTAGCAAAGTAAAACCTACATTCAGAAGAAAAGAAAAAGTGCTTGTGGATTAGACCAAAGGAACACAGAGGCATAAATTCCACACATTAACTTTTGGGAGGAAGCGCTATGGACCTCGATGAGTCTTTGAACAGTATAAAAAGACCGGCACAGGGTTATGCTATTAGTCCAACATCTTTTTCCAGTACCATCAACCCGCTGCCCCCGGGAAGTCCACAGGACAAAAAGGTAGCACCTACATCATATTCTTGTTTCCTAGAAACTGGTATTCAGCTCCCAGTTTGGCCTCGAGAGTACAGGTCCCAGTTAACTCTCTTCCATAGCTAACAATAACTCACAGATAATACATCTATCAATCGAAGCAGACTGCATTACCCATATAAAATTAATTCTGAAAGTGCAACACGCAAAGCATTTAACCATGAGGGAACTTAGGCAGGTTAACTGTGTATTAAAGATACCACTTTTAAGGAAGGCATGACAAAGACAGCAGAGAAACAATATAAGAAGGAAGGAAATATCTTGCTGGATCCTACTGAAGGTTACCCTGTGACACTGGCTATGCATGGTCTTTTTATAGTTTTTATATGGTCAAAGTGGGTCTCCAACCCATATTCTGTATCCACCAGCAGCCGAATGGAGGCCTCTGGGAATACATAAATAGGATAAAATTGTCTTCTTTCATTGGTCCTCAGCTCTTCCTGTTCAGATGTGTACTGCTTTGAACATGGAGAATCCCTAAATAAATTTTCCATGAATTTGCCTAATTACTTTAACAGTCTCCTCACCCAGTCACCATAGCATGGTAGTAGGGACTGCATGTTTTGCATAGAGGCACTTTCCTCTGCCTTTCCAGAGCACTGCTGTAAGTTACCTCCTATACGTAACACTGAATTCTATTTTTCAGTAGGAAGAAAACATTTCTCCATATATATTGTTGTTGTGCACCTTCAAGTCATTTTTGACTGATGGAGACCCTAAGGAGAACGTATCATTGGGTCTTCTTGGCAAGAAGAGTTTGCCTTTGCCCTTCTCTGAGGCTGAGAGAATATGACTAAAGCCAGCCAGTAGGTTTCCATGACTAAAGAATATGAGGCTAAGAGAATATGCCTAAAGCCAGCCAGTAGGTTTCCATGACTGAGCAGACATTCGAACCCTCGTCTCCAGACCAATAGTCCAACACTCAAACCACTACACCATGCTGGCTCTCTCTCCAAATATACGCTGCTCATAACTGCATCAAACTTTTGTCATAAACTGCTAGCAGATAAGGACTGATGAGGGCAGGAGATATCCAGTACAAACGATCAGGACCGAGGCCATTTCTGCACTAGACTGTTATAGCGCTATTATTCCACTTGCAACATCCTATGGAATCCTGGGTTTTGCAGTTTTGGGAGGGGCCGGCCAAACCGGAAATGCGGAAATGGCCCCAGAGATCAGGGCCCAGGGCCTGATTATGTTGCATATACATTCCTCTTTCGTGGTAGTATTACTATCTGTTTGTTGTTTTTGACATCCATTGTGAATTTCAAAGATAATAATCACAACATACAAAACCTGAAATCGCATGAAAAGATTTTTAGCTGGTCTAGCAGGGAACAAAACTGCCACTGAGCAGACTAGGGAGGGATGCTGGACTCCTCAAGAGTTGCTCTCACAGCTTCCAAACAAAGCAGAATGACAATGGGAGCAAGGAAGAAAGTCCTCTTGCCTCCAGCCAAGCCAGGCTCTGGACTGCTCCAAGCACTGGAGGCTCTCCCCTCTGTCTCTTTTGTCCACTGCACCAAACAGCCACCTTGCTCTGCCCTCTCGCCACAAATCCACCTGCTCTCCTTGCTGCCAGGATCACTGTAGGCACAGTCACTAGGAGGCTCTCTGACCAGCAGCTCTCCAGAGTCCCTTTTAGCCTGCAGAAAGCCAGGGAGAAAGAGAGAGGGAGAAGAATCGCTTCCTTCAATTGCTCCCCTTTGTGCACAGCCAGTAGCTCCCTTCCTGCTTAGCCCAAAGACACCAACCCAGCAAAAAAAATTCTTTTCCAATAGTGGGGAGGGGGCACTAGTGGAAAACATCTGGGGCCCCGCCCACCCCCAAATTCTACCAGGGTCCAAAACAGCTCTCAACAGCCATGCAAGCAGCTCAATGACAAACCAGCACTGAAATCATTGGGAAGGGGGCAACCCCCTTTTCTCTTACCCCAGCCCTTGTAGTTACTGTTTCTTTTTCATACAGATCTACCCATATGGGGAGCACAATAGGGCTAAACTAGAAGTGGAAGAATTGGATGAAGGCACCTCCAACCTTCTTCTCCATGATTTGGACATTGCAACAATCAGCATTATCGAACTTTCTCACCCGTTGCTTTATAGTCTGTTCTAGTCAAAGGGTGTTTAATATTTTGTCCGGGGACTAGATACTGGTGTTAAGGTGTATTTACGTAGTGCACAACAATAGACAAATTACTTACCCAAAAACTATTTTTTCTTATATCAAATACCTAGCATTCCTTAGATTTGAACACAACCTTCCAAGTTAAACTCAAGAGTAAACTGATATGCCCGTTCCCTTCCTGAGCTTGCACAAAGTTTCATTTTCCTTGTCCCTACCAATGTCATGGGGGATATTAACTCTAAACCACAATGAAGGCACTTTACTGTCAACTTTTGTTATTTGGTTGCTGAGAGATATTTCAGCTGGAGAACTAAGGGGGACAAATTGGAATGAAGCCCCAACAGAGCTGGGAATTGGCAAGAGTTAAGAGAAAGGACAAGCAAGGAGGTGCTGCGAGATGAACAAAGGATGGAAGGAGGCAACAGACGCACAGGAAGAAGGACAGGGAAAGAAGTTGCAAAGAAAATGCCATGGAGTCACCCCAAAATAATGTCGTGGGCCATACAGAGTTAGGAGCTACCTACATATTAATGTGTACTTTAAAGTAACAGGATTTTTCCTTTTTAAAAAACCACACTCCTCTAAGCTTCTAGTACCTATGGGATGTTGAAAGCATTGAGTAACACTTTCCATTGTCTGGAGATGGAACTTGTGGTTTCTTACTGAACACCAAAAACAGGACCTCTTGCCTCTGCTCTCACCTGGTTTTCAGGTGGGCAGTATCCTGCTGCACAGTCACAGCTATCTATTATTTTCTATGGGCCTCTCACTAAGGCCATTTCTGCACTACACTGTCATAGTGCCACTTCCAATACCTGATGGAATCCTGGGGTTTGTAGTTTAGGGAGGAGCATTCAGAATTTTCAGCCAAAGGGCTCTTTGCCTCAGTAAACTACAAACCCCAGAATTCCACAGGATGTTGGAAGTGGAATAATAGCACTAGAACAGTGTAGTGCGAAATGGCCTTCCACTTTGGGAAAGAAAAAAGGGAAGACGAGAGAGGGATATGGCCTGCTTGAGACTCCAACAGCCACAGCAGTGCTTCACAAGGTATCTGATGGAGGGGAGCAACATTTTTTCCCCAATGTGCCAGGACAGGAATCACATTTGTGTCCATTGGCTCAAATTGTTTCTTTCTTTCTTGGAATCTAGGTAGAGACTGAGGGTCTAAATACCTTAAAGGCAAAAGATCCTGTCTGATCTTGCAAGCAAAGCAGGGTCAGGTCTGGTTAGTACTTGGATGGGAGACCACCAATGAATACTGGTGCTGTAGGCTGTATTTCAGAGGAAGGAACTGGCAAAAACTACTTCTGATGATTCCTTGCCTAAGAAAACCCTATGAAATTCAAGGGGTTGCTGTAACTCAACGGGTGACTTAAGGGGGTGTGTGCGCACACATATACACACACTCTTTCAGGGAATGACAGCGTATGGCTTGTGGCCTAGCACTAGTCTATGGATCATCATTTTAAGTAGCACAGAACTAAAGTATTCCAGAAATTAACATTATGTATGGCATGAGAATCCTCTCCATCCTACTCTATATGCCCTCACTCCAAACATAAAGCAATTCCAAACTTTCATCTTGAGCCTATCAGGCAGGAAAGGGGGAGTTTTTTTCTCAAAGCACAAACCACCTCTGGCCCAGATGCAACCAAACAGTGGGGTCACAACTCAAAATAACCATGCCCCCTTCAATGCTGCCATATACCATATTCCAGACAGATTCCATCCATTCAGACAAACTCTCCATTCACATACACACAAGCCCTCCACACACAGACTGAACCATGGCTGGCCTATGGTCACCCCAAAATGCCAGGATAAAGTAATTTCCCCTTCCCGTTTATGAGCTGGCAGCGCCCTGAGCCAACGAACAAACTCCCCAGATAAATAGATGTAGAACTGCATTCTTAGTGGGAGTTAATAGCCATTTCACTTGCCTATAGATATGACTGTGGCCCAGACCCCAGTTCATCTCTTATGATTGTCACACAGGAAATTTTCATGCACTAGACTCTCTCATTCTGTCTCCATTCCTAACCTTCTGTCACATTCCTGAATAGTGGCTCTCAACCTTCAGTTCTCTACACGTTTTGGAGTTCAGTTCCCAGCAGTCCTAGCCAGTATGGCCAACAGTGAGGACTTATGACAGCTGAAGTTTAAAACATCTGGATAAGCAAGGATGAGAACTACTGCTAGAAAATGAACTAGAAACATAATGCAAACTGGGCGTGTGCAAATGAAAGAGTAAGGCCATTTCCGCACAACACTGTTATAGTGCTATTATTCCACTTTCAATATCCTACGGAATTCTGGGGTTTGTAGTTTACTGAGGCCAAAGATGCCCCTCCCTAAACTGCAAAGCCCAGGACTCCATAGGATGATGAAAGTAGAATAATAGCACTATAACGTGTACTGTGGAAACGGCCTAAGACTTAATTCCTATAACGATCATAATTATAATGATCCTTGATTGATGGGGTTATTACAATTATTGTTTATTGTTCTGTTAGCAAAGTACACTGGCACATGTGTACATGTGTACCAATGTGGTGCAGTGGATGGTATATCCTTTTCCACCCATGCACTTGACTGCCAGTCATAAGTACAGTCCTTCTAACAGATTACACCTGACTTCCCTATCAATATAGATTATACATGTCTACCACCTTCCAACATTTCATTACATTTTGACATGGACAAGAAATAAAAAGCAAGATGTATCCACTTCAATGAAAGGATAGGACTAAGGAGAAAGCCACAAACCTAATTCTCAGCTTGCAGGGCTGAGCATTCATGGCATTCTCCTGTGCACTTGAATGCCTGAGTTTATGTTCTCTCAAATAGTGAAATGGTCAACACACACTCAGGCCATTTCTGCACTAGATTGTTATAGCGCTATTATTCTACTTTCAACATTCTATGGAATCCTGGGTTTTCCAGTTTAACTAAACTGCAAACCCCAGGATTCCATAGGATGTTGAAAGTGGAATAATAACACTGTAACAGTCTAGTGTGGAAATGGCCTCTGATGGGGAAAGGTGCCTGCATACATTTACTGCCATTACCAAGCAATTTAAAAGTAGCCAGGGTTATCAAAAAGGTGTTATAAAGGAACAGCCGGGGCTGGGGTATAGCTATAGGGAGTGGGGTAAAATGAGGGCACTGTGCCCCAAATAAAATTTCCCCATCCAAATTAAATTTTCCTTCAGTCTCCAAGCTTCTAGCATTGCAGTAATTGAAAACTTCAGTTGAGCATTGAGAAATACAATTCAGGCATCCAAAAAAAAAGACAGGCAAAGATACTGAGGGAATGTTAATTTGTTAACAGGAAATCCAAGGGGTGTAGAAGTGAACAGTTTTTAATGTCTCACAGCAATTTGAGGAAGTTGGGGACCGAAGAAAAATTCTGTGGGGTGGATTGCTTCTTTGGACAGACAAGGCCCTCAATTTGCTACTCTTCAGTAGGTATACTCTTGCTGGTGGGCATTTGCTTTCATATAAGGTACAGCTTCTCATTCTGGTTTCCAGGGCTGGAGACATAATGCAAAGTCAAGCAAGCCAACTTCACGTGGCATCAGTGGGTGTTGGATGTTGCAAGACTGACAGATGTGCAAGATGAATGTTATTATTCATGATTCCATCAGCATTATAGCTTTAGAAGGTCTAAACACACACACACATATGCACACAAGATACTGTGGGTGATGTATGTGCAGTCGCATACAGATTTTTTTCTCCTTAGATTTCAGGAGCAGGTATCTGATAAGCTATAATGAATGTGAAGCCACACCAGGAATGGTATTTGTGTTCGTCTGGCAGGAGGAGAGGAGCGGGGGAGGAAAGAGCTGTAGATGGCTATCAAGAGACAGAGAAGAAAAAGAGCATGAGGGAGACAGAAAACAATGGTCAGAAGGACAGAGGCAGATGATGAAAAACAAATAGAGATGCAGGGGGAAGAGATATTCTCCTACTGTCTGCTGATATGGGGTGGTGTGTCAGTGAAGATCTTCTGTGTTTAAACTTGCCAAGCAAAATAGTTGTTACAGGTCTTTCATGAAACAGGATTAGAAATGTTCCCATTTAAATTTTTTTCTAAAGAGCTCCACCCTGAAAAGTTTTTTATTCTAACTCCAGTGGAAGAGGAATCAACATACAAAACTGCCGTTAAAAGCTGTGGGATGTCTTTGAGCCACCTCCTGGAAAACCTCAAAGGGACAGCCAAGACCTAAGTAAGTACATTTTACTCAAGAATTTGGGAATGTGATGGTAAATGTGTGACCTGTCACTTCAGTGGACCCTCCACTTCAGCGTTAGCTCATTTAGCTGGATAAAAAGGCATTTGAGAAGTTACTCTGTGACATGGATAGGGAGCTGGGTATGTTTAGTCTGCAGAAGAGAAGGTTAAGAGGGGACATGATAGCCATGTTTAAATATTTGAAGGGATGTCATGTTGAGGAGGGAGCAGGGTTGTTCTCTGCCACTCCAGAAACTAGGACAAGGAGCAATGGATTCAAGCTGCAAAAAAGGAGACTCCACTTGAACCTCAGGAAGAACTTCCTGATGGTCAGAGCTGTCCGGCAGTGGAATATGCTGCCTCGGAGTGTGGTGGAGTCTCCTTCTTAGGAGGTTTTTAAGCAGAGGCTGGATGGCCATCTGTTGGGAGTGCTTTGATGGGTGTTCCTGCATAGCAGGGGGTTGGACTCGATGGCCCCGGGGGTCTCTTGCAGCTCTATGATTCTATGGCACTGAAATTTCTAGGATGTGGGTTAAATTCAGCACTGCCTGCTCATCATACCATGGGACTTTGCATGAGGCAAAGGGCTGCGCATTTTCAGAATTTCAGCTTTCATTTTGTTTTTGTGAGAGAAGCTTCCAGCAATAAAGCAGGGAAGGTGGTTCTGAAAATGTGTGGGCTAGTTTGGCTCATGAAGTCTTTGAAACCAGAGGGAAGATTACCTCAGATTCAGTGCACTGAGTGAAGGCTTAGGAGCTCTGCATAGCACCTTTTCCTCTCTTTGCCTACCAGGAGAACTGCTTATGCAAAATAAGTAATTCAATGCAAATATGACTGCTTTGCATAATTCATCCAGGTCACAAATTCAGCTTTTTTCAGAACAGAAAGTGTTTGGGGGTTTTTTAAGCTCGGTTTGGGTGTATGATATGTTTTTGTGTTGCTGATTCCCACACCAAAGGGCATAAAATGAACCAAGATGTCATGACATGTAGTTCAGCTCCATCTCACTTCCTCTGCTGAAAGTCTACAGTTCTATTTTTAGAGCCATGGCCTGGATTTTGGAGACAAAACACGGCAGGATCACACGTTTCATTTATTCAAGCGGCACTGAAGCTCCACAGCCCACCAAATGATATTGCTACAATTTTTTTTTTTTTAATATCAGCCCTAGAATAAGCACAAATCCAGCATTACCTAACTACATATGTTGTCTGAGTTCCTTTCATCTGCTATGTAGGATAAATGGACTTGCCTCATTTCATCCTTCATACAGCTGTGAGGATGCGTAGAGTCTAATGGTATAGGAAAGATAAAGAAAAATGCAGCCCATTCATAATGCTCACTAAAAGTCTATTTGTTAAAACGAGATTCTTTCAAGTAAGTATACTTAGAAGGGCATCTGTTAAATGTATGTGGAAACTGCAGCACAAACAACTACCGGTTTTTTCTTCTCCATAGAGACTCAGAAAAGCAGAACGTTGATAAGGGTGTAACTTTTCCCTTTGCTTATACTTCTGTGAGTGCCATCACCCCACTACTGCTGCCATTTTATTTATTTATTTCTGCTAATAGACATTGAGTAATGCTTGTATATGAGGGCAAAAGCTAATCAATAATTCATCTAGCACTACATGGTTGCATATTTAATCTATCTGAGTACTGCAGCCATTCCTGAAGCCCTGATATAATTTCTACTACGAGAAAATTTATGACACAAGGACCCAAAAATACAGTGTTGCTGCCAAAAAAGGACCCCTATGTTGAGTCCTCTGCATATCATGCATACTGGTCAGAATCTTGCTGGTGTTATTACACGTACCCAAGTTTTCCTATGGGAGCAGTTGCACCTGCGTGAGGAACAGCCTTATTTATTTCATGGGTGCAGAATTAGAGTTATGCTTGCAGTGCGGTGTGCATGGTTGTATATTTCACATTAAAAGGTGCATGCACATTTGGTGCTGCATTTGATAGTGCAACATGGCAGTTCCCAAACAAGGCGGTACTGCATGATTACCTCTTGACTCCATGAGTGTATAGTTATGTTCTATCTCTTCAGGGCAGAGTCTGAGTCAATGTTTAGCTTCACTTCTCTCATGCACAGGCCTGAGACAGCAACAAGAAATGTTTTGTAGGTACAGAGGTGGGTTAATGATCAGTATTAATAACAACAGGACACAAGGCCAGTTGACCTACAGCACTCTCCATGGGGCTGGGTTTTTCTGGCAACAGCCATATGTTTTATTACCTCTAGTTTTGCCCTCCAGCAAGAAATCCTGTGCACAAACCAACCAACAGTAAACACATTTGCCATTGATTTCAGTGGCAAAAATAAGCACATGCTTAAATCTATTCTATCAAAATCAATGGAACTTGAAAGCACTTTATTTAATTATGCCTCTGCTCTTAGATGTATATATTTTGGTATTGCAGCATCTTAGTTTGTTTTCAGTTAGCAATAATATGCACTCTGAGTTAGAAAAAACAGATGATGATGATAATACAGTTGAGATACATTAATACTCATGGTCAAGATCAAGATGAGAAGTGGGAAGAACATATTTTTCCTGTTTGAGGAAAATGCCTTGCATCAACCAGGAAACCACCTGCTTCCCCCACCACTCCTTCCAAATGCAAAAGAGGAGGAGTTGTTGTAAAAAATAAACTGCTAAACTAAGTTGAAAGACCTGTGGCCCTTCAGATGTTGGCAGATTGGCCACTGGCTATGCTAGGGTAAGAGTCTAATAACATCGGGAGTGTCACAGGTTCTGCACCCCTGTTTTAATCAGATTATGTCAGGTGGTTGCGGAACAGGAAGTGGTCAGCTGGACTCTCAGTCTACACACACCTCAGCCAGTGCTTCAGCCACTTTCCATTCCAGCGGCATGGAGTTTCTATTGATGCAGGAAAGAAAGTAGAGAACTCTTCCCACAGCCAGAAACCAAAGCAAACCTGCTCTATCAAATATCTGCATGCAGCTTTTCACTCTCACATTTGATTAATTCTAACTTGACATTTGTTGCACAAACTATGATGACTTCTCACCTTTTAGATCACCACTACCACCTTTAATTAAGTTGACATTTTTTCAGAAACACACAGTGAAGACTGTTTTATATTGAGAAAGCAACAAATGCAGTGTGGTGGTGAAAGATGTAACATATGAGCCCATAAACCCTTGATTCAAGAACTTGATTAAGCTGTGAATTCATTAGGTGGGATATCTTTTCAGCCTCAATCCCAATTCCCTTAGTAATATGAGGGTATTGATTTTGACCAAATTTATAAGGCTGTAGTAATGAGGTACACTGTCATAGAGTAGGTGAAATGTTTTGAATGTGGCTTTGATCATGTTGACGCCCCTCATTTGATAGCACCAAACATCATCAAATGCTGAAGATAGTCCTTATTTCAGAATTACATGGAGGTATTGCTAGTGGTCTCTAAGCTCACATTTGTGTGAATAGTATCTCAGTGAACCTTGTCTTCTCTTTTGGGCACCAGAATAACTTCAGTCTTCCTGTTCAACATTTTTGACACTGATGGATGAAATACAACAGAATCTTCCCACACCTTAGAGACTGTCAAATTCATTATACCGAATGTTTCTGTGAACTAAAATCTATTTTATCAGATGAAATTATTTTGAAAAAGAAAGAGCATCATGTGTTCCAAAGGCATAAGTGTTCCTCAGAGGGATGGCAAAAGAAGATTTTAAAAAGCAGATGTTTCTTACGTGATTTTGGGATACATGCTCAAATCTAAGTTTAAGAATGTTAACATAAAGTAGCATCTAAGGGTCAAACAAAACCTTAATTGAAAGAAATATCTAGCAGTTGCATCTTTTCTTCCTTGCTGTAAACTGTAGGGGATGCCATCTAGGTATCATGGTGTAGAGAGTAGTGGGGCTTTAACCTTCCTCCCCCACTGAGGTCTCAATCAGGGGCTCTTTCACATGAGACAGTTGTAGCATTATGATTCCACCTTAACTGCAAAGGCTGCATGCTATGGAATCCTGGGCTTTATAGTTTGGTAAGGCACAGCACATCTCTGGGATAATGTAACTTACTGAGGCCAAAGAGCTCCCTGATTGAAAAATTCTAAATGCCCCTTTCTACACTGCAAACCCCAGGATTCCACAGGATGTTGAAAGTGGAATAATAGCACCATAACAGTATAGTGCGGAAATGGCCTATGAATTGTAAAGGCTTCTTCCTAAACTGCAAATCCCCATATTCTACAGGATGCAGTCATGGCAGTTAAAATGGAATCACAGTGCCATCAGGCTCCTGTATCTGCAATTTACATTGCCAAATAGGATCCATTTGTTTCACTGGGTTTATTTATTTATTTATTTGCCCTTCAGAAAGCAGACACCACGGCCCCAGGATCATATAGAGAGTTAACAGTCCCTATCTGTCATGCTAGGATCCCAATCTGAATTAGGTTACCACACCTAATTTTAATTAAGGGAAAGATGTCATCTCCAGGAATGTCTTTAGAATAGTGCATGGTACGAACCTAACTGCTGAACTGATCTAGTAAATGTAGCAGCTAAGAGACCAGGCATTAGGAAGATCAGATGACTGCTCTGGCTTGAATCCTTTTCTGGCCAAGTAAATCTCTTGATGGCTTTAGAAAAGTCTCTCTCTCTCTCTCTTTCTCTCTCTCTCTCTCTCAGCAGCAGCAGCATCACAACCACTCCCATTCTGCAATAACACTGACCTAGCTTTCGGTACTGTTGTAAGGATTATGATAAAATAGTGTGGTAATGTACCCTAAAAGCAACAGGTTAATGCCAGAGGTTAGCCTAAACTAGTTGCCCTTTAACTTTGTGAATTTAGCACACACTGGTGAGCCTTGGGGATTTCAGGGAGAGTATACAAGACTGAAATCAGCTAAGCAAGATCTTGCCTGTATATTTTGTACATGATAACTATTATTGTTTTAGCTAACAATACTTTTGTTTAACTTCTGCTTTGAAACCTGTGTCTGGAAAAGAATTCCTCTTTCATTCAAATGATTCAAATGTTCCTCTCTTATATTTTTCAAAACCTATTTCACATTTGTCATACTTCTAATTAGCAAGCTGGCCATTGCAACTCATTGTGGGCAGTTTTGCTTAATGCTGAAAACATCTCAAAAAATGCAGTTCTAAGCAAGTTTAATTGGAAATGGGCTTGGACTTTCAGTCTTGAAACTACTTCCAGTTACTACTATTTGCCCCTGAAAATGCAGTTTACTGTACACAATGGCTTTCATCAAAGCTAACGTATTGGGAACAAGCTTCTGGTCCAGAACTCACTGCAGTCTATGGACATCTAGTGTGTCTAATGCCCACCATCTGAGGGTAAAAAGGGGCATGAGATATATTTCATGATCAGTTCTCCCTGACTTTATTTTTTAAATTCTTAGAGGGATTTAAAAGCAGCTATAAGCCATGCAACAGAAGAAGAAAAAAGACAAGCAGAAAGCAAGGCCCTGTATTTTTATGAAGTGGGCCTCATGGCTGGGGAAATGGTTAAGGAAAAGTGTTTTAAAGATTAAAAAACAACACTGTCCCCCAACATGACTACATTGACCCAAACCAACACCCCTTTGCACACATACATGGTGCAGTGGCTGGTGCTTCTATGAATTTAGTCTGAATTTAAAACAAGCTATCTGAAGGGATGAACGCTATCCTCAAAATAGGGTTAGGACATTGGATAGCTCCTTTAAAGTTCAGACTAATGCCAGAGCAGATTCACTATCCCACTGACATGGAAGCCAACAGATACTACTTCGCTTATGTACACTTTAATGTCATTGCACGCAATAAAGAGCACCTTCAGGGGGCAAACAGTAGTAAGAGGAGCAGTTTCAAGAGTAAACTAGCACAGAACTGCAGTTTAGAAAGAGAACACGTCCCAGAAAAAGCCTCACAATTTCTCCCTCCATAGAGATGCTTGATGTAAAGTCGAAGGCTTTCACAGCTGGAATCCATAGGTTGTTGTGGGTTTTCCGGGCTTTGAGGCCATGTTCTATTAGTATTTTCTTCCGACATTTCACCTGCAGCTGTGGCTGGCATCTTCAGAGGATCGGAAAACCCACAACAGCCTTACAATTCCTTTTCTTTTTTTAAGAAATGAGCCAAAAGACACTGATTAATATTATATTTCCAACTGAAATTGCTGTTGTGAATACTTGTTGGGCAACCCAAAAGCAAAATTGAGGCAATACAATATCTCAGTCTTATGTATCTTTTGCTTTTTGCACTGCTTCAAAAACCTCATTCTTCTGAATTTTACAAAATTTTGATCTCATAAAATTTTCTAAAATGCATTAAGCTATAAATAACTATATAACAGACAATAAATTCCTGATTCAGCAGAAGCATGGAAACATTCATTTATCACTTCCACACTGTTATCATTTTGTATTTCATTCATCACAGACATACACCAGCTCTTCTGCAAGGGAACATTTTTTAAAAATGGATGATGAAACTATATGAGCAACCTCTACATTTGTAGAACCTCTAGGAAGGTGGACTTCGATCTTGCATGAACTTTTTGCTTATCAGAATTCCTGTGATCTGCCAATCTGCAATAAAAGTCCACAATAAACATACAAACTCAGGATCATACCACTAAAGCTTAAAGGGATATATTCTAAAAATATATGTTTTCCTTGACCACACTGAGATTGAAGTAGTCTAGTATTCCTCTATGAATTCTATAAACCACCAGACACTCTTTATCAGAAATTGTACCTATGGACTCCAATCTACTTTTTGCTCAACCTCATCCTACAGCAGGGGTGATGACACCACATCCCAAAGGTCATATAGGCCCTAATCCTATCTTGTAGCTGCCGATGCCACTACGGACAGACTATAGCCCTTTAACACCCCGCCTTTTCTTGAAAAAAATTGTATGCGTTGCTTCAAAAAAGCTTTAAAAGACAGCTGTTTGCCTAGTTTCCCTACAGCATGCCACCCCCAAACAGCAAATTTTTAGTCAAAAATGAAAATTGGAAGTGATATGATTTGATTGATTGATTGATGAATTAATTAATTAATTAATTTCTATCCCACCTTTCCCCACATATGGGACACATGGTGGCACTTCCAGGTCATCAGAGATTCACCAGTGCGGTCCACCATGGAAGTGTAAGGTAGCACATTCAGCGCAGTTATCCCCAGTAAAGCATCACTGGAAGTAAATTTTACAGCCATATTCAAGCCTCTAAATTGTATTAGCAATTATTTCACAAAGAAAAGTCCACTAAATGAAAAAATATTCTAGACTCCCCCTGCGTCCCACTATCTGGTAACATTTCTGAATTTCTGGACTGAACTCATTTCTTGCCAATTCTTCTGAAAAAGAAACAAACATTTTGATTGCTAAAAATAACGGTCAATTCCGTCCACTCATATTGACAAAATGGTGCAATATTACTCATTTTTTAAGGAAGAACAGAACAAAGCAAGGAACTTCAATTTTCTGCATTTTTCAATTAAAGTGACAAAGAATCAGAGTGAATGGAAACTGTCAACCAAATATTTCCCACCAGCTGAGTAACATCATAGATTAATTGTTTAGTTTATTGAATAACTCAAGACCCTAGACAGCTCACAACATAAATATGGAAAAAAATTTAACTTATCTTTTATTGAATAAATCAATAGTAAAATAGATTATATTGCTTCCCAATCCCATGCAAACCTGTGGAATGACATTCTTTCATTCTTTTAAAAATTGGTGATTCAATATGTGCTTTGTGTGCGTTTTGCCTCAAAATTATCTGCAATGTTATGATTTTGCAATCTTGTGTCTCTTCCTTTGTCTTTGTAATTATAGAAACAATTTTTTAAAAAACAAATGAAAAAAATGAGAAAAAAAACCAACTATCATGTAGAAGAATAATTTAAAACCACACACTGAATTAAAGCCGCCACCAAGGTGGAGCTCTTTCATGTCCGTCAAATATGCATGCGGAAGTGGTGGGGCCCTCACAGTTCAGCTCCAGAACGTGAGAACATGAGAAGTGACCTGCTGAATCAGAACATGGGCGCATACAGTCTACTACCACTAGATACCTCTGAGATAAGCAGTGAATGAATACCACAGCCTTCCCATCCTTTTTGTGCCCAGCAAATGACATTCCTCTCAACATGGCATGCCCAATTACAGCTGTGGACAAGCCTATCCTCCATGAATTTGGCTATTCTCCTTTTAAGACTGCCTTATAAATATTAATTACAAGTGGCCATTCTTTCTCTCTTTCTGGCCAGTTCCACATCCACTGTCCAATAGTGACAGATCTTGAATTCTACTTTTATAAAAGAGAGATATATATGTTAATTTGCAGTTTGATCTTTTACTCTGTTGTTTATTTTGTGAGAGGCTAGGCAGAGATTCAGCGTGGCATGTAATGGCATCCATTCATGCCTTTCTTCATGTCTTTAATCTTCTGCTCTGGATCCAGAGTTTTGCCATACCCCTGCCCATCACCACCACCAAGACAGACGTTTTTTTAAAAAGCAACAACCCTGCTTACCACCAGAATGGCATTAAAGTGGTCACTCTTCACCTTCTGTACTTGAATGCAGGATGCTGGCACTTGTAATAATCCCGCCCCCTTGGCAAGATTTCCGGCATCTCCATTGGGCATCAGGTTGTTATTGCTAGGTCCAACACCCAGGGCTGCCCGATACAAGTAGGTGTGAGTAAGCTTCCCCATCCCAGCCACCTCAACCATCTCCGGCGTAAAATGAGAGCTTGGGAGCATGCGCACGTTGTAGCAGTACTTCTCGTAATCATCTGTGGGGCAGCAGCAGCAGCTGCGAGAGTAGCTAGTCCTACAGTGGAAGAGTCGAATGGCTAAAAGGAAGAGGAGGAACCCAAGGAAGACAAAGGAAAGGCAGGCCAGACCAATGATCAAATAGAAGTTCAAGTTGGACAGCTGCTGCCCACGCGCTTCCAGGCTGTCATCAAAGTCCGGGAGCGCCTGCGGGAGGGAATCAGCCAGCAGGATGCCCAGGGTCACGGAGGTGGAGAGGGGCGGCTCCCCACTGTCCTTCACCATGACCACCACTTTGTGCTTGATGGGGTCACTAGACCTCATAGAGCGACTAGTCCTGAGCTCTCCAGCATTGGGAGAGACCCGAAAGAGGCTGGTGTCGGAAGACTGCAAGAGGTGATAAGAAAGCCAGGCATTCTGCCCACTGTCTGGATCATGGGCCACCACCTTGGTCACCAGGTAGTCGGCATCTGCCAAGCGGGGCACAATTTCCACTGCCACAGAGCCGTTCTTCACCCCTGGGTACAAGATGATGGGGGCATTGTCATTCTGGTCTAGGATGCTGATGCTGACGATGAAGGCAGCTGCCAGGGCTGGGGAGCCATTGTCCTTGGCCTCCACCTGGAAATGGAAGCTCTGGAGCTGCTCAAAGTCAAAGGAGCCCTTTGCATAGACGATCCCGCTGTCGGCGTTGATGGCCAAATAGCTGGACAAAGAGCTGCCCTGGATGTCAATGTCCCTGAGGAAATAGGAGACCCGACCATTCTCCCCAAGGTCCGGGTCAGATGCCGACACGTGGAAAAGAGACACCCCAGGCTGGTTGTTCTCCATGATGGAAACTTCACGTATCTGGTTGAGGAACTTGGGGGGATTGTCATTCACGTCTGCGATCTGCACCTGCAGCGTCTTCTGGGTAGCGATGGGAGGGGAACCCAGATCCGAGGCAGTGACGGTGATGTTGTACCCACTGACCCGCTCCCGGTCTAGAAGGCCACTGGTGACCAGGCTGTAGTAGCTGTCGAAGGAAGACTTGAGCTGGAAGGGGATATTGGTGGGGATCTGGCAGATGACCTTCCCGTTCTCCCCGGGGTCTTCGTCGGTGATGCTCAAGAGAGCGATCACGGTGCCCAGGGAGGAATCCTCGGGGATGGGGCTGGAAAGGGAGGTGACGGTGATCTCCGGGGCATTGTTGTTCACGTCAGTGACCTCCACCAGCAGTTTGGCCACGCTGGACATCCCAAAGACCCCCTTATCCCTGGCCTCCACGAACATCTCCAGCAGGGGCTTCTGGACGTCGAGGGCCCCGCTAACTTTGACCTCCCCCGTCTGGGGGTCGATGCGGAACATCCTCCGGAGCTCCGCCGGGGTGCTGTTGCTGAAGGCGTAGCGGACCTCGCCGTTCTGCCCTTCGTCCAGGTCCGTGGCGCGCACCCGGGTGACCAGCGTGCCGTCGGGCGAGTTCTCGGAGACGCTGGCCCGGTAGACGGAGTGCTCGAAGGCCGGCGCGTTGTCGTTGGTGTCGAGGACGGTGACCACCACGCGGGCGTCGCCGGAGCGCGGGGGGCTGCCGCCGTCGCGGGCGGTGAGGGCCAGGCGGTGGGTGGCCTGCCGCTCGCGGTCCAGGGGCCGCTCCAGCACCAGCTCCGGGTAGCGGCTCCCGTCGCCGCGCGTCTGCATGGCCAGGCGGAAGCGCTCGTCGTCGGGGCCGAGCGCGTAGCTCTGGACGCCGTTGATGCCCTCGTCCGGGTCCTGGGCGGTGGGGAGGGCGAAGCGCGCCCCCGGCGCCAGGAACTCGGCCACGCTCAGGTGGTACTCCTCGAGCGGAAAGGCCGGCGCGTGGTCGTTCACGTCCAGGATCTTGAACTGCACCTTATACAGCTCCAGGGGGTTCTCCAGCACCAGTTCGTAATTCAAGGAGCAGCTGGGCTTCAGGGCGCAGATCTGCTCCCGGTCGACGGGCTCGAGGACCGTCAGGGCGCCGGTGCTGGCGTTGAGACTGAAGTACTGCTTGCTGGAGCTGGTGATCATGCGGAATTTGCGGGAGGGGAGGCTCGCGGCATCGAGGCTCAGGTCCTCGGCCAGGTTGCCGACGAGCGCGCCGTGCGCCGTCTCCTCGGGGATGGAGTACTCCACTTGGCCGTCCGCGGTGCAGAAAATAAGGCAGCACACCATCAGGTAGACCCGCATTCTTCTTTCCCGGGCTTCCTCCTCAGCTCCCTGCAGATCCAGGCAACGGGGACATAATCCCGCCGCCTTCCCAGCCAGGAGCCGACGACGCCAGCGAGACCGGAGCCAACGCGCGAAGCGGCTGCGGCGGCTGCTGCTGCTGCTGCTAAAGGGCGTGGGGGGAGCATTTGCCCTTCCCGGCGCCGGCCGAAGTCATGGCTCGCCGCCGCCGCCCGGGTCTCTTCTGCTGAGCCAGCGAGAGCGAGGATCCTCGGCGGAGGGAGCCGCTGCCGCCCTGGGCTCGCTCGCCGGATGAGATCACGCGAAAGGGAAAGCGCTCCGCCGGCACATTCGCTCCCTCGCTCGCCGCCGCCGCGCCAGGCCGGCCCTGGTGCACAGCGCCGCCTAGGGGCCCGCGCGGGAAAGACGGCCAAGCCCAGCGCCCTGCCTCCTACTGTATCAGTAGGTCAGTGGCGGAACGGGAAGCCATCGGAAGAGGGGAGGGGGAGGGAGAGCGAGAGGGAAGCGCGCGGGCAGCATCGATCCACCGAGCCGCCGGGAGAGGGTGGGGGTCCTCCTCCCCCGCCCCTCCGCAACCGAGCAGACGCGAGGCTTGCTGGGGCGGAGGCGCACCGTCTTCTGCGCCCCTCCCGCCGCGGCTCCCGGTCCCCTCCCCGCGCCACAAAAAACGCCCAGCCCAGCCCCGCTGCCCACTCGCCGGCCGGCCACCCATTATCGTCGGCGCGTATCAGGGAAGGGAGGGCTGGGATGTGAGAGGCGGCACGTTCCTGGCAGGGAGGGGGGAGGATCGATCGACATAAATCGAAGCAATCTGAGCTCAGCCGGAGCCTCCCGGGAGGCTTTCGGAAAGAATCGACGCCGCAGTCAAAGCGCTGAGGAAATGGGCCGAAGGAGGGGTACGGAGAGGGCCGTGCTTGGTCCTGGACCGCCAGTGCTGCTCTGGTATCTCCGTCCCCCAGGGGGCTTGGCTGGATCTGAGCCCACCGCGATTAGCTTCGGCATTCTTCCTAACGTCAGCAAGAAGGCTTGCCTCGGATGGGGCCACGGCCATCAGAGCCTTCCTCGCCAGTCCCCTCCACCTTCCGGCTCGCGGAGGGCGAAGCTAAAAAGGACGAGACCCAGCGCTTCCCATGAGAGCGCTGGAAAATGTCTAAAGAGATGTTGGCGGACGGAGGCGAAGCCCTCCCCCCTGCTTTCCCGGTTCCACTCCTTGGAACGAAGCATCCTTCCCGGAAGGGTCCAGAGGCCCCTCCTTCTCTATTACCCGAAGGCGGCCCAGTGGCTTCTCGCCTCTCCCCGGAGTGAAACCCTGGTGAAAGTCTCGGGTCGCTGGCGTCCTGATGGGGCTGCGGAGGCCTCATCTGCAAAGGCTTAAAAAATGGTTCCTAACGTTTTGTGAACTCCTGTGCCCCAACCTCCTTTGGCGGCATTCACGAAGAGGGACAACGAGCGAAGAGGAGGCAGCGAGCAGGAGCTGAGGGTGGGCCACAGGGCTGCCAGTTCTCTACACCTGGCCGGATTTCCACCAACCTTCCCTGAGTCTTTGGGGCCGGACCATTTGCTCCTAGGCTGTCTTCGACCTCCTTGAGCTACGGAGAGAGAGGATTTTCAGATCCCCTCTAAACTCCAAAAAAGTCCTAATTCTTTGGTCAGTGTAACTACTATAGAACCAGTTAGAATAACTGATAACTACTACATACAGGTATAACTACTGGTAATTGAGGGCCACAATTGCCCATGAGGTCAATGTAACAGAGATATTACAACTACTGTTCTCTTTCAGTTATGCAAATCTTAGTCGATTGATGAAATGTGTTCCAGTTGTTAAATCCACCATGCATTTGTATAGGGGCAAAAACAGGCCAGTTTTGCGATTTCGCTAGTCATCGGTTTGTGTATTTTGTGTCAAATACACCTTAGGATGTAGCAGATTTTTTTAAAAAAACTGGGCATCAGTTTTTCTAGATTAAAAAATCTGCTGCCAAAGTTAACAGGGAGAAGTCTTTTAATTCTTTAAAACTATATTAATTAAACGGATAAGTAGAATGGTAGAGTTGAAAGGGACCACGAAGGCCATCTAACCCAATCCCCTCCCATGCAGGATACACAACTGAAGCACACCTGAAAGATGCCAACCTCTGGTTAAGGACCAACCAAAGAGAGAGTCCACCACTCTGTGAGACAGATAGTCAAGAAGTTATTCTCCATGTTTAATGCAACAAAATCCAAAATCCACAAAACTGCAATACCTTTGTTGGCGAATCAAAATGCACAAAATACATCATGCAAACTTCCCAAGCTTAGCTGGCTTCTTTATCAGGCAAAGATATTAAAGGTCATACAGGGGAAGAAGAGTGAGGATGTTAGAGTCAGGGGCCTACACTTTGTCCCAGATGTTACTTCTGTAGTCAGTTAAGGTGGTCTGGAGGGATCTCAATGCAGGCAGAGGCCCCTCCCCTTCTTGGGCATATGGGGAGGTTAGGAAACTGGAAGAGTTCTCAGTTCATTAGCTCCCAACAAACCTCTCTAACCTCCATTGTGAATTATGGATTTTGGTGTATTTTGCTGCACGGCCACACAGACAAGCCTGAATACATTTCCCAATGTTTAGTTGAACTCGCTTTTCTTGCAATCTGAATCCATCGATTCACCTTCCAGTCTGTATAGCAGCAGAAAGCGGGCTCCAGCCATCTTCTCTTCCCCATGCAAACCGACCTTAGCTTCCTCATTAAAAGTCGTTCGTCAAACAGGCTACCTATTAAAATTCCGCCCAAACGCAAAAGAGGTTTTCTCCGTCTCAGTGTTTCGAGATCTTAGATGAGAAGTCGAACTATAAGGATGCTCAGAGGCTCAGTGTGGGCAACTGGTCAGGCAGAATGGCATCCTTGCAGCTTCTCACTGGGCCTCGCCTTGCAGTGTACTGGGTGTCCCCGTAGCAAGAGGTCTGAACTTCAGCTGGAAAACATGCCCATCCTTGATGTGCAACCCATCCTCCACCTCCGCTGTTCCGGACGAGGGGGGCATACGCCTGGAGAGAGCGTATATAACTAGTTACAACGCGGGGGCTCATCGGAATAAAGCTGCAGGAAAGAGGAGGAGAGCGGCTTACCCGCCTCGTGTCTCCTGGCGCTGGGCTTCGCGACTGGGCGACATTCAGGTGGGTGACGAAGAAGCCGGGATCGCGACTCAGTCGCCGGGACCCACGCCTGCCATTTGCTGGCCCCATCCTGGCCCTCGGGTGCCTTGCGCCCAGATTCCTGGCTCTCTCCTCCGCAGCCGCACTTGGCTGGACCTCGGGGGACTGGAGGAGTTTCGTGCTCTGGCTCTTCGCCCACTGAGCAGAGCGGCGACCTGGATTTCCCTTGGGCGAAAAGATGGGCCCAGCAGGGACGAGGAGGAGGCAGACCGAGTTTCGATCCCGGCCTCGTCTTCGTCGTCGGGTCCTTCAAAATCTGGGCCAATCTGGAAAGTGCTGTGTTCCTGCGCTGTGGCAGCTATAAGCACTTGCCCTTCTATCACCCGAATAGTTTGGAAGGACGGTGCCCTCTTCTCTCCCTGCTCGGCAAGAAGCCTCTCCCCGCGTTTCACGGGCTCAGCCGAAAATCGGCGCTTCCTTCCACGCGTTTTTTCAAAGGGGCGCTTCACCCGCGTCTGTCTCTTCCCTCCGGAGAACGTTCTCTAAACCGGATTCTGATTTTCACGCTCATTCAGATCGATTTCAATAAGAAATCTTAGGTGTGAAGTAGAGGGAGGCGCATTTGGCGGGGAAACAACTGCCCCCCCCCCGCCACCCGTCACGGTAGCGGTTCTGTCCTCGTTACGAGCTCGCAGCCCACCGGGCTTCCCGGTCCTGTGGAACTTCCAGCGCGGCGGGAGGGGCAGGGAGCAAACGATGCTCCTCCATCCAGCAGTATTTCCTCCTCCAAGCCTTCCCTTCCCAAGAGCAGCTGTCCGCAGCACCAAAGGGCGGTGGGAAAGCTCCCGTTAGCCGGCAACCGGTTTAGTATACGCGGATAAACCAGTGGATTGAATAGTTACAGGGCAGGAGGACTCTCGGAGACCAGAGTTCCAATCCCCGCTCGCCCACGAACATCCGCTGGGTGTCCTTGGGCAAGGCGCGATCTCGGAGGAAGGCAAGGGCAAACCCTTCCGAAGAAATCTCGCCAAGAAATCCCCAGGATCGGTAGCCCTAAGCTGGAACTGACGTGAAGGCGCAGGACAACAAATTGCTCCGGGAAACCCAATTCTTCGCAGGGATTTCTCCGCACACTAACCTGCGAGACGTCCCACGGAACTCCCTTGTCTTCCTTGACACCATCGTCCCACAAAGTGCGTTTCAGAGGGCGGGCGCCCTCGGAGGAGGTCCTGAGGTCCAAGGAAATACAAAGGAGAGCAAATGTCCGCAAGCGAAGGCGTCAGGCCGGCGGGCTTCCGCGGGGAGGAGAAGGCGCTTTTCACCGCCAAGCCTTTCCTCCCATCTTTTCTTCGCCCCTCCCCACAGGCTATTTCCGGACTGCACTGTTATAGCGCTATTATTCCACTTTCAATATCCTACGGGATCCTGGGGTTTCCAGTTCAGGGAGGGGCCGGCCCCAAGATTCCATAGGATGTTGAAAGTGGAATAATAGCGCTATAACAGTGTAGTGCGGAAATAGGGGCAGACGCACACAACCGGCAGGAAGGACTGGCGTAGTCAACAGGCGTCCTTCGAGGGGACCTCGCTCCCCGCCCAGACCATTCTGCCCCCGGCCCCCTGCATTTCCCCCGGTAGTCCCACGGAGAAGCAGCGCCGCGCCATCCCCGCCCGGGGGCCGCCGTCTCCCCTCAGGCGGCCAGAACCAGCGACGACTCTGGCTGCGGTCTCTCGCGGAGCATCCAAGGATGGGATCAGCAGCCTTCCTCCGCCCGCCGCCAAGGCAGCGCTTCAGGGCTGACGCTTTGCTTTCCTTTCCACTGCCGCGTTTGCAGGGACTGACGAAAAAGCGCGCGCCAAAACGGCCACCGGAGTGCAGATCGTTGGCAAGGAGGACTGCAAAGGAGTGGGGAGTTTTGGCGGGCTGGGGGGGTCCAGGAGGAAAAGGCGACGCTCTCCTGGGAAGGAATTGCTGGGCGCGCTGGAGAAAGAATCCATTGGGCGTTCGTTCTCCCCAGCTTCTCTTTCATGCCTAGAACTCTTCATATTTGCTCTGTTCCTACCGCCTTAGTAACTTTGCCCTTATTTTGGACGCCTGAACGCTGTTTCTAAACGCTCAACTTACATCACCCAGTGAGCCGGAGTGCTAGAAATGCGGGAATTGAAGGAAATTTTCATTTTCAGGGCAGAATTCTTATTTGAGGGGACAATTCCCTCAATTCCCCCCATGCTACGTCCCTGAGGGGATTTAATTGCACAAGGGAGCGGGAAACGAACGAGCCCCATCTGCCTCCTGGACGGGCACTGTTGCCAAGTTATTGGGGCTGGGAGTTCCGCAAGAGATACAGGAGAAAGAGGAAAAGGAACTTTTGCAGGAGCCTTTGCCTGAGGGAAACCACAAGGGGAGCCTTGGGCCTCTGCGGACGGCTCTCTCACCGCGAGGAGGGAAGGGCGGGAAAAGGGCACTCTAAGGGGGCCTGCGGGAGAGGCCGGGGCCTCCGAGCGAAGAGATGTTCCAGAGTTTAGTTTCCCGGCGGGTGCGGGGCCTGCTGGTAGCCAGAAATGTTGCCCTGAGGCTAAGCGGGAGAGGGCACATGCCAGAGAAATCAGAACAATCCTTGTTTGGGCAGTTGAGATGGCAGCACAACGAGAGGACCTGAACGACTGGAAGCCCCTCCTGAGGCTGGCTACTTCCTGGAAGGTAAACTGGCATCTATTGCAGCGCCAGCGCAGACCAAAGAGGCCCAGGGCGACTCTTTCCCTGGAATGGTTTTTCTAGCTCTTGTTGTTTTTACTTTAATACTGAAATTTACTGGTGCTGGTTTAATTTCTCTACTATACAAAAGTCAAAGTTTGTCTGTTTGTCTGCCGCAGGCAGGTGAAGACCTCATACGATTGGCTGTGTGAGACGAGAAGACCTCATATGATTGGCTGGCTGTGAAGTTTCTATGGAATCCTGGGGTTGGCAGTTTAGGGAGGGGCCTTTAGAATTCTCAGCCAGAGAGCTCTTGGGCCTGGCCAGTTGCTGTGGAGATGAGGCCTAGCAGCAAGAAGAAGCGCAGTGTATTCCCTCAGAAACCAAGCCTCTGTTATGTTAATAACTCGGAATACAGATTGGATTGCAGAATATGAGGATAAGTTACAGGTACTGGAATAGGCTGGTTGCTGTGGAGATGAGGCCTGGCAGCACGGAGGAGGACAGCGTATACTCCCAAGATCCCAACATCTGTATATTGACAACTCTGAATACAGATTGGATTGGGGAATATGGGGATAAGTTACAGGTACTGGAATAGGCTGGTTGCTATGGAGATGAGGCCTAGCAGCAAGGAGGAGGACAGTCTGTTCCCTCAGGAACCCAAACTGTATGTAAATAACCCTGAATACAGATTGCATTGGGAAACAGGGGGAAAAGTTACGGGTATTGGAGAAGAAAGTTTGGTAAGTTCTTAAGAGGAAAATAAAATCCCAGGCAACACCAGGTAAATATGCTAGTTCCTTTATAATATTAGATGTGTTGGTTCAACTTTTGCTTTAACTTGTAACAAGAACAACAGGATAGGATCATTCAAAGTAAAATATTAAAATATATTAGACATGGGAGTCACTTTTTATATGTGCTGGCAAAAATTAATAAAGGAAGTCCAGTTATGAACATTATATACATGATTTTCCTTCTTTCACTCTCAGATAGTTGGCATGAGAGGCAATATTCACACAATTTGCTTTCAGTTTCAGCCAAGTAGCCAACTGCTAGTCCCAACCAAAGGAGATCCACTGAATCAACTAACGAGTGATAAATCACCAATCTATAAATACTGGGGATTCAATGGATCTACTCTCATTTTGACTAGGAATTTGATTTAGGCTAATATGCTTCATTGTGTAATACAATATCTAAGAATTACAGTTATGAACCAGAAAACTTCGTGTTGAAATACCTGCTCACATGAACTCAGATGAATACAAAAGGCAGATATATTCTCTTTTGGCCTCAAACTGCTCCTTCTCCCAATATGTGGTTAAATCATACAGATCTATCATACAGGAAGAATTAGGGGAAAAAATACACCATGCAAAGACTTTTGAACAGCCTATTACATAAACGTATATACAGTCAGCTCTCCTCATTTGCTAGGGTTAGGGGCACAGGACCCCTGCAAAAGTGGAAAAAATGCAAATTTCAAAATGTGTGTCAGCATTTGTAGGAAAGGAGCTGAGGCATAGTGGGGGGAATGGGTACCCAACATCCAAACCAGGTCAGGGAAAGGGGATGGGTGGCCCTGTACTTCCTCTCTCACCCATCTCCTTCCTTGGGTGTGGGGGGGGCATTGAGAGAGGGTTCGTGGTGCTGAGAAATTGGGCTGTGATCCATCCTTAGCTGGTCAGGCAGCAGAGGACTGGGGGCAGAATTTTAAAGGGCTGTGTAGCCTGATAGGAGCTCCCAAAAGGGAAGATTGCCCTGGAAAAGAAGTGCATGAGGTAGAGGGCAGGTGTTGGAGAAATTCACAAATAATCAAACGTGGAGGGCCAACTATATAGGTATTAATAATATTTCTACTGTTAACATATGTAACTTCAGTTACTACCATGATCATCCAAAATCTCTTTGCTCCTAAGCAAGTTTAGCAAAGATGGAAAGTTATGCTTCCTTTCCTTTTTAACACTTCTACTGTAACATTAAGAACTGTGATCTGATGTGATATGTAAAAGTGCAATATATCAGCTTGGTATTAGCTTAAAGCAATTCCCTTTTAAATTAGCACATAAATTATCTGCTTCTGTTGCTCACCCAGTGGAAGTAAGAAAGCAATAAATAAATCTACCCTGTAGCAGCAGAAATGTCTTTCAGGATCTCCAAAAGAACTGAGAAACAGCTAGTGTAATTCCTAGTGCAACAGTCTCAAAAACAGAGATCTTAGAGGGCTTAGGTGTGCAGTCCAAGCTGTAGGCACGCTAAGAAATGAATTGAAAAATCTACAGATATCATAGGATTTCATCATATAATGTCCAATTCTACTCTTCACTCATCTTGCAAACTGTTGTAGTCAACCAGCACTGATATATTTCCAATAGTAAATCACTACATGAATGATATTGCAGTAACACACTCCATAATAAATATTACATCTATGTGCCAACCACAATATGTAGATTAGTTCTTAGTCTGTGCTGCTTCCTGACTTCCAAATTGTTCAAAGTACACTGTTGGGTTTTTTTCCCGCATGTAAGCAAATATATGTAGATCACATGTAGTGTCAATATATATATCTTTCTTCTATAAATAGGTTAGGTTAATCCATATATAGGTCGGGAAGTTGACACTTGAATTCCAACAAGTTCATGGAACTGCTGATGTACTATACAGGGTCATGTGAAAAATCACTCCATCAAGCTTTTGTAAAAGTGCATATACCCAAATTTGCATTTGTACATCCCACAGTGAACACAGAATTGATGGAAACAATGTACAGTAAAAAAATGTGTACATTGTACATTACATCAAATGTGATGGACTTGAAAAGTGTTCAATTAAAAAAAAGAAGGTCCAATAACATCTGCATGTTTGACAATTGCAAAGGGAAAAAACACTTTTCTAAAAGGTACAGTAAACATTCTTTAGTCAGTAGGGGGATGCATTCATTTAATTTGTCATTTGAGCAATGTGCAAAAAAATATAGTCAGATTTGTTTTGTTAAAAAAGAAGAAGTCCACAAGCAATTGGCACTGAATGAACAATGAGCTGGGGATGGGAGGGAATAGAGACAGACTTGACAGGCCTGCTCATCCCAAGGAGTAGACCCCCCAAAAGTACAACTTTTTAAAAAAAGGATAAACTCTCCAAAGATTCACAGTGAATTACTGGAAATTGGAAATTAGCTCAGAAATACTACACGCTCTGTGTGTGTGTGTGCGCGTGTGTGTGCATGCGCGTGCATATATTATAAACTTGAAGAGACAGTGAAGTTGGCATGTTGGAAAATAAGCTTAAATATAAAAAAGCTTACATAGCTCTTAGGAACCACAGGATAATAATCTCCTGTCACATTCAGGTGTGACATGAGTTTTTTGTTGTTTTGTTTTTTGTTCCAGAAAACTAAATCAGCCAATATGCTGGAATCCCAGGTAAAACTGCCATCAAATACATATTATAATATTAATAGAAGAGAAGAAGAAGTGGGTTAGATCTATTATTTGACAATGGGAGCCTATTACTATTCTGTCTACTAAGGACTATTAATCACTGTGAAATGCTTGGGTAGTCTGTGACCAGTACGGGTCCCCGGCTGCCGGTATTCTAAAGAGGGGCATAGCAGCCAGCACTGTCGATCTACTTCTACTTCTGACTGTTCCTCTGTCCAAGTTTCTCGATCAGAGCATTGCCACGGGTTACCATGGCAATGCTCCATGTAACTCATGAGAGTTGGACAGAGGAGTTGTCAGAAGTAGAAGTTGATCACGAATGCTGGCTGTTGGACCCCTTTTCAGAATACCGGCAGCCAGGGGTCCACAATTTGACGATCGGGCTCACCAGGTACAGAGAGGGGCAGGGGGCCAGAAAGAGGCGCAGGGGAGTGGGAAGCAGAAAGAGGCACAGAGAGGATCTGGGGAGCAGAAAGTGTCACACTTTGGATACACTGACCAATTCTATGTCACTTTACAGAGTTATAGGGACCATAAACTATGATCAAATAGCTGCAAAATAGCCAAGAATGTACAGGGCCTGGCAACATCGCCCTATCAACTTCATATGCCACAGATTGCACATTAGATCAAAGCACAATTATTTGTTTTGTCTGTCTCAATTGGGACCAAAAGGTTAAACAAAGTTAATGTAATAAAGAGTGCTTGGTAATATTTGTATGACCATTAAAAAAAACCTTTCTGTTTCAAAACTCATTTTTCAATAAACTGTAAAATAGTTGTACACTTGAATATCTGCTTGCCATTATTTTTCCTAGACTTCTAGTTTTAGAGGTGGTTACTACTAAAACCACTAATAATCGAATGCGGAGGCAATTATTTAATATGATAAAAGAGTAGATACATTTATATAGTCTTATAGATACAACCGGCCCTTTGAGGGCAACCAAAATGCTGATGCGGCCCAAGAGGAAATTGAGTTTGACACCCCTGCTTTAAGGCCTATCGGATACTTGACATGGAATTCTCATAAAACAACCGAAATAAAAATAAAACCCAAAGAGGAAAAAAAAATAGTTGCCTGGTAGGTTAAAGGATAGCTATAAGGACAAAGATTACTTGAAAATAAGGAAGACGGAGCATTTGCAAGCCAACTAACTGGTGGACCAAAAACAAAGGTTACAAGTGTAGTAGCAGTCATTACACTGGTACAGGTCAGGAGATCACATTTCCAAAGCCAAGAAACAGCAGCTGGCTTCTGGCCTGCATTTCTCAGATGAAGCATGAATGCAGTCTATGAGATTCATCACAGCCAATGACTAGAGATTTATCACAGGCAGTGGAAAGCTAAAAGACAAGGAACAAAGCGGAGCCAACTCTTTCTATTCCTCAGAAGACATCAAAGGCAAGCACACAGATGGGATTTCTTTACATACTGAAATCACCGTACAACCAACACATAAAAAATGCATTGAATATAGGAAAATTTCACATAATAGGACAGATTGCAACAGACTTACAGTAAAACATCAGCATAAAACAACAAGCAAGGTTTCCTGATGAGACTGAAGAATGAAAAAAAACTAAAAGATGGTATTAATTTTTGCACAGATCAGGAATTAAATTCACAGACCACTAAAGTTTTAGAGTGGAAAACAACACTGATTAGGTTATCTCACACAGGTATTTTTTTCATAGATGTTAGAAAGAGCCCTGTGTGACTTGGAAGGTTTGTCTGGCCTGCCTTGTCTATAAATGTTGTTTTTAGGCTGCAGTCCTAACCCTGCTTACCTTAGAGTAAGTCCCATGGCGATCAGACTAGAAATGTGTAGGATTTTGTTGTGAATTTACTTCAGACTTGGCTAGAAATCACTAAAACCACAACAGCAAAAACGGGAGGAGGAGGAAGAACAACAACAAAAAGAACCACCTAATTCCCAGTGATAGCTACCGCTAAATAGCTACCTAGTTTCAGTCTGCTTCTCTGTTCCACCCTCCAGTCAGCAGAACCTTCATCATTGCATTGAATGTTTGTTCTGTGGCTACAGCTGACTCAGGGTTTTCTCTGAAAACTCTCAGAGAGTTATGAGTGCCCATAAGAGGTTCCAGTTGCAGGCAATGAAATCCGTAACTTCATCCAAGTTGTGGCTGGTAGCTTCTGTGTCACTGGGACAGTGAATCTACTTTTAGTTTAAGTTTCAAAGGATTGAAAATCAAAAACAAATTCTAATTATCCCCCTTCAAATTCAGCACCAGGGATGGCTCCCTTAAAGTACAGACTGGCACTCGCTGTGGATTCACCATCAAAGGACCAACTGGCCACTACTGACCCTACCTGCTTTTTTTTTTTTTCAAAGAAGCCCTCAGAGTGAAGCATTTGCACCAGAAGATTTGTGGGGCAAAAAGTTGAAAAAGCTGATCTTCCATTATCACTGACCTCCAGCACCTTTCCCTAATAGGTTTCCAGATTCCTCTCCTGCTCATTGCTTCTTCAGTGCAAATGGCCTCCCCACCCCCAACTGCTTTACTATATAGAAGCAGCTGCTGGAATTGCATTACATGTGAATTTGTATAATATAGAGTCTAGTCAGGACCACACTGACATTACAGCAGAATCACTGCATTGAAAGGAAAAAACACACATGTACAAAGATACACTGAGCCTTTACAAAAGATTATAAAGGAATTCAGAATATTCATTAACAGCAGGAACATTTAATTTGCATTATTTTTTATTTCCTGTTCTAAGCTGTTTTGAGTTTTTTGTGAGAAAATATGAGTTACAATGCTCTAAACAAAAATAGTAACAATCATGCACATGGTAGGATAGTATAATTTGGCTTCGAATATGACTTAGATTTAAACCCTCCTACTGCCTTGCTTGCTACCGGCCTTTTTCATGTGCAATTTTTTCATACGCTGTCTCATTATCTTTCCCCATTATGATCACTATGCTGTGACTGCATTTCTGCAACATCCTAGTCTTTGGCTTTCTACCAAAATCAATCAGAGTAATAATCAAGCCCTCACAAAGCCCTTGGGCTGACACAACTGAGGCAAAGTAGTTTTATGAGAAGAAAGATCATGTGATCAGTGAAGCACATCCAGTCACTTTGATTTCTCCACGCTCAGGAGCTAGGTTCCTCAGGTTATAAGACTGCCAGGGCTGGTCCAAGGTTTTCACCTCACTTAGGTGAATAAATCTGGTTTTTTTCTCATCTGTGTTATAATATGCATAAGAGAATATTTACAGGCTGCAGTTCTATACAAATTTTCTCAAGGTCAGACTCCATAGAACTTGGTTGACTTTCTAATAAATACACAAGCACAAATCAAGAGTTTACAGGAATAATATTTTTCTATTTTCATCATTGATGGCGGTCACTTTTCCTCCTCCCACTTCACACTGCATAGTTACCCTGGGCAGCTAGTAGAGACCCAGAGGCGTCTCAGTCATGTCTTCTGAAGTGCAGGCGCTTCACTCAGCTGATGAAGTGTTAAGCTTCTGTGCACCAGCAACATTCTCTACCTTAGATATTAACACTTTGGAAAGCCTTTGGAAATCTGATATCCCATGTGACTGCCTACTTTTCTCTGGTTGGACCAACCTGAATAATACCACCCTCTGTGAATTCAACAGGCTTTTGCTTTCTACTGGATAGAAAATTCTTGAAATAAATTGAATAGACTGATCTGGATTCTTCCTCCGATATTTAAGACCTGTCATATTCAGTAGGCACAATCAAATGTTCACTGGAATAAATTAGTTAACGAGAAGGCTAATTATGACTTTTCATCATCCAGCTTCTTTGATTTAGGCCATTTCTGCACTGGCCTGTTATAGCACTATGATTTCACTTTCAACATCCTATGGAATCCTGGGGTTTGCAGTTTTGGGAGGGGCCACCTGGCCTTCCCGAAACTGCAAACCCTGGATTCCATAAGGATATTGAAAGTGGAATCATAGCGCTACAATAGGCCAGTCCAGAAATAGCCTTAGAGACAGTATATACCATAATCAACAAAGAGGACTTTTTATTTACTTTGCATTTTATGAGAATCAGCTAGTTACCCTTAGAAAAGCTTTCAAGCCATCTAATTTATGCACTTTAAGAACGACAGAAGGTGATTTTGACAGAATGACAGAAGGTAATTTTCTAAGCCTGACAGTTAATTCATTTATTCCATTTGTTATAATAATACCGAATGGTAGCTGGGACATCTAAGGCCTCCTGAAAATAACCAGGAAGCTTTAAAAGGGAAGTCACTAATCAGGGGTTAAATCATGGACTGAATGCTGACTATCTGAGACCTGAAGTGTATTAGTTTTTTTTTTATCCAAGAGAATGTTAACATCTCCCATTTTGTTTTTAAATACATTGCCAAAATGCCATAAGGATAAAGGCAATGTCCAAAATCATTGATAATAAAGCCCAGGGAAATCGGGCACAATCAAGCTGCAAAGAAAGCAGCAGGGGCCTAGTAGTAGACATGCAGCCTTTCCACACTACACTGTTATAGTGCTATTATTCCACTTTCAACACCCTGTGGAATTCTGGGGTTGTAGTTTACTGAGGCCAAAGAGCTCTCTGGCTGAGAATTCTAAAGGCCCCTCCCTAACAGCTAACCCCAGGATTCCACAGGATGTTGAAGGTGAAATAATGGCATTATAACAGTGCAGTGCAAAAAGGCCCATGGTCTACTTACCACTGAGCTTTCTTCATATTACAGATATGCTGTTAGTCTAGGCCAGTTCAGTTCATTTTATGAATCATCATCATCATCATTATTTGTATCCTGCTTTTTGCCCAACATTGGGTCTCAAAGTAGCTTACATATTAAAACAGTATAATTTAAAAAGCACAGAGAATGCATATTAGAATAAACTAGAAAAATTTAAAACATCTTAAAAGAGATTAAAATATTAAAGAGATTAAAATTAAAATAGCATAGCACCCCCTAGCCCATTCTTTAAAAACTTTCTGTATTAAAATCCCTGCCTAAAGGAAAAAGTCTTGGCCTACCACCAGAAGGACAACAAGGAAGCAGCCATTCCGGCCTCCCTGGGTAGGGAGTTCTTGAGTCTACGAACAGCCACTGAGAAGGTCCTCTCTCACATCCCCACCAAACATGCCTGCAATGGTGGTAGGACTAAGAGAAGGCCCTCTCCTGATGATCTCAGAGCCCAAACTGGTTCATACAGGGAGACATGGTCTGTCAAGTAGCTTGGACCTGAGCCATATAGGGCTTTATAGGTCATAACTAACACTTTAAATTTTGCCCAGAAACAAATTGGTAGCTAGTGGAGCTGTTTCAACAGGGATGAGATATGGTCTCTGTAAGCTGCCCCAGGTAACATCTGGCTGCAGCTCTGTCAACTAGCTGAAATTTCTGAACACTCTTCAAAGGCAGCCCCAAGTAGAATGCATTACAATAGTCCAAATGGGATGCAACTGAGTCCATTTCCGCACTACACACTTATAGCGCAATTATTCCACTTTCAACATCCTATGGAATCCTGGGGTTTGCAGTTTAGGGAGGGGCGAGCCTCTGCAAACCCCAGGATTCCATAAGATGTTGAAAGTGGAATAATTGCGCTATAAGAGTGTAGTGAAGAAATGGCCTAAGGCATGTACCCCCATGGCCAAATACAATGGTCATCAAAGGGAAAAAAAAGTAAAGAAAGAAAATGTGACCGTAATATTATATAATGCTACATCCTGCTGCACAGCAATGAACAAAGCAGTTTTACATATTTAAGTTGTTTAAGTGCATAAAAGTCAACACATTTTGTTAAATCGAAATTATTTCTACCAACAAGGCTGCCAAGAAAAACAAGTAGTGACTAATGGAGAATATCTTTAACTTCTATTATTTGCCAGCCACAGATGTATCAATGCCTGTTTGCAGGAATTTCTGGATATATGCCATGGAGGTCAGAGTTTGAAACTGGAGAGACAGAAAAGTCTTTAGCGAGCAGAAGTTTAGGGGTGGGGAAAATGCAGCATGCATAGCCAGGGATTTTTTTTTTGGTGGGTCCTGAATCCCTTCAGGGGTTAAAAATAAATGCTCAAAAATGCCCCCAGGTGACTTCTAAAGGGGTTGGAGGACATTACCACCACATTTGGACTGCCTGGGGTCAAAACACAGTTTTGCAAAAGGCCTCAAAATCCCTTTTAAGGGACCAGGAACAACCAAAAATATGGTGAGAATGCCACAGTGTCCACTAGAAGGTGTTTGGGGCATGGAGGGGGAGGTAAAACTTTCATTTTTTTTTTTTGTAAGGAGTAAGTGCAGTGGAGGATGTACTCCCATCAACCCTCGGAGTCCTGGGAGGGTAGTGCCTAGACTTCCACAGTTGCCCAGCCCACTATGGGCACTTGTACAGAATGTGCCTGCATTTCTAAATTGGAACTGCTAAGAAAATAGTGCCTTAATTTGTATCCTTTACCGGTATCCTTTAATTTGTATCAACTGGCTTCTGGTTTGTTTCCTATCATCATTGTCTATAATTCTTGCTATAGCTTGGACTAACCCATTATTTGACATTATTATTTCAGTTCTTGTTACAATTACTTCCCAAAGTATTTGGTTGCTGTTCAAAAAAAAAAAAAAAGGCTTCTCTAGCAATCCTGTTAATCCCATCTGCTGCAGTTTTTAACTTCTACTAATGAAATAGTAATTCTGGCACATGGCTGTTAACATTTTAAAGCCCAAGCTGCACTCTCAGCATGTGAAAGTGCTTTGAGGTAAATCTGATAGTGTTCTCCAAAAATAATTTTGGGCTGCCACAATCTTTACTAAATCAGTTATGTTATATGATACTGTTCTATAAATGGTTTTCAAAATAATTTTCCCATCAATTTTCTGAACACATAAGGAACTATATTGCTTTCCCTACTGTTAGGTAAAATTGGGTGGTTTTTAAACAGAACTGTAGCTGTAAGGCCACCAAGTATTTAACCTGAGGATTTTTCTTTACCCATTAAGTTGAATCTCCAGCATCTGAATTCTTAATTTGGCCAATATTATCATCATCAGTCTTTCCCCTGCAGATGTAAAGTTGTTACCCACCTATCAAAGCTCTTATTTTGTATGCATTGTAGTTCAATATTAGCTTTTCTTTCTGACAAGAGGCTCCAAAATCCCTATGGGATTGTTCCATGTATTTGCATTGTGGAAATAAGCCCACATATAGACCTATCACTGGAATGAAAGCCTGCAATCTGTTACAACAGTTTGGAAATGCTAAGGGTCTTGGAGACAGAAATTTGTTGTTGTTGCGTGTCTTCAAAATATTTCTGATCTTTGGCAACCCTAAGGTGAACCTATCATGGAGTTTTCTTGGCAAATTTTGTTCAGAAGGGGTTTGCCTTTGCTTTCCTCTGACACTGACAGTGTGTGACTTGCACAACATCATCCAGTAGGTTTCAATGGCTGTGTGGTGATTCAAACCCTGGTCTCCAGAGTTGTAGTCCAGTGCTCAAACCACTATGCCACACTGTCTCAGAGATAGAAATACTGTACATAAAAAACAAAATGAAAAGGAGCCAAAAGAAGCCTAACCTGATGGTGGGACATTCTCCAAGTGCTGCCCATCCAAGCTCACTCTAAGATATCTAAGTAAATGTTACACATAAAGACTTTTTCGCATTCCACATATAGCTGCCATTCCTGGGAAAAATCAGTTTGTGGAGCGGAAGATTTCAAGATAAGAAACAGAGAAAGGAGGCACATTTTACTATTACTGAACCCACAGACCACTTTTCTATTTCCAGTCCCCTCCTCTGGCTGTCTTTTCCCACTCCCCAGTATATGAGATTCCAAAACTATTCTCCTTTGTAAAGAAGCAGTTGGGATTCTACAGGATACAGAGCAATAATGCAGTGGGGACAATCTGGAGATGGCAGGGAAAAGAATTCCTCAGTTTCCTTCCTTCTAACACATCACTGTGTTTTCTCTTACTTCCATATGTCATTAAAATTCACACTGAAAGATTATTAGATTATAAATAAATCAATTTAAAAAAAAATCTCAGTGGTTCTGGATTAATACACGAGCAGCTGTTAATTTAGCATGACAGATTCTGAAGTGTCCAGATTGTTAAGAAACATTTGTCCAGAACGCAGCAGAATTCACATGCAGAAAAAATGGGCATGGAATTCTTAGCTACCTTGATTCTTAGCTATTAAGTATGCAGGTATAGGCTGAGATCCCACACTGAGGAAACAGAGTCTATGTTTATTCTCATAGAATTACATGGCAGTTGAGCAATGCTGCTTCATTGCTGAACTGTTATGTTATGCAGCTAAATGCGCATTGTGAATAGATGCACACATGTGATGTGCCCCAATGCACAATGCACATCAATGTGTAACTGTGTACAATGTGCAATACATATCTTCATGCAATATGCGTCTATGTGCAATGGCACCACCTGCAGAACTCTGCATCCATCCCTAAGTTATCGCCAACAGGATGCCAGCATAGTCAACTGAAAGAAGACTAAGGCCATTTCCACACGGGGCGAGGGAATTGCCCCATGCCGCTACTCACCAGACTTCTTGGCTCCCCGGTCTGGTCTGCGCTGCTCCAGAGCAGTGTGTGCTCGTTGCTCCGCACTGCTCCGGGGACGAAAATGGCAGCTTCCGGTCTCAACCCACCACTGAAGCTCACCAGCCTAAAGCCCGCCCCCGGCAGATCGCAGGCTTGCACTGGTGCAAGCCTGCAAATCTGCACCAGAGAGCGGGCACAGAATGGCACGCTCTGTGCTTTTGCTGTTTTAAGCGGTCTTTCAAAAGCACGCTTGACGACCACTTGGGGTCATTCCGGAGCGGGCTGAGGTGCAGATCTACATTAAGTAGGTCCGACCCAGTCCTCTCCCAGGTGCAGACGTCCGCCCTGGAGGCCGCTCTGCCCCATTTCTATTAGCCCGTGCGGAAATGGCCTAAGCCTGCTCTTTACTAGGGTCAAAAAAAACCCATGATCCTAAAAATAAATAAATAATTTTAAAATCAATCTCCCTTGGAACAAATTCCTGACATATAATTCAATGTTTCAACAACAGAAAGATCCATATTTTCTAACAGACAATGGAGTGATGTGGTTTGTACCAAAATATATTTAATGTAAATGAGTATGCTAATTTTTGTTTCCAAAAGGAGTTGCAAAAATACATGTAGAACTGCCAATGCTACTTATTTGGCATCCGTCAGAGAACGTATTGCCGAAATGGGTATTTATTTTGATAGCTAGTGATTTAACATGGTAATACAACAGAAAAATTAAAGAAAACAAACTCTCCTGCAACTCACCTGCCCAGATGCATTTGGGACCAGCTCATTTCCATTCTGTACATCCCCATTTTCTGCAAAAAGAGTAACGTTGGGGCTAAAAACCATAAGGTCATTCTTTGCTCCAGCCTCCCCAGATGCAGTCGCCAGAATGTGGCTGTGGCGATTTGAGTATGACCAGCTGCCTACTTCACTGGCACAAACCAATGTGGCCGTGCCAGGGCCGTACACCATTCCTTCCTTTGACTGACACGGGCAGCGCAGGGCTATGTACACTATGATCGCCAGCAGGAACAAGCTGGACACTGAGCAGATAGCAATGATCAGGTAGATATTGGAATTGTTCACTGAGGCCCCTGGACTCACTCCCAGCCTGGGAAGGCTGGTATCAGTGTGAGGAGCATGGCCACTTGCTATCAGTGATATACTGAATGTGGCTGTGACTGACAGTGCGGGCTTACCGTGGTCCTTTACAAGCACCAGAATATTCTGACTGCTACTGCCCTCTGTCTCATCCAGAGTTCGTGTGGTACTGATCTCTCCGCTGTACAGCCCAATCCTCCAGGGGCCATTTGTAGCCTCATGAAGCTCATAACGCAGCCATGCATTGTAGCCCGAGTCAGCATCTAAGGCACGGATCTTGCCCACCACATGCCCAACTGTTATGGGGACCACCAGAATGGCGAGGGCCTCCACTGGCCCAGAGACTGCAGGTGAATTGTCATTCTCATCCACCACAAAGACTTGAACTGTCACATTGCCACACAAAGAAGGCATCCCAGCATCCTTGGCTCTCACCTGGAACTCCAGGAGCTTCAACTCCTCATAGTCCAAAGGTTGCAAGGCATAAAGCTTCCCACTCTCTGAATGCACTGAGATGTAGCTTGAGAGAGGCCAGAGCGTATCATCTATCCAATAGCTGATCAGGGCATTTTCAGCCACATCTGGGTCTGAGGCAGACACTGTGAAGATGTGAGCACCAGGTGGGTTGTTCTCGTTTACAAAGACTGTGTAGGAGGCCTGCATGAATGTGGGTGCATTGTCATTTATGTCACTGATGGGCACAACCAGGCTGCTGCTGGTTGAAAGTGATGGGTCCCCTTGGTCTTGTGCCATCACTACCAGGCGATACTCAGCTACCTGCTCTCGATCCAGGGTTTCAGACAGCACCAGAGAATAGTAGTTCTTAAAGTTGGACAACAGCTTGAAGGGGAGCCCAAGTGGCCACAGGGTGCAATTTACTTTCCCATTGGCACCAAAGTCTCTGTCAGAAATGCTGAGCAGGGCCACCACTGTTCCCGCTGGGGAGTTCTCTGGCACTGGCACTGACAACGATGAGACAGCTATCTCTGGAGCATTATCATTGACATCCAGAACCTCAATCAGAACTTTGCAGTGCCCTTTCATTGGGGCTGCACCTTTGTCTGTTGCTTCTACTCCAATCTCACCTAACCTAAAACTCTCAAAGTCAATTTCTCCATTTAATCTGATTTGTCCATTGCTTGGATCTAAATTAATCAATGCTCCTAAACTGTGTGGATTAACACTTCGAATTGAATATGTAATTTCTTTGTTCATTCCCTCATCAAGATCTGTTGCATTCAGACTGATAAGTAATGTTCCTTTTTTTGCATTTTCCAAAAGTTTTACTTGATACACAGATTGATTAAAAAATGGTGTATTATCATTTATGTCCAGCACATTGATAATCAGCTGAGCAGAACCAGTTTGCTCTGGTTTGCCTGCATCAGTGGCTGTAAGCAACAAATGGTAGACATGGATTACCTCTCTATCAAGAGGTTTCTTTAAGACAAGAGCTAAAGACTCACCATGCTTCTCATTGTTCTGAACATCCAAAGTAAAATACTCATTTGGACTGATTCTGTAAGTGATTCGAGAGTTTGAACCAATATCATCATCAGAGGCTCCCTCTAGTGGAAAAGATGAGTCCAGAAGTATAGATTCAGAAATCATCAGGATTTGCTCAGCTGCTGGGAATATAGGAGCGTTGTCGTTGATATCCTTGATCTCTACTTCCACATGAAAGACTCTCAAGGGTTTGTCCAGGATCACCTCCAGATGAACTATGCATACAGGGATTTTGGTGCACAGCTCCTCCCGGTCTATCCGTGAATTAACAAATAAAATCCCATTCTGCACATTTACCTCAAAATAATCTCCATGGCCTTGGGACATCATCCGGAACATCCGAGGCATGAGTTCATCCACCTCCAGGCCCAGGTCTTGGGCAATGCGGCCCACAAAGGTGCCATGTTGGGATTCCTCAGGAACAGAATAATGGAGCTGCCCATTCCCCATCTCCCAGGCTCTGTGGAACAGAATCAGCTGCAGCATCCAGCTCTTCACCAAGGGGCGTTGATGCAAAACAGCCATAGTTAATGGTAAGTCTTGTTCCTCTTTTCAAAAAAGAAAATAAAATCCACTCCTCAGCGTCAGAAATAAACAGTAGAAAACAGCCAATTATTACATGGTAATATCCATGCCATCTTCCTAGGCTTCTCACATAGTCGCATCTTCTTACTGTATTTCTGGGAGGGGCTTTGATCTTCGTCTGGAAAGAGCATTTTGATTTTAAGTAGGTAGCGACATCTTGTGACAATCAGTATAAATGCCATACAGACTTGATTTTTTTTCTACATTTTAGATTAATTTCATAATTGTATTTTGAAATTTATCTGGACCAAACTTCTATGCTTTTCTACTACATTTTGTGCCAAGTTAATTTGTTGATTTTAGGAAAAAAATACCAGCCTTTAATAAATCATTGCCCAGTAACAGATTAGACTGGATCCAGGCCTAGTCTACTTAGAGGAGATTTTTTAAAATCAATTGCACAAGTGGATCAATAGGTCTACTCTATCTAGGTTTTGATCTACCCCATCGGGTTCTATTTAACCAGATTCATGAAAAAATACTGTGGCTCCTGTAAGCTTTTGTATTGAGATAATTAATGTTAAAAGATTTTGATATTAGTATTGCAAGGACATACTGCTTATTACAATAGAATTTTAAACCTTGTCAGCTGCTGATACCTGTTCCTTCACCATTTAGTTTCAAGGGACCAAACAGTCATTACTTCTGGTCTCCAGCCCAAAAAGCAACCAGACCATAGCATAAAGTTCATCAGATATCTCCTTCACCTCACCAACTTGGACAGTAAAGACAGAGGTTACAGCTGTCTAAGAAGTGATGACTCATAAAATGTATCAAGACATGAGAACCGTCTTCCTGAATCAGACCACTGACTGATCTGTCTCCAAGCTGCCACTGGAAAGCTCATAAGTGAAAAATAAGTGTAATAGCAGCTTCTTCACTGTTGTCTACAGTCACTGGTATTCAGAAGCATGCTGCATCTGTTCTTGAATGCAGGATATAGCTATTGCAACTAGTAGACATTGATAACCTTATCCTCCGTGGATTTGTATGATCTAAGATGGTGGTCACCACTATATCTTGCAAGAGCAAATTCCACAGTTTGACTAGTAAGTAAAGTAAACTTCCTTTCCTCTATTTGGAATCTCCCAGCATTTTGCTCCTTTGGATGATCTAAGATTCTTCTGTGAAAGAGACAGAGAAGTAAATATTTCTCTATCCACTTTCTCCACAGCATAATTTTGCCTCCTTTCTTAATTTTTTTCCTAAACTAAGTAGTCTCAAATGTTGGAAATTTTCCTTATTGCTGTTCCAGGCACCCACTTGTTTTGTCAGCCATCATCTGCACCTATTCCAGGCTAAGATGGTCCAAATGGTAGTTTTGACCTCAGTCACCATTTTCATCCAATTGCACGTACTCACTCTCGTGTGTGCTCCTCCATGCCTGGCAGTGTCCTGCCATGATTTCTCCAAACAGGTATCTTCTTCTTACATTAGCTACATGAATCTAAAAGTGACCATTTTTGTTTGTGCTTTAAATGAGTTAACTAATGATGATGAATAAGAAATCTGATCCTGTTGGTTCTTCTGGATCTCTCTGTGACTTTCATAACAACAAAAACATGTAGAATGGGATTTGGAAGCAGTGTTTTTCTGTGATTCCGGTCACTGAAGTACCAGTACCAGGGGCATCCTATCTGATGGCTGCCTATGATGTCTCTCAGGGTTTCATTTTGTCTTTCATGCTGCTTAGCACGATATGAAACTTCTGAACGAGGTCATCTGGAGTTTGTTCAGGTGTCATTAATATACTGAAGACACCCAGCTCCGTATCTTCTTTCCATCTAAATCCAAGAAAGCCAAGTGTCTGATGCCATTAATTAACTGGATGAGGACAAACAAACTGAAGCTTAATCCAAGCAAAAGATCCATATCAGTTCTTCATCAGGAAGGGTGATTGGAGAAGACAGGCTCAGTCTATGTTGATGAAACTGCACTCATCTTGAAAACTCAGGTTCCCAGTATTCCTGGATTCAGTCCTAAACCTATTATTTTCAAGGGCCCGCTATCTTCTGATCCATAAGAAGAACATGTGGAACACTCATCTATTATGCAGTTAAAATTAATAACATTTGTTCATACTTCTATAGATGATATAGAGGTTTAGTTCATGGAACACTAGTCCAGTGATAACGGATCCTTTTCAATTCTTGGAGAGGGGAGATCTACCCTCTGTGTGCTAGACCTTTATCCCTCCTGGCTCATAAATACAGCCTGGGAGAATGGTCAAGTGGTCAAAGGAATGGTGAATGCTTCTCTGCAGAAATACCGGGCTCCAGTATGCCTAAAAGAGGTCTACTAAGACCTTCATTTTTAAAAAGTCCTCCTGGAGTATACTGTATTGGACCCACTATTTCTGCTTGCTTTACCTGTAAAGCATTGTATATATAGGTAGCGCTACATAAATAAAAGATTGTAACAATAACAACAGTGACAATATTCCATTCTTAAGAAATATTTTAGAACAGATTATCGAGATCTATTCAATTTGACATAGACCTGTTTATTGGATGGAGACAGCTTTGGTTGCCTTGGTAGAAGAACTACACCAGGAGATGGAAAAGGAGAGTGTGTCCATATTAGTTCTGCTGGACTTCTCACCAGATTTTGATACTATCAAATCATGGTATTCTTTTGTGCCACTCCTCTGACAGAGGACTGTAATACAGTGGCTCCAGTACTTAGTGGAGGGGCAAGTTTGGAAGATGGTGTGAGAGGACTCAGGCTTCTGTCTTCTTCTCTATCCCATTTAACATATACAGTGGCCCCTCCCTCAACTGCAAACCCCAGGATTCCATAGGATGTTGAAAGTGGAATCATAGCGCTATAACAGTCTCGTGTGGAAATGGCCCTAGTCCAACTCTCAAACCACACTACACACACTGGTTTTCTCAGATGATCCCCGCCTTAGTTATATACTGTTTAGACAACAGTAATACACAACATTACAAGGGACTGCCTTTGAAAACTGTTCTGAAAACTTCATCTGTCCCATAGAGCTAAGACCAGACTGTTGTCTGGTGACAGTTAAAGGAAGTACACAATTCCCATGTTCCAACAGCTTCACGGTCTGTTTCTGGGCAGAAATCAAACAGCTAGTTACAGCCTGTAGAGCTTAATACAGGTTTGCTGAAGGGTTGGTTTCTGCAATAAGAGCCTGCTTAGACTTCAGGGGAGGCTCATCTCTCAGTCCTGCCACTTTCTGAGATGTGATTAGTGTAGACACGAGAGAAGGCTTCTTTGATAGCTGCTTCCTTTTTGTTTTCCTTCCACTAGCAGGTTCTGGCAGGCATTCTGGCAGGCTTTCAGCAATTGACCAGCTATTGAAGAAGAGACTTTTAACATATGCTGTGCTGTGCTTTTAGTTAGTTGATGCATTTTAAAAATTTCTTTTTAATTCAGTATATTATGAAGGCTGTAAATTATTTAGCTGGAACTTAACATGATAACACTTTATATATTTTTCTCTTGAACCTCAGGAGGTTTTTTGTTTTGTTTTTTGTATTTTATTGTATTTTTAGCTAAGGCCATTTCCACGCTAGCCTGTTATAGTTCTATTACTCCACTTTCAACATCCTGCAAACTGCAAACCCCAAGATTCTATAGGATGTTGAAAGTGGAATAATAGCAGTATAACAGGCTAGTACAGAAATGGCCTAAATCTGTTTTAATTTTTTTTTTTTTTTTGTCTTGGAACAGAGGTGGGATGAATAAAAGTAAGAAAGTAAAAAAATAAATAGATAAAGCTAGATGCTCAGGTTTTTGCAGTTACTATAAGCAATTTTGCACAATTAAAGTCAATGAACCACTGTGGCTCATTCCTGCAGGTTTCAGATCTTGCCACAATGATCCATAGTTGGAACAGAGACACTCCAGGTAGGTAGAAAAAGACAGGTGATAGAAGAGCTTGTGCTCCCCTTGGAAATGCAATGTAAAAATGTCATTGCTTAGATATTGTAGAAATTATGGTCATGCATATGTAAGTCTGTTACATAGTTTTTGGCAAGTAGTCTACTGGAAGGGGAGGAGAGCAAGTAGAAACTGAATGTGACCGGTGATTGGTTGGGAGTTTGAAATGGAGCCTTTGAAAGCTGATGTGCGATAGTAGAGAGAGTTCATTTGAGAGGGGGAATTGAGATTAACAGTTGGAATTAGAGAAGTGTAGAAGTTAAAGTAGAGAGCCAGTGTGTTGTAGCGGTTTGAGCATTGGACTATGAGCTGGAGCCCAGGGTTTGATTGCTTGTTCAACCATGGAAACACACTGGGTGACCTTGGGTGCCTCACACATTCTCAGCCCCAGAAAACTCTGTGATAGGTTTAAAGTTTACTGCTTTGATTAACTGGTGAGAGTGGAGTTATATTTGTTATACCTCACAAACCATCACAATGAAAAAAGTGCTCTTTTGAAACCATGTACTTCTGTATACTAAGTAACCATAACCATTTAACTCTCTACGAGTAAATTCTTGTTTACACACACACACACACACACGCACACACTCCTGACTGGCTGTGCTACTGATGGTTTAGATGTAAACATCCTTGTGTCTGTGGTGACAGTAATACATAAGGCATGAAGTTATATAGCAGCTACCCAGCTCGTGGCTATAGATTTTTAGGGAGAGAAGGTGGCAGGAAAGCTGAGGTACTCCTGAGTGAGGAGCCACAGACCCATAGAATTGAGGGGAAAAGGAGACCCAGGGCAGGAGGGGTATACTGGCTAAGCAAGTAGAAAGAATTAAAGAAACAGGTAAGGGTGTCTACCTGCCTGGTAGTATAGTAGAAGTACTTTTGCACAACTGCTAGTGACTTAACTTAGTCCATTCCTGGAGATGTCAGACATGGTTATGGTAATCCATAGTGGAAATGAAGGCACTCTGGATAGGTAGTTCTTACATTTGGAAATTAAAGATGTCAAGTATGTTATGTATGTAGCTTTGTGGTATTCCTGGATTCTGGACTTAGAGCCACTGAAGGCTGAAATGGCTTTGGTGGCACATCAAGCTGCAACCATTCCTGACCAAGAGTAGTCTGGGTTCCTAATTGTTTACTCTCTGATTTTACTTTATTGTTATTTTGAATAACTTGACATTATCTATACATTGTTAAAAATCACAGTTTATTTCACATTATGTTAAACCATGCTCCTAATGCGTCATTTACTAAAAGAAAAAAAATATTACCTACCTGAACTGTGGAAAATAAGAAAATAATCAATTTTAATCAAAACCACTGGACCTTAATCACAATAGATTCTGTCTTCCCATTCACCGAATGATACTTGACGGAAGTGTCCTTTCTTGCATTAACCCAGTTCATCAAAGATATAAGGAACATATATCCTAACCAGAGCTTGGAAGTACTGAGAATGAAAATGCCATGTCACACATATTAGCCCTGCCAGCCCAGTTCTTTCAGCAGATATAATCATAAACTATTTAATATTTGGCAAGTTATTCTTCTGGTTTCTTAAAAGCACCAACTTATTGATCAGACTATTTCCATTGGACAATGATCTGACATATTCTCAAAAGCCAGTTACTGACACAAACCCAATCTTTAATATGTGTGTGTGTGTGTGTGTAGGACATCATTATTTTAAAGATCAATATAGCTATTATAATCTACCTTTATCTAACTCTCTCATTTTCTTGGTCTTTTTTAAAAAACAAAAGCAAAAACAATGCACAACTTACTGAAAACAGAAATTGCAACAGTCCTATTAACTTTCAGTTAAAAAGACCCATATTCAGTTTTAAACATAATTATGCACCAGTTGTCCAGATATTTTAACAGAGCAAGATAATGTGTTTCTATGATATGCCAATATAAATGTAAATTACCTACATTCTTTCCAGAAAAGTTAAACTTTCATTGACATGCCTGTGAAGATGACAATTAGAGAATCTAACTCAATCTAAATGAGAATCTAAATGATGCCACTGGCCTACAGTGGCTATTCCTCCACATTGTAGATAATTCATATGTTGCTGTTGCTATATACCTTTAAGTCAACTCCATCTTATAGTGATCCTATCATAGGGTTTTCTTGACAAAGTTCATTCAGAGAAGGTTTGCCATTGCTGAGAGAGTATGACATGCTCAAAGTCAGCTACTATGTTTCTGTGGCTGAGCAGGGATCCCAACCCTAGTCTCCCAGAGTCCTACTCTAACACTCAAAACAACATCACCATGTTTCAACAATATTCAAACTCAAGGTCTGCCAAAGATCATTAAATGTAATTTTAAAAAAGAAAGAAAGAATAGAACAGGTAACCAAATAATCTCATACATGCCAAAACAGACATAACTTACCGCCCATGGTGCATTGGAAGCCGGCTCCTTCACAATTCCCACCTCCCCACTGTCCACACTGGCAGGAATGTTAGGGCTGAAAACCATGAGGTCACTTTTGGCACCAGCCTCTCCACTCACTCCTGCTAATATGTGGCTGTGGCGATTTGAATATGACCAGCTGCCCACCTCACTGGCACAGACCAGTGTTGCTGTGCCCGGTCCATATACCATTGCCTCCTTTGCCTGGGAGTGGCATCTCAAGGCCACATACAAAACAACAGCCAGAAGGAACAAGCTAGAGACAGAGCAGATGGCAATTATCAGGTATACATTGACTGTGTCCACCAGAGGCTTTGAGTTCTCACCTGCCTTAGAAAGACGGGTGTCAGTCTTAATACTCTGGGCATTTGCCACAAGAGAAACACTCAGTGTGGCTGTGGCTGAGAGTTGGGGCTTACCATGGTCCTTCACCACAACCAGCAGTTGCTGGCTGTTGATGCCATCTGTATCATCCAGAGCGCGTGTGGTACTGATCTCTCCGCTGTAGAGTCCCACCCGCCAACGACCATTCCTTGCTTCATGTAGCTCGTAATGTAGCCATGCATTGTACCCTGAATCAGCATCCATGGCATGAATCTTGCCCACAACATATCCGGCAGCCACAGGGACCACCAGAAATATAGGTGTCTCCTCTAGCCCAGACACCACGGGTGCATTGTCATTCTCATCCACTACAAACACTTGAATTGTCACATTGCCACACAAAGAGGGCAGCCCAGCATCCTTGGCACTCACTTGGAATTCCAACAGCTTCAGCTCCTCATAGTCCAAAGGCTGCAAAGCATAGAGCTTCCCACTTTCTGAGTGCACTGAGATGTAGCTTGAAAGAGCCCCAACCTTCTCATCTATCCAATAGCTCACCAGAGCATTCTCAGCCATATCTGGATCTGAAGCAGATACTGTGAAGATGTGGGCACCAGGTGGGTTGTTCTCTCTTACAAAGACTGTGTAGGAAGGTTGGAGGAAAGTAGGCGTATTGTCATTCACATCACTTACTGGCACCATGACGACGCTGGTGGCTGACAGAGAGGGCATCCCTTGGTCTTGTGCTGTCACCACCAACCTATATGCAGCCACTTGTTCTCGATCCAATGATTCAGCCAGAACCAAGGAGTAATAATTCTTGACACTGGACAGTAGTTTGAAAGGGATGTGAGGAGGCCACAGGGAACTGTTGACTTGTCCATTGACACCAGTATCCCTGTCTGAGATGCTGATGAGGGCCACCACCATTCCCAACGGGGAATCCTCTGGAACTGGCGTCAACAAAGACATCACTTGAATCTCAGGCATATTGTCATTTAGATCCAGAATCTCAATCAAAATTTTGCAGTGTCCTGATAATGGAGGATTCCCCTTGTCTTTTGCCTCAACTTGCATTTCATAAAAATTCTTGTCTTCAAAATCCAAATTTCCTTTCACATGGACCTCACCAGTTTTTTCATCAAGCATAAATTTTTCTTTACTGTTTAAAGGGGAAAAACTACTCAATATGTACGTAATTTCTTTATTGGTTCCTTCATCTAAATCAGTAGCATTTAGCTTCATAACTAATAACCCATTATCTGAGTTTTCTAATAACTGGACTTTATAAACTGACTGGTTAAACTGAGGAGCATTATCATTTGCATCTACCACTTTGACCATCAGTTGGAGTGTGCCTGTGAGCTGTGGCTGGCCTCTGTCAGTGGCTGTGAGTAACAAATGGTGAACAGCATGTTCTTCTCTATCAAGTGGCTTATTTAAAACAAGAAATAAAGAAGCACTGTGCTCATGATTTTCCATTACCTCTAGACTGAAATGTAGATTTGGACTAAGTTGGTAGTTTAGCAGACAGTTTGCTCCGGTGTCCTTATCAGAAGCTCCCTCTAGAGGAAAGCGTGAATGACGGATGCTAGACTCAGCAATAGTAAATACCTTGTCTGAAACAGGGAAAATGGGGGCATTGTCATTTATGTCAGCAATCTCCACTTCCACATAGAAAACCCTCAAGGGTTTGTCCACAAGCACTTCCAAGTGAATAATGCATATAACACTACCGGCACACAACTCCTCTCTGTCTATCCGAGAATTTACGAATAAAATCCCATTCTGCACATTTACCTCAAAATACTCTCCTTGTTCTTTGGACACCAGCCGGAACATCCGAGGAACCAGCTCATTCGCTTCCAGCCCCAGATCCTGGGCAATACGACCCACAAAGGTGCCATGCTGGGATTCCTCAGGCACAGAATAATGGAGCTGGCCGCTCCCCATTTCCCAGGCGGTGTGAAGGAGAATCAAATGCAGCAGCTGCCTCTCTGCAGAAGCTGACTTCACAGCAAACATGGCAAATTGAGTCACAAATCCAAGCACTCTCTTGTTTTGGGTTTTTGTTTGATGTTTGTTTTTATAAATCCCCTTTGTTAAAAGAGTGAAGAATAGAGCTCCAAAAACTCATCTGAACTGGCATTTCTGAAATCGGTTGAATCTCCTCCAGTGGTGTTGCATCTGTCTGGTGTCTCTATCGTGATCTGAGATGTTCTCAGTGAGGGAGGAGCTTTGGATTTTCAGACTTCCTTAAGTATTTCCTTAGGCAACAGTGACCCCTTCTGACTGAATTTTTATTTTAATCAGACATTTATAATAATCTTGTATATTTCATTTTATCCACATTTATTTTCAAGTTAAAAGTGTTTAGCTTCCATTTGTCTCTTTTGCTCATTTTTTAGTTTACTGTAATATTTTCTTTTAACCCAGATATTTTTATGGATTTTCTCTAATTAATTTTTCTATTTTCTTCACCCTGGTATGTTCCATCCTTGTTTTTTATTGTTTGTTCTTCATTGCCATATGCATTCCCAGAGACAGAGAGAGAGAGAGAGAGAATCCTAATACTTCTTTCTTCCTCAGAAAATACAGACATTCTTCACTATGTAACTTTCCCATTACTTATCACATTTTCTTTTCTTTTTTCTCCCTTCTCTTTTGGGTTGAAGTTAACTTCCAAGAATTTTAAGATGTTACTTCCTTTCCTATTCACAGTTCAGTTATTACTGGTAGTACACATAGAAACTATTGCTCATATGAAAGCAAATTGAACATGTGAATGCATGTTCTTCCTCTGTCATGCCCCCATCCTCCTTGTCAGCGTATGGAAGAGACTCAGACGATGCCTGAAGACCAGTCAAGCCCTCCTTCTGTTCAGCAGATCATTTTCAGGACAGGAGCAGGAGGTATAGAAAGAGGAAAGTCCCACACAGAAGGAAAGTCCCACATAAAGGTCATCTGGCCCAGCTGCTTCCCCTCAGATGAGGCAGCAACCAAAGTCTCAGGAAGAGCACATCTGAAGAATACTATCATTAAATATAGCTGGAGACCTGGGCACTGGCTGGACATTCTCTACCCATATACATAAGAATACCAGCTGTTTGTTGAAAGCAACACAGCTCCTGGCTCCCAGTGTGTTTGGTTTGATCTGGACTGATCTATGATGCCTAGATTGCTTCAAACCTTGGCTGCAGATAATCTCTGAAACTCTGGCATTGATCTACAGCTTTTGACCCTGGACCACCTGACATCTCTTTGCTCTCTTTCTTTTGCAAATGTTTCCTCCTGATAAAAATACTAGCTGTCATTTGGGAGCAGCTCATGGACTCTGACGAACTGACTGCCACTGTCCTTATAGTTAAAGTAAGAGATCCTCCTACCCTGATACAGGTTATTGTTGTGTGCCTTCAAATCATTTCTCAGTTATGGCAACCCTAAGGTGAACCTATCATGGGTTTTCTGTGGCTGAGAGTGTGTGATGTGTCCCAGATCACCCAATGGATTTCCATGGCTAAGCAGGGAACTGAGCCCCAGTCTTCAGGGTCAGGGTCCAATGCTCAGATCACTACACCATGATGGCCCCTTATACAGGGGATAAAGATGATTGAAGTTCATTAGCGACACCAGCCATTTGGTCAACTTGCCCAATATAATCTTCTCTTCAGGGTCTCCAACAGCAGAATTCTTTCCTATCATCTGCTCTAAGGAAATGCAGCAGCTGATCTTCATGTGTGGAAAGCATGTGCTCTTCAACTGAGCCATGGTCACTCCTCTAAGGTATTCTTTACTTAGCTCTGGAGTTTGACTTTCCCTGCCTTTTTGCATATTATTTGCGATTCCTTTTTATTATTCATAAGTCACAAATACTTTCTACTGTCATGGTTTCACATGTGAGAATGAATTGTGTGAAACCTTTACTCTCCAGGAAGGTTGCAAGAAAGAACGGTTGCTTCTTTGTTCTCTTTGTGGTGTCCGGTGCCTCTTTCTATGCCCTTTGTTGCTGAAAAAATTCTGAGAATTTCAGAATTGTGTGAAACATTGGAGTGTGACATGGCGCAACTCCTAACAGAGAGCTGCCACATAGTATGATAAACAAATACCAGTGTGAATGACTGAAATTAGAACACCTTCTCTCTTTTGTTATCGCATGGTTATATCTCTATATGTTGGTCAAAAGTTCACAAAGCGTCGGGGTTTTAATTTTGAAAGGTACATTACAAATTTGTTTTTGTTTTCAATATCTTAGTTTAATATTCAGTATTTGCCATATGCACTTTCTCTAATGCAAAATAAAACAAAAGTAAAAAGGTGGGGGGACAACAGTCTATGTACTCCCATTAACACACACAAAGAATTCTTACACACTTCACAGCACAATCCCATGTGTGTGTACTCAAAAGTAAGTCCAACTACATTCAGTTGGACTTAATCCCAGATAGGACTGCAGTCTTAGACTATTTATCTCATTGTGGCAGTCAGTTCCTCCAAAAGGTCCCAGCACAGATTGCCAACTGTTTCTGTCCTCTTCCAGTTTTCAAAGCACTTCTACTTTCTCTTTCCCAAAAAAGTAAGAAGTGGACATGATTCCTTTTTAGCACCAAGTAGAATAAAACTCTTGGATATGGGGATGGAGTGGAGGGCAATTGCTGCTTTCACCCAAATTCAGTACCATTCTCAGATAGAACACTCATCCAAGGCAAAACGGGCATCAAAATATCAACATGGCTTCATACTTTGTATTCACAATGAGCAGCATGAGGATAAAGAAAGCAGCAGGACCAGCAGCTTTATTTCTAGCCTGTGCTCCATGAATCACAGCCTTGTCTATAATATTCTGTACAACACATGTGGAAGAGCCAGACAGAGTGACGTCTAAACCAGACACAACCTAAAAGATCAGTGACTGAAGCAGGCACGGACTATACAATGTGTCAGCTTTCTTGGATACTGTACACTGCTGATAAATAAATAAAATTACAATGATGATGCCAGGCAAAGAAGTTTCACTGTTTCCCCAATATCATGTCACCAATTTAAATTCATCCCTCACCCCAAAGTAATTAGATATTATCTGTGGATGGACCAGGTCTGTCTTTTTTCTCTCACATGGCAAGCAACTGAAATCACTGCAGGAAGAGATAAAGCCTTGATACACAACCAACCACTAAAAAAATCTTTATAAAGATGTTGCAATATCCAGTCAGAGAACTCCTTTGTCTCATGTAGTTTGGCCCCGAAGAGGATACTTTCCCGGGGCAGGACAGTTGGATTTTACAGTCATGTTGCAGATAGAATTCATGCAGGCAAGTGGGAATTTTTCCCTACACACAAATTATATGTTTTCAAATCCCCTAAGAAAAATTTTAAAGGACTCTTACATTGGTCCTCACAAATATAATTTAAGATGGCATCAGACAATATATACAAAAGAGATGTATTTGCTAGTTATGCCTTATTGCAGCCCATATTCTTCTGCATTCTTCCCATGAGCCAAAACACACGCCCTGGTTTCCATGACTCAAGGAATTCCAGTCCCATCTATACGTGTGTGTGTGCGTGCGTGCGCGCACACGTGCACGCATACCTTCAAGTTGCCTGTAGACTTTGGGCAGCCCCATGAATTCCACAGCGTTTTCTTAGGCAAGAAATATTCAGAGATGGTTTTGCCTACTCCTTCCTCTGAAATACAGCGTACAGCACTTGGTGTTCATTAGTGGTCCCCATCCAAGTACTAAGCAGGGCTAACTCTGCATAGCTTCCAAGATCAGACATGAACTGGTGCCTTTAGGCTTTAATTCCATCTATAGGAAAGTAAGAAGTTAATCACTGTCTCTTCCCAGTTCCTCCCCAATTATCAAGAAATGAACTAAAGATTTTTAAAAGGAAAATGCTCTGGTTATTGGCCTTCCACTTCTTTGATACTGCAAGGGCATTTAAATGATTTCTTCAGTTTCAATAAATGTATTTAAATGAATTGCCTTATTTTATTTATTAAAAATCCAACCCAGTTTGTAGTACAAGGTGAAAATATTTCAGGTATGCAAACTTGTTATAATTGCTGCAACAACCCATTGAGAGCTTTAAATGTCATTAGCAGCCACCTGAATTCATACTAGAAACATCCTAACAGTCAGTGCAATATCTTTAATACCAATACCTTATGGTTTCAGCAGGATATCCAACATCCGTCTATTTGATGTGTACTTTACTAGATACAGCCTTCATGTCATATTCAAGGGCAACTCCACATGCATCACTTTACAGTAGTGTAACTGAGAACTTATCAGTGCATGATAAGTTAACTCTGTCTAGGAAAGACCACAGCTGGTCCCAGATACTGCATGCCACGGGTCTACCTGGGCCTCCAGTGACAGAGATGGATTTAGGAGTACTCTCAAGCTATGCCGCTGGTCGTTCAGAGGTAATGCCACTCCATCCAGCACATGATGTTTACTAAATTCCCTGACTTAGGAATCACCAGTTCCATAGAGTTTCCACATTACTGAGATTCAGTTCTGGTCTACAGGCTCTCAAGCAACCCGTTGTGTCACCCAGGCATTGGTCCAGCATTTGCACGGCTCCTACTGACGGTAGGTGACAAAGAGAATCTTGTGGCATTCCACAGCTTAATCACCATGGGGATGAACAGGAGTCCCCCAATGCCACTCTATGGAACTAACCCTTTAGAAAACCACTGTGTATTTAGGAACATCTGACAGCCAAAGAAATGGCATCTAAACTGCATTTCTATCTGTCTGTCCTCTATCAAATCTGTTAAGCAGATTAACGTAAGGCACAAGAAGGTGTTATTTTCATATAACTATGGAACTGGAGGGGACTTCAGACAATATCTAGTTCAACCCCCTGCCAGTGCAGGAATTCACAGCTAAAGCTTGCCTGAAGGGGGGGTCATCTAGTTCAACTAAACATTGGAAAGAACTTCTTGACTGTAAGAGCTGTTCAGCTGTGGAAGACTGGTGGACTCTCCTTCTTTGTTGTTATTGTTGCTGCTACTGTGTGCCTTCAACTCATTTCTGACTAATGGTGACCCTAAGGTAGTCTTGGCAAGATTCATTTGGGGGAGGTGGGATTGTCTTTGCCCCCTTTGAGGCTGAGAAGGTGTGATTTTCCTAAGGTCTTCTAGCTTCTGCTTAAAAAGATCCAAGGAAGGACAGTCTACCATTTTTTGTAGTAGTCCACTGCTGAACAGCTCTTCCAATTAAGAAGTACTTATTAAATTTTAGTTGGTATCTCATTTTTTGTAATTTGAATCCATTAGTTCAGATCCTATCCTCTGAAACAACAAAAAAGAAGCCAGCTTCCTTTTTATGCATTACAGCTCTTCAGTTGTATCTTACCATCTCTCAGCCTTCTCCTCTCCAGACTGAATACACAACATTCCCTTTTGAGCATGCCTGATCAGTTTGCTTCCATACCCTTCACCATTTTGGTTGTCCTTCTCTGGAAACATTCTTGCTGGTTGATATTATTCTTAAACGTTGGTGCCCAGAACTGGACACAATATTCCAGGTAAGTTCTGACCAAAGTAGAATAGAGTGGCCCTATTACTTCCTGTGATACAGAAATATTGCATTCAATTTCTTTTCTTTTTTCTGCACCATATCACACTGTTGACTTATGTTTAGTTTATAGTCTACGAAAAACGCCAGGGCCTTTCCACATGTACTTTTGTCAAGCCAGGAGCAGTGGCGGAGCTTGGAGTGTGTGGAGGGGGGGGGAGAGAGAGAGAGAGAGGGCGGGGCCACTATGCATGGGGGTGGGGCCACAGTGCGTGGGGGCAGGGTCGCAGTGTATGGGGGCATGGCCATGGTGCATGGTGGCAGGGCCATGTCATGCGGGGGAGTGCCTATGAGTCGGCACGCCCCAAAAACATTGCTGCCCGGGGCTAACTGCCTCCGTTGCCCCCCATCTCTACGTGACCAGCCAGGAGCCATTCAACCTTGCAACTGTTTCAGTGTTAAAACTTTCTGGGAGAATATATGTAAAATCTTTAAAAAAAACAATTCTCAGACCCCAAATGTTCCAACATCTTTACAATATAATAAATGACTATATTATGAAAAACTGGCAGAAATTGTTGCCATACTATGCTGCAAATCTAGGCTACCCTTACAAGGCTACAACTTTACCAAAAAAAAAATAATAAGTTGTGATTATTGAGTTTTGGTAAGTCTATAGTTGAACAAAGTAGACAAAATCCCTGAACAGTAAGTCCTATATCAGCAATGGCCCTTGGTGATCCTGAAGATTTCTATTTACTTTGGAAATTTTCACTAGTACCTGAGGAAGACACTAACAGTGCATATGCTAATAAAACCAGTTTCTTAGCTCTGTATCAAGGAATAGAATGGTCATGTTAAATTTAAAATGAAAACACTTCCCTGCTGAACCTAAATTAGTAACAAAGAAATATAAAGTTGGATGAATTAAATTTTAATGTGTTAGTTCCAGAATTCTTAGGGTAGCTCATGACTCACCTCTCTGGATGAATCAAGGAGCAGCTCCTTCCCACTCCTAACCTCCCCATTCTCTGCAAAGACAGGGATGTTGGGGCTGAAAACCATAAGGTCGCTCTTGGCACCAGCCTCTCCACTCACTCCTGCCAGGATGTGGCTGTGGCGATTTGAATATGACCAGCTGCCCACCTCACTGGCACAGACCAGTGTGGCTGTGCCCGGTCCGTACACCATTGCCTCTTTCGCCTGGCAATGGCATCGCAGGGCCACATAGATGACAATGGCCAGAATGAACAAGCTGGACACTGAACAGATGGCAATGATCAAGTACACATTGACTGTGTCCACCAGGGGTTTTGAGCTCTCACCTGTCTTAGAAAGATGAGCGTTAGTTTTAATGCCCAGAACATTTGCCACAAAGGATACACTCAGTGTGGCCGTGGCTGAGAGCTGGGGCTTTCCATGGTCCTTCACCACAACCAGAATAATCTGTGTGCTTTTGTCCTCTACATCATCCAAGGTTTGTGTTGTAGTGATCTCTCCACTGTTCAGTCCGACACGCCAAGGGCCAGTGGTTCCTTCAGGCAGTTCATATTGCAACCAAGCATTGTATCCTGAGTCAGCATCAACAGCACGAACCTTGGCTATCATCTGCCCAGACACCACAGGGACAGCCAGAAGAATGGAGTTGTCTTCTGTTGGTCCAGACACTGTAGGTGCATTGTCATTTTCATCCATGACAAATATCTGAATAGTTGCATTACCACACAAGGAAGGCAGTCCAGCATCCTTGGCACTCACTTGGAATTCCAAAAGCTTTAGCTCCTCATAATCCAAGGGCTGCAAAGCATAAAGATTCCCACTCTCTGAATGGACTGAAACATAGCTTGAGAGTGGCCAGAGCTTCTCATCTATCCAGTAGCTGATTAAGGCGTTCTCAGCCACATCTGGGTCTGAAGCAGACACTGTGAAGATGTGAGCACCAGGTGGGTTGTTCTCCTTCACAAAGACGGTGTAGGAGGACTGCATGAAAGTGGGTGCATTGTCATTTATGTCCCTGATAGGAATTAAGAAGCTGCTGCTAGCAGACAAGGTTGGAGAACCTTGGTCTTGAACTGTCACCACCAGCTTGTACTCAGCCACTTGTTCCCGATCCAGAGGCTCAGCAAGAATTAGTGAGTAGTAGTTTTTGAAGGTGGACTCCAGTTTAAATGGGATAGCAGGAGGCCAGAGGGAACAGCTCACTTGCCCATTGGCCTCAGAGTCCCTGTCTGAAACACTGATAAGGGCCACTACTATTCCTGGAGGAGAGTCTTCTGGCACTGGCACGGAGAGGGAGGTCACTGACACTTCAGGAATATTGTCATTCATGTCTAACACCTCAATAAGAACTCTACAGTGTCCAGACAAAGGAAAATTGCCTTTATCTTCTGCAACAATTTGGAGATCATATAAATTAGTGTCTTCAAAATCTATTTTTCCAATCACTCTGATTTCTCCTGTGTTGGAATTTATTTCAAATATCTTTGTGAATTGAGGAGGTACATTACTACTAAAAAAGTAGGAGAGTTTCCCATTAGTTCCTTCATCATGGTCAGTGGCATTCAGTTTAATAACTAGTGTCCCATTAGCTGCATTTTCTACCAACTTTAGCCTGTAAACTGACTGGTTAAACACAGGAGGGTTGTCATTGGCATCCAGGACCTTGATCACCAGCTGGACTGTGCCAGTGAGTTTTGGTTTGCCGCCATCAGTGGCTGTAAGTACTAAATGATGCACAGGGATATCTTCCCTGTCAACAGGAGTTTTAAGGATAAGTACTGGTGATTTACTGTGGTCCTCATCACTTCCTGAATCAAGAATGAAATAGTCATTTAGGCTAATCTGATAAGTTAGCAGAGAATTGGCACTGATATCTGAATCAGAGGCACCAGCTAATAAGAAACGAGAGCCTGGTAATGTTGATTCTGCAATGGCCAGATTTTGTTCACTTACTGAAAAAACAGGAGCATTGTCATTTATGTCTCTGATCTCGACCTCCACATGAAAGACCCTCAGAGGTTTATCAACAATCATCTCCAGGTGGATGGAACAATATACATTCTTGGAACACAGCTCCTCCCTGTCTATCCTGGAATTCACAAACAAGATCCCATTTTGCACATTTACCTCAAAGAAGTCTTTCTGTCCTTTTGACACCATCCGAAACATCCGAGGCACCAACTCACTCACCTCCAGCCCCAGGTCCTGGGCAATACGGCCCACAAAGGTGCCATGCTGGGATTCCTCCGGCACAGAATAATGGAGCTGGCCATTCCCCATCTCCCAGGCTGTGTGGAGAAGAATCAACTGCAGCAGCTGCTTCCCCACAGAATCATTCAGCCAGGCAACCATGGCACAGATAGACACAAAGCCCTCTTTTCTCCTCTTTTCTAAAATCCCTTTCCTTGAAGAATTGAAGATCAGGATCTCAGGGTCTCACCTGAATTGGTGCTGTATAGACTTAAGGGTCCTGCCATTCTCCGCTTGGTAATTGCTATTGTGAATCTATCAAGCAGGGTTTTCAGTCACTTTGAGGGAGGAGCTCTGGATTTTCATATTTCTCGTACAATTCCTTAGGCAACAGTGACCCCTTGTGACTGAATTTTGAAACAGTGAAGCAGATGTACAATTTGTTTTAATGTTTTTTTCTATTTTTTCCCCCATTTATCTATCTTTTTCCATCTATTTTGCCTTGTCTATCTGAATGCTTTTCACAAATTTACCTTAGATTCTTTTCCGAGTTGTCACATACATTTATGGCCACTTCAAACACCTTTTTTTAATAAAATCACCAAGTATTATTTATATACGTGACCTACATGTACTTCCTAATATACTCGATATTAATCTGGTACACTTACCGGAGAGACAGGTTTAGTTGTGGCTTTCTGTTGAATTTATATTTGTAGAAAATCAGGATTTGTTGCTATGCAACAAGGAAAAGATACTATTTACTTAATTTTTATTGTGATTGTGGTTGTTGTGGTTGTGTGCCTTCTGCTCATTTCTGACTATTCGTAACTCTAAGGCAAACCAATCACAAGTTTTCCTGGAAAGATTTGTTCAGAGAGAGGTTGCCTTTGCCTTCCTCTGAGGTTAGGAGAGTGTGACTTGCCCAAGGTCACCCAGCAGGCTTCCATGGTTAAGTGGGGGTTTGAATGCACATCTCCAGAGTTGTGATCCAAACTCATACCAGTGCACACCCCTGGCTCATGATCAGGAGTACATTATGTGCTGTCATTGTTCCTACTCTGAAGTTGAATGCTGTTGTCATACAGAATTGTCTCCTGCCAGCAGTGCCTTAGCTGGTCACTGCACATCAGTGGCCCATCGCAAGCATCTAACTATGCCAGCTACTGAGACTTCATTTTTTAATTTTATATTTTCCTAGATTTGATTTGGGGAGGGAGGTGAGGACATACAACTTTGCCTGACTGTCATTAATTGCTGTATCCTCTTTTTTCTTTCCTCCTTCTGATAAAAGAATTTTGAAATATTATCAACTTCTCAAAGCAGCAACTTCTTTATTTGTTATTCTTGTAGTATGGCTTGCCTATTGTAGAAGCTCTTTCTCCCTTGAACACTATGGAAATGTGAATGTGTTTTTTCACCCTGATCACATTGTGCATGTCAGGATTTTCTAAAATTGTACATTGTTTGAAAGTGAAAATTATTACAAACTACAGAAACACACAGAAGAAAAGAAATTTTGATGAAAGAATAGCTTGGTTTTTGTTAAATATGTTACAGGAATATATGTACTTTCCATGTTCTTTGTGGCTGAGAGTATGATTTCTATTGAAATGCAATGGAAAGAGCCATTCTTAAAGGTTTGCAAGGAATCCAAAGGCCTGAGGCGGTTTTTCAATGGCCAAACTATTTGAACCATAGGGTTATAATCAAGATAAGGAGGAAGGCGATTTGTATGCCAAAGAGCTTGTAAAGTGTCTAAATCAGGGCTTTCCAAATGGTGTGTGATGACACGTTAGTGTGTCGCCTGAAGTATATAGATGTGTTCCCTGCAATCTTGGAAATGTATGTTATTATTTATAAATCATATATTTTTAAAAATATATGAAAGGTTTTCATGAGATATGTTGTGTTCCCCTACATTTTGTTATTACAATTTATATGTGTGTCTGTATCTCTTTTAAGGGGTTAATTTAACCTCCAGTTTGGTAGTAAAACTGAATTACTGTGTTGCAAAATGATACACGTCTAAAAAAGTGTGTCACCAACACGAAAAGTTTGGAAAGCTCTGGTATAATGAAATACCATCAGATTTGAACAAGTAGGCCTTTCACCTTTACATCCTTCCTAGTTTTATTTTTGTTTATTGACCCAGATATATTTGTAGACCACATATGCAGCTGTGATGTAACGAACAATTAAAAACAGAAACAGCAAGGTACTGAATCTCCAAATTGCTGATTCCTAGTAAGAGTTCTGAATGGAAGGATAAGAGTTCTGAATGCAAGGAAAAATATCCACTCATTCTTAAGCTTCTACTGGTAGTACCTCCTCTGTTCTGAATGCTTCTTTCTACATATGCAGCTACCAAATATTTCAAAACATACGAAGATGAACTCAAGTGTTCTGTGTAATTCTTCATCCATATTATTTCCATGTTCAGATTCCTAGTTTAGAAAAATGATACAAAATGGCTGCAAGAATGAATTGGTTCCCTTTGTATGCACTTGTTTTCTCAACAGGTCGTAGAAACACATTAAACTATATAACACTCCTTAAAGACTTTCCTGAAAAGTCTTCTGCTGCAATCTATGCATTCATTAGGCTTCCAAGAAAAGTTCATACTTTCCAAAATGACCAGGAATACTATGGGATCAAAGGTAGCCCAATACAGTTTGAAGAACCTTTTCTGAGGCTGAGAGCACAAGTATGACTATGCCATTTGCCACAAGAAAAGTAGAATCTCACACGAGTATCTTGTTCCTGTACTTCTTAAATAAGAAGATTACTTAATACCTTATTTGCAGAAGTGATGGACAATCACTGAACAAGAGTCTCTTTACATCTTGGACTTTCATTTTTGCATTGATATATGAGAATACACCCCTGAATCCCAAATGAAAATGTTTCACATGAACATCACAGGCAAAATCTCCATAAAGTATCTCCATGCTTTCAATCCATGTTAGGATTCAAGAAGATACCCTGCTGTACCTCAGCTACAGTGAGATTGCACTGAAAGTGGCAAGTATGTACAATAGCAAGTCCCTAACCATTATGACATTAGCAAGGAATATAAAAACATAGGCAGCACAAGACTGCAGAAAAGAACAGAATATAATATTAATGGCCATCCAACACAATGAAAAACTTAACAATGTAAAATGTAAGAAAACAACAGTTACCTTCTGAATTATTGGCATAAATCCAATTGCTAGTCCCAACTGGAGCATGTTTAAATATCAAAGGGACCTTTATAAATGAAAATTAATTTAAATTCTATAGATTCAATGGGCCTACTCTAGGAGGAACTAACAACTGGATTTGAGCTAACATCTGTAGTAAGTTCTTGCATTGTGTAATAAGTTCTATCATTTTCTTATTCAAATACTTTATTCTTATTATGAAGTTAAACCTCCTTCCCATCTAGTTCCTTGATTCAAGGTACAGTTTTGTAAGTTATATTCTATACAACACCTCCTGCTAGAACTCTATACACCTTCTTTTTCTCATTCTCCTTTCTTTATTACATGATCTGTATAATTTCTAGCACAGAATACCCGTCTAGCTGTAATTATTGCAATATCGAGCTCATTGCAAACTGTGATTTTTTGAAACCTTGAGATGACTGTAAAATCGTTGCTTTGTGACCATAGCCAAGTGCACCAATAAAAATATCTGCAAAACAAATGTTACATTTTACCTTTTGTTTTGGATGATAGCGAAGAACCCTCTGTTTCAGTTAGCACTTTTTATTAGCAGCACCAACTGTGGAACTGCATCTCGAGAGAGATGAGATTAGTAGATTTCTTGTTTTACTTTGCATGGGCAGAAAAGACAATCTCATTACATTTGGATTTTATTGCTGGCCACCTTTTAATTTTAATTAAAATTAAATAGCACTGTGTACTTTCGCTTCTGGGTTTCTTGGTTTTCTAAGCTTTAATAAATATTTTCATGTATGCCATACTAAACGCCTTCTAGGTAGAGGGTGTAATTTATAAAAAAAAATATAGTAGAAGAAAGAGAAAACAGCATTACAAAAATAAAAGTTTCATCAATTTTCCCTGTGCAAAAAAGAAATTAAGTTGCATGGAAACCACTATTTGTTTCATGGCTATTTACAACAGCATTTTTATTAGCTCATCATAAATTGGCCGTAAACCCACAAACCTTATTAAAAGTCATGCGAGTAATTGAAATGGTAATGCTGAATGGCTGCACCTACACATCAACTAAGTAAGGAATTCTGGCCCCCTAAACCATAATGTCCTGGGCTGAATGCTGATACAAGTAAGTCATTTATTCCCACTTTGTTCTTGCTCCTTGCAAGAACTATACATTGACAGTATAGTGATACATCTGAACCCAGGATGATTGCCTACTGTAGCTAAACAAACCAGGATCACAAGCCACTTTAATCCAGGTTTTACTATTGACTTACAAATCCTGGTCTGTTCAAAGACAATAAACCATAAACTCAGGTTCACATATAATGCTAAACCACTACATTAGTTTGCCTATTTTCTTCATCCACTTGTGTAAGCCAGAATTTCAAAGCAGAAGTAAACAGGCTGTGTGCACAAGTTCATGCATATTATGGTATAATAAGCCTAGAAAGCATTCTTAGAGTGGTGCCATTACTTTAAGTCTGATCATTACTTTTTCAGCTGTATAGATTGCATTAGTAACTAATCAAAACAAAATAAACACAGTTCTTGTCTGAATTTTCTATACTGCAACCCAGTCTCTTATTTTAGTGACAATTTGCTTTAGCATGAACATTAATTACTCACCCAGTTCTATTTGGACCTACTTTCTCAGAAATATTTTTTTAAAAGTTTCCTCTTTTTTATTAGACTATGACTTAAGTCCAAGTGTTTGTCTCAACTAGAGCAGAACTGTTGAATCAACTGATACACGGTAAGTCAACATCTATTTAAATCCAAATGTTCTCATGAATTTACTACAGCCGGGACTAATAATTGGATTTAGGCCCATATGTCTATCATACTGCTTTACTACTAATATCTCAATGCATTATAACACCCACACATTTTTGGAAGGTACACAATGTGGTATCAGGATATGCATTTTGTCCTGCTGATAATTAGTTTCACTAATACCCCTCATATATTAATTAATTCATAGTCTTTTTTTAAAAAAGCAAGAGTTTCAGAAGATAATACATAATTACACAATTCTGTGTTAACAGCAGTTCCAAATACATCTAAGGAACTGTGATGTGTGGTATGACAGCTGAGTTTACAAGTTCTGTTATATTTTAATTATTATGCTTCATATTTCTGCAGCATATGCAGGGAGTACAGAAAATGTAATTGTACAAAAGATTTATTAATGCCTTTCTCCATTTGTAAATGCTGGCCAAGATCCTACTTGAAACTTACAGAGCATATTCAGCTAGCATACTTACATGAAGATCTGGAAGCCAAAGAGGGAGGATGGCAGCTAGCTGGCAATAGTAAAAAGGAGTTTTTCTTGCACACTCCAGCTGCCAATCAACAGCCATTTCTGTTGGAGGGACAGTTGCAGCTAGTTGCCATCCAGAAACCATTGCACTGGCTCACAAAAACTTTTGCATATGATATGGTGGTTAGCTCCTTATGCAACATCAGAAAAAGTAGGTCTACTAACATGTTCCCCAGTTTGACAAGCACAAAAATAAAAAGGATTCCAATTACTGTTTCCAGATATGCAGTGAAGAGACCTGAATTCTAAAGATCAACATTGCAGATATTCACAACAAGATTCTAATGAAGCATCACCAAGAGACAACAAGAACAGTGTGATTTGGCAGTGGTCAGAAAATCAGAACCAGTAAATAACTACAGTTCTCCAATGCTGAACAGAACAAGAAATGTAAAAAAAGAGAAAAAAGTCTTAGATTAGAATCACTGAGTCTTCTCAGTGGGGGCTCCTCAACTGTAGATGGCTGTAACAGTCTCTCCAGCTGTAAACACCTCTGTAACATACTACATCACTTCTTTTAAACCAAAAAGAGATTGTAGTTTTACTTCCTTTAGGATAACCTGTAGCTGTTAAGAGTATGGTATAAGACAACGAAAGTCGTACAACCTTTGATGTAACCTTTGATGTCTGTGTGTGTTTTAATGGCTCTTTTTGTCACCTGTTCTCAATATCACCATGAGATCACTATTTGAAGTAATTCAGATTGGGGGGATAAGTTTCAACAATATGCTGATAACAAAATGACATCAGTCATTTTGAACCGGTGCCAAGGAAGCAAATGTGGCCTTCTCAGAGGTAACTGAATGGACACTAGGCAAACAGAAGGCCTTTGCCCAGGATGGATATTATATATTTACAGTTCTTATTATGTTTTATCAGTGCTGAGAAAGCATTTGACAGAATAGAATGTCCCCTAAGTCATATATAACCATCAGCATAGTCAGCATAATCAAAAATTAAGTATAAGATTTTAATAGAAAATATATATCTCAACATTCTACAAAAAAACAAGGCAATATCCCAAGTTTAGGTACAGCTTTTATGTCTAACTCCATATTCATAAGCAAAGGATTGCAACTGAAGTTAAATATTTATTTTACATTTTCCCCACATCTAATACAGAAAATAGAATATGACTCATCTGGTCTTCAATATTTAATGGTTTAATGGTTTTCTTCCATTTACTTTATCCAATTGAATCATAAATGCAATCAAACCTCAAGTTTAAAACATTAAATCAGTATTTCTCCTGATAATCTGTTCATAATTTTGAATAGCATTTAATATGTCCCTGAGAAAACTGACCACATCCATTAACACTAGAACTAGAACATCAGAGTATAATGTCAACTTACCTTTTCTCCTGCTTTTAGTTCTTTGACTACACCATATTGCAATTACTAAGATTTTAATTGATAGACCAAACAACATTGCTAGAGAGGCATCTTTTTTGTGTTCCTCTCTTCAAAACCCTAATATCTGAACATTCATTTTTAATACAAATTACTTAAGATAGTTTCTTACATAATAAAGATATCCAGCATTGTAAAACCCAGTCCAACCTTCCTGGTAACAACCATTTAAATATGCCACTCAATTCAGTTAAAAACTTTTTCACCATTCAGAAACAACAATCTTACTTTCATAATTGTTTGGTAGCATAGTTCAAATGCATACCTTGTCTATGTGCTCCAACAGCTATCTTATGTGGAATGAAACTTGGGGAGTAAGAATTATTGCCCTCATCTTTCATTATCTGCACAGCTAAAACTGCACGGAGGTGTTGGCTGCCCTTCACCACAACAACCAAAGGAAGAATGTATGCTAGTGCATGTGACCAGTACACATGCTGTGATTCTTTAAGGACAATTTTAGCTCAAGAGATAAGCTATCCCTTCTCCTACCCCTTTTAAAAAAAAAAAAACAGTAAATGTTAGAAATAAATATTTGGGATTTTGATTGCTATCTTTCTGATTACATGAAGTTAAGTCATAAATAATATCCCAACATAGTATTTTCAAAATATTTAAAAGCACAGATAAGATGCATGTAGTAAAAAGATGCGGCACCACATAATTTTCAAGTCTTAGTTCTACCCAGGAAGTATGCTTCATTAAATGAAACTCTGTCCAAGTTGCCCACATGGTCAGACACTTCTTCATCAGGCAGAACTTGGAACTACTCAATCTGCCATCCCGAGCAGGTCTAAGGTGCTAAGAACATTTCCGCTGTCTGTTTTGTATCAGCCCAGGTCTTCATCTGTTGTAACTCCTCTGTAGACATCCTCCTTGTTGCTATGGGCACTGCCCTTCCCATCAATATGCACTCATGTTTGATGCTTAGAGAGGTTTCTTTTCCCTCCCTTAATTCATTAAGCCTTCTTTCAGGAGGAACTGGACAAGTCTGAGCAGGGCTAGATGTGAGAGGGAAGGTCAGAACAGAGGCAAACACAAGAGAAGGAACCCAAATGTCAGCCACAAGTGCCTCTTTTACATTTTTAATATACATGTGCAACATTCTTTTCTCTAAGAGTAAGAGTGATCATGCATAAGAAGACAAAATTTCTCTATCTTAACTGTGCAGAAGACAGAACATTGGATGATTTCAAATTAGTCAGCACCCATCTTTAAATCCTCTAAATCTACTTTAAAGACCATCTCAGAGGCATGAGAGCTTTCATGAGAAGAAAAAGAGGAGAAAATCCTGTTAGAGCTTGCCTGTGTGAAACTGGAAATTGTAATATAAGCCAGAAGAAAGCTGCAGCATTTTCATGAACTGCCAAACTGTCCCTCTTCTACCTTCCTATCATTTCATTTTAAAGAGAAAGAAAATAAGGTCCCACTAGGTTATCCTCCTAAGACTGGAGTGTGTGACACAATAGTTTCAATGCCATAAAATCAATCTGTCAGCCTGCCCTACTGCATGAATTAATTAGTAGGAGAAAAAGAAGGGGAACTCTCTGCTCCATGAAGAGTAGATGAGATGAAAATGTAACACATAAAAATTATCTGTAATAGAAATAGGATGAAAGGTGGAGGAGTCTGGGATACATAACTGTGAGGTTTCCTCTATCATGAAATACATTTTAAATAATAATACTCATCACAGATATTATTATAGAATGTTTACAGCTCACATGCAGACTGCTAGCTTTTAATTATTATGTACATTAGAAGTAGAACTGTTATACACATATCAGTGACATCATCCTGACATGGAATACTTAGTAAACACATAACAGAGGTGAAGTTTCAGGTGTGGACTTCTAGGCTCACAGGAAAATCATGCCCTATGCTATACCAGCTTTTGACAGGCAGACAGACTCGAAATTGTTTGCAAAACACCACTAATGCACTATACTTTTTTATAAACATATAAATCTTTAGAAGCATCATATGATAGCCAAGCCAAAGTGAGGAAAATGTTTTCTTTCTACCTCAACCATTTTCCTATGGACAACAAGGATAAAATCAGTACACAGTAAAACAGAATCACATCCCTGTCAGCCATAGCTAACAAATGAAAACTCTGTGTGCGAAGATAAGAATGTACAATAGACAAACCACTCACTTGAAAATATAATGCATGATCCTGATTTATTTCCACAGATTTCTAGATGGACTGCACAAGTTGTAGCCTGTACAGCCAGTGATGAGGAATACTCAAAGTCACCATCCAAAAATATGCAGGGGGTGATTTTTGCCCATCCCTGTCACAGATCATAGTTAAACTTGACCACTGTTTTCAGAGTTCCTGATATCATCATCCCAACTGCACTGAAGAAGAAGCATTAGGAGTGATTCTAAAATTTGCATAGACACTTTTCCATACCACTAAACTGTGGCTTAGTATTGTACATGACGACAGCCCATAACATCTTCACAACTGTTTTTGCTTTTTTGTTTTGTTTTGTTTTGTTTGCCCACTGATTGTTTTTCATGCATCCTTTATTCTGTACAAGAAGTATTACAATAAATCTTTATAAAACAACAACATATCATTGGGTGGGAAAGAAACAGACGGTTCCAAGAGTAGTCAGTTGAAAAGACATCATGCAGATGAAACGTTTGCTGTCAAGGTGCTTCTGCAGTTACCTTATGTTGTAATTATTTGCCACTATTAGATTACAATAAGCTTATCTAGTACTCCAGACCTTTCAACAGAACCTTCTCTCAGCAGGATAGCCACCAAAATAACTTAAAGGCATCAGATCATGTCTGATCTTGGAAGCTCAGCTCTGTTAGCACATGGACAGGAGACCGCCAATGAATATCAGATGCTGTAGGCTACATTTCAGAGATTGGTACTGGCTAAACCACCTCTGAGTATTTCTTATCTAAGAAAACCCTATAAAATTCTTGGGGCTACCATAAGTTGACAGGTGACTTGCAGACACACACTCAGCAGAATATCAGTATTTATAAACTGAGATGCCCTGAGGCTCTTTAATTCCATAGTATTTTACTGGAGACCCTGCCCTCTATAAATTTCCATCGTACAGCTGAACAGTGCTTACCCCTTTTATTTTAAAGGCTTTACAAATACTTCTTTTCGTCATATAATTCTTAAGCTCACCTCCTTAAATTACAAATAAGTTTCCCATAACCCCTAAAGCATCAACCCAGTTATGGTACCTGCCCAATATCCTCATTTTTACCTTAAAGGCTTTACAATTAAATTAGTGCTTTTAATATGATTATTAATTGCTTTTAATTATTATCCATTGTTTGAACTGTATTTCGTTTTAACTTATATTGCAAGATATCTTGAATAACACAGTATGTGTCCCAAAAAGGCAGTATATAATTAGTGGAGGAAAAGGAGGAAGAATGCTTTACAAAGTTATATCTGCCTCTTCCAAATTACATGAATTAAAATTATGTACAGAATTCACCTAATGCAGTGGCCAGAGCGACCTGTAGAGATGACTCTTCAGAGCGTATTGTTCCAGTTTTGTGTTGACCGCCCTGGCTCCCACTGTGCTGGACTGGCTATTACATTTAAAGCCCTAAACAGTCTAGGGCCAGGATATCTGAAGGAATAGCTCCTGTCTCATGAAACCACCTGCCCATTTCTTTCAACACTGAAGGCCTTGCCTTCCAAAGCCATCTTAACTGAGATAAGTTCAGAATTAAGTGTCAGGCAATCTACCACTTCCAAAATCTTGTCCAGTCGCTCCACCCAAGGAGAAAATTGCCAGGACAGATTTGTTTTTTCAGTTTTCCTAGTGGATCTTTTTGAAAATATTTCCTACATACTAATTTTAATGAGAAGCAAATAATCCAGTTCAACTGTAATAATGAACATACAGGCTGTAGTCAGGGGAAGCAAGCAGGTTTTGGATCTAGAAGGTCCAAAGTTGTCAACCTCTACAATTCTCTGATTTTGACCTTTTGTTTGCAGAAAGACAACTTTCCTACATCCCGTTCCCTGTGGGTCTTTGTGTTGGATAGTCTGCCCTGCCAACAGAGTTGCTTGTGATGTTTGACTGTTTGTACTGTAGGGTAAACAGGTTTGTATATGGGGCAAACAGGTGAGGTGCAAATGCCTAATATAGACAAATGAATGGATGAGAGAGAATGTGATAGCTGGAGTGAGAGTGAAAAATGAGATTAAAAAAGGACAGTGAGAGGTTTGGATAAGGAAATGGGGTTGGCTGGTTTTGGTGGAAGAAGGTAGAGGAGGCAGGAACTATACCCATCCATGTATGTGGAGAATTGTTGAAACTTAAGGAATTAAGGGAGCAGAAAACCATAAGCCCAAACATTTACAAATCTATATTTCAAGCCCACATGTTCATTTTCCTATGCTGTTTCATAAGTAAACAATTTATCCAAACAAGCTTGATTATTTGGCCAAGATGTTTGGTGTTTGATGACAGTGGGTGATCAGACAAAGGTGGAATTGCTGGGAAATCCTACAAGCCAACAGAGACTCCAGGGGAGCTCTCAAATCTGGGGCTTTCAAATCTACTTAGACATGTGACATGCAGGCGCCATTGCAAAAGGCAATGTTTTTAAAACACGTTCTGTGCTACTGCAAAGAGAAGCATGAAGTTTTTTTTTAAAAAAAGCATTCTCTGTACCTGAACTGTGAACCCCAGTGAGATAACAGTGTTTTTCCTCCTTCCCATCTAAACCCTCCTCAACCACCCTTCACAAAGGACTAGGATTTCCCTGTCCATCATTCACACCCCTCCTCAGACTTAGTCATTCAGTTTGATGTGAAAGATTACTAAAGGCTGACTTGTTTGAGGTACACAAAATAATGGCATAAAGAAAATTGAGAAAGATGTGTTTTGTTTCTCCCATTCTCATAAGACCTGATCTACAAGGCACAAGATGGAATCATTTTGGAGGTTTAGGACTAATGGAGGAAGGCGTCTCTTTCCACTGCCCCCAGCACTATGAAACTCATGGACTCCTGCTTAGGTAGGAGAGGGGCATTACATTAGCCAAGAACCCATAAGAAACTTCCATATTTAATGGAAACATGCTCCTGTGGGTATCAGACAGGACCAACTAAGAGGTCGGGTTGTTCCTTCAGATGCTACCTGTGAGAGTCACAGAGTCGCTTACTGAGCTGTGGCTGAAAAGGCCTAAACAGACCTCTGCTCTAATGATCCAGAAAGGCGGGGGGACTGCCTTCGTTCCCCTGGTGGATGAGTCACTACAGAGACAATTTCTAGTATCACTGACCATAATATCCTTTTTTGTCCCCACCCCCTGAAAAAAAAAACTTCCATTTTTTGGAATAAGAAAAAAAATCTTCTACAATAAATGCTCATTAAGTTGGATTTTCATACTATATACATATGCACATGAGAAAAAACAAAAGATGGAAAACTTTCTGATGTTTACCTGTCCAGATGAGTTTGGAGCCATTTCCTTCCCATTCCTCACCTCCCCATTCTCTGCAAAGACAGGAATGTTGGGGCTGAAAACCATGAGGTCGTTCTTGGCTCCAGCCTCCCCGCTCACTCCTGCCAGGATGTGGCTGTGGCGATTTGAATATGACCAGCTGCCCACTTCACTGGCACAGACCAGCGTGGCTGTTCCAGGACCATATACCGTTGCCTCCTTGGGCTGACACGGGCATCGCAAGACCACATACACAATGACTGCCAGCAGAAACAAGCTGGATATTGAGCAGATAGCAATGATCAAGTAAACATTAGTGCTCATGGACATTGGTTTTGGGCTCCCTCCTGTTTTAAAGTGGTGGCCATCTGTGTGCATGGCCTGGGCATTCACCATCAGTGACACACTCAGCGTGGCTGTGGCTGTCAGCACTGGCTTGCCATGATCCTTCACCAGCACCAACACAGTCTGGCTGCTGCTGTCACCCTCCATGTCATGCAATGCATGTTTGACAGTGATCTCCCCACTGTACGCTCCCACCTGCCAAGGGCCACTAGTTGCCTCAAGCAGCTCATAGTGAAGCCATGCGTTATAACCTGAATCAGCATCTAAGGCCCGGATCTTGCCTACTATCTGTCCAGCCACCACAGGGGCCACCAGTAAGATGGGAGTGTTCTCTGCCCCAGATACTACTGGTGCATTGTCATTCTCATCCATCACAAAGACTTGCACAATTACACTGCTGGACAAGGAGGGCAGCCCAGCATCCTTTGCATTCACTTTGAACTCCAGTAGCTTCATCTCTTCATAATCCAGAGACTGCAAAGCATAGAGCCTTCCACTCTCGGAGTGCACTGATACGTAACTCGAGAGTGGCCAGAGCTTCTCATCCAGCCAGTAGGTGATCAGGGCATTTTCAGCCATGTCTGGATCTGAGGCTGACACTGTGAAGATGTGTGCCCCGGGTAGGTTGTTCTCTCTCACAAACACAGTGTAGGAGGGATGCATAAAAGTGGGTGGATTATCATTCACATCACCAATAGGTACCACCAAGTCAATGCTAGCTGACAGTGATGGCACCCCTTGGTCCTGAGCAGTTACCAGCAGTTTGTATTCTGCAACCTTCTCTCGATCCAGAGGTTCATTTAGCACCAACGAGTAGTAATTCTTGAAGGTGGACACCAGCTTGAAAGGGAGGCCAGGTGGCCACAGAGACAAGCTTACTTGTCCATTGGAGCCAGAGTCCCTGTCTGAGGCACTGATCAGTGCAACCACTGTCTCCAGTGGAGAATCCTCGGGCACAGGCACTGACAGCGACGTCACTGACACTTCTGGGATGTTGTCATTCATGTCCATTATTTCTATGATGACATTGCAGTGGCCAACCAGAGGGAGAACTCCTTTGTCTTTCACTTCAACTTCAATATCATACAAATTAGTATCTTCATAATCCACCTTTCCTTTCACCCTAATCTCACCAGTGTTTCCATCTATATTAAATACATTTTTTATACTGGAAGAAACGTGCTTGCTGAAATAGTAGGAAACTTCTTTATTCACTCCCTCGTCCAAGTCTGTTGCATTGAGATTAATAACCAGTGTTCCTTCCACCACATTTTCTAATAATTTCACCTTATAAACAGACTGATTAAATACAGGTGCATTATCATTTGCATCCATCACCGTGATCTGAAGATGGACTGTGCCTGTGAGTTCTGGCTGGCCTCCATCAGCAGCTGTCAACACTAAATGATGCACAGGGATTTGCTCTCTGTCCAGAGGTTTCTTTAACAGAAGCACTAAGGATTTACTATGCCTGTCATTGATTTTCCCTTCAACAGCAAAATAGTCTGTGGAGCTGAGCTTGTACTTCAGCTGAGCGTTGGTACCAACATCTGCATCAGAGGCTCCCTCTAGAGGGAACTGGGCACCTGGCAGCACTGATTCCGGAATATTCAAAACCTCCTCTCTCTCTGAGAAAATGGGAGCATTGTCATTCACATCTTTGATCTCCACATCCACATGGAACACCCTGAGGGGTTTATCCAGGATCACTTCCAAATGAATGGTGCACATGGGGCTCTGGGCACACAGCTCCTCCCTATCTATCCGAGAGCTGATGAACAAGATCCCATTCTGCGTATTTACCTCTAAATAATCCTGCTGATCTTTGGAAACCATCCGGAACATCCGAGGCATCAGCTCTCCCACCTCCAGACCGAGATCCTGGGCGATGCGGCCCACAAAGGTGCCGTGCTTGGCTTCCTCTGGCACGGAATACTGGAGCTGGCCGCTCCCCATCTCCCAGGCTCTCTGGAACACAATCAGCTGCAGCAGCCGTCGCAGCGACGCCCAGAAACCCCCTTGCAGAGCAGTCATGGCAGATGCAGGTACTGATGTGATGGTCCGTTGTATAAATTAGCTGGTTACAACTGAATTAATATCCACTGGTCTAGTTAGAATGGAGCTACCGGTCGTCTTTCTACATTCAAGAACGCGGGTTTCTGATGCAGCAACGACGGGTAGAATTTTTATCCGATGGGAGGGAGGGGCAATCCTCTTCCAGAATCCCACTTTTGGGTCAATAGCTCCCCCTTGCGTTAAAACTGCCTGCTTTTACAGTATTTTGGCGGAAGCCTTTATGTCTGACCAGTAGGAGCGCATTGCTTCTTTTTATCCATCCAAACATTACGTCTGTTGTTTCCTTTGATCATAATCATTTTGGATGTCTATGATATTTTGCTTTTTAAAAATAAGCAGTAAATATATTCTACCAAGTATGAGATAAGAAAAAGATCAGTGCTATTTGTTATGGAAGAGTACTTTCCACCTAGCTCTTACTTGTACTTGAAACTGTATTGTCTCTAATACCTTGAGCTAATATCCACACTTTCAGAATATGAGCACTCATATATTCTTCTAGCCACAAGGATCTCGAAATAAAATGTGAAAACCTCGTGGAATCTTCTCTTTGGCAGCTCTTTCTTCAGGAGAAGCATAACTTTTCCTTTTAAAAGGATTCCATCTTCTCCACTTAGAACTGACTAAATCAGTATATGCAGATTTGCGTTGGTGCCTTTCAACAGTAGCAAGGACCTCTACTGGGCATTTGTACAGGAGTATTTTACCCAAAAAATTGATGTTTTAATAATGTTACAGGCTGTAGTGGTGCATGGATTTGTTATTTATTTTATACTCCATCTTTCTCCAAATAACAATCAATAAAGACCCAAGAAGTTCCTTACACACTTATATCTGTATGATCTGGAAACTCATACTTGTTGAATTTGGCTTTCATTTTCTATATCAAACTGTTGTGGGTACCCACTATACAAATCCTGCATGTAACATAGATACAATTATGGAAAGTCAATACGATGTAGCTGGGTTGGTCAGGATTGCCCCCTGTGTAGTATCAGATAAGAGACTAGATCATCTGTCTAACCTATCTTCCATGGTTGTTGTGAATTTACAGGAGGTAGAGGAAACTTATAAACTGTATTTCCCAGGAGAAAGGGGACTTTTTTAAAAAAATACATTATTTTTAATTTAAATTGAAGCCATATTTTACTTCAGTGTTTTCTCAGTAATTCCTGTTTCTTTGTTTATGGAAGTAGACATATTCTCAAAGTAATGAAAGATATCCATAAGGTATAGCACATTATTTTCCTCACATATATTATCTTGCATTTAGCATGCCTTGTTTTGTAATTGGTCATTGGAAAGTAAATATGGGCTCATGGACAGAAAACAGTGGAATTATTTTCTTTCTCAGGAAAAAAGGCAGACTTTAAAAAAAAAGATTTCCTTGTTTTAGGACCTTCACATCTTCCCTTGCTTTGCTGAAGTTATCCGCTGAGTCTGATTTTAGATTATTAATGCATGATTTTGTTATTAATTTTTTAGTATATATCATGATGGTAATGCAACCATATGCATACACTGCAGGTGAAACAACAAAAAATTAAGATTTTAACTCTAAAATAATGCTTAGTTTACTCCTTGCAGAGGCAATTGATCTCATGAACCCACAGTCTGTTCAGTTTAGCCCATCTGCCCGCAGAACACTCACATCAGAGATAAGACTACAATTGCATGCTAAGAAAAAAACTTAAATATGCCAAAATTTAAATGAATTTCCAAAAGTATCTCAGATAACTGCAAATACTTACATATTTTATAACACATCAAAACACCTAAAATAGTCATCTTGTATACGATTGTTCATTGTGATTTATTGCGGTCAATGGACCACAAATAGAAACAAGACAGAATCCATATCCAATGGTGCTGACAAGTTGTTTGGGCTACTCTTCTATGTGTTTATTTTGCATTGTTTGGCGCAACCCTTTCTTGACGGAATTCATTGTAGAGGTAATGGATATGTTGCATATCATTATTCAGATAAATAAAACATTGCTAAAAAACATCACAAAAAAAAGGGGAAAAAACATAAATCTTGTTCAAGCAGGTCTGAAACGACATCTGAATAGATCCCTTGGCTGGTTTCAAATTGCATGCAATGAACATGTGTACAAGAGCAGTATGGTGTAGTGATTCAAATGTTGAACTAGAACTTAGAGAGAAAAGGAGTCAAATCCCTGCTCAGCCATGGAAACCCACTGCATGACCTGAGGCAAGTCACATTCTCTCAGCTTTTGAGGAAGGCAATGGCAAATGGCCTCAGAAGAAACCTTGCCAAGAAAACCCTCAGACCAGGACACTGTAAGTCAGAGTCAACTTCAAGATAGATAACAACAAACAAACAACAACAATGAACAATACAGTTGAAGAGACAGGGACTGTGAAAGAAGGCTTCAGCTCCAGTCTGTATGCCTTCCATCTCCTTCTGCACAAAACCAACATATGTATAACCGGTACACGCATGGGCATAAATGGGAGCCCTGCAAAACACAGCACAGAAATCTATATACATAGTTTGTTGACATGATGGATCTGTTCAAACATGACGTTCCCTTTCACCCCAGCTCTACCAATTTTATACAATCAGCCACCTATATAGGTTTCTAATTGTTTATGCAGGTACCCAAGTGGAATTCTTTCAGGTGTTTGTATTTAATTAAGAACTTCCGTTGAAATGAATTTTATAATCTCCTGAGGTAGTCACTTTCTGCTACTTAAATAAATTTAATCCTTTACTAACATTTAACCTTAAACTACATCCTGCCATTTTATACAATTGGCTTCAATGTTACTATCAGTGAACAGTAGGTTCTTTCACATTAAGTATTGTTAAATATCTGAAAACCATTGGCAAAATCAAATTCAGTATTATGATGTGTTATCTTTTACAGATACAAAGTGGTCTTTGTGTCATCTCCTCTTCCATGGGAACCCGAGATAATATATTTGAAGGAAAGGACTAGCCATTTTCTAACAGGCCATTCTCAACATTGTAGCCTCCATTCCTAGATTTTGTGGAGGAGTTCATGCCAAAGATATAAATTTGTCCTAAAGCTCTGCCCTGAATTACATTGATCCATCACTTACAAGGGTATTCCTCAGGAATAAAACAACTCTACTCAACTGAATAGGGAAAATATATTTTTCATAAATCATTTTTGTCATCTAATTTTCCAAGAAGGCCTAAATACCCTAAAGGCAGCACATGCTGTCTGCTCTAGGAAGCTAGGCAGGGTCAGGTCTGGTTAGTATTTGCATAGAAGACTGACAAGGAATACCAGGTACCATAGGCTATATTTCAGAGGTAAGAACTGGCAAAACCACCTCTGAGGATTCCTTGCCTAAGAAACTTGAAGGCATATGCACACAATTATTCCAGTTAAATTCAATAATCATCTTTTTCAGTGTTATACAAATTATACAATGCCAGAGAAGAAAACCTACCATCAGGAATACTAACCGTTCCACAGAGGAGGTCCTGCTGTTTCCCATTCTCAGAAGAAGCAGGGATGTTGGGACTGAAAACCATGAGGTCACTCTTGGCACCAGCCTCGCCACTCACTCCTGCCAGGATGTGGCTGTGGCGATTTGAATATGACCAGCTGCCCACTTCACTGGCACAGACCAGTGTGGCTGTGCCAGGACCATACACCATTGCCTCTTTCGCCTGGCAATGGCATCGCAGGGCCACATACACAACAATGGCCAGAAGGAACAAGCTGGACACTGAGCAGATGGCAATGATCAAGTAGACATTGACAGTGTCTGCCAGGGGCTTTGAGCTCTCATCTGTCCTGGGAAGGCGGATGTTGGTTTGAATGGCCTGGGCGCTTGTCACTAGTGATACGCTCAGGGTGGCTGTGGCTGACAGTTGAGGCTTGCCATGATCTTTTACGAGTATCAGCAGGTTGTGACTCCTGCTGCCCTCTGCCTCATCCAGAGGGCGGATGGTACTGATTTCACCGCTATACAGGCCCACACGCCAAGGCCCACCAGCCGCTTCATGCAGTTCATAGCGCAGCCACGCATTGTATCCTGAGTCAGCATCGAGGGCACGGATCTTACCCAGCATGTGCCCAGCGGCCACAGGGACCACTAGAAGAACGGGGTTCTCTTCCGTGTGTCCGGTCACTGTGGGTGTATTGTCATTCTCATCCATCACAAAGACTTGAATAGTCGCGTTGCCACATAAAGAGGGCAGCCCAGCATCCTTGGCATACACTTGGAACTCCAGCAATTTCAGCTCCTCATAGTCCAAAGGCTGCAAAGCATAGAGTTTCCCACTCTCTGAGTGCACTGAGATGAAGCTTGAAAGTGGCCACAGCTTTTCATCTATCCAATAGCTGATTAGGCTGTTCTCAGCAATATCTGGGTCTAAGGCAGACACTGTGAAGATATGGGCACCAGGTGGATTGTTCTCCTTCACAAAGACTGTGTAGGAGGGCTGAGCAAAAGCAGGTGCATTGTCATTTATGTCACTAATTGGCACAACCACAGTACTACTGGCCGACAGTGATGGGACCCCATGATCTTGTGCCATCACCATCAATCTATACTCAGCCACCTGTTCCCGATCCAGGAGCTCAGCCACTACTAAGGAATAGTAATTCTTGAAGGTGGACACCAGTTTGAAGGGGAGTCCCGGAGGCCACAGGGAGCAGGTCACTTGCCCATTGGCCTCAGAGTCCTTGTCTGAGACACTGATGAGGGCCACCACTGTTCCTAATGGGGAGTCCTCTGGGACTGGCACTGAAAGGGATGAGACTGACACCTCCGGAGCATTGTCATTCACATCCAGCACCTCAATGATCACTTGGCAGTGCCCAGACAAGGGAAGAGTGCCTTTATCTTCTGCTACAATCTGGATATCATATACATTTCTGTCTTCAAAATCTACTCTCCCATTTACTGTTACTTCCCCTGTACCAGAATTTATGCTAAAAATCTTTTGAAAGTTTGGCACTATGTGTGTAGAAAAAGAATAGGAGATTTCCCCATTAATTCCTTCATCTAAATCAGTGGCATTCAGTTTAGTAACTAGTGTCCCATTAGCTGCATTTTCTACCAACTTTAGCCTGTAAACTGACTGGTTAAACACAGGAGGGTTGTCATTGGCATCCAGCACATTGATCACCAGTTGGACTGTGCCAGTGAGCTCTGGTTTGCCCCCATCAGTGGCTGTGAGTAACAAATGATGAATAGAGGCTTCCTCTCTGTCTAATGGTTTCTTTAAAACAATTGTTAAAGGTTTCTTATGGTGGTCATCTATTTTCTGTTCTACAGTGAAATAGTCATTGGGCCTAAGCTTGTAGGTTAGAAGAGCATTAGTACCAATATCAGCATCAGAGGCTCCCACTAATGGGAACCTGGTGCCAGTTGGCGTTATAACTTCTGCTATGCTCAGAATTTGTTCATTGGCAGAGAAAATGGGAGCATTGTCATTTATATCTCTGATCTCCACCTCCACATGGAAGACCCTCAGAGGTTTATCAACAATCATCTCCAGGTGGATGGAACAGTCAGTATTATCAGCACACAGCTCCTCCCTGTCTATCCTGGAATTCACAAACAAGATCCCATTCTGCACATTTACCTCAAAGAAGTCCTTCTGTCCTTTTGACACCAGCCGAAACATCCGAGGCACCAGTTCACCCACCTCCAGCCCCAGGTCCTGGGCAATACGGCCCACAAAGGTGCCATGCTGGGATTCCTCCGGCACAGAATAATGGAGCTGGCCGCTCCCCATCTCCCAGGCGGTGTGGAGGAGAATCAATTGCAGCAGCTGCTTCCCCACAGAATCATTCAGCCAGGCAACCATGGCACAGATAGACACAAAGCAGCGTCTTCTGTTCTGTAAAAATCCTTTTCCTTGAAGAACTGAAGATCAGGATCTTCAGATCTCATCCAAATTTAATTTTGAGGTAATCATTTGAATATATTTCAGGGATGCAGCATTCACTCCTTGGTAATCGCTATTGTGAATCTTTCTGGCAGGATTTTCAGTCACATTGAGGGAGGAGCTCTAGGTAGTCATTCTTCCTATTTATTTCCTTAGGCAACAGTGACCCCTTGTGACTGAATTTTGGAATGGAGCAGCAGATGATTAAATTCTATTAAATGTTCACAATTACCTCATGCTCTTCCATATCATTTTTATTTTCATTTTCAAACAAAGCTCTGAGCAACCACTTTTCCTTCATACCTGTATATGACATCCTTGCTCCATATCCAGTAATTATAACTTAAGACTTTGCATATGAAGGTGTAGGCTAATTCTACTAGACAGCCATGCAACTGTGGTATCTTCAAGAGATGTGAGATTTCTTTCAATGATGGGAAGGTTTATTCACAAATCACCATAAATCACCAACTAGTCTTGCATTTGAGAAATCCATACAATTTTATTTTCCAACCTGCTCAGATAAAAAGTTTGTATTTTTCAAGGTCGATAAACTTTGCTATTTCCAACAGCAGGGTGTCCTCTTCTTTTTCACAGTCATACAGGAGCTTCTTGTTTTTGCTGCTGTTGTTCTGTGCCTTCACGTTGTTTCTGACTTATGGTGACCCTATTATAGGGTTTTCTTGGCAAGATTTGTTCAGAAGGGGTTTGCCTTTGCCTTTGTCAGAAGCTGAGAGAGTGTGGGTTTCCAACATCACCTAGTGGGTTTCCATGGTCGATTGGGAATTTGATCCTTGTCTCCAGAGCTGTAGTCAATGTTCATATCACTACAATCTACTGGCTCTCACTGATATTCAGCAAACTCTTTTGTTGGGTACTCTGGGGGGCCTTACACACACCAGATGAGTGTGCTATAAGATCTTAGACACACTGGACACTAAACAACAGACATGCATGGACTGAGTTCTGAAATAGAGGAATGTCAGAAGGGGTGGCTGCTTGATCTGTTGCCCTCCAACAATTTTTGCTAGTCAAAATCACAGTTGTCCAAGTTCATTTACACTTCCAGAAGAAAAAAGACTATGGTGATTTCCTCACCAGACTGTTAGAGCGCTATTACTCCACTTGCAACATCCTATGGAAGCCTGGGGTTTGCCATTTTGGGAGGGGCCAGGTGGCCCCTCTTGAAACTGCAAACTCCAGGATTCCATAGGATGTTGCAAGTGGAATAATAACGCTATAACAGTCTAGTGCGGAAATGGCCTATGAGTACTAGAACCTTCTCCATTTGACAACCTTTTCCTCTTTTGTTCCTTTGCTTATAAGCAAGAGAGAGGACAGAGGTTAAAGGCTTTCTTAAAAAGTTTGGAGAAAGTCAAACACAGCTGCACAAAATACCTAAGTCAGTCCACAGAAAGAAAAGTAAACATCCTGGTATTAACAGAAAACATTTGAAACTAAAGAGTAGTTTATAACTGTATGCATATATGCATGCATGGCTTTAAAGTTGCAGTCACACACAGATTTATATGGTATCTCTACTCAGTGACAAGTATGGTTGCTTTGTGGTTGTTGTTGACTTGGTATTGACACGATCAGGCTACATGCTTGAGGAACTTCAGGTGAGATTGTACTTCTTTCTACTGCTGATAGCAATGTTTTGATATGGCAAGTAATGAATTCCCAAGACATTTGCACTCAGGTTGGATTTTCTCTGTTGGGAGAAAAAGAAATATAAAATCAAGGAATCTAGCTTGCCCTTATTTCCACCTCTACACGAAGGACCGTGATAAGAAGAATGCTCTGAGTATTCTGGTAAGTGAAGCCCAATATAAGAAGGCAATGAGAATATTTCATGCTGCATAGAAGAAGGCACTATGGATTACAGACCACACTTGAAGAAAAGGTTGACAAACATGGAGCTCCTTCACTGAAGAAAATGGCTGCTAGTTATACATAGCATTATTTTATAGTGGTTTTCAGCATAGTTTTACAGCTCTGTGACATTTCATTTTATATGTAATGTATTGAACCTCATGGTTTGCCATATCAGAAAAAAACAGCCCCCAAGTACTGTTTCATAGATAGCCATTTTCGGTGTCTTTTATTATTAAATTTGAATTTTTTAAAAAAGAGATCCAGTATGATATAGTGGTTTGAGTGTTGGACTGGAACTCTGGAGACAAGAGTTCAAATCCCCACTCTGTCATGGAAACTCACTAGGGTATCTTGGGAAAGTCACACTCTCCTGGCCTCAAAGGAAAGCAAAGGCAAACCCCCTATGAACAAATCATGTCAAAAAAAAACCATGAGAGGTTCCCCGTAGGATCACCGTAAGTTGGATATGACTTCAAAGCACACAATAAATTATTTTTTATTAATAACCTTATTATTAAATAAGCCATTTATTATCACTGTAATGTTGTTCTTGGGTATGAGGCTTTATTTTCATGATACATTTAAATATGGCTACTGCTTCTGGACTTCAATGTTTTTCATTTCATGTATTTTTAATTTTTGTTGTTATTTCAAATTGTATGTTGCATTAGGAGCTTTTGTTAGGAAAGAGTCATATAGATAGATTGCACAAATAAAGAAAGCATTTAGTCTCCTCATACTAGAACGTTGGAAACTGGAAGCACGCGTTACAAGAAAATACAAGATTCCACTCCTAATCCAGAAAATTAGACAAGTTTATGCCTCACTGGAAGCAATGGAAAAAATTGAATAGTCTTAATCCTTACAGTGTTGTAGTACTTATATGTGTCTTTGCCATTTTATTTTGTGTATTTTGGTGGCATGAAGAAGGAAGAGTGGCTTGCAAATAGCAGCAGGTGGGGGACAGGAGTGTTGTCACTGGGAAATGTGGGTCTCTGTGACTATATTCATCCACTACCCTTTGATGAATGGCTTATCTTTCAGCTGCGTTGGTTCCCCTACTATAAAACTATTCTTTCAGAACTGCCCAACATATTATGATTGATAATGATTTGTTCTGTATGAATTCAAAAATGTATATACAAAAATCTCATTTGATTTCTGTAAGTGGAATGTCAGTAGTGAGACCTGCCAATTTATTGTCTGAAGTACTGATCTGCCCTAGAATTCTCAGAGGGGGGAAAAATTACCAAAGACATCTGCAGGTTGAGATTGGATTTCAAGGTATCCGGACCAAATAGTTTTGAGTTACATATGCAAGCAGCTTTCATCTGATTCTCCCTGACTCTTCACAATGGAGTCTCTGATCCCATCACCCAGCTCTTTCAAGCAAGGCCTTTTGAGAAGTTAAAAGAGATCTGCAATGGTAATGAGAAGCAGGGAATCCTCCTCTGGTGGATATCCTTGTATTTATATAGGCCATTTCCACATTAGATTGCTCTAGTGCTATTATTCCACTTTCAACATCCTATGGAATCCTTGGGTTTGCAGTTTAGGGAGGGGCCTTTGATGACAGACAACAGACATGGGATTCAGTTGAGAAAACTGGGATCGATTTTGTTAAATATATAGGCTTACATATCTACCCTGTTCAATATATTTAATATTTCATCCACTCGACTTTCAACATTTTTGGTATCATATTTTATAATGGGTTTGTTCTATTATAGGAAGCAGTTCTTCACAGGCTCTTTTTGTTTTTAATTCAGTCCACGTTCCTTCTCTATTTTCTATTATCCTATGGCCAATACATAACATCTTGTTTCCCTTTTCCATTTTCCATACCAAACAGACTTTATATGTCCGTTCGAACATGGCTTATTATAGGCTAATACTGTAGTCATCACTGTTCTCTTATCTTTGAAGAGAATCTCATCAATGTCACTTAGGCCATTGCTAAAATTCCTACAATAGTACCGGATTTTCTTTTTAACACTTCTAGATTTCATTGCCAACATGTGGCATGATGGTTATTGCCTCAGCAAAAGCCCTCTGCATTGTGGTTATGATAAATATTTGCTTTTCCATTAAATGCATGTGTACAATAACCAGTGTAGCCACAAAATTTTAATTTTTCTCAAAATAACCCTAAACAAAGTGTTAAGAACAACCAATGACCTATCTGGATGATGATGTTTTTTTCGAATTGTATAACCGCACCCGATAAAATCACTACTGTAAGCATGGAGATGTATCTTACAAATTTACAAATTAAAATACTAGTGCAATATAATGAGTCTCATTAATCAGTCTCTAAAATCAAGGAAGTCAGCATTCTGAAGTGAGCCAGGAACCAGAGCGTTTCAAGAGCAAGAAGTATTTAATGTTATCAGTTTTTCATCTTATTGCTACGGTGTTTGTTGTATTAAAACATATTGTTGTTCATACATTATAAAATTACATATTGGAAGTTGCCTAGGGAAGACTGAAAGGAAACTAAAAGGAAGCCTAAAATATTTTGAATGAATGAATGAATGAATGAACTGCTTCTCACTTCATTAACATTTTTGTCCATTTCTCAATGCACTCAGAGAGATAACTATGAAGATATTTTCAAAAACAAGCAACAATCATGAATTATGATGGTGATTCCTGTACAAAATACATTTAATTCAAATCTCTTTGGCTTTTAATGATGCCATGATTACTAATGATAAATATTCATTTGTATGTAAATCTTTCATTCATGAAGATCGATGATGCAAGGAATATATTTAACATGATTCTTCCAAACACATTATACCCCAGTATTTGACATCTTCCTCTGATGTTTGGAAAGTCAAGCTACATTCCTATACACATTTATGTGAGGTTCACATCTGAATAGACATGCCTGGACTGCAGCCTTAATATACAATTCACTTTTTCCTGATAACATTGGCCAGAATCCTGTTACTGTACTACTATAACAGTTGCCCTTTCCCTATTGTCATCCTGTGGTGCTAGAGACGAAGAAAAAAATCTGTTAGCAGACTTTTCCCCTGGTGGCAATCTCTTTGTTTCTCCTCTTGCCACTTCCTGCAATGATATAGCTATATTAGTGCTATGCGCTAACAGGACACTAGTCTTTATCTAGAAATGTTATTGTATTATTGTGTATAGTTCAATACTTTCATTAATTTGTTAATAAGGCTATTATATCAATTGCCTTTCAGGAAACTTAAATCTTTTCCTTGACACTTTGTAATCCCATTTATTGACCTAATTTCCTAATTAGTCTGCTAATATCTTCCAGCACATTAGAAGATCACAAATAATCATGACCTCCTCCTTTTGTTATTTTAGCTCATTAAATTTAATAGCTTAATCATTATCATAACTGTGGGGTTGCTTCACATTGACTTAACATAGATCAAAACATATACCCAAATTAAAACATTTGAAATGAGGAAGAGAGTGAAAAAAATCTCCACTCTACTCAATCCAAAGCTTTTTCACCATGAATAACAATGAACTGATTGCAACAAACCAAGTAAGATAATAATATAAGTAATTTAAATAGATTGAACACATTATATACTGAAATAATCAGAGCACATGGCCAATATTATGAGTAAACAGCACTACAAAAAAATTTAAAAGGGACAAATAAAAACTATTTGTTATTTCAGTAACCCTGTCAACTGATCTGAAAGAACTGAAGGAGGAAAATTATTTTGCAGAAAAGTATCATTAAAGATGTAATAATTTAAAGCATTCTTGATTTGGGAAGTTTATCCTAATAAAAAGGATGGTGTTGCCTAGATTTGGTTTATTTTTGAAAATATTCTAATTAAGATAAATAATAAAGAAGTTTATAGCAAAAAACCTATAAGTCTTCAAAATATTAATAAAAACACAGAATAGTTTTAATAATATTACACAAACCTAAGTGTCAAGGTGGAAAATATTGAAAATATTATCAAACATTAGCATGAAGTAAAATTATACAGAAAAAAAGGGGAATTACTCCAGTCCTTGACAGACAAAAGAACAAAACAGTTGTAATGTTCTCCTGTCTCAGTTGCTTTAAATATGTAGAGGAAATGTTAGCAAATCTGACAAAAGAAATTTGAACTTTTATCCTGGCCACAGTATAAAAATGGAACACACCTAAAAATGTTTATGATCAACTATATTTCACCTAACCTCATTGGTTTGTCATCATACCTCTCTAATAAATGTAGATACAGGTAAAATGGGTTTTAGGACACGAGGTGTGCTAAAATATTTTTAAAAGTTAGTGTAATTCAGTGAGTCTGAGTTATGGAAAAGAATGGATCCAGGCTAGACTCATCAGTTATAGCTTCGGCATATGAAGAATTACTTAAGTGTTCAGTCTAAGGGAAGTTCTTTCAGAATGCAATTAACTAAATCCAAAAAGCTAACTTTGAGAACAAGTGTTTTAAAAGTAGATAAAAAGTCATTATTATTCATTTATTGTTTAATGAAAATATTAAAAGTATTTATAAATCACTTTTTAATAGGGCTTTCAAACTCATGTTCAATAAAATCACATGAAAAAAGAGCAAGAAACAATATTTAAAACCAATTAAAACGAATTTTAAAAAACCAAAGATTTGCTTATTGTTAGACTGATACAAAGAAAAATATTTAAGAAGTCATTGGGAGATGATGAATTGTTATCAGAGATCAATAAAGAATAGAAAGTAGTTTTTAGAAAAGGAATTGTCAATTCAATATGAACTAATCACAAGAGAACCAGTATAACCTGATATGCTTTTGTTTGTTGTTGTTAACTACCATCAAGTTGGCTTCAACTTATGATCACCCTATGGATAAGGGACCTCTCAACCACGCTATCATCAACCACCCTGCTCAGGTCTTGCAGATTCAGGGACATGTCTTCCTTGATTGAATCTATCCATCTGTAACGCAGTCTTCCTCTTTCCTACTGCCTTCTATCTTACCAAACATTATTGCCTTTTCTAGTGAGTCGTGTCTTCCCATGAAATGGCCAAGGTACTACAGCCTCAGTTTAGTCATTTTGGCTTTTAGGAAGAGGTCAGCCTTGATTTGCTCTAGGACCTATTCATTTATCTTTTTAGCAGTCCACAGTATCTGTAGAACTCTTCTCCAGCACCACATTGCACAGGAGCTGAGTTTCTTCCTACCAACTTTTGTCACTGTTCGGTTTTCACAACCATACATAGAAATAGCAAACACCATGGCATGGAAAATCCTAACTTTAGTATTCAATGATATAGCTTTACACTTCTCCATTCTAGTTCATGACTGAGCCAATCTTGAACTATTTCAATCATCTTTTTTAAGGTTATGTAAATCATCTGTGGTCATTATTTTTGTTTTCTTCATGTTCAGCTGTAAAGCTGCCTTTGCACTTTCCTCTTTGACTTTCTTCTGTAATTGTTCCAAGACTTTGCTCTTTTTTGGTGTTGTCTGTATATCTTTAATTGTTAATGCAATGCTCTTGTGATTGCTGCAATCCCTTGTGTCCTGTTTCTTGGGAATTGGAATGTATATTGAGTGTTTCCAATCTTTGGGCCTTTCTTTTGTTTTCCATGTTTGTTGACAGATTTTAGTTAGAACTAGAGTAGATTCTGTCTCTGTAGACTGAAGCAATTCTATTGGTATGCCACCTGTTCCCGGAGATTGATTTCTCCCAAGTGCTTGGAGTGCAGCTTTCACTTCCCTTTTTAAAACTGGCAGTTCATCTTCATATGATTCTTCCTTGCATGAATCTGTCAGTCTCTTTCATTTCATACCTAACAGTTAATCATGTACTCTTGTATTGGAAATGTGAAATGTAATTAGCCAATTACATTCACATGTGGTGGATATGTCAAACAATTTTAAAAAGCAAGTAGGGGCAGATGTAGCTGGGATATGATCTGCCCACCTTTCCACAATATATGCTATTTGAGTTGTTTCTATCACAGTCCATCACAGTCCAAAAAAATTCATTAACCAATGAGTTTTCGTTTCATGTACATCTTAATAGCTGTGGGAAAATATACATGTAGCACTTTGTATGTTTTTCTGTTATATTGTTTATGTTTCTTACTTAAGTTGATGTGAAATACATAAAGAGTACTGAATAATTGTTTGTAGATAATGTATATGATGAAATGTGTGAAATAAAAATTTATGTATTATATAAATTATATATTAAATAAAATTAAAAATAAAAAACTAAAAACACCAAAACACACCATCATAAAAACAAAGAAAGGGAGCAGGAATAACAACATATAATCAGCCAGAACTGAAATGTCCTGACAAGCAAAAAGTTATAAGCTTGCACAAAAACAATAGCGGCATTGTAACACAGCATACCTCCATGGGAAGAGTATTCCACATCTGGTATGCATCAGTTATGTCTCTTCTTGAGATATAATGTACCTGATGTTTTTAAAATACTTCCCTTGAAAATCTTATGTCACAGGTAGCTTGCTATGAGGCAGGGTTGGTGAACCTCTGGCCATTAGAGGTTCAGATATGTGGCCTGCAATAACTCCCCACCAAACCTACAAGCTCCTTGTAACTGCAAAACTAGGTTCACTTACGCTATATGGCACTTCAGTAACTGTAAAATACTATACTTGGAACCTTTATTAGAAGACGGCCAAAGGAACTAACCCATTATTAGCGCAAAAATGTTTGTCTTTGCTAATATTGATTGCCAACACTAATTGATAAAAGTAAGCTTCTGTGAATGTTAGCAAAAGTAGAATCAAATTCAGAACACATTTATCTCCACACTATCTCAAAATATTTACTGGAAGCACATTTTTCATTTGAAAATATGTAACACATTTGGTTGATTAGAATAGTGAAACAAAAGAGAAATAATTTGTTTAATATAATCGATTGGCTGCTTGGAAACTGCTTTTGAAATATAAAATATGGACATTTTCTCAAGAAGTTGGATGCTTAATAATGATTGAAGACTGAAATGTTGTATATTCTTAAAGATATAGCTCAATATATATTTGCAAAATTATTCAAATAAAATTAATCATTGGGTAATGCACTCCATAACTATTGGATAAATGAAATAATCAGTAATTTTGGCACTGTAATAGACAGTTGCATTAGGAAGATTATTATTCAGTGCTTCCCTATGAGACTGAATTGTTTGTAATTATTGGACTATGTTGCATTCAGTAACTGAGCAGTGCATTATATGATAATGATTGTGATTGTGATATTTATATCACATACTATATTATGGGATCTCTGCATGGCGTATAAGCAAAACCAACTTAACAGTTAAAAGAAATGTGGAACTATGTACATAATTTAACAGGATAAAATCACATTTAAAAATTTAAAAGGTTAATATTGGACAACATTTGTTATAAGCAATTCAATGATCGTTAAATAATGAAATAATACTTAATTATATACTGTGCATAAAAATATAAACATTTTAGGGTAGAAATTAAACACACATTTCCCTCTCTGGTTGAAAAAGAATTTTTTAAGTTCCTCTCTAGAGATAGTACATGGGATCTCTCTGTACTGCCACAGTACTATACATCCTTAAAGTTGTACAAGAAACAAAAAGCTATACCTCCATTCAGTCCTAACACTTGCTTTCTCACTGTCCACAAATTCTAGCACTGCTAGAAGCTTTCTTCAAACTGTCAGTTGATCTCATTTGATCTCAGTGCATATCCTCCCAAAGAAGCATATTCAAACTTTCTATTTTAATCATCAATAATCATAATAGTTTAATTCTCCATTTCCATCTATATTGGATTTGTCCTGTGAGAAAAGTTTGGTTTTGCCCGTGTCCTGGACATTCTCTTTAGACTGGAATAATAGATAATTTCATTAGTTTAGAGCCAGATGTTTCCTTTCTGATTTATAAAACTATGCCGTAAAATCTTCACTGAAATTTGGGGTATTACTTTTTCTGTTGTATTTAGTACTTCTTTAATGTAATTGGCTTTTCCAGCTTTGTTTAATGATGTGATATAAGAGATGCACTGTCCATTTTGAAAACAAATTTTTGCATATCGTGGGAACAGAGATTGTCACTGCTCTGTGTTCTTCTGTCATATAGAAACTGTTGTAACTTTTGTTCTGTATTTTATTTTTTACATATGTGGAACTAAGTATAGAAACCTTATTATAATAATTCTGCCTTTTATTTCTAAAGAGTACCTCAACTTCTTTTGAACATTTAATTCATCTATTATTTATCTATGATCATTAAGACAACTGGGATAATAAACATTTTATCTGCATTTTCTCTCATTTCTTAAAATCTCTTTGAAGTCATTTGAAATATTTGTGCAGTTTATGATTAAAATTTTGATTGAAGCTTTCATATAATGTAAGCCGGGGGCGCCCAATATCTGCATGCTGATGTAAAGGAGGTCACAGGGATAAAAAGTCTGAGAACCACTGGTATAAAATAATTCAGTAATTGTTCATCTGTAGTCATATTCTCCCATTTAAAATGTAATAGAAATTGTGAACCCATGAGGAACTTTTTGGAATAGAAATTTATAATAAATGTATTAATTGACATTAATTAACTAAAGTCTCATTTTGAAGGCTCCAAATGGGGAAAGTTTTTCCTTAAGTAAAAGGATTTTCAGTGTATGTTATAGAATGAGAAGGCACATTTTTTCAGTCCCCACTCGCCTTTCAGCTCCCTATGTCCCCAATTCTATTTCTGGAGAGTTCAGAGACCCATGAGTTGTATCAGAAGCGCTACAGGGGGAACATGTGGAAAAAGAATTTGCCATAAACCTTCCCCATTCCTTTGAGAAGTCACTGCTAAGTGTGAAGTCCTCTTCCCCCTCACTGAAGGTATATAGGCAATAAAAGTAACTGTTTCTTCTTTACCTTACAGAACCTTGCGACCTACTTGTCCAAATAACTTTCCCTGAAGCAACAATAAAGCATATTCTATCAAAAATGAATAACAGACCCCATTCACTGGGTTCTCAACATTATCCTCCTCTTCACCCAATGGAAGATACCAATAGCATTCTTATCTTTAGATGTACTTAAAGCTTTTGATAGAGTGGAGTGGCAGTATCTCTTTGGGATACTGCATGAGATGAACTTTGGTTCACAGATTGTTTCAGCATTTACACACTTCCATTGTGACTCAGCTGCCATGATCCTGTTTAATGGCATCGATTCTCCTACCATCAAATTGCAATGTGGCACTAAACAAGGCTGCCCACTGTCACCTCTTCTATTTGCTCTGTCTATAGAACCATGTGCTAATTTAATTATACTTTACCCCAATGTCGCTGGTGCCCAACTCCATAATTATCTTCACAAAATTTCTCTGTATGGAGATGACACTCTGATCTCTTTAGAAAATCCTGAAAGATCTTTCCCAAATTTAAAACATTTGTTGGAATCATTAATGTCTACTTAGGCCTTAAAATTAATTTTCAAAAATCTTCCCTTATGTTTATAAATACATCCCATTCACAACAAGAACACTGGCAATTATTAACTGGCTTACAATTATGTCCATCAGGATTTTGCTATTTAGGAATCGTAATTATTAAGGATATCTCACAATTAGCTCTGCGTAATTATAATCCCCTCAGCATGGATGAAAAGTAAGCTCCAATCATGGTATGCTTTGAAATTATCCATTTGGGGAAGGATTGCCTTAATTAAAATGTTCCTTGTCCCTCGTCTGTTCTTTCTCCTTCAATCCATCCCTCTAACTCCTCTACCATCTAAATTCAAATTGAATTCAAATTGAATTTGGATGGTAACAAATTTATTTTTGACAGCAAATGATCTAGATGTCCTAAACCAATTAGACATATTCATTCTAATGAAGGGGGACTAGCTATTCCAGATATCAAGCTTTACTTTCATGCTTCTCAATTGGCCCGATTTATCCAAATTGTTAGAAACATGGATTCCTCTACATTGGTCAAAATATTCAGAATTCAGTCACATCTACTTCACAGTCTTAAGGAAATCATTTACAGAATTACAATTCCCACTCATTGACTATATGGAAACACTGGAAATATGTTCCTTCTCCTTTGAGACCCTTTCTACTTCGCCCACATTTTCGTGTGTCAGATAAATTGAATCAGTTCAAAGACTGGAAAGACCAAGGCTTACATCACACTCAGGATCTATTTCTAAATGCAAAACCTAAAATTAAGGAATCTCTTTTGGCTCAATTAGGACACATCAAAACCACATGGTTCCCAATTCACCAAGTTTACCCTTTTTGCTGCCCATTTAGCAGCAGCAGGAGAAACTCCATGTCCATTAACTTCATATGAACTCCTGTGCCAAAAATGATTCACAACACAAAGGGGAGGCAGAAACTATATACAAAGTCTTGTTAGAAACTACCTGTGGAAATGGCCTGTCTACAAGACTAGTTTGGCAATTGGATCTTAAACTGATTTGATTTGTGTCAATATTTTGTACTTTTGTTTTTGTCACTCTAGGTCAGTCAATACAGGAAAAGGCATACTCAAAATGGTATTTAACTCCTGTTCAACTATTCAGAATAGCCAAAAATGCCTCACTGAAGGGATGCGTACAGGTCAGCTCTTATATGCATATATCCCTATATCCATATGTGGATAGAATGCCTCAAAGTTAAAACTTTCTGAATTGTGGTCTTAGGCCAGATCTCACATATCACTAAATAAACCACCCATTTTAGTCTTGATGTTTAGTTATTTTACTCGTAGACCAATGAAAACAGCAACCTGAAACACAGAAATCTCTTTGCTTTCCTCCTGGTCACATCATGAACCAAAATAGTTACCGGCTGGAAGGTGGGCAAACTTACCCTGGAAAACTGGTGGACAGGAGTCTGGAGTATATGGTTATTTGAAAAAATTTCTTACAACCTTAGTACTTGCAACAGACATAAGAAACCTCATTCCTTTTATGAGGATATGTCAATTCTTATTGAATGTGTTATTACCAATTTGCAATCTCATCAACCACCAATAGAACACACTAAGTGATGTTTTCTGTCCAGACTAGAATACATCATGGTAGGTTCCCCCGGAAGACCGTATACTTTGGAAGCACCCAGCCAAAACTTGACAACTACTCCACTGGAACAACTTGTTGAACATCTTTAAGATGTACTTTTTTATTATTTTGTATCTTTGGCTGATTTGAGTATTTTTCTCCTTAATTATTTTTTAGTTATTGTTAATAATTGTTTAATAAATACAAATTTAAAAAATGAATAACAGAGCCTACTTCTTTACCTCTTTTCACTTGGAGGTGCACCAAACTGAATTGTATTCACAACCCCATTTTCATCCTAGTCCTGGTATCAAACCCAATACCTGATTCACTTATTCAAACTATTCCACAACCTACTGCACAAGATGTTGTGCTAGTTGTTCTTAAGAATGTTGCACAAGCTGCTTTCCAACACATTATAACTTCACTGAATTATGGGTTCCTTGAACTAGACATGCTAGTTCTGCTAGCAATTGGTGCAAAATCTGGCAGAATATTGCTCAGAGTTGGCTAGTGGATGTAAAACCATGGAGGTGATGAATCTAGGTTTTACTGCCACCTTTCATGCAGTTGAACAATAGCACTGATGGTGCTAAACTAGGATCAAGCACCAGTAGAGCCTTTGACAGCACCTCTTAAGGCCCTTTTCACATGTGGGGGGGGAAACAATGTAGAGCGACCTCTCACGGAGGTTGTCTACACCGTAGAGTGGACTGGCGTGGACTACTTTTCGTAGTTCCACACCAGAATCCACTCAGGAGCGGACGGAACTAGCCGCGCTTCGTGTTTTTTAAAAACCTCTTTTTAGAGGTTTTTAAAAAGCACGGAGCGCGCAGCCCCATGCCGCTCCGTCGCCCGGCTCTAAAGTGGATCTGCAGGTGAGCGCAAGTGCGTGCCTGCAGATCTGCCGGGGGCGGGCTTCCAGCTGGCGAGCTTCTCCGGTTGGTGGAGAGCCTCCACCAACCAGAAGCTGCCATCTGCGACGCCGGAGGAGTGTGGAGCAGCAAGCTTGCGCTGCTCCACGTGGCAACGGACTCACCCGGCTGGAGGTAAGCTCCGTTTTTGGGCGTTTTCACCCATCCCCCCCCCACATGTGAAAAGAGCCTAAGAGTTCTTCTGATGCCATAATGTTGGATATAGCCCACTGCTTTATTTTGCAGCACTTTGGGTTTCATTGATATATTTGTTCCTGATCTTCAGAGCAGCCATTTTCTTTGAAAGACTACTGCTCTGTTGCTCTGTTGTCTTAAGGTAAAGCAGCTCTGTGCTGGTGCAACAGTCCATAGCACTCCCAATCTGATGATCAAACAGAGCTCCTCATCCCACCCACCCCCTTTGTCCTCACCATTCTCTCCACAATCTGTTCCACCAGCTCTCACCATGACACCTAAGTTTTATCGGTTAATTGTTTTAACTTTCAAAACTTTGTTATTCTCCTTAAAGATCTATAGATGGAAAACAATAATGCAAAAAATAATATAAAGAGATATCTGCAGAGGTAACTGTTAGTTCCATTCTAATTATATTCTCCAATATCATCTTTTTCTTCAGTATTTTCACCCTTAAAAGAATAACAAGGTGTTAGTTTCAGTGATTTGAAGGATCACATACAACTCACCTCTTCAGATGAATTAGAAACCAGCTCCTTTGTATTCCCAACATTCCCATTCTCTGCAAAGACAGGAATATTGGGGCTGAAGACCATAAGGTCACTCTTGGCACCAGCCTCCCCGCTCACTCCTGCCAGGATGTGGCTGTGGCGATTTGAATATGACCAGCTGCCCACTTCACTGGCACAGACCAGCGTGGCTGTGCCAGGGCCGTATACCATTGCCTCCTTTGCCTGGGAATGGCATCTCAGGATGATGTATATTACAATCACCAACAGGAACAAGCTGGACACTGAGCAGATTGCAACAATTAGATAGACATTGACATTTTCTACCTGGGCCTTTCCAGTCCCTCCTGTTCTGAGAAGATGAGCATCAGACTGAATGGCCTGAGAATTTGCCACAAGTGACACACTCAGTGTGGCTGTGGCTGATAGCACAGGCTTACCATGATCCTTCACAACCACCACAAAATTCTGGCTGCTACCACTGCTCTCTAACTCATCCAGGGCACGTGTGGTGCTGATCTCACCAGTATAGAGCCCCACACGCCAGGGTCCATTGTTTGCTTCATGCAGTTCGTAGCGCAGCCAGGCATTGTAGCCTGAATCAGCATCCAGGGCACGGATCTTACCCACAACATGTCCAGCCATCACCGGAGGCACAAGCAGGACAGGAGTGTCACCCATCCCAGATACTGCAGGTGCATTGTCATTCTCATCCACCACAAAGACTTGAATTGTCACATTGCCACACAAAGAGGGCAGCCCAGCATCCTTGGCATTCACTTGGAACTCCAGCAATTTCAGCTCCTCATAGTCCAAAGGCTGCAAAGCATAGAGCTTCCCACTCTCTGAGTGCACTGAGATGTAGCTTGACAATGGCCAAAGTTTTTCATCTATCCAGTAGCTGATTAAGCTGTTCTCAGCTATATCTGGGTCTGAGGCAGATACTGTGAAGATGTGAGCACCAGGTGGATTGTTTTCCTTCACAAAGACTGTGTAGGAGGGCTGAGCAAAAGTAGGTGTGTTGTCATTGATGTCACTAATAGGAACTGACAAGGTACTGCTAGCTGACAATGATGGAGTTCCTTCATCCTGAGCCATCACCACTAACACATATTCAGATACCTGCTCCCGATCTAAAGGTGCATCCAGAACTAGAGAGTAGTAATTCTTGAAGGTGGATTTCAGCTTGAAGGGGAGCACAGAAGGCCACAGAGAACAACTCACTTGTCCATTGGCTCCAGAGTCCCGGTCTGAGATACTAATCAGTGCCACCATCATGCCTGGAGGGGAGTCTTCTGGCACTGGCACTGACAGAGACTTGAGTGACAGCTGAGGTGTGTTGTCATTCACGTCTAAAATCTCTACAACAACTTTGCAATGTCCAGCCAGAGGAGGATTGCCTTTATCTTCTGCTACAACTTGAATTTCCCACAAATTAATATCTTCATAATCTAATGGCCCTGCAACCCTAATTTCACCTGTGCTGTCACCTATTTGGAAGATGCTTTTAACTTTGGAAGGAACAAGGCTGCTAAAGGAATAAGTAATCTCCTTAGAACTGCCTTCATCCAAGTCTGTGGCATTGAGCATAATTATGAGAGTCCCCTCAACTGGATTCTCTGGCACTCTGACTTTGTAAACAGATTGATTGAATAATGGAGCATTATCGTTTACATCCAACACATTTATCACCAGCTGGACTGTCCCTGTGAGCTCTGGTTTGCCCCCATCTGTAGCTGTCAGCAATAGATGATGCACAGAGACATCTTCTCGGTCTAACGCTTTCTTTAACTCAAGCCCAGCCGACTTTGTGTGGTCTTCATTTGTTACTACATTGAGCTTAAAATAATCGTTTGGGTTGATCCTATAAGTTATCAGAGCATTTGTGCCAATATCTGCATCAGAAGCACTCTCTAGTGGGAAAGGAGAATGTGGCAACCTTGATTCTGCAATAATCAATGTCTGCTCCATGACAGAGAAGACAGGAGCATTGTCATTTATGTCTGCAATCTCCACTTCCACATGAAAGACTTGCAGGGGTTTATCCACAATCACCTCCAGGTGAATGGAACACAAAGGACTCTTGACACACAGCTCCTCCCTGTCTATCCGGGAATTAACAAATAAAATCCCATTTTGCAAATTTACCCTGAAATAGTCCCCATGGCCTTGGGATTCCATCCGGAACATCCGAGGCACCAGCTCACTCACCTCCAGCCCCAGGTCCTGGGCAATGCGGCCCACAAAGGTGCCGTGCTGGGATTCCTCAGGCACAGAATAATGGAGCTGGCCGCTCCCCATTTCCCAGGCGGTGTGGAGCAGAATCAGATGCAGCAGCTGCTTCCTCACAAAAGGGTCTATCCGCATAATAACCATGAAGATTTACAAGCAGGATGCTTCTAAAAAAAATTTTTTTTCTAGATGTAGCTAATGCAGATTCTTTAGAACACCAGGGAGTAGCATCTCTGACAGTAATTTCTATGGATCTTGTAACTGCAGCTGGATATCTGCTGACGTGTTTGCCCAAAGACATTTTTTTAAAGGGGGAGAGCTGTATTTCGAGGTTTCCAAGAAGATTATTTGGGCAATTGCTCCACCATGTGATTGAGTATGGGAAGTGCAGAAAAAGTACCTTTTTTCCTTCTTATTTGAACGTTTGCCTTAATTTACTTTCAGAGAATCAGTGTTTATGATTGTCAAATTTTATTCTAACCCATTCAATTTCCTAAGAATGTCTTCTTCTGATTAGCCAGTTGTTTGTTAGAAAGTTGAGAACACATAAGTCACTCTGAGCATCTTTGGAAGAAGTCTATCATAAAAGTACAATAAATAGATACTTTGGGAGATAAACTATCTGTGTGCACCATTCATGGAGCTCTAACTTTGTGGCAATGTGGTTGCCCAGTTCCCATGTTATGTCTTGAGTTTTCTTCATATCTGTTGGTACCATGGAAAGTGACATCAGTGTGCTGCAGAAGCTGCAGTGTAGAAATTATTGCTTTCTTCAGATATTGCTTCTGTGCTTATACCAGGTCCAAAGAAAAGGATTGGTGGATAGATGGCATCTCCAGGAGGCAACATTATACTTTCAACATTCAGTTTTTTGGGTATGATGCACTGTCATTGTGTACCACTTTATTTCAGATCACTTGATGGTTTCAACAATTGCAGAAATAACATAGAAAACTATATTTGGACTGAAAACATACATGTCTCTTGGGCACAGGAAAGCCACTTGTTGGTGTTAACTCTCTGTTTAGGCCTGTGTCAAGTCTAAATGTGCTCATCTCATAACTCTTCACTGACAGGTAAAGTGAGCTGTTCATTGTTGTATATTGGGCAAGTGTGTTTAAATGTAAAAGAAAATGTGTAAGATTTCTTGTCAGAGCTACAAGTGCTTTGATTGCAGTTACTGATACATCTCTTCTGTCTCTCCTGTTGCCAGTTTTTCATTCATAGAGACAGCTCTAAATTTTCTGACCACTTTTGCTTCTACTGATCCTCTGAGGAGAGGGGTGACAGAGGGAGACAATCTACTCGCATATCTTACGTTTTGTCTATTATACTCGTTAGATCTTTTAACTGAATCTGAACCTTATTTCTGATGTAATCTTTTTAAAGATTTGATTTAAAAAATAATAATAATCATTTGCCAAATGGGGACATTCGAGATCAAAAGACATATCTTGCATGTCCAGTACAAAATATGAAATGGTGCAAGGTTAACTCCTTGTATTTGTTAGAATCTGTCAATATCTGGTCATGTACTGTTTCCTTACAATAGAAAGGCGATGTATTCTCAGCTTCTAATTGGAGGGCGCCAGCCACTCAGCCAGTTGTAACCTTCTCCAGCACACCATTTCATCCTCTCACCCACATTTCTTTATCTTTTCCAGCTTCAGCTTTCCATGATCATTGAGCATGCCCCACTCTTCAATGGGTGGTTGGATCAGCCAACTTCTTCTTGTAGCCTCTTTAGACTTTTTTGTCATTTTTCAGATGGCCTGTGCTTCTGCAGACCTTAGAGAAGGCTATGCTGCTGCCTTCCTCTCAGCTGCCCCATTTTGCCTCCATGTTTGTCTGCAACGATCATCTATGGCTACCTCTAGATGACCAAAAAAAAAAATCTCTGGAAATACTAGAGATTTGTTCCTGTGCAGACCAATATTTCTGAAATCCAGATGATGTTTTGCTTGTTTCCATTTATGTCCAGTGAACTCCTGGTACTACCAAAAAAATTTTAATGCCCCTCCTGAGGTGAGTTTATTTTTAACCCAGTACATGCCAAAATGAAAAGAGTTGGTAGTTGCTTGTGTGTTTTTACTGTTTAGGAATAGTAAGGATGGCTGCTACCAAGTAAACATGGCTATAGTTTCCAGGACACAGGTTCAACATGCATCAAATGAGGGAAAGAGGGATGTTAGCATTCTAACAAATTATGCTAATACTTTATTAGTGTATATTGCTAAAGCGCTTTAGCATAGTAACAATAACTCTTAAATAATAATTGAAAAAGCTCTGTGAAAATTTGTGAAAATCAGTTTCTGAAATGTTGCATGATACTGGATGTGACATAAAATCGGGGGGGAGGGGAAAGGGGAAGGACACAAGGGAGGGAGGGAGGGAGAGAAGGAGGGAGAAAAACCCATCATACTTCAAGAATGGTCTAAATGGAGAGTAAGAAAAACCATAAATATGCTATACAATCAAATCAAGAAAAACTGGAAATATTACATATTTTCAGGCTGTCTAGTTGAGCCCCAAGTTTGCCACTAGATGTATTTATTATTTGCTATTAGAAGGGTTTGTTATTTGGTCAGACCCCACCGAGAATTCTGTGTCCAGTTCTGGGCAGCACAGTTCAGGAAGGATATTGACAAGCTGGAATGTGTCCAGAAGAGGCCAACCAAAATAGTAAAAGACTTGGAAACTATGCAATATGAGGAGAGGTTTAGGGAGCTGGATATATTTAGCCTGAAGAAGAGAAGATTAAGAGGGGACATGATAGCTATGTATAAATATTTGAAGGGATGTCATATGGAAGATGGAGCAAACTTGTTTTCTGCTGCTCCAGAGATTAGGACATGGTACAATGGCTTCAAACTTCAGGAAAAGAGATTTCATCTAAACATTAGAAATAATTCCTGATGGTAAGAGCAGTTCAACAGTGGAATACATTGCCTCGAGTGTGATGGAGTCTCTGTCTTTGGAGACCTTTAAACAGAAGTTAGATGGCCCTCTGTTGGGAATGCTTTGAATGTGTATCCGTGGCATGGCAGGGGGTTGGATTTGATGGCCCTTGTGGTCTCTATGAGTCTAAGATACTTACATATTTGTTTGTTTCTAAAGCTCCATAATTCTTCTAGTAATAATTCAGATCCTATTCCAATATAAACTGAGGTTTTCATATAGTAGGTGAGCACTATTCCAAAGCAGATCTACAAGAAGCAACAAATTCTCAGATTTGTACGCCCTGACGCAATATATTCATACTGTTCCCACCATGTTTTCAAAATGTGAACAAAACAGAGACTTCACCTTTTTAAAACAACCAGGAATCTGAACAGCCAATATACAGCAATTAGTAATTTATTGGAACCTGAATGGGGCAATCCAGAATGACCAACACTGATTCATGCATTTTTCCATGATCATAGCCTTTACAGCTGTTTTATTGGGGAGGGGGGTTAATTAAAAAAAATCAAAGGCTTGAGTACCCTAAAGACGGCAGATCCCATCAGTTTTTGGAAGCTAAGCAAAGTCAGCCCTGGCTAGTTGGATGGGAGGCCACCAATAAATACTCTATCTCAAAGGAAGGAACTGGTAAAACCACCTCTGAATATTCCTTGCCTAAGAAAACTCTGTGAATTCATGGGTCACCATGAGTTTACAGGCAACTTCAAGGCACATGCACACATAAGAAAAAAAACCAGCTATGAAGGCTGCAGTCTTGAACAGAGGACCAGCAGAGAGATAGAGAGCCATTTACTACTTTCTCCTTGGGTTATTTTTCCACTCAAAATTCCTTCCCAGCTGCTTGTTGTTCCACACAGGTGGAAAAAGCCATGATCACCCACATAGTTCTCTCTGTGGGATAATACTGAGCTGCAAAACAAGCAGTGGTAAAAGGATTAAGTGCTCACTTCCTCCCCTGTTAGTCCTCCACTCCAAATCACGGTCTCTATGCATCTTTTGATTTTAAAAAAAGGCATGGGAGAAAACATATATGACTATCATTGTAATTAAACGTTACACAAATCCATCAAAACGTCTTAACTATCTTGAACCAGAATGTAATTCTTTCTTTTTTCTTACTGTAATGAAAACAATCTTATATGAGCTGTTATATTTAAACAGATTACATAGATTGAAAAATTAGAAAATATTTAAATTGATAATATAGATTTAAAAAATAGAAAGTAAAAATAATCTGACTAATATATTCCAGTTTCTGTTAAAATCATTTCCATATTTCATGTTTTTATAGTAGTCTCATTTTTCAAAGCTTGGTGTGCAATGCTCAGGAGCCCATAATGCTTTCATCAAATACAACGCAAATATCAGAAGTCCTCGTTCAGATTTTAATCCAAACCAGAGAAGAATTCCCCTGTGACTGCTTCTTTCCCACCCAGCTCTGTTTGACCGTTCTCTTCATCAGTCACCCTCCTTCCTTTGCTCCCTCATCATTTATAAAGATGGTACTCTACTGGCAGCAGGAGCAATCTCTGGGCATCAGTGTAAGGGAGGGCTGAAAAGATGTCTCTGCCATTCCTCCCCCCACTTGTTGCAGCATGACATTATTATTCAAGCACCACACAAGGAATGAAAAAGGAGAAACTGTGAGTTTGGGGTTCACATGGGTTGCTAGTAGGCTGTATTTCTATAGGCTCAAAAATAAAATATTTCCTGAAATTCTTGAAGGGGGCATGTAGGCTGACTTATTTCTGAAATAACATAGTGTGAACCAGGAGAACCTCACCCAGCACTGGTATTTACATAGATTATATTTACAGTGAAATTGCATTTAATCCAAGTTTTCTGTTCCATAGATACATTTACTGCTTATATTTCACTCACATTCACTTGATATCCTGCTGCCTTACTGCAGCTAAACATTATGTTTTATATATTCTGGAATCCAGGGTCAGTCATTCAGAGAACTTTATCTGCAGGTAATGTATTTTTATGGCTGTTTAGTACTGTACTGATTATTAGCAATATGTTTGTCTTCCTTAAGCTCTAGAGAAAAGGGATGTAAAGCTGGCATGTAGGAGAAAACAGCTACTCATGACAGGTGCTTTCTTAGACAAAAATATGCTCTGAATAATTTATATTTATCAAAATCATTATGTCCATGGAAATTCTAATATCATACCACACAATTATTTCTATATTTACCTCTTGTCAAATTCTTCCAAGATTCTCTCAAGAAAGTGGCCATTCTAGTCTATCAAAAGCCTTCTGAGTATCAAACAACTTCAAAATAGTTGGACTGCTTACTTTTGTTTTGAAATTAAAATTCATTGACTAACATCAAATTAGGAACTAGTATTAATAAAATCCATTTGATTAGGATCAGCATGATTTTTAAAAAGCCATGATGTTTAGACTTCATATGCGTTATTCATGTACTGACCACTGGCCCAACCCAACACTGAATACAGCATTGAGACAGCACCCTGGATGCTGTAGGTTTCAGGGTTATTGCACTTTTCAGTTGTGTAAGGGTCTCAGTCACGTAGAAGAGCTCTTCAGGTGTTGGCTCCCCCCCACCCTGCAAATTGCCAGGTCAACACAAAGCCATCCATAATGTGCTCAGCACCTATTATTGGAACAGCAGAATCACCCAACTCCTCTATCATGTGAGCAATATGTGTAGAATCTATACTAACAAGTAAAATGGGATATGCAAATTGAGAAGTTTACCCATTTTTTTTACAAGTTTTTGTATAAATATCACTTTCACATTGTTCCAGTTAGAATTTTAAATAGCTTTACAAGTTAATTAGAAACATGAGTGACAGATGAAAAAAATTAACGATATTCTTCTACTGGTAATGTTTTTTAATGCTTTAATAGAAGCTTGCCTCTCTGTTGTTGGATAGTTCTGTTTAAGAGAGCAGGAATACTTCTCTTATTCTGAAAATTCCTAATATTTTCTTAGGATTATGTTTCTGATTTACATGTATATCGTTATAAAATAAAATAGATCTGTAACATTTCTTCTATTATATCACAACGCTATTCCTACTGTCCTTAATTATTTCAGTGACTGTGTTCCTGCTATCAGGTTATTACTTTTCACAGCAACAATTTAGTAGACATACTTCCAATTTTTTTTTAAAAAAAAAATCAAAATATATCTTCCGTTTTATTTTCTGAGTATGAAGTAAATGTAGCTGTCCCCACCCCTCCTGGGCTCCAAGGCACAGTGACAACACAGCATAGTTGAGGAAAAGCCCTCCTGGTCACTGGTAACTGCTTTTTCTTCCACTTCTGCTTAGTGGGCCCCCAAAAGGAATCTTTCACCCAACAAAACCTTAACCTTGACTGCAGGATGGCAATAATACCAAACAGATGTAGTTGAAACAATGTGAACAAATTGGCAAGTTAAAATATTGCAGGTAGTTATTTTGAATTCTTGGCTGACCATACAGTGCACATGGGGATCATATATAAGACAAAATGGCCACAACACAAAATATACAGAAAAGATAATGGTGAAATATTCAAGTACTTTTTGCAGATCCAGATTTATAAACTTTTAAATTTATCTCAAAATGTTCTTTAGTATCTACGATACTACGATAGGATGATTATAACTGTAAACCCCAAATCCACAAAGCAGCACAGCCTTTATTGAGCTGACGCCAAACACTGCATAATGTGTTTTATGTTTTGGAGTTGGTTCAGTAAAAGTATCACTGCTTTGTAGATTTTGGATTTTGTTGTATTCTGCTGCACGGTCAACATGGCTACCCTAAATATGATGGCCATTTCTGCACTAGACTGTTAAAATGCTATTATTCCACTTTCAACATCCTATGGAATCCTGGGGTTTGCAGTTTAGGGAGGGGCCTTTGAGGTTTCCGTAGGATGTTGAAAGTGGAATAATAGCACTATAACAGTCTAGTGCAGAAATGGCCAATAACTGTAAATCGTATGTTTACAGTTAAAATCTTCATCACAGATCTTCCCTCCTCCCTCTCTGCCTTCATAACAGAAGTGAGTTGAGACCAAACAGAGGGCCTTTTCAAATATGGCATATTGCCTGAGGAGCATCCTATCCAGGAAGCTCATTTCGTGCTGAATATGCTATCTTTCTGGTGCCAGGCAAATGTTATTTGCCCTGATCTTCCAGTATGTGACCTATCTGGTTTTAGTCTATCTTTAATTGTCTTTCAATCTGTTGTTTCATATTGGCTGCTGCTAGTTCTTTTGTTGTGGTAATTTTTATGCTTTTTATATCTGTAAGTTAACCTTAGAATTTTTAAACTAAAATGTTTTGAATAAATAAAATATCAAAATATTAACAATGGAAAGTTCCTATCTCCAGAGCAATCATTCTCAGTGGTGACAGAAATTAAGTGTACTATGATACAATTACAGATGATAAAATGGTCTTCAAAATCTATGGCTCACCTGTACGGATGAATCACAACATATTTGTTCCTGGTTTTCACTTCCTGGAGGAGGGGGAACATTGGGACTGAAAACCATGAGGTCGTTCTTGATGCCAGCTTCACTACTCACACCTGCCAGGATGTGACTGTGACGATTTGAATACGACCAGCTACCAACTTCACTGGCACATACTAGTGTTGCAGTGCCAGGGCCATACATCATGGCCTCCTTTGCCTGAGATTGGCATCGTAAGGCAATGTAAACTACGATTGCAAGCAGAAACAAGCTAGACACTGTGCAGATAGCTATGATGAGGTAGATGTTGACATTGTCCACCAAGGACTTTGAACTCTTTCCCATTCTAGGAAGGCTGGAGTCATCCTGCCTGAGCTGGGTGCTTGCCATCAGTGACACACTCAGTGTAGCAGTGGCTGACAATATTGGCTTGCCATGATCCTTCACCAGCACCAGGAGATTCTGTATGCTGCCACTAATTTCTCCCTCATCAAGGATACGTGTGGTACTGACCTCACCACTGTACAGCCCCACTCTCCAAGGACCATGGGTCCCCTCATGCATTTCATAACGCAACCAGGCATTGTAGCCTGAGTCAGCATCCAGGGCACGGATCTTGCCTATGATATGCCCAGCCATCACAGGAACCACCAAAAGGAGAGGGGCCTCCTGTGCCACAGATACTGAAGGTGCATTGTCATTCTCATCCACCACAAAGACTTGCACTGTCACATTGCCACACAAGGAGGGCAGCCCCGCATCCTTAGCATTCACTTGAAATTCCAAAAGCTTTAGTTCCTCATAGTCCAAAGGCTGCAAAGCATAGAGTTTCCCACTCTCTGAGTGCACTGAAATATAGCTGGAGAGTGGCCAGAGCTTCTCATCTATCCAGTAGCTGATCAAGGCATTCTCAGCCAAGTCTGGGTCTGAGGCAGACACTGTGAAGATATGGGCACCAGGTGGATTGTTCTCCTTCACAAAGACTGTGTAAGAGGTCTGTGGAAAAGTTGGTGTATTGTCATTGACATCACCAATGGGTATTACCAGACTGCTGGTGGCTGACAGGGATGGTGTCCCATGGTCTTGGGCTGTTACAATCAGTTGATATTCTGCTACCTGCTCCCGATCCAGAGGCTCAGCAACTACTAGAGAATAATAATTCTTAAAGGTGGACACTAACTTGAAGGGCAGTCCAGGGGGATGCAAAGAGGAGCTTATTTGGCCATTGGCTCCAGAGTCCCGATCCAAGACACTGATCAGGGCTACCATTGTCCCAGGCAAGGAGTCTTCTGGCACTGGTACTGACAGAGACTTCAACGACATCTCAGGAGCATTGTCATTGACATCAAGCACCTCAATCACAATACTGCAATATCCTGTCATTGGGTTGCTCCCTTTATCACTAGCTTGCACCTGAATTTCATATTGATGATTTTCCTCAAAATCCAGTTTTTCTTTAATTCTGATTTCTCCATTAATGGGATTTAAGGTAAAGGTATTTTTTACTTTAAGTGGCACACGATTCTGAAATGAATAAATTACATCTTTATTACTTCCCTCATCCAAATCTGTGGCATTCAGTTTCATCACTAATGCCCCACTTAGAACATCCTCTGCCATCTGGACCTTATACACTGATTGATTAAAGGCAGGTGCATTATCATTTTCATCAAGCACAGAAATTAGCAGTTGCACGGTGCCACTGAGCTCTGGTTTCCCCGCATCTGTGGCCACAAGCAACAAACGATGCATAGCCCTGATCTCTCTGTCTAGAGATGCCTTTAAAAGCAGTCCTAATGACTGGCTTTCATCAAGTTTCTTCTGCACATCTAGAGTAAAGTATTCACTGGGGCTCAGTGTATAGGTTAGCTGAGAATTTAGACCAATATCTGCATCAGAAGCTCCCTCCAGTGGGAAAAATGATCCTGGCATTCTCAATTCAGAAACAAAGACATTTTGTTCCTTTTGGAAGAACATAGGAGGATTGTCATTTATGTCCTTGATCTCCACCTCTACATGGAAGACCCTCAGAGGTTTGTCTATAATCACCTCCAGGTGAATGACACACAAAGGATTCTTGGCACACAGCATCTCCCTGTCAATCCGGGAATTAACAAACAAAATCCCATTCTGGACATTTACCTCTAAATAGTCCCCATGGCTTTGGGACTCCATCCGAAATAGCCGAGGCACCAGCTCATCCACTTCTAGTCCCAGGTCCTGAGCGATGCGGCCCACAAAGGTGCCATGCTGGGATTCCTCCGGCACAGAATAATGGAGCTGGCCATTTCCCATTTCCCAAGACATGGTAAGAAAAAACAGCTGAACTAAGTGCTTTCTTGCTAGCCAGCACTGGAACAAAATAATCATAGCTGTGGTAGGTTTTATTCCTTTTTTAAAAAAAATTAAATCCACTGTCTAATGTTGTCATTCAAAGCTGAGAAAAAAATCTTGTTGTTATGCTGCTCCATCCATCCTGTCGTCTCTCAGTGTCTCTTCCTGCTGTAGCATTGGGAGGGGCTTTGATCCTTATATGAAGAGAACATTTTGAGTTTCAGTGGGCAGCGACATCTTGTGACTATTGGTATAAACAGCACACAACTTTTCCTTCCCTTTTGTTTTTAATTTAAAATATTAACTGAATTCTACAATTCATATGCACTCTGCTTTAATTGTTCCATGAAAAGTTAATTTGTATATATAAATATATAATGTTAATATTGTCTTTTTAAAATGGTAGGAATTAATCCATGGGGTAAATGTACTACACCCAAAAGTAGTAATTCAAATTTAGATCAAAATGGAATCAAGAGTCTTTAGGGCTACTGACGTTGGCAGACTTTATACATTGCTAGGATTTTAATACTCATTTCAGAAATGCCTATTTTAATTTTTCTTCACTGTGAGAGCCAGAGTAGTATAGCGGTTTGAGTGTTGGGCTACAACTCTGGAGACCAGGGTTTAATTCCCTGCTCAGTCATGGAAACCAACTGGGTAACCTTGGGCTTATCACACACTCTCAGCCACAGAAAATCCCAGGATTCACCTTAGTGTCACCATAAGTTAGAAATGACTTGAAGGCACACAACAACAACAAAGCCTGTACTCCAAAGACTACTATCAGAGCATGTATCGACCTGAGAGGAGGACATAGCTAAATGTACAGCAAAGTGATCCATGTTATTCAAGCATGATAGCAAATCACTTTGTACAAGTCAAGGTTGAAAAGCCTAGATTTTAATTGTCTGAAGTGGGATGATAATTCTTTGCAGATCCTTAATAAAGAAGACAAACACTACAAAAAAAAAATAACAACACAGCTGTTGGGTCCAGAAATTAAAGTATCCAAGCTACATTCTAGTAATGATAATCCTTGAGGTGTAAGAGGAAGAAAATGGACTACAACTGATGAAGCAAGAAAATGGACAGTGCAAGATATCCTTTCCAAATATTCTTGACTTTGACTTACACGCAAGGCCCCTTCAAATGAGATTTCTTCTGCACTGAATTCTAGTCTGCAGGTCCTTGGGCAGGGGTCTGACCTCTTATGCAAAGCAGTATGCCATGTCCATGGACGGCACCATAAAAATCAGGGGTGGCCAGAGAGTAGATCAGGATCTATTGATCTCTGAATGATCTGTATTAGAAGTACGGTTCTCCAACTCTCAACTGTTTAATAAGAACTATTTTAAGTTCTAAAATAGAGAATCTATGATCTATAGCAACACAGATGCAGATTTTACTGCATCTATTCGCATCTCCCACACTGATTAATGATAATTATAATCAATATGTTGCTATCTAGAAATGCTAATTTGTGTGTCTCGAATTTTCTAATCACATCTAATATTTAATCATATCTAAGTACTGAAAATTGCATTTAGTGTAATGCTTTGCTGTCATCTTTCTAATGTTTTCCTTTCCTTTATTTTCCACAGGTTTCAATATTAGACTAAAGAGAGGTGAAAGCAGTAAAATGCCTTCTGGTGCTAACTCACTGCTGTGAGGCAGAATAATTTACCCACAAAATCAATGTGTCCAATGTGCTGGAAGGGTGTCACAGACTAGGAGTGCTAGGGGATTTGTGCAAGTGACAAATAAAATAGAAGTGCCTGGCACTTTATATTTGTGAAGAACAATAGAAAGAACATTTTAAAAGTAATAAAACAAGACTATAGCATTGAAAGATTCTGAAAAATATGTGTATTATAAGGCTACTAATGGTTATATACTGATTAAAATGTGAAATTAAAGTTCTAAAGAATAAACTTGGCACGTCATCCAGACCTTTCTAACTCTTAGTTTGATCAGACCACATGAAGACACTTATGTTATTCCAGCACTACTGAAAGTCAACTTTTTCTTGCAGTTTCTAGCTTATAATGGCCATGATATGCTGTTTACAACAAAACATATCCACATTTTGGAGAGGAAGAAAAAGAAGATAATAAAGATCTCAGTGACAAATGTACTAGACACTTTATTATTAAACAAATAATAAATTAAATAAACGAGCCCATCATCGCAACATGTTTTCTGTTTCTCTTACTGCGTGACACTTGACAAACTTGCATTACCCTGCTCAGTCAAAGATATTTTAAAGATATGATAACTGATAGGATGCATGAAGCAATAAACTTCAGTGACAAAAGTCCTACTTCAGCTGTTGAGTATTTCAGATTCAAGGATTCTCTTTCCCAAATAAGTTCTTTAATTTGATATAATTTAATAAACAAAGAGGAAGAAATAACATAAAAATGCAGAGAGCTATCAAGTCTACCAGAGTGCAACATAAGATCCTCCAAAGATAAACACACTTCAGTTCAATGAATTCAAATCAGAAAGGAATGCAATACTGTTAGCTACAAGGATCTTAAGGATTCCAACATGACTCACCTCTCCAGAAGAATCTGGAATAACCTCCCTTGCACTTCCTGCCCCTGCGTTCACAGCAAAGACAGGAATATTGGGACTGAAAACCATAAGGTCATTCTTGATTCCAGTTTCCCCAGCCACACATCCCAGGTTACGGCTATGGCGTTGTGAATATGACCAGCTGCCTACTTCACTGGCACACACAAGTGTGGCTGTGCCAGGTCCACACACTGCAGCATCCTTGAACTGAGACTGGCATCGCAGGGCCACATACACAATGATCACTAGAAGGAATAAACTGGACACTGAGCAGATGGCAATGATCAGATACACATTTGTCCTATCTGCCAGAGGCTTTGGGTTCTTTCCCATTCTGACAAGGTGGGCATCAGCCTGAATAGCCTGGCTGCTTGGTATCAAAGAGACGCTCAATGTGACTGTGGCTGACATCACAGGCTTCCCATGGTCCTTCACAATCACCAACAGAGTTGTGCTGCTGCCTACATCTTCTGGTTCCTCCAGGGCATGTGTGGTGCTAATCTCACCACTGTAAAGTCCCACTCGCCAGGAGCTACCTCTTCCTTCATGCAGTTCATAGCGCAACCACGCATTGTATCCAGAATCAGCATCCATGGCATGGATTTTGCCCACTACGTGCCCACCAGCCACAGGAGTCACCAACAAGATGGGGGCCTCTTCTTTCCCAGAGACTGCAGGTGCATTGTCATTCTCATCCACCACAAAGACCTGAATAGTCACATTGCCACATAAGGAGGGCACCCCGGCATCCTTGGCCCTCACTTGGAACTCCAGAAGTTTCAGCTCTTCATAGTCCAAAGGCTGCAGAGCATAGAGCTTCCCACTCTCTGAGTGCACTGAGATGTAGCTTGATAAAGGCCAAAGCTTCTCATCCAGCCAGTAGCTGACTAGGCTGTTCTCAGCCACATCTGGGTCCGAGGCAGACACTGTGAAGATATGGGCACCAGGTGGGTTGTTCTCCTTCACAAAAACTGTGTAGGAAGGTTGTGTGAATGTAGGTGCATTGTCATTTACATCTCCAACAGGTACCACAAGGCTGTTGGAGGATGACAGTGAGGGTACTCCTTGGTCTTGAACTGTCACTATTAGCCTGTACTCTGCTATATGCTCTCGATCCAAGGGTTCAGCCAGCACCAAAGAATAATAATTCCTGAAGGTAGATACCAGCTTAAAGGGGAGCCCAGGAGGCCATAGGGAGCAGCTCACCCGGGCATTGCTGCCTGCATCCCTGTCTGAGACACTCATCAGGGCCACCACCGTCCCCAGTGGGGAGTCCTCCAGCACTGGGACAGACAGGGATGTCACAGACAGTTCTGGAGTGTTATCATTCACATCCAGAACTTGGATCAGAACTTTGCAGTGACCAACCAGAGAATAGGAGCCCTGATCAGCAGCTTCAATTTGTAACTCAAATAAGTTAATGTCTTCAAAGTCTATCTCTCCTTTCGTTTTAATTTCTCCTGTGTCTGAATCGACAGAAAAAATGTCTCTTAAATGGGAAGGCACCATATTGCTAAATGAGTACAGTATTTCTTTATTAGTTCCTTCATCCAAATCATAAGCAGTCAACGTAAGGATTGATGTTCCTGCTGTGACATTTTCTAGTACGCTCAGCTCATACACAGACTGGTTAAACGTTGGTACATTATCATTTGTATCTAGTACTATTATCTCCAGTTGCACTGTGCCACTTAGCTCAGGTTGTCCCCCATCAATGGCAGTGAGAAGTAAATGGTGAGCAGGGGATTTTTCTCGATCCAAGGAATTCTCCAGCACTAGTGCTAAAGATTTTCTGAGAGCACCATGCTTTTCTTCACGTAGCTGAAAATAATCATTTGGACTAAGGATATAGGTTAGGAGACCATTCGGACCAATATCTGCATCTGAAGCTCCCTCTAGTGGGAAATAGGAGCCCGGCAGCCTAGATTCTAAAATAAACAGTTGCTGCTTATTACCTGGAAAAACAGGAACATTATCATTTATGTCTCTGATCTCAATCTCTGCATGAAAGATTCTCAGAGGTTTATCCACAATCATCTCTAGATGAATAATACAGAGGGGATTCTGGGCACACAGCTCCTCCCTATCTATTCGGGAATTCACAAACAATATCCCATTCTGTACATTTACCTCAAAATAGTCCCCTGGGTCTTTGGAAATCATCCGGAACATCCGAGGCACCAGTTCATCCAACTCCAGCCCCAAATCCTGGGCAATACGACCCACAAAGGTACCATGCTGAGACTCCTCTGGCACAGAATAATGGAGCTGGCCATTCCCCATCAACCAGACTGCATGGATCAGAACCAGCTGCAGCAACTGCCTTCTCTCCATCAAGGTGAATAAAGCCAAAACTGCAGGAATCCTGAATGTTAGGAATTCATCCTTTGGTTAATGAAAACTGCTCTTGAATTTTTAAAAGGCTGCATTCCGATATGCTCTCTTTGATGACATCTGGATTCTTCTCTCTGGATGTTTCCATCAACTGATTTGCTTTTCCCTTCCTGGTGCAGGAAGAGAGATCCTTAGATTTTCCAGAACAGATTCTGTATGTAAGGGCGACATCATGCGTCTAACTTTGAAAGCACAAGTGGTTTGACTTGGGGGTGGGGGATGGGAAATGTTTCTTAAAATTATTCCCTTTACCTACAGACTCTCCTAATGTTTTAAGATCCGTGCTTCAACTTCAGGTTTAAATATCTGGTTAACAGTTGAAAGGATGTTTCTCTTCTCATAAATTATACTAGGAAGCAAATCTTATTCAAAGGTGAAAAACAAACCTTTGATAGGCAATGAGCAACACAACAGACCTCTCAGAAACCAAGTACTGCATTTCCACTGACCAAATCTCTTTTAAGTATAAATATAAATGAATAAATATATAGCAGATTTAAATATTTCATTATTTGCTGAATTAGACCTTTATAATAGAATGTTAATTACATTATGGAGGTGGTAAGGAAAAATACTTTAGTCTTCAGTCCACTTCGAAATCTCCTCTTCTACAATATTCCCAATTTAGTCAAAATACGTTTTAAAGAAAAAATGTTTGTATTCACTCTGAAATACATATGGCGTACCGCTAAGCATTGCAGAGGATATGTTCATATGTAAGTTGTTTAAAAGAAGAAGATAAGAAAGTCCTGATCTACTCTCTACAATAACATTACATTCGTGCAAAAATTGTACTTTGTTCACCAAAGATTTCCCTCTGATCCTAACAGCTGAGGCATCTAGATAGCTTTGTGGAGGAAACAAGTGTCCAGCTCATTGTATAGTACTGAAAATTCTTTTTTTCTGCTCTCTCTCTTACTGGGAAGTGCTCACTGTATAATATGATACTTGATAGAGCAGGCAAGTACATGAGGGACATTAAACCAGAGCTTGGAAATTTTACTTTTTTGAAATTTACTTTTTTGATGATAACTCTGAGAAACCACAAATTAGTATGGCCACTGAGTGGGGAATTCTAGGAGTTATAAAGCGAAAAAAACTAACTTTCCCAGACTCTCAAATAGAGCACAAGGGTAGCTTTAATTTCTGTATGTAAGTTTTGTCCAGGGAACCTTATTCACACATTAAGCCAAGCCACTTTTATAACAATCAGAATTTACATTCTGATATTGAGTTTCTTCAGGATCGATTGCCAGGGTTAAATGTACCCTTTAGAAATGGCTTTGCCTATATTAACTTCCCTGAATGCTTTCTCTGGGTGCCTCCATTTAAAAACAAATGAGAGTCCAATTTTAGACTTTCTGGGTAATTTTACTGAACTCCCAGAATGCTCTCCCCACGGTCATCCATCAAGCTCCTTCTCTTCAACTTCAGCAAATTAGCAAAAACATTGGTAATATTTGGTGACTAATGATTTTTATTGAACTTCCATACTTTAATTTTTGTATCATTTTAGTTTTGTAGATTTTGTGCAATTTTATTGCAATAGAGAGTGGCTATGATAGAGCATAATGAGAACCTGCACAAATCTGGAGCCAGCACTGAAACACTTGCTTGTGTGATGTGTATAAAAATACATAAGATGCGCCTGTTGCTAACAGAGATGTAGAAACTCTGCTTACCTGCAAGGCAGCATTTGAACAAACCAGTAAACATCAGTGTTAATCAGGGAATGAAACTTTGATTAGGACACATCTGATGTACAGAAAGAATGCAATAACCTTCTGAAGACTTTCTTTAAAACAGGCACAACTGAGGAGGTAACAGGCAGGTACTATGTTGTAACAGGAACGTTTTTGTCATGTCGTTATTTCTCCTAGACATGTAGAGATCTGTGGAGTGGAGGGAGGCATGTGTAGCTGTATAGAAATGCTGAGTGTAAAAGGGAATAGTGGGGGTGTAATTGAGAATTAGGGTAGGCTGGCATGTTAAAGACCAAACAGTCAGTATTGTTTGTTGGCGGAGCAATAAATAGCAATTGGCCAGCTTAGGTAAACAACGTTTGGTTTTGTGCTTAGATGATAGCAATCAGAGGGTGATTTATGAGGATTAGGCTGAAAATTGCAAGGGGGGCATTTAGAACTAAAATATCAAAGACTGGAAGAGAATTTCTGAAGACCAAAGTAACTGTAGACAGAAGTAGCTTTAACCAAAGGAAACCCTTTTGGCAATTATAGGAAGAGGGGTATGAACCTGGAAGAACTACCAGTGAGCATGGGGGCGGGGGTGAGAATGCTGATGGATTAATGTTTCTTGCAAGGTTTTAACTCCAGCAACGTTTGTGTTACTGACCTGTTGTGTTTCCAATAAACAACATGAAAATCATTCGTGTGTTTTCTTGAGCAACACAAAGTAGCAGTGCTTGACAATTTTCTGGACAAGATCCGATTTGTATCTATGGACCATATCCTAGACAGGGCTAGGATTTTAAAGATGTTAGGATTAGAGACAGGCTGGACAACCATTTATCCAGTGCAAATAAGGCCCCATATCTGAGTTTTGAATGTAACTCTCTTAATCCTCCGACAAGCTGTTTACTGTAGCACACCAATTCCTCCACTGAAGATAGCTGGCTGTTTCCAGGCACAGCCTCTTCACATTCTATAGAAACCATAATGGATACCTACAAGTATTCTTTCAGAAACATTAAGCATTGTATACAAGGCATTATGCAAACCAATAAGGAAATATGCTAAAATATAGCATTATAGAAATAAACTCTTTTGCAATCATTTATGATTCCAACAGATGCTCCAATATATGTCTACCGCATTATCTGTTTATGAACTACTTCTAGATTGTGAGCTGCTCCTTTTATTTTGTCTATCTCATCTCCCATCCGGGGCTGGGAAATACAAACCTTTTCTAGTTTCTCAACCAAACCATTGTAGTTGAAATTAACGCAGTTTAAATTAGTAACCTCAGTATTCCCCATAGAACTGCATTCTATAAGACTGAATAAAATCAATAAGGCTGAAATTTTGTACCCACTTACACAGCAGTGCACACTGCTGTATGAAATGGGAATACTTCTGAATTGATTTGTATAGGATTTACTCTTCAGGATGTAAAATAATTATATGACTGGTTGTTTGTATTATGTTAATTATGTGTTGTCAACATGTTTGTGTTTTTGACAATACTGCCTACATTTGGCAAACATTAGTTTTGCTCGCCATACATTTTCAATATTGAAAGTCCCATTGCGCAAGCAAAATCCATGCATGCAATAAAAACTGCCCCCAAAAAGTAATAATATGGGGGATATGGTCATCCTGGCTGCAGAATTTCTAGCTAAACATAATTATCTTTCCTTGTTGCCTAATTTTTCCTTAATTAAAAAATAGAACTCTAATTTATATTGGCACTATCACTGATGTTAAAGGTTATATTTACACCCATGTAACTAATGAGTATGTTTGATAATAGTTTTCTGTAGTCTGTTGTAATCTGATGCCGTAGAGATCATTATTAATAAAAGGACATTATGTGTGATACAACCTGTTCCTACAGTGACAGATAATTCAATGTTCCATTGAAATAATTACATCATCTGCTATAATGATTGTATGCAGAGGTACAATTGTCTGATTTCCTTTAATCTGAAGCATTTCTTTAACTGGCTTTCCTGGGGGCTCAATGAGTAAAGAAAACAATGAAGAGCGTAATACACTTGTCTTCTTTCTTTCATATCAGAGTTATTACAATCTGACCATTGATTATCATGTATATAGCCTTAAACAGCTCTATGTTAAATACCGCTATAGTTTTATATCAAAGAAAGAAAGGCCATTCTACTGTATCAAATGCTTTTGTGGCATGTACTAGGACAGTTGTTCTTCTATTTCTTTGTCTTTTGTTAGCCATATTTAAAACTTTCCTTATATTTACATTCAGTTGTTAGCCATCACTGAAATCTGAGTCTTTTTTATATACTGAGAGAGCTCTGGGAGTGTACCTCCAAAGAAAGGATCTGAAAAGATAAAATTCCCTCCGAGTTGAGCACTTAATCCTATAAGAAACACAGTAACATTTTTACTATTTTTTACAACAAATATGTAAACTGTCTCCACAGAGTCTAAATGAGTACAACATGTTTATGCCATGTGGTATATGTGGATGGCCCTATCAATACATGGAAGGTCAGGGGTTGGACCAATTGGTGTGCTCTGATTGTCTCAAATGATTATTCCCAGTTTATAAAACCTCTACACATGAGTAGAGAAAAGTAGAAGAAAAAGAAGTAAAATATGGAAATTAGAAACTTCAGTGTAGTTTTAAATGACCAGAATCCCAATTTTAGGTGACATTTTTCTTCTGGTCAAAGTCTGAGATAACAATCCATCTCCTTGTCTGTCAATTTTGGTTCAGGGTCATTAAAAGTGGCTTTTTAAAAAGTTTATTCCACAACAGAAAAGGCTTAGATTTCATGTGTATAACATCCAAAGCATTTTACCACTAGAAATGTCTGATAATGAGCCATATTTTCTTGTTATCTGAGATGTTAAAGGTTCTTTTAAAATAGTAGCTGAAAGAATAACACAAAGTACATCAAGCCACATGGAGCTGGAAATGTAAAACATCCTTCATACACTTGAACCAATTTTATTTTGAAGGAGGAAAGACTTGTAATTGCATCTAGAACTATAAGAAAAATAGGAACAGAACTGAGGGGAATCAAAGCTTCCATCTGAATAACTTTCAGTTGAGAGGCAGGCAGATTTTCCAATGGCAACCGGGGCTATATCAATGTTTGCAGAAGGTCAAGAGAACATTGAGAAAGACTGTTGTTCTTTCAGAGTTCAGTTCCATGCAGTTTGTGTTTCACAGCTGGGTAATTCTTAATTAATAATATCTGCACAGACTCTAAAGCGTCCTAAGACTTCAGGATCCACTGAAAACTAAGACATAGCCTCATGGTCATAAATTTCAAGACTAGCATTTGTGGAAGATCTGTTCCTTGATCTGGGCAAGGATTTCAACATCTCCAGAATAAGAGATAAATCCACTCCGGAATTTAAATAAACTGACAAAGTAAGGGGAACTGGAAAGAACAGCAACAGCCTCCTTTGGAATCAATACAAAGAAGTAATGATAAAACTCTACATATCAGTATAATCTTATTCTAAATCCAGATACTTATTTCTAAGGATACTAGATCTCTGAACACAACAAAGACCATTCTAAAGCATTGTGAAACAGAAAACCTCTACAATGGTCTGATATATTTAAAGTTACTTATGGTACTACCAAAACACCCTGAAAGCATCAAATCCTGTGAGATCTTAGAAGCTAAGTGGGGCAAGCCTTGTTGGTATTTCAACAAGAAACTGTCAAGGAAGCCCAAGTACTTTAGGCTATCTTCATAGAAAGGCCATGGCAGACCACCTCTGAATAAATTTTGCCAAGAAAACCCTCTGACAGAGTCACTGTTAAGTCAGAGCCAATTTGAAAAACAGTGCAAACATATACATGTTTATTCATTAATAACTATTAATGAGTTCAGCTTGGCTCCCAATTATGTGTACATAGGAATATAGCCCAAATGTATTAATTTGAACCAAAGGTCTTAATTTCGTTTAAATTGACAAGTTTGATTCAGTTTTAAAAAAGAAAGAAGTTATCGAAGGGAGGGTTGTCTGCGTAGCCAATTTTTGAGGATTTGTGAAGCCACAACCTTAGTAGGGCAAGCACAGTGTTTCATTTAGCTATGGGGCACACACTAAAGAGATATACAGCTACCAGAATGCCATTGGCAGAGGCATTTCACAGGAAAGTAGCCTGCAATAAATGTTTAAAAACAGATACCAGGCTGAGGGAGAGTGGGTACTTCTCTTTCTCATTCTCATTTCCCTTTCTATGTCCAAGTTGTGGCCATTTCCGCACTAGACTGTTAATAGTGCTATGATTCCACTTTCAACATCCTATGGAATCCTAAGGTTTGCAGTTTCGGGAGTGGCCCCTCCCGAAACTGCAAACCCCAGGATTCCATAGGATGTTGAAAGTGGAATCATAGCACTACTAACAGTCCAGTGCAGAAATGGCCTGTCTCTAAAAAAGAGAAGAGGAAACCCACAACAAGTACAGGTATCTTTTAATTCTTTCCACCCACTGCTTTGGTTTATCTCTGCTGATATTACGGGGGAGATGAGCAGAAAGGAGAGGAGCAAGAGTTATGGAAGTTATGGAAGAGGATATATAAGAGTGAGTCACAAAAGGGTTAACTGATTCAGGAGAAGAACTCATTCCACAGCCTACCGTTCCTATCAATTATCTGTCCCCTTTTCCCTGAGGGAACATTGTTCAGAACACATATGCATATCCTTTTATATTTTTTAAGCAAATAGACTGGAAATGTTTTATAGGGAAACTAGAAATTCCTACAGGAAGTTCTGATGTGTTGTTGGCAGAGGCAATCCTTCAATGGCTAAGATCTGACTAAGGTAGAGTGAATGATCCCCTCAGAATAGCTGCTTCCTGTTGGAAAGACGTAGGGATAACATTTGATGCCAGAAGGTCATCAGAAGAACAGATGCATCAGAAGTAACATTTCAGAAGAGATCAGGATGAGCTAACCAAGCAAGCAGATGAATGCTATGATGATAGTTGTACTACATTATTTTATTTATTCTCCACCTTTTCTCCAAGGTTGGGACTCAGAGCAGTTGAACTATTGTGTCATCTTGCAGCTTTGCCAAATCTCAGTGCTACTGTTCACCACTGATCCTATGACCTCTGATGAACCAGGATGATTCTTCTCTTCCCTTCTTCTAGATTGCAAGGCTGGATCAGAGCACAACGCTTTATAGGAACCAGCTTATTGATGCAAGGTGTGAATTCTCTTGTACAATTGCCTCCTTTTGTCTTCAGAGTTCAAATGCCAGTAAATGACCTGAGCCCAGAATCACTAATGGATTCTGACATTCCATTAGGACCTTTAAGAGGGCTCAAAGCTAGGAGTAAACCAGCTTTTATCTGGAATTTGACCCAGATTTTGACTTCATTCTTCCCCAGTGTGATGGCAGTAGGAGTATAAAACAGCATAGAAAACAATGCCAAACAAATTTTCTACTATTATTTTATGGAGTCTTTCCATTAGGGAGTCCTTCGTCTGCTTACATACTGATACCATGTGAAAAACAACAATCATGTCATCTAGATGTAAGTATTCCTTTATTGTTGATGTTTATGAAGGTCAGGAGAAGTTTTCTAGATCAGTTTGAAGAGCTAAACACACAGACCAAAATAAAACTTTAAAATAGGCTTGTGTTATTTCCCAAAGCAAACACAGAGAAAGGGATATAACCTTTTGGACAGCATCTCAAAAATGATAGATGTAATGACTGATAATGGCATTATTACACAAAGTATTTGGAAAAACGATCTGCAAAGATCTTACCAATGAAGTTACTAACATTGTAATTAATGCTACGAAATTAAAAGCAACATTTCCATAATCTCCAAATATGGCTATTCTATAAGGGGCAAAAATTACTTGGAAAAAATACAAATCTCTTCAGAAAAAAATTAGAAAGAAAAAGAACTACTATATATAATACAGACGATATTGAATTCTGAAGGCAGGAATGGATATATAACCACACAAATGTTTGGAACAAATTATACAAATTGAAAAGAAGTTACTGACCGTTGCGCAAAGAAGATCCTGCTGATTCCCATTCTCTGCAAAGACAGGAATGTTTGGAGTGAAAACCATGAGGTCGTTTTTGGCACTGGGCTCCCCTGCTACACCTGCCAAGATATGGCTATGACGATTTGAATAGGACCAACTCCCCACTTCACTGGCACAGACCAGCGTGGCTGTGCCAGGACCACACATCACAGCTTCCTTGGGCTGACACTGACAACGCAATGCCACATAGGTAATGACAGCAAGCAGAAATAAGCTGGACACCGAGCAGATGGCTATGATGAGATAGATGTTGATCTTCTCTGCCAGGGGCTTTGGGGCCCCTCCCATCCTAGGAAGGCGGGCATCGGCCTGGATGGCCTGGGCGCTGGGTACCAGTGAAATGCTCAGGGTGGCTGTGGCTGACAGAGCTGGCTTCCCATGGTCCTTGATCAGAACCACCAAATTATGGCTGCTACTGCCCTCTGCCTCATCCAAAGCACGGGCTGTACTGATCTCACCACTGTATGGTCCCACCCGCCAAGGACCACTGCTTCCCTCTGGCAGCTCATAACGCAGCCATGCGTTGTACCCCGAGTCAGCATCAAGGGCACGGATCTTGCCCACCACATGCCCTGCTGTTATGGGGACCACCACCAGTGTGGGGCTCTCCTGGGCTGGCATAGTCACGGCTGGCACGTTGTCATTCTCATCCACCACAAAGACTTGCACTGTCACATTGCCACACAAAGAGAGCACCCCAGCATCCTTGGCTCTCACCTGGAACTCCAGTAGCTTCAGCTCCTCATAGTCCAAGGACTGCAAGGCGTAAAGTTTCCCGCTCTCTGAGTGCACGGAGATGTAGCTTGATAGTGGCCAGAGCTTCTCATCCAGCCAGTAGCTGATCAGGGCATTCTCACCTACGTCTGGATCTGAGGCAGATACTGTGAAAATGTGGGCACCAGGTGGGTTGTTTTCCTTCACAAAGACCGTGTAGGAAGATTGAGCAAAAGTAGGTGCGTTGTCATTCACATCACCAATGGGAACTACCAGGCTGCTGGTGGTTGACAATGATGGAGCCCCTTGATCCTGGGCTGTAACTATCACCTTGTATTCTGCATCCCGCTCTCGGTCCAGGGGCTTGGCTACCACCAAAGAGTAGTAATTCTTGAAGGTGGACTGTAGCTTGAAGGGTAGGCCAGGAGGACTCATGGAGCAGGTGACTAGTCCATTGGCCCCAGAGTCCCTGTCTGAGATGCTGATCAAAGCCACCACAGTTCCTAGTGAGGAGTCTTCACGAACTGGTACTGATAGTGACTTCAGTGACATCTCAGGGCTGTTGTCATTCACATCCAAAATCTCAATGAGAAGTTTGCAGTGTCCAGACAAGGGGTAACCACCTTTATCTGTTGCTTCAATTTGAATATCATATGCCATATTCTCTTCAAAATCCACATTTCCTTTCACCCTAACTTCTCCATTATTAGGATCTATGCTGAATTTTTCCTTTATATTAGGAGCAACAAGTTTGCTCAGTGAGTAGGAAATTTCCTTATTAATTCCCTCATCAATATCTCTTGCCTCCAATTTAATAACTAATGTTCCAATCGCAGAGTTTTCCAGTAAGTCAACTTTGTAAACTGACTGGTTAAAGGAAGGTGGATTGTCATTGACATCTACTACAGTGATCTCCAGCAGGATTGTGCCAGTGAGTGCTGGTTCTCCACTATCTACAGCAGAAAGTAACAAGTGGTGCTCAGGGGATTCCTCACGATCAAGTGGTTTATTTAATGTCAGAACCAAAGACTTACTATGCTCATAATTCTTTATCTCTTCCACGGAAAAATACTCACTGGGGCTAAGCTTGTAAGTCACCTGGCCATTGGTACCGATGTCTGCATCAGAGGCTGCTTCTATTGGGAAATGGGAACCTTGGACTCTTGATTCTAAGACAGCTAAATTCTGCTCCCTGACAGAAAAAACAGGGGCATTGTCATTTATGTCTACAATCTCTACTTCCACATGAAAGACCCCCAGGGGTTTATCTACAATCACCTCCAGATGAATGGTGCAGACGGTGCTCTTGGCACACAGCTCTTCCCTGTCTATCCGAGAATTAACAAACAAAATCCCATTCTGCTCATTTACCTTGAAATAGTCCACATCCCCTTGAGATTCCATATGGAACATCCGAGGTATGAGCTCTTCTGTCTGCAGCCCCAGGTCCTGGGCGATGCGGCCCACAAAAGTGCCGTGCTGGGATTCCTCAGGCACAGAATAATGGAGCTGGCCGCTCCCTATTTCCCAGGCGGTGTGGAGCAGGATCAGACGCAGCAGCTGTCTTGTCTCCATTGTAGAGTCTCCACACAGTACAAACATCTCAGAAATATTTTATATAATCCCCCTATTTCATTGTGTATCTTTGTAAAATAAACCAAAACCAACTCAGTATAGCCTGTTAACATCCCTTTTGCCCATCCAGCTACAAGAACGAATCTGTGGCAACAAAGCAAAGGATGATTCTTTTCCCCTTCTTTTATCCTCAGCAAGATATTTAAGCAGAGAGCGACATCATGTGACAAGATGGGTAAATACATACAGTTAGCTTATATATAGGTTGTTAGGCATTTTTGGCTCAGTATGATGTCTTTGTTTTCACTGAATTGAGAAGTGGTAATTAACGTTTCATTTTTATATAAAAATGCCTTTAATACGATTATTATTTGATTATTATGATAATGTAAGGTTATGTAATAACCAGTTCAATTGGTACCATCTATGATAACAATAGCATTATACATTTGTCTCAGAATTATGTGGGAATTTTTAAGTTGTTCTTATTTCAAAATGTTCAGACAGGAAAAATGCTGGTGAGAATAAGATTTCCTACCCCATCATTTGTGAATAAGAGACATTTGGAGATGAGTGGGATTCCTTCTGAGGTTCCCATCCCCATTTGTTTAATGAATTTCTAAGACAAACAGTGAGAATTTTGTAAGTCAAAGTAGACAGACAGACAGATTTATCTATCTACTGACCTCTTCAAACAACTGTAGGTCAAAGTAAGAAATAAGGAAATGAGAACCATCTTCAGCCATTAGTCACCATGAATAACAAGAAGTGCTTCCTTCTCACCCTGTTTTGATTGTTTTGGTCATCCAGTTTTGTACGTTGATGAGTAGGACTGTGCCCTTGAAGTGCTTCACAGTCACAGTTTTCTACCATGTATATCAGTGGTGAGCAGAAAGTACATTATAGTCTTCTTATACACTTGTGGCTAATTAATGATGTACCATCCAGTGGCTCCTTGTTTTTGGGATTTTTGTAGGAATGCTGGAATAAATTAGCCTTTTTAATCAATACTAAACTTTTTACACTGTTGAATGCAAATACTTCCTCATAATAGTGTAGCAAAGATTATTACATCAAATGTTTTAGAGATCTTTAACATTTACTCATCCTCTTTACCTTTAAATAGTGTTAATGGAGTTGAAAGGATTTCAAATAAAAAAACTGATTGTGCAAGAGTAATGTCAGAGTAAGAAATAAGGAATTGAGAATCACCTTCAGCCACTGATCACTGCAAAAAGTGAGAAGAGAGAACGTTGGAGTATGGCAGAATGATGCTCTAAGAAGACTGTCATTTATTTCTCCACGCCTCAGTACTCATGTTTCTATACTTCATACATGTTTCCACATTCTTCTGGAAACAGTCTTAATTCAAATGTACTGTTATATGCTTACTAAGATGTTTTCTAGGCATCTGCTTTTTGTATGGGTATAATATTCTAAGGTCATTTCTGCACTACACTGTTATAGTGCTATTATCCCACTCTCAACATCCTGTAGAATTCTGAGGTTTGTAGTTTACTGAGGCCAAAGAGCTCTCCGGCTGAGAATTCTAAGTGCCCCTCCCTAAACTGCAAGCCCCAGGATTCCATGGGAGGTTGAAAATGGAATAATAGCACTATAACAGCACTACTGTGGAAGTGAAGTGAAAGTGGAATAATAGCACTACTGTGGAAATGGCCCATGACAGAGGAATCCCTTTCCAGAATTTTGTTTCAGTCTTGTTTATAATTTAAATTCCATTGCTACATGTTTAAGAACTCTTAGAGCAGATATTTGCATAGAACACATGGCCTACATCTTGCTAAGGTGATAAGAAACCAGTTATGTATATTAAAGGAATTTAGTGTACTCCCAGAAAAGTGGAGAAATAGGTATTCTAAGATATTACCAATATTAATCCAGAATCTAAAGCATTCATATTTGGCCAGTGTTGACTTCAGTCTGACTGCTAGCAATCCCAAATAAATGTTGTGAGTATCTAAATACGTAAATATAGTAACAGATATAAATACACTTCAGGGCAAAAATTAGTTTTCAATTCAAGTCAATATGTGAAACTGTCACAGACACTCTGATTCTTAGTCTGTGTTGCTTTCTTAGAGTGCCCAGATTCCAATGCTAGATCAAAAAGCAGACACTTGGCAGAATTCCTCTGTTACTGGCTTGACATAAGCATTGTTTCATAACAGAAATGGCAAAAAACGAAAATATTCTGGAAAGAAATTAACAAAAAGAACAGTACAAAAAAAAAGAAGAAGTCCAAAACATACAAAGAAATATCCTCCCACATCTTAGTTCTCTTACTGCTTACTTAGTTCTCCTACTCAATAATTGTTGAAGGAATGGTTTACTGAACTAGATGAAGCACGTTGTCTCTTTTTATATCCAGAAGATAAAAATCCAGAAGGAAGCATGTTGTAGGCAATCCAGTGTGGTTAACTGAATCAGATCACAGAAGTGAATAATTTGCAATGAGGTTTCCTTCAAGTGTGCCTAGCATTGCAGCTTAAATGTCATGCGTCAGTACTGACATTCATGCTACTGTACCAACATATTTGCTTGGAGCTTTGTGCCATGGATGTCAATGAAACTTAACCACACAAAGCATAAGGATGCTTCTTGGATAACATCCTTCAACAGCAAAGTTTCAGAAATTGCTCCTAGGAGGATAGCTATATGTTAGTTCTTTAGAAATGCTGAGAGAATTTTCCTAGGTCATGGTGAGGGACACAGAATCATAGTAAACAAACAAGCAAATGTGCTCATCCCTGGATGAAAACAAATTACAACTGAGCAATACCCTTACTAGGGCAACCAAGATGCCACAGTGTGCAAGCTTTTGATCTCTCTAGAACCCTGTCCAGCAAGGTGCTCAAAAATTAGAACAAGGAGAAGAAACAGAAAAAACAAAAAAACAAAATTAAGTCAGGTGTTGCAACGACAAGGTCTACAGTTAAACTCAGCCCCATGATGGAGATGGTAGATGAAATGAATAACAAGCATGGAAGTATCAGACATGTAATGCATAACAGGATGAAGAACGAACAGGTGCTTTCTATTTCTGAAGACATTAGGCTGGCTGCAAGTCATCCCAATATATCTCTTACAGAAGAGTTAAGCAGAAGGGAGAGTGGTCTCTATGGGTAGATCTCTCGGTGATCTGCAGTAGATTTGCTGTAGAACAGTTAAAAAAAAACAACTCTAAAGCAGTGCTATTCAAAGTGGTGCTCTGCAGACCAGTTAAAGTCAAGAAAAGAAGGAAAAACTTGTAGACAATGGTACAAATATGGGTACTGATCCCTGGCACACTGGGGAAAAAATTGTAGAAAAAAAAGAAGAAGAAGAAGAAACATGGCTTTCAAGCATCTTCTCCTTTTTCAACACTGCTGTCCTATATATGTTTACCCCAAAATTAATTGCCACTGTGTTTAATGAGGGTTACTCCCAGGCAAATGCACACAGATTATGATGTCAGTTAAACTGCAGAAATTGATAACTGTAGAGGAAAAACCAGGACTGGACCATTGTACAATAGGATAGGAAAGAGAAGAGCTCAGTTCTGACACAGAAAACAAATTCTCAGGCTGACACACCCTATGGTTTAACCCTACGGTTTCCTTGGGCTGATACTGAACATGTGTTCCTCAGCCACTGTTTTGACCTTATCCTGGTTGGTGGAACCTGGTCTCTAATAAAGACAAAATAGATCTTGCAAGGATGTGGCCTGACTTCTTTTGTATTCCTGTGCATTATCTGAAAGCAGTAACAATTTCTTTAAGTTATGGCTGGGGGAATTTCTGAAGATTCGAGAGCCATCTTCACCATCCCCTGAACCCTGATGGTCCTCTCTGGTTTCTAAAATAAAATTATATCTTTTTTTTTTTTACTTGGGGGAATGAACTTATATTTAAATTGCAAAATGGGAGTCCTTGAGACTTCTAGGGGCAGAATGTGCCATTTGGGGAGCAAGTGGATAGGAACCTGAGGACTAGAGACAAAATCCTGGGGCTCTAAATTTAAAAATTATTACCTTATTCCAGTTCTTAAAAAGAAATGATAGAAAATAAAAATATACTATCTTGAAATGAATTATCAGTAGTTAATACCGTATTTTCATAAGTGTATCACTGCCATTTTAACAGAAATACTGGCACATAAAAATACCCCAGTCCAATAGGTATAATTCTAAAAACTCACCTGTCCAGATGAATCTGGAACCAGCTCTGTCATATTCCCCACCTCCCCATTCTCTACAAAGACAGGGATGTTCGGACTGAAAACCATGAGGTCACTCTTAGCACCAGGCTCCCCACTTACTCCTGCCAGGATGTGGCTGTGACGATTTGAATAGGACCAACTCCCCACTTCACTGGCACAGACCAGCGTGGCTGTGCCAGGACCACACATCACGGCTTCCTTGGGCTGACACTGACAACGCAATGCCACATAGGTAATGACGGCAAGCAGAAATAAGCTGGACACCGAGCAGATGGCTATGATGAGATAGATGTTGATCTTCTCTGCCAGGGGCTTTGGGCCCCCTCCAATCCTAGGAAGGCGGGCATCGACCTGGATGGCCTGGGCGCTGGGTACCAGTGAAATGCTCAGGGTGGCTGTGGCTGACAGAGCTGGCTTCCCATGGTCCTTGATCAGAACCACCAAATTATGGCTGTTACTGCCCTCTGCCTCATCCAAAGCACGGGCTGTACTGATCTCACCACTGTATGGTCCCACCCGCCAAGGACCACTGCTTCCCTCTGGCAGCTCATAACGCAGCCATGCGTTGTACCCCGAGTCAGCATCAAGGGCACGGATCTTGCCCACCACATGCCCTGCTGTTATGGGGACCACCACCAGTGTGGGGCTCTCCTGGGCTGGCATAGTCACGGCTGGCACGTTGTCATTCTCATCCACCACAAAGACTTGCACTGTCACATTGCCACACAAAGAGAGCACCCCAGCATCCTTGGCTCTCACCTGGAACTCCAGTAGCTTCAGCTCCTCATAGTCCAAGGACTGCAAGGCGTAAAGTTTCCCACTCTCTGAGTGCACGGAGATGTAGCTTGATAGTGGCCGGAGCTTCTCATCCAGCCAGTAGCTGATCAGGGCATTCTCACCTACGTCTGGATCTGAGGCAGATACTGTGAAAATGTGGGCACCAGGTGGGTTGTTTTCCTTCACAAAGACCGTGTAGGAAGATTGAGCAAAAGTAGGTGCATTGTCATTCACATCACCAATGGGAACTACCAGGCTGCTGGTGGCTGACAGTGATGGAGCCCCTTGGTCCTGGGCTGTGACTATCACCTTGTATTCTGTATCCCGCTCTCGGTCCAGGGGCTCAGCCACCACCAAAGAGTAGTAATTCTTGAAGGTGGACTGTAGCTTGAAGGGTAGGCCAGGAGGACTCATGGAGCAGGTGACTAATCCATTGGCCCCAGAGTCCCTGTCTGAGATGCTGATCAAAGCCACCACAGTTCCTGGTGGGGAATCCTCAGGAACTGGCACTGATAGTGACTTCAATAATATTTCTGGGCTATTGTCATTTACATCCAGAACTTCTATCAACAATTTACAGTTCCCCTCCATTGGTGGATGGCCTTTGTCAACAGCTTGTACCTGAATTTCATAGAAATTGACTTCTTCAAAATCTAGCTTTCTTTTCAACCTGATCTCCCCGGTATTCTGATCAATTTCAAATGTGGTTTCAACAGTTGAGGGTAATGGTGGTTTAAAACCATAAATAAAGTCCTTATTAATCCCTTCATCAAGATCTGTTGCTTCCACTGTGGTGACATGAGTCCCACTAGCAGAACTTTCTAGCAAACTGACTTCATAAACTGACTGATTAAAAACAGGCCTGTTGTCATTTGCATCCAATACATTTATTATTAGCTGTACTGTTCCTGTGAGTTCTGGTTGACCTCCATCAGTTGCTGTAAGCAATAAATGGTGCATAGAGATATCTTCTCTGTCCAAATTCTTTTTTAAAACAAGCTCCAAGAATTTGCTTTTCCCCTGCTTATTCTGAGTGTCAAGCACAAAGCATTCATTTGGGCTGAGCTTATACTCAATAAGGGCATTTTTGCCAATGTCTGCATCAGATGCACTTTCTAGAGAAAAGCGAGAACCAGATGCTGTTGTTTCTGATATAAAAAGGGTTAACTGATTGACAGAGAAACTAGGGGCATTATCATTAATATCTTTGATTTCTACCTCTGCATGAAAGATCCTCAGGGGTTTCTCTACAATCAGTTCTAGATGAATGGTACAAATAGGGATCCTGCCACATAGCTCTTCCCTATCTATCCGGGAATTCACAAACAAAACCCCATTCTGAACATTTACCTCAAAATAGTCCCCTTCACCTTGGGATTCCATCCGGAACAGACGAGGCACCAGCTCACTCACTTCCAGTCCCAAATCCTGGGCAATGCGGCCCACAAAGGTGCCATGCTGGGATTCCTCCAGCACAGAATAATGGAGCTGGCCGCTCCCCATTTTCCAGGCAGTGTGGAGGAGAACCAGCTGCAGCAGCTGCCTCCTCAAGGAGCCTCGTTGCCATACATCCATTGTAAATAGGTTTCATGCAAAACAGAAAGGGATGTGCAGTCCTTGTTTCCTTCTGATTAAAAGCAGATCGAATGTGGCACAACTGTACTTTAAATGTTCCGTTCTGTTCCCATATCAAGCAGTCATCCTGGTCAATTTTGTTGCTGTAGGTTTCAGCACAAAGAAGGAGGAGCTGGCTTACTCATCCTCTCTGACACTATTTTTTATTAAACAGCGACACCATGTGACAGAAAATTTTAAATATTGAAACCATTGCACTCTTGTTATCTGATGTTTAGCTTTGTGTTTTAATGTAACTTACTGGACACAGTCAGTGAAATAAATATTGTAGTATTTTTAATGCATTCTCCATCCAGCTTTCCTTGAAAAATTATGTAAATTGTGTGCACATTCTGATGTATACATAATAATAGTCTTGATGTGTGCAGTTAAAGGAACATGTCAAAACCATACCTATCAACTCACTACTCCACTCAGTTCTCATATCTGCAATGGTGTTTTGTTCTGGTAAGATGGCTGTTCATCGTTGCTTCACTTCATAACAGGGTATTTTATTTCTTTGCATTGGATTGTGGGAGGTTCTGCAGATTGCCCATAATGTACTCTTCTAACCATTTCAGGACTATTTGGGATTGATTCATACTTCTTGTCAGTGAGATAGGAGTCTCTTTCCATGATATAGTCCCACACTGAAATTCACACTAAGCTTGCATGTTTACAGTCCAGTAAAATTCCAAGGTAACAAACCGGAAGAGTTGCACTGAACAGACAACTTATTCCTGGATGCCATAACTTGCCTTATGTGACTCACAAGGCAAGTGCAATCCTACCACAAAGAGGTTGTGCAACTATCCAGAATCAAAAATATCCCCCAACAATCCCACTTTTGTGATCTGGATTAAGCTCCACTTTGTGTTAGTTCACTCTCATACATTCCACTATTCCAGCCTCTGGAACATCCTGATCAGAATTTCTACCACATCCAAGAATCAGACGAAAAAGAGAAACAAAGGATGGGAGTCATTAACATACAGGTGGAATTTCAAGCTAATCTCCACATGATCTCCTTAAGCATGCAGATGTTAAGCAATATAAAGAACAAGGGGGGACCCTTTTCCTACAGGACTTAATTTTAAAAAGAGTCTTCAATAACTACAAAATCATGCCCCCAGCCTTCAGATGGTTACCAATACTGAACTGACTCCTCTTTCCATTTGTCAACCTTTAGCTAAAGGTGAAGTTGTAGGAGAAGAGTATGACTAGCAGTCATACACTAATATTGCTTGTCATTTCCTACAAAAACTGTAACATATGTACTAAACCACCATATATGTACATGCATAGATTATTTTAATAGCAAGAGACTGAGCTCTAAATCAGAATAGCCCCTCTTTGAAGCTCCGTATTTGAAATACCATGAGTTCTCAAGCTTGCTTAGATAAGCCACTTATCTCAGTTTCAGACCTTTATCTGGAATATGGCAATAATACTTTGACCTATCTTACATGACTATTGTTAGGAAGAGACAAAATAATATATGTGAAGTGTTCAGAACACTCTGAAATACTTTATCAAATGTATTATTATCACCATCATTTCCTAACATCATTACATCTACAATTTTTCCAGCACTCTATAATGAAATAATCCAAGATAAAGCAAGAGATAGTGTCAGAAGATAAGACTCCCAGGTCAGAAGGCACACAACCATCCATGGGGGAAGAGCAAAGGGCAAGGTGAAGTAATATTTGTCTAACGGCATAACTGGACTCAGGCTAAAAGGACACTTAGCTGATGACATGCTCTGATCCTTTAAAAGGAAAATTCAAACTGCACAACACATTTAATAGAAATATCGAATATGAGAAGCATGAATCAGGGAAATATAAACATTATAGTACCTCATGACAGTGAACTAAAGTGGACAGGAGTGGGATATTTTCAAATACTTGCGTAATGTTTTACTTTGGAAATGGTAATCTAAGAAGAAACATAATGGTATTAATAGAGAAATGTGATGTAGCGAAAGTAGTCAAGGGATATAATGCAAAGCCAGACTGAATAATATCAGAAAAACCTATCAGTATAACCATATTCCATGTTTTTGATCTAAATACAGAGTCAGAAAAGGGAAAAATTGAAAGATTCTACAGTGGCATCTAATCACGCACCAGAATTGTACGTGTTGATAATAATAAATGACAGGATGCAAAAGGAAGAAACAGTGGAAGCAAACATTGTCAGAGAATGATTAAGAAATATGCCACAAAGCAAATTATTGATTTTTGCAAAGCCAACAATTTGTTCCTTGAAAATGTATTTTTCAAGCAACTGAACCAATGATTGTATACAAGTCACGGGAAGTTCAATGCAGAAAACAAACAGACTATATAACTGGAAGCAAAAGATAAAAAAGTTCCATTCTTCCTGAGAAAACAAGACCAGAAGCAGGTTTTGGTATGGATCGTACTGCTAATATCAAGGATTAAAGCTAAAGAAGAACACTAAACCAATAACAGAACCAAAATATAATCTAAAGAATAACCCTGAAGAATTTAAAGACCATATAAAGTACAGATATGCACTACTAAACCTAACTGACTGTGAACCAAAAGAAATGTTGACCAAAACAAGGGACATTTTCAGAGAAGAATTCAAAAAGACACTGTCAAAAAGAAAGAAAAACCTGACCAGATGACTGATGAAATTCTTTAAACTGTTAAGGAAAGTTAAGAAGCAAAATTAAAAGGTGATAGAAATAGGATTAGAATCCTGAACACAACTGTTCTGAGACTTCTATATAAGGACAAAAAGAAGTATTTTAATAATTGGTGTAAAGAAATAGAAGACAACAAAAAAGAAAGAGCAAGTGATCTCTTCCACAATATTCAAGAAATCAAAGTGAAATTTAAACCAAAGGGATGCCAAACAATCAAGTGGGGAATATATTATGTGATCAGGACAAAATAAGAGAGGTAAACAATTATACTGAATCGCTATACAAATACAGAAAATGAACATGTCCCACATACTGAAAACATTCAATATATATTCTGACATCAAAGAAAGGAAACACCAGGGATTGTCAGACCATTGCATTAATCTCTCATGGAAGCAAAGTGATGCCCAAAATTTTATGAGTCCTACCATATACAGAGTGAGAAGTGTCACATGTCCAAGCTGGATTCAGAAAAGGAAGAAGCACTAGAGAACATACTGTAAACATACATTGACCAGTAGAATTCACAACGGAATTTCAGAAGAAAATCAATTTGTGTATAATAGATTATAACAAAGCCTTTGAATGTGTTGGCTATGAAAAACTATGGATTACTCTACAAGAAATGGAAATACCAAACATCTAGTTGCCCTAATGCCTAACCTATATTCTGGACAAATGGTGATTCTTAGGATGGAATATGAAAAAACAGAATGGTTTCCAAATCTTGATAATTTATATGCAGAAGATATCATACAGAAAGTGGGACTCAGTTTGGAGAAAGAAGGTGTGAAAATTGGAGAAATATTTATTGAATCACATCAGGAATTTAAGATATGCGGATAACACCATAACATACAAGGAGAAAATAGCAAAAACTTGGAATGACTACTGAGGAAAGTTAAGGAAGAAAGTGCAAAAGTAGGTTTACAGCTGAAAATTAAGAACATTAAGAAAAAAATAATGACCACAGAACATTTACATAACTTTTAAGTGGGTGATAAAGACAATTAAACTGATAAAGATTTTCTGTACTCTACTCAAGAAATCAAGAAATCAAAAGAAGAGTAACATTGAGAGGAGTAACTCTGAAGAAATTAAATATGATCCTCAAGTGTTAGCTAAAACATTGAATACCAAAATCAGGATCATCTATGTCATTGTATACCCAGCTTCTATGTATGGATGTAAAAGCTGGGGGGGGGGGGTCAAAGTATTTGAAATGTGATGCTGGAGGAGAATTCTACAAATATCATGAACTGCAAATAAATGGGTCATAGAACAAATAAAGTCTGAACTATTTAGAAACCAAGATGACCAAATTGAGACTATCATACTTTGGACATATCATGAGATAGCATGAGTCGCTGGAAAAGACAATAATGTTTTGTAAAGTTGAAGGCAATAGGGAAAGGAAGACAATATTACAGCTGGACAGACTCAATCAGGAAGCCACAGCCCTGAGCTTGCAAGGTCTGAGAGGGGCTGTTACTTTCTCTTCAAGATCTTTTATTCAGCGTCGTCATGAAGTCAGCTTGATGGCACATAAGAATAATAGTGTTATGATGGCCTTAAAACCATTGATATTTATTCATTCTTAAGAATGACTGTTTTAAAACAGTCCATTTGATCAAATGCTTTTTCAGTTTTTAGCACCAAAGCAGCCAAACAGTCCTCTATAGTAGTAGAAACTAAGAATATATAAGTAGTAACGAAATAAAGCAGATAAAGTTAGGAGACAACCATATACATCTCTAGACGTGGTAGAGGTCAACTATTAGTTAACCCCTGTAGCAATTGTTCATAGTTAATTTAGTAGCAATTTAGTATGTAGTGTGTGTAATGTATGTAGTTTGGGTTATAAATAATATAGATTGCATTAAGGATGTCTGTTTTGTTATATGTTATCCCTTCTACGTAGTCGTTGCCTGTAAAAAAATGGTATGTTTAATAAAAAATATTTCTACTTTCCTTGTACAAATAAATCGTGGTTAGCATATGATTTACTTTGTTAGATAACTTCCTGATCAGCAAATAGAACAGGCTTATAATCTGAGTTATTGTGTATGCCTCTTCTTCTGGAAAGACAATGAAGTGGACTTCATTCTGACCTACATTATAGATTTCACAGAATTACCTTGGAGATTATTTGCTTTCCTGCAGAATGCAACCACAGAATTCCTGAAAAATGATCATCCAGACACTGCTTAATGCCTTCGGCAAAAGATAACACCTCTTGTCTTGCTGGTTTGTTCTACTAAGGAGCAGGCATCACTATCAAAAAGTAATTTAGCACCAATCATTGTGCTCAGGAGACAGCTGTTGCAGAGATCCCATCAGATTATTCTGATATGATTCCTGAAGAAGGCCCCAAGATAAGCAAACCAAAATGTATTTGGCTTAATTTGGAATCAAACAAATACTATTTCACCATCTTGAAAAGTATTCTGGGTTTTGTTTTTTTTTTTTGGACTGTTGGTGTGTGCTCTCCATTTTTTTTTTTTTTTTTTTGTCTTTATCAATCTTCTGTATGACAGCATTTCAGATGTTTAAGGAATGCGATCATATCTCCCGTGATCTTCTCTTCTTGCAACTAAACATATCAAGTATTTCATTTCCACACCATTCTAATAAATTTTATCTAAATTTATTTTTATTTATCTGTGTCCTTCTCACAGTTAAGTGTACAGTATTTGGAACACTGGATATAGTACTACAAATGCAGCCTGACTAACACAGAATGGAGGAAAACCAGTATTTTGTATCACTTGGATGCTATTCTGATGCTGATGCACCACAAGATTGCAGCAGCTTTTTTAGCAGCCACTGTGCAGTAAATGGTCATATTCAGCTTCCACTGAGATATCCAGGTGTTTTGCATACACACTGCTGCCAAGCCAAGTATTCCTTGTTTGATGTTTCCATATCTAAATGCAAGACTTTACATTATGTATGTAGGTTCTCATCTTGTCAGTTTCGCCTTGTCAATGTTTTCGCGTCTTTAGATCCTTTTCAATCTTGATCTCATCTTCTGTGATACTGGCTTCACATCATGTTCATATTTGATGAGCAGCGTCTTTATCCAGGTTATTTATTAAATGTTTAAGAACACATGAGAACACATGAGACCTCCAAGAATATGCTTACCAGTAAGAAGTACACACTGAACACATTTCTCATCCAGTTACAGATTCCTCTAATAATTGTATCCTTCAGCCTACAGTTTACCATTTTGTCAAGAAATAAATCATCCCAAATGCTTTGCTGCGGTCAAGATATTCTACATCCAGAGCATTCAGAGCATGCTCTTAAATGAATTATTATTATTTAATGTTGTAATACGTGCAAGAGATAACAATGAATAAGCAAAGACAACATATCTTAAATCAGTGGTAAGTCAACTCATAGCAAACACCACCTCCTTATGCATGAATTTGCCTTCCTTAAGCATTCTTTTCATAATCTAACATAGACCGGGAAGGCCTTTCTCTTCTTTTAACAATACTAATAAGTTTCAGGTTATTCTGTTCCTTCTTCCTTCGTCTAAGTTATCAACAAGTCAAAAATCTATTGGATTTTGCACAATCTATATTATTATATAAAGCTGTTTGTATAAAGGGATGGCCAAGTCAACTAGGAAAAAATCTGCTTCGTCTTGATAAGCAAGAACAGGTGGGAGGATACTTGTTCACGTAAAGTAAAACATTTCCATGATCCCCTAGAAAGTATGATACTAGGCGCTGAGATTCAGTTCTTTAAAGAGATCAAATGATTTTTGTAAAAAACCCAAATCCAACTGAGCTCACTTGGATTTAAACTTAATCCTTAGTTCAAATCCAGTTTACCACAGCTCTCCACTTTACCACACACTCCAATAAAAATGTTCATCCTCTATCAAGATCCTGTATTTTGCAAACCTTTAGTGTGAAAACAATTTAAAGGGCTGAGCACCAAGTAGATGTTATTTAGGAGGTACCTCACTGTCCAAGACTGAAAGATGTTTGCTTATGTTGCCTGCAGGAAAGAGTAAATTCCCCATTGTTCATTGCAATGATTCCTTTCTACCCATTCACCTTTCTTATTGGCTTCTTTTTTGCAACCACTTCAGGAATCCTGCCTCATCTTAAAGAGATCTAAATGCTATTGTGCTCACGTAGTTTTCATTTATGATATCATAATTGAAGAAGGATCTGTTTTGTGCCTAGATTTTTCAACACTCACGGCTTCCAATACATGCTTTCTTATCTTTATTGTATGTATTTAAACTACATACATACAAAGAAAAAAAATCAAATTACAATCAGCAAATTTTTAAGAAGAAAAGAAATACACACACACACACACACACACACACACATATATATATATATATATATATATATATATATATAAAAAGAATATTAAATACTCTTATACTACATAATAGAGATTAAACACTAACTACAAATGGTAAGAATCTTTGTAAAAGGTGGGCTCAAGCTTCCCCAAAGCAGATTATGGATAAATCTATATGAGACAAACTTCTCTAATTATGAATATCATTTAAAAGCTTCAACTGCTACTTATACACCAGTCAGTGCTTTCATCTACCATGGAATTGCACACTGGTGCTTTGGAGTGTGATGAAGGAGCCAACTATACTCCTTTGGTCATGGTTCTAGGGTTCAGCATTTCCTGGCCAGAAGCTATGAAGATATTGTGAATTCCATCTATTTCCTCTCTGCTGGATCATTTCTCCTGGATTTTTCTAACGTACTGTCATGCTGTCTGACTGCATGCATGTGTGTGCCCACTCGGAGAGGAATAAATTTTTAAAAATTTGATTCACATCTATTTATCCACCTAGACATACATCAACAAAGCTGTCCGTATTTTCAGATCCACCATGAGTGTGAGGCTATGGGAATCGCCATAACTGAGTACAAGTACTTTGGAATTCACTGCTATACCCAGGAATAACAGAGTCTTGTACTGTTCTTTGAATGAGAGAAGTTTTATCTGTTACAGATTAGTACTATACTTTTAGAGCTGTTCAAATATCTTCACCTTCCAATGTGATAAACACATTGGTCTCACAATTCAATATTGTGTGGCTTCCCTTTCACTCTACCCCTGTGCCTATTGGATATGCCTACAGAAACTACCTGAAAAAGGATTTTGTGAATATATCAAGAGCATACATTCTGTGTGCACACCTTCATATCTGATGCCACTATATACATCTATGCCGTTTCTTGTACATGCAAAACCAAAAATGAACTGTGGAAGAGAGAAGGAAAATCTTAGGTAAATTCTCTTGATTTAAATGTGCTTTTCAAATACAGACATGTATTTTTCTCATTTAATGTTCCCCGTAATTGTCAATTATACATGTGTTGGATGTGCACCTAATACATGGCATCAAATTAGCAACTGATACTTCCAAGTATTGTTTCAAATTGATCAAACTGATTTAGCCTTAGTCCGCAGTGGAAGTGCCTTCTCCCTTGTGAGGTTCAAAAATGCACAAGCTTCTTCCAAAGAAGCTAAAAAAAAATACAACAGATATATTTGACTTTGTGAAGAATTCTCATTTTTCAACATGGAGCATGTTAAAAGATACCTCAAATGGATTCCATGTACCAAGTTAGGCAGGCTGGATGCTAAACAGAAGACAGAGCATGACTTTCAGGAAAGTTGTATCCTCACAAACATTGGGTTCTCTGTCAAAGAAGGAGCAGGGAGCAGGGAGCATATTGCTATCTTTTCATGCAAGATCTTGGACCTGTATTCTATGCTTCTTCCATTCTTTAATAATTATGTATTAATCCATACCAAGATATATGCATCATGTCAGCATCTATTAGTACAGACAAATCAATTTACAAACAATTTTTCAACAAAAGGACATCTCTTTACTTTTAAAACTTGAGTTCTCTTACAATAGATGTTCATGAAGTCTTTTCCAAAAACTTTCTCCAATTGCTGTTCCAAACATCCATACTTTCAAGAGGAGGACATAATTCATGAGCCATGAGTCAAGGTATTTAGGCGATGTTGCACATATATTAATCGTTAATCAAGGAGCGGGTTGGAACCTCTGCTGCTTTTTGTGAGATGTGGATTTGAATACATATAAATGATACTCAAAGAAACCAACTGTGGAATTTTTTGCAAATTCAAACTATCGTCTCAAAGTACTTCATAGATAGCATCCTTCCCCTTTCTAAAATCCATCTCACCAACAAAAGGATTTCACAATCATGCTGTAGGAGATGTGGAAGTGTAGGAACCCTCCAACACATGTGGATTCATTGCCCAACAGTTTCTGTTTACTTGGGACAAGAACTATGCTTTATATCACAAACAACAAATCTAGACAGTATCAGTCAACTACTATGATTTTCCTAGTCTGAGCAGGCAAATAAAAATCTGCCGCATAAAAACAGAATTGCTTCTATTTTAGCTGTTGCCATGCTAGATATTATGACATATTGCAGAGACTCATAAGGCCTACAAACAGAGAGCAGTTGAGATATGAAAATTCAGCTCCTTCAACAACAGCAAAAAGCTACCTTATAACATGAGAATACTAATAAGCTGTGGCAAAAATGAAGACATTTGTGAAAGTTTGGTATCCTTTTATTATGCTTGCTAATCTAGTTGCTCAGGTATTGACAGTAAATAAAAAGCGGCTGATGTAATATAAGAAGGGACTTTCCTTTTAGTTGAAAAGTTTTCCGAAAGACTACGGAGAAAAAAATCACTATATGAAGTATTTGTAGCTATCTGACTTGTGAAACACTCATAAAATAAATATCATGCTACTTTGTGCATGTTAACTTACAGTCAGCAGCATTGCTGTAGATGATGCAAACAGATTCAAAATAATAATTCGAAAATCCAAAGAGACAAGTCCAAAGCACATTTTGGACAGTTTGGAAAAGTCTAAAGGATGTTAAACACACACAAGGCTCCACTTAAAATTTAAAAATAAGATTATAAAACATAAATGAAAATGCCATTACAGAAATATGAATAAGACAAAATGTTTACCATAGTGAGGTGAAAAGAGACTCACTAACCGTTGCAGAAAGTAGATCCTGCTGTTTCCTGTTCTCCATAGTGGCAGGAATACCAGGACTAAAAACCATGAGGTCACTCTTGGCACCAGCCTCCCCACTCACTCCTGCCAGGATGTGGCTGTGGCGGTTTGAATATGACCAGCTCCCCACTTCACTGGCACAGACCAGTGCGGCTGTGCCAGGACCATATACCTTTGGCTCCTTAGGTGGGCAGTGGCATCTAAGAGCCATATATACTATGACAGACAACAGAAACAAGCTGGTTACTAAGCAGATGGCAGTGATGAGGTAGATGTTGACATTATCCCCAGCGGGCTTAGGGCTTCCTCTCATTCTGGGAAGGTGAGCATCAATGTGAGTGACTTGGGTGCTTGCCACTAATGACACACTCAATGTGGCTGTAGTGGATAGTGCAGGCTGGCCATGATCTTTCACCAGCACTAGTAGGCTTTGGCTGCTGCTGCCCTCTGTCTCATCTAGAGCACGTGTAGTGCTGATCTCACCACTATACAGCCCTACCCGCCAAGGTCCTCTGGTTGTCTCATGCAGCTCATAGCGCAGCCATGCATTGTAGCCTGAATCAGCATCCAGAGCACGGATTTTGCCCACCACATATCCAGCCATGACAGGGACTACCAGCAGTGCAAGGGTCATGTCTTCAGGGCCAGAGACGACCGGCACATTGTCATTCTCATCCACTACAAAAACCTGCACTGTCACATTGCCATACAGGACAGGAAGCCCAGCATCTTTAGCATTGACTTGGAACTCCAGCAGCTTCAGTTCCTCATAATCCAGTGGCTGCAAGGCATAGAGCTTCCCACTCTCTGAGTGGACAGAGATGTAGCTTGATAATGACAAAAGCTTCTCATCCAGCCAATAGCTGACCAGGGCATTCTCAGCTACATCTGGATCTGAGGCAAATAGCGTGAAAATGTGGGCACCAGGTGGGTTGTTCTCCTTCACAAACACTGTGTAGGTAGGTTGAGCAAAGGCAGGTGCATTGTCATTCACATCACCAATAGGCACAACCAGGCTGCTGCTAGCAGAAAGTGATGGAGACCCTTGATCTTGAACTGTCACTATCAGCCTGTACTCTGCCACCTTCTCCCGATCCAGTGGCTCAGAAAGTGTCAGGGAATAGTAATTCCTGAAGGTAGACACCAGCTTGAAAGGGAGCATAGGGGGCCAAAGGGAGCAGGTCACTTGCCCATTAGCCCCAGCATCCTTATCTGAGACACTTATTGAGGCTACCACTGTCCCCAGTGAAGAGTCCTCTGGCACTGGTACTAACAGGAAAGTCATGGACACTTCTGGAATATTATCATTCACATCCAGAATTTCTATTAAAACTTTGCAATGTCCAGACAAAGGGTAAGCACTTTTGTCTGTTGCTTCTGCTCGAATTTCATATAAATTTGTGTCCTCATAATCCAGTTCACCATTCAGTATAATCTGCCCTATATTTGGATCTATCCTAAACATGGCACTTAATTTTGATGGAGTTACACTACGAATAGAGTACGTAATGTCTTTATTAATACCCTCATCCAGATCAGTGGCATTGAGCTTCACCACTGAGGTTCCACTGGGGGCATTTTCTAGCAACTGTACCTTGTACACTGACTGGTTAAAGACAGGAGGGTTGTCATTCACATCAAGCACTGTGATCAGCAACCGAACTGTGCCTGACAGCACAGGTTGGCCACCATCAGTGACTGTAAGCAATAAGTGATGCACAGGCATATCTTCCCTGTCTAAGGGCTTTTTTATTACAAAACCTAAGGAGCTATCATCACCATTTGTCTGAAAATCTAACATGAAATGTTCACTGGGGCTGAGCTGGTAAGTTAACTGAGCATTTGTACCAACATCAGCATCTAAGGCTCCCTCTAGAGGGAAAACAGATCCAGCAAGCCTTGATTCTAGAATGAAAAAATTTTCCTCTTTTATTCTGAAAACAGGGGCATTGTCATTTATGTCCTTGATCTCCACTTCCACATGGAAAATCCTCAGGGGGTTATCCACAATCACCTCCAGATGAATGGCACAAACAGAGTTTTTGCCACATAGCTCCTCCCTGTCTATCCTGGAATTCACAAACAAGATCCCATTTTGTGTATTTACCTCTAAATAATCCTTGTGCTCTTTGGAAACTATCCGGAACATCCGAGGCACCAGCTCACTCACTTCCAGCCCCAGGTCCTGGGCGATGCGGCCCACAAAGGTGCCGTGCTGGGATTCCTCTGGGACAGAATAATGGAGCTGGCCGCTCCCCATTTTCCAGGCAGTGTGGAGCAGAATCAGATGCAGCAGCTGCTTCCTCACCAAATAGTCTCTCCAAAGAACAACCATCTCAGCTAGACTTCTGTGAATTCCCCTCAGTTTTGGGCTATATCTTTGAAGGGAAATGGCAATCCAGCCTGCTGTTGTTTTCTGTGCTTCAGTCTCAGATTTTGTCTATTGTCTGATGATAATAAAAAGGAGGAGCTGTTCTTCACATCTCTGTGAGGTATTTAACAGGAAAGAGCGACACCATGTGAAGAGATTTAAAAATGCAATTCTTGTAATATTTTCTTCACTGATCTTTGTTTACTGATGCTTTCCATTCATCTTCTTTTCTTGTGTTTCTTTACATTCAAGTGAAAATATTCTTATTTACCTTTGCATTTATTAAATATAGAAGAAAAAAATACATTAAAATTTGTTATGCCTTCAATTCACTTCCTTCTATTTGCAAATTCCCTTCTTAAATGGTCTCTTTTTATATATACATAAAAAGTATCCTTATGTATACTTACTTTTATTCTTGTCATGTAAAAATAGTTCAGCTGAAAAGGAAGAGGCAGAATGGACAGAGAGAGGAAACAGAGAGGGCAGAATGAGAAAGAAAAACACCAAGTCCTTCACAGATAAAGCATAACATTAATTTTACATATCAAAAAGGGAATAGCATACCAGTTCTTGAGCAGAGCTCCTTGGAATGTGGGAAGAAGTTACCGTAAATGTATTATTTATTCCAGCCATCTTGCTGTTCTAATTTACAATGTTTTTGCTCCTTGCTTTGTTTCAGAACAGAAGTCTTCTTCATTCCTCAGGGTAATAGTACATTATAGTACAGTATTATATTTTATCCCACTATGTCAATACTTTTCCATGGTGGTAGGATTGCATGCTCCTGTGAAACAAGAGGTTATGCTGATGGTAGCAGTGCTGCTAGTCAGGTCTCTCTTGTCACACAGAATTTTTGCAGAAGAGCCAGACTAAATATGCCAAACAGCTAATGAGCAGCAGCAATAGTGAGGAGACGTAATACTGGCAAAGGAGCTCTCAGAGACCACAGCAGTGACACTATAGTCAACACTTCTTAATAATGTGCAGAAGGAGGCATAGTAAAGCCCTTTTGAATGTCTTTTACCATGAACACTCTATGAGACAATCCAAAATGGAAAAAAAAAGATTGTGCCAAAATATGAAACTCCCAGGTTGGCACTCAACAAACTACTGGGGTACAGCTGAGGACAACTACAAATAGCACTGTGGCTAATGACACAACTGGACTCAAGGGGAAAGGACGTTCAGCTGTTGATGTGCTCAGAGATGAAAGGAAAGTCTGAAACTGCCCAACACATATTATAGGAACATGGAATGTGAGAAGCATAAATCAAATAAGCTAGACATAGTAAAACAAGAAATGGAACATATAAACATCACAATTTGTGAGTTTCAGTCAGATAATATACAGTGTTTTAGTCAGCAAACGAAAATCTAAGAAGAAATGGGATGGCATTAATAGTGAGGACAGATGTAGCAGAAGCACTCAAGGACATAATACAAAGTCTGACCAAATCATATAAATAAGAGAAAATCATCATAACCATAATCGAAGTTTATGTTCCAACTACAGAGGCAGAAGAGGAAGAAACTGAAAGATTCTGTGCTAGTGTTGAGGAGGAAATTGAGAACACAGCAGAACAGGACATCTTGTTAATCATAGGTGGTTGGAATGTAAAAATAGGAAACGGCAGAATCAAGGACTGTAGGAAAATTTGGCCTGGGATCAAGAAATGAAGCAGGAGAGAGACTGGTTGAATTTTATTCACCCACCATTTATTCATCACAAACACATTCTTCAAACAGCCAAGAAACAACTGTATATATGGACATCATTTGATGGCCAAATTAGAAATCAAATGAACTACGTAATTGGAAGCAGAAGATGGAGAAGCACCATCCTCTCTGACAGAACAAGACCAGGAACAGATTATGGCACAGACCATGAACTGCTGATATCAAAAGTTAGAGCAAAGTTTAAAAAGAACATGAAACAAGCCACTATGCCAAAATATAACCTGAAGAACATTCCCATAGAATTTCAAGACATTGTAAAAAATAGTTTTGCACTATTAAACCTAATTGACCAAGAGCCAGAAGAATTCTAGACTGAAGCCAGGGACATGATCGGGGGAGGAGGTGCAAAAAGACACTATCTGCAGCCAAAAACAAAAAGTCTCAATGGATGACAGACTGAAACAGTTAAGGGTAGATAAGAAACCAAAGTAAAAAGTTGCAGAAATAAGGTGAGAACTCTGAATGCAACTGTTCAATGTCTTGTGCACAGGAACAAAGAGAACTATGATAACGATCAATCCAGAGAAATAGAAGATGACAACAAAAAAGAATAAGAGACTTCTTCCACAAGATCCAAGAAATCAAATGGAAATGTAAACCAAGGCCCTTTCCAAGGCCCTTTTTGTGGAGCTGGGGTGCAGGGATCACGCAAGCAGCCTCCAGCGAGAGGCTCTCACATCCCCGCTGCTTCAGCTCCACACATACTGCGAGAGCCCTGCCTCTTCCTTCTGCAGCACAGCTTGGGAGTTTCCCAGGCTGCACTGGGGCAGGAAGCGTGACTGCCGTGGCTCTGGAGGCTCCACACACATGGCAAGTGCGCGTGGGGCCCTGGAGCAATGCGCGATTGTGCACCATTTCAGCTGGAAGCTGAAAATGGAAAAGTGAGCGAGCAACGCCTGCCTTACCCTGGAGCATCACGAGATTTTGAGTGCGTCATGCAGATCACTCCTCACAGTTGCGTGACGCTCCAGGCACCCTTTTGCATGGCAAATGTGGTGTGAAAAGGGCCCAAGAGTGGGGGATGCTATATGACCAACAGGGAATACATTACATGACCAAGTAGAAATAAAAAAAAAATGGAAACAATACATTGAAGAACTATATAAAAGAAATGAAAGGATCATAAATTCATTCAAGGAAGAACCATTTGAAAATGAATCTAGAGTTTTAGAAAGTGAAATGGAAGCTGCAGTCAGAGCACTTGGAAGAAATAAATCACCAGGTATAGATGGCATATCAATAGAGCTGCTTCAATACATACAGAGACAGAATCTACAGTCAGCCCTCTGCATTTGCGGGTTTCACTTTTATGGATCTGATCATTCACGGATTATTTGCTTCTGCCTCTACTGCCTCCCTATGCCATTAATAAGGACTGCAAGCCTCATGAGACTGATAGACTGCAAATGAGGCTTGTAAGTACCTATTAAAAAATGGTGTGGGGCAACGTAGAGGTGGCAGTAAGCCCCACCAGCCACCAGTTCTGCCTTGTGAACGAACCCTGATGCCCCAAAGGAATCCCTGGTGGATTGAATATGGTGATCATACTTTTTGTGTGTTTTAAATATGGTTTGGGAGGGCCTAGAGTTATTCACAGTTTTTCTACTTTCACGGGGGTCCTGTGCCCCTAACCCTAGCAAATGTGGAGGGATGATTGTACTCTAGTTTTAACTAAAATCTGTCAACAAATAAGGAAATCAAAACAATGGCCCACAGATTGGAAACACTCAATATACATTGCAACCTCCAAGAAACAGGACACAAGGGATTGCAATAAACACAGAAGCACTGCATTAATCTCCCATGCAAGTGACATGATGCTCAAAATTCTACAACAGAAATTTTTTACTATATTTGGAATGAGAACTGCTACATGTTAAGAGAATGAATCATTCTCTAGGCACTAGGAATCATATTGCAAACATAAGTTGGATAATGGATAAGATCTGCTCCGGTTCTGCAGACTCAGGGCCATGGCTTCTTTGACTGAGTCTATCCATCTGTAATGTGGTAGTCCTCTTTTCCTACTGCCTTCTATGTTACCAAACATTATTGTCTTTTCCAGTGAGTCATGTCTTCTCACTGATATGTCAAAAGTATTACAGTGTCAGGTTAGTCATCTTGGTTTCTAAGGAGAGTTCAGCCTTTATTTGCTTTAGAACCCATTCATTTGTCTGTTTAGCCACCCATTATCCTTAGAACTCTTCTCCATCGCCATATTCCAAATGAGTTAATTTTCTTCCTATCAACCTTCTTCATTGTCATAGGCCTATATTGAAATTGGACATACCATGGTATAGACAATCCTAACTTTAGCATTCAGTGATGTATCTTGACACTTCAGGATCTTGTCTAGCTCCTTCATAGCTGCCCTTCCAAGTCCTAGTCTTCTTTTGATTTCTTGGCTGCAGTCTCCATTCTGAGTAAAGACTGAGCCAAGGTATGGAAAATCTTGAACTATTTCAATGTCTTCATCATCTTCTTTAAAGTTATGTAAATTATCCATGGTCATTATTTTTATTTTCTTCATGTTCAACTGTAAACCTGCCTTTGCATTTTCTGGCTTGACTTGCTTCAGTAATCATTCCAAGTCTTTGCTATTTTCTGCTATTAGTATGGTGTCATTGTTGATGTTCCTTCCTCCAATTTTCATGCCTCCTCTCTGCAAATCTAATCCTGCTTTCCTTATGATATGTTCAACATAGAGATTGATAAAACACAGTCCTGCCTAACCCTCTTGCCAACTGGAAACCATTCTGTTTCTCTGTATTCTGTCCTGAGTATAGGCTATACATAAGGACAATCAAATGACGTGGCATATTTAAGACTGATCTATAGTTTTTCATGAGCTACACAATCAAAGGCTTTGCTATAATTTATAAAGCACAGGTTGATTTTCTTCTGAAATTATTGGGTGTGTTCCATTATCCAATTTATGTTTGCAATATGATTCCTAGTGCTTCTTTCTTGTCACTCCATAGACGGTAAAAATGTTTTTTTGTAGAATTTTGAGCATGACTTTGCTTGCATGGGGGATTAATGTAGTGCTTCCCTGGTTACTGCAATTCTTTGTGTCCTCTTTCAAATAAACAGCGAACAGATGAAACTTGCTGACTAGGATTACATCATGGATTACAAATGCCATGTTTTCAGAATCATATACAGAAATATTAATGTTCCTGAGAAGTTTTGTTTGTTTTTAGCAGTTTGGATGTGTTCTGCATATGATCAGTTGGCAGATGCGTACCCCCATCAAAATTCCTAACTCCCTGCCACAATGGCCAATGGCGCTGGTCATTTTTTAGAATATCTTATCCTATTGGCTTTCCTAATGATATTTTGTATCCTTTTTTTCATAGGCCTCTTAAACATGCTACAATATTTGTGATCTTGTGATTTGTGATTTCAAATTTGTGATTTGAACAGATCTTAACAAAGGCCCTTTCCGTACGCAGTTATTAAGGCGGGCCAATGAGTCTTGCCACAGAGGTCTTCTGCACCTTGGAATGGACTAGGTTTGGTTTATTTACCTTCGTTCTGCACATAATTCCGACTAAATGTACCCCAAACCAAAATAGTACCCCAAAAGCGCACTATTCGAAAACCGGAAGAAATCAGTTTTCCAATTTTCCAGATTGATCCAATTCGTACTTTCACAGTGGTGCAGACATGTACATTCGCACCAATGAGAATTGGTGGTCGAGGAGGGCTCATGGGAGGGGCCAGGGGGTAGTATGGACTTACGCACATACGCACGTATGCAGTGACGTACTAAACCATGCAAAAACAAAAAGGGCCAATCACAGTCGACGGGGCCGGGTGAGGGGAGTAGCGGGAGTGGCCATGGCAGAGGCAGTGTGGATTCATGAACTCGCACTCCTCCGAATCAGAATGGAACATACGCAGTAGCTGTGTGGAAGGAAATGAGGGAAAGTCTACCTTGGTTCGAGCCCAGAAAATCCGGTAAGAAACAGCACAAACCGATTCACCAGCCTCGTGTGGAAAAGGCGAAATACCTCTACATCCTTAAGATAATTTCAGACTCCTGGAAGAACAATGCTTTTACTTGTTTCCAGTTACTGCTTTAACATAGGTGTGGTTTAAAGCTCCCTCTTTTAGAATATGGCTCAGTTAGTTTATTTGTTCCAACAAAATTTATATTTTCTAGATAGTAAGTGTACTCACTGCATCATGTCAGTAATGCATTCAGTTGTTGACATGCTCCTATCTAGATCTTCCATGTTCACATTTCATCTGTGAACAGAATGACAGCCTCCATACCTTCTAGAATTGATTTGCTCTAGAACCCATCCATTTGTCTTTTTAGCAACCCACCATCCTTAGAACTCTTCTCCATAGCCATATTTCAAATGAGTTTATTTTGTGGGCCCTCAGTATCCACTAGGATTTGGTTCCAGGATCCCCTGCGGATATCAAAATTTGTGGATGCTCAAGTCCCACTATGTACAATGGCGTAGTAAAATGATGTCACTTATATAAAACAGCAAAATCAAACTTTCCTTTTTGGATATTTTTTTATTTACTTATTTGGAATATCTTCAACATGTGGTTAGCTGAATCCACAGATAAAGAATCTGCAAATATGGAGAGCTGACTGTATTTCCAAAATGTCTTCTGCAAATGATAGGTCAAAGGGTGCAATTTAAACTCCATTATTCTGAAAAATGTGTGGAAAACTGATGATCATGGAATTCTTTTCATCCAGTTTGACTGACCAGTTATGTCAACTGGGATTCAAGCACACTTGATGTTACTAATGTGTCAGGGACATGCTCAAGCTTGAGTAGGTTACAGTGTTCCCAACAATAACATCCTGGTAAATTATGGACATCTGTACAGACCAGAGCTTTTCTTTCCAGCTGCTTTCACTGCCATGATCCTTTCCATAGAGTTCTGAATCCTTCACTGTTATACCTTATAGCTGCTTCTGATGGCATACCTTCTTCATCTTTGATTTGATAGTTAGTAGCAATTGTTAGTTTGACGATGAGGGATCTTTGCAGACTCCTTAGAGCATCCTTGGAAGCACCTCACATTCTCATGCAGGTCATGAAACTCTTTGCTACTTTGTCTGCCAATGTGTTTGCCCATCGATTTTGTTACCAGTGAGTTTTTATAGAAGTTCAGTGGCCATAGAGCATACAATTCTAATACTGGTATGGTTCGCTTTACCTAACATACAACAGCCTGCAATCTGGAATATTTCCTGTATCTACATATGGCCCTGCACTTTTCTGTCACCCAGAGACTCATGTCTCTTATTACTTGTATTGATGCAGTCAAGTTCAGTTTTATGTCCTAAGCCATTGTCTAGTACCTCTCTCATGGACTTGTGCTCCATGCCAAGCTCTACTTTTACTGTTTTTTTCAGCTTTTAATACTCTTACATAAATGGTGAAAACTGCTTCCTCCCTTCTATCATCTCTGGGATATTATTACGCAATATATTGTGGCTTTAAGATATATTGTGACTAGATACCATGTTACACCGAAGTCACCGAATTGATCTTGTGTGCCTTCTATGTTCCTTGCTTGCCTGTCTCCATGCACTGGGCATTCTTCTTGTGCTGAATGCTATAATGTACATCTATTGCAGACATGCAGAGTTTGTGTGTTTACTGTGCTGAAGGCTGTGCTACAAGGGGAGGTTTGGTTTATGAAGGATGCTCCCTTGATTAGAAGCAGAATACTTAAGGAAAGATGGTAGACAGTACAATTTTACTCAAAGCTATACACCGCTAAGTTCAATGGAGCTTACTCCCAATTAAATATGTATAATAATGCAGCCTAAGAATACAAAGAGAGTCAGCATGTTATAGTGGTTTGAGTGTTAGACACTGGGAGACCAGGGTTTGAATCCCTGCTCAGCCATGGAAACCAAATGGGTGACCTTGGGCAACTCACACTCTCTCAGTTTCAAAGGAAGGCAAAAGTAAACCCCCTATGAACAAATCTTGCCAAGAAAACCCTGTGATAGATTTGTCTTAAGGTTATCATAAGTCAGAAAGGACTTGAAGGCACACAACAACAAAAATAAAAAAGGCAAGGTGAGAGTTTTAATAATATGTACTATTTTGGGATCTATCACTTATTTCACTTTTTGTATACTTTACGTATCATTTATTACCTATGGGCACTGGGTTAACTAAAAGTATCGGAACAACTTAGTTTTATTCCTGCTGCCCAAACATGATTGTCAACAGATAATTTCAAATTACAGCAGAGCCAGTGATTGTCCAGTATCTTTCATCCCCCTTTAGTAGTGTTCTTTCTTACTCAAATCTCAATATATTCTGGGCTGGAATTCCTGATCTCACATGGCTGATTTCCAACCAAAGCAATGTTTCCCTTTTGCTGCCCAAAAGTAAAGATGAAAAGATCTCAAACCAAAATACATTTTTAAAAGGTTGAAGTACTACTGTTTTCCCCCCACTGAGTATTGAAAACATTTTCAGTTCCCCTCAGGAAAGCAATAACCAATCCAAAATTGAAATGGAGAATATTAGGAACTCACCTGTTCAGATGAATCTGGAACCAACTCTGTCATATTCCCCACCTCCCCATTCTCTGCAAAGACAGGAATGTTGGGGGTAAAAACCATGAGGTCACTTTTAGCACCGGCCTCCCCACTCACTCCTGCCAAGATGTGGCTGTGGCGATTTGAATACGACCAGCTGCCCACCTCACTAGTACACACAAGTGTGGCTGTGCCAGGACCATATACCATTGCCTCTTCTCTTTGGTCTTGGCAACGCTGGGCAACATACAAGATGATGACAAGGAGGAACAAACTGGACACTGAGCATATGGCAATAATTAAGTAGATATTAACATTTCCTTTCAGAAGTCCTGAACTACTTCCTGTCCTGGGAAGCCGAGCATCAGCATGGACTACCTGGGTGTTCATCGCAAGAGACACACTCAGCGTGGTAGTGGTTGACTGTGGAGGCTTCCCATGGTCCTTGACCAGCACCAGCAGAGTCTGGCTACTGCTACCCTCAGCCTCACCCACAGCACGCCTGGTGCTGATCTCTCCACTATACAGCCCTACTTGCCAGGGTCCATTGGTCAACTCATGGAGCTCATAGCGCAGCCAGGCATTGTAGCCTGAGTCAGCATCTAGGGCATGGATCTTGCCCACTAAGTGCCCAGCCATGGCAGGAACCATCAGCAGGAGAGGGGCCTCCTGTAATCCAGATACTGCTGGGGCATTGTCATTCTCATCCACCACAAAGACCTGCACTGTCACGTTGCTGCATAAGGAAGGCATTCCAGCATCCTTGGCTCTCACCTGGAACTCCAGCAGCTTCATCTCCTCATAATCCAAAGGCTGCAAGGCATACAGCTTCCCGCTCTCTGAGTGCACTGAGATGTAACTTGAGAGTGGCCAGAGCTTCTCATCTAGCCAGTAGCTAACTAGGGCATTCTCAGCCACATCTGGATCTGAGGCAGACATTGTGAAGATATGAGCACCTGGTGGATTATTCTCCTTCACAAAGACTGTGTAAGAAGGTTGAGGAAAAACAGGTGCATTGTCATTCACGTCACTGATGGGCACGACCAGGCTGCTGCTAGCTGATAGTGATGGATCTCCTTGGTCCTGGGCCACAACTACCAACGCATACTCAGCCACCAGCTCTCGATCCACAGGCTCAGCCAGCACCAGTGAGTAGTAATTTTTGAAGGTAGACACAAGCTTGAATGGAAGTCCAGTGGGCCACAGAGAGCAGTTCACCTGTCCATTAGACCCAGAGTCTATGTCTGAGATGCTGATCAGGGCCATCACTGCCCCTGGTGAAGAATCCTCAGGCAATGGCACCAACATCAGCTTCAACGACATTTCAGGTGCATTGTCATTCATATCTAAAATTTCAACAAGAATAGTGCAGTGTCCAGACAAAGGAGGACTACCCTTATCCTTTGCCTCAATTTCAATATTGTAAACACTAGTATGTTCAAAATCCACTGTTCCTTTCACCCTGATCTCACCTGTATCAGGCTGTATACTAAATATATTGGAAAGGTCATGATTACTGAAGGAGTAAGAGATTTCTTTATTCATTCCTTCATCCAAGTCTGTTGCATTGAGATTAATAATGAGTGTTCCATCTATCACATTTTCTAATAACTTTACCTTATAAACAGACTGATTAAATATAGGTGCATTATCATTTGCATCCATCACAGTTATCTCAAGATGGACTGTGCCTGTGAGTTCAGGTTGACCCTCATCAACAGCAGTGAGCAAGAAATGGTGAACAGGTATTTTCTCTCTGTCCAGGGGTTTGTTCAAAACAAGCACCAGTGATGCGCTATGCTGCTCATTGATTTTTCTTTCAACAACAAAGTATTCTGTGGAACTAATCTTGTACTTCAGCTGAGCATTGGAACCAATGTCTGCATCTGATGCTCCATTCAGAGGAAAACGTGTACCTGGCAGTATTGATTCTGCAACACTGAGAGATTGTTTACTTGCTGAGAAAACAGGAGCATTGTCATTTATGTCCTTGATCTCCACCTCTACATGGAAGACCCTCAGAGGCTTGTCTATAATCACCTCCAGGTGAATGGTGCACAAAAGGTTCTTGGCACACAGCCTCTCCCTATCTATGCGGGAATTCACAAACAAAACCCCATTCTGAACATTTACCTCAAAATAGTCCCCTCCACCTTGGGATTCCATCCGGAATAGACGAGGCACCAGCTCACTCACCTCCAGCCCCAGGTCCTGGGCAATGCGGCCCACAAAGGTGCCATGCTGGGATTCCTCCGGCACAGAATAATGGAGCTGGCCGCTCCCCATTTCCCAGGCAGTGTGGAGCAGAATCAGATGCAGCAGCTGCCTTCTCCTCATTGTAGAGTCTCAACATGGAACAATCTTCTCAGAAGTGTTTCAGGTAATTCCTCCCTTTTGTGGTACACCTTTGTAAAATAATTTTTAAAAACTATATCCAGCCTGCTGATACTCTTTTTGTCCCTCCAGTTTCAAGCACCAAATGATTCCTAATGACAAAGCAGGAAGAGTCTTTGTCCCCCTTAAAGATATTTGAGTAGAGAGCGACATCATGTGACGGGATGGGTAAATACAGTTACCTTTCTGTATCAGCCAGAGAGCTTTTGATGTCATTCTTTTTTTTCTTTTCTTTTTTATTGGACAGAAATTCATTTTCAAATAAATTACATCTATGATATACATTCATGATATAATTTTTATTGAAAACGGTATTTAACAGATTACATATGTATATTTTTACTTGTAGGTAGCTATGATAATTTAAATATACTTGCCTCAGCAATGAAGAAATGAGGCATTGCCAGCATCATTGTTTATTTACTTTATGCAGTTTATATTAATACTCCTCCCCCTGCTTTGTCCAAAGAGCTTGGGCTGGTCTGTGTGGTTCTTCCTCATCCAATTTGTACAAAAACTCTTATGAAGTAGGTTAAGCTTAGATGTAATAACCCCAAGGTCTCTGCATGACTGAGTGAGGATTTCTGTCTGAGTCTTCCCAGTTGTAGTCTGGCAATGTTTAACAAATTCCAGGCTAGATTTTGAATAAGTCAAATTCTAGAAGTGAATCCTCCACAAAAACTGAGCTCATTGCCCTCCTTCAGTACTCTTGTGAGCATGGGGAGAAGGGGCATCCTTATCTCCACTCTTTGAAGAGAAACCCAGATTGATGCTAGCAATGCCTGCCTTTTGTGGCATCACCAACCAGAAGGAATGTGGGTAATCAAGGCTGGCCATGGTGAGTAGTGCCCTCCTAGGGCAAAAATGCAGCGGAAACCCTCTGGACCATCTTCTCCTTGTCACCATTGCAAACTGGTTGTTCACCCACATATTGATGCCTCAGTATGGTGTCACTTTCCCACCATCTCAGTGGTGTTCCCCAGCCTCAAAAAAATGATGATTCCTACTCCTGCTGAGATTTCTCAGCTTAGTCTTTCAGAACACTCAGGTGCAATTCATCTTCTGCAGAGATCTTCTGTGTAAAAATCTATTTCAGCCAAATACTGACCAGCACACATCTCCCATACATCCTATGAAGGTATAATATTAAAGGGGACATGAAAGCAATGATTGTTGTTAATTAACATTAAGTCAACTTCAATTTATGGTGATCTTATGGATGAGAAACCTTCAAGACACCCTGTTATCTGCAAATTTGTTCAGGTCTTGCAGACTCAAAGCTGTGGCTTCCTTGTCTGAATCTATCCACCTGTAATGTGATCTTTCTCTTTTGCTCATCATACATTATGGGGTTGTTTTTTTCTAATGAGTCATACGCTTTCATGATATGTCTGAAGTACAAGAGTTCATTTTCGTCTCCTTGGCTTCTAGGGAAAGTTCAGGCTTGATTTGCTCTCAGACTCATCTTAGATTTTCATTTCCAGGTTAAAACATTGTGTAATTATCTAATTGAACATATCCCACTCCTGTTCAGGTACCATAGTCACACAAAATACTGTCATCTTTATATGATCCATTTCTTGTTTTACAATGTCTAGCTTCCCATGATTCATGCTTCTCACATTCCATGTTTCTATTGTATCTGTTGTGCAGGTTCAGCCTTTCCTTTAACTCTCAGAACATCAGCAACTCAGTGTCCTTTCAGCTTGAGTCCAGCTGCATCTTTAGGCACAATGATACTTGTACTTGTCCTCTGCTCTTCCTCAGCAGCTAGCTGAGTGTCTTCCAATCTGGAAGGCTCATCTTCCAACACAGTCTTTTGCTTCACTTTGGATTGTCTCATCATAGGATTTTCATGGTAAAAGAGTCAGAGGTGGTTTATTGGTGCCTCCTTCTTCGGAATACTAACAAATGTTAGCTATGGCGCCACTGCTATTGCCTCTGAGAGATCTTTCATCAGTGTCACCCACGGCTTAGTCCAGCTCCTCAGCAAAAGCCTGTATGGCATGGGAGACCCTACCAGCAGCAGTGCTATCATCAGCACAGGCTCTTGCAAGCTGATTTACCTCTTCTTTTCTCTCACTGTAACTCCTCATGCTCCCCTCAAATCTGTTCCAAATGGAGGTGCCTCTCCCCACTCTGCTGAAAGAAGCCATTCCATTGGCAGAAGCAGCTAACTGGATACAAGCCTAGGTGGTCTTTGCTTATGCCCAAACAATGGGAAAACATATGTTTTGAAGTCGGAAGCTCACAGGTCTAACCCATAGCATCTCCCAATCAACACCCTGAAGGACTGCTGTCAATCACTGTAGATGACAGTGTGCTAAATCTGACTGCTATATCTAAATAAATAAAATCAAATTCCTGTCTGCCTGCTTGTATGTTATTGCATCACATGAGAACAATTGGATGCATTTTCATCAAACTTGGATGGTATGATTGGGATGATCTGGCTTAAAATATAGCTTAGGTACCAGGCATGAAAGTCACTTTGGAGAGACTCTGGGGTAATTCCTCAATTATTTTTTTTCCACTGGATTTTTACCAGATTTGGAGAGTGTGTTGGCGATGCTCTGACTTAAATGTTAAGTTGTGTGGTATACATGAAATGGGGGGAGAGTTGGCAGGGGCAGTTATATTTTTCATTAATCCAGAGCTGTGCATGTGGTGGCCTATCAGGAGAGGCATGTCCTCTCTAAGGCAACAGAGATGGATGCGCAACATGAGGAATGTTTGAGTGACCAGACAGACAGGCACTTGTCCTCCAATGCAGTCAAAAGTGAATCATCAGTGATGCTGCTTAATAATTCTCCTGAAAAATACTGGCTACTCCAACTAGTTTATTTATAAAAATGTATGATCAGTCTCCCTAGGTAGGAAAACATTTTCACATTTAGATAATTTTCTGAACCTAGGTAGAAGTGGAGCTGGTCAGCTTCTGTATGGGACACTGTCCATGATCTTCATACATGCCCTTAACTTCTTGGCAGAATATATATTATTAAATGAAATAAATCCTCTACATTTTCTATTCTCTTAATCCTGCTGTGGAATGCCTGGAGTAATTGCTGATATCATGCCTAAGAACCTATATTACTCTGATTGGCATGAGCTTCCCTCTAGCTCTTCATAAAAGCAGACTGTTATTCAACTAGAAGGAATTCAATCTTAGTTTTTGCCAGATCAATCAGCATGTATATTCTACAACATAAAACCTTTTGGTATTCCTTGGGTTGCCTTGAGTGCCAGTTCTGGGGGACAAGTGAAAAATAAATAAAGTGAAACATAAATAAAGTAAATCGATACGTCAATTAATCCATTGAAAAGTTGCCTGAGCAAAGTAAGTCTTTTGATTTAACTAGCCAAATTGGCATGGTGTACTTGTATGTTTGCATGTTTTGTTTCTGTCAGAGGGCTTCCATTTAATTGTGAGATATATGAATGAAATTTGGCATGTACACTCAGAGCACAGTTCTGTATTTTAGAAACACACAGTTGCAAAGTCTCTTGACCATTTTAATGGCAGGAGGAAGAATGCAATATCTGTTAACACAGGAATGCCAAGACAAAAATTGATGGGCACATTCCAACATTGTTTCACATTTCCAGTCTGAATGCCAGTTCAGCATCATATTTTCTTTCTGGAAAATTGGTGATAAAAACATTACAGATTACCAAGCACACGGAAGAACAGTTTTGGTGGAAGAACCATTACAGCTTCTGCAGAAACAAGTCGTGCCTCACCAACATTTGGAGATTCTTCAGATTGACAGCAACCATAGAGGTTAATTTAATTTGGTAAATATTATATAATTTGATTTCCAAAAAACTTTCATAAATTGATATGTTTATGACTTACTCATTTTTTTCTAAACTAAGCAAACTCTGAAGATCAAGCCTGATTCTTTAGTCTAGAAACCAGAGGTCAACATAAAGGCTGAGATGAGCCAGCACCTTCCAACCCTGGCCTACCAAAGGCCTGAACACACCTGAGCCAAGTCCCTCTGGCCTTGAAAAAGGCATTCAAGACACCCATATATTTGCAGAAGCTGGCTAAGGATTTCTTGAATGAGATCTTGTGCCTGGCAGTGCTACTTCTTAGTCAGTATTGTGATATTGTTGGGAAATCACCAGTGCAGCCAATTTTTCACTTTTCCAGGGTATGTTCAAAGCACCACTTGGATTCAAGGGGAACTTTCTGACTTCCCTCCCTCTCACAAGATGAAATCAGATCATTCTAGGAATCGGCTTCTTCAAATGGGCTTTTACCACAGTCTCCACTAAAATGAAGTCATTTCTGGAACCCTACTAGAACAAGCATTTGAGTTCAGTTTTGTCCTGAAAAACGTCAGTGGATGAATTACATATACAGAGTGGAGAACTGGGCAGAATAGCCAATACCAGTTCTCCTAGGTTCCCAACTCGCCCTCAAATCTCATCTTTTTCAATTAGTTTACGAACAACTGCTTTCCTGCACTAGTTCATGTACATTCCAGGTACCATTGCTCTCTTGGGGAATATTGAGTTAGAAGTGCTAAATCAGAGCCACCAACACCTCTATGAATAGAACTTATGTGATATGTGAGCTCCATCAGTGAGCAGAGTTTAAATCTGAGGCTATGAGTAGATTGCAGTTTTCAGAGACAGGAAGATCATATTGCAGAAATATGAGCAAGAATGTCCGAAGCAGTTCTCTGAAGGATCCCAGATCAAAAATCAGAACATTGTTCATTGTGACGGAGATGTTTACTCAGAACTGGCGTAGATCAGGAAAATTCACTTAGTAGTAGATTTCCTGTGTGAAAGAGGCATAAGCCCATTTTGGCGTGGTCTTTTTGTCCATTGTCTTCATCTGAAACAGCACATCTTCATCTTCCCAGAGTGATAGCCATGTTCTGACATTCAACCCAGTTCTAAATAGCAGCATTCTGAATCCAGTGGGATGTATTCTTTTCTAGACATTTTGCTGTTGACCTGAAATTTACAGTCCTTAAACAGAAGTATATTAAAAGGGCTAATCCAGGTTGAAATTGCTGAAAGAATTTATCAGGGAGTGCCCATTCAAGGATATGGCCATTTAAGCATGCCATTCTCTGCCCTCCTTTAGCTTCATCAGATCTAATATGGTCTCAGGGCTGAATTGCACATATTTATTAGTATGTTTACCACATGACAAGGACATATAATCCACCTTTTTAGTGTATGGTTCAAAGGATGTTACTGGACACTCAATTGTATCACATGTTCTTGTTTCCAGTCTGAAGTGTTTACAGAGCACCTTCCACTTTTACAGCTGTAGCATCCTGGTTTGTACAAAATAATTACTGCAGTGGTGCTTCACCAATGGTTTCCATATTCTTCGTCAATATCTGTTGCATTTATCTGAAATCTTTGTCCAAGTTTTCAAAAACACTGACAGTGTTGATATTCCAAAGAAATGCAGGACCACTGCTAATGAAATCCCCAAAAATAATGTTGGTGTTGAGTGGGCCAGATCTCTGGGGACATCATTTGCTGTTTACCACAATTGTAAAGGGACTCTCTTTGTTGAATGTTTTTTCAGAAGCTAAACCTGGTATCTTATTCTGTCCTCCATCATTTTCTATCTTCTAATTACCTTTTTTTAACAATTTGTATTCCACTTTATCCTACCAAAGATAAAAACGTAAAAGGTTTATATCAACATTTGAAAATAGGTCGCACCCTAATGCCAATTCAGATCTCAGAAGCAACATTTCCTTTAGAGGAAACTAGGAAAATTAACATTGACGGTTTCTATGTCCAGACAACACAATGCAAGAAGATTTTCAATTCCAAGTTCAAATGTCAGCACTTCACTTACTGTCTGCCCATTCAGCTCCTCCATTGTCCACTATCATGCACTATGCTGCAGGTCCAGACGTTTTCATATATTTAACAACACAATAGATGGGCTGTGAGCTGTCAGTTCTTTTAGATCTATCCTCTCCAATGGATATAGTGGCAACAGCAGATTCCAAATCCTCTGAGATCAGCAAGCACACTTTTCTGATTAAAGACACACCAAAGCTGCAGCAAAATAAAGGTTTTGGAATTTTATTTCCTTATGTTGTACTTATGTTTCACCAGCACTGCTCTCTAGAAAAAGACAAATACATAGCGATGCTGAATCTGCAGTCAAATTCTACAAGAATAAATTGTTTCGCTGTTCCTTCAGCTTGAATTCTGAGTCACTAGAAGGTTCACTTTGCTGATTATTCCTTCATAGTCATGGACAACAGCAACACCTAGCGTCCATATCACCACTATGCTCCAGATACTGCAGATAGTGGTGCACACAGTTTCTCTGAATTGTTAATATGATGTCACATAATTTGGACTAGTTTGAATGAGCACCACAACTGGTGAGCTATTTTTATGAATCCCCATCCTGTGTTTATTAGTAGCCCAGCATTATCTGATTATCTAATATTTTAATCTAAATACCGTAATTTTCTACAATGCCTTTGGCAGGTCTCCCTCAGTGGCAACTCTCATGTCAGTGGTCATTGAATCCCTCTAGGTTTTGGATTGCTGCAAAGGAGCTATCCAAAGTGGTGAACCTATTTTGAAACCTATTTGGGAGATAGAGCTCAGCACCTTGGACAACTCCTTTAAAGGCTAGATTAAAATGTGGAGTAGATTCATAGTCCATTCACATGGAAATCAACACTGCACTCAGCACTGCAACTCTCTGATAAATTTATGTACTGTGTGAAGTGTTTTAGTGTTAACATTCTAACATGGGCAATCAAATGAAACTGATGTAACCAGCAGCTAACCTGAAGATGTTACTGAAAACTTTGATAGCTCAGGTTGCACTATTTAACAAAACTATGTACTGCATGTACATGTGATTAACCACCGGCATTGAATATATTCTGTATGGGAATTACTGGACTTATATATTTTACAAAACTATACTTATGTATTTAGATCATTAGATTAAATTAAATTGAATTAAATTAGATTGCAGGTAGTAAAAAGTGGGGGGGATATACTAACATCACATGTTCACTGATGAGGTCTGTATAAGACGCAGAAAAAAAAAGGAAATGATAAAACAGTGGATCACATTCTATATGGTGAAGCATTAGAACATGTGGCTCTTCTTAATTTAGGACAAAGGTGACTAACTGAGGAATGACTAAGGTACATAAACTTTATGGAATTTATTACCACAATGTGTGATGGTAACCACTAGCTTATGTGGTGTAAAAACATCAAATATTATAAACTTTCTTCTAAGAGAATTACTCTTGCTTCTTGGCCATTTTGGTTGCCCTTATTTGCACCTTTTTGAGGTCTCCAATAGAGGTGCAGTGTCGGGAACATATCCAGTATGGTTATCCCACAAATTTATAGGAAAGCACTATGGTACTGTCTGTTCAAGTATTCCAAACATGGATGCAGTACAGATTGATATAAAGGTATTGTGATCCTATCAATGATCCCAAATATGGAATTTGTCAATTGTCAAATGTTTGCTCCTTTAATGCCCATTTTCACTTTCCCACTTCCTGATTTTCCTACTTTGGAGAAATCTTTCTGGAGATCTTCATTGCCCCCCCCCTTTTTTTTTGAGCCACCCTACATATTTTGGAGTCTTGGCCACAAACCTGGCTAATACAGTGCTCAGTGCAAACTCTATATTATTTGTGAACAAGTTTAAAAGCATCAGTCCCAATACAGATCCTTGGAAAACGTCACTGTACACATTCCAGCATTGTGAAAATGGACCATTTATTCTTACTCTCTCCTTTCTCATTCAATCCACCAAATATATTAAAGCCATGTAATTTAACTTAAAATTAGGGATTCTTCAAGGCCTGAAATTCCATAACCCCAGAATTACTGAAAAAATTAAGAAGGAAAGAGTAACTACTGTCACACATCTAGAAAGTAGAAGACAGCTGTAATGCATAAAAGCTAGTTACTGCCAGCAACTAGATTCAGAACCAAAATAAGTCTAGTTACCAGGACTTGTAACGAAGTGTACATACTCCATAAGACATTCTTAGAATGATTCTGGCCATGATATGAATACAGAGAAAGCAGGAAACTCCATGGGTTTGTTCACAGGAAACCACAGCCATTGCTACTTCCCACCACTTCCTGGGAAATTACTTTAAAATAATTTAATTCGCATTATAATTACAATGCCAAAAATAGCATTATAATTATAGTTTTTAAATGCTATATGCTGCCTGACTGTGGTAAAAAATACCCTCTTCTCTTCTCATCCATCTTATCATCATTTCAACACACACAACAGAGCACAAGCCAGCACTTGATCCATCCAACGCTCTTCCTCTCTCAGTTGATTTGGCCACACTACTGTAGTTACAAAAGTAAGTAATACATTACAGTTACACTCCCAGAGGAGTAATGTTATCCTTTATTAAGTGACATCTGTAAAATTAGGCACTTATTTTAGGGTTGTCAGCTTAGCAACCTCCCAGGGCAAAAACCTGAGATCAAAGCAGGCCTATGTGGCATCACAGAGTTGGATTACTAGGGGTGCCCATATGTAAAAGTTGGAAAATAATTGTGTGTCTATGCATGCTTGAGAGAGTACAACAGACATGTAGCATAGCTGTACCACCTCCTAAACAAATACTATGCAAAGTACACAGGGCCCAGTCCTACATAGGCAAATGCTACTAACACATACATGCACAAAGATCTTTACATCAGATATTTAAGCATTTGTCATCTGACACAATTACACTGGAATTGCCCTCTGTTAGCATCATTTCTGCCTGGAGCTTATCACATGACATTGTGGCTCTCCTGGACATATAGCATGCTGTACCACTGTTGGATCATTTGGAAATAAATTCTTTTCTTATTTGAAATAATCCATTAATGACATCCTATTCTTACTACGGTTTAATAATCACTTTGGGAGTAAATGTCTCATTCCACTTTCTTGTGATATTGGAAGAATAGTTGGATCAGTTTGGGTGTGGCTTCATTGCTCCTCCTTTGGATTCCCAAGGATCTCCAGCAGAGAAACTTCAGACTACAGTCATTTCTGCACTAGACTGTTAAGTGCTATTATTCCACTTTCAACATCCTATGGAATCCTGGGATTTGCAGTTTAGGGAGAGGCCTTGAGGCTGCAAACCCCATCACTGCAAACTCCAGGATTACACAGGATGCTGAAAGTAGAATAATAGCACTGCAACAGTCTAGTACGGAAATGGCCTACTTCAGGTGGTTGGGCTGAAAGGACACCAGTTTCCCCAAGAGTTCCCAAGAAAACACTGAACATTTGTTCTTTGTTCTCTGATGTATTTTTTCTATCATTTTATTTTATTTTTTAACAAGGGGAGTAGCACAACAGTGCAATTCCAATGTAATCCTATTAAGCATTAATGCCCAAAGAAATCCAGAGCTTCAGGAAAAGTTTAAAGTGTAAATTAAGAGTAACTACACAAAAGTTTAAAGAGTACTAACAAAAGCAGAAGCAGGCAAGTGCTGGTACATGGGAGAAAGCATAGAAAACAATGATAGAAGTGGTGGTGTTGCATGCTCATGTTCCCTATCAAGGCAGAGAGTGGGTGTCATAAGAGTATCATACCATAAGAGTATCATTATGCTCCCTGTTTCCCATTAAAAAAAAAAGTTGACCAAGAGGAGGACAAAATAAGGTGGTGTAAATGGTATCATCACATTTCAAGTGCAATAAAGCAAACACAGGAGCTAGCATAATTGGAATGCAAATGCAGAGATGGTGCAAAAGCATGCATTGCTATTCCATTAACTTTCCCAATACAGCAGATGTGGTTTTCAAACAGAATGACCCAAGACAACTGACTAGTGTGATAAGCACCCTAGTCATTTCCTACATTTTGTCACCTTGAAATAATCAAGAACAATTATTTGGCCACTATAGTTCATTACAATCTATTCATTTGTCTTACTAATAAATTTGACACAACAATTCATTTTCAGAAATTACCAAACACTGCAGAACAATCTTGACACAAAAACATCTGAAGCCCAGTGGCAGGACATGGCAAACAGAATCATAGAATCATAGAGCTGGAAGAGGTCACAATGGCCATTGAGTCCAACTCCCTGCCATGCAGGAACACACACTCAAAGTGCCCCCAGCAAATGGCCATCCAGCCTCTGTTTAAAAATCTCCAAAGAAGGTGATTCCAGCACACTCTGACACAGCATATTCCACTGTTGAACAGCTTTTACCATCAGGAAATTCTTCTTGACGTTTAGGTGAAATCTCTTTTCTGTTGTTTGAATCCATTGCTTTGTCCTAGTCTCTGGAGCAGCAGAAAACAAGCTTGCTCCATCTTCAATATGACATCCCTTCAAATATTTAAACACGCCTATCATGTCATCTCTTAATCTTCGTTTCATCAGGCTAAACATACCTAGCTCTGTAAGCCACTCCTCTTAGGGCATGGTTTCCAGACCCTTCACCAGACTTTTTATCATCTTGGCCACCCTTCTCGGGGCACGTTCCAGCTTGTGAATATCCTTCTTGAATTGTGGTGCCCAGCACTGGACACAGTATTCCAGGTGAGGTCTAACCATAGCAGAATAGAGTGGTATTATTACATCCCTTGATCTCAACACTATACTCCTATTGATGTAACCTAGAATTACATTGTCTTTTTCAGCTGCCACATCATACTGTTGACTCATGTTCAGCTTGTGGTCCACTAAGACTCCTAGATCCCTTTCAAATGTGCCGTTTTCAATCCAAGTGTCACCCAACCTATATCTGTGCATTTCATTCTTTCTTCCTAAGTGTAGTACCCTATATTTCTCCCCGTTAAAATTCATTTTGTTAGTTTTGGCCCAGCTCTCTAATCTGTCAAATCATTTTGAATTCTGATCCTGTCCTCTGGAGTATTAGCTATTCCTCCTAATTTGGTGTCATCTGCAGATTGGATGAGCATGCCATCTATTCCATCATCCAAGTCATTGATAAAGATATTGAACAGCACTGAGCTCAGGAGAGAACCCTGTAGTACCCCATTAGTCACTTCTTTCTAGGATGAAGAGGAGCCATTGGTGAGCACTCTTTGGGTTCAGCCATCAGCCAATTACAAATCCACTTACCAGTAGCATTGTCTAACCCACATTTTACAACTTTGTTTGCAAGAATATCATGCGGCCTTACTGAAATCAAGATACACTACATCCACAGCTTTCTCCCCATCCACCAAGCTTGTAACTCTGTCAAAAAAAGAAATCAGATTAGTCCAGCATGACTTGTTTTTGAGAAACCCATGTTGACTTTTAGTGATCATGGCATTCCTTTCTAAGACTAAGGTCTAAGGTCTTAGACTTAGACTAAGACTGTCTAATTATCTGCTCCAGGACTTTTCCAGGTATTGATGTCAGGCTGATTGGGTGGTAATTGTTTGAGTCCCCTTTTTGAAGCAAAGGGGACAACATTTGCTCTCCTCCAGTCTGCTGGAACTTCTCCTGATCTCCAGGAACTCTCAAAGATTATTGCCAGTGGTTCTGGAATTACTTCTGCCAGCTTTTTTAATTCCTTGGGATGTAGTTCATCTGGTTCTGGTGACTTGAATTCATTAAGAGTAGCCAGGTATTCCTTTATTATCTCTTTACCTGTTTTGTGTTACAGAAATAACCAAAAAAGCCCTTTTTATTGTTGTTAACCTCTCTAACAAGCCTGAGTTCATTCTGTACTTTAGCTTTTCTTTTTCTTTTTCCTCTAAACATCCTGGCTATTTGTTGGAATTCCTCTTTGGAGATTTCCCCCCTTTTTCCATTTCTTGTACATGGCCCCTTTAAATTTTAGTTCATTTCAAAGTTCTTTAGACATCCATCCTGGTTTCTTTAGACATCTCCTATTTTTCCTCCTCAGTGGAATTGTTTGAAACTGTGCCTTCAATATCTTATTTTTAAGAAACTCCAACCCATCATAAACTCCTTTCTCTTTTAGCATGCCTGACCATGGGATGCACCTAATATTTCCCTAAGTTTACTGAAATCAGCTTTCTTAAAGTCTAGAAGGCAAGTCTCAATATGCAACTCCAGAAGATTCCCCTTTCTTTCACAAAGTTTAAAATGTTGAGATTATTAATCTTTAGTAAATATCTTTTTAAACAAACTAACTCTCCCTTTAAATCAAATCAAATATATTCTTATTCTTCCAGAAATCAGGGCACAAATACAGTATAACATAAATATCCATTTGTCAATATATGCTCCACTAGCATTACATAACCCTCATACAGAATAGTAGTGCTGCACAACAGGCATCCATGAATGATCTCTGCTTTGTATCATGCAATGTACCTTTTGTGCATCTACTCACACATTACCAGATGCACAACTCTACATCCACTTCTGTCAGCAGAATACAGCAATTTCACAATGTCATATAATGCATATGTCACTAATACGATTCCAACCTATATTCATGAACATTAGGCTAACTCACCCCAACTGCACCCACAGATTCATAGTCAAAACATATTTTGGGTCTTGTCACTTCACAAAAACACTGAAGTACAGGACTGGGACTTGAGAAATCTAGTCTCCACTGAAACATACTGAGACTTATGGAATCTGAAGGAGTCCTGAATGTTCTGGGGGATTTTCCAGCTGACAGGGCTAGTGATTCAATTGAGGCCTCTGTGTCACTATGGAATAGTGAGATGGGAAAGGTCACAGATACAGTTGCTACTAAATGCCCAACCTGGTGCTGTGGAGACCATAATTTATTTCGGTTTACAGAACTGTGGACTATGAAATAGGCTGGGTGACCGTTAGAGTGCATGTGACACTGATGCAAAGACTCTTCATTGTGCCTGTTATACAGCAGTGAAATGGGCCAAAAAATATCATATTATCTAATTATTAGTGTTATCTATATCATGTTATCTAATATCATATTATCTAATGTCAAAGTTTATGAGTTTGTGAGTTTGTCTGTGTCAGGTAGGTGAAGACCTCATACGATTGGCCGTGTCAGGTGGGAAGACCTCATATGATTGGCTGCCTGTGAAGATTCTATGGAATCCTGGGGTTGGCAGTTTAGGGAGGGGCCTTTAGAATTCTCAACCAGAGAGCTCTTGGGCCTGGCCAGTTGCTGTGGAGATGAGGCCTAGCAGCAAGAAGGAAGAGGACAGTGTATTCCCTCAGAAACCAAACCTGTGTATGTTAATAACTCTGAATACAGATTGGATTGGGAAATATGGGGGAAAGATACAGGTACTGGACAACACAGTTTGGGGAATTAGAGACACAGGATATCAAATCTGTGTATTTCAATTGCATCTAATTCCTAAAGTAAGGTAAGGTAACTCCTAAGCTATTTCTAACAAGTGTTATCTATGAGAAAATATTGATGCCAGGCAATGCCAGGTAAATACACTAGTACTTCTGATTGTTCTAAGTGATGAGAAGCCTTTTGAGACTGGGTCCAGAGAGATCAGAAACGGAACTCATGGCTAGCTCCTATGGAAAATTTGCCAGACACTTTGAGGAGAAATTTATTTGTATTCACTCAGCACTAATAACACCATGCTTACAACAGAGTTTAGAAAGGAGTCCAGTCCACCATCTAAGTAGATTTTCTGGGATTAGTTCCAGTTATTGTGGCCTGATGATGTGGATAAGACACTTGAATCAGTACAGCCCACCGCATATAAGCTTGATCCTTGCCCATTAGCAGAGCAGGATTGACTGTGTGGGTTCTGAGAGTGGTAAACACTTCTCTCAGGGAAGAGTCCACTGCTTCTAAGGACAGTGTGATGCACTCTCTGCTGAAAAGGGCTTCCCTTGACTGAAAGGTATATGATTGCTACAGCCTTATTACCAACATCCCCTTTCTGGGCAAGAAAGTGCATAGAGGCCAGGAAACTTCTGAGCATAAGGGTGTGATGCTCTGTAAGGCCTCGCTTTGGGGGCTCCCAATATCAGTATGGTTTGGATGGGCACCATACCTAATTGCCATCATAGGTAATTGGCAACACATTTTATTGGCTCTGCTATCAAATTCAAGCCTGAGAGGTGACAGAGAGGTCAAACCGAGCGAGGGAAAGAATTTGACTGCAAATGTGAGAAGCATTGGTCAACTCCAAAATTCCTCCAGGTAAGACTGAGTCATTTGTCAAGCAAATACACACCATTCCTGTGGATAATAGGCTTAAATAGAAGCTGGTATTTTCCAGGGAATCCAACTGTTAGGAGCCCACCAGGACACTGATTGACAGATATCCATCCCTTGTACACCTGGACTCCTTCCTCGTTCCTCACAGCACCCACAGTAGACAGCTATTACAACATCCATCATGTCTTTGTCAATCAAAGCACTAAGCCCATCAACAGGTGAAAGACTCATTGTCCACAGCAGGTTCCCTTTGTCTTGCATCTGGAACCTTCACAGCCACAAGCCATTTTCAGGGTACAAATACCCCTGATTTGAGGATGCCCAGTGCAGTCTCTTGAAGGTCTACCTGTCACTCTGTCTGTCTGGCTCCTGAATGAGAACTGTCCTTAGGTCCTACCTAAGCCAAAATACATTTCTGCTCTTCACTACTCTTCTGGACTGGTAATTATAAATCCCCCCAAATCCCTCAGCCTCTCTATAATTTTTCCTCCCTTTCTCTTTCAGATAGCTCTTGTGTGAATGTGTGATTGTGTGTATTTTGTGTGCATGCATGAGTGAATTCCCCTCAATAAAATCATTTATTAGACAATTCTGCTTGGTTTTTGGCTTGGCCTGACCCCGTAAAAATTGGGTTGAAAGATCTTGCTAGGTTACCCTGCCTCTCATAGTGCTATAGCTTGTGCTCTGGCTAATTCACGTTCCCCATTATTTGAAACACATTGAGGTGTCCCCCACGGGACCCCAGAAATCAGGGTAACAGCTTGGGCAACTTCAGATGTTCTTGGAGGAAACAGACTATCTGGACCCATTTCAAACTAGGGAATGGAAACAGCCATAATTGCTCTGATTGACAACAGAGTTTGGAGGAAATGCAGGGTGAATGCTAACATATTGGTCTTCCTGGATGTTCCACAGGCTTTTCATACCATTGATTATGATATTATACTGGACTGATTCTGTGGTATAGGAGTATAAAGCACTTTTTAATAGTGTCCTGAGCTTGGCAGTCCAGCAAGGCTCCTCAGCTACCTAATTGGCTAGATAACAACAGCTCCATAAAACAGCGTCAGGGCTGAAGTAAACTCAGTAAAACACAACAACAGTCCAGAAAGAGAACAGTCCGAAAGCCAAACTGATAATCCGAGCAAAGTACCCAGCTCCAAGGTCCAAAGCACACAGATAGAGAATGCACAGCTATCACCACCAATAGCATCAGTAGTTTCCAGCAACCTTCTGTTGTTGAGACCTCTGATTATATAGCCTCAACATCCTGGCCAGCTGTGTCCTAATTAACGAGCCCTTCCCATATGAGCACTGGCCGAGGCCTGGCCTCTCCTTTTATCTCCTGCACTGGATGCCATAAGTACTGCCTGTTCATGTTTCTGGGGTATGGCTGCTAGGAAGGGACCTGTCTGAGTCCTGGGGCAGAGGCATGACAAACAGCAATTCCACTCCTATCTACAGGAGAGTCAGATGTGGAGAATAGTAGAGGAGGATTCCTTGAGTCCTGCGTTTATTAAGCTGTGTAGCGCTACAGGATTCTATCATATCTCCCACACTTTTCAATATCTACATGAAGAGTTCCAGAGCTCGGTGCAATAAGCCGGGTGATGACACTCAACTCTATTTCTCTTTGTCATCAGCATCAGCTGCGGCTGTATGGGTGCTGGACCAAAGCATGAACATTGTGCAAGGACTGATGAAACAAAGTTGAACTGAAGCTGAATCCAAATAAGACAGAGACTCTGTGGATTCGTGGATCTCAGGTCAAGGAATTGGGCAAGCAGCCTGTCCTGGATGGGGCTGCATTCCTCCAAAGGAGCAGGTGTGTTGCTTGGGAGTAATTCTGGATCCATCTTTATATATGAGGCCATCTTCTTTGTCCCACCAATGAGATCAATATAATGTGAGGACATTAGAGAGGGCTTTCTCAGCCATGGCATCTCAATTGTGGAATGCCTTCTCCTTGGAGGCCCAACTGGCACCAACACTAGCTTCATTTAGGTGGCAAATAAGAATATGGCTGTTTATTAAAGCCTTTGGGCCTCACTCACTTACTCCAGAAAACTTAGACTTATACAGTCAACCCTCCACATTTGCTAGGGTTAGAGGCACAGGACCCCCACAAAAGTGGAAAAACCACAAATGTCAAAGTATGTGTTTATATATCTATCTGTCTGTCTGTCCGTCTGTGGGAAAGGGTCCAAATCAGATCTGGAAAAGGAGAGGGAAGGGGGGTGGGTCAGCCTGATGGCCCTGTACATCCTTTCTCTTGCTTACATTCTTCCTTGGGAAGGGGCATCAGGAGAGAGTGTGAGGGGCATCAGGAGAGAGTTCATGATGCTAAGAAATTGGGGTGTGAGTCATCCTTAGCTGGCCATTCAGCAGCTAGTAGAGGAGGAGAAGGAGGAGGAGGAGGAGGAGGAGGGGAACCAGAGCTGAGTTTTTAAAGGACTCCATGGCCTGATCAGAGCTGCCAAGAGGCAAGGTTCCCCAGGAAAAAAAGTACCCGAAGTAGCAGGGGCAGGGGTTGGGGAAACTTGCAAATAATCAAATCTATGGAGTTATACCTACCAATGTGAAGAGCTGACTGTAGTTTTAAACTGTTTTAATCTTTTAAACCTGTTTTAATGTGTTAAGTTGGTTTAATATATTTTAGTCTATTTCTATTATTTGCATTATTTTAAATTGATTTTTTAGCCTTTTTTGTACTGATTTTACTCATTCCCACCCTGAGACCTTTCAATATGAGATAGAAATATTTTAATCAATAAAATAAAATCAGTCTTCATGTTTAAAATATCACACTGATTCTTCTTTATTCATTTTGATCTTCTAACAACAACAGATCAAAGTACGCATGGAAGTGGCATCACATAGAATCATAGAATCATAGAAATGTAGGCCCTTTCCACATGTGGGGGGTGGAACGGGTGAAAACATGCTAAAACGGAGCTTACCGGCACCTGGGTAAGTCCGTCGCCACGCGGAGCAGCGCGAGCTCGCTGCTCCTCAGTCCTCCGGCATCCCAGATGGCAGCTTCTGGTTGGTGGAGGCTCTCCACCAACTGGAGAAGCTCGCCAGCCGGAAGCCCGCCCCTGGCAGATCTGCAGGCACGCACTTGAGCGCGCCTGCAAATCTGCGTCGGAGCTGGGCGACGGAGCGGCACGGGACTGCGCGCTCCGTGCTTTTTAAAAACCTCTAAAAAGAGGTTTTTAAAAAAACACGCAGCACGGCTAGTTCCGGCCGCTCCTGAGTGGATTCTGGTGTGGAACTACAAAAAGTAGTCCATGCCAGTCCACTCTACGGTGTAGAAGACCTCCGTGAGAGGTCGCTCTGCACCATTTCAGAAGCCCAGTGTGGAAATGGCTGTAGAGTTGGAAGAGACCACACGGGTCATCCAGTCCAACCGCCTGCCATGCAGGAACACCCTCAAAGCACTCCCGACAGATGGCCATCCAGCCTCTGCTTAAAAACCTCCAAAGAAGGAGACTCCACCACACTCCGAGGCAGCATATTCCACTGCCGGACAGCCCTGACCGTCAGGAAGTTCTCCCTGAGGTTCAGGTGGAAGAGATAGAAGAGAAGGTGTCAAAACTTAAGTCCCCAAATTGGAGCCAAACTTGGAGAAGATATTCGTTCCACAGAAACACACACAAATGTATGTGGGGGAAGGGAAAATAAATTTTGGTAATCTATCGAATCAGTTCCTCCTGCTGAAAGCAGTCTCATTCCTCTCAGCCACAAAGGTGGGGAAGGAAACACCACAGCTGGTAATGTGGAGAATTCCTCTCACCGAAAAACAGACTCACGTGGAGAGAAAGAGGAATGAATGAGGAGGATAGAGGGATCAGTCTGGGAAGGAGCTGCTTCCAGCTCAGCTAACTGTGGAAATGGACTGGGGCAGATAGAATAAGGAACCCAGAATCTTCATAAAGCCCAGATAACCAAATAATATGAAAAACTACTTCAGATACTGGAAAAAGACATTATTTACAACTGTGTGTGTATAGCTAGTTACTTCCCAGCTGCTTCCTCTACCAAACATACATGAGAAAACCTTTCTGTCCTCCCAGATGTGCTGGTACAGAACAAGTCAGAAGCATCCACATGCTTGGTCCCAGTGGGGGACTTTCTCCAAATGCACAGAGGAAGGAGAGACCTTTGTCAAGATGACAACAAGGGAAGAAAGCCTTACATCCTCCCCTCTTCACCTCCAGCAATCCTCATAATCATCCTTCTCTTCTCCACAGATGGTGCTATTTGTGTTTTTTTTTTAAACCCACATGCTTTAATACAAAGATTCATTTAACTCAAGTTCCAGTTTGGCTCTTCAGTAGCCAGTATCCAGGCAAGAAGCCATGAACAGAGATTTCCAAGCTTCATTATCTAGATACATGGCTTTAATGGGGCCATTGCCACCAAACGGATCTTTAAGCCTTTTACAAGCGGCCACGTTCACAGTGTGGAAGCTTGCCAGACCTGAGAGAATTAAGCAGCAATGAAGTAGCAACACAGATTCCAACAGGAGGGCACATGCCTTTGGGTTATGTGTAACATTTATGTCTGTATCACTCATTTGTTGTTATATGCTCTGTCAACCAATTTTCTTCCACATAGAATAATTGCTGTTTGGGGCTCATGTATATATTTTGTATTTTTGCTGCCTAGCAGTTCAATTCTCTGTGATATTAAACCTTTCTTGACTTTAAGTATAATGCCAAAAGATTCAAAGCACCACAAGGATTAATGCTGTGGAGCAGATGGTTTATTCACTCATTTGGATTCCCCTCCTTTACAGATTGTATGCAATTTATTAATAACTTGCCAGATGCTGGAGCATTTTCCAGTGCACAGATTATGTTCAATGATTGTTCAGATTTGTGTAGCAAGGGGAAGCTGCTAATTTTTTCAAAAAAATATCATTTTAATCTGAATGGACAACCATTCTAGATTATACCTGGCAGACTGTCTTTCAAAAAATATTAATTTTAGCCAGCAGAGCCTATTATAATGACTCAAAATATTGTTACAGCTGCCAATAGCAAGGTTGAGGGGGAAAACATATTTGGTCAATGGCAAATCTGTTCAAGAAGTGTGGGCTTCATCTAGATTGGGGTGATGAAGTGTGCCATATGTGGCACTCCAAAGGCTGTTTTTGAGGCCCTTGTTCACTCTAGATGCCCCCCTCAAAAAAACACACACACATACACACACCAACACCAACCTGGTGACACAGACTGCAGGCTCTGGAACCCCAATTTACAGAAACAAAACAAAGAAACAAAACCAATAACCTTGGCAATATAAGCTACACGCAACTCAGCATTATATGGTAGTTTGCAGTGCTGAAAGATTATTGCTGTGGTTGTTCGTATGGGCCTACCCACAAGTCTTTTGCTTTATGGATATTTATGCCCACTTCTTTAGCTCAGTAATGTACAGAGATAAGAGCTGCTGATGTCAAAGGCAGCAAGAAGAAAGCAGTAATATTTCTCTATGACATTCCTGTGTAGAAAAGAGGCATGGGGAGGGGCAACGCTCACTTTTTCCACAACCCATTCACACTACAGAATTCTAGCAGTGTGATTCCACTTTAATTGCTGTAGCAACATCCTATGGAATCCTAGAATTGGCAATTTAAGGAGGAACATTTAGAATTCTTCTCCAGGGAGCTCTGCTGGTGCCTCTGACCAAACTACAAACACCTGGATTCCATGGTACTTAAAATAGAATCATAGCACTATAATTGTGTGGCATGAATGGGCTTCAGATGACATTTTCAGATTCCCAAAACTGAGCCTTCCATTTCCTTTCAGCTATTGAACAGTATCTTTCCAGCTCAAGATGGCAAAGCTCCTCAGGAGCAGACTGAGTCATAATGGTTTGAAACCACTACTACCAGTATTAATACCGCTACTACTGCCACTGTTCCTACATACAGGAACAAGGTGAGTGATGTGTGAAAGGAAGCAGATCCTAGGCCATTTCTGCACTAGACTATTATAGCGCTATTATTCCACTTGCAACATCCTATGGAATCCTGGGGTTTGCAGTTTCAGGAGGGGCCCCTCCCTAAACTGCAAACCCCAGGATTCCATAGGATGTTGCAAGTGGAATAATAGCTCTATAACAGTCTAGTGCGGGAATGGCCCTAGTGATGCCACAGGCAACAGTTACTTGTGACATCATAAAGCTTACTACCATAAATATCATCCACAGTTGCTCAGATCCTGTGATTCAAATAAAAAATGCAAAGTCAGCTCTCTCAAATGGGAATTACAGTTACAGCCCAACTAACAACACTTCTCCAAACAAACAAAGCATGTTCCAAACTCCTATTTTTTATGGGTTGCTCCAGTTAACAAGTGTCTTTCACTGATCACATTTTTTTACAAGTCAGATCATAGAATCATACCTCATTCTCAAAATGATATCAAAAATCACCCAATATTTGGAGGAAGGGGAGACGATGATGATGTTGATGGTGACGATAACAGCAAAAAGAAACCAACAAGGCAAGAGACAGCAACAAACCAATCCAATAGATACATGCCTATTCAGACGAGCCTTTTTGAATTTAATGAGGCTTAAAGCTTTAAAATGCCAAAATCTAACGTATCTCAGTCATGGTTTTCAATGGGAGGGAGGCAGTAAAGGCAAAACAGCTGGAAAGAAAGGGATGGAAGAATTATGATGAGTAATAGGAGAAACAGGGTGAGAAAAAGAGAGATGGGGGAAGATGGAAAACACAGTTATAACTGGGAGCAGGAGAGGACTACAGCCCAAGGGAGAAGATGAGTGCAACTAAGAGATGATGTGAACTGGGGGAGAAGGAAAGTTGGGTGTGGAGGGAAGGACCAAAAGCGGAGGGGAGAACAACTGGAGAAAGACTAAGGAACAAAGGAGAAGGTGAATGTATGCAGAGTTTGCAGAGGAAGAAAAAATTGTTGAGAGAGAAAGGAAGAGAAACAGAGATATACTGCATTTAACCAAGAGGTGAGAGGACGAGAAAGACAATAAGAGAGAAAAATTAAATCAAGAATTAAAGGAAAAAAGGAATTATGTACCTAATTAAAAGCAGCTCTGGTGAAAAAAGCCATTTCTATCAAGCTTTTTTCTAATAATACCTAAGCCATATGCACCTCAGACCAAGACAAGAAACTGTACTGCAGCTTCAACCATTTAGGGTACACTGAGGCAGATGAGGACAGAACTGTAAAGATTAATAATAAGATAAGGAAGGCCACCAAGCAGGAATGTTGTAGTGCCAAATTCAGTGGCTACTGAGGCAGTGGCTACTGAGGCAGCTCGGTATTTTCCAGGGCTGATCGCTCCTTGCACCTGAGCCCTGATTCTGGCCACCATCTGAGAAAGAGGAAGGAGATGAGATAGCTAGGAAGACCCCTTAAAGAAAGTATAGCCTGCAGCAAGTGTGGGACAGCAACACATGACTTTCTTTTTTTATTTCAAGGCAGTGGTCTCATCCTAAGATTCCTCCACTTGCCCTTAGACGCAAGGAAACAAGGGCAGTTCTTTTTTTTCTTTTTTTTAATTTATTTTTATAAAAAAAAAAATGAAGAAACAAAACAGTCCCACCTAACATCACATTCGTATCATTACATAATTATTACACAATAAACAAATACTAATACACAAAATAAACAATACATACATATAACAACCAACACATCTTACTAACATAGAATCATAGAATCATAGAAATGTAGAGTTGGAAGAGACCACACGGGCCATCCAGTCCAACCCCCTGCCATGCAGGAACACTCTCAAAGCACTCCCGACAGATGGCCATCCAGCCTCTGCTTAAAAACCTCCAAAGAAGGAGACTCCACCACACTCCGAGGCAGCATATTCCACTGCCGGACAACCCTGACTGTCAGGAAGTTCTTCCTGAGGTTCAGGTGGAATCTCCTTTCCTGCAGCTTGAATCCATTGCTCCTTGTCCTGGTCTCTGGAGCAGCAGAAAACAAGCCCTCTCCCTCCTCTACATGGCATCCCTTCAAATATTTAAACATAGCTATCATGTCCCCTCTTAACCTCTTAACATATTCTCACAAACATAGAGCACTTCCCCCTTTCCTGAGATACAGCCTTATATCTATTATTTAACACCTCTATATGTCTTAAAGAATAGAATCTATTATTCATTTTCCCATTCATTATTTTCAATTCTATTTACAATTTTTGTCCATCTTACACTATTATCTATTTCAACATTTCTTTTCTTTCAAAAACTAGTAACCAATTGCATCTACATCTCTTCTCGTACTTCTCATACTTCTACCTCTCACCACATTTATGTCTAGAACTTGTCTCATTATTACAACAATAATCACTTTTCTCCTTATCTTCATGATTTGAAACCCTTAGAATACCCTTATTTTCCAAAAATTCTGTTAAGGGTTCGCACACCTAATAAAACTTACTATTCATTTTATTATCTAATCTGTAAGTCAATTTATCAATTTGTGCTATTTCAGTGGTTTTCTCCATCCAATCTTCCATAGTCGGGGTGTAAGTTGATTTCCAATGTTTAGCATAAACGAGTCTGGCCGCTACAATCAAATGCCATGCTAATCTTTTAGTACAAAAATCTATTGAGCTTTCTGCACCAAAGATTCCCAGTAAAAAAAATTCTGGGACTAAATCGATTTTCCTTTTCAAAATTTTTTGCATATTAGCTCGTACGGCGTACCAGAATCTCTTTGCTCTGTCACATCCCCACCACATATGGTAGAAGGATCCCACTTGTTCTTTACATTTCTAGCACTGTTCGTTCATATTCTTGTTCACTTTCGCTAATTTGCTGGGCGTTAGAAACCAACGGTATACCATTTCCAGCACATTTTCTTGTAAAGTATAGGATCTGGTATATAACATATCAGTTTTCCAAACATTTTCCCATTCTTCTAAAAGAATATTGTGATTAAGATCTCTCGCCCATTTAGTCATACAGTCTTTAACCATCTCTTCCTCTAGTTTGAAGGATAACAATTTTTTATACAATCTTGTAAGTAACTTTTTATCACCTTTTAACATCAATTCTTCTAAATCATTTTGTCTTAAGTCCAACCCTTGTCCTTGTACATCCTTTTTAAATCTTTCTTTTAATTGCATAAAGGGAAACCATTGTATATCAAATCCTTCTTCTTTTAGTTGTCTTTGATCTTTCATTTGAATTTCTTTTCCACATTGTTTCAGTAAGTCTTTGTAAGTCAGCCAACTACCCTGTCTTCTCAGACCTTTAATCAAAAGCGCTTCCATCGCTGAGACCCATGATGGTATTTTTGGGCAGAAAAAAATGCTTATTCTTCTCCCATACCTTTAAAAGGGCATTTCGTATCACGTGGTTTTGAAAAATCTTTTGGACTTTAGCTTTCCCATACCACAGGTAAGCATGCCAACCGAAATGAAGATCATGCCCTTCCAGAGCCAGCATTTTCCTGTCGTCCAGAAGAATCCAAGGTTTCATCCAGGTCAGACATACCGCCTCATGATATAGCTCCAAATCTGGTACTGCGAAGCCCCCTCGGTGTCTCGTATCAGTTAGCCACTTGTACTTCATTCTTGCTTTTTTTCCATTCCATATAAATCTGGATATCTCTTTTTTACAGTTTTGAAACCATTTCTTAGTTATCCTGACTGGTATCATCATAAACAAGAAGAGTATCTTCGGGAGAATACTCATCTTAATCAGTGATATTCTACCCATTAATGAAAGATCCAGCTTATTCCATATATTTAATTTCTTTTGAATTTGACTCTAGGTCTTATAATAATTATTCTTAAACAATTGATTATTATTGTTGGTGATTTCAATTCCTAAATACTTCACTCTTGGAACACATTGAATGCCGGCTTTTCTTTCAGTCTGTTCTTTCTCCGGCGACTTTATGTTTTTCAAAAGAATCTTGGTTTTAACTTTATTTATTTTAAAGCCCGCCATAGTACCAAATTTATTCAGCAGTTCGTTCACTTTGACAATTCTATTTAGGGGGTCTTCTAGAAACATTACCACATCATCTGCAAAGGCCTTATATTTAAATTGGTCTTGTCCTATCTTGACTCCTTGAATTGACTCTTCCTTCCTTATTTGCGTTAGTAGTACCTCTAATACCAACACAAATAATAAAGGAGACAATGGGCAACCTTGTCTTGTTCCTTTTGAAATTAAAATGTTTTCTGAAAGGTCTCCATTGATAATTATATGAGCCTTTTGTTCATCATATATTGCCTTTATCCAATTTGTGAATATGTTTCCAAATTCCATTTCTTCCAAGACCTTTGTTAAGAAGGACCAGCTGACATTGTCAAAGGCTTTTTCGGCGTCAAGGAATATAAGAGTACCTTTTTTTTCATTATGGGATTCGTAGTATTCAATTACATCTATAACAGTCTGAATGTTGAATCTCATCTGTCTCCCTGGAATAAAACCACTCTGATCCTCATGTATGAATTCTGGCAGAGCTTTTTTCAATCGATTTGCAAGGATAGAGGTGAAAATTTTATAGTCTACATTTAAGAGCGAAATAGGTCGAAAATCTTTACACGTGGGAGCTTCAAGATCTTCTTTAGGAATTAATTTTATATTCGCCTCTGAAACAAGGGCAGTTCTTGAGACTCAGAAATGGGCCTTGAGACCTCTACTGCTCACCTTTGTCCCCTGTGGGAAAATTTAACCACTTAATCGCTTCTCTCCTCCGTTGCTTCAATCGAATTCCTTCCTCAAATAAGTCAAGATGCCCTCTTGAGTTTTTTGGTGCTGATGGTGGGCCACAGCAGGTAACAATACTCTCAACAGTACTGGGTGGGTCAATCTAGAGATGATATAAATTACTGAAAAGCTCCTAGACTATATTACCCTGTTTACTGGGGGTCCCGTGAGGGACACCAAAATGTGCTCAACAATAGGTGGGGAAGATTAGCTCTGAGCACTGCTTTAGCGTTACAAGAGGCAGGGTAACTTAGCAGGATCTTGAGCCCTATGTCTACGGGATCAGGCCGAGTCAAGGAGCACACAGAAGTTGAAATAATAAATGATATTTTATTAAAACACAATCAAAACAGTGTATGCGGCACACTCACACAAGATAACTAAAGAAATAAAGGTTGGAGTGGGATAGAGGGGTTTTTAGAGGAGTTGTTGGTTTGGGTAATACTTCACCTGTCCTGAAGCCCGGTTGGAAGCGGAGAAGCTGGGGAGCGTGGATCTCAGCACGTGGGGCTGAGGGGAAGGCTCGCTGGACAAAGCGACAGCAAGGCAGGATGGAAGTCAAGAGCGATCCAAGGAAGCGCTCAAAATCAGGGGTTTTTATAAGGAGAATTGTGACTGCAGCCTAGGTCGGACTTGGGGAAAACAATAGATTTGGGGCTGGAGACAAAGCCTCCAAAAGGTCAGAATTTGAATGATTGAGTTACAGCCAAATTGTCAATAGGATAGCCAGTATGCAAACACGGAGTACTTGAGCATTGTATAGTCCGATCATCAAGCTGCCAGTGCGGGGCAGAGGATCTTTTGAAAGCTGCGTGCATACCTAATGAAGATACTTGCCTTGAGGTCTCCTAAAGCTGCGAGTTGGCCATTTCTGGCCTGCCTGTATTGTTTCGGAATATTACGGTGATTATCAGCCGAGCCTGTATTGTGCTTGTCCGGGGGCCTCGCAAGCACGTGGAAGGCAATGGGTATGTGAGGCCGAATTATTGATATCAATAGATATCTTTTTATATCCCCAAAGCTCGGGCTAGCCAGGGCAGTAACAACTACACTGGAGCATTATTCAAGGTTGTAGATAGGGGAGTGACAAAATGATGGCATCGGCCATCAATAGGAATTCTGCCCCCCAATGAAATAATCCTTCAGTCCCCAAATTTCTACCACTGCACAGAATGAGATACTGAAAACTGTTCACACCTTGAATTCTTACATTTGCTGTCTTTGCATTCCCTTTATAACTTTGCCTGTCCTTTTTCTTTGGATGCCTAAAAAACATTTCTAAGTGCTTAACTGAAGTTTGAAATTACTGCAATCCTAGAAATTTGGGAACTGAAAGAAAATTTCATTGAAGGACAAAATTCTGATTCGGTGGGCAACGTCCTCATATTTCCCCCTCCTTCATAGCTACACCCCTGTTGGAGACTTTAAAAGCAGGAGCAGCGCCTGTGCAAGTGGGATTCAATCCTTACCAGTTAATGTATTGAGGTGACAGATTGGAGAGAGGAGGTAAACCGACATATACATGCAATGATGCTACAGCCTTTGCCTGCTAATGTAGAATTCTGTCCTAAAAAACAAATTGGGTGATGCAGATTTGCCCCTTCTGCCATTTGAAAAAAAATCATAAAGTTTGGGATTTATTTGTACACAGATTATTATTGTTCTGGCTTATCTAATTGCATTGCAAAATAATGACACTGAGGACATTATTTAGCACACTTTACCAAACCATGCTGGGCAGAAAAACAGAGGGAAATTAAAGTAGTTCATCACAGGAATTGTCATCTTTCTTGATAATTAGACCTTCCTTGGCAAACTCCAAAGGTAAGGTCAGAGAGCGGATGAATAAAGAAACTTAGCTGATCATCATTTGAGAGGCCCAAGGGAAGAGAGCGTTGTTTAATGTGAGTAAAGGTTACTTTCTCCATGTCAGAAATGTATTTGAGATGGGCAATGAGATTTGAAGCAGCAAGGTAGCTCATAAGGAACCTCTGCTTTTCCCAGCATTGTATTAAATATTAACGAATCGAGTAAGCTTTCCTGTCGACTACACATATTGCAGTATAAAGGAGAGTACCTGCGAGGCTTTTATTTATCCTACTGAATAAACCAAAGATGTCTCACAGAGGGAAGCTATGTAAATGACTTTATCTTGAAAAATAATCCCACATGGGGCACTGGCTTTGGGGGAAGCCTCAATATCTTCTTAATGCTTTTACATCTTCAAGGAGCATTGCAAAATTCATGTTTCCTATTGTTGTAGATACATTTAAAATAAGAGTGTGGTTTTGAGTCAACATGAAAGGCTTGGTGCAAAGATCTGTTGAGTGGGTTTTTCTAGAATACATCAGTGGGTTTTAGCAGAAGCAGATTTTAGGAGAGCAGGCTTCTAGGCACAGGCTTGTTGAGACCATTATCAGTCTGAAAACCAAATGAGACTGTGTTGTTACTTTTCTTTTTAAAGGCTAGCCCGAGGTAAGTGATACGGGAGCACCTGGCCACTGAAGAGAGTTTTAAAAACAAAGTGCCACAATTTCCACAGAGTTTCACAACACAGTCACAACACAATCTGCAGCAACCTAAACCAAAACCTGAAGCCAGGAAAAGGAGGCACCTAGGAAGAAGGCTAGCACACTCATTCTCAGGCCAAACATTAGGTGATTTTTTTTCCTTTGCAGGTTGTTGGTTTTTTTTAACCAAAAGCAGACTAGATGTGAGAAGAGGGTTACATATTGGGCTTCTAAATCCCTGCTGCTTTGGCTGGTTTTCTGTCCAGAATTTCCCTTCCCAAACTGCTATTTTGCACACTGGTGAGGGACCTTGGTATCCTTTTTTAGGGAATTCACATTTTGTGGGACATTGAATTTCTCTAGTACTAGACATATGCATCACTGGCAAACTTAAGGTTTTCCCTGCTGGATAGTGCATCCTTGAAATGTGGTTGAGCGTACATCAGAGGATGAGGATGGTGATCAGCATGTGAGGCATGGCACAGCTAATTCTCTCCTCCTTAATGACACTCTGTGGAAATTGTGGCACTTTGTTTTTAAAACTCTCTTCAGTGGCCAGGTGCTCCCGTATCACTTACCTCGGGCTAGCCTTTAAAAAGAAAAGTAAGAGTAGAATGGCCATTGCCATTTTAAAAACCTTATGTAACATTCTTTAACCATTTTTTTTTCTTTGCTGGCTTCTCTACTCTGCTATGACATCGCTGATGTATTCATCCATTCTATCTCCCCTGCAAACTGCAAACAAAAGAATGGCTTTCCCCCTTAAGTAAGGGTTCATTTCCCACCAGTAAATGGAAGAAACAGATATACAGTCCTCCCACCATATTCATGGGTTTGACCTTTGCAAATTTGATCATTCACAAGGTGTATGCGTACCTCCCCCCACCCATTCTCCTCCTCCCATTCCCTTGCATTTTGCTGGGAACAGAGAAGGAATGCAAGCACCAGGACAAAAGGCAAGGAAATGGGGGGGAGGTATGCACACCTTTATTCTCCCTTCCAGAGTTCCCCCTCCCATTCTCTTGCCTGTGGCCCTGACACTGAGAACGCATGCCAAGACAAAAAGGAAGGGAATGGGAGCGAAGGCTCTTAGCCTCTCTTCTCCCCTCCAGAGCTCCCCACTTCCATTCCCTTCCATTTGGCCCTGGTGTACAAAATGCAAGAGAATGGGGGAAGGAGCCCTGGAAGGGAATGGGAGAGAGATTGCAGAGGGCATTATTTGCAGTTTTTCCACTTTCGAAAAGTTCTGCACCCTGAACCCTTGCAAAAGTGGAGGGACCACTATACTGTTGATGCTGGATCAGGGCTTGTGGGTTTATGTGAGGGCAACCATTTTTTCTTGATCACATGCATACACAAAAGTTCAGATATCATCTTCTCCTGTTAGAAGAAAAAAATTATAAAAGCCCAGAGGGGTTGGAGACGGGATCAAGACCTTTCCGTGTCATTGGGAAGAACGGGTAAGTAGTAACATTCTGCAGACAATCTTCTCCAGCCGCAGCAACAAGCTCATCTGTTCAGGTTTGCTTTGTGGGAACAAATCCACGCCGGGGGGGGGGGGCGTGGAATCTAGTCAGCCTAGTGAAGAATTTTTTATATGGTTTGAGTCAAATCTCCCAATTTTGGCTCCTCTTTGGGGTGAGATGCTGCACCAGGATTTGTCTAGGTTTAAGAATGACTTCTTATAATCTTCCTAGTATGAAAAGTGAGAAAAGAGGCTTGGAAACACCTAGGAAGAGTTTGGATAGTCTTGCCCTGGCCTATTCCTGCTGTATACGTCTCCTTTGGAGTCTCTTTGGTTCATTCTCTTCGTACGCATCAATGGGGAATGCCAGCATTATCTGGGAGTTGTATCTTCCACTGCTGTAAATCATACTGGGTGTTTGGGGTTTGGGGAATGTGAGTGACAGCAGAAGTTCTGTCAAGCAGAATACTCAACTAACAAACTGAGCTACAAGCAGGCTCAACCCACACAAACACATACAAGGTCTAGTCAAGCAAGAAACAAGCTTAGTCTTCTTTGTAGACTGCAAAAAAAACTGCAAAAAAAGTAGCTGTGCCTACTTAAATTATCCATAATCAAATATATGGTCTAATGGAGGAAAGGGTAAAGAATAAAGGGTAAAGAATAAAAGAAATATGGCAGCAGGTAGAAGTGATGGAGGAAGATAATGGGTGTGGTATAAACCCAACAAAGAAGAAGTCCTTATAGTGAAAACAAGCAGCAAGTGAGTACGATCATGTAAAGGTTGCTAACTAAAATATTGCGATATATGTGTAGCTACCCTATGGAGATGAGCCACCAAACTGCAGATGACAGCATCCAGCAGTAAAATGCCCCTCAGCTTAGGAAAGGCTCCACCTGCCCAGAATGAGCAGCGATGCCTTGTGGACGGAAAAGAGTGCAAGTGAGCTTCCTGCCTGGGCTGAGTCTCGCCCAAGAAACAAGATTTCCCTCAGCTTTGGTTCCTGCAGCTTTTGTTTGTTCTTCATTCCTGACTTCAAGTGTGTTCTTTGCCCCATCTGTGGATTTATTCTTCAGTCTGGTGTACGGCTCAGCCCTGCTTCCTGGCACAGTTCCTGTATACTGAAAGATTTCCCCAACCACTACAAAAAAAAGAAATCACTCACTGTAATGCAGAGGCAAGGATGTAAGTACTCGGCCATAAGCATTTCGATTTCCTAGTAGGAAAGATGGTAAGTTACCATTATAAGCTTCCCATCATGTGGTCTGTACTTCTTCCAACTTCACTGTTGTTATCATTAGTGTCTCCTGTACTAATCTTCCAAGAACTGCCTAAATTATGGTGGCTACTGTCCCAAATCTGGTTACATTCTCTGGCTCCTTAAACAAGTACACAGGTCTGATATTTCCTAGGTCATTTCTGCACTAGACTGTGATAGAGCCATTATTCCACTTTCAACATCCCATGGAATCCTGGGGTTTGTAGTTTAGGGAGGGGCCTCAAAGGCCCCAGGATTCCATAGGATATTGAAAGTGGAATAATAGCACTATCGCAGTCTAGTGCGGAAATGGCCCCAGTCCCATCCTTTCAGAATCTCTTTGGAATTTGTTACATAAATGGGCAGGATGGGGGCTTAGGGACAGAAAACCATGGATAATGAGTGCTTCCTCTTCCTGTTTTTGTAATATGCAATACTGATTTTTCCTATCCTTTTCTGTGGCAGATACATATGTAGTCCTTGCACATTTGACCAGAAGGGGGAAATATAGCTCCTGTTCATTACACACAGGCATGGACACTGACTGTACTGTATAAACATCCACAGTCACTATTTTTGTGTGTTGTTTTTGTGAGCTTCAATTTTCACATGAAACATGACAGAAAGAACCAGTAAACAGCTCAACTGATGAGCCCACAATTTATTTTCTTCTCCTGCATGGTTACCATGTTTACAAATCATTCCTCACCAGCTTGCAATTACCTCAGAAACCCTGAGAATATCTTCCCCCTTGACATTGGCCAGAATTAATGGCTTCATTTGCATCATCTCAACTTTTTTAAAAAAAAATCCCTCTCCTCCTACACTGCTTATTCTTTCTGGTTCCTCTTATCATTCAAGACAAAATTAAACTAATAATTCTAAATATATCTGTACATGTTAAGGGGATGCTGGCATTCAGCAATAAATAGGCAGAGAGATCCAAGGCTAGTTCTGTCATACAAAGGATGGATGTGTTTTCAGTCTGCAACATTTTAAACTTCTGAAAGAATATGCAGACCTGAACATTTCTTTTTGTGACATTTTAAATTCTAGCTCTAGGCAGCCCAAAAAAGTCATAACTGTCTCTCATCCCCAGTTTGATTTCTCAGCCTGATTTGAAAAAGAGAGAAAAAAAATTACAAGGCCTTTGTAAAGTGAATCTCTGACAAATGGCTTCCAGGAGGGTTTTCTCCCTTCTTCTTTCAACAGCTAAATAACGTACTAATTAGCAATTAGTGTATGGACAGGAACCTCCAGAACACTGTTTATCTGTAACAGATTATCTAGACAGATTTCGGTCTGGTTTGTGGTCAGAACTGAGATAGTCTTGGTTGCTCTGACTGACAACTTATTCTGGGGTAAAAACAGGAGAATGCTATCCTCTTGACTCTCCTGGATCTCTCAGTGACTTTTGATACCATTGATCATGATATCCTAGTGGACCAGTTCTGGCAGACGGGAGTAGAAGGTTCTGTTTTACAATGGTTCCACTCCTATCTGCAAGGTGGGTTCCAGGGAATGGCACTGGAGGACTCCTGCTTTAGCCCCATGGCCACTGTGCTACGGGGATACCACAGGGTTGGGCTGTAGGATAGCAAGCATTCAGTTTTGTCTCTCACGCGGTTTAACATCTGTATGAGACCAGTAGGAGAGGTCATTAGGAGTGCTGGGTTTGGGTGCTATCAGTGTGCTGATGAGCCCCAGGTTTACTTCTCTTTATCATTTGAGTTGGCTGCATCTGTGGAGGTGCTGCCTGAATGCTGCAATGAGCTGGATGAAGATGACCATCTGAAGCTGAATCCTGATAAAATGGAGGCTCTATGGATTGGTGGTTTTTGAGTCCAGTAATTGGGCAGGTTGCCTACCCTGGGTTGGGTTTTATTCCCCGTGAGTGAGCAGGTATGTAGTCTGGAAGTACTTCTAGATCCATCCTTGTCACTGAAGGCCCACACAGACTAAGTAACTCAGAGTGCTTGAGCCCAGTTTCAACTGGTTTGTCAGCTATGACCTTTGCTGGACTACTCCAAGCAGTGGTAGCTCCCCCATTAGATTACTGCAATACACTTTATGTGGGGCTGCCCTTGAAGATAACTTGGAAACTTCAGCTAGTGCGAAATGCAGCAAGTAGACTACTCACTGGAATTCCATTCAGATTTCATATAACACTTTTCTGAAGGAATTCCACTGGCTGTCAATACTTTTCCATTCTGAATTCAAGATGCTGGCAATAATATTTAAAGCCCTAAATGTCTTAGGACCTCAGTACTTGAAGGGGCACCTCTCTCTATGTATAATATATTTTTAATTTCTTAAACTTTTGTAGTTATTCATTCAGTTGATTTTATTGTAAGCTGCCCTGAGGTCTTCAGATAAAGGGTAGGATATAAATATTTTAAACAATAGCAATAGCAGTTACATTTCTATACCGCTTATCAGTGCAAAACACTCCCTAAGCTGTTTACACTGTATTTTAGCTAATTGCCCCCAACAAACTGGGTACTCATTTTACTGACTACAAAAGAATGGAAGACTGAGTCAACCTGGAGCCCTGCAGGGTCAAACTCATAAAATTGTGGCCGCAGTACCAGCATTTAACCACTGCGCCACCAGGGACCTGCTTGGAGAGAAAAAAAAAGATTTCTTCAAAGAAATCATAGTAACCCTTACAGGTATAGCTTAATCCTACCTTGTGTAATAGGTGCCCTCAATTTAAATGCAATGTCTGGAATCCTCCATACTTCAGCATAGTCCAATTTGGAATCGTTAGAATAGTCTGGAGTAATTTTACAGATCTATCTAGTATCTGGAACTAAGTCTACTTATTTGGAAGTAAACCTCATTGATTCAATGAAACCTGTGTCTAACTGAGCACATTTTGGGTTACAAAAGCAGAAATCCAAAAAGTTTTAATCCCTTTAATAACCCTTTCCAAGGGAACAGATTTGCCTTGACCTTCTGAGGCAAGAATGATACCTAGCATCTATATAGATTTATATTGCAAATAGATTTATCAGCACTTTGCCTGGACTTGCAAAGCTCCATGCAAAGAGGTGTCTCTTACATAAAATTACTATGAATATGACTATTCATAAATGTTGAATATGCCAGTGAGAATAAAAGGAATATGAAATAATCTGAATGAGCTGCACCGATCAAGATTGTGCCCAAAGAAATATGGAAGAAGAATGAGCAATAAATCAACTGGTTTCTTACGGTGAACACAAACTGTGCCGCTGTTCTGTAAAAGTCCCAGTTCATTTGAAAGACATATTTTTCATCCAAATTAACTTACCACAAGATTGCTAAAGATCTAGAAGTATAGCACAATACAATGAGAGTTGCATTTACAGACAGATCATTAGCAACATCTCCAACTAAGCAATTTTCTGCATCTAAAACTTCTTTTGATGTTACAGCAGTAGAAAGCTGGACCAGTAACACTGTGGTCCTATGAATGATTTTCTCTATTAAGTTCATTTAATATTGGTTGTATAGCATATATGTTGATAACAGCAGATAGGAGTGCGATCTAAACCATACTATCCATATTACAATCCACCTGTGCTCAGTTATCCACATATATCACAATGCAGGAGTCTATTTTGACTAACTCTTTTAAGGGATATATTGGAATTACCATAAGGAAAAACTGTCCTCAGATAATGTTGGTCAGAGACACAGGAGGAACCTGCTGTCCACTGAGGCTGATGAAATACGTGAAGAAATATCCTTCTTATTCGAGTTTCTTGAATACCCACCAGCCCAAGATTACAGGATCAATCATGGGCAGAAGCAAACAAGTCCTATTGTGCCTGTCAAATGGTGTCTTTACCATAAGGAGAAGCACCAACATTTGTTTACAAAAGAGGACTGTAGCATAAGCAAACCCTCCCAGAATGTGTCCATCATACAACCTCTTTCATTCTCCCACCTCTTCCAACCCCTCAAATTCCTCTGAATTCACATGACAACCATATTTACCTCCAAGTGTATTTGGTTGTATCCACATCTCTTGTGATTCCTCTTCTCATCTCCCACTGCTTCTGTCAGGCTTTGGACTGTACAGTCCTTGGAACTGATAGTGATCTTTTGTTTATGCAGTGACAATGCTCTGTGTATGAATGAATCATGATCATCACAAACTACAATGAAAAAAAAAGATGGGGCTAAATTCCCACTGAAATAAAAGTAGAAAGTTGCACGAACTAACTGTGCATCCCTTTCTCCCTTGAGCAGCCATATTAGTAGTACTATGTTGTTAAATGTGTCCATTACAAAAGGATCCCCAATATAGCATATGTCACTCTGGGCACACAAACTACTGAGTAAGAATAACTCTTTGGTCATGAGTACCATGTGCTTTCTGTGTATTCTTTATTGTTATTTCCCTATGGTCCAAGATCATGAGATATGAAGAGGACAGATTTGCATGCTGTTCCCAGTTTTGATGTGTGTTAAAGGGATATTTATATTTCTTTAACTTTTTTAAAAAATTTGCACAGCACTTTTCTTTATAAAATAAACTCTGAGCTACTTACAAAAAGTTAATAAAATTCATAAGACATATTTCAAACAGTTCAAATTTACCAAAATCAAATGCTTTGCACTTTTGAGGTCCCCCTTGTTGACCATATAGCTGAGAAACCAGACTCTCAATGATGCTGAAATCATCATGCCTCGCTGCATGTTCTATGTGCTGGCAATCAAGGACAATATCTGAAGCAGACGGTCACTCATTCTTCTTCTGAATTTAAATTATTGGTAGCATCTTGTGGAGAGTCTGCTTATATGGCTGTTTTCATGGCTGGATTTGTACTTATCTGGAATTGGAAGCTGGCCCTTAGTGGATGAGTTCAGGCAGAATTAATAGTCTGGTACTGAATTCAGAAGGAGTTAAAATGTGTGTGTTTTAATGTTACTTTGTTGACTGATTCAAAAGCATTTATAGGTCTCTTTTCCAAAAAGCTAATGAACAAATTCAGTGAAACACCCCGTAAGTCAGATAATATAAAAACAAACCCAGTTAAAACTCAGGAGCCACCAAATTACATACACATTTTCTAGAACAGTAATTCGGCCCTAAATCTCATACCTGTACGCTACACAGTAAGACCACATCTAACATTTATCTCCTGGTTTAAACATTCTTTCATTTTAAGCACCTCCTAGCAACTTCACAGAGAAAGTTTCCTCAAAACTAGCATACAATATTACTGAGTTTAAGAGTTAAGAATATATATTTATGGCTAATGCCACACCATTTTCTGCAGCATAATCATGATAGTTTGTTTTAGTGTAAAAAGACATAAAGAATCCAGTAGCATAAAGTTCCATGGACTCAGACCTGAAGAAGTGGACTGAGCTCACAAAAGCTCGTGGTAGAAATTTCTGGCAAATGTCTCAAATGTGCTAAGAGGTTCCTTTATGTCTTTTTGTACAATTTTCTGTGGAACTGATTTCATTCCTTTACTCAGTCCAGTGTTTTCCCTTTTCCTTTTCCCTTTATTTACAAATCATTATATTTGGTTTTTTCAGAATTGTAAATATAATGATAGTATGTGCACTAGCAAATTGCTTATTAATTCAACTGATGGTAAGTTTAGGAGAGTTGGTGTTGTTTCTGCCATCTGTACAATTTGCAAGGCTGTGTCCCATTTTCTGGTTGCAATGCCATTCTGCTATATGGCTGCCTACTATATCAAAGTTTTTCTTTTTTGCTGAATTTTTTTTCAATGAAAGACACAAATGAGTGAAAATCAGAGGTGTATCTAGCGTAAACAGTGCCAAGTGCAAGTGTGGAAGTTGCGCCCTTACCCTCCTCCTCCTCTTCCTCCTCCTCAGCTAAATCTTCCAGCATGACTTTTTTTGCACTCCCCTGACATTTGTGCCCAGGGTATGTACCCTACTTGCCCCACCCTAGATACACCTCTGGTGAAAATATGTTTAGATTTTTTCCCCCTAAAAAAGCAAAATTGCACCAGTTAAAATATAAGTCCATTTTTTTCCCAACCGAACACTAGATTTGCTCTACCTGAAAATGTGAAAGTATTAATTAAGGATCCTATTGTGGCTGGGATGAAGCAGGAAATAACTAATTAAAAGGCCAATAGTGTGGTGAGCAGGAGAAGCAAGAGTTATTTAAATTCTGATGGAGAAAGCTTGCTGATTAGAGGGTGCAATCCTATGCTCACATTCTAAAATGAATATGAAACAAACTTAAGAAACCTATGTTGCTCTTGGGAACAGGAACTGGGAAGCTAATAGCACAGATTTCATCTTTAATTGTATTTCTGTGTAATTAAAGAAGAGAAGTTTCTCAACAATACTAAATGTGGTAACGTAGAAAAGATCTAGGACAACTGGAACTGGAGGACTATCTGTTCCTTAATCATAATTCATATCTGGAAGAAATCAGTCTGGGCTTTTAAAGAAAATTAATACCCAGTTTCATTGCTAGCAGGAGCCCTTAAGACTCACCCACTATATTAACATATTCAATCCAAATACCTTGTAACAACAGGAACCTCTATAATAGTTACAACTGGGAAGGTGAAGGGCATCCTTGCTGCTAGTTAAAATGCTGACTAGATTGTGCATACCTACATGTTTCTTTCTGTTCTGTTATTCAGTATTGGCAGCTTGGAGGAAAACTGTATCGTTAGCCATTTCATTCATTACTACTTTGCAGCAGACCACTAGAAGGCACTCGAATTCCATGGCAAGGAAGAAATGCAATGGAAAAGGCTTGGCAAGATCATTATTTCTGTGCTTGGTTTGTAAAACTAGAAATGCTTCTATCTGTTAATTAGTGTTTCTACCCAGGAATGATACTGACAGAAACCACAATGAAAGGTGAACTTTTCAGATAGCTCAGACTTGGGTACTTGAACATCTTACAATAAATTTTGAATGACTTGCACAGAGGCTAACAGTACCAGTTTTGGGGTCTAAGTAGTCTGTATTTAAGATTAAATATGAGTAAAGCTAAGGAAGAACATTAAACCAACCATTATGCCAAAATGCAACCTGAAGAGCATCCCTATAGAGTTTAAGGAAAATGTAATAAATAGCTTTTCACTATTAAGCCTAATTGACCAGGAGCCAGAAGAACTCTAGACTAAAGCCAGGGATGTTGTCAGGAAGGAATGCAAAAAGACATTATCTGCAACAAAAAGAGAAAAGAGAGAAAAGCCTCAATGGACGACAGATTAAACTCTTCAATCAGTTAGGGACAGACGAGAAACAAAAGTAAAAGGTGACAGAAACAGAGATCAGTACCTTGAATGAAACTGTTCAGTGATTTGTGTGCAGGGACAAGAAGACCTATTATAATAATTGATGCAGAAAACTAGAAGAAGACAACATAAAAGTAAGAACGAGAGACCCTTTCCACAAGATATGAAAAATAAAAGGTAAAAATAAGAGTGGAGGTGCTTTACAACCAGCAGAGTGGAGAGAATGGTGGTGCTTTACAACCAGCAGCAGAGCACCTTATATGACTAAGTAGAAATAAAAAACCATTGGAAACATTGAAGAACTATATGAAAGAGATGAAAGGATGACAGATTCATTCAAGAAAGAACCATCTGAAGATGAGCCTCCAAATTTTAAAAGTGAAGTAGAAGATGTGCTCAGAGTACTTGAGACAAATAAATCACCAGGAACAGATGGCATACCAATAGAGCTGCTTCAGGCTACAGAGACAGAAACTGCTCTGGTACAGTAAACACAGGACCATTACATTGATCTCTCATGCAAGCAAAGTGATACTCAATATTCTACAGCAAAGATTGTTACCATATATGGAAAAGACAGGCCAGACGTCCAAGCTAGGTTCAAGAAAGGAAGAAGTACTTAGAATGATATTGCAACCATACTTTGGATAATGGATCTCACCAAAGAATTTCAGAAGAAAATTAGTCTGCGCTTTAGAGATTATAGTAAAGCCTTCGATTGTGTAGCTCACGAAAAACTATGGATCACTCTTAAGGTAATGGGTATGCCACAACACTTGATTGTCTTGATGTGTAACCTGTACTCAGGACAAGAATACAGAGAAACAGAACAGTTTCCAACTGGCAAGAGAGTCAGGCAAAGTGCATTTTAATCACCCCGTCTGTTTAAGCTCAATGCTCAATATATCATACGTAAAGTAGGATTAGACTCAGAGGAAGGAGGTATGAAAATTAGAAGAAGGAACATCAACAATTTAATATATGAAGATGACACCATACTAATGGCAGAAAATAGCAAAGACTTAGAATGATTACTGAAGAAAGTCAAGGCAGAAAATGCAAAGGCAGATTTACAGTTGAATGTGAAGAAAACAAAAATAATGATCACAGATTATTTACATAACCTTAAAGAAGATGATGAAGACATTGAAAGAGTTCAAAATTTTCCATACCTTGGCTCAGTCATTCATCAGAATGGAGACTGCAGTCAAGAAAACAGAAAAAGCTAAGACCAAAAAGACAGCTATGAAGGAACTAGACAAGATCCTGAAGTGTAAAGATTTTTCATTGAAAGCCAGGATTGTCCATGCCATGGTTTTTCCAATCTCTATGTATGGTTGTAAAAGTTGGACAGTGAAGAAATCTAATAGGGAAAAAATTAACTCATTTAAAATGTAGTGCCGGAGAAGAGTTCTGCAGATACTGTGAACTGCTAAGAAGACAGACAAATCATGGCTGACCTTTCCATAGAAGCCACAATAACTAAACTGAGATTGCCATGATTTCGATATATCATGAGAAGATCTGACTCACTAGAAAAGACAATAATGCTTGGTAAGGTAGAAGGCAGTAGGAAAAAAGAAAAATTGCATTACAGATGGATAGACTCAGTCAAGGAACCTACAGCCCTGAGTCTGCAAATCCCAAACAGGGATGTTGATGAAGTTTGTCATTCATAGGGTCATTGTAAGTCAAAGTCAACTTGAGGGTAGTTTGTTAAGAACAATATCAAAGCCTGTGTTTTAGCCTGGTAGCTGGCCACCCAGATGAGCATACATACATAGCGACCATTTCCCTTGTAACACTTGCCCAATCCACTGAACTAGCAGACCACAGTACCTTTCTGAAGTTTCTGCTGCCATGCAGAAAAAAGCCATGGACATATATTTGCAATTGTCCATCTAGAAATACAGGGGTATATCCCATAATTAGCACCATTACATTAATTTATGTGCTGCAGATTGTTGACAAACATAGGTGGCATCTTTTTAGTGGTATAACCAGATGTAAACACCTTATACCCGCCTATGTCTTTTTTTTTCCATTGTGGAGGCTGCATTCCTTATGCCTCCCACTCTGTAACAATCAAATTCCATGTGTGGCCCTGTAGCCAGATGCAGAATGGTCACATTATCTGCTGATACCTCTGGACAATCCTGGCAGATTTCAGCAGATGACATAATTATTCTGTGTCTGGCTACAGCGACATAGTCAGAAGCTTCCCTGATCCATCCCCTGCTCTCTCAGCTACAGAATTGCTGGAGGCACCGGCAATAAGTCTGGGGAACACTGAATAGCCATCTGTATCCTAGTTCTGCACATGGCGTTATTACGCCACCCTGTGTCATATAGGATCTCAGACATAATGTGAATATGTATTTGAATAGGACAAGGTCCACCAAAGGGAAGGAGCTCAGGAACGTGTGTTGGGGCAGTTGGCAATTGCTCCCTGTCTACTGACATAGGTGTGGTTTCCTACCTCTTTCTCTTACATCGATGGACTGAAGGTCCTTCCCACTTGTCAGCTAATTCTGGGTTCTCTCTGAGGTCACCTTTATCAACTTCTGGTCACCAAAGTTCCCAACTTATGACAGTGGTTAAACAGGTCAAATTAATATCAACACTGCACTAAACATTTTCATGTCTTGGAGTTCAAGCATATTTATATGGGAAGGAACAGACTCTTTTGGTACTGTTTCAGGCTAAGTATTCATACAAATAGACATATACATAAATATATTCCCCTTAGAGAGAAGCACAAACACAGCAATATCTGGGTATTTCTACTTCATTATATTCCACAACATTATATGTAAGGCGTTACTCTTCCATTATATTACATACAAGGCATCTTATATTGATCCATATAGCCACCACATCATATTCCTCGGGACATTCATATGGACTTTATCTCTCTATTCAGCTCTTTAATGGCTTTGCATGTAAGAACACCCACTTTCTAAAACAGTTAAAATGCAACATTCTCCTTGCATCATCCTAATCAGGTTCTCTCCAATTGCATCATTTTCCAAAATATCTGTTGAGTTAGACAATTCCTAAAATCTTGTATGTATACATAATCTTATCCCTTATGATATCCTCATCCATTTTCATCTGTTTGAGGAGTTTTACGACTCTTAACAGGCTTCTGTGTAACACAGGCATTCAAAGGTCAAACCATACACACTTCTTAAGCAAGTCTTAACTGCATAAATCACATGTAAGTGTATATCTCCTAACCTTACCAAAGTCAACATTTTAGGGCAGTATGTCAGGGCTTATCAGGAAATTTTCTCGGGAAGGCTAAATGGAGCCTTCTCTTCCCCATAGTAGAGTAGCCTAGTTACAGGGCTCTAACTTAGCTCTTTTATTCTCTTCTGTTGTCCACTCAGTGGCTTGGTTACCAAACCAGAGCTTTACATCTTATCTTTTCATTTGGTACGCTTAAATCAAGTGCACACATCATTGTTAGTATACGCATCCTACCTGTTGTCAAGTACCTCTAATGTACTAAGCCTCAGGGTGACTTGAGGTTATTCTTTGCAGTTTTGTTTACATTGTTTAAAGGAACATCTGGCTTTCATCTCAGACTTGAAATTGAAACAGGGTTTCCCTTCTTTTATTACAAGAAAATGGACTGACACTCTAATGAATCTTAGGCTCTATATTCTACTGTCTATATATGTCTTTATTTAATGATGTACATGCATTTTAATGATAGATGCACAGACTGTGGAGTTGCTAACTAGATTTAAGTCTAGGGCCTCTTCCTACTGGCAGACAAAGACCTTTTTATTTAGGCAACCCTGCACTTTGTTTTTTAATCTCATATGAGCTGTCTTGGGTCTTTTGCTAGGAGAAAGGCAAAGATATTTATTAAATAAATAAATAATAATATGAGAGAAGAGGGAGGGAGAAGTCAAGAAGGAAATGGGGGGGGTGTTAAGAAAAACTTTCCAACACTCAAAAACTGTCTAGCACTCAGCACTCTGTGAACAATAACAACCAATAGAAGACTACAAAAGGATTCACTGGGATTTAACTGTGAGAAAGCAGAATAAGGGAAGAGAGAGGAGAAGACAAGCAAGTGAGGAAAAAATGTGGAGTCGAGTAAATCTTTTAACTTAACTAAAAAAGTGCCTAGCACTGTGTGAGCAACAATAAACACTCTAGAGGGTCACAAAGGAGTTTGTTGCAGCAAATAATAACAACAACAATAAATAGAAACCTGAATCAAATATTAAAATAAGTAAAGTTGAAAATAGTCACAACAAAGGACACTCCAGCCCCAGAAAGACAGACAAACCAATTATAGGACGACACTAGCCTTTTAGGACTAAAGAAACTTAACCCACAGCTGCTCATTGACTGAGCATACAAATCAGTCCCCATACCTTTCTTTTTCCTAGCAGAATTCTTTTCTTTGCCTTCCATTCTATTATTCCTCAGTTGTTCCCCAATCCTACTTCTCCAATTGCTTCCTAGCTATTATTTTGTTGGATTTCCAGAACATTTTCTATCTCACTATTCTTCAAGTCAACAGTGATCTAGCAAATGAATTAATCTGCCTTGTAACAGAGCCACATGACACATTTTCTCCAATCATTTATCCTTCTTCTCCTTAGAGCTTTTGTTTTACTGAATCTGCCAGAGAGTCGCCCAGTCTTATGAATTCTAACATTCTGAAATTAACTAACTTATTAAAACATAGGCTTAACTTCAGCATGAATTAGGAAATCTAGTGAATTCTGCCAGATCACTCAGTAAGCTAACAGGCTGATTAATTACCCAGTTAATTAACTAGTATCACCAAGCTCTGACCCAAAACAGGATATGATAGCAACTGTACATTCCATCTTGCATTCCCAGCTATTAATATGAAGAGGCATACTGCCTTGGATTCCAGACTTTGAAACTTCAATGCTAGCTTTCATTGAAAGCACTTGCCCAAGCCCTTTTAATTGTCCAAGTTGACAGCCATCACTACATTATGTGGCAGTGAATTTTACAGTTGCAATATAGATTGAACAGCATCCTGTTAATGACATATGGAAATGTAAGTCTGTCTTTATTATTATAGAAGTTGATATTCTCTTCCATCCTCTGAAACAACCAAAACTCCTCCTCAGGACTTACAGTTTTGCTGCAATAGTGCCACTGAATGGCCCTTCCATGACTGGTGGAGGACATGGGAGATCCAATGACATCATCTGCCAAGACCTTATCATCAGGCTGTCTATGGGCCATAGCCAAACGTTTCCCTGATCCTCCCCTGATTCTACCAGGTGATTCCACCAGCCACAGAATCACAGTGGCAGTAGAGGCTATCACAGCAAAACTGTGAACTCTGGGCATGATGACTAGGGAACTATAGCGGAGTTCCAACTGCAGAACTCTTATGCGGTGCTGGGCAATGAAGGATCATGGCCATTTTGTTAAGAACAGAGAAAAGAAGATTAACAAAAAAATGAAATTCCATTATGTTTCTACATTAACTGTGTTTAAAATATTTTACTGCTGTACAAATGACCTAAATACCCTAAAAGCAATCAATCTTGTCTGATTTTGGAAGCCAAGCCATGTTAGGCCTGCTTAATATTTGGATAGGAGACCCCCAGTGAATACCAGATACTGTAGGCAATATTTCAGAGGAAGGAAATAGTAAACCATTGGTGAGTATTACTTGTCAAAGAAAACCCTACAAAAGTCAAGGATCACCATGAACCAACAGACAATTTGAAGGCCCATGCACACAGTGAAAACCTTACCTGAAATCTCATCCATGATTTTATTCTTTCCTTTACCACCTTGTTCCTCTTTGGAACTTTAGGAGAAAAGAAAACAGCTGCATGAATTTTTGAAAGCCCCATTTTTCACCCACCTCATTGAAAGGGAGTGAGTGAGATCAGAAAGAAATATACACTGGAAGGAAGTAGGAAACAAAATTTGATCTATAAACTATATATTGTACCCACCCCACCTTATATCAACAGCAATACCCCACAGTAAAAAAAATAGAACATTGGATAAACTATTATCATTTTCAAGAAGCAACAAACTAACAGTTCTCCAACTGCTCAGCCAACAAAAAAAGTTTTCTTATTCTCTCAAAGAAGTACTTCAGAGAATTAGGCAGTTCAACAGTTATACTGTTAATTATCTATTAATTATCTGTTGCTTCCCTGGGAGGCATCACTCTGCTGCTGTACAGATCCTCTTATCTGTCCCCTTGATCCTCAAATCATCTCCATGAATTTTTTTGATTTTAGGATGTGCTCTCTGAAAGACAAAAAAGAAAAAAGAAATCCTGAGGCAAAAAGGGGGAAAGGGCACTTCACATTCGAAACACATTTAAAACATCTAAAAACCATTTCATAAGCAAATCAACCACCTAGGAATATCACCATTCTGAGCAATGCCAACTTTAAAATGATGTTCCACACTGAATGCAGTACTTAGCTTGGTGTTTATGGCTGTTTTTATTGATTGACAACAATCGTTGCACTTCATTAGTGTTCCAGCGGTTTTATACCTATAGCAGAATACTTCATTATTCCAGCCAAGAGCAAATAGTGGATGCTGCTCAGCTTCTTCCTTGATGTCTGAAACAACAGCAGAGGCAGCAGCACCTGGACAAATGTAGATAAATCACTTTTCAATTTAAATCAAGCATTACAAATAACCATAAACTAATCATGTACTGAAATAAGCAAAAATCCCTATAGCTATTGGCAATTACTTAAAAACCTGATGTTGTTAAATGTTACACTCACATGCATGTACAGTTTAAGTGGATCTTGTATTGTCAGTATCTGTTGGGATGAAACGAGCTGTATATGGAATAACTAATACTGAAATCCTCCTTAACCCCTACAAAAACACAACTCAACTTAATACTAATCATTAACTAGCAGAAATGGTTTAAAGGACTTTTCTGGGTAGCAGTTCTATTCCTTAGAAATAAATGCTGTTCTTTTTTGTAATGTCCAAATTTGATGTATCTGCCTACATTTGTAAAAACAAAAGGCATTTCAAGATGCCATTCTTTATTTCTGGACAAAAAATACACCGGCTAAAATGGAACGTACAGTCAGTCCTCCACATGCGCGGGTTTGACATTCACGGATTTGATTATTTGCTGGTTTCTCTGACCCCTGCCCCCCCACCTCACGTACTACTTTGGGGGGGGGACTTTCCCTCTTCGTGGCTCCAGTCAGGCTGTGCAGGTCTTTAAAAACCCACCTCCAGTCCTCCTCCACCACCACCACCAGCCACTGCCTGGCCAGCCAAGGCCAGCCAAGGCCTGATTTCTCAGCATCACAAGCTCTCTCCCAAAGCTCTCTATATACCCAAGGAAGGAGATGGGCAAGAGGGAGAAAGTACAGGACCACCATGCCAACCATCTCCTTTCCCTGACCCTGGGCCCTTTCCGCACCTTACCTGTTCACGGAGGTGGGGGGCGGCGCTCGCGCAAGCAGCCTCTTGCGCGAGGCGCTCACTTCCCTGCTCCTTCGTCGCCACAGCTGGCTTGCCGTTCGCACTGGGGCAGGAAGCGCCACCAGCCCGGCTCCAGACGCTCCGCAGGGCAGGTAAGTGCGCACGGGGCCTCGGAGCGATGCACAACCATGCAGCATTTTCGGCTTTAAGCCGAAAATAAAAAAATGCGTCTGCAGTCCGCGTTAGGCTCTTGAGCGTCGCGTAAATGTGAGTGCGTCGTATTGACTGCTCCTCACATTTATGCAAGGCTCAAGAGGCCCTTTCGCTTAAAAAACGCCATGCGAAAAGGGCCGTGGTTTAGACGTTGGGCACCCACTCTCCCCCCCATGCCTCAACCCCCTTCCCACAGACACACAAATTTTGATATTTGCAAATTTTTCACTTTTGCAAAGGTCCTGTGCCCCTAACCCTAGCAAATGTGGAGGGCCAAGTGTATATATGAAATTGTGTGAATGCACGGTGTGTGTAAATTCTTAACTTTCACCATGATCTTCTTTCTATAAACCTCAGTAACTGGACAATTTGTTATGATGATTTAATGTTTTAAATTGTTTTAATGATGCCACTACCTGATTAGAGTGCTATTTTAGTGGAAAAGAAGGATCCAAATTATATTACAAAATCATCCCCATTATGTGGATTTTGAACCAAGCCATTTAGAAAGTACTTCCTTTCATCTGTCTTGAATCTTGTTCAGCTTCAGGGGCTGATCCCAATTCCAGTGTTATGGGTAGGGGATGAAAAACTTTGTTCCGGGGTATTGTGGAAAATTAAAAGGACACCTGCTAGCCACCTAATATTATTTGGAGCAATGCTGCTGCCCGGATCTGCTTCAGGCTAGAACAGAATTATAACAGTATCACACCAGAGGAAGAAAACAGCTTGGTTTTCCTCAGACCACCTTGAGCCTTTGCTTTCCCAACTGACTTCTCCAGCTGGGGGTGGTAGGCACACCGGCGCCATCCCCTCTCTCCTGATCAGCCCCCTCCAGCAAGCCAGAGAAGCTTTCAGTGTCAAGGGCACATGCTTGAACCTCTCTTCTCATCTGCTTGATTGCAGAGAGAAGGCAGCTTGTAAAGAACACTCATGCACATACAAGTCTGCCTGAAAGCGAGAGGATAGAAGGCTTCAGTACAGCTGAAGGAGATCCTGGAGGCTGTGCACATGCTGGCTTCATTTTTCTGCTGCTTATAAAGGGATGTTCTGTTTCCCCAAAGCCTCAAATCAGCCATGCAAGGTAAGTTTCTAGAGTGCAGTGATGAGAACCAAGTAGCAACAGTGGAGGGGGAGAAAAGGGAAGCCACATAGAAGGCCAGGCAGAAAAGGGCAGTTCCACACCCTTTGGGAAGCCAATACTGGGTCCTAGGCAGAGTCCTGACTTCAGCAGATCCATTGAATCAATTGATTTACTGATGTATGATTCACCGTTCAATAACTGATGCAGTAGGTCTACTCTAGTTGGAATAGCCAAGAGGATTCCAGCCTGAATTTCTGTCCAAGACACGAAACAGGCAGGTGTGGGTTGTGCTGGCAGTAATCTGGATGCAGGTGTGTGGATCCAGATTTGACTGAGGCAGGTTTGATTAGCATTTGTAAGTTTCATCAAAGGTTCCTATTTTTAGAGGGAGATGTCACTTAAGCATAGAAATATTGAGTAAGAAAGTACAACATAAGGAAGTGATTCCAAGTATAAAAGAAACATCAAAATAATTGAGTGATGAGAAAGAACACAAGAGATGAAAGCAGTCTTATTAGAACAAATAAAGAAAGAGAGTGACACGCAACATTTAAGAAAAGTACTGAAAAGGATAATCTAGACATACAAGGTGGTAAAATGTTTGCAATAAGGCCAACTGCACATTAAGAGGCAGAATGAGGTAGCTGTCTTGGGAAGCAGGTTTGGAGCACCATTAATAAGCAGCAACATAGCACTTTTTTATTATGAAGCAAAATTTTAAAAATACAACACTTACAGTGAAATCTTGAAAAGCTGTTGTTGCAAACATTCACCAACAGGGTCTATCAGCCCACTAACCTATCCACTGATGCCTTCCTCTGTCATTTTTTAATATAGGGATGCAATAAATAATGTAATCCACTGAATCTTCTTACACCAATTCAGCAGAGTTGGCATTCCTGATTTATAACATGCTGCAGTACCTAGCCAAGATGTAGTTAATAAAAATGTTAAAAGACCAAGGTTTTCCTCCCAAATCTTTCAGATATTCCAACCAGACTGTTTGGGAGAGATGTACAGCTATAGACAAGCGCACGCACGCGCACACACACGCACACACACACAATGCCCAGACATCTGCTTTGTTTTCTCCATGATCTCCATAAACTCAATAACTGGACAATTTTTTACTGTTTTAAATTGTTTTTAATGATGCCACTGGCTGACTTTAGCACTATTTTTAGTGGAGAAGCAGGATTTAAAATGTAATAAATTTTTTAAAAATGAAACTAAGCTTACTGTGCCTCATGCTTGACACTTCTAATAATCGGCATTATTTAGAGTGCATATATGATTCAAAGCAAGAAGAGATCAAGCGCCAGAGAAATTGTAACTCTATGTAATTTTCTGTACTTCTCCAAATCAAAATCCATTCTCCTCTCAAATATTGTTTTACCTATACCTATTTCTCACACTGGCACACTTCCTACCTGGAACCTCACCATTTTACTTTACCGCTATACCAGCCTGACAACACATGATCTTATTCTGGAAGCTAAGCAAGGGCAGGTATGGTAAATATTTGGATGGAGACCCAGCGGAGATCACATTGTACAGCTTTTTCACAATATACAATTACAGCACTATGATTCCACTTCAGTTGCTACATTCCCATCCTATGGAACCCTATGATCTTCAGTTCATGGATAACTCTCAGCCTCACCATCCTCCATGAGATGCAACAATGGCAATTAAAGTGGAATTATAGTGTGTACCTGTCTAGTTTGAAAAGGCCGTAGGGAGCTCTGGGTAGGGCTAGAAAAAGGATCCTACTTGAAACCCTGGTGAGCTTGTTGCCTGACAGAGATGACAATAAAGGATTGTGTAGACCAGTGGGCTGGGTCAGTGTAAGGCAGGTTCCTATGAACATGGGTAATTTGAAACATGTGCTACAAAAGGAGGGAAAAGGGAATGGGGAGGGAAGAGGGAGAAAAGCAAACTGATATACCAATTCTTGAATAGTAATTCTGATAATAACCAGCGGAAACAGAAACAGCTGAGGAGGAAAAAAGAGCTCAGTGGAGCTGGTCATTCAGCACAGCTTCCATCTTCTGCAGCCTGCTAGAATGGCTGCTGCCTGGTGACATTTGAGAAAAGAGCACAATGGGGGTGCTCTCTCCTCAGCTAGACAAAGATGAGTGATTGGCTGACCGTGCCTTGATTAAACATCCCCAGCGAATCTCCAGTGATACCTAGCTTCACACCAAACAAGAAAACACTGACTCTGAAACAAGTAAAAAGAAGAGAGAGGCTTGTGACATCTTAAGAACTAGCACATTTCTTTATGGCATATGCTTTCATGCGCTAGAGTCCATGTCAACAGATGTATTAAACTGCCAGCCCAAATTGCAGGTACTCATGTTTTGTGGAAGAGTTGTTAACAGTGAGATCAGAAGGGAAATGTAATCCAGGAAGTGCAGACTGTGATAATTATGTGATTAATGATAACCATTCACAAAGCAGTTTTGGTGATGAAACATTCTAGCACCAGCAAGAGAATCAATAGAGGCAATGTGATAAAAACCCATTATTTCCATTCATGTCACAACTGATAGAACTGGACTTCTTGATTAATTTAGCAGTTTCCTGTGGATGTCTTCCTTTGAAGTTCCTTTGTTCAAGAACAGCCACCTTAAGGTCAGTGCCAGCAGCCAGGACATCTGGAATGGATACTAAGATGCAAAATACCACACAGATGCAGTCAGTGTATGTTAGAGCTGATTAGAATGGTTGAATATGGGCTTCTGTCTGCATACTCTGATGGTTAAACTATGGCCATTTCCATACCGGGCTTCTGAAACGGTGTAGAGCGACCTCTCACTGAGGTCTTCTACACCGTAGAGCGGACTGGCGTGGACTACTTTTCGTAGTTCCACACCAGAATCCACTCAGGAGCGGCCGGAACTAGCCGCGCTCCGTGTTTTTTAAAAACCTCTTTTTCAAGGTTTTTAAAAAGCACGGAGCGCGCAGCCCCGTGCCGCTCCGTCGCCGGGCTCCAAAGTGGATTTGCAGGCAAGCGCAAGTACGTGCCTGCAAATCTGCCGGGGGCGGGCTTCCAGCTGGCGAGCTTCTCCGGTTGGTGGAGAGCCTCCACTAACCGGAAGCTGCCATCTGGGACGCCGGAGGAGTGTGGAGCAGCGAGCTCGCGCTGCTCCGCGTGGCGACGGACTTACCCAGCTGCGGGTAAGCTCCGTTTTAGTGTGTTTTCGCCCGTTCCCCCGCCCCACATGTGAAAAGGGCCTATGTGATACATTCCATACCTGATACAAAATCCTTTTTCTATTTTCCTTGCTCAGATGTGCTCATGGCCCCTACCTGGGCCATTTCTGCACTAGATTGTTATAGTGCTATTATTCCACTTTCAACATATGGAATCCTGGGGTTTGCAGTTTAGGAAGGGGGCCTTTAGTATTCTCAGCCAGAGAGCTCTTTCACCTCAGTAAACTACAAACCCCAGAATTCCACAGGATTTTGAAAGTGGAATAATAACACTATAACAGTCTAGTGCAGAAATGGCTCTGGACTGGGACCAATGCATGCAGGAGATTGGTGTGAATTGATTGTGTGTGTGTGTGTGTGTGTGTGTGTGTGTGTGTGTTCTTTTAAACGCTGCATGGGGCGGATAAAAAACAAATGGGGAGAAAGGTTCACACCCAATACTATCTATGCAGAGCAGACTCAAAATGATGTATCTCACACTTCTTTGTGGCCTGTTAGGAGGACTTCAGTCAGGAATACGTACTCTTTCAAGCAAGACAATCAAACTCAAACTTATTACTTCCTTTTTGTCCTGCCACATTATTGGGATCATTTGATCCACAAGCATGTTTTCTCATGAAAGTATGTCAGGGATGGGAAATCTTTGGTCCAACAGATGTTTTGGACTTCAGTACCCAGAAGCCCAAGCTAGCTTAGCCAGTGGTAAGGGATTCTGGGAGCTGAAGTCTAAAGTGTCTGGAAGGCTAGGGGGTTCCCGTCTCAAGTAAGCTCTGTGTGGTAGCTAGTATATGCAAGGGAAGGACTGATCATGTCCAATTTCCAACCCAGAAGAGTTTTTACACTATTATAGATTTTTCATAAACACCAAAAATATACTTTGTTGCTTCATGCTTTTAGTCTCGTTGCACATTACACAGAACACATGACACAGTCTCTAATCCTCTGTTCCCCAGTTAAGTTTATCTTACATCCACATTCTATAGTGTACTGAAATCTGATTCCATTTGTAGACAACCAAAGGGCACAAGGGTTTCCATTACCACGATTGGGCATGCTCTATTGCACTTGAGCCTGCTCAATAGCATTAAGTATGCAGACCTGCCAAAGTGGCCTCTATTATCATACCAGTCAGACTGAAGGCCCCTCTTCCAAAATAGAGAAAGTCATCCTGCATAACTCTTCCCATTGAAACAAAAAAGAGAAATAACACTGTCCTGGCCAGTATCCTGTTTGTGACATATACAGCCATATGTTTCACTACTGATGTGGAGTAAATTCTATGGACAATGTTTGGATCCATTTGATGGTGGTGAATGTAGAGTTCTGCATATGGAACCATTGTGCATGTAGATATACATCAAAGTACACTGACTAGCAGTGATGTACTTAAGTCTTTTACTCCAAGTCTCAAGTCAAGTCTCAAGTCCCTACTTTCAAGACTCAAGTTGAGTCTCAAGTGCTTGCAAGATACTTTCAAGTCAAGTCTCAAGTCTGGGAGCCATCTTTATACCCCAACCTATATTCCAGAATTTTTGGACAGAGTTGAATAAAGTCAGTTTTAACTATTTACTTATAGTTGGCCCTCCACATTTGGGAGTTTGCCATCTGCAGCTTCTGAAGCAGAGAATAGGATCTTTCTTAGTCTCCATTACTGAAGCTTCAAAAGCTTTAGAAGGAAGGATCTTTCCTCTTCAAGCCCATTGCATAATACTTGTATTGTTCCCCTCTGAGAAACACACTCTGCACTCTGGGGGTGAGTCTTGCCTTTTGCTCTTAGGAAATATTTTAGAAGGCTCCTCCAATATGTAGCAGGGACAGGCTGCTGAGCAGACCTCAACTCTGCCTCAGGCCCCCTGCCTAACTCATTTGCTGTTCCCCTCCAAGAAATGCACCCACATTTTTGGCTTGAGACAGATCCTCATGTGACCAGTAGGCAAAAAGAGATGGAAGCATTGTTCAAAGCTATAATGTTTCTGGACACATGTGTTATATTACTGAATCAAGGGTGGCAAGTTGGTCACTAAAAATATACAAGTCACGAGTCGAGTGAGTCCACCATATATTGTCAAATCAAGTCCAGGTTACATCACTGAAGTGAGTTAAGTTAGACTTGAGTCCAAGTCAATCAACTCAAGTCTATATCACCACTTACTAATGTGTAAAGGCCAATTGCACACTGCTGTTGTACAGCTCAGTAACGTCCATGCGCATTGGCCACCAATGTACATTCTTTGAACTGCATTGCTATTCGTTACATCAATTGCACCGTGGAAGAATAAAGTAACTCTACTGAGGTATAGTTACATTGTGCTAAAGTGATATAAGATCTTAGCCCATGATGGCAAAACTATAGTTAGCTGTTGCTACCTAGCATTGACACAGAACCTGCATGATGATGGGCCATTCAGTTATCCAGCTGGAGATGGCCTTGGCTACTTTGTCCCATCTACCGGCTCCATAAGATGCAACTTCATTAAGCCTTGATTTCCCCACTATACCATATTTCTTATCAAAAGATGAAGAAGGTTTTAAAGGATGATTAGGAGGTGACACTTAATCACCTCTCTTGTCTTCTGCTTGGCATTTTGGAGCAATTGTATACAGAAAGGGAGCAGAAGGGCTCCTCTATTTGGAGAATTGGGAATTATCCAAAGTTTGTTCAAAAACACTGGGCCTCTTTCTCACTCCATGCTTTGGCCCCAATATCTAAACCTGTCTATAGAGTCATAGAATATGACATTTGAAAGGGGCCACAAGAGTCTTCGATTCCAATACCCAGCCATGCAGGAACATACAGCTACAAGACTCCTGAAAAAATGTCCATCCAACCTCTATTTAAAGACCTTCAAAGAAAAAAAGTCTAACACCCACCAAGGCAATCTATTTCACTATTGAACAGTTCTTACCATAAAAAAGTTCTTCCCAATGTTTAGGTGGAATCTCCCCTTTTTTGAAATTTGAATCCATTAGTTGGTGTTTTAGTCTCTGAAGCACCAGAAGGCAAACCTACTCCATCTTCTACATGACATCCCTCCAGATATTTACAAATGGCTGTCATGTCACCTCTCTCTTCTCTTCTCCAAGCTAAACAAACCCAGCTTCCTTTGCTGTTCTTCATAAGACTTGGTTTCCAGACCTTTGATTATCTTGGCCACCCTTCTCAGGACATGTTCCAGCTTGCCAATACCCTTCTTGAACTGTGGTGCCCAGAGCTGGGCACAGTATTCCAGGGGAGGTCTGACCAAAGCAGCATAGAGTGGCAATACTACTTCCCTTGATCTGGACACTACGCTTCTGTTGATGCAGCTTAGAATTGCCTTGATTTTTTGGCCACCACATCACACTGTTGACTCACGTTTAGCTTGTGATCTATTAAGACCCCTAGATCCTTTTCATGTGTACTGTTGTCAAGCCAGGTATCCCCATTCTGTATTTCTGCATTTCATTTTTCCTGCCTAAATGTAGTTAGTGTCTTGTGTTTGCTTATGTTGAAAATTATTTTGTTAGCTTTGGACAATGTCTCTGATCTGTCAAGGTCATTTTGATTTCTGACCCAGTCTTCTGGATTATTAGCTATCCCCACCCAATTTGGTGTCATCTGCAAATTTGATCAACATACCTTCTATTCCATCATTTATAAAGATGTTGAACAACACCAGGTCTAGAACAGGAACCTGAGGCACCCCACTAGTCACTTCTCTCTAGGAAGAAAAGTTTGTAAGTACAAGGCTTTCTTTTTCTGTCTTTCTTGGGTTTTTTTTTCCTTTCCCCTCTTCAGCTTCATTCTTTCAAATGTCTAGAGCATGTGGTTTTAAAATATACAAAGACACAAAATGATGATCATGATGATGATGATGATGGCGCAGCAACAGCAGCAAGAAAGAGTCTTATGGCACCTTAAATGTGAATACGTTTTATTTAGCACAAACTTTCATGGACTCTAGTCCACTTCATCAAATGCATGGAATGTTTCCTTGCTTGGGCAGATTATTATTACATATAATTTGATGGAAGATATATTCAGTGCAAAGAGGGTAAATTGAAATGCAGATTTGCAGTGAAGGGAGGAATATTCAGAGTTCTCAACCAGAGAGCTCCTCCAGTGCCTCTCCAAACTACAAACCCCAGTATGCAGTCATGGCAGCAAAAGTGATATCACAATATTATGATTGTTTAATGTGAAAGGAACTCTGTGTCCCCTGCACCCTATGGTCATTCCACTCCTACCTCTGAATGACTTTTCGCATGGCATTTGCCATGTGAAAGGGCCTCTGAAGCATTGCGCAATTGTGAGGAGCGGTCCACATGATGTCCTCGCAATTGCGCAATCCTGCTGGGGCCAGCAGGCGCCGATTGCACACTATTTCGTTTTCGGCTTGTAGCCAAAAATGGTGCATGATCGCGCATTGCTCCAAGGCCCCATGTGCACTTACCGTGTGTGTGGAGCCTCTGGAGCTGCGGTGCTCATGCTTCCTGCCCCAGCGCAGCCTGGGAAAATCCCAGGCTGCGCTGCAGAAGGAAAAGGAGGAGCTCTCACACTGCCTGCTTGCCAGCAGGCAGTGGCTGCAGAGGCGAAGCAGCAGGGACACGAGAGCCCCTCGCAAGAGGCTGCTCGCATGATCCCCGAGCCCCGGCACTGCAAAAAGGTAAGGTGCGGAAAGGGCCTGAATTTGCCATAGTCACTGGAAATAGTTATTTTTCTGTTGTCTGAAACAATAAATATTACTATTATTGGAAGCAAGTCTGCCTGCCACCTCCCCACACAGGTTCATGTTCTCATGTGGCTGCATGTGACATGGTCTACCTCTCCCAAACAGGATCTGAGGAAGGGAAAGTTGCCCAGAAGCCCCACTTCTTCTTCTTCATCTTCTTCTTTGTAGCAGGGAGTAAAGGACTCCATCTTCTGCCATTTTTGTTTTCTAAGAACATCTCTGAGCCTGACATTGGACCAGAGCCATTTTTTGAAAATGAAGATAATGCTGACAACTGACATGTCATTTTGCAACTTGACAATCTCCCAGGGCTTTTTTTTTTCTAAATAATTTTTCACTTAAAAAAAAAAAAAACGAAAAAATAAGGAGCAGAAAGGAGCTTGATTGGCACCAAGGAAGGTGCTCATGTACCCCATATTGGGGTTACCAGTAACCTTACCCTGTACACCAACCCCGTTGGCAATACAGGAGCAAGTTGAAATTCTGAAGGCTTCTCTGGAGTCTGACTAGCTAGACGTCCACCTCTCACCGTGGCCTTGCAGGTCACAGCTGCTCAGAAAGCCAGAATTGGCAGCACTAGAAATGCCCAGGCTTACACCTGAATTTCACACAAATTTAGGGGAGGCTGCAGTGAGGCTTTTCTATAAATAACTGACAGAAATGATAGGCTCTGGCCATCTACATTCTGTTCAAGAAAAAACAGAGCTGAAATAGTCTATAGTGAGTAAGACGTATTTCAGCTCTGATTATTCTTGTACAACATGTAGAAAACCAGAGCAAATATAGACAGCCTATCATTTCCTTTGGGTTCAAACTGCAATTTAACCCCAATTCCTCTGTTTTCAGATGTAGCTGCCATTCTCCCATCACTGGCAACCCAGCCTATATGAAATGCTGCTGGCACGTCTAATGTTTCCCTCAGCTGGCAATTGCTTCTCCTTGTTCTCTCCCCTTATCTTTTCTTTATATATAACAACATTTTTCTCTGAATAAGTAAAATGTATGATAAAGGACTGTGGTAACCATTTCATGGTATTTTCCCATTGTACACATTATTAAAATGAGCAGCCCTGATATGATCAGAATACTTAAATCCTGACCTTTCCTGGAATCCTCTCACTCTCCTCTCTGTTTTTTTTTCACCTGCCACAGATATTCCAAGCAAAAGAGGGGGAGAGAAGCTTATCACAAATGCCTCCGGACTCTTTGAATGTATTTCTGATGGCTGGCTGCACAAATATTTTATTTTTCCATTCATTTAGCATGAACTTGTTTGCCCTGCTTCTTGGGGCTGGAGCAGCACTTTGAATTCCAATAGCTGCAATAAAAATGCTGCTATTGTTTAAAGCATGTTTAGAATCTATCATTTATTTAACTGTAAGATTTGTACATCATTGAATTTCATGGGAGAAGAGTCGTTAGGCAATATGAAGCCTGCACTAGAGGTCGTGTTTAATTTATTTTCTGGGGCTTGATTTGTGCTCTTTGAACAAAAATGTCATAAGTTATTCAATACACAAAGGTGTCTACTTTCATCTCACAATAATTAGGCTGATTAATTCGTATTATTGCTAACAAGAAACATTCATTCCAGCACAGCGCACACTGCAGACAGAACCTGTGACATTTCCACCACTTTAGACTGAAAATGCATTATAGGCAAACTGGGAGTTATAAGATCTGCTCTAACAAAGGCCGCATTCAACATTTTATCTTTGTAGAGAATGTGGGATGTGATATTTGCAGCTGAGCATGAAATAAAAGAAGTAGAAATAGCAATGTGAGGAAATTCCAGCTATTAAATGTAAGGCTAACTTATCAGGAAGAAAACAATTATTGGCACAAATTTAAATGTAGGATTCAAATAATATTATTGAGAAAGTGAAATTAAATGGTTATCCATCTTTTGTTTTCAAGGGGAGGGGGAGAATCTTTAGACTCAGGCCATTTCCACACTAGAGGGTTATAGTGCTATTATTCCACTTTCAACATCCTATGGAATCCTGGGGTTTGCAGTTTAGGGAGGGGCCTGAAAGGCCACAGGATTCCATAGGATGTTGAAAGTGGCATAATAGCACTATAACGCTCTAGTGTGGAAATGGCCTCAGACTACCATGATGGAAAATAGTACCTGGCAATGGCTAGATATGAAAATGCATGAGTTAGGACTAATTTCAGATCTCACTTCCCAAAACTGGTCCCAGGAATGGGGAACACAATTCTTTCTACCTATATACATTGGAGCTAGTCATAGTTTCCAATTTTTTGCATACACAAGCTGAGAGAATGGAGAATAAGAAGCATCTTTTATTGGTTTCAGATTTTAGTCAGCCCTCTCCATTTGTGAATTTGCCTTTCAAAGATTTGATTATTTGTCAGTTTCTTCAATTCCTGTCCTCCCAGGCATTTCTTTTCTGGGGGAACTTTCCCTTTTGGCAACCCCAATCAGGCTGTGCAGCCCTTTAAAAACTGCATTCTAGTGCTCCTCCTCCACCAGCTGCTGCCGGGCTAGTTAAGGATGATCACAGCCTGATTTCTCAGACCACAATCCCTGGTGCCCCTGACACCCAAAGAGGGAGATGGGTGAGAAAGAGGAAGTATAGGGCCACCACGCTGACCCACCCTCTTCCCTCTTCTTTCTCTGACCTGGTATGGACTGTAGGTGCCTATTCTCCCCCAACCCATGCCTCAGTGTCTTTCCCAAAGACAACACACACATTTTTATGTTTGAGGTTTTTAACCACTTTTGCAGAGGTCCTATGCCCCTACCTCTAACAGATGCGGAGGGCTGACTGTATTCAGTGGGGGAACTTGGAGTGTGGGGAGGGGGGTAGGAGGGGGCATGGCTATGGGCCAGGATACCCCAAAAACATTGCCGCCCAGGGCAAATCCCCCCTGTCCCCACTTCCCTACACAACTGACTGTATTTCAAATTCATATCTTCATCACACTATTTCCAGCTAGACAGTTTTGGATATTAGTATATTGGTATGCACGGAAGCAGTTGAGGCTGCTCCTACTGATACATTTGATCTAAATTTCCTCCTCCTACATCCTTCAGTTCTTGCCACATTTTAGTTGTCCAACCAGAATATTGGCTCTTTTCACATGGCATTTGCCATGCGAAAGGGCGCCTGGAGCGTCGCGCAACTGTGAGGAGCGATCTGCATGACACACTCATAATCGCGTGACGCTCCAGGGTCTGGCAGGCGCCACTTGTGCACTTTTTCATTTTCAGCTTTCAGCCAAAAATGATGCGCGATCACACATTGCTCCAGGGCCCGAAGTGCACTTGCCATGCACGCAGAGCCTCTGGAGCCACAGCAGTCTCGCTTCCTGCCCCAGTGCATGCCGAAGGAAGAGGCGGGGCTCTCGCGCTGCCTGCTTGGGAGCAGGCAGCTGGTGCGGAGCTGAAACAGTGGGGATGCGAGAGCCTCTCACTGGAGGCTGCTTGTGCGATCCCCGCACCCCAGCGCTGAAAAAAGGTAAGGTGTGGAAAGGGCCATTGTTGGAAGAGTTGTAGTCGCAGATGGTCCAGAAACAAAAGATTATAATTATTTTGTACTGTAGCCAAAAGAAATGTGGCCATAAAAATGTGGCCAAGCCATCTCAGTTTTACAAATGTATGTTATGTTTAATATATGCGATTTAAAAACACACAAACAGCACTTCTTACAAATTTGTTCTGGATCCTGGTAGAATACAGTTGATCACTAGAGAGAGAGAGAGAGAGAGAGAGAGAGAGAGAGATTAGTGTTTAGCAAACAGGACTTAATTGTTCAGTTAATAAATGTTTAAGCTTCTGCTCTTCTCAACTGCCGAAATCATAAGTGAGCTTGTAGCCAAGGTGACAGTTTAGAACACTCCATCAGTGCCATTCAATACATTCTTAACATCATCTGTTATTCTCTAGGTTGAGGCCATGAGGAGTTAAAGTCCTGAGTCTAGGGATCCAGAAATGTTCTCTTTTAGCTAAAATGCTTGAAAGAAAGGGCACCACAGTTCTAAACAGGGACAAATCAAAGAGGCTGTGATGTTCTGGCTTAAAAAGTTTGGCTTCAGGTTGCTCAAACTTCCTAGTCAGGGGCCATTTCCACACTAAATTGTCATAGTGCTATTATTCCACTTTCAACATCTTATGGAATCCCGCAGTTTGCAGTTTAAGGAGGGACCTCAAAGGTCTCAAAGGCCCCTCCCTAAACTGCAAAGCCCAGGGTTCCGTAGGACATATAACGGTCTAATGCAGAAATTGCCAGGAGTGCATACTTGTGAAGCATATTCATAGATCTGTGGTTGTTCTCCTCACATACTGCAGGTAGCATCCTGTATGTCTGCATTCAATCACATAAATAAGATTACAGGGCCAGAAGGTGATATTTTGCTTGATATAGTAGGTACTGCCCGTGACTTTGTTCTAACAAATGACCGTCTCCTTAAGGTACATACAGGGTGATACAGTGCTTAGAATCACAAGAGTGCAATCCAAGATTGCTGACTTGTGTTTTCAGAACAGCTTTTACCAGCAATCTCCTCAGATTTAGTGGTTGATGGAAAGCTGTGATGGGAAAGTTGCTAATGACTCTAGCAAGACATTCGTTTGCTAACAACTACCATATGGTAGTTGGGAGATTCTGGATGGAATTTACCACAAATGGAATGCATTCTTGGCTGTTGCTTGACTCATGTCTTTTGTGGAGAAGGTTTTCTCTTAAAAGGATGGTTGCTCTCCTGATGTTGTCATTGATGATGTTATATTGTCCTATTGTCCAATGATATAATTGTGTGTGTGTTTGGGGGAAATGTGGATTTGCCATACAATAAACTGTGCTGTTATCATCATGAGCCAGAAAAACATGTCTTCCAACACAACGCTTTTATTGCCCTGAAACAGCAATAGTGTCATCGGGCAACAGGATGACGTATGTGGAGAAAGTACATGAAGAAGCTGCACTAGGATGCCTCCGTTGCATATTATCATAAATGTGATTTGGGCAGTCAAAGGAAATGCTATTAGTGTAATCATCCATAGGTAATATTTGAACATGGGAGCTTTCTTTAAAAATATCATAGCATTCAAATGCCCTACAGCATAGTAGGAAGGACATACCACAGTGTGAGAAGTATACAGTGGCATGACAACTGCATTTGATATGAGCTAGTTTGTGTGCCACCACAACTTCGGTTCTTCATGGTGTTTTCAAGCATGCTCTTCAGCAAATGCACATTGCAGAATCACTCTATATTTAATTTCCATCAGTCTTGACAATATTTCAGAGTAGCCTCATGAGTTTTGTATATCCCAGGTACTAAGAGCAAGTGCATACGGAATGCATTTCAGCACTTGCTTTGGGTAGGGATATGAAAATAAATGGATTGTAGGGCTAACATGTTGCATTTTTAATCATACTTTTCCCCTTTGGGATTTCTTCAAACATAGAGGTATTTTAAATATACACGCCAAACTCTGGTTTGTCTTTCAAAAAAGATGAGTCCTGGTATAGTAAGACACTTAAACTGAGGCTGCATCTGTCTTTTGATAGTTCTGTTGTTTTGTACTAGCTTGAAAATGCCTTCATTTTTCTGTTGAAAATTGATTTCCTAAAGAATACAGTCATTATAAGAAGTAACAGAGAAAATTAAGAGTCCACCCTTTCCTTATATCTTCCAGTAGCCTGTACTGTCTGTCTTTATTTTAAGGGGAAAAAAAACACCAAGGTCATAGTAATTGATTCTATGAGCTTGTAAAGGTTATGGGCATTTAATCATTCTTCAAACAAGCTCTCTTACATCTTCCTTTTTTTCTTTATTTATTGGCCATCTCAGCCTCTCCCAAAGACTCTGAGCAGCTTGTTTTAAAAGCCATGCTTCTAACACAGACAATAGACATAGTACATCTTTCAGGATCCTTTAGACCTATATCTTGCAACAGAACAAAATATTAAAGATCCCAGACTGGAAAATCTCAAGGGCCATTAAAAATTCCTGCATTCATCAAATCATGCTCCTGCCCCTTCTTTCTCACCCTACCCATCTCTCATCTAGTGACAACAGACCTGCCTAACCCACAATATGACTGATATACTTTCCACTCCTTTGTCTTCCAGCTAACAGAGTTCTCTCATACTGCAGCCCCTTCACCTTCCATCAACATAAGCCTCTGCATCTCACCAGTGGAAATCCACAATGGCCAAGCTCACTTCAACCTCATTGCCTTCCCCGCAACCTTTAATTTAGTGTGTTCTGTCACTCCAATTTTCCTCTCTACCTCAAACTTTTTAAAGCACACAAGAAAAAGCCTCTAACATGTTTATTTCTGGAAACTACTTCTTAACACATACATATAACTTCAAGTATGGAAATTCATCTGTGATTTCCAACCATTTTAAAATGATCATTGACCATACTGATTTTGGGGTTTCAGGCGGTTGTAGTCCAAAAAAGTAATGCTTTCTAGTTCTAGATATAATTTTAGTGTGAGCCAAATGCAATCTTCGCACATTCATGAAGCAATCACAGTTCCTACATATGAACAAGAAAATTATTTCTCTGTCCACTCTCCCAATCTCATTCATATTTTTACACACCTCTATCATGTTCATAATTTCCTTCTTCTTCCTCTTTAATCAGTATTTTTAAAAATCCTTGACCTGATTAGCATTTTTCTGAAAAGCTCTCCAGCCACTTGTTGATCATTTTGGCAACCTTTCTACTGTAATGCCCAATCAAGCAAACAGACTGTACAGAGCATTCTAAATGCAGCTTCATCATACACATAAGAAAATTTTTATCCTTGCTAGTCTACTTTCAGTCCCTTTGATAAGAGTAATTCTTTGCCTTAGTTTTACCTCTTTTTCCCCAAATGCCACACAATGAGCTGTTGTTTTGTTTTGTTTTGTTTTGCTTTGCTTTATTTTGTTTATGAGCATTCTGTAACTGTCCTCCAATGTATTTCCAGGTAATCACACTCAGTTTGGACTGTATCCTCATATAGTTTCCATTAGAATTGGTTGGCTAAGTGTACATTATCTGCCCCTGCCTATCTGATGCACAGCTTGGAAACGTTATTTTTTGGACTACAACTCCCAGAATCCCTCATGGCTACCTTTAATTCAATACATAAATACACATGACAGCTCTGAAAAGCCATCAGTAATGCAAGCAATGTTTTGGAGAGAAATCTGCTCAGCACCTATATCCTTCTGGGGTCTTGTTGCTTTGTTGGTGACTTCTTCAAGCAAATGTTCAATTCTGCATCATTTACCTTGCCTGCATTCAAAAAGAAGAAAACTTATTAGACTCTATTTGCAACCTTCTCTTAATATCAACTCATGCCTATTTTTAGCATTTGATTCTATTTTTGATTGTTTATTGTAGTTAAAAAAATTTTAGAACTCTGGGGGGGAAAAACTCTGTGGACACGCTACTTGAGAACTTCTGGGAATTGTAGTCTATAACAGTAACCTTTCTAGGCTTGGTTGATGTTGCTTATTTCTTGAAAAATGTCCCCTTACCCCTACCCCCTCCCACTGCTGTTTAACATTAGTAGAGTTTTAGGTTCCCAGACCTTGGGCTACCAATGACATCAAAGCAGTTTATGTTCAGATCAGAACAATGTCAGTCAGCTCTGACACTGAGAAGCTGGCATGCAGAAGGTCTCATGAACTCAAATCTTCCAAAGATCTATGCATCATAGGCTACTAACTCTTTTTATCTGCAGTTTAAATAGTAACTGTCTCCTGCAAATTTCAGAGAAGTTTGGTTTTGTTGGTGGTGTTTTACTGTTGATGTTGTTTCTGGATCATCGACACTCTGGAGTATCAACACTGATTCACTGCTAGCATTCTTAGAGGAAAGGAGGGCATGTCTATCCTTCTGCTTTTGCTACTAAGTGCTGAAAAGCTCCACTGAAGAATACAAATGATTGTAATCTGTTCTATTTTGTTTGCAACTTACACATAAGAAGATTTCACACTTGGTTTTAAACAATACTTGATGGGTCACCAAACTCAGAACTGGGCAGAAGACCAAAGATATGGACATGGTTCAAACCTGACATAACCGTGAAGATAGTGGATGGATTCGTTTTGGTGATTTACACTAGCATAAATTGGGATTGATGAGTGGTGTGCAAGTAGTCGCTTGCATAACGCTTCTTGCCAGGATGTGCAATGGCACCTGAATGGTGCTGAGGAGCAACTCCACATGCCGCAACCCACAACATTCACTAATTGCCCTGGGGAAACACCAAGACATGTCCCTTGTGCCATTGCTCAGCTGGCAACTATTGCTCTCCCAGACATCCAATACAAAAGCTTTACACTCCACAAACTTCAAATAAAACCTCTGGCAAACACTTCCTTATGTCTTGCTGTCACCTTTCAACCTAGTATGGTGCTCTCCTAGCAATAGCAATAGTGATGCATTACAGCAGCATCTCACTTAGAGAGATGTTCTTAATAGTTCCCTCGCAAATCTGGAAAGTCCATCTCCGGAAATTTGCCAATACTCAAATGTGAGCATTCTGAGGTCAAATTTTTCAACTGGCATTTGGTAATCTTGGCTAGTGCCAAGGGAGACTAGCACTTAATATTTATTTGCCACCTAATATTTCACATCTCTTAGCCAGAGCTGTACTGCTGTCAAGTTTATTCCCACTGATGGATCATGGATCCAGCTCCAATGGGACTAACTATAAAATAAACAGCAAGATCCCCACAGGTAAGGTGTACAGTGAATATAACAGAAGGACATAATGAACGTAGTAGGCAAGCAATGCTGTTTTCATAAAACAGTCATGATAACCAAACACAGGGGAGGAGAACATGATTGATCCTAGGGGCTGGATGACACACAGACACACACACACAGACACACACACAGATACAGACACACACACACACACACACCGGACCAGCCTGGAAAACCAAATAACACTAAAGTGGGATTTCATATTATCCAGTCCATTTTACCTTTCTCAGTACGAGACACTTGATTGCTCCTTGGAAGGAATGGCTTCTCCAGCCCTTGATCAAGTCATGCACTCACTTGTTGCACCATCTGTTGTCTAGCCAGGACAGTGAGTGACAGGCAAAGAAATTCTACTGCTCCTGGAGGAGCCATTCTCCTGGGACTGGCTGAATCCTGAACCAGATCACATGAGTGAAGCTGACTCAGAGGAGCTTGGGGAGCTTTCCTTGAGCCTGTAGCTGAATCTTGAGCCACCTTTGCTTCCCACTTCCTTTCACTAGTTGCAGATGGAGAGGGTAGATCGAAGTCAGCTCACTTGCTCTCCTGTCCCTTCGGAGTGGGTGGGTTTTTGACACAGGGAGGCTCACTTGGGGATTTGTGGTCTAGATGGGCAATGCTTGTGGCCAAAAGTTGTCTATCCCTGGCTAAGTGACATGGAGGAAGCAGGCATACTAGGAAATGTGAAGGTTAAAGTTGTTCATCTTAGCAAAATCCAAGATAAAACTGCCCAATGTCTTTGCCATTTTTAGGAGACCCCAGGCAAAGTCCTACTCACTCATCACTTGGGCTGCTCTTCCTGTGCTGGCCTTTTTCCTCTCGTCAGTGCTCTGCCACTGCCAATCTACCTTCCGTGTGCTACTGCCCTCTCTCTCTGCTCCCTGGTATTCCGATCACTCCAATCTCTTCCCCAAACCATCCTGACAGTGGTGGGAAGCAGTCCTTCTTCAATTAATTAATTAATTGATTGATTGATTGATTGATTTTAATAATATTTGGTCAAGTGAGCATGCTGTGCAGTGGAGTGCCTGCTGTCCCAAATCCAGCTGCATCCACCTCCTTCCTTTCTCCAGCTATGCCAACCCAGAGCTGCTCTGGGGAAAATGAAGATGGAGAGTTCAGCTGAAGCACCAGCAGCTAGGACTTCACTGCCTCACGTACCCAGCCTGGCTAAATGTTAAGAAGAAAAAGGTGTGTTACATGGTGACAAGCATTAGCTCTGATATTTGGTCACTCGTGTCTGTGCTGATGCTGCGTGGTTCCTGACCATCACTTACCCTCAATTGCTGCCAATATTTCTTTTAAGGCTTGTTTGAAGGGGGCAGGCTGCAGGGTCCCAGACTGGTGCTTCAAAGCCTAACCCAGATGGAGACATTGAGCCATAATAGGTAGCAAACAGACCACAAACCTTTCAGTTCCTTTCAAGTCAATTACACTAGTAGCTGCCCCTCTAAATTCAGCCTGTAAAGTCAAACCCTCATCCCACCTCATGCTCAGATGGTAGACAAAGTTAAGTTTCTCAGTCACTCCCTGATTTCTGGAATAGACTATAGAGCAGAGAGGGGCAAAGCACAGGCCACAGGCTGTGCCCAGGGCTGTTTTATGACAAAAATCCCCCCCCCCGAGTTCTCCAAGGGTCAAAAAATGTCCCAAAATGCCCCAAAATTACCTCTGGGGGGTGTAGAGGGCACCATATTTGGAAACCCCCTAGACACCCGAGGGGTGAAGGTACATTTTTGCAAAGTTTTTCAAAAAAATTATTTTGTCCCAAAATGCCCTCAAGGGGATGAGGGGGCTTTTCCACCACATTTCAGTGCCCCCTTGAGCCAATTTAAAGCAGGAAGTAACTACTAATAACATCCTCTTGTTTAAAAGGTCTCTCTTGAACCAAAAATGGCTCAGAAAAGCCCCTAAACATTGTGAAAATGTTCCCTTTGCACCCTAGAGGTTGTTGAGGGATTTGGGGGGCAAAAAGTGATTTTAGGGAGACAGGTGTGATGGGGAGTGCCGTCATCCAAGAGTTGGCCAGGGCTAATTGCTTCTTCCCACCTTCTGCAGTTGTCAAACCCCTTCTTCCATCTCCACAGAAGGCTTGAAAGCCATCCTTAGATAAAAACAAATGGTTGCTAACATTTGTTGAATTTGATTTCAAATGTATAGCTCCGCATGGGTAAAATCTCGAGCTTTGGAAATTTATAGCTGCCTTCCTGGAGGTTGTGGGATAAGGTCAGCTAAAACTCAAAAAATGTGAATAAGTGTTGAACAGGTACAGTTTAATCTAGAAATGAACCTCCACCTGGCTCTGCTTCAGTCTGAACTCCTTTTCCTTTGAATATTTCCTATGCCAAAGCAGAGAAGAAAGCCTAAGGAAAACAGCTTTCCTTTTCTGAGTCAAATTGCCTGCAGGCTGTGGATGTAAATTTGTTTTCCACCCAGAGCCATTCTTAACATTACTCTTAGCGTCCCAGATATGTACAGGAATAGCTTCACTCATAGTGAAAGTTAAGCAGTCTAGGCATTTGAGGTCCATCATTCTGCAATAAAGTTGCCCAGCAGGGATTGCAGGAGAAGAGTAAATTTCCTCCTCTCTGAAAACTGCAAGATGAAGTAGTTTAATATGGCTCACATTTGGGACCATAATTGCAACAAGTAACGGCATTTCAAGAGTACTGTAGAAGGCTTTGAGTGAACTGCAGCTCAGGGGCTCTATTGCCATCTCCTCAAATTCAACCCCAGTCCCACCCCACCCTCCAAAAAACAAACACTGCCTTGGCAGTCATGTCTGCTATACCTGGTAAGGTGGTGAAAAAAAAGTTAATTTTGGACTATTAAAGAACACTTTTATTGGTATAAATCAAACATTGTGTAATAAACTTTTACCTGTTTGAAAAGAATTCTTCATGCACTGCATGTATTACTTCAGAAGGCAATAAGCTATCAATTCAACAAAAATACTAGCAATTTTTTCTTTCTGCGATCTGGCAGACTTGTCAACACAGTTTCTCCACATACAAGCCAAAATGTATCTTATAAGGAAGATTATTCCCACCTGTGCATTATCTTAAATAAGCCTGTCAATCTGAACTGTTCAGTAAAGGACTTGCTGCTCACATGGGCCAACCTTGAGAAAGAGAAGTGTTGAGTCACAGATCTCTAGATCTGAAGTGCCTACTACAAGCACGCGGGCAAACGCACAGCGTATATCTTGAACTGAAGACCCAGGGCAGTCCAGAATTCACATTTTTTTGGGACACTGTTCCTGTTCATATCCCATGTCAAGGACATGTATGGAGTCACTGGGCAAATGATCTGACAGAGGCCGATGGGCAGAATTTTACCCAAGTCTTTTTAAATTATCTTTGCTCCTTCACCAACCAGATAGCAAAGCAGCAGTGCTGGTGTACAGAGAGTGTAACACAAACCCTGCTGACTTGCTGCTGCCAGCACAGAGGTTTCTTTCACACTACGTCATTATAACACTGTGGCTCCACTTTAACTTCTGTGATTCCATCCTATGGCATTCTGACCATTTAGAATTCTCACTCACAGAGCTTCTCTGGTGCCTTTGACCAAATTACAAACTCCAGGGTTCCACAGCATCCAACCATGATAGTAAAAATGTTTTATAGCATTATAGTAGTATTATAGTACTACTCTACTATACTATACTATACTACTATACTATAATACTATAAAGATAGTATTATAACTGCAAACTGTGAAAGAGATAGGGAGGCTAAGATTATTGCCTCATCACATTCTCTCTCGAACCTGACTGGATAGTTTGAGCTACCTTTACCCTGGACAAAAAATAACTTTGCCCTGGGAAAAAATGGATACAGTATAGAACTTATCCTACACAGCCTACTAACAGGTAGATTTAAGGTATTTGATTATCTCCCATCCATCATCTTCTCCCTGCACCCAGTTCAGCAGCAACTGGAAATCCTTTGACAGGTGCAGAAACATCCAAGTATGGGCTACAAACTGCAGGTGACAAACCAACATCTGAAGGAGATGGGGAGCAATGTGCACTAAGCCATTGGAAAGGAAAGAATGTTTTTTTCTGTGGTAGTGAGGCAAATACCAATAGTGAGGAGTCTTGCTCTGGAATGAGGAAAGCTGATACCTAGCAAAGGAGTAGAGGTGAGGCTCACAGTAGGGAAGTCCTGCTCCTTTAAGATAATACTGATAACGGTCTTCAGAATGTGGCTTTCCCCCTTCCTTTTCTGTGTCTTGCCAATGCAGTTTCTAAAAATCAAGAGTTTGTATTCAAGATCTCTTCTGCCTTAAAATTAGCTATGCTTGAGGAAGCAAAGCAGAAGATGTTGGCCTGTTTAGTCATTTTAAAGATCCATAATGCCATTTCCCACAGAAACCGTACTGAGATCCACCCACATAAAGTTGCAAGCAGAAAGGAAGATATCATTGCCTTGATCTATAGACTGCAGGATCCTTCTCAGAGAGTAAAAACATCCATTTTAATTGGATTTTTCATGGTATTGCTTTAGGGGCTGCAAAATGGTCTCTTTTCCAGATCTGGCCCATTTAAAAACATTTGTATTAGCTGGGCCCCGGGCATGCTAGGTTTCCATAAGGGCTCAGAGGAAAGCACAAAACACATTATTGGCTGCAAAACTGGGTTTCCTGAAATTCTAAGAGCTTGTTAATTTATTTCATCTCATTTCAAATATGGTCCAGCACTTATGGCTACAAAGTCTGCCTGGAAGTACATGGGCAATCATTATGCCAGCTTTCAAAGGGAACATGATATTCATATGGTAATGGGTGCAAAACCTGGCTCACTTTTTTAAACCTTTCTTTTCTCTCTTTCGTTCTTTTTAAAAGAAGTAATTCAGCTTTCATTACTATGAAGATGTGCCTCAAAGTGTGAAATGCCGGTTGCAATTTCGGAAGCCAACAGTGCAGGTAAATAAGGTTTCCGGTGACTAGAATTTGGATACAATCTCATAGCTAGCAAAAATTGAACATGAGAATTAGTAAACACTGCAAAGTAGATTGCACAAAAAGGAAGGAAATTCTGAAAAGGTGCATAATTTGAACAGTTCACACTTATTGCAGGATTTGGGTTGTCTAGTGAGCTGATTCACAAGACTGCTGGTTGTCCAGTTTCTGTGTCATCCACCAGTACCCCACACACAAGCCATTTCCGCACTAGACTGTTATAGTGCTATTATTCCACTTTCAACATCCTATGGAATCCTTGGGTTTGCAGTTTAGGGAGGGGGCCTCAAAGGGCCTTCCCTAAACTGCAAACCCCAGGATTCCATAGGATCTTGAAAGTGGAATAATAACACTATAACAGTCTAGTGTGGAAATGGCCACACTCTCAGATGGAAAGAAAGAGTATAGTACTGATAAATTATTACCACTTTTTCTCACCCAAATGTTAATTATTAAACTTTGTTCAGAACAAAAAGAAACTTTTTAGAACCTGCTAATTTCCAATCACAAAATTAGGGTCAAGTGAAAAAAACTTCTCATCCAAGCATGGTGATATTTTGTTTTACAGTACATCCAGATAAATGTGATTTTTTTAAAAAAAAGCATGTTTTTTTCAATATTTGGGTGAGCTATTAAATAAATGGATTGGGTGTTTGCTTGTTTGCTTGTCTGCATGCTCAACATTACCCTCTTCCCCACTAAGAAATTATTCACATATTCAAAAGAAGCAAAACTTCTTTCTTGTGAGAGTATAAATCCCTATGGGTTTAACTCAAGTGTTTTCTTAGCTTTCCATGATTTTACATATTGCAGCCATTTTGGTGTGCTAAAAAGATGAGAAAACACACAGAGGTGCACTTTAAACATTCACACAGACCAAGAAGAGAAAAACTACATCAATTACAAAATGAAGCTCTTGCTAAAGACTTACTGAAGTGTGCAGGACATGGCTGCTTTGACTTCCAGGCACCCATCCACTAATCCTACTCCACCCAGACTTATGTTGTTCCATAATATGAGACAAATTATTCATTTAATTTGGGTGGCCTGGGTCAAGCTGCCAGCCACATAATATCTTCCCCTCAGTGAATCCACCAGCCCTGTTTAACCAAACAGGAAAAATTTCACCTGCATTGACTTTGTTTCATTCCAAGGACAACCACAGCTTGCAATTATCTCCAGTTCCACTGCAAATTATAGCTGGTGCCTTTACATCATAGTCCTACTTAGTTCACTGGACTTTCAGGAAAGGCAGATTGTAGAGAAGACCTGTCAACCCATTTGGGCTGGGCACAACAATGCAAGTGGCTAAGGCCAGAAATCTCCTTCTAGCCCCACCATCACCATGGACAGCACTCGTCTGCACCTCCTCACTGGTCAAGAGCAAACATTATTTCAGGTTATTGTTAATAATCATGTTGTCATGTATATCACAATAGGTGGTCATTTTCTTCCTCTTCCCAAAAGTAGAGAAGCTATTCTTGGTCTCCTGTTCCTGGAAGAGGGAGCTATCCTTACTGACAGGCATGGTTGGGGTCCCTGGAATATACACATTGTGTTGGTAGTCCAGAGGTGAAACATGCTGAGAGTACATTGGGCCATACCGAGGGGTCCAGGCACTGTTGGGGGGCCCAGATGCCTTCTGAAGTTCTGTAAAAAGAAATAGAGCATCTAATGATTTAAAAAAAAAAGCTGAGATGAGAATGTAGTACATTTGTCATCATTCACTGTATTAGGTACACCTATCTAACAAAATTCCTTATCCTGTTCCCTACCGCAGTTTTCAACTTGGATATAACACATCTAAAATAAATCTTTAAAGGTTGGACATCTGGATATTATTCCTTTTATTACATTTATAACACACCTTTCCTTCAAGGAGCTCAGTGTGGCACATAGGTCCCCTTCTCCTTTCAGTGCTCACAACAACCCTGTAAGGTAGCTTAGGCTGGGTGACTAGCTCAAGGCCACCTAGGACATTGCATGGCTGGATGAGGATTTGAACCCAGGTGTCCTCACTCCTAACCCAGTTATCTAACCACTATGCCATGCATGGAATTATTTTTTAAAGGCAGTCCCTCTGTAGAGTCCTCCTTGCCACGGTGACCCCTGTGATCCCTGCACATGCGCCCACTGTTGTAAAGCCAGCACAGTGTTGTAAATATGGTAAGATTTATAAATATGGTAAGATTGAGGAACAGCACTTGGTGGAAGCTCGTCATTAACTCATAAGTCACAGGAGTTTTTGAAATCAATTCTTTGACTCCAAAGCCCAAACTTACCAGAAACTGGAGTAACCAAAGTGCGTAACCTGTCGTGGTCTTTCTGGACTCCTCTACGAACTCCTCCTACATCCTCTAGGCTCTGGGAACTATTCCAGGGGGAGGGAGGAGAGAAGCAATAAAACAGAGGAGTCTTAGGTTAGGGTACATTCTCCTAAAAAGTTCAGCTGCAACAGTTCTAAGATTAAATTACTCAAGATGGCCACCAATACCTCTTCAGTGTTGATTGCTTAGATGGCAACCAGTCCGTGTTGGGCTGTTTCACCTGCAAATTAGAGAAAAGAGAGCATTGAATGCAATATCCATCTTCATGACACTTGACTCTTAAAAGATTATTCAAAAAGCTTTGAGAGTTTTTCAATAGGCTTTTTCCAATTATAGAAAGAAGTTATCATGCTTTACATCAGAAGCATCAAAAATAAGATCCAATGGTCTTACTATTAGGATCTCACAATCTTCCATACAGTGCTCCCAGAAAACAGGTGAATTGGTTTCAGCACAAAGAAACCAGTGTCTTTCATAGGATAAATATTTTCCACTGGTCACAACTTACTCTTAGACTCACCATGCCCTTAAAATAACATTCCAGATGTCAAGGATGTGGAGTGGATTACAGTCCAGAAAGGAGCATAGATTGTGCTATGGGCCAACCACTGCAGGTTGTAGCACAGCATCAGCGCTGGTATGGTAATGGTAATAGAGACCTGGATGACCAGGATCTTTGGACTAGCAGAATTGGACTCACCTGTTTTGAGGATTTTAGTGGCATGTAGGAAAGAGAGCAGACTGAGAGGAAACTGAGAACTGGAGGAGCGTAGGTGGCAAAAAGGGAGCAGCTGTCAGGATGAGCAGGGGAGTCTATTAGGCAGTTTGGACTGGAAGAATATGAGATTGGGTAGGTAGAGTACTGTGACAGAAAAAGACTGAAAGCACAGGGGATGAATGAAAAGATTTGGGAATGGACAGCTAACAGTGGCATCGGAGACTTGGCCCAGAAAACTGTAAGCTGAGGAAGGTGTTTTGACAAGTGCATTGAGCGAGGCATGCTGCATGTGCATAGAGATTATATCTTTAACCCACCCTTCTTCCTGGGAGCTTTTGGGTCATCATAACCATGGTTAGGCCAAGAGATAGCAACTGGCCCAAGCTTAATGGCTGAGCAGATGTTGTCTCTCCAGTCTTAGTCTGACCCTTTAACCAGTGAACAATTCTGCCACATTTGCATATGGGGCAAAGGACTTGGTGATATGGGGTGCTCAAACTAATGAATGTCTTTGATGGAAAAGAAACCAGAGTCAAGAATAGCAATTAACTTCCAAAAAGTGGCAGAGCACAGGAGGAATTAACCCAATATTTCTTATATTAGCTCCTAGTAACATAAGTGCAGAGGTGAAAATAATCAAAAATATACTTTGTGCCTCGTCAAAGGGATACTTTCTTATCACCACATGACTTACTCTGAACTGACCTTAAGATGCATAGTAGCCTTCTGGTTTCACTCCATGCAGGAGGATCAGTCATTCTGCTATGGCATTATAACTCCACTTTGTGTCCACTGGCTTCTCTTGTCCCCAGTGCTTTTAACCACTGGGGGAAATTATCCAGACATTTGGACTGAAGTACTATCAACGTACAGATGGCACTGAGCTCAACTTTCATTTCCACCTTCCAGTCCTATGGAGGTTGTGGAACACTTGAGCCTATCTCTGGAGTTTTGAGCCAGATAAATGTGAGCAGGCTGAAGTTTAGTCTGCTTAAGGCCATTTCTGCACGGGGTGAGGGAATCGCCCCGTGCTGGTACTTACCAGACTTCTTGGCTCCACGCTTGGGTCCAGGCTGGTCCGGAGCAGTGCATGGCCACCGCTCCACACTGCTCCGGGGATGAAAATGGTGGCTTCCGGTTGGTCAAGGCTCTCCACCAACCGCTGAAGCTCGCCAGCCTAAAGCCCGCCCCTGGCAGATCGCAGGCTCATACTGGTGCGAGCCTGCAAATCTGCACCAGAGCACGGGCACGGAGTGGTGCACTCTGTGCTTTTGAAAGACCTGTTTCAAGTGGTCTTTCAAAAGCACGCTGGACAACCACTTCGGGTCGTTCTGGAGCAGGCTGAGGTGCGGAACTAGACTAAGTAGGTCCAACCCAGTCCGCTCCCAGGTGCAGACGTCCTCCCTGGAGGATGCTCTCCACCATTTCTTTAAGCCCTTGCGGAAATGGCCTATGTTGGAGATATTGTGGACGAGGAACCCATGCACTCTGGATGGAGACTTGTAATTGGTCCTAGATGGGGTTTCACTCTTCCTGAAGGACCAAACACATAGATTTAGGGATTGTCCTGGACTCTGCACTAACCAAGGAAACTCAAATAATGAGATTTGGCTGCTAGCATTCTTTTCTTTGGTATAATAAAATTAAGGCAAATGTAGACTTTAGTAATCATTATGTGAGAAGATCTATACTCGGAGTTTGGAATAAATGTAAAATAAAGTTGTGTCCAAAAATGCCTTTTTGGATTTCTCTGCATAAAGCCCTTTTTGCTAGAGAAATTGTGTGTAAAGATAAATGGATTACATATAAAGACTTGTTGCTTTTTCATGATAAACAGTAGTTTATAAAGACTAGAGATACTTTACTACAAGAAGGGCGGAACATGGATAATTTTGCACATGGGCAATTAAATTAAATGAACATTTTAAGATGGATAAAAATTTGTTTGGTTTTGAACTTACTAGATCAGAATTTGAAGAACAGTTATGTTCAGATGGTGATCACTTGATAGTTCAAATGTATAAATAAACTGTTGTTAAAAATGGAAACAGAAGATGAATAAGTTAAAGACTATATAATTAAATGTGCTCAGAATCTGGGCCATAACATTCAGTTACAACAGTGGGAGAATATGTGGACAAAAAGTTTAAAATGTACATTGTGTTGTGACTTAAAAGAGAATTTTTATAAAATGGTGTACAGATGATATTTACCTGAAAGGTTTTCAAAGATGTATAAGGGTTCTTCTAATGTGTGTTGGAAGTGTGGTAAACAAAGAAGGGTTTTTTTCACATTTGGTGGAGTTGTGAAAAATTAAGACATTTTGGTCTATAATACATCTTTTGATGGAAAAAAATTAAAGTTTTAGATTAAATTAATGCCAGAGATGTGTTTATTGGAAATGATAGAAAAAAGATTTTAAAAGGAAGATATGAAAATCTTACAATACATTACCACTGCAGCCAGATCACTTATTGCAAAGAAGTGGAAGGAGCCAGAGACTCCAAGACAAGAAGAGTGGATTCTGAAACTTCTGCATTTAGCAGAACTTAATAAATAAATTTGCTAAAAGCATGTTAAGAAATTTGAGAAATGATGGAGATAAGTTTTTAGTTTCTTTCAATGACTATTTAAAACTTGAGTTATAAGTAGAAATAGAGACTCCATTACCAGAAATATATAACAGTATAAGAATTAGAATTTCATCATGAATTTATATTTTTATAGAGGTTGTTTTTAAATTAGAGGAAGTAAATAAAGTAAGTTTTTCTTGATAACCATTGACTGAGGGGTTGGAAGTCAAATAAAGACCTTTGTTAGTTGTTAGTTTACATTTAGTTTGATTTGGTGTTTATGTGTCTATGTATTGTGTTTTTTGTGTATGGTGTATGTTGTAATTATGTGCTGATTTATGTGTGTTTTATATATATAAAATCTTTGTGTTTTAATAAAAAATATTTTACAGAAAAAAAATATCTGCAATGGGCAGAAGTATTTTTACAGTCTTAGGTGTGACCCTGCCTAAAGTGGAAGGAGCTCGCTTTAGGTAATCCTGCTCTTCAGACAACAAGACTGAATTACTATAATACTGTATGTTCTACCTTGAAAGCAAGAGAGGCAATAATGTGCCCTCCAGATGTTTGTAGCCTAATATCTGGGGGATCACACAGTTCTCACCCCTGCTTTAAAGGCAGTTCAGAAACAAAATGCAGCTCTTCAGTACTAGTAGATGTTAGCCACTCAGATCAGGTGACACTTATATTGTACCAATTGCACTCTCTGCCTCAGTTTTTCCATTTTTATGGACTTTGCCAGTTTTACTATTACCAAATTTGCACTGCACTGTCATATTTCAGCAATACAAGTAGCAGCCAAAAGAAAAGCCACTATTCATTTTTAAATGAGGTGTGTAGGACTTGGTTAAAGTGAAATGCTTCTTTGTCACCCTGCTATGGTGTGGAAGGGCAAAAGGGTGTGGCCCTGGACAATTGTCCACACCTGACCTATACTAACCTGCCTGCACAGTGAAGTCAGCATCAGAGACTTTAATTACACACCCACAGTTGGGCTTGCATCCAAAGGACCCACTTGACAACTGTCCCCATGGGGAATTCTGTTCCAGTTAACACCCACTAGGATGTTACAGGTCTTCAGATCATTCTGTGGACTGACCTGTGCTGCACTGGGAGGTTTTGTCCTGAAAGGTGGTTCATCAGTCTTTTAATAAAAGAAAGAAAGAACTGACAATTGACCAGAACTTTAAAAACTGGTTGCAATGATTCAAGCATTTGTTCTGATTCAGATTGGATTAGCAATTTAATGCCCAGGTGGAACTGACCTTTCTGTTTAAAATAATATGTGTGTGTTATTCCCTAATACCTAGATAAGGAGTTCGGCTCTCCAACCTTTTGAGTCTGATGAACCTGCTTTGGAAGAAATCCAGTCCGTTTTTAGACAGACTGTGATGAGAAAATGCTCCATTGGCAAGGCTACAGGGCCCAAAACCTAAAAAGTGGATCCAACATAGGTCTGCATCACTTCAGCTCTCATCTCTTCATGACCCAGTTTCCTGCCTGAATGTATTAACTGTATGAATGTATAAAGTGAAGAGTCCTATGTCTGAACTGATGTCCAGACATTTAAAATTCTACTTCTGGCGATTCACCAGTTATGATCCATTCACACATGCAAGTCACCACAACCAGTGATTGAACACATGCGTGCGTGTGTGTGGCCCAGAGGAGGGCCAGAAGCTCAAAATTTATGAAAGAGATACATTTGTAAGTCTGCTTTCGAAAACAGGTAGGAGATCAGAAACTTGCACCCACTGATCTAGTTCACACACACACACCTGATACTAAATTCATACTTGGCTCCTGTGCACTTGATGACTACTGCTGATGAATATACTGGAATGACTCCATTATCAATGGATGCTGCTGCCATCAGTACACTCGTGTGTATCAGCCCATGTCCAAGCACAATTATGTGGAAATCCCTAAGAGGGACTCATAAATCTCAGGGTTGCACATCCTCCCTAAATGGAATGCTGTTGCCTGGTTAATGAGCCTTGGCAATGACAACGACCTTTGTGGGAGTTCAGGACAGGCTACCTTGATTCCTACCTTGACCTCTTCTTTCTGGGGCAAGATTATGAACAGGAAACAGCGCCCAGTGGTCCAGCCCAAGCTTTGCAGGGAAAGGTTCTGGCACTCAGGCCGTTTCCACACTAGACTGTTATAGCGCTATTATTCCACTTTCATCATCAAAGGGAATCCTGGGGTTTGCAGTTTAGGGAGTGGCCTCAAAGGCCCGGGGATTCCATAAGATGTTGAAAGTGGAATAACACCGCTATAACAGTCTAGTGCAGACATGCTCAGTCCCTGACCCAAACGTCTTCACTTAAGCTATCCTCTTTGAAGGGCTCTCTTTCCTTAGAAAGCTCAGGGCCTGCAAAGCATCCTTGCTTGTGGCTTTTCTGGCCTGGAGGGAAAGCCCTCTGGCTGGCCCACCCTCCTCCATCTTCTACAGCGTTTCTGGGTCTGGGGCTTGAAGCCCACTTAGGGGGGGAGAGCTCCTGTGGCCTGACTTGAATGTTGCTCGCTTCGGGTGCTGGAGGCAGGCTGCGGCCGCACAGCGTGGCCTCGGGCTGCTCCTTCTCCCTTCCCCTCCCGCGGGCCCTGGCCGGCTGGGGGCGGAAGGCATCCCGGAGGGCGCGGCGCGGCGCGGCGCTCTTTTCAAAGAGCCCTCATTGCTATTCCGCTTTCTCGGGCGCGCGCCGACTGGGCTTTTGCCGAAGTGATTTTTTTTAATCTCGGTGTCAGACTCACTGGATTGTGAAATGGAAGCGCCGTTCGCTTCGGCTTACTTTGAAAATCCCCAATTATTGTTCTATTGTTATGCGCTTTGACTTAATATGCCCGCCTCGTTAGCATGAGAGTCACGTACTGAGGGGGGGGGGGGGAGAAAAAACGCGTTTCTTTCCCTCGCTCTCGCTCTCCCTCGTTCGCTCCCGGCCTGTCAACGGGCCGCCCCGGGTGGGTGGAGAAGCCTCTACCAAGCGGGCCGAAAGCCCGTCCGCAGCTGTGGGGGAGATGGAGGGGGGAGCTGCCCCGCTCGGCAAAAGCCCGAGAGGGGATGGAGGGTGCGAAGAGGGGTGGCTTTTGTCGCCCAGTCTCTGAAGCGGAGGAGGCTGAAGCTGATTTTTAGGGGGGAAAGGGCCAAAAGAATTCGAGGGGGTCCGCTAGGCCTCAGCCTGTCCTCGCCTCTTTTTGGCGCGAAGAGGCGGAGGCGAGGAGGTCCGACGGCGCCCATTATTGTTGCTGCTGCTGCTGCTATTGCTTCCGAAGCCCTGATGGGAATTCGCGAGGCGGGAAAAGGAGAGCGGGCGGACTACAGAAGGCATTGGCCTGGCCTCTGCCGGCGAAGGGCCGCGGGCCCCCTCCGCAACCCAAAGCCCCTTTTGGGTGAGGGCCTTCCTGGATCTCAGAGCCTAGAAAGAGGTCCGGCCTTTCGTCAGAAGGAAAAATTGGAGGCGAAACTCAGGAGAGACTCGAATCCTCTTTCTGGGAGTTGCAGCAAGCGAGGATTCCTCTGCTCCCGCCAATTCTGCGCCCTCCCTCCCCCCTCCCCGTGAGAGCCTATGGCCATTTCCGCACTAGACTGTTATAGCGCTATTATTCCACTTTCAACATCCTATGGAATCCTGAGGTTTGTAGTTTAGGGAGGGGCTTCAAAGGCCCCAGAATTCCATGGGATGTTGCAAGTGGAATAATAGCGCTATAACAGTGTAGGGCCGAAGTGGCCTATCTTTAAGCCGAGAGGAATGAATGAACCCAACGCTTCTCGCCCTGGCAGCCCAGAGAGGAAGCCCGATGTCGTGTTCTTTCAGTCGTCTCCAGGAATGATCAGAGCTGGTCTTCCTCTCCGAAGTGCTTTGGGTGGCCCCGACGTAGGGGTCGTATGACTGCCCCTTTCCTTCGCCCCTTCCCCGCGCCTTTGTGGCAGTTTTGGCGGCCTTACTGCTCTCTCCCTGGTCTGCCCGGCAGAGAGCTGTGGAAACCAGCTCCCCACTTCAGGTCATTGGGGGAGTTCATAACTGACGAGGGGGAAGTCGAATTAACATGTTAGACAACTGTGTCCAACGATCCAGAGGAAAATGTAGGAGAAGACCTGTCTACAGAATGTCTTGTGCTCCTTTTCAAAAAAGGCTGTGCGGTTAAAAGTGGCTTTTCAAAATGTTTGTAAGTGGATTATACTTTTCATCCTTATCCATCCCGGGTAATCGCGTTATTGAAAGAGAATTTCATCGGGGGGAAATTAGACGTTATTCATTTATGTGTTTAAGCAATGTTGACATTTAAAAATCTCTTTCGCTCTGTCATATTTTGAATCCCCCCCCCGCGAGCGGCCAATCTATTCTATCCTTTTTACCCCCTTCCAGTGATCAGCGCTTCGAAATGGCAACGCGTTTGCCTCCCCCACAAAGCGTCGCCCCCTCCCCTTTCTTCCTCTTCTTCTTCTTCTTCGCTGACAGGAGTTCAGCACTAATTTCAAGCGGTGCCAGAAGGGCGCTCGCGGGGGAGGGAGGGGAAGGAGGGCGAAGGCCGGCAAAGAGACGCCTCCCGAGAAGCCCAGCAAGGCGCCCGCCAGAGCCGGGCCTCCCTCCCCCTCTTCTTCTTCTTCTGAGGGGAAAGACGCTATCCGGGCAGGTCGAGGCTGCCGCGGGACCAGCGGCAGCACCGCCCCACTTTCCACCACCTGCCCTTCCTTACACGAGATGGGAACCAGCGGCTGGAGTAGCCCTAAGCCATAAGAAGCCGAGAAACTGGGCCATGCAAGCCCGTTAAAGTGAACGGAGCCTGCCCAGGCAGCTCCTCCGGGGGACTTTCCCCTGGCAGGAATGACCGACAGAGAGCTGCGGACACAAGCGGGCTTGGCGCAAGGCCGGCCCCTAAACCACTGCGAGGGCCCTTCGGGTCTCCCTCCGCGGGCCTGGGCTCAACCCGGCCTCTGGAATCACAGGGCCACCTGTGCCTGTGGGTCCGAGAAAGCAATGCTCCTCGTCACTGCTTTCAGCGCGCTTCCCACGGGCTTCAGCGGGACTTCACGCCCAAGCGAGGGCGCTTGCCCTTCCGGGCGGCTTGCTTCTGCCCGGCTGCTCCTTCCTCTCGGGCCGTGGACCTCCGCTGCCCGGGCGCTGGGGGGAACGCCACGAGGCGACCCCGGGCGCTTGCCGCGGCTGGCAGGCGGCAGACCCCGCGAGGGAGGGGCCCGGGCAGAGGCAGGGGCGGGCGGCGGGAGAGGCGAGGCGAGGCGAGCGGCGTCAGGCGAGGCGAGCTGTCATCTCTTTCGACAGAGCCTGTCCCGGATTCCGCGCGCGCTTCCCGCGCCAGCCTTAATGGGCGCCCGAGCCTCACTTCTGAGCGCTTTCCGCTCGTCCCACTAATTTAAAACGAGCCTGACGTTTTCAAAATAATTAACTAAAACGCCAAGAAGCCCGGTGGAGAATTTTTTTCCTGCCTGATGGTTACTCGTGTCGACGCTGCCACTTGATCAAAGGGCCGGGTAATTATCTTTAAAAAGTTGTTCGAGAATGGAAGGATTTCGCCTTGCTCGGATTTAATTTATTTTATTTATCTTGTTAGAGGAGGCAGGCGAGGGCGGAAGACTTGTCTCCTCATTTTTCACGACTTTCCCGGCGCTTTTCCACTCCGACTCTCCCCCTTTCCTCCCTCGGAGCCCCCGGCCATTTCCGCGCTAGACTGTTATGGTGCTATTATTCCACTTTCAGCATCTTGTGGAATCCTGGGGTTGACAGCCTCAAGGCCCCTCCCTAAACTGCAAAGCCCAGGATTCCATAGGATGTTGAAAGTGGAATAATGGCACTGCAACATCTAGCGCGGAAATGGCCTCCCTCTTCCTCCCTCCCGCCCTCGCCCCCCTCCCGAGACGTTACCTGGCTGGCGGGCTGCAGGGAGTTGTTGGCCACTCGGGGCGCCTTCCCGGGAGGCGCGGGGGGCAGATTCTCGGGCCCCTTCTCGTTGTTGTTCCGCGGGGGGCTTGGGCTGTAGGGCTTCAGGAACATGAAGTCGCTCTTGGCCGACTCCGGGGTGAGGCAGACTTTGTAGCAGTAGCCCGGCGGGCCACCCAGCGCCCCGCCCTCCCCGCAGTTGGTGGCCACTTTGTTGCCGGAGGAGATCTGGGGGTTGACGTTGTTGGAGTTCTTGAAGAGGTCCGACGGGGGTCCCGAGGGGTCGCAGGAGCAGCAGCTGCCCCGGGCCCCACCCTCGCCGCCGCCGCCGCACGGGGGGAGGGCGCAGCCGTAGTCCTGCAGGGTGAGCCGGTCCTTGTGGCACTTGATGGCCGTGAGGATGACGATGGCCACCAGGAAGGTGAAGGAGACGGAGCCCAGCGAGACGATCAGGTAGAGGGTGAGCGTGGACGAGGCGGCCTCGGTCCCCAGCGGGAACTCGCTGAAGTCCGAGAGCACCTCGGGGACGCTGTCCACCACCGAGAGCAGGAGCGCCACCGAGGCGGAGAGCGGCGGCTGCCCGTTGTCGCGCACCTGGATGAGGAGCCGGTGCCGGGGGGCGTCTTTCTCCAGAAAGGCGCGGATGGTGCGGATCTCGCCCGTGTAGAGGGCCACGCTGAAGAGGCTGGCGTCGGTGGCCTGGACGATCTGGTAGGAGAGGCGGGAGTTCTGCCCGGCGTCCGCGTCCACGGCGGAGACTTTGCCCACCAGGTAGCCCGGGTCGGCCGAGCGGGGTACCACTTCCACGGCCATGGAGCCGTTGCGGGGCACTGGCGCCACGATGAGCGGTGCGTTGTCGTTCTGGTCCAGCACGAAGATGTGGACGGTGACGTTGCTGCTGAGCGGCGGGAAGCCGGCGTCCTGGGCCACCACCTGCACCTGGAAGTTGCGGATCTGCTCGTAGTCCAGCGAGCGCAGGGCGTACATGTGCCCGCTGTCCGAGTTGATGGAGACGTAGGTGGCCACGGGCATGCCCTGGATCTGGCCCTCCGCGATGGAGTAGGACAGGTAGGCGTTCTGCTTGCAGTCCGGGTCGAGGGCGCTAACCGAGCAGATGGAAGCCCCCGGCGCGTTGTTCTCCAGCACGTAGACGCTGTAGGAGGGCTGCAGGAACCGCGGCGCGTTGTCGTTGATGTCCGAGACCGTGACTGTCAGCGTCTTCCGGGTGGCCAGCGCCGGGGAGCCGAGATCTCGGGCCGTGAGGCTGATGTTGTACTCGGGCACCGCCTCCCGGTCCAGCGGCTCGGTGGTCAGCAGCGTGTAGTAGTTGTGGAAGGACGACTGGAGCTGGAAGGGCACGTCGGCGGGAATCTCGCAGCTCACCTTGCCGTTGTCGCCCGAGTCCCGGTCCAGCACGCTGATCACGGCGATGACGGTACCCGGGGGCGCATCCTCCAGCACCGGCGTGGAGACCGAGGTGAGGGTCACCTCCGGCGCGTTGTCGTTGACGTCCAAGAGGTGGACCAGCACCCGGCAGTGGACGGCCACGGCGGAGGGGCCCCGGTCCTTGGCCTGCACGTAGAGCTCGTGGAGGCTGGCGCGCTCGTAGTCCAGCTGGCCCTTCAGGCGCACCTGCCCGCCCCGGGGCTCCACGCTGAACAGCTCCCGCACCCGCGGCGGGGCGTGCCCGCTGAAGGAGTACTCGATCTCCCCGTTGGTGCCCTCGTCCAAGTCGGTGGCGTTGAGGCGGATGACCAGGGTCCCCTTGGGCGCGTCCTCCGGCAGGCTGACGCTGTAGGAGGACTGGTCGAAGATGGGCACGTTGTCGTTGGCGTCGAGCACCGCGATCACCACCCTGGCCGTGCCGGACCGCTCGGGGACGCCGCCGTCCAGGGCCGTCAGCAGCACCCGGTGGCTGCGCTGCTGCTCCCGGTCTAGGCTCCGTTCCAGCACCAGCTCCGCGAACTTGCTGCCATCGCTGCGGGTCTGCACCTCCAGCGAGAAGAAGCCGTTAGGGCTGAGGCGGTAGGAGCGGAGGGAGTTGGCGCCCACGTCGGGGTCCTGGGCGCTCTCCAGGGGAAAGCGGGCGCCGGGCAGGGCCGACTCGCTCACCTCCAGCACGTACTCCTGCCAAGGGAAGCTGGGCGCGTTGTCGTTGATGTCCAGCACCTCCACCTCCACGCGGTACAGCTCCAGGGGGTTCTCGACGACCAGCTGCAGGTGGAGGAGGCAGGCCCCGCTGGCCTCACACACCTCCTCGCGGTCGATCTTCTCGTTGACGAAGAGGATCCCGTTCTCCAGGTTGACCTCCAGGTGCTGCTTGCCGCCCGCCCGGGACACGATGCGGAACCGCCGCGCAGACAGCTCGGCCACCTCCAGCCCCAGGTCCTCCGCGATGTTCGCCACGAAGGCTCCGTGCTCCAGTTCCTCGGGCACCGAGTACCGGAGCTGGCCGGCCGCGGGGGCTGGAGCCAGAGCCAAGCAAGAAGTTAGCAGGAGCAACAGCTCGAGCCGCGGCCGCCGCGGCCGCCGCCACCAACTCCGAACGCAGCCCGGCCAGAGGCTTCGGCGGAGCCCCAGCTCCCAGCGGGGAGTCCCGCCGTCTCCATCGGGGGAAGGCATCGGCGGCTGCGGCGGACTCAGCGGGGACGCGGCGGCGGCGGAGGCGGGAGGGCAGCGCCGCAGCTGCAGCCTCGGCTCCCGCCCTCGCCCGTCTTCATCGTCAATGGACTTGGACTTCCAACTACTTTCGGCTGGTAGGGGGAGACGGCAAGGGAGGACCCGCCGCTGCCATTTCAGCACCGCATTGGTGGACAGCGCCGTCGAGCCCGAGCGGTTGCGACGAGGACTGGCGGAAAGGTTAACCCCTTGGTGACCGGAGGAGGCAGCGGCGGAGGAAAGGTGGGGAGACCGTGGTCCGGGGCGGGGAGGGAGAGAGAGAGGCGCTTTTTAATTCTCATGCCCGAGGGACTGAAATCATTTCCATGCAAGAAAAGGTCAGCTACCTTCCTAGCACGGCGCGGGGTATCTTTTCAGCAAAGGCAAGCGTGGTTTAGAACGGCTTAATAATGGAACCAACGGACTGTGCCGGAGAATTTGTGGCTACCGACGGGCAGCAAACCTTCCTTTGGGCTAACGGCAAAGCTGGGTCGTCTCATTCTTGTCCCGTCGGTCGAGGGGAGGACTCTCCCCTCCCGGGGCTTCCTTCGCAGCCGCCGCCGGGGTCTCTGCCCCGAGAAGCAAAGTTCATTTCACTCGGGGATGGCGGGAAGCCCCCACTCCCCAGATGGCTTCCGCCCCACCACAGGGGCAGATTAACGAGCCCCCCGAACACATCGGAAGCCAAATCCTCCGAATCCTGACATCAGACTCCACGCATGGATTTAACCTTTAACAGATGGTTAAGCTCCTACAGAATTGATTACATTTTCCTGCACACCGTTTTCCTTGTAATGCTGATATTTTTTTAATTACCGGAGAAGGGGATTACATCCCAGACAGCCGGATCAAGGCTGATTCCATCGTCGCAGAGAGTCATAGAGAAAGCGCTCCCCAACAATCCCCCCCCGCGCCGCCGCAACACACGCACGCACGCACGCACGCATACACACCCCTCCCGCGGCTTCCTCGGCACTCCCCGTGGCTCTGGGGCCGCCGGAGTCCCCAGTGTCTCCCGACAGCGAGAGCGGAAAGAGCTAGAAGCGCCCGAAGGGAGCGGCGCCGGCTTCCTCCCCTTTGATCCCACCCCCGCTGCACTACAGGTTTCCCAATCCCCTTCCCACACTACGCTCTTATAGTGCTATTATTCCACTTTCAACCTCCTATGAAATCCTTTGAGGCCCCTCGCTAAACTGCAAACCCCAGGATTCCATAGGATGTTGAAAGTGGAATAATAGCACTGTGAGAGCGTAGTGCGGAAGTAGCCCCAATCCCCTTCCCGCAGCGCGGAGCGAGGCTGGAGCGGGGCGGCCCTGGAGTTTGCCCTGTGCGGCTCCGGGGCGGAGCGGGCGAGGGGGAAGGTCCCTGGGAATGTGGCCCAAGGAGGGCGGGGGGCGGCCGGAAGAAGTACAGGGCGCGCAGAGCGGGGAGGGGGCGGCTTTCTCTCCCCCACCCCTCCTCACCTTATTAGCTCTCCGGTTCACAAGGCGCCGCTGAAGCGGAGCACTGCCCTCCGGAGATCGGCGGCATTCCTCTGCTCCGCCGAGCTCCGGAGAAGTTCACTTGTGAACCGGGGCGGGGGAGGGAGGGGGGGTCTCCTTGTGACAGCAAGGTCACCCACCAGGCGATGCTGGTTCTGCCGCTCCTCCTCCATCTTCCTCGCCTTCCCGCTCCAGAAAGGAACGATCTCTCAAGCCGGCTCACCCTCGGCCCGCTGGAGCGGCGCAGCTTCACGGGGGCTCGGCTTGGAAGCGATGGAGGGGGCGCCGCGCCAAAGGGGCTGCCCGTCCAGGGGCTCCTGGTCCCGTCCCCTCCCGCCGCCTCTTCGCTTCAAGGGGTCTTTGGGAGCCCAGATCCTCCCAGGGGCACCCCCCGCTCCATCACCCCCCCACACAGAGACACACACACACCGACCGAGCACGATTTTGGCCCCGTCTCCTGCCGACCCGCTGGGAGGAGGCGACTCCCCCTTCTCCCCCTAGTCCTCGTTTAGGCGGATGAAAACGGCCCCGAGGGGCTTCTCCCGGCGCTAATTAGGGGCGAGTGTGGCAACCAGCAGAGCTCTCCCGGCAAAACCTTCCCGAGCCGGAGTTGATTAAAGGGAGAGGGTAATCCGTTAACAATCTACTTATGGGATTTCCAAGAGGCGCAGATTCCAGAGGAGATTGAGCTGTGCACTGATACTGTGCCGAACACAAATCGAGCGAGGGATAAACGGGAGAGGCTCCCCTTCCCTGGCCGCCACACGCACACGCACCGCCCTCGTTGGACCATCGGACTCGAGAGAGAGCCGTCCCAAGACTCTGGCTGCCCGAGGCAAGGCAACCAAGGCCTCTCCCTCCGCCGCCACACTCGCACCTACGTTCTTAATCACGTTATTTGAGCACCTGAAGCCGCTTCTTCTCCCAGCAGTAAAAATACTCTTGATCTGTGCCTTCAAGTCGCTTCTGATTTATGGCGACCTTAAAGCGAACCTATTAGCGGGTTTTCTGTGGCTGAGAGTGTGTGACGCGCCCGAGGTCATCCAGTGGGTTTCCATGGCCAAAGGGAGAATCGATCTCTGGTCTCCAAGGTCGTAGTTCAAACCATTATGCCATGCTGGCTTCTCTGGTATAGGAACAAACTCTTGGCTGCCCTTCCATGATCCCCTGGTCCCAAACTCCAGCCCCTGTTCCCCCCTGATGTAGAGTGTGAGCTCTTTCTTCCTCCACCCAAGTAGAAAATCCCTTGGGGTAAAGATTGTTGAACAGAGAAGAGAAGACAAGGCAGAGACGGGGTCTTTCCAGAGGAGAGGGTCTACTTTCCCACCGACTTGCCTGGTCACCCCAAAAGGGAAGGGGAGGAGGTGCCTAGATGATGGGGGGCCCCAGGGGTGAGTTTCCTTTGTATTGGATGGGAGCGAGGAGGAAGACAGGGGAAGGCAATTAATACAAGGGGAATAGTTCGCTCTCTCAACAGCAGGACCTTAACACAGTATTAACATCCTGAGCCATCACTGAGTGGTGGAAGAGACAAATCTGCCTCCCCTTACCCTCCCTGCCATCCAAGGCCAGAGACAGAGGCCATTTCCACACTAGCCTGTTATAGTGCTATTATTCCACTTTCAACATCCTATGGAATCCTGGGGTTGGTAGTTTAGGGAGAGGCCTCAAAGGCCTCTCTTTCAACATCCTCAAAGGCCCCTCCCTAAACTGCAAACCCCAGCACTCCCTAGGATGTTGAAAGTGGAATGATAGCCCTATAACAGTGTAGGGCGGAAATGGCCAGAGCATGGTGTTTCCTCAACAAAATCTGAGTAGGTGCATACAGACGCCTACTTAACAAACATGCTACAGGCTGCTCCCAGCAGCAAATTTTGCTTCTTTCTCTCTTTGAGATAACACAATAGAAACAGAAATCAAAATAAAAATTTATTTCCAGGAAACATTTGAATGGCAATTAACGGTCCCCAAGCAGTAAATCTTGCCAGAATAAATACCGGCCTACTCTAACTGCATACCAGGGGGAGTCATCAAGGGAAAAAAATGGTTCCCAAGGATGGCATTTGCCTTTGTTTGATCAGAATAGTAATTTATTCTAAGTCTCATATTCTAAGAGGAATGGAGTCTGAGCTTACCTGTAATTCTAGTTTCCCCCCATTTGAGGGAGAAATTAAAATGTTCTCAAAGCCCTGCAGTGAAATAACCCTGCTAAGCGTGCAGTTTCAAATTTCCTCCTCTCTCTTTCTTTCTCGCCATTTCTGCACTAGACAGTTATAGTGCCATTATTCCACTTGCAACATCCTATGGAATCCTGGACTTTGCAGTTTAGGAGAGGCCAGCCAGAGCCAGCCAGCCCCTCCCTAAACTGCAAACCCCAGGATTCTATAGGACATTGCAACTGGAATAATGGTGCTATAACTGTCTGGTGCAGAAATAGCCTCTCTCTCACACACACTCACACACACACACACACACACACACACTCTCTCTCTCTCTCTCACACAACACACACACCAACCTCCATTCTAAATATGAGAGAAAGAGGATCTAGCAGCACCTTTGTATTTAAGTGATTTATTTCATCACAAATTTTTGTGGAGTCCAGGCCACTTGTTTGGATGAATGGGGACACTTCCACGCATTCAGAAATTCCAGGCATCTGAAAAAAGGTGACTTGAGTTCAAGAAAGGTTATGCTGCCATGTAGGGTCTACCTTGTGTCTCCATGATCTGAAAAACTGCATCTCCTAATATAAGGCTGCCCAAGTTTTAAGGTCCTTGGGCAGAACTTTGTCTCAGGGTCATCATCATCACAGCCAACACTCTGGAACCCAGAATGTACTTCCAGTCACACTGGAGTGCTGGAGGAGGCCACAGCAAAAACTTAGTGCTTCTCTTGGTAGCAGGGATTTCCGCCAGTCTCTTGTGAACACGGGAGTGAGGCTAAGAATATTTGGCAGGAGGATCTGCTGTGGACACTGTGGAATCCCGAGAACAGAAGAAAGCCACAGAGAAGTGTGAGACAGGGTCCTTGGAGCAAATGGAGTACTGGTCCGGCAACTTCTACACACACACCCCGCCTGCCTTCTTACCATTTGTTCAGAGGTGGCACTGGCCATGAGACTCCTATTTAATCAGTTGCAGGGCCCTATCACACTATACTGTTATAGCACTATTATTCCACTATAACTGTCACAGCAACATCATATGGAATCCTGGGATTTGCAGCTTGGGGGAGGGCAACTAGAATTCTCAACCAGTAAACTCTTGAGCTTCACCAAACTACAAATCCCAGAGTCCCACAGAATGTTGTCATGGCAGTTAAAGTGGAATAATAGCACTATAACCGTGCAGTGTGATAGGGCCATCAGTCTTGTTCCTCTGAAACCCAGCAGGCAATAGACTAATAGATGTTGCTCTGAAAAAACTCAGCTCTGTTGATTTCTTTATAAGAAGGGACTTCATGGGCCTAGTAGACCGTCTCTATCCTTAAAGAAGCAATGGAAAGGAAATTAAAGCTTAACAGGCCTAGTCAATAGATTCTGATGTGGGTGGCAGCAGCCTTCGCTCTGGCCAAAGAGTTAGTATGTGGGTGCCTGAGCAGAATGATAGGCATGGTTTAGCTCAGGCTAGCTGTTGGAGCAGCAGCGACTGCACTGCTTCTATTTCTCGCAGAAAGAACATCCTTCATTCTGCTGCAGCTACAATCTCAAGTAACAAAGGGTTAATGTTATGTGGGGGGGTTTCCTGCACCCTCTGCTCACAGGGAAAGAGACTTCAGGAATAATTCTTCCCTTAAAGGTAGGTGGGGGTTAACACTTGAGAGATAAGCCTTTTCTGTGTGACAGCAGTGGCACAGTGGTAAATCTTGAAGTTTGTGCCCTCACCAAGAAAGTTTCTGTAGCAATGCTCCTATGGAGTATTAAAAAATGGAGAAAGCTGTGTTGACCTAAAACAATTTCTAGCAGTTTTCATCTCTATCATGACTGACTCTTTTATAAAGCTACCTAACAATATTTTGAATTGTTAACAAGGATAGTTCAAATCAATGCATAATTGCTTGGAAAAAAATCAGCTTCTCCACTAGATACTATGGAAACTGCAGCTAAACTCAGAAGGAATGGTGGTGTTCAAAGGGGATGGCAGACGATGTCATAGTTCCTGCCAGTCAGAAAGTTCTAGGCCTTCAACCCTGCGAGCTCTGTCTCCATTATACCAGTGCATGAGAGAGACTGTATTCTTAATTGTATACACTATGCAACAGTGTTAGAGGCAAGCATTTACTTTCTAAAAAACGATATGGAGGGGAAGGGAGAGAGAGGGAGCCTTATCATCTGTGCTATAAGCTTTCCCGTACACACACAGACACACACACACACACACAGTTGAATGTAAGAGAATAAGAAGAAGGGATGAGGCTAGACTTGCTCTGTGTAAAAAGTCTTCTGTTGAAGTACTTTTAGTATATTCTTGCTGATTACGAGTGGAAACTAGGAGGTTCTAGCCATTGGTGTATCTAGTATAAACAGTGCCTAGGGCAAGTGTGGCAGTTGTGCCCCTCCCTTCTTACCCCTATCCCCACCCCTACATGCAGGGCTTTTTGCACCCTCCTGGCATTGGCATCTGGGGCACATACCCTACTTGCCCCACCCTAGATACCCCTTTGATTCTAGCACCCTCTCTAGTCAACAGGGGCCCCAGAATGAGATCTGAGCCTGCCCTTGGCAAGGGAACCATGGCAAGTTTCAAGGCTGAAAACCCAGCTCCCATTCTTTCCCCACATTTCAGCTTGGCTCCTGGCCCTCTTCCTCAGACTGCTCTGGGATTCTCTTCCTCCCTCCACATCGCTGAGAAGGTCAGCGCTTGTAGGGAAAGCCATTCATTCTCATCATAAATGATGGGAGCAGGCCATGAATAGAAGATGGCTCTGGAGACATCCCTCTTTCTGTGCTCAGATAGGGGAGGGGAAATGTAGCTGTGTGACCTGAATACACATCACAGATGCTCCTCTGGCTGTGGCCTCACTGCAGGAGAGGGGTGGGCAGTAGGAAGCCATGTCATTTTTCCAAGCAGGGAATCAAATAGGACAGCAAGCACACAGGTGTGCTCAGCCAACAAAAGAGACTAGTTTTAGGATTAAGCAGACATTAAGGAATGGTATTCCAGTTGTTCCAGTATTCTTTGAAAGCCAGAGAGATTAAGACAAAACCAGAGTTGCTTGGCCTCAATTACAGCTGACCACATTTCCATCCACCCTACCCGTGCCAGCAGATCCCCGCCATCCCTGGAGGGAAGGGAAGTGGCTACCGCAGCAGAGGCCAGGCTGGCCTTGCTCTTCAGGTTCCTCCTACTCCTCCCTTCCTTGCTCACTCATTCCCATCATCTCCATGTCACCCACTTGGTCTCTCTAATTGCAAGCAAGATGCAAGCAAGCCATCACAGCCATCAACCAGCTCCACCTAAATTCAGTATAGTACAGCTGGGTTTCCAATAAGAGGAAGTAATAATAATCAGGAATGTCTTGGAGCTTATACAGAATGTCTATCTTTTATGCCTACTGTGTTGGCAAAGACCCCTTTAGAAAGTCTGCCCCTCTAGTGTCTCTCAGGTTGTGGGTAAAGTCAGTAAAACTCCTCATCACACTCTTCTGCTCTGGCCATGGGGGTTACTTCCTGTGCTCTGCCCTCGCCGAGCCACCATGTTTTTTCTGCTGTGGAACCTCCCATGGCCTCTCTCCTGGACTCCACTCCACTTCTCCACTCTTTTCCCTTTTGTTGCTGGAAAAGACCTTTTCACTTGGTGGCTCTTTGATCATTTGGCTGTTCTTCTTGCCAACATGGCCAGATCCCTGCTGCTCTCGTCCTCTTCTCCTTCCCTATTGGCCATTCCACAGTGGCTCCTTGGGAGCCACCGTTCATCCTTCCCTTCTTGTTTTCTTCAGAAAAGCTGATTCCTCAGGAGACAACCAAGGCTCACCTCAGGAACAAAGGCCTGGTGTCTCAATTGTCACCTCCAGATCAGAGACACTGGTGAAAATTGTTGCTACTCCCATAAAGCACTATTGGTGGTGTTCTCCTAGAAGCCACAGCATACAGGCTTAGGGGCCACTCTGAAGATTCTGCCTTGGCTGTGTTGGTCATTTATACCTTCTCCTGCTCTTCACAGAAAAAGAAGATAAAAGAAACAAACTCACATTTGTCTATAGGTTTCCTCAAAAGGCACCATTTCCTATCTTTTGCTAATGGAAAAAGTCCCAGTTCTGTGGTCTAGTTAAAAAGTGTTCTCTTCAATCAGTCAAACAATCCCCCTATCAAACTTTTGGCTTATAGCAACAGCTCTCCATCATTCTTTATCTGACTTCCCACTACTCTTTGATTGTAAAAAATCTGGTTCCAACCATGATGGAAACATAAAGCCCACTTTTTCCAAGAAGGACAACTCTAATTGCTAGTTCTCAATGGAACTGAGCCACTGAATCAAGCGTTAGATTATAATTCTACAATGGTAGTTGAGATGATCTGTTGGATTCAGGCCTGAATATCTACAAGCATCCTTTTATATTTATCACTTATGGTAAATTTGAGGATACTGTATAAGATACATCCTCTATTTGTAAGATGAGCAAGCCATACCAAAAGGGAGGATATGGGAGCATATTTAGGAGCTCACGCTGCAAGCAAATGTGTTGATAAAACTACATCCCTGTAAGAATGTAAGAATTACCCACTTTCTCAGAATGTGGACCCAGAATAGAAAAAGCAATTGCACTCAGGGATCATTATCAGTAAGTTTTGTTGAAAAACCAGTCCTAAAGCAGGTAAAACAGACTTCTTTAGGAGGTACAAGAAGAACAAGTGGCTTACCTATAACAGTGGTTATTTGCATAGTCATCTGTGAATTTACGCATATAGGCTGTTCTATGTGACCTCAGAGCAAATCAGAAATTTCTAGAGCTGTGCTGCACTTTTTTGGTGGGAGCCCCACCTCCTCTGCAACACACAAATCACGGGCTGTTTCTGCCTTTGACTTCACGTGTAGGGATACCAAGGAAGACAAGACACAATGACATCTGCAGAGGAGGTTGTGTGAGTACATATATCAATCACTCAAGAGAAGCATAGTTTGAGCTGAGCAACCTATTCTTTTTCATGGTTTGTATGACCAACACATAATAGTGGAATGGCAAGCTGGTTTGCTGCAGGTGGGGCAGTTATCTCTGGCACACAGATTAAAATAGTGCACTTTGAAGGCTGCACCTGGACTGCCACCCTGCAAATACCCTGAAGGAGTAACATGCTTGATGAATACTACAGATTGTTGAAGAATCTGATGACAAAATGTTGCTCATTTTCTTGCTGTCAATTACATATTTTGGATATGGTCAAGTTTTCCATCTGTATTTAGATGAAAAAAAGTTTTCTTGTAAAATGGAAGATCTTCTACCATCTTTGGATTCCTAAACCAAAGAAGTGGAACTGTGTACCTCTTGGGATACTAGCTCCTGCCAATATTTTCACCTCATAATCTCCACAACAACTATATGTTGTTATCTCTCAGCCAGACAGTCTATAAGCTTCTGCCTGGAAAATATGCGACAGTTTTCGGTCATAATCTGGAAGTTTATTCAATGGGAAGACTGTCTGGCTAATTGTTGGTAGGCCCCCATAAAGCTTAATGGTTTGCAGTTCTTACAGATTAGAGTGTTGAATTGAACTGTTTCATTGTATCCAGCTTAAGGCCTTTCTTTTACACAGGAGCTGAGTGTGGTTTATTGCTGTTTTCATCTTCAGAAGCTGTCTGATTTCAGAACTGGCTGTAATTCCAGGCATCCCCCAAAATTCTTTTGGTGCCAGTCATTGACATTGCTATAACTATAGATGGCCCACAGCAGAGAAACATTCCAGCCCTTTTGGTGATGGGGCCCAGCATCCTCTCACAGCCGGTGGTAGAACTGCTCCCCACAAACAAATCCTACCCAGATATTCCTCAGCCAGCAATCAAATTCCCCATCGCTGAACATATGGGGAGCCTGGATTGAAGTGCACCTCTCCAAATCGAGGGCTCTTTCATGCCACTGGGCAGCTGTTAATATTTGGTTATGATGCTAAAAAAAAAGGGCTCCAAAACTCATTTGCCTGGTGGCAGAGGCCAAACTCACTACATTAGCTTCTGCAATTATTGCATTAACTATTCAGTGCTTGAATAGAAAGGCACAGCACCTCACTCTAGCACCTTATAAAGGTTTTCAGTCTTTCAGGGGGTCTATATTTATGAAGACGGTGTGTTCCATGACTGCCTAGCAATATTTCTAACAAAGATGAGAACATTGGGATAGCCACAGAAGGACTAGATAGATTTTGCTTGTATTGTCTTGGTCATAGACCAAGTCTATGACCAAAACCAAAGGGGATTTCATTTCTAATTCAAGTGGCTTATTCATGCTTAACCACTGGTCCACATAGAACTGTTACCGCAAAACATGAATGACACAGGAATCCACCCACGATGCCAGTATCTCTGCGAAAAGGTGGGGAATATTAGCTCAATGAGGAGGCCCGTAAGAGGGGGGTAACCTTACAAGATCTTTTACATCTATGTCTACTGGTACTAGTGCAGGGAAAAACCATCCAGAGATCCAAAAGTGAGCTTATTTGTTTTGTTGTGGGAATTGCAATCATACACACAAGATCCAAACAGTCACACGATCACACAAGGCTAACTGAAGGAAAAGGGAGGAAAGTTGTGGATAGCAAGGTTTTTAGGGTAAAGTGGATGATATTCACCAACCCAGAAGAGCAGTGAAGAAGCGATATGGCTTAGATGCAAGTCTAAGAACAGTCCACAATGGGAATTGGAGCAGCAGACTGACAACCAGCAATCAGTGTACTGCGAATTGACTGGCCCAAAACTGGGGTTTAGATACTCTTTTTCTGCCTGGAGGGCAAAACTGCTAATGGCTCTCTGGCAGAGTAAACAATGGAATCCAGAGAGTGGACATTGGGGTCTGAAACGGACTAATGATCTTAGCATTAGGTGACAAAGGGCTAATTGTAGTCCTGATAGCTCTTTATCTGTTGGACATGTGTGAGGACAAAAGGGTAATTTGCTTGGTCAGAGAAAGAGGAGCTAAGACAATCAGACATTCTGTGGAAACATCTTGGATACTATTATCTCTTAAAGGCTTGGTCATCGGAAGCTAACTGTAAGTCCATTATCACTGGAGTTTCCTAGTGATTTTCTGACTATGACCTGGCCACGCCTTGAGGTCTTTTTTGACCTGATTTTGCAATGCACATGTGCAGCCAGCTTTTCCTCTTAGCCAGCATGGCCATGCAGCCATAGCAGGTTATAATTTATATTAATGCCAATTAAATCATATATTTTGCCAATTAAACCATATCAAAGTGTGGAGAGTATTCAGCCTACTAACAGGACTACATATCTTCCAGTGGACAAAAGGTATGTAGTTGGATATGAAACCAAGGATTGGGGCAGAGCCAGTGACCAATAAGTACTCAAGGAAGTGGTGCAGGAGCCTCAGGTGTTGTTGAATGTTTGTGATAGATGATGGCTCTGAGGTTGAGGAACAACTGATTGTGCCAGGAACAGAGCCAGTGATTGACCAAACCAACTTGCAAACATTCCCAGCAGTTGAAGGACAAGTGGAAGCAGAGTTGCCCCAACCAGCTCCAGAGGGAGAAGGAAACAGCAGTGATTTGGAAGAATTCCAGTCACCTGAGCCCCTTAGCCCCCAGTCATGAAGGAGGCTGAAACAGGCAGCTCAGAGGGAAGCTGCATTGGCTAGTTTTAGGAAGCAATGACAAGTAACACCTGTCTCTGTGGCTATTTAGGTCTGTCAGTGTGGCTTGCTTTTTGCTTGTAGAAGATTACTTGCAAACCTCATGACCCTTGTGTTCTGGCTCCCTTGACCCCTCTGGATGGACCTCTGCTTTCTAGACTGTTGGACTGGACTTCAACCTGGCTTGGCTCTGCGGTTTCCTTAATAGTTGTTACATCAGACATTCCTCGCTGCCTCCTTCTCCTCCTCGCAGCAAGTATTCTTGCCTCCTCCCACTTGCTGGCAGTGAGGTGCAGGCAGGGAGTTGGACTCTGAAAATGTTAGAACAGAAGCTTGGATCAAGTGAGATGACACTAGAGATTGAATCAGAGCCAAAGTATAACACAACACCAGGGTAAGTTATGGTTCATGCCCAAATGCCTTCTTTGGAAGTCTTTAAACAGAGGTTGGATCAGCATCATTCAGGAGTGCTTTAGTCGTGTATTCCGGCATGGCAGAGGGTTGGATTTGATGGCCCTTGTGGTCCCTTCAAACTCTAGGATTCTATGATTATTTCAGTGATGGAGGTCTTGCCACCATAGCCAAGGGAGCACAGTGTCTCCCTTGAGCATGGGGAAGCAGCAGAGATCTCATGCTCCTACTTCATAAGACTCCTGTTCCCAACTATGCTGAGAATAAGCATCTGGTGAGAGATCAACATTATGACTATAAGGATACTATGAGTGAAGGGAGGAAAACTACAAGGGTAAAGTGCTGGACCATTTTGATCTGGGGAGTACGTAAATGGATTCCAATAAGGCCAGTCTGATGGTCTGTAAGAAGAAACCTTGGTTCTTGGGCTTTAGAGGAAGGATTCTTAGATGTCAAGCTGTGTCTGGTCTCAGTATACTTTATGTGAGTGAGGTGAAAGTGAGAATCTAGACCCTAAATAACGGATTGATGTCAAGGGAAAAGAAGAATGCTGCCTCTTTACAAATGAAGACTGAATCCCAGGGTATCTCCCATCCCACTGACCTGTTGAAGCATTTGGCCAGTCCCACGAGTGACCTCAGCATGGAGAGGAAATGAAAAGTTCCTCTTCAGAATATGAAGCAACAATCTGGACATCCTCACAAGGGATGTTATCTGTCTGTCGAATCTCTCCAGAACTGTCCCCACTACAGTCAAATCCACCAGTAGAAGCCTGGTGGTTTCTGGTGCCTCAAAAGAATGACAGTTTGGAGCTGGAACCAAGAGCAATGTTGGATTAGACATGGGAAAAAATGAAATGACTGTCTGTAGAGAATAGTCCTGGCCTAAACACCCTAAAGGCACTAGATGTCTCATCTTGTAAGCTAAGTAGGATCAGCTCTGGTTAATACTTGAATAGGAAACCACCAATGAATACTGTGCTGTGGGCTGCATTTCAGAGGAAGGAACTGCTAAAACCACCTCTGAATATTCCAGGCCTAAGAAAACCCTATGAAATTCATGAGGTCACCATAAGTGGACAAGTGGCACATACACACATAGAGAGAACAGTCAGCTCTTAGGGTATCCTAGAGTTCTGTATCCCTTCCCTTTTTCCTTCTATCCATGGGGAGAAGTAAAAGATTTACATTTGATAGAAACTGTATGTCCTAGAGTTAGACTCTCTTGACTCCTTGGAGGTGGTGACATCAGTCTTAAAAGGCTGAAGGAGCTACTATTAAGAAGATCACTGCAGAGGCCATAGCTACTAAACCCAAATGCTTTGAAGCTCATAGTTGGAATTGTTCTGGTACCGGAGAAGATCAAGAATAACTATCCAGAGGAAAGAAGCCTGCAAGGATTTCTCCATACCCATGCCCTTCAGATGGTAAAGATGGATTTTCAGGGCTTGTTTGGAAAAGGTCTGACATTGTCAACAGCTCTCAATGATATGTCCTTCATCCACACTCTGCAAACAAAGAGTGGGGAATCTTATTTCTGCAATTGATGCACATTTTAAAGAATGGCTTTGATGCCATGAACACAAGTCTTCAATGACATGGCCTTGAAAGCCCCCAAGAAAGAGGGCAGGAAAAAAATTGATGGAAACTCACAATAAATGCATAAGAATGAAGATGATGGAAAGAAAACAACAGCAAAGTGAAAAAGAGGACAAAAAGAATCAGCTACCTCAACACTACAGTCCTGATTGATGGAGAAGTTTCAACACGCTGCTGCAGTAGCAGTGCATGAATGGAGAGAGAGTGCAGGAGCCGCCTCTCACACCCACTCTGTCAATGGGGAGTTGGTAGAGCTCCCACTAAAAACATGTAGCTCAGTTCTAGAAGTTTCTGACTAGCTTTGTACCAGTATGAGTTGCAGAGACCAGAAAGCAGAAGGAGACTTTAACCTGCTGATATGGAGAGAAGCAGCTGGATCACAACTACAACAGTTATCTAAGTTCATGCCTTGCATAGCCATGTTGGGCTCATGCCAGGGTAGGTGAAGCTCCTTATTTTTTTAAGCAAACATTCCATGTATTCCCTAGCATACAGTGCAAAGAGCATATTATCCGGGACCAACTGAAGATGTTTCTTGCTTCCCACCCACCACAAAATATTCACATTGGACATTTCCGCACTAGACTGTTATAGCACTATCATTCCACTTGCAACATCCTATGGAATCCTGGGGTTTGCAGTTTCGGGAGGGGCCGGCCATACCCTCCCGAAACGGCAAACCCCACGATTCCATAGGATGTTGCAAGTGGAATCATAGCACTATAACAGTCTAGTGCAGAAACGGCCATATTTGTGGCATTGCCTCTATGTCTGCCAAAAACAGTATGTAAGCGAGCATGCTCCAAAAAAAAACCTTAAAAAAAACCCAAATCCCCCCCCCCCCCCATTAGCCAAACTAAATTATCACTGAAATCTCAACTCCCACTTCAGTATTATGGACAAGAGCAACATTTGACCCTTTTTCACAACATGGCCATTTCATCTGTGATCTCTGTTTATTTTCCTGAAATTAAATTTGTTCAACAACTGAAAAGTACATTACCACCAACAAATTATATTTATTCAAGAAAATCAAAGTTTACCAAAGTGTTAAGTATAAATTTGGAAGAAGAAAAATGGACAAATGACAATGTTCTCTTCTTACTCCCTGGCTCAACAATGTTAGTCTGGCCAGGAAAACTTTAATGCTTGCTTGTTATAGGAAAGTAGTACAAAAGGGATCACGTTATCTGGAAAGGAGAATCCTGGCCACACATCCCAGATGAAGATGGAAGAGGAAGAGATGTTTACCTATTGGGATATTCTGGCCCAGATCAAGTAGGATCTCTCTCTAGAAGAAAGGCATGTCTCTACATACCTACGGCCCCATTTTTCCACCAGCCACTCCTAACACCCTCTTTTAAGCAAACCAGACCAATTTAACTGGAGTGGAGAGGGAGCAATCAGTCTGGGAGTAAACCCATTTCTGCACTAGACTGTTATAGCACTATTATTCCACTTTCAACATCCTATGGAATCCTGGGGTTTTCAGTTTCAGGAGAGGCTGGCTGGCCCCTCCCTAAACTGCAAACACCAGGATTCCATAGGATGTTGAAAATGGAGTAATAGCACTATAACAGTCTAGTGTGGAAATGGCCCTAGAGATTATGCTTGAAGGGAAAACTGGGTCAGCTCTGTGTGGAAGTGCTGAGCCCATAAGAGCTGAACACACAGACAACCAATTCTTCTCTTCAGTATTCATGACAAGAAGGGTGGAAAGGGTGGAAAGAAGGGTGCGCTCAGACACCCCGATATGAAAGGGGAGGTTTAGAAGTAGCTCTTGCAGAAGCATTCACTTGCAAGCCTGATGTGTGCGCATGAACATGCAGTCATCTACCTCTCAGACAAAAGGAACAAAAATGAGATTTTCTGAGCTTTCAAAATAAGTAATTTGGGCAAGTAGCCTCCCTGAGCTGTGTTATGGCTACTTTCCATTACTGCCAAAAGGAGGTTGAATGCTTGATTGCATCTAGATTTGCATTTGCCCTCTGGTAAGACTTGACAGTTGGTATCCTACCCTCCCTGGTACATGCTGTGACAGTGAAAAGGACTGGGGACTGAAATTCATAATTAGGGGCCTTTCTGCCCTGTGCTGTTATAGAGCTATTATTCCCATTTCAGCATCATGTGGAATTCTGGGGTTTGTAGTTTACTGAGGCCAAAGAGCTCTCTGGCTGAGAATTCTAAATGCCCCTCCCTAAACTGCAAACCCCAGGATTCCATAGGAGGTTGAAAGTGGAATAATAGCACTACAACAGTGTAGGGTAGAAAGGATGCAGGTCCCACATCCCACCCACCCCTTAAAATACACTTAAAGGACAATCCCAAACATGAATATGACTGTGGCGTCATTTCCCATGGAGAGAAAGAAAAACTGTATTCCTAGAACCAGAAAAACAGGTATGCTATATAAGTAGGAGAAAACAAGAGTGTGGTACAATCTTTGAGGCGTGATGAAGGCTGTGTTGAGCTGAACTGGCAAGTGAAGGAATAAGACGTACAAACAGAGAGGTGGATGGGCCTTGACTGCTGATGCTCTCCTGCCGAGGAGTGTTCCTACTACACAAACCATTGCACAGCTATCAGCTTGCAAGAGAAGAGGCCCCAGGGCTGGATCAGCAAGAATCCATCCAAGCACAGCCGTGTGTCTTGCTCTGCCTTTTGCAATATTGCATGCTTATCCCATGGAGAGGTTACTGTAGGTCAGAACTAATGCACTCAGGCAAGAGTTGTGTGGGTGGCCAGGGCAGAGTGGCTGGGATGTTGTTGGTCAGCACTGATCCATATTGGCAGCACTGGGAAAAGAACCAGAGTCGGAAATAGCAGGGGGTGCTGCAGGTTACAGCTGAGATATGCTTTGGCACAGCTGCCCTCTGGCTCCCAGCCTTGCTTGGCCAATATTATTATTCCCCTTTCATGCACACCAAATTCTTAAGACTGCTAAAATAATAATGTGTTAAGATATCTCTCACAGAGGAATTTAAACAAATGCTAAATGATTAGGGGGTGAGGAAAATGCCTTTGTTGCAATATCTGTTTAGGGAGTAAGCCCTTCCATTTCTGATTATTATTATTATTATCATTATCATTATCATTATTATTACTTGCATGTTTTATCACATTCCTCACACATATACACATCCCTTGTACAACTGTTTTCCTGTGGCTGCATCTTCTATTTAAAGCTAAGACATGCCTGAAAGGCTGACGGTGCCTTGGGGAACTTCTATATGAAGATTATAAAGGGCAGAAAAGTGAAATGTACGATATTGCTATTAATGCAGAGAATCAATTGCGTAAAGTTACATTTTGACATTTCTCATAGGTTTTTGCGGGATTGGCAGATGGGAGGGTACTAGGTGGAGGTGTTATGTGATGTGTGTACCTCTGTGAGTTTATCATCCATCCTTCCCTCAAGGAGTTTCAGCTCTTTGCATTAAATTGGGTGAGATAAACAGAGGTGCCTTTAGGGAAGTGAGAGGACTGTGTCAATGAAGTATTTGTATTTATTAACTCGCAAGATGGAACTGCAGGTCTCCATACGGTAGGATAGAAAATATTAAAACCCTGCACATCACACAAGGCTAACCCAGAGTCTCTCATAAACCATTCTGGTCAGGCATGAGGAGCAACCAACTGCAAAAGGGAATCAGTGTGTTTTCCACTGTGCCTGGAAGGGTTCCAGGTATAGCCACTTGCCAAGAGGGTACATTTAAGGAAAAAAAAGACTTTATGGAAAGTGCCTTTTCAAAAAAACCTCCCAATCCCAGCTAAAATTGTTCTTTAGTAGAGTCCTCGACGTGTGTAACTAGTCTGGTATTGGCTGTTGTTTCCTGCCTAGTGTGCACTCTGTGGCAATCTGAGGTTTGGTGCTGTTCATGCAGGTTATACTCCCCAGATGACCCTATGAACTCATGCACTCCCTGCAGATTCATCCATATAAGGGACCAGCGACCCTTGGCTGTAGGGCCTCCTGGAAGATTGGTCCCTGCGATCAAGACGAAGAGATATTTCTTAGCGAAAATGAGCAGTCATTGGACACACAAGAATAAGAATGTACAGAACAAGTCTATCAGGAAATATTAAATATTACTGTAGATCAGGGATGGTGAAAGTATGCTCCCCAAGGCATTTTTGTAGCCCCAAGAACAAAACCCCTCGTTGCAAAAAAACCAAAAAACTGTTTTTCCCTCAAAAATCCCCCTGCGCCCTCTAGGGGGCAGAGGTGGCAATTTCACCATGTTTGCAGGCTGTTTTAAGTCAGGTGGGAGCCTTTTTCAGAAAACCCGTTGTGATTTCCATTGATGTCCACTTCCCTCTCCAAGATGGTGTAGGGGCATTGTTTCACATCAAAATCCCCCCTCCAAAAATGGCAGTACAGGGAAAGCCTTTAAGGTCCCATGAGGGGCATGTGGGGTTCTAGGACCGTGGGAAATTGCCCAGCCCTCCTATGGAGCTACTAATAGGGAGTTAATTAGCTTAATAATGAAGAGCAGCCCAATATACACTAGGCAGGCCCTTTCCGCACCTTACCGTCTTCTGGTGCTGGAGTGCGGGGATCACGCGAGCAGCCTCTGGTGAGAGGCTCTCGCGTCTGGGGTCCTTCGGCTCCACACGAGCTGCCCGCTCACTCGAGAGCCCCGCCTCTTCCTTCTGCGGCGCAGCCTGGGAGTTTCCCAGGCTGCACTGGGGCAGGAAGCACGACCGGCGTGGCTCCAGAGGCTCCACACGCCGGGTAAGTACGTGCGGTGCACGAGAGCAATGTGCGATCGTGCACCATTTTCAGCTTCTAGCCAAAAATGAAAAGGTGTGCGATCGGCACCCGCTGGCCCCTGGAGCGTCGCGCAGTTGTGAGTGCGGCATGCAGATCGCTCCCCACAATCACGCGATGCTCCAGGCCCTCTTTCGCGTGGAAAATGCCATACGAAAAGGGCTGCAGATGAAGCAAATAACTGGATGAACCAATGCCTTTCCATGAGTGGGGCTTGGTCAAAGTGAGGAGGAGCACAATGTGAAATAACTCAAGGAGCCAAGGCTACAGGAACAGGGGCTGCAAGGTTCACAACTGTGGAGCCTGCAAAGCCTGTAGCAGGCTGGATGGCAGTTTCTGGACTATTATAGGAATGGAGGCTAAGTAAGCTTTTGTTTCTGTGGCTTCAGTGGGAAGGAGATGGAGAACAAGAATTCCAAAAAGGGGCTCAGAAAACAAGAATGAGGAAAAGGATTCCAAGCGGTGTGTTGCAAATCGGGCTGCCATATCATCCAGATAGTCGGGTTTTACCCTGATTGTATTCATGCCACCTGGTTCCCATTTGGACCACCACTTGGCCTGGCTCTCAAGCTTTCCTTTCATTTCGTTTTTAAAATCCGTTTAAAAGTCTCCGGCCCCAATAGAATCTGAGATTTGGGGCAAAACACAGAGGCGCTATTTTCTCAATTTTTTCTCCAAGAAAGAGGATCACCCGGAGCAGTACCACAACAGAGAGATGTGACCAGAGAAGGAAAAGGAAAGATGGGAGAGTGAGTGATGCAAGCTGCGGCGTGCAAGAAGCTAGAAAGGAATGCACTGTGAGGGTGTAACGTGGGATAAGGGATAAGGGAGGGAGGAGGAGAGATGGGAGAGCGGGAGGTGTGAGTGGTTGGGTGCAAGAAGCAAGACGGGCGCACCACAAGGGCACAAGATAAAGTGGGGGAGGGAGCAGAAGAGAGAGAACAGTAAGTGGTGCAAATAGAAGCATCTAAGGAACAAGTGAGCGGCACACCGCAAGAGTGCAAGATGGGGCAAGTGAAGCAGTAGGAAGGACAGAAGAGTGAGCAACGTGAGCAGAAGAACTGAAAGAGCAAGCTAGGAGCACACTGCTGGAGCATAAGGTGGGGCACAAGTGTGAGTAGGAGGGAAGGCAGAATGAGATGAAGAAAGGACAGGAAAGGAGGGAAGGGAAGGCGAGAGGTGCAGTGACAGGCACAAGAACAAGGCCATTTCCGCACGAGGCTGTTCTAGCGCTATGATTCCACTTTCAACATCCTATGGAATCCTGGGGTTTGCAGTTTCGGGAGGGGCCAGCCGGCCCCTCCCGAAACTGCAAACCCCAGGATTCCATAGGATGTTGAAAGTGGAATCATAGCGCTAGAACAGCCTCGTGCGGAAATGGCTCAAGAGAGGTAGGCATGATGAGGGACAGCATGCACAAGAAAGAGATGAGATGTCATGAGGTGAGGGAATGGGGGAAAGGCGTAGGAGATGCAGTAGCAGGTTGAAAAGAACAAGGGAAGGCATGTCAGAGGCACGAAGTGAGCGGGGCATGAATGAGGGTGGGCATGTTGGGAGCACAGAAAGGAAAACAGCCAAGGCAACAAAAATAATTTGCACTCAGCTTGGCAGTAGTGGGGGGAGAGGAGAGGAGGGGATGGAAATTTGCTCTTCTGTGTAGACTTGAGGAGGGAAAACAATGCTGCAGCCCTCCAAGCTGGCATGTTCTTCCTTACTCATACTTTCTGCCATTTTGACCACACTCCTAGTTTTCATTTGTGAAATGTTGAAGGGAATGTGATTTGATCAGAAAGCTTAGCTGCTATCCTTTCCATTGGCTTACCAGAGAAAAGGATGTACAAAGTGGCTAGGCCTCTTCCCACTAACCTGTTTGCAAGTAGAACTAATGCTTCTCTAAACACACACAGGGAACAGAATAAGAGCTACATTTTGTAAGGAAAGTATGCCTTTCCTTGATTCTTATTAGATCCTTTCTAAAATGAGGCACATAGAAACTGCCCAACTTAGGAAGGGGAATACCTTTAGAAGATCTCTTTCTAGGTGTCCCTTTGGATGCCAGAACTGGGACTTAGGGAGGACAGGCCAACACGGTCCTCTAACAAAGACCTTGGATTCTGCAGGCCAGGGCTAAGCAAGGTTTAGACAATGATTTCAGAGTTATTTCAGCAAGAGAAGCAATCTGGAGGTGACTCTATAAGAAATCAAAAAAGCATCAATAAGCATCAGATAAGGGTGGAACATTGTACAGATCCTTGTGGGCACTGTCATCTGACAATATAATATGTAAAATAGGCTGAGGTTCATAATCCCATTCATAATAGATTCATATCCAAGATGCTAGCACTGCTACTGCAATCCTAGAATATGAACTAATGCAGAATACTCAGGATTTACATGGTACTAGACTATAAGGCCGCACAACAGTGACTGGACATCCAGCACCTCTGCTCCACTCTTCTTTGTTGAGAAGAACAAGCAGATCAGACAATAACCAGAGACCAAACCCGTGAAAACATACTCTGTTTTAAAAGTGGATATAGCCCCACCACAACCACTTTCTTTCCCAACATATACCTCTAAAAGAAAAATTGAAGAGTCAGAACAGGTGAATACAAGCCCAATGAGGCAGAAAAGTGGCCTGGGCTGAGGAATGCCACTGGTGACATCTATAAATACACACATGCCTTCCTCAGCATCCTATATACAAGACATCCACCCGAACAGCAGTGTCTACATGCAGTTAACATTCCTTTTCACCATATAAAACAACAGCCAAAGATATATTGTCCCTATACTGGACAACCCAAGCAACTGGTCTCCTCTCCCCACATAATCAAAGAAGTATGCTGCCAACCAGACAGCTCTCAGCCAAGGCTGGGCAGAAATCCAAGAGGAGCAGAAGCCACAGCAAAAGCTATAGATGCTGTGCAAAATCACAGCAAAGTTCTGTGTTCTAGGACACAAAGTTAGACATCATGCACAGTAGTGAATAAAACAGGGGTGGGGGAATACTAAGACAGTTAATTGTCTGATGGGGCATAAGAGCCTTTGGGTATACAGATACCTCCATCTACTTGACACAGCCAGAATGTAGCTACCGTTTTATTTTTGGTTCCAAAATTCTCCATGACCATCTGAAATGAAAACTTCTTTTGTTCCCTTGTGAATATGCCAAACATATAGAAACAGTCCGAGCTGCTAATTAAACTGTTAATTAAAAAGACTGAACAAGGGGATAAAGGACAAATATTAATAACCGGCATTCACAACATTCTTTAGAGTATTCAAATGCTTCACACCTATTTTTCTGTTGTAGCTCTTCCAACAACCCGACAAACTAGGCCAATAATTGTGTGTCTATTTTGCAGATGGTGAGCTTATGGTTGAGTGTTTTGTCAGTTCATGGCGGGGATGGGATTTGAACTACAGGTTCTCTAATTCATAACTCAGTGTTTAACCACGAAGCAACAGGGGATGACTCAAGCTGAAACATATTCACTGAGTAGTGTTCCCACATCTCAGGACCTGGCCCCTCTTTTCCGGTCTTCAAATGGGGAGAAATCTCAGCATGGACTTGAAAGGTAAGTTCTTTGTATTTTCTTCATTTGTTAGACTTATGTGGTATACTCTATGCAGCTGTGGTCGATGCTTAATATGTCATGCTTAATGGCATCACCAGGGGCTGCCTCTTGTGACATCACCCAGATCTACCCTCTCCTTATGTCTCTTGGCTCTGAACTCTCAGGGGCAGAGACAATCCTGACATTGAGTAAAGAACACATTGCAAATTACACTGCAAATTACATTTAATTTTTATATATGCCTAGTGTGTTGCCTACAATTCATACTGATGTTTGAAGCAACTTAAAAAAAAAAAGAAATCAATTTTCTCTAATATCTTTAACAAGGAGCTTCCTTCCACCCACCAGGTGTTTCATGTGATGTGTCATGTAGCCAGCCCAAAAGATCATCTCTTTTGGCCGAGCCCAGTCATTGAAATGAGTCTCTGAATCAGTACACCAAGCAGATCTAAATGCCCATTTGAGTTCTGGGTAACACTTTCTCTTCAGCTAAATGGAAGTAAACCAGCTGAGCACAGACAATTGTCCTCTATATTGAAAGCATATTCCTTTCCCTCTTTTTCTTTCACTAGGATCTATAGCTAAATATGTGCCAAAGCTTGTGGCACGCTACACATATGGATGTGAAAATCTGTCGGTCTTGTTCTTGTGGTTCTCAGAGTCCTGCCAGCACTCCTGTCCCATCTCAGCTATGCATCAGCTTGTGAGGCTTGTTTTTTACTTTCTGTCATTGAAATTGGTGCATGTTTTTGTGCACATTTCCCCCAAATGTATGGATTTTTCTAATGTATGCCTTTTGTATGTATTTTTCTATTTACTAAAGTGTGTCTTTGTGCATTTTTCAAATGTGAACATTTTTAGTTGGGCACATGTTTCACTAGGGGCCTTTCCGCACTACACTGTTACAGTGCTATTATTCCACTTTCAACATCTTATGGAATCCTGGGGTTTGCAGTTTAGGGAGGGCCATTTAGAATTCACAGCCAGAGAGCTCTTTGGCCTCAGGAAACTACAAACCTCGGAATTCCACAGGATGCTGAAAGTGGAATAATAGCACTATGCATTCCACCTCCAAATGCTCTCAAACCTCAAAAATGTATTATTTTTTCAAGAAAAAATGTGTTCCATTCTGTTGCAAATCTCAGGTATTGGAAAATAGATATTTCTATACAGAAACACAAGCCCAGCAAATTTATCTACTATCCTTTGCTATACACTTAATACACTGGCAGATTTCTAAGGAAAGATATCATCTGGAAGGAAATATAATTATATTAAAATAATCTGAGATGATGATTTCTTTTTATGATGTGAAATTCTTGACAATGTGAGTACAGGATTAGAAGCACATCACATTACAGTTAATATATTGGAATGAAAACAGCACAACATGGAAACAACTACTGACGTATTACTATTTCTCCACATATGCTGTGAAGGAAAGTGGCAAACAAAGATTTGAAGAAAGTTTCTCATCCTGATTTTTTTTAAGGTATAGAATAAGGAGTGGGACTGAAACTAAAAAGTGGGGAGGGGATTAAAGCAGTAAGCTGAGGAGATGGGATAAGGAAGTGGGTGCTTGAAGGATAAACCAGAAGGGAAGGGGATGAGTGAATAGAGAACAAAGACATTAATGTTTTGTGGGAAAAGGGAAGGAAAAAGGAAAAGGTCTTGGGAAGAGAAAAGAGAACAAAATTAGGGAAGATAAAAGAATTAATGCTTGAAAACTTTTGATGTCTTAGAGTACACAAAACACAAGCCAAAATGCTAGAATGTCATGAATCCTCTGGCTTCAGATAAGAAGAGAGTTTGTTTATTGTCACTGATAATGAAAAGCTTTTTTTCCTTTAACCAAATAAACTCTGAAACCTCAAGGATCTGTACATTTATGTCCTTCTGGAGTGGAGGAAGGTATTCTAAAATAATTTTGATTCTGTAATCTAGAATTTCCTCTACATGTTCTTTCAACTAGCAGACCTGTTATTTTCTTATATCAGTGTTCCACTAAAAATCAGTATTCCACTAAAAAATGACAAAAAATGACAACAATTGCAGTGTACCCATCAGAAAACAAAGACAATTGTGTGGGTCCATGAATCATAAAGATAAATCCCTGTTCAGTCAATACTGTTATTAAGTTCAACTAAAATGGTATAAAAATGTGCAAACTTTTGAGTTCTTCAGAATTCCTCAGCAGGCTAAGTGCCACAAAAATCAGGTACTGGGAGGAGGGTCTGGAAAGTCCAAAAATTGCACTGTGTTGCATGTGATTGTACATATAACATTCTCAGATCAGTATCTCTCCATTGCCTGGCAACCTCAAAATGTGCATTCATAGTTTCAAGTGACAGAGCTCTTTCTTGGAACCACAATTTAATGCCTAATTCCTTGAATAGGTGAAAGCAAGTTTCTGATATGGCACAGCTGATATAGAGACTGACAGGCTTCTACAGATGCAGGGAGAAACAGACAGTTCAAGAGGGAGGGAGGAATTATAGAAAGAAGGCAGTATGTAATGCTAAAAGGGAAGGTGGAAGTATACAAAAAGATCTAGAAACCACAAGCAGGGGGGCAGGGAGGGAATTTTGGATAAAGTCCTGATCTCATCCTCTGGGAAAAGGGAACTATGCTTCATAGCTGAGCTCTGCAAGGAATATATAATCATGTACCTGAAGAAGTATTTCTTGATCTGTATGAGTATGTTGTTGCATTATTCTTCACAAGTGTGTGAGGCTGGGAAAATAATAAAAGAAGTAAGAGCTACAAACTGGAGGAAAGGAACAAAAAGAGAGAATGACCCATGGAGACACCAGAGCTGAGAGGAAGAAGGAAAGGGGAGAGAAAGAAGAGCAGCATATGGCAAATGACATAAAAGAGGGGAGATGGAGAAAAGAGACAGTGTCAGCTGGGGAAGAGGTAAGGCAATTGGCTCCTGAAAATAGGTGATAGAGAAAATGGAGCAAAGGATTTTATTCTGCATCATTTTTCCCCAGCAATGAGAGTGGGAAAAGAAGTTATTAAGTTATATTGTGCTTCATCAGCAAACAAAGCACTCTGCAATCGGCTCATTAATCTTTATATCTAGGGCTGAAATGAACAGAGCTTTTCAAGTTCACAACTGACATTCAGAACTCTTAACTGTATGTGAACATTTAGATTTTTATCTGAAGCATGCAAGACTGTTGACAAAATGCTTTGGTCCTCTAGCCTCCTCCACAAGGACAGGCCGCTTGCGTTCCTGTCCTGATTAAGACAGGCAGCTGGGCTCCTGCCCTTCCTTTCTCCGGCTGGCCACCGAGGCACAGGTGTCAGGCACAACAGGGTGGGAAGGCCAAATTCCTCACCAACCGAAAGCTAACAGTCACAGCCATAATTATTTTTATTGCTAGAAAGAAAACTACCTGCCATGCTGAACAAAAAGGTTACCTAGACAAGTGTAAGTCTTTGACTCACCAAAAAATAATCACAACCTCAGATACATTGCATTAATGGAAAGGTCAAGTAAGATAAGAAGCTTCTTCTAGGATGAGTGGGATCTGGATAGCACCCTTTTGGTTTTTCACCATATCTCAAATCAATGACAGACCCACGCATAAAGTACTGTGGCCAAACAGTGAGTGGGGAACAGAGGAGCATATAGTGTGGCTTCCCATTTGGGCAGGCTTAATTGCTCTTAGTTCTCAACCCCCTGATCTTCTATCGGAAGGCTAAATTAGTCTGTTTCCAATCCCCTCTCCAGAAATCTAAAAGCAAGATGTTTCTATCCCTTTATTTTCTACCATCCACTAGATTTTTTTTTTAACAGGCAACTCAGCTTCTGGCTATTCCTCACCTTTCCTTGTCTTCAACAACTTGCCTCTGTGAGATGCTGGTCTTGACAGAAGCAGCAGCAACCTGCCTTTGGGAACCCTAGAGATTTTAAAAAATAGGCTCCCAGAAAAGTGGCAGGAGATAGCAGCAAATGGGAAGAATTTTGGCCAAATGTTTGGGGCTTGGGGGTTCCTCAACAACTTGGGTGAGTATGGAAAGCAGCTACATTGAGGAAGCTGGCAGCACCTGGGCTCTGACCACAAGAAGCCCATGTTCTATAGACCTAGCAGCAGCCCACATACTTCATGGAATTGTTCTAAGTACGAAGCAGGGGAAATTTCCATTAAAAAGCCTGTTTTCTGCTTGTCCTGATAAGAATGCTTGCTATTTGCCACCACTGCCCTGGCCATTCCATGCACTGGAAATTGGGGTCCAAACCCTGAGTAAAGCCAGGTTCTGCCCCCTGAGCCATGCTCCCTACACATTCTTGCTCCCACTAGACCTCCCTGTGTTACAGTGAGGTTTCCCCACAAGGGTCTGTATGCTGAACCTTTTATTTAAAAAAACCTTCACTGATGGCCCCTAGAAGGGATCAAACCAGATTTTTCTTTTCTTTAGCACATATAACAGAGATACAGAATGACAATATGTTCAGAGTGACAGTGGGTTACACTCTGACAGAAGAATCCCCCCAAACATCCGAAACATTTAAAATGTGCACATAACTGTATTAAAACTACAAAGACATCTTTATTTGTTTTTTATTTTATTTTCTCCAGGTACGATACCCAAAGCAACTTTCTGGGTTGCAGCATAGAACAGAGATCTGCTACCAAGGAACCAGCAGCCAATCACCCCAACTCAAGCAGAAAATAGATTTGCTGGATGAAGGACTTCAAACAGGCTTCCAGGAGATCCATAGAGGGCCTTGGATAAAATCATGGGATGAGAAATATTATGGGATAGACCAAGGAAGCATAGATTTGTTGGAGGATATGAAGGTGGTCCATCAGTTCAACAGAGGAATTCTTTGTGTAAAGGAGACTCTTCGACACACAGTACACTTGTAGATGGGAGATCCCTGCCCATAGAGTGCACTTGACCTGTGTGGGGCCCCATCTCATCTGCAAACCTCTGTTATCTCTTACAATGGGTTGGAGATCTAAAGGGGAATAGGGTTGGAGATCAGAAATCTGTCGGGAGTGCTTTGAGGGTGTTCTTGCATAGCAGGAGGTTGGACTGGATGGCCCTTGTGGTCTCTTCCAACTCTACATTTCTATGATTCTATGATTCTGTGAAATCTCTGGAGATCTCTGATCATAGAATCATAGAATCATAGAAATGTAGAGTTGGAAGAGACCGCACAGGCCATCCAGTCCAACCCCCTCCCATGCAGGAACACCCTCAAAGCACTCCCGACAATGATAATAATGATAATGAGTTGGAGATCAGAAAAGGGGCAGAGAACTTTGCTCCAGTTTGCTGCATGGGAAGCTATATCCTGGGCTAGGTGTGGCTTGCCACCTAGAGTGATATTGCCTGGAAATACACTCTGGTACACTCTGATTTACTCCTGAGCAGATACGCATAGAACTGACACAGCTGGAGCTCCCATCCACACAAGGGATTCTCTCATACCTTTTTGGTAAGGTGCCATTTTATGCATTAATCTCCTTTCTGTACATAAAGCTGTGCCATGTAACTAAAGTAATGAGAGGGTGTTTGTACAGAGTTTTGGGCTAGTGCCCATTGCTTTCCCTTTCGTTTTGTTCTCAAAATTGTTACCTCAACAACGGGAAATCATTCATAAAACATTAGAGGTGGTGAAACATAGAACCACTCAGGTGGATGGCATCATGTAGGCCGTCTGGACCAGCTTCCTGTTCAGTGTAGGACATCCAGAGACAGAGCATCCTCAGCCATGTCCAGCTTCTGTTTGAAGGTCTCCAGGAAAAGGCAGCCTTGGGTTCCATTGTCAAATTGCTCTCACCTTTAGTAATTTTTCTGTAATGTTCAACTAATGTTGAGAGCCAGTGTGATGTAGTGGCTAGAGTGCTCTGTTATGACTTGAAAGAATCAAGTTTGGGCCTGTCACTTTCAACCTGGTCTACCTCACAGGATTGTGGTACAAATAAAGCAGGGCAGAACAGATCCTTGAATGCTGCCTTGAACTTGCTGGAGAAAAAGTGAGATATGAATCTGTCTGACAAAATAAACAAATAAGCTCCCGATCTCCTGCAATTTAAGCCCATTATTCAATTTGGATTAATTCCAGCTTTCAGAGTAAGCTCAGAATAAGGCCATTTCCACAATACACTGTTACAGTGCTGTTATTCCACTTTCAACATCCTGTGAAATTCTGGGGTTTGTAGTTTACTGAGGCCAAAGAGCTCTCTGTCTGAGAATTCTAAAGGCCTCTCCCTAAAATGCAAGCCCCAGGATTCCATGGGAGGTTGAAAGTGGAATAATAGCACTGTAACAGTATAGGGCAGAAATGGCCTCTTTGCCTCTTTTATATCAGCCCTTGTGACGGATCCCTCTCCAGGTTGGCCACACAGTTCTAGCCCTGGGCTCCTATCACTCATTTTGCCCTTTTTACCTTGAATAGCTCTCCTTGAATCTAGTATTCTGACCCAATATGGGATAATGGGACAAGTAGATGTGTTTGGTTTTGGGTTGTTTGCACTCTTTCCACATTCTCAGGTCCCATCAAGCCAAGGTTCCTATCTGGTCTTCACAAGCCCTATATTTGACTGTATCTCTAAAAATCAAATCCATTTCTATCTGCCTCTGTCTCTGCCCCTTCTCTCTATTTCTAACTGGTTTTGATGGGCAAGCCTCTAGTTTTATACTCTTTCCTCCATAGCCCTGCCTCCACCATTCCTAAGGCTGTGAATTTACTCAGGCCATAGAAGTTAATAATTTAACTCCCTTCAGGTACTTCAGGAGAGCTATCATGCTGCCAATCAGACTTCTCCAGGGCTAGCTCTTCCATGCAGCAGGGTGAACCCCTTGCTACAGGTTGTGGATGGGGGTGGTGTCTTACAGAACTTCACAGACTGTACCTACGCCTCACATTATGAAGTCTTCAGAACAAGATACCAGGTCAGGACAGCTACTCTTTCCAGACTGCAGCAGGCAACACTCTCAGGTACGACTGGTGAAATGGATCATTCCAAGGATACCACACCAAGAGTGCCTCACTCTCAGGAGGATCCACTAGGAGTGAGACTCTAAGAAGGGGAGGGCAGGAGAGGAGGTGGTCTCATATCCTCCTACCCTAGAAAGCAGAACATCTTGTGACACGCCTTGTTTCATATGGGTTAATCATACACAGTGGCTTTCCTCATAACACTTGTTTTCCAGTTAATCTTTTTGTGTTTCTCCTCTGGAGAAACTTCAGTTTGTGTATACCCTTCTTAAAATTTGATACTCAGAACTGGACAAAATATTCTGGATAAAGTGTGACTATGGAACTGTCACCTCTTACAACTTAGAAATTGTTAATTCTCCCTAAAGAGAGAGCCTAAAATCATGTTGGATTCTTCTGAACTCCTATCACACTGCTGACTCGTGTTCACTGAAAATCCTTAGATCCTTTTCATGCGTCCTTCTGCCACATTGTACACCTTTGGATCAGATCCCTCTCCCAATGAAGAACTTTACTTTTATTTTTGCCACGTTTTATTTCTGTAGTTTCAATTCAGTTTTCCTTCCTTTTGAGATCATTTGAAGTGTTATTCCTATCTTCCGAAGTATGCATTTAGGCAAAACTTATTTATGTACCCACTGTATTTTACTCCACTTTTCATACATTTTGTGTTAGCCAAAGTGCCTCGTATCAATAAAAGAAAGACACACTTTGAGGTTTACAAACTAAAAAGACAAGAGACACAAGGGAATGGAGTGAAACTCTTCAATGCCAAAACCAAGTGGTGTGCTGTTAACTTGAATGTAAATCCACACTGGCTGATGCTCTCTTGGGAATGTTGCTGCTTGAACAAGTGGCTCTTTTTTCCTTGGGCCAATGGATGAATGCAGAGCGCAGCTTCTCATTACTTCTTTAGTCCCTGGACTACAGGGAGTTGGTGCTAAGTCCTTCTTCTGGCTGGTATGTGGGGAAGTATGCTCCCAGGACCGGTTCTTTTTCCAGCCAACATATAGCACCAGCTGGTCTCTCCCTTTGCTTGTGGTGTTCTCAGGAGACATGCCTGAGACCCCTTGGCCTCTGTAGGAAGCCAAAGTGTGCTTGGTAGTCCCCAGTCAACAAAATCAGCTATCACTCTATGTTGTGTGATCTGCACACTTTAATGGGAATTCCTCTTGCCTTTCTTACAGGTTAGAAATGCAGAATGCTAGCCTATTCGAGATGTTATTGGGTTCCCAACTGCCATCAGCTGTACCCAGCATGGCCAACAGCAAAGGACAGTGTGAGATGTAGTTGAGAGATAAAATTGGCAGCATGGGCTACCCCTTTTCCACCTCTACTCTAGACCCTTGATTAAAAATGTTGAAGAGTATTGGACTCAAGAAGGGACACTGCAGCACCCACTCAGAACTTCATTCCACTTTATGACAACGCTGCTGAAATAGGACTGGCCCTACCATTAGGCAAAGTGAAACAGTAATCTCAGGCAGCAGAAGCTGAAAGGCAGCAGCAAGTTGATTGAATTGCTGTTTGTGTGGGATGTGCCCTGCACTGCTAAAGCTGTCCTGCTGCTTTCAGATGCCATTGGGGAAGTGGAGGAAGACTTAAATGCTGATGCAGTCATGAAGTAGCAGGGGTTCCATCTTGTTCTTTGCATCGGGCAGTGAAATGCCTTGAGCTATCCCTCCACCGAAAAGGCTGAGTATAGTTTTCAATCCCGGCGTGAAGGCAACCAAAGTCAAATTCTAGACGTTAACAAACTTGTTAACCAAAATAGCATGGTGAAGTCTGTCAAAACACTTTGCTGAAACCAAGGCACTTTCCGCACTAGACTGTTATAGTGCTATTATTCTACTTTCAACATCCTATGGAATCCTGGAGTTTGCAGTTTAGGAAGAGGCCTTTGAGGCCCCTCCCTAAACTGCAAACCCCAGGATTCCATAGGATGTTGAAGGTAAAATAATAGCACTATAACAGTCTAGTGCAGAAATGGCCCAAGATAAATTATGTCCACAACATTTCTAAAAAAATGTGAAGCTAGTAAGCTGATTTCTGCCTTGTCTTGCTGTATTGCAGAGAAAATAGAGAATTAATTTCTATTTCAAACATATTGGGTGGGATTGGCTATTAATATCTCAGCTTTGATAGAAAACATGTAATAAATTATCTATGAGAAGAAGTTACTTATTTTAAGAATGAAAGAAATCAATAGCTTTATAAGTATAATGACCTGCTGTACGTATTATATGTAATTCTAACAAAGCTAGCTACCATTATGGTATTGGCTACATATGCAACAGAAAGAGGTGCCAATGTTGTGGATTATTGATAGTGGTGTGGGCAACAGATGGGAGAATTTTTTAAAGAAAAACTTTCCACTCCAGTGTAGAGGAAAGACTTCACCACATGTCCGGTTCGTGGTGCGGAAATATCCTTCCTGGAATCTAAAACAACTTGGGAGAGATACAGAAATTGCACAAGGCACATTTTTGAATTAAAAAAAATTGGAGTGTTGAAGCAGGGTGGCCTTCTCAGGTCTATTGTGGACCCACCCTAACCTGCATCCAAAAACTCTCCATGAATGGAGAAAGTTAGCACACAGGGAAGGCTGGGCTAGAAACTCTTCTCCTTATGACACTAGATTTTTACTTGACAAGAGAAAAAAATAACATGGGGAGCATCTACAGTTAGTGTTGTGCACTTGCCATCAGAAGCAGTACAATCTGTTCTACCACCTCATTCTTGTGCCTGTTAAAAACCAGGTTCTTCTCTGTTGAAGCCAGTGCCTAACAGTCCCTTGTCTGCGTGCATATTTTCCCTTGCCCTCCTTTGTTCAAATGCAGGGACTACAAGGTTGCAAAATACAAGTCACGCTGCAATACTTTGACTGCATATAATTATTATTCTGTGTCACAGTGGTTATGCCGAGTGTGTGTATGTATGTGTGTGTGTGTGTGTGCTGCCTAGATACCTGAATTCACATGACCTTCCCTTGCTGGCAACAACCCTATCCCGTGTAGTGCGATGCACAATGAAAATGACCCTCTGTGGGAAGAAATGCGGTGGCATTTCAGCACAAGGACAGAGAAGCAAATCTTCTAGAAGTGGCTCATACTGTAACAGTGGCGTAATACCTCAACTGGGTTCAATAGAAATGTCACAAAGTAGTAAACATGCTTTTGCAGATGCCAGAACTGTTCTTCAAGCCAGGTGTTAAGCAAAACAACTAGGACTGACACTTCACAACTGATGATTAACTGCACATCAATTAAGGGATTGATCAACTAATTTATCCATTGGTTTGTTTAAAAACACACACACGCACACCTGCTTTCCTATTAATCAAAATGCTTCTCAATGTTTCTAAAGTGATTGATAAAGCTGATTGATCAGCTAAACACTGCCTCTCTTTTAACAAAACAAAAAAGGGAAGGGAGTTTGAAAAAATGTTGCTAGGCATGCTGAAAATCTTCAGTCTACTGTTTAGAAGGGAGGTGGTGTGATGCAGCTTTAATTAGGTTAGATGGTGCTTCGCACAAAATAATCTCAGGTGGCAGTGAGACACGCTGGGGTGAAGGAGCAATAACTGCTCCCTCTTTGAAAACATAAAACCCAGCAATTATTTAGATGATCCAGAAGCAAATCCGAATAACTGCTGGCTTGTACAGTTTCAAAGGGAGAGCAACTATTGCTCCTTCACCCCAGCATGTCTTGCTACAACCTGAGAGTATTTTGCACCAAGCAAGCATTGTCTAACCTAATTAATGTTGCAGTTCTGTGCAGACTTTGCTGGAGGTAAATTCCGCTGAACACAACGGGATTTACTTTCCAAGCAGGTGCACATAGGATTGCATTTCTAAGCCTGAATTGGATTTCTTCCTTTCCAAACTGCAGACCCTGGGAGTGGGGTGAGATGGGAGGTGCTTGTAGTATGCCCAGGAACATATTCTTCTCTCCACCTCACCCCACGGAAAGACCAATGTTTAATGAATTAATAAGATTAAAACATTGTCATTAACCAAAAATTGTCTAAATTAAGCATAGCAGATTTCAAAAACACATATGTTAGAATGGATATATTAGAATGCTGCCTGCAAGCTCTGCTCTACAAGAACAATTTCCTTCTTTATGGTAGAAGAGAGTAAGGGAAAATGTGTCTTCTCAGATGACACCAACAGTAACGTACATCTGCATAATCTAAAACAAAATATGTCTTTTTCTTCATAACTATTTTTTTTGTTTTATGGAAAAGGTACAGTTTAAAAACCCATATTTAATCAATCAACTAATCATGTACAGTCATCCCTCACATTCACTAGGGTTAGGGGCACAAGACCCCCATGAAAGTGGAAAACAACGAATAACTCTAGGCCCTCCCAAACCATATTTCACACACACAAAAATTATGATCACCATATTCAACCCACCATGGATTCCTTTGAGGCACCAGAGTTCCTTCACAAGGCAGAAGTGGGGGGCTGGTGGAGCTTACTGCCACCTCCACTGCTGCCCCACACCATTTTTAATAGGACTTACAAGCCTTGTTTGCAGTTTCTCGGTCTCATAAAGCTTGCAGTCCCTATTAAAAATGGCATAGGGAGGCAGCAGAGGTGCAACAAATAATCTGTGAATAATCAAATCCGCAAAGGTAAAACCCACAAATGTGGAGGGCTGACTGTATAAGTAATTATCAGTTTTTTCTTGGTTTCAGTTCTGGTTGTTCACCATAACATGCAACCTGAAGCTTGCTCTCCACTGTATGACTTTTCCGTTTGTCTGGAAAAAGGTATTCTGTCAGCTACTGTTGCTTGACTGGATTTGCTCTATTGGCTCAGCTGAGCTGTCCGTATTCTTCCAAACATTCCCCCACCCCCCACCCAGCATCCCAGAACTAGGAATCCCTCTTTCCACATTCACCTCCTAAAAATAGGGAGATCTCTTAACACTGCAGGGTGCACCTGCTGCCACTGGAACGACACATTTTGTAACGCCTCTCCAATTTCCAGCTGCTGCACACCAGCAGTTCTTAAATGGCTCAGATGGGAAGGTGTAGTCTTTATGCTCCCGAGGCACAGCAAAGTAAATCAGGCTGTCTCTGACTGGGATGTCTCTGTGAAAGTGATTTGCCCCTAATGACAATGAATGGCAGGAGCTGCTGCTTAACTGGGGCATCGTTCTATTAGCATATATACTCTCTAATGGAGAAGAATGTTCTTTCCAAAGAGCTCAGCACCCCAGCTCAGCAGATTTTAAAAAATGGGCTAAAACTAAAATATAGCCTTTTGTACATAAAACTGCAAATGAATATTAAGTCTTTATTACCCTGGAAGCTCAAGAGGCCTCTTGCCAAGGGGTATTGGTATTTCGGTCTTCTTGTCCTTGATCAAGAGCAGTATTTTGAGAAAGCATCCAGTTGCAAACATCTGAATGCTGGAGCTTAGCTGCATAAAGTGGTCCAAATGATTGCAGGCCACAACGTAAGTTATAGCTACATTTTCATGCAGCTGTAAGAAAAGGTCAGATCAAAATTTACACATTCTTTAGACACTGGAAACCACTGAAATGCCACAACCCCTTCCACCCCAGGCTGCCCAGTCAAAGGCATTACAGATTGAGAAGGCAAAAATAATCATTTCTGCAATAGCCTCTTTCCGGCTGCAGGCAATTGGCTTATGTAATTGACTCCTGCATCCCATTGAAATCCCTCAGTCGTGCTGTGCAATCTCAGGCCTCTTGCTATTCACACCATAGTTTGCCTCAACTGCTAGCTTTTTGTTCCTTAGTCCCTGGATATGATAGCAGACCAGTCACTGACCAGTTGTCTCTTCTACTTAAAACCTGAATTGGACTTCAATATAACAAGAAGATAGGTTTAAACTGACAACCTAATTAAAGGTTCTGCCATGCTCCAGTGCACTTTGTAATGGCCAGCCCTACAAAAATGATCTCTACTTCAAGAACTCTTTGCAACAATTCTTAGCCTGACCTGTTCTAGGGCAACTGTGTGTAACAGTTGAGGAACACGGACCCTGAAACAGCAAAAAGATAGATGGAGCTTAGGGGATCTCACTCTGCTTCCTTTGCACACCAGGCTTTCTTTATCAACACATACACAGTAGATGATCCACATGGCCCGCACGACTTAATAGTATTAATCTAAGATTAGCCATGTTGCTCAACAGATAAGTAGCACAAGTTAGTATTTACACTCTGTTTTGTTCAAAATAATTCACATATATTATTTCAGAAATCTTCACAATAATCCTACAAAATAGCTCTGTATTATCATATATTGCAAGGAATGGGCAGCTGAAATATGGTGGCAACTCAGCAGAGGTAAAATCTGAACAGGACCAGAGGTAAAATCTGAACAGCCTGCTCTCTGATATGGCAATCCCATGTCTGCTACTAACAAGTCCCGGTGAGCTCAGTGGATCTTATTCCCAGTGAGTCGACTGACACGGACTCAAGTTGGACTTAAGTTGCTTCAGTGACTCAACTCAGACTTGACTCGGCAATAAACAATGCAGTGACTCGACACAAGACTTGTATATTTTTATTGACAGATTTGCTGCCCTTGGTTCAGTAACATAACACGTTTATCCAGAAACCTTACAACTCTGGACTACACTTCCATCTCTTTCTGCCTACTGTCTCAAGCCCCAAGTATGGGCACATTTCTCAGAGGGGAACAGCAAACGGATTAAGCAATGGGCTTGAGGCGGGCTTGAGGTCTGTTCAGCAGCCTGTCCCCACTGCATATTGGAGGAGCCTTAAAACTCTTCCTAAGAGCAGAAGACAAGACTTGCCCCCAGAGTGCAGGGTGCATTTCTCAGAGGTGAACGGCAAATGCGTTAGGCAATGGGCTTTAGGAGGACAGATCCTTCCTTCTAAAGCTTTTGAAGCTTCAGTAATGGGGAGTAAGAGGGATCCAATTCCCCACTTCTGAAAAATCCTCCAGTTTCAGAAACTGGAAGTTAGAAAGATCCTATTCCTCTCTTCTGAATCTGCAGATGGCAAAATAACAAATGTGGAGGGCTGTCTCTGCTTAAATTTTAAAACTGACTTTAAAGGACTCTGTCCATGAATTCTGGAATGGGGTATAAAGTTGGCTCCCAGACTTGAGACTCTACTTGAGACTTGACTTGAAAGTATCTTCAGGGACTTGAGACTTGATTTGAGACCTGGAATAAATGACTTAAATACATTATTGCTTATTCCCACATTAAGTACATAGAGGATTGAAGACTTCTTCAGTACACTACACATAAAATGTCATCTAATGTCAAATCCTATCATGCCAATGTCAAAGGAAACTTAGTATTAATAGATCTTTTTTCAATCTAAATTGTGAGCCCATAAGTATGTCCCATACTTTCTTCAGATCCCATCCAGCTGGCTTGCCATGACCAGGAAAATTGATCCATGCAGAACAGTTATGCTCCTGCTTAGACACAAATCCAACTGTGTTGTATAAACTCCATTAATAAGAACAAAGGAGCAGAGTTTCCGAAGTTCTTTGAATTGCACCCTAATCTTGGGCTCTGCTTCCTCTTCCCTAATTTCTAAGGTTCTCAGTGCTAATTGAACCCCCACATATGTCTAAAGTTGAAGAAGCTGAGGCAATGGGCCTGGGAAAGGACATTTGGCCAAGTGATGGAAGAACTGCTGCCAGTAAGAGTAGACAATTCTGGCTGAGACAATCTGAGGATGAGGTATATTTCACATCATTCTATGGCAGGGGTGGATAAAATGCAGTCCTTGGGGCCCCAAAGGGAAGCCTGCCCTGAAGGCCCCCAGAACTACCCCCCCCCAATGGGCTATTTTTCACCTCCTGTGTCTCAAAATTGCTGCAAAATGGAGTGGGTTTGTTCCATAGCCACCTGAACCCCCCCCCACATACCCCCAAATGCAAAGAGGGGGGAATGAAAATTGGCTGAAATCAAAACTGGACGTTACATCTCTTCCAGTCACACTGGTGTGGCCAGTGGGAGAGGGGGTGAAAATTGTCTCCATCCTCTCCAGATGTATTCATGCCTGGTTTATGAGAAGGGGCCTTTGCTCAGTGGCAGAGCTCTGGCTTTACATACAGGAGGACCTGGTTCTAGAAGCAAAGGATCCCAGGTCACAGAAGCTCTGCTAGAGGCCTTGGAAGGCCCTGCCAACCACAGGACTAGGCCACATGATCTAGTAACTGACTAAACACAGCTTCATACATGCAGTGCTTGACTATCCGCAACCACAAGTTCAGTCATCTGCTGGGCAACAAAACATGTGCCTTCCAACTTCACACGACGTCTAAGTAGAGCTTCAGCAGCAAGCTGTTCTAGAATGGGGCAGCACAGCATGCCCAATGTCACATCTTACCCATGTCTCCAAGCTGTGGAGACCCAGGAGCAATTTTAAGAGCGCAAGGTATCACAGACACCTGATTCGGTCTTTGCAGAACCCTGAATAAACAGAGGGTCAACAAGGAACCACAGGCATGCCAAAGAGAGAAAAGGACAGCAGATTACTACTAGTGTTCAGTATATGCACCAATGATGTAACCAATAGGGGACAGAAGGCTTAATTTCAGCAGAAGAAAAGAGAGAGTTAATGCCTTTGCAGAAAGGCATGGGGAGCTGAGGGTTAATGCTCTTTGCAGGAAGCGTTCTCTCTCTTGCTCTCTTTTCTAAATATTATTTCCTCCCATGAAACTGGCTTTTCATCCTTGGCTGGAGGCAGCTCCTGCTGCTGGGAATCCAGCAGGAGTCTGTATCTCTGCCACTACACACTCCACTGCTCCCAGCAAGTAACCAAGACAAAGAGACTCCCCCTCTCCCCACTCCATCCTGAGAGCAAAGCCCCTGTGCTGGGACAGGAGAGGCAGGCAGAAATATTGGCATGTATAGAAGGTGGATGCCCAGGCCCCATGAAGGAAGATGCCCTTAGGCTGGAGTTTAGGTAAAAGGCTTTTAATGCAGAAAGCGGTGTGGCGGGGGGAGAAGTACCACAGAAATTGAGTTCCCTCCCCTGCTGCTGAAACAGACAAGCAGCGAGTTAAACAGAGAAGCTCCTCCACCACCCCCACCACCACATTCTGAACAGACTGGCAATGGCTATGAATGCATAATGTGTCCAGTGAGTACATTATTTCTCATTAAACTAGTCTTCCTGTTAACTGAAAACATGATAAGTCTTTACAAAATGCCAGTACTTTGCCCAATTTCTATTAGATTGTAGATTATCAAAGCTTAGTGTAGGAAAGCATGCTATTAATGTGACTGACAAGGCCAGGATACTACACTTTGTGGCCTTAAAAGGACCACCTGTATCTACTTAGTTCTATTTCAAAACCCACTTAAGAGCCATGCTGGACAAGGTTACAAGCTTAACTAGTTCAAGCAGTTGTTTTACCCAGTGGCAAACCAGATTCCTACAGTAAGCCTACTCACAGGTCAGGAACGCAACAGCATCCTCCCACTCCTTTTCCCCAGTAACTGACATTTAGAAGCATACTGCTTCATGGACTAGAGCTAATATATAGAACCATTGTGACTGTCAGTCATTTACTGGAAGGAAAAAATCCACTTTCATAAAGATAGCACACCTTTTCTCCCTACGGGCACCATGGGGAGAAAAGAAAGGGGAAAGGCCTGAGATTGTGCCTGCAGCTACAACAGCACTTAACATTTGTTCAGCTGCTTATAATTCCTGAACATAAAGCAGAACGGAGGCATCTAACTTTGAAGACCCTGTTGTCAAGATCACGCTGCAGCGGCAGCAGGAGCAGCAGCTCTAGAGTTAGGATTAGGACCCAGCAGGTCCCAGGGCCCACCTCCATCAGGGATCCACTGGACCATGCCATTTCTCATCAACACTAACCAAACTCAATTAGTTCAATGCGCAATAACAAGCAGTTTGTAAATATGTCTATGCAGGACAAGGGGGCTATGAGAAGCTACAAAGCTGCTACCTAGGGTAAAATAATCCAAAATGTACAGAACTTTTAATGGGCATGAAAATTGCTAGGCAGCACTGTAATCTTACTTCTTTTCTGCACCGCCTCCTCCTCTCTTCAAATCTTGTAGGATATTTAGTCACAGACTTCATTTCTCTCACACATTCAAATGGAGTTTACTCTTTTGGTTTGAACAGGGACAGGTACGTGGTTGGAATTAAATGCTCATTTCTGTTTGGTGCACAGAAGGAATCTGAGGCACATTAAAAGGTTTTTTTTCTTTTTCTTTCTTTTTTTTTTTAGTTTAAAGGGTCAAGTCTCCAAGGACATTTGTATCTCAGCTGGCAGTGCTACAGGCTATGTATCATTTCAATGGCATCTTCAATAGGGATTATAATCTGAATTGAAGTGGAAATATCTAAGGCAATGAAGCTGTCAGCAGTCTAAGATTAAGGAATTAAAACAGCAGCAAAGCACGACAGGATTTATTCTACATGTATTTGAAAGAAGGCTCAATATTTCATAAAGGTACAGAGAAAGCCAAGAACAATGATCCCATCAATATAAAAAGGAAGGCACTATGAAAATCAGCCACACCAGATGTAAATCGCCCTAAACTGAAAAAGGCAATGAATGAGTCACGGCAGGTTTGGCTGAACTAAATCAAGAAAGCAATGAAAATGACATGGGGTACAAAGAGCAGCTGGAGCAGTACAGATAACACTTCCCCAACCTGAATCAAGATGGGGAAGGAGCCCCACACCACCTACCAACCCCCACCTGCTTAGATAAAATTTAGGAATGTGCATTCAATACAGTCAGTAAGTAGCAAGATACCGAGGGATCATTTCTAGCTTCACAGAAAAGATAGAGAGAGACTGACTCATCTGGGATTCCTTCACAGTACTGGCAAAGCCAAAAGGAGGGCAATTCATACTTTTAACCTTGAAAACTGTTTTTAAACTTGGGATTTTCAGTATTAAGTTTTGTTTTGTCTTGTTTTTGAAAGATGTATATTTAGCAAGGTCATCTGCTCCTGTTGAGAAATTCCAGGTTCTCATTTTAGAATACGGCACCACAATTTGCTGCTATTTCCAGCAATTATCATGGTGCTCTCTTCTGTATTTCCACATTTGCAATATGGTTCTGAAACACACTCCCCCCAGCTATCCTAACTCATCCACTTACATCACTGAGAAGGTCACAAACAAAGGTTTTCATCCTCATAAGTGATCTTCATAAGCAATGTACTATATGGGAGATATTAAAAACAGGAAGGACATTTCAGCAAGCTCAGAGAGCAAACAGCTTCATGCTCAACTATAAAAGCTATAATAAACTCCCATGGTTCCTCAATGATAATACACTAAGCTCAATCTGTGACAATGACACACACTATAACCATGTTACAGACGGAAGAACAATTCTCAAAGAAACTCATGCACATGATTTTTCTCAGTTTATTAACAGAAAAAAATATATACCTAGCAGAATATCTCTCGTGCATACAAGGCAGCACAACACAAAGTAAGAAGCAAGCAGAACTCATATAAGGGAAGCAGCAGCTGTAACTGAAGCTAGGAAATGTAGAGTTCTAAAGGGACATTCAGTTCCATGCTTCACAGTAAATGAAAAGATTAAAAAAGAAGTAAGTTTGAAAGTGGGTTTCCCCAAGTATTGCAAGAAGATTGGGGGAGAGGAAATGCTAATTGAAAGTTCTTTATTCAATACTGAGGTTTACCACCTTACAGGCAAGTGTGATGCTGTCTTTGCAGGTAGGAGGGTACTAGTGATGGCAGGGCACAGTTGGCCCCGCACAGGAGGAATAGGACTGCCTCCCAGCTCCTACAGCCATCTTCTACCAGGACATTTAGATACAGATTCACTGCAAAGTCTTCCAAGGATCTGTCAAGCATCACCTGGGCAAAAACAACAGCTGTCCAAAGGAAAGTCCATGGCTTATCAGTGGCTTTTCTTGGTTGAGCCAAAGCCAGAGAATCCCATCACAGCTGCCATTTCATCATCCTCCTCAAACGTCAAGTCTTCCTCCGCCCTCCTTTTCTTCTCCCTCTGTTTTTCCTTTTTGTAGGCTTTGGCCTTTTCCTCCTGCAACAAAGGGAAACAACTGCCAAATGAATAAAGCTTGCTCACACAACTAAACTCTTAGAAAGGCAAAGGACAGCCTCAGAAACTAGGCCACAGAGACAACATTCTTTCTGGTCTGAAGAACAAACAACGGGTGGAAGAGAAATTGTTGGCTCCTCTAGTTTTATCCCGGAGGAGGAATGGAAAGGTAGCTGCCCAAAGACACATATCCAAGTGACATGTGAAGAATAGAATTGTACTGGAGAATCCAGCAACTGTCCACCTCTGCAATTAAACAAATGCTAAAGGCTTCATCAAAAATTAACAGTGATTGAAAAGCAGCTTTGCTTTTAAAGCAATAGCCACAGATTCTATTCTGATGCCCTGATTCAACAACTGTGGTGCTGAATGATGGCAACAGAAAATGTCAGTACCTGATGGCTGTTGGAACAACCAAGTGACAGCTGCTCGGTGGAACATAAGCTGTGTTCTGAGTGGCTTTGGGGGTTTTTGGCATCAAAGGGTTTCCACAGCTCTAATCAAAATGTTTCATTCTGTGAGATTGCAAGGCCTGGAATGGTGCCAAACTTGTGTTAGGGGATGCCGAAGTGTGACTTTAGCTACTGACTCCTTGGCAGCTGCAGAGGCTGCTGAAGCTTAAAGGACTCTCCTATTTGCACAACTATCCCAACGTGCAATGGCACCCTAAGACTTTTTCATAGCAGCCACCACAGATACTAGGAGATCAAAACTATGGCTTCATTTGTGAAAGAGAAAAAATGCTATTAGCTTTTAAACAACAACAACAAAAAAAATCTGCTTCTGCTTTCTTACTATTATTAATTTTCCCAGTCCAGGAGTCAAGGTGGATTACCAAAGTTAAAATATATACAGCTAAAAAAACAAACACATCATACAAAAGTTAAAAATACAATTAAATTATCAATAAAATTAAAGATGGTTGAAAGCACAAAAACATTAAAAGGGAAAAAATATAGACAGTACAGCATATTATGAAGTGTCCCTTCTTCCAGGCAATCAACTAACAGAACTGCAGAAACAGAAATGCCTTCATCTGCTTACAGAATGATAGCAAAGAGGGTGCCAGTCTGATCTCTCTAGGAAGGGAGTTCTACTGCCTGGGAGCAGCCACCAAGAAGGCTCTTTCCCATTTACCCACTAGATATACCTGTAAGTGTATTGAGACACAGAGGTGGCCTCCCCTGAAGATCTCAAGACTTGGGTGGGTTCATAACAGAACATGATCCTTTACATGACTTGAGCTACATAGGTCACAAGCAGCACTCTGAATTGTGCCCAGAAACAATGAAGGTGTTTTAATGGAAGTTATATGTTCCCTGTAGTCAGCCCTGGTCAGGAGTCTGCCCATAGCATTTTTGGCCCTCTGCAGTTTCTGAATAGTGTCCAAAGGCATGCCCACACAAAGTGGCAGTAAACTAAATGGGATGTAATTAAGGCATGTGTCACTAGGCCAGATTTGACATTTTTTAGAAATTGTGCAGCTGATTCACAGTGGCCATCACAGTAACAACAATATTTATATCCCACATTTCTACCAAATTTGGGATTCAAGGCATCTTACAATTTGAAAATATAATATGACTAAAACATGCAAGAAACATTAAAATGAAATTAAACTACTGACACTATTAAAATGATGTAGAACTACACTACAAAAATAAAATACCATTAAAAGACAAAAAGCAGAAGAGTTCAGTTTAAAACAATACAGTACCCCTTAGCCCATTCTTTTAAAATTTTCCATTTTAAACACTCACTGGCATAAAAATGTCTTGGCCTGGTGATGGAAGAACAGCAGGGAAGGTGTCAATCTGGCCTTCCTGGGAAGGGAGTTCCAGAGTCTAGGGGCAGCCACTTAGAAGGCCCTCTCTCATGTCCCTACCAGGTCTGCTTGCAATGGTAGTGAGCATGAGAGAAGAGTCTTCCTGATAATCTTAGGGATTAAGGCATACAGTCAGGGATTAAGACATACAAAGACATACAGTCTGCCTAATGCCAAGACCTAAGGCACAAGCCTTAACTGTACTCCTACTCACTGCTGAAACCTGAGCTTCCAAACTCAAGACTGAATCCAGGATTACACCCAAACTGCAAACCTGGGTCTTCAGAGAAGTGTAACCCTAGCAGTTCAGGCTGAATCCCTATTCCCTGATCTGCTTTTCAACTGAACAGAAGCACCTCTATCTCATCTGGATTACACTTCAATTTGTGTACTCTCATCCAGTCCATTACTGATGTCTGGCACTGGTTAAGTCCCAAGGCAATTTTCTTGGATTGAGGTGGAAAGGAGTAAGAAAACTGGGTCTCATCTATATACTGGTAACACCAGATCCCCAAACTCCAGACAACCCCTCCTATCAATTTATTTACATGTTAAACAGCATGGAGGAGAAAACCAAATCTTGAGAAACACCACAAGCTAACAAGCAAGAGGTCAAACAAGAGTTCCACAGCACCATCTTCTGAATTCACCTCTGCCCCTGGGAAGGAACAGAGACTCTGTTAAACAGTGCCTCCAAGTCCCATCTCAACAAGGCAGTGCAAAGTATCACGGTTGATAGTACTGAGAGCTGCTGAAAGATCCAGCAGAACCAACAGGGACATAATCCCTGTCCAGTTTCCAGTGTAGATCATCCAGGAAGGTGACCAAAGCCATCTCTGTCCCACAGCCAGGTCTGAAACCAGACTGAAACTGATCTAGATAACCCAGATCATCCAAAAATCCCTGGAGCTGAGTGGCCACCACACACTCCTGTATCTTGCCCAAACACAGAATGTTGGAAACTAGCTACTGTCTAATATGGTGGGATGCAAAGACGGCTTTTTCAACAAAGGTCTTATAACTGCCTCCTACAGGCAACATGGAATTCTGCCTTGTTTTATCAAGGCATTGATCACTCCTTCTACCCACTCAGCCAGTCTCCCTCTTGCGTTATTTAATAAGCCAGGAGGGGCAAGTTCTAATGCTTTCTCTGTACGACACCGGAGTTTCATTTTCTCAGTGACTGTCCTCACATACAACCACACAACCTCACATACAATCAAGGTCAACAAATGTAAGAAAAGAACTGGTGAAAATCGCACCAAAGTTTGTTACTAAAACCAGGTATAGAGAAGTAATTCTGGGGCTGACTCTGACTTTCCTCTGCTCTTTGCTGGAACCTATAGGGAGGGATGTACAATCAGCACTAAATGTTAACAATCTGAAGGGGGAGAAGACGGGCTCTATCACCTAAATAAAATATATAAATATGCATGCATTAGTTAATGAGTTAACTAAATAAATGATTTACTTTGCTTCTGGGAGGATAAGTAGTTACAGATGGCACTGAGGCTTCTCCTGTGACTACTGCAAATACTCTTCAGACTTTCCTCCAACTGCAGCTTTAAGTGAAAATCGACATTAAGAAATAGAAGCTGCCTCTGCTGACAAGGGGAGACAGACTGAGCCCCACCCCCTGCCCAGCCTGTCCATCTACTGTAGAAAAGAAAAGCCTTTGTAATCTTTATCACACTCTGGTTTTAAAAAAGCAAATAGCTACCAAAAAGCACAGGTTTGCTATGTATGTGATAAAATGCCCTCAAAACTCCTCATACACAACATCATGAGGCTGCTGCAGATAGAATGAACTACAATGGGAAAAATCTTTAATGCCACCTGCAGGCCACTGCTGCATAAAAGAGACTAACACAGGGATTTTTCCCCAGGCAGTTTACCTCTCTACTTAAGCACTCAAGAGCAGCAAGGCAAAGTGCTGTTTCAGAAAGGAAAATAAACTCATATTGGCACTAAGATGTGGGATCGCAAACATCATTACAGAGATGCTGGAACAAGAAACAAAGTCATGGCAAAGTACCCATTTTTTTAAAGAGGGAGAATACCTTGGCAATCTAATCATGACAGAAAGCCAAGAAAATGTGGTGTTATTTCTTTCCAGTCATGCCTAATTTCATCAGTTCAGGGCAGCACTTTACCTCTTCTCTGAGCTCCTTCATCCTCTCCTCAAAGTCATAATCCTTCTGCTTCTCCTCCATTTTCTTCTTGTTGACTTCAAAACGTTTCTTCACTTGATCCAGTGTGGAGCGCTCTACTCTCATGGACATACCCAGGTTCCTCTGATCTAAAAAAGATAGGAGCCAGTGTTGTCAGTTTCTTGAGCCAAAGTCCAGCTACATTTTTGTATGAACAGGTAACATTTACTCCACAGGTTAATTTGAGAATGAGTTAATTTTGAAGGGATAGGCCATTGTGATTACCAAGCTCTTAATTAATAGTCTGTTCAGAGCTGGGGGTCTTGATTGACACAGCAGGAAAGAAGTGAAATAACTTATCTTCTGCTTCCCTTCCCTTCCTGATTACCTCCACCTCATCCTAGCCAGTATCCAATGATGCATAGCAAACTAAGATTGGGTCCCATGTGGCTGGTGCTCGTAACACTTAACAACTGACTCTAAGCCTCCTGGACTTGAGATGAAATCCTTTTCAAGACTGCAGGGAGGATTTCCATAAAAAGATGCATTTTTGAATACACAGCGTGACCATGAAGGTGAAATTCATATGCTGCAAGCCTGAAGTGGGATGAGGTTGCTAGCTTTGTACCTCACAGAAACTGGGAACAAAAGATTGATCCTCTATTAAGTATGCACTTTTTCCATCTATACCTCTTAAGAGTTTAATGCAGCTAATATGCATTGTATGTAACTTAAGCAATCAATGGCATACAGTGCAGTCAGGATAGGCTTGGAGCACAGTCTTCTATTTACTGTTTTGTTAGATGATTTGGCTTTTTTACACTGAAAGAAAAGGAAGGACAAAAATGTACAAGAATAGATAAGCCCTTTCTCCAGGAGAAAGGAATCTTTGGCCACCAGGCCTAATCTAGCCCCACAGAGTCTTCCTGACAAACTGGCCCATGAAGGCTTCTGAGGAATTCTCCCTGCAAAGTCACCACCACTGGTCCAATGCAGAAGATTCTCCTGCACACTCCTGGCCTGCCCAAATGGCAGGATAAGTTCACCTGCCCACATCATCCCCAAAGAACCCCCTGCAGCCAGCATAGGGTGGGCTGGTTTCTCTGCTGTGCCTTCCTCCTTTGGGAAAGAGAGGAGTGGGAAGCAAACGACAATACTGTCTAGAATAGACACCTTTTCCCTAGACATAATCTGACTCATGAGTCACCTGTTCCCTCCTCAAATCTGTAACTGCAGGGACATCTGGTTAGCATACGCAGGAGGCACAGATACGTGTTTCTTTCTTCCTTACTAAGTATCAGGACCTTCTAACACTACTGTTCAAAATTGTTTTATGTATATTATTTGGGAAACAAAGTACAGTACAGTTTGAAGAGCCACCACCCACTGGGTGTTTGTGTGCGGCCATCAAGAGATGAAGCAGTCTCAAAATGAGACAAGGTGGAGAGGATGGATGAGTCAGGGAGCTCAGCCACATTCCTTTCATTAGCCCACTGAGTTAATGACGGTCAAGATTTTAGACCAGGGTGTGTAGATGGCAAGGGCATGTAACAAAAGCCAACACTGCTTACAAACCTCTATCAGTTATGCAATGCCCTGAAGGAACTATCTTTACATTTTCAGTACAACTGATAAAGGTAGGCTAGAGATGAAGTCAACAAAGATTGCACCTTTCTCATTAAACAAAGATGCTAAGCAAATTATTTAAAACACAGTTCAATACCTGTTGTTTCTTTTCTTTCTGCCGCTTTCCTAATCCAAGGAAAGAAGCCAAAGAGAATATGTTCTTATGCTTAACTTTCCATTTTGGTAAAAAAGACTAGATCTTCCTGGTACAGAGAAAGCAGCTATAGTGGAGAAAGGGAGGGGAGAAAGAACAGACAACCACTAATGAATACCTACTTGGCTGCTTTATACATTAAAATCTGAACCACAAACTGTGGCTGAAACACTACAGGAAGCTCCTGAGGAAAGGCCACTTGTTAAGGAGCTGAGCACATGCTTTGCATGGAACAGGTCTCTGTATTAACAGATAGTTGTTGTATGTGACCATAAGGTGAATCTATCATAGGATTTTCTTGGCAGAATTTGTTTAGAGCCTGTTTGCCCTTATACTCCTCTGAGGCTGAGAGAATGTGACATGCTCAAGACCATACAGTAGGTTTCCATGGCTAAGCAGGGTTTCAAACTGTCTCCAGTGTCCCAGTCCAAAAGTCAAACTACTGCACCACTCTGTGTTAAAAGATGTCAAGTAGTACATGATGTGTGCATGATGAGGACTAGAGGAGGAGCTGAGAATCAGAGCAAAGTGTACAAGATGGACAAGATGGAACAACAGATTGATTCCAAATGCACTAGGCTCTTATGTTCACTGCAGACACTAAAGATACATCTTGTGTGCTCCCAATGAACTACTTTGATAATGTGTTCCCAATGAATTTACTGATACCTACTCTAACAAAATCAAAAATGCATCACAGTGCTCAAATCAGGAGGCTAGGAAGATTAAGAATAAAAGCTGCTTAGCCATGGCTTTGAAACATATTACAGGCCTTGTATCAAATTTTGTGGAGAATGTTCTTAATTGCTCTCATTATTCATTAAGGTGAATGCATAGTGTCAGTCTGGAATATCCCAAAGTGTTAGGTTTTTGTGATAAAGAAAGACTGAAGCACATTTAGTGATAAATGAAGACTATTCTTTGACATGGCATTCTTCAAGCCTTTCTGTTTTAATTCAGCTTCCAGATCTAGTATCAAATCATATTTGAGAAAAGTGTGAGACTATAGGGCCAGAAGAAGTTCCTCCACGAGTATTACGAGGAATATAAAGGGCATATTACCGTATGGTCTGAGACCTACTCCTAGTTCAAACTACAGTAGACCACTGAATCAATGGGATTTCTCTACGTATTGACTGACTATTCAACAAGTGACTGAATAGATCTATTCCAGTACTGACCAAAAGGATTCAGGCCAATATGCCAGCAACCATGAAGCTTCACTTCTACATTACAAAGGATGGAGGGGAACTCTCATACAGACCTATTGCTCAGCTTCTGGGATGTCCCACCAAGGAATTAACAGATTGAAAGGAGACTAGAACTGTTAATTAACATTTGGCACATTGGATAGGATCAAAGGCTGCTGAAAGACCAATAAAGTAATTCAGAGCCATTTCATCCATTTGGGTAGTAAGATGGCAGGAGCAGTGAACTATAGCACTCACTAACAAGGAAGGCACCCACTACCACTTTCTCACCCATCTTCCTTCTTCAGCACCATTGCTGCCTTATCCAACCTCTTTACTTTCTGGCTGCCTTTCTTCCCCTTCTTTCACTTCAAGCCCCGCTTTAACACTTCCCACCTGATTCTTATTTTCTCTCTCCCACCCGGCTTACCTCACCTTGCACTGCCATACATCCCTCCGTTGCCTATCGTTAACACATCTCCCACTATCTTAGTATGAGCTGCCCCTGAATAGTTTCCTTTGTTGACCAAGCAACAAATGACATCATCATCATCATCATCATCATCATCATCATCAACATCCCACCACTTTATTTGTTTGTCACTTTTTCACCTCTCATCTTGGCCTCCTCTCTCAGCCCCTTCCTCATCTCTCATTTAAAGAGACTTCTAGTTATTTAATGACAAAAAAAGTTATCCTTACGTTTTTTGCCATTGATGTGATCCAGGAAGTTGATGGAATCTTTCACTACACAGTCACAGACATTACAATAATACCTAAGACAAAGAAAAAAGTTCCCAAATATCAGTTCCCAAATGAGACTCATTCCACATGAAGCTTCTTCTGCATATCTATTTGAGGTGGGTACCACATAAGGGAAACCTAAACTATATTGCTGATCTTTCAGTAATAGGTCAATAAAAGAAGACACAATGTCTCTTTCCACTTCCCACTTTTTTCCCCCACTTCATTTCCCAAACTATTAGAATCAGAAAATAAATTAGCTTAGAGCAGGGGTTACGGAAGATGAGGCCCTCCAGATGTTGTTGGGTACAGCTCCCAAAAGCTCTTGCCAGCATGACTGATGACGAGACATATTGGGCACTGCAATCTAACACCATCTGGCAGGCCATATGATCACTATCCTTGGTTTCAAGAACAGAATGAGGGTGGAATTGGAACCATTCGTCACAAGTGGGGGCAGTCACCTTTTAAACTCCATTTAAACACCTTTTAAACATTTCCAGCAGCTGGGACCAGCACTCTTCCCAGTGAAAATGGTTTTAAAGATTCTTCCCCTACTACAAACACACACCACCAATGTTGATTGGGAGACGTCAGCAGCAGAAGTTGCTTGCTTGGGAGAAAATAGTTCGGTTGACAGAGACAGAGATGAACCGGACAGTGGATAGTGGAGCACTGAACACCACTATTTTCAGTATCTTCAGCCACTCTCTGTACCACCATAAAGCTTGTACAGCGGCTTAAGATCAAATTTAGTTCCTTGAGGGCTATATACTCTTCAAATTAAAATTCCAGTAACCAGGCAAGGCCTGAGGATGGAGCCCAGTGGTGTTTGATGGGTCCAGCACTGGATGTAAAAGTGGTCTATTCACCTAATGTGTAGAGCCCTCATTTACAAGTCCACTGAGTGAGAAAATATGGCAGCTCTGTCCCCTTCTTTTCTGGCTACTGGACCAGAAACAAAAATAACCTCTCACACATATTCAGGACAATTTTTTCCCTCAGTAGCTGGCAATGACAGTTTTCTTCATCACCAATTGACTAGACATGAAGGCATTATGCCAGAAAACAAAGAGAATCAGGTTTCTTCATGAAGATCTTGAAAAAAATTATCCCTTTGGTAAGGGAGGAGCTGCTACAGAAACTGACAAGCTACATATACTTTTGACTTTGTACAGGATGTCAAACCTGACAAAATCTAACCAGTGCTTGTTATTTTTATGCATACTATCCGTTCTCGAAATCTGCAAATAATAGTATGTAACACAAGTTAATTTTATTTTGTGTTATTTTATGTGTGTGTGTGTGTGTGTGTGTGTGTCTTACCAAAATCTCCTTTTCAAAAACCACACATTGCTTGCTTTCCAAATGCTCCAGGAGGGATACAAGAAAATGAAAAAATATGAACTTGTCAAAAACAAAACATCACTCATAAAATGCACTGGCCAACTAAATTGAAGATTAAAGAAAAGATGTATTTCACATGTCCTCTAAAAGGTATCTCTTCTCTCAAAGTAGGAATTCAGAGGAAAATTCATGCCAGTCTCAGGGCATTCAATATTCAAGTCCTGTTGACTTTTGCAACAGTTCTTACCCTGTGCAGAGTTGGCCCTCAAAGTATGAGTGGCGGTGAAATTTGGAAATGACGTCAGTTCATGCTCACACATGCACCACAAAGTGGGGGGAAACAATATGAAGAGGGAGACACCATGAAATACATGGGGCCTAGACTTTGTACATATGTGAGCCACAACACCTTGAATCAAATTCAGAGCTGCCTTAACTATGGATTCCTGCAAACACAGGAGTTGGACTAGCTCGCCCTTGGTGTTCCCTCCAATATTAGGATTCAGCAGTCAGATCTACAGCAACTAGAGTTAGAACAAAACTGGCTAGATATGTTTGCAAATTTTTTTCATATCCACAAGGATGCATACAGCAGCAATTCACAGCAGCTAAAGCTTCCAAGTTATCTTCAAGAGCAGCCTTACATTAAGTGTATTGCAATAATCATGCCTGAAGGTTAAAAAAGTTAGATTAGCACTGCAAAGCCCTCTACTTTAAGGAGCTTGTACAGCAACAAATGGAATTGGTAGAAGGCACTAGTGGCAACTGCTGCCATCTGCTTGTCACAAAGGGCTGGATCAAAACCTCTCCCGGATACATACCTGATCTGAGGAGGAAATGACAGCCTCATCAATCACAAGGAAAAATCTATGTCCTCCTTGAACTGGAAAGAATATCTTCACCTCTGACTTGTCTGGACTGAACTTTAATCAGACAGTCCTCATACAGCTAACCACAGCTTCAAAGCACAGATTCAGGACAAAGAATCATCTAGATGTTTAATTGTTCTGCCCTCTCTGCTAAACTAATATAGGAATTAGCATAGCAAAAGCTAGAAAGTACTCACCCCCCCATCTCAGACTGAGGAGTCGTTTTGGTGATAACAATGGTTTTCCCCAGTTTGGATTCCAAGTCCACCTTGTAATCCCGGTGCCGAAGAAGCTCACGTTTGACAGGTTGTACCGGTTTGCCTGAAATATAGGCAAAAAAAAAAAAGTTTGGCTTTTTTTTTGCATTATTTCTTTTGTTATTATGTCATAATACACTTGTTACATTGCCATTACATTCTTAATACATGTTACACAACAGTAAATACATTATATCTCATAAAACAGCAGCAATTATTTAAAAATAACAAAATGTTAACAAAATGTATTAAATGTTATTTAGAAAAACAAAATGACTATTAGATACCAAACACTTTACATATAATTATAATATCTCAGATGATGATACAATATAACTGATTCTATTGCCATATTTTAATGTCTTTGTCCATTAAATTGTAAACCTCAGTAATCATAGTGGTGGCCTGAGTTAGTTAAATCCTTTGTGGTTTAAGAATAAAGAATAGCTGATTTCTAGCTAAGTAATGTTCCCTTTTTATATTTATATTTATATTTTTGGAATTCTTAGTTTCTATTTCAGATCCCTAACCATATCTACTTTTCAATCATCTAAATCTCTGGTGGCCACTTTTCCCCATTTCTTCTCCAATAAATATGTAACTTTCTCTCATTTTTCTTTAACTCTTTTCTAATTTTTATTATTTAACATAATTGACAGCTTATCCATTTGGTACATTTTCATATAATTTTAACAACCAATCATTTTCAGAAGGAGTTTCTCTTCTTTTCCAAATTTTTGCATATAATAATCTAGCTGCTATCACCATATATAACAATATTCTCCCATATCTTTCTTGTATCTGTTTGTCAATTTCTTTAAACATATTTAATAAATACAACTTAGAAACAATGACTCCTAATATCTTTGTTATTAAGTGTGAATCTCTTTCCAAAATCTTTTTGCTTTGACACATTTCCACAGCACGCAGAAATATGTTCGCTTTTCCTTTCCCCATTTCCACCATTCACTTTTCGCATTTCTGTAAATATTTGCTGATCTTTGTAGGGGAAAATGCTACCTAAAATATCTTTAGCTTAGCTTAGAAAGCAGCAAAGCATTATTTCTCCTTTCTAAAAAACTTAAGTTCTTACAATTTACTTTTAATTCCTTTGTTTTTGAAATCAGATTGTATAATTTTGTTTCGTGGAGTAAGAGCATCAAAGAAAGCAATGAGGCTTTGAAAAGGAACAGAAGTTGATTATATCATCCACACTTGTGTTCCCTGCATCTTCTCACTCTACATTCTGCATTGATTCTTAATGAGATAAAGCGGTGTCATCCTACAGACAACATGTTACCAACCATCTTTCTTTTCTCTCTCTTCTGTGAGTCGTTTCTCTGCAAGTTTCTCATACTCATCTTTGTCCCACTTCCGACGAAAGTCCAAGTTTTTAGCCTACAGAATGAAGAAAAATGCAAAATTTTAACATTCAGTTCTGAAATAAAACTATCAGTGTGAAAAGATGGAAGGTTTCCAGCTTTATAATGTGCTTGTGAAAGGAGCAAACTTGCTCAATTCTCAAGTCTTCTCACATGAAAAAGACAATAGGCAGACAATGCTCATGTAGGAAAATTAAACTCCAGCTATACCAAAATCATTTAAGTGATTCAGGCTGCAGTCCTACGCTCCTTACTAGATAGCAAGCCCAAGATGACACAATTAGATTTCCAGTTAAAGTTTAAAATAGAGTGTGCCCTCTATATATGCAGGAGCTCCATTCCAGGAACAAACAAACAAACAAACAAACAAAAAGAACGCTCACATGCCATTATCTTTAATGGATGCAATGTGCACACACCTGTAGCAGCACAGGCGCATGCCCGCTGCATCTTTTGACAACAATGAACATGACACTTCACGTTACCCTGAATTCATGTATGCCAAGGTCGCACTACAAGAGGGCACACTATATTATTACTGTTATTTTCCTACAGTCGTTATAACACAAATAATGGTCACGATTTTATTTCTAAACTAATGGAAATAAATGCTGTCATGTGGAATTACTTCCCAGACCAAGAAGCTGACATTGGTTATTCAATACTAACTACAGTAAAATAAAGGCAGAAGACATCTGACAAGCACATAGAAATTTGAGTGGATACAGGAGGCACGCACAACTATGATGTAAACCTATCAATATTTTTTTTTTCTAAAAATGAAGTAAAATTACACATGGGGCAGTTTAAACTAAGACCAAGTAGGGCCACTCAGCTCGAAAGCATTACTCTCATACAGAGCTTTTTAGAGTTTAGGGAAAATGCAAATAAAGAGTGGAATATGAGAGAGGTTTACAATACTATTCATGGTGCAGTGAAAGCAGATAGAGAGATATTTTTCCTTTCCTCTCTGAGAACTCTTACTTATTCACTGCTAACTGCAGCAAAACAAGGACATGAAGCTTCTGATAAGCACAAAATCATTTCAGTGGAGTCAGGGAACAGATAGGCACATACAAGAAGCACATAAAAGGTATAAATGCATGAAATGAAATGAGCGTATTCTCACCAAATAAAACATGCTCAATTGAATTGATGGAAAATGAGCTCATAGTAGACAAAAAGAAACATTGCTTTGCACAATGCTGAACTAACTCTAACTCCTGTGGCATAGCCACAAAATGTGGTGACATCCACTGGCTTAAATGGATTTTAACATGGATGAAGCAAAATTCATGGAGGCAAAATCTATCAATGACAATTAGCAGGAATAGCTACATGGAAATTCCAGGCCCTGGAGCAGTATACCAGTAGGCATCAACTGCTGAGACATAACAACAGTGAAAATTTGATGCTCTCATATCTTGCTTTTGGGCTTCCCAGAAGCATCTGTCTGACCACATTTGGAAATAGAAATGGAACTAGGCAGACCTTTGGTCTGGTCCAGCTGGGCTCTTCTCTTGTTTATGTTAAGATCTAGAACAAAGAAGATTTACTAAAATGGATAGGCAGAGTTTGCCTTGACTTCTGCAAAAAGACATACCACAAGATAAAAGCTGTCTCTGACTAACTAAGAGAGACTTCCCAAACCTAGTAGGACACACATTCAACACAGGAGATGGGTAGTATCCAGCCACCTATATAATACATGAATAAACCCAAGAGATGGTTTGCCTCTTGATACAAAAATAGGAATAGGGCAAGGATGAAGACCAGCATGTGTGTCTCCTTCTTCTCAGTCTACTTGTGTCTCAATGAGAGCATAAAGCGAGGGCTCACAGAACCTGATCTGACAAAAAGCACAACATCAACATTTAAGACAGTATTTTAGTGGCCACAAGTACTCCAAAAACAGTTAGATAAACATCAGGAGACAAGAAGGTGCGTTTTAGTGATGACGGGAGGGTACAAGACTTGGCGGCATCCAGAGATCTACTCTTGGACCCATTCAACATTAATGCACATACAATAAACAAATAAACAAACAAAAAACCAAAAAAGCCTATGGTATATCAAGAGCATGGGTTAAATGGCTTCCTGTTTTTTTAAGTCTCACAACAACTATACTAATGTTATCAGCACATATCAAACAGGCACCATTTTTGGTAGCAAAATAACTGGGTCATTTGGCATGCTTACCTTGCACATGGAGTCAGTTGATCCACAAGGGGTATTCTGTATGCAAACCTGGCAATATGCTATCCAGATACTCTCCTGTGGTCTTAATGTAACTCCCAGCCCCCACCTGAGCACTTCCATGTGCCAGCCCTCCATCCATCTTGATTTTGCCCTTCATCTTCCACATAACAAAGAGCAAGGGAACAGAATGGCCTGTTCTTAAGCAGAAGTACCCTGGCCTCCATCTCTCTGGAGGACCACCAAAATAAGTCTGAATTTCTAAAGAAGTCAGCATTTAGTGGCTGGGGATAACAAGGGTACTTTAGCTGTAGCTTTTAATTTTTTTTTAAATAAAGGAGAAGATTTCTAACGTTTTTTGTGTTTTTAAATCTAATTTTCAAAAATACCCATGTTATGTCTGTTTTAAATTATTGTTGTCTGCCCAGAGCATTCAAGAGAGAGAAGAGCTTCAAATTTAAATTATTTTAAGTTTTACATTTTTAAATTGTTACTAAGCCTGAGCCTAAGGGATAGTTAGAATGAGAAATCTAAAATAAAATTAGTCAAGCATTTCTACACAAGCATTTTAATTTTAGTGCTGCTGCTTGTTACTATTTTTTCACTGCTTCCAAGATACAGGTTCTGAATTTTACTGGAGCCTGGAGATCTCAGCAAAACAACATTTTCTCTGCTTACGCCAATATTATGCCCTCTTCCTGCAAGAAATAGGCTTCCATGCATGGATTTAATGTGCAGGTGCCACGCCACTAGTACATGTAGAACAGTGCTGTTGGCAGAACTATCAAAGACAGGAGGGAGAGAACAAACCCAGACCCTACGCCACCACCTCTGTGGCACTCAGTAGAGATGCTGTATGCAAAAATCTCCAGAGCAGGGCTAAAGCAAACATACATGAAGTACTCTAACTATCATTCCAGAATTCAAGCCATTATAATCAGTAAGTATTTCACCAACTTTACACTGGTACAGTCAGTCCTCTACATCTGTGTGTTTGACTTTCACAAATTTGATTATTTGTGAATTTCTTCAATCTCTGCACCCCCACACACATACCTCAGGTGTTTCTTTTCTGGAGAAATCTTCCCTCTTGGCAGTTCCAGTTAGTCCTTGCAACCCTTTCAAACCCACGTCTGGTCCTCCTCCTCCTCCTCCACAAGCCACTGCCTGGACAGCTAAAAATGACTCACAGCTCAATTTCTCAGCACCACAAACCCTCTCCTGATGTCCCACGCATCCAAGGAAGGAAACGGGCTACAGAGCGGAAGTACAAGATCACCATGCTGACCCACGCCTCTTTCCTCTGCTTTCCCTGACCTGGTTTGAACCCTGGGTATCCATTCCCCACCATACCTCAGCCCCCTTCCCCACCAACACACACACACACTTTGATATTTGCGATTTTCCCACTTTTGTTAAGGGCCCTGTGCCCCTAACGCTAGTGAATGTGAAGGGCCAGTTGTACATTAATATAGTTCCAGTTCTTTCATTTGGCACAAACAAAGAGTGAACAAATACGATCAGTTTAGAGTAAACAGCTGAAATTACCATTATTTATATTGATTTATTAAGTCATTTTCATCCTGCCCTTCAGGGCTAAGCAAGGCAGTTTACAAAATACAAAATAAAAAGCTAGGACTAAGAACTTTAGAACAAAAACAATCCATAAAACAGCATTAGATTAAAACACAGAAAACCAAAAATACAAACTCAGAAAAGTTTTGCCATAAGTTTTTACAGTTCATTTATAGGCCAGAAAAGAGAGGGCCAAAATCCATGAGGCCATCACTGAAAAGGTTTTGTCTTCCATACTTTTGAACCTGGACTCTTTTACTGGTGAGGCAGAAAACATGTCCTCCAATGCCAAGGTGGATCTGGGCCAATCCACAGAAGTGCCAATGGTCTGTCACATAACTTGAAAATCTTTCATTGATAGCCCTAGTATATGCTGCACTGATAAAAAAGGTTGACAACTGGCAGGGTGAAAAAGTCAATAAACGGCATGCCCAACAGTCAAACAAATGAAAAGAAACTGGAATGTGACTAGATAAGATTGCTGATACATCAAGTAGAAACCCACAATGGACATCCAACATTCTGCTTGGCTAGTATGACATTCCCTGCAGAGTGCCTGTGTAGACTCCTTCCAGCTTTCCCTATAAGGTGGATACATCCAGGGGCTGAATACAAGAGTTCTTACACCTCAACCTGTGCTTCTACACAGAGCCATGGCTCCATCTGCAGTCTATGTGTCTGAGTGTATGCTGTCGGGTAGGCAATACGGATATCACAAGTCCTCTGTGACCAGTCCTCCTTGTTTGCTGCTGTCATGCAGGCTGAAATCCTACATATGCATGGAGCTCCACACAAGCAGTTCAGCATCCTCATACTGCCTGGCAGCTACCAAGCTCTGGGAAGTGCCCCTGCTGCTGTCACTTATTGATGGAGGCAATTCAGATCATGGAGAAACAGCTGATCTCAGCTCATGGGCACAGAAAAAAAAGAGAAACGAAAATGCAGTCTTTAATGAAGTGTACTCGCCCTTTCCCTCGTGCAGAAGCTCAGAACAACTAGATCTTCAAGCTCATCTTACTTGAATGCACCTAAGCTGGACTAACACATAAGCACTTGATATTTATAACTGTTGTGCTGGTGCACATGTGCATATTTTAATTATATTTTAATTTATTTATTTATTGTATTCATATGCGCCTTTTCTCCCAAATTGGGACTCCAAGTTGGCTTCCAAAAAAGTTTAAGAAAACATTTTAAACAATTAAAAACATTTAAAATGCATAAAATTATAAAACTTATAATTAAAAAAAACTTAATAAATAAAAAAAAGCTCCCCAGCTCACTCATTAAAAGCCTGCTTGAAAAGAAATGCCTTTGTCTGCAAGAAAAAGGAACGCAGGGAAGAGGCCAGCCTACCCTACCACAGAAGAGAGTTCCACAGGGTGGGAGCAACCACTGTGAAGGCTCTCTCCCATGTCCTCACTGGGAGAGCCTGGGACAGTAGTAGGATTGAGAGAAAGCCTTCCCCAGCAAATATTACGACTCTAGCAGGTTCGTATAGGGAGATACGTTCTTTCAAATAGTCTGGACCTAAGTTCTATAGGCTTTATAGCTCATGACTAGCACTTTGAATTGTGCCTGGAAATGAATAGGCAGCCAGTGAAGCTGTTTTAACAAGGGAGTTATGTCCTCCCTGTAACTGGCCCTGGTCAGCATTCTGGCTGCCACATTTTGAGTCTGCTCAAGTTGCCAAACAAGTTTTGGAAGTCAGTCCCATGTAGAGTGTGTTACAGTAGTCCAACTGAGATGTAATCAAGGCATGTGTCACTGCAGCCAGATCTGACATCTCAAGGAATGGGTGCAGCTGGCACGCAAGTTTTAACCATGCAAATGCACTCCTGGCCACTGCAGAGACCTGGGCATCCAGGTTCAGAGTTGAGTCCAGGAGAACACCAAGGCTGCGAGCCTGAGACTTCAGAAAGAGTGCTTTTTTTTTAATTGTTCAATCTTGTGTTAACTTTTGTAACTTGTGGATTTTTAATGCTTTTTTTTAACCGCTGTAAGCCCCTTTTGAGTTCTGATCTGAAGAAAAGGTGGGATAGAAAATAACAACATATGTAAGCCACTAACAGGTTGTTGGCCTGAGTGATTAGGAAACTGCTCTGTGGTATGCACCATGTGGGTTCTAGTCATGACTCCCTTTTGTGTGTGATATGACTGTTGCTGCCAAGGAACACAAAGGATGAACAGCCTTTGCCCCTCCACTTCCCATTGCCCAGTCCCATGCCCTATGGAGTTTCCTGCTACAGACTGCTGCTATGAAAGTGCCACTGTGATGTTCATTGCTGTCTATCCTCTCTTTTCCTTTCTGGCAGAAGCCTCCATCACTCCCTCACTGGGCCTTGCACCTTTATTTCTGGGATGCCTCCTTCTCCAGGGAACTACTCCAGTGCTTTGCTATACTCCTCATCCTTCTTTGTTTTCACACTGTGAATTCAAAAGGATGATGATTAGCAATCTGCATTTGAATAGTGCAAGCAGTATGAAACCTTGTGCAGACTCCTAGAGGCTCACAACTACTGGGCTATCTATAATACAAAACACTGTGGCATGCATGTGTATGTCTGTCTGTATGAGGGCGTACAAATACTGGAAGGGTGGCACAGGGTACTTTCTTATCACCAAACAAATTGGCTTTCCTTCTGACAGTTGATGTAAAAGAGTTATCTTTTACTAGTGCTCAGTGATCAGCAGGACTCACGGATGTTGCTCTGCATGCTGGGGGAATAGCTGAGGGTATTGCTTCATTCTGCACTTTTGGAATGTTCAGTGTACAAAATTTAAACAAAGTTCTGTTCACACCACGCAGGGTATAAGATGGCTGCTCGCCTGGAGGACAACGCTACCAGGTCAGACACCCTCCTATCATAGGTAAAATGGCAGTTGTTTTGCCAAAGCTATTATTATTTTACTTTGGAATTGCTAGAGAAATTAAAGCAGGATGGCAATGTGGCCCCAAGGCTGTTTTGGCAGCCTCAGGCTTCTCTGGAGTGATTTTTTTGTCTGCCTAGAAAGTATGCATGTTGATTTTGGAAGGCCCCAGAATCAGCGATTCACCTTTCAAACGGGGCCAAGGGCAAGGGGAGGGTTGGAGAAGCACAGCTGAACTTTTTTAAAAAAAATTTCAAAGCCAGAAGTGAACTTCCACCCACTTTGCAGCTTTTTTCCCTTCATTTTTTAATTTTCTCGTTTTCTTCATTTTCAGCACTTTGTGCTGCTCTCGGGACACAATATTACTTCCTAGACCCTATCAAATTGCCCATTCCTAAACTAAAGCTAGATACATGGGTACAATACTCATCGTGGCATGTAATAGTCCTGCTGTAAATCCAGGAGAACTCTTACCCTCTGTGACTTATTTCCAGTAATCAAAACAACTGACCAATTCACACAATAGGATAATCTCAGGATCTGCAGGACCCTTGGCTTACCAAAGAGGAGTGTGCTGGTATAGCTCTATCACTCCTACTTACTGTAGACCTCAAACCTCCAAGCTGGGGGAGCTTTTTTTCTTCCCCAATAAACAAGAGAAAGAAGCAAAAAAATCAGTCCTAGATTCTTCCTCTGATTTTTTGAGCAAAACAAGCAGGAACACCAGCCACTGCCAGGTTCACATGTCATGTAAAACAAACACCAGCTTGTCCTGTTTAGCTTGTCTTACTCCAAGCAAGAGCAAATGGAAAGTGGGATTCAACACACTGGCTTGTTTCCCATGGAATGCTGGCCTAGTGTGACAACAGAACATTCTCAGTCTTAAAAAGAGGATGGACATTCAGTATCATTCACATAGTCAAATAAAACTAATGGATCAACACTGTCAGCTGCTTTGGGTCCCATCTTGGAAAAAAAAGTGTCATATGAACGAAATGAAATAATAAACTGAAGGCACTTTCAGCACAGGGACACTGATATTAAGAAAGAGTAGCTCTCCATTTGAGAACTGTAAGCACTCATGCTAATGAAAGGAATTCTAGAAGGAATATACCAGAGGTGGATTCAAACACTTGCTTTATAATCTGCATTGAGGAAGCAGCTCAGAGAATGAGAGCTGTAAAAGTTAGGTTATGTCTCCCCACCCCATCTCTTCGGGGGAGGAATTGTCTCAACGCCCTCTATCATATTTCTCCTTATTTACCTAAATTAATAAACTCACCACAATGTAAAAAAACATCACCATCCAAACAACAAAAGACTAATTTCAAGGAAGTGCAGTACTAGAATCAGTTTCCACCCACCCTGGCATTCTGCAATTCTTAAAATGGAATCACTGGAAACGACAGTTGAGAATTAAAAAGAACCCCAGAGACAGGTTGAAAACTTGATTCATTTATTCCCAGAGCCTGTTAAGCGGTTTAAACATGTCATGACTAAGATCATTAGCCACTTCTCCAGGTAAAAGAAGAAAGAAGATTTACAAGGCAGAAATTAACAGGGGTGGGGGGAGGAATTTCCAGATTCAACCACAGTGAAGCAGTGTTATCGCAAATCAAAGTTGGCCTGTGCCTGGAGAGAAGGCAATTTACTAGCTGCTTCACTTTTCTCCTAGATAATAAAAAGAAGCTGTAGCCTTTTGAAGATCTTTTAGCCGTGTCTCTAGGCCAGGCAAAGAGAAATGAATCAAACTCAACTTCTGATCTTGCTGTAATAAGGCCTGGCTTGTGATTCCAAAGAAACTTTTCCAGTGTGATCAAACGAGGGATTTGCTGGAAGCCCCAACATCTTTTAACAAGTGCTTAGCAGCTACAGTGAATCTCTCCCCAAGAGATGACATAAGCTATGAAGAAAAAAGGACCTCAGGCCCCTGCGTTCATCACAGGGCACAAAAAGGCAGGAAATGTTCAGCTTCATAAAACAAGTTGCAGTCAAAGCTGCCACAAGAAAAAGGACTTCTGATCCGAGACCTTTGTTCTTACCAGTTACACAAGTGCATTTATCAAAACAAAAAGCACATTTGGGTAGCTAACTGTTTTGATAAACAAGAGCACTATTGATATTAAAGGGAAACTATGGAGAAGAAAAAAATGAGTTTGAGCATGAAGGGAGGGAAAAGAGACTGCAACAGGGCTCTTCTAATCATAAAGCAAGGCCTAAATACCCTACAGGCCAGATCCCATGTGATCTTGGGAGATAAGCAGGGTTAGCCCTGGTTAGCAATTGGATGGAAGACTGTCAACAAGCAGCAAGTGCTGTAGGCTATATTTCAGATGAAGGAACTAGCAAAATCACATCTGAGTATCCCTTGCTTAAGAAAACCCTATTAAATTCATAGGATTGCCATAAGTCCACAGGCAACTTGAAGGCACATACACAAACACACTCCTAAAGCAGAATTTTGGATTTGTATGAGATGGACAAGCACACTACTCAAAAGCACTTGGTTCTTGGTAACTTTCACTAGAAGCCAAAATGACTATACTGAGGCTATCACACTTTGGGCCTATCATCAGACAATGTATTTCACTGGAAAAGATGATAATGCTTGGTACAGAAGGAGGCAGTAGGAAAAGAGTAAGACTGGACTATAAGTGGATTGACTCAATCAAAAAAGCCATGATCCTGAGTTTGCAAGACCTTAGCAAAGCTACTGATGACTGGGGCTCCTGAAGGGTTCTCATTCAGTGTCATCATAATTTGAAGTTGACATGATGGCAAACAACAACAAATAATGTCTCAGCTGCACGCATCAGGCACTAGTCCTTGGCACAAAGCCAGGCCTACCAAACCCCAACTGTTTCTTTCCCCTTCCTGAGAGTCAAAACAGGTCACAAGAAGCAGCTCCATAACAGAACACTTTATTGATGAGGGCTGGGCTTTCCTGCATGGCATATCTTGCCCATCATCAACAGTGGCAGCATCAGCACTATCTTTACAGCATCCATACTGCTGATGCCTTGCTTTTCTCCCACCATGGCACAGCAAAAGCTGAAACCATGTCTACAATGCTGGTTTCCTGCATCGTTTAGAGGGAGATTCTCAGCACTTGGTTCTCATTCATGGTAAATCTGCCAGGGTACGCCGTCTGTTCATACAAAGACACCCTCCAATCCATCCTTCTGGACTTTAATTCCAGGTCTACACTCTTCTTTGTATATATTTCCCTACCAGCTCTGGCCACCTGACAGAATTGTCAGCCTCCCCACACTGGAAAACAAGCTGTCATCAGAGGCCAAGGCTACTGTCCAACATTGCCCGTGACTCCTTCTTGTTTAGTTTTGGAGCTCTCCTTCATTGCAATTTGGTGCAACTATCTATTTGGTGCAACTATTTGGTGTAACTATCACTATTTTGCTTTATTTCTTTTTAAAAATTATTTTCTTTTGATCATAGCAGGAATTGTACCCTGACAGCGCCATGCTTAAAAAAAAAAAAAACAAGAGAAGAACAACTATTCATATTTACAAAACAGGTTACATAGCACTGTAATTATAATAATGTTAGAAAAAAATTCATTGTTTCACAAAAAGTTAATTTGTTTCTGTAATTAGCATAAGTATATATTTGTTGTGTTAATAAAGTTAATGCTTTAAAATCATGCTACCCTTATCTGACAAAGGGAAGAACTCAACAGCAGAGTGCAGGGTGTCTCCCATTCCCAAGCAGAAGTGCTGCTTGTTCAGAGCTCCAGGTAGCTTCAATTTGAAGTTCTGTGGTACTCTCTAGGGCTGCCAGGGGTCGGGGAGGCAGGTTTTAAGGAACCACCACACAAAGCTATTGCAAGCACCAACAGCATGTTCAGTCAGTGTTGTCAAAAAAATATCAGAAGAGAACCTGCACACAATCTCCCATCACCAGTTAGACACAACAGAAGAGATTCCCCTGAATGTCACTCATCACTGGGAGGGTAGGTCTGATTCTCACATTCTGGTTCTTTTAGCTCCTTTTAAAAACCTCTGATGTGAGAGCTTCACATGCAGAGATATAGCTGAACAAATCCAGGAGCTGGCATGGGGGAGGGACAGGCTGCTGCCAAAATTGCAGCAACAAAGACAAGACTTTCTGTATGCCTCATTTAATATATACCTTGTTTTTTCCTAATCTCTATACTACCAATAATCTGACAGTTCTGGAATTTGAAAGTATTATTCTGAGGTTCTTGTTTTCAAATTTCTTTTCATTTACAAACTTGGGTACTTCTGTACACATAGTGCACCCCCTGAGTCTGTAAATACTTCCTCATACTGGAGTGGGCTTCCTTCATTTCCAAACTGGTATTTGCTCAACAAAGTCCACTATGGGAAGGAACAAGGCCTTCCTCAATGAAACATTCTAGCATATTCCTGCTGTATCTTTCTAGAGCATGTGGCTGTGGAGATTGATAAGCCTAGCTTCAAAGTTGTCATGGGAACTTCACAGTGTGCCAATATTTTCATATATGAGTTAGATCAATGTTCTTCCAGTTCCTGGGTCAGAGATGCAACAACACTTTTATCATCTAGACCAATGAACAGGAGATATCTGAGAAGTTCTACCAAGATTTCACAGCTTTCCTTCCATCACCCACTTATATTTCAACAGGTCTGCAAGGCAGATCTGGACATGACTGATTACATAAAGGCCACATAAAAAAAATCTTCTACCAAACCCATAGACTGCTACACACATCTGCATGCTTCCAGCTTCTACCTGGAATACATCACACATAGTCTAGGGCAGGAGTGGGCAACTGTGAAAGGCTAGGGGTCTGCATCACCCACCAGCAGACCTTGGAGGGCCACACCTGCTTCCACAAAATGTTAAAAAACAAATAAAAACAGTATTTGCCCCTAAATGCCTCTAGAAGGTACGAGGGCATTTTCTCTGTGTTCTGGTTTCAAAAAATGCCTCTCCTGGGGCTAAACTGGAGGAGCTGCAAAAATGCGGTAGACACAGACCTCAAGCCCACAGGGAGTATTTGGGGGGGAAAAATTTTGTGAAGGGACCTCCAAATTTGGGGGTATTCTAGAGAGAGAGAGAGAGAGAGAAAGAGAGAGAGAGAGAGAGAGAGAGTATAAAACATAAAATAAGATAAATATATTTGACCCCGGGAGGTTTGGAGGCCACAAAAATGGCCCTGGGGATTGTATGTGGCCCACAGGCCACGCTCTATTCACCTGGGTCTTGAGCAAGGTCATTTTTGCAGATTCCACACCCTCACAGAACCTTTCTGATGCCTTTGAAACTCCAATTTTTTCCAACTGTTTGTTCTCTTGGAGATTCTGAGAGCAGCTGTTATACACGGTGGACCAAGGACCCCACCAAATCCACCACCATAAATCCAGAGCAGGAAGTAGGAGCCCAACCATTTTGAAATGGGTTGATCATTTTTGGTCTGGTGCAGCTTGTGATGGGTACTGTGGCCACAGAGCCTCACAACTAAAGACTTCCATCAGGTTTTCTTTACAACACCCACACAATAAAGTAAAAAAAATAAGATACAAAGGACAAGGTGATATCCAAGGTTACTCTGCTTCAGGACAAACCTCTCAGTGAAAGTGACCAAACACCATTTCTTGAAATCTACGGCTCTGAGCTAAAAACAGTGTATTATCCAGTTGATTATCTGTTATCCACAGGCCATTCTGAACAGTACTTCCTGTTCAGAGGAGCTGAACTGTAGGCCTGTCCTTGCTTACAGACAACCCTAAGTCTAACATAGCAATTCACCAATAATATGCCACAAAATACAGGCCCAAACACACAGAGAAGACTCTGCAACAAACACAAGTGCCATATCTATCCCTCTGTCTACAGGATTTACAAACAGTGAGTTATCTGTGATAACTAAATTATATTATGACTATCTCAAAACAAGGGAAAATTTCACTCTTTGTACCTATAATTGGATGAGTTACTTTGCATGGTTTCAGAAGGTGGGTACTGCCATTACTTAAGTGCACTTTGTGTCACAAACCAGCAATTTGAAGCGTTCTGATGCTCTTAATTATATGTATATCCCACCTTTTTCCCACTTTGTGACTAAAGGTCACAGACAATAGAGTAAAAAACATAGCGCTGTTGTTTTTAAATGTAACTTATTTAGCTACTTTTGAATGACACAAGAAAATATTTACTTTTACATGCATCTATGGTGGAAATGAATTACCAGGAGTCCTAAAATGCTAACTAAATACTTTTTGGAAACTGCTTTCCAAACTGGTATCTACTCAGGCAATATTATTACAGGTCTTAAAAGTACCAGTCATATTCTTGATGGTTTGTTCACCTGTTCATTTTCGAATGGGATCCACATTATTATCAGCAACATCCTGCATTCTGCTTAAGACAGGCAGGCCAGTCAATATGCAAATAAATAAATGGACAAAAATCTGACATGGGAAATAACCATATTGAGAAATCTGTGGGAGAATATCTCAGACTACCAGAACACTCTGCTGCTGACCTTCAGCTGACTACAGTCGTCCCTCCACATTTGTGAGGGTTCGGGATGCAGAACCCTCATGAAAGTGGAAAACTAAGCAAAACTCCTCCCTGCAATCCCCCCTTCCACTCCCTTCTGGAGCTTCCCTCATCTCATTCCATTGCCTCTGGCCCCAGCACTCCTGGGGCGGGTGGAGACAAGGTAAAGGACTTACCAGTACTATCCCTCAGATGGAGAAGAGCAGAGTGCTGAGTTCTGACATTCTACTATTTCCAGTTGCCATCTTGAGAGATTCCTCCCAGAGGGGAGGGGTAGGAGCAAAGAGAGCACCTGACCAAGCACTAGCCATTACAGAGCACAATGTGCAGTCATGTGGCAGGGGGGACATGCCTCCAGCAAGAGGAGCAAGGGCTTTGCTCACCCAAAAGGAACAAATGTCAATTTTAAACACAAGCCTTGCAAGCCTGGGGTAAGGAATGCAAGATAATGGGAGGAGGAGAATGTAAGGAGGAAGCAAGCACATGCTTTGTGAATAATCAAATCTGCGAAAGTCAAACCCGCAAATGTGAAGGGAGGACTGTACTCTTGAACAAAGGAATTTGATAGGTAGACTACAACATGAGACCAGTGAATTACAATTTATCAAGAAGCTGAATTCTATCACTTGTATCTTATGCAATGGCTTTTTAAAAGTTATGTTAATTACAATGCTAGTGACAAGATTAAGTAAATGTAGTGTAATAGTTCCTATCTGTACTTTCCATATTCCATTTCTCTTCACTTTTTACTATCTTCCCCACCCCTCATGTTTGTGTCTGTCTACTCAGGACAACACTTAAAATATCTGAAGAAGAAGATTCTGCAACTTAACAGCTTATGCCATATTGAGTATGTTAAGGCCTTTCCACACTACAATGTTATAGTAATTTTATTCCACTTACAACATCCTATGGAATCCTGGGGTTTGCAGTTTAGGGAGGGGCCTTTAGCCTCAATAAACTACAAATGCCAGAATTCCATAGGATGTTGAAAGTGGAATAATAGCATTATAGCAGTGTAGTGTGGAAAGGCCCTTAGTCTTTAAAATGTTACAGGACTCTTTGTTGGTTTTTTTCCAATAAAGGTAAGAATAGCTGCTCTAAATTAGTTATTTCATGAGCAAAATCTATTCTGATTCTGAACAAATGCAATCAATCTGCATGCAAGTAAAAGAACCACGAGGCTTATACACACAACCCAGTACCTAGTTTGACCTGGCAGGACCATGTTCTTCACTGTTTGGTTACATAAGCAGAGATATTCTTTCCGAAAAGCTGGAAATATTATCTATGATAATATTTGCCCAGTAACTTGATTTGTTAAAGGCCCAAACCCAGATGTAGCATATAGAAAGAAAACAAGTGCAGCATTTCCCAGCACTTTATCTCCACAGCAGGAAGACAGATAGCTGTATGGTCCACTACTGTTCAAGACAGCCCTCTACCTTCTTGACTCCTTTGTCTGTCCCCGGGCTTTCTCTAGGTCCTAGCCTGAATTTCCTAGCCTGTATTTCTTATTGGATACTGCCACGAATCTGGTGGACATGGAACTTTGAAGACTGGCTCACCTGGCAGCAGTGACAAGGGATGTATAGTTTGGACCGAAGGAAACAGAGAGGCGTTCACTCCCAGCTCCAGCAAGGCATGCTTGTTAAGCTGGCAACAAGAAAAGGCTCCTGTAAGTCAAAGCCAAGAGGGCCTATGTGACAAAGCCTGCGGGTGTGGCTAGCAGAGCAGCCTCGTAACAGAGGGTGATCTAATTCAATTGGCTCTCTGACTAAAGATCCCAGCCCTAGCCAGAGGAAGGGGCTGTGTGGGAGTGACATCAGATAGCACATACGTATATTTGGAGTATGGGCTAGAATCTATTATTCCTTCAGTGAGTTTCATAGAGTTAGAGCATCCAGTAAACCAAAAGAGGGTTTTCTGGGAGGGGGTTAGCTTCTCAGAGGCCTGATGTGTGGCAGAGAAGTAACCAAGCCACCTCTGAAAGAGGCTATAGAGTGGAACCCTGAATGGGGAAATAGACCTTTGTGCTGGGAGAGCTAAAGGGGTGTGTGAGTGAAAGCTCTGTTGAGGAAAGCACTGAGATGTTTGAAGAATATAGTTAAATATCTGTGAGAAAGTGTTATTTTGCTTGAATCTTCTGAATCCTCTATACCTTTTTCTTTGTTGGTTTTTAAAATAAAGACTTTATTCTATTTTTCTATAAGTACAGCTTCAATACAGTGTTTTCTTCAGTTTTATTTCAATATCATGCTACCACAGATTATCTGTTCTTTTTGGAGTAGCCATTAACAAGCTTTGCCCTATTTCACAAAGGTCGTGGGTTTCAGGAAAAGCAGGGGTGTGATTAAGTGTGGGGAGAAGCCAGGGTGTGATAACAGGATTAAAAGGGGTGCTGCTATGCCAGTGAGGGAAAAGGAAACCAGGCCTAATTTGCCTGTGCCCTGGGCTAGCCCAAGCAAGTTTTGCCAAGCAAGCCTTCCTTTCCTTTCGTATCCATCCCCCACAGTCACACACCCATCCACGATATCCTAAACCTAGTCTGCATGAGGCTTTGAATGGGCTGGTGGAAAAAGATATGGGGGGTACCATCCCCACACACACTATTTTTCCAACAAGGGGTAGCGGTGTTTGAGCACTAGGCTTTGCAACAGAAGGCACATGATGGCAGGTGTGTGGATACACATCGCAGCATCAGAATGATAGACAGCTAGTCCTGGTTCTGTGCCTCATTGCCTATGAGAGTCATCCAAACCCTGCAAGGAATTACGGCCAGAAATCATGGACTAAAAAATTTTTCATCATGGTTTTTCCTCACACACATCTCTTAATACCCATTCAGATATCACATATGAAAACTGCAAAGTTCACCATTTGCAGGAAGAGTCTGTCATGACCATGTCGTGCTGCTAGAAGTTTCAATGCATCTCTGATAACCTGGAAAGTCTTGAGCACACCCAAGTGCAAAGGATAACACTGCTCTCAAGCTGACTCCTTCTGCTATATACACTAACAAAAACTTGGTACTCCTGCCAGATAACAATATATTCTCCAATATATCTTCATTGTTCACAAGGCTTGCAATTAAAACTGAAACCAACTGTTGTTAGCAGGAGAGTTGTACTTCTGGCTAGGGAAATCTACTCTGAAATGGTATTCTTTAGCCACCCATACAATCTGTAAAGATGCACATTCATCAAAGCTCTGCAAGCAGATCATTTAAGAATGTCTCTCTGCAATAACAACATAAAGTTCCTCTATACTTTAACCAAGAAATGAAAATGTTAGGGTGGTGCTTCTTTCCCTGTGGCAGTTTAAAAAGGCGGATGGGAGAAAGAAATGAGGAGAAAACTCATAAGCTGAGATTACAATTCTTTACTGAAGATCCGCTGCCTGAGGAACTATAGGATTTAGCAAAAGCTGCAGTACACCAGATATTCCATTAGCAAGAAAGATATGCTTAGCTGAACACATCTGAAATACCACACTGCCATTCTGGTGCAAAAAGAGATTAGCAGAACTGTTGAAACAGGGGAGAATCTAGGGCTGACATGGACAGCACAGAAAACGAACACACCTAGGCCATATTCTATGCCACTTCAAAATATGGCTATGGCCCCCATCAACAGAGGAACTTTACGCCAGCTACAGCTTTGGCATGGAAAATCCCCCCAGCCTAAGTTCACAGAACCATAAATTTCTCACCCAGATCACCAATACCACTAATAAGCTATGTGGTAACTCAAGACCCAACCACAACATATCAACAGCAGTAAAGAAACCTGACATCAAGAGATCATAATTTAGATGACACACCATGTACCATGGGTTTCTTTCTCTCTGTCCACATTCCACACACTGAGTGCTCATAAGAGAGAATTCGGATGATGGGAGATGACACACATGGCAGAAAATAACTTGGTCTCATAAACGAACCTGAGAGTATTGCTAACCTTTCTCTTCCCAGAATCAAAACAGGTAATTCACCTTCAGAATCCAGCGCAAACATCCAACTCCACCCCATTTCATCAATGCAGTGGATCACAAAAGCAAACAAGAGAAGGGGAAACAAATGCTATCATGATTAACTGCTGCACAGAGCATTTGCCACTCCACACCACAAGCTCTTTTTGAGCAAAACCCAGTCAAACTATTGTCACTACCAGTCACTCATTAATACACTTGCCTTGCAGGACCAAAGCCTGGAGTGCTGGAGCAAAAGAAGGTGCCTCTGAATACACATCCACTGCAATTTCCAAGAGTGATGAGATATAGTAATTCAAGTTACTACAGATGCCCTCATGGGATGGGAGTAAAAGTATGAATATTCAGGTAACAGTATTCCTCTCCTGCTTCATTCTCTCACGAACACCAACTGTGCACCCAGACTCCAGCAGCTGTATTCCAGCTTCTACCTCTTACTCAGTGCTTCATGTGTCTCCACAGCTGTTCCCTCACAGATCCAAGACTCACCCCACTACTTGCTGACAATGTGAGAAACCTACTCTCTGACCAACTCTAGTGACCATGACACTTTGGGCTGTTCTATGGGATTTTTAAATATGTCATTAGCACTACACATACTCCTATGCAAAGTATGATTGTGTTCATGGCACTGATACATTGTAATGAGGAACAGGGTGCGTGCTTCCCTGAAGTCTAATGGACCACAGTCCTAGGCAGAAGAGTACTGCTGAAATAACTGGCTGGCAACTTACCATGTCTTTACTTTTAAAATTCCCGCTTTTCCATACATGCACCAAAAAACTGTTATTGACCTTGCTATATATGCTGTTTCTTGCTAGGAAGTGGTAGACATAGATCTCTTTCTCACTCATTACACCAAATAAAAAACCTATACCTGCCCCTATGTGCATGCCTACACTACGAACACCTTTTACTGAAGCTCTGTTAAAGACTAAGAGATATACCCATTCTTAGTCTACACAGACATCTTAAAATCCATTTTTGCATTTGTGCAGAGACAAGTTAACAGCTTAAATACATTTATGACTATGAACAACTGATGATCTATTCTTCTGAATCTATTTAATCCTCCCCTAAGACTCTAATTTAATGGCTGTCATATTTCACAGCAGTGACTTTCACAAAGTTATCTTTCCAAAGTACGTTTAGGGTTTTCTCTATGAAGTCCCAAATACTACAGCTTCTCCACAAAGGGAAGATATTCTCACTTCTTTCTGGGTAAAGGATGCTCTTTAGAGGACATAAAGCAGGGGCAGGGCAAAGTTTAGCCAGCAGACCCCAAACTTTTTTTTTTTTTGCACCCTCTATGTATTTCTCAGAATTTTAACTGAAACATACATACACCAGACTGTTTTACCACTGAATTACTACAGCCATGGAAAAAGACACAAAATTCAGTGTAGTCAATGTGATTCAGTAGTCCATTTAGCTCCTTTCAGTTTAATAGTAAATATCATATTAAAGTCAACTCAAGTATTTTTAAGGTTCATTTAATCAAATATAAATTTAATAATAGTTAATCAAGTGGGAGAAATTTTAATGAACTAAATACTTAATAAAGAATGTTTAATTCATTTCAGAGAATTTTAAATCTATTTTAAATATATGTACCTACTTCTGTGTTTTTCAAGCCTCTTAAACCCTACCTATGATAAAGACAAAAAGAAAAAAAACATTGTCCTCAGGCACTTGGCCAAACTGGAAAGTAGTTCCCAGATCCACTTAACCACTTCTGATATAAAGCAAAGCATTCACAGATAATGAGATGGGACTTGTCTGGTCATACAAAGCTATATGTGCATGAGAATGCTTAGGAGTCTCAAACTGTGGTAGAATGAGATTTTCTAATATCATCCTACTTAATACAGCAAAAATTCCCCTTAATTGAAAGCAGTAACTTCTGTGAGTCTATAATGCAAAGTTCTGAAAACGTTTTTGACCAATGCAGCTACAAATTGAATGAAAAACTACAGGTGCTGGCAACACTGTGTATCTCAAACTCGGTTTCTGCTGCATCTAAAATATTAGTTTCCAAGCATATTCCACATACTCCTGCAGAATCATATATGTGGATCAGTTACGTGCATCAGTTTCATGTTTAACTGTTATTTCATTCCTTTGCACAAACAGTTGTTTAAACTCACTGATTTCACTACACTGAGTTGCAACTGCAGTCACCCCTCCACATTTGCTAGGGTTAGGGGCACAGGACCTCCATGAAAATAAAACAACTGTGAATAACTCTAGGCCCTCCCAAACCATATTTAACACACAAAAAAGTATGATCACCATATTCACCATGGATTCCTTTGAGGCATCAGAGTTCCTTAGAATCATAGAAATGTAGAGTTGGAAGAGACCACACGGGCCATCCAGTCCAACCCCCTGCCATGCAGGAACACCCTCAAAGCACTCCCGACAGATGGCCATCCAGCCTCTGCTTAAAAACCTCCAAAGAAGGAGACTCCACCACACTCCGAGGCAGCAGATTCCACTGCCGGACAGCCCTGACTGTCAGGAAGTTCTTCCTGAGGTTCAGGTGGAATCTCCTTTCCTGCAGCTTGAATCCATTGCTCCTTGTCCTGGTCTCTGGAGCAGCAGAAAACAAGCCCTCTCCTTCCTCTACATGGCATCCCTTCAAATATTTAAACATGGCTATCATGTCCCCTCTCAACCTTCTCTTCTGTAGACTAAACATACCCAGCTCTCTAAGTCTATCCTCATAGGGCATGGCTTCCAGGCCTCTCACCATTTTGGTTGCCCTCCTCTGGACCTGCTCCAGCCTGACCACGTCCTTCTTGAATTGGGGTGCCCAGAACTGGACACAGTATTCAAGATGAGGTCTAACCAAAGCACAGTAGAGTGGTACCAGTACCTCCCTCAATCTAGACACCATACTCCTATTGATGCAGCCGAGAATTGCATTGGCTTTCTTGGCTGCCGCATCACACTGCTGACTCATGTTCAGCTTGTGGTCTATTAAAACTCCTAGATCCCTTTCACACGTACTGCTATCCAGCCACGTGTCCCCCATCCTATATTTCTGTATTCCATTTTTTCTACCTAAGTGTAGGACCTTACACTTCTCTCTGTTGAATTTCATTTTGTTAGCTTTGCCCAGCTCTCCAATCTATCCAGGTCATTTTGAATTTTGATCCTGTCCTCTGGCGTATTAGCAACCCCTCCCAATTTGGTGTCATCTGCAAATTTGATGAGCATGCCCTCTATTCCTTCATCCAAGTCATTGATGAAGATATTGAACAGCACTGGGCCCAGGACAGAACCCTGTGGCATCCCGTTAGTCACTTCTGTCCAGGATGAAAAGCAGCCATTCGTGATCACCCTTTGGGTTCGGTCGGTCAACCAATTACAAATCCAACTAACAGTAGCCCTGTCCAGCCCGCATTTTACTAGCTTCTTTGCAAGAATGTCATGGGGAACTTTGTCAAAGGCCTCACTGAAATCGAGATATGCTACATCCACAGCATTCCCTTCATCTATCAAGCTAGTAACTCTATCATAGAAAGAGATAAGATTAGTCTGGCATGACTTATTTTTGAGAAATCCATGTTGACTTCTCGTGATTACTGCGTTGCTTTCTAAGTGATTAGAAACTGGCTGCTTAATGATCTGCTCCAGAATCTTTCCGGGTGCTGATGTCAGGCTGACTGGGCGATAATTATTTGGGTCCTCTTTTTTTCCCTTCTTGAAGATGGGGACAACATTTGCCCTCTTCCAGTCTGCTGGAACTTCTCCTGTCCTCCAAGATTTCTCAAAGATTATAGCAAGCGGTTCCGAAATGACCTCTGCCAGTTCTTTTAATATCCTAGGATGCAATTCATCTGGCCCTGGAGACTTGAATTCATCCAGTGTGGCCAGGTATTCCTGTACCACCTCTCTACCTATTATGTGCCTCATTTCCCCTGCTTCCTCATCTGCTCCCCAACCGCCAGGTTGAGTGCTTGTATCCTTCTGGGAAAAAACTGAGGCAAAGAAGGTGTTAAGTACTTCTGCCTTTTCTCTCCCCCCCGTTAGTAATTCGCTATCTGCGCAATGACCCTATCGTCTCCTTTTTCCTTTTGCTACGGACATATTTAAAAAAGCCCTTTTTATTGTTTTTGATGTCTCTGGCCAGCCTAAGTTCGTTCTGTGCTTTAGGCTTTCTGACCTCCTCCCTACATCTCCTAGCTACTTGCTTAAATTCTTCTTTGGTGGTTTCCCCCTTCTTCCATTTCCTGTACATTTTCTGTTCCATTTCCTTCACCAGGCAGAACTGGGGGGCTGGTGAGGCTTACTGCCACCTCCACTGCTGCCCCACACCATTTTTAATAGGGACTTACAAGCCTCATTCACAGTTTCTCAGTCTCACAAGACTAGCAGTCCCTATAAAAAATGGCACAAGTGTCCATGGCAAAAAGAAAATAAATGGCATAGGGAAGCAGCAGAGGTGACTGCAAATAATCCATGAATAATCAAATCCACAAGAGTGAAACCTACAAATGTGGAGGGCTGACTGTAACTCTCCAGAGGACCTGCTAGTGAGACTTTGACTGGTGGTCCGTCTAATAATTAAAGTTCTACATTGCTTTGTATCAAGGAACCAGGACAGGAAACAAATGCACACTCTCACTCTAACACAGCAGCACCAGTTTTCAGGCAGAATGTGCAAAACATAAGAAATGACAACAATGAAGTCAGAAGAAATCATTAACCAAGGGGGCTGCAGGGAATAATCAACTAAGGGCTTTTCCACACTACACCGTTAGAGTGCTTTTATTATTCCACCTTCAACATCCTATGGAATCCTGGGCTTTGCAGTTTAGGGAGGGGCCTTTAGAATTCTCAGCCAGAGAGCTCTTTGGCCTCAGGAAACTACAAACCCCAGAATTCCACAGGATGTTGAGAGTGGGATAATAGCACTATAACAGTGTAGCGTAGAGAGGCTCTCAATCTCAAAGAGAATGTTTTTTAAGCTATTAGCCGATCCTGAACTCTTGACTATAAATTAAGGCCATTTATAGTTATATCTGGAGCTCAAATAAGCACAACGCTCGCTCTTCTTTTAAGACACTACAGAACTCTTTTGCAAATTTTAACAGAGGATCACGGCTACTCGTCCAGAATTTATTACGACTGACCGCTGGAATCTTTGAAACGCCTATTTCAAAGCAAACACAGGTAGGAGCCCGGTGTCCTTTCTGCACCTAAAGAGCCTGGCATATCCCTTAGAAGCCACCCACCCCGCTGAGCCAACCCCCGGTCTCCGTTCGGGCGGCTGGAAAGGGACCCACCCTCAAACGGTTGCCACCCACCTCCCCGAGGCATTACAGTCTCCCTCTAGAGAAGACGGGACGGGAAAAATCCCTCTCCCCTTGCGAAAGACGCCCCGCCACTCACCCCACTGCTCGACGCCATCTTGCCGGTGAAGCGTCCCGGAAGTCAGAAACCGCCGCGCGCGCCGAGGCCGGCCGTAAAGCGAACGGGAAGGTCAAGGCTGTGGGAGCTTTCGCGGGGCGGGGCGGAGCGGGCGGAAAGCGTTGGAGGAAGAAACCTGTGGCCTTAGCGCCCCATTTTATCCGGGGTTTCTGTTTTACACTCTTCAAAGCGCAAACCTGCCCGCCGTGTGCGTGAATGAGACGCAGCCTTCCCACGACTCTCTATTCAAGACTGGCATTTGAGTGGAAGCGGAGAAGGGGCGCCCTCCCCTCAGAGCCGTTCTTGGAGTTTCTCAAACCAGCCATGCTTTGTGTAGACCGTGGCCCTTTCCGCACTAGACTGTTGTCTATGGGTTCCACTTTCAACAGCCTATGGAAGCCTGGAGTTTGCAGGTCAATCTACCATTTTTTTACCTCTTTGAGTCAGAGGGTGTACTTCCGGTGCGGGGTTGGCATGAAGCTGTGGCCTCTCTAGCGAGGGACTTTTCTTCCAGAGCGTCGATACTCTATGGTTTCCGGGAAACTCGTGGGCTGTATGGAGGTAGGAGATGTCGTGAGATCGGCGGTGGGGTTAGGAGCCGGCAAGTCCGGACATTGCCTCAGTCACGAGTCCAGCAGGGTTGTCTGAGGTTGGGCCGACAAAAATCCTTCAGGCTTTAGCCCTCAACGTTCCTCAGGGCAATATGGGGACTGGCGTGTTTTTATTTCCTTTAAAACACAGCCCAACTTTTGGCACACAGAAGTCTTCAAACTCCGGGTGTGTTTGTGTCGGCTGATGTAAAACATGGGTGGGTAGCTAAGAGTGGTGGACAGACCTGGAGACCTGGTTTCAGATATGGCTCAGGCCCAAAAGCCACAATGTGGTCATTGGTCAGCCTGACCTTTGTCGAAAGTTTGTTGTGAAACAATGTGCACGGGGGTGGGATTGCCTCCTGGTATCTGTGGAGGAAGAATGGTGTAATGCCTGCATGTTGTGAAGCGCTATCTAAATGAATATTGTCATTAAGCATTCTGTGGCCGCTCAACTCTCGAAGTTCATTAAGTGTATGCAGTCCATTATCCATGGATGTAGACGCATGCTCGTGAACAATGAACCTTGTAAAGGTGAACCTTGTAAAGGCAGCTGCTACATCAGTTCTGGGAGCAATGCGCTCAGTATTCATCTGATGTACTAAGCAATCACTCTGTGCGACCTCCCTGCAAAATGGTTTCTTGTCAATCAGTTTTATGCCTTTTTCTCTCTGTTCTTCATGGTTTATGCTGGATACATCACAGATGTATCTTCCACTGACCAGAATGCAAGGACTTCCTCTCATGTGGGGCTGGAAAGACTGGATATGCCCACAGTAGGAAACATTAGCTACTGATGCTCATTATTGAAACTCCCCACCATGCACTGGATAAGCTTTTTCTTCATAAAGTCTCCGTACAGAAGGCAGCTTGTGCCACTACAGTACTGCATTCGAAGGACACTTTCCAGTCATCTACCAAACCAGGTATGTCTCATTTACCACAACTTTATTCTTTTTACAACTCTAAGCTTTTGTAGCTTTGGATTTAGAAGTTTTTGGCCAGCAGCATTTCAGAAAGTTACATATAAAAGACAAATTACCCTTCTGTTGTGCTTGGGAGGTTGGTAATGGGCAGGATCATTGCCACTGTGAATATGTTAAGATTTTAGGAACTCTTGAGCTCTGATTCTGTATCCTTTCAGTTCTGGAGGGATATCTCAGCTCTCTCATATCACTGTTAACTGACTGAAATCTATCATAAATTAATGGTGGACATTAAGAAAGGAAGAAGTATTCATATAATTTCCAATGTGATACTCATGTTAGTCTGTTGCAACAAAACAGCCAACAGTCCTGTGTCACCTTAAAGGCTTACAAATATAGCATAACCATTAATGAATTACAGTCCACTTCATGAAGGGTATTTATGAACTGTTAGCCAGAATTTCAAGTGTACTTAGTACCCATGGTACACATGGTGGCGGATCGCACAGTAGACAGTACGGTCAGAAGGAATTTAAATGTTCATGCTATAGTATGTGCATTGGTCTCTAAAGTGCCATGGGATTCTTTTTATCATATTTACTTTACTGTTTCTCAGGTGACTGAAGATGTGGTAAATCAACCATCTTCACAGCTGAGAGATGCTGGAGGAAGAGGAAACATAATTCTCAAAACTCCCAAGGTAATCGCCCATCTGTGTTCTGCTTCCTATCTCCAAGTCCGCTTTGAGCATTGCTTGGCTCTGGTACTTCTTTCAATGGAACAAGCTGTACCGTCATCCTTCCAGATGATCTTGTAGAATATTCAGCCTCTTTTTTCCCTATTAGCTTAATCTACCGCTTTTTCAATTTTGCCCTCTCTTCTAATCATTTTCTATTATTTTTAGCAGTACTTGATTCTTGTTAGAAGATTTTTGGCACAGAACCAAATGCTTAGTATTGAACAATTGAAGCATCTGGAAGCCCTTCAGCTGTTGGCTGCTGTTACTGTTTCAGCTGTGTAGTTTTTATCAAGCACTTAAAAAAAAAAATCATCTCTTATAAACCCCCATCTTTTCCTTTCATGGACTTTCAGGGCACCAGGGATTTTAGTCCAAAGCAGATGGCCATCCGAGAAAATATCATTGCCACCATAATCAGCTGTTTCAAGCGCCATGGAGCTGTGACAATAGACACCCCTGTATTTGAGCGGAAGGTAAGGATGAGTCAGTGTTTTCTCTGCTTTTGGAAGTGCTACCGGCTACTGGAAGTGCCATTTTATCTGAGAAGATCTTCATATTTAAAGTCTGTTTCTGCCGAAGGCTGAAATTCTACATAAATGCTGTTTCAGTTTCATTGATTTCAGCAGAACCAAAGCAACTTAAATGTATCCAGGACTGAACCTTGGAGAGAAATAAATGTCTGTCATGTTGACTCCATTGATCTTAGTGCCACTTAGTTCCAAACAAATATATTTAGGACTGGGAAATGAGGCCCGCTTGCCTTCATGGGAAGGGCAGTTCTACATTAATCCTTAAATGTAGACTTGTAGTCCCTCCTGTCCACAAAAATCCATGTCAAAGGGATTTAACATCCCTTAACATTTGTGGGTTGGCCTTTACAAATTTGATTACTCATAAGGTGACTGTCCTATCTCTGTTACAGCTTTTCCCTATCTCTATGCCATCTTTTCCATTTCTATCTTCTGTCAGATATAAGGGCCCCCTTCACAGCATTCCCTGAGATGTGATTGACTGGCTGCAACCACACTTGCCCAGCTCCTCCCTTCACATTCATACATATCATGTGCTTCAGTGCATTATAGGGCGTACTTGTTTACCTAAACTGTCTATTTGCAACACATTATTCTCTGGGTAAACTTGGATTACATTTTCACAGACTGTTGTAATGTTGAACTAAACAATGCAGAAGCTGGTGTGCTATTGCTTCTGCCTCATATTCCTGTATGTTCCCAGACAGGGCTCCAAGATATCAGTGTCATCATTCCTGGTTTTTTTTTCTTTTTAATGAGTTGCCGATCTCTCTCAGTGTGGAAAAATAATCATTAATTTCTTGGATTTCCCTCTCTCATGTATGTGGTTGTGAAATCCATAGATCATTTGATTAACACTGCACCTATACCTGTGCTTTAACGAAGTAGTTATAATTAATTAAGGGATGAGGAGGAGGCTCTCAGCCAAGTAAAATATGAGGCTTCATGAGAATAAAGCTTTAGACAGAAGGAGATTCACCATACAGTTCTACAGTACCTTGTTGTCATAAAATGTTTGTTGTTTGCTTTCAAGTCATTTCTGACTTAGGCAACTCTAAGGTAAACCTATCACAGGGTTTTGCTGGCAAATTTGTTCAAAGGGGGATTACCTTTGCCTTCCCCTGAGGCTGAGAGAGTGTAACTTGCCTAGGGTCACCCAGTGGGTTTTCATGGTTAAACAGGGATTGGATTCCTGATCTCCAGAGCTGCAGGCCAGTGCTCAAACCACACTACGGTGGCTCTCAAAATGCCCATTACCTCATGGATTTTATGAGCAAGAGAATGGAAAGGAAGAAAAATAATGTGGGAATGGTGGAATGGAATTGTGGGGAGGTGAGGGTGAGTGATTTGTTTGTGGCAGGAAGCCTTCAGGCAGCCATGGTCCTTTCAGAACATCAGAACTGAAGTTTGGTGTGCCATTCCTCATCTCCCCTTGACTGGCCCATACATAAGTTGTTGGAGTCTTTCTGTATAGTACTGAAGGGACATTGTGAGTCCTTTCAATTCTTTTCCTCTAATTTCTGTTGATTTCATTATTGTTTATTGTATTTGGGAGAATCTGCAGTGAATTTCTTTGTATACCTTCAGCATGTTTACTTCTCTCATTGCGGACGATAGACAATTAGGTGAAAAGTTTTCTTCATACACACTCTTTCCACCTTTTGCCTAATTCCTCTCACTCTTTCTTCACACCCCATTCTACATTCCACCCAACCACTGCTTCACTGGAGGGGTTTGGTTGGAGCTGCTAACCTCATTTTTGTTAGGTGACAGTGGAGGGAGGGGAGGTTTCAGGGCTTAGCCATAGAAGACCAGGAAGGCCAAGTTTCCAAACTAAAGCTTTCGCCCTGCATGAATGGCTTTGAATTCATCAGCTGTGGGCTGCTTCAGTTCCTTCCCGAACCTTTGCTGCGAGCATCTCATCTCTCATGTGAAGGACTGAGAGGCAACAATATTAATATGTGCAAACATCACTTAGTTCATTAGCCTGACAATGCAAGGTTACAAAATTTAAATGAAGTATTAATGTAAGTTAGATATAGAAAATAATGGGCTTGTTAGATTCCTGAACTTTATACTAGGCATGCTAAGGACTAAACTTGGGATTCCTGGTTCCAGCATGTAAAACATATGCTCTACCACTGATCTTTGCCAACCGCACTTCTTCACTTGAAGAAGTGATTCTGTTGTGCAGAAACATGTTCTGCATATGCTCAGAGGCACCAAAATATTTCAGATTAAGAATTATCCATCCTTGATTCACTGAATGATATTTGTTGCCATCTTCTACCTGCCACTACACTTGCAATGAATCAATGTCCTCAAGCCGAAATGAACACTAACTTTTAACATCATTCCTCATTACCCTTCAACAAATGAAATGGTCAGAGGGATTGTGGCAGTGTAGATGTTGATGGTGGGCAAAAGGAACTGCAAAGAGATACAGTTCAGAGACAAAATGTAATTAGAATGGTTATAAAATGAGATTCCATGCTTTAGGACAGCCTTTCCTAACCTGTCACTTTCCAGATGTGTTGTGTTCTACAATCTCAGCCATATTAAGCACTAATCTGAAAATCAGTGGCAGATTGGGAGAAGGCAATTTCAAAGTGAGAAAAGGGCACTTTGAATATGACAGTACCAAAATATATCTCACAAGTCAATGATGAGAACCTGTATCCTATTCTCTGTAGTCCCCATGGCCTCCTTTGAAAGCCAACATTTTATGTAACCAACCGTCAATGCTAATGGAGCATAGCAGAGTATTCCAGTGTTTAACGTTAACAGCAATAAGTTAATTTCCCAAATTGTAACTTTAGGCATTAACAAGTTGATTTTCAAAATTAACTTTTCAAGTTCTGATTTTGCACCATACCCCTTCAACACATTAAGTAGGGTGATGAAAACCTAAGTGAAGCTTCATTCATGATTTTCTGCCCTCACTAACCAAATTATTCCTAAATTCAAAACTGGGCTTTTTTTGCTAAAGTGGTTTTTTCCTCAGTAAGTCAGAGCTTTCAAGACTAGTTCAAATGCTTCTAGCACTTGCCAGTACAGGATATGCATCATTGATGAGAAAGAAGAAGCACAGTATATTTGTAACCTTTTTCTTCTTTCTCTAGCTTTTGCACACTATCATTTTATGGTTTAGCTGAGCCATTAAGATTTTATGGGGAGAAATGGGACCTTGTTTTGCATTCAGTGAATCAAGGGCACATGAACTGTGGATGCCAAGCACTGGTAACATATTCACTTTAGCTGTTTGAAAGATTCTCCCTGCTGCCTTTAACAGCCCTGCTCAGCTCCTAGTTACCTCTTTTTAAAATCTCACATGAGAGATACTGGGCAAAATGAGTCATTTTTAAGGTTTAGGGTCCTACCACAGCCGCATATTGCTTTCTTTAGGAAGAAAAAACAAATAGACAAGTGTGGAGCTCAAAGTGGAAGAAGTGTAGTCTGTGGACCACATGTGCCCCCAAACTTGTTTTTGAGACCCACAATGCGACCAGCCCTTCTCCCAAAATTGGGAAAAAATCAAAACTTTTTGTAATTAAAATGCCCCCCATCACCTAGGGGGGTTAATTTTGTCATATCCCCTTCCTCTGCTGTTTTAGGCTTGAAAGAAACCAGGGGCAACCCTTCCAAGTCCTACAGGAGTCCTCTAACTCCTGGCAGTTGTCTGCTCCTGATACAGAGTCTTCAGAAATCAAATTTCTTCTAAAGGGTTCATCTTAGAAAACAAAAAGGAAGGCAAGGCAAATATCTGTTTCTTAAATCCGAGAGTTTCTACCTCACCCAGCATTACACAGTTTACATTTTCAAGTAACATAGACTCTTGTTTCATTGTTCATAAAATGTGTGACGTCTCCTATCTGCTAATAAGCAGCACATCTTAAACAGCAGAAGGACTAATATCTTCAGCCTCACCAAATCTCCGAAAACATGTAAACCACTGAATCAGAGCATAAGCAGAAAGCAGAATGAGGGAGAGAGAGATGTGGGTGAAGCCAAAAGAGGAGAAAACAGGGGACACCAATATTTCATGCCTAAAGGGCCTGACATTCAGTAAGAGTTATGGCTGATCTAAGGCTAAGAAAACAGATCAGTCCTGTAGCCCATTTTATTTCATAGCAGGACTCCTTTCCCTTGTTCTTCAGTTTGTTCTCAGATATTCTTTTACTGGGTTTCCAGATCCTTCTTTCTCTCACTGTTCTAGGCAGCAGTGTTACAGAAAGTAGAGTAGCATACTTAGCAACAAGGACATATGATGCATTTCTCTAATCCTAATCCTTTTCTTGAAGCCATCCTATTTTTCTGAATCTGTCAGAAAAGCCATCCACTTTAATGAATTCTAATGTTCTAAAATCAAGTAACTCATTAAAGCATGGGATTAACTTCTGTGTCCATCAGGCAATCTAGTTAGTTAAGCTACTTTGCTAAAAAAAAAAAGATGTTAATAGTTAACAAGTTAATTAGCTAGTTGTTTCCAAGCTGTTATATACATAGGGTTGATAATGAGGATGGGGGGACAATAATGCTGAGGAAGTACAGATGGGTCACAGATAATGGCTCATGTGCTCTGTTGTCTTTAAAAATCTATAAACTATGTTAAATATGTCTAACAAAAAAAATAAAAAGACCCTATCTGAGGTATATATTAGACATTAGGAGAACCAAATCTTGACAGCCAGGTAGATGGCTATGGGATGGGGTGTTCATTTAACTAACTAAAACCAGACCACTTAGCACGTTATTGGGGAGCACCAAGCACTTTGAATTGGGCCTGGAAACCCACTAGCAGACAGTGTACCTGTCAGAACAGGCATTGTATTCTTTCACAGATTCCAGATAGTGGTCCGGTTGCCATATTCTGTAATGCTGTTTTCTTTTTTTTATTGAAGGTAAAATTTAAACTATACAATTAAGTAAAAGCAACAAACTACAAACAAACTACCAGTAAAGGATACCTACCAAACAGCAAATAAAAACAACTAACATGGACACTGAAAATATGTAAAAGGATAGTTTCCAGTTTTCCCAGCATAGACTCTCAATCACACATAAAGTGGCCACTTCTTTGAATTCAAATATCATTCAAATATTTCCATTGATGGTGTTCCCAAAATACTAATTACTAAATCCTACTATTGTTATAGTATTCTTTTTCTCTTGCAAAAAGCATATTAACAGACCCCAGTCTTTGACAAAAGTCTCCACAGTATTTTCTATCAGCGTTGTTAGTTTGTCCATCTGGGCCAAGTTGAGTAACTTAACTAGCCAGTCCTCTGTTGTTGGAATGTCAGTACACTAGCTCCTTCTGTTAGGGGAACAGAACCCCTGAGAAAGTCAAAAAATCGTGAATAACTTCTCCCTCCTGCAATTCCTCTCAAGAGCTGCCCCCTCCCATTCCTTTGCTTCTGGCCCCAGCATTGGGGTGGAGAAAGAAAAAAGACACAGTAAAGGGCTCACTGGTACTTTCCCCTCAAAGGGAGAAGAGAAGAGTTCTTGGGTCCTAGTTACTACCAGCAGCCATCTTGAAAAGGAAGGGGTAGAAGCAGAGAGCACCTGGTCAATCAACAGCCAATACACAGCAGAAAGTGCAGCCACATGGTAAAGAGGACACACCTCCAGCAGAGGGAGGGTAGCTTTGCTCACCCAAAAAGAAAAAACAGCCATTTTAAAACAAGCCTCCCAAGCCTGGGGTGAGGAATGCAAAGGAATGGGAGGAGAAAAATGGGTGCAGCAGGCAAGCATGTGCCTCACAAGTCAGACCGTGAATGTGGAGGGAGGACTGTACTCTTTAATTTCTGAACACATAATAGTCTTGCTGCAGACGCCATATATTGCAGAATCTTGCCATGTTTCTTTTCCAATGCCTCTTCTACCAATCCCAATTCTGGTTTCATCTGAACATTCATTTGCAATGTTTTTTATCAAAAGATTATTTGATTCCAGATTTTTTTAGACTTATCACATTTCCATCACGTGGTAGAAAGTTCCTGCATGTTGTTCACATTCTTTAATTCTTTCTAACAACACTTCTATACATTTAATGGAGTTTTCTATGGTAATCATCAGATTGTCAGCAAATGTTCTTAATTTATGCTCCTCTTTTTATGATGTGTAATTACAGCTTCTATCATCCCCTGGCCAGTATTCTCATTTGTGAGAGATCATGGAAGTTGCAGTTAAAACTTCTGAAATGCTACAGATTGCCTGTCCCTAACTTAAAGCATCCATTTATTGTGGCTAGATTATTTTATGTTTTTCAGACATTCTGTGTCCTCGTATATAGAAAATCTTTCTCGGAAGGACCACACTACATAATATTAAACAGAAGTCCTTATATGATGAAATATTTCTCATTTCTTGTTTTCGTTTTCTTCAAGGAATTGTTATTGGAGAACTATGGGGAGAATTTAGAGCTTGTCTATGATTTGAAAGATCAGGGAGGAGAGTTGCTGTCACTTCGGTACGACCTGACTGTATCCTACCAAATGTTTTACCTTGTAGGAAACCCTCAATTGCATTGGGTATTGATAGTCTCCCTGGGATAGGATTGTGGAATTAGAATATGCCCATTGCATGCTTTCCTCAAGAACAGGATTTTTCCTATATCATTCATACTGCTGGTTGATAAGTAGGAAACATTTTGCTACTGAAGATGAATTAAAAATTGCAAGTGGTACAGAAGATGAGTTCTATTTTTAGTAATTTGTGGTTAGACGGCACAGATTAGAAATCTCAAAATTACAGTGCTAGCTAGTATGATTCTGGCAACTAGGGTTGAATTTGGAAACCCTAAATAATTTTTAGGACATGACACAGTCTTCCAGATGTCATTCAACTGGAACACCCAGCATTCCTCATCACTTGCTATGCTGGCTAGGGCTGATGGGACTTGCATTCTGACAGTATTTAGAGGGTTGTATGATTCCTGTCCCTCCTGGAGGAAATGCTGGGAGTGGGTGCCCTTCCTTCCCAGCAAGATTTCTTCATGCAGTTAAGCTCTTTAAAAGCATGTGTTGGCAACACTAGAAACCTAAAAAGCAGCACAGAAGGAAAAAAGTACTGTGGCAAAATGACAGGCCAGAGGGAGAGGCCCAGTGGACAGGAAAGCCCCTGCCCCTGCTTTAGGTAGTACCTTCTTCTGTGAAAAATTCTGAAACAGTCACCCATCCAGTCTCACACATACTGCTCCCTGAAAATGGCCTCTCCTACACTGTGGTAAGGTTTTATTAAAAGCCTCCACTGGCTGCACTGGAGGGTTTTTAAAAGCCTGATTGCAGCAGGAGATGAACAGTTCTTTGAGGGATGAGTCACTGATTGAGGAGGGTTCATCTTTGCCTCCTTAGCAGTGATCCCCCACCTGGAAAATCCCCATCTTTTGCTCCATTTAGAACTTTTTAAAGTCCTCCTTGTGATAAATGGAGGCTTTACAAACACTCCAAGTGCGGTGGGGCAAGGGAGAGAGAGAAACAGGTGACATTGTTTATTTCTGTCGAGCTGCTAAAGGTGGACAGTTGGTTTTCAGGTCTCAGAGGAGGGGTTGGGATAAAGGATTGGACCCTGAGGCAGAGAAACCATTGCATGTGGTCTGCTGCTCAGAGATTCCATCCTTGATGTATGGCCTTTGTTGTTTTGTCCTGCAGCTTTGGAATGCCCACCACTTGCTCTGACTTTACTATGTTTTAAGTTTTTACCGTGTGTCTGTCTGATCTGCTAAATTTTTTGAGGTGTTTAGTATTTCACTTTGCTGCTATTGGTTTTTAAAAGAACTTTGTATTTTGTTTTCAAAGTTAGTTATATGTGTGCTGTCCTCTGAGCGTCATACTAGGCATTAAGAAGCATGGATGAGCAATTCATATATTTCAAAAAATCTGTAAATAAATGAAAAATGAAAAAACTAGAGCTTCTTTCTGTCTGAAAAAAGCCTATCTCTTTCTCTAGATTTCTTTTACCATCATCTCAGCGAAACTCCTAAAAATGGCAGATGCAATGAAGTTCAGAATTCCAAAGCTGTTGGAACTGGTTGTGTGAGGGAACGTTATAGCTAGCTTTAATATAAGGGAAATATAAGTGACACATTTTCCTGTTCATTCTCCTGGAAGGTTGCTACACAGCCTTTCAGAGAATATGGCTGCAACTGCATGCAAACATTTATTTAACATTAATAGCACATCAGTAGCTGGAACCAGCTATTCATAAAGTAGACTTGACACAATAGCAGCCTTTGGAATTCTGACAGAGCAAGATTGTCATCACATTCTGAACTGCTAGCAATTTTTCTTAACAAAGATTTTCCAGGTGCCATTTGCTCGTTATTTGGCTATGAACAAAATTACCCATTTTAAGCGTTACCAGATTGGCAAAGTCTACAGGCGTGACAGCCCAACCATCGCTAGAGGGCGCTACAGAGAATTCTACCAATGTGTAAGTATATGTAGACAGCTCATATTCCTGTGGGGAGAGATCAAGAGAGTGTGCTGAACAAGTCTTTACCTGTAGAACCTTAGGTGGGTTGTGGAGGACACAGGGTTTTGTATCTGAAATGGAGTATTCTGTGGAAAGCTATGATTTACCTCCCTTTACACTTCAAGGAGATGGGAGTTGTTTGTTGAGTTTTTCCCACTGTTACAATTACCTCACCTGTGTTATACTTTGGGGATTTTAACAACTGCCTTTTGTGCTCCAGGACTTTGACATTGCTGGCCAATATGATCCCATGATTCCTGATGCAGAGTGTCTGAAGGTTATGCATGAGATCCTAAGCATGCTACGGTTTGGAGATTTCCTTATCAGAGTAAGAGAGCTTGTTACTATTCCTTGGCTGGTCCCAATTGGCTATTCTGCACACCGTTACCTATGAAAAACAGATAATGGACTGAAAGAGGGGGTAGCAGAGAATGCATTTGTTTAAGAACCTCTACATGATTTTTGTGAATGTTCTTCTCTTTCTCTAGGTCAATGACAGACGTATTTTGAATGGGATCTTTACAATATGTGGTGTTTCTGAAACCAAATTTGAAAGTGCTTGCTCCACCCTTGACAAACTGGACAAGGTAAATAGTTAAATAATATTAACCTGATGCGGCTAATTCTGACACAGCTCAGCTATGATTAAATTAAAACACTAAATAAGATACACTAAAGAACCAGCATGGTTTGTGCATTGGTGAATATCTTCAGTAGTGGTTTGCGCATTGGACTACAACCCTGGAGACCAGCATTCAGTTTTCCACTCAGCCATGGAAACCCACCAGGTGCCCTTGGGTACATCATAGCCCCAGAAAACCCTATGATGGGTTTGCCTTAGGGTTGCCATAAGTTGGAAACAACTTGAAGGCACACAGTAGTATCACTCTAAATAAGCAGGATAATTATTCTTCCTGAGCCTCAGCAAACTGGCATACCCTGTGTCTTCTTCATGTAGTAGTTTTGTTACAAATATACTGACATAACTATCTGTTTTAGTGCTCATTTGCTGGTGTGCATTGCTAGCAAGGAGATCTGACCATCAGTCAGAACATTAATTGCCTCTGAACTGAGAGTATGCTGAGCTAACCCCAGTTTTTCCTACAGATGACGTGGGAAGAAGTGAAAAATGAGATGGTCAAAGAGAAGGGAATTTCTCCTGAGACTGTTGATCACCTTGGTGAATATGTTCAGCTTCATGGTGAGTTTCAGTACAGGCACGATGTAAAATTTCAATATTTATTCCCTCATCCAAGACTGCCAGTTTGCCTGAAATTCCATTCCCTGCAACAAGTGACCTGCTGGTATTTCCTGTGCTCTTGTCCAGTGGTTCTAATAATAATAATAATGGCCAGAATACTGTATCAGCTTATATAAAACAGTCATGGTTAGGTAACTATGTTGTATTCACAATCATTACTTATTCACAATTTTGAAACTGTTGCCACAATCATAACTAACCCCCTGCAATCTCCTTTACTGGGTGTGAGCTGCATGGGAAGATGTTTCTGTCAAATTTTGGGGAGTCAGGCCAGGAGAAGTTACTTAGTTAAGTACTTAGTTAAGCATAAGCAGGTATAGGGCTCTGGCGAATAATAATAGTAATAATAATAATAATATCTTGCCTTTTTCCCAGCCCAGGACTCAAAGCAGCTTACAAAAATTAAAACAGATTCAGAAAAAAAAATCACAGGAAAGTTAAAAAATGTAATCAAACTATCAACAGCATATGAAAGGCCATTTCTTCCTGTGCAGTCAGTGCTTAAAGGCCTGCTGAAATGAAAGGATAGCAAGTAAGATGCTGATCTAGCCTGTTTAGGAAGGGAGTCCCAGTGCCCGTGAGCAGCCACGAAAAGGCCTTTTTGCATGTTCCCACTAGATGTGCCTGTGAGGATGGTGGGACAAAAAGAAGGGCCTTCACAGAAGATCACAAGACATGGGCAGGATCATATAGAGAACAGCAGCTGTGAGCTGGATTCAGCTAGATGGAACGAGGACTCTGGAAACTGTATGAGTGCCCATGTACATTCTGCCATAAATATTTTTCTGCAGGAGGACTGTATCTGATTGAGAAGCTGCTCCATGACCCAAAACTGGCTCACAGTAGGCTGGCCATAGAAGCATTAGAGGACATAAAATTGCTGTTTGAATACCTTACCCTGTTTGGCATCATAGATCAGGTGAGTTGGGATATTGGATTAGGTCTGTCTGAGTAGCTTAGGGTGGTCTAGTTTTTTGCTTGCTAATAGGATTCCTGGTATTTCCTCAGATTTCCTTAGATCTGAGTCTGGCTCGGGGTCTACACTATTACACTGGAGTGATCTACGAGGCTGTCTTGCTGTCCCAGCAAGATGGCCACTTAAAAGAGTCTCTCAGTGTGGGCAGTGTGGCTGGAGGTGGCCGCTATGATGGACTGGTAGCGTCATTTGATCCAAAGGGAAGAAAAGTACCCTGTGTAGGAGTCAGCATTGGTGTTGAAAGGATCTTCTCTGTCATAGAGCAAAATACTGAGGTAAGGTCTGTTCTTGAAATGTATTCATAGAATATTCAGAGAATCAGATATAATCATATTTGTGTATAGAAATTAGTATACATATGTACACAGTGACAGTCATCTGGTATTTAATGTAGAACTTGCAGGAGAATAAATATGTTTGTAGCCACTTGCCATCCAAAATACTGAACACCTAGTCATTCCTCTGCTCTGACCCATGGACCATTTATATTAATTGTTAATGGATTGTCTAAGCAAGAGCTGAGAAGTTAGTGGTCCTCTAAACATTTCTGGACTTCTGTTCCTCTGAAACCCCATTCTCCTGGACAGTAATGATGACAAAGGGAGTAAGAACTTTATGACTTCTGGAGGGCCAAAGACTTTCTAGCCCTGTTTTAAACCAAATATTTGATAGGCTATGATTCTCGGTACAGTGGGTTCTTGGTATCCATTGGAGTCTGGTTCCAGGACCTCCTAGGGATACCAAAGTCTGTGGATGCTCAAGTTCCTTATATACAATGGAGTACTAAAATGGTGCCCGTATATAAAAAATGGCAGACAAATAAGTGCTGGAGAGAGCCTGAGGATTTATGAAATGGTGGGCGGTTACAGCAGGATATGGCTACACATTAATATAGTGCTTGGCACGTGGCAGAATCAAGGTTTACTTTTTGGAATTTTTTTTCAAATATTTTTGAGCAATGGTTGGTTGAATTTGTGGATGCAGAATCCATGGATTTGGAGGACCAACTGTTATTCCTTGCGTTCATAAAGGTTTCATTCAATACCCATGGCAACTGTTTTTCAACAGGGAGGATGGTAACAGCTGTGCTTGGAGAGAAATGAACTTTCAGTGCCAAGCCAGGACAATCTAGCAAGCATAGAATGGCATTTAATTGTGGAAATTTATCTGAAGGAACTCTGTCAAAATCTGATGGAGGGACAAAACGAATATGTGTGTTTTAGCAGGTGTTTGACAATGTCACATAAAGTGTTTCATTTTCTTTTTAAAATCTGCTGTTGTGACAATGTTTGGGTAGAATTCAATTTCATTTTATTATACAAATCTCATTGGCTGCCAGGAGAGGGTTGCAAAATGTTTCTGTTCTGCCCATTTGGCTGCTTCCTTTTAATAGAGATAATGTGCGGGTTTAAAAAAAAATTGAGGGACTTTTTCTGTTGTCATAGCCTGCTATGATTCAAAATTCAGTCTTTTAATAAGGCAAGCAGATGGGCACCCAAAAATCAGAATTATAGCTGATATCTTATTTCTGCATAAATTTTCTTACCCTGCAATTTGTAAAAACAAAATCACTGCTGGTTGTTTAATATGCTAGTCAGAGACAGGAGAAGCTCCATCAAGATAATGTGGGGAAGAACTTTTCTGAGAAGAATTTGGATAGTATTGCATCTTTTAGCTGGAGAAGAGAAAATACTGAATAATTGGCTGCCTATCCTAGAAGTCCCTGTAATTACTCTTCACATTACAGTTGTAATGAGGATCTGAACTAGCGGCTTGCCTCAGGCCATCCAGTAATTTCATGGCTGATGTAAGACTTTGGCTATTTGCACACTAGACTGTTGTAGTGATTTTATTCCACTTTCAACATCCTATGGAATCCTGGGGTTTGCAGTTTAGGGAGGGGATTAGGGATGTTGAAAGTGAAATAATAGCACTATAACAGTCTAGTGCAGAAATGGCCTTGGCCTTGGTGATTTGGTTCATGTTCTTAATTTCCATAGTGTGCTAGCTCACTACATAGCCTTTTGCTTTCCATGTATTGATCTTTCTACCCTGATATTGCCTTAGTTCTCCTTAGTTCTCAGCAATACTGCAGTCTTATCACATAATATTTGGGAAGTCTGGTCTTAAAAAGGTGGCTAACTTGTCAAGGTGCCAAGCATCCCTCATCCAATCCGGCTATTAGTACCAGCAAATCAAAGGGGATGGGTTCCGTCCACACCAGGATGCTCTGTCAGTCTTGAGCCTGCTTCTCACCGTGCCAAACACAGGTGTCAAAAGAAGAACAAGAAATCTAAGGATCTTCCCTTGCCTCAACTACTATCACCGGTAGTCTCTACAGTTGCTTCAGGCCCAGCATTGCCTGACCTCTCACCACCTCCAGCTTGGACCCCTCAACCTTCAATTCTGTGCTGCTCCTCAGAGGTCATTCAGGCTGTTACCATTTTAGATGGGGAAATAGTTGACTCCTCCTTTCACATTCTTCAGCATTCTCCAGGTCTTCCTGCTCAGTCTGAGTCTCATCCATCTTCAGTTCCTTTGGCTCATCCTACCAGTGATGCCCCGCTTCTGCCTTCACTTCCTCTCAACATGGCCATACATCTCAACACTCCTCTTCAGGTTTATCGCAATGTGTGTCATTGGTTTCAAGGGCTCAGGACCAACCCTCTTTGGTTCATCATAGATCGCGACTATGCTGTGGCCCTTCTCCTTCTGAGGCCGAGTCTCTCTCTCTCTCTCTCTCTCTCTCTCTCTCTCTCTCTCTCTCTCTCTCTCTCTCTCTCTCTCTCTCTCTCTCTCTGAGGAAGTCATGGATTACTATGACCCTGATTACTATTACTTGAAGCATGGTCCATTCCATTCCATGTACACTTCTCTCTATCAAGACTGAAGCCTACTGTTATGAATGGGACTACTCTCCTTACCAGTATCCAGTGAGGCATAGAGAATCTCTGGATTAGAGTAGATGCTCTTGCTCTTCTGTTTATGGTCTTGCCACTCATGGTCTCTTTCTCCTACCCGCACCTGTCCTGCTTGAAAGATGCAAAATAGGTGCATCCTGCAACCACTTCTATCACCAGTGTGCCTCAGGTATCCACTTCATCCACTATTGTGCCTCTTCTCTTCACTGCTTCTACAAATGCACCTCAGACCACTGCTGCCACATATGCTCCAACAGTTATTTCTGTTGTGATTTCCTTTCCCCACCATTGCTGTTCTGCTTCCATTGCTGCTCTTGCTGTTACTTTGTCACTGTTGCCATGCAGCTCACACCATCACCACTCCAAGTCAATTTTATTGTATGATACTGACTCCAATTCTACTTTGTCCTCCTTAATTGTTGTTTGACTGCACTCACTCCCCAACATCTTGGCAAGCGTGAATCTGTTTCACCCATGGCCAAAATCCACATCTTTGTAGCGTTGATGATCTGTAGGACCAAGAATTGATGATCTGTAGGACGAAGATGATCTGTAGGACCAAGTCCCTCCAGCTCAAGTCCCTCCAGCTAAGTTGCATGAACCAGAGCCTGAGGACTCAGTGTTCCAGAGACTCCAGGCTAGAGTTACTATGCTTTCTTTTATACCTTTTCTTCCAGCTCTTCTCAGCATTGTGAGGTATTCGATCTATCTTCTGTGAAACGTATTTTGAAGAAGGTTAACACTTTATGTAGGATCTTTGATTCATGTGCTGATTGGTTGTCCCAATACCCGAAGCCCAATTCTATTGTTGTTGAGACTGCACAGACAAAGACAACTCAAAAGAAGTGGTCTACTTCAATTGACAAAGAGGTCCAAAAGCTTGATATTCTTGTGAAAAAATTATATTCCACTCCAGTGTTGTCCTTCTGCATTGCTAATTATGAGGCCTGTATGTCTGTATACCAGCAGCATCTTTGGGAGCATATGACACCACTTCTTTCAATCTGAGGCCTGTACTTTAGCTTCACAGCAGTTTACAACAGCGAGACATGTTGCTGACTGCAGCACAAAGTATCTTGTGTCAGCCATAACTCTATACTATCATACCTGGCTACACTCCTCAGGTTTGTCCCATCATGCCAGGAATACAGTTGAAGACTTATCATTCTATGAGTCTGGGTAGTTCCACAAGGACATTGATGATGCCTTCAAACTTACCCAGAAAATATGCACCACTGCACAAAAGTTTAGCCTGCCTTCTCAGTTTTCATGGTTCTCCAGACCCAGATGTTCCTGGTCAAGACATCCTTCTGACTCAAAGTGGACTTACAGGCCGGTTCCATTAAAATGCTCCAGAGCCTCTTTCCCTTTGCTACTGTTTTCAAAGAAGTCTTCTACCTCATCTTGTTACAGGTCTCAATCATAAAAAGTTGTCAGAGAGCAAACATCATATTTGACATTTTTCAGGGCTTCTTTCCTTCCTTCCACTCTTCCTTTTGGTGATGGACTCCATCCTTATTGCCATGCCTGGTCTACCGTCACCACCAACTCTTGGGTCCTCAACATCATTGACAGGGACTACACAATCAAATTCACTGAATGTCCACCTACCAGCATAGCTCGCATTACCACTCCTTCTATTACCCTGCTTGAAGAGATAGATACTGTTCTCCAGAAAGGAGCCACTGAATCTGTGCCACCATCCTCCATCCTGTGGGGAGTTTTCTCCCACTGTTTCATAGTTTTGAAGAAGGACGATGGACTCAACACTATTCTGGACCTGAGAGATGTGAATTCATTATCCATGCCAGGTGTTTCTGTATGATCACCTTGAACTCTGTACTTCCATTGCTGAAAGGAGATTGATTTGCAACCTTGGATCTCAAAGATGCTTACTTTCATATTGGGGTCCAATCATTGCATCAGCGCTACCTCTGTTTCACCAGAGGAAGATTCTATTGAATCTATAGACCTTCTATAGGAAGGCCTATGGATTCTGTGTCCTGCCATTCAGACTGTCTACTACCCCATGCATCTTCACCAAGTGTATGGCAGTCATGGTAGCCTGGCTATTCCAGCAAGGTGTCATCATTTTCCCATGTATAGACAACTGGCTCCTTGTCACACGTTCCAGGACTTGCCTCCTCTCAGATATAGACCTGACCGTCTGGTTCTTGAACTGCCTAGGTCTCATTATCAGCTTCAACAAGTCCCACTTGCAGACTTCCCATACCATCCAGTTCATTGGAGCAATACTTGACTCTGAATGTGAGGGTGTACATTCCTATGGATTGGTTTCATAATCTCCATCACACTGTTCTTCACTGTTGCAGCTCAAGATAGGTATCTGCCAAGGTAGTTCAGGTATTGCTCAACCTTATGGTTTCCACAGCATACCAATTCTTACCTCCAGATGAGACTGCTTCAGGCTTGGTTCTTCTCAGCATTCACTGTCCTTGTGGATTCCCCTCAGATGCGACTGACTATTCCCAGGGCAGTTCATTGCTCTCTGGAATGGTGGCTCCATACTGACAGTCTGCTAGCTAGAATTTGTTTTCTTCCATGTCAGCCCACAAAGTCTCTGATGATGGATGTTTCCACAGTCAGATGGGGTGACTACATGGACAGTCTTTATGCTAGGAGTTGTTGGACAGACATCAGATCCAACCTCCACATCAGCACGCTCAAAATGTTGGCAGTAGAGAAGGCTCTGTATGCTTTCGAGTCACTGATATTACATCAAGAAGTTCAAGTAGTACCCAACAACACCAAGGTGATTAAATGAGTTAATGATTAAAATGAATAAACAAGGAGACACATGGTCAACAACCCTGCTATATCTCACTCTTTGAATTTGGGACTGGTGTCTATGTAGAGACATTCTACTCTCCACGATCCATCTTCCAAAAGAAGAGAACATCTTAGTGGAAGCACTGACCAGAACACTGGTTCTTCTTCGTGGTCTCTGTGCCTCACACACTAGGAGCTTTCGCGCCTGCACGGTACCGTTCGGAAAATTCTAGAGCTTAGTAGCTTGGCGGGAACCCCTCCCCCTCTGCCTGCACTGAGCATGCTCAGCCCGCCGAGCAACGGTCTCTCCTCAGTTCTTTCTCGTCCGCTGTTCCGTACGGAGGTTCTGGGTTAGTTCTCTGCTTGGCTTGCTTCTTCGTGTGTTTTTTACTGGCTTTTGAACTTGGATGTGGACTTTGACGACCCTTTTTGGATTTCGGACTTGGTTTGGTGATATTGGCTTCCCGTTTTACGGGATTTCTTCGCCCCCCCCTTCTCCGTCTTCGTCTTCGTCGTCTTCTTCATCTCTGCCATCTTGCCTTCTCCAACTCTTCTTCCCCTTCGTCTTCTTCGTCCTTCTATGTCGGCGTTGTTCAAACTGTGCAGAGCGTGTGGTCGTAAGGTCGCCTTAACTGACGGTCACAGCGAGTGCCTTTTCTGTCTATGTGAGGCCCATAACAGCAGGGCCTGCCCAATCTGTAGAGACTTCACCTCCCAGACCCTGAGAAATCGCCTGGCTCGCCTGAAATCTTACTGTTGGGAGCAGTCTCTACAGGCACAGGAAGGACCGTCAGTTGCTGCGGCGATGTCCAAGTCATCGGCATCGGGGCGACCTTCGACCATGCCCTCGTCGGCGTCGACAACTGTCGACCCGACCACGTCGGCGGTACCGGGCTCAGTACCGCCACCTCGGACGCCGATCTCTGCTTTGCCGAGGATACCGAAGGTCTCGACTTCGACCTCAGCGGAGTCTCCGGCTCAGGCTCCGAGACCGGCAAAGCCGCTAACCTTGGCCCAGCGCAAGCGGCCTGCCCTTCCGGAGAAGGGGAAGGACAAAGATAAGAAAAAGAAGAGGAAGGAGAAGGAAAAGCGTGGCTCTCCGGCTAAGAGGCCTGCTCCTCCCACGCCTCCTCCGACCCAACCGCAGGAAACCGAGGAAGAGTCAGAACACCAGGAGATCCTGGAGGTCTCCGACGTGGAGGAGTCCGCTGGTCTCGCGGCGCCCCCCGGCCCGCCTCTCTTGACTGCAGCGGTGTCTCCGCCCGGACGCCCTGAAATGGCAGCCCACCCGGAGCATACTCTGGCCTCACCCCAGGCCTCACTTCATCCGAGAGGATCCTCCGGAAGGAGTGCATCCCGGACACCGGAGCGACGGATCAGGCAACGCTCTCCACGCCGTAGAGAGGCCTACCCCGAGTGGTCCAGGCCTTCTCTTGACTCTCCATACTCATCGGCGTCGCATATCGCCAGATACGGCAGAGAGCACACCTGGAGAGAGTACCCGGGGTCTTACCGCTCGTACTCTCCGGCGTATCGTGATCGGTACCACCCCGACGTACGATGCTGGTCGCCGTACCATCAGTCCCGCTCTCCATCCCGCAGGGCCTATCATTCTCGGTACCACAGATCGCCGCGCTCCAGCTCCAGGTCACCGGCTCCCCGTCGCTCACGCGACCGTTCGCCACACTGTCGCGCGGTCTCTCCTCCGCCGCGGGTCACCTCCACGGCGACCCGTCCATCGTCGGAAACCGCCCAGGCGCCACTGCCATCGGCTCCAGTGACTGTGACCAGGCCGTCGACCGCCCAAGACCTGCGGTGGTCCCGATTACCAGAGCTACTCAGGCACCGGTGACCTCTTCTTCCTCTGCGAGGCCTCCCACCGTCGCCACCCCGACTGTGACGTTGGCCATGCCATCCCGCCAACCGTCACGTGAGAGGTCCCCTGAGAAGTCATCCTCCGAATCCTCTCAAACCTACGAGTCTGACTCAGACTCAAACGAGTCGACACCAGCATCCCACGAATCCCCCCCTTTGGCCTTTGGAGACCCTGTCCTGCTGTGAATGGATGCTCCATCCTAATGTTCTCCAATCTGTATTCTGCACTTGGGGCATGCCAGAGATTGATCTCTTTGCACAGCTCAGAACACTCAGTACAAACTGTTCTGTTGCAGGACTTGGAGGAGCAAAGGCTCACTAGGTAACGCTTTCCTGTATCATTGGGAGAGCATTGCCATGTCTGCTTTCTCCCATTCTCTTATCTGGAGATCCTCTCCAAGCTGACCAGGGACACAGTGAACTATAATCTGATAACCCTGTGGTGGCCAAGGCAGCTGTGGTTTGCCTGTCTGCTTCACCTTTGTTGTGGGGTTTACTTCAAGCTTCCACCGAGACCAGATATCCTGACTCTTCATGGCGGTTGGATTTGGCATCCCAGCATGGACACCCTCAAGCTGATAGCTTAAAGCATCTGTCCTTGGATTTCCTGTCAACACTGCTTTGTTGAATCCTAGCAGCTGCTCTAAGGCCTTCTGCTCAAAGATTCTACACCTACAAGTGGGGCACATTTCTCTTGCTCTTGTCTGCCTGGCACATACCTCCAGATGCAGCCCAGATTCAGCATGTTTTGGACTTCCTGCTTTTTGTATCTGAGAAAGGTCTCTAGTTTTTATCTACCTTGTATAGCAGCTACCTTGCTGCTATATCCCATTGGTTCCCATTGACAGGCAAGCCTTCTTGTTTCCAGTGCCCTTTAGTTAAACATTTCTTGAAGGGCTGCAAGAACCTGCACTTTGCAGTTCAGGCTCCCACAGTCCAATGGAGTTTGGAATTTGTCTTCTCACAGCTCTCCCAGAAACTATTTGAACCTATGGCGATGTGCAGCACCCATCTCATGATGTGGAAGTCAGCTTTCCTTGTTGCAATAACATCAGCCAGGCAAGCTGGGGAACTCTGTACTCTCCATATCGATGCTCCCTACCTATGTTTCTATGAGGACAAAGTTGTTCTCAGACCAGATATTTCCTTTCTTCCCAAAGTGGTTTCTGCTTTCCATCTGAACCAGGACATCATACTACTTGCATTCATGCTGAACCCCCCTCTGAATTCAAATGGATGCTTCATTGCTGGAATGTTAGAAGAGCATTAGTCTTCTACATTAATAGGACACCTGACATTCAACAGTCTCAAAGACTCTTTGTCTGTTACTCTATCCACAAGGAGGGACTACTAGTTTCTGCCCAGCATTTCTCTAAATGGGTCTGCTCTGTGGTTCACCCAGCCTATGAACTAGCCAAGAAAGATTCTCCTGTCACTGTGTGCGGCCATTCCACGAGAGCTGTGGCTGCCTTGTCAGGCTTTTATAAAGGATATTCCCTTGCAGGACATTTGAAAGGCAACCATCTGGCCTCAGCCTTTGACCTTTGTTACACACTACAGACAGGACTCAAGGTTGAGGGCTGATGCTACCTTTGGGAGAGCAATATTGTACTCCTGTGTCACATGAGTCACTTACCTCCTGGGTTAGTAGCTTGCTAGTCTCCCATTTATATGTGTCACAGAGACTATGAAGAACAGGTTGCTCACCTCTGACTGGTTTTTCAAGTGGTAATCTGTGAATTCACAGAACACCTGCCCTTCCTCCCCACTTCTGTCATACTCAATATGCTTAGCTCCTGGGCTGCTGGTTCAGGAGCCATGGAACTGAGGGTTTGAGTGGGAACATGGCTGGTCATATGGCACCCAGTGGAGGAGGGGCTACCACCAAAATGTTTCCATAACAGCTCTAGAAGGTTCCAAACAATGGACTGAACAAGTGCGGTAAACCCATTTGTGTGAGTTGGCAGATGACCACTCGAAGAACCACAGTTACAGGTGAGCAACCTGTTCTTATCTTTATAAAATTTGTAGAGAATTTGGATTGGGTAAAAAGTTTAGTGATATTATTGTGGAAATACATAAATACACTGAGTCACAAATTACTGAATATGGGGGGGGTCAAGAAAAATTAACGTTAAGAGTGGAATAAAACAGGGTGCCCTCTTTCCCCTTTACTGTTTATGTTGGTGATAGAACCATTTCCAAATACAATTATAGAGGAAAGGGGGATAAAAGGGTGTAAAATAGATAAAGATGAGTTAAAATTAAATTTGTTCACTGATGATGCTTTGATAATGGCGCAGGAACCTTTTTAAACTATAATTAACAAATATTTCAGAGATTTTAAAATTTATTTAATATGGATAAATCAGAAATAATATTTATGAATACAGATTGGCAAGAACAAAAAGGAATATAAACTATTTCAGGGTCTAAATTAGGGGTCAAAAAGATACTTAGGAGTAAATTTATTGATTAAATTAGTATTATACAAGGAAATTATAACTAGTTGTGAAAAAAATAAGCAGATATCTAAATGGTCTAGTAGAAATTGGAAAATGTTATCAAAAATTAGCATGTTTAAAACTATGTTATTGCCAACGTTTTTGAATTTATTTCAAACTAACCCTGAAAGAATCCCAATTAAAGTTATAAGGAAATGGGATAGTTCAATTCTAAGACAGATTTTAGGAAATGAAAAACCAAGATTATATAAGACATTGTATAGGCATCAAAAAGATGGATGTTGGGGAGTTCGCTGTCTTGAATTATATTTTCAGGCAATTCAGTTGTTAAGAATTTTAGAAGTGGAATATGGTCAACAAAAAAGTGGGTGAAATTAGAAAGACAGTAATAAAATGGTATATATTTCTATTTTTCAGAAAAGAATTAGGAGTAAGAAAACTAAGGAGAAAACAATTGGACCTATGAAAGTGAATTATAAAATATAGAATAAATGGTGTAAAAGATTATTAAACATCGGAAATGGCTACCAGTGGAATATCTGAACAGAAGTAATAATGAAGCGATTGCGAAAATATTGAAAAAATTAAAGATTAATGGATTTAAATGATACCGTGTTTATTTGATAGGATTTATATGATAGGACAGGGACACCAACAGAGGAGGAATTATTTAATTTTAATGATTGGAGACCGGCGTTGGATTAAAATAAAAGGTATAATTCTTACATGAATTAAAACAGAATATTATAGATCAGAATATGTTCTTAGAAGAAATAATTTAAAAAATTAGAAGAGGAAAAGGATTAATAGGGAAAATGTATAAGGTTTTGTTAATGGTCCAATTTAGAATGATAGAAGGGTTGGCAATAAGTTGAGAAAAAGGTGTATTGATAAGTAGAGAAGAAATTAAAATTTGCTTCCATGAAATTGTCAAAAATACAAATTTAAATGAACAACAAATGAAAATTATTGGTAGATGATCTAGAGCGCCCCATGATATGACATTTACAAATGACAATTTCTCACTGAAATGTTGCCATGGATGAGTAGCTAAAGGTATTTATATACACATGTGGTGGCAGTGTTCATTTATTCAAGAATTTTGGAAAGAAGTTAGGAAACAGATAAATGTAATTACAGGGATAGAAGTACAATTAAGCAAAGAAAATTGTATAATTCTCAATTTAGGGAAAATGGGCCTGAGCAGAAGTGAAGATTATGTGATAAAACTAATTTTAAAATCTGCTCATGCAGTCATTGCTTTAGAGTGGAAAAGGAAATCAAAGTTTTCTTTCTTAAAGTATTTAAAGGAAGCTGTATTATTTGATTTCTTAGGGAGAGGAAGTTAAAATATAACTGACAAAGCATTACAGAATCATGGGGGAATAAATAGAGAATTGTGATTGAGAAAGGGAAAATAAAATTGGAGTATGAAGATGTGATAAATTTGATTAAAATTAAAACCCGTTATCCCTGAAAATGATTTTTGACTTAAATGGGATGTTTGATTCTCTCTTAACCATTTGAAGAAGAGTGGGGGGAAGAAAGCTTTGTAATAATCTTTCACTTTGCAGCAACTTTGTATTATAGTATATATCAGTGTATATTATGTATATGAATGTAGTAAAGGAGTGAAAGGGTAAAAAAGGATTAACGCAAGGTATACTAACTTTCTATCTATTCCATTCCATTTCTGTCCTTTCTACTATTCTCATCAGCAATTTCTCCCTTTTTTTCTTGTTTAACATTCAGCTGGATGAAGATTTTTTTTGTATAAACCTTAGATGATTTTTTAAATTAATCTGTATTTAAAACTTTGGCCTTGTGTTCATTTGGAACTTTCCAGAAGGCATTATAATAGATAAATCTAAAAACATAATAACTTATACACTATGACTAAAGAAGCATCTTGCTGGACTTTCCGCCTAAACTGCCCATGGAATTGGGTGGACCCGACATCATATGAATGTATTTTTAATACAGATAATGAGAAACAAAGTCTATCTAGGAGGGAAATTCTGGTGTTTTGATACTTCCTTTTCCACTCAGCAGTGACAAGCTTATCCTCTTATCAGTATGAAAGGAGCACTATATCTCCTGCTTATGTGTAGTAGAGATAAGAAATTCCCTCCTTCTAGCAGCATGTGGTTGAATTGGCCCTTACTCTCAAAACTAGCAGGAAGCAAGTTAAGAAACTGTCATCAGGACATAGTGGATAAAATCCAAATTGCCCTGTCAGTAGCAACAGAGCTTCCTATCCCTCCTTTCCTCTTGGCTGTGTTCTACGTGTACAAAAATCTGCTTTGGAGGGTTTCCCAGCCCTCCAGATCAGTTTGGGGTGGTGCACCAGAGACATTACATTGGCTGAAGGACTATCTCCCCTTTTGTTCTCCTGGATTCCACCAGCAGAATCCCATCATTGGATAGTGCTCACCTGGTTTAAACAGAAGAATCATAGACTGCAGCAGTCACCTCAAGCAACAGGTCTTCAGTATTATAAAAGGGCCAGTAACTGTTAGTTACCTTGTCTTACCTTTGCTGCCAAGGATGAGGAGAATTTGTTTGTAAGACTTTCTACCTCATGTACTAGAAAAACTTGGCTGGCTTTGGATATTATGCACCTTTACTTGGGTAAGTAAGAGCTGGTGTGGTGTAATGATTTGAACATTGGACTATAGCCCTGGAGACTAGGGTTTGATTCCTTGTTCAGCCATAGAAACCCACTGGATGACCTTGGGCACATCATGCACTTTCAGCCACGGAAAACCCCACGATAGGTTCACCTTAGAATCACTGTAAGTTGGAAATGGCTTGAATGCACAACACAACAAAAAACTTGGGTGAATAGGAGATACCAGTTGGATGTTCTCCCTCAGGCAGCAAAATGTCTTGGAAAAATGGGTACATAAATACAGTGTTTGTCACTGAGAAGTAAATCTCATTATATCATTTCCAAGTATATGTGTGTTGGATTGCAATCCAAATCCCTGTAAACTGGCAAATTTATGTTTAGCTGTACCAGAAAAATGTGCAGAATTGATTCAGGAGTCAATAGTTTAATGGAAGATTGTTTTTCTAAGAGTGATTACACCTAGATAATATATTCTTTGATTGCTAAATATTGCTTTACTGAGTTTTCTTTCTCTGCTCTGAAATGTCCAAGGAGAAGATCCGCACAACAGAAACTCAAGTGTTAGTGGCAGCTGCTCAGAAGAACTTGCTTGCTGAAAGAATGAAACTAATCTCTGAACTATGGGATGCTGGCATCAAGGTAACACAGAGAAACCAGTTATACAGTTCTGTACATACAAGTTAGCATTATTTTAACCCAAAGTACAATAAGGGAGGGACTCTTAGCAGAAAGTCTCACGTAATAACCACACCCTTCAACCTGTTTCATGCAGGCCTGAAACTCAGGGACAACAGTAATCTCTGACTGAATAGAAAGCATCTCATTAAATCAGTCTGTGTGGTAGTATTGATGAGTCAAATCATTCCCAGTCAGTTCACTTGCTACTCCATCCTACACACAGTGTGAATGCTTCACTTTCCATTGTTGTGAACATATTTCAGGCAGAGATGCTTTATAAGAAGAATCCTAAACTACTGAACCAACTGCAGTATTGTGAAGAAACAAGAATTCCACTTGTTGCCATCATAGGAGAACAGGAGCTGAATGATGGAGTTGTGAAACTTCGAGATGTGACTAGCAGGAAAGAGGTTAGTACTTTAAAGGAGTTAAGTGATCTAAAATAATGGGTCTGAAATTAAAACCCATGTGTCTGAAATAATATTTCTCTGGGACTCTATGGATATAATGCATATTTCATGTAAGTTTAAATTTACTATTTTGAAACTGACCTGAATTTGATTATTTATCTGTTTTTCAGATCAATGTTCCTAAAGAGAAACTGATCGAGGAGATCAAGAGAAGGCTATAGCAATGAGCCCTTCATTTCAAATTTTTAAAAATAAAAATTAGTAGCTTCATGCTATCCTTATGGAATTTTCCAGCCTATAAAGCCACTGGGGGTCATTCAGTGCTTTCTTTTGTAATAAAGGAAACTGTTGCCTGGCGTACAACAACTTTATGATTTCTAGTTTCTAGTTGTTTTATATCAATTTGTATACTCACAGATATGTATGTCTAAGATCTGAAGAAGCGAAAAAAACAAAAAAAAAAACACATCTGCTTTCAGGGACAGTACTGAGCAGTTCTTTTCTTTGTTTCCCTGAAATTATTAGAATTTAAACTGCCCAAAGGAGAAACTAGAGGTATGTTACAGTGAGCTAAATAAATAAAAATAGATATAAACAGATGAAAATAACACTTTAAAGTAAAAGTTGTAAACTGCTGTGTTGACTATTTTGTATTCATCCTAAAAATTTTGTAGTGTTATAGCTTTCCCTCTGCACGTTGTCATGAGGCTGAACCAAACAGTCTTTATTCCCTAATTATTAAAATGTTGTGGCATTTAGTATCTGGTTAACCAATCAGATTAGAAAACTCAGATTTCAATATAAGCATCAGCTACAGCTTGTGAATGATGATTTATAGCTAGAACTGTGTTGCTCTTATTCTTACAGTTTAACTAGCCAGCTTTATTTTAGTTGGTAATGGCGTGCTTGTGACTTTCACATTGGGTCATTCCGTATTGTTTCAGATGCATAGGGGCCTTAAATGCAGGACCACTTTCATAGCCAACAATGGAAATGCCCTCATGGACTTAATCCTCACAGTTTCTTGTTCCATTTGCAACATATTCTTGTTATCAGTCTTAAATGCTGTGATACCACCAAAGGAAACATGTTGAAAATACAGATGGCGCTCAGTTTTGCAAATTTAATTTCACCGGATTCATGAGTCTGTAGCTGCTGCTTAACTAGCGATATGGCTAAAGGTGTAGGCAGTGCTAGTACTGTACTATAATGACAGAGGGCAGCTCCTGCCACTGGATCTGCCTTCCTCCTCCTCCTCCTCCTCCTGGGGAGGGTGGCTGTGGCTTGTCCTCATTTCCCAGAACCACCAAAAGCAGAGGATCATGAACACTGTCCAAAAAGTTACTTGTGCACATGTAAATAACTTTGCTTCCTGGGCTGGGGCCAGATCAAGGACTGTCCCAAAAGAGACTTGGTTCACATGGAAGTCAATAACTCTGCTCCCCAGAAGCAGAGGATCATAAAGGACTGTCCAAAAACTGTGAGAATCTGGAGCATCTTCTAGGGAAAGGCTTGGCGACTGTAGAGGCAAGTGTCCTGAGTGAGCATGGGAGCGAGGCTGATGCATCTTGGTGCCAAGCTGTTGGTGGCTTCTGCAAAAATCTCCTTCAGTGTAGTCCTTTTCTTCCTCCTCCTGGAGAAAGATGAGAACATTGAAGAAGATTTTTGCAATAGCAAAGTTGCTTCATGTTTGAAGGTCTGAAGATATTTGTGGCTTTTCCTCTTTCGCAGGGATTCTGCACCCCTAACCCCCACAAAAGTTGAAGGCTCTGTACAGCGGGCTGGTGCGAGGCATCTTGACTGCTACTATTATTTTTATAGCCATAGCTAAAGAATATTGATAAATTTGGGAAATCTCCCTTACTATGATATCCTGATATACTGAAATTAAGCAGGTAAAATGGCTTAATAAAAAAAAGGGAAGGGGAAAATCTTCATATACTTAGTTGCTGCCCATCAAGCTGCTGTAAAAGACAGAGGAATGGAGCTAATAAAAAAATCAATACCAGTACAGTGGCCCCTCCACATTTATGAGAGTTCAGGGCACAGAATCCTTGGGAAAGTGGAAAAACTGCAAATAATTCCCTCCCCATGATCCCCCTCCCATTCCGTTGCCTCTGGCCCCCACTTTGGGAGGGGGGAGAAAAAAGACAAGATAAAAAGCTTCCTGGTACTTTTGCCCCAGACAGAGAAGAGTGGAGTTCTGGGGTTCTACTTCCAGCTGCCCCCTTGAAAAAGGAGGGGTAAGAGCAAAGAAAGGACCTGACCAATCAGCAGCCATTACACAACAGAATGTGCAGCCACATGGAAGAGAGGAAATGCCTCCAGCAGTGGGAGGTGGGGTTGCTCACCCAAAAGGAAGAAAGTCCCCTTTAAACAAAGCCTCACAAGCCTGGGGTGTGGAATGCAAGAGAATGGCAGGAGGAAAATGGGGGGTAGGCAAGCGCCTACCTCATGAATAATCAAATTAATAAAAGTCAAACCCGCAAATGTAGAGAGAGAACTGTATTCACCTTCAGATGCTGATGTTCAGAGAGAGAAAAAAGGTTGCATTGGTATATTTCAGTCGAGTTTTTCTATAAAGCAGTGAAAGATCCTGCAATAAAATAGATTTCTAAAAATGTAGACGATCAAGGGTGCCTGTCTGATAAGTAACTGAATCTACTGACTTTAATCTGAGTTATCAAATGAATATACAGCTTGCTTAGTATACATTTGTTTAGTATTATCTCTTTCCTACGGTGGGGCCTAAAAAACACTTGGATGGAAGACTGCCAGCGAATACAGGATGTTGCGGTAGGCTATATTTCAGAGGAAGGAACTGGCAAAAATCACCTCTGAGTATTCCTTTCCTAAGTAAATCCTATGAAATTCATGGGGTCACCATAAGTTGACAGGCCATGCGAAGGTACACACACATACACATTTTACTGTCCTATCAGGATGCTAAGAGGTTGGTTTTGTGGTAGAAAACTGAGGGGTTTTTTCTTTTGGAAACTACAGAAAAAGCAATAACCAGTCTATAACAAGCAGTGAAGTATGCCGGTTTGAATTATACATTACTGAATATACTGTTAGAGATTCTCGTAAAGTTTCTCAGCAACAGTGAAACTGAGAAGCAACCCCCTAGTGGGGAAACATTGCCATTGCTGGCATGTACCAAACCCAGAGCTATTAAAAGGTAATAAAGTGTCTTAACTATTTTAAAACATATATTTAAAGTTATTTAACTATAGTTTATAAATAATAAAAGTATTGGAACCTCCAGAGCTGGAAATAAACTTATTTATTACCTCATCAAATTATTTACACAGGTTATTTTCCCTATTGATTTCACCCAATTTTTCAGGTTCCTCAAGTAATGCTGAAATTTAAAATATCCTTTTACATTACATGAAGGTAGGTGCCTCTCCCTCTGTCACATTCAGGAAAACAGGAAGACCTGCTGCCTCAGAAGAAAAAAAAATACGAGAATTGGATCAAATGCATCACATGGTTCTGTTAGGCAAGGTGATGTGTTTGATTTCTTTGGAAAGTCAACAGGGAGGGAGAAGAGAACAGTTTTCTGGAACAGAAGAGCTGGGTTTGTGGAGCAGAACAGCTGTGTTTCAGAAAGAAGGGAAAAAAGAATGGAAAACAAGGGGGAAAAGGTGCCTGGGGTGGGGTGATTTTTTTGCTTTACAGGAAACCCTTGTCCTGAAGCAGCCAAGGCCCTTTCAGATTGTCAGCCTTTTAGGCCTGAAAGACTGGTGTCCCCACCTCTTCCATGGAGCTGTATGAAAGCACTGTGTTTGACATCTTTTCTGTAGGCTGGAGGTACATTGTAACTCTCCTCAGTAACTTTTTCTCTATTGATTAGATTTTGGAATGCTTTGTATTTAATATTATATAATAAGGTAATAATGTTATGCATTATATAATAATATTAATATAATGCTATTAAATAGTATTATCTTGGGTGAGTTGCAATGAATCCCTTGGCAGTACTATAGTGTGTTACTCGGAATGCTAGGCTCTTTAATAATTTAGTAAAGGTTTCCTCAAGCCTTACCCACATTTTTTTTTTCTCCTGGTATCTCCCATGCTCTCTTTCTCTTTCCCCAGCAACTACAACTCTTACCAGTCTGCTTTTTGCCTACTTCTCTGGTCACACGTATTGCAAGGTTGGAGCTTAGTGCAAAAAGATGAAGTAATCAGAGTTCATGTCCTGCTACCATTCTTCATAAATCTACTGGGAAATAAGTCGTAAGAGAAAATCTTAACTGAAGCAATGCTTACTCCCAGATAAATGAGATAGGAATGTTTCACCCATTTCTGAAAAGTGCTGATGTTCCAGCAAAGAAATTCTTATATCTCTGAGGTATATTTCTTCCTTTGTACACTTCAGCCAGTCCAGTTTTTAGAGCAAGGATTCATTTATTCAAAAATGAATGAGTGTAAATATCACTTTATTTCATTATCCTCACAATACAATGTTAAGAAATTAGTGTGTGAGTGTGTGTGTGTGTGTAAAATGGTAAGATGGGTGCTCAGAACAAAGAGGTTGTTAGATATATGATCTTTTAAACTAGAGGTGCCATGAATTGAATTTGAGATTCCTGGCTCTGCTGACCATGCTTCTTGACGGGGAATGAGGAAACAGAAAGGATTCAGTTGCATAGAAGTATGTTCTGTGTGTGCTCAGAGGCTGTGAAACCATTTCTAAGAACTACCCATCCTTGATTCAGTGACTGATCTTTGTAGCTATCCACATACTGCTTGCTTACAGTGAATTAGTGTTATCTAACAGAAATAAATCATTCTGTATTAATGCTTTCCAAACAAGGCATTTGTTTGTGAGTGAGCAAAGTGCACATACTGGTGGGAGTGGAAATGCAGATGAATGAGACAAACTCAACTGAATAGGCTGTATGATGGGACCCCATGCTTTGGGACAGCCTTTCTCAACCTGGCAGTGTTCAAACATGTTGGACTTGTTGTAGCTCACCAAGAACGAAGACCGACAGATTAGAAAGCAGAACAAGTTTTATTTAACTGCGCAGGGTCTCAGTGGGATGGAAATCCAAAAGGTCTGAGACCCTGAGCTCAGAGTTAAGTGTCCTTAAATACATTCTTGCAAGTGAGCACAAGAATAACACAAAGAACGATTGCAAATCAGCAGTTGACAGGTTACAAAGGTTACAGACCGGTTACAGAGACCTTGGATTCCAGCTTTCAAAGTGATGGATCTCCAGCCAAGGGAGTACCTTCATCGAGTTACATCAACTTCGAACTCCCTAAAGTTCCTGTATAGCCAGGCGCATACCCAAGCCTCCAGATAAGATAAAGAGACATCTGCTCACTCTTATTTTCCTTTATTTTTCTACTAAAGCACTTGCAGTTCTAAAGCCTTAACCCTTTCAGACTCCCACCATTCCCAGGCAATTGTTATATAATGGGCTTTGTCGTCCATACAGGATAAAAATTAAGTCAATTGGGGCAGTCAACTTCAAAAGAATCAAAAGAATCCTTTTGAAGGGGCCAATTACAAAATGTGTTCCCCTAAGATCAACAATGACAACCTCTGTGCCATCTTGGGTAAATCCCGTAGCTCAGCCCTCCATTGTCACTAACTATCAATGAATTAATTAGTAATGAGTTTCACTATTTCAGCAAGTAGAGTCATCCCTCCACATTTGCTAGGGTTAAGGGCACAGGACCCCCATGGAAGTGGAAAAACCATGAATAACTCTAGGCCCTCTCAAACACTATTTAACACAAAAAAAAGTAGGATCACTGTATTCAACCCACCACGGATTCCTTTGAGGCATCAGGGCTACTTCACAAGGCAGAAGTGGGTGGCTGGTGGGGTTTACTGCCACCACCACTGCTGCCCCACACCATTTTCAATAGAGACTTACAAGCCTCATTTGCAGCTTCTCAGTCTCACGAGGCTTGCAGTTCTTATTAAAAATGGCATAGGGAGACAGCAGAGATGACAGCAAGTAATCCATGAATCCGCAAAACTGAAACCCACAAATATGGAGGGCTGGCCGTAGTGTTTATGGAAGTGAACTGATTTCCAACTTCTAACATTTGACTAATATTCCAGGCTTTGGGAATCTCTGCAATATCTTTTCCCAGGTCTAGACAGAGTATTGAGATTAAAAAGGGCAAGAAAAGGATTTAGCATGAATGATAGCAGCAATATTGAAATAACTTTTTTAAAAAGTAGTACACATTTTATTTAAAGTTACTAGTCCTCAAAAGAGGTGTCTGAAGTTTGGTAACTGCTGGTAGAATTCCATTGTTCTCTGCATTGTAGGGTAATAGCATGTAATGGAGCATTGTGGTACATATCCCATGTATTTTGATAGTAATCATGCAGTTCTGTACCTGAGTGATAGCTTAATCAATGCAAAGTAAGCATTTATAGAGTTTTGAACACTATATACATATCTCCTTGCAATGTTGGGGCTTGGCTGAATTAAAACAAATAAATAGAAAACCAATGGCAACTGTGCTTGAAGCATGAAGAAATATAGTAAGTTTAAAGCTAGCCAATTTGCCCTAACAGTGGTCTATTCACTGATATGACCAGATAGTACCCAATCATATTGAACTGCATGGCCATCATTTTCTGACTAGGTAAGTTGTCAAAACTTTATGGCCATAAAATGAGCAATCAGCTTAGTCTTCTGTTCTAAGCATGCCAACTACATAAGCACTTTAAGATTCCTTCTTATATCTTCATAGCTGTCAAGGATAATTTTGATCACTGATCTGTCTGTGTCTAGTTCTGACACAGTGTTCTGTGAGTGTTGTACACCTCCACGGGGTTTTAAAAAAAAACAAAACTTTTCCTCTAAGGACATTGTACATTGTCTAGAAAATCATCCTTCCAGCAGAAACATATGTAAGTGTTATTACTATGCAGTGAACAAACAAACAATTAGTGAAAGAATGGTCAACTGTGGGTCATGAGATATTTTTTTAACTGCAGTTCCCATCATCCCCTGCTATTTCCATGCTAACTGGGGAGGCACAGTTTCTTGCTTCTAATTTATTCTAGCTCATAGAATCCAAACACTATTTATATACACATTGGTAACTTGCAGAAAGCTACAGTATCTTATTTTTTTTCCCCAGGTTCTCCTTGGATGTTTACTATTATTGCTGACCTTTAGAGAATTTTGTGCTTGCTCACTTGCTTACTTACTAGGGAATAAGTCCTGTGGAATTCTGAAACTTCCTTCTGAACATAGATGTTTAGACTCCACATCCTTGGAATCAGGAGTCTTCAGCTTGAGCAGGGAGGGGCTTATTATTTATGTTCGGCAAACATCTAGTGCAGCCTTCAAAAACCTTGTGCTATCCAGATGTATTGGACCATAACTCCCATCACCCTCAGCTGATATGATTCTACCTTTAAAGCAATGTCAGTTTTGCAGTTCATGTATCTGTTATTTAAAGTGGGGTGAGAATTGTGTGGTCCCCCAGATGTTAGTTGGAGTGCAACAGTCAACTTTTTCACCATTGGTGGTGCTCCCCAGGGGTGCTAAGAGTTGCAGTCCAATATCCAGTAGGCCACACAATTCCTATTCCTGCTTCAAGGCATACCGCAGTCCTTCAATCTACAAACATTTACTGGGGTATCTAAACAAAACCACACGTAAGTGTAAAATTTTAAAATGCAAGTCAAATAGTCTTTGACTATGTTTTGGACACTGACACCAACCATTGCTTTCCATTGCCCTTTCCTCCTCAATCATTCAGAATTAAACAGAATTCTTAGAATTTGGAAGTGAGCCACTGAACATATTGACACCCAGTCTTAGCCTTGTTGACTGCTGTAAGTCCCAATGGGTTCGGTGAGACAGGTTTGAAAGTACACTTTATTGAAAACAAGGTGTGGTTGTTGTTAATTGCCCTTAAGTTGACATAGGGAAATCTTATTAATGAAGGATCTCCAAGTCACCTTGTTATCAATAGCCCTGGTCAAGTTTTGCAAATTCAGGTCTGTGGTTTCCTAGAGTGAATCTTTCTACTTGTAGTCTGGTCTTCCTCTTTTCCCACTAATTTCTATATTACCAAACATTATTCTCTTTTCTAATGAGTCATCTCTCCTCATTGTATGTCCAAAGTATGACAGTCTCAGCTTAATTATCTTAGCTTCTAGGGAGAATTCAGGCTTGATTTGCTCTAAGACCCATTTATTTGTCTTTTTGGCAGTCCATGGTATCTGCCAAACTCTCCTCCAGCACCACATTTCAAATGAATTGTTTCTCTTCCTGACAGCTTTTTTCATTGTCCAACTTTTATAGTCATACATAGAAATCAGAAATATGATGGCATGGACAATCCCGACTTTGGTATTCAATGCTTCATCTTTACACCTGAGAAACTTATCTCGTTCCTTGTAATTCCCAGTCTTCTGATTTCTTGACTGCAGTCTCCATTCTGATCAACATTTGAACTGTGTAAAACCTTGAACTATTTCAATGTCTTCATTGTCTACTTTGAAGTTATATAAATTATCTGTGGTCTTTATTTTTGATCTCTTAATTTTCAGCTGAAAACCTGCCCTTGTACTTCCTTCCTTTACTTTCTCCAATAGTTATTCCAAGTCTTTGCTCTTTTCTGCTTGTAGTATGCTGTCATATTCCTATCTGCTTGTATTATATCTCTCATTTGCAATTGTCCATGTTCCTTCCTCCAGTTTTCATACTTTCTTCCTCTGAGTCTATCCAGCTGTGATAAGTTCAGCGTCCAAGTCCAACAGATAGGGTGATAAAATTAAGCCTTGCCTGATCCCCTTGCCAATTGGAAAACATTCTGTTTCTTCATATTCTGACCTGTTGATGTCCTTTTGTCCCAAGTACACGTCAGGCATCAGGATAGTCAAATGTTGTTGCACATCCACTTCTTTAAGAGCCGATCCATACTTTTTCCTGATCTACACAATTTAAGGGCTATAATCTATAAAATACATGCTGATTTTTTTTTTCCTGAAAGTTTTTGGAGCACTCTATTACCCAAGCTACCTTTGCAATATGATCCCTAGTGCCTCTTCCTTTTCTGAACCCAGCTTGGACAGCCAACCTTTCTTACACCATGTATAATGAACGTTATAAAAAGCATCACTTAGCTTCCCTGCCAAAACAAGGCAATAAGTATCAAGTAACGTTTGTTTTGAGAGAAGGCCTCCTAATTTTATACCCACTTGCCGGAGAATGAGCTCAAGAGAATGCAAATTAATTTATTTCTCAGCAGGCAAATCCAGGGGTGTTTCCACACTACACTGTTATGGTGCTATTATTCCACTTTCACCATCCTATGGAATCCTGGGCTTTGCGGTTTAGGGAGGGGCCTTTAGAATTCTCAGCCAGAGAGCTCTTTGGCCTCAGTAAACTACAAACCAATTCCACAGGACGTTGAAAGTGGAACAAGCCCGCTATAACGATTCAGTGCAGAAAGTCCCCAGGACTGCCTTATTCAGACTAATGGCTCAGCCTTTACGGACTGGAAGATACACACGGAGGGTCACTTGGGAGACAAGTATGCACAAGAGTACAAGAGGATAAAGTGTAAATAGAGCATTCACGTCACTTCCTCGCTTTTTTTAATCCTCTGGCATCTTATATCTTTGTTGCATCAGCTTCCCCCAGCCTGTATGCGGCTGGATTTCATAGGCTAAACCAGGCAACGCGAGCTGAATCAGTATAAAAGAGTGCGCATGCCCGGGAGCGCGGATGTGTGCTCATGCGCGCTGCGGCAAAGGCAGGCGGCCGAAGTGTTTCCTTTTCATTTTCGCCGAGGGCGGAGCGGGAGGGTGGTCGCCATGGCCGACGGAGAGTCGCTGAGGAAGCAGGCGGACCTGGTGCGGCGCCTGAAGCAGGAGAAGGCCAGCCCCGAGGAGGTGAGGCTGGGCAGGGGTTTCAGGTCGCGGCTCCGCGGGTGGACGGAGGGTTACTCGCAGCCCCCGCCCCGCCTGAATCGCGGGCTGGGAGGACGGTCGCTTGGTCCTTGAGGGCGGCGTCCGCCGCAGTCCGTCCCCGGCTGAGTCGCCCGTCGGGAGGGGGCGCCAGGGCGCCGGTGGCCGGAGAAGCGTTGCCCACCGCGGCCGTTTCCGCACTGGACTGTTATAGCGCTATCAGTCCACTTTCAACATCCTGTGGAATCCTGGGGTTTGCAGTTCTGGCCTCTGGCCCCTCCCAGAACTGCAAACTCCAGGATTCCATAGAATGTTGAAAGTGGACTAATAGCGCTATAACAGTCCAGTGCGGAAACGGCCTAAGAGGTTCCCATATTTCAAGAGGATTCATATTGCTGCCTGAACTCTCTGCTTAGTCACGTTGAATGCAAAACACCCCTAATATCACAAACTCTGGATATTGATTGATTAAGCTTTTTAAACCTTTTTAAAAAGTGGAGGTCTCAGATAAATAGAAGACAAAAGCCATGGGTTATTCTAGGTTACAGTCTGGTCCTTTTTACCATCTCTGTGATGGCAGGCATTTCCAGATTGCTGGGTTTTTTTGTCCCATTGTGCCAGCTGCATCTCCTCTTTCTCATGTCGAATGCTATGTGTATTGATACATGTGCATAATATATGTAATTAGTTTTTGTATCTATATAATCAGAGATTATATTAAGAGAAAAAAGTAAAAGGAGCGTGTTGGTATGGAAGAAAAGTACTAAGAGAGCAACGGAGTGTCTGGCTTGCACCCATGTGGCAAATATAAGCACAAGTGTTATAAAAAAATAATGATGTAATCAACACCTGTGTAATCTATTTTGGTTAAAATGTCCTCTTTCAGATTGCCGATCAGGTCACGAAACTGTTGGACATGAAGGCAGCAGTATGCCCAGAGGAAGGGAAACACAAGTTTGTTCTGAAGACACCAAAGGTAAATTCTATGGCTTTTTCTTCCCTGCAGTAGTAAGCACCAGGATGTGACCTAGCTAGATTCCTGTGAACAGTTCTGGTTTTGTGCCTATTTAGTTTATTTATTTATTTTAGCAGCGAGCTTTATGAGAATCAAGAGAGAATCTGACAGCTTATGTTTTGTGGTTCCTGTTCTGATGAATGGGGTCTCTATCACACTACACTGTTACAGAGCTATTATTCCATTTAGAACTATTGGAACTATTATTCCATTTTAGCTGCCCTGGCTGCACCCTGTGGAATTCTGGCATTTGTAGTTTGTTGAGACTCTGGAGCTCTGTGGCTGAGAATTCTAAATGCCTCTCCCTAAACTGCAAATCCCATGATTCCATGTGATAATTGCCATGGCAGTTAAAGTAGAATAGTAGCACTATAATAGTGTAGTGTGATAAGGCCGTTAGTCAAGTTCTTCCGGGATCAGAGATGTAAACCCTCCCACACAGGACTACAGGGATTTTCTTGCTGGTCAGGCAAGTGTACACAGAAGGTAGATTAGTTTCCACAGGGAGGTCTCTGGTGATTTGAATTAGGCTGGTTAAGATTTCTGAACAAAAAGAAAATGAACTGCATCCCCAATCCACTCCTCCCAAGAGTGGATCTTTGTGTGGTGTGGTAGGATGGTGGTCTCCAACCACTTTTGTAATGAGAGTGACAACAACACACCAAGTTCTTGGCCTCAGAATGCTGTAATTCTAATTGTATTCTTCTGTATCTGGCTCTGATTGGTGTATTTTTGGGTTCAACAACAACAACAAAGCCCACAAACACATAGTATATCCCTGAAGTCTTCTCACTCCTAAGGCCTTGCCACAGGGTTGTGAAACACTGACTGGCTTGGAGATTTTGTTCCACCTGTTTACCTGATTGGGCCATTGTTCATGTTAGGCAAGAATGTCTCCTAGAGGGTAATTGGTTATGGACCTTGGATGACACATTTTCCTTCCTCTGTGCTGGCTTGGCTCACTTGCTTTAGTCATTCAGAAATGTTGGTTGTGCGGACATCTGCTACCTGTCCGTGTTGGCTTTGTTTTGGGAAGAATGGTGATGAATGGATCAGTGACCATTCTGTGTAAAAAGGATTTTGGTTTGATGTTATTTTGGCCCATTTGAATTTGTATTCTACATATCCTTGCTAATTTGCAAGCGTATGAGTTTGACAACTGCTCTTCCAGGTTCTGACCCAAAAAGCATCGAATGACATGCAGCATGCAACTGGAATCTGGTAAATTCGTCTTAGACTCAGTAATAGGTAGCGCTATACAAACTCTTCACTGTTGTCCTGAGTGAACACTAGTAACCATTACGTCAGCTTGATATTACATACTTGCTTCAAGCAGTAAGATATATCATTGCTGTCAGGGAGGGCATATTATCGGATTAAAATAATAGTGCTGCTTGTTCTAATAATGTGGGGGACAATGATATACTTGGAAACCCTGAGTTCAGATTTCTTTCCTAGAAAAATCCTCATTTTCCTGTGCAAACGTAATGAAAAGGGAATAGCAGTTGTATCTCTGGTTTGTCTAAAAAGCCAGCTTTGAATGTATTGATTGAAGAACAAATTGTTTATTTGAAATATGTGCCACCTCTAGACTCTTGTGTGTTCATATAAGTGTCTTAGACAAAAATCTTCCTTAGAATATTTAGCCAAGTGACTCTTTTTGTAGATATGGAGGCCCTATTTAAAAAAGAAGAAGAAAGAAAAATTCAGAGGGAAAACAGTTTTTTTCCCCAAAGGTTTTTTCCTTGAAAAATTGAAGATTGGAAAATATGAATTACAGAATATTTTCTTGTAAAATGATGAATAACATTTTTAAGATGAGATGTTCTTATATTTATTTTCCCCAGATTATCTCTAAAAACTATGTAACAAGAAGACTTATGAATAAAATAAAACATAGTATCTTATTATTGCAGTTCCTGGTCTTTTCCCTTCTTAAATTCTTTATATGGGAATGAATGTTTTATGTCTGCTTGATAATACACAACACTAAAAGAGACAAAATAATTTTCTCTGTTTTAGTAACGTTGATGGTTTTCTTCTGTTTTTATTGCTTTTCCCTTGCTGGCAAAACCAAAAATGTTTCTTACAGTTCAGGACCTTGTAGTTCCTTTTGCAAGCAAAAATTAATATTTTAAAGAGGAAATTCATTTTGAAGTAATTGTTTGAATAAACTGTTCTTTTAATATATCAAATTTGATAATTTTATGCCAAACAAAATTATGCATAATACATTTTATATAATACATTTCTAGGTATATCACTGCCCCCTCATGCATAATACATTTTATATTTATGTAAATAGTGCCAGTATCACCAGTATCACATTTATTCAGGGTTTTTTCTGTTGATTTCAGTTTTTTTCACCCCAAAGTCCAGGTTTGGTTCAAAATTTTGAGAAACTTTCAGTCTCTACAGTTTTTTCATGCTTTGTATAAAAAGTCAGTATTGGCCATTATCAATACTAGCGATTGCTTTATTTACTGTGGTCACATACATCTAATGACGTAGATGCTCGCAAGGTAGCTTACATTACCAAACAGTAATGAAACACAAATTGTTGCAATTTTTTTTAAATATATTTTTATTAATATTTCTGCAAAATAAAAAATGAACACAAAAAAAGAAAATTTGCGTACTGTTTACAATCCTATCCAGTATATACATTTTTCTTCCATGTAACCTATTCCGGAACAAATAATTATTCTTGCACTTTACCTTGTCCTCTGTTCCTTAAGTATTTTTAGCCAATGTGTTATTCACAGAGTAAATTTTATCAGATCTTTTGGCTAACGTAGTATACCTACTTCAACTTTATAAACTTCAGTGTAACTTTTGCTTTATACATAAATTACATATATAACGTATACAGATTATATGCATAAATCATTTTTATCCATTACCTTATATGATCATGATAGCTTCAAATATTTATGGTAACTTCATTCCAATCCTTCTCTTTTTGATCTGTCCTTATTACACCATACAATAATGTTAGAATTCTTTCCTTATATTAAGATTTTCTGCAGTTTTGGAGAAACAGATTTACCAGAGCCCACTCTCTCTCTATTTTCCCCTCTATATGTCCTCTTAGTCTTTGTGTCAAGTTATCTGTTAACTTAATTTCTTGCAATTTATGAATCCAAAGCTCAATATCCGATGTTTCATGTTTTTTCCACAACCTAGCATATTCTACCCTCGCTAGGGTTATCATGTATAACAATACCCTAGCATGTTTCTTCTTAATATTTGGGTCTATCATATGTAGCATATTTAATAAATATGTTTCAGGCATTTTCACAAATTCAATTTGAAGAATTTCCTCTATTTTTTTATGGATATCGTTCCAATGTTTTCTTGCTTTTTCACAAGTCCACCAAAGATGGTATGTCGTTCCCGTACCAATTTGACATTTCCAACATTTACCGGATCCCACCTTATAGATCTTTTGGAGCTTAGAAGGAGTCATATACCATCTGTGGAAGCTCTTCAAGTAATTTTCCTTGAGACTTTGAGCAGCTGTGAATTTATGTGTCAGCTTCCAGCTTTCTTGCCAGTGTTCAAGCTCCACAGTATGGCCAATATTCTGAGCCCATTTGATCATTACCGTTTTTACGGTCTCATCTTCTCTCTTATAGAGTAGTAGTGACTTATATAATTTGGCAATTATTCTTGGTGGGTTTTCTCTTATGACTTTTGTTATTTCATGATGTTCTTTCAAATTAAAGCCGTACAGTTTCTGATCGATGTTGAATCTCTCTTTCAGCTGTCGGTAGGGGAACCAATTTATTTTTATCCCCTCCTCTTCCAATTCAAATCTGTGCTTGATTCTTACAGTTCCATTTGTTTGTTCAGTGATTATGTCTTCATATCTGAGCCAATTATTTGTATTCTTCCATCTTCCATAGAACGCTTCTTGCGGAGAAGCCCAGCCTGGAATCCGATTAATGAATATTCTCTTATAATTGTTCCAAACTGACAAGAGAGATTTTTGACATAATGATGTGAAAAATCTTTGTCTGTCTTGGCTGTATCGTAACATAAGTACGCGTGCCATCCCATTCTTACGTCTGAACCCTCTAACGTTAGCAGTCGTTCATTGCTTAGATTGATTCAGTCTGCTGTCCAAGACATTGTAGCGGCTTCATAGTACATATAAAAGTCTGGGGTTCCTGCTCCTCCTCTAGATGTTAAATCCGTCAGAATTTTCCAACTGATTCGTGGTTTCTTCCCTTCCCAGATAAATTTGGTTATGTCTTTTTGCCACTGCATAAATGGTTTTTTATTGCTTATAATGGGTAAGTTTTGAAATAGAAATGTCATCTTTGGTAACACGCTGATTTTAATGGCAGCCAGTCTTCCCATAAATGAAAGTTTCTGTTTCGTCCAATCTTCTAGATCTTTCTTAATTTCCTCCCATTTTCTTCCGTAATTATTTTCGTATAGTTCATTATTTTGTTTAGAAATCCAAATTCCTAAGTATCTGATCTTCTTGACCGATTTAAAACCCGCTATCTCAATTAATTTCTCTTCTTCTTTTTTGGTTGTGTTCTTTGTCAGGATTGCAGTTTTTTTCTTTATTTGCCCTGAATCCAGATAATTCTCCAGATTCGCTCATCAGCACATTAATCCGATTAATACTATTTAGGGGCTTGTCTAAAAACAGTACCAGATCATCCGCGAAGGCATTTAGTTTGAATTGGTATTTTTTAAGTTGTAGGCCTTTCACTCCTTGAATGTTACGTATTACATTGTTTAGTATTTCCATTGATGTTATAAAGAGAAACGGGGAAAGTGGACATCCTTGTCTCATCCCTTTTGTGACCATGATTGAGTTCGTTTTTTCTCCATTAATGATTAGTTGAGTTGTTTGCTGTTGATAAATCGCCTCTATCCAGGTTATAAATTTCACACCGACTTCCATTTTCCGTAGTACCGCTTTTAAGAACGGCCATTTAAGCATATCAAATGCCTTCTCGGCATCTATGAATATCATTGCAAGCTTCTTTTCGTTATGTTTCTCGTAATACTCGCTTATGTCGATTGCTGTTCTTATGTTTTCTCTTAAAGATCTTTTTGGAAGGAATCCGTTCTGGTCTTCATGGATTATCTCTGGTAATATACGTTTTAATCTATCTGCCAATATCGCTGCAAAGATCTTGTAGTCGGTGTTTAATAGGGATATTGGTTGATAATTTTTAACGTCTGTATGGTCCTTACCCTCTTTAGGTATAAGCGTTATATTTGCTCCTTTCCAAGATTGTGGTATTCCTGTGTGTAAAGCTTCATTAATGGTTTTTTGAAGTGGAAGGGCGAGTTCATGTTCGAATGTCTTATAAAAAATTGCCGGAAAACTGGCCCTGGGGCCTTGTGTTGTTTCAGTCGTTTTATTGTTTGAGCTATCTCGACCATAGATACCGAACGGTTAAGTATAGTTTATTTTTCTTCAGAAATCTTACTTATAGAACATTTTTCAAAGTATTTGCTCATTTTCTCAGTTTCTTCCTGTGAAACTGGTTTTGCATTGAAAAGTTTTTTGTAATATTCAAAAAAGGGTTGTTTAATACCTTCTTGATGGGTAATTCTTGTTTCCCCTTTTTTAATCTCCAAAATCATTCTCTTATTTTTTTTCTTTCTGCAATTTATGTGCTAACCATTTTGATGATTTGTTAGCGTATTTAGAAAACGCTTGTCTTGCCCGTATAACCTGTTCTATTTCTTGAAGATTCTGTTCGTTTAGTAGTGATTGGAGATATTTAAATTCTTTAACTAGTTTCCCATTTGATGGGTCTTTTCTTAATTGTTTATCAACTTCCCTCATTTGATCTAAAGTTTTTTGCATTTTCACGTTCTTTTCTTTCCTTAATTCGGAGTTCCATTTTATGAAGAGACCCCTGAATACAGCTTTGCCTGCATACCAAGTCCACTTCATAGCGACATCCAATGTAATGTTTTCTTGGAAGTAATTGTTGTTTTCTGTCTTAGCTCGTTGGATATATTCTTCCTTACGTAATACCTCTTCATTTAGTCTCCAAAATCTCTCAGTTGCTCTTAATTTCAATTCTGTTTGAACCGGATTATGTTTGGAGCATAATCTTGGTAAAATTTCCATATTGATTATTTTTCCAAGAGGATTTGATGATGCTAGTATGATATCTATTCGAGACATTGTCTTATGTCGCTCCGAGTAAAATGTGAAGCCTGGGGTATTTCCTTCTTTATATCTCCATACATCCAACAAGGAAAAGTCATCCATCAATGTAAAAAAAAACTCTTTGGTAATTTTCCATTTTGTCGCATTGATTTTTTTGGGGGCTGACCTGTCATTAATGGGATCAGTGACACCATTCATGTCCCCCACAATCACAAGATTAACTTGTTTGGCGTTTTGCATATAGTTAATAAGTTCTTGGTGCATTTTTTGGAAAAAGTCTCCTTTTGCACCGTTAGGTGCATATACTCCAACGATTAAAATTTTGTTTTGTAAACTGCTGATTTCAACACTTGTTGCAATTTTCAAATTGCATTTTGATGTTACAAGAACCTAATCAAGATGCTGGTGGAACATGGCCAGGTGAGTGGGTGTGGAAGGGTGGCTGAGCGTGCCCACCTAGAGCAGGCACAGGTTTCCTTCATATCTCTCCCACTCTGGTACACATTCTGTGGTGTTATCCTGAGTTTATTCTATCTATACCAAATTATTTAATCAAGCGATCACCAGCTTTGGTATTATGGGGGTGTGATGTTTCTATCAATTATCTTTAAAGCAAAAATTGTCATTTTCAAAAATAAATCTTAATTGTCAAAACTTTCAAAACCCATTCTTGCCTTATTTTTCTAGATGGAAAGTCCAAAATGCTTAGACTTTCTGCACAGGGAAGTGCACAAAACCCAAATTTGGAAATAACAGTCATGAATATGCTTTTTATTGCTCTGTGGTAGAGATATAGTGCTTTGCTGTGTCTAATTTCTCCATTTGTTTTCCGGAACATGGGTTTAGTGGAACAGAGTTCCTTGAATTCTTCTCTGACTTGGGTGGGCAACTGTGGCATATATATGGGGGTGAATGTTCGCCCCCACAGTACCACTGTGGACTTGAGGCATTGCAATAAACAGTTGGGGCCACATGTAGCCCAGAGACCCCATCCCTGCCCTGATCTTATTTCTTCCATTTTGTGTTTTCAGGGAACTAGAGACTATACTCCCAAGCAGATGGCCATCCGAGAGAAGGTCTTCGGCATCATCATCAATTGCTTCAAACGCCATGGAGCTGAGACAATAGATACACCAGTGTTTGAATTAAAGGTGAAGTAGTGCGACTAAGCAAAAGTGGAACTAGCAGTGCCATATGTCATTCTAGAAACTAAATCCCAATTTTAGGTCTGTAATTGAAAAATGTCGTGGGGCTAGTGCCCACATGGAATATAGGTCTATCAGATTAAACACAAAGTACAGTTCTGTACCACTTACCTGGAAGTACCCCCCCCCCACTGAATTTGATTGGACTTATTCACATATTAATATATATGGGAGTGTACTGCTAGTTTATGTTTATTTTTTATCAAAGAAAAAAAGAAGAAAATACATAGAACTCAAGAATGCAGCAGTTAAAATCATGATTCTCGAAAAAGTGGTATCTGAGAGCAATGTGTTCAATTAAAAATAGTTAGGGAGCTCTCCAAAAATAGGAGGCAAGGCAATTATTTTTATAGTAGAATGCAGAGACTTTGACATCCCTTCTTCCCTGTCAGTGGGGAAGAGTGTTCCTTAACTTCTCGTAATATAAAAGATGCCATCCAATTTTCATCTGGCATCTCTAGCTCATAATATGTTAGTTGAATTGTGTGGTTGCTGTACTGATTGGTTATACACCTGCTTTTGTGCTCCATTTAGTTTTGTCTTTAAGCTTTAAAGCCCAAAATTGGGGTGGCCAATGGGAGTAGGGGCTAGTTTTTGCCCCAACATACATCTCCCAGACTACCCTACTACATTTTCAACAAGAAATGTGAACTGGAAGTGACCAGAAGTTTATTTCCATTTAGCACGTCCTGTATTGTCTGCCAGTTTTGAAACATTTTGGGGAAGAGGGAAGTATCATGTTGGCTGGTAAAAGGTAAACCACTATGTTTGGGGGCATTTTTGCTGGGTTTGAAACCATTTGGGGGCGGGATTATAGCACCTTTGCAGGGGGTCAGGAGGACTTGGAGGAACAAAAAAAGATTGTTAGGGCTGCACGTAGACCACCTTTGCTCTGTGTCTAAGACCTGGTTATCCAAGGGACCACTTACTCTTGTATAGACTTGCTTAGGTTTTAATATTGGGTTAGAAGGCTCTGTTCTCAATATCATCTTAAGATGAGCCCAAGATGAGGTCTTTTCTGTGCCAGTCAGGCAGCTGATGAGCACCTTTCCAGCAGAGATGCGTCACATGCCCTCTTTCATTGTATCTTACCAAAAACTGAAGATGCACAGGAGTCTCTTAATGTGTAGTTTTTAAAACTCTGTGTTTTTTAGTTCTTGCTGTATTGAATTTTTATATTGCTTATATAATACTTCTGTGCAAATATTATTTTTCTATAAAAATTCAGTTATGTTATCTGTCATTATTTTGTGTTTTACTTACCTCTCATTTTTCTCTCTTTCCCTGCCTTCCTTCCCTCCCCTCCATTTTTTACATAGGAAACATTGACAGGGAAGTATGGAGAAGACTCCAAGCTCATCTATGATCTGAAAGATCAGGGGGGAGAGCTTCTGTCTCTTCGCTATGATTTGACTGTATCCTTAGAACCTTGTACTTCTAGCTTGGGCAGAAAACACTGCTTAAGCTTAAACCTTAGATTCTTTAACTAAAATAAGTTACTCAAGCTAAGCAAGCATGTAAATCGTTGGAGCATTATTTTGATACTGCAGCTCGCTATTTAATTTGTTGATTTTTTAATGATTGTTAAGTCTGTTGCTTTGTCATACATAAAAAGAAGGAAGCGATGTCAGGACCCCAGGGATAGTCAGTGTCAGGCTTGGAAGCTTTTTGTGTAGTCTGATGTTAATTTTTGAAAGAGGAGGGGGCTCCATTGCCATTGCTTTTGTGCTTCATTTTTGAGGAGGATTTCACTTTAGAAATGTTTGCGCATCTCAAAATGATGTTGTCTTGCCAAAAGTAAACTTTGAAATTGACTTCCCTGGCCTTTGTCTTCTCCTTCCTCCTTTTCCAAAAATCATGAATTTACATAATTTCACTCTGTTTGTTTTGCTTATTAGTGTAATTTGTAAGAGATTATATTTAATTATTTCTTCGCATATCCGGCACACTGGATCAAGTGTATCTATTGCATTGATTTAATTCTATACGGTTAGCACTTACTGTGAGAGAAAAAGAGTAGAACCATTGTCTGCACTTCCAGAAGAGTGCACAAAGGGGGGAAATGCAAAGATTACTTCCAAATCAGAGAAACAAAACTGAAGTGGGAAGCAGAGAACAGAGAGTATGGAGAGTCTGGAACCTAATGACAGTGAAATCTTATAGCTGTCTGAATGGGAGGCTCTTCCCCTGGTTGTAAAGGTGTATTCATGTGTTTTTGTACTTTTTGCAGAAGTGGCTGAAAGGTCCCAAAGTTTGAGATTAGGTATTTTCAAAGAGAGCCCTGCTCACTATGGCAGCTGCAGGCAACCATATTTGTGGCTCACAGGGAGGATCACAACCAAACACAGATCTCTAACCATGTACAATAATCCGGTGAGCACTGAGATCTGTCTTGGAAGGATGACATGGGAGTGTCTTGTGTCTAGTCTTCAGTCTAGGGCAGTCCATAGGTAGACACCAGTATCATATCACAGTTCACACCTCACTACTGCTGTGTGTTTAGAGTTAAAAACTTGAATTCAAGAGATTATCTCCTGAACTACTCAAAATTTGAGAAGTGAGACGTCCTCCTTGAGTTTTGATTCCTGTGACAGAGCTATTGCTTTCTGATGGTTCATTGCAGTTCATGGCAGAGGGAGGAATCTGGCACCTCCTGCTCTCTGTCCTAGTGGAACCCTACAGAGGAATAAATGTGTGGCTAGCTCAGGATTTAAAATGTTTGCGCTAAATATTAAAACAGTTTCCTTAGCCTTCTCTTTTCAGGTCCCATTTGCACGTTATTTGGCTATGAACAAAATCACCAATATCAAACGTTACCATATTGCTAAAGTCTACAGACGGGACAACCCAGCTATGACAAGGGGCCGCTACAGAGAGTTCTATCAGTGTGTAGGTACAACAGGGTGCCTTCAGAGCATCTGTGACTATAATGGAGTTCATGGCTATTCTTTTTTTCTGTTACTTCACTTTCTTCTGCCAGTCTTTAAGTCGCCTAATGCCAACTGGTGCCTCTCCATCCTCCCCAATTTCGTGGTTATCATGACTTCTCACTGTTTGAATGTTAACTCTAGTTGGGCTTGGAAAAGTTTTATACTGGCCAGGCCAGAAGGGGTGGTGGTTTGCTGCTGCTAGGGAGAGATCACTGCTTGGAGGATGATGGTGCAGGTAATATGGTGAAAAAGGGAATGGTGGCCTCCAGGAGGTGGAGATGTGGGAGAACAGTGGAAGGGGAAGGAGGGAGGAAGGCAGCAACCCCCAGGAGCTGCTCTCTGTCATTACAGTACAGTAGTATCACCACCTACAGTGCATCTATAGCTACATTGCTAGTTAAGCAACAGCTACAAACTCATGAATAATCAAAATCATGGAAGTTAAAAACCTGCAGAAGTTGGGGGCTGGCTGTATTTTGTTCTGTTTTTTATGGAGCAAATATGATTGTCATTTGTGGTTCAAACCTCATTTCTGTATTTTATTCAGTTTATTGGTCAAGCTATTTTTGTCTTAAGTTTAATCAGTTTTCCTTCTATTAAGTGCGTGTTGAAGCAGAAAAATATGGCATCATAAAGTTAATCTTGCACTTTGCGGCATAGATCCTCTTCTCTGCCATGTATTTATGTTCTTGGGGAAATTGTTTTTCTTTCAAGTTTGCCTTCTGGATATTCTGTGAATGGACAGCCTGCAGGGTACCCATTTTGGGAGAGTGCTATTACAACCTCTCAAAAATTAAAAATGGGACCATTGACCCAAAATTTTGGAGACACTTGTAATGTAGTGTTATTAATGATGTACTTAAAAGTCAGTGAAAGAGTTTGAAATATCTCTTAACAACTGAATCTCAAATATATCAGTGAACAGACCTTTTAGGGTTGGCCAAGCCACCTTGAGTCCGATTTTCAGGGGTAAAGGTGGGGTATAAATCCAATGCATAAATTCAGTAAATGCCAAGATCAATGTTCTAAAAATAATAATATATAAAAGACTATGCAAAGTATGCTAACTGCTTTGGCTTTTCTATATATTGTAATGTCCTTTCTTTCTCCTCAGATCATGACATCCAAAATGATGTTCTTGTGTGCCAAAAGAATATATTCAATATATATAGGTTATGGCATTTAGAATAAAATATACACACCTTATAGAGCTGATTAGAAATTTGGACAGCATTCTGTCTGAGAGTAGACCGTACATGTAATGTATGTGTGTATAAAACTTACTTGGAGTTATGTAATGGAAAGAGGAGAGATGACTGTCATAGGGAAGTGTTCTTGTCTCATTATGCAAAGCAGGAGGTGCAGAGTACATCCCTGGGCCCACAGACAACCCCTAAGACTGTCTTTACGGCCCTCAGTCTCTCCAAACTTCGTGGAGCACCCTTTTTGCATCCCCTTGTTTCCAGGAGCACAAAGTAATCTTTTAAATGTATTGCTGGCCTCTCTTGCATTTATCATTTAAAAAAAAATTCAAATTGAGAAGTGAACTTCTGGACCCTTATTTTTATGCTCTCACCTACCTCCCCATTTTTACTTCTTATACAGTACCAGGCCAAAAAATTGGCCCTGGACCTGCTACAATTGCCCACTTCTGGTAAAAAGGATCTAGGGGTAATACTGTTCACAAGGCATATAAATAATAGCTGGTTACCTTGTAGACTTGATTGAGTGCCATAAAACCCAATTTTGTAGACATTTTGTCTTGTCAGCCTACAGGCATTAGTCCTGGGTACACCAAATGTTTTCTTTAACCAGTTTTGATGCCCTTTTCATAATTAGCATTTGGGACTATATTGCAATACTTGAGCTGCTGTGTTCCCAGGTCGCTACCTGTGGCCCTTGTTCTCAAGACTTTTGTACTAAGCAGCCTAGGCCCTATGATACCCGGTTGGACAGTTTCTGTTTTAGGGATTTTCATTTCTGCAATGTGTACCATAGGATTTTGACATCGCTGGCCAGTACGACGCCATGATTCCTGATGCAGAGTGTCTGAAGATCGTGCATGAGATTCTGAGTGCCTTGCAAATAGGAGACTTTTGTATTAAGGTGAGTATAAGGATAGAATCATAGAATTAAGGTGAGTAGATTTATAGGATCATAGAATCACAAAATTATGAGGTGGAAGGAACTTCAGGAGTTGTCTAATGCAACCTTTTCTGCCATGTAAGAATCCATACCTAAAGCACTGCTGAGAGATGGCTATCCAGTCTCTGTTTAAAACTCTTGAATGAAGGAGAGTTCATGACATCCCAAACCAGTCTTTTCCACTGTTGTTATCAGGAGAATCTTCCTGTTCAGGTAGAAGCTCTTTCACTGGAGCATCAGAAAACCAGCTTAGTCCATCATTTACATGATAATGCTGAAGGGATTTAAAGATAGCTATACCTCCCAGTCTTCTCTTCTGAAAGGTACAGCTAGAACTGTTCAAAAGAATTTAACCATGCCTTCCCAGATTTGATCACCTAAACATTCCCTTTCACCAACATGGTGGTTTTTTGTTTTTGTGTGTGTATGTTTCAGGTGTCTGACAGGAATTAAATGAAATTACTCATTCATTGTATTTATATCTATAAACTAACAAGGCTGCAACATTGTTCTCTTTGTTTTAAAAAGATTTTGTGGCTTATGGAGTTACCTCCATACTAGAAAAGGAAAGTGAAGGCATAGAAGAGTGTGTGTTGTCAAGCTATACTCAACATTTAGTGCTAGGTTAAATACCAGTTCTCCTGAGCAGTTAGCCTGGAAGGAACTCACAGTTTATCCAGTCCAAACCAATTCCAAATGCCAGATCCTCCATTCTCTAAGCTCTATCTTAATGATTAGAGAATGAAGAGAACAGGACTGACTTAACAGTCCCACACTACAGGTATCTTGTGCAATTCAGCAAACTGAAACAGTTTGGATAGTTCATGCAAATAAAGCACTGCAGGGAGTGTCATATCCTGAAACTGTTTCCTCCTGCTAGTTTTAATGAGGATGTCTTATTGACTATATTTTTATGGCTTTTATTTATTTTTTGATACTTTGATGTTTTGAAATTTTTGAATGTTCTGTGTACTTTTATAAGTGAAAAATTTAATTACTTTGGATTGTTAAATTTAAAAATCTTGTTAGCTACTCTGATTTGGAGAAATTCTTTCCAAATACAAAATCTCTGTTTCTCATAGAAGCACCTTCTCCCTCCTTCACCAAAAAAAACTAAGAAAATCTACTGTTTAGCCCAAATCCATCTCATTTAGTATCTCTTTGTGATGATGCAGTAAGAACACCTTAAAGGGTCTTACGATACTGCATTGGTCAAATCCTTAATCCATGTAATTGGTTATTTCAACTTCCATTCTTATTTTTCTATTCTGTCTCCTTTGCACTATAAAAGCAAGTGCTTTAGAAGTCAAAGATTTATTTGTTTTATACAGTGTCTGCCTGAACAGCAAATATCTTTCACTAAAGTATTAGTAGAAGTCCCTGCTGCTAGATGGTCTCAACTATAAACTTGCTGCTATTGCCACCACAGTCAACCTCCTGTACCTTTCAGGAACCCAGTAACCTGTTTCTCACAATGTAGGCATGGGAATTTCACTTCCGGTAGAGACAAGATGAGCAAAACTGAAATATTTTTTTATGAAAACAGTTTGCAAAGAAGAATAAGCTGTCAGTCTTTAATAAACTAAGGGTGCTTAAATGTATTTTAATTATATATGTCATTTATTTCCATTCCTGATAATTAAAAAAAGTCTTCCCCACTTAAGTTCGCAGTAGCTTTTCTCTCAAACCAGATTTCTCTGAGTCTTTCACTGTCAGGAACAGATGCTGTGCAATTTCTAGGATGATTGTGCTGTCGGAACTATTTGCTGAATACTCCTCTGGTCACACTGTCTGATGCTGAGCTCTGCTTCCCATTTCATCACAAACACTTTGGAGCACAGTTTCAAGTTAGACTTCTTCAAACTGGGCTTTCTCTATATGCAGTTCTGACCATGCTGGGGCCAACAACAATTAACTGTCCCTAACAGACTTTCATCTGACCTGTTTCAAATCCCCTGGCAGAACCTTTGTTCTAACATGTTCCTTATGGAACTGCCAGTCACCTTTGTTGACTCTAATCAGTCCAAATAAAGATAGTGATTTTCAGATTCGCTGGAAAGTGTCCTTTTCGTAGCAGTTGTAACCTGGGCAGCTATAACTGACTTAGAACAAATAATGAAAATAATGTTTTCTCATAGTCTTATTTTGCCCTTCAAAAAGCATAGGAGTATACCAGGCAATTTTTTTAAAATATAAGAGCTTAAGGGATGGAGGAAGATACAAGTATTTTTTTTTCTTCTGCTACCATCCTGCCATCATCACTGCTGTGCATGATTTTTTCAGCCTTTACTGTTTCTTCAGTTTCCTATCTGCTTTTCAGAGATTCTTGTCAGGTGGCCAAGACTGAGTTTCAGAGCACATGATTGTAGTGTCTCTTAGGATCAACTAGCCTTAGGCTTCATTTTCCTTTGTAACAAAGATGATGGAAAGAGCAGCAGAAATGACTCGCCCCTTCTCACTCTGCCATAATAGCATCACAGCTTGTGCTCAGGCAAAATATTGATGTAGGAAGAACTTTGACCATGAGTGGTTTCAGTTACAGTACCTTTAGTGCTTTGGGTCAGGGGCCCACATGCATTAAGAAAGCTTACTCAGATTCCCTGGAAGTAAAATCAAGGGGAGAGAGAGTGAGGCAGAAAAAGCTGGACATCCTTCTGCCTCTTCTTTCCACCCACCATGAAGAGGTAATGCATGAAGAAACAGGAATTATAGATTGCTACTGAAAACTGAAAACAAATCAGTTTTATTGTAGGTCAATGACCGGCGTATTCTTGATGGGATGTTCGCAGTTTGTGGTGTTCCAGATAGCAAATTCCGGACCATTTGCTCCAGTGTGGACAAACTAGACAAGGTAAGAACTCTAAGCTGTGAGGGACTGTAGGGTGATTAAGGCTGCTTGTCACAGTGACTTAAGTGAATGGAGGCCATGAGAAGAAACTAGGTACTTTCCCAGAGTCTTGGGATCAGTGTTACTGAGCTTATATAATGGCATTTTTGCAGCTGCTGCTCCTACACAAATAGCATCAGAAAGGATGTATGTTTGTCTGATTCTTTAGATAATAGACATTCAGGAAATGTGGAGCAGAGGGAATAAATGTATGTCTTTAAAGCCTAACTTTCAAAAGGAATAAAAGCAAAGTGTTGCCTCACAAGGTGATCAGAAATCATTCTGGTGGTTTGGGGTCCTTTGACTAATTCCTAATAGGCCATCGCTGAAGTATTTCCCATCATGAGTGAAGAAGAGAATGTTGTTTTACGGAACCGTGTACATTGGAGTTGGGAACCTGTGGCCCTTTACATGTTGGAGTGCCACTCTCATCATTCCTGACTGCAGCTACGCTGATAGGAGCTGGTGTCTGGCAGAAATTGGAGAGTCACAGGTTCCAGGGGAACTCCTTTGGATATTCCTTTCTGAGATAGAATAAATACCTCTTATTTTAAAGGGCCCACCTTCCCGAAACATTTCTTCTTGTTAATCAAAACTTAAAGTGATTTGCTCTTGGAGGGTGATGAGGGTCTGGAGGAAGCTGAATTTATGGCATCTAGAAGGTATGATAACTACAAATACAATGTGGTTTGTAAACCTATGCCGCACTTTTGTGCCAGGAGCCTCAGTTTAAAGCCAATATAGTATAGAAATAAATTTCATGCTGCTACTGTGAGGACTTCTGCTTATCTCACCGCCATGGCAACTTTCGCTTGTCCCACTAGTACAAACATCACTTGTGGAGACTTGTAGATGTCCTCATGGTTCATGTGTGAGACTCTTCTTGTAATCCCCCAACCAGGCACCATTATCACTGAACCACAGCTGGCACCACAGACATGTGTCTAAACTCAACCAATAGCTCTAGTATAGTGTTCCCAGAGGCACAGGAGTATCGTACGAAAATGATTTATTAGCACAATGTACATTTTACAGTTAAAAATAAGTTAACCCATTTAAATCCTAATTGACTCTGCTAACTTTCCCCATTTCCTCCTGATTCTAACTAAACCTAATTAGCTGTCCTGAGTCTATCAAATCCTTTTCTCTCCCCTAACTCTGACAAACTCATAATTCTCCCTCTAACTCAGATCTCCCCTTGCCTGCAGTCGTCCACCTAACCTTTTAACCATTCCATCAAACTTCTATCCGACACCAGACACTTTCAACATTCCATACTCTCATGCCCTCCCGGCTGATCACTTACTGTATTTTACATATGCTATACACAATCATAGTTTACCTTACTTCCTCTATAAACACATTTTTTCTTTTTTTTTAATTAATATTTTATTAAAAGACACAAGAAAACTAAGCAAAAATGAATCGGAACTAAAAAAGAACCATCTACAGGCACAAATGAGTATACATCCATCAAGAAAAAAGTAAACAGAGAGCGGAACTGTACGCTATACTCACTACACTATACACTAATTACGAAACTGATCTAAACTAAAAAAGCAAAAGAATAAAAAAGAAAACAATAAACATGTTTAAAAAATAGGTTCCAGCTTTCCTAACTCAGATTTCCAATAACATTTGTGGTTGTTGTTTTTGTATGCCTTCAAGTCATTTCTGAGTTAAGGCAACTGTATCACAGAGTTTTGTGGGGCTGAGAGTGTAGGAAGACGCCCAGGGTCACCAAGTGAGTTTCCATGGCTGAGTGGGGAATTTGAACCCTGGTCTTCAAGATTGTAATCCAGCATTCAAACCTCTGCACCACATTGGCTCTCTCTGATAACATTACCTCAAACAAACGAACAAAAAACCCCTAACTGCTAATACTAATAGTTCCACTGCTATCCTTTCCAAAATACTAAACAGTGAATCCTGCTATCAGTGAGTTGCATTCTTTTTCTTGCAGAAAGTTTATGAAAGGCTTCCAGTCTTTCACGAAAGGTATCATTGAGTTTTCCTTTATCAATATTGTCAATTTATCCATCTCAACTAAATCCAGCAATTTGATCAACCAGTCCTCATTTGTTGGGATCTCTGTTCTTCCACTTCTCTGTGTATAACAATCATGCTGTGGTGGTCATATATGATAGTATCTTGCCATACTTCTTCTCGTGTTGATCTTCTAGTAGTCTCAGCAAATATATTTCTGGGATGATTTGGACCTCAACTTCCACAATTTTATATACCGTAAAATGTATTTGATTCCAGAATTTTTTGGCCTTCTCACAAGCCCATCACATGTGGTAAAAAGTTTCCACTTGTTGCTCACACTTGCAACATTTATTAGCAACTTCTTTATACATTCTGGCCAATTTTTCTCGTATCAGATACCATCGGTGCATCGTCTTACAGAAATTCTCTTTAAGATCATAGCACAAAATGAACTGAATTGCCTCTGATCACATTTTCTCCACTGATCGACTGAATATCATCTCCAATATTTTGAGCCTAATTTACCATACATTACTTGTTCACTTCTTCCTGCATTTCTAGTTTTAACAAAAGTTGATAGATCAAATGTGCATCATCTGTGCACAACTGCTTCTCAAATTCAGTTTTAGTCTAATCAAAATAATATTTTTTAAAATCTACTTTAAATATTTCCACCATTTGTCTATAGGAAAATCATCAGAAATAGTACCCTTCAGAAGTTAGCTCCTCAGTCAATTTAATTTTACAGTACTCTTGATCATGTTACAACAGTGAGAAGTGAACCACTTTTCTTTTACCGTTATCTCCTTTCTGTAGAAAGCCTCTTGTGATGACACCCATAAAGGTCTTCTAGGGCACAGCCTAATTTATAACTGGTCCATATTCGTAGCAAAGCTTTTCTCACATAATGATTGTTTAATTGTGCATTCACTTTAGCTTTATCATACCATGAATACCCATGCCACCCAAACCTCAATCCATGGCCTTCTAGATCCAGTAATCTTTTATTTGTCAACAAGATCCAGTCTTTCAACCCGACCAAATAGCATACAGAAGAGTACAGTTTTAAATTTGGCAATCACAAACCTCTTCTTTGCTTTACATCTTGTAAAATTTTATATTTCCCTCTAGGTTTCTTCCTTTGCCATATAAACTTCAATATGTCTCTGTGCTATTGTTTAAATAAAACATCCTTTGTCGAGATAGATATGGGAATGTTCTTGGGAGAACATTCATTTTTATCACAGAAATTGTACCCAACAAAGATAATTTAAGTTTTTCCCATCTCTGCCAAGTCTTGCACCAGGGAGCCCTGGTGGAGCAGTGGTTAAATGCCTGTACTGCAACCACAAGGTTGTGAGTTCGATCCTGCCAGGCTCCAAGGTTGACTCAGCCTTCCATCCTTCTGAAAGTAAGTAAAGATCAGTAAAATGAGTACCCAGCTTGATGGAGGCAATTAGCTAACACATTGTAAACCACTTAGAGAGCACTTAGCTGATAAGTGGTATAGAAATATACATGCTATTGCTATTGCTTAACTTCATCCTATGTTTTATTTTTCAACAAGATATAATTCATTTTTGTCATAGTAATACCAGAGTATTTCAACTTTTTTTTCAACTGTACTTGGTCGTCTTTTCTCATATTTTTCATCAATGCTTGTCCATGTCACCAAATTCCTTTAATTTCTCAAGCAACACGTCTATGCCCTTGTGACAGACACCCTTCTAGGCCTACAGTTCCTAGGCTTGGATACCTATCACTCTCACCTTGCCCTGTGGTCCCTTTTAAAATCCTTTCTTGGATTTACATCCTGGGCTTTCAGGTGAACTCACTGTGGACTAGTGTGTGTGTTAGCACTGTGGTCTTTATGGTGAAGGGTTAAGGAAGCCAGTCAGAGTCAGGTTAAGCAAAGTAACCAAAAGTTCAACTTTATTTTCATAGCATAAAGAATGGTTGCTTTAACAGGTTCCAATTCTTAGTTCCAAATGTACAATACTACTCAAAGTGAGTTATGTTAGACCTTTTCCTTTAATTAATTCAGTCACACAATACATATTCACTCCCCTCTGACTCTCACAACTGACTGTCTCCAACTGTCAGAGGAGAGAAAAAAAACTTTTTAAAAAACTTTTCCTCCCTCACAAAGGCCCCCCTTCCAATCACTGCACCTCTGCACTGGGATTTGCTGCCTCCAGTAATTCAAACATTGCTTAGCAAACACTCAATACCATATTTCCCAGTTTGTTCTGCAACAATGTCACAGCCCTCGGTGGGCTCTTCTAAAATAAACACTAAATCATCAGCAAATGCTCACAGCTTGTAACGCTCCCTTTTTAATTTTTATACCTTTTATTTTTTCATCCTGTCTTATACCTCTATTCAATACTTCAAGGGCTAAAATGAATAGTAAAGGTGAACGTTGACAACCTTGTCTTGTTCTTTTTTGAATTTCACATGGTTTGTTCAACTCTGCATTAAATAAAATCCAAGCCTGCTGCACATCGTATATTGTCTTGACCTGTGAGATAAATCTCTCTCCAGAATTCATCTTCTCCAAACAAAAAATTCTGTTCAAAATTCCTTTCTAAATTCTGCAGTCATATTCTTTCCCATTTGATCTATCCTTATTCCCATTTGGGCTCTCCATGTCTTTAAAGACTTGGAGTTGTAGAAAAAACCATTTTAAAAAAGCATCCTATAGAAAAGGGGAGGAAAAAGCAGAAAAAGAGAAAGAAAAATCTATTTTAATTAAATTCGGCTACTGTTGCTTCTTTTGGCCACCAGATGGTGCGCTCTGGTCATTTCTGTTCTCAGTGGAGTGACTGTTTACTGCTTCCCAGCACATAGAAACAGAACTCTGACTGTGTTCTCGAAACAGAGCTTGATACAGTGCGCCGCCTTCTGGTGTGACCTCCGCACACAGAAATGCAAACTTGCATGAAGCGCTGCATCCCATTACTATCAATGGATGCAATCGGTCTCAGGCACGCGTACACTGTATCCGTTGACTACAGTGGGATGCAACGCTCACATTTTTTGTTTCACACAGGAGTTCCAGGAACAGAACCCCTGCGTATACAGCAAGCACATTGTATTATCTTCCATAAAGATAAATAATAATTACTTTCTCAATACAATTAATGTTTTATAAGTCTTAGACAAAAAAATAGAAAGTCTGAGTTGATAAACTCCTTAGTAACTCGATTTAAAATATAGTCACTGGCTTTGCTCTTTACTGTGGTATTTAAAGCAAGAAAAAGGAAAAAAGAGCTCCCTTCTCCTTTAAAAATCTCCAAACCAGCTACTCATAACTCCCTGGTCTTGCAGGGAACTCAAATTGCAGAAGTTACAGGTGCATCTTTGTTAGGAAAGCTTCTCTAATTAATAAAGACATTTTTAATATGTCCATAATATCACTGCCACAAAATCTACACTGATACAATAATGTGGGTTCAGATTTAATATGCATAATTCTCATAATTCTCAGTAATGTCCAAATATGTGGACAGATTAATATGCATAATTCTCATAATTAATATGCGTAATTCTCAGTAATGTCCAAATATTTGTTACTTTTCAGCTATTTTGTTCCCTGAATTTTGTGCTGTCTCCTCAGCTGTGAAAATAACAGAAAATATGCTGATGAATGCTAGAAAACCCTAGTCATTCCCCATCCAACAGTCATTCCCTCTCCCCAGAAAATCCCATGCCAAAGTTTCACAGCAAGGTCTCTTTGGGAGGCCAGTGCTACTCTTTATCCCCCACAGTGGTCCACACCTGCAACAAAGACTTCTACCATGTTTCATCAGGGCCATCTGGTGATTAAATGTCTACTTTGAGACGTTTTTCCTTCTGCCAGGAAGCCAGAATAATCCCCCCAGGCCTTCTTGCATATATTCTCTGCTGAAGATTGTAATGAAAGCTTTCCAGATGATCCTCACAAATATCCCAGCACTTGCTGTTACTTTTACTGTAAATATTTTCTACAGACCAAAAAAAAAAAAGTGCTGGCTTATTCTGGTTTGTTCCTCTTAAATTACAGTGAAGATGCAACAGGTTTATCGGGATGACAGATCTGATTCTAGGCCAGCTAAGGAAGAGTTAAGTGGTGAAAACTGACTTCAAGTAAGAGGTCATTTGACATTGTAATAATTGCTGATAATTGTCTCTGGAAGTTCAGAAGAGTTTAAACAATGCCAAAGAAGCAAATAACTTCAGGTGACTGTAGCAAGTGAGCCAGGCCACATACTCTTAAAGGAAACTCAGCCTTACAACCAGTCTGGTATCAGCTCTACATAGAGCCAAACATGGGAACTAAGAATCCCAGTTGAGGGCATGGACAGAAAAAAAAATGCGTGCTTGTTTGTTGGACAAAACCCATCATAAAAATACTGTAGTTCCATAACTTGGCCCCCATAGACCAAATGGTCCCCATTTCTCTTTAAAAAAGTGAAGAGAAGGAAAATGGTATCTGTTTCTATTTATAAATGCATCTTATTAACCCAAACCGTGGCTACAAGAGATTTGCTTACCTTACTGCATTCAGTTCCAGGCATTGTGTAGAATATTCTGACTCCTCATCTGGAGTCAAAGGCTTTTGAACTACAGAGAGAGATTTCAGGGAATCAGCATAGAAATGAGAAGGGAAGAAAATGCTGCTGGCCTATCCTAGGCTACTGCAAATGGTAAAGCAGAGTCAACATAGCTCTCATTCTGCCTACAGATGAGCTGGGAGGATGTGAAAAATGAGATGGTTGGAGAGAAGGGACTGTCACCAGAAATTGCAGATAATATTGGTGAATATGTAAAGCTTCATGGTGAGTGTGAAAGCAGGTGCCATTTCTGTTCTGAGGAAAGCAAGCTGATTAAATAATATGGAAATATGCTAGAAAAGCCTTGCAATTTTAGCCATTTCATAGATGACTGTAAGGGGTGGAGGGCAAGGGAACATAAGAAACTTAGATACAACATGAGAATGTTTATTTGCTCACATTCCAGATGTCCAACTTAAAATATCAACGCACACGACCCAAGAGTGTGTCCAAATTGTTGTTCTGTTGGGGAGCCTGTGTACTTCGTAGAGGGAGAGTATAGCTGTGCTTCTTGACTACCCGCTTTTCTGTAGTGTTCAAAAGAGAATTTTCACAAGTTAAGCAAACTCAAAGGCAGGAAGCACAATTACACAATTGGTTTTTAGGCTGCTGTTTTTCTGCAAGGTCATGAAGTCTGACACAACTCTTAGTCTCAAATACTAGATGGGCAGTCGATACTCTCCTCCTTCACAGGGTCTGCTTGGGAAAGGCCTATGTGAAGAACAGCCAGTTAGGCGAGAGTTACTACTAGAGATAATCAAGGCCACTTCTGTGCAACATGGGATATATTTATACAAGTTACGCAAATGAAAATACTTTTCTTTTCTCTCCCCATTCCACACAAGATTTTAGAAGGCTACTTTGTTACAGTCCTTATTGTGTTAGCTGGACTGTCAGGAAACACAGACTAAGTACACCTTATTGTACTGGATCTCAAATGCTTTGTTTACTACTTACGGTGAGCCCTCCTTGCCCATGGTCTCCAGATGTGCACGTTTGAGCACGCTCAATTGTTGCATCCTATACCTAAAATGGTGACGATGTGTCCATGGACACACTGAAGCATCCCTGCTCACGTTGCCATAATTGAATATAACGGGATGTGAGCATTCACAAATTTCACTTATTTGCAGGGTTCCTGGAACGAAACCCCTGCATATACAGAGGGCACACTGTACGTTTCTGTAAATCTTTACAATAGAGTTAGTAGTCAATCCTGTTCTTGGTCTCCTTTATTGTAGTTGTGAAAAAATTTTATTACAGTATTGAATTCCATATGCAAATATAATCTACCGCAGCTTTCTTATTCATACTTAGCGTTAAATATATCTCTTTCCAAAAAACATAGAACTACATTAGATGAAAAAAGATAGAATGAAATGTAGCACTGGGTTGGGTGGAAGAAGTTTTCAAGTAATGTTACTGGTGCTGCTGTATCTTCCATAGTGTGTATATATATATATTCTGCATGTGTCATTTTTGTAGGTGGCATGAGTCAGATTGAACAGTTGCTTCAGGATCCAAAGTTGTCACAGAACAAGCTGGCTATGGAAGGACTTGGAGATATGAAGCTGCTTTTTGAGTACTTGACCCTTTTTGGCATTTCAGATCAGGTAAGTGAGGTAGATGCTATTTCCTGCCCATCTCATCATATTGCCTTGAGTGTTTCTTCCTGCTAATGAGGTTCCCAACCTATTCTATAGGTCTGCTTTGACCTGAGCCTGGCTCGTGGCTTGGATTACTATACTGGAGTCATCTATGAGGCTGTCCTTTTGCAGCAGCAAAATGACCATACAGAGGAGACTGTTGGTGTGGGAAGTGTGGCTGGCGGTGGCCGTTACGATGGGCTAGTAGGGATGTTTGACCCCAAGGGGCGGAAAGTACCCTGCGTGGGAGTCAGCATCGGCATCGAGCGGATCTTCTCCATCATGGAACAAAAGGTGGAGGTAAATGGCTGCTTTCCAGTTCTCCTCCTGGGTTTGTCTGCAATCAGATGTAAATGTACTTAGAATAAAGGACTATAAGTTTCACCAGTTTTTTAGTCTGTAGCTATGTGACTTCCCAAGCTTTGGAGTTACTCTGAGCATTCAGGGTAGGTCTTTGTATCATGGGAGCTTTGTTGGCCTAAAAATCCTGTCCATCCAAGGTGTTGCGGGGTTTCCCCAAAATTCAGGGTGTCCGAATTGCAGATACTAAGCGATTCTTTGACTAAAGTAAAACAGCTATGTAATCATGTAACAGTTTTCCTTTACACAGTGTTACCAAAGTGCAAAATCAATTGATGTTTGTATCTGCCCCAGCAGAATCAACAATTTGGATACAAAGTTATCCATAGATGCAAAGACTGCAAAAAGACAAGGAAGGACACGCTGAAGAAGTCTGCTGTCTACTTCAGCAGAATAAATTACTCCATAGAATCATATATATGAAAGTAAAATATAGTATATAAAATATAACTCTGTGCTAAGGGTCTGTTATCTCTTCCTAAACTCTGGGAGGAGGAGCCAGTATTAGGTGAAGGGCAGAAAACTCACCTGCTGAGGCCTTGAAAGAACTAGAAAGAAACCATGGGGGGGGGAGCCATCCATATGGAAGACTAGGGAAACAGGGTGGATGGGGGCCATAGCTGTGGCTATTAAGATTATTTGCTATCCTTCTGTCTTTCTGGATGAGGGAGGAGTTAGAAGGGTGTTTCCCTTTGTAGAAATGATGAAGTGCTGGGGCAGAAAACTAGGTTCAGATTAATTATTTTGTTTCTTGGAACATGAACCTCACCTCTGGTTTGTAGTCAGCTAGTCCACTTTGGTAAAAATGATGTCCTCTGACTGGTTGCCCCACCCTTGTGAGAGCCATTTTGTATAGAAGGGTCTTGGACCTTTTGCAGATTTTCTTGTGACTAGCTCCACAAATGTATTTCTCAAAAATCTGTTTCTGCCTTTAGGCTTCAGAGGAGAAGATCCGGACAACAGAGACCCAGGTGCTTGTGGCATCTGCTCAGAAGAAACTTCTTGAAGAGAGGCTGAAGCTTGTGTCTGAACTGTGGGATTCAGGAATCAAGGTACGCGTGCAGTGTGCAGCCCATAAAGGCGGCACAGACCAGGTGGCTGCCGTTTCAGTTTGATAGCTGGGAATTAGAAATGTCTGATATAATGTAGCATCTGTTTCATTTCATTTTAACACAATGGGAGACCGGTCTCCAGCTCCACCTGTATAATTTTCCTCTGGTTCACATTTTTTTTTTACAGGCAGAGATGCTGTATAAAAAAAATCCCAAGCTACTGAATCAGTTGCAATACTGTGAGGAAACAGGAATTCCTCTTGTTGCCATTCTGGGAGAACAAGAATTAAAAGATGGAGTAGTGAAGTTGAGAGATGTAGCTACAAGAGAAGAGGTGGGTATTAATACATAGCATTACAATGGATTTCCTTTGCTTCTTGTGCCTCAAGAGACTGTGGAAACCACAAATACTGCAAAATTCATGAGGTCACTGTAAGTGAACAGGAAACCTGAAGGTCCGTATGTATACCCACATATACAGACACAGACGTATGTACACATTGGCATACGCATGCACATTCATATCCCAGCTTCCTTCAAGGATCTTAGTAGGGTATGCGTGATTCTCTCCACTCCGTTTAATTACAGTTCCCTGTTGTTATGGGATATGTTTCAGCTGAAAGATGATGAGTGAGCCCAGTGAACTTCACAGTGTGATTGGAATCTAGTCCTGCAGCCAACCGCTATATCGGGGCTGGGCAAAGTGCAGCCAACAGACTGTATACCCCTTGGTTTGCCTGGACTCCTCCCAACATTCCCACATTCCCCAGAATGTTCAAATAAAAAATGTCCCCAAAAGCTCAATTTGCCACTCCAAAGTAGCATACAACACCCTTCCAATCAACCCTCAGCACAAAAGACTAGAAATTGCACCCAGAGGTCACTTCTGTTTAATATTCTGACCCACTGTGAGTATATAGGGTAAAAATGAATGCTGGCTACCTTCTCCCTCCCTGTACTGCATCATACTCACTTTTAAAATTGTGCCAGGTCTATCCTTGATTCAGGTTAAAGCCTTTGTTGCTGTTTATCAGGGCTACTAAATTTTGCTTAGGTTTTCAGATGCAGGAAACAATGAGTCTGGTGCTAAAGGAGGCTAGCATAAGGTGTGAAGCACCTAGTTCAATAGGGAAGGGAGCCTCTTATGAAGCGAACCATAAGCATTACTGTCCAAATGATTACAGCTTGTATTTCCTGCCCATTCCATGGGAACAGCAGTCCCATTTCTTTCCAATCTAGGAGTTCCCATAGCTGCGTCAGACTACATCCCCACTTGGCCAGCAGTAGCAACTGAGCGAAAAGATTCGAAACCAAAAGCTGCATATGGTGCGATAAGGAAATACCTAGTTTAGATGCGCAACAGAGGCTTTTCTTACCTTTTCTAAAATGTAGGCCAAGATCTTGAAAGAACTGCACAAATATGTTTTGAGAGCTGTATTTCAAAATTGTTTTGCTCGGGCGTGGTAAGTGGCAGCTTCCTCTTCTCATATCACTTCTACAGTATCATGGCCCCATCCTGTCACATCTCAAAATGTAACATAACAGTTGTGCAGTCTGTTGCTCTGGACATGTGGAGCTTTGAACTGTCTCTCAAGATGCTAGTGGAAATAAGTGAGAAGTGTAGATGCAGACTTGACAGGTGTTGCTACTGTCAAAATGCACTCTGCTTCAAAGTGATCAAAACGTGGCAAGTTCATTTTGATGGAAAATGTAGACTGGAGGGACAGCTTATTAGAGCACAGAAAATTGTGCATGTAGGACATTCAGAAGCTACAGAGATGTGAAATATACTGGGGAAGAGGACGAAGTGTTGTGTTGTCTAACTTAATCACTTCTGTTTTGCAGGTGGATATTTGCAGAGGAAAACTGGTTGAGGAAATCAAGAGAAGAACATGTCAACACTGAGAGATTTACTGAATTCCTTTTAAGATTTGCTTCATCCTTCACAACAATGGCAAACCAGTTATGCCTGTAAAGCACCCTCCAGTAAGAGAGGGATTTCCTCTAAGCTTGTGTTTATTATATTGTCAAGCTCCTTTTCATCAGGCTTGTGCAGTGATGGGCTGTAATTAAAAAAAAAGTCACTCCTGCAAAAGAACTCAAAGTAACTTTTCTGTGGGGTTTCTAGAAGACACCATCTGGTATATGAACAATTAGTGACTGTGCAGTGATGGTTTAGAGTCAGGGTTGATTATTTCAGCATTCCTGTCCAAGAATTTTCCTTGTTTTGACTTAATATTTTTCAAAATTGTAACATTTTATTGCACACTTCTAATAAAATATATCCTTGCCTCTGCTATGTTAATCTTCTCTGTTTCAGTAATAAAACAAATATGTTGAGCCATTTCTGAAACTGAGGTAACATGTTTAGAGGCAAACAAAATGGCCAATGACTGTCTTGGCAAATGTTCTGATAAAGCAGAGGTGGGAAAGTGTAACCCCTAGGGGGTCAATATTTTATTTGCACAAAATGTCTCAAAATAATCTTTAGGAGCTCTTGGAATGTGTTTCGAGCACATTTTAAGCCCTCCACGGGGGTCAAAATGAAATTTTGCAGGGTTTTTTTTTTTGCCTCAGATTGTCTCTCCAGGGGCCAGGGAACATACAGAAACATATTTCCATGTCCCCTGGAGGGCAGTTGGGGACGAAACCTTTTTTTTTTTTTAAATGGGATCAGGTGTGATAGAGCGGTGGCCATTCAAGGTCTCGTGCTGGACTAATGGAGCCCTTTAGTCTTCCACAGTTGCCCATTCCTGTGCTAAGGACACATGGCTTTTCTGCACAATGAATCAAGATACAGCTTCTTACAAATAATAATTAAAAAATGGTGAAATCTCCTCCACGTATTTCCAGGACAAAAGGCCAAGATTTTATGCAGGATATCTTGCACAAAATTACATATTTTCTGCACAAATAATTTTCCCCAAAGGATGGGTGGTGTTGATACTGCATGAGAATTCTCATTTTCACAGAGCAGGGAGAAAACTACTGAAATTATTTGTCTGTGCATATGGGAACAAATCAGTGAAAATTCATACCCCTAGTCTGAATTTCTGTATGAAACATTTAAATAAAAATCGCAATGGATAGGGATAATGTTATGAAAATACGTATCAGACTTGTTTTTTTCAAGCCAATGTATCTATACTTACACTGAGAGCAATCCTTTTTTTAATCACTGTGTGACAGGTTACCGTGAGGCTTGGCAAGCCTACATGTGACCCTGGGAGCTGGGAAGATCATTTCATTTCAGTCTGTTTTGGCCCACCAGCTCCCTTTGAATGGGATATCTAAATGCTAGGGGAAAAGAGAGGCCTGGGCAATACAATTCTGTGGATTCACTATCCCAGTGTAAATAGTCTGGTGTAGGCAGTTGCAATGATCACAGACAGAACAGCTGTGAAAGATGTAAGGCATTGGAGAAACAGCCTGCTTGGAGCTAGTAGACTTTCTTTCATGTTACTCAGTTATAGCTTTGTAGTTTCATGAGGTATTTTTGAATGTTCAGCCAGAGAGCTCTAATGCATCCTCAAGTTATAAACCCCAGGATACTGCCTGTTACAGTGGCATCATAGTGGTATAATTTCGTAAAGCCCTGCCTTCCTTTGCCAGTGTTAGCCCACCCTGGTGAAAGTGCAACTGATAGTATGGTGAATTTAGAGGTGTCTGTCCACGGTTTTCTGGGATCATGTTGGAATATTTAGCGTTCATTCCATCAAGAGACAGAAAAGTTGCAGTCACTTCCTTGTGTCCAGAGGTACTAAATGCTTTGGGCACTGAAACATTTTCCAGAGCAGAAACCAGTTCTTGAGAGCAGCTGATGTTCCTAAGCTTTCATGAGCAAAATGAAACCTTGAAGGAAAGAACAGGCCCAAGTGAGGAAAGTATCTATATGCCTTTGGTAGTGACCAGATATGCAGCATCTAGGGGATGGAAAAAAAAAAAGGGTGGCTTCCTGCTGGCAGGAAGAGTCTCCCTCTGGACAACAGCCATAATTGATCACGCTTGTCAGTTCCTGAGAACCTGAGCTTGATTATTCTTCATTTAACATATTGTATAGGCTGCCCAATAACATGCGTTTCTGGATGACTCACAGGAATGAAATATAACTCAAGCAACAAGCTATAAAATCAGATTATGCCACATGTTTACTGTGCAGAAGAAGGATGGCTCTTTTTCTTAGAATCCTGCACTGCCCCACAGTCAAAAGCAAAGATGAGTCCTTAGGAGCAGAGCCTGTATCCATTTCAAATAGGAAAACACCTGGGAAGTGTCAGCTACTGTTTCTCTGCCCTAATATATCTATCCTTCCACAATCTCTGAGAGTCCTGACAATGGCCCCCTTTTGCTTAGCTCATCAAGCAGGAGTTTGTTCTAAAAAAAAAAATACCTTGAGAACACTGAGAATGTTAGCACTTATTTTCTAATTCAGGAAGTCCTGTCCGAACAAAAAAAAAAGGTTTGCTCACTGAGCAACTGAAGACTGCCATGATGTATTTTTAATGACAGCTGTCAACAGGCAAAGATCATTGGCATATTCCATTCTTTCCTCTTCACTGCCACTGTCAGGAACTGAATTCACACGCACACATTTAACAGTGCTAATACACTATTTATTAGGAGTGTGATACTTAGTACAGGACTTCAGTGAGCAAACTGAAGGCAATTAGCAAAATCCAAACATTAAAAGCAAATAGTTTCCCATCCCGCCTGCGAGAGACCTTGGAGCTCAGGTTTCAGCCTAGCAGCGCTTACCACTACATTCCTAGCTTTGTTTATCTAATGGTCTCTGGTTCTCATACCCTGTTACAAGCAAGCAGCTAATTAACTCCTACTACATGTCCCATAACTGAAATATGGAGGGCTACCCGACAGCCATTCTACCACAACATTTAAATGCCTCAGCCTTTAGCACTGGCACAGGTCCCAAAGGGGTAGCAGTGCTCCGTCGAATGCAACAAAAGCAAGTCTGAGACCCTAAAGAGCAACACTTTCATGGATCATAGCCAGGGTTTACACCTATGTGTGCTGGAAAGTTCTGAAACTTGTTATGTCTAGGCAGTACTGTAATTGCTGGCATTTAAAACTCACTTTTTTGTCCAAAAAATATTGTTTGAAAACAGGGTGCATCTTATACGCCGGTATGTCTTATATGCCAGCAAATAGTATTTGCCATTGTATAAATGAGGTGTGTCTTACACACCAGCAAATACAGTATTTTAAAAATACAACTCTATCTTTTTAACAGAAACCATGCACGTAGTAATACTGATCGATCAATCAATCAATCAACACAGAATATTCAGAATCAATACATTTATGATATGGTACCTTTTCTTTCTTTCCATTTTCTCTCCTTTATGTAATTGGGGCATGGTAAATATAATTGTATTAACATTTACAACTGTAAATGGGAAACTGAGACACTGTGTGTTGGGAGAAGAAGAGTAAGATTATTAATTTTATTTTCCAAAACTCAGTAAAAACTTTTTTTTTAAGCAGAGGCTGGATGGCCATCTGTCAAGAGTGCTTTGATGTGGGTTCTTGCATGGCAGGGGGTTGGATTGGTCTCTTCCAACTCTACAATTCTATGATATTAGGGGGAAAATGAAGCTGAAAGTTGATGGAAGTCTCTGGAACTGATCACATCTACAGAGCAATTTTCTTTTAAAATAAAATTACAGTTACCCTTCCATATTTGCAGGTTTCACTTTCAAAGATTCAATTATTTGTGAGTTTCTTCAACTCTTCCCCCGCCCCCAGGCACTTCTGTTCTTAGGGGAACGTTCTCTGCCAGTGGCACTGATGATCAGGCTGCACAGCCTTTAAGAATTCACCTCTGGTCCTCCTCCTCCTCCTCCTCCTCCAGCCACTGCCTAGACAACTAAGGACAGCTTGCAGCCTGATTTCTCAGTACCATAAACCCTCTCCTGATACCCCCCCACACCAAGGAGATAGATGAGACACAGGAAGCATTGAACCACCAGGCCGACCCACCCCGTTCCCTGACCAGGTTTGGACTCTGAGTGGCTGTTCTCCCCCCATGCCTCAGCTCCCTTCCCACAGACACACACATGCACTTTGATATTTGTTATTTCCCCACTTTTGTGGGGGTCCTGCTCCCCTAACCATAGCAAATGTGGAGGGCTGACCATATTTTCCACCAGAAAGCACATCTGCAGTTATAGCTTTGACTGTATTCCGAGGTAAACTCTTACTAAGCTTGCCATTTCACCCTGAAGTTTCAACAACCCCCACACGTGGCATTCTATTCAGTTGCCTGATTTACGCCACAATAAGTTCAGTTCTGTATGCTAGCAATGAGACCAAACCAAGGGCAAGGTGAAGGGATGTCATCAAACTGACTACTGAGCCCTGTGTGACCATCACCGCCTTGCTGCACTGCAGTGATGAGAGAGGCACGTCATCCAAGAGGGAGTCCTGGTAATCCGGAGGGGATCTGCATATATAGTCGTGAGGCCAATCGGGCAGCGGGACCTTAGTGGCCAAGTTCTGGATTTCCGTGATAGTCCGGCGGCAAGAACAGTTGTAGAGATTGTGTCCAGCTTTTAAACTCTTCAGGTGTTTCAAATGCAGGAGGTCTTTGGTAGGAAGCTGTGAGAGCTGGTTGTGATCTAAACTGAGCACCTCTAAACTTGGAAGCCTCCTGACTGAAGGGATGGTCTGCAGCCTATTGTTGGACAGGTAAAGCTCTTTCAGTCCAGGGATGGAGAGGTCCAGGATAAAAATGTGATTGGCACTCAGATCTAATATCTCAACGTTAGGTGGCAGAGCTCTGTCCATGTATTCTAATCCTGTGCTGGACAAGTTGAAAACATGCAGTGATGGTGGCCATGAGCAGGGAGAGGAGAGGACTCCAGGCAGGAAGTCATTCTGGCTGATATCCAAGTGACTGAGCTGGCTGAAATGAGCAAGAGTCTGGCACACCGTCTCATAAGAGGTCAGATTGTTCCTGCGCAGTTTTAACACCTGGAGTTGTGGGAAAGCACCTTTACAGAACGATGTCTCTATGCTCTGTCCCTGGAAATGGTTTCCTGAAAGATCCAAAAATCGCAGTGCTTTCAACACCGTGCTAATTTTGCATGGGATAGATGTGACTTGTGACTCCGTTACTGTCAGGTTTTCTAGGGTCCCCAGCCACCTTCTCAGGCTGGATATATCGAGTCTGTCATCCAAAGGGGCAGCCGTCACTTTGTGGAAGCGCAAAGAAGAAACCTTTGGCTCCAACCCATCAATATCAAGCTGGGCAGGGGCTCTAAGGAAAGTACAGTTTACAAACTCTAGTTCAGAGACCCGAGGTGTGTAGGAAACAACTTTCATGGCCACTGGCAAGAGAACTTCTGGCACCACAAGGTCCGTAAAGATCAGCTTGCTTACCGGCAGAGCCTCTAGAATCTCAATTTCATTTAAGTTCAGCTCAGTTCTAGAAAAACCAGCAAATTGTGCCAGGTTTCCACCTTGAAGCTCATAGGTAGTGGCTGGAAGGCAGGTAAAGAATGTTTGGGCCTGTGACTTCTCCAACTTTGGCAGTGAACACACACAGTGTCGCTGGGACTGTTCCAAGTAACACGTGCCTTTTGCTTTAGGAAAGTTCAGACCCAGCAGAAGGAAGAGTACGAAGGCCTGAGTTCTATGCATGATGCAAAGCCTGAAAAAGACAAAAGCCATAGTAAACCTATAGCATGGTATAATGGTTTGAGTGTTATAGTATGATCTTGGAGACTCAGGTTCAAATCCCCACTTAGCCACAGAAGCCCACTTATTGACCTTGGGGAATTCTCTCAGCCTCAGAGGAAGGCAAAAGCAAATCCCCTCTAAACAAATCTTGCCAATAAAACCCTGTGATAGCTTTGCCTTAAAGTCACCATAAGTCAGAAAAAACTTGAAAGCACACCACAACATGATTTTCTAAAATGTTTCGGACCATAAACTGTGGGATAAAAAATCTTAACAAAGACAATCTGAAACAATATCTACCAATCAATATCCCTGAGTTCTATAACTTCTTAATGTCTTCTCCTTCTGAACTACTTTGCCTGTATATATGGGAGGGGCAGCATTTCAAAACTCAGGCCATTTCCGCACTAGACTGTTACAGTGCTCTTATTCCACTTTCAACATCCTATGGAGTCAGGCCCCTCCCTAAACTGCAAACCTCAGGATTCCATAGGATGTTGAAAGTGGAGTAAGAGCACTGTAACAGTCTAGCGCGGAAATGGCCTGACTCATGGAAGAAAGATACCCCAAACGCCTCCTTAGAACCATAGAATCATAGGTTGGAAGAAGTCAGAAGAGTCATACAGTCCAACCCCTGCATGCAGGACACACCATCAAAGTCCTCCCAAGACACAGTTATCCAACCAACAGTTTAAAGACCTCCAACGAAAAAGAATCCACCACCTTCCAAGGCTGACTACTTCACTGTAGAACAGCTCTTATTTTCAGGAATTTCTTCCTAATGTTTTGGTGGCATTTGCTTTCTTGTAATCTAAATCATTCTCACTGCTGTCTCCTCCACACCACAATCAGGCTTTTAAAATGCCTTCACTGGTGCCACTGGCAATTTGTTTTAAAGGTTAATTGAAGACTGAGGTTAATTTTTCAAGGGTGGGTCATGATGGAGAAGGGAGGTTAGCTTTTCCCTCTTCAACAGCAGCTCCCTCTCCAAGTGTGCTTTTAAGAAGCCTCTACTAGCTCCAGTTGTAGCAGATTGTTTAACTGCTGAGTGGGAGTAGGTAGAACAGAAGAGAACAGAGGCTGTGAGCAAGATAGAAAGGCCTTGTAGGACACATTCAGACCATCGGCCGGACGCTCCCTTGTTGCTGGCCTAGGAGAAACCCTGCTTTCTCATTTTGGGAGGTACATTTGCAGGCAAGTCTAGTTGGGGCCCTGGAACAATTCACAAAATGAGGCAACCTTTGGCAACACATGTGAGCTGTTCCGGGAGTGCTGGCACGGACATTAGATAGCACAATAAAGCACAATACAGGAATCTTCATCGGTGAATTCATTTTCAGCCCTGCCAGCGTATTTTTACTGTGTTACTCAAGTAACACACAAAATCTTGATGACAACAAAAACATTTAGGAAGTGGCAGGGGAAGAAGAGAAAGCAAGTGACACCTTTTTCACTTGGAAGTAGGCTCTTACCCTCTAATGGATTTGTAGCAGTTGCACCAAACAACCTATAGATAATTCAGCCCCGTTTGCTAAATCAGATATTGAGATGTCTGTTAAACAAAAGTTCGGCAGTATGGCTATAACGCAGGGGAAAGAGAGGTCTCCTTTTATGATTAAATAAAGCAAGGAGAAAGCTGGACTGAAGCCCTCACCTAGCAAACTGTAAATTTCTTTACCACACTACATACTGCTGTTTGAAAAGCTTCTCCCCACCCTCTCATCTGCTGGGTTAGAGGAGGGAACAACTTAAGGAAAATAGGCTTATTAAGAATAGGTATGACAATTCAGCATGGTGTAGTAATTTGAGTGTGGGACTAGGACACTGGGAGATCAGAGTTTGAATCCCTGTTTGGCCATGGAAACCCACTGAGCAACCTTAGGCAAGTCACACTCTCTCAGCCTTAGGCAAATCCACTCTGAACAAATTCTGCCAAGAAACCCATGATTAGTTTGCCTTAGGTTTACTGTAAATTAGAAATGATTTGAAAGCACACAACAATCCTATCCCTGCTTACTAGGAGTAAGCCCCACTGAACTCAACTGTATTTACCTCTGAGTAGACTTTAAAAAAAAGGCATAGGCAGGATAAAGGCAGGGCATAAGTAAATTATGCATCAGCAGTTTCAATTTGATCCCTCGGAGAATATGACCCTCTGAAGCAGAGGATAGTGAAAAGCAAAATGGAGAACTGATAAAGGAAAGAAAAAGTAAAAAAAAAAAACCCGCCCAAGGGGGGCACTGCTGTGGAAAACTTTCGACTAATCTACCCCTTTGGGCATTAGATACACTAAAGGAGTCCAAAGGGTTTAACTGTTTGTTGTTGTTGTCTGTCTCGAAGTCATTTCCAATTTACAGCAATGCTATTGTGGGGTTTTCTTGGCAAGCTTTGTTCAGAGGGGTTTACCTTTTCCTTCCTCTGAGGCTGAGAGAATGTGACTTGCCCAAGGTCACCCAGTGGCATTAAGCTGTCAATGACCGAGCTGGGATTTGAACTCTGGTCTCCAGAGTCATAGTCCAATGCTCAAACCACTACACTATGCTGGCTCTCATCCTAAATAATAATATAGAAAACCACAAAACATCAATAAACATTAGGAGAACTGAAGAGACTCACAACTCACATGCTGCTACTCACCACCCAGAATAATTCCAGTATCTTTCATAAGGACAGGGATGGCGGCAGAGGGGGGATAACACCAGCCTTTAAACTCTAAAGGCCACGGCTGTCTGAGATCTCTTGCCAAGCAAGCAAATCACCTCCTCACCCCACATTATGTTTCAACCAGCAGTTCACCATTTCTTCTCCTATGCATTCTCTAGCTTCTAAAATCTTTAAGGCAGTAAGCAGATAAGAAGGCAAAGCAACCACAAGATTTCCTTTACCCTAATCCTTCTCTCTGGACAATCCTGACTTACTGTATCTGGCAGAGAGAGAAAACCATTCAACATCCTAATAGGTTGTAATACCTTAAAATATCTGATTTGTTTAAGTATAGGAAATGGATTGTTTAATGATTTGTGTTCTTTGGTGGTGATTTACTTCTGTCTTCAGTGAATCTGTTCAGGAGCTGCGTGCCTTTTAAAAGGTACACCCTCAGAAAAGGTTTTATTCTTATTATTTTGCCACCACCACACCAATTACACAATAACAAGACAGTTCAGTATTTCATTTACATCACAGTTTCAGGCTTTCCTCTCAAGATGAATAATGTGTCAAAAAACAAGCTTTCATCTGAATATCTAAAAAAACTATCCTATACATGCACCTAAAACTGGAGCTTACAATTTGTACTGCCTTCTGCTAGGCTGAGTTGCAAGAAAATTACGTTCAGGCTTGGCCAGTTCCTTAGTCTTTTAAAAAGAGCCCCCAGGTTTTCCAAATAGCTAGTATACTGTCATGCATCAAGTGGACAAACAACAATCTGCTTCCAGAGATATAGGATAGGGTAACAGTGGGTGTTTGTTTGTTTGTTTTACTTTCTTGTACTTAGCAAGTGTGCATATAACGACATGTTTGCTTTTTGACCATAAGTTGCCAATTGGCAGAATTTATTCTTTATTTTTTAGCAGGAGTCCAGTGGAAAATGAGAGATTCCTTCACAGCAAGCTTTCAATTGCTAGAAAAAGATACACCCAGGTGAAACAGGCAAGATTGGAGGACAGATAGAAACAGCCAGCTCTACTTGCCATTGCCTCTGATGACCATGTTCTCTGCTCCACCAGACTTAATGGGACTAAACTGCCACTGTTGTATACTTCCCAAAGAACAATAAAATTCCTTTACATAGATTCTCTTTCCCAAAATGACAAGGTTTTTTTTAACTGTGCAGTTCATTTTTTTTATTATACAATGTAAACCATATAGTCGGAAGTACAATTCACAAGGCACCGTCACTCCAGCTTACCTTCCCCTCTTCTTTCATTATTTCATTTTATTATTGTTAATTTATAAAGTTCTGGCATACCTCGTTTCACCAAATGTATGTAATCAAGCCCCTCACTTATGACACAATTGCTAAATGGTGTCACTGATGCCACTCATTTCCAGCAAGGCCTGTGAGAATCTCATGGAAGGAAGACTAAAAGCCCTAAGAATCTGCTGTGCCAGATTTAAGCAGCAATCCTGTGCACACTTTGGATGTAATCAGTCACTGAACATGGATGGGGGACTGGATTCTGGGGAAATGTGCACAGGAGTGCTAGAATGACTGTCTGGTAAAAGTCAGGAGAAGTACTGAAACGAAGCAACAAAACAAAACTCACCTGCTATCCATCCAAACACTCTGGTTGCGCCAGAAGTTTTGCTTAATTCCTTCTGCTTCCTGGATACTCTGGTTGAAGAAAGATTAACTCTGTTCATACACTGTACTGGTTTTTTTTTTAATGGAAAAAAGCAGAAGAACACAAACAACTTAAGTTTTCCAGCTGTTAAGTTTTTGTTTCAAATCTGCTGATATTTTAAAAAAGCCACTCTTCAGCAATAACTAAAGACAGCTTCCTGTCAGCACTTCTTCACCACACTTCCACAAATTTTTTGAATAACTTCCACTGCAGAAAAATATGGTTGTGACACTATTACGCAACCATCCAGAATGTGCAAATAGGAAGAGAAATAAAAATACTCCAGCTTCTTGGCCCCTTTCCTCTTCCTCAGTTCTAAAACGTTTGCAGTACAGGCAGAAGGCAATGATACGTGTTACAAACAGCTTAACTGGAATATTAGTTTTTCAAACTGTTTCAGACTACTGCCTGAAAGCCAAGCTGGCAGGCCAGCGACTGCTGTGAAAAACATCCAAACAGCTCCAATTTGCCACCCAATCCCAGATTGACTCTCAGCCACAGCAGAAAATGCAGATCCAGGTTTGATTCCTAGAGGCAAGCTGGGAGTCAGAGATAGAATAACAACAGAATTTACTGAGTTCCTAGCCCTCAGGGAGAGTGTGTGCCTTGTTTCTGAAGCACAGCCTTGCTCCAGACACACAGGACAGCATCCGCTTTACAAATCAGAGGCACTTTGCAGACTTTGCATTCTGCCCCCTAGTCCTTTAAAAAAAAAACATCCTTCCCTCAGGGAAAAATAATCTGCATATGTTCAGAGATATTCCTTCTAAGATGTTAACACTTCTAAAATGAAAAGCGTCTTAAAGATTTTGAGGGACAACTGTTTCACATTGTAGTGTAATTGACGTTCATCCTGTCTTTCAAAACAAAGTTACCATGCACCACAATACAGACACTTGAAATAACGTACGTATTTCTGCTTGACAGCCAGCACAGTGTAGTAGTCTGAGTGTTAGACTACAACTCTGGAGGTGTGGGTTCAAAGCGCAAGTCAGCCACGGAAACCCGCTGGGTAACCTCGGGCAACTCACACTCAGCCTCAGATGAAGACAAAGGCAAAAGCTCTCTGAACAAGTCTTCCCAAGAAAACCCTGTGGTAAGCCAACGTTAGGTTTGCCATACAACAACAACCACAACAACCACATCTAATACATAAAAGTCAAAGTTTGTTTATCCCTGTCAGGCAAAGACCTCATGTGATTGGCTGTGTCAGGCAAAGACCTCATGTGATTGGCTGCCCAAAAAGATTCTATGGAATCCTGAGGTTTGCAGTTTATGGAGGGGCCTTCAGAATTCTCAGCCAGAGAGGTCTTAGGCCTGTCTTGAACAGGCTGGTTGCTATGGAGACAAGGCCTAACAGCAAGCAGGAAGGCAGTGAATTTCCCAACCTCTGTATGTTAATAATTCTGAATGCAGATTGGATTGGGGAATATGGGGAAAAGTTACAGGTGCTGGATGAGACAATCTGAGGAATTAGAGGTACAGAATCTTAAATCTTTCTAACAGGTATTACCTATAAGAAAACAAATCCCAGGCGACGCCAGGTAAATACACCAGTATTTCCTATTTGTACAAAGCTACACTGGTGAGTCCACGATATACCTGTTCTTCCCAGTAGCATCTAATCACATCTCTCTCTTTCAGGACTACCTGGTCAGAAGCAACCCAGGGCCAAAGCTGACAAACCAGAGGCCAGTCCAGCCACCGGACCATCACTGCAGGAAGGGGGAGGCTTGTGCTGTGGAGAAACTAGATTTAATGCTCCAACGAAATTCTAAACACGCTAATCTAAGCCTCCGAGAACCCAGCTGGACTTACCTCTGAATAGAAATTATCAGGATTGTATTTTGGCAAGGCTTTACTACACCTCCTTCACAAAATTGCCCATAGCCGACTGAGGCTTCTTGTGTCAGATACTGTTCTACTAGTCTGCGTGCAAAGAAAGTCTATCATTTCCCAACAGAGAAGAGAGGAACATCCTCCTCTCACCTATTCCAATACGTCAGTGTCCCAACCAGGGTCTCTTCCTTTATTTCTTCTTCCTTTCTCTCTTTCATTTCCCTAAAAAATGAAAAAAAAAAGGGCGGGGATGTCTTTAAACCTTCAACTTCTGTCTTCCCTTCCTACTCCCCCTGCCTGCTTTTGAAAGGCCTTTGGAAGGCAAACCACAAACTGCAGACACCTCCAATCTTGCAAGAACGGAAGAGAGGATCTCTGACCTAGCCAGCAAATCCCCTCTGCCCTGCTCTCAATCCATCCACGCACATACCCACACAAAATCTCCTGCACAGTGAATTAACACAAGCAATGGAATGAGATGGTAGGAGTTGCAACCCCACAAGGCAAACTTTTCCAATCTGTGTTTTTCACACCATAAACAACCCTCATCAAACCTTGGCACGCGCTATTTTGAATAAGTACAGCATGTTGCTTTTCATTTTTTGGATACAAAAAAAGCTGTTGATGATCTGCATTGGCAATTTCTTTTCAAATTTATTGAATTGATGAATTGGGGTCAACTTTTTTTTGACTTGGATTAAATTTATATATTTGAGTCAGCAAAAATAATAGTAAATGGAGATACAACAAAAGCATTTGAAATTTCTAAAGGGATAAGACAAGGATGTCTTCTGTCCCCTTTGTTGTTTATCTTAGCAATGAAAGTGTTGAATCATGGAATTAGACAAGATGTTGATATAATTGGAATTAAAATTAGAAAAGCAGAATTGAGAGCTTTTATGGATGATTTGGTGATTATGTTAGAAGATCCACTGAAATCAATACAGAAACCGCAATAAACATTAAAGAAATTTGGCATATTAGCTGGTTTGAGGAGAAACAAATATAAGGCTAAGATTTTAACTATGAGTATGAATATGAATTGTCAAGAAATGAATGAATTCCAATTAAAAACAGGCCTTAAAGTTGAAAAGAAAGTGAAACACTTAGGCATCTATTTAATAGGAAAATCTAGTTAATTATATGAAAATAATTATGTGAAGACATGGGGAGAGGTTAAGAAAGATTTGAATAAATTGCAAAAACTGAACCTCTCTCTTTTAGGAAGAATATCAACAATAAAGATGAATGTTCTCCCAAGAATGATTTTTCTCTTCCAAATGATACCGATTTTGACTAAAGAAACTAAACAATGTCAAAATTATTTGTCAAGATTTGTTTGGGGAGGTAAAAAACCTAGAGTCAGATAAAAAGTTATGCAAGACTTGGAAGAACAAGGCGGCTTGGTTTGCCAAATCTGAAAATTTATTTCATCACTTCTTGCATGACATAGATTTAAAAAGTGCATTATGTTGAATAAGGTTTTGAATTTAGAAAGCCATGATTTAAGACTTGGGTAGCATGCATATTTATAGTATGGAAAAGTTAAAGTTAATGTCACTTTTAATAATCATTGTATTAGATGTGCCATATTGAAGATTTGGAATAAGAATAAATTGAAATTATGCCCAAAAACGCCAATGTGGATCTCTCCACAAGAGACATTTGTTCTATTTTAGAGAACAGAGAAGAGAGCTAACCAAAAATGGTTAATATATTGTTTCTTACTGGAAGAAAAAGATCAAGATCATACCACGAAGTCACTACAACAATTACAGGAGGAAGGTGTTAACTTACAGTGGCTTTCATGCAGACAACTGCAAGCTTGCAAACTTATTTGTTAGACTTTTAACATTTGTGTATTACAAGCCAGAGTGGTGTAGTGGTTTGTGCTGCACTAGGACTCTAGTAGGAGACCAAGGTTCAAATCCCAACTTAGTCATAGAAACCCACTGTGTGGCCTTGGGCAAGTTACATGTTCTCAGCTTTAGAAGGCAGTGGCAAGCCCTCTCTGAACAAATCTTGCCAAGAAAATGGGGTTAGGGCCACCGTAGGTCAGAAATGAACCAAAGGTACACAAGGACAAAAACAATTACCTACACCAGGGAAATGTAAAGTACAATCCTGCAGATGTCTTTTGGATTGCCATTCCCAGAGTACTGTCCCATTGGCTAAAAAGGGACATCCTATTGATTCCGTTGAGTTTATTTTAAACTCATTTGAAATGTGGTGCCAGAGGAAAGTTCTAAAGATACCATGGATTGCCAAAAAGACAAGTATACAGGCCTGAAAGTAAATAAAGCCTGTACTCTCTGTAGAAACCATAACTGAACTGAGGCTGCTTGTACTCTGGATAGATAATGAGACAATGTGACTTAGCGGAAAAGACAATAAGGAGGATTCCGTTACAAGTTAACCCAGGAAGTCACAGAACTGGGTTTGCAAGACATCAGCAAGGCTGTTATAAAAGAGTGTCTTAGAGGTTTTTCACAGAGTCACTGTAAGTCAACGTCAACTTAACAGCAATTAATAAGAAAAATAAATCCTCACTATGGCTGTGTCTAGGTATGACAAATTCTGACTACTGTCTCTTTTATTTGCTTTCCGAACAATAGACTAAAACAATATACTAAGATCTCCTACGCATAACAGCCACAGTAGTAAACACCCTCTCCTTTCCTCAGTCCACTACCCATCAAAGTATGGCCACTTCTGCACTAGCCTGTTATAGCGCGATTATTCCGCTTTCAACATCCTATAGAATCCTCAAAGGCCCCTCCCTAAAGTGCAAACCCCAGGATTCCATAGGATGTTGAAAGCGGAATAATCGCGCTATAACAGGCTAGTGCGGAAATGCCCTATATCATTTACACAAAAGAAACAGCCAGGCAGCCTAACCGGTAAAATGGCCACACTGGCGGCGGACACTGCTGCTTGGCAGTGTTGGTCTTGCTCCCAGATAAATAGCTGATCAATCCCTGACTTGTGCTGGTGCTAGACTTAGGCCATTTCCGGCTGGCCCCTCCCGAAGCTGCAAACCCCAGGATTCCATAGGATGTTGAAAGTGGACTAATCGCGCTATAAGAGTGTAGTGCGGCACTGGCCTTAGTACAACAACCCCAACAGGCTTCACATCAGGCCAGACTCAAAACAGAAGAAAGCAATAATCAGACCTATTAAACCAAACTTGATCCTCTTCAAGCTGCAGGCTTTTAAATGGGGAGACCGCCTTGCTGAAGCTACCGTCAAGTTGCAGATCAACTTTCTCCGCAGACGTGAGCCACAAAAACCACACGGTGTAAAAACACGACTTTTTCAAAAGCGCAGAATACTGATTGTTCAACCCGCCCACCCTTGCGGTTTTTTTTTCCTCCTTCCCAGTTCCATATGAAGCGACGTAACTTGCGAGCGCTTTCACGGGGAGCGCGCCGCGACCCCCCCGGACGCACGCGCCGAGCCCCGCAGCCGAGGAGGGAGGGGCGCGCGAAGAAAAGGCTCCGCGCGGCCCCCGCCGCCCCGCCCGCGCGCCCGCCTGTCTCCCAGGGGACCCTAGAAGCGCGCGCTCACTGGCCCACCGAGACGAGGCTCTCGATCCGGCACCCAATCGGAAGCGGCGAAAAGAAAGTTCCAGGTTCCGGCGGGAGATAAAAGGCTGCCGGGGGCACGTGGAAGAAAGGCGTGGTCCGGTTGGCATGGATTCTCCGCGCGGGAAGGAGGTAGGGCCGGGGTAGGGGGCTCTCCCCGAAGGAGCCGTGGCGGTAGCCGTAACTACCGTGCAGCCGCTTCGCGCCTTGCGCAGGGCGATTGCTGCTGTGCCCGCCGCTGGGGGGTAATTTCATTATAGTTTACAGGATACTTAAAAAAACAAACAAACCCAACCAAGAACTTTTGCTTGCGGCTCTGATTTAATCCTGTATTTCCTGGCTGGGTTAATAAGCACGTAGCTATTGTCGCTGTTTTTAGCTTTTTTTTTTGTTTTAGAGAGCCAGCGTGGGGTAGGGGTGTGAGCCTGGAGGTCGGGGATCGAATCCTCGCTCAGCCGTGGAAGCCCACCGGGTGGCCTTGGGCGAGTCACACTCTCTCAGCCTCGCGGAAAGGCGAGGGTGAATCCCCTCGGAGCAAAACCTGCCAAGAAACCCCCGTAATAGGGTTGCTGAAAGTCGCAAGTGAGTCGAAGGCACACGACAGCAAGACCTTGGGTTCTGGGCTTACCGCTCCTCGTACGCTATCCCCCCCCTCGCCTGTTTCGTTGATTGAAATCCTGGGTGCGAAGCGTCTTAAAGGCTTTAAATCTGAGTATGTGAAACGGAGGGGAACCGGTTTCGGGTATTGGCTCCGATTCCCATCCTTTCCGTCCTGCGGTTTGCTGACTCGCGGGTTCCTTTTGTCTGTCTTCGCCTTCCTGTGTGTCTATGACTGATTCCAGATGTATCTTACAAAAATAACCTGCAGGAATACACCTTTAAAAGGTTGAGATAACGCGTGTCTGCTTAGAGCGAGTGGGTGGGTGTGTGTTGCAGTGGGCCCCCACCTTATTTAACAGTCAGTCCAGAAGAATCCCTATCCTAGAGGTTTATTTTTGCTTGGTAGAGTGCAAACGCATTCTAAGATAGCCACTGAGCTATTCAGCGGTAAGTAGTTCCAGAAAAGCTTCCTTCTGTTCCCTTCATTCTTCTTTTGGATTGCAAAATAGCATCCACAAAGCATTTCAGAGCACTTCGAAAGCTACACAGTTCTTTGCTATTTAAATGATCTGTTGGACTGTCTTGAGATGGGAGGGTTTAAATCTTTTATTAGAAATGTAGCACAAGTAACATCGAGGTTTAAGAACACCGGTGGGTTGCAGAAGTACATCAGTAACCTGAAAATAGAGTTAAAACAAACTGATGGTTGTGTACTGTATATGTGTCTCATTATTTAGTTTTATGTCTTAAGAAGAATTGAATTTCGCAATAAAATACAATAACTCAACCCTCTGGGCTCCATGTGTATCAAGTAGTTCATTCCAAAAACTCATCTGATGAGAAGGTGGGCTTGTGACTTTACTGTTAACAAAATGAAAGAAAGGAAGCCAGCACTGGAGGAAAGTTTCCTTATTTTCAGTACCCTTAGATGCCTTAACAGCATGTGATAATTTTTCCATTGCAATCATATTCCATGTTTTATTCCACCATGTGCTAACAGTAAGGTTACTTTGGGTTTTCTACCCCCTAGCAATTTCTGTGCATGCAGCTGGTAGTAACAGTGAAGCCATATTGTTATGCATAAGGATGGTGTTCGCCTGAGAATAAATTGAAAGGAAGGCTATCAGCCCAAAGATGTAGGAAGCAATTGCTTGACTGGAGAGCTTAAGATTGCTGTATTGTATAAATGAGTTGGATGGAACTGAGCAGAGGGTTTGGCTTTTCATACATTGTAGTTATCATTGCAGGAGTTGCCTAAGAACTTTGCTGATGAAAGGCATTGGAGTTGGTGGGGCCCATTTGATCTCTGTTGTGTTTGCAGTTGTGGAGTGAAGAAGTAAATAAGAAGAACAAAGCAGCTCTTCTGGCTTGGACAGAAAGTATGGGAGTGCAGTTGGTGCAGATAAACGGCCAGAGAAAATATGGTGGCCCTCCACCAGGTACGTAGTAAACACATATAATCTAACTAATCTAACTAATTTGTTGTAAATATTAATGTGTAGTTTGGCTGCTAGCAATATAGAGATCCTGTCTTGTGAGGTAGTTTTCCAATGGAGATGAGCCAACTGGATCCTCAAATCCTTGGCGAGGATTTGAGATTTGCGGATCAAAATCCCGATGCCAAATTAGGCGAACCAAATCTTTCGAATCAATCAAATACAGATCTCATGCTCCTCATTCTTCTGCCTCCCTGCCACCGGTAGGATCCTGCTTGGGATCCTGAAAGTTTTCCTGAAAGTGAAAACTATTATTTAATTTGCATTTTGTTAGAGAAAGATGTTAAGTTCTGCTTCAAAAACACTTTTCAGTAGAGGTGCTTTCTTTCCCTTGCTATTTAAACCCTTTTTCAAAAAAGAATTCGAAAGATTTGAGATTCGTGGATCCCCAGAACCTTCCAGGGATTCAGAAAATTCTGGATTCATTCTGGCAACTAACTGCTGTGACTCTCTCTCCAGAAACAAGACAGCCTTGGCAACTAATTGCTGTGACTCTCTCTCCAGAAACAAGAACAGATTTTCCCCATGTCTAGTAGTGGAATATCTAGGCAGTCAGGTGGTGGTCTGTGGGTGTGCTTTGGGTATCGTGTAGGTGCTCCTTGCTTACATTTCTTGAACTGGGAACCTTCTGTCTGTCTACAGTGATTAGGTGAGGAGGAGAAGAAGAAATTTCATTTTAATTTCCCTTCAATTTGGGATGGAAAAATAACTGAGGAACTTTTACACTTTCTGTTTTTAGAAAGAAAAATCAAGTGGCAAATGATCCCTCCCCCAAACTGTGGCTTGTTGGAGAAACTGAGAAGGCAAAATCTGGCTCCCTGCCTCCCCTATCCACCTCCTTTTCCAGCTGTAGTAGTGTAGTGCTGAGGCTATTTCCGCACTAGACTGTTATAGCACTAGTATTCCACTTGCAACATCCTATGGAATCCTGGGATTTGCAGCCAGCCCCTCCCGAAACTGCAAACCCCAGGATTCCATAGGATGTTGCAAGTGGAATACTAGCGCTATAACAGTCTAGTGCGGAAATCGCCTAAGTTTCTGTTTCTTTTTCTCACATACACACACCTGGAAGTGTACATGAAAAAAGAGTGTCACAGATAAAAGGGCATTTATATCATTAACACTGTCTTCTGCTTCTTCTTGTTACTTCCAGCTTCAAACTCAGTTAGTCGCTGATAGACTTTAGTCTGATCTCTCCTGATAAGAGAGCATTTTTCCCCAGTTCTAAGGGAAAAAAGGGCAGAAGGCAGAGAAGCATATTAAACACCCTTTTAAATCTTAGACTGATCTTCACTGACATTTCTGCGTATTTGGGCATGTCTCTCTGTGTACATGTGAGAGTGACTAACACAGGAATTGTGCCTGCGCAGCTGCACAAAGGGGTGTGTGTGAGTTTCCATGCCTTACATTCAAAAGAGAAAGTATCCTAATCAGGGAGGGTGAAACTGAGGGCAGCCTCCAGGGAAATGGCCAAATAAGGCCCAACTAGGAAGAGGTAGCGGGAGAATACTTTGGTGGAGGTACTTGGGTAGGCAGCTCGAAGTCCTGTGTGTGGAAAGGTTTTAACACAAATGAACACTACAATTCTGTAATGATTCCCAAGGTGCAATAGGAAAGAGAAGATTCCAAATATATAACATTTTTAGAAACAGTGCTCTTGTATTGAGAGAAGTGCTTGGTGTGAAACTTCCTTAGTACAAAGAATATAGTGTTTAGATGCATTTAAATCCTTCTTATCTCCAGTCGATGATCAGAAGTAATAGCTGAAAGGAAGGTGTCCAGTCAGGGACTGGAGATGCATGGGGTTTCCCTGCACGGTGCTGGGAGAAGAAAAATGTAGCTTACAGAAGAAGTTTGTGTGCCAGAAGAAAGCTGCCATGGGCTGGATGTTCCCCATCCCTGTTGTAGAGTGCCTTGTACACTAATGAGGTGACAGCAGCCTTTCAGTGACCTTTTTTTAAATCATTCTCTCCACAGGTTGGCTTAGCAGTCCCCCACCATCTGGTACAGAGGTTTTCATAGGGAGGATTCCACAAGATATATATGAAGATAAACTAATTCCGCTTTTCCAGAGTGTGGGAAAGCTCTATGAATTTCGCCTCATGATGACATTTAGTGGACTTAACCGGGGTTTTGCCTATGCCAAATATATGAACCGATACAGTGCTCAGAAGGCTATCACTGTGCTCAATAAATACGAAATCCAGACGGGCTGCCACATACTTGTTTGCAGAAGCACTAACAAGTGTGAACTCTGCATTGATGGTCTGGCTCCCTCCGTGAAAGAGTACCAGCTTCTGCCCATGCTACAGGAGCTCACCACAGGAGTCCTGAACATCTCCTTGCACCCAAGCCCTTTCAAGAAGCGGTGTCAGCTTGCAGAAGTGAAATACAGCTCCCATCAGGCTGCTGCAATAGCCAAGAAAGCTCTTGTAGAAGGTTTGTCTAACCTTATGCTCTTAAGAGGGATAGAAAAGGATGGAGCATTGATGCTGCTGATCATTTATTGTACACGTTCTAGTGAGGCAGGGTCGGAAAACAGTTCCTCCTTCAGATGTTGTCAAACTGCACTTCCCAACATCTATCACTATCGGGTGTGTGGGCTAGGACTTAACACATGTTGCAGCCCAACAGTATCTAGACAGCTGTGTGTTCCCAAATCTTGTACAAGGGAGTTGGTTTGCACATAGTCACTATTGATGAAAAATTCAGAGGCAGAATTAACCACCCGGGGAACTTGAACTCTGTACTTGTTACAGTGTGGGAAGAACTTGAAGCTTTAACTGGCGTACATGTAAACACAAATGATGCCTGCAGCAACACTATTTTTTCTTAATTTGGTGTTTTTCCTTCTCTTTTCTTGGTGTGTATAGTTTTGATCTTCAGATTAGAGCTACATTCAAACTGGTAATGGAATTGTAAGATAATGTAAGTTGTTTCCCCTCATGTGCAGGTACTTTGTGTCTGTGTGGAGACCAAATTGAAGTGGACTGGTTGAAACCGAATATAAAACAGGAGTTGCGTAATTCCTCAGTGCAGGCCATCCCAGAGAGCTTGCTAACTGGGTGTGCTTCCGGAGATGCCCGTGGCCAAGAGCTTTCCGAGCCTGTGGACTGCTGTGAGCTACCAACATTGGCCAGTATGCTGGACTACCTGAACTCACACTGTGAGGAGCAGCAGCTGGGGCGCCCTCAGTTCTTTACAAAATGTGTGCAAAGGAACCCTGAAGGCTGGCTACAGTTCTGGTATCATGTAGTCATACCCAGGTATCTGTCTCCCTTCAGTGGGTTTGTCTGGATCAAGCCGGATGATTCTGGCCTGGAAGAGAATGAAAAGGTCAAGAATGTTGTGGCGCTGCAGCTACTCAGTGCCCTGGGTAAGTGTCTTTTCCGTGTCCTCATCTTGGAAGAAGAAATTGTTTTGTGTTGTCTGAAGCCAGAACAGTATTTCAGATCATTGGGCAGCACAAGAATGAGAACTGTGAGGTTAATTCTAGTCAGGCATTATATTCTGAACAAAACCAACAGAAATCTGTCACAGGTCAAAACTGGGAGCTTTTTAGAAGGGGCTTTGCTTCTGTTAATAATGTGTTTGATCTACTTAAACAAGAGGTGAGAGAGAGAGAGCAACTTTTGGGTTGTTTCCTGTTGGAAAAAAGCCCACTCTTGAGTCTGAATTGCCCTGGGGAATATGGAGAAATTGTCCCTTACTACCTTCAGGAGGTGTTTGGATTAAAAAAAAAGTTTTTTAATGGTCCCTGGGAGCAAGGTGAAATCTATGCATTCCTCCCACCCCTGCTAAAAGCAGTGGATGTTGAGCATCTTTTATTCAGCCTTAAGAGGAAGTTGCTTATATGTGAGATGTTTTTGTATTTAACGAACAATCAACACCGGAACTACTTTGGTCTTCTCTAGCCAAATTGCAAGCATTCATTTCTGTATGCTGGGCTGGTGTTCTCAGTTTTGGATTTGACTTAGGTCGTCTTTGCAGTAGCAGATGCTGCCTTGAAAGGTACATCACCAGTTACCTGACATGGTAGCTTCTGTAATATAATTCAAACAGGGGTCTCCTACTCTTCTGGTGGACACATCTGGAACATTGATAAGGTATCATGAGTCCTGTCAAATGGCTGTCATGGAGCAGGGTACCTGTTCCTAAAATGTGCTGCTGTAGGGAATGGGTGGAGAGATAGATTCTTCATAAATTTGGAAGCCTGTGTGTGTGTGTATTACTTGGATTCCCCACCCAACAGAGGGGATTGGGGATTTTGGAAAAGTGAAATACATGTAATTTTTCTTTTCCTGTGAAACCTAAGTATTAGTGCTTCAGCAACATAAAATGCTTGTCATATTTATGAAACTTAAAAATATTAAAGCTTTTGTTTTGTACAGGTAAAATTATGAACGTGCCAGGTATTAAAGAAACGGAAACTGCTGCACCCTCTGCTACCTAATCACGTGTATCCTCACCATCCGAAAGGAGTGGGGATAAAAACTTCCTACAGCAAGTAGGAAGGGATGAAAACAGAAACCACACATTCTGTGTTAAAATAAAATGCATTATTTAGGTATAGACAACTTTGTAAGGAAAAGACTGGCATTATAGTTCTAAAGTTCTAATTCAACACTTAATACAATGTTAATTACAGTATTCTATCACGAGCAATAAGCCCTTTATCCCTGTGCTACTCTCATGAAGGTGGTAGTAACCATTGGGTGTAGAAATTTTTGGAACTGAACATTACGTCTGATGTAGACACAAGATTTACTGGGCAGGATTCTGTTAGTGACATCAACTGTGTAGGCGTGGCTTCTGCACCTGTCATTTTTTGGATGGTGAACTGTTGTGTAGCCCTTTGCTCCTTGTCCACCTCCAGCAGATGTCAAGCTCAGAGGGGAACGAATGTTGTTTACCAGTGGGTAGGGGACAGAAGAAGGAGGCAGTTCAGATGGTGTATACCCTTGTGTCTTCACCCACTCCAAGGTGATACTGCCGTGTCATAGTCAAAATTGCCTTCTCTCTCAGTCTTTCAGCATTTCGTCTGTTTCCCACAGTTTCCTAGTTTCTCCACTGGGAAAATTGAAAAATGGTCTTAGGAAAAAGCTCAGGAGCACATCTTTAATTTGTTCTGAGTTTTATTTTCCCTCAATCTTTACATCTCTAGTGTAACCAGGCACAAAATATCCCAGAAAGAGAAAGCGATACAGGTAAAAGCCAGTCTCCCTGAGAGTCTGAGTATGGGTTATCCAGTGTGGAGCAATGCAAAAGTGCCTGATCTTCAACCGCCTGCCATCTGTGCTCATTCAGAATGCGTCTGGGTCCACATGAGTCTGGAGGCATATAGAGGAAAGGCCTTAAAGGTGGTGCATATTTGCAAACCATCTACGATACTTTGCTGACACACAATGCCTTTTAAAAAAGATGAAGCAGCAGGGGACCTTGGCAGGTGTTGCAACTAGTGCCTGTGAGCACAACAGAACACCTGGATGCTGTGTTAGGGAACCCTTGGTTCAAACATTGGCTTTCTGCCATGATGGAAGTTAGTTGTATCTACTTCCCATGTGGAAGTCACTCAGCTGCTGCTCAAGTTTTCATACAGACTAGTGTAAGAGAGAGTATGTTTGGAAAGAAGGACCCCTTTTCAAGCATTTTTCAGACTTGTTTTTTTTTCTTCCCAACAGGCTTTCCAGTGGTATAACAGGAGTGTTGCAGAAGAATGACTCCTGCATGCAGGGGGTGCCTGTGTGTCCTGCTCTTCCTCTTTTAAGTTGGCTTTATGGGCAAACCCATGTAAATAGCGGGTGCCCAGCCTCATTTGTCTTTGTTTTTATGGGGCGTTGCTTCCTGTACCTTATGTTCCATTATTATTATTTTTTTTGAGTTCATTCTTTGAGCAACCCCTCCAGTTTTGAAAGGAAACGATGCATGCATGCTTGTTTGCTAGAAGATAGTGTAAGAGTAGGTCTCCTTTCCTTCATGTTAAAATATTCTTTTTGTACTATGTTTGAAACCCGTTTTCATTTGTTTGCATGACAGTTTGTACTAAAAGAGGAAAACTGATTGTATTGACTGTGCCTTCCTGTGTTAGAAGCTAGCTGCTTTTTGATTCTAGTAAGTATAGTACATCTCCTGCATTGACCAGGTGCCTTTTTAACACAGGAAATCCATTCTCAGTGAATGAAGGTTTGCGAATGAGGATTTCAGAGGAAAAGATCTCCTTGGTGCCTCAAGACTTTGCATTTTAAAAGTGCATCAAAAATAGTGGATGAATATGTACTTTAGTATTAAAATAGTTTTGAAAGCAAAGTGTGCAGTGTCCTTTTTTAAAAAAAATATTAAGAATCTAATTTGAAATCTGCTAAAGTGCCAGTAGTACAATTCCCACTATGATAGGAATTTCTGTGACAAAAGATGGTATGTTGTTTGCTTCTGCAGTTTCTGTCCTTGATGTTTAATTTGATCTCTTTCAGCTAGAACGAACAGTGGTACCTCTGGCTTTTTTGTACAAACAGAAATGTTTGTATTAACCTTAAAATATAGGTCTCTGCAATCTCCTTGACATAAGGTGATTTCACACTGCCTAACTACTATAACTGTCAAGTCTACTATGCAAAAAACTGATCTATTGGTTTATCTTCATCAGTGGCTGTCTTGTGCTTGTACAAATAAGAGAACATGCTGAAAGAGGAAATGAGGATCACATCCCTACAGGAATTCTATATTAAAGTTCTGCTACATGTAAAGAGCCAGGATGATCAGACCTTTAATGTAGCCCAGGGTAACGTATTCAGTGATTATCTCAGATTTGCAACCACAGTTGTAATTTGAAGCCACAGTAAAATGAAGCTTTATAGACAGAACATAATACTCTGTTTTTATTAAATGACACGTTACAGATGTGCAGCATCAGTAATTCATGATGGTGTCTTGAGGTAAAAGCAGAGGTGGTAGTAAATATATCCCCAATGATCATTGTTAATTCTTTAATTTGTGGTTCATCTGTATTGTGTTATCTGACTGCAAGGACAGTGGTGGAATTTAACTATCATAAGACATGCTTGCCTATTGTTCTGTTAGTAAAATGATAGTCTTAAAGGGTTTTCTGTGCAGAAATCATCTTTCAGGTAAGGGATCGTTAAGTAGAAGCAACTAACTGATTCGGTGTGCAATGTTCCTATGCGGTCAGCTGTTCAAATGTGTTAGTTCAGAAGTACTGTTAGCACCAGACAACAAGTTACTTTAAACTGGTTTGCCTAGGAAAATGATTTTATGTATGTTGTGATGGTGAAGCGTAGCGTCAAAGCAGAAGCTGTTCCCTTTTCCACTGCTGTTGGAGCTTATATAGCAAAGATCCTCAATTCCCAAAATACATGTAAAAGGATCTTACAGGAAGAAGGAAAAAAATACTACCTTTCCCTGAGTTGGGCTGAATGGCTGATTTTTGTGTGCTTCATAAGCTGTATAAATGCATCAGCAGACTTCCACTAGCAAAGAATAATTAAACTGAAATGCTATGTTGAGAGAAGTCAATACAGTGAATTTTGTGTGCTCTGAATACTGAATTCAGAGTTTTACTTTACTACTTTTACTTCAAAATTGTCATAATTGTTCTGAACACGTGGCTTCACACTGGGTGTTTGAAGAAGTACAGCTGCTAATTCTAGAATGAACAATGTGAATATGTGCTTTCAAGGGAAGTCAAAGTGCTTTAAATCTTTTTAAAAATTTATCTCATATTTTATCCATTCTAATTGTCTAATTTAATGCAGTGGGTGCATTTCATATATTCTGCATATATGAGCCTCAGCTATCCTGGGAACTGTAGTCCCACTTGGGGGCCACATTTGCCTTCCCCTCAAGTTTGAAACTAGAGCAGCTGTAAGCAGGTTCATGACAAAATAAGGGAAAAGAAATAGCTGTATGCTTTTATAATTTAAGACTGTAGAAATTGTAACAGTGCCATATTGTCTTTCCATGAGAAGAATGTTTTGCTCATCAAGCAGGCACAGGAGTTCTGTATTGCTCAGACCTCTTGTGGTGGTGAACTTTAAGAGTGCAAGAGATAAGAGTTCCTCTTTCCCACTTTCACTGCTATGCTGTTTATAGTAGTAGAAGTGGTCAGGGCAATTTCAGTTCTGGAGATAGGAAAGCTCATCTCTGTCATAGGATAGCTTTAAGACAGGAGTTAAAAAGGGGGGCATTGCCCATTTTTTCCTGTGAGAGAATTTGCATGCTTGGGAACACTGAAATTGATGCCATGCTGCTTCCAAGTTACCATTTTTGCTGCTTTAGGGCATATTTCATTGTTCTGGGGATTTATTGGGGCATTGACCAAACCTGCCTCATTTGCAGGTGGTTTGGGAGAATTTCAGCCAATTTTGGAGCAAATCTGTCCTAAAATCGTTTTCTAGATATAAAAAAAAATGGGGATTTGGAGGGTCACCAGAGGGTTTCAGAGGTTGTAGAAGGAGGGTTGAGGATTGCAATCAGCCCATGAGTTGCGATTTCTTCACCCTTGGCTTAAGCTGTCAGAAGAATTAGTAGGTCATTTCCCCTTTGTATTCTGTAGGGAAGTCAATTCAACTGACATTTCTAAGGAAAAGATTTAACTAGAACTTCTGGTTTTGAGGATGTGGGGTGGAGAAGATGCCCAGCTGCTAGCAACATTCAAGTTACAAGTTAGCACTGCTTATATACACTGAAGCATAGAAAAGTTAATAGCTCCAAGGATTTCTCCTGTATCAGTATTACATGCTACAGTTTTTGCCTTGCAGCCAAAACAGTAAACAATTTTCTAGTTAGGGCAATGTTTTTCAACATTGTGTCATAATCTGAATTATTACTGTATAGAAAATGATAGATTGTAATGACTTCTTCTCAGAGGTTTAACTATCTTAGTGTGCTACAGAAAAATCAGTCTTGTGACATCTAAACAAAACCAGGAAGTTTGACTTGGCCCCCCAGTATACGAGAGTTCATGCCAAATACAACTTGCTACATCCTTCTTGTTCTCGCAACCTCTTCCTGTTTTTGGTATCTATAAACAAGGATCTTGCTTGTGCAGAAGGTGTAAGAGAGAAAATTCAAGAGAAATAGAATATTCTTAAACCGTGTTGCTCATGGAAATTAACAAAACTTCAGACATTCTTGGAGAAATAACTACTAAAACTAGTAACATTGTCTTTTACTTTGGAAATCTCTGCGTCAGAGTAGTTCCATTAAGTAAGTTCTGTGCAGATTTTTACCCACCTGCAGTCAAGAAAATGTGGTATGAGAACCATTTCTTGTTGGAAATAAAGTGAGTGCAGGGGTGGCCATCTTATGTCTGTGGAGATATAGGTGCAACTTGCCAGCCACGTGGCTTTTTTTTGGCTCAGCCATGAAAGACCTTGCAGTTGCCAGGAAGCCTGGACCACAAGACAATAGCAGAGGAAATCTTTACCAAAATCACACAAGATGTAGTTCTTGTTTCTCAAGTGTGTGATCTGGGGTAGTCCCTACTTTAATCTAGACATCATCAAAGGATAATGGGATGATAAAAATGGTTGAACCACAGTTTTAATTCTTCCAACCAATTGCAGGAAAGGCAAAACTTGCACATACCAAAAAGCCTCCTCCCAGGTGTAAATAATCTGGGAGGTCCCTGTACTATTGCCTTCAAGGAGCTGTCAGTATTTTAGCCAGTCTTTTTACAATTCTTGGATATTTTAGGAAGGAAAAGATATCAATCAAGAGGAAATGTTTTTAGTCTTCTTGATTCTAGGACACTCTGACAGAAGATAAATCTTTCCAATTCCATCACCTGCATTCCCCCCAAAGTATAGTTGCCAAACTACTTTTCTCATGAAGATATTTCAGAAACAAAATCTCACTTCCACAGAACTGTTAAACTTCAATGACATTTCTGTCTACTTGGCTTGACGCTGCAGTATTGATTCCATTAAGCCAAAAGAAGAAAGGCTCAAATATTCTGCTGTTTGTTCCACAGTACAGAGATGCATGGCCCTTGAATTTTTGGTGAAACAATGGCAATTTCTGGCCAGACAGATTTCTTTCAGAGGAACAAGCCAGTCAGATATGATCCCTGCAACTCTTAGTCACTGTCACTGGTCATACTGTCTTCTTCTAGGTCTGCAGGCTCCTCTCTCAAATCTGCAAAAAAATCTTCCCCACTACCAAATGCTTTGCTGCTCAGTGCTTTTAGCTGGCCACTTTTCTTTTTCTTCTTTCTGTAGTCATCCACAATCACTGAACTGAGTGAAGAGATGTCCCAGAACTTCACCTTCTGGTCATGGCCACAGCTAGCAAGGAATGAACCAGTATGACACCGGGCCAACTGCTCAATAGGCTCCCCTACATGCTGTCCAATGCTGCCTATCACGCGGTTGGGCAAGATGTTGACTGCCCTGGGGAAAAAAAAGAAGGCAGATCAACAAAAAGCCAGTTTCTTTGTAAGAATTTTCGTAACATAAAACAATTCTGCTGCAGAGCGTTCATGTTCAAGGAATCTCAGCTAGTTTTTTCAGATTAATTTATTTAGAATAAACTCATACAAAATGGTTAATTTAAAAAAAAAGCCTGTATAATAATGTTATGCTATGAAACACTTCCTCCTTATGAAGAAGTTTTATTAACAGATACAGTCCTCTCTCCACATTTGTAGGTTTGACCTTTGGGAATTTGATTATTTGTGAGGCACATGTGTGCTCCCCACTAATTCTTTTCCAACCATTCCCTTGCATTTTGCTGAGTGCAGAGAAGGAAGGCAAGCACCCAGACCAAAGGCAACGAAATGGAGGTGGGAGGGATGGGTGTCTTCCTTCCCCCCTCGAGTTCCCCCTCTCATTTCCCTGCCTTTGGCCCTAATGCTCATGCTGAGGCAACAGGCAAGGCAGTGGAGGGGAGGAAGGCTCATGCATGCCTTCCTCCTCTCCTCTGGAACTCCCCCAGCCATTCCCTTGCCTCTGGCCCTGGGAACTTGTACTGAGGCAGAAGGGAAGGGGATGGGGGGAAGGCTCATGCGTGTCTGCCTTCTGCCCTCTGGAGCGTCCTCCCTCCTGTTTTCTTGCCTCTAGCACTGGTGCACAAAAGGCAAGGGAATGGGAAGGGGAAAATTGCAGGGGGGAATTTATTTGCAGTTTTTCCACTCTGTCAAGGGTTCTGCACCCCAAACCCTCGCGAAAGTGGAGGGGCCGCTGTACTATACAAATTCTGTGTAAGACTATAATCAGGATAAGAATAGAGCCAAAAAAAGATAGTTTTTTCAAAAAAACTCAAATCAGGGAATAATGTCTAAATACTGTTCTTTTTGCACCACCTTCACAGATTCCACCATATTAGCAGTTACATTGATTAGTTACTAATTTTCAGTGTTCTTAGGCAACCAGTCCAAGCAACCAGGTACTGCTTTTCCTTGGAGAATGGCCTCCATAATCCTATTCAGTATGTTACCACCTGTCCAAAGACGTATTTTGTTTCTCACCATCTACCAAGAGCTCTCACCCCAGCATTCCCAACTGTACACTTCAGTGGATTGTCTGCTTGCCTGCCTAATGTTACACCAGATCCTTCTGGTGGCAGGCAACTCAGTACACTCTCACCTGATGACCCCATCTGTGGAGCCTGTGCACACGATGCTCTCTGTTATGGGAACCATGCAGTCAATGGATTCTGCTTTCAGTGCAAAACGGTCACTGGTAGCACCAAAGCCGTCCCAGTTGAAAAGGTAAATGGTCCCTTCACTGGAGCCACAAGCTACTTTCTTCCCCCTCTGTCCAAGAGAAAAAATATAGCTTAAATGGAGGAAAGCATCACCATCACTCCCTTTCGCCTCCCATGCAAGAAACAGCTGCCTATGAGGAACATTTTATTGCAGCTGCCTATGAGGAACATTTTATTGCAGAACAGTTCAACAGAGGTCGTTCCACCACAGGAAATACTCAAGTCTCTACTACTACTGGTGACAAACCATCAAGCCCACAGGTTCCTAGCATTATCCTACAGCAAGCAGCCCTTTCTTAAGTATCATAGAGAAACAGTATGGACCTTCATCAGAGAGATGGATGTCAACTCTCCATTCTGAGGCTCTGAAAGTAGCTCAAAACGCCTTCTCTTGATGTTGAAGACTCCCATTGTTCCATCTCCACTGCAAGAAATAGAAGAGTACACAGTGCATAGATGTATATTTTTACAGGAGAGCTATTTCTCAGCTTCCCACTTATAGTCGCATCATCGCAACATAATCACACCCAGCTGAAAGGTGTTTCTAGACAGATACTTGTATTTCATGTCCAGGGGGAGGGATAACAACAGGAATACCTGTCAAGGGCTCTTGCAACAAAGAAAAAAACACTGTCTGCGTGCACACCTGTGGCACAAGTTCTTGACTTTCCACTGCAGAAACACACACAGCATCTCCATGATCCAGAGAGCTAAGCCTGTTTCCACATCTGGTTTACAGGTGAGTGCAGGAGTACCTGGTGGTCAGTAGCAGTTTCTTGTTTGCATCCACAGCCATATCACTGATGTACTCCTCATGCTCTTTTGCTTCCATGATGGAGGTGCCTTTGCGCAGGTCCCACACTTTCAGTTCCCCACTGTCATCTCCTGTAGCAAACAAGTGCTCATCTATCACCAACAGGCTGTTCAAAGCAGAGCTGTGAAAATTCCAGGAATTTAATAGCAGACCCGAAGCTTGTAGCCAATGTTTTACAGAATAAGCTATTTCCACTCAGGGCTATTGCCCTCAATGAGACAAGAAGCTCCCACACAGCACTTCTACTTTGAGTACACTATGAAGAAGGAAAGCGCCTGCAACTCCTCAGAAGACCAAATGCAATAATTAACCTGATCTCATTAGATTCTTTACACTATTGCGAGAGTTGTATAGGGTGAAGAAATCGTATTTTCTTTTTTAAAAGGATGCTAAAATACACTTTGTCCGTGCATGCCCTTAAATAACTACACTTGCTATATGGACTGTCCCTTCCAGTTCTGGCATTCTCACCTCTGACTCTGCCAGAAGCTCCACTCACTGAGTTTGTTGTCAGCAGATCACCCCATCTCTCTCTACAGTGTTCTATGTTTAAAATTTGAAGAAAAATAAGAATATGCATAAATAGCAATATTGAAGGCCTACATATATGTACTACAAGTAGAACTGTCCTGAACCACAAACATAGATTTCTCACTGAGTAACTTCTTGCCGCATCTACTCATACATTCTATCACTTCTTTTTCCACAGTGCTTCTGTCCAGTATGGTTTTTGCTATGTTCTTGAACAACAGCACTACACATCATTTGTACTTTCTGGATTTTCCAACATTATGAAGGCTGTTGGTCACACTGCAGGGAATTTCACTTTTTTATGGCCACTAATCAGGCCTCAAAGGAAGTGACTACTCTGACATCAAAATGGCTGTTGACTCTTTTGTGGAGCATGATCAAACTGGAACTTCCAGACTTGATTGTTTTAGCTCATTCTCACAAACAAATGAAAGAGGTGGACTATTATTGCTTCCTGAGAGAACTTCACTCTTATGAAGAAAAAAAATTAAGATAAAGATCTTATTGGGTAAGGTCCAAAATTTTCCTGCTCTGAGTTTAATACCAGGCAGTATAAATACAGAATAATAGTTGTCTGCGTAAGAAAAAAAATGCCAGATAATTGGGGGGGGGGGGGGGTTGGCCTTAAAAATAAGTAATTAAAAGCCATTCAGATCTGAGACAGATTAAAAGTTTAAAAAATCATAAATTTCATATTTCATTAGCTTAGCTAAAGCCCAAGTTATTAATTTATATTCTGCCTTTCTCCTAAGCTCCCAAGGCAGCTTAAAATATTCCAACTTCAACATTCAACAATCTTAATTGATTGGAAGGATGTATGTTTTAAAAATACATATATTATTTTTACATTATGATGATAGGACTACAGTTCCCAGATGCCTAGAAGAAAATAATGGCTCCCAAAATTAACCAGAACTTGCAGGCTACTTGGGTCTAAGAAAAATACACCTGTTTTAAAACTATGAATAGCTAGTTTAAGATTCACAACAGATTTCTCAGTGGAAACGATAATACTGACAACATCAGGCATTTCTGCAGACTCAAGTGTACCAATAACCTATTCCGAGAGAGAGAGAGAGAGAGAGAAAGAAAGAGAGGAAGTAGTATGAGTGGAAAACACAGTTTTTAGTAATTGCCATACCATCAAGGCTACAGGATGGCTGGAAAGCAGTCTCACATGCTTACTTATGTGCTTTTGCAAAGCGTGTCACAAGACGACCCTCCTCAACATTCAGGATATGAACAGATTTATCCTTGGACACTGTGTAGAGCTCTAGAGGGCAAGGGAAAAATGGCATATATAACTAAAACTCCAAAGGGAGCACTTGCTTGCAACTATGAAAATGCACTAAGTTCAGCGTCAATTGATGCACAACTCGTTCCAGATATTAGCACCCACACTGATTTTGGAGTGCTTTAAAAACGAGATGGAATTTATGGCACATTTATGAGCAGATGTCACAGTATGAGTGCTGATTAGGGTTGTATTTTGTAAAATTTAAGCTGCTGAATGGATGAATGCCCATTCTTAATATAATGGATGCCCATTAAAAATATATAATTGATGTTGCAATAACCATATTCCAATGCCCAGTGAAGCATACTGTCTTCCCTAGATGCCTGTATATTGCCCCCAAGATTGTATAAAAATGTAACCTGCAATATAATGTGATAAATGTAATGTGCATCAGCATGCATGTCTGTTTCTCCCTGATGTGAGTATGTGTATCTACTATTTTGTAATTAATAAAATAACATAAAAGAATAACAAAGAATCTGCCTATTTCCCATATCAGAGTCAAGATACATTCCAAGTCATATATTCTAAGGCTTAAGAGGGCTTAAATGGAGTGCTGATGCTAATTCTGCCTGTTTGGACAATTCTATTTATCATGAGTTGGAAGCCCAGGCAATCAGAAGGTGATGGGAGGGATATCCAAACTGATAAAAATTAGCTGGCAGATGGCAGAGAATTCCCAGTCCCCCAGTTTAAAGAGATAGGGGTGGGAAACCATACTTGTTTCACAGGAACGTAGGGGAAAATATGTGAACGACTGAAAAGAAAACTAAAAGAAAACTTCTATTGATACCTCCTTTATCTTCAGGCCTCTTTATAGAAAAAATCTGTATTTTCAAACTTTGCAGTCATAACCTTGCAAGAGGACAGGATTTGCTGCTTGAATATATCAATTATATACTGGACTTTCTAAGTTGTTACCTAGACCATGCTTCTGAAATTCATAGCTGGCATTCAGAACTAAAATCCTGCACAGAGTGCTATTTTGTCTAGAGCCTGTTTACAACCTTTCCCTCTCTCTACTGCTATAGACACAGATGACTCATGTAAGTTGGGAGAGTGGGGGCTGCAGCAAAATTTTTAAAAGGTAGTCAATAGTTCTTCAAGACATTCTACTCAAATTCCTGTATAATGTATCCCCATCACCACCCAGAGAGCCACTCTATAAGACATTACCAGGATTTTGCCTTTCCAAACCTGACATCTCAGAAATGACTTGATAAATGGTTTTGTTATATATACAAAATAAATTTTTACAACAAACTATTATACTATTTTACAGAACATAACATATTTGCATAACTAGATATAAATAATTTAAGCTCATGCCTTTCAATGTGCATTTGCTTTTCAAATTCTATCAAGCTATTATTGTAGCAACTAAGCAGCTTTCAAACAAGTTAGCTGGTATATTAACTGTATCTTTAAAGGAACTAGTATTCTGTTTCATGTGTCTACTGCCTATTCCTAATATTTACCCACCACTTTATTTATTTAAAGAGAGGGAAAATCTGTACTGGCAGCATTATGCCTCCAACAGCCATTTTATGTTTTTGTAAATGCTGTGTTCACATAACCATGTTATGTTATTCTTGGCAGTAACAGACAAGGGATATAGAAACTGGGGAAAACCAATATGTTAAGATATTTTGGAGTATGGAAGAACTCCAGTACTGGCTGCCAGCATTCCATACATTTCAGTAAAGATAGGACAGAAATGTCTAGTTTGTGAAGTGGACTCACATTCTGAACTCTTTCCCACATAGCCATGAAGTAAGGAGGCAAGGCTGAGAAACTCTTCTGAGGAAGTTTTAACTGTGTGCTGTGCATTACCACAAACATGAGTAACTATCATCATTCTACAAATACCTATTCAGCAAAAAAATTTTGCTGAGGTATCTTACACATGCTCTATTTCTGCATTTCCTATTATGAGAAAAAGGGAGCTGGATCAGACCAAAATTCAACCTGTTCCAGCACTCATTTGCCTCTGTGGCCAAGAAGATGCATCTGGAAGCTTCCCAAGAATGGCAAGCAGATAACACCCCTCTTCTGCTGTTAAATAAATAAACACATCCATCATGGCTAGTAGAGCCATGGACAGATGCATTCCCTTTGAATTTGTCTTCTAAAGTCAGTGGCCATCATAATATCTTATGACAGCCAGGCATTAATTACACCATGTGCATTGTGCAAACACATTTCTTCTGTCTGTCCAGAATCTTTTTATAATCAAGTTCATTGGATGATCCAAGTAAGTCTGTTAAGGTAGAAGAAGTCTGAAATTTTTTTTCCAGCTGGAATTCAGCTAGACTTTATAATATAATTCTTTCTGTATTTGCTCAAAACAAGCCTTGCGGCATAATTTCTTAAAAAGAAACTGTTAGTTTTCTGTTCTTGTATATTAACATTTTTGTTACTTAAAGAGTAACATGTTAATTCATGTAGGATAATACAATGAATAAATGTGGCAGTGCTCGAGAAAGTGACATTCTTTTGCAAAACCAGCTGATACCTCAAAAACCAACTCATTGCAGGTCAAATTGTTATTTGTAACACGTTATCCTCTATCTGACTTAGAAGTAAATATTGCTGTGTTTAAAGTGGATTACTCTTCAAAAGTAAGTATTGGGTGACAGCCTTAGTATCTCTTCTCCAGGAAGGTGAATAGAAACAATGTGTCTTTCTAGTAAATCCAACTCCAGTGCACTACTTAATTGGGTACAAACACAAAAGCAAGGCCTGAGGGGAGGATAACTCACTGTGTCCATCATCGGAAAAGGACACTTCCCGGCAGGATTTCAAGTGATGTCCCGAAGACCAAAGCTCCTTGTTCCCACCTTCCACACAGGAGTATGAATACCTGAAAATTAAAAAAAAAAAGAGGTAACTTGTTACACAGTTGAAGATTAAAGTTGTTCTGGAGGAAAAGTAAGAAAGAAACAGGACTGGTGAAGCAAGACCAAAGAAGAGTTGGAATGACATTTCATTCTGAGATGTAGACCCTCCTCTGCCCCAAATTGTGCAGCCATGAAAACTTCTGACCGCTTTCATGCACTGCTTGGGGATCCCCTGAGGCACCTAGCTGGTCACACCTCCAGGAGCTATGCGGCAGGACCTTGAATTAGATCAGGTAGAGGTAACACTGAGGGGACTGGAAGCCACACTTGCACTATAGAACCTTTTGGAGGCAATCACAAGGCTTGTGGCGAAAGACAAGGAAGTGCACACCCACCTCCTACTCCCAGCAATTCAGATCAGGGTAATGGAAGAGATGTTGAGTTAGAGCTGCCTCCCTCTCCTTTTGATCCTGTTCAAGATTGCTGTTTCCCCACTAACAGTAACAGACCAACAGTGATCTTGATCTGGATTGCAGCAGTGGGAACTAAGAGGGATGATGTCATGCATGCTCTTAACCAGAAGAAATAACATCCTCCAAGAACGTTCCTGTTAATATTTGTATTGTTTTTTACATCACTTCATTTTGCTGAGGAATTTATAACTTCCACCTTTTTAGTCATCAACAGGAATCACGGGAAACAGAGGACCCCCTACGATAAGACCACTTATTTCCCAAATACTGACCAGTTGGCTGTAGATAGGCAGATTCTCAAAGGCTCTACTGACAACTGTTCAAACTGACAATGAAAAGTTGCTGGGCTATTAATGGAGAAAGGTGAGCACTGAGTGTCATTTGGAGTCCCCTTTGGTGAGAAGGAGCCACAATAAAGTCCCACAGTTAGTGAGGGAGGTGGTCTGAGTGGAGAGGGTTTCTCAGGAAAAGCCAAGAGAGAAGCAAAAGAGTAGTTAAACCATTACAGAATTTGGTCAGAAAGTGTGACCTAGATTTGGGGGTTGATCCCTCGGTGAAAGGACAGCCAAAGGGTTGTTTATGATACCTGTGCTAACATGACAGTTTCAGGACATAGGGAAACAGTTCAAAAGAACTTTGAAGAACTGTATTAGCTTTGATCTGCATATGAACTCCAATATTTTTGTTCTTTATGTTATTTTAATAAAAAATACGTAGAAGCCAAAATGCAGTGCAAGCATCAAATAGCCAGAAAAATAGTAAGTGATACATCTTACTAACAGTTCCTGCTGCTGTGACATATGAAAAGGAACTGAGGGTCTGAGAGGGCATCGGGCTCGTCACATGGACCAAGGAAGAGGGGCTACCTCCAAAATGCTTACATTTACAGCTCTAGGAAGGTTCCAAACGATGCACTGCACAAGGCAGTAAACCCATTTGTGTGAATCACAGAGACCACAAAGAAGAAGCTGTACTCACACATAGACATCACCGTCCACATCTCCAATAGCTATGATAGCCTGAGAGGGGTGAAAGGCAATGGTGTTTGCAGCTGCTTCAAGGGAGATATCTTCCGGTGTGTCTCGAAGTCTAGGTTCATGTTCAGCTTCCTCATCTGAACATGCCTAAGTGAAGGAAAAAACACAAAAGAATCAAAACTCCATAGAAACAACACAGTCCTTGAATCCTAGAGAGGTAATATGCATTATAGTACATCAGTTGACATCCCTGGGGCTGAATCATACATGCATGATCCTCACAATAAATTTAACATCAGTCGATGAAGGCATGTGTGGGTCACCACGGATTTACCACATGGAACATTTAGATACACTGTGGTTATTTTTTTCCTGCAGTCATCCTACATACCTTCAATGTATCTCTGTGACAAATACGTAATAAACGAAGTATGGAGAAAAGAGCTGACAGCTATATTGAAGTGAACCAGCTCAGCCAACTCATTCAAAGCATGGCTGATCTCAAGCATGTGCAACGTGTGTGTGTGTGTGTGTGTGTGTGTGAGCGCGCGCGCGCGCGGACGCCTTCAAGTTGCCTTAAAATACACCTAAAATGAAAGAATTTTAAGCTCAGAAATATGTTCTGAATAATACAATTCAGTGTAGCTCATACTTCTTCCTAGCAAAACTGCATTCCTAGTTTCCCAAGTTTTCTTCACTACAGCATTTCAATTTACTGGGGGTGTGCGCGGGGGTGTTAAGTGTGTGAAGGTCATGTTTCTGAGTCTTGTTTTACGTCTTTGTTAATCTACTGCAAATCACTTTCTGGATTACAAAACCTGTTGCTCAGCCATTAGCAGTGTTCTCTCAAAGAATCCTGCTTCAGTGTAGCCTTCTCTATGAAAATGCACTAAAGCTTACAGACACAGCTCTAAACAGACTGAGCCAGAAAGCACAAAGAAATGAAATAAGCACAACTACTAAGTGTGCTTCTTGATCAAAATTGTCACTAGCCAACTGGGCTGCCTTTCTCTCCTTCCTAGTACTTTCTCCTTACATGAGGCCTCTCATTCTGGACTGGTCAAGGCATATATAACTCACCACAGGAAGAAACAGTAGTATACAAAAAATAAAATGTATAAGCAGTATACAAAAATAAAATGTATTATGATGTTTTATGTAGGTATTATGTATGTGTTGTCCTTTTGATTTTTAATTTTCTATCTTTATTTGTATTTTTTTGTATTGTGTTTTTAATGTAGCTCCTGAAGAAAGCCACTGAAATAATTACATAGGCCAAAACACATCTGGCTTTTTCCAAAATAAAAAATAAAACAGTAATCCATTGATCACCTGGAGACCTATCTCTCTCTTTTTTCCTGTGGATTTCAACAGGTGTTCTCCAGTATTTGCCTCTTATACTTTTTCATCACCTATAACTTCACGGAAGGAGCACCATCAAAGACCTTAACATCTTTTTTGTCTGTTTATTCTTCAACATGGAGTAATAAGACACCTTCATACAGGAGAGTAGGGAAGGATTGGAGAGATGAAGAGGTAGTCTTCCTACTCTGTGGCACTGTTGAGACTCATCTTTCTGTATTGATATTAAGCATGAGCATGTCTTAATTTTCAAAAGTAAAAAAGGGGGGCAATGAATTTAGTAACATCCTTGAGACTGACTAGTTTATTTTAGCATGAGGAATAATGGCATACCAACAGAGCTGCTTCAGTCTTCAGAGACAGAATCTTCCAACTAAAATCTGCTAACAAATATGGAAAACAAAACAATGGTCCAAAGATTGGAGACAGTCAAAATACATTTCAAACCACAAGAAAGGGCATACCAGGGATTGCAGCAATCACAGGACCACTGCATTAATTTCTCATGCAATCAAAGTAATGCTCAAAATTCTACAGCAAAGACTTCTACCATAGATGGAGTGAGAAATGCCAGATGTCCAAGATGGATTCAGGAAAAGAAGAGGCACTAGGGATCATATTGCAAACATACAATGAATAATGGAGTGCACCAAAGAATTTCGAAAGAAAATCAGCCTGTGTTTTATAGATAATAGCAAACCCCTTGATTGTGTAGTTCATGAGAAACTATGGATTGTTTTAAAGACATTTGTGAGCCTCAGTGTTTGATTGTTCTCATGTGGAACCTGTACGCAGGATAAGAGGTTGCTGTTAGGACAGAAGATAGAGAAACGGAATAGTTTCCAATTGGCAAGAGGGTCAGGGAAGGCTATATTTTATCACCCTATCTGTTTAACTTGTATACTGAACATATCATACAAAAAGCAGGATTAGACTTGGAGTAAACATGAAAACTGGAGGAACAAAAACCAACAATTTAAGATATGCAGTGACACCATACGACTAGCAGAAAACAGCAAAGACTTGGAATGATTCCTGAAGAAAGTCAAGGTAGAAAATGCAAGGCAGGTTTACAGCTGAACATTTACAAAACAAAAATAATGACCACATATAATTTACATTGCCTTAAAGAGACAATGAAGACATTGAAATAGTTCATGATCTTCCATTCCTTGGCTCAGTCATTAATCAGAATGGAGACTGCAGTCAAGAAATCAGAATGAGACTAGGACTTGGAAGGACAGCTATAAAGATTCTGAAGTTTAAAGATATATTATTGAATGCTAAAGTTAGGACTGTTCATGTCACTGTATTTCCTATTTCTATGTATGGTTGTGAAAACTGGACGGTGAAAAAAGCTGATAGGAAAAAAATTAACTCCTTTGAAATGTGATGCTAGAAAAGAGTTCTACTGATACCCTGAAATGCTAAAAAGACAAACAAACGGGTCCCAGAGCAAATCAAGCCTAAGCTCTCCCTAGAGGCCAAGAAGACTAAACTGTGGTTGCCATACTGTAGCCTTGTCATGAGAAAACCTGACGCACTAGAAAAGGCAATAACGTTTGATAAGATAGCAGGCAGTAGGAAAAGAGGAAGACCGCATTACAGATGGACAGACAATCGAGGAAGACACTTCCCTGAGTCTCCAAAACCTGAGCAAAGTGCTAGATGATAAGAGTGGCCTGGTGGCCTCTCACCCATAAGGTCTCCAAATCGACCTGACGACAGTTAACAACACAGTAACGGATATTAATGGACATTATTCCAAGTGGACCGATATCCAGAAAGCTGAACAGAATAGAAAGTTGCTAGAATAAAAGTGTTTCAAAAGCTTGCATCTGACGAACTGGAATGAAATCCCCGAAAGCTCCAGCTAACATAAATCGGTCTCCAAGGTCCTGCAGATCCTTCCCATTACCACCCCTTTGCTGCTCCCTTCTCCCTTTCTTCGCGCCGAAACTCTCATATATGGCTATCGCTTTGAAAACGGGCTCGTGCAAATTCGGCTCTTCGCCCCAGCAGCCACGGAAAAGCCCTTTCACTGCCGGCCTCTTCGCCTGAGGCAGGACAGAGAAAGAAGGCGAGCCCCGGAGAAACACTTCGGCGGACCGAGGGCCCAGACTCGTTGCCAGGAGACGCCGAGAGCCACCCACCTCTTCGGGCGCCGCCATCTTTAAGACCACGCTCTCGTCGGGGCAGAGCACAAGGAACTATTGCGCTTGCGCAGCGAGGGATAGGTGGGAAGAATGAAATGTTAGAATGACATCTCGGCTCTCGAAACGCGGGACTGCCTGGCATTTTTTTTTTTTTTAAGGCTAGGTTCGTCTGGGAGACTACGATGGAACTATCCGGACAGCCGCTTTAGTATACTTGGGTAGCGTAGTCCTGCCTCAGAAGTAAAATGCATCAGCAAATAGAAGAAGAATTTATCCTAATTCTGACTCAACCGTGTAAAAGGTTGTTGTTGCCGAAGGGCGGCAGCGTAGAAATTGAATTTGCTATCCTAAGCGGGAGTGGGAGGGAACGATCTCCTCTACTGTTCGAGCTGACTTCCCTCCTTCAGAAGGGGGGCTTAAAATGCAAAAACTCGTAGGAGTGAAAAGTTCTGCATAGCACCGGCGCACCTGCCCCGACAGGCTTGCGGGGCAGCGGTGGAAGACGGACTGGCCGGGTCTGCGGCGGTGTATTTACCTGTCGCCCCCTCCCATCTCCCCCAAAAGGTACGTCATAGAGGCAACCAGTCTCCCACGCTGCGGGGGTGAAAAAGCGAAAGCGAAGGGCTTTCCACCCACTTTGTCGAGAAACACGGCGTCTCCGGCCATTTCTGCCCTCAACCGTTATAGTGCTATTATTCCACCGCCAACCTCCTGTGGAATTCTGGGCTTTGTAGTTGACTGAGGTCTCTGGCTGAGAATTCTAAAGGCTCCTCCCTAAACTGCAAATCCGAGGTTTCCATAGGAGGTTGAAAGTGGCAGAACACCACTGTAAGTCTGGTGTGGAAACGGCCTTTGAGTGGCTCCGGTTCTCACCTCGATCAGAGAACCACCACTTTTGACCAGTCTGAATTCTTTTCATCCCAATTGGTCTGGTAAGAGGGGGAACATTAAAAAATGTATGCCTGAGCTGGCATCTTCCCCACTTCCTCATCCCCTGCATTGTACGTCCTGTCTGACGAATTGTAAACCTGAGGCCAGGGAATTTTTTCCCCCCTGAATTCTGTGAGCCATGCTAGGAACCCTTTCAGCTAAGCTCGGTGAAGAGGGAAGAGGTTTTAAATAATAATACTAATAATATTGTTGTTGTTTTCGAGATTCTAGATTGTTAAATGTTTCGAATAATTTTTACAGAAATAGTTCCTTCAGTGTGGTTATGTTCCAACAGTGACTATTTCAAAATTCCAGAAGTCCCTTGTCCCAGACATCCCTTTGGCTTACCAGTGAATGTAGTCCTATTCAAACTGCCCAGCCAGTTGCTGACTGTGAGTAAAGCTCATTACATTAATGGGAACTTGATAAATCACATATACAAATTCAACTGATTCAATATTCAGGAGTACAAATTTTATTTAGGCCGATAAAAGAACACTTTTCTCCACCTTTCAGCTGCTGAAACCACAAACTCAGACAGAACGTAAAACATGTCTTTATTGGTACCCTTTGATGACACACTGCTGTTGACTCATAAAATATGTCAACTAATTCATAGTGAGAGGCCTCACTGTGCTGGGAAAAGTAGAAAGCAGGTGCAGAGGAAGTGAGGAAATGATGATTTGGTCAAGAAAATGCACCTAGCAAGTGATGCTTATTTCACTAGATAATCCCACATCTTGGACAGCTTAATTCAACATCCTCTGAAAGCTGTGCTTTAACATCCCATGGCCTTAATCCTATTACTCCCAACTAGAGTAGACCCACAGACTCAGGGAGATTTACCTGTGTCTTGGCTCTAAATAGGAAGAACCACCAGGATTCCACCAAGGTTTATATTATCATAGTGAGGACTAAACTGGAGCAGGGATCTTTGAGATTATTTCACCAGGGATTGGGCAACAGGATTTGTAAGGTGGGTCACAGCCATACTTACATGACCAGTACTAACAATAGTTTTTCTTAATTGTTTATACATATATATTTGCATGGAGTAATCGGAATGAGTCCACTGTAAAAGCAGTGTTAATAATCTCAGGTTAATTGAAGAATTCAATTATAGATAAAATTCCAGAATGCCTGAGATGACATCAGAGATCCTACTCTCTGGCCCACCATTTAGAACTATCAGATTGATGCATCTTTAGAGCCTCTTTAGAGTGACCTCACATATCTGAAATTGTCTTCTTCATTTTTTAAATTTTTGTTTCATATTACTTTTGCCTAGTAGTTTTTATGTTGACTTTCAGAGTTTGGTTGCAACTGTTTTTGTTGTTAAAGATATAAATCTTGTTATTTTGTTGATGACATATGTATTTTGTTGCCTAGGACAGGATAGTTTTACCCACAAAAACAAGATATTAAGCTGGTAACTGAAAGACCTATTTCCCTCATATCAAAGTCCAACTGTTGGCTCAAACCATGCTTTCTAGAGAAAAGAAAAGAATTTCCTTCCAAAAGCAAATTTACTCTCCAGTTTACTGCAATTTACAGAGAAGAGAACAAAGAATCTGACAAATATTAGTGCAGCTTTTATTGCATCTATAAGGATTACAAGCCACAAAATCTAAAGTGCAGGTTCCTATGGAAGAGGCATCACTGCAAGCAATACAAGACAAGGGGGAGAGCCACTATGGCTCTCTGGAAGAATCAGAAACTCTCTTTTGTATTTATACAGTGAAGCTCCTGAATTATCCTAAGATCAAGAATCATGTGGGCTTTGCTCCAGAGCAGGAGAAAGAGCTACTGTGATCCTCCATCAAAGTTGTATTTCCAGAAGAGGTGAGTAGAAATGTAAGCAATGGGATTAGGGGCTCATAGAAGGTTCAATACTTTGGTCTCTTCACCTCAACCCTGAAATTAGAAAAAAAATATGGGACACAATATATAGGACAGCACACCAGAGAACACAAAATGCAGGATGCAAAGCAGTCTAAGATCTCTTCAGTCAGTGAAACACTTTTTAAAAGCTCTCTCTGAGCTACACTCACAAACCAACACAGATAGTGGCATTCACTTAAAGGCAAACATGCTTGCTAATGCTAGAGGCACAGACTGTGTGCATCAGGTTTTCAGAGTCACATGAAGAAATCAACAGAACAAAATATGGGAATGTTTAATCTCAAAGATGGTAGCTTGAAGTGTTCCTAGCCATTATCTACTCAGAAAAAAAATGAAACTGACTGCATGTAAGATTTTAGCAATTTAAGGCAGCAAGAGTTCACTTGGTAAAGGCTGGATATAAATATTTTACTTTGATAAACAACTGAGAAGAGAATGTGTTTGCTGGAATCTACACAAAAGCATGGTCTTAGAATTTAGGGACTTGATGTAAGCCCACAGCCTTTACACTAGACTAGCATGCTGAAGCTTGATTAAGTAAGTTAAATGGAAATCAGAGCTCCCATCAAGACCCAGAACAAAGCCTGTAAACAGCAAACAAAGTAGAAACAAGTCCTTTGGGCTGAAGTTCGTAAGACAGATACCTACAAGTTCTGAATGCTAAAAACTGAAGCAATAAAAATAAATCCTAATTTAGCTTTGTGTCTTAAAGACAGACTCTAACTATTTAATTATTCATTGGTGCATGATCAACTACACATTTATACATTCAAGGATTTAAGCTTCCATGTGACAAACTGACTATTTGACAGCAAAAAAACTGTGAATATAGGATGAGACTGCTCTTCAACCAATACTTGAGCTCACTCTCCAGTCATGAAATTGCCATAAAAATGAGTAGCAGCATTCTTCTGAAGAAACACAAGAACATGAACACTGCAAAGAGAAAACTCAACCGTATCTTTCAAATAACAATTTCTCAAATAAAAAGCAATTCTACTAACCCATCAGCCTCCATCTTCTTCCTCTTCTCAATTATCTGCAGAGAAAGTACAATTAATTACACTGCAAATATAACAGTAAACAATTTTCTGTGTTGGGATAGCATTTACCTTCAACAAAGGACCATGCAATCTGCACAAAGAATGACCCAAATAGCTTTCTGGCAGGCTTGGTCAGCATTCAATCCATTGGGAAAGATGGAAAATAGAAAGTCTTCCTTGCCCTTTTTTCAAGAATTAGAATTCTGACAGAAAGAGGGGTCAATTTGAGACTGCCCAAGGCTAATTCAGAGCCTTACAGTTTTGTACAGAAGGGCTAAGCAACCAGTTTAGATGTGTGTGTGACTGAGCCAGCCAGCCAGCCAACCATTCTCCTTTAAATACTCCCAAACAACTCTAGAAAAATATCTGTAGAAAGCTGCCAAAAACAAAAACAAAAAAACCCTGCAATCCTTAAAGGATAAAGGGGTTATAACTCACTGCACTGATCTTCTTCCACTGGCGATCCAATTCAGCCTTGTCATTGGTCTCCTTGAAACGGCGTGTCTTACGGCCTTCAGACATCTTTATGCCATATTGGAATGCCGCTCTAGGACAACAGCAGAAAAACAGATGAGAAACTGTACCTCCACAGTTGGGCAGAGATTTGCTGCATGCAGATAGTTCTCTCACAGTCTATATCTATGCACTCTGCTCTGGCAGAAAAGGCAGATAACTTGTGAGGGTCGGTCCCTTACCATAATGGATCATAGTACAGAACGCATCATAACCTGGTCTGCACTTCCCACTCCCAGAAAGAGCTACCAACTCACTTGGGGAGAGCCTCTTTGTTGTTCATGTACTCGCTGTATTCTTCTTGTGTGTCAAAGTCCCAGCGACCAAGGGGTCCTTTTTTGTTTCCCTTGAGGAGAAAAAGAACAAGGAAAAGCTTGGTTTACCAAGGCATTAAAATGTTCTGAACTGTACACTTTAGATTGCAGATCAGTAATACTGTGCTTGGCTGCTGACTACCTCTACTGAATAAATGAACAGCCAATTACCTGCAACCAATAAAACTCATCATGCTAGACAGACAGATTCTAGGTTAGGTCTGCTCTGTATTATTATTTTTTATTCTTTTAATTTTATTTTTAGTTTAAGGTAAAGTGGAGAGCCTTAAAAATGTCAGTCCCCAACATGCAGCCTGAAATGAGGCTGATAACCAGGAGTTGACAGCCATTCTATCATCTCATTCTGATGCAAACCAGGCTAAGATTCCACTGGGAACTGGGGGCAATGTGAAATCTCAGATGGCTCAGAATCTATATTCTGAGAGACTTGAGGCATCATGCTCAGGGAAATTTTGTCACGGTAGAAATGTTTATGTTGAAGCTGTAAACAGTTGAAAATATACCTGATCCATTTTGCTATAGTCTACTTCTTCATCGCTGTCCACAGCCATGTCATCCATTCTAGAAAGAAAAAGCAAACACACACTTGATAACTCTCATTCTTCCACTCCTAATTCTGGAAGCACCAGAATACAGGCAGCCACCAGTTCCAGTAGGCTTACTTAATTCAAAATACTACAAACTCATTTTGTATCAAGAATAATGACAAGTAAAAACAAGCAAGAAGAACTATTCATGAAGATGCAGTGAAGAGCAAACTTAGGAATTTCAGCTGAACTTCCAGAAACAACTTGTCCCAGTTTTTGATTTTTTTTTTTTTACCACTATGGAACACTTCAAGGCCAGTATGTTGTATGAAGGTAATCTGGGTATAAATGAGGATACACTTAATCCAAATTAAATACAGGATGCCATTAGCCAATATCTAGTGACTAGTTCTAACTGTCATGTACTGACACTGTAAACTCAAAAAGGCAGGTACAGCTTCCCTTCCTGCTACTCACTATCTTCAGGAAAATCAAGGCTTCCTGTGACAAGTAAGGACTTCCTCTGACTATATTTCTATATCTATCATGTATGCTAGACGAGCATCTTTGGCAAAGCAGTCTATGAGTTTTCTGCACTAGAACCAAGGAAGCAGACTTGGTCAAAGAAACTGCTTGACTTTCACAAGCCCACTGCTTACACTACCTGCATTCATTTATATTAGGACTGAGATCTAGATAATGTGTTTTCCATGCTATTAGGAGCTTTTAACTGGTTTGAGCTAGGTGCAGTCATATAAAGCTTTATTTCAATCACCCAGATGCTATAATTCAATGCCTCCAGCCCACTAGGTTTTTTGGTAAAAACTATAGAATCTGCAGTAACATAAAGGTAAACATCTACTTTGTTATATGTATAGCAAGCATTTCAGAAGCTATCTAACAGTTTGATATTTTGTTGTAACCTAAGAAGTACTGCTGAAATAAATGCTCTTTGATCTGCAATTTCTGCTGTAGCTGCAGAACAAGTCAAAAACCCTGCCGATTGTACACTTTCGATCTGTTTGGTTAATTCTGGAAGTCGGGAAAGCTAATATTTGAAATCCAGTAATTCCAGCATGCTTCTCTAATCCAAAATTCAAACATGGCGAAGTTAACTATTACGAGGATCATACTGAAAGTAATGCCTGACAGGTCATAACTCTTTCATTAACAACATGATACACATGCAACTACATATACACGTAAAGTAACTCTTTGTCAGCAACATGGTACTATTCAAAATAGTCTCAACCAGTGGCAATGTATTTGTGCCACCTTTGAACCCACTCATCAAATCCATTTGGGAAAACTCTTTCAGGCATTTCTTGGTCCAGTATCTGATAGCGGGTTCCATTTCACCCACATCATCAAAGTGCTCTCTCTGAAGGCTTTTCTTCATTGGAAAAATCTGAGAGTGCCAGATTGGGGCTGTAAGGTGGATATGGTATCACTGACCTTCCAATCTGTACAAGGAAGCTGTGATGTTGCCAAAGAAATGCCAAAGATTGCAGTAACCACAGGACCATTACATTAATATCTCACATAACTGAAATGATGCTCAAAATTCTTCAACAAAGACTTTTACCATATATGGAACAATACATGCTGATGGACAGGGAGGATGAGATTTATAGTCCAACAACGTGATTACTACGGGTCCTTCATGCACATGACACATAATTACTAAGCTTGATCCAACTTTGAAAATACATCTGACAGAATGAATGAAAGTACAATTGCAAAGAATCAGGCTTTTAAATTAAATTATATGGAATCTATTTTTGTTCTACACAACAGGACAAATACTTGGAAGTGACAGTAGCTAACAAGTTTCCACACACCAGCCCAAAAGAGAGAAAACCCTTAAGATGGGCCAGACTATCATTCAGTTGTGAACGATCCCCAACCCACCTACTCACAAGCCCATTACAAGGATTACAGCACTCTTACGTTGCAGGATAACATTCAGCGTAGCTGTTTGACATCCCAAAGAAGTCACCCAGTTGCTTTTTATCTTCAGGCTTTTTTAATGTGCTACATGTTAAGGAAAAGAAAAATACATCACCAGGAAAAGAAAAATACATCTCCAGGACCTGAACCCTCCTGACCTAAGTGTTCTTTCAAAATAAATGAGCAGCTTGAATTTACAGAGTGGCACAGGAATGTTAATTTCAACCAAGTATCTCTATAAACCATTATTAACGAGCTAATGGCTCACAAATTCAGTGGGAGAGATGAATCCCACCTATCCGGGTGGTCATATCCTTCAAGTACAGTTGTCCCTCCAATTTTTTAGGATTGACTTTCACGGATCTCATTATTTGAGTGTGTCTTCAACCCCTGCCCTCCCCACCACCTCAGGAGCTTCTTTTTCAGGAGAACTTTCCCTCTTGGTGCCTCTGATCAGGCCATGCAGCCCTTTAAAAACTCACCTCTGGTCCTTTTCCTCTTCTACCAGCCAGTCCCTGGCCAGCTGAGGATGGCTCTCAGCCTGCTTTCTCAGCACCACAAACCCTTTCTGGATGCCCCCTGCACCCAAGGAAAGAGATGGGCAAGAGGGAGGACACATAAGGCCACCATGCCAACCCACTCCCTTTTCTTCTCCTTCCCCTGACCTGGTTTGGACCCTGGGTGTCCATTACCACAACCACACCTCAGTCCCCTTCCCAGATACACATACACACACATTTTGATATCTGAAATGTTTCCACTTTTACAAGAGTCCTGTAACCCCTAACCCTAGCAAATATGGAGGGCCACCTATAGTGATCTTCTGGATTTTCCTGAGCAGTATCCTCTTCAAATGAAGGTCTGAAACCAGAGTGCGAAAAAGTTTCCTTCTGAAGAGAAAACAACTAGAGCTTCTCCAAACAGGCCACAAAGCTGTTTACACCCAACACAAGCACACAGGTTTAGTCCATGAATATCAAGGATATGATTCTGTCCCTTCCCAGCCACCTGCACCAGCAAACTTCTCATTGATTGATTTAATCAACTCTTTGGCTGAGCCAGGACCTGGAAACAAGGAAGATATAAAAGCAAATTATTCATTATTCTTACTGAAAAGCAATTCCACTCCCTAGTGCAAAGTTCAAAGAGTTACACAAGTATTTTAAAAAATTATTATTCTTATTAGTGTAATCTAAATTAGTCTAATTAATTTTATTTTATTAATAAAATCTCAGTGCTATAAGCTACTGGCCTGTAGTATAAACACATTATCCTCCTGTCCACCTGAGTACATAACAGAGCACAAGACAGCACTTGAATCACATAATATTCCTCCTCCACCATTCAGTGAGGCAACAGTACTATAACTAGAAAAAGTTACTTTAAATATTAGTTATAACTGTAATGTAACCTACTAACATCTTTCTTACTAGACAAAAGAATTAATTATAAATGACTAGTCATATGCAATGACTCCAAGCTCTGCCTATATTACACTGCTGAAATGAGGGCTGGATGGAATACATTATTTTCAATTCCATTCTCTCACTCAAGAAACTTCTGGGCTTATATTATTATTAAGTTTTAAGCATGTTTCTCTTTTTCCCAGGCAAATATTGATGCGAATAGTAAAAAAAAAAAAAGCAAAGGTGATTCTTCAAAATAAGCCTGCCATGCCTGCTCTATGAGATGAAATATCTCAGAACTATATAACAAAGGAGCATGAAAATAGTAAGCGCTAAGTATGTACTAAGAAAAGAAACCTTTAGTATGGCAGTTAAGAAATATTGATGCCTCATCTTCATGTCAGGTCTAGTCAAATAATTTCATGCCCAAACATGACAGTTTTAAATTCAAGGCAATATGATTAACAATGATTTTTACTTGCTGCAACTATGGTTTTTAACCAAGGCTATAGGTGGAACTTACCTTTATCAACATCAACAGGCTAAAAAAGGAGAAAGGAAAGAAAAATATATTACCGCCAGAACAAGAAGAAAGATGGCTCTCCTACTGGAAATGTGTTAGGTCTATTAAGTGCTGGTATCTCCTCATGCATCATATATTTTTCTCATCAAAAACAAAACCAAGAGAACAGACAATGACCACAGAAAAAATTCTGCACCAATGAGACCCAAATGTAATGTGCTCAAAGCTCAGCACAACTACAGAATGACAGTATTAATAAATTTTGACTTCAGAGTATGGTGGTGAACCTCAGGCTCTGGAGCTGAATCCAGACTTCTCAAGCATTATTGGCATGCCAGCATCCCTGTGATAGTACAAAAGCTAGGAAACCACCACTGGATGCTATTTCCCTCCATTTTTTAAAAAACTGAAATGTTCTACCTAAGGCAGTAAGAGCTTTAAGCTGACATACAAGAGGTTTCTTTAGTGCCAGTCTTTGGTCTCACCTACTAACCAAATGTGATTCCCAACCATTTCTCGGAAACTGAATTTAGCCCTTAGGTTGAGAGATTTTCCACCCTTTCTGTTACGTGCTATCAATTCAGCTACAACTTAAGGCAACCCCATGAATGACAGACCTCCAAGACACCCAGTTAACAACATCCCTGCTTAAGTCTTACCAACTCAGGACCGTGGGTTCCTTGACTCATCCTTGCCTGGGGCAAAGAAATTTGCCACACTGGCTCTAGAAGGATTTTATTCTGATTTCCAACAGTGGCTAGAAACAGGGATGGGTGAAGAGTGGCCCCCCACAATCTCGCCCCCCTTGCCAATGTTTAGCCTATTACAGCCCTAGAAGACTTTAAGAGGATGCAACTGGCCAATCTGAGCCACAGTTATTTTTCCCTAGCCTGTTTATTCAGGAGGAGGGAGGACTTCTTTTCTGAAAAGCAGAAAGCAAACAAACAATAGCCCAAATTGGCCAATTTCACTCTTAAAGGCTTGTGGAGGTGTGGCTAGCCAAACTGCTTGCTGGAAACCAGTGGACAAGGAATGGGGGGGCTAGTGCAGCCTTCCAAGCTCCCAGGGGTAGGGGTGGTTGATATGTCCCCCAACACCTGGATGCTGCCTACGTATGCAACAATGACAAGACTGTACCACAGTTTCAAGGCCAAAGATACTCTCTGCTTACCTCATCATCAGCTTTGGGTTTCTCAAAGTAGCTGTGCCTCTTCTTTTCCTCCTCACGTTCACGTTCCCTCTCCCGGTCTCGCTCACGATCTCGCTCATGTTCTCTGTCTCTCTCTCTTTCCCGCTCACGATCACGTTCCCTGTATCTCTCTCGCTCCTTCTCTCTAGGCACCTTTGCCGCGGATGGCACATAATCTCCAATATCCTCAAAAATACTTTTTGTCAAACAATGGAAATTTAAAAGTCAGTAGATGGAAATACACAAATCACATAGAAGAACTAGGAGAAAGTTCCCTAACAGCTTCGCCAACATAAATCACTCTTTTATCAAGCAGTCTCACTACCAATCCTGTCCCCTCACCAAGTACTGATGTGTCTGATTCTTGCTGAAACATAAAGTGACTCTTGAACTCTGAAAAAAGGGTAAAGCAAAGTAGATCCTCTGAAAGAGCCTTAAGTTAAAACATTTCCAAGATTTGCTGGAGAACCTTCTAATAAGGCAACCAAATCTTGGAAGAGTCCCAAATGTAATGAGAACAGTCCAACTAAATCCCTAGAAAATAATCCACTCAAAGAAGTTAGCTTACTTACTTCATATCTGCCTCTGGTGGTTTTTTCTCATCCAGTTTTCCTTGAAAAAAAAATCATTGCAATCAGAAGCATGCTTTTGTAACCTTGTTAAGTTCCAGGTTTGTTCTCTTAGGTAATAAAAGAAGCATTATAAAGCAACACAAATTCCTGCAATGTCCCCACTTCTGGTACATCATGGTATACAAAACTGCACATGCTTGACAATTCAGAATGGCCTTCCCCCACTTTGCTCTTACAGTTTTCTGTCTCTTCTCCAGTCTTCCAAATGGAACACATTAAATAGAGCCTGAATTAATGTACCATCTTATATAGTCTGCTCTATTAGAAGCTATGATTCAGCAGAGAAAAGAGACAAAAGAACCCAAATTCTGAGGCCTTCTCACGACTAGCCTTTTCAAGTTTTCCACATTTTAACAGAACTTTTCCTTGTGATGCAATTAGTTATGGAATAAGTTCATAGCAAGAAAAACATGTATGCCCAAATCAATCCTGAACACACCCTCACCTTTGTCTTTCTTCTTGAGCTTTTTGTTACGAGTGCCTTGCCTTAAGTACGAAAGAATCTGAGTCAGCTTGCTGATGACAATGTCATTTGTAGTCAGAGTGGTCTGGGCCTAAGAAGAAAAGTCAAAAGAATAACACTGATAGTTCTTATTGTTTGGACAACACTAACAAAACTGGTAATTCAGCTAAGGCAGTCAAGATAGTTACCTCCATGGTAGGACAATCAGCTTTGCTCCTGATCAAGGTTGTGGGGATGTCTGTGTCTGCATACTCATCATCAAGATCTACCACATAGGCCATTCGCCCTGGCAGGAAGAGCTCATTCCGCTCATAAGCCTTATTCTTGAACAATATCCGGTAAATGTTACGTCCTAGCAAGGAAAGAGATTCAAAGAGAGGCACCCAATGACAATAAGACATTCTAATCAGTAGTTAGTTCTCCATAAGAAAGCCAGAGTTTTGTAGTGGTTTAAGCACTTGAATCAGAGTTCAATTCCATGTTGGACCATGGAAAGCCACTTCGTGACCTTGGACATGTCACAGAGCCCCAGAAAACCCCATGATAAGTTTGCCATAAGTCAGCAATGACCTGAGGGCATACAACAACAACAGTTCTTCAAACCACATAAAACCAAAGACACAGTATCCAAACAATGCTTACTTTCATCTTCAGATTATATAGAACACTGTCAGAACCTAGCCCAAGGTTAGCTTCACATATTAGCAAACATCTGAATACTCTTACCTAAACGAGTCTTGAATTCAATTTTGTTTTCTGGATCTTCATCTTTTCTTTAAAAAAAAAAAAGAAAACATTATGAAAAATAAGTTTCTGTACTATTTCCTCCTTTAATCAAAATACTTACAGATTGCTCTACTTGAGAAAAAAACGCACTTAGCTTCTTTCTGGGGCTTTTCCATCAGTTCCTCTTCTTCCTTTTCTTTGCTTGCAATCTCAGCACGGACCTGAGGAACGAAAAGGTTTCCTTTATAAGGTCACTTAAAAGGCATTATGGGCACTATGTCTCAACAAATCAGAAAGGCAATTCCAGGAACATGAATAAAGAGAAAAATAAACCCTGCTATTCTCCATACTAAAAAAATCAAAGATTTAAGTGTTTGGAAAGGTAATATATTTCACATATATTAAAAAGATTATGCTCCAAACAAGTTAAAGTCCAAAAATCATTTATAAGATTTTGACCAAAGAAGAAACAGACATAGAAAAGCCATACTATAAAACTGTCCTATGTGAACAAGATGGAAACTCTAAAAACAGGCTTTCCCTTCCTCCTGCTCCAATCTTGTTTGAAAAACATGATCAGCAGCTAAATTGACAGAGTAAGCCTCTTTATGTACCAAATGTTCAACTTACACCCAAATGTACAATGATAAAATCCTCATAACTAGGTCTCTAGCAGATAATGCACAATATTAAAGAATGTTAGAAGACATTCTTCAGAACAGGTATGGGAGAAACCTATCCTTAAAGCAAGAAGCATAATCCAGAATTAATCCAAAATTCTAGACAAGACGAATTAAGCACTGAACCTGTTATCACAGTGTTCTTCATTATACAACAATCCTTGTGTTTTGCCTGTTTCAAACAAATGCTGCAGATCTTTAAATCTGAGGGAGCCAGATATTACAAGTTAAAGATAGAGTAGTGCCAAAGGAAATAAGAACTTATATATAAGTAACATTTATTAGTCAAGTACGTTCATCCATACAGATAGAGAACAGATTCTCTAAGGTAAATTGGTTTTGTGCTATTGCATTATCTGGCTTACCTTTTGCAGCAAAGCAAAATCCAGACCTTTCACCAAGTGAGTGTGTTCCATGTCACCACCCAAGAACTTGGACTCTTGAATTAACTGCCGCCTCTTTTCTGCAGCTGACTTATCCCTAGTACAATAAAAAAAAAGCTATGACATCAAAGCCTTATTGTACCTTAAATGAAAAAGTCAGCTATCCTGACCATACTCACGCCTCTGCAGTGGGTCCCACTGCCCTGTAGTTGGCAGTTGTGCTGATCAGCTCTGTTTCCTCATAGTCCTTGTTGACACCATCTCTTCTCTCCTTGGCACGGTCCCTATACTTCTCAGCCAGTTCCCTTTCTCTCTCAATCTCTTGCTGGCGTAGCTTTGCGTAATAGCTGACATCAGAAAAACAATTCAGTTATAATCAAAACACAGAGACTATGGCATTGTATGAAAATTTCAATTTCTCTTAACACGCATATATCTCATCACTGCTTTTCATCACAGCTGCTACATCAGTTCTTCTGCTCATCAATTCTCACTCTATCTTTTACATCCAGAAGGCCCAGAATATTTGTAATCTGAGTTATTTTCATCCTAAACACATGAATCAAAACAATGCTTTATCTACCTCCATCTACCCAGCAATGTGAAGAATTTACACCGCTTCCAGAAAATTCTCCAATCCAAATCTTAATAAGTCTTCAACTGGAGGGACAGCCACAGGCACTATCTCCCTACATGCTTTTACTGTTCATTCTTAAGTGATAGAATTAAGAAGATATATTTGGGAATAGGGACACAAACCAGATACAGTTCACTGATATCTTTGTGAGTAATAGTAATCATCTTGAATTGTGGCCAAAAATCTAAAGGGAACTCATATAGACACCGGAATCACACGCGAAGGGATCACAACCTAGGCATCAAGCAGGTCTTCTACATGCAGAAGATCACTGGTTCAACCTGTGGCATCAAAACCTAATGGCTTTACTAGCATACGTACTTAGCAACCAACCCAGAGGCAGTGGTAACCTCCACTGGTTTTAAATTCCACATGTATGTCACCAATACGTCACGTGCAATGATATAAACTAGCCTAAGTCTGAACAAGAAGAATACCCAGTGTGCCTGACAATGTCTGTCACCATTTCCAAACCCACATACAATGGCCCATCCTCCAAAGAAAAGCACAAGGAAGTACATATATGGGTATCAGTATCAAGCCTTCATTTTTCACATCAAGACTGGATAAACAAAGTTAATAACGTTCTGTTAAAGAGCACCCAGCTTCTTCTGGAAAACTTTATTGGAAATTTTTTTTTAAGAAAAGCCTGGCTCTTTAGGAAAACCTTGGATCACTTTCTCTCTTACCTTTTCTTCTTTCTCCTGCGAGCAGCTGGATCTTCATCTTCATTGTATTCTCTTGGCATTCTAAAGAGGACAAGAAAATTCAAACTTGTAACACCAACAACTATTACAATGCAATAAAGAACAAAAGCTAGTTTCAAAGGAGAGCTAGAAATATGTTTGAGGCAGGGAATTTCTTTGTTCATCAGCGTGTCTGATATCTCTTAAGATATCCCAGTCAAGGGATGTGAAAAGTAGCTACTAAAGTCTTTAGAACAAACACTTTTCAAGATCCACATATATATTTTAAAAATTAGGTAAGCTAAGAATGTGATACGTGAAATCTCAATTAAAATCTTCCCTTAATCATAGCCTCAATAGGTGGCTGTAAGCAATGTACTGCTCTCTCACCCCCCTCAATTCAAATATCAAGATAATCCTATTTCACTTAATTTCTGTAAGGATTGTTTTGATAATATAGACGAAATATTTTGAACCCTCTAAAGCACCATATAAACACTAAGCATTACTATTGTTTCAAGTTCAGATCATTAGCTTTAATAACCATACTGTTGTATATGTAGCATGTTCTTGTATATAAATAATTTATAGCGATAAAATGAGACCATGATAGAACTGGACATCAAACAAATGTGCACTGTCTTGGGAAAAAAAGGAGTTCAATTATGTTTTGTGAAAAATTACAGAAAATGCACACTTACTCATGATGGCGAGATTTAGAAGGTGGTGCAGATGTTGGTGCTGCACGTGGGGTCATAAGAAGCTTGCGGAAGTCTTCGTTGGTGAGCTTAGATCTGTGAGAAAAACAGTACAATTTTTTGTAAGAAACACTTTAATCTCTTGCATTCAAAACGTACCACAAGAAGGATGGGAAAAGTGCAGGCAATAGACTGCATGGAAGGCCTACAAAGCCTCCTAGCAATACCACAGAACATCCCAACTTTTGTTGAATTTTTGGGGTGTACCCCAAAACTGTGCAAGACTGCATGCAAATGCTGCAAGTCTGCCTTTTCCCACCCCTCCAGAACTCCTCAAAAGCTTTTTGGGGCTGGATTTCAGGTGAAAATGGCAACTAGAAGTGACCTAATGTCACTTTCAAGGTGCACCAATGTGGCTCATAGGACTGGCCACAGATGAAAATCTACACATGCGCATACATGTGCACATGCACGCACACACGCACGCACACCCCTGTACTACCAGATTTAATGGATGACAGAAATAAAAATATTATTTTTACCCATATACTGTACCATTAGTAATAGGATTAAAAAAGCTTTGACACTCCTCTTCCTGAACAGCTCTACATAGATGAAAATGCCATTGAAGGATATACTATTTCTCCAGCATGAGCTGTTAATGGTTCACCTAATTCTCCCAGCTCCATTTATGAATCCCTGAATAGCACCATTTTGTCATTTGGCAGAACCCTACAATTTTTGATTCACCTGGGTAATGGAGCCAAATGCTTAAGCTACCTGATCTTCCAGTGTGAGATCAGGGAAAATGCCCACTTCCTGCTCCAAGTCTGGAGCTAGAGCAGAGAACAGGGATCATCCATGCAGCTGTGCTGGGATTCTGTAGCCCAATACAACTGCAAGGATTATTTGTGCCTCCTCCTCAGCTCTAAACTAGAAGGAGAGTTCCTCTCATCAGGACACTGAGCACTCACTACGATGAATGGCCCTGCAAAACCCTGGGCAGTGGTAACAGGTAAGATTTTGATCTCAAACATCAAAAACTCTGGCTATTTCAAAATACAATAAAGACTCCCTACTCACTGATGGAAAGAGTGGGAATCATCCATCTCATGGCCATCTGGGGCCAGAGGGTTGGAGAACGGTTCACCTAGAAGGGAGAGAGACAGAACTGATTATAAACCAGCACAATATACATCCTGCACTCACAAGCATGTATGAACACTATTCATCCAGATTACAGCACTTATTAAACAGAAACTGAGCTTTCAGGAAGTGTGCAAAACAGAGAGAAGCTAACAGTGGTATTGGGAAGACAGAGTGTCACCAGCAAACCTGACATTCACTGCTCTGAAAGCACTGCAATTGTTTCTCATCCTAACTGCAGAGAAAAACTGAAACCCAAGGTTGAAAAAGAGAAGCAGCTCTTGAATAATTACTCATCCAAGGCAGGACCATCAATTTACATCATCGATTCTATGTAATCCAGTCCCAATTTATAACAAGCACACAGCAAAAATACCATGGACAGTTACTTACAGGGAAAGCAGTTTACAGGCAATCATAGGGACTACCATAAATTTTCACTATTGCACTTTTGCCCAAATTCACATTTTTACAAACTTATTTGAAACTTAAACCTAAACTTACAGCTACATGACTGTGTATCCACATGCTTTAAACAAATAGTTAAATCTTTTTACTCTATTAATTATTCCAGTACACTTGCAAAGTGACACCTTAGCCTCCTGCCTGGCATAGCCAATGGTGTACACACCATTTTCCTGCTTACAGCTACCAGTCCTCCCTTGCATTCTATGTAAAATCTTATCAGAATGCTGTGTGCATTTCAGGCACACATCAAGGTCACAGGAGGCAACAGCAACGCCAAACAGGAAAGGCCAGCTTTCTGCAAGAAATGTGTGTTTTTTTTTAAATAGGGCCAGGTCAACATGCCTTACAGACTCTACTCATCCCTTACTCTCATCCTACAATTCCTGTGGCCCACCCAAATATTTCACATTGACAAGCGAGAGAACATATTAAGGATCTGTTATGGTGTATGTGAAAGTGTTCCTGGTTTTGTAGCAAGAGCAACTCTCCTACATGCTCCTGCTTGCACTGCAGTTGAGAAATTGTGTTTTGTATCATTTCAACCTTACAGCAAGCAAGATAAACTTTCCGCGCTCTCCCACGTCCTCTGCAGTGAATAGAGTATTTAGGACAGAACATTAGATCTTTGGTGCACCACACTTTGGAGGATGTTGAAAACAACAGATTTATCCTCTGATGTTTCTTCTCTCCTCTAAACAGCAAGGTGATAAAAACCTTGAAGACTTCTGTAAAGTGCAGGAGAACTGAACAAGTTTTTTTAAAAAAATTTTTTTCAAAGAATGCAAAAAAGTGTACCTTTTGTAATATTTTCTTACTTTCTCTGCATCCTAAATGAAATTATAGAAATCCCTGCCTCCTCCTGAAACCCTCTGGACATGGCAGAGGACTATGGGATGACGAAGGAGTGGTGAAAACAAGATTAGGCTAGGCAATAAGCAAAATCAAAATGTGCAGACTACTGGGCATAATTACGGTGAAGTTATTGTATAAACTGATTGGCTAACAAATTGATATGGAAAGGGTTTCCTCGAGACCGAAGTAGTTGTTACTTTATAGAAGTTATTTATTTTCGAACAGGCTACAAACACATTATATCAAGAACGTCTGCAGCTCCCACTAAGGAGAAGGTGAAGAAAGACCTATGTTGAAGAATCACGGAGACTACTTTCGCACTAGACAGTTATAGCGCTATGATTCCACTTCCAACATCCTATGGAATCCTGGGGTTTGCAGTTTAGGGAGGGGCCGGTCGGCCCCTCCCTAAACTGCAAACCCCAGGATTCCATAGGATGTTGGAAGTGGAATCATAGCGCTATAACTGTCTAGTGCGGAAACGGCCGGAGCTGAGACCCAGGTTAGGCCAGTGAGCGCCCATGGGATGTAACTAAAGACGCGGGGGAACGTTGGGCCCTCCTGCTAGTTCTTCACAGCTCTGGAGCCGGGCAACAGAGATCTGGGTTCGAATCTCTGCTCAACCCTGCCTCTCAGCGGGTCACGAGAGGACAGGACCCACCCACCCCCGCCTCGAGCTGCCGTAAGAGTAATACTGGGAGAAGGCCCAGATGCGCTACTGGCATGCCCCGAACTCCACGGAACAAAGCTGCCGGCACCTTATCAGTCCCACCGAGAACCACAGGAAGGAAGCGGAAAACGAGAAGCCCGCGGGCCGCCCGGCGACACTCACTGTCTCGTTCCGGCATTTTGGTTTCTACCACCGCTATCCACGGCTCCCGCTCGGAGAGAGCAGAACAATAACAACAGCGGCGAGGCTTTTCCTTTTTCCCACAAGACGCCGCGGCAGGAAGAGGCGGGAAAAGGACCGGAAGGAACGGCGGCGCCAGGCGGGCTATCGAGGAAATTTGGTTTTTGGGGGGGGCGGGAGGAGAGCCGTGACCCACAATACACCGCGCGGCCCTGCTAGGCGCATGCGTGTTTCTTTGACTGAAGGGGAGCTTCCTGATTAGCCAATTGTTAGCGTTGAAAAATAGCGGGTCTGCCAATTCTAAAACAGATTAGTACGTTCCCTCAGTTTGCGGCCTGTGGGGAGCCGTAGGCGAGAGAGAGAGAGACTCGCGGCAGCCAAGCAATGAAACTCGCTGTCCTGCAGCCTAGGGGTGGGGGTGAGAATAGTTTGAACGGCTGCCCCAAATACTGTCTTAATTGTCCCCTTCAGGGTCTCTTACAGCAAATCCAACGCAGCCTTATCCTTTCTTGAAATATATGCACACGTGCTGAGCTTTGAAGTGATTAAATCTTATTTTTGAAATGTTCTTACGTGAAATAAGAACTGAGTAATGTCAAGAATTTTTTTTTTCGTTAGTCCATCTCGTCTTCCCGGTGGTGCCACCCATTCATCTACGATATCCTAACTAATATTTCCAATTATTTTCTACGGGCAGCGCTGTTCTCAGACCATGAGATGACAGGAGTATACGCGAACCGGACAGTACGTCCTGCTTGTCAGTTTATTAGCTTATCGTATAACAGCGCGACGTGCCCGTTCGTTTCACGATTTAGCTCCGTTTGCTTTTTTTTCCTACCCACAAATCCGCGCGGAAATCTCCCCCGCTGCTTTACGTAGCCACGCCTCCAGGCGAACCCGCGGATTGGCCAGAGGCGGCGGCCAGGAAACGCCCACAGCCGTGATTGACGGTCGACCCGAAAGGCAATATGGCGGCGGCCTCTGTGCGGGTCGTTGGCAGCAGCCTCGGCCGCAACCTCAAAGAAATACGGCTCCACCTTTGCCAGCGCTCGCCGGGTAGTCAGGGTGTCAGGTATGCGGGAGACAGCCCGGGAAAAGAGACGCCTCTCCTGAGGGTTTTGCTGCTCGCCATTTGGCCACAGGTTTGGCTGCTGAGGGGTGCGCTTGAGTGGGCGACCGAGATCCCTCCGTCCTCGCCTGAGGCTGGCAGGTGGGCTGAGGTGGCTTCAGCCTCGGGCTGAAGGGTACGAGCCTTGGCTAGAAACAGAAAGCGGAGCTGCTGTGGCAGGTGACACTGAGGAAAGGTTCAGAGGTGGGAAGCAGAAAATACTTTCCTGGCCCCTCTCCCCGGATCTTTCCCCCTTCTGAAAACCTGAGAAGCCTGATGTTGCTTCTTGTCGTGCTACAAGGGCGGGGGCGGGGGAAGTACGCCCCTCCGTATCTTGCAGGTTTTCAGCCTTAGACAGCAAAGCAGACGTCTGAAGGATTGTGGGGGTTGCTATCCGACATTTGGAGGACTATCCATTCCGTAGCACCGCTCCACTTTCATACACTTCTTACCCTTCCCGTAGCCCAAACGCTGCTGCGACTTTAGTTTATGCAGATGCAAATGTATTAGGTATGTTAATTCATTGTAAAAGGGTGGTGTAGTGGTGGCAGTGGCTAAACTTTCTGACCAGATATGCCACAAAAAAAAACAAAGCATGCGTCACTGCCACTCCAGAACATATTAGATCACGTGTACGGCTTCCCCGTTCTTCATGTAGTTTTGACTGAGAAGAGAGAGAGAGAGAGAAATGTTTAGGAAATCAAGGGACCAGGTTGTATCATCATCAGGGCTGCTTTTTGCTCTCGTTTTTTTGCTGGACACACATGATCTTTGCCTCCCTTTTATCCTCACAATGCAAGCCTGAGTGACACCTTGAGACTAATGAAACCAAGGTCATTTAGGGGAAATGAATCTGTCTCCTGTAGCTCTTCATCATCTTAGGCTAGCTATTCTTCCTGTAGGCATGCTAAGTTCCAGGATCTGATGGGACTAGAGTCGAGAGGTACAGTGAGGTTCAGCTTCCCTTGCTCTCACACCCCCTTGAAATTAACTTTGGATGTGCTTGCTGAATGGGGTATAATTAAATATAATTAATTAAAATGTAGCAGCCACTACATTTGGCCCTAACTCTTGGAACCCAGTGCAAACCTTTAGATGCAATCTAGGGATGCAGCTTCATTTCTGTTCATGTAGTGTGATTAAAAAGCTTATGCTCTATTGTTTTCATTGTGTGCCTTCAAGTCAGCTCTGACTTGGGGCAACTCTAAGGCAAACCTATCACAGGGTTTTCTTGGCAAGCTTTTTTCAGAGAGGTTTTGCCTTTGCCCGCCTCTGAGGTTGGGAGAGTCTCACTTGCTTAAGGTCACTGAGTGGGTTTCCGTGGCTGAGCAGAAATTTGAACCCATCTCCAGAGTCATAGTCCTATGCTGGCTCTTATGCTCTATACTGTAAGAGAATGATTGTATATTTCAGTCAAGGACTATATTAGAAGGGAAGCTTCTGAAAGCTGATTTGAGTTTCCATAGTGCTTAGTGCTAAGGTAGGTGTGAGTGTTAATGCTGGGGTGGGGGTGGGGGCAGCACAATGATGTTTTCTCCATTTGAAAGAAAAAAAAGCTTGGAAGATGCAACTTTCCTGGCAGTCCAAAGTCTCTTTCTAGGATGGCACATGTCTGTAGTGGTATTGGTGATTGTCCTGAATATAGATTTGCAACTTACAAGAAGAAGCAGAAGTTCCATGGAGTCATAGCTGCTGTAGCCAGTTTTGTTGCATTAGTTCTGGTAGAGGGGAGTGGGCACTTTGGCCCTGGGATCACTTGTGTCCCTGCAAGGCTAGGGTGTGTGTTTGTTTTTGTTTTATTTGGCGGCCTTTAACCTTCCAGATTTTCTAGATTGGTGCTTCACCTTTTAAAATGTTACATGGGCTTCCTGTACTGCTAAACATTTTGAGATACCTATTTTTCTCAAAATCAGAATTATATCAGTCCACTTCTGGTTTTAGGTTTTTGGCAGCCCCTGGACCCAGTACAGTTGCCCATCCCTGCAACACAGTGTAATAGAGCCTTGGTTTCTGCTCATATGTTGCTATGTCACTTAACTATGTGTCATCAATTACTGCTTATTGTTTTTGCACAGATTTAACTGTGATCAAGAGAAACCTGACACTCTTCAGAAAGTTTAGCATTCTTTAGTAAGAAAATGGTAATGCTGGCCAAACTTCCACAAAAACAGAGTTCTGCTGAATGCTTCTAAAGTGTATTCTCAGTTGATATGAGAAGACTGTAGAGGATGCCCTAAACCTTCTGCAGCAGGCAAAGTGATGCTAAAAGTGTTCTGTGCAAATTTAATACATGAAAACTGTTATGCTGGAAATGTATCTTATTAAATTGCCATAGAGGTCACAATCCTAACACATTTTATTTAATGTTGTTGACTTGAAAGATCTTCACTATGATACATATTGGTGTGTGGTGGCTTCTTTTTGCAGAGACTTCATTGAACAGCATTATGTCAGTTTAAAGAAGGCAAATCCAGACTTCCCTATCCTGATCAGGGAATGCTCAGATGTGCAGCCCAAACTCTGGGCGAGATATGGTGAGTCGAGAAGGGCTTGTTGGCAAGTCTGGTATTGCAGATAGCAAAAGTATCTGGGTATCTGACACTTGGCTTCCAAACTGACTGAAACTTAGATTTCCCTCTTCTATTTAATAAAATGAACTGCCATTCTGAATTGCCTGTAACAATTTTTTGGAACCTAGCAAAACCTAAACCCGTTACTAAAAAGAGATACAATATGTGTCTGGTAGACTGGAATGGTGGAGTTGGGGGTCTTACTAGGCAGAGCAGTTAGACCGCTGAGGCAGTCATTAAAGCTTTCTTCCATGTTTATCACCACTGATATCATCACACCAAGTTGACTTCAAAGGTTTGTGACAGCCAAGGAACCCTAAGTCTGCCTCAGTAAAGACCCGCCTAGTACCTTTACAAAAGATATTTGAGACCAGGATACTGTCTGTCTCCAGGCTATCAGATCAAAGCCCCCTCCTCATCCAACTCTTTCTTTTTTTCTCCCCTCAGCATTTGGCAGAGAGAAGAGTGTGTCACTGAATAACCTAAACGTGGATCAGGTTGCCAAAGCTCTGGAGAATGTTGTGAACAGCAAAGCATAAAGATACTATGTAATAATATGTAAGAATAATATGTAATAATGTTTCAATCTGAATAAAGATGTAGATGTGTGTAAAACAGAGCTTTCCAAACTTTTCATGTTGGTGACACGCTTTTTGGACATGCAACATTTCACAACACAGTAATTCAGTTTTACTAGCAAACCTGAGGTTAAACAGCAGGAAAGGCAGCCCCCACCCCCCAATCCTGGCTTGCTGCTGTTGCCATAGCCAAGGAAAGACCCCAGCGAGGGTGGCAGTGGCAGGAAAGGCAGCCCCTCCATACTTGATCCTGGCTTGCTTCTGTTGCCCTCACCAAGGAAGGACCCTGACAAGGGTGGCAGCAGCGGGAAGACAACCCCCCCCATCCTAGGAAAGACCCCAGTGAGGGGGGCAGCAGTGGGAGAGGCAGCAGTGGGAAAGGCAGCCCCGCCCCAATTCTGGCCCACTTCTGTCGCCCTCACCAAAGAAAGACTTCTGTGAGGGCGACAGCAGCTGGAAAGGCAGCCTCCCTTTCTGATCCTGGCTTGCTGCTGTCACCCGCACCAAAGAAAGACCCCAAAGAAACATGGCCTTGCCAAGGAAAGACCCTGGCAAGGGTAGCAGCAGCAGGAAAGGCAGCCCCCTCCCACCCAATCCTTGCCCTGCTGTTGCTCTAGCCAGGAAAAGCCCCAGCTAGAGCAGAGGCAGCAGGCCAGGTGGGCAGGTCTTCCCCAGCTGGGGACGCGGCACACCAACAGACTACAGGCAACACGCTAATGTGTCGTGACACACTGTTTGGGAAGCCCTGGTGTAAAAGAATCTGACTTGAAAGTACATAACCAAAGTGTCTTATTTTAGCAAAGATTATCTCTTGGAGGCTTATTCATCTCTTTATGTTAATAGTTTTTATGCAGCCATTGCTAGGCTCCCTAATAGATTAGTAAGTCAAAGTACTGTACACTTCACAGAACTAGAATCCCACAGATTGCCAGGAGTATGTTTATTTGCTAGTTTCTGTTCCTCTTCTGAGAAGAAAGACAGCCCTCCTCACCACAAGCTAGTATAGTTCATCTGCATGTGCCACTGTTTCAAATTTTTAAACAAGTGAACTGTAGTTCTTCAACTGAACCACCAAGGGAGCAGTCCTGAGGAAGGGCGGCTGGCTGACTGATAGTCTGAATGAGGGCCTTGACCAGATCTTGCAGCTGTGGGTCATCCTCATGTTGCTGTAAGGCTTGTAGTCCTGACCCATCTACAAAGTCAGTGGTAGCCTTGACCAAAAGAAAGAACCAGAATTAGTGTTGAGTTTACCAGGGTAGTCTGACTGTTCAGAAAATGAAGTACTACCAGGATACACTACATGCAGATTTCTACCTCTGGCCAGTGAAGGAACAGGAGATGCAGTAGTTCCAGAACTTGGCGTACCACTTGGGAATCAGGAAGGGCAAGAGTGCCAATGAGAGAAGGAAGCACAGCCTTCTGGTGCAAAGTCTGGCAGTAGGCAACACCCTTAGCAGCTACATTGCATAGCACTGTTAGCACCTGAAAATAAAGTTGGAGACCAAGAGTAGTGAGTTGGCCCTCTAGTTCATGCAGTAATATCAGAAACTTTTGCATTCTTAAATGTCAGTCTCTTACATTGCTTTCAATCTACCATTTTCATAGATTTACTGCCCATACTTTCTTGGTTTCATTTTGATGTTCTGAACATATGTGCAAAATGGTGGCAGCTGCCAGAAAAGAATTTTACTCAGCCTGTTTTTGAGGTGCTGAGCAGCAGGGGCTCTAAACAGAAGTCTCGCACTACTTCTACTCAGAATTATGCAAGTATGACTGTAGCCTCAAACCTTTCTGTGGCTTCCCTTCATTTCATATTAAACAGCCCAAAAGCTCTTTAAAGTTTAAAATTAAGAGCTGATTCAATCTGTGGATTGTTTGCTGAGTTTTAGAGATTGCTCACTGGAGACTTTTTTTTTAATTGATTTGGTCATCTTGGTAAAGGGTAGATTGACTTCAGGCTTGTGGCATCTATCTTGCTTTTTTAAAAATGAGAGTGCCATGACACACACATGGAGCTAGAAGGAAAGGATGTGCATACAGAATTGAAGGATTCTGAACCCAGGAATTTGTTTTGAATGTCAAAACTGAGCTGATTGCACTGCTCTTCTACACAAAAGTCCACCCATGACTAAGAAGCGTAACTAAGAATGGAATCATCTTGTTGTTCCTTTTGTTAACTAGCCAGGAATGAGAAATCCCTGCTGATGTAATACAAATCACCAAGAGGTCTACCACTACCTCCTAGTCTACAATGTGCCTGCACCAACTCCAGATATCAAAAAAGAACCCAACTCAAATTAAGTCTTACTTTAAACTAAATAATCCTTATGACTACAAAAATATTTGTGGGCTGTACAAGAATTTAGAGCACAGCTTCTACTGCTCACATATAAGGCATCTGCAAAAACCCTTTTTCTTGCCATAGTCTGTATGTTCCCTTGTCCTCATGCCTGCCTCTCAGCTAAAAGCTACATTCAGTAAAATGCCAGCTGCTCCCATTATATTTGTGCAAAATAAATGCAGTGAAGAAAAGGGCTTGTTTTCCACTGCTCCAGAGACTAGGATAAGGAGCAATGGATTCAAACTACAAGAAAAGAGATTCCACCTAAACCCCAGGAAGAACTTTTTGGCAGTCAGAACTGTTCGGCAGGGGAATATGCTGCCTCAGAGTGTTTTTAAAGAGAGGCTGGATGGCCATCTGTTGAGAGTGCTCTGATGTGTGTTCCTGCATGGCAGGGGGTTGGACTGGATGGCCCTTGTGGTCTCTTCCAACTCTATTATTATTATGAAATATGCCTTCAGAGACCATTGGGTTATTTTTCAAAGGGGGAAAAATTCCATCCCTAATCCTGATAACCACTGTTACTTACCAGCAAGCTCACTGTCTGATGAGAACATAATAGCTTCAGCAGAGATGGAAAGAGATCCAGGTTGAGCAGAGCAGAGCATGATACGGTGCTGTCAGCTTGAAAGAGCAATTAAAAAATCAACCATCACTTCTTGTATGCTGTTTTACAGAAAACTAAAAAGGGAGCTGGCAGGAAGAGTCATGTGCAGAGGAAACTTGCACCATATAAGCAGCAGGTAGCTGAACTGGACTTGGATTTCTGAACCTGGCTGTGCTCTCCTCATAGAGGGAGGAAAGGAAGGGAAACTTTAGTGCTGCTCTGTATGACAAATGATCTATGGTTTTTGCTCCAGAAATACCAGACCTTTCCACAATTCTATTCATTTCTGTATTGTTATCGCTATTAACATTCTAATAAATTATTTGTAACTGAAATCTATTTATCTATTACCGCAACTAACATGACTGCTCTTTAGCAGACTGCTCTTTAGAGGGCACAACAGAGATAATGAAACAGAAAAAAACAGCTGTAGCATTTGTGGTCTTATCCAGATTAAGCCCCAAGAGGCATGTTCAAACAACATACCTGTGAGATTGTTTATAAGCCACAGACATTCCTGAACAACAAATAGTTGTCTGTGAAGGAAGTGTTGTATAAAGACAAACAAAGCCCTCAGCAGGCGCTCTTCCTCTCCCAGTAGTTGACCACTGTCAACTTCATCTTCTGCCAGAAGGTTCGCAACACATCGAACCACAGGACAGATCAACTGAAAGCAGTAGAGGAAAAAAAAATCTTCAAAAGAGAATCAGGGATACAACTTGGCAAATCAAATGTATTCATTATTTACTTTACCACTTCCAGACCCTCAGCAGAAGTTGTTGATATCATGGAGGCCAGTTCTAGCAACAGATGTACTAGGGACGGTATAGTATTTTGGGAGATCAGCAGTGAGTTGTTCACCTGGCTGCAGAAAGAAGATTAGTCCAAGAGAATTAGCTCAAGTTCAACCTCTCTTAGTCCCATTAAAACATTTTTCTCTGATTCAGCTTGCTCAATATTCAAAATATTCAATAGCTGACTAAGAGATGCAGTATTTTAAAAAATCACAGAAACACAGAACTAGAATTGAAAGAAATTCCAAGGATCCAACCACGTGCCACTACAGGGAGCCTACAGGTAAAACATCCCTGATAGATGTGCTATCGCACCTATATTTTAAAACCTCCAATGAGGAGAGTCTGCCAAATGTACTGTGGTGCCAGAGAACAGCTGCCATCTATAAAAACTATCTACAGACTTGCTTTGTAGCCTTGTTCTACTATCTAATAGCAAAGAAAAAAAAGGGTGTAAAAAGTCCAATGCTGGATAAAATAAGGTTTAATCACTATTTAGTTGTGGCAGACATGTTTTGGAGTCTCCTTTATCCATAGAAACCGCAAAAAAATCAACATAAGGCATCAAGGGAATGGATACTCCAAAATGCATCAGTTGCATGTACATAGTGGTTAAATATTTTATACAGTATTAGATTTCAACTTTTTTAAAGGCTGCTTTCATACTGTCCCTCATGCTGCTATAATCTTGTAGCTCACTACTTTGGTTTACACTGTCTTACTGGGAAGAGGGCTAAATTAAGCCTTCCACTAGTTCCTTAAGTGCAAAACAATGCATGTGCCTGACATGTGGAAAGTTACACCAAGGACAGGGTTGACTATAATGCTATAAATAAGAAAGCTAGTTGTATATAAATATCAATTCTGGACATGTCATGCTCCACAGAAACATATTTACCTGCAAATAATGTAATGAAGACCCCATGCAAATTCCACTGCCGCTCCTATTCCTTCTTCCAAGTTGGAACAAAGCAAGCGGAGCATGTCTTGGGGGATGGTGGAATCTAGGATCAAGCTGAGGACAGAAATAAGGATTCTGTTTAGTTACTGAGAAAATCAAAGAGAAGACAGACAGGGATTATCACACCATGAAGCAAACATCTGACTTGGGTGAAATATAAAAAACAGTGATCTATCGCACAGGCCTTTCAGCATCCTTCAAGGATAAAATACTTTTGATCTACAAATTCACAAGTATTTGACACAGAGAATTTTCTACTTTTGTTCTTCCTCTGCAATTTTTTTATCATATCGCTCGAGTGATATACACACTGCACCAGCAACTCCAATGTTAGATTCCTGTCTCTCCTCATGGGGGTCAAGACATAACAGGCCAGTGGCCATGCTGATTGGGGGATTCCATGAATTGAAGACCAAAAAAGTAATTTTCCCAAGTCCTGTGTCAATTTAACCATACCCCAGGGTATCTTCTCTTTTTTTGCTACCTTAACTATCAAAATTCAAACAAATGAAATGAGCAGTTTTTGTCCATTTTTGTCTATTTGCATAATTAGGGAATGTGGACTGTTGGGAATAAATTAAATAGAAAGCTGCCTCACTCCAGGACAAACTGTTTGAATGTTCTGCTACAGACCTGCTTTGTAGCCTTGTTCTACTATCTGCCTGGCTTCAGCTTACAGCATAGGTTAAAGCTTTTGAAATTCAAGGAAACACTCTATTTTTATTCATTTATTTCATTTCTAGCAAGTGTTTTTAGTATAGTAATTGCATACAGTTAAAATGTTTAAATAAGTCATGGTTATCTCTTAACTGAAGATATGCTTGAAAATTCCTACTACTATATGCAATTATCTTCAGTGTTTCCAGGGTTATGATTGACTGAGGCTCATGGAGATCTCTCATTCACAGGGTCACCATAAATTGAAACTGACTTCATGGCAAATAACAAAATATTTGATTAATGTATTGAATTGAAATTATATTGACTGCATTTTTATTTCACTGCAGCAGTTTAATAGATAAGTTTTTATTTAATTTTCTTTATTTGACACTATAGTATTTGTTTTGGCATATTACTATTAGCTAACTTGAACTTCCAGTTGGAAGGAAAAACACAGCACAAATACTAAAGTGAAATGTGGAGGTTAATAGTGTGAATCAGTATGCAATCAGTTTTATTTGATAGGCAGGTCATTCTTTCACTTCAGTTTTGCCACCACATTATGGGAGAGGAAATCAAATTACATGTATAGATATTAACCTGGCTTTTTAAAAACAAAGTCTGCCTTTGGGGAAAGTAGACAGAACCTGAAAAGTCCTTGGGTTCTGCTAGGAATTGCCTGCTCACCTACCCACGCCACTTATTTCAGTGGTTCCATTCTTAGACCTGGATCTTATCTTCAGAATAATGCAACCAGAAAACCAGGGCATCTATGGATCTAGAAACAAGGAGTCATTCTTCTTTTGAATTTGGAAATGACTATTATTAATGAAAAGATTGGTTTGGAGTTTCCTAGATTAGAAGGGCAAATGTGCTTTGTAAATTCTTGAATACAAATGGCCTTTTAAGTGTGCCTGTATCTGAGATAAGTAAAAGAGATACTTTCAGTCTTTTTTAAACATTTTCCTTAATTTTATTAATTTGAACATGTATTGTGTTCAGTTACAAACAAGTAATTACAACATTTAAAACAAACCAACGGTATAAAACAAACATTGTATTCTGTATAAGAAATCTTTCTACACTACAGACTGTACAAGTGAGGGGTCTGGCTCATTAAATATGCAATAAATCTTTTCACATACACAAGTGTGAGCCTGGTGTTAGGTAGTTCTTGCTGCTAGAACTGACAAAGAGAATAAATTGATACCAAACTGTGAAGAAGTATGTGTAGTTATTATGCATACTTAAGCTCTGTACTTCACAACTTAGTTTTTCTAGTAAAGCCAATTTCCACACTATGGATTTCCAGTTAGCTAAATTAAGTTTATTGGCCTCTTTTCAGTATTGATTTACTTCCAATTCATCAGAGAAATACATTAAATTAATCAAGGTTTTGTGTGATTATTCTATTTTGGTCCCCCAAAATGTATAAAGGAGCCCCAGTTCAGGAAACATTGATATGTCTTGATTGGCTATTTTACACTTGTATCAAAAAGTTTTGTATTTGAGGACAAACCACCACCTATGGCTGCAAAACATGTTGCACCATAGTTGTGTCAGCGTTTAGCAGATAGCTCTTTTACTAAACTTAAGTGAGCAAATATATGATTTATCTTTCAAGAAAACATCTTGAGCAGTAAGATTCATACCTTAAAAGTCTGACAACTTCATATCAAATCATTTATCACATTATTTCTATTGCAACATATATATAAAGTAAACAGAGTGTTTGTGTGGATCTGAACAAATCTCGCTAAGAAAACTCTGTGACAGAGTTGCCATAAGTCAGAAATGACTTGAAGGCACACAGAAACACCGGAACTGTAAGAGAGAGAGAGAGGGAGGGAGGGAGGGAGGGGAAAGGCAGTGTAGGCAGCATCTACAGACTAAAATAACATCATACAAAGAACTGAAATGAGTAACATGATAAGAGTAATCTCTAAGACTCTGAAACCAAATAATCCCACTAATGATGAAGGCAGATTATGGCTAGAACATCTTTTGTGAACAGTTTCCTTCCAGAATGGCTTCACTTCTGCTCCTTGCAACCAGCACATTTACATTTGCACAGAACTTGATTAAGGATACTGCTTCTGCTTGTGTATCACTTACCCTCTTTCCCATCAGTCACATGCTCAAGTTGTCTGAAATGGCCTTGGGAGTAGTATGCTTAACTCCTGCTCATCTTTGCTATTTTTATCAAGTTAAAGGTGGTTGACTTGAATCCCTCTGAGAGAGGGAGTTTGTCCTAGCCATCTTAGAAGTTCTAGTAAAGAGACTACACCTTACGAAACCAACACTGGACTCTAATTACAACAAATAACATCTTGTTCAGTTAGAATATGTTGATTCTTCTCTCAGCTAATTTTGCTACAGTTGGTTATGATATCTTACTGGATTGGCTCTGCAGGTTGGCAATAGCAGCCATGGTAACATAGTGGTCCCACTCATAGCTGTAGAGTTGGTTCCAGAAAGCAGTTACTGAGGGACCTTTGCTTTGTCCCATGGCTTTTGAATTATGGGATACTGCAACATTCCATCTTATGTTTCACGCTAATTAACAACTATATCAGAGATGGGCAAATCTTATAGGCCAAGGGCTGCTAGGGCTACACACATGCACACACAGACAGACACGCACACATCCTTCTAAAAATTCCAGTGTCTTTAACCTCTCCCTCTCCTCCGTCACTGTAATTCTATACAACTCTGCTGAGATGAAGTGGGAGAATTAAAATTTCTTCCAGCCCAATAATCTTAACCAGGATCCCTATGATGGGGGAAGGGTTTAAAACCCCCACAACAGGTGACACTGAGTACAATTGCTGGAACCTGGCTGAAGTTAAAACCTCCCATCCCAGCAATCACTGGGAAGAAATAGAGGCTTGAACCTTTCTCTTATTCCATTTTAATTCTTGGAAAAGAATTAGTACAAGAATGATTTTCCTTCGACATTCTCCTCCCCATGCTTTTGATTCTGTCTGGAAGGCAGCCAGGAGGCCAACTGTGCAGGGAAACAGGATGTCTCGAGATGACTCTTTCCATGTAGCTTATGCAGTACAACACAGAAGTGGGAATCAGTGGACTAACATATCTTCAGCTGGCTATGCACATATCTTTAGAAGGCTACATTTGAGCCACAAGGTTCCCATCTGATCCATATGAAGCCTGTGGTTATAGTCATCCCAGGGTTTGAAGTGAAGTATCATGAATATGATAATGATACACCACTCTCTTCTGTCTGTCATCAGAACCTGTGCAGGTTCTGAACTGCTAACCATCTGTGACAAATGGGCTGGATAATGGCTAATGAACTGGTAATGAATCTTGGGGACTTCATGAACCTTTATGAATCTTGGGGACATTATGGGTAGGTGATTTTGACATCTGCAAAATCAGTGTTCAACTAATTTTGGCCAACACTGTGGTCTCCCAGAAAGAGATGATAAATAATTTTGGATGAGCTCTGAACACAGTTTTGACTTATACAACCATAATTTTAGACTAGTGCTCTCCTTTGTACAGACACCTGCTTCTGGGATGCAAATACAGACAAGAGTTGTGTATTTCATACACACACACACACACACAGATATACATATCATTCCTAAATTGAAAGATAATTTCACTTACGGTATAATTTCAGCGGGTGCCTCCCTGGATTCCAAGAGCTGAGACAGAACATAGCCAACACCTTCTTGCACCACCACATGAGGAGACTGAAAACAGAGTATAACACTCAGGGTCCAATGGTTCAGAGTTAAAGCCTGTGAAATGTACTAGTCTGGACTACAATTCCCAAAATCCCTTAGTCCAGTGGTTCTTAACTTTTTTCTTTAAACCAGGGACCGCTGTAAATATAATTTTCTGCCAGGGACCCCTAAGACATAACTCAAGTTTTAAATATTTAAATTTAGATTTAAATATTCAAATATTTATTTATTAAAGGCTTATGGAGACTAGGATTCAAATCCCTTCTCACATACTCAGTAACCCTGCTCAAGTCACATACTCTCAGCTTTAGAGGAAGACAAAGACAAATCCCCTCTGAACAAATCTTGCAAAAAAAAGCCCAGAAAACTCTGTGACAGGTTTACCTTAGGGTTGCCATAAGTCAGAAGTGACTTGAAGGCAAACAAGGGAGCAGTTTGAGCACCTGCAGACACACCCCGCTGCCAAGTCTCTGCTGCTCCTGCTGCTGCTGCTGCTGCTGCTGCTGCTGGTGTCCAACAGCAGGGCTTTGCGGAACCCCTGTGAGGGGTCCACAGACCCCAGGTTAAGAACCACTGCCTTAGCCAGCATAACCAGTGATCACATTAGCTGGAGGAATCTAGGAGTCAAAGGCTCCCATACAGCCCATGGTGCTAATAAGGGAAAGCAATGGACATACAACAAAATCAATATAGATTGAACTAGCAAAGCCAGTGTACACAGAAATGTTTGGAATGCTGTTTCTAACAATGTGGTGAAGTAGAAATGTGTTACACGTCTTGTAGACAAACATATCTAGCCAAAGAGGATATCCAAAATTCCAGTACATTTTCTCAGAAAGTTAAAATTTTAAGCAACAAGTTCAGTAACACCAGGAAAAGGTAGTATCTACAGTTAAATGTACCATTTGATTAGACAAGGCTGGTATACATGACTTCTGACAAAGACTGTTATCACTCACCTGGATACAGGATGCCAATACTGGAATAATGCCCTGAGGTATAAGTTGCTTCTTCACAGCCTTCATTTCAACCACCAAATTCCCCAGTGTATACAAACACAACTCCTAAAATACATTGGGAAAGAGTGTGTTCCACCATCACTATTCTATAATTGCAGTTTTTTTTTTGCGTTAATACTATAAATATTAGTTTACAATTCTAGAGTCAAGAACCATTTTCATTGAAGCAGACAACAGAAAAGATTTCAAAAAGCAAAGATTTAACTGCTCAACAAGGAAGAAGACTACATGCATGGCAATTATATAACTTATTTCTGTAACAACTGAAAGGATATGAACATGATCAACAACTGCTAAGCATTCGCAAATATTTTCATCAAGCAGTATTTAAAAGTCAGAATCCATTTAACTCTTGACTGCTATCCTGCAGTGGAAGACCTCCTTTGCAATCAAGTTCATAATATTCTCTGTTGTTACAGACTCCTCCTGCTTTCTTAGCTATACAGTGACTGTGGGATGTGCTTGCAGCCAAGATGTCAAGGCAACTGCAATTTCTTCCAATTCTTTTTGTTTTCCAGTCCTTCTTCCAAATCTTTCGTCCACACTTTCCTGAGATCAGCTGTCCTAGCCTGGGACACACTGGCTTCCAATTGAAAAAGTCTTGTTTACCAGATTGAGGTAAACCTAAAGATCATGAATTCAAACCTACAGACCCTGAATTACAGTAAAGTTGACAGCAGTGTGCTATATTTCACCTTAGGTCATTTTTTCAAAACTCAAAAGTAGAGCGTGCTGAAGAGACTATTTTCAACCTTCCATGTTCTGTACATGGAATCAGATATGGATAACTGTCCACATTTCAACCACTTCTGGCTTAACAGAACAATGACCAATTAAGAACAGCCTTGGATCTTACCATGAGGGGTATGCTGTGTCCAGAGAGGTAGGTCAGGAGATACGAGGTTGCTGGCAAGCAGGCCTTAGCAACATCAGGGTCACTGGAGTATGACAGTTCATGTAAACAGCGAGCTGCATCCATCTGCAGAACTGCCAGGTTACTGGTGAAGAGGCCAATCAGCACACGCATACTGCCTTCCAGTCTACCAAATTAAAATAGGATATTGATGTAGTTTCTTTCTGCTTTAACATTTCCTATTTTGCTGCATCATGAGGGAAAGCAAATGTGATGTTCAAGCTATCTCAATATCCTAGTTACTGAGAAATCCAATATCTGTCAGATTTTTTTCCTTTTGGGGTGATCTTCATATTTCAATAAACTGTACTCTTTTCGGGAAGGAAAGTGAGTGTAACACAACTAAGTTTGATGTTCTGGCAGTAATCTCTGAAGCCGCTGAATTTGTTCACTACACTATTGTTCTTAAAGTGTACATATACAGTACCCCTTACGCATCTGAGAATTTGTGTTGGTTAGACCAAAAGGGTTATGGACATTGTAGTAAGTAGCAGCAGCAACCAAGTGTTGACACTTCCAAAAACATGTTAGTTACAGAAACTAAAATAATAATATTTCATACCAAATCTGTTATCAGCCTCTTACTGACCTCTAGTAGAAACAACATGAAAAAACTTTAGTCATAACTGAGCACAAACAAAGCTAAAAATGTGCAGGCTTGGACTCAAAATTTCCTTGCAATTATGAAGATCAGACATTAGCTAGATATTTTCTTCTAGCTATTTGTTGTATTTCAGTCCTCTCTGTTTGTTATTCTTCTGTCCTCTCTTTTGTCTGGGAAACTTGTTCTGCTTCACCTTGCAATGCTACAAAGCAGTGGTTCTTAATCTTTTCTTTACTGAGGACGCCTTGCAAATATAATTTGTTGCCAGTGACCCCAAGGCTTAATTCAAGATCTAAATATTTACATTTAGATGTAAATATTCAAATATTTATTTATTTATTAAAGGCTTCTGGAGACTAGGATTCAAATCCCTGCTCAGACACTGGGTGACTCTGAGCAAGTCACATTCTCTCAGCTTCACATGAAGATGAAGGCAAACCCCCTCTGAACAAATCTTGCAAAAAACAAAACCAAAAAAACCCACCCTGCTATAGGTTCACTTTAGGGTTGCCAGAATTCAGAAATGACTTGAAGGTACGTAACAACGAAGTGCCACTGAAAGAAGGAGATTCATTCTAGCCATCATCATTCTCCCTTTTTGAAAAATGACTTATGGCAACCCTAAGCTGAATCTATCATGAGCGTTTTCTTAGCAAGATCTGTTACCTTTGCCTTTCTGTGACGCTGAGAGAATGTGACTTGCCTGAGGTCACCCAGTGGGTTTCCATGGCCAAGTGGGGATTCAAACTTGGTCTTCATAGACATAGTTTGGATTTGCGCACACGTCTGCCACTATGTTCCTTTTGTCAGTGGCATGGCAGTGGAGTATGTGTGCATGCACCCAAACTGCTCCCTCATTTGCAAATGAGAGAGCAGTTTTGGTACCCACCCACCCACCCACCCACACACCTGCTGCCATGTCCCCGTTGCTGCTGCAGCAGGGCTTCACAGGCTCCTTGTGAGGGCTCAGCTTAAGGACCACTGCTTAACCCCAGGTTAAAAACCACTGCTATAAAGTACAGCTAAATGCAATACTATAAAGTGCACTTAAAAACAGAGAGGCCAAAATGATCTGCCACAACAGCTGGGCTGCATTATCTTTATCACTACATGTAAAACATGCAGAGTGAAGCTCAAGGCAAAGGTGGATCACCCTGGACTACTGGACCAAAATGAGTAATATTGATAGCAACAGAGATTCTTGGTAGAAAACATAGATGATTGTTCATTAAAATGAATAGGAAAATTCTCCTAAGTCAGACAGGAAGACACATGCTCAGACAGGAAGACATCTGTCAGCAACCTGGCTACCAAACAAATGTGGACCTGTCTCTAACTAGGCAGAATTATTCCTGCACTAAGCAAAAAGGTACTGCAATTAAGTTGTTTCAACCCAGGTTAGCAATGTCCCCAGGATAAGCGTCACTAGGGGAATGCAAATTAGATAACCTGATGAATTTCTGCTGAGTTTCTTTGTCCTTCAGTCCTTGTCGAAGACGACGAAGTGATATTGCCCGTTCTTCTGTTCCTTTCCGGATATTTCTCAGCAGCTCTGAAACCTGCCCGTGAACAATACTGAATCAATGGCAAACCTTGAATAGAAAGCAAAAATAGAGAAATTATCGTCCTCTCTGGAATGCAGTGCTGAAACTATTTTGACATCTCAGAAAGTAATCTGGAAGTACTAAATATAGTTCCATTTTTTAAGCTAAGAACAGCTGCACCTGGCATCATTTGTTTGGGAGCTTCCCCGTGAATTTCTTTTATTCATTTGGAAGATGACTATCCTCCCTTTAATCACTGCTATTACTATTAAACAAGTATGGTTCCCCACCCTATCTCTTAGTCTGAGGAACTGAAGGTCCTTGCCACTTGTCAGCTAAATCTGGATTCTGTCTGGGGTCCTCTTTATCAATTTCTGCTTACTTGAATGCCCAGTTCCTAGTGGCGCTTAAACTAGACAGGCTAAGTTAACATCGACATTCCACTTCAGCATTCTTAAGTCTTGGAATTTCAGGATATTTATATGGGGAATGGGCCCATATATGGGCTCTCAGCCCCAGAAAAACCTGATATAGGTTTGCTTTAGGGTCACTGTAAGTCAGAACAACTTGAAGGCACAGAACAATAAAAAAATACATCCAACCAAAAAGAGGTGACGCTGAATATGCCCATATCGCATGCCATGATGATATGGCAATATTGCAACCTACCTATTAGTTACCACAGCTGTGCTATGGCAACAGGTACAATTGGATCCCTACCTCTTCCTCAGTGAAAGGAACTGTTGTCTCAACATCTGTTCCAACTTGCCCTTCATCACTCAAGGCTTCTTCATGTAAAAGACGCTTACTGCTCAGCTGCTGTAACCTCCGTGCACTCCTCAGGGCTGTAATGAAGAAGAATTCTATCATGTATCATCAGGATACCCTTCCACGGGGGATAGCAGAGAAGTGAGATGTACATTAATGTAACTATGGGGCTGCCACATAGAGGAAAATATGCACAAACCTGTTAAGAGTCTGTAAAACCATAGCTACCAAGGAAAGATATGATGAATGCCTGAGTAGAGAGAACATCAGCTTGATCAGTAGCTCCCAAACCTGGATCCCATATGATGTTTAACTTCTGAAAGCTCCATCCAGCCCAACAAACAGTCTGGGATTCTAGCATGTGTAGTTCAACAACATCTGGGCACCTAAGCTTAGGAGTCACTGGACTAGGTACTATGCAAGCAGGGTAGGAATAAGAGAGACTCAAGGCTTTGTTTGACATTTGATGAATGCACAGTCAAATAAGCAAAAGGAAAGTATAGTATATGAGTAGTCAGAGGAAGAGTGAAGAGTTAGAGAAAGTTTAGTCACTGACGTGAAACTAGTAGGAGACTCTATCCATACTGAAGTCTTTTGGGGGGCATGGTACTAGAGTGTGGAGAGACAATGTGGTGGTGTAGTGGTTTGAGCATTAGATTATGACCCTGGAGACCAGGGTTTGATTCTCTGCTTGGCCATGGAAACCCACTGGGTCACCTTGGGTGCATCACACACTCTCAGCTTGAGAAAACCTCGTGACAGGGTCATCTTGGGGTTACTATAAGTTGGAAGCAACTTGAAGGCACACAACATCAACAGAAACTAGAGCATGTGGTTGTTTCTCAACTTCACGGGTTCTTAGATGAGGTAGATAATGTAAATCTACTTCAGTCTGGTCTCTGATTTGGTTATGGGACAGAGATAGCTTTGGTTGCATTGGTAAGTGATCCTACGCAGGGAGCAGGACAAGGGGAGTGTGTCCCTCTTGGCATTGCTGGACCTCTCAGCAGCTTTCCATACCATCAACCATGGTACCTTCTGAGTCACCTCACGGGGATGGGGTTTGGTGGAACTGTTCTACCATGGCTCTATTCTTTCTTGGAGGAGCACTCTTAGAGGGTGACGCTGGGGGATTCCTGTTCAACTTCTTGGGCACTGATCTACGGAGTCTCTCAGGATTCAGTCTTGTCCCCTATGCTCTTTAACATCTATATGAAACTGCTGGGAAAGGTTGCCTGGAGTTTTAGGGTGAGGTTTCCTCAGTATGCTGATGATATCCGGCTCTATTACTCCTTCTCACCTAATTCTAGGGACACTCTTCCTGTGCTAAATTGGGGCTTGGCAGCTGTAATGGACTAGATGAGAGCAAACAAACTGAAGCTTAATCCAGATAAGACAGAGGTGCTCTTGGTCAGTCAAAAGGCAAATCTGGGAACAGGGATTCAATCTGTGTTAGATGGGGTTATACTTCTGCTGAAAATGCAGGTTTGCAGTTTGGGAATAACCCTGGCTCTGAGCATGAAGACCCAGGTTTCAGCAGTGACCAGAAGGGCTTTTGCACAGTTAAGGCTAGTGCATCAAGTACACCCATTTCCTGGAGAAGTCAGATCTGGCCACAGTAGTCTATGCTTTAGGTGCATCCCATTTGGATTACAGTAACGTGCTCTATGTGGGGCTGCCTTTGAAAAGGGCTCAGAAACCTCAGTTGGCCCGAGGAGCTGAAACCAGCTTGCTAACTGGGCAGGCTATAGGAAGCACAAAACTCCCTTGTTGCAACAACTCCATTGGCTGCCGATCCATTTCTGGGCACAAGTACTGGTTTTGACCTATAAAGCCCTACATGGCGTGGGCCCAGGTTATTTGAAAAACTGTGTCTCCAGTAGTGCCCTACAATCATCTGAAGGGTCATCTCTGTCCTATCACCATCTCACGCTTGCTTGGTGAGAGAAGGGAGGGAGAAGGCCTTCACAGTGGCTGCTCCCAGACTTTGGAATTTGCTTCCTAGAGAGGCCAGGATGGCCCCATCCTTGCTCTCCTTCCATAGGCAGGTCAAAACATTTTTGTGCCCTCAGGCTTTTACAGACTGACCAGGCCTGGGCTTTTAATGTTGTGTGGTTTTAAAGTTTGCATATAGTCTTTTAATGCATTTTAATATTTTAATGTTTTAATTTCATAAATTGTTTAATTGTTTTTAAATCTTATATTTATACTTCTATTAATGTTTTGTATTCTTTTAATTTGTACTGCTTTACATATGTTGTTAGCTGCCTTGAGTCCCGTTATTAGGAGAAATACATGAATTTTTTATTATTATTACTACTATTATTATTTCAAATAAAGTAATTTTCTTCCTACCAGTTTTCTTCACTGCCCAGCTTTCACAGCCATGCTTTACACTTCACCATGAAGAAATGTCAACATAGGACTTCCGATCGCATGGCGCGCGTGAGCGGCAGCTTGGAGTGAAGCTGCGCAACTCCGAACTGCCACCCGATGGATTCCAGCTGCTTTTATTAACATCTAAAGCGACTAGACACCCCTCCGGTAAAAGGGGTGTGGAAGAGGTCTGAAGGGGACCCCGAAACTGGCATCTAGTTCTTCCCGGAGGGGAAGAACGGGAGGTGCCAGGGGATCGCAGGACCACGACGGAGCCATCGGGATCGTCGCACAAATGCGGCACAAGTGCCGCCGCCGACTTTTAAAGTAAGAAGATTCTATTAGATGTCAATAAGCAATCTGATCTAGTTTTTGTTTCACTGGAACCACTGCTAAAATTGATCTGCAATGGTGCACAGGAGCGGGAGTATGAAATGACCCAGCTGGAAGTGTGTACGTAATGACTGAAAGCTTTTTAAAGTGACTTTTTTTTAAAGAGACTGTTTAGCGGCGCGTCTGCTTTTTCACTGAGTGATTGGTTTTTACTTTTAATGAGATTTTCAATATAGAACTTTAACAAGGTTAGAGATCTTAAAGACTGATTGAGATCTGACTAAGACATTGATTAACAGGACAGTGACAATGAACTGAGCTGATTGTAAGAAGAGAATACGTGACTTGGGATTTTTGGTTTGTGAGAGACTAAGACTATGGAGCTTCATTGAATATCTTGGCTTTTTAAGTAAGATTTGGAAGGATTACTTTGGTTTGGTTTTCTGGATTTAAAAGAAGAGGAGGAAAAAGGGGGGAAAGGGGGCTTAGAGTCTTCGTACTTTGGCTGGACTTTTTCCCTCTGTTTTTTTGTTTTTTCTTTGTTGTTAACTTGGAGACGGCACGGAATAGTGAATCTTCCGGGTAGAAGAAGAAGAACTTGAGATTATAGTTGATTTTTGGTTTTTTCCTGCTTTAAGAACGTGTGGAATAATTTTTTTTGTAATTTTTATCTGGGCTTTAATATTTTGATTTTGATTTTCTTATTTTTTGGATTGTGGGTGCTGCTACTCTGGAACTTTGGAATTTTGGAACTTGGGAACTTTGTATTTTTCATTTGGGATTACAGACATTAAGTGTGGATTACTTTTTCTTTTCTTTTTTTTCTGTGTGTTGAGACTGCTGAATATCCTTAAGTTGGTTTCCCTATAGACAGTTAAATGAAAGATTCCAGATGGACCTGAAAACATATGGAATAGAACCTAAAGAGAAGACGGGGTAAGTAAATAAATAAGAAGTCTTACTACATGAAAGGCAGGAGGAAACGGTTAAGTCAGCAATGATTTTGTGGGCTCAGAATATTGGACATTCAATTCAATTAGAAGCATGGGAGCAGAGCTGGAAAAGGACACAAAAATTTACAATGGCTCAGAACCTAAAAGAGAACTATTTCAAATTGTTTCATAGATGGTACATGACACCAGATAAATTAAAAAAGATTTATAATACAGGTATGGGAATATGTTGGAAATGTCAGAAAGAGGTTGGAACATTATTTCATATGTGGTGGTCATGTCCTAAGGCAAAGAAATATTGGAGTGAAATACACAAAAAGATGTGTGAAGTATTGAAGGTTCAATTTGCTAAATTACCAGAATTGTATTTGTTAAACATGACAAATGTACTTGAGAATACTGATATAAAGAGACATTGGAGAATAATACTTTATATGATAATGACAGCCCGAACAGAATATGCTAAATTGTGGAAAACTCAGCAAATACTCACAGTTGAACAATGGTGGGGAACATTTATTCAAAACAGAAACGCCGACATAGTCTCTCAGAGACTAAAGGGGAAATTGGACGAGGAGATAAAAGCAGAGTGGCAAATTGTAATGGGTAATTGCTGGGAATTGCCAATGGAAAAGACTAATTCATGAGTATGATAATATGTGAAGGGGCGACAGTCATATATCATGGAGCTGAAATATGAAGAGGGAAATGTATGAACTAACACGTAAGATTAACAGCGAATAGTGGCACATTAATGTAACAGTTAAAAGAAATATTGAAAATGAAATCTAGATCAGTGTGGAAGATCAAAAAATATTTTATGTAAAATTACAATTATAACGTATGTTTTTTTATTCGTGAAATTTAATAAAATTATTATAAAAAAAGAAATGTCAACATATAACTAATTAGCTACAACTAAGTAGCAAGAGACATGTTTGGATTTCTTTGCATCAGAATTTGTGAGCAAATAGGGTCCTCCTAATTTACATAATTTATAAACCTATCAGAGATTTATGCCATAAATAATAAAAAAAATGTATTTTGGACATGTTAGAGTAGCACTAAGTTTCCTGAAATAATAACCACAATGTTAAAGTAACATACATGCATCACATTTCTTTATTGAAATACATACTGTAAACATTTCAGAAGTCACCACCCATTCCAGTGAAAACTGGTTCCTAAAAAAAGTCCTTGACATCTAGATCAGACACCTGAATTGTTGAAGGCCCTCTGCTCCTTCACTTAATGACACTCTGCAAAGTTAGACAGTACCCTGCACATGATTAAAATTACATAGTCTTTTCAAAACAATCAAATGTATTTAACAATAACTACAACAAAAACTATTTAACATGGGTTAAAGACTTTGCATTTTCACTCAAATATGAAAATACTAGGAATTAGCGGCTGTTAAGGTTATTTCTTTAACAGACAAGCTTAAGCAGTAGGCAGTAGTATATAATAACAACAAAACATATAAAATCTATTTCTTTACCATTTCCCATATCTAATGATATCTCAAAAGGATACTGTGTTTTTGGCTGTGCCCAGGTTCAACTTCAGTATTGTCTTGGAGCTGGATGGCTTTCAGTGATGCACCCAGCTCCCTAACTTATTTGTTACATAGAACAGACATATGGAATCCTTAACAGAAACTGGTATGCAAATGAAGCTACCATTCAGTGTTACATGTACCCAATACCACCCAAACCAATGAGAACTGGAGGATATCACCGAATCATAGAGACCACAGGGGCCATCCAGTCCAACTGTACCTATGGCATAGGTACAGTTACGTAGATTCCAAGTGTCTAAACTACAGTGTAGCAGTATCAGGAGAAAAAAGTGTCCAAAAATATCACTTAACAAAATTTCCATCTGGTCCTGATTAGTTTTCCCTATAGCCAATCAGAATCCAGGAATTTGTTTTTGAAGAAAGTCATCATTCAGGATATCCAAAGCCAATTAACGTACTTAAAAGAACATTAGATACAAAGAAAATTAAAAACAAACCCAAGCACACTGATTGGCTGTGCCATTCTAAATGACTGGGAGAGAAGTAGAATAAAAAGCAGAAGGCTTTTATGACAGTAAATTGGATGTGCATGCTGGAACTGGAGGTTGTATATATACCTCTGAGAGCCCCTAATTACTTTTTAGTTACTATTTCATTAAACTGAAGGTTTGCATGGTATTTAATTGGTCATGAAATGTGTGGATGATTCTATCCCTCCCTCATTTTCTCTCTCTCTTTTTTTGTTTTTCTTTTTTTGATAAGTTAATGCAGACACAGGATATAGCATTGGGGGAAAATTTCCTCCCTTACATCTATTTTTTCAGACTGCTTTCCATTCATGATCTTGAAACTATTCAATTTGTCTTTTTTGGTAAATCAGGCTTTGGTAAAACAGTGTGGTCAAAAATGTGTGGTCAAAGGAGGGCTTTATGTTGAATCTCTGTGGATCTTCACTGAATCCCATCCGGTTTGCACACCTGATCTTTAAGTAACATGTCCAAGTTTGTGTTTTCTGTGCAAATGAGTTGTTGGTGGAAGCTGAAGCAGCAAAGGATGGATTTTAAGCAGTAATTCTGTGTCTGTATTTCGGTCAGATATTCACCTCTTGTTTTGCCTCAATCCACTTTTAACCTAAACTTGTTTTCTAATAACCAACAGAAAAGCTTTAAATCCAAGTCCTCAGAAGGAAACATCACACAAACCTGATTCACGCTCTCTCCTCCAGGTCCGCAGGTCCTCAACACTGCAGCCATAAGTTCGATAACGATTTCTCCTCCAGCTCCTTATCCCAGGTGAGGTGACAGCTGTTCCCGCTCCAGAATCTGGGAGTGATCCAAGAGAATGCATAACTAATGCTCCAAGCCTAAGTCGCCCAGGTCTGGTTTGCACAACCACAGCAAAATGTAATGGGACCTTCCTAAGTGGGGCAGAACTACTTCTGTAGGCAGCCAGCCAGTCACAGTCATCACCTCCAACAGGTGCATATACCTTGTTGCTAACACATTATTTTCAAACAGTACCGCTCCTGGCACCTACGAGTCTCATGGGTCATCAGTCTCAGCAACACGAGAGGCCAGCAACACGCCTGCCTTTCAGATTCAATCTCAGTAGCTCCTGGGGAGAGAAAAAAAATATGGTAACTATGAAAAGGTGTACCACTAGTGCCACATCACTAGGCAGATGTCAAGGGCCCTACAGCCTGGAACCTCCCCCCACAAAGTATGCTGATGACATATGTCTTTTAAAAAAAAAACACTATCAGGGACCCACTATCCTCCTCCTCCTCTCCTTTTTTAATTCCCTCACTCCAATGCTTGCTTATGCACCAACCCACACCTAGGAGGCAGCAGCAGCAGCACCCTTTTTTTCTATTGCCTTTCTTTTAACTTGCTGAAAAGTCTGGGTACATTGCAAACGAATGCACACTGCATCCAGAATCTTCATCTCTTCTAGAGCGGGGGAAAGAATATGTGTCCTAGATAATGCTGCTAGACCGTGGTCATTTCCGCACTAGCCTGTTTATGGTGCTATTATTCTACCTTCAACCTCCTACGGCATCCTGGGGTTTACAGTTTAGGGCGGGACCTCAAAGGCCCCAGGATTCCATAGGATGTTGAAAGTGGAATAATAGCGCTATAACAGGCTAGTGCGGGAATGGCCTCAGAGAAAGAAAGGGTACGCTGTCCGGTAGTGAGAGACGGAGAGTGAGCGGTGTGCGAGAGACAGCAAGCTGGGGGGGGGGGCATAAAAAAGGGAAAAGAACAGGCATGTGGAAACTGGAAGCGAAAGAGGGCTTGGGGGCATCTGCCTTCAGACCCCTCAGCCTGGCAGTCGCAATGCTCGGGTTAAGAAAAAAAATTCCTCTCTTTCTCGCTACCTTTTGTTGCTTTTGCAGTCAGAGGTATGCTAAAATGCGCGACTCCATTAATACAAACAGCGCTCTGCCTCCCTGAAGGTCCCTGAACATGCCTTTTCGGAGAGAACGGTGCCAAAGATTACGGCCACTCTCCGACTTCTTGAGTCTGTGGCTCTCGTCGCAGCCCTTTCCCCGCCCCGTCACTTCCCCGAGAGTCTGCAAGATGGAGGAAAAATGCGCAAGCGCACTGAGCGTGCAAAGATTCCGCGCGCTCCCTTCCCCGGCAGAGTAGGAGAGGTCTGAGAGAGGGAAGGGGTGAGAGTGAGCGTCTTCTCCCCCCCTCCTTTTTCAGATAGGCGGGCTCTGACGTCTTCGGTATCCTAGCAACCGCGTAGCGTTGCCTGTGCCTCAGCTCAGGTTTCCGACGCCATTTGGGGCTGCCGTGGCGCTTCTCTCTGTCGCAGGATTGGGCGGGAAGGAGGCGCCCTTCGGCACCGAGCCTCCTCCTTGCTTCCCAAACGCCTAGTAGCGCTGCGCCCCTTTCTTTCTCCATTTCTCCCCTCCTTTGCTCTGTGTGTGTGTTTCAGCCACCCCAGGTATTTCATAGGGTTGTCCCAGGGAAGGAATCCTCAGAGGTGGTTTTGCCAGTTCCTTCCTCTGAAATATAGCCTACAGCACCTGGTATTCGTTGGCAGTCTCCCATCAAAGTACTAACCAGGGCTGACCCTGCTTAGCTTCCAAAATCAGACGGGATCTGGTGCCTTTCCGGTACCCCTAAGCGTATCTACCCTCACTTCCCTTCCCCATGATCAATTTCCTTCAACACGGATCTATAGGTGTATGTGTGTATGTATGCATGCGTGCGTAAAATAGATAGACTCACACCCATGTCTTTCTCATTCACACACGCCACCCTCCCCAGCTGTCCTGCTTTAGCCAGAAGGTATTTAGGCCACATTCCCTTTTTCTCTTCTTCCTCTGTCTTAACCAAAAGGCAACAGAGACTTTCCTCTCCCATTCCCATTAGGGAAGCCCGGACAATGTTCATTTCCGCAGTAGACTGTTATAGTGCTATTATTCCACTTTCAACATCCTATGGAATCCTGGGGTTTGCAGTTTAGGGAGGTTTGCCTTCCAGGTTGCTTAGTCAGGAGTTGTTATGTGATTTGTTTAAAGTCTTTAAAAATTAGCTGCACTGAGGCCAGTTTCAGTGCAAATATAATCCACATACCATGATGCGGGAGGTGGACAGTTGCTTTAACTTAGACTGCTTGGCTAGAGTTTTGTCATATAGCCCACTATGCTGTGAGTTGGGACAGGGGCTTTATCACATGAGGCAGATAAATCGCAATTGCAGCAGAACAATTGCATTGTCTTTGGCTGGGACTCATCACATGAAGTCATTTCTTTTCTGTTGTTCTACTCGCGGGAGACCATTTGGAAAGCATTTCTTTTACAAGCACACAATATCCCTTAATGACCTTGTTTGTAAAAGAAGCACTTTCCAAACAGTCTCCTACCAGGAGAACAACAGAAGAGGAACAACTTCATGTGATATGTCCCAGCCAAAAACACTATTATCCTGCTGCAATTGTGATTTACTTTTCTCCTGTGAGAAAGCCCTAAGTCTGGTGTGAAATAGCTCTGCAATATTGTCCAGTAGTAATATCTGTTTTGCAGATTGGGAGTTGGGCTGAAGATGTAAGAACAGTTTGCAACAACTGCATTGTAATTTCCTTCTCATACCCCATTGCAGATTTGGATCTGGTCTAAGGACAGTGTAAAAGTTTAACTGTCACCTTCTATGCCCTTAAGAAGGACAGCTTCTTCTGAGAAACAGGCAAATGACCAGACGTTTCTTGGTTCAAAGGCTAGAGGTCAGATTTATTGAGTACAAAAGTATAAAAATATAAAAATATATAAATCTGCTGCAGCAGGGTGCCGGAGGTTCGGGACAAAGGCCAGAGGCTTGGCAAGGCCTTTTTATCCAGGTAAACAGCATACACACCCGCTGCGGCATTTTTCCACCAATTGCAGACCACCCGCCCCATATTAGATAATGTCCAGAAACTTCCATCCATATAAGGAAATGTCCAGAGGGGCAGGTAATATGAGGTTTCCTCCAATTACAAACTACCTTCCAAATAAGGCAATGTCCAGCGAGAGATGATACAGGTGAGGTAGAGTCATGAGTCCGCAGACGGGAGGGGCTAGAACTCCTGTGTATGTGACCACCTCCTAGCTTGTAATGGAGGCTGTCTTTCCTTCACTCACATATCAGTCAAACATGGATCTGAAAACAACTGAATTTCCAGCATAAACCATCCATACAAATACCTGAAGATACTTCATTTACGCCTTTAGGCCAAATTAAGGAATCACTTGCATACTACAGCTTAAAATTCCATTGGCTGGTATTTGTGTAAACTGAACACTGTTACCGCCGTTTCTAGCCCGAGCTTGTGGGATATTAAGATATCATTTGATATCAATAATGTGGCCTTCCGTACCCACTCCTCTCCACGTGCTTGCGAGGCCCCCGGACAAGCACGCACACAGGCATGGCCGATAATCGCTGTAATGTTCCAAACAAATACAGGCAGGCCAGAAACAGCTGACCCACCGCTTCAGGAGACCTCAAGGCAAGTACATTTTAAGATCACATTTGTATGCAAGCCACTTACAAAAGATCTCCTGCCCCGCACAGGCAGCTTGATGAGCGGACTATACAACTCTCGAGCACTCCGCATTTGCATACTGCCTGCTCTATTGACAACTCTGTCATAATTCCATCATGCAAAGTATTGACCTTTCAGAGGCTTTGTCTCCAGCCCAACACTCATTGTTATCCCTGAGAATGGACTAGCCTGCGGTCACAATTTTCCCTATAAAAACCCCTGACTTTGAGTGCTTCCTGGGATCTTGGACTTGCCTCCCAACTTGCTGCCGCTCCGTTTGACGAGCCTCCCCTCAGCCTCCGCGTGCTGAGATCCACGCTCCCCAGCTTCTTTGCTATTACCGGGCTTCAGGACAGGTATAGTATTTCCCATACCAAACCTCCTCTCAAAATCCTGCTATCCACTCCTACCTTTATTTCTATAGTTTCTTGTGTGAGTGTGTTGCATACACATGTTTGATTGTATTTCAATAAAACAACTATTATTATTTCAACTTTGGTTTGCTCCTTGACTGGGCCTGACCCCGTAGACATAGGGTTCAAGATCTCGCTACGTTACCCTGCCTCTCGCATTGCAAACTTGTGCTCTGTGCTAATTCCCTCCCCATTGTTGTGAGCACATTTAGGTGTCCCTCCCAGGACCCCCAGAAATCAGGGTAACAACTATTTTATAAAAATCACATTAAATAACACCAGACTTAAAAGTACTGCAGCAGCATCTACTCGTTTTGCTACCCATGGTGCCTGTCTGAAGATGCTAATCTGACTGATTAGCAATTCTTCCAGCTTTGTGTTCTCTGTAATATGATCCCTAGTGCCTGTTCCTCTTCTGAATCCAGCTTGGACACCTGGCATTTCTTGTTCCATATATGGTAATAGTCTTTGTTGTAAAATTTTGAGCATTACTTTGCTTCCATGGGAGATTAATGCAACGGTGCTGTGATTACTGCAATCCCTGGTGTCCCCTTTCTCAAGGATTTTCTTTATTCCCTGGCATTTCATGTTGTTTTCACTGCAAGATTTCAGTATGATATTACAATCACCACACACTCTTCATATATCATATGGGTGGAACGGGGGGCCCCCTAGACCTGATGTCTTGCTGCTTAGTTGGCTTCATGGCCAACATTCCCAACCACCCTTCTGACTCACTCACTTTCCTGCTGCAGGCCTTCCTCCCAACAGAGCTGTGTAGTAATTGAGAGAGACTGGTGATGACTGAGAAGCATCTAGCTATGTCCCAACAGCCAAATGCATAGCAACAACCCCTTCCCTTCAGGGCCTCTGGAGGACCTGCAGGAGGTCCTGTTACCCTGAAAATTGGGGGTATCTCAAGGACACCCAAACAGACTTCAAATTAAGGGAATTAAGAGAGACACTCAAAGCTTGCGAGAGGTCAGGGCAAGGGATCTTTAACCCTATGTCTACGGGGTCAGAACCACGCAAGAGTCAGAGGAACAGTCTAAAGTAAATTTATTAAAACTAACAAAGAAGATCACAACACACGTTAACAAATAATCCTACAATCACACAAGGGCTACAGAAATGAAGTTGGAAATGAGAGGCAGTTGGGGAGAGAGGGCATATGGACCTTAGTCTAGGCGTCCTGGAAAGGAGAAGATTAGCGAAGGCTCAATGTAAAGCACCAAGGGGAGGCTGGATCCCGGGGCTGGAAGGCTGGAAGCAGCGGGTTGCGCAGCAAGTCGGATATGTGAGTCGCATTTAGCTCTCAGCAGCATCTGAGAGGCTTAAGTGGGACACCTCGGTAACAGCGAAACGGGCCCTTGTCCGGTCTGGAAGGCTCTCTGAAGATGCTCAAAAAGTTAGGGTTTTTATAGCCAATTTCTGTCCTCAGGCGATGTATAGGCTAGCAAAGTGGCGTTAATGGGTGATGATAATGTTAGGCAAATATCACGACTTCTCCTCGGTATTGTTTCTCCCGGGAAAGTCCAGGTACATGATAGGATTGTCATTCCAAATTGATAGACTTTGATTGTCTACCCTCACAAAGTTCATCAGCGTGGCTTGGGGCTGAGGCAACCTTTTTATTAATCAAGGAGAGAATCTATTGTGGCTGCCTAGAGATACGTGACTGGGAACAATAGGTCGTTGTCCTATAGCCTAAGGGACGCTGTCTACATTCCCATACGGCAGCAAAGGCGTTGAGAATTTAATTCAAAACCAATTTTACTTGCGACCGACCTTAGCTAGCCAATATCCAATATGGGGGAAGTCATGCCAATTTAGGAGCCCTCTCTTAGGGTTACTTTGGGGTGTAACAGTCCTGGAGGATGCCTTTGTTTGCAAGGGGGTGCAGAAGAAGAAGATGAGTCATGAGGGAGGAGAGAGCAAAGGTGGAGTGGAATTCCACATGGATGGAACTTTATACTTTGTCTCTCCATGCAGAATCTCAGCCAGAATATCTGAGGCTGTTCAGATTATATGCATACCTGGGAACATTAAGTGAAATTGCAATGGAGATCTAGGTATGAAAATATATAAAGTTGCAATGTAATATGAATTTTCCTGTCTCCTTTCTTTGAATTTGTGGCCACTCTGCTGTCTTAAAATGAAAAGCACACACATGTAGGACATATGTTATTAGACAAATTATGCATCTTTTTGAGAACATATTCTCCAGAGTCAAATTTCAAATATCAATTAGAAAAAAAGTTGATGCTATCTCTTTCCTATTGATATGGTTCGGTGCTACTTGCTTTGCTAAGTCTTCAGTGGGCAGGTAGACAAAATAGACAATAGAAATATTCCAAATAAAGAAAGGCATTTGTATTTTCTTCTGTATTTCATTCATTTCAAGAAAGCTGTAATGTGAGGATGTGCTTCCTTGATTCAGAAGCAGTAATAGACTGTAAACCAACCGTATATCCATTACAATATTTTGAGGTGAAAATAAGGTGGAAATGTTCTATTTGGTCTTCAGAATTTTTGTTCTTTGAAATGTAGGTGAACTCTTAAGAAGTAACTGAGGAGCAGTGGAGCCAATGGTCCTTCATAGAGAGCATGACTATCCCTTGATACATATCTAAGCTTGTAGACATGGAGGGGAGCATAAAGGCCTCGCAACCCCAAATGTCCCCTGTAAGATAAGGACTGACTTGCCATTGATCCCATGAGGCTGTACTTTCCTGCCTTCACATATCTTTGTTTCATAGTGGAGCTGTAGAGATTTTTTAATAATGTATTTATAGGCAGACTTCAGTTTACAAAGCCTCTGACAAAGAAGTTCCTTTTTATAAAGTCTTTTTTTTTTTTTAAGCACTGGCATTGCCAAGATGGTGAAGGAAAGATGGAAAAAGAGTTTCAGTGTTGAGCTGCAGCAGCATGTCTGCAGTAAACAATGCAATAAAGCTTGACCTTGGAAAGAATGGGATTCTACTCTAGCTGACCCTACTATGGCTGTGTGTGATTATGCACACCAGGCAAGATAAACAGCTGCCTCTAGAATCACTTAATGCGCATGTGTGAATAGCAAAACAGAAAGAAAAGGGGAAAACAGATTTGCTTGCCTCACCAGCTATCCTGGCATACTGAAAAAGCATAGACCTGTAAGTTTCATCAACAAATTAGGAATTGTAAGAAAAGTAGAAGCTATTGAAAAAAAAGTCATCCTGGGATGCATTTTGGAAGAAGCTTTCAAGTGGTCTCTAGAAGATTCATAATGTTGTAGTTGACTTATGCAAGGCTTATCTGACCTGATTGTTTCATGTCATGACCGTATAATGTTAGTTTTGAATAAAAAGTTTGCTAAAACTTTTCATTTCTGAACCACTTGCAATAATCTTTGAGAACTCTTGGAGAACAGGAGAAGTCCCAGCAGACTGGAGGAGGGCTAATATTGTCCCCATCTTCAAGAAGGGGAAAAGGAGAACCCAAATAATTATCTCCCGGTCAGCCTGACATCAATACCAGAAAAGATCCTAGAGCAGATCATTAAACAGTCAGTTTGTAATTACTTAAAAAGCAATGCTGAAATCACTCAGAGTCAACATGGATTTCTCAAAAATAAGTCATGCCAGACTAATCTTATCTCCTTTTATGATGGGGTTACAAGCTTGATAGGTGAAGGGAATGCTGTAGACTTGGCATATCTTGACTTCAGTAAGGCCTTTGACAAAGATCCCCATGACATTCTTGCAAAGAAGCTAGTAAAATGTGGGCTGGACAGGGCTACTGTTAGGTGGATTTGTAATGGTTGACCGACCGAACCCAAAGGGTGCTCACCAATGGCTGCTTTTCATCCTGGAGAGAAGTGACTAGTGGGGTGCCACAGGGTTCTGTCCTGGGCCCAGTGCTATTCAACATCTTCATCAATGACTTGGATGACGGAGTGGAGGGCATGCTGAACAAATTTGCAGATGACACCAAATTGGGAGGGGTTGCTAATACCCCAGAGGACAGGATCAAAATTCAAAATGACCTGGACGGATTGGAGAGCTGGACCAAAGCTAACAAAATGAATTTCAACAGAGAGAAATGTAAAGTCCTACACTTAGGCAGGAAAATGGAATGCACGAATATAGGATGGCGGATGCGTGGCTGGATAGCAGTACACATGAAAGGGATCTAGGAGTCTTGGTAGATCACAAGCTGAACATGAGTCAGCAGTGTGATGCAGCAGCTAAGAAAGACAATGCAATTCTTGGTTGCATCAATAGGAGTATGCTGTCTAGATCAAGAGAGGTAATGGTACCACTCTATTCTGCATTGGTTAGGCCTCATTTGGAATACTGTGTCCAGTTCTGGGTGCCTCAATTCCAGAAGGATATTGACAAGCTGGAGCATGTCCACAGGAGGGCGACCAAAATGGTGAAGGATCTGGAAGCCATGCCCTATTAGGAACAGCTTACGGAGCTGGGGATGTTTAGTCTGCAGAAGAGAAGGTTAAGAGGGGACATGATAGCCATGTTTAAATATTTGAAGGGATGTCATGTTGAGGAGGGAGCAGGCTTGTTTTCTGCTGCTCCAGAAACTAGGACAAGGAGCAATGGATTCAAGCTGCAGGAAAGGAGATTCCACTTGAACCTCAGGAAGAACTTCCTGATGGTCAGAGCTGTCTACCAGTGGAACATGCTGCCTCAGAGTGTGGTAGAGTCTCCTTCTTTGGAGGTTTTTAAGCAGAGGTTGGATGGCCATCCGGTGGGAATGCTTTGATAGGTGTTCCTGCATAGCAGGGGGTTGGACTCAATAGCCTCTGGGGTCTCTTCCAACTCTATGATTCTATGATTCTAAAACATGTTGAACTGTTTTTCTTTTCTGTGGTCTGGGAATCTATCGCCACTCTTGCCATGTTATTTCTACCTCAGATACCAATGTTAAAGAAGTAAAGGGATTGCGGGAGGGGGGGATTCACAGCTGTTTTAATACATTTCCAAGCATTGCTTTAGCAACACATACTCCACCCAAGAGAACAGCATGGTGTAGTGTTTGAGTGTCAGACTATGACTCTGGAGACCAGGGTCTGATTTCCCACTTGTCCATGGAAATCCGCTGGGTGACCTGAGGTGTGATACACAAATTCAGCCGAGAAAAAACTGTTATAGCAGAGCTTTCCAAACTGTGTGTCGTGACACGTTATGGTGTCAGCTGCAGTGTGTAGGTGTGTTGCGCAAATGTAACAGGTGAAGGGGCTGCCTCTTCCACTCCCACTGTGGCCCTGGACTGGAAGACCCTGGCGAGGAAAGTGATGGGCCAGGCTTGGGTGGAGGGACTGCCTCCACTTACTGAATTATTTAATGAATTACTGTATTCTGAAATGATGGATGTCTAAAAAGTGTGTCACCAACACGAAACGTTTGGAAAGCTCTGTGTTATAGGTTCACCATAGAGTCACTGTAAGTCAGAAGCAATTTGAAAGCACACAAGAAAAACAGTCTACCCAAAGGAAGTTTTCTGCCTTGAACAGTAAAAATATTTTTGAGTTTTATATCTATCCAAAAAAGGGCAACATTTTTTGGACGCAAATGACCTGTATGGACTATGAGGGAAATTTCTTCATGTTTTTGCCTCCTCCTGGCTATTTTAGGCCCAGGGTTGGCCTTTTTATGAAAGAAAGTGGCTCAGAAGCCACTTTTTAAACATCCTAGGGCCCACAGAAACAGCCCTGGATGTCGTATATGATTCATTGGCCACACTTTGCCCGTACTGGGTTATATACGACATTACATTGTGCCAGTGCAGACACTCTGACATTACCATATCTCTTGGATCTGGGGACAGACGAGATTACCCTGGGATCCTGAAGCTCCCTGGCTAACAGATACATTGATTATAAAAGACTGCAATATGGGACACAATTTCAGAAAACAAAAATAGGAGAGACGCTGAAAAAGGTTCTGAAAAAGGCTTCCTACGGCAAGAGAATGATGAGCTATCAAAGAGCAAACTACGGACCGAAGTGTGTGTGGAGGGTGGGGAGAAAAAATATACATTGTTCAAGTTACATTTACCAGGTTGTAGCCCAAGAAATTTATGCTCATTACTAAACCTTCCAAGCCAACAGGGACCAGACCTGGGATATCCAAACTCTCAGTTATAACAGTTGCATGCCACTTTAACTGCCATGGCTTCAGCCTATGGAAACTTGGGATTTGTAATTTTGTTAAGTTCTCAGAATTCTCTAATGTACCCTCCCACCTCAAATTACAAAACTAACTGTCTGGCATAGTTTCTATAAGATGCAGCCATGGCATTTAAAATAGAATGTAGTGCTGTAATTGTATAGAGTGAGTACACTCCTGCTTGGGGCATGCTGAACAAAATATGAGTCTTCTGCCTGTGCCTTCAGCCCTGCCCGAGCAAAAAGGCAGTCTTTCAGTCACCAGGATGTGCAGGTGAGGACTACCATGTTGCTGTAAGCATCAGCTAATTCTCTCTCCCAGCTTGTCCTAGTTCTCTGTCTGCTCATAAAGCTACCATTTGTCCTATGTCCTGCATCTACAGTGCTCCTAGGATAGCTGTAAGGAACTGCCTTAGCCAGACACAAGAATTAAACATTTAACAGTAATTCTATCACTCCAGTAACATTATCTGCTTTTCACAGCCCTCAAATGAAAAGAGTAGGCAGATGAGAGCACATGATTGCCATCAGCCATGGATGCTGAGCAGGTGGGTTTATTCGATAGAATCAAACAGATGGATAAAGGCAAGTAGAATCTCTAGCTGTAAGCACCTGCCTTTCTGCTGCATCTTTGTTCATATGGTGTTTGAGCTCTTGGCTTATATCCATATCTGCCAGGACTTAGGGTCAGCCTGTCTGGCTGCTTGCTGTTGCTTCCCTTAAATATTTCCTGAAATGTTAACTCTCCATGATTTGCCAGGAACTGAGGCTTCCCACAGTCTCTACTGTGCTTTCTTACAGGCTGGACAAGACACGCCTGTCCAAGCTGCTGTGGGAATTCAAAGGATATCAGGTACCTCACCTAGCAGATGGAGTCCCTTTACAGATGGCTGTACATGTAGTTGGAATGCTAGATTTGTTTTCTTAATAGAGAAAAGGACAGATACAAAACCTACTTTTCATTCAACTATGTTGCCTATCCTTTTATTCAGTCTACCCCAGAACTGGCTACATCTGCTTTTGAACCATTCAGTGTATTTTCCTTGCATAAACAGCTGTTTTTTCTTATGGAATCAACTCTAACAATTTAAAAATATTACATTCTGTTGCAGTTTCTCTCTTCCACATATCTTCTTCTATTACACCGCCTCTTTCACAAAACATATGTTTTTCTTGTGTCATGGCAATGATGATAAAGTCATGGATGTGGTCTCCAGCTCTCCTTCCTGCCCCTCACCCCAATTTTTGGTCATTGCTGAGATTACTTTCTGGTCCTTTTACAGGAGCAATCACAGGGAGCCAAAGACTGCACACCTCAGCCTCTACCACCAGCCTTTTCTACAAACAGAGAAACTGCTTTCAGTAGTAGAGGCAGGAGATCTTGAGGGGCATCCTTCATCTCTAAACAGACAGGAGTTGCCTAGACAGGCAGCTGGCAATAAATAAGTAGGGAGCTCATTTGCAGCCATATTTTTTTTCTCTGGCGTCAGGTCACCTCCTCTGCATTGCCCCATCCTAGGGAGGGGCACTGTAGCACTAGCTGGGAAATTGGTGGTGCAGGTAATTTTATTCCTGCCTCAAACAGCAAGAGAACTTGGGCCAGTCCTGGAGAGTCCAAAATGGAAATGGGGAAATGACAGAATTTAAGGAATAAACGTATAACTACTTCAGGTGGGGGAAGAGATCAGAGCAAAAGAAAAACATGGTGTAAAACAACCAATGGATGTAAAAGGTGGGAACAATTCATTGCAGTACATCACAGAAAGAGGGAGACATTTAATCTAAGTAGGATGGATGGTTAAATTAGCAAGAAACAAAATAAGGCATCTTAATGTGGTACGAGCTGAAAACATGTTGCAAAAAAAAAAAGGTCAATAATAATAGAAATAATAACAATAATATAAAACAAATGAAAAGGTACCCGTAGGAATCATCCCACAGATACGTATATGCAGTACTAGTAGTAGGGAGAGAAGGAACAGAGAGAGCTTTATTTCTAATAGGTCTGCTTGTCTGATGTTCCTTGCAGGTTCATTGAAGCAAGACAGCTTTGTGGTGGTGAATGAAGATTCTAACCGTTTGATATTCATTAATAAGGCAGAGAAAGGGGTGCAGGTAAGAAAACTTCCAGAGTGACAGCTTCTAGAGCAAACACTGTCAGCAGTAGTAACAAACAGGGCAATAGATATCAATGGGGCATTACCTAGCTCTGTATGTCTATGCAGAAGCAAGCCTTAATTAGTTTAATTGGAGTTACATCTTCAAAATGCTGAAAATCTAACACATCACACTAATGGTTTCAAAGATTTCTCGGAATGAGAGAAGAAGAGAATTAAAGAGGGCAAGAGGGATGGGAATACAGGCATACCTCAATTTACAAAGCCTTTCACAAAGAAGCTCCTGTTTACAAAGTGAACCCACCCGGCCCTCTTTCCTCATCATCCTCATTCTAGCTAGAAGCTTTTAGCAGCATTGGGAGGATGGTGAGGGAGGGCTGGAGAAAGACAAGTCTTTCAGTGTCAGGTTATGGCAGCATATCTGCAGTAAATAGTGCAATAAAGCTTGAGCTGTGGAAAGAATGTGATTCCGCTCTAGCAGATCCTACTGTAGCTGTGTGTGCCTGCCTACAATAGGCAAGATAAACAGAAACTATCTCCAAAAATCCTTACTAAGCATGCATGAAGAGCAAAACAGGAAGAAAAAGAAAGTACAGATAAGCCTGCCTAGCCAGTTACCTGCGTCGGTAAAACAGCAGCAGCAGCAGCAGCAGCAGCATAGTTTGGCCACCAAAATAGAAATCATAATTTTAAAAAAGGAGTCTGGTGAAGAAAAAAAATAATCTTTGGATATATTTTAGAAGAAGCCATAGAGTGGTCTGTAGATGGTTCCATTTGTTTTTATTTACTTAGGCAAGGCTTACCTGACCTGATTATTTCACTTCACATGTGCGTATTGTTCGTTTTGGATAAAAAGTTTGCTGAACTATGTTGAATTGCTCTTCCTTTTTTGTCATGCTGCAAGAACATATCCCTATTCTTTCCATATTATTTCTGCTACTGGTACCAAAATGTTTGTTAAAGAAGTAAGCTTCAGGAACACATCTACTTTGTTAACTGAGGTATGGCTGGAGAAAGAGAAGACAGATGTAGCCAAGAGAACTGGGGATGAGGGAGAAGGTGTGACCAAGTTCCGGGGGTCTGGCTCTCTGAAGTGCCAGTACAGCCCGAAAGCAGATTGCTAGGCAACCAGAACAGCGTCTCAGGAAAGAAACCCAGCCCAGGAGTGTGTGGGAGGGGCTTATGCCTGCGGGGGGGGGGGGATATATAAAGCCAAGTACCTGTGGGTATTTTTGAATTCCTTCAGTGAGAGCCTAGCAAGGAGATATGGAGTAGAATCCCAGCCAGAGAGAGTTTTGGGAGGTTTCGTTGTCACTGGAAGCCTAGTGAAAGGCAGAAGAGCAATTGGGCTCTGGTAGAATCTGGTCAGAGAGTGTGACCTAGATTAAGAGTTAAGTCTTTGGTGGAAATTTAGCTAAAGTGCTGTTGTATAATAATTGTGCCTTTTGTGAAAGGCTGAAGACATGATTGAACTGTTTCTGAGCAGGGAGTTAACTGTTAATACTGTCTGAAGAGTGTACTGAAGAAATGGATCGACATTGAACTGCGTACGAATTCTAACATGCTCCTTTATTCTTATTGTTATCTCAATAAATGTTAGTTTATCATTGTAAACATGGACAGCTGAGTTGTATACAGTGATAAGTAACAGAGAAAACACACTACCATAAAATTATTACGTGGTTCTCAATAAACATTGAAAACCCTCACTGTTTTACACAAAGGTGGTATTATAGGGGAGGCAGAGCTGTGGGGTAAGGACAGGGCACCTTGTCAGACTGGGAACCACCACACCAATCTGGGAGAAGTAAGGCCCTGGAAGAAGACAGGCTAGGAAGGAACAAGAAGAGTGCAACCAGGGCCATTTCCTCACTAGACTAGACTAAACTGCACACTAGACTCCACACTAGACTAGACTAAACTGTAAACTCCAGGATTCCATAGGATGTTGAAAGTCGAATAATAGCGTGATAACAGTCTAGTGTGGAAATGGCCCAGGAGGTGTGGATAGAGGCCAGAAGCAGGGAATTGAGTGTAACGAAGGAGATGTTTAACTTCTGTTCTGGGGATTGGGGAAGGAGAAAGATGAAAAGAAAAGATAGGGGTCAAAACACCAAGAAGATGAATGCTGGCAGGGACAGAAGGAGAAGGAAGAGAGAGAGAGAGAAAGGAAGAAAGAAAAGGGAAGAAGATATTTAACCACAAATTCCCAGTAGAGCAGAAAAGGAGAAAGAATGAGAAACAGAAAGCAGTGAAATCAAGACTTTTAAAAGAAATCATGTGCCAATAGAATGATGACAATAGTGGAAACAGACAAACTTGCAGCCTGAGTAAAGGGCTGTGCAGATGAAGATTTTGTTAGGGAGTGGAAATTTTTGATTGATTACTTAAAAGAAAATGAGGGTGAACTGATGATTTTTGAGTTTTCAACTTGCAGCTTATATCTTCTTTTTATGTTTAGATGTTTGTTTACTTTGTTATCATGTGTATGGTTTTCAGAAAATTATATATGACTTTAATTTGTTGCTGTACTAACATGTCTTCTCTTTGCTATATATACATTATGAATAATAAAGTCATTTTAAGGAAATTAGAATCAATTAACTGAGAAATATAACAATTTTACTATGAATGTTATAAGCATTTTATTTTGATATTTAAAAATTATTAATTCTAAATTTTAATAATTAGTTAAGTAGTAACCATATTTGGAAAAAAGGAAAAAAATAAAAGAAGGTATAGCTATAGATTAACTCAGTAAGTTGAATACTTTTAATCGTAGAATTAAATTCAGGCAACAAATATTAAATTTAATAATCATTTGTGATGTGTTTGACTAGTGTTTCTGTAGGATTACTATGCATAGTTTGCAGCAGGGTGGGAACCACCTTTTGAATTGTGTATGGTTATTTATTAGTTTAGATTGATGTCTGTAGTTTTGTTTTTTTGAATGGTATTATCTGGTATTATTATGTAGTGTGGATTGTTATTCTCTTTTTGTAAATATGCTCTTTTTTCTTATGTGTTTTTTTTTTCCTGCTCAGGTTTGTGTTTTGTGTTTTTATTCAATAAATATTTTTTTAAAAAAATCATGTGCCTAAGCAGAGGTGAACAAGAAAAAAAATCATACCAGTCTTTTTGGTAACTATTGTGCGGCCCACATATATTTTGGACAAAGAAAAAAATTGTGCGGTAGCTTCAACTATTTAGAGTGAGGGGTGGGAAAGCAGATCTGAGAAAGGTAAGAATGATGTAGGGAAATCCACAAAGCAACAGCCCCACTAGTACCATATTCAACCACTCTTCTGTTTCACCATGCTAACCCCATTTTCCCACTGAACCCTACTGAACCAAGATTTGAGAGGGGAGGGGAGGAGGGAGGGAAGAGGGAATTGGCCAGTCAGACCCACTGGAGATTCTGCTGCAGCCACTCCAAAGCAGCCTGTAACACTGTGGATCAGCAATATATGGTTTAAGAAAGGTTTTCTTTTCAGAGGAGCTCCCTTGTCCTCAGATTCCTCCTCCTTTGCCCTGTGGGCTGGGAGAGGGGGCAGATCCCGAGAATCAAGTCTTGGAACCCCTTAAAAGTCCTGGTTTCAGTCCCCTGCATCTCCAGCTAGAGCTGGGGCAGAGATTTTTTTAGACTACAACCCCCTGAAGTCCCAAACTGGCATGGTCACTGGCTAAGGGATTCTGGAATGTAGGTCATTTCCACACTACACTCTTATAGCAGCCCCTCCCTAAACTGCAAACCTCAAGATTCCATAGGATGTTGAAAGTGGAATAATTGTGCTATAACAGTATAGTGCGGAAATGGCCCTAAAGTCTAAAAAAGTAACACATCTGAGCTTTGAGGTGGTAAAGACCAATGGGTGATCTGCTGCCAGTCAGTGTAGCCCTGGAATTAGGATCTTGCTACACTCAGGCTCATTGGGCTGCCTAGACACTCTGCACCCACTAAGACTTTCTGGGGCATCCTGGGGGAATTGCCCCCTCTGTCACTTCATGTGAGTGTGTCCATGCATACAGAAGTAAAGAAAGAATGCAGTGGCTCACAGGAGAAAGAGCTTCCAATTCAGCACTTGACACTTTGGGCTCAGGCTCTGGCCCTGCCTGCTTCGCTCCACCAAACATAGGCTACAGCCTCCAGTTGATTGACTTTCTTAGCCTTTCATTGGCTTCTCAGTTTAAACCCCCCAATAAACAATATTGAAGTGCACTATACAGACTAGTCATTGCTCACAGTGTGAGGTGGTTTGCAAGGTTCAACAACTATGATTTCTGAAAGAATCTAGCATGGTGTGGTAACTCTGAGACAATCCTATCATTAGTAGAAGGCCAACCCCTTTAGGTGTTAGAAGTACCATGTGGCAAGTGTAAAATAAACAACAATTAAATGGCTTCAGTCTTCTGAATCCTTCAGTTTTTGCCCAGGTGTGAATGTCTCACATAAATCCCTTTCTGACAAACTATGTCTTACAGTATCTTTTCTCTTAATATGTCTTCTGTTTTTTGCCAGTCCTAAATTAGACACTAATTCAGCATCTCTCAATTTCCCATTTCCAAAAGTCATTCCTGGGCAGATAGTGGAATCTGTCAGAGTTCTTACATTGTTGTTGTTCTGTTCCTGTAAGCCATATCCAACTTATGGGAATTTTAGGGCAAACCTATCACAGAGTTTTCTTGGAGGGATTTGTTCAGCAGAGATTTGCCATTGCCTTCCTCTGAGGTTGAGAGAGTGGTACTTGCCCAAGGTCACCCAGTGGGTTTCCATGGCCAAATGGGGATTTGGACCCCACTCTCAAGAGCTGTAGTCCAACACTCAAACCCTCGTCACAGACATTCACTTAGAAAAATCTGTGGCCCTATCTCTCTTCTTTTTGGTATCATTCTCAGCGAGTGTCTCTTGTGATGGGGGACTGGTATTGCTTGGGTGCTGAAAGGAATGCCAGCTGCACTGGCTGGGTCTGGAGTATATATGTGCACAGGGTTTAAAGCACAGCATGGATAAACAAAATAAGAGTGCAGTAATGGTAACATGCTTTGCAGAGAAAACCTTGGATGAAAGGTTGGATCACTTTCCTCTTAAATCCATCCTTTCTCCTATCAAATTAATAGAGATCTAATAAGAGACCATGTGGTGTTGCCATCTCATCTACTCTGTCCTTCCTTGTGTGAAAAGTTAAAAAAGGAGTAGCTTAAAAGAAAGATGAATAGATGAAGGATAACACGAAAGAAGGCCCAGAAAGTCTAAGTACTAATTTGTGTGCTGTTGTTCTCGTTCCAGGAAGGCTGTGTGACCATTGATGGAGTCTTCACTTTGGACACGGGTCAGGTATACAACATTCAGGATGTTGTCTTCTGCAGACAATATGTAGGCATTGTTACCAAACTCTTTAGGCCAGGGGATACAATCAGAATTTTCAGAAAGAGCAGCATTTCCACTCTTGAAAAATAGCTGCCATGCTATGTGTGGCCAATCATAAGAAACACATGCATTATTGTCCCGATGGTCACTGTACTGGGGACACCTCTGCAAAGCTGTAAATGACCAGATGTCAGGATGTGCCAATGAGTGTGCTATGCCCCTGTTGGGAATTGTAATTTTCCCTGAGCTAAACTGCAAACCCCAGGATTGCATATGATGTTGAAAGTGGAAAAATAGCACTATAACAGTCTAGTGTGGAAATGGCTATAGGTATGTCAGCTATTTCACTGGAATTAAATATTTATTTAAATATTCTAATTATTTCCAAAATTAGTTCAAGGAAGAACATTTTCTCTCAAATTCTTTTTTAAAAATTTGAAATCTGAAATGTATACAAAGGGCATATACCCAGTAGCTGAGTAAGTGGGGTATGGGGTCCAGAGGCACTGAAAGAAGATTATGGCTGTGGCTGCCTTGCCCAGTGATTTATGGTGCTGTTTGATAGAACAGGTAAAACTGTTTAAAAAAGAAAAAAGATAGAGCCAGCATCAGTTATGGTATTTGGGTGTCTGCCTGACTGTGCCAGGTGTGGGTGCTGCGCCAGCTCTAGCAGCTGCTCATTCATGGCAGCATCTTTGTTTTCTACTCCAGGACAAGCTTTTCCGGGAACAGTTGCAACCTCTACTGGCCAAGGTGTCTCTTGGCTACAGTTTATCCTTGGTGGTGTGTGATGCCCATGACTTTGATGCCCAGGCACAAATCCAGGATGTAATCCAGAAGGTAAGGGCATGGGGCAGCGGTGGGGAGAAAGAAAGGTGCAGTAGCTATAGAATCAAATGACAGCAACTGTCTTCACATATAGCCTCTGCCTCCTTTGCCAGGCACTACATATGCAGACCATTCTCCCTGTAGTAAGAGAGTGACAACCTTGTTACTGATATTGAAATAGATTAGCAATATTTTACAATGTCCTACTGTAGCACTTCACTGTGGTGTCCAGGGAACCATGAGGTCATGACAGCTTTGCAAGCAGAGTGCAGGTTCTAGCAAATACTACCGAGCTGATTAGCATTTGAATGCAGCCCCATCTGCAGGCTGTGTTTCTGCATCAATGGATGAGCCTAACAAAGGCCCTTTCTGCACAAGGTTATTACTGCGGGGTTACTGGGTTGTAGCACTGAACTGTTCTGCATGTGGGAGCGAATTAGCTTGGCTTTATTTTCCGTCGTTCTGCATGGAATCCCATGATAATGTGCCGCCATGTGATAGGAAAGTGCACTATTTGAAAACTAGAAAAAATCCAAATCACATTTTGACATCGAAGCAAATTCAGATTCTCACAGTGATGCAGAAACGTACATTCGCACCACTGTGCATTGGTGGGCAGCAGTGGGCGGGCTGTGGAAACGGGAAGTAGTACGTACGGTATTTGGTGGTATTAGACACACTGGCAGAAGACACACCATATTTTTAGTAACCCTGTCCCCTATTCCATTCTCCACACTCACTGGCCAGCCCCACACATCTCTCCATGCGTGCTCGCCACCTGCACGCACCTCTCCGTGCCCAGTCGCCACCCGTACGCCCCTCTCTGTGCACGCTTGCCAGCCCCACGCACCTCTCCGTGCGTGCTCGCCAGCCCCACGCAGCTCTCTTGTGTGCTCGCCACCCCCACATACCTCTCCAATCGGGCTGGGAGAGGTCCATGCAGGTGGCGATCAGATGCGGAGAGATGCCTGCAGGTGGTGAGTACATGTGGAGAGATGCATGGGGCTGGTGAGTGCACATGGAGAGGTGTGTGGGGATGGCAATTGGGCTGGGACAGGTGCATTCAGGTGGTGATCAGGTGCGGAGAGTGGTGGGGGGTTACTGTATTTGCACCCTATTTTGCGGGGGGGAGTGCCTCTTATACACTGGCAAATAGGGTAGTAGGTACCTATGTAGGTATGTACAAACATACCAAACCAAAAGACAATAAAAATAAAAATCAGCCAATCACAGCCATTGGGCTGGGGTGAGGGGAGTCGGGGCAGTGGCCAGCGATGAGGTAGTGCAGATGTATGAGCTCGCACTCCTCTGCAGGAAAATGACTCAAAACAAGGGGCTGTGTGGAAAACAATCAGGGAAAACTGAGTTATTTGAATACAATAAGAACCGGTGTGAACTGCTTCTCATGCCTTGTGCGGAAAGGGCCATGGTTGTTATTGTGTGCCTGTAAGTTGTTTTTGACTTATGGCAATCCTAAGGCAAATCTATCATAGGGTTTTTCTGGGGTGGAGAGTGTGTGACATACACAAGATCACCCAGTAGGTTTCCATGACTGAGCGGGGAATCAAACCCTGGTTTCCTGAATTGTAGTCCAATGCTCATAAGTACATAACTAGAAAGTTGGCAGCCAGCTCATTAGTAGAAGGTTGACCACCACACACTGAACTGACCAGAGTAACTATGAACACAACAATTTGCTTTGGAATTTGAGGGGATGGAGGTCAAACACAGAACAGTGGAAAAGAATTTTCACTCTGTTCCCTTTATTTTGATCACAGAAGTCCCAAAAGTACATGGGGTAGGAAAACCATTGACAGTGTAGCCATGAAAGACATCACCAAGTATATCAGCCTAACCACACAGTCCAACAATGGCGGAGCTTGGAGTGTGTGGAGCGGGGGAAGGGAGGGGCTACGACATGAGAGGAGTGGCCACTGTGCATGGGGTGTGGCTGCAGTGCGTGGGGGCATGGCCAGGGTGCGCAGGGGCGTGGCAACAGGTCGGGACACCCCAAAAACATTGCCACCTGGGGTGAACTGCCCTCTGCCCCCCATCCCTCTGCGACTGCAGTCCAAATATCCACACATGAAAGATTTCCATTTCATTGCACTACAAATTAGGAAAACTGGTAGAATAGTTCAAAAATACTAGACTGCAATGGCTGACATTCTGACATTGTCTGGATGTTTCGTAATAAATGAGTGGATGAAGGACAATAATTTAATAGAAAAGTGGTACTGCAGATGTACACATAGCAAGCAACACTCATGTATAAACCTTGGTCTGTCATATATTTCTGAGTTTCTCCCATCTGTCCTTAGGTAATAGAATCTGTGTTCCAGGAATCAGGTTCTCCCCCAAATAATGTTCAGTTTCTCAAAACCATCAGCTTTGTCCAGGTAAGCAAGTGTGCCTGGAACAGGATGGCATGAGACCCATGCATGCATTGCTTTTCTCTAAAATATAAAATGTCCCTGCAATGTCATTGTTATGGACCATGGGATCACTATCCCATGTATCAGCATGCTGTACAGCCCATAACCACTTTGGTTTCATTTTCTCCCTACACAACTATAATCATCTGTATGCGGTCATACTTGCCATTGCTATTTTGCAACCTTTAAATGACCTGCCGGCGAACTGACTCATTATTCACATCTACCTCCTTTCAGATCTACTTGGATGGACAGGCCCAAGACCTGCTTAGTCCAAAAAGCCAAGCCCTGCAGGTGATGGAGCTCCCACCACTAGGGCTGTAAGCATCTGGTTCTTGCTATTGCTTTAATGGACAAAGCTCTAATCTGACTCTAATGTTACTGATCTTTGACAACACGGAAAGGAAATAGTAACACTGTGAATGCCAGATAATCCAGCATTTAGCCTTTAAGTCCTCACAGATCAGGAACAATAGATACTAGTGGAATCAGATTTCACTGGTTTAGAATGGAACTGAATGGTTGGCTTGCACATGCGAGATAATTTAGACTAGTTGCAGACCATGAGGAGAGATTAGTACAGTTGGCCCTCCATATCTGCAGATTCTGTATCCACAGATTCAACCAACTTCTACTTGAAAATATATTTTTTAAAAAAACAAAAGCAAACTTTGATTTTGCCATTTTATATGAGGAATGCCATTTTCCTACATCAATGTACATAATGGAACTTCTGGGCCCACAAACTTTGGTATCCATGAGAGTTCCTGGAACAAAACCCAGCAGATACTGAGGGCCCACTGTTTATCTTTGCATAGGCATGAGGAGCTAAAAAGACTTCAAAACCAATGTGCTACGGAGAACTGTTTGCTCCTCTAAATTAGAAATATTAGAGAATTCAATCCAACAAGTTCTGCCGAGCTGTCTTTGAATTAAGACTAAAGGAAAGTCTTAATTCTCTGGAAAGAGAAACATGGTAGCCAAATATGTGAAAAGGACTAGCTATTAAAAAGGCTACCTTTTCAGGCTTCTGACCACCCACTTTATGTTTACACCTCAGCTACAGATGTCAGCATTGCCAGTAATCTCTCTTTCTTTCTTTAGGGTTGTGGAAGAGGCAACTGAAATCATTGTGACTGATTCACAAACTGCCACTCACTTCTACCACTGTGGAGTCTCCATGTATCAAAGTTGGTTGCAGCAATCTTTTGAAAAGTCACACGATGCCACGTAAGGGCCACAGAAAGACAGGGGGTAGCTTTAGGAGGGGAAGAAAGCAGTACATACATGGTGTCTGGTGGCTCCCATCTCAATGGCGCAGTGAATCTGATTATGGCTTTGCTTCATACTTTAAAGGAGATATATACCAAGGTATTAAACTTATTTCACAGATAGGGTTAGGCATTGTGATTAGTTCTTTTATCGACTAAAGTGGATTCAGTACTCCACTCCACTGGAACACTCCAGTTAGAACTGAACACATGTGCAGTCAGCTTTCCACTGGGTTCTGGTGATTCATATTACTGATACATATTGGAAATCTTCTGAGACTGAATACTCTCATTTGACTAAGCTGGGCCAGAGAGTTAGCTTGAGTGGCACTTAGAAGTTCTCCAGTCTGGGGCTAATGATGATGGCAGCAAACATGCACTGGCCATGGATAACCCACACACTAGGGCTGCTTCCAGGTAAGGCACTTAACAGCAGAATTGCTTTGCTTCACTCACTCACATTTAGCATGATGAAAACAGCTGGCAGAACTCTCCAGAGAACTGGACAGGTTTCCAGTGCATTTTGTGTGTACGGGTGGGTCAGTGTGGGTGGTCCTTCAGAGCAAAGCATTCCACACAAAGTGACTGTGGAGATCACCAGTACTGCTCCAGCATATGCAATTTCTATGGCCACCCAAAATACAATGACATGCTCTGTCATCGCTATTCCTGCACTTTTCACATCTCTTTGAATGAATGCTATGAAAAGCCCCAGTGTACAGCTACACCAAAGAAGTTGCTGCTTTGAACTGTGGTTTTCCTATGTGGTTCACATTGGAAATAAGGGCAGGAATGAGAGGGATAGTGGCGGCAGGGAGCAGCATAACAAGTAACCTCCCTTCCAGCCTGGCTTAATAATTTGTGCAAAATAAGAACAGCAGAACCACTCTGATCACAAGATTGCAATTAGGAACAAAGTGGGATTCAAGGAAGAAGTGAGGTTGTCTTTTCCTTGCTTACTTATCTAAGATTTATTGCCTGGCATGAAAAGAACGTGGCAGGATGCACATACAAAAAATGAAAGGCATGTCACTTAGTGTATGGAAAGCCTATTGCAGTTCCACTTGTGGACCTGGGGGCATCTCTGGCTTCTGGGACTTGCTGAAGATTTCCTGTTCAGAGTGCAATAAAAGAGAACTAGGCAGATTGCCTAAGCAAACTTCCCCACAGTTGTCCTACACCTGGGGGAAAGAATCTGTTAAGAACTGCTGAGGTGTTGATTCAATACATGGCCTACTAGGGATTATATTATCTATTTATTGGTTTTGTTTATACCCTGCCTTTCCTCTAATGAGCTCAAGGGGGTCCAGTGCATTTTGTGTTTGGGCTCTTTTTCCAGCCAACACTATGAGACAGATCAAGCTGAGAAAGAGTGACTGGCCCAAGATCATCCAGAGAGTTTCACGCTCACTGCAGATTAGGGTCTAAATGCAATTGCTAGTCACAACTAGAACAGACCTTTTGAATCAACTGGATTTAGTTAAGTGTTGATTGATTATTCAGTTACTGGTTCGAGGACCTAAAATCTTAATCTCTCAAATTCTGTAAGACCCTATCATCATCTGTATCTGTATCTCTTTGTCCTCGTATTCTAATCTATCCATCTTTGACATGTAACCAGATTTCTAAATGTACTCACTTCACCATTTGACTCTTGCTTTTTCCCTCTGTCGTACAAACCAGAGCACTTTTCCTTGTAGCTGCATATCATTTGTACAGACAAACCCATTCTGACACAGCCGCCACATTTTCAGCAAAATCTTCTTTTTCATCCCAACAGTATTTCTCATCAGTAACCAATTCGATCACTTCTTAACATCATCTCATTTATATTCCATACCTTAAGACAATTATTTTGGAGCATCCTGCATTCCACATTTATCTCATCAACACCCCACTTTTCAGCACTGTTCCCAATTTCTAGATTTCTGAGGGACGTTCTGTCTTTCCTAAGTCCAGTAGTTACAGAATTAAAAACCAGGCAGTAGTCTTTCCATTGTTTCTTATCAGCATCTGGTTAAAGTCTTTATCACTCTAAGAACGATAAGGACTCCACTTCCCCATACTGCAAATTCCTCCTTGCTCAATTAGATCAAATATTTTTACTCAGAAAAATCCAGCTAATAAAAGGAAAAGTTATGATCTTATATTTTTTCAAAGCCACTACCCCATCAATCCACTGTATCTCTTTAACACATCAAACCTTCTGTTTTTAAATCACATTCTCATAAAGCTTCACTTACTCAGTTTTTAGATGCAGAAAGAAGGCAATTTACTGAAGTTTCCATCCCTCTGCCTTAATCAGAATAATACTTGTATTATCCAAAGATGTTATTTTCACAGAATTAAGTAAGTAGTTTTCACAGTTCTATAGTCCATTATCTGGACATTATCTGTTGAAGGGAAATGGCTGGCTTTTTTTGTGGTTGGGCAGGCTCTTTTCCATGGTCCCCCTTCACTTCACCTGTACTCAGCCATCACTAACATCATGATCTTGTCACCAGGAGCCAGGGTTTCTGACATTTGTGGATGATCCCCAGGTCTCTCTTTAATCCAGAGAGAGATTCTCGCTGGTCAAATTCTTTGGTGACAGCAATTTGCAGCAAAAAGCACCCACCCTCCATTACAGAGTGCTTACAGGGGCAGATGGTGATTCTCCATGGCACACTGGAATCCTAAAGGAATCCTTATACTTGATGTATCAATTTGCTTAGCTTTTAGCAAGGGAGTTTGGAGATATGGGGAAAATAGATATAGTGATGCTTAATAATGTTCAATGGTTTAAACAGAAGGATTATTAGTAGACGAAAATGTTATTAAGATGTTTTTTTCTTACAAAGTTTAATCACGCTTAATGGGTAATGCAATGATCAAATGATGGAATGATTAAAAGGCTCAATAGGATTACAGAATGATAATGAGTGATGTTTAAAGAATATCTTCTTGGGGAAAAAAGAAAGGAAAAAGAAAAATATGACTATGTGATGTGTGTTTTTGGAGGAATAATGAAAAATAGGGTATTGCAGGAAGAGGATGTCAGGTGGTTAAATAGAGAGGTTTGATACAATGGTGCATACATAGAACTACTGAAAGGAAAATGGAAATCATTTCCTTCTCTTTAAATATCTTTATCTATTCATTTTTGTATTTTTTTCTTTTTCTGCTTTGTATCTCTTCATTTTTATATGTTTGTAATATTTTAGTGTATCTGTATAACTTTTAAATAAAAACACTCTAAAAAAAAATAATCTCCCAAGTCCCAGTGCAAGACTCTAATGCAAGCTGGGCAGTTTTGAAAGTCTAGCAGCCAGAGGTTTTTGCCTCTGAAATCCTCTACAGGCCATACTAGGTTTAAAAGAGCCTGTCAAATGTGGAAAAAGAAATCTTAACCAGAAATGGCTTCCAATCCATATCCAGTTTCTTATTCTTTTTCCACACTGACAAAAAAAGAAAAAAAGAGAATACAACCATAAAAACGATGATCCTTGAAGCATACAGAAGCAGAAATGTCATTTTACCCCTCATCATTTTTCAGCATGGGGAGGCTAAGGGGGAAGCTGTATAAGGATTTGTGGGTCACAAAACCAGCAGGCCACAGGGTGCTCGCTCCTGGTGCCACAAGTGCACCACACAGGCGCTAAGAAGGGGTGGCCGCCATGCAGCAACTTCTGAGCCTTTTTCACATGTTGTTACTTATGTACTACTTTAGTAAAATAATTTGTAAACACTCTTTATTGTTCTAGGTAATAGGGAGATATATAATAAGTATGTCTGTAAATATTCGTATCAATGTACAACAGATAAAAAGAAATCCAAAAAATATAATCCTCCAAAGCATTTAAGAGGCAGTCTTTACAATAACCTGAACAACATAACTTAGAATACTTGTACAAACAAGAACAATCTTAACCTGCAGTGTTGGTGTCAGATATATCCTTAACAGCAGGGGTAGAAATTATGTAACCCTCCTGATGTTGTTGAACTACAGCTCCCAGTATTCCACGTCATCAGCAGTTATGGCTAAGGCTGGTGGGAGCTGCAGTCCAACCACATTCCCACCCCTGCTTTAGAAAGGATGTTCCACATTCAAGCACCAGAGTAGCGAAATTCCCCCTTCTTATCACATAATGTAGTGAAAGTACTGGGAGAAGTGTTTCCCCTGCAGATCTTAAGACGAAGGCAACCTGATATAAGGTAGACGTTCTTTTGGTCCTAATTGTTTAAGCCTTTAAATGTGAGCACCTACACCTTGAGTTGGGCCTGGAAATAAACAGATAACCATCTGCCCTAGGTAGCCAAGAAAGCTTCTTCAGAATCTGTGAAATGTCATTCTCCCTGGCCTTGTCAGAGTGTTGGCAATTGTGTTCTGCATGACATAAACCATCCAGATCCAATTCAAATGTAGCCCTACATGCAACAAATTGCAATGGCTCTTTGTGTGGAATGTGTCCTGTGCAGTGGGAGCATCACAGTGGCAGGCTTAGCGTGATGTACAGGATAGTTTCATGTTCAGAGAATAGGCTTAGGGGGTTTGAAAAGCTTTATTGAAGAACATTAAAGAAAACCAGCCGAATAGAGACGGGGGTGGGGGAGCGGTTTGCCCTGGGCGGCAATGTTTTTGCGGCATCCCGGCCTGTAGCCACGCCCCTGCGTGCCCTGGCCACGCCCCGTGCACAGTGGCCACACCCCTCACACCGTAGCCCCTCCCCCCACACTCCAAGCTCTGCCACTGAAGAAAACAGCTGCATATCTTGGCAGTCGCCAAGACTGAAGAACTATCGGATTTGCAGTACCTTGTAAGCTGCAACATTTCAAATTAGCACATATTAGCATACTATTTGACAGCTAATTAAAATAACTCTTTCCCTAGACTCTTATTCCACCCGCCAACTGCTTGACCCTGTAGTTAGGTCTGTTCATCCTTATCAGAGATCATTAAAATAACATTCCTTTATTTTCAACATACTGTTTCTCTGCTGATCTCATTGTCCTATTACAACACAATAATGCCCATTTTCAAACATCAAAGTATTACATGGCAGGGAGAGCAAAGCTGACCTGACACTTATCCTTCTTGATTTACATTTGAGTATTTTTGTTCATTCACTGCAAGGTATGCACATGTGCATACAGAGAGAGCTTCTCCCCCACTCCATGCTTCTTTCCCACACATTGGGGGCCTTGCATTTTTATGGGTTAGATCTTACAACAGAAAAAGTAGTGATATGGAAAGCTATTATCTGACAGTGAAATTGTGCAGTTACCTATCATAGAATCATAGAAATGTAGAGTTGGAAGAGACCACACGGGCCATCCAGTCCAACCCCCTGCCATGCAGAAACACCCTCAAAGCACTCCCGATAGATGGCCATCCAGCCTCTGCTTAAAAACCTCCAAAGAAGGAGACTCCACCACACTCCAAGGCAGCCTATTCCACTGCCGGACAGCCCTGACTGTCAGGAAGTTCTTCCTGAGGTTCAGGTGGAATCTCCCTTCCCGCAGCTTGAATCCATTGCTCCTTGTTCTGGTCTCTGGAGCGGCAGAAAACAAGCCCTCTCCCTCCTCTACATGGTATCCCTTCAAATATTTAAACATGGCTATCATGTCCCCTCTTAACCTTCTCTTCTGCAGACTAAACATACCCAGCTCTCTAAGTCTATCCTCATAGGCCATGGCTTCCAGGCCCCTCACCATTTTGGTTGCCCTCCTCTGGACCTGCTCCAGCCTGACCACGTCCTTCTTGAATTGGGGTGCCCAGAACTGGACACAGGATTCAAGATGAGGTCTAACCAAAGCAGAGTGGAGTGGTACCAGTACCTCCCTCGATCTAGACACCATACTCCTATTGATGCAGCCGAGAATTGCATTGGCTTTCTTGGCTGCCGCATCACACTGCTGACTCACGTTCAGCTTGTGGTCTATTAAAACTCCTAGATCCCTTTCACACGTACTGCTATCCAGCCACGTGTCCCCCATCCTATATTTCTGTATTCCATTTTTTCTACCTAAGTGTAGGACCTTACACTTCTCTCTGTTGAATTTCATTTTGTTAGCTTTGGCCCAGCTCTCCAATCTATCCAGGTCATTTTGAATTTTGATCCTGTCCTCTGGCGTATTAGCAACCCCTCCCAATTTGGTAACCTATTACCTGTTCTCATCTTGTTGGCATTCCACTACACTGTGGGAGCAGGGATGAATATTGCAATGGAACTGATCATGATGCACTCATATAGTGAAGCTGAACTGCAAAGTACTTTATTGCCATGTATAAAGCAAAGTATTTTATTGCCATGTATAAGTTCCTTGCTAATATATCATTCTTGTATTTTACATGATAAGTATCTGCCCAGACTTAACTGTTTGACCTTTCTCCCTAAGATGTGGCATCCTCTTTACCATCACCATTGAGGCAAAAGTGGCAGAGGGTCAGGGGTTTCAGCGTGCTACTGTCCGGATCTTTGAGTTCCTTGGAGGAAATGAGCAGCCCTGCACCGATCTGTGAGTATGGAATTCTGAACATAGCTTGGAAAAGTGAATTTTTGGACATCTCTCAGAACCTTTTTTTTTTCTTTTTAGCTAACCAAGCTGGTGCGGGGGTGGGAATTGTGGGTATTGTTGTCCAAAAATTCATTTTTCTGAGGTCTGGGCAAAGACATATTCTCTGCTTATGCCTCAACCTAATTAGTGCTGCTTCTTCCATGTGTTTAGATGTCCCATGTGCTTGATGATTTCTTCATTGCTTCTTTTTCCCTGTCCAGTTTTTTGCCTCTTTTTGGGGCTCCATCTGCTGTTCCCCTTCCTCCTGAAGCAGGGTTTCTTTCCTGGATCCTGAAGCAACTGCTGGAAGATAACGCCCTCACATTCTTGCTGTTGTGCCTGACCCTACCAGGTTGGTTATCATCTACATGGCTGTCCTGGTCCTGATAAGGGCAAAAGTGGGTCTCTTGCTGGGCTCCCTGTCTTGGAGTGGCAACTTGATATTGGGAGTTGTCTGAGAACAGCAAAATCTGTCTAATATGCTCTCTGCCTTGCATTTGAATTTTTGAAACCTCAAATTCTTTCTCTGAATATGAACTAATTTGTGAATATGAGTAAATTGTTACAAAATGAACTGAAACAAAATTCTCAACTATCTATACCAGCCACATTCAGGAGACACAGCTATTCTTAGCTTGGAGAGCAGCATGTCTACCGTATAGCTGTTGAGAGGTGAGAAACTTCTCAGGAAAAAGAAATAGCAACTTTCTTTTTTTACTGACACCATGGTTGACAGTAAAACAGGGATTCAGAGTTTTTAGACTTGAGTGTTTAGAGCTCTGGGCCTGGATGAATATTCAGTATCTGTTTCTCCCACATTCATTTTTTTAAGATTGCAAACTCTTTCCTTTGTAAATATTAACTAACTTGAAAATATTAATAAATTCTTAACTAAAACAAGTTGAAATGAATTGTCAACCACCACCACTACCACCACCACCATCTATATGCTGCCTTTCTCCCATCTGAGACCCCAGGCATCTTACAACACTTAAAAGAAACATAGCTAAAAATATACCAAATACAGAAGTTAACAATATAATTAAACTATCCATAAAATTTAAAACCAGCTTAAAAGCACACTCATTAAAAATAAACAAACAGGATACAGATGTACTGTACAGCACAACTGTGCAAGGTCCATTCTCCTTGAACAGTCAGTCATCAAAGGTCTGCCCCCCATCCAATTAAAAATCTTGACGTGGCAGGGAGTTCCAAAGCCTGGGAACAGCCACCAAGAAGACTGTTACCCTGTATTCTGGGGGTCCCAGGAGGGACACCTAAATGACCTTGTAATTACACAAATTGGGGAAATTAGTCTAGAGCACTAGTTGGCAAAATGAGAGGCAGGGTAACGCAGCGGAATCTTGTAACCCAGTGTTTACGGGGTCAGGCCAAGTCAAGAAGCAGACCGGTTTGAAAATAATGAATGATCTTTATTGAATACAGGCACACAATGTATGCAACACAAACACACAGATAACTCAGGAAAATAAAAGTGTGAGTAAGATAGTGGGATTTTTAGAGGGATAGTTGGTTCGGGTGATACAAAACCTGTCCTGAAGTCCGGGAGAAAATGGAGAGCGAAGCTGGGGTTAGATGTATCTCAGCACGTGGAGCTGAGGGGAAGCTTGCCAAGTGAAGCAGCAGCAAGGCGGTCTGGAACTCGGGAGCGATCCAAGGAAGCGCTCAAGGTCAGGGGTTTTTATAAGGAGAATTGTGACCGCAGGCTAGGTCGGACTTTGGGAAAACAATAGATTTGAAGTTGGAGACAAAGCCTCCGAAAGGTCAGAATTTGAATGATTGAATTAGAGCCGAATTTATCAATAGAGTAGCCGGTATGCAAACGCGGAATACTTGAGCATTGTATAGCTCGATCATCAAGCTGCCAGCGCGGGGCAGAGGATCTTTTGAGAGTTGCTTGCATACCTAATGGAGGTACTTGCCTTGAGGTCTCCTAAAGTGGCGAGTCGGCTGTTTTCTGGCCTGCCTGTATTGTCTAGGAATATTACAGCAATAATCGGCCGAGCTTGTATGCGTGCTTGTCCGAGGGCCTCGCAAGCACGTGGAAGGGATATGTGAAGCCGAATTATCGATATCAAAAGATATCTTTTTATATCCCCAAAGCTCGGGCTAGCCAGGGCAGTAACAAGGCCCTCTCCCGTAGTCCCACCAGATGTATCTGCGACTACGGTGGGACAGAGGGAAAACCCTCTGCAGAAGATCCCCAACTACGGGCAGGCTCATATGAGCCATACAGTGCTTTAAACGTCATAATCAGCACTGTGATTTGTGCCAGGAAATCAATTAGCCAGAGTTGCTGTTGAAACAAGGGGGTTGTGGCTGCAGCTCTTTGGACAAGCTGAAGTTTCCAAAGGCTCTTCAAAGGCAGCCCCATGTAGTAAGCCAGTAAGCCAATCAGGATTAAACTAAGGCATGTATCACCATGGTCATTACTATTTGAGAAGGCCTCATTACCATCAGTACGGAATGTGACTCTTTAAATGCTTTCTGAATGTGCACCACTACGTTTAAGCAACTGTGCAACACTGTGCTGTGACTAAAGTCCAAGAGCACATATCCCATCTGAAGGGGCTTTGCCCCTTTCCTCCATCCCCTGGGATTCTGGGTCAGAGAATGACCTTTCTGGAATAAGCTCTTCCATTTAGTAATTCAGCAGGAGAATGTAAAGTATCTTTAGAATAATTAAAAATACTGGATAAACCAAATGTAGAATGGATTATGGCCACAGACTGGGAGAAAGGAGTTGTTCATTGGTGATGTCTGTGGGCATACCTACTGCAATAGCCAGTGTTGCATGGAATGTCCTTCTGCAAGTATCATGAGTCCCCTCCTGGACACAGTTTGTGGTATGACTAATAGCAAACTTTCATCATAAGATATTAAGTCCAGTCAGGCAATACTGTTGTCCTAAGACTGGATGGCTAGACGTGAGGGCAGAAGAAATGCATGAAGTTCACTAACCCTGCTGTGAGGTGCAGCTGGACAAATTCTTTTGTTGGGAGAAATACAAATGATATATTCCCGTGGGAACAACATGTTACACATTTCCTTCTAGATTGCTCCGTGGGTGAAGGAACTCAGGCACTGTACAGAAGGGCCAGCTTGAACCCTAGCTAAGAGTGTTGTATTCTTTTCAGGTGCTTCTGGAGAAGAGATACTGTCTGCCATCACACTGACTGAACAAGTGAGGGCTATGACAAAAAGAGTTGTGCCAATCTACTGGGATCCCACTCGTGAGGCTCAGAAACGAAGAGCAGCAATGGGAGAGCTGAGAGCCCAGCTCCTCCTCAGTGATCAGACAGAGCAGGGCAGCATAGCCATTCAACTGGAGAAGGTGATAAAGGAGCTACAGGTAACATGGTTAACCACACAGCATCACCCTACAAATACAGATACTGAATAATAATGCTCTAGCTGTGCAACCAACGTACCAGAAATTTCAAGCAGCCAGAGCTGAATTTGAGAAAAAATATTTCGGATAAATAAAAGACTTTGACCAATTAAATCCAGAATCCCACAAGCACTTACCATAAAAACGAGTAGAGAATAATCTAATTTAGGCCCTATAGATGTGAAACATAGCCACTTACACAGAGTTCATCCAAGCTACACAAATTGAGTCACACTTAAGGACACAGAAACAGACTAATGGTTCTTCTTCCCACAGTGACCAACCACGAACCTCCAGGAACCTCACAAGAGCTTTTCCATTATTGCTGTTTCTCACTTCCAGCAACTGTTACCATTCAGTGGCACAGCTGCCTTTCAGATAAAGATTCATACTGCCATCCTATAGTCATTATAGAACCGAATTCATCTTGTAAAGGCTTAGTTACCATGACCACATTTTCTAGCAGAGGATTCTATACATGAATCATGTACTGAATGAAAAAAATGTTTCAATTTGTCTGTTTTGACAATTTGACAGTTAACACCATCTCACAAAGTTCTGTTCACATTATTTATACCATGCAAAATTTATAATCATTTATGGTTTTCCCCATAGTCATTTTTCCTATACAGGTACACCTCAGTTAATGAAGTAGATGTGTTGCTGGGCATCACTTCTTTAACAGAAAATTTGGTAAGGGAGGCAGAAATAACATGGAAAGAATAGGAATAAGTTTTTTGTTGTTACTCTTGTGTGCCTTCAAGTCATTTCCAACTTACAGCAACCCTAAGGCGAACCTATCACTGGGTTTTCTGTGGCTGAGAATAGGTTTTTACATCACACACACACACACACACACACAAAGCAGTTCAATGTGTTTCAGCAAACTTTTAATCTGAATAAGCATATGAAAAATGACACAACTAGATCTGTGTAAATTATTAAAAAAAATTTTTAACCTTCTAGAGGCCACTTGAAAACTTATTCCAAAATGCTTCCAGAACTGATTTTCTTCTTTCACAAGCCTCCACTTTTCTTACCCATTTTTGCCTTTTTTTTTTTTAAACATGCCGGGGACAGCTGATGAGGCACACTTCTCTCATTTCCCCATTTCTCTCTGGTTTGCTCTTCATGCACGTTCAGTAAGGGATTCTGAAAGCAGTGTCTGGTTACCTTACCTTGCCTATTTTAGGCAAGCACATACTGCTACAGGATTAATTAGAGCAGAATCCCATTCTTTCCAGCTTAAACTTTATTGCATTGCTAACCGGAGACTCTTTGCTACAACCTGATCTGAAAGTCTGTTTTAATCCAGGCCTCTTTCACCATCTTCTCAGTGCTAATGCTATTAATAATCTTCCAGCTAGGCAGAAGATAAGGAGGAAAAGAGGGGGGCTGGGGTGGTGGTAAAAGACTTCTTTCTTTGTGATATTGTCCAAAGTGTAACCTGTCTTGAGGCCGACACATTGTGTTGGGCTTGTTTTCAAGGTTCTGAAGAGTCAAAAATGGGAGAAAAAGAAGGAGAAATCAGCCAATGAAATAAAGGAAGAGGGCACTTTCTTTACAGCCAGAGTAAGTACCCTGTCTCAGTTTATCAGCCCCATTCTCTGACATGGGGGAACATATGTACAAAAAGAAACCCTCTCAGTTTTTCACACTACAGCAGCCAGGAATCCAAAGAGATGAAAAAGCAGTATTGTTCTGTTTACTCACCCTTTCTCTCAGGCTTGTGAGGCGCACCACCCTTTTCATCTCGAAAAATCTTTTCACCTCCCTTTCCTTTCCTTTCCTTTCCTTTCCTCCTCCACCCCCCACCCCCAATTTCTAACTAAAGACTATATTCTGCTCTGGGCTAGCACAGCACTCTAGAGGGAGGTAAGGGGCTTCTTACAGAGACAACTACAGTGTAACAGCAGCATTATAACTGTGGGGGAGAGGAAGCAAAAATCACCTCTGTGCTGCTGTTTTAACTTGTGACTATATTCTGTTCAGGTCCAAATCTCATCAGAGATAGATGACGGGGGAAAATTTGGGGATCAGCCAAGGAGCCAGCAGAGAAAAAATGATCCTCATCAAGAGGAAGAGATAACAGGTCTGAAAACATAGCTGGCTACCACCCACTGTTAAGAATTTTAGAATGTTCTCATGAGATTCAAAGATAAAGTCAATAAATACACAGATGAAACCTTCACTTGTAGAATCAGCTCCATGTCATTGTGTGTCCAGTACCCAATACAATATTGGATATGTACATTTCCACACAAAACACTTAAGGGAAAATCACCAATATTAAATAAATATTTATGAGGTTTTGACTTTTAGTATATTTGATCTGGTGTAGACTGCCTTAGTTTTTACAGTTAGATGATATAAAATATTATCAATAAGTCCAGAAGAGAGACATTTATGAGCAGATGTTGTTAGAGGAAATACACTCTAAAGTAGGGTAGAGTAGGCAAGTCTCAATTTGTACAGCAAGACTTTATCCAGTGTCTGAAAAATCTTCCATTCTTTTCTGCTGCTAATTTGACATATCTGTCTCTGTGGAAGGTGGCAGAATCCCAAATATCCAGTTTGGCCAAGTTGGTGAGCAGGAAAAAGCTACAAAAGACAGACATTTCATAGCAGAAGCCTGTAACTCTAGAGGCTTGATCCTGGATGGGAGAACCCAAACACAGAGCCTTGTAAGTGTCAAATGTGGGACAGGGCATCACATTCTGATTTAAACAATTGAGTCTTGTGGCACCTTCAAGATTAACCAATTTTATTTAGCATAAGCTTTTATGGACTCCAACCCACTCAATCAATTGCCTGGATTGCAGCTTCTATTGGTAATTTATATACCTGAGTGGGGAAAAGAAATAACAAAAGAGAGCATTAAGTGACATTCTTTGGAGTCAACATTTAAGTTACTGAGAGGTAAAAAATGTTTCCAGGGTTGATTCTGGATCTCAAGCCTCAAAAAGCAAGAGACATTTGATTTCACAAGCAGCAATGAGATTTTTTAAAAGAATAACAGACGTGGGCATTCTGTTGGTGACATATACAGACGTAAGCCCACCTTACACCTGTGTATGCATGTTTATGGTTAGCATAGATGGTAGAATTCAGCTCTGCCAGATGTGCTAAATTCAAGCACTGACCTTATTTTTTCTGGTGCTTGGTCATCCCACCACAGCCATTGGAACGGGAGGGATAATGGGGCCGGCCAGACAGCAGCTGCCTTTATTTCAGCAAACAGCGGCAAGGCAGCAAAGGCATCCTAGACGTGTTGGAGGCTATGAGGATGACACTATCTTCCTGTGGCCAGCTGCTGAAGCACAGCCCTTCCTAGATGCCTGGCATTCCCCATTATCCCTTTGTCACCAAATGGCTGTGGGAGGGAGATGCTCTGACATTAGAAGAGGTAAGGCAGGGGCTCAGATGGACAGGAGGGCATGTAGTTGCACTTGGTGGAGCTTTCATCCTGGCCACATAGTTCTTGTATTGTTGTAACATTAAGGGATCTGTAATCAATGTGGCTTCCAGCCACAGCAAGCAGCAGGGAATATGCCTTCTTTGAGCATAAATATATTAGCCACAGTTGTCCAAGCTGAGAATGAATGCTAGGCCTGTGTGCTCTTTCCTCCTTTCCTTGGAATGCTAATCCTGGTTAGCTTAAACTAGAATCCTTCATCACGTGCAAAATGGAGACAGCGATTTAATGTTTGCTAACCAGTTTTAATCATGTGCAATCTGCACTGAGAAAGGAGCCACAGTTTTAAGCCTAAATGATGGTTTAGTAATATGCATCTGAGCTGGGCTCTTATTCCCAAGCAAACAAAAGCTCAAGTTTTAAAAAATAAGGCACTCTACCACCACAATAGTATCCTTTGACAGCAAGTATTTCCTGTGTATGTTTTACAAGCTAGTAGCAAACTGCAAATAGCTTAGGGTTTACAAAACATTACTGTACTTGTATTGTCCAGATGAAGCCAGACCCTGAAGAAAGTGTATAGGTCTTGGATTGCAGTACTTTAAATCTGAACTGCACTACTACACTGCTGTCTTTCAGAGCTGGCCTGAGGAGCAGCATCAAGGTATTAAGGTGAGGTTCTTTCTAGCTAAAGCCAAGAGGCAGCATCGTCAAAAGCAACACCAACTCCTGATCCAGGAGGAGATTTTGAGGGTGGAAAAGGAGCTGAAAGGCCAAGAGAAGGTGAGAAGTATTCAGCTCTCCAGTGGTTTCTCTGGCAGTTCAGTGTTATCAACTCTTTTATAAAGGAAATAGTTTGTATGAGAAATGCCAAGGCCACTCTGAAGACAAAAGCATACACCATGCAAAAGAGAAACTTTCCTAGCTATCAGCAATAGTAGAAATAGAAATGGGATGTAAATCTTGGGTTCATTTCCCCTGAGCCTGCCACCCTCTCTTTGACCTACCTCAAAGCACTGTTGTGAGGATAAAGGGGGCAGAGAAAAGCCATGTGTGCCATCTTGAGCTTAGCAGAGGAAAGGAAGGATGAGGGTAAGAAATTGGTTACCTGCAACTATAAAGTATTGGAGTGATCATCTGTGACACTGCACAGGTGCACATTAACCCATTAGTGTAAGTCCCAGAGACCTCAAAGGAGAAATAAAAATAAAATAAAATAAGTAATAGATAAAATCATGGCTAGGCATATTTCATATTTTTATGCACCCCATATTCTTGTGCACCTCATATTCTTGGATGGGGAATGCAGAGTCCAAGGTCCAATATGTCTTAGGCCACAGAGATTGCCAAAAATGACAGCCCCACAAAAGGAAATATCTGGTCATCTATTTCTGGTTTTGAAAAAATATGGGTTTTTCCCCCTAAGTTAAACAGTGTGTGGAGTGTGTGTGAGGCTGGGGCTTATTGAGAAGGTAAACTGGCACTCTTGGAGGCTTCTAGGAAAGGCAGTTCACCTTTGAGGAAAACTGTGGTTCAATGGACTTAGATGGCTGCCCTATGTCCAGCTGTAGTCTAGTGGCATAATAGCATGTCTGAAAGGTATCTTCTCTTCCTGAATTCCAGATTTCTCCAGCCCAGCAAGAAGCTCTACCCTGGCAGAAGGAAAAGACTTTGCTGACTTTGTGTATGGAGACACTGCAAAGAGAACAGGAAGAAGCAGAAAAAGATCTGGAGGAGTTGTACCAGGAATGCCAACATGAAGCAAAAACTCAGAAACAGCACTTCCTGCAGGTCCCCAGAGCTATGATGCCCTGTTTCAAAGTGGTTCTCTGTGGGAAGGCTCCTTCCTTCTAAGATTCAGCCTCTTTGAGATGGGGGAGCTGAACTAGCTCATTGATTAGAGGGTTCAGTGGAAGGGAAGCTCAGGTCAAAGCTTGTACTTCTAAGAAATAAGGATTTAATAGTTTTAAGGCTTGGTTAATTTTTTAGCCAGTTTCTGTTATTTTTTCAATTTTTGAAAGCAACTATTTATGCCCCCCCTTTCTCAAATGTATGTAAGATAGATTTTAAAAACATTGAGATGCTAGGAGTTGTTGGTCTGTGGTTCAAAACATACTCTACTCCTGTCCGCTTTGCCTCAGAGCCCACAGGAGAGCATGAAGCTGCAGCATGAAGTACAGCAAGACTTAGAATTTCAACCACATGATATTTCCTCCCCATCATTTAATGAGATACTTCGTTTCCCTTAGCATACATGTAAGCTTAGAGCTGAAGATCTATGAGTTATAATGAAATTATATTTAAATGAACTATTTAGTTGGGAAAGAGAGAACATAGCTACCCTTGACTACATGACTAAGAATCACAGAATTCAAGCCAAGAGGCATTCAAATCACCCCCTGCCTAGATAAGCATTCCTAAGAGATGGTCGTCCAACCTCTGTTTAAAGACCTCCAAAGTAAAAGATTCCACCATACTCTGAGACACTCTGTTCCTTTGTGAAACACTAATTACCACCACAAATTTCTTCTTAATAGTTAATCTTTTTTCTTGTAATCTCAATCTTCTGCTCTTACGTTCAACATGTCTATGGCCCTTACCGCACTATGGTCCAATAGCACTTCATCCCAATCCCATCTCGGCAGTGCCATTGCCAGGATGGGATGGGGACTGAAACACTCCCCACTGCACCTGGTTGGCTGCTTTTAGAGATATTCTTCACCCTTTCCCAGTACAGCCTGTATCTTCCTGCACTGTACTGCAGAAGGAAGCACTTGATAGCCCTTCCATCCTTACTGCACACCCACAGCCAATGGGATCATTGCGAGAAAGGGGGCCATTACCAGATTTTTTCCAGTAATGGTATACGGTGTGACAGCAGCAGGACCACAATGATGTCATGCATTGGCACGCGTCCCAGACTGGCAGCGATGCATTGCCACGCCAGGATCCCGGCATCGTACAATAAGGGCCTTCCTCCCTAAGCCATTCCCCATAAGGCTTGGTTTCTAGACCTTTTACCAACTTGTTTAACATCCTTGGAACATGTTCCATCTTGCCAATATCCTTCTTGAACTTAACAGGTATTCCAAGCATTTAAAAAGGGAGGAAGAGGTGTGGGAGGAAGTGAAGTCAAGCCTCAGAATATCAGTGTATGGACAAGAAAGCAAAAGGAGACAACACAAAAGCAGAGCTCTGCTAAGCAGCTGGGTTTACATCAGTTGCCCCAACTGGCAACATAGTCGCCAAGTGCTGTGTTCCCTCTTCGCATTTCTCCGCTCTATTGCTTCCTCATCCACATATTGATAGTCTCAGGATGGAATTTGTTACAAATCCCTAAATGACATTTTTCCAAATAATGATCTAAAACTTGTTGTTAAGCCAAACTAGAGTAGACTCAGTTGGTGTTACCTAAATGTTCATTGTTAAGCTGAGACTAACAGGATTCCACTAACATACTCTTATGCAAAGGTTGGTTCTACGGACTTTTGTATCTGTGCGTGCCTGCACTGATTATGCATGGGTCTATGTGTACACACTGAAAAGTATATTGGTTTGCATGTGCCTTATGGTCCTGAAGTCAATCTTATATGCAGCCATCAGGGCCACAAAGATTGCGCATCCCTGCAGTAGAGGAAGAGAGCTATTTGACAGAATTGACAGGGTGGACAATTTTGCTCAGGTGGATTCAATGCAGGATGGGCAACAGGAGGGCTAAACACATCCTGCCAAAGAATGCTGAGGTAAAGCAGAGGCTTCCCCTCATCATCATTCCAGCTACACTGATTTGTATCGGGTGGGATCGACGTTAGGTTAAAACCCTCCTCGCAACACCATGGCCATGTGCTGAAGATCACTGTAGTAGGAAGGATACTTCAACCTCATCCCCATCCTAATGTGATGGAGACAGAAATCTGCTGTGATGCAAAAGTGTGACACAGCATCCTTCTGTACCATGGAATCTTGTAAAAACAAAGCATCTCACATGCTTTTAGTGAGAAAGGAAAAAAATCACTGGTTACTTTTTGAGGTAATGCAGAAGCAATTGTGAAGGGGAAGGGAAAGAGAGTATACCAGGCCTAGTGAGGTCAGAGAATGAGAAAAAGATGTTTAATATAGTGGCAGCTTGTATTGGAGGTTGCATCTTGTATTTCAGTAGCAATGAAGGTATTTCAGTAATGATCCCTTGGGACCAGGCCCATCTGTTACACAGACACACTATTCTGCAATTCTTTTCCAGGCCTGTTTATCACTTTCTCTGTCATGGAGTAAAAGCCTCCTTGGATTTTTTTTTCTACAGGTATTCCAAGCATTTAAGAGACATGCTGAAGAGCAGATTGATGCCCTTGAAAAGCAGTATCGAAAGCTGCTGCAGAAGTCCCTCCAGGATGCTATCACCCTCTCCACTCAGAACCAGCACCTGCAAGCTCAGAAGCAACTGGCTTTCACAGAGACAGCAATCCAGACAGACTTCCAAACCCTAAAGCAGAATGATGAAAGACATTCTGCATCCTAAGAGCTTGTATCTGCATTTTTATTCTTATCCACTTTTTGAAATTAATTTAGCACTTAAGCTAAATTAATTTAGCAACTAAGCCGTGCTTGCACAACTAAGCCGTGCTTGCACAATAACCTGATTTTTCTCTCTAGCTATTTCAATTCTACACAAGCATAGAATGATTTGACTCACATTTATCTTACCCACACACTTTTTCTTAGGCTGTTCACAGATCTCTTTACAGCATTTCCACAGTATATGTATAGATCCACGATAAATCTTTTGTGGTCATTATTTTTGTCTTAATATTCAGCTTTTGCCCTTTTTTCTTTAACTTTCATCAGTAGTTGTTCCAAGTCTTTGCTATTTTCTGTAAGTGATTTTTATCATCTGCGTATTTAAAATTGAAGATGTTCCTTTCTCCAAATTTCCTGTCTGCTTCCTCTGAGTCTAATCCTCCTTTCTTTATGCTGTGCTCTACATATAACAGATAGGGTGATATAAAGCAGCCTTGTTTGACCCTCCTGCCAATAAGAAATCATTCTCTTTGTCTATATAGTATCCTGACAGTGGCCTCTTGTCTAGAGTATAGGATATACATCAAAACAGATGTTGCAGCATGTCAAGTTATTTTAAAGCAGACCATAGTTTCTCATGATCTATACAGTTAGAAGCTTTGCTGCACAAGCACTGATACTTTTATTGGGCCAACTCCAGAGCATAAAATATAGTATGCAAGCTTTTGAAGCTTTACTGGCTTTGTCATCAGGCAAAGATATTAAAAATCGTACTGCAGAAAAATGGTGATGATGATGATGGTGATGATGTTAGACTCATAGGCCTACATTCTGTCTGAGATGTTGTTAACTAAGATGATATTGGGAGATTTCAATGCAGCCAGAGGTCACTGTGAGGACTAGAGAGAAAGAACAATTAAAAAAAAGGTAATAGTTTCAGAGAGCCAGTGTGTTGTAGTGGTTTGAGCCTTGGACTATGACTCTTGAGACCAGAGTTTAAATCTCTGCTCAGCCATGGAAGTCCACTGGGTAACCTTGGGCAAGTCACACTCTCTTAGCCTCAGAGGAAGACAAAGGCAAACCCCCCTGAAAAAAAATCTTGCCAAGAAAACCCTGTGATAGGGTTTCCTTAGGATCACTATTAAGCTGAAAACAACTTGAAAGCATACAACAAATAAGATTTCAACTTCATTAGCAATAGAAAAGTAACTTGAGTTCCAGATCTGGATCTCAAGAGAAGTTACTTTTCTGTTATTAATGGAGTTGAAATCTTATTACCTGTCTTTTGTTGTTCCTTTTTTCTCTAGTCCTCACATCGGTCATATGGGGAGTAGCCTCTGCCTGCATTAAAATTCCTCAATACTTTCTTGGATGACATAAAGACTGAAGGTAGGCCTGTCACTCTAACATCTCACCATTTTTTTCCTGCATGGTTTAACATCTTTGCCTGATAACGAAGTTGGCGAGACTTCAAAACCTTGCATAATATATTTTATGCTTTGGAGCTGGCCCAATAAAAGTATCACTGCTTGTGCATTTTGTTCTATTTTGCTGCATGGCCAACACAGCTACCCTTAAATATATGTATATTTTTCTGGATTCCAAGAAGCTTTGCTGTAATCTATAAAGCACAGCTTGATTTTCTTCTGAACTTCTTTGCTGCATTCTATTATGTTTGCAACATAAACCTCTTTCTTTGCTGAACTCAGCTTGGATATCTGGCATTTCTTGCTCCATGTATAGTAAAAGCATTTCCTGTAAAATCTTGAGCAGCACTTTGCTTGCATGGGAAATCAGTGCAATAGTCTGATGGTTACCACAGCCACCAGTGTCCCCTTTCTGGAGACTAATTTATGTTGAATGTTTCCATTCTGTGGTCTGTTGCTTTGTTCTTCTATTTTTTGCCAGATTTTTGTTAGAATTTGAATGGATTCCATCTCTACAGCCTGAAATAGTTCTACTGATATGCTGTCTGCTCCTAATGATTTATTTCTCCTAAGTGCTTTGAAAGCCTTGTCCACTTTGCTTTGTAAAATTGTGAGTTCATCTTCAAATGGTTCTTTCTTGAAGGAATCTGTCAGCATCTTATCTCCTTAATACAGTCCCTCAGTGTATTACTATCATTTAAAAAAAAAATTTGTCCTGAGCAAATTTTCCCTTGTTGGTCATATAGCATTCCTATTCTCGGTTTGAATTTCACTCTAAATTCTCATATCCTATAGAAAAGGTCTCTTCTTCTACCTTTTCTTGTTCCCACCTTCTGTTCCTCTGCATTGACTATTATAATAGTTCATTTTGTTGTTATGCACAAATCACTGAACAGTTGCACTCAGAACTCAGACCCTGTCTGAAAAGGTCTGAACCTTTTACTTTCGTTTTTCATCTGACTAGGTAATAAGGATTACCTAGATCCATTTGAATTTGGCTTCAGACATGATTATGAGAGGGAATCTGCTTTGTTTACTTTAATGGATAATTTCCAGCAGTAAATGGCGATGAGGAGTGTGTCCATGCTGGTCTATTGGATCTCCTGAAGGGTTTCATTACCATGAAATCCTTCTGGGCCACCTCACTGGAATCAGAATGTTTTACAGTCACTCTGGTCAATCTTGGAGGGGTGAAGTCAACAGCTAGAGCTGGGAGATTCCTTTTCAACAACTGGCGACAGTCTTATTGGGTTGCTTGGGGTTCAGTTCTGTCTCTTATCATAGAGATGAAGCTACTGGGTGAGAGTGTGTGGAGCTTCAGGGTTCAGTTCCAGCAGTACTTATGACACCCAGCTCAATTTCTCCTATCTATATCTGAAGAAACTGTGTCAGTTCTAAACCAGCATCTGATGCCAGTGATGAACTGCAGGAACAAATCCAAGCTTAATTGAGAAAAGACAGAAGTGCTCTTTATCATTTGCGTGTACTCCTGGATTCAGCCCCCAGCCTGCATGTCCAGCCTTCAGTGATTTCAGGAGTGCCTTTTCAATGTTAAAACTAAGTGTACTAGGTGCAATCATTCCTGGAGATGTCTGATCCGATTACAGTGACACAAAGCTTGGTCGCATCCCATTAAACACTCTATGTGAAGTGTTTGGAAAGTTTTTGGAAATTTCAGTGGGCCCAAGGTTCTATGGCCAGACTGTTGACTTGCACTGATTACAAGCAGGAGAAACTCCATGTTTTTAAGCTTTACTGGTTAACTCACTGTTTCTAGGCCCAATTCAAAATAATGCCAATTATTTCATTTATGGCATTTATTGATCACCTCTTGCTCCACCACTGTTATGACCTATGAAGTCCTATGAGACTTGGTATCTTCCCTGCCCAAATTTTGAGATCTTCAGGACGTTTTTTTCTCTCTCTCTCTCAACACTCTTATAGGCACATTTAGTGAAAACATAAGAGATCTTATCTGTGGTTGCTCCCAGACTACAGAACTCCCTTCAGTGGGAGGTTAGACTGGTTCCCTCCGTATCCTTCTTCTATCAGTTGAAGAGCCTTCTAAAGACAGGCACTATACTTTTTTTTGCTGCTTTTAAGTGTTTTCAGACGGTTTTAATTTGTATTTCAGTTAATTTTTCAATGTTTAACTGAATGGTTTTTAGCTGTGCATCGTTTAAATTCATGTTGTAATCACCGTGGGTCCTGCACTAGAAGAAGGCAAAATAAATAAACTTTCTTTCCAAGGCAAGAAGACATTCCAAAGTATTAACTATATCTACATAGTGCAGTCTAAAAAAAGTCTTTACATTTTATTAAAACAAAGATAGAAACTGAACAGCATTTTAATTAAAGCTGGCATTAGTTGGGTGTACAGATATGTTAGTGGCATGTATTTGTATGCTTGACTTGAGTGAGAAGAAGTGCCTCAGTCCCAGGTGTCTCTGGATGAAAGTGCTTAACTGAACCACGTTCACTCTGATTTCTGTCTAGTTCGAGGGTGGAAACTGCCATTTAAATTAATAACTGAGGACTTAAAAGAGAAAAAAGCAAACGGCTCTCTTGGATCTCCTGTCAGTTGGAATACTTTGTACTACAGTATCTTTCTAGACTGCCTGACTAGACACCCAGAGATGGTGGAGAGGCACTATCCTGTAGTGGCTTCAGGAGGGCAGGCATCGGAATGTGATGGCTCCTGCTGCTCTGTCTGATGGCATTTGGTCTCCACACTCTCTTATATCTGTATGAATATAAAAATCCACAGATTTTGAGGAGAGTACTATTGGCATGTGGATGACACATATTTCTCTCTCTCCCCTTTGCCTTTGAAGCAGCAGTAGAAAGTAAAAACTGTTTGCCCAAGATTAATGGTATATGTGAGTTAACAAATTGACCTAGATAAGACAGAACTATTGACAATACATTCAGAAGTGTGTCCAGCAAGACTTATTCAAAGGCAACTTTGCACAGGTAAGCATAAGACAGTTAGTACATTTCCATGTCTAATGACTGCGATATGAAGTAATACTAACATGGATAGCTTAAAGATGTCAAGGCTGTAGACAGGTAAAGTTAGATTGATCCAGCACTTACTGATCAATTTTAACAAAAAAGCAGAAACATACCCACTGACATTAATAAGAACCTCAGAGAAGGATGGTAGGTTTCTTTTTGGGTTATGTTAACAAGGCCTGCTTCTGAATTGCGTGACTAATTCTTCATAGTTCCCTATAGTTCACCTACTTTGAAAATACTACTTGGAAAACATTTTCAAGTTTCCTTGCAAGAAATGAACAGAGAGATAATACAAAAAGTAAAAACAACTGTGGAAATATTTTAATGTTATTCCAGATTAGACATTGTCTGATGCATAGCATTGATAATACCTAAACCTGAGTGTATACAATTTCATCACTGACTCCTCAAAGTGTTATAATGAGAGACAGGACAGCACTGCCCCTCCCACACCTAAGAATGTGAAAGTAAAATGGCAACCAGGCATCTTGTATATCTACAGCTCTAATACAGGGCTGCTACCGTCAGTTTCCTGCCCTCCTGTTGTTCCCAATATTGGCACTGATGTATAAGAGGCTGAGTGATTATTCTATTTTGTTAAATTTATCACTAATTGAGAATGCTGTAGGAAAAACAAAGTGAGGCATCTGATAGCAAGAGGCACAGAGACCATTTCTAATCACCTGTGCTGCAGTACCTGGAGAACAGAGGATGATAATACAGGCACACCTCAGTTAAAAAAGCCTCAGAAACTCCTTTTCACAAAGACTTTTTATGCCTGCCAAGCCCTTCTCTCTTCCTTCTCCTGACTAGCAGGAAGCGTTTTTTAAAGCAGCATTGACACTGTGAGGATGCTGAAGGAAGGCTGGAGAAACACAGGTTTTCAGCGTCAGCTTCCAGCAATGTGCCTGCAGTAAATAATGCAACAGACAAAGCAAGCTAGAAAACAGTGGAATTCCTCTTTAGAGAATCCTACTGTAGCCTTGTATGCCTACCAACCCTTAGTGAACATCCATAAACATCAAAACAAAGAAAAAGAGAACAGATAAGTCTGCCTCCTGAACCATCCCCAAAATGTTAAAAAGTCACAGATACGTAGGTTGGAAATCATAAGAAAAATGGAAGCTGGTGAAAGAAAAAGTGATCTCTAAATCTATTACGGGCAAAACCTTCAAATAATCTCTAGGAGGTAGAGAATGTTTTTGTTGACTTATGCAAGACTCACCTGACTTGGATGTTTCATTTCCCATGTGCATATTGTTAGTTTTGAACAAAAAGCTTCTTTGGGAGCAGGTACACTCCTGATAAAACACAATATAAAATCCTCATTCCATTTACACCCTGTCCATCCTGACGAATTTGAACTCTTGTGTTTCCACTTTGATGGAGCCTTTTATTATTACAAGGTCATGCCTACAGCTGTGCTGTTTCATGCTATGCACTTGAGCATTTTAGCACATTTCTGAAACAGTGTCACATAAAAAAGTCCAGAGGTCCTGTGATAACTCACTACCTTGATGACCTCTTATACCTCATTTTCTGCTAAAGAACTAATGCCCAGGAACATGTCTACTTCATTAACTGAGGCATACCTGTATTTGCTCCAGGGGAGGTGGCACAGCAAATGGGAAATCTTGGTTTGGTGATAGCAGAAATACTACCGTTGTCAGAATCTGACTGAACAGATTAACAACAGTAAAGGAAGCTTAAAATGTGTCACTGTTGTTTGGCCAATGATGCAGTATTACACAGTACCTCCAATAATCAGAAGGTGAATTCAGATGACAATCAATTTTCAGAAAAAGCTGAAAAAAGCAAAAATAGGATATGCTGCGCTACTTATTCAGGAAAGGCTCCAAATTCAGATGTAAGACAGAAGGGAAAAGTGAGTCATATTCAACAAACTTTTTCAGACAGGAATAAGAACAAAACATTAGGGAACAACTGGCTGCAATTCTCTTTGAGGGTTTTTGTTTTAAATATGCTCACTTGTTTTGCCGTTAACTGTCTGAGAGCACTGGTCTCTTGCAGGAACAGACATTACAGAAAACCAAGAATACAGTTTGCAAAAGGCACTTTATAAACTCTGATATTAATCAGATCACTAGACTGGAACTTCTGCAGGAAAGAGAATGACAAAAGCCAAAAATCTCTCCTACAGAGAATAGATAGCACATCACCTTGTTCACATAGCCCTCTTTCTAAATCAAAACTGAGCGTTCAAAAAGCTGTAGATACACAGAGATGGAAATCTGGTAGATAGAGATACAACTGTATTCCAGTAAGTACTACTGATCCCTCCCCTTTGCAGACTCTTCATTAGATAACTAGCACAGTATAAAGAAGTAGAAGGTTATTATATAGGAGTCTGCCATTCTGTTATCATTGTAACAGATTGTGCAAAATGTTCAAGAGCAAAAGTGCTGTCTTCCCCTTATGGGGTGAAACAAGCTATATACAGATCATACTATAAATGCAGAAGGCAGACCTATCTCTCCTAGCCCATCCTTCCCAAGCATGACAGGAAAATGGACTTTTACATAACAATCTGTTTCTATACCCTGTTAGGCAGCTAACAATAAGATTAATATGAAAACATTTGGGTTTAAGCTACAGTCCAACCAATGAACACATGCCTTCTCTGAGTTCAGAAAAAAAGCAAGACACCATCTCTTAGGCAGAGGCGGACTGCTCTAGTGGGCCTATGAGTCAATTTCACTCTGTCAGATACTGTTGTAGATCACACCTCCCCTTGCTGCTGGTGACATTTTGTGGTGCAGCAGCAACTAGAAGCAAAATTGGGCTGCACAGCAACCCCTCCAACAGCTGCAAGGTTTTTCCCACTTAAAAAACATAACAAAACTTGTTTTAGAGGAAAACTTAGGCCACTTCTTCACTAGCCTGTTATAGCGCTCTGATTCCACTTTCAACATCCTATGGAATCCTGGGGTTTGCGGTTTCGGGAGCGGCCAGCCAGCTCCTCCCGAAACCACAAACCCCAGGATTCCATAGGATGTTGAAAGTGGAATCAGAGCGCTGTAACAGGCTAGTGCGGAAATGGCTTTAATTTCCCAGTGTTCCTGGACCACGACTCCCTTTCAAAATTATAACAAAGGTTCTGTTGCTACACTGTCAAAATTAGGCAGCAAGGGCGACAGAATGATCCAGGGGATCCTGTGTTGCCCACAGGAAGGCATAAGCCACTCCCGAGTAAATGTGATGAGATTTAAGGAAGGTTTGTAATACTTTCACTCATTATTCAATTCTCATGATAACACATCTTGGACAGAGGCTTACTTCCGCAAGACATAAGTATCAAAGCTATCTGACCCCATAATACAAGTAAACAGCCAAGCCAATCAGCAGTACAGAAAGGAAAAAAAAGGTGGTTAGGTGGAGGCGAAAGAGTAGGACAGAGAGCAGAGCATTAACCACAATGGAACAGGAGATCACAAAAAGTCTAGTGATATTAGTACTGTGCTTCATGACCACAGACATTATCAAACCATTCAAGGCTTGGCTTATAACAACTAACAGTACCCAAAATGAAAAACCTTCCAGAAACCCAGCTCCTGAGCTGCTTGCCAGATGGATAATTACATTCAGCATAACACCAAAAAGGTAAAGAAACAAGTTTTGAAGGTTAAGAGGCAGGTCCTGGGTCTTCAAGACAACTTCAGTATAGACAGCAGATAGGCCTGAAATCAGGCAATACAGCAAGATAAGCAGCAGACCAATGGGAGTAACGTGCAGTTGCATGTCAGAGGCAGACAAGTGCTCTGGATCCTGCAGGCCTCCGTATGTATACAATGCTCCAGCAGCTGTCAGTAGAGAAAGGGCTAGCCACTTGCGTAGAGTCAATCTTTGGTGCAAGAAGAGACTGAAAAGAAGGGCGGTGCTTCCAATTTTCAAGTTGCTTAGCACCTGAAATGTACTAGGATCCATGAACAACTGCAGATGAACCACCAAGTTGTTGTTGGCTGCATAAAGCAAAGCTGAGAGAGCAAAAGGAGCAGCATGATACCATGAGATTGAGATACGTAGTTGTCTCCAGTCCCAGATTAGCAGGAAAACTAAGGACAGCACTAACTTTCCTAACTCGATCAAAACCACCACAGAGGAGGCACTGAATGGAATCCGGCCATTCTCTTTGCTGAGAGTCAAGAGCGGAGCATGGGAGCCATAGATAACAACAGACAGGATCAGTATCAGCCCCCACAGGACCTTCTCACGTACCAAAGCAGCAGCTGGGGTCACCACGCTACCAACAGTACAATAACCTTTGTCCGGTAACATTTCTGTGATGTGGGCAGACAAGCGGAGGACAAATCTATAATTTTTTATAGGAGAGGAGAGAAGACAAGTCTTGTTCTTTTACTGTCATCTTCATGGAGACAAGTTTATGAGATGTTTAATGAGTAAGATCAGTAACAGAGTAACTGATGGTGAGATGCATATATCAGTTTAGTATTTATGCATGATTGAGGGGGAAAGATATCTCAAATATGAACAAGTCAAGGCCAGGATATCTGATAGGTTCCAGAGTCCTAAATCAAAAAACATAATGACCTAACAGTTGCCTTTAACACCATTATAATGATAAGCACATCAGAGAAAAGAAATATAGCTGTTTAAGCTGATATTCTACGAGTATCCAAGTTCCAGCATGGCTGAAAAAAGAACCACAGCTTTCATGATATAACGAATTGAGAATAATTGCAATCAGACCTGCTGAAATGTCATACTCATCCAGTATGTCCACTTTCCTAGTGAATGTGAATGCTGACAGGAGAGTCAAATATTTGTGACCTACACAGAGTTGAGACAGTTGGTAAATCCTAAAATGAGAAGCAGGAATCTCCGGAGTGCATCTCTGCATGGGGAGGTCACTTTTAGTCTGGTCCTTTCCTGAATGAGTTGAAGTAGTCTTTGATAGTCTTTTCCACATTAGGAACTGCATAGGTTTGAGCAGCATACACGCCAGTACACGTCCCCACCAGAAATCCCAAAACTGCTGAAGATCGGAGTTTGGCTACAACATAGCCAGCAAGGAACCCTTTGAGAAATGGAGATGCCAGCAAAGAACCTTCCTGAAGAAAAAGCAAATAACAGGCAGATGAAGCTGACATTTAAACAAAACAAAAATTCAAGTAAGGTACGATTCCATTGTTCATCATCTACTACATAAAAGTCAATGTTCGTCTGCACGTTTGCCTGTTTGTCTGCCTCAGGCAGGTGAAGACCTCACATGATTGGCTGGGTGTGAAGATTCTATGGAATCCTGGGGCTGGCAGTTCGGGGAGGGGCCTTTAGAATTCTCATCCAAGAGCTCCTGGGCCTCAGACCGGTTGCTATGGGGATGAGGCCTACCATCAATAAGGATGCCAGAAAACATTTGGGAAGCTTATGTGAGAAAAGTTAAAGTGACATACACGACTTAGTTACAAGTCTTCTCGCCTCACACAGTAGATTGTATGGGTTCCATATGTGAGGAATCTTAAAGTTGAAATTCAAAACAAAATATGCTTCCAGAAAAACATAAGGCCATTGCACAAATTCAACAGAAAGCAAAAAAAATCAAAAGCCAGTACATCAACGTTGCCAGACAACACAGATTAGATTGGGGACTATGGGGAAAAGTTACATGTACTGGAATAGGCCGAGTGCTATGGAGACGATGCCTAGCAGCAAGGAAGAGGACAGTGTATTCTCACAGGAACCCAACCTCTGTATGTTAACAACTCTGAATACAGGTTAGATTGGGGACTATGGGGAAAAGTTACAGGTACTGGAATAGGCCAGTTTCTATGGAGATGATGCCTAGCAGCAAGGAGGAGGACAGTATATTCCCTCAGGAACCCAACCTCTGTATGTTAACAACTCTGAATACAGATTGGATTGGGGAATATGGGGAAAACTTTCACGTACTGGAAAAGGCCGGTTGCTAGAGGCCTAGCAGCAAAGACAAGGACAGTGTATTCCCTCAGGAACCCAAACCGTGTATGTAAATAACTCTGAATACAGATTGCACTGGAAAATATGGGGAGAAGTTACAGGTACTGGAGAAGACAGTTCAGTGAGTTCTTAAGAGGAAAATAAAATCCTGAGCAATGCCGGGTAGACACACTAGTTTGCTATAAAATGGTTATAACCAATTCACGGGTGGTATATTCATGTCACCAAGGGGGAAAAACATAACCATTTCTTGTATTTTGAAATAAGAAATGATAAATATAGTTTTTTGGAAATACTGTTTTACTCTAATAAGTTAATTGGGATGGACATATCAAACATTATTATTGCCTTTTACGAGATAACAGTTAAAACAGATAAGAATTAAGCAGTTCCACTTTTACCTGCCCAACTCCAGCCTGCACTTCATTCTCCACTCTTTGTTTCAAGGTTTCCAACTGATCCTTCAAAAAAGCAAGATCTTTCAGCTTTGGCACAGAGTCCTATACATTGGAAACAAACACAGCATATTCCATATTGCATGCACATATGCATTTTAGTATCTTTGTTTAGAAAGCAAAGGCCAAATTTGGGAAAATTAAGACATACAAGTCATGTTTGGGATTTAAAGTGAATTGTGATAAAACAAAACTGTTCACTAAGAACAAGACTACTGATAATGAAAAATAATTAACTGTTCTTTCTAACTTTAAAGTGGTAAAAATGAGATTAACTATTTGGGAAATAGAATTATGAAGAATAATACTCTACTGTTTCAAAGAAATTAAAACAGAAAAATGAGGAAAATTAAAATTATCCCCTTTGGAGAGAATTGCAATAATAAAAGCAAATGTATTGCCAAGATTTTATTTTGTACCCAAACAACTTCCATCATAAGAAACAGTGTACAATTTCCAGATGTGTATTGTAGGCAAGAAACCCCGGAATAAAACTTAAAGCACTGCATGATGCTAAAGAAAGGACTGGTCTGAGAATGCATAATATTAAACTGTATTATAAGGCCTGCTTAAAGGAATGGATAAGGTTGAGATGAGAGACTCTTGGAACTTGAAGGTCATGATTAAAGATTTGGGTGGCATGGATATCCTTGGTATGATAAAAGTTGAGGAACATGCTGAATTTAAAATCACTGCATTGGAAAGGCATTTCTACAAGTACAGCATAAATGCAAGCAGAGACTTTTTACTGAGATAACATTAGCCACCTCACTACAAGAAGCTTTTTTCAGGAAAGAATGAGCTAAGAATCGGAGATGGCCTCTTCTATTTTGAACAAGATATTTGCACTTTGAATCAACTGAGATGCTTCTCATGGAAGCCAAAATCTTAACAGGTTTGCTTATATGCAACTTAAAGATAAATTTAAGCACGATAAGAGAGATCTTGCCACAGAATTTCGAGAAGAAGGAACATTAGTCTTTACCTGTGATATATGTTCATTTCCAGCAGATAAGGGGTGAACCTCCTAATTATTGGGTTGGTTCCTCCCACCCTCTGATATAGGTGGGACAAAGAAAGGCCTCTGATTACCACCTGGGGGATCAACTCCCTCATGGTCAGTCCATAGCCAGCCAAAAACTAGAAATACATGTTCTAGAACACCTAAGGTGATTGCTCTTGATTGACCTTCACCACAGGAGATAAGCAATATTCTAACTGGAAAATCTATCAGCAACTATCTACGATACTCATCTAGGTATGTTACATATAACCTATTCACCAAAGGAGATACTACAATATACATGAAAATACTGAGACACCGCAGTGCCAGCACTCCTGGTTGGGAAGGAGGTTTCACCCCTTATCTGCCAGAATGTAGCGCAGGTAAGACCAATGTTCCTTTTCACAGTAGAGAACAGGTTGAACCTCCTGATAATTGGGACGTGTCAAAGCTGCCCTCATTCTGGGTGGCAAGTGCTGGTGTGCTGTAGCTCAATCATCTACCACAATGCTTGTGCTTCCAACATCTGGGACCAAGATCTTTTGTCTCCTTCCTGGTTCAGATGGGCCTGACACTGTCTGTCTTGATGAGGACAGTCTGACCCCTGATGGTGCTCATGAAAGCCAGAAGAGCCAGCCTGACCGCTCTGAGCCAGGTGATGCTGTGGTCTGCCTCCTTCGGAGTCCATCTGCCTTGTGCCAGCTATGGCCCACAATGGGCTGGTGTCCATTGTAATCTGAATCTTTTCCAGATTCCAGATAGGGCATCCTCTGTTCAGCAACTGGGAAATCTACCAGTCAGAGGACTCCCTCACCATTTGAGTCATCTTAATCCTTAAGTTTGCCATGACTTGAGGAAGTGGCTTCAGACCCCTCACACATGGCCATCCTTTGGTTGCTGCCATGGGTAACCATGTGGTCGCTGCCGTGCCCACAGGGTGTCCTGCAGCCCCTAAAGCCTTGCCCTCTGCCATGGTGTAGCTAGAAGGGGTTGGGAAGAGGGATATGGACTGGAAGCCCCTCCACGCTTCCTTTTGCCCTCTCTGACTCCCTGCGGGTATGCTGCTGTGCGGGTGCACCCACTATGGCTGTCTCCTGGGCCACAAGGTCTCAGATCCAGGCTGCAAGGTCTGGGGATGGCTCCCTTCTGGTCTGGGGAATTGAAAGGGCCCTGTTTCTACTCACTCCCTCAACTGCGGCAGTTTCCAAGCTTCTGAGAGCCTCCATCTTCCTCTGCCCAGAGCGTACTGGGTGGAGACACTGGAGCTCTGCAGCAACAGAGTGATTCCCTCTACTGGCTGCCCCCATGCACTTCCTCCTGTGGGCCTGCATCTTCCTGTATTGCCGGTCTTGTTCCCGCTGCAGAGGGGGAACAGAACTGGAGGGAGAGGGAAGTAGCGTGCTCTGTACCCAATCTTTCCTCCTTCTTTGGCATCCCTCACTGTGGGTCCCTGCTCCTGCCCTTTTTCTTCCCCTCGCACTTCCAAGCAGCCAAGGGTGTGAGGGGAAGAACAAAAGACAAGAGAAAGAGAGAGAATCTTGCAGCAAAGGCAAACAAGAAGGGAGAGAAGGAAGGAGGGATTGTAATAACTAATGATTTTTTTTAAAAAAGAGAAACAAACATGGAAGATAAAAACAAGGAAGATGGCAGTTGCACTGAAGTCTGGGAGCTCAGGTGAGCAGGTCTACATGGAACTGTAGGCAAGACTGACCATGAATGGACTGATCCCCCACATGGCAACCAGAGGTCTTTCTTTATCCTGCCTACAACGAAATAGTGGGAGGAGTCAACCCAATAATCCAGACGTTCAACCCCTTCTCTGCTGGGAAATGAGTTTTGTCTAGAGTTTTGTAAAGATGATGTCCATGTAATCAAGAAAGTATATAAATATGTTTTGAAACAATATGTTTTGAGACAGAGGATGAACCTATCAAAGAGCATATGATAAGGTGGGCCCAAAATTTTGGGCACCATGTTCAAATGGGAGAATAAGGAAAAATGTGATCTAAAGGTACAAAATTTATTTTATGCAGTAATCTAAAATAAAACACGCATAAGATGATGTACAGATCTTTTTTTAACCCCAAACAAGTTGTCAAAATATCTAAGAATGATCCAAACCCATTGCTGGGGATGTCAAGACTCGGGCCCTTTTGGCACATTACCCTTTTGCGCTGCTGAGTTGGGGTTTTCGCGCAAGAAGGCTTAGCAGGAACGCTCTCACAAGCCTCCTGCTTCGGCTCCGCAGCTCCTTCCTGGTCGCGCGAGCGCCCCACCCACACCCCGCCCCTTCCTTCCGCAGTGCAGCCTGGGAGTTAGAGGCTGCGCTGGGGCAGGAAGAGTGACTGGTGCAGCTCAAGAAGCTGCACACAGTGGGTGAGTGCATGCGGGGCCCGGGAGCATTGTGCGACGGTGCACCATTTTCAGCTTGAAGCTGAAAATGAAAAGATGTGTGCCAGCTCTGCATCTGGCCCTTGAGCGTTGCGTAAATGTCAGTGTGTCATGCAGACCACTCCTCACATTTATGCAACACTCAAGGGGCCCTCTCGCTTCCAAAACACCGTGCGAAAAGGGCCAAAGAGGGCTTCTTTTTCAATATGTGGTGGACTTGTAAGAAGGTAAAAAGTTATTCATCTAAGATTTATATGTTAATTCAAAAAAATTTACGGGTGGATTTTGTAAAGTCACCACAAATGTTTTTGCTGAGTATTATGGATAAGAAATTGAATAGAAAATAGTGAATATAGTTGTTGTATGATAACAGCTGCAAGAATATTGTATGGTCAAACCTAAAACAGCCTGAAGCACCACTGACAGAAGAATGGATTGTGAAGCATCAGTGACAGAAGAATGGATTGTTAAGGTTGCTGATTTATCCCAAATGGCCAAATTAACATGGGTTTTAAAGGATAAGCCATTGAAGATTTCTTAAATGTCCGGAAACCATTTATGGATTTTTTGAGCAATAACAAATCTAATAATGCAACGATTTGTGGATGTGGTTACCAGCAATTCTAGTAAGACTGTTTAGTTGGATCTATAATGGTAGAATAATATTTTTTTTCTTTCCTCTTTTATTACAGTTTGATTTGGTAGCAGTCAGAGCCCTTAGTGAGTCAGTGTTTAGTGTTTTTAATTTACTGTTTTAGTATTGTTTAATTTTAGTTTATGTTAAAATTTTTAGTTTGTGCTTATGTTATTTTGGATTAAAACCAATAAATACATCAAAAAGACTATTTGCTATATTGATTTTTTCAAAAAAAAGCAAAGGGCAAGGAAAGGCTGCCCAGCAATTCTAAATGTGCACCTCATATCTAATATCTGAAGCCAGTGTTGTACCTCTGGCCGTCACTACAGTTACATTAGAAAAGACACTTCATGTACTTTTTTTTACCCTCTAGATTCTTTCACAAGAGCTTAACACCAAATAATTGCATACACTTCTGTAACACATCTTAGCCTTATGCTGCCCCAGCATGAGAAAAAGAGATTACTGGTTACTAATCAAATAACATAGCTGACACTTAGACTTCAATTGAACATCTTTTGCAAGCTTGAGATCAATCAGTGAACTTCAGCTTTTTGAAAAGAATTGCTGGGTTTGGTTCATTTTTCATGAAATTTCGTGTGAGCCACATTTTAAAGGAACCAACCAAACTTTTGTTTTCATTCAAACTGTAAGCAAAATCATCAACACCAACTATGCAAAAATGAGTAAATTTCCTAGTCTTTTTATAACTGTCACAGTCTTTAGCAATTAAAAGTCCACATTAACAGATATTTTAATCTGGAAAGACACTAACATACAGTCAATTTGATTAAAATTGATTACTATAAAACTAACATTCAAGGGAAAAAAAGTCTTCCTTTACCTCCTTGCAAAGTTTGGTAATCTTCAACATATCTCAGAGCTACGCAAGCAGAAGAAAACTATGCAGGCAGTTTTGAGCCATTTCTGCACTTTCAACATCCTATGGAATCCTGGGCTTTTCAGTTTAGGGAGGGGCTTCAAGGGTAAACCCCAGGATTCCATAGGATGTTGAAAGTGGAATAATAGCACTGTAACAGTCTAGTGCGGAAATGGCCCTTATTTTTCACTTAACCCTTTTCTACCCTATCTTTACACCTGATTGGGGCTGAAAAAGTAGTTGACAGAAATAAATGTCTAACATCATAAAGACAGTATAGTCAGGGCCACATACGAAGATATTCACAAGCAGAAAAATTATCCTCCAAAGACATGATGAAACTGGAGGATCCGTGCCCTGTCTATAGGTCAAAAAGTTCCTAGCAGGGTAACTTCTTGAAATACGGTAATAATTAGAGAAAGGCCTCCTCCCCTTGGCTTAACAGCAAAAGTTTGTGCCTGAGTAGAGACTTAAATCTAGCTTTTTCATAGTCAAGAATCTTACACTGCAATCCGAGATACATTTTGACTCAATTTTTAAACTGGTTTCTTGGTCCTTCGTTAGTTCGGGAGTCTTCCTTCGTGCGGCCTTCTCTTTTCAGGGCACAGGGGCTGATATTCCTTCCACGGCCACCCAGACCAAGAGGGCCAAGCTCGCTGGGAGCAGCGCCTGGGTAGAACTGCACGCAATCCACCCCCTCCGCTCCCAAACTCCGCGCTCCTTCCTCCCAGCCTCACATACCCAACCCACACGTTCGAAGCCTGGCGCTTCAGCCTCCCCTCCCTTTCCTGACCCAGACCTGGAAGAGGAGGCCGAGACTGGTTATTATCCGTAACCCCGGAAAGGGCGAAGAGGCCAGGGCGCGCAGCACGCCTTGACCTCCCACGTCCAACTACAACCGGCCCATACCTTATCGTCCGCCATCTTCCTTGCCCAAAATTACTCGGCGTCCGTCTGCGCGTGCGCGAGCGAGGGAACGGCCTCCTCCGCGATCCAGCCGTTGGCATCATGACGCGCGGGCAGACGCGGACGAGCCGGTATCTGATCGAGACCGGAGTGGAAACACCCACTAAAATCTACGGGGGAGGGGGGAAAAACCCGTTATTAGCCTCATTTCCGCACTAGCGTGCTATAGCGCGATGGTTCCACTTTCAACATCCTATGGAATCCTGGAGCGGGCCCCTCCCGAAACTGCAAACCCCAGGATTCCATAGGATGTTGAAAGTGGAATCATCGCGCTATACCACGCTAGTGCGGAAATGGTTTAGGCAGCACCGCTTTCTTCTTGTACCTAAAAGGAGAGAGCGAGGAAGGAGTTGGTGCGCTTTCTGACCCCTAAACTTGAACGCATGTGCATCGTTTAGTGCTTTTAAGGTTTCAAACATTTGCAAACGCCAACCACAACGGAGCGCGATTTTGCATGTTGTTGAGCGCAGGATTTGGGTGAGAAAGGGGGAGAGGACTGACGGAACTGTTTACGAATTGATCGGCATTTTGTATGAATGATTTAAAAAGAGAGAGGGGAATCTAAACACGCCTCTGCTCCATTCTTGACGTGCAATATTAACAGCGGGCGACATGAGACCGATCTCCAGTAATGCGATAAGAATGGACTAGTAGGACTTTCTTTTTTTTAAGAGTAAAAGCTCAGTAAGAATGATCTGAAGGCACACAACAACAACGACATGAGCTGCTCTGCCTGCTTCTACCTTTCTACGGTGGTTGACACGGAGCTGCTGAGTCACCGACCATTCTAGTGAAATACGGTATTTATACCTTCCCAGCGGAGGAGGAAATACGGCTGCGAAGTCAACCCGGAAGTTCCTCGCCCCAGAGTTAGGCACGGTAGTCTATCTCTTTCTCTCTTTGGGTTTAACAGCGTCCCGCCTACAGAATTCCCCTACTTTATCCGCAGCAGCCGCCACGGCCGTTTACATTCCGAAGTCATCTTTCCACGTCTCGGCCGAGCGGGCGGGGCAGTTAATTTCGCCACAACAGAGGAGCTGAGTGTAAGAGGGACGCAGTTACCGCCATCTTTGTCGCGGGACTCCAGGTTTTAAGTTCTGCGCACGCTCAGACCATCTGTGTTTTCGCAGGTCTGTCTGTTCGTTTCAGGGACGGGAAAAAATTGAATGACTTGCGGCCGTGTGGGGATGAGAGATCTTTCTCCTCAAACACGAGGGGGCGTTCCAAGAAAGTATCTACACCGCAGCTTAGTTTCCACACTAACCTCATCTTATGGAATCCTGCACCTCTCCAACTGCAAACCCCAGGATTCCATAGGATGTTGAAAGTGGAATAATAGCGGTATAACAGTCTAGTGCGGAAATGGCCTAGTTTTGCAGTTTCACCATAAGTTCGGTCCTACTTTCTGTAAAACCAAGAGCCTTTAGTGCTAAAGGAATCTGTTTCAGCAGGAAAACGGACACACAGACACAGACACACCAGAAAAAGGAAAAGGTTGTGGCGCTGTAAAGCCTAACCGATCTATTGTTCCATATTCTCACAATTAATCTTTTATAGGAACATAAATCAAGTAATTTTTAAATAAGCATAAATACCATAAACTTCCTTATGGGTTTTCCTGCAAGCTCAGTGACTTCTCTGGAATCTTCCAAACCCCTTATCTACATCAGGGATAGGAATTATACAGCCCTCCAGATATTGTTGCACTGCAGTGCCCAGCATTTCTCACCATTGGGTATGATGACCTGGGCCACTGGGATATGAAGTCCAACAGAAACTGGAGGATTGAATGATTTCTGCCGCTGATCTACACTGTGCAGAGTAGTGGTTCTTAACCTGGGGTTAATAAGAAATAATGTGATAAACTGAAATTATTCTTATTAGAGTTACAGCATTTAACTGACCAATCAGCTAGATGCTTCTGTTTTTATGGAGTGAGTAGCACTGCTTAAATAAACTGGTACCAGAGGGGGGTATGAGCAGTTCAGAGGAACCCCAAGGTTTGATGAAGTATATATTTAAAAAAGTATAGGGAAAAAGCCAAAGAGAGGACTCCAAGCAACAACATGTGGATCTTTCAGCCTGCTCAGAAGGCTCCTAATTATTTTATATATTTGTTTGTTTTATACTCCATCTTTCTCCAAAACCAAGGTAGGTCACAACAAGATGAAGCAATACAAAAAAAATACAGGACCCTCACCCCAAAAGTTATAATAGCATTTCTGTATTAAAATGCAGTTGAGTTCAAAGCAATTTAAAAATATATCAATGAGGTATAGTGTAGTGGTTTGAGTGCTGGATTATGACTCTGGAGATAAACATTTATCACTACCCTGCTGGCAGAATGCTAAAGTATGTTTTAACTTTCAGATGCTTTTTAAGTTTTCTCTTACTTTAAGCCCTCACCTTTTGATGCCCCATTATCTGACAACTCACTCTTTTGATGCTTCCAAATTAAGGACAAGTTCCATTAATTTGATGGGTGTTCTGCTCTTTCATCAGTTCTTCTTGCCTATGAAGGCTTGCTTGGAACCATTCACACATGCGCACTGCTCACTTTGGCCATTTCTGCACTAGCCTATTATAGTGCTATTACTCCCCTTTCAACCTCCTATGGAATGCTGGGGTTTGCAGTTTAGGAAGGGGCACTTAGCATTCTCAGCCAGAGAACTCTTTGGCTTCAGTAAACTACAAACCTCAGAATTCCATAGGATATTGAAAGTGGAATTACAGCACTGCAACAGTGCAGAAACGGCCACAGATCCAGCATGGCAGTTTTTATGGCCTCGTAATCCACTTGTGGATTGGCATTAGGCCTTCTGCTAAAGTGGGAGTTTCCAATAATATTTGAAATTCCCTTCATCTTACAAGGTACTTTGTCCATTTCAGGACAGGTGACATTGCGAGGTCAAGCGCGTGTCATCTTGAACTCAGTTTAACTGCATCTAACTCTGTGCTGGACATGACTGTCAAGATGTGCCTCGCAGTACACGAAAACACCCAGTCAGTCTAAGCCGCTGGAACACTTCCCCACCCCCTAATCTTTCCTTGTCAGTAAGTGCCATTGAAGTCAGTGGGGGAAGGTGCCAATGGGCAGCCATTCCTGGTGGTAGAGTCACATTGTGCGTGTCAGTCAGTGGCCATTTCCACACGAGACTGTTAGAAAGCTATGATTCCACTTTCAACTTCCTATGGAATCCTGGGGTTAGCTGTTAGGGAGGGGCCTTTAGAATTCTCAGCCAGAGAGCTCTTCGGCCTCAGTGAACTACAAACCCCAGAATTCCACAGGATGTTGAAAGTGGAATAAGAGCACTATAACCCTGTAGGGCAGAAATGGCCTTATTTTTTTTGTGCCAGCTTTCTGGGATCAGCACTAAGTTAGGAAATGCTACTGAATTAGACTGCGGTATTGTATTGGCTATACTTAAACATTCATGATTAGGGAGAGAATCCTCCTTGAAAGTGTTACAAACATTTTCCCTCCTTCCTTAAATTTCACCCACCACCACCAATCTATAACATGGAGAATGAAACACTGGCCAATTCTGCCCTACACCGTTATAGTGCTATTATTCCACTTTCAACATCCTGTGGAATTCTGGGGTTTGCCCTTCACTGGGACCAAAGAGCTCTCTGGCTGAGAATGCTAAAGGCCCCCCCCCCTCTGAACTGCAAACCCCAAGATTCCATAGGAGGTTGAAAGTGGAATCACAGCCCTCTAACGGTCTAGTGTGGAAATCGCCCTGGGCTTGTAGCTCGACCCCCAGCCCCCTGCGGGGTGTAGGACCAAGTCCCCGCTGAACTCGGGGAGGCGGGGCCTGCCTGAGGCGTCGGCCGTCACCGCCGTCGACGCTTCCCCCCGCCCCCCGCCGGGCTGGCTGTCCCTGGGCCCTCCCGCCTCAGCCCAGCCTCCCCTCTTCGCTCCGCCCGCGCACGCCAGGCGCGGCACCGCCGCCGCTTCGCACTCGGGCGCCGGCTCCTAGCGCCTCGTCCCCGCGGCGGCTGGTCTCCTTGCGCGGCCGGGGCTGCTCGCCTCCCGCCCCCCCCCCCCCGAGCGAAGCCATGCTGGGCAAGGACTACATGCTGGCCATCATCTTGGTCAACTGCGACGGTGAGGAGACTCGGCGGGGGGCGCGGGCGGGGAGCCGAGGAAGGGCCGGCGCGGGAGCCCCGGAGGGGGGGGGTTTCGGGTGGGAGCCCCCTCAGGCTCAGGGCGGTCCCGCCGGAGGAGCGGCGGCGCGGGCGTCTCCCCGGGACTCCGGCTGGAGAGCGGGAGGAGCCGTCGCCTCTTCCGCCGCCTCTCCTCGGCATGGCTGTTTTTGGCGGGGCCTCAGAAACACCCGGGGGGGGGGGAGCGTCTGAGGCGAGCACTTCCGTCGGCGAGGGCCGCCAGCTCTTTGCCCCCGTTCCCTCCTCACTGGGCGCCGAAGGAGGGAGAGAAAACGGGATGAAGAGGGGAGGGAGGTGGCTTGGACTGAACGGGTGCTTGCGTGCCGAGGCGTCCCAAAGCCAGCGTGGGAGAGGAGCGAGGTTTTCATTTAAAAACGCTGGGCAAAGAAGGGGTGACGAGGACCCCTTCCGTCCCCCCCCCTCCCGCCGGCTTATGGACGCAAATACACGCGCGGAGGGAGCGAGCCAGTCCCAAGCGCCATTTGGAAACAGACACCCGCAACTCCGGACTTCTGTTTCCGCACTAACCTGTTATAGCGCTATGATTCCACTTTCAACTTCCTATGGAATCCTGGGGTTTGCAGTTCAGGGAGGGGCCGGCCGGCCCCTCCCTGAACTGCAAACCCCAGGATTCCATAGGAAGTTGAAAGTGGAATCATAGCCCTCTAACAGTCTAGTGCAGAAATGGCCGCAGTTGAGCGCCCAGCCTTGTCCCCGCTTGGCGTCAGGCCGCTTTCCATGGTGCTGAAGGGAGAGATCCACGGCTCCTCCGGTTCTGAGCACAACTGGCCCGAGTTTTTACACACACGGTGTCAGTCAGTCGGTCAGTCAATCAATCCTTTATTTACGGCCATTGGCCAAATGAAAATATATAAAAAAGTTACTATAAAATAATAAAAAATAGTAGTACACAATTACAGTTAGCGGTGAAATTCACATTGTGCCTAGATAGATTGGATACAAGTGCGTGCGTTAAGTGCATTGCATTTATAACGAAAGTCCAAAGATAAAATTTAAGATAGGTAAAATGTTATAAATTAAATAAATAAAAAAGTAACTAATGTATATATGCCCTTGTATTTAAACAGACAGTAGGCAAGCCTCCTCAAGGCTGCCTAGATGTCCTAAAAGCACTAGGTTGTGTCTGAGCTTGGAAGCTAAGCAGGGTCAGCCCCGGGTAATATTGGGGTGGTAGACAGCCCTGTGAGTGTTTCTTGCCTACGAAAACCCTAAGTTGACTGGAAGACACATACATACAAGTCTACTCAGCATGACAAGAATTACCTGATTTCATGAAAAATTTTCAAGTTTTTTTTTAAATATTTGTAATACAGTAAAAATCTAACTAGATAGCTAGAAGATTCAGAACACAGCACACTTCCAACAAAGCAGTTGTATGAAAGCAAGGCTTCCCAAGTTCAGTAGAATTTATTTCCTTGTAGATATGCTGAGGACTTCAACTTAATAACCCTGTTTCATATATTTAGGTGACCCCCACAGTTCTCTTAGACAGTGATCCAGGGAACTGAGTTCTGTTGCATAAATGGCGCCTTGTGGTTGACTGCACTTAATAAAAAATGTCACAGGACATCACAGTATTGGAGCACATATATATGCATTTGTATACATATGTATGTACATACGTATATGTATACATATGCATTACACATACACAGTCTAAATAAAAGTTGTAAAATTATTCTGCCAAATATTTGTGTTCATTACAACTTGAAGAGCATTTTCTTCACATGTAAAATTATAATTGTTCCAGGCTGTCTATGTGGCAATCTAATTCTAAACATTTTTAGCAATTGAGGGCTTTTTTTTTAAAACAAAGACTCTTTAATTTTAATTTCAAGATTCCACATTAAAATTCTCAGTATCAGGAGTTATGGTAGGTAAAATCCATAACACACACTATGTTTCCCACTGTTTTTAGGTGGTCATCCAGAACTTCTTCTAACGGCAGTGAATGTGAAATTTTGCCATAATTTGCCTATTCCTGTGAAGCACAAATCTTTTATATCCTGGGATATCAGACCTGTTGGTATTTTGCTTCCTAGTGCTTTTGTGGGCAGAGGAGAATCTGTCAGATCTTTCGCTGTGGGGGATATGTGTGCATGCATTTATTTCATTTATTTAAAATGTTTTTGCACTGCTCTCCAGCCAATGAAACTCCCATTATGTCTAGAGATGGAAGCACGAATGAGGATTTGGGTGGGTGGGCAAGACACTGTGGAAAGGGCTTAGGCATGTCAATGCAGACAGTAACCTGTGAAACAGGTCTGATTTTTTACACTTGCACATGAACTAGATGCATGTCTCATTTAAAGTAAAATGTTGATTGAACTCTCAAGTCTCAGTAAACTGGGCAAATCATACAGAATCATATTCTATCATACTTTATGTTTCTTTAAAAGGTGTGTGCTGCCCTGGCATTAAAACTTCTCAGGACAACTAATACTTAAGAATACTAAAATATAATAAAGATAAAAACAGTGAAACTTAATGTACACTCACGGAATGATAAAATCCAGCAGAATAATAAAAAAGTTAAAACAAGATGTAAAATAAAGTGGAAAATCTGGGCAAATTGAAATGGCTTGACATTAAAAGAACAACAAACTTCCATAGGTAGGATACTACAACTGAGAAAGCTCTGTCCTTCATTATAACCCTTCTAATTTCAGTTAGCATGTAGCTGAGTAGATGCGAAAAGGATCTGTTATTTGATAAGCCCAATAATGATTGAAGGCTCCTGATAGTACCTACATAGCCAAAAGATTTGGTCTGAATTTGCAGTGTTTATGAACATTGTAGGATCTTATTAAAAATAATTTATTAAAGACTCCTACATTACATCCCAACTTTTTGTGCCCGTTTGCTTCCACTTTCTGCAGGAAATGTTTGCTTTTTCAAATAAAAATGGTGAGAACACCCCACCCCCCATCCATATACACTGCCTCCTGATCTGAGCATTTGGGAGAAATGAGCTGAAATGTGGATATGGCATGTATACTCACTTTGCTGTAGCCTGTTCTAGCCAGATTAGTCCCATCTGTGAAAGCTGCATTCCCTTGATTAAATTCGCAGAGTTGGCACAAGTGTAATAGTTTATTGGTTTGCGGAGGAGGGACAAAGAAGGTTAAGACATTTTCTCTCTCCTCTGAATTTAATAATGTGTTTCAGCAATGGTAGTTCTGCTGTATGAAATTTGCTCATATAATCCAGGTTTTACAAGGAATCATCCTGTTCCTTTTTACCAACAAGACACAGGAAACACATGAAATATCTCTTGCCATTTTTTTTCTTTTTTGGAGGTTTTTAAACAGATGCTGGATGGCCATCTGTTGGGAGTGCTTTGCTGTGCTTTGCTGTGTGTTCTTGCATAGCAGGGGATTGGACTGGATGGTCCCTGTGGTCCCTTCCAGCTCTATGACTTTATGATTCTATGACTTCAGCCTGAATTTGCCTAGAGCAGTAGTGCCTAACCCATTCCCCACTGGACATCTGACAAATAATTCTGAGCATTGCTAAATGTTTCCAGCACCGGTTAGATCCTAATATTATTATTCTATGGTTATTTTATTCATTTATTTCCCATCTTTTCATTCCAATAATGGGACTCAGGGTGGCTTATAAATTATTAAAATCAGTACAGATTAAAAACAAACAAAAATCAATAATGTGTATGTATGTGTATGTTATTCAAAAACAATCTAGAGAGTTAAAACTTTTATATTTAAAATTCATTACAATGCAGAATAAACAAATATCAGTAAAACAGCAAACCATTAAAAGACCATCACAGTCAGTGCCTAAAAATTTGATGGCACAGGAAAGTAGTTTTCACTTGCCAGTGGAAGGAGAGCAAGGAGAGAGCCATTTTAGTTTTCCTGGAGAGAGGGTTCCAAAATCCAGGAGCAGCTACTGAGAAAGCCTTTTCCCTTGTTCTCACCAAATGAGCCTGGGAAGGTAACAGGACAGAGAGAAGGTCGTCTCCTGAAGACCACTAGTGTCTGAACATGCTCATATAAGGAGATATAGTCCTTCAGGTACCCTGGACCTGAGCTGTATCGTGGTGTGTACACAGAATTGTTGTGTGCCTTTAGGTCATTTCTGACTTATGGCAACCCTAAGGCGAGCCTATCCTAGGGTTTTCTGGGGCTGAATGTGTGTGATGTGCCCAAAGTCACTCAGTGGGTTTCCATGGCTTAGTGAGGAATCAAACTCTGGTCTCCAGGTTAGTCCAATGCTCAAATCACGACACCATGCTAGACTCTTCATTTTGTATGGTTTTTGCCATCTAGTTCACAGACAACTTGGTATGCAAGAGTGCAATGAGGCGGGGAGGGGGGAACTATGGGATTTCACTTGTGAATCTTTCCACTATTTACATAACATTAAAAGTACACTGAGGTCTCTGCATATACAGTTAGGACCTACTGAAAAAAACTATCTGCTCTTTTGTTTTCATCAGAAGGATCTTTTGACTCTGAACAGGGCCTCATGGCAAAGCCATTTACATGTGTTGGCTATGATTCACACTAATGCCTTTAATTCTATACAAAATAAATATTACTAGGCTTTGTGGTTGTGGGAATTTACTTAAAAGAGCACATGGCTACTGGACACGTTTGTTCTGTTTTTGGTGCTTTTGCATCTGAACTCTCCAGAGGTACCTGTCTCTGTACTGTCCCATTATGTCATGCACTTTTTCTGTGACTGTTAAAGCTTCTGGTTTACAGTTACCTATAGATCACCACTTTGGTTTGCTTTCTGTAAAAGTTACATTCTGCTCAAAATAAGTATTTGGTTCATATGACATTAGATCAAATATGTGCAAAGCAATAATATGTTCATGACAGTAATCTATTTGCATAGTTAAAGCTGTCTTGGTGCAAAATTTGAGTCCTGAGCACCATTCAAAGTTAGTTTTGTAGGTGCACCTGGATTTTCATGTGCAGACTTCATTTTATGGGTTAGATTATCAACCCTCTCCATAAGAACAGCAGAATGACAGGATTTACTAGAATATTTTGTTCACATTTGTGATTCTTTTCTTGTGTTGACTAATACTATAGAATCAGGAAGAAGAATGGACTGTCCCTTCTAGTCTCAAAGTACTATAGATAAAATTAAGCGTATGAATCCTTCATTGGCATTTCTTTTTTCTTCTTCTTAAGAATATACAATGCTGCCTTCAGAGGAATTGCATCATTCTCCAATATCTATTCTTTGAGTTTTTCATTCTTAAGACTGCTTCAGTTTTGCCCTTCTGCTTCTTTGCAGAGAGCAAGTCAGTGGCAGCCTGGTGATGTACCTGTCTGCAGGTGTTCTCCAGTACTAGACTCTTTATATGTCCTTGTATTACAGGTGTGGGCAAAATATAGCTCTCCAGATGTTATTTTGGGCAACTCCCAGCATGTCTCACCATTGCCCATGCTGGCTAGGGCTGATGGAAGTTGCAGCCCAATATCTGTCAAGCCAGACTTTACTCACCAGTGTTGTATAGAAAGCAAGAAATGGGAATTTGTTTTGCCAAATCTTAGGATATCTCAGAAGGATACCTTCACTAATTAACAGCCAATAGCAATACCACCCACAAAAATGAATAGGAAGGGATGGAACAAAATCCAAAATCTACAAAAGAATAATATCTTTATTGGCCAGCCAAAATGCACAAAATGCATCATGCGAGCTTTCAAAGTTCCACTGGCTTCTTCATCAGGTAAAAGATGTTAAAAATCATACAGGAGAAAGAAAAAAGTGAGGAAAAGATGATGATGTCAGAGTCACAATCCTACCTTTTGTATCAGATATTCTCTGTTGTAGTTCTGTTGGTTTGGAGAGATCCCAATGTAGGTGTAGGCCTCTTCCTTCTTGGCTGCGTGGGGACTAAAACAAAGGAGAGTAAAATTGACAAGTGACTTGCCAGCAAAGCTAATAGTTGGTCTTATCCCTCTATCCCCCAGTCTACACTGCAAAAAGGAACTTTTAAGCAAAAGAGAGACTAGGCACTTTAGGAATACAAAATACATAATCTCTCTCTGCAAAATGTGTTACCAACTTGTGAACAGTGGCAGCTTCTCACAAAATGGAAGCAGGTGGCAGCAGAGAATGAGATATATTTGGGGCTTCAGAGTAAAACTAGAGCTCAGCTTTGGTTGAATTGAGATGGCAGCTCACTGACTACTTTCATAGACTCCCAGTGAGTATGAGCTTGGGGAGAAGACTCCATTTTAAGGAAATGGAAATCAGAACATTTCTCCTTCTTGAATACCTGCATGCGTCTTCCTCCTTTTCTAGGATTTTTGTAACAACCTCTAAAGAAGGGGCTGTGAGTCTGTTGCAGCAGAAGTAACAGACTGGAGAACCTTGTAGCATCTTCAACTTTAAAACATATTATTATGGCATAAGGTATTGTGGGTTAGTATCCAGTTTGTCAGATGAAAGAAGTATTATCTTGAGTTGGCAGGTGGTATTCTACATGTGGGTGTGGAAAATCTGGGTGAAAAGTCAACAAACCTTCATTCTAACATTGGGTTAGTTAATAGGGAGCCAATCTGAAGACTCCAGTGAAATCTTTTGGCACTCACAAGTTTTTCTATTGATTCCAGAAGTTCAGCTTGCTAGCTGGAGGATACCAACATGAATTCAATTTTACACAGTCTGCATATGGTGGTCATCTATAAGTCCTTCCCTTTACCTCTTGCTAAATTCCTAAGACGAGTCATCAAAGTGCTGTGTGTGTGGCGGGAGAGAGAGATGCACCTGTGTGTCAGGAACTAGTTGAGTCAGGGCCTCCCTGCTCTGATCTCTGTGAGCCTAAAGAGGCAGCTGCTGGGTGGCTGCTGCTGCTGGCAGCTGGTTGAGCTGCTCCAAAGGATGGCCAGACCTGATTAAAAAGAATGCAGCTTGGCAGGCAAAGACAGCAGGGCCTGCAGTATGTAATTGAATTGCGAGTGATGGATTATTCACCTTCTGTCCCCTCCATACTGGGAGAATCAACAGGATAATAAAGCAGAAGGGGCACACTGACCTTTGGATATTTTTAGCTGTGCTCACTGGGGCAGATGTGGTTACAGCCTGCCTTCTGGAAGTCCTGCAGAGAAACATCAGATTGCACATGTAGCTGTATTTCTCAAAGGCCCCTCCCTAAACTGCAAATCCCAGGATTCCATAGGGTGTTGGAATAATAGCACTATAACAGTCTAGTGCAGAAATGGCCTTACTCTGGTGCCTTCATATCCATTTCCCAGGAACACAGACAGCCAGAGGAAGTGGGCTCCTCTGCCGTAGGATCTTTAGATACTTGCCCATATCAGACTCTGAAATTACTCCTTCCTCTAGCCTTGTCCATCTGAGATTACAATGTCCACTACTGGTGAACCCAGCCAACATTTTATTAAAAGCCAGCATGATGTAATGGCTTGAGTGTTAGACTAGATTTGGGAAAGCAGCCATAGAAACTCACTGAGTGAGCTTGGTGTCGTACTGTCCCTGCCTCATAGAAAGGGAATGGCAAATCTCCTTTGAATAAATCTTGCCAAGAACACCCTAAGGTAGGGTCACCATAAGTCAGAATCGATACTACAATAACAACCTGATGTTGTACAGCTCTGAGAGCATCCATGTGCTGCAAAGTAAATATTTTGTGAGTTGCATTGATAGCGCTATGGTCCCTGGACACCCCAAGAGCCTAATCAGATTTCCCATAAAAGATAGTAAGGAAGATGATGGCAGCTGACTGAACTTTAACATCTTAGCTAGCTTTGAATTTTCACCCTCTGTTACCCTGTGTACTGGGGGTCCCGGGAGGGACACCAAAATGTGCTCAACTAAAAGTGGGGAAAATTAGCTCAGAGCATTGCTTAGCGTTACGAGAGGCAGGGTAACGTAGCGAGATCTTAAACCCTATGTCTACAGGGTCGGGTCGAGTCAAGGAGAACACAGAAGTTGAAATAATAAATGATGTTCATTAAACACAAGCAAAACAGTGTATGCGACACACTCATACAAGATAACTAAAGAAGATAAAAGTTGAAGTGGTATAGACGGATTTTTAGAGGGATTGCCGGTTTGGGTGATACTTCACCTGTCCTGAAGCCCAGAAAAATAGAGAGTGAAGCTGGGGTGCGATGTAGCTCAGCACGTGGAGCTGAGGGGAGGCTCGCCAAGCAAAGCGGCAGCAAGGCGAGATGAAACTTGGGAGCGTTCCGAGGAAGGTCTCGGAATCAAGGGTTTTTATAAGGAGAATTGTGACTGCAGGCTATGCCATACTTGGGGGAAAACAATAGATTTGGAGTTGGAGACAAAGCCTCCGAAAGATCAGAATCTGAATGATTGAGTTATCGTAGCGGTTCTCAATAGAGTAGCCAGTATGCAAATGCAGAGTACTTGGGTATTGCATAGTTCACCCATCAAGCTGCCATCGTGGAGCAGAGGCTCTTTTGTAAGTGGCGTGCATACTTAATTAGAGTACTTGCCTGGAGGTCTCCTAAAGCAGTGAGTCAGCTATTTCTGGCCTGCCTGTATTGCAGTTTGAATAATACGGCTATTAACGGCCGAGCTTGTTTACGTGCTTGTCCGGTGGCCTCACAAGCACGTGGAAAGGAACAGAGAAGTGCAGCGGAATTGTGATATCAAGGGATATCTTTTAATATCCCCAAAGCTCAGACTAGCCAGGGCAGTAACATATCCTATTCAATAAATAAAGGATAGTGTGTTTATCTTTAACTCATTTAATACAATTCAGTGCAAACATTTCCAGAGTTGTTCAAAAGATAAAATAATAAAAATCATATAAATTACAATAGGTATAGTAAGAGGTGGATGTCTCACTGAGCCATCTTGAAAAAAATGGGGCATGGGACTCCTCCAGATAGCCTTTCTGCAGAGCTGCAGTGGGGAAGAAGGTACATGTGGGATGCTTGGGAGATAAGAAAGGGATAGCCAGCTCCTGAGTTTTCGGGGCCTCTCTGTTCTTCTGGCAGTGTGCATAATAACAGGACAGATGCCTTGTTCCAAGTTGAGCTCTTTGTCCATGTAGCCCAATACTGCTTACTCTGACAGGATTCTCTGGTAGAGAAGGTCTTACAAAGTCATTTTGGGATTGGTTGCCAAAAATGTGGCTTTTGTGCAGATTTGTGAACAGGTTGTTTTCACACATTTCAGCACATTTTTCCAAAACATCTGACAAAGTTCTCCTTCCACATTTTCGTGGGCTTTTTTGGCTTCTTTTGTTAGCATCTAAGATCCATAGGTCTTGCATTAACTGTCAGTGCAATTCAACAAAGCTCCATGCAGTCTGCACAGAGCTCAATTTTCCCATAGTGGGCATCTATTTTATCCATTATAGCTCTTCTAATATCTGCAGGATCTGATAGTGTAAGAAGCCTCTCTATTGCATTTTAAAAGGAAATACAATGAATGGACTGGGTCAGAAAACATGAACTTGGTGTCAAAACAGAAGAGAACAGAGAATCATGCTAGTAAAAAGTCATGTGCAACCATAAAAAAATGCTATCAAATTCTGGCTTTTTTCTCTGAACTAAGGTATACCCGAATATGAGAAGCCTAAGCAGAAGGAATGAACAACTGCCAATGACTACTGGAATTCCCAGGCAGTTGTATGGTTCGTGAGTCAGTGGACAAGGGCTCTTTATGTCAGGGGCTGAATCAAGGATGGCTCGAAACACAAACATATTGCTTGACCTCTAGGTAGCATAATGCAATATTCAAAACAATAAGAATAACCAACAGGAGTACTTGAGTTAGCTGAGTAAGCATTTCACTGATTCTTAGTGGGGAAAAAGTGCCCCAAAGATATAGCCTATGGATCCCATTCTCTCTCCCTCTCCTCTTCTTCTTCTAGCTATTTTTTGGTTAGAAAAATACTGACTTGCTCCTTCTATGTGTCATCAAGTCTGGCTGCAAGAAAGTGTGACCAGATGGAGGGGAGGTGGGGGGGTTTGTATGTGTGTGTCGATTTTGATCACGCAAATGGTATTTTCCAGAATTCTCTCTTCTCCTCAGCTAGATAAAGCTACAGTATCTTTTGTCCTCATTACTCTGAGATGTAGCGCAAACAGAAAATTTGCTGATACAGATAATCACTGAGGGCATTTTAAATAATAAATTATGGGTGAACTTAGTGCTTGCCTTCCTCTGTGGGGAGAAGTAGGGGAGTTTGAAGATATTGATATAGCTCTCAGTTTCATCTTGGGGCATTATATCGCTAGACCTTTGAGTTCAGAATTGCCCATAAGAATTTAGTTCATGTCTAATATTGGAACTGCAGGGTTTTGCTAACTCTTTTATATATTGCCTCATGATTATTGATTTTATCTGTTTACAATGCTAAGATGAAGATGGAACATTCCACTGTGTAATATTCTTTTGCTGACTCCTTTACTTACCTTGAGAGAGCTAAGCTTTAATAGTTTTCCTTTTGGATATTTAAAATGGAGCACATGCTCAATCCTGGCTGACATCTTCTCTTTGTTTAGAGCATACAAAGAGGTCAAGACTGACTAAGGGGCTGAAGCATATTGCAGTCATATGAATAGATGGAGGCATGTCATGTATACCAGTCATGTATCTCACTTTCCCTGCTGTTTCATTCTAGATATTGAAACAGGATGCGTCATTTTTTATTCACTCGCTTTTTATGGAGAATCCAAGTGTCACTTTTATGGAAAATCCAGTGTAGCATACTAGCCTGTTTCCACCCTGTTGCACTACAGTTTTTTTTTCTAATTTGTCCTCATATCTTTTTTTCAGACCAGATTTGTGGAGTTCCTGTAGCACTTTATTCACTTAAAATGCAGTTGTAGAACCAGGAGGTACAGCACAGACTGGCAAAGTGCTGTTGAAGCTTTCCAGAGCAATTGTTCCATGGAGTCACCAGTCTGTTTTGTTTTGTTTGTGCAGCTCTCAACTCCTCTTGAGTCCTCCAAAGCCAATAGACCCTGCATTTTTTTTTCTTGCATAAAATCACTCCTAAGCATTCTAAAATACCACCAGGATCGGCACTGTACCTTAAAATACACAGAGCCCCCCTCCCAATTTTGCAAAAATTAGGTAACTGAAGGTTGAAATAACCAAAAATGAGAGGTGGAACCAAATTCCGGTTACTTCCAGGTCACATTTTCAAGCAAAAATGTAGAAGTGTGGTCCATTAGGAGGCAAAAATTGTCCCTATACCCTCCATGGTTGCCAACTCTGCTTTAATTAAAAGCTTCCTACCAATTTCATCTTGTTCAAAAGAGACACATCATTGGCAAATCACCCCATAATTATTATTCCTTGTATTGGGCAGGGTTCATATAGTTTCTTCTCATTTTTCTTTTTCTTTTTTTTCTTTTTCAACGGCGAAGTACCAAATTTCATGATAAAAAAGGACAAAATAAGAAGAAACCAGGAATGAAAATGAATCAGCAGTAACTAACTAATCACATCACTAATGCAGCACTGCACTGAACAGAAAGTAATTAGAGATAGAAACTGCAAGTAAGAAATTTCTAATTAATATTGCAGAAGATCTTTGCTGAATGGGACCTATTTAACCTTCTTCAAGGCCAAAGGGGGATTTTGGTGCTGCTAAAGTCACACATTGTTCTAGAATTCACAGTCAGCTAGAACTTTAAGGAAGGAATTTTGTGGCATTGTCACCTGAAGAGTCATAAACAGTGTCCCCAGATTTCAGCCATGCCCATTTTTAACTCAGATAAAAAATGGCTGGAACCAACATTTTCACAACAGATCTACTGCATTTTGTCAGTTACATTTTTTTACTAACAAGAGCCATTTCTGCACTACACTGTTATAGTACTATTATTCCAGTCTCAACATCCTATGGAATCCTTCCTTTGGAATTCTGGGGTTTGTAGTTTACTGAGGCCAAAGAGCGCTCTGGCTCAGAATTCTAAATTCCCATTCCTAAACTCCAAGCCCCAGGATTCCATAGGATGTTGAAAGTGGAATAATAGCACTATAACAGTGTAGTGTGAAAAGGCCCTAAGGCACAGATGAACAGATCTACATGTGATAGAACAAACTCATTTACTTAGATATTTGGGTATTGCATTCAGCTTGTTTCTCTCACAGAAATGGTGTAGGGAAGTGGAGAAGCTGAAAGCAGGGAAAAAAATTAAGGACAGTGATGCAGTTTTGTTTATATGGGAATAGTTGATTGAACCCACTCTAAAAAAGGTAGCAGTGAAGTGATTGCTCAAATGCTTTATGGTGCTGAAATCTAAGTTTGATCAGTGGTACTATCAAAGCCTACGAAAATGTATGGAATAAATTCTGAATTTTTTACTCTTTCTTATCTGGAATGCTTGCAGGATTTTTGCATACAGGTTCTGGTTGGCCATTGGTTAAGACAGGAGTGGATTGTGCTCAGTTAATATATTTTAAATGAATTGCTAGTCTATCAAATTAGTCCCAGCACTATGTTACTTGGAAATAATTGATACTGGAAGCCAAATTTCCAAAAGCTTCTACATAACTACTGATTTCCTGAGATGAACTCTGCCTTGGATATAGAAAAGAGACAATTAAGGGATTGGCTGTTTTGGTTAGATTCTTGAATTAATTATGATCTCTGAATTCTCTTCAGTGAACTGTAATTTCAGTTTATGCTAACTGCTGTCCTAGATCGATGTTATAATAAAGTATCATTTGGAAACAGATTTTGTGTTTGTGGTTATGGTCAGGTTGAATATACGATCCACTACATATTAATCTGTCCCTTGTACAAAGACCCAAGAGAGAGATTTTTGAAACCTTTTATGATTCATGGAAGTAGGAATGCTCCTGTAGAATCAATTCAGTTTCTCTTGAGCAATACTAATATTTGTGTGGCACACAATGGCCTAAATTCTCTTTTAGTCTTAAGTAAGTGACACATGATCAGGAATGGTTTGAGTAGAAGTGATATCTTAAACAAAGGATAATAGATAATGATATACCATTCCTCTGTGCAGAGTTTGTGACCAGGGTTTGAAATGCAGCCTGTTTTTCCCTCACTGACTGTATCCTCTCTCCTTAGATAATCTATGGAATGACCAGAATCTGGAAGCTGATCTTGATCTTCCACCAGGATGGAGGAAAATCCATGACTCTTCGGGGACCTACTACTGGCATGTGCCCACAGGCACCACCCAGTGGCAACACCCATCTTGCACCTCTGACCAGGGACAGGGTGTAGAAGCTGCTTCACCAGAAATGGTATCAAGATTTCAAAGCCTTTTGCAAATGAAAATTGCTCTCTACGCAGTCGTTAAAATCAGCAGTCCAGCTCTTGCTTTCTCCCTTAAATTAGGGGTAATGTAAATACAACTTTAGCCACTGTGATATTTTAGAAAGCATATATCAATAAATGCAAACTCACACTTTTTTTACAGTAACAGATGCAGAGCTTTGTAATTAAGAGTGACGAGGATAGCAACTGTGGACTCAGCCTTACCCACACCTTTTGCAGTATGAAAGCTTCTGCATGATCTTCTTGGCTTTGCTGGCCAAGAAAAATATTTGATTTTCAAACCTGACAATACAGATTAATATTCAGAAGGCATGATGGAAGTGTCAATTCACTCACTCATTTTGGCAAACCATCATGTGAAACACTATTGTTATAGTTTCTGTGGCATTTAAGCCATAAACTATTGTGTCAGAATGAGTTTTATGCATGATACCAAATACACATATTTAATTAAGTTGATTTCAGTGGGTCTCATGTGTGGATTACATCAGTCATTATGGGAATAGATTGTATCTACTAAGGCAGGATGGCCAATTACAGATATGAGTATTCCTCCCTTGGGCTGTAGGGCTGCTCCCAACACAAGCAAAAGTGATGCAGTGTCATTTCCAGTTTTGGAAACTGAGTAAAACACAGTCAATTCCTACAGTTTGGGCATGGGCCACACTTTCCCCACCCCTGCACTAAGGTATAGTAAATACCTATAATAGCATGATTGGCAATAGTTGGTGCTGAAACCTACTGATTAGTTACAATAAACACCAAGTCTGCTTGTCTGTTGGGATACCAAAGTGTTTTTCATCCAGATTTGACTAAGCTAGAATTCTCTTAGAAGAAAACAAGGCAAGCAACAAAATGTCAGCTTCTGTTCAAAATTCTCACTCGCTCAGAACTGGAGCTTATGGTGCTGTGTGGGACTTGGCAGAGGACACTGTTTTATTTTCCCCCTAGGAGTGCCATTAGAGTTCAGATTTGGTGTTGGGGGAGGGTGTGCTGTGCATTAGATACTGTTTTAATCTGAGGCTTGATCCCACAGATTTGCAAATGGCCAAGGCTAGAACAAGTTGTTGGTGTAAAAGAAGACTTTAGGGATGATTAAGGGATGCCTCCTTTTATTTATCCTGGAAGGCCCCAACCACCAGGGGAATGCTCCCTGGAGACCACCGCTGCCGCAGGCTCCCCTAACCTGGGAGGAACCAGCTTTGTCTAGGAAAGTTAGTGCTTTTAAAGCATTGTCTAAATAGTTAAACAAAGGCCTCTGCCTTTCTCCCTGGCTAGCAAATAGTTTTGGGTGGGGTGGTGGAATAAACTACCTTCCAAGCTCTCCTCATCTCTGGAATGCTCACTTGCAGGGTGACCATTTCATTAATCTAAGTGCTGTGTTCTGGCCATCCCATGTGAAATAAGATAACCCTCTAGGACCATGAGAAGCTGCCATGATGTCTCACCAACAGTTTATACACTCCTGTGTGTGTTTCCACGACTAATGGTAAACCAGCCCTGTTGTCTTTGGGAGTCCTGCCATTCCAAAACCCTGCCCAAGTGATGCTACTCCCACACTCTCCTGAGAATTTCCTCAGGCTGATATATGGCATTACAGGACTTGGAATCAGAACTGGTAGCCATCTCTAAATCCATGTATTTCATTGCTGTTTTGTTGACAGGGATAGTGTGGAGAAGAAACTTTTTTGACCTCTATGGCCTAGATCTAATGATCTAATCTTGTGCTGGGGCTAGTTGTAGTCTGGACTTGTTGGGGTGGGGGAATCAGCCCCTTTTTGTGGGCATCAGGGGTCCAACATTTCCCCTAATATCTACCGTATGCCAGGCTTGGATTCATGCAGGTGCTTTAAAATTGTGTTGCTATTATTATCCCTGCTGTGTTAGCCTCCTGTCTAGAATGACTCTCATGAGCTTCTTTTATGTCCTTATTCAGGGCCCTCAGACTGCAGCAGTGAGACGCATGCCCAAGGAGAGACCTATCCCAAGTCCCATGGCATCACTGCCCAGAAGAAGGTAGGGTTGTCTGCAAGGGCCGCTACATAAAGTCCCCTGGACATGTCTAATCTGAGTAAAAGATAAATAAGGTCTGGGGCCCTGACACATTCTCTTTTGGGAATCTCTCAAATAAGAAGTAGCTGTGCAAATTCAGATGAAAGGCAAGGGTTTTTTTTAACCCCACAAGTCTCTGGTCTATGTCTTTTTAAAGAGGTTTTGAGAAACATTGTCCCTCTGCTTCAGCCCCCTCCACCTTTTGTTCCCTGTTATCTTCACAACAGGGACTCTGGCCATTTCTGCACTAGTCTCTTATAGTGCTATTATTCCACTTTCAACATCCAATGGAATCCTGGGATTTGCAGTTTAGGGAGGGGTGTTTGAAGATCCCAGGATTCCATAGGATGTTGAAAGTGGAGTAAGAGCACTATAACAGGCTAATGCAGAAATGGCCTCTGTGATAAAATAGAAAGCATTCTGGAAATACCTGTAAGTTACTGTCACTTCCTATTTCAAAATAGGAAAAAATACTTTCTGTTTGTTTGTTTGTTTGTTTGTTTAAAATAAGCACAACAACATTAGAGTTACAAAGCTCTGCAAGATCGGGTTTATAAAGCTCAGTCAGTTAATGGATGGGAAACGCTAGGGTAAACAAATGAAATTTTAATAAACATAGAAGGCTTATGACAAAAAATTTCCTATGTACTGCAGAAGGCAGGTCATCTCAAAGAGTGGGAATCACTGAAGAGAAGCTTTGAGTTCTGCTGCTAGCTCAGGCAAGACCTTCCCCTGAAGATGGTAGTAGGCCTGATAAGTCTGTGTGGTTACAGAGTTTTTGGTTTTTGGTGAAGTCCAGAGGGAACAACTGTGAATTAAACCTGATGATGTGCCAGGAAGTTGGGATAATGTCAAGATCCACAGTTGCCACTCTGTCCTTTCCTGGGATCTGATGTAGGGATAAACAGAACCTCGACATCCCTGCTGTGCTTGTTTTCTTGTTGCAGGACATCATTGATCTGGCATGGGGAAGAGCATCATCAAACCAACAAAGAGCCTGGTTCTAAGGTACAGTCAGGTGATGTGGGAAAAATAGAGGGCACTTAGTTCAGAAACTTGGAGAAGATCTGTTTGGGACATGAGGGGGAGATGAGTTCTGCCTCGGTAAGGCCATTTCAGAGAGGCAACTATAGAAGATTGCTCCCTGCAAATGTGCTGTATATATGCCAAGCTACTCTTTGGAACTCGGAGATTCTCTCTTATCTACAGAAACAGGAAGACAACATGAAGTATCTTCTGGCACCCCCTCCCCTGCCATTTGTTACAGTGGCTTAACCTTCACATCCTGCATTTCATGGTGCGTTCCCCACAGCACTTATAAATGCAATATGATGTTTTGCTACTCAGAAGGAAGGCCTGTTGATTACAGTGGAGCTTACTCTTATGTAAGCATATGCAGGATTGTAGCTTTTCAATCAATATTCTTTCTGCTAGGTTTACTGCTGGCAGCTATTCCTCTGCAAACTCTCTTCTCTCTGATCCTGGCTCACATAAAATTACCTCAAACTTTCATGTTCATCACCCTTTTCCCAGCTGAATGAGAAGAAATGTCTTTACTGTATGGGTACTTATTTAGAGCCTGGAAGTTACATCACTGAAGATTGGCTAACTGATGTGGCAAGTAGAGCCTTTTGGCCACCCTTCCAAAATGCAATATAAGCTGTAGTTTGATGAATCATACAATCATAGAGTGGAAGGAAGATGAGAAAGCCTCTCTTTCTCCTTCTCTTACACTGGGCTCTCTCTGCATCTTGAAGGCCACATAATGATAAGAGCAACTATGGAGGCTCTTTTATGATATGGAACTGGTAGATCATAAAATGTAGACCTTTTAATAAAGAGCAAGAAAAGTAGACGGGTTATTTTTTTATAGTGGCTGGTATGGGTAGAATAGACAGAACTAACCAGAGTGTTGATGAGGTATGGATTTGTGTCATGTGACCTTAGGCATATTATGACTGAGAATCAGAGAGGAAAAGGCTGTTCCTTTCTCCCCATTAGCCCAGATGGCCAAATGGGCAGGGCTGGGTAGCAGAGTGAGGACTAGGGAACCCCGACACATGCTTTGCAGTGACCCTGTCTGTCTCTGTTGCCAGTGCTTTGTTGTGCGTTCATTAGGCTGGGTGGAGATCCCCGAGGAAGACTTGGCTCCTGGCAAAAGCAGCATTGCAGTGAATAACTGCATCCAGCAACTTTCTCAGAACAAATGTGACAATTGGGACCCAGCTGACCGATGGGGTGAGGTGAGTGTCAAAGGTATCTGGGGATGCCATGGGAGGAAGATTTACTTATAACGTGACGCCTGTGTTCCATCATCAACTTCCAGCAGGAGTGAAGGTAATCCTTGCACTCTGGGGCCTAGGGACTGCGTCACTTCCATTTCTCTCTCAGGTTCAACCCAAGCAGGCACTGATGAATACCTTCATTCCTGCTTCCTTTGCACATATCCATTTTCTTTCTTGGGATCAGAGGAAGATGGCTTTTGGTACTGCTGGAGAGCTTAGACTATGGCAGTTTCCACACTAGACTGTTACAGTGCTATTATTCACCTTTCAACATCCTATGGAAGCCTGGGGTTTGCAGTTAAACTGCAAACTCCGGGATTCCATAGGATGTTGAAAGTGGAATAATTGTACTATAACAGTCTAGTGCAGAAATGGCCTATATCGTAATATTTTTAAATTGCATTCTGCCATAAAAACAAAAAGTCAAATAAATGTGAAGTAAAAAGGGGGAGTAGAAAGTGATGGGTCAGTTTTCTTAGGTTTTGTTCGTTTTCTGTTTATGGTATGTTTAAAACAAACTAAGTTTGCATTCAGTTAAGTGTAGCATCCAGGATAGGTCTGCTATACTTTTGGAAAGCATCTCATTTTGTGCAATATCTGCAATATGCAGCTAGTTCATCTTTGATGACCAAGAATGGGTCTTCTGTTGATGGATTGTTAGGCTGCGTGCTTTTCCAATGCAGGAATATGATACATTTAGCATTATTAGTGATCGAGAAGGCATGACTGATCCATTTCTGCTGTCCTGAAATAAACTTCCATGGATTTGGGACGTATGCAATGTTAATTTTAGGCATATCTTGGACAGTGACTTTAGTCCAGCATGGATTAAAAACAAAACAGTAGAGCTGCATCAGCTGTGGTAGCTTTTTACTGTGGATGGCCTCATTTCAGTCCCTCCCCATTATACTGTAGATCTAGTTGGAAGAGGCATGTGCAAGTTTTCTTTTTCATTCCCACAACTAGGGCTCAGTTACAGTCCTTGAGTCTCCCCTTACAGGGCCAAAACATGGTCATGATCCTGAAGAAAGACACCATGAGCCTGGTGGACCCTTTAGACCACAGCCTGATCCACTGCCAGCCCATCATCAATATCCGTGTCTGGGGCGTGGGCTGCAACAATGGCAGGTGAGTAGTAGCCTTTGTCTGGGTGGGAAGAAGTGGGGTGCCTGGCTGCTGGAATTTAACTTCAAGGGCAGCTTCCCAATCCAAGCATTGCACCAAATGTAGATGCTGAACCACAAGCATGGTGGAATGCAAAATTCTAACTTGTAGGACACCTGTAGTGCCATCTTCCTCTTCCCTTGGGGTTCGTCTACACCCTCCCTACAAGGACCCTATTTCCTCTTATTAGAAACCATTATGACTCAACCCCAGAACCTCAGTGGGGTTGTTTGTTTGGGAATTCTGCATTAATCTGTCTTTCTTCTTTTCCTACATGCTGTGCTTGACCAAGGGACAGGTAAGGCCCCTCTCCTCCCTTCTTCAGCAAGGACAAGCACTTGGAGCCCTACCCTTGCTCACTGGGCTCTCCTCTCCTTGCAGGGATTTTGCTTTCGTTGCCAGTGACAAGGACACGTGTATGCTGAAGTGCCATGTCTTCCACTGCAATGTGCCTGCCAAGGCCATTGCCAAAGCCCTGCATGAAATGTGCTCCAAGGTACCCCTCCTGAGTTGTGGCACAGTCCCTTTATGTGCATGCACACGTGAAGAATGAAGAGTGCCCAGTCCCTGTAGTGCAGCCTCAGAAGTTCTCAGCACCATTTTGTGAGGAGATAGCTCATGGAATTTTGTCCTGGTTGTCTGATAGCTGAAAATAAATCCTTTGTACCATGCATTCATCAGGCTTTTTCAGTACATGGATCTGATCAGAACTAGATTTCTAGTCATTGCTGAGAAGGGTCAAAGCTACAAACAAAATTGCAGTCCTGTGCATGCTTATTTGGTTATTATACCCTATTAAACTAAGTGGCACTTATTTCTGAGTAAAGAGACTTAGAATCAGGCTACATTTATTAAAGCGAGAGCCTTTCTTTTGAATACTTATTTTTGGCTATACTGTTGGGGATCAGAAGAATATCTATACGCTCTTTGTCATTAACTGATCGTCTCCTGGATTACCATGTTGGAAGAGGTTTCTTCTTGAGATTTTCCAGCATCTTAACTTTAGATAGTAGCGCCCAATCTGTAATGTCTTTTCTTTCTGTCTTGTAGATCATGGCTGAGCGAGCAGTGGCAAGTAACAACCTCAGTCGGTCTGTTACCCTTGAGCCTCTCACTCCAGATGCCTTATCTCGGCAAGGTACCAGTTTTATATTTCCCTCTCCAGTGCAAGCATGTTCTTATCCTTTTCCCAGGAAGTTATTTCTGAGTTCTGATATAAAGAATCACCTCTGTATTTTCAGAAATAAACTGTGCATTAAATATTTTTTTAAAAGTCAAATAACTACATTTATTGCAACTTCAAGCAGATTTTCCTGCCTCCTGCTGAGTTAAACAGAAAATACAAAGAACAATTCCACTGGGGTGAAGAGGGGGACCTCTCAAGGCTACATTTATGAGAGACCCTCTCATTCAAAAAGGGCAGAGCATCCCTTTTAAGTTTTTCTGTTTTTACAGTCCATGGATTGTAACAAATCTGGGGGATGCCACTTTGTCCATCCAAAATGGATGAAAGCTCACTTTGACAATCATTCAGGAAGTGGGTAGGAACTCCAAGGGTAGGGGAGCACTGAGTAGCAGAGTACTCACTGCCAGCCACTTGCATCACCAGAAAAGCACCAGAGTCCTCATTACCAGGTAGAAACATTCATGTTTTTTGACCATCTGTGAAAGGAAGTTTCACTGCCAACTATGCTTACTTTCAAACATGGGGGAAAAAAACTGAGCATGGTCTTGCTTGTCCTCCTGATTAATATGGCCTTTGATGCAGAGTTTTGTATCTCCTACAGAACATATGCATCTCAGTGCTCAGTTTGTTTGTTTTTCCCTGATGAAAAATGTGGTGATGTTGTAATCTTTAGCCTGAACTCAGTGGAACTTTTGGTTCAGGCTGGAAGGTGACTAGCTCTCTCCAGCTGCCATATTTCAGAACCTTCTCTTCTCTGATAACCTGGAATTTATTGGCTGAGCAATAGCATGAAGAGGCTGCGCTCACTGTCCTTTGCTCCTGGCAGTTGACATTCTGGATGCCGTGAGAGAGTCGGTCCAGAAGTATGAAGCTTTGTATATTGGCAGCTTACCAGTGACAAAAGCTATGGGTAGGTAGCTCTCATTGAATTCGGCAACCTGTGTTTGTGTATGATGGGATGCTCTGTGCTCAGTAGGGGAGGTTAGCAGATGTGGGGTGCCTGGTTTTTATGCTTATGGGAATCTGAGAAAAAAGAGGCATAATCTCTGCAAAAGGAGTATACTCTTTTGGGGTTCTGCAGGACTGCCTTGTTTTCCTTGGGCACACTCTTTCCAGTGAAATCAGCCTTGCCACCTTTGCCAGGGAACTGTGAGGCTTCTTTCTCATAGTTCAGTCTGCCATTGAACCAGAACCAAGCCAGGATTGTGGGAAGCTTTGTGGAAACTACAAAGTGTCCATGAGTAAAGTATCCTTGGGTAAAAGATTAAGCACACCTTTCCCAATGCTTCTGCAATCACATGTGCAACCCAGAGGCTGATTTCATTCTTTTTTATTAAAAAGATGGAGCCCGTGTACACACCTCCATTATAACAGGGAGTTTGGCCCTTTAATACTTGCTTGTTAGGAATTTCAGCAGGTGCTCCATTATTATTGTAGTATGAAGAGAAAGGTTCCATACTGTGCAGCTCCTTAAAGGCCATTTCAGGCAAGGAGTTGGAAACTCTAGGAGTGCGGGCATGTTTGAAGCATCTCAGTATCGTCTTTTGACAAGGGTGGGATGGATATTGTCTTGAATATGGCTATTGTTTGCCTGAATATGCCTGATGGGATCTTTCGCTACTCTTCTGCCTAACTCCACATGACATCTCATTATTCCCTTGATCTACTTGTTCCTGGAGCTGGTCTTTCTCACTGGTAAAGGTAACTTGGCCATTTCTGTAGTACAAAGCCTGGATCTTGAGAGGCCCACTTCTCCAGCTCACTGGTGACTTGCCACGTCGTTTCTTTCTTGTCTCACAACTTCAGGGATGGACATACTAAACAATGCTATTGAAGACCTGATGAGCAGCCATGAGCGTGAGCAGTGGACTCCATCAGTCCTAAGTATTTCAGACTCTGTGATGCAAGCAGACCAGACTGAGGTAAGATTACTTGTAATGCTAGTAGATACCAGCAACTTCTTCCTTTCATCAAGTGTCTAAGTGTTGTCCTCTTGTCTGGCGTACCACATGTGCTCTGTGGCCTGCCTTATTTGGATCTGCAGAGACATGGAGCTAATTCAAAGTGATACTTTGTGGGATACTTGTGGGAGTTTGGCTTGTAGTGCCAGGCTGTGAATGCTAAGATCTGGAGATTGCCACATGCTTTGGCACTCTGTAGCTAGAGGTTTTCTTAGATCTGCACTTGCAGACTAGAAAACCAGTGATGTCGGAGACAAGTTTTCTCTTTCTAGTTCACCCCCCAGCTAAAAATATTCAGGGATCCAACCTTGTTCCACAATCTGCTGGGCTCATATGCATGTACAAACACTCCTTGTCACAGTCAAAAAGTGTTTGATCATCATCTGCTACTCTAGATACTGCTAACTAACTTCATCTTCTTTTAATTTGGTAAATCATGGACTGACCAGCTGGTTACTGTGTCAGTTTGGCTAAGTGGGGAGGAGTACAGCCATGTATTCTGCCTTGAGGTCACTGGTGGAAAGGCAGCATGTAAATGAAGCAACAAATAAACATTAATGAATAAATACACATTATTGTAATTGCAGTATAATCATGATAAACAAATGACAGAATGGAATGCAATGAAATTTAAGGTTTTTAAGTTACCTTAATTTCAGAGGGGGAGAAGAAAGGTTGTGGATACCTCAGTATGTAATCTTGGCTAAACTATGCCCTCACAGCGCAAGACTATCAAAGTTTACTCAGGACCATTGTGTTCAGTGAAGCTTACTTTCAAGAAAATATGTAAAGGAGTACAACCTTCCAATGAATGTCTGTTTAGGGTTACTCAGGAGTAGTTCTGTGCCTGCGGCCATTTCCGCACGGGACTGTTATAGCTGGCCCCTCCTGAAACTGCAAACCCCAGGATTCCATAGGATGTTGAAAGTGGAATCATAGCGCTATAACAGTCTCGTGCGGAAATGGCCTGCATCTGGCTCACACTAGTAGTTAATAGAATTGGATTTCCATGGATCAAGTTTGGAGCTTCAGCCTTAGTTCTGTGTTAGCCACTTGCCATGGATTTGCATGATTTAGCCAAAGGTAATCACTTCTAAGTCCCAGTGATTTCACTGGGAGAGATTAATGCAGCTGCTTAATTCTCCTAAAAATATTAATGGGGACTTTAATTTTAGAGTGCTTTGAAATGCCAGGAAGCCCTTCGCTAAATGCCCACCTCTTTACACACCAGCACAAGGAACAGGGAGATGTACAAAGATCAAGAGGTGTATCTAGGGTGGGGCAACCAGGATACATGCCCCAGGCACCAATGCAAGGGGAGGCGCTAAAAAGTGGAAACTCCCCACTCTCCTGCTTGGTCCTGGTCTGTCGCCACCCCCCACACCCCTACTGGGGTCCTTTCTGGCTCAGTATGGCGGCGGCAGCAGCCCTCCCAGCTGCCCCTGCCCTTCTGTCTCCTTTGGCCACTATATCAGATTCATTAGAATGTCCAAAGGCTCAATAGCTCAAGCTGGGTATTTCATTTGAAGGACAAACTGTTTTCTTTAAAAAACAAACAAACCCACAAGTCTGCAATTCTGGGATGTAGGAGAACCTACTTATTGGGAATACACAAAGAATAGTACCTGGGGCTGAAGTGAAGTGAAATGCAAGAGGAGTGCTGGTCTGGATGCATATTTAATCTAATTGGATTCTCTATTGTTTGCTTTGAAGTTGGTGAAGGAGGAGGAGAGAGAGGAGGAAGAGGAGGACACATGCATCTGGCAATGCCAAGTCCGCTACGTGACTTTTATTGGGATTGGGAAAGATGCCCACACATTTGCCCTCATCACTGACATGGGGCAGCAGTGTTTCCAGTGCACAGCATTTTGGTGTGAACCAGATGCTGGCGTCATATCAGAAGCAGTTCAGGCTGCGTGCATGGTAAGTGTTGAGGTGCTGACCGAGTTCCAAGCAGGATTTCACAAGATGCTTTGTCTTCTATTTAGCCCAGACTTGTTCTTCATCTAATACAGAACTATTCCTGTGTGAAGCCTCTTAGACATATAATTTTGAATTCCAGAATGGTACTGGTTCCATTTCTCATTGAACAAGCAAGGTCATAGCCCCCAGTAATTTCAAAATGCCTGATTATCATCTGTGTACTTTACTCACTGAAGATATGCATGCATATGTGCTTAAATACATTGCCCTGGTTTTGACAAGGGTACAGGACATGCTGAAAAGGCTTAACCAGGAAAGATCAAGAGAGAAAGACTGTTTGCAGCAGTTGCACTTCATGTTAAGATGTCCTGGGTCTGATATAGACAGTTCACCCCATGTCTTCTGTGTGGTATCTGAGAAGCTTTAGCCTTGTTCAGGGAAGGAACAATTTTAAGTATCTTTCTTTCTAAGAATGCCAGGCCTCTAAACACAACTGGCAAGTTTCTGTAAATGCGACTGCCTGTACACTACAAATTTAACATTCTTTGCTAATTATTTCTTTGACAGGTTCAGTATCACAAATGCTTAGTGGCTTCAACAGCACGGATGAGACCAAAAATTGGCTCACGCTCCATCCTGAAAATGAAAAGGACAGTGTCAGTAGACTCAACAGGGGGCCCTTTTCCTGTCACAGGGCACTCTCTGCAGAAGAATGGCAATGGGAGCTCTACACGCAAGCGGGGGGTGTTCTCTTTCTTGGAGGCATTCCGCCAAAAACATTCCATGCTGCAGACACCTTAGGACTCAAGAGACAGCGTAGTGGACATGGTGGGCCCCACGTGATACGTAACCGCAGCCTTCTTCTGATGTCCAGGCTCAGAATGTAAATAGTCCAGTTTGTCTGTTGCTTCTTTCATTGAAGCTAAAAGAGCCAACAGATGCAAGCAAGACTAGCCCTTGGGGGAGGGTCCTGGCTGATCCTGGACATGCTATGCATATTTCTTCTAGTCTTTTGCTATATAGATGTTATGAAGAAAAGGAAAGGTTGCTTTGGGGGAGATGAATGCTGCACGTCAATGTTTAAGAATGAACCTTGGCATGTGGAGCAGACAGCATCAAATGCACCACATAGGCTTAAAACCTTACTCCTTGGCCCCGTGAGGTTTGTGGAACACAGCAGAACAGGCATGACAGCTTCTTGAAGCAGTAGTTGCACTTGATTTTATGTAGTTAAAGCTGTGGATATCACCAGTCTTCTGTCCCCAGCTATAGCATGAATGCTTGGCATATGAAACCCAACTGCAGAGCCAGTGGAAAGAAGCAATCTTTGCAACTCTAAGCAGGCACCTGTCTTGGCCTATGGCAGCAAATACGTGCTTGTGGGCCTCTGGGATTGCCAGTCATAAATAAGACAAGCATTCCCCTTAAGAAATGAAAAATGATCTACATACTATTGGTCCTTGCACTGAGGCACAGACACCTTCCCATATTTTTCACGAGGGACTATACTCCCTCTTCACAATATAGGCAAGAATAGCAGAGCCCTACCTTCCACATGACATTTTTGTGTTGTGCGTGTTGGCAAAGGCTGTGCCAGTCGTCTAGCTTCTGAATATGTTGGAGTGATACATGGCCAGGAGCACTCTAATCAGATGTTGCCAACCACTCAGACACTGGGAAGCAACTCTTCTGAAATAAGCCAGTGACTATAATTAAGCAGAGAGTAAGCAGATGATGCACATATTACCAGTGTTCACTAGCAAAATGTCTGTAACAATGTGTGCTGCACCAGCACTCATGATTGTCCTTTGTAACAACACCAGCATGCCTAGCCCGGCACTTGGATTGGGACCCATCCATCCAGACCACCACCATGTGCCCCGTGCTGGTGAGCAGATCTAGCGGGTACAAGTGATTCACAGTTGGGAGAAGAGAGTAGAATACAAAGAATGTAAGTGTTTTGTGCGGATTCCTTTTATTTTTTAAGAAAAGTATATAAATAATGTTTCTTCAACATTGGTGAAATGGCTTATGGAGTTCAACTTTATCTGTGTTAGAAATGGGTGCCCGAGACTGGTGAGAGGGAGCGTAGATCTCCAAATACATTCCCTTTGCAGTTTTGAACCTAGTGTAACTCATTTACAATTGGCCCTAGATTAAGATAGACTCAAGTCTACCTCAGTGATACTTTATATCTGATCATTTGTGCAAATAAATTATTAAAATAGAAGAAAGCTAAATTTGCTTTCTAATTTGACTTCCATTTCCTTTAAAAAAAAAACAACAGCTCTGGAATGAGTTGTTCATATACATGTGAAAATGAATTACTTCATTTATTATTTTTGGGATGCTATATGAATGTCTAAATTAGGACTCAAATTGAAATGTCCCCAGACAGCTACAAACAACACAGTCCCAGAGCAGCTCTGTGCTTACTTGAAAGTGAGTCCCACTGAATTAAAGGAGGGCAAATGTATTGTGCGTAGCGTAGCAGGTGAGAGAGACATGAATCCAAATCCTTGCTTGGCCATGATGCTTATGGGTCATTTCTGCACTAGCCTATTATAGTGCTATTATTCCACTTTCAACATCCTATGGAATTCTGGGGTTTACAGTTTAGGGAAGGGCCTTTGAGGCCCCAGGATTCCATAGGATGTTGAAAGTGGAATAATAGCACTATAAGAGTTTAGTGCAGAAATGGCCATAGAGTGACCTTAAACCTCTTGCTGCCTCTCTGCACAACCAACCTCATAGGGTTGGGCTACAGTGCTCTCAGGCATAGTGGAGTAACTAGGCCCTGTTCTCTTAAGCACACCCCAGCTTCCCTCTGCCTCTCATCCTTTCTAGCAAAATGTGTTCAGGCCAGAGTTAGGAGCCATGGTTACTGTGCAGAACCTGAATTCTTAATAGTGAAGGTTCTACAGGTAACATATCATCTGACATCCTGTCCATGAATTAGGGTGGTGTTAAGTCTGATTCATGCCACTGCATTTCACTTGTATGGATATTGCACAAGTCCAACCACATTCTGAACAATTCTAAGCAGTGCAGCCCCACCCAAGGTGGCCATTTCCATGTTGTCAAAGAGCAAGTGAAAGCAGGGGGACATGTCCAAATCTTTTCCTGTGGTTTGGTCATTCTACAAGCTACTGGAAAAGAGCTGGATATGTCCCTGCTCACCTTCCCATTTTCTGGCAAGATCAAAATGGCTGTGCTGGGGGATTCACATTGCTTAAAAGTTTTGGGGATTAACATTGGGAACTACATCTCCCGAAGCAGGATCTGAGCCATACTGTTAGACACAAGATGGGTTTTCGTGTAGGTCAGTGCAAGAAATGTGCCATGGATTTTGAAACAAAAAATATTACACTGATGGAAGAAATTCTGCAGAGCACTTCTCAACAGCTCCAAAAGGAAGGAGTCAGGCTGACATGAACTTCAAAAGCTGCAAGAGACACTTGGCTCCAGTGCTCTTGGTGGCAGCTAGACAGATGGAGACATCAATGGAATAACAAGTGCCACCCAACAAGCTGCTTTCTCTGGAGCCCTCCTCCAAACATGCACAGTCAATGGTGCCATTCAAAATAATTAATAATTAGGGAGTTTTCTTTTGTCAAAATGTGTATGTTATATCCAACTGCTGTATAATTCATCAGTAGATAAATGTGTGTGGATGTGTCCTTGCTTGCAGCAAAGGGAAAGGGAGGGAACAGGGCCGCAAGGTCTCCGGATAACCCACCCTTCATCCTCCCCTCTCTGATGTTCTTTTCTGCTTGTCTTTCCTTTCCTGCTTGGCTTTCCTTCCTCAACAGGCCCTGCCTGGGATCCTTTCCCCTCTTCCTTTCTCTGGCTGGACCTGACACTATGGCAGAGCCGGGGCTGGTAGGGAAACCTTTTAGTTTTCTGCTACTGCTGCCAGAGAGGGCAGCTGGAAAGGAATCAAAGTTTGTGCCAGTCAGAGGAGAGGGTGCCATGAAACTTTTGGGTTTCTATCCCCACAACAAGTGGTTCAGTGAACCCAACAAATTTTAACAACTAGTTTGGGTTAACTGGTGGGAGCCAGCTGAATGACATCACTATACACAGCTCCTGCAGATTCTTTTACCCAGTGAGCGCATCCATTTGAGGGCCTATTCTGGTGAACAGCCTGCTGGTGCTTCTTAAAGAGACCATACATGTTAACATATCAGCTGCGACTGCATACTTTCCAGTGAGTGGTGAGGTAGGTTGTACCCTAACACGTGGGAGACTCTGAGGTCCACCCGCAATGCCAGTGTCTCCTTAGAATTTGAGGAATTACAGCTCAAAGGAGACCTGTGAGAGGAGGTAACGGCAAGATCGTTTCATGTGTGTATACCAGTACTAACTGTAGAGAGGACTCCAGTTAAAAGTTAAACAAAATATTTTATTTGGATTTAGCAAACACACAAGAAATCAGCCACTCTCAAGAACCACACAGGGCTATTGGAAAGTGGAGCATGAAAGGCTGGATAGAGATTGAGGTGAAGAGAGTGATAGTGACCAGTCCTAATGGAGAAGGTCAAAGCAGAGGGGGCTCAGAGAGCATCTGAGGGTGGCACAGAAATCTGGGACACCACATGCAATGTAATATGCCCAATGTACTAGAGTTTGCTAAGGCCAGAGCTGGGGTTTTTACACCCCATTTCCCACCCTAAGGAGGGTGCATAGGCAAAGCGGTAATGGCTTTTGCACAGGGTTGTTAAAGGAGTCCGAAATGGGCTGATTGTCTTAACTTTAGATGACAAAACATTGACGGGAGTCATGATAATCTCTTAATTACTAGTTGGATAGGGGGGTCTAGGAAAAATTTCCATAGGGCAACATCTCAGGATGGTCTCTGATTGTTTTATCTGGGCAGTTTCACCTTCTATTGTTCTCAGAAGTGCTTGTAGCCTGCAGTCTTGAAAGGATTCTCACAAGCCCATTAGCACTGGGCTTTCCTGCCTAATCATCTCTGAACCTATGGCCTGACCATGTCTAAGGTCATCCTGACCTGGCAACATGCTTCCAGCCAGGACTCTTTCAAACATGTGTTTCAGCCATAAATAAGTCCAACTATAAAAATAATACATCCTACAGAGTGGGGGTGAATGGTGTGATAGCCTACACCATTCAAAGCTGGAAGTGTGATGAGTTGCAAGTGATGGTAGGTCCTTGGGTTCTCTTATGGGCATGACTATACAGCACATGTGAGAGCAAGGAACTGGGGGAGATGGAAAGAGATGGCAGAAGCAGTATTTGCAGCACTAGAATGAAATAGGTGGTCTGCAATCTTCACTGCACGTTCCCTAGTGTGCACTGGTCCAAAGAGGATAGATACCTTACAGAACATTGTCCTATGAAAATACCCTCACAGATTGGTCACACTACTCAAGACCTACTCCAAGTAGCACAAGGAAAAATACCTCCACACTGAGAGAACATTTATGGAAATTTCAATTAAGAAGTAAAGACCCAACTGAGACCACTGATTTACATATAATGATGGTATTCTTGTAGATAATATTCACATGAGATTGAACTCAGAAGTCAGACAAAGAAATTCTAGTAAGGAATAAATTATTAATTCTAGTATTACGGCAGCTAGAGTTCATGAAGTATTCAAATAGCACATGGCAGCACATACTAGGCCTTTAGAATCAGTGTAATAGGATTCCACCTGGATGTACAGTGGCGCCTCAATTTTCTCAAGAGTTTGGGGCGCAGAGCCCTTGTGAAAGTCCAAAAACTGTGAATAACTCTCTACCTAGTGAGCACTCTCCCTCCCATTCCCCTCCAGGGTTCCCCTCGCCCATTTACTCGCATCTCACCCAGGTGCGCTGCCTTCCAGGCACCTGGGCAATAGGCAACTGAATGGGAGGGGGTAGCAGCTGCGCCTATGTGTGCTTCCTCCCATTCACTTGTATTTTGTCTGAGCCCACTGTCTGCCAGGTGATAGCCGAGCAAAAGGGAGGGGGTAGGGACACGACTTAAGAAGGCACAGGCACAGGGCTGCCCCCTGCTATTCGCTTGCCTTTTGCCAAGGCCCGTGGAAGGAAGATACACATGCCTAGGCAAAAGGTAAGAGAATGGGAGGGGGAGAATGTGAGGAGTCAAGTAGGCACCTTATGAACAATCATGTTTGTGAAGGTCAAACCCGTGAATGTGGAGGGAGGACTGTACTTGTTACAGCTACAACCACCATGTTCTGTAATAGTTGACACTTTCCATTTAAGTTGAAGGACAGCTCTAGGTTCAATCCTGGGAGTTTGCCCTGGCAGCAACTACTTTGAGTATGACAGTGACAATGGGCAAGTTTCCCTGGAGTGCAATACAGCGGAGATGATTTACCCTCTGATAAAAGATTGGACGCTGGCTGGGTTTCCCACGTTGTCTCTCTCCTAGGTTCTGGGTCCATGGCGAAGCTCCTCATATGAGTCACCAATTTGGTAGTGACAAGGGACAGGTTTCCCTGGAGCACCGTAGCCAACAGTTACACACCAGCAGGAGATTCAAAATAATAATAATAAAAAAATGTATTCAACTGAAACTGAATCCAAGAGATGTCCAGGGGAATCCCAAATTGGACGTGCCAGAACAAAGAAAGGCATACACATTTATACTTCCCATAAGAAAAGGAATTAGCATGCTACATTACATCACCTCCTACGTAGGACCTGGTGGACTTCAGGTGCCAGGGCTTGCTCTTTGGCCCTGTCATGTAGTAACCCCCTTCAATATATCAGCCACTTAGTACCTACCTATTGTTTATTGAAAGTGGGGCCTGCTGACATTCTTGTACCCTGGGAGGCTGGAACTGCTGTCCTCTTTGTTATCTGTAATATACATTCCATTTTCCATGTCTCTATGTCTCCCAGGTCAAGCTGTTGCCTCTTCAAGGTGAGATACTAATTTCCAGGTTCCTTTGTTAATAACAAAGCAGGCTAGTAACTCAAAGGGCACTGGGGGAAACTATGCAGAGGTCTTGTCTTGATTCTATTTTTTCCATGCAACACTAAGTTCCATCATTCTCAGGCTGCCAGGCAGGTAGATGACTACTTCATCATAACTGGTGAATCAGCTCAAGCTGTTAAAAGGCACTCTTAGCTCCTCTCAGCACTCTTAGTCTTGGATCAAGGAATATCTTGAGGCAATGTTGCTTCTATTTTAGGGGAAATGCAACTCCACTTAGGACAGGCTGCACACTCAGTTTCCAAACAGCCACTTACCCAAGACGCCTCCATCTTGTCCGAGTTCAGCTCCTGTACAGACACAACTTGTCTTGAGGGGGAGAGTCCCCTGATCATGATGATATTTCATGTCTGGTAGCTATAGAGTTAACTGGGGATGCAGGGGCATATGCATTTCACGCCCTTAGCTGGCTGATTGCTTGAATTCTGTTTTGAAATTTAGTGCCAGTACAGTCATCTCTCCACATTCGCCAGGGTTAGGGGCCCAGGAACCCCATGAAAGTGAAAAAAACACGAATAACTGTAGGCCCTCCGAAACCATATTTAACACACACACAAAAAAAAGTAGGATCACCATATTCAACCACCCTGGACTCCTTTTGAGGCATCGCGGTTCCTTCGCAAGGCAGAAGTAGGGGGGTTGGTGGGGCTTACTGCCGCCTCCATGGCTGCCCCATAGAATTTTTAATAGGGACTTATGAGCCTCCTTTGCAGTTTCTCAGTCTCACAAGGCTTGCAGTCCCTATTAAGTGACAGCAAAGAATCCGTGAATAATCAATTCCGCAAAAGTGAAACCCGCAAATGTGGAGGGCTGACCCTAAAGAGTTCAGAATATGGAATGAGGAACAACTTCAACCAATAATTTTATTACGGCGGTAGACCAGCATGGAAGAACGACTTCAGCAAACACGCACCCATACACAAGGATTTGCTGCTCTGTAAAGCGTTCAGCTTTTCTGTAAAGTGTTCAGCCCTGGCGCTTTAAAAGAAAGGCAGGGGAAAAAAAGGTTGACTCGGGGTGGCCAGTCACAAACTGAGTTTAGCAATTTCCTCGTCTGTTAACCCTCCCCCTTCCAAAACGAAGCCCCGCCAAAGAGCTGCGAAACAACATCGCATCAGGCTTCGAATCCCCTGCCCTGCGAGCCGCGCTCCTCGTCCTGCCCCAGCCAGCAAGAGCCTGGAAAGAGCGAAGGGTTGCTTTGAAACGCCCGGTCGGCGAACGACGGGTGTGACGCAGGGCTCGATCCGGGAAGCGCGGGCCAAGGGCCAGGCCGGCACCGGGCGAGGAGACCCCTCCCACCCGAGCGCGAACGCCAGCTTTCCTGCAACGGCGTCCTCAGGGTTCCACTCTTTTTCCTGGGGTTGGAGTAGGGTGGGGTTCTGTCACTCCCACCAGCCAGGTGGGATTGGGCCGCAATTTTCATGCAACGTGGGAGCTGCGGTCCAATGTCATCCGGACGGCCACGTTTGCTGGACTGCAGCCGCTGGCCATTTCCGCACTAGACTGTTATAGCGCTATGATTCCACTTTCAGCATCCTATGGAATCCTGGGGTTTGCAGTTTCGCGGGGGGGCCGGCCGGAGACGGCCTCAAATTCACATCCGCCCTGTACATTGTGCGGGCACCCGACCGCAGGACTACCGAGTGTTGTTGTTGTTCCCTGAGTCTCATAAAAGCAACTTTAATGTAGCGGCTGCTATCCTCCAGCGCGCCTCACAGGACTTTCCATAAGCTACCACGACGTACACGGTAGCGGGCGCAGACCCGGTTTACCTGTTGCCAAACTCTCGGGCTTCCTTCTGACTAAGAAGGCCTAGGATTCAGCCCGTTGCGAGGGAAGGGGTAGGGATGTGTGTGTAACAGAGAGAAACAGAACAGGCGGGAGACCTTTCTTAACCGCCCTCATCCCCGTTTCCCTCAGCTGCCATCACGCCCCGCCGTGACAGTGCATCCGGGTCCCTCCCCGCTTCGCGGACGCCTCGGCCGGCCCGCCACATCACGCCGGCCGGCGCAGCCGCAGCGGCTCGGGAGAACAGCAACTCCCCCTCACGCGCATGCGCAGAAACCCGCCCGGCTGCGGAAGGGGAGGCGGCGGGGTCATGGCTGAGCTCTTCGTCAAGCCAGGTAAGGCGCCCCTGAGAGGAGTCTCCTGCTCTTTCGGGGAGGCGCCGAAGGAGCGGCGGCGGCTGCTGACGGGCGACGGCCTTCCGTCTCTTTTTCAGGGAACCAGCAGCGTGGCTGGAATGACCCCCCTCAGTTCTCGTACGGGCTGCAGCAGCAGCAGCAGCAGCTTCAGGCTCCGCGGGGCGGGGCGGCGGCGGCGGCGAAGCGGGGCCCCCTCACACGACGCGCGGGGGCCGCCGCGGCCGCCTCGGGAGCAGCGCGGGAAGCGTCGGAGGCAGCAGCGCCGGAGATGAGGACGACGACAGCGGCAGCAGGGCCGCCTCTTCTTCCTGGGCCAGGTCGGGAGCTGTTCAGAAAAGGCTCCCCCGCTCCCCCTTCCGTGCACCAGCTCACGGGGCTCCTCCTCGGAAGGCTCGGCGGGAGGGAGGGGGTTGCTCACGTTTATCGGTGCGTGTGGTGCTTTTTGGGCCTGGAGGAGGCAGGTTACATTTCCTCTCTTCCCCCCCGCCGGTTCTTCTGGCTCCAAAGCGGGTCAGCACCTCCTGGACCGCCTTGGGCTGGTGGCCTTCAAGTTCCCCCTCTTAAATCCTGAACAAAAAGCTGTTTTTAATGGTGGACTTGGGGCGGGGAGGGGGGAAGCCTTTCCTGTACAATTTCAGTTGCAAAGTGCTCACCCAGTCTTATTTTTATAGCATTCCCCAGCTGCAATGACTAACATACTCAGAAGATCTGTCTGGTTGTGGTTTGAATGGCACTCAATTATTTGTGTGCACGTGGTTCCCAGGACAGGAAACAGATGAGCCTGAAACTTTAGTAATCCAGGCTTATTGTAATGTAAGATGGGAGCAGAGAGTGTTTAGCTTGCTAGATGTTATTACTCTGCAACTCTTACGATCCTTCGCCAGAGGCTATGTTGACAAGATCTGATGGGAGTTGTGGTGCAACATTATCTGGCAGTCCACATCATTTCTACTAAGGGATGGATCTTCCAGCTTTAAGTATACTTTATTTGTCTGGTTTTCATTTTGAGGTCCAAGCTTAGATTTTCTGTACTTTTTCACTAAAGTGGGTATATGCTGAATTATCCTTTTCTCCTGACATGATTTATGCCTACCTTCTTAGCTGGGCTGCCAGCCTCCCCCCAACGCCCTGTGGGCCTGCCTCCTACTCCAGGTCTGCCAGGCCCTTCTCTGAGGGCAGATGCCACAAAACTACTTGTCTCAGAGGCTGAAGAAGACTGTGGTGTGGAAGATGTTCTTTCCCCTTTGAATGAGGCTCTGGATAACTGCAGAAAAACTGTGCGGGTGAGAGGAGCTGCAGGCCTTTCTCCTGGTTTACCCATTTTTCTGGAGTAAAGAAGGTTCATGGGTTTCAGTAGCAGCACATGCGGCCTGCTGCACTATGTTCAATTAGCCAAAACAGCCTTTCCTAACTTGGTGCCTTTCAGATGGTGGATGCACTCCAATGTGCCTGGAAGGCATCAGGTTGGAAAAGGCTGAGCTAGGCTGTGTTCTTGGCCTACTGAGACATACTGGCAGCTGCCCATAGGCCACAGATTGGCTGCTGTGTGAACAGAACGCTGGACTGAATAGACCTTTTGTCTGCTTCCGCTTGGCTCTTCTTATCAGTGAGAAGCCTCCCTTTCTGTGTAAAGTTGAAGGCTTTCATAGCCGGAATCCATGGGTTGTTGTAGGTTTTTCAGGCTATTAGGCCATGTTCTAGTAGAATTTGCTCCTGATGTTTTGCCTGCATCTGTGGCTGGCATCTTCAGAGGATCTGGAGACATGGAGGTGGAATGGAGTATATATACTTGTGTGATCCCTGGGTGGGAGGGATTTACAAATTGTTATGTGGAACATTGTGAAAAGCAAGCCCAGGAAACAGCACCAAAAAAGCCCACTATATGATTCCATTATGTGGATGGCACTTTCACCATTTGGAGCCATGGGGAAGAGGAATTGACCGTGCTTCTGGACCGTCTGAACATCCAATTTATTGTGGACAAAGGAAATGAAGGAAGACTACCATTTCTGGATGTCCTAGTCATCTGCAAACCTAACCAACAATTGGGCCACACGGTTTACAGAAAACCTACACACACTGACAGATATCTATACAAAAACTCCAGCCATCACCCAAGACAAAAAAGGAGCACAATAAAAACCCTGGTAGATGGTGCAAAAAGAATCTGTGAGCCCCACCTTTTGAAAGATGAACTGAATCATCTAAACTGGGCTCTACAAGCCAACGGTTACTCTAGTTCAGACATCAGAAGATCCTCAAGACCCAGAAAAAAACCACAGGGGTGAGGATAAACAGCCACCCAAAAGGAATGTGTTTTTACCATACATCAAAGGAGTAACTGACCAAATAGGGAAACTGATGAAGAAACACAACCTCCAAACAATCTACAGACCGACCAAGAAAATTCAACATATGCTACATTCATCAAAGGACAAGAGGGATCCTCTAACTTCTGCAGGAGTTTACTGCATGCCTTGTAGCTGTGGACAGGTCTACCTAGAGACTACAAAACGCAGCTTCCAAACACGAATCAAAGAACACGAAAGACACTGCAGACTGATCCATCCAGAAGAATCAGCAGTAGCAGAACATATTATAAACCAAGCTGGACACAGAATGCTATTTGAAAGCACAGAAATTCTGGACCATTCGGACAACTACTATGTCAGACTGCACAGAGAGGCCATTGAAATCCATAAACACCTGGATAATTTGAACAGGAAGGAAGAAACTCGGAAAGTAAACAAAAGTTGGCTACCAGTACTGAAAAACACTAAAATCAAGACTCAAAAATATGCCAGTGAACACCATCCAGACTCTGGAGGTCCCTCTACAGGGAGCAATACAATGGATTGCTAATAAGTACTTAAATGCACACAACTGTTATGCATATCCCCTGACTAGCAAAGCAACCCTGGGGGCTAGTCCACTCAACAGTGGGCTGTCTCACAGGCCAGCTGCATCACTAATGCATGACAAATGCAAATCCCTCCCACTCAGGGATCACACAAGAATATATACTCCATTCCACCTCCACGTCTCCAGATCCTCTGAAGATGCCAGCCACAGATGGAGGCAAAATGGCAGGAGCAAATACTACTAGAACATGGCCTCATAGCCCAAAAAACCAACAACCCAAGCTTCCCTTCTGTTGAGTGCCACATCCCTTGGGGATATTTTGTTGAAGAGTGCATGGTGGCAGGCATCACATGAGTGGTGGGCAGGGCCATACCATTTCAAACTGAGATTGCCCCATAGCAGAATTTTACTCTGTAGCTTGTGCTAACTGTTAAATGGGGGAGGGGGACCATTATCAGTTGCTGTGGTATCATCCGGACCATAGCAAACTAAGCCTCACCATCACCCCCCAGGATACCTCTGGACCCTTGTGGCCCCTCAGCATTATCAGGTGAAATGGCAGGTGAGTAAGGCAGACTAGTCATGGAGAGGGTAAGTCAGGGAGAAAATAGAATAGCATTTGGAATAGCATTCTTTACTTAATGGCTTTGTACAAGGGCCCATGGATTTTGTTCATGTGCAGTGTAGGGTGTTTTAGTGGGGACTGATTTGGGAGTGATTTCAATGGAATAGTTCTGTATTCTGCTTATTTTATCCCTTTGCGTTTTGTACCTGGCTTCTTGGACAAGTTACTTTTCTTTTAACTTCACTGGTTTGCCTTCTGTGAAACAAGTGCTTTCTGGCTTTCCAGCCACTCCACAACAACTGCTTTGTATATTGAAATGAATCTCATGGCAGCTGTTTTTTGCTGCTGCTCATAGCACATTCCTAGAATATCCACTGGCTCCAAAATGTTGGGAACTCCTGGTTTGAAAGGAAGCATGCAGTATAAGATCATGACTTGTGGCTCAGTTCAGCCACCATGAAACCATGATTTGTCATAAAGTCTGACAAACTTTACCTATTGACAGCGTTCTACATCTAGAGGTTGGAGAGGATGGAAAATTAAAGCAGGCAGATAGTTCTAAAGGACAAATTGTTATATGAGCCACTGAAGGCATTTTGCCTTCCTCTACTCAGGAGAGCACCAGGGAGGCAACTTGTTTGCTTTGGTAAGAATTGGTAATTCCACAGGAGTGGAGCATTGCTAATAAGTATTGTGTTTCTGTTTTCAGAAGCAGGTTTGTGATGATATTGGCAAGCGCTTGGTAATTCTGCAGCAGATGTGGGAACAAGGCAAGCTCTCTGCTCCTGTGAGAAAGGGAATGGGGATTCTAACACAAGGTGAGTAGTGATGGCAGGCTAGGAGGCTTGGCTGCAGCATCTCTCATTATGAACTTTATGTGCTATTCTCTGGCCTCTTTGCCTAACTGCTAAAGCTGAAGCACTGATGGATTAGAATTAGGAAAGAAATGTGGGGAATAAAATTACACATGAGTTTTTCTCAGCTAAGCAGTTTCCTTAGGAATGCATTCTCTTGAAGGAGAGCAGGTGATTGGAAACTCTTTCTTGTGGGAGTTTTGAGATATCTTCTTCCTTTCAGAATTCAAGAGTCAATGCTGGGATGCTGCTGATGAGATCCATCGCTCGCTAATGGTGGACCATGTCACTGAAGTAAGCCAGTGGATGGTGGGAATCAAAAGACTCATTGCAGAAACAAGAAACTTGCCTACAGAAGATCTAGCTACAGTAGATCATGAGCAGAAAGCTGAAACCTCTTTGGAGCCAGAATGTCAGCAAGATTAAGCTGAGTCCAGGATCTTAGTTGTATAAGACTGAACCTCAACTTGGAGATAGCTTTGCTCTCTAAGAGTTGATTTCCTGCCTCCAACAGAGAAGCTCCTTTATCTGTTAAGCACTGGGTTTCTCACTCAAGTTAGTTTCGCTGACTTGAGCAAAGCTGCATGAAGTAGAATCTTTCAGGTAAGCTACAGAAATCTCTGAAGCTTTCTGAAGTCCACAGTGGCTGAGGTTAAAACCCCCAATTTATGTTGCCCTTGTTCATGCAAAATAGAAATAGACTGGGGATACAGTTGCAGTATAGCTGTTCACTTGTTCAGTGATAAATGGACCCTAAAATATCATACGGACAAACAGTATGCTACTACTGCAGTGGCCTTTCCATGATTCCCCACTCCCCACACCAAGTAAGTATGAGTTGCTTTTGGTCGTCTTTGTCTATCAAGAATTCTTTAGTCAAATGTGTGTTTTCTGGGAAATGTACAATGTATGAAGCGTGGTTGTCAGTTGCCAGATAATTGTACCTTGGTATGTACCACTGGTGTCTGTTTTAAGTTTTTAACTCTGCCTCCTCATTTAAACAAATCTGAGCTAATTCTTACTAAAGTGACTATGTTATAGAGAAGTCTGCTTCCATTTATTTTGCAATATTAAAATAAGTATTAAATTTAATTGTGCCAAAACTTTTTACTTCAGTCCTCCCTTCAACTAGTTGCCTTTGATACTTTTCTCATACCTTTGTGACAACAGATTGAGTTTGAATAGTGGCAACTGCAGTATGTTTGTCATTCAAGAATAAAAGAATTATACTCTTTTGTAAGCAGGTGACAGGTGGTGTAGAAATTATTGTTACTACTACTACTCCTCTTGAACAATTCAGCAAAAGTGATCTGCCAGTAGCATTCTTTTCTGCTGTCTTGAGCAAGTGGATATAGGCAACATTTCTGGTATGACCTCTCTGGGTTCTGATATTTCAGGTAGGAAAGCTAAAAAGTAACAGGTTTGTGCTGTTGGAATTACTTTGCTAATTAGCAGAATCTGTCTCATATGATACATACTAACTTTGAGGTTTAACACTGTATATATACTACATGCTAACCAATTCCCAGTATCCGGAACACAAATAGGATTCAGACAGTGCCTATATCTACTGGTGACCAGGAGAAACCAAAAACACCTGAAGTAAGATCTAGCTAAGTTTTAATTTCCCTGTATGGTTGTGTTACACTGGGGCAATACCATTTCAGGCAACTACTAAAAGAGTTACGACTATTATAACTCTTGTAATTGCCAAATATCATCAGTTTTGGGCAATTCCTAGAAGAGTTATAAATGGCAGCTGCTTCAGCTGCCCACAGCTGTTGTTTAAGTTTTGTGTGATACGCTGAATTTGCAAAACATTTTGTGAACATTTCACTCAAATGACTTTACATGGAAACTTTTGAGGACATAGGTGAAAGTTATACACATCCAGTTTTGATGGTTGAGTTTGATTTCATTCAACATGATCATGTAAGCACATTGCTTGGGGAAGAGATGCCAACCACTGGTTCATTAGACCCGTCTATCTTGATTGCTCCTACCTGCCAGAGGAAGCTTGGTGAATTGGGCAGTAAATATTATTTCTGTTTGAAAGAAAGTTGGGTTCCAGCTCGTCTAAAAGAAGACCTCTCAAAGAAACCTGAGAGCTGTATGTTAATGGTTTATATTTTAGAGCAAATGGAGGCAAAACAATTCCAGGGGACAAAAACAGCTTTGGTGGGTACCTATACTGGAAACTACATTAGAAAGTATATACCTGTTCATTCTGCTGGATCTCAGAGCTGCATTTGGGACCACTGATCACAGAACATCTGAGGCACATTTTTAAGGTGGTTCTTGTCCTATTTGGCTGAAACATTCCCAGAAAGTAGTGCTGTGGACTGCTTATCATCCTCGTGACTGTTAGCCCCCAGGTTCTGCAAGTTTCAATACTATCTCTTCTGCCTGACATCTACAAGAAGTTACTGAGGAAAGTGGTAAGGAATTTTGAAGATGGATTTCACCACTATCCTCATGATACCCAGCTGTAACAAGTCTGTGGAAGTCTTGAAACATTGCATAGATGTTCTGTAAGATTGGAAATGGGTGAGCAAATTAAAGTGCAGTCCAGTTGGAATTACAACCTGCTCTGGATGGAGTAGGCTCTGAGTTTGGGGTGCTGTTGAAGCCAGTGTTGTTCCTGGAAGGTCAGTATGGCTGTTATGGCCAGGAGTGCCATTGCTGGTGTGCTGGCTGCATCCTTTCCGAAATGAGGCAGATTTAACCTAATTACTTTCAGATTAGACTGCTGTAATGTGTTGCATGTGGGGCTGCTTTTGAAAAGTGATCAGAAACTACAGCTGGCAGAAAATGTGACAGCCAGACAATTGTCAGTTGTGCCTTTTATACACACTTCTCTGGTTCTGTTCCAATTCCAATGGCTTCCAGTTTTCTTCTAACCACAATTCAAGACGCTTGTTTTGATCTATAAAGTCCTTGGTAGCCTGGGGTCAGGATATCCAAAATACTGCTTCCTTTTCATAACAGTAACTGCAGTTTGAGATCCTCAGTAGAGGCCGTGGTGCATGTGTAGCTTGGTGAATACAGCAAACAGGGCGTTCTCTGTAGCAGCACCTTTATTGTGGAATTCTGTTCCAATGGAAGTCAGATTGGTTCCATCCCTACCAAAGTTCGAGCAAGCAGCCAAGACTAGGACTGTTTTAGGATTTCTTTCTTTTTTTAAAATAGAAGCTGGCTTTTAAAAGCCTGGTAGCTTAGGAACCTAACAAAAGATGACTAGATTTGAGTTAGCTATTTTTCCTTTTAAAAAATGTCTGTCTGATGAATCCATCTCATACATTTCACCACAGTTATTAGAGTTATGTATCATCAACTCTAGAGTACTATTTGAACAAGTAGATGTGAATTCAGGTCTTTGTTTGGCTATGAAGTTCGTTAGAAAATGAGTGATAATGGTGGCGGGAAGCCGCTGATGGCTCTTGTCTTGTCAGGGGCCAGAAAGAATCTGGTTGTGTAATCCTGCAGACAATACATTTTCTAAATGCTGTTTGCAAGGCCATAAGCCTTGCCTTTTAGAAAAATGAGGAGCAGTACCTACACCACTGAGATAAGTTAACTGAGGCAGTAGTTGTGGAAGAGCATTACAATGAGAAAACCACAAAATAAAGGAACAATTACAGAAGAGGAGAAAGAAAACTTGAAAGAAAAATAGCTTATTCCCTCAAAAACTGCAGACACAGAGAAAATGCATCTAAACATGCACACTATGACTATTGAAAAGGAATTAAGTGGAAAGACGCTTAAATGCCAAGAGCCTCAAGTATTCTAGAATGTTCTGAAACAAGTCCTGTGCAGAACCCAGGTGTGATATAAAGAGATGACAGAGTAATTTCTCTGCACAATGTGTTGTTGTTGTTGTTGTTGTTGTTGTGTGTCTTCAGGTTGTTTCCGGTTTTTGACAACCCTAAGGTGAACCTATGATGGGGTTTTCTGATCCTGAGAGCGTGATGCTCCCAAGGTCACCCAGTGGGTTTCCATGGCCCAGCAGGGAATCAAACCCTGGTCTCCAAGGTCATAGTCCAACACTCAAATCACTACACCATGCACAACATTTTAATGCCTCAGTCCCATAACCCCACTGTTAAAAGAGGTTACAGCATAATTGTACCATTCAGTTTGAAGAGGAGGCTTTTCACTGGTCAGCAAGTAATTTTGTTGGCGAGTCATTCCCTGTGAAGGGAATGACCCACAACTTTATCCACCAAGATGATGTTTGTTATATATACAATGCATGAAATACAGATTGTTGCATTTGGGAAACAACTCTAAAAATGCATCTCATGTCTTGATGTACGTTGTATAAATTAAATAGAATTGCTTAAGTATTTGGATTTTCATTTTTAAAAAGTGGACTATTATAAGAAGCATCTATTAAATATTAATTTACAAACTTGGGTCTACATTCCAGTTTCTGTTTCCAGCTAGAAAGCACTTAATTATCACAGGTGCTCAGTGATTCAGTGGGCATTTTCTAGTTACTGCTATCAAGTGATGGGTATTTTCTGGTTATGGCTATCAAGCAGGTTTAAGCTTTATAAAGTTTGCTTAAGGGCATTTTGAAAATTTCTCCTTCTGAGCAGAAGAAATCTGGTAAATCCCTTTCAAATCCATTTAGGAAGCTGAAACACTGACCCAGTTATTTGAAACGTAGGCCCTTTCCGCATGGCATTTCTCATGCAAAAGGGCCTCCGGAGTCTCACGAGATTACGAGAAGCGTTTCAGATGACATCCCTGCAATCGCGCAACACTGCCGGGGCCAGCAGTCGCCGATCGTGCACTGTATCATTTTTGGCTTTTAGCTGAAAATGGTGCACGATCGCGCATTGCTCTGGGGCCCCACACGCACTTACCTTGTGTGCGGGGCCTCTGGAGCCGCAGCCCTTGAGCTTCCTCCCCCAGCGCAGCCTGGGAAAATACTCGGCTGCGCTGTGGAAGGAAGCGGCGGAGCCCTCATGTTGCCTGCCACATGGCAGGCAGCTCCTGCGGAGCAGAAGCAGTGGACACGCGAGAGCCTCATGGAAGAGGCTGCTCACGTGATCCCCACGCGACCACGCTGGATGCAGGTAAGTTGCGGAAAGGCCCTTATTTTCATTTCACCCTTCCTTTCACAGAGAACCCTGAGCAACTCAAAACTTCTTTATGGGGTAGAAGTTTGCAGTTTTAAAGAAGGGAAATTTAGAATTGTTCCAAAAATGTGTTTGAGGGAGTTACTGGCTTATCTGAAGACTGGGATTTCTGTCAAGGTTAGTTTAAAGAGTGATGTGTTGAGCACTGAAGTGTTCAGTTCATGATCTAGCATTACTTTATGGGTTTAAACAGCAGTAGACAGCCTACCCCAGTAAAAGGTTAAATGAAGTGAACATGGAAATTAACATGGAAAAATGTTGCCCAGCTTATGATTGAATGTGGCCTTTCATAGACCAAACACAGTTGTTCTTCAGTGGATGTACAAAGGACAAAGCAGACAAAGCTGTTCTGTTTACAATAGCATTGTTATCTTCTGGACTTAAGCCCAGGATCACATCACTTACCTAACGTCTGTGCACCTTCAGAGTGCAGTGATAGAGCTAGATTTGAACAAAGTGCTTACAGAATGAGAGAAGCGGTTATTTCAGCAGTCCAGCATTACTGTACTGAGAACTGTGCTGAACCAAGGACATTGTATTTTCATTATATATTCATTTTATTCTACAACATCAAATAATCCAGGAAGCAGTTTTCTGAACTTCTATAATTCAGAATGTCCCTTATGAAAATCCAATGGATGTGGTTATTTTATTTTTTAAATAATATAGACAAAAATTACAGACCTGGTATCCCTCTGTGCTGCTACCACTATTTATTTAGCAAACTTGTATTTAGCAGCTGATAAGTCCATAGAATATTATTTCTACCTGACAGGTTATTTTTCAGGCCAATAGTGGTAATGGACCTTTTTTCCTATTCTACATTTTAATTGTTTGTACTGTTCATTTTACAAATGCCTTTAGCGAAAAACAATATATATGTTTTTAGAGCTGGAACCTGGAAGTAGTCACCATGCTTTAAAAGAAAGTAATTTCAGTTCAGAGGTAAGCTATGACGGATATTGAAAAAAAAGTATTTAAGTAAAAAAAAGTAAAAGTATTTAAGTACTTTATTTAAGTATTTTAAGTATTTAAGTATTCATTTTAAGACAATGCTGTCCCACTCTGGTGAATGATGTCAAATGAATAAGCCTATTCTTCAGTTAGAATGCTACTGACAAGCTATCATAGCCCCCTGGTGTATTCACACACTTTTCAGTCTGAGATGCCTGACTTTCTAGAAAATACTGAAATATTAAACAGTATGGAAAGGAGTGTTGAATTTAGGGACATTTCTCAAAACCTCCAAGGATATGTTAAAAATCTGAAATTAATCACTGAAAGTACCAATACAAAAATGTATAATCTCCAAATACTCAGAACCAGAATTAAGGAATACTACTGAGGACTATCATTCAGTAACAGTCTACAATATACCATCAATATTAGTACACAAAGCCTATAATGTTCATCTTTTTATTGAATATTCAGGTAAATATTTCACATTAATACAGGCTACATAAAGTAGAGCCACTATACGACATGAAATTTACTCAACGTTTTTCCTTTTAAGTATGTAAACAATTATACATGTATTTACCACCCTAAAAGGTTGAAATCATGTAATCATCTAGTTCTCTGCTGCATACAAGTAGCATTCAGTAGTGTTTAGCCAAAAGCACTAGATTCATCCGATTTTGAGTTCGAAATGGCTAAACTAACTGAAGAACAGAATCAGTTGAATAGGTAACTCATTTTGTTCTTACACAATGGGCAAACAAGTTTTTCTTGTCACAGCCCACAGAAAAAATGCTTGGTTAGGCACATTATAAAATTTCCAAGTTCTTCCAAGGTCATAGGTTTCTCCAAACAAGGCTTTAAAAAATGGAAAAAAAAAAAGAAAGAAAAGAAAAGAAAACGTAGGCCCTCCTAAGTCAGTTGACGTATTTGAGGTGCATGTTTCCAATGTGAGGTGCCCAGGTACCAGGCCAAATCTACAACAGGAGAAACATACAGGAAGTTAATTTCAGGGTATAGCAGTATTGCCCCTGCAATGAGTTAAATAACTTCAGTGGGGCAGAACCCCACAAAATCTAGCAAATCAGAGTTTGGCTCCAACACAGAAAAAACCCCATTCACAGATACTCTTATTGTCACGGCAAATTCTAACATCATTCATTAGCTCATGTCATTCACTTCAATATTCAAGAGCATGTTCGTTTTGCTCATTATTTTATAAGCCTAACCTCAAGAACTGAACTAAAAAGTTCATCCCTAGCATACAAGATACACATACAAACACACACACACCTAAAACACAAATTGACTAATATTTAACATGAAGTTGGAAAAACAAGAAGCCCATTGTGTTCTCACAAGGTTTCAATTTTATTATTTAAGGCAAAAGCCTGAAATTTTAAAAGTACAATAAAGTGGTTAATTACTGCACCTGCTGAGCATCAGTACATTCTGTTGAATTTTGGACAACCTTTATCATGGGATTCCATGCTGGATCGGGAGTATGCAGTCCATTAAAAAGAGGGCCACCTGGTCCATCTGCTAGCTGAGGATGAGAAGGTACTATAGTGCCTCCATACATGGAAATTGGTAGGCCCTAAAACAGAACAGACACCAATTTATAGCAAATAACAGCACAGAACCAGACCTATAGAACAGTATTTACTGTACTTGTTATAATGGAAGAGTGTGGTGCCACAAACCTTTTTTCAAGGCATTTTCCATTTATTTCAGTAACACCTGTGTGGGACATTGAGACAATTCTATACACGCTTGGGAAGGTCCTGACCCCAGGCTACTGACCACTGGCTGCTCAACCCACGTGCTGCATCCAAAGAATTAACTATCTATGTAATCGCATAACTTAAAACCACATTTGGAATAGGGATGCCATTTTTAGAAACTGGCCAGATCATTTATGCAATCTGGGTATATTTTAAAAGCTTGCTTATATTCTACAGAACTGAACAGAGTCGTTTCCAAATATCTATCTCAACAAATGCTTCTTTCCAATTAAGTTTTCTTTCTTTATCATAATAAATGTGGCAATTCCAGTAACTTTCTAGACAACCATGGTAGCTTTAGGTCCCAGAGGTGGGCAACCTCATTACTCATGTGGATGAACAGGTTTGTTTATCTGTAACTGAATGTCTGAGTCATCATCTAATCCCTCACACAAATGGAGTACATGTTCCTGTGCAGAGCCACAACTAGAATGAGAGACTGGACTTACCATGAAGGCTCATTCTGGGATGGCAGGAGGAGGAATCCACAATGATTGGGTTAATCCCACATGCCAACCAAAACAGGAAGGAACCTGTGTTCTTTTTCTTTGTGAGAGTTAGGACCCTTTCCCTTCTCTGACAGTTTTATTATCTAGCCCAATGACACCACGTCTCCATTTTCCAACTCTATACAAAGTAAATGTTCCTGTCCTAGTTTATTTCATTACCTAACTTGTTCATTTCTCTCTTTCTTCACTTATTTTTTTTCCTCTAGGGTGGGCCTGGATTCCTCCTCCTGCCATCCCAGAATGAAGAACCTTCATGGTAAGTCCAATCTCCCATTCTTGGGATGGCACAGAGGAGGAATCCACAATGACTGGGATTTATCCCAGCCACACCCTGGGTGGGAATTGTTACTAACTTTTTAAGACTGACTGCAACACTGTCCTGCCAAAAGCTGCCTGTACTGATTTAAACCTGTCCATGTTATAATATCTCACAAAAGTTGACAGTTCTGACCATCCAGCTGCACTACATATGCCTTGTAAGGACGAAGTCACAGTATAGGCTGTGCTAGTTGCCATCGATCTGGTTGAATGAGGCAATACCTTCTTAGGCCTAGTCTTGCCCACATAATTATTACAGTGGAAAATACATGCTTTGACTCATCTTCCAATCACTGTCTTTGAAGCTCTCTGGCACAAAGTCCTAGGATTGTAAGAGATAAAGCCTCTGTACATCTCACAGGTGCAGTTCTTTTCATGTACAACTTGATGGGCCTTCTTACATTAAGTGTATGCCATCTCTTTTCCTCAGAATGTTTAGGCTGAGGACAGAAATTAGGCAAATAAATAGCATCAGGTGTTCCTTTGTTCCAGGCACATTTGAGAAAGAAAGTTAGATAAAGAATTAGCATTAACCTCTCCTACTTAAACTTGCACAAATACGGATTTATTGACAATGCTGCCAACATCAGCAAAGAAGCTTCTCTAATTGGCTCAAAAGGCAGCTTTGTTAAACCATTCAGAACTAGGTTAAGATTCCAGTTCAAGAATCTCTGCCTTATTGTAAAAGATGAAATAGCTGCTCCCCGTAGAAATCTTGTTACATTTGGATGAGCCAACAACAGAACACCCTCAAACTTCAGTGCCACTGCCAATGCTGATACGTGGTGTTTCCATGTTAGGTCTCAATCCTTTCAGCAGACCGTCTTGCAAGAATTGTAAAACATGCTTGACCCGAATGTCTGCCATCTGTAACTGTTTCGAATTGCACCATCTCTCAAATGCCTTCCATGTCATGTTATTGATGCTTCCTAGATGCTAAAGTAGTGTCAATAACTCCTGCAGAACAGTCTCTTAACTGTGTAACGCCTTCCTCTCAAGACCCAAGCCATCAAATTCAACCACTCCAGATTTGGATGATTCACTAGACCTTGACTCAGAAGATCTTTCTTAATCTGCAATTTCCACAGTCTCCTCACCAACATCTGTTAGTAGAGAAAACCATGGTCTTCTTGGCAAATGCAGAGCTATCAACACCGCCTCTGCCTGCTCCTGTTGTATCTTTAGGAGCACCTTTTGCATAATCTGCACTGGTGGAAATGCATAATGTTGACCCTTCAGCCATGGTACTGACAGAGCATCTGTCGCCTCCGCATGTCTGCTCCCTGAAAAGAATCTTCTTGGTCTGGTATTCTTGACTGGGACAAATAAGTCTATTTGAAAAGGATCTAATGCCCTGTTCAGTGTCTGAAATACTGCATAATTCAGTGTCCATTCTCCTGGATGCAAACTGTGGCGACTAAGATCGTCTGCTCTGATGTTCAACTTCCCTTTCAAACACACTGTTCTTACAGACTTCAAATTCTTCTCTGCTCAACTAAACAACCTGTCTGACTCCCTGACCAGAAGTTTTGAGTGCAGACCTCCTTGATTGACCATGTAAGCCCTATGTCCATACTGGGACATGCTGCCCTTTCACTAGCTGAACAAACTCAAGGAGCACCAGATGCACTGCCTTCAACTCTAGGAAGTATATATTGTGCCTCCTGCTTACTCCTGTTCATATACCTTGAGCTGACATACTTTGACAGTGTGCTCCCCAACCAGGCAAGCTTGCATCTAATGTCACTTTCGTATACTGCTCTGCTGTTAATGGCATGCCCCTGCTCAGATTAGAGTCCCTCCTCCACCAGCTCCATCCTAAACTGAGAAGCAATGGCACCAAATAATGCCTTTTCTTGCCAACGTTCCACTGGTGAGAAATCAAGTCTCCGTAGGCCCCTGGAATATCTTCTCCACGGTACCAACTGAATTGTTGAGACTAGCATCCCCATTACTTGAGCTAGTGCCATCAAATCTGCAGACTTTAGAGCTGTCAACATCATTACACATCGCTTGACTTTCACTTCTTTCTTCTGAGGGATAAATGCGTCCCAGCTTGGTGTCTGAGTACCCAGATGTGTACTTAAAATTGTTGGCCTCCAATGGCTTTTCTGATAATTGATCAGAAACCCAAACTTTTCCAAAATTTGGGTGGTCATCCTCAAATCCTGTAGCAATTTTGCCTGAGAACTTGTCTTCACTAGAATATCGTCTAAATGTAGGTAAAGATGTACCCCTATTTGTCTCAGAAATGCCACTAAGGGTACTAGAACTTTTGTAAATACCCTTGCAGCTGATGCTAAACTGAAAGGCAGAGCCCTGAACTGGAAGTGCTTGTTAATGTACTGCTATCATATGTATTTCCTGTCTGACTCTATCACAGGTACATGAAGATATGCCTCCCGAAAATTGATCAATGACATCCAATTGCCCACACATGGGTTCTCTTTTAGTGCTTGGAGTGTCTCCATCTTGAATCTCAGGTACCTCACGAACTCATTGAGATACCTTGAGATTCAGGACAGGACAGAATGTCCCATTGCTTTTGGGTGTCATGAAGAATGTGGAATATACTCTAGAGAACCACTGATTTTCCCATACCTCCTCCATTGCTCCAATGTCTATTAGATGATCTATCTCCTGCAAAACTATCCTCCATTTCTGTAAGTTTGTTGATACTAGAGAAGACCCGTATCTGCTCTTCAGCACTCTGTCGAACAATATTTTGTAACCTCTCATGACAAACTGAATCACCCACTGATCTGTTGTCACCCTACTCCACTGAGTACTGAAAAGCAGAAGTCTTCACCCTACATCCAATATCCTTTTGTCAAAACTGAATTCTATCCTTTTTCTGGGCAGATCCTCCTCCTCTCCCTTGTCCCTGACTTTGTCTATTAAGATCCTGTCTTACTGAATTGTCCTTTTGGTCTATTCCATTACAGTCTTCCAAATCTAAATTCAGCTTGTTTACTATTTTATCTATCTCCTCAAAAGGAATAATACCCTTCCTAAAAAGATTTCCTTTCCACTTTCCTTTTCTGTAAAGTTGGCATCAATTGCTGCTTTTCCCTGCTCTCCACTAGTACTTTATCCAGAGCTTGGCTTCCAAGTAGCAGTTCCCCTTTAAACAGGACAAATGCCAAATTGTTTCTAAACTTCTGATCTGCATCCCAAAGACACAACCATAATGATCCTCTAGCCACTTCTACTGCATCTATATTCCTGGCCATGAAAGCCACTGAGTCATAACCAGCATTTGCCATGTATTCTAAAACCTTTTATTCTGGCTAATGCCCTAGTGAAAGAAGGGGACTGTATTTCTTCACACTCCACAACCTCCTGCATCCACAACATTTTTGCATGAGAAAAAGCTGACACAGCTACTAATGCTTTTATGGCTATAGCTAAGACTTCATGAGCTTTCTTCAGCGCTGAATCCACTCACCTCTCATCTACTTCTTTCAGAGTCATGTCCCCTTCCTGGTATGATGATATAAATGCCACTACTGGACCATTCACCAATTGGATTTTAAGGAATTCTAACTCTTTCTTTCCAAATGAATAAAGCTTATTTGTGCAACCCAATAGCCTATGGGTATTCAAGGATGCTTCCCATTCAGTCTGAATTAATTCCTTAAACACATCATGCATTTGTATTTCTGTCCCATGACACTCTCTCTTCTTTATCACCACCACTATCTTGTTATCTCTTCCCTTATTCTCCTTATTTTGTTCCTTCTCAACCTCCAATTCTAAACTTAAAATCTGTAACACTCTCCTAAACACACTTCTGAACTCCTCCATATGAAACAATCTGTTGGCATCCACTTCACTCTCCTCTTTGTCATTTGAGGAATCCCCCGTTTCCTCCACTTCGACCTGCATCATTTCCTCCTGAACATCTTTCTCAACCTGTGCATCCTGCAAAAAATCATGCTTTGTCTTCCTTCTACATTTTCTCTGCTTCTCTTCCCCTATATCCTCATTTCCATCCAACTTCATATCCAAACCTCTCTTCTTTCTGCTAGCTCTACTCTGAACTACCGCTATCTCTCCTTCCTTCCAGTGCTGCACCATTGTCCTATGATGATCCATCAATTCATTACTATCTTCACCCCCATTCAATTCATCAAATTTGGTTGTATAATTCATAGTGTCAGTGTCTCTACTATAATTCATTGTATTTATAGCATTCATATTAATAAATTCATTAAATTGATTTTTCATCTCTGAAAACACTGTATTTAATTCACCTGAAACTGTTTAATTAATACCTGCAATTCATTAGGGCTAGCTAAGTTTCTACTCATGTCTGATGCAGATGTATTCAAATTGCCCAAACTGCCATCTGCAAACACAGGCCTTGATTGACCCCTCCTCTCCAATGCTGATTAACTGCTTGTGATCCCTTAGACACATCCATAAAATGTTTTAAATAGCTCACAGATTCAAGAGTCATACTACCAGTGAGTAATGCACTGTTAACTCAAGCCTCCTGGCAGACTCCACGCCTCTGCGTTCACTCTGACATGGCACTGGAGAAGGAGGGAGAACTGAGCATGCTTGCCCTGTGCTCCACTCTGACACAGCCCTGCCCTTCGCTTCTGGACACTGCATCTGACCTTCTGAGCATGCTCCCCTCACTGAGGTTTGCTTGCCGAGAGTCCTTCTCACTCTAGAATCCACAAAATCAAAATGGCAGCTCACACCAGCCTTTTAAACTTCCCCGCTACTGCTGAAGATTTGCCAGGCTTGGACACTGCAACAGGACCAGCACTTACCACAGTATCTCTTCTCTTTTTAGCCTTTTGCAGCAACTCTGCCGCTTTCCCAGCCTCAGTTTCCATTTTCTCTGCATTTTTGCTACCACACATTGCCTTTTAACTCCTCAGTATCACTCTCACTTGATGAGAGGAAAACTTTTCTTAATGTCTTTTTATCCTCCTCAGAGCCATGCTGAATGGGAGGCATCTGGGAGATAATCTCCTTTGTCAAATCAGGCACTTTCTTTTTTACTTTTCCAATTTTCACCACTTCCCTAAACTAAAAGTTTTTATAACTGCTTGCCAGAGAAGGGTTAAACCTAACCAGTTTGTTTGGTAGGACATTAAAACTGTCAGAGAAGGAAAGGGGCCCTAACTGTCACAATGGAAAAAGAACATGGACTCTTGCCTGTTCCAGTTGGTACATGGGATTAATTGAATTTTTGCGGATTAATACTCCGTGCCATCCTGAGAATGTTCTAGAGCTCAGCGGCTATTGGTTAGGAACCCTGCCCCCCCCCAAGGAACATGCTTCGTGCCACCAAGCTACTCCTCCCTCAGTTTCAACATCTGCTGAGAAACGCATGACATGTGTGAAAGTACATATGACCACTTGGAAACCCACAGCTATGAGTAAGCAATTGTTCTTCTTTGTGGTCTCTGTAAATCACACAAATGGGTGATTAAATGCTTATCACTGCAGGTGGGTAGGGCCACTGAAATAAAAAGAATAACACTGCATGACTGAAACTGGCATCCTCCCTGCCCTGGTGTCCAAACAGTAGTGGGAAATAAATGTGGGTGGCTGTGATCAAGCAGATGCTTTGCGGAGGTCATGGATGAAAAGATCCTGTACCAGAGCCCCAGAAGAGGCTACAGGCTTCATGGAAGGCCCTCAAATTCTATCTGGAATCTTTCTTTGCAAGTGGATAAGTTAATTGTATCGGTTCCATGACCTACTTAGAAAGTCTTGGTGAGGAGACGGGCTGACCTTTCTTGGGGGTCACCATAACAACAACAACAACAACAAAAAGTGTATTGGAGTATCTAAAAGAAGCAGCACAGTGAACATAAAAAGGTGAGGGCATGGTGAACGTCCAGAGAATGAAGTGATCTCTCCAATGTCACAGATGGGTTCTGACAGAAGATTGGAAGGATGATGCCCTGATCAACATGAAACTGGGACACCACATTGGGTAGAAAGGTGAGGAGTGGAAGCAGAAAAGAAAAGGCTCGTTGCATCTCAGAGGAGCCAATTCACTTGCTCTCCTTGCTGAAACAATGGCTATCAAGAAGACAGTCTTTGAAGTTAACAGTCAAATCTTTAACTGTAATTGGTTCAAAAGTTTCTTTGGGTTAGATAGTGACCAAGGAATAACAGGTGGTAGGAACAGGATAGAGGTGTGTTAGTCCTTTAAAGAATTTCATTACTGTGGAATTGTCATTAATGATGCTCTGTCAGACGTGAGGTGGTGTAATCTGGGAACCTGAGAAGGGCTGCATATAGCAAAGGCTGCATTGCAGGAGAAAAGTTAAACCTGACACTTTGACATAATTATGTAATTAACTAAGCTGTTACCACTGGAGGGGAGATCTTTAATATGCCTTCCAGTATCTTCTGTTACACTAGCAGATTTTAAACAAGAATAACCGCCTAAGGCAAAGGCACATGTAATAACTGTCTTCTACACAACAAATGGATTTAATCTGTTGCCCTGCAAAGTGGTGGGCTTCCTGCTGGAAAGTCAGAAAAGTCTTCTTTTGTTCATCAAATAAGTAGAAATAAAAGAGAACATATAGGCCTGCATGCTAGCTACAGGTATTGCTAGGGCAGCTGAGGAGCAGAAGCACCTACCTAAGACATCTAAATGTCTGCTTTCCCTATCTGCAGATGTAGAGTGAGATCTCTTAGTTCTCTTTCTCTGGCAGGCCTCAACTACAATTAAGTTAGGTACTGAGTGATCAAATAGGAAAAAAAGCTCCTTCTCGTTGTATTCAGTACTGATTTCCAGGCCAGTACAGGTTTCCAAATGTAGCAGGCAGAGATGAAAATTTAATCTACAACTCCTTGATTAAATCCAAGAGCGCAAGAGCAGGCAAGAATGTGATTATAGTAGGTGTAGAAGCACGATGATCTATCAACTGAAAAACCAAGTCAGAAACTTGGACATTCTGACAAGGTCTGTATAGCATTTCAGATCCTCGTGAAGCAAAATGGGGATAGAATCTCCAACTTCCAGTGTCAGAGAAGATAAGGATGAAGAACTGAAGTCATAATCTTCACTGAAACTATCATCAGCATGGGTGTTGAGATACATGAAGAAGTGATGGAAAGTTCTGTGTCAATACCAAGAGTGCAGCAGACTGGGTAACAGCGGTAGCACAGCAGTGACTGATATGGCTGTCAAAACTGTGAGAGTACTTGGTGCTGGTGTATAGCTTACTGTGGCAGTTGTTAAGGCAGCAGTGCCAATCACCTTTATTTAAACCAGAGCTGTCCTAGAAATTGTAGCGGTGGCTTGAGGTAGAGGAGATGGAAGGTGCCCTGATAAGTAATGTACCAGTTTTAAACACCTGGGTGGCAAACAGGACTAGCATGGTGACCAAGAATGACTTCAGTATCGTGGAGGATGATGTGGTGGGTGACGTCTGCATGCAGATGAATGACAGTATTGATCTCAACATCAAGGTGAATAAAGAGAGCAAAATTAGGGTGGATCACACAAGTAGTGTACATGGGCATTTCAATCAGTATAAGAAACTGAGGTATATAGTGAGTCTTCTCAAAACCTGTAGCATCTATAAGAATATCCCAGACTAACATGAGTGTTCTCTGTGTTAGAGAAATCTGTCATGCTGAGAAAGCTGAGGCAATTATCAGTATTTGTGATGAAATGGAGAATTAGATCAAGCCATTGGAAGCGGCTCCCCATCTTGAAGCTCAAAGCCAAGAATACCCTCTACTTTTTGGCCTGAGAAAATCAGAAGTGAAGCAGTCACTGGTACTGATAGTAGCTCTCTGCATCGAGCTTCCATCACAACTGAGCTCAGTACAGACAGATCCTTAGTGCCAATTGCTGCCAGAACTGAAACACCTTGCTGAAGAAGTATCAACAGCATTATATTTGAGTAAATGGCAGCTACCTTAGCATTGGCAGAGCCAGGTTAGGTCCTTAGACTTTAGGTGCTGACAATGTTTGCTTCTAGTCTTTTTTGGCTCTGAAGTTTGTGAGGCAGAGGGCACTCGTTTCCAGTCAAAATGTGTGAAAGGATGGGATGGCTTTTTAGTTGGCACCACAGACGATGTAGAAGATGTTACAGCCTGTGGAACTGAGAAAAGCATTGATATCAATTGGTCCAAAGATGAAAGTATTAGTACTATTGTGATGATTGGTGTTAATACTGATGTAGATGTTGTGTGGTTGAATTGTCAATGTCCTTCTGTTCAGTTTTGTAAAGGATCAGACTGAAAAACTGTAGTTGAGCCAGAGAAGAGAGGGCTACTAAATGCCAACTGGTTAGTAAAACAGTGCTTTTAAAGATCATTTTCAACACTGTAATTTAAGTTGGGAAAGTCCAATTTTTGCAGGGCTTGAAATATAAAGCCCCAACAGATACTGTACTGTTGGACTATACATTCCTCACTTAAACAACCAGATACTTAAGAGTATCTGTCAGAAAGAGGCACTTTTCTCCCACAAGAGGAACAAAGTTTAAAGAGAGGAGGCCATAAAAAGAGAAGAAAAGATGAGGGGCAGAAGCCCTGAGGTAAAAGGAAAGAGGGTTTTTTAAAAAAAATTACAGAGAAAGAAAACGGATTACTAATTAAGAAACCAGAAATAAGAAAATAGTAATAAAGACGAAGACTGCTACACAAGAGAACGCTCCAAATCCTGCTGCTGTTGCAGCATATAGAGAGAAACTGAAAGGAGAATAGCACTGGTGGTATGGACTATGCTCTGAAGGGGCAAGAGGGGTGGGGTTCCCATACTCAGCTATGGAACATTCCAGTCATGGCTCTGCATGGGCACTAGAATTCATTTGTATGGGGCACAGAGACCACAAAGAACATCTGTTAGAGAACACGCATCAGCTGCAGCTAAGGCTAAACTTAGTGGGAGATGGGGTCAGAGTCAAAAACTGACGAGCCTACTCCTTTTTGTGCCATTCCTTGTCCCTCTTTTCCATACTCCAAACCTAGCAGGCTGCTGAGGCAGGCACAGATTGCTCTTGCAGAGGCCTGAACTGACTGACTGCAGAGGATCAGAGGAGGTAAGGGTCAAGAGGTATATTCAAAAATAGGATTTTCCTATTGTCCATCTCTACCCTAGACATTCACCAGTCATCACTCTATATAAGTTCTTTTTTAAAAATGAAATTGTAGCAATTGATCTAATATGAACTGGGATATTATCTCTAATATACATTATGATTGTCTAGAGGGAAAAACATCTTGTCTTCTACAGCTTTTCAAAGGTTGACAGGAAACTAAAAGAGTCTCCACAACAAAGAAGCAGAAAACTGCTAATTACCCAGGTCCCACCAAGAATACCCACAGAATGTTACTGAAACAAATGTGGTTTACATTAGAGCAACTGCATTAGTTCTGCTCATGGTATGTTGAGAGAGTGAGTAAGTATATATGTGACAGAGGAAAAAAATGAAAGCATACTTTAGAGAAATCCACAAAGCTGTTCGGCATTGGCTGCTGGAAAATGTTTGAGGGAGCTACTACTCCAGAGTCATCTCTCTCCACTGGCTGATGCTGGGAAAAGGTGCCTGGATCCGACAACTGCTGGTGTACTGGATGATTTCCCATTACAGGCTGTGACCAACCTGAGAGACCTTCTAGAAAGACAATGAATTGCTTGTTTAAAGATTATATAAGCTCAGAATTCATCTCACACATTATTAGAGTTTCATCTTTCATGTTATCAAGAAGCTGAATCTGTCATTTCCATCCACCCTGCCAACTTTGTTTAGCTTATCCAAAGAGACAAATTGCCCCATAAAGCTTATAGCCACTCTTCTATGGCACAGTTCAAGGATTGATTCTGTGTGCATGCTCCATCACTGGTGACTGTGTGTTCTCACAACTTATCCAACTACCTTCCATGAATCTCTGCTCTTTGACAAGTTTAGGAACTTGGCAGTAGTTATATACCACTACTTGCACATCTAATCCGCTATTACCCACTCCGGCAGCTTTTCTTCAAAGTGTCAGGAGGACAGTCCTTCTGGGTTCTGCTATCAAAGGAGTGTCAAAGGAGAAAAGAGAACACAGCCCTGAACACGATGTTTCAAAGTTACTGGCTTTTCCAGCTACAGGGATCTCAAACGTGTGTTCTTTGAAAGGGCTATGTTCTCTTTTCTCCTTTAGACACCTTTTCATCTTTCCAGCCATCATTTCTCTTCCAAGTTCTGACATTTCAAGCCAAATACATGAACAGGCTGCACCTGTAAACACACTTAAAGCTCTAAGCTGAAACTTTGCTCCTTGATATTCCTGCAACTATGCCAGCTGCTCAAGAGAAAAACTGTTATTTAAAGTGCACCATGATCTGCCCCTTCAGCAACATAAAGTGTTGCAGCAATATTAGAAAAAAAACTCTAATTGCTAGTTTTCTACACTGATTTCTGCATCTCAAAGAATATCATCTTTCTCTTCCCATATTACAGTGAGTTGTCAAACCTGTGTCCACTTCTTTCCCAGTATCTCTAAGACACTTCTTTGTATCTTCTAATGACATCTTCTCATCTAAATCACTATAAACTCTTCTCAGCAAAGCCTTCTTATCTTGTTAACTACCTTTCCAGTTATCTAAATCATTTCTTCTCAACTTTCTATTTTACATATCAATCATTCTTTCCCCCCCCGTTTCCTACACTGTCTCCCCTGAAGAAGCCTTGTGATGTTGCTGTCGTTGTCACGTGCCTTCAAATTATTTCCTACTTATGGCCACCCTGAGGTGAATCTACTGCAGGGTTTTCTGGGGCTGAGTGTGTATGACATGCCCAAGGTCACCAAGTGAGTCTCCACAGCTGAAGAAGCAACTGAATCCTGGTCTCCAGGGTTAGAGTCCAACACTCACACCACTATACCACACTGGCCTTATACAAACAAAATATTCCTCTGGAGCTCTTCTCCTACAGCTATCTGTATCTCTTTCCATGATGCAGAATTCCATTATCATTCCTCTTTGGTATCATTTCCCACCTACATCACTATATCTTCTGCAATTTAAAAGCTCCTTTTCCCTGAACAGCAGGAGTGGAGAAAGTGCAGCCCACAGTCCCTTCATAGCAATTACATTTCAAGGGACCTGCTGCCGAAATTTAGCAGCAGAGGCAGCAGGCAACTACTCCCACTACCAGTTACTCCATTCCAATCAGCAATCAGTCTAGTGTTCAACTGTCACCCCCACCTGTAGGAAGAAAGATCAATAAAGAAACAGCAAAATGACAGAAGATTCAGAGAAAAAGAAAGACCTCTCCCTCTGTGGCAGCTGTGCATTAGAAAGACTGACAGAGCAAAAGAGTGAGAGTGATCATAGACAGAAAATTCCTCACACCAGAGCTGTCTGTCTAGCTGTGGGTGTGGATTAGGAAGATCAACAGAACAACAGAGTGAGAATGAGAAAGGAAAAGCAAGGTAAGAAAAACAAAAATAGCAACAAGCAATTGAGAGAGAATGCATGAAAGAAAAAGTAAAGCGAAGCAAAATGATTTCGCTTCCCATTACAGCTGCATGCCTAGCTGCTGCCATGACTGCAGTAACAGAATGTCTAGGATAGGCAGCTCCTGCACTATGTGGCTGGTAGACTACCTTCACAGACTATCATGGAATTGAGAAGTGCCTGCTGTTTTCAACATCTGCCAGCAGGACTTCAAGCTGTAATACTTGTTCCAGCTTTCCACACTAATAAAGTTAGATCAATTTACAGTAAATATATGAGTCATTCAAAAACAATTAAATCAAATGATCAATCAATCAATTAATTAATTTCATATTAGAATGAATTAACTGGCTATCTCCAGAAAGAAAAGCATGTTTGGACTCATGAAATAACAATGTACTAATGAATTTGTAATGAAATTGAATATATTTAAAACAATGTTAACAGGTATGTATATATGTCCACTCTAAAAAATTAAAAAAGGTGTACACCCTGGGCACTTTCGAAAACCAGAGTGCGTCCTCAGCCTCTCCGCAGTTACCCACTCCTGTTTTTGTTGTTGCTGTTGTGTGCTTTCAGGTCATTTCTAGCTTATGGCAACCCTAAGGCAAACTTGTCACAGGGTTTTCTGGGGCTGAGAGTCTGTGATGCACCCAAGGTCACCCAGTGGGTTTCCATGGCCGAGTGGGCAATCAAACCCTGGTCTCCAGGGTCGTAGTCCAACACTCAAACCACTATACCATGCTGCTTCTCAACATCTGCTGTACAGGCTCACATTTCTGCAGTTTAGCCACCGGAACTTAAGTCAGTGACATGGAATACATCTCAATACAGTCAACATGTTTTATTTCTATTTTAATGGGTTCTTTATGAAACATTCAGCACAAATATCCAACTAGAAAACTGCTGGTCCAAATATATTTTTACTTTTGGCTCCCATTTATTCTCAAAGGACCTGTCCATTTTATTTGTTAAAATCAGTTATTTTCATCTTTAAGATCTTCTCTGTAGCACACTCACCTGAAACGTTGTTAACACCAAACGACCAGATACCACTGTGCCCAACAGGAGCTGTGAAATTAGTTCCCAAGGGAGTAGGGGTGACAGCACCTCCTTGTCTAATTCTAGCCAGTCTTTCTGTTCCAATAGGCGGTGGCACCTTACGATCTTGATTTGTGCTCCCTGACTTTGGCTGACCCAGGGCAGACGGCGCAGAAGCAGCTGAGAGAGGTGAAGATGATCCCGAGGAAACTGATGGAATAGGAGATTCACCTGATGAAAAAATAGTTCTCTTGCTTTATTACATATGAAATACTCAGTTACCTTAACTACTGTTTCAGGGAGTGGATTCACAAGGGATGAAATTCTTAACACCTCACCAAAAGACAATTTCTGCTAAATTTAGTGGAACTAGTTCTACCATATACATCTTATTAATATTGTATGTCAATATTTTGAAATAGATAAAAAATAAGTGTTCTTAACTGTAAGCGAACTAAAATATGGACACTTCTTTAAGGATGAGAGAAGCCTCCATTACTGTCACAGCATTTGTCTTTTATGGCTGAAGGCAGTCTAGTTTGTGCTCACAAAATTAAATGTCAGTCAGGGGGATGTCAAATACATCTCAGTGTGGTGAACTTTTTTAAAGCTGAGAATCACATTCTCTTAGGAGAAAGTGATTAGGCCACAACACTGTATGGTGGACGGTAGGGTGCCAAAGTGGGTAGGGATTTTCTGACACCCTTCCTCTCCCTCCCTCTTCTCATTTTTAAACACACTCACTCACATCATGCTAGGATGTTCATCAAAGGAGGGGAGCCTTAAGCCTCCCCTCTCCTGTGATCACAGCTCAGCTGTTTCGAGAGCAAAGGGCTTAATGCTAGGGCCTTGCAGGTCAAGTCCAGTCCACTGGTCAGTCATTCCTCATCTCTCACATTATCTGATCATCAACATCAATTTAAAAAAAAATCCTGCATCATTTAGGGGGAAAGCATATTAATTTCTTAGAATTTCACACTTCCTTTACCATCTTCCAGAGATAGGAACAGATGGCTCCACAGTTTAAATCATGTATCATGTTCAGATTCAGCTTAAAAATAATCACAGAAGAACACTGCTGTATGACTGAACAATGTCCAGAAATAACATAGCTGTTTTCCTTTCTGCATTTCCCAAAGCTGAGCATAAACAAAGCAGTAAGGAAAGAGATGAGGAATATGTAATTGCAATGTCCTTCAATTCATTCTTCAAACTGTAAAAGAAAAGTCCAACTTGGACTGAACTCTTACAGTAAGTGTAACATATAGCCCAGCAAATTCAACCTGAGGTAAAAAGTCATTCTCCTAGACAAAAATATATCAAGTTAGAGACTAGAGATTTGTTTTTAAAGGCTGTAAAAAGCCTTGGGTCCAAACTAAATGTGACCTGCAGTTACATGAATCTTTCCCTCTTTTTCTTCAACAACCAAATGCAGCCATGGAAGGCTACAACTCTTTTAAAAAAGTGCCATAGGAAAGGTACCCATATTTCCCATTGCAGAAGAAGCAAAACAGATTCCATGGGTGGAGAAGCAGAGGAGAATAGTAAAATAGTTCTGAACTGTCTCTTTCCTTGTATTTGTCTGGTCAAATGCTGTCAAGGGAGGGAGTGATATTCATATGATTGCATGTCTTGTTCAGTTTGGCCCTCAAAATGCCATTTTAATTAGTGCAGTAATTTTCTCTTTTCAAATTGCCTCAGTTCCCCTAATCAACAATCTAAACAATTATCCTTGTTAAAATCATACAGCCAGCAAAAAGGTCAATACCAACAGACCGAAGAGTTGAATTAGACAGACCCCCAAAGCTCCTACATGATTCACTTGTCCAAGGATGTGGTGAAAAATGCTGTCTGTTAAAGCTGGGAGTCCCAACAGGTGCTGGCCCTTGAAGATAAACCCGTGCTCCTTGAATATTTGCTGAAAAACCTGCCATAGGCGCTGAAGAATTTGAGGAGCTGCTGGATGGATCTAGAGAAGGTAAGCCTAAAATTAATACAATTATTTCTGAGCAAACAACTCCAGATCACCAGAAAGACTTGGTTTGCTATCCAACTACACTAACAGCTCCCCACCCCTCATTGTGATCACGGTCACAGGATGGCAGTCCAAAAGTGTAGAAGCAGCAGTGTGGCTGGTGTGGCATGTTATGTATCTTAAGGGAAATGATTTGGGGGTTATCCTTCTATTTTGGGAAAATAAATCTGGAGATGCTTTAGAAGGAATTTTTCTAGATGTTATTGAGGAAGCTGGCTTGTCTTTCTGTGAACTGAATATCAAACTTTGAAAACTGGTATCAAAGAACTGTTTGTCTTTTAATCTTACCAGTCTGCTTTTCTCTGAAAAGGCATTTCTTTATTATTAGCAGGAAATGGGAAATTGGCATTAAAAAATATTCCATCTCTAGTTAATTTTATATAAACAGAGATCTTGTAGCACCTTTGAGACAAACTTTTTTCTTTGAGAGATGCATGGAGTGAAGAACCTGTGCCCATTTACTAATGGCTGGCCATGGCATACCATTCACAGACATGCCTGTCCATAGGTGCTTCACTCCATGTGTGCAATGAAGTGGACCGAGTCTATGAAAGCTTATGCAACAAACTTTTCTCAGTTAGTCTCAGAAGTAATGCAAAAACCCTCTGTATACTAATACAAACAAACATGGCTATGTCCTTGACTACAACTACAACTTGTTAATTTTGTGATTGTTTACACCCCTTGGCAGAAATGTTGATTCTTCCCAAGATGGACATTTGGTAATGGTGCCCACAGCACATACTCAAAAATAAACAAGTCCCTTCAATAAAATTTTTTTTTAAAAAGTCCCTATTGGCCAAAAGAATTGGAAGACCATTGATATATGTCACTTGCTTGTATGAACTAAGTTCACTAAAGGTACTATTTGAAACAATATGAACATCTGTTATGGCCACACATGCAAGGCACAACCTGATCTCCACTGCAGATTTGAACTGAACAAGAATATGCATGTCAACTAACCCTTTTACATTAGCACTGTGGCTGAGCTGCTTAGAGGAAAAATACATTTCACTTTTGAAAAAAGGTTTCCTTCTTCAGGATGTGAAGACAGCTTCAAAAGAAAGACTCTGCTGTTCAGCATTCTCCTATTTTCCAATTAGAATCTCTGGGACCAAGTGAAAATGCTGTAGAGTATACTGGTGGTCTCTGGACCAAAAAGTCGAAGATGCACTCATATCGGAGCGGTGAATCTGGGGCTCTTCACGTTACACTACAATTTTTATCCGTTCAATCATAATGCTGGGTGGGGTGACAGAAAACTGTGTCCAAACCTCTAACCTGGCATGTCACGGGCTCCCCATACTTGTACAAGCCTATCATGAATAAATACTGCCTGAGGAGAAGCATGATCAGACTACCTTCAAACCATGCCATTTTGTTTCTTTGAAAATGAGCTAGACTCTTACATCTCTGGGACATTTTTGATGCAGTTATAGCTTGACAGGCATACTTAGTTTTAGTTCTGTCAGCATTTAAAAACTTGAGGGGAGCTTCTAAACTGACAGTTTTGCCAATTTTTTCTGAAATTTGCAGGAGCAGATAAAGAAGGATATGATACCAATGGAATGCAGAATCTGATTATTGTTAAAAGTTACAGTAGTAAGCTGAACAAAACCATGACTTATTACCACTGCAGTGTTTGTAAAGATGCACTGCTACCAGCAGTGACAATAAGTAATCCTGTTTACACTTAAGATCTAGTTCAAGGGTGGGCAACTGCAAACAGGGCAGGGGGAATTCCTCCTTCCTGCATCCACCTGCTGGACCATAGCAGTGCATTTCAGCACATATGAAGTGATGTGGCATTATTTCCAGCTGCCATTTTGGCCATTTCTTTCTTTTTGTCCTTTTGTGGAAGTTTGGGGCCCGGGGGAGATTAAGGGAGAAAACTGTTGCTTTTTTAAAGGTATTTTTGGGAGATTTGGGGTGGTTTGGGGGCAAAAACTTACCTCAAAGTCAGCCCTCCAAATTTCAAAAAAATGTCTGGAGGGGTCCTGGGGGCTTTAAGTAGCTTCTGTGTGTTGCACAGACCACATTTAGGGGTACCAGGGTCCACATGCAGTCTGTGGGCCACACGTTGCCCATCCCTGAGTTGACCAGCATAAATGCTCTTCAGTGAGGTTAATAAAACTTCAGCTGATACTGAAGAGGAAATGTTATTTGACAGATATAAAGCCTGGTGCAAATGTAACGCATTCCACGTATCATGGATGATACATTTCCATCTGCTCAGTCCACTGATTCTCTATCCTGATTTAACAATATATATGTCATTGCTAGTGGTGGCAAAAATGAACCCAGGGATGTTCCTTAACTCGTTTGCAGAACCGTGGTTAAATTATATCAATCTAAATCACAATTCTTCTGAATAAATGGGTTTTCCTCTGCCTCTGAAAAACTGCTGATTTTTCAAGGTTAGCCATCTCTTTATCCCTGATGAAGACATGGTCAACCCAACAAACTAATGAAAGAAAGAAAATGATCATGGCTTTCATCTTACACTCAGTTATTTAATTCAGGCGCTGTCTCACTATTGTTCTTATAAGAGGTCAAAGATACAGAAAATCCCTTCCACATGGCGGAATCAACATGGTCCTATCGTGCAAGGGAATTGTAGCTTTAAAATAATCAGCATGTTAAATTGCATCTTAAAAACCAACAGCTAATCAGTGCAGCTACCTTAATATATAAGTCCAGAAATTTCAGTCAAAAATTGACCCCCCCCCCCCGCAAAAAACCTGGGTTGATTTATCCACAGGTCAATGTAAGTACTGTAACTTAACTTCTATCAAAAAAGGAACCATCTCCTTCTCTGAGTAGAGTGGTAAAAGGCAAGAGCTCAGTTTGTCTCAGGAGAACATAAAGTAAGTACCGACCCCCTCTATTCTCAATGCTACGGAGCTGCTTCTGGCCCTTTTGAATTTCTCGGTAGGAAAATGGTGGTGGGTATTAGCAGGCCGTACACCTCCATGGTTTGATATGATTTAATTGACAAAATATATTAACTGGCATAAATATGAAATATACACTACTATGGCTGCCTGGGCATACTGACTGAGAAGAAAAAGCTGGCCACATATATGCATTGCAAAATAAGGTCAGGACAGCCTTCAAGGAATCGCCAAATTATAGTCAGGAAATCACCAGGAAACTCCAGCGATAATGGACTTGTATTTAGCCTCCAATGACTTAACTTTTAAGAGACAACAGCATCTGGGAGATTCCCCCAAGATGGCTGATTGCTTGGTCAAAGGGAGAGGAGTTAAGACAAAGTTCCCTTTTGTCCCCAACACCTGTCCAAAAATTACAGGGCTATCAGGACTGCCATTAGCCCTTTGTCACCTAACGCTAAGGCCATTAACTCATTTTGGACCTCATTGTCCACTCTCCAGACTCCATTGTTTACTCTGCCAGAGAGCCATTAACATCCTCACCCTCCAGGCAGAAAAAGAGTACTTAAACCCCAGTTTCTGGCCACCCAACTTGCAATACACCAACTAGTGCTGATCACCAGTCGGCCACTCTGATTCCCAACTATGTACTGTCCTTAGACCCACGTCTAAGCCACATTGCCGCTTCTTCACTGTTCTTCAGGATTGACAACTATCACCCACTTCACCCTAAAAATCTCACTATCCAAAGCTTTCCTCCCTTTACAATTAGTCTTGTGTGATAGTGTGACTGTTGGATCTTGTGTGTGTGTGTGTTTGCAATTCCCCCAGTAAAACAAATAAGTTTACTTTTGAATCACTGGTTGGTTCTTCCCTGCACTAGTACCAGTAAACACAGGTATAAAAGATCTTGTAAGCGTACCACCCTCTCACAGACCTCCTCTTTGAGCTAATATTCCTCACATTTTTGCAGAGATACTGGCATCATTTGAGGACACCTGAGTCACCCACATTTTGGGGTGTCAGTGGCAGCAGTGGCTCTTTGGTATTTCCTCTCAAAGGAGCGCTGAGAGACTAGAGAAGGTTGATACTTCTTTTAGGTTCTCCCAGGACTCACTAAGTTCTTGCCTTTCACCACTCTACTCAGAGAAGTGGATGGTTCCTTTCTTGATAACAGTTAATACTGTACCTTAGCTTCCATTAAAAAAAAGAAAGAAAAAAAGAAGAATAAAAGAACCATTTTCTTCTCTGAGTAGAGTGGTCAAAGGCCTTTGTGAATGTCTAGGTGGGAAAATGGTGGTGGCTGAGGTGGCCAGTCCTGTGAGGTGGTGCTGGTGCTTTCCCTCTCTTGTGAAATGACTCACAACTTACCTATGGATTATATCAGAATCCATAATTTTGTCCCTAAAATCTGCCTTTGACTTATACATGTGTCAACTTATATATGAGTATATATGGATAAATCTTACAAGCTTTATGGTTGTTAATAACTCATTAGTACATATGAATGAACATGAACCCTCCAAATATTCAAGGGGATACTCCCCGAAACAACTGGCTGTCAGGGTTACACAAACATGGATAACAGAGACTAACAGTGCTGCCCTTCACGGATCGGCCCAGATACAGCAAACTGGTTGTCACTTACAGAAGACATTCCCAAGTACTATTGCCACACTTAAATTTTCAAATGCAAAGCTGGATCTAATAAAGTGTCTGAACTCTTTGCGATCAACCACATGTACAATATTATCAATAAACATATGACCATTCACTTCAATACATATTTGTCTGGGTTTAATTTAAACTTGTTCCTAGGGAAAGTGAGACAGAACAACTCACAGATCCACAGAATAGCTGGAAGGATGAAATGACTTTTAAATTGCCAGTCAAGGTGGAAACAGAATGAATCGTTTGCAGGTAATCCAAAAATAATCAATTTAGGTTTAGTGTCATAAGAGTTTCGGTATCCCTGCCTACTCTAAGCTCATCCACTTAAGAGCCTCCAAGACAAGCTGCGGTATTATAGCCTAAAAACTACATTTTCTATTTACCTCTGGAGCTACACTACCAACTCATGCTAATATTTCACTGAAGATATTCAGTCCTCTCCTTAAGTGGCTAGCTAGAACTAGCAGGTCCTCAATTGCTCCTGAGCCTTCCAATATCTACAAGTGGTAGTCAAGGAGTACCTGGGGTTCAGTGATCAATCTACTCAACTTAGAACACGTGAGTGACTCATCATTCACTGACTATGCTAGCTACGGTAAAAGCGTTAAGAATAATAAAGCAAACTTAGACTCATAATTCATTCTAAAAGGGATAATAGGTATTACCTTCAGAAAAAGGTTCTCAGATACAAAGTGGGACTATTTTTAAAGAGATCCAGTCAACACAGTGAAGTACAGGTCCTTGCAGTGCAAGGTACCTATTCAATTAATCAAAATACTGATACTGATTATAAGTTACACTTGATAGCAAATTTAAGCATGCAGAAAGCCAATCCTGTCTTCTATTTTAAATGTGTAGGCAGGAGTGTTATTGCTTAAGTATCCAAAGTATAACCATCCATAAATAAAAGGAAGGAATCAAAAAGCCTGAGAGAATCCTGAGATTTGCATAAGAATTAAAATTCTTTAGGAAAAAAAAACAACCACAGAAGTGGAGAGGATCCCAAGGCATGCTACTGAGGACTGAGTATGTTCAGAAGCCATGGAATATTGACTGACTTAGGGGAAAGAGAAAACTGGATGAAAAAAAAATAGTGTTCAGGGCAATCGCTACCTAAGAGAGCGAAAACCAGGACTTCGCACACCAACAATTTGTTTCAGCTCCCATTTGTATGGAATTTCTCAACATGCTTCAAGCCATATAATTTTTCTTGACCTCTTCTTACGGAACCTGGGCTTTTGGTTTTGTTTCATTGTAAAACAGGAAAAGAAGTGTCTTAATATTTTTAATTTTGTATTTTTCAAAGGCCTAGGTTGAGAAAGACATACTGGTTTGGGGGACACAAAATTCTGAAAGCTTTAAGGAAAAAACCTTCCTGTAGTCCCAAAGCAAAGCACATACTACAAAAGGGCTACCAAATGTACCATTTTTTCCTCAATTTTTCATGGGAACTTCTTGGCTGGGTCTCATACCCATTTCCATGCTGCATGCTTTTGTTAATAACTTAGATACCTGAATTATATAACATCTTACTATATACTGAATAAAAATCACCTGGATAAAACTCACCAACTATCCCTGTTCACATGATTCCTCTGCTCAGGATCAATCTATCTTCAGAAGGTTTCAAATGCTATCAAGAGCCACCATGACAATTAACCCCTCTTCCATACATAATTTTAGCAACTTACCTACAGGACTAGTTGAAACTCTCTGAGAAGGAGGTCGAAATCCTGGAGCCTTGGAGTTATCAGGATGCACATTATCCATGGGCCCCAGCACAGAGTTACCCAAAAATGTAGACTGAACAGTGAAAGATTGATCTGCTGCTGCTCGTGTGGACAGTGGACAGTCTCCCCATCCTTGGTTTGCCGGCACCTGATTACTATCGAAAAGACTGCTGAAGTGATTGAAGAGTGTTGCTGGCCCAAAGGTAGGAGGCAAGGATTTGTTTGGTGCGTTTATATGCATCTGAGAACCATTCATAACGTTCACGGGTGATGAGAGCTGAACTGCAGGGGGTGGACCCTGGGAAGGTGTTAATGGTACTGCATTTGTAACAAAAATAGACTGAGGTTCTTGATGCAGATTTGCATTTGGTACCATTGAATAAAATGAACCTCTATGCTGCATCCGGTGAGAAACTCGGGGTGCTGGTACAGCTAACTGAGGTAAGTTACTGTTGTCCTGATTATCTGCAGCAACTGATCTAGGTGAAGCTAAGCTTAATGGAGTGGGTTCTGAACTGGAAGAAAACGGCAGGGATATGGGAGGACTTAAGTCAGACATACTGGTTGGCAGTGTTTCATCTTGGACATTACTTGGAGGAGGTGCAGGACTGCTGGGTGTGCATGCTTCTACAGCTCCTGAATTGCTGCCCACTGAAATATTGCTACTAGCAACAACTGATGATGGCACACATGCATTTCCAACTGTTTGTTCTGGTGTTGATGCCTTTTCTTTGGGTACTGGTACAGAAGGGACAGCATCTGTTTTCAGTGCAGACTGCTGGGCCGGTGGAACATTAGAGGATAGAAATGTAGTGGGAACATGCCCAGTGTTTTCAGGTGCAGGAGAAGCTGAAGGCAATGTGCTACATGTGGTTGTCACAGTTGAGACTGCTGTAGTCATGGTACTTGTTTTAGGAACGCAAGCAAACAACTGCTTTCTGGCTGAAGATGGAGTCCGGTTACTTGTCACACAAAGTGGCTGGGTGGATGCAACTACTGAAGACACAGTACCAGAACAGCTAGAAGCTAAACCCGTAGACTCAGATTGCAGAATATTGCCATTCTGGTTACTGACGCGACTGGAACTGTTATGCTTTGGAGAGCTATTTGTGCTGCCTGGGTTAACTGGCCTCACTGGGAATGGTCCCCAAGTATTTGGAGAAGTCGAAAATGTTCCTCCAAACTGGGCCATAGGTAAGCGAGGGTGACGAATTTGTTGCATAGTTTGGGCAGCCAATATAGCAAAGTGAGGATGGGAATAAGCTAAGGGAAGGGAGACTGGAAAAGAAGAGCGCACATTTGCTGGGACATTCTTGCTTAATTTGTTAGCAGACTGGAAAGTAGAAAGCGTTGATGACTGAGAGGTGACAAGTGATGGAGATCCAAGAGCAAATGAGTTTTTGTTTGATGATGAAGCAGTACTGACGCCAGATGAAAAATTTGTATGGATTGATTTGGTGCTGGAAGCAGGTGTTCTTATATGAGTTTTAGGAATTAAATCTTCCAGTTCCTTGGCAGGATCTTGAATGAGGGCATTAATCAGTTGTACTGCATACCGTGTTGATTCTGTCCCACCCCTGAAAAAGAAAAAAGTGGTATCATCACTAGAATGCAAGTCTTAGTTCAGCACACTTAAAGCCATTGCAAAAACTTGAGATTTAAGCATGAAACCTCATGCACACTACCTTATTGTGATCATTCTCTCTCCATTTTTATCTTTCTGCTTGTCCACATCAATATGAGCACCAGTGACATCCTGGATTGCTGTGATGTTGCACCCACCTCTTCCCATTATTCGAGACACAACAGATGCTGGGACAGACAGCTTTTTTGACCTAAATGTCAGGTGGTATAGAAGTCTGAGTTACCTTTTGTTTTGTGTTTCAATCTTTTAAACCATATTATAACATGCATTTTTGATAACTGGCTAGATATCTTGGAACAGCGCGTCATTTTTACTGAAGTCCTGTTAATGCCTCCAATCTTCCACCACAAAATAAAACTTTGCTGATTTTTTTCTTAATGGTCAGTATTTCAGACCTTCTTTGATATATGCCATTTTGGGTAAATAAATCTTCATTTAACTTATGATAAAAGTTCTTCCACTAAGGCTACTTTAACTGACAGATTACATGTCAAATTCTGCAAGGTAATCCCTCTTCTCTTACCAATGGCAAACAAACTGAATGGCTGCCACAGGTTAAAACTGCACACTTATATCATATACCACTTTTTTACCCTATATCCTTAAAGTTCCTAGTGATTCTACGCACAGTTGAAAAGGGGATGTAACGGAAAAACACATTTGCTCATAACACACTATATTAGCAAATCTTTCAAGTATGCATGTCATCAATGTGTCTGTGAAACAACTAAGCATCTTTGGCACTAGTTATGTCTCTATATTCCAGAGCAATGCCCTTCTATCTCTCTGCACTCCATGGATGGCTTTGTGGCTTATCTGGAATGAACAGCAAATTGAAAACCACAAATGAAGCAGTTTTAGATGGGTTTCAGAAAACAATGAAGTTGCCAGAACAGTCTGTATTTGTTCATACCTTTAAAGTGCTTAGAGATACGCTTTGGCTAGTCTTATTTTTCTCTTTGCCTCTGCCAACAATAAGTAATTTAAAAATTTTACTCTCCACTCTAGAGACTTATAGAATATCCCCCTCTTCCCTTTCAGAAGTGCTATGTTTTTTTTCCAGCATTCTCTCATTATAGTCCTTAAAAATGATGACTTTCCTTTTAATCAAAACTAGTTCCAACAGCTTGAAAGTATGACAGTTTTGCAACTCTTTCTCATATTGATTTGATTTTCTTCTCAACTCCCACATAGTGATACAGGAGCCACTCTAACATTCCCTCCTTGCTCCTCTACACATCTGGCTTCTTCTCCCCTGAAATTCTAAATAGCATGCAGATCTCAGTCAAGACCACATCTATACATAATTAATATCGCCCCTCTCATGCCAATACAGAACTCTGTGTATGACTTCAAAAATACCTTTTTGCTCCCGAACAGCAGCGTCCTCCTCTCTGCAGCTGAAATTGTTCAACTGGTGTTGACTGCAGACTGTTGCCAGGAGAAGGATCTTTCAACACTCTGCCTACTTGCCTGTCAGTCAACGGTGGAAAAGACATGGTGGGGGAAGGAGAAAGAGTAAACGATTTTACAGAAAGTAGATGAGTGTCTAAAAGCACATTTTTACTCCCAGGATCAGACCAAATAATGCTCTATCAACTTCATATTTCCTTTGTTAATTTATATTTCTTGAAATTCCTACCTAGTTCAACAGCAAACAAATACACTCTTAAATGAGAAGACTGATTTCTTAACCGCCCTACTGCCGAGTGTGAAGCACAGCAAAAACTTCTTGACCCTCCTTGCTCCCCCCAGTTTCAGGGCAGAGGGAAACTACTCTCAAGTATACATTGTCTTAAAAGATTCCATAATGAGAAATAAAAACTTTAAAAAGCATGAACTACCAAGTGTTACAGTATAATTGATCGTTCACCTCACAAAGTTCCAACATGTTGGTTTTAAGACTGGCAAAATGCAGTAGGAAGCCTAAGGCTTATAATGCCCCTCTCCCATGCACAGAAACTTTTGGGTATACTAGAAGCAATACAAAGAAGTCTGGCTTATGGGCTCTATTTGCCATGAAAATGACTGGAGTGACCATACACAGGCCCTATTTAACACTCAAGTTTTTATGTTTGGTAGGGAAGAATGTGTGTGTGTGGAGGGGGGGGCATTTGCCTTCAAGTTGCCTGTCGACTTATGGCTATCCCATGAATTTCATAGTGTTTTCTTAGGCAAGGAATACAAAGAGGTGGTTTCATCATTTTCCTACTCTGAAATAGATCCTCCAGCATCTAGGCTTTGTTGCAGTTTCTCATCCAAGTACTAACCAGGGCCAACCCTGCTTAGCTTCCAAGATCAGATGGGATCTGGTGCCAGTACATGATATTAATACTTACTTCTCTATATGATAACATGTCAAATCTACTTGTTGTATATGAACAAGGCCGGTATTACCTGAGTATTAAATGTTTACTAAATATTAAAACCTGTCATTAACACCTGACTGACTGACACCTAACACATTCAATAAACACACAAATTCTACTGTTTACTATGGGTAATCTATGCCGTTATTACCAGTCTGACATTGACCAATCAGTCAACCTCGTGAATTCATTTGACTACAACTGAATGGGAGCAAATGGAATAATACATACCTCCGCACTACTTCTTTCCAGCCTTCTTCTCTTTTTTGGCCTCTTTTTGGACTAGTCAGATTCAGCTTTATGTTTGGAGATGTCAGAGGCAGAGACACAGATTTATAACTTGTTGTTAAGGAGTTCGGATTAGCATCACCTTCAAGTCTAGGAACAAAGGTGATTTGATTACTAAGTACTTTCATACTAAAGTATCAAATATTCCAATAACTAAGCTCCATGTTCTCTAATGATACACATTGTGATCAACATCAAGAAGTGATTTTAAGGAAGTAGGATCCTCAAAGTGCTCAGAAAGCATATATTTACTTCCCAGAGGAGGTAAAGCCAACACAGAACACAGAACATTTATCACACAGGAAGCTTTATCTTGACTTCAGCAGGTAACGACCAAAGGGTACCGACAATTAGGTAAAATGTTATGGCCGTTTGCTAATGCTTAATGCAGAGTGCAAAGTTTATTGTAAGATAAGAATAGCACTTGTTACATGCAAATCAGATACAAGATAAACAGTCTGCTTTCCTGTACTTACTGTTTTTAAAATTATAATATGTGCATCCACACATGCGAATTCTACATTTCACAGAACACTGTCTAAACCTGTTCAGAGCCAAGAGCTACCAAATTTGCTGATGATCTGTCTCAACTATAGTAACCTCTAACTTACTCTTTGGTGTCTACCAACTTGCACAACAACCAATACCACTGTTTGCAACAATGATGGTAGAAGGATTGTGGAGATATAGAAATGACTATGCAGAAAGTATTAATTATGGGTTAACAAACTCTTCTTCTTGCTTTCACTACATGTATATATACAAATACTAAAAAACCAATTACCAGGACCAACAGGTACAAATAACTTTACATGAATAAAAAATGGAGTATAGTCCTAACAAAGACCACAATGGAATGAGCTCAAACAGAAGGCAAAACACTTAATAAAACTGACCAGGTAGCAGCACTCAAGTCTGGTACTGCTGCAACAGATACCATCTGGGATTCCTTGCTAGCCGAAGTCATAGACTGGTAAGTGAAGCTACCAAATTGGATGTGATGGGATGGCACTTTAGATCCTGTTCTATGGCTTACATAAGAAACAGACTAGAGTCTTCTGAATATAGGTGCTAATACATTCAGCAAAATGCTTTTCTTCCATTTAACGCATGCGAAGTCCAAAGCATGTGACAGAGACAAAGCTCTCTCCCTGGACATGTCTTCAGTGGTTGTGGCATGGGTAGTTACACTCCTCACCAAAACAGAAAATAGCAGCACTTGTGACTATAAACGATTAGCACAAAAGGTGCATGGTACAGGCAATAACGAAATTCAAGAAATAAACCCACACTAGCAGAGGCTAGGAAAAGGAAATGACGAAAATAAAAACAAAAATACTGTTTGCAACAGACATTTGTACATCTTAACTGCAAATGTAATTTTAACTGTATGGGTAGACAGACATTTGTACATTTTAACTGTAATACAGTTGGCCCTCCATATTTGCAGGTTTGACTTTCACGACTTGCGAATTTCGTCAACCCCTGCCTTCTCTACCTAAGGCACTTCTTTTCTGGGGGAACCTTCCCTATCGGGGGGCTCTGATCAGGCCACATAGCCCCTTAAAAACCTGCCTCTTGTCCTCCTCCTTCTCCATCAGCAGCTGCCTAGCCAGCTAAGGACGGTTTGCAGCCTGATTTCTCAGTACCACAAGCCCTCTCCTGATGCAAGGACACGGGTGAGAGAAAGGGGACCCCCATATTGACCCACCCTCTTTCCCTCTCCTTCCCCTGCACTGGTTTGGACTTTGGATACACATTCTCCCCATCATGCTCAGCTCCTTTCCCACAGACACACACACACATTTTGACATTTGTGATTTTTCCACCTTTGCAAGAGTCCGGCACTCCAACCCTAGTGAATGTGAAAGGCTGACTGTATGTTCAAATAATGGCCTATGCTATACCTGTGTGCATGCTGCCCAGGCAGCCAGAAAAAAGTAATACATGCCCCAGACCTCCTTGCAGCCACTGGTAGCATGTGAGACAAGTTGGGGCAGGCGGAAAGAAAGGTTCATTCCAAATGGATGGGGGGGGGGTGTCCCTGTGCTTGAAGCCCCTTCAGCCTGTAACCAAGGAAAGGGCCTCCCCATAGTCCTGAGGTTTATGATTTTTGGTGATGCTAAAAACTTTTAAAAAGAGCCTTAAGCATTATAGTTTTACTAGCCAACTGCAAATACTTCATGCTTCTGAGATGCAAGTTGTAACTATTTTATCTCACTTTCCTTTTTCTGTAACACCTTGCTATTTCTGCTTTGTTTTATGTTGTTTTGATGTTATAACTTATGTTTTAATACTGATGTATAAAACCTTCAAATAACACATAAATATCATAAAACATAGGTCTATGGCTAACATGCACAAAGATATCTCTAGATTACTATGATGATAGGCCAAACTCTTGTAATTTATTACGCAACAGTTTCCAGTAAGAGAGCCAGTATGGTGTAGTGGTTTTAGCACTGGACTACAACCCTGGAGAAAATGGCTCGGTTTCTCACTTGGGCAGGGACACCCACTGGGGGACCTTGGGCACATCACACACTCTCAGTCCCAGAAAACCCCATGATAGTTCACCTCAGGGTCGCCGTAAGTTGGAAACAACCTGAAGGCACACAACAACAACAGCTTGCACTAAAAACAGAAATTGGATCTCTTAAGTCATCTCCAATACAAAAGGACATCTCCAAAACAAAAATCTCAATCTAGATGTACAATGGAAATATAGACCTTAACATATCTAGCCTTGACTGTGCAATCTTATGTATCTTGGCTTTGCCTTTATCAGATACATCTTAACTACTTTTAATTCTAGGATCTGTAAAGAATTTAAATCCCACTGGCCAATACTCCTCTCAATTATGCAGATAGGAGGCCTTACTGGAAACCAAAATATGTACATTCGGAAACACTTCTTTATCAAAGCAGTATGAGAAGTACATGTTGACAGTTTTAATCAGGTGAGCGAATGCAGACAGAATTAATGACAAACCTGGTTTGCACTTTGGAAACTGAGGTGTTAGTCTTGTCTTCCTGAGAAGGGAGCAGCACTGAGGCATACCGTCTGTCGCTTGAAGAGTGTGTGTCCATAGTGAAGTTTAGTTCTTGGCTTTTACCCCCACTGCTACTCTCACTATTGCAATCTGTGCTGTCTAAGTTGTCAGAATCGCTATTACCTCCAGCACTACCACCTCTTGGCTCTCCATTGATTTTGTTTTTATCGGCTTTTTGCTGGGCTAGAGTTATATGCTGGTCTGGTAAAATGATCTGCACATTTTGAGGAGTGTCTTTTGTTTTATTCTTCTTATTTTTTCTATTTGTGCTGGGAGTTGTTACCACATTTGCCCTCTTCTTCCCAAAAGCATTTGTGAAAGTAGCAGATGTTGCTGATATTCCAATAGTAGTTGTGGTTGTTGCACTTGGAGGCTCTAAAGGAACTTCTTGATCAACTGAAAACAAAAATAATTAAAAAACAAATTGTGAGTCAATATTTCAGAACAGTATTTCCAAACTATAATACTTTATTCCATGATATTCAACTTGAAATGTTTTTCTTTAATTTGCACCAGACTTCTAGGTCTTTTACCTATGGCTAAAAGCAAGTATTTATTTAACTACTCCAATGGCAGCTGATGAAGTAAAAAGAATTTATTTGAATCTGTTTTTTTCCCTTAAACTTTATTAGCATGTTCCAAATGCAAACACTATTGATGTATAAATAAATACCCACAGAAAGAGAAACAATGAAAAGACAACATTTAAATATACCAAAAATCTACAAGCTACCTTATACATTAAAAATAGAAAAAAACAGAAAAAGAAATGACACCCCTCTTCTTTTACAGATTATAAATTGTCTCCTATTCCAAGCCTCTTAAAGAGTAATCTAACTTTTTCTCCCTCCCCTACAATAGCTATATTCCTTTTCCCTATTTTTATGCATTTTATTATTGCATGCTTACTTACAGTATTCAAAAACCATACATCTTAAGTAATCTTAGTGCTATTAAGCAATACCAAAAATTTCTAGACAGTACTGATTTAGTTATCTATTATTCCCCTACTTAATAATATAATTAGATACATAATTGTTCATGTCCTAAGTGCCTCATTTTTTTGTTCTCAAAATCATTTCTCCTGATTTGATTTGCCTTTCTTCCTAGTGTCCAATAACTTTTTCAAATAAGCTACAGTTCAGTCTATTCAGAAAATCAATGCATTTAAATTTTTGATTCTTAGGTCTTTTCATTTTCATAAACCTCTGTTTTTAAAATCTGCATATCCCAATCTTACAAGGAAAAAAAGCTGACTGGACTCTCCACTGCGGGAAAGGTACAGGTGCAGAAGCTCATCTGACAGTCTTAATCAGAAGGTTCTTCACTTTTAATGACTTCCAAGGCTAGTTAAAATTTCTTCTTATGAGAAAGCTGGTTCCAGCACGAGAGTGTCAGATTTACAATCCAAACAGCTGCTTTTAATGGCAAGGGCAAGATGCTGATCCCTCAGTCCTTCCCACTGGCATTCACTAAAATGTATATGCAAATTATGAAAATTTTAGACCCAAATGGGGAATCCTCTGCTTCCCCTTTATCTGTATGTGTGTGTGCGCACGTATGTAAAACTCTAGCACAGAGCTTTCCAAACTGTGTGCTGTGACACATTAGTGTGTCAGCTGCAGTGTGTGTGTTGCCATGACTCCAGGCCGAGAAAGACCCTGGTGAGAGCGGCGGCTGTGGGCCGGGCTTGGGTGGAGGAGCTGTCTCTCCTGACACCACCACCGCCAGCTGGGGCCAAGGAAGACCCCGGTGGAGGTGGTGGCGGCAGGCCAGGTCCAGGTGGAGGGGCTGCCTCTCCTGCCACCACCTCCCCAGGCCAAGGAAGATCCCAGTGAGGGCAGTGGTGGCAGGGGGGCCAGGGTTGGGTGGAGGGGCTGCCTCCACTTACTGAATTACTGTGTCGCGAAATGATGCATGTCTAAGAAGGGTATCATAAACATGAAAAGTTTGGAAGGTTCCTCTGTCCTGCACTTTACTGTGAAAGCTGTCCTGGCTTCAGAGAAGCCACAAGATCTGCTGCTGGCTCATCCACCAGAAGTATTCTCCAAACCTGTTGTTCTGTGAATTGAGAGGGTTTTTTGTTTGTTTATAAACAATACATAAATATGGTACTTTACAAAGTAACAAATATTAAGCAAGATGGAGATTACAATGAATCAGACAATAAATTCACAATAAATCAGACAAAGGCTTCATTCTGTAGGAATGACTATTAAGGAATTCAATGAGAAGCTTCAAAGCAAGATGAGGTCTTAGTGAAGAGATTTGCAGACACAAAAAAGGTGACACCACTTGGGCATAATTTTATGTTATCCTTAGTGTGGGGGGGGGGGCTATAGCACTTTCTGCATGGCCAGCTTACATGGTAAAACCTTGACTATCTGGATGGAGCTGCAGCATGGGCTTACCTTATCAAGTTCGCTTCACAGAAACAAATGGTACAATAGTGGTTTTCAGCCACAAAGTTTATATATAAAAACAAGGACAGGCTATAAATGCTCTGGGGAGGCAGTATCATGTATGAAGGTATACTGGTCAATTTAAGAAAGGAAGAGAGTTCTGACTGACAAAATGAGATAGTTTTGGGCGAACTACCATACCACCTTGAACTCAGCCATCTCATCTGATTTTGGAAGCTAAAATAGGGTAGAATTTTATTAGTTACTTGGCCAGAAGACTATCAGCTAATATGGGGGATCTCCAGCAGTTACGGTTAGAAAATAACCTATGAAAATCACTGTCAATTGCAGATCCAACAGTCTGATGCAGTATAAGGCAGCTTCCTGCAATCCCATTGCAAACTATACAGTGACACTGTATCTCAGAGATGCAAAAGTATGGAAAGATTCAAGGGAAAAAAAACCACATTATTTCTTCTTTTATTTAATATAACCCGTGCTTTTTCACCAAACTAGACACTCATGGACTTCCATTTTCCAAAACAAAATGCTTCATTTTAGAATGATTTTAGAATGATGAGTAACATTTAACACAAGGTGTTCGCCTTTACTTCACCAACATTATTTCTAAGCATATGCAAGACCTGTTACTGGAAAAGAATTTTCAGATGTTGTTGAAGAATAAAAAAAAAACTTCAGGATGTCATGAAATAAAGGACCAAGAGAGAGATTCTACCACTGTATCTCTCCTGCAATATGATGGCAAGGCCCCTGCATGATTCAACCCACAACTCTTCTTGCTTCTTAACTGCTTCAGACGTCTTCATTTTCTGCAGCATGTAAAAAGACTGGAGTGTATTTGGAATATGTGAACCAAATCATGGAATAAACTGATGTAAAAAGCTATTGAAGTTTGATTCAATCAAGACAGTCTTTACACATTCATTAATCTAACAAAAATGGAAGAAGCAGACAAAGCAAAATTTGTTGGAGTAATAGCCAGCATGGTATAGTGATTTGAGCACTGGACTATGACCCTGGAGACCAGGATTTGACTCCCTGCTCAGCCATGGAAACCCACTTTGTGCATCACATACTCTCAACCCCAGAAAACTCCATGACAGGGTTTCCCCAGGGTTGCTGTAAGTCAGAAATGACTTGAACGTACACAACAACAGCTCAGAAAATGAAACCAACTGGCCGGTTTCGTGTTAACAATGCCAGTATTCAATAAAACAAGATTCCCCCACCTTCCTCAGTGTTCCCTCTGAAAATAAGTGTTTGTGGTTCTGTCTGAGACTGTGGATTGCAAATATTATTCTCAACTTAAGAGAAAAAATATGTTTTACTATAATGTTAAGGATTTCTATTTTTAAACTTTAATCATTTGCTTGCTTCTCGTTGTTAACTGCCATCAAGTTGATCTTGATGTACGGCAACTCTGTGGATGAGAGATCTCCAAGTCACTCTATCATCAATCGCCCTACTCAGGCCTTGCAGATTCAGGGAGGTGTCCTCCTTGATTGAGTCTATCCATCTGTAACGTGGTCTCTCTTTTCCTATTGCCTTCTATCTTACCAAGCATTGCTGTGTTTTCTAGTGAGTCATGTCTTCTCATGATATTATCAAAGTACGACAGCCTCAATTTAGTCTTCTTGGCTTTTAGGGAGAGTTTAGGCTCGGTTTGCTCTACAGCCTATTCATCTGTCTTTTTAGCAGCCCATGGGATCCGTAGAACTCTTCTCCAGCAACACATTTTGAAAGAGTTGATCTTCTTTCTTTCAGCTTTCTTTGCTGTCCAGCTTCACAACCATATATAGAAATTGGAAATATCATGGCATGGACAATCCTACCTTTAATATTCAATTATGTATCTTTACACTTCAGGATCTTGTCTGGTTCCTTCATAGCTTCCCTGCCAAGTTCTAGTCTTCTGATTTCTTGACCGCAGCCTCCATTCTGATTAATGATTGTGCCAAGGTATGGAAAATCTTGAACTATTTCAGTGTCTTTGTCATCTGCTTTAAAGTTTGTAAATCACCTGTGGTCATAATTTTTGTTTTTTTCATGTTCAAGTAAACCTGCAATGAACACTTTTGTATTAAGTGGTGTCTTCCATTTTCACTCCATTACATCTGTAAATGTATCTGGTACTGGTATGCCTAGAGAGCCAATGGGTGTAGTGGTTTTGAGTGTTGGACAACTCTGGAGACCAGGGTTTGAATGCTTGGCCACGGAAACCAACCGAGTGACCTTGGGCAAGTCACAGTCTTTCAGCTTCAGTGGAAGGTAAAGGCAAACCCCATCTGAACAAATCTTATCAAGAAAACCCTATGAGGTTCACTTTAGATTTGCCATAATTTGGAAACAACTTGAAGGCACACAACAACAACTGGTATCTCTAGATTTTTTGTTGGCATTTCTTGTAAAACTGCTGCCAACTTGATTCTCTTTTGCTGTTCCTTATTTTCATCTTGGCATGAACCTTGGGAATTTTCCAGACTCAGAGTTAACGAAACTTTTTGAAGTGAACCTCTAAACACCTCTGCCTCAAATAATCTACTTTTAATAAATTCTTTTAATGATTTCCTTATCTGAAGACTTTATGCTTCCAGTATCCAATCCTTTTTGCTCAGTTCCTATTTTTATTTCGTGTGAGTTATTGTGATCTACCTTTAACATCAAATCTGATAAGCCATTCATTGCCACTATTTTATTTTTACTACATACACTGCTACTATTTAATACGAACTTCCCAGCTTTTCTTGATTGTTTGCCTATCTTTTCTCAGCTCTTGGAAAGTGATGTAATGGTTTACTTTTGAGATGACTCCTGTCTATCTGATGAGTGTGCTTTTCTTTAATTGAACAGACATGCTATATTCATTTTAAGTATACTCTCTTTAGTATTTAAATTAAGTGTCGTTAGATTATGGATTATTAAGTTATTTAAATTCTTCATAATTATGTAATTCTAATACAACAAATAAATACAAATACAATACATATTACAATACAAATAACCTAATTACACACACACACACATATAAAATATCTATGATACACACAAAAGAACTTCCCTCTATAATGAGGTAACAGCCTTATGTAATTACCAAAGGGGAAAAAAATCTAACCTCTCCAGTAATGAGAAGAAAGGGAGGGACAACAATTAGCAATAACCACAATAACATTAATCTTATACATTAGCAATCTAACGATAAAAAAAATTAAGAATTGCTAATTTACCTTATAATTTTTACTATTTGTTACTGCTTGTTACTATAATCCATGCTATTTTATACAACAATAGTAATAATATCTCTTTCCCAATCACCAAAACTCCATCAGGCATGAAATTTATTTCAAAAAGAAAAAAGAATTGTATTTTTCTTTTTCTGTCATCCCTTCAGCATAGAGAAATTCCATCATTTCACAAGTCAATGTACGATAATATCAAAAAAATGAAAAATACATAAAAAGAATAACCTTTATTAGAACATTAATTTCATTGATTTACTCATCCCTTTTTTTTTGGTTTAAAAAAAGAAGGAAATCACCCTCACTCAGTTTTTATACAGAAAAGTGTTAATAAATTAACTGTTGAAACCGTATGTGCTGATTTTTTTACTTTGAAGAAAACGCATAAACATCTTCCAGACCTTACGGAATTTGCTATTCATCTTATTTTCTAACGGCAAGTAGATATGTTCATCTCTGCAATTTCCATTACCTTTTTCCAGCCGTTCTTCCAGGGTGGGGATAAGCAGACCTTTTCCAATGCCTCGCAAGAACAATCCTGGCTGCTACAATCAAATGCCGAGCTAATTCTCCAACTTGATAATCCTTATTTCTATCAAATCTCAGAATGCCCAGCAGAAAACATTCAGGTATTACACCAATTTTCATCTTCAATATCTTCTGCATACAAGATCAAATTGTAACCCAATTTTTTTTTTTTTTTTTTACTCTGTCACATCCCCACCATATGTGGAAGAAGGAACCAACCTGTGTACCTGTGCTGGTCAATGACCATAATAAAGATATCTACAATCTGTGTACTACACTTCCAACATTGAGTCTTTACATCTTTGTACATTTTGGCTAATCTGCTAGGTGGGAGGTACATTTTTAATACATTTTCTTGCAAAGTGTAGGAACTTGAGTAAGTTGCATTACATTTCCACATTTTCTCCTGGTCTTTCATCAAAATATTATGGCCTAAGTCTTTAGCCCATCTTGTCATGCAATCTTATACTGCCTCTTCTAGATTAAATATAAGTAACATTTTATACAACCTAGCAAGCAGATGTTTTCTCCTTTTAGCATGTTGTCTTCAAGTTCTGTATATCTTAACTCAACCTCACCAGCTTGCAGATCTTTTTTTTAATCTAGCCCTAATTTGGAGATATGGGAACCACTGCATTGGGATACCTTCATCCCATAGCTGTTGCTTCTATTTCATTTGGACAGAATCTCCAACTTGCTTTAAAAGATCTTTTGTAGGTGGTCCAATCTCCATATCTCCATATCTGTATGTCCACAGTCCTGTCATAGAAAGCGCTTCTAAGAGGGCAGTTTAGGACACAATAACAATTTATATCTTTCCCAAACAGTAAATAAGGCTTTACGTATTACATGATTGTTAAAAGATTTCTGAACTTTGGTCTTGCCATACCACAAGAAGGCATGCCAGTCAAAATGTAGGTCATGTCCCTCGGAAAACAAACATTCTGAAAGCAGTTTGTTCTGTTACTTGTTAGGGCATCTGGAAGGAGTGGGCTGCTATTACTCATTACGATTAGGCAGTGAGCAGTTTGTCACATTGTTTGTGCTACTTGTCATTCCTTGTTACATTGTGGTTTTCAGAAGGAAACATCTCACTTGATAATGGCATAAATCTTGGGAAAAAAACTCCATGAAAATACATACAAAGTAATGAGAAGTCATTGCACCAACAAAGCAACTTTGTACCTGAACATTACACTGCATTTAAAATCTGCCCTTGTGATACCCTCACTGTTGCTCTTGTATGCCTTCAAGTCTTTTCTGACCTACGGAGATCCTAACGTGAAGGTATCATGGGGTTTTCTTGACAAGATTTGTTCAGAGAAGGGTGTTGTCTTTTGCCTTTCTCTGCGGCTAAGAGAGGGTGCCTTGTCCACGGCCACCCAGCTAACCTGTAAAAGGATTCTTCATTCTTGCATCAACTTCTGCATTCATGATGTCTTCAGCAATGTTTCTCATTATAGATACATCCAATTACTGTGACTGAATGATAAGATTAAATTCTGAAGGAATAATATTACCAGAAACTTGAGCCTGCACTTGAAACTGTGCCTGAGTAAATACTGAAGCTAGGTAGGTTAAAAAATCTTTCCTATCTGTTGTGCAGCTTGATTTTAAAAAGATCAGCACCTTTCGTTCTAATAAGTTCTAATAATTCTAGCAGTTCTGATAAAGAATTACCAGGAAGTCCTTATTGCCACTGAAGCAAAATCTTCCCATTTGGATTCCCAAATAGGTGCAAGTACATTCCAATCATCTACATACTGTTTGAGGGAATCGTCAGCCAGAAGAGCTGTCAATTTATCCAGCTCAGCCAAATCATATAATTTCAACAGTCAATTGTCTATACTAGGGACTGAATCCCATTTCCACCTTTCAGCATAAACCATTTTGGCTGCCATGATACAGTAATAAGAAAAGAATTTCCATTTGTTGTTTTCAATAGTGAATAACATGTATATGATAAGTGACTTGAAAATAAGAAGGGGTAATAAGGGAGGAATTGTGAATATAACTTAAATTTCTTTTTTCTTCTTTTTTTCCTCTTCTTTTTGTTTCTTTTCTCAGGTTGCTCTTTTCAGGTTTTGTTCGGCTACTACTCTCTTCTGGTTTCTATTATATTATTGTCATCAATGATTTATAAGTTTTTTTAATGAATATGTTAATGTTTGTATAACAGACCTGCAGTTTTTTTAGCTTGGATTTTGCTTCTTTTTGGAATAATAATAATAAAAAAAAGATCAGTACTCCTGTAGAGTTTGCTAATTCTGAGTGAGTATAGCTGGGCTGACTGTCAATTGGAACATATGCCTGCATGTTCTAATCTGCAGCTCTCTCTGAGTGCCTGAAGCTCTCCTTGCTACTTCCCTTCCCTTCTGTTTGTAATCCTCTGATTTAAGATGGCACCATGAAGCTGCAGTCAATTTTTTCCCCCTATGAGTGATATTTTACTTTGCGAATATTGAACTGGTAGGTTAGCAATCTTTACTTTTTCCCTGTTTCTATATTTTTTAGCCTTCTTAACTTTGTCAGCATTATTTTGTTTATATTTTACCACCACAGCTTTTGTTTCCAAGTATTGTTGCAGAAATCACTTTTCTATTATTGCTCTCACTCGATGAAATAAACATTTTTCTTAAGATGGACTCTGAAGTCTGTTCGGAGGCACACTTCTCAACAGCCAATAGAACAACTAAGTTGTTTTTGTTAACATTTTCTTCCTTGTGGTTTGCGTACTTGCAGTCAATGGAGCAGATTTCAGGGTGAGCTCTACTTTTTTTCCCCCTCTGGAGGTAAAAGGGATTCCTCTATGTCTGCATCTGATTCCTAATTCTTTTTTTTTCTTTAATAAATCACTCAATGATGATGTCATGTTTATCTATTATTTATGCCTAATCTACTTAGAAAAAAAATTAAAGCTATAATTTTTAGAGAAGACAGTAAAAAAAAAACCACAACCCTCTCAAACAGACAGTAAGGCAGGAGAATTAAAACTGGAGAGGAAGAAAGAATCAACTGATAGAATGGCTTAGAATTTTGGAGTCTTGCCTTGAGGGAATAACCCGCTGGTTGTGGATTGCTCTTTCAGATATCCTGCAAATTTATATTTCCAAAGTAATAAAGTGACTTTACATCCACAAAGGAATTAAAAAAAGGAACTGTCTATTTACAAGTTCCTTCCAATAATTCATTTCTTCCCTGGAAAAAAGCTTAAGAAATTTGCCCAATGATGTTCTATACGCATTCATGCTATTTTATAAAATAACAGTAGGGAAGAGGCATACAGCCCTGTCCAAGAAACATAATAAATATTTGATCGAGGGGGTAAGAACACAAGCAACACAGTTTATATAACTAATTGGGACCTATGACAGACTTAACAATGAGATTAATTAAGAATAACTGCATTTGTTACTATAAAAATTTCACTTTGGTCAATCCTGAAAACCAACTCCTACTAAATTCAGAACACTCCACCATCTAAAGAAAGTAAGAATCTGTTACAGGCTTCCCTCATCTATCTGACAGGTAAGGGTCCAGAGCACTATCCAAAAACTGAATTAGTTGAAAAGCAGACCCTATGTATTATAAGGAAGCACAAAATACGTTCAGAGGTTCAGTTGGGACTGACTGTGCACACACTGCTTGCAAAGTCTCTCAGCCAGCTTACTGCCTCCCCACCCTCATTCAGCTCACTTTACAAGCAGTACAAGCATGTGAATAGTTCCAAGCAAGCCTCCACAGGCAAGAAAAAAAATGATGAAAGAACGGAACCCCCTGTCAAATTAGGACCTTGTCCTTAATTTGGAAGCATCAAAAGATACCAGGGGATCAAAACCTGGGGCCTTCCTGTAATTGACTATTTAGTTAATTAGTATATGAAATGAGTTCCTCACCATCATCATCATTTTCTTCTTCATCTTCATCTTCTTGCAGCTCTAGAGTTTCCTTAGGTTTGTGCTCCTCATCTTCCTCCTGTTTACGTTTCTGTTCTTCCTTTTTCTTCTTCCTCTTTTCCTTCCTCTTCTCTCTCTTCGCTGCAAGAGCCTGCTTTCTACTCTCTTCTCTGGACTGTGGAAACATCATGTACAATTTATGTCATATCCCAACGGCAAAGACGGATTTTTAGATAATAAGGCTGGCTTAGAGCAGAGCGGGCAGTATGGTCCATAGGACACATCCAGTACCCTTAGGCCCCCACTGCAACCCCAGGGCTCCCCAAGCCCCCCAATACTCCCTCAAATTTTCCAAAATGGCCTCCAGGGGTGCAACTGTCCATTTTCTCCCTTTCAACCTGTTTTAAGCCTTTGGGGATCCTGAGGAAAAGACTCCCAGATAGAGGAAATGTCACAACTTGGACAATCTTCCCCACTAGACTGGATGTTTAGGGGGAAAAAACTGTGAGGGGGGAATGGGGAAACTGGGGAAAGATACGGCTTTCCCGGATTGTGAAGGCAGAGGCAGCCTCCAGGTCTCTGGAAGCTGTCCACTCCTGGACTCCAAGTGACAGGTAAAAAGGTTTTCTTTTTACACACTGAGCTCAGAAAGGCCTATACTAAATGAGTCCTTAAACTGTAAGATAAATACAGAAATATTTGTTCCAATACAGTTTAGCACAAACAAATCACGTTTGCTTTTGTAAGCAAAAGTACACAACTGCTAAATCAATTACTATACAAAAGTATTCCTTGTTGAATCAAAAACTCTGAGGAACCTTCATACTCCCACAAAATAGTTAAAACTCCTAAATGTATAAAGCCCTGAAGGACATACTCTACTGAAAGAAGTTGCACACTCTAGTATCTTCCTTCAGGCAGGCCCAAGTTCAGTAGGTGAGGTGTTTGTACACACACTTGGTAAGCCAGATGCAGTCCAACTACAAACTATCCACTATTAACATCATGCATCTCACCTGAAAGAATTAACTTCTGGATCTCTCATATTGTTTAATCTAACAAAATACAATGGTAGGCCAATATTCCATATCTACAAATATAATACAATTTATTAATATCACACTGAGCCAAAGTTTCTGTTCTGGACGTAACAGAAGACTCTGGCTTAATATAAGCCAGAACTGAAGTAGCAAGTGAAGTAATGGGTAGCTAAGAGTAAAGCAACAAGGCCCAATGTTTCTTTCTTCCTTCATAAACCATGGTTATGAAATCTAGAACAACTGTCAAAACCAGTACACTCAACCACTTAATAATAGCTATCTGTTTTATTTTGGAAATTTACCAGTTCTTCTCCCCTATTTATATCTTTCCCATCCACTGGATTACTATATTGTATACAGGATACTCACTGGAAAGCAGCAAGAAGGTTAGTACAGAAGATAATGATGGCTGAAATTTTCAACTCCCATAAACACTTAACACACACTTAATTTACAGATCATGTTACTCTGTGCAACAACAAGATATGGTGTATATTAAGACTTGATGCAGCTTCAGTTTAATCCTCTGCTGTATTTGCTCCTTTCACATGCAGGCTTGAATGTTATTTGAGTACCACTGAGTACTATTTAAGCAAGATACTATATAGCTCACCTTTTCCAAATCTAATTCTTTCAGCAGGATGCTTGCATTCTTGTTTGCTTCAGCAGCTTGCTGGTCCTTAGCCTTCACAATTGTTTCAACACACTGGTGACATTTTTTCAGCAATTCCTATAAAAGACAGACTATTTTGTGGAAACTAGAGACATATATCAATGAAGTTTAACACATGAATGGAGGAAAGCTACTTATAACACATCTATTTCTCTTGTCACAGAAGGCTGAAATGTAGTTGTGTGATCTGCAGGACATCAACCAGATCTTGTCAAAATAACATAAATAATGTGAGATTCTTCCCTTTATTCCCGTACCATTTTTTTTCAGAGACATTTTTAAGAAAATTTCCTCTAAGAAAAATGTCAAAATCCAGTCGAATTATTCTTTTATTAGGACCAACTAGTATAATCAAACAATGAGCAATTCCCCCCTCAAAACTCTCCAGAAGTGGGCAAACTGGATACAATAAGCAAACCAGCAGAGAAAGAAAAGGGCTTGCTTGATGTTGTAGTCACACAGTCTGCAAATAAGAAAAAACTTAAAACTGGATTAGAACGCCATGACTATATGCAAACTTGGTGGCTTCAATGCGCTTTTTTCTGTCCCTACACTCCACTAGCTCTGCTCAACATCCCAGCCCTGATGAAGTGTTCTGGAACACATGGAAGGGTGGCTTGCTATTTTGAGACATTTGAGCCAGTAAAAGTAAAAGTAAATGGAAATTTTGTACTTTCCTATGAATTCTAAAGAAGGCTGACTTGTTTGGTGAAATATCTGCAGACTAGCTGGCCTCTGTCGCCCAGACCCAAGAATGCTGATCGTGAATTTTCTTCCAGGCTTTCCCCTAAGTTCTCTGAAGGCTGCATACTGTGCAATCTGTCCAAGTACGTGGTTGCCTTTTAAAAAAAGATGTGAACAGGCAATACCCATGACATGAAACACCTACAGTCCCTCACATGTAACTGAGGAAAATGACCTCATTCAAAAATCTAAGGGAAAGGAAGAACAGGTTTCTCACCTGTAACTGTGGTTCTTTGAGTGGTCATCTGTGAACTCACACAAATGGTGTTAACTGCACCAGTACCATGCTTGATTTGGAACCTTCTAAAGCTGTTATACAAGTGTTTTGACAGTAGTCCCTCCTCCACTGGGTATGATATGACCAGCCATGTTCTCGCAGAAGCCCTCAGTTCCAAGGCTGCTGAAATAGCAGCCCAGGATCTAAGCACATTGAACACGATAGAAGTGTGGAGGAAGGGCAGGTGTTGTGTGAGTTCACAGATGACCACTCGAAAGACCACAGTTATAGGTGAGCTACCTGTTTTTCTTTGTGGTCTCTGTAACTCACACAACTGGGAGACTAGCAAGTTACTCACTCAGATAGTGGGTGAACTGTGTGACATAGGAGTACAACAGCACTCTTCCAAAGGCAGCATCAACCTTGACCTTGAGTCCAGTCTGCAGTGTATAATAAAGGTCAAGAGCTGAGACTGGGCAGCTGCCCTGTAAATGTCCTCCAAGGGAACACCCTTCAGAAAAGCTGAAAAGGCACAGCAATTGTGGAATGGCTGTCCACGGTCACAGGAGGGTGCTTCTTGGCTAGTTCATAGGCCAAGTGAATCACAGAGAAGACATATCTGTAGAGAGCCTGGGCAGAAACTGGCAGTCCCTTCTCGTGCTTAGAGTAACAAAGAGTCTTGATACAGTCAAACGTCAGCTGTCCTGTTAATGTAGAAGGCCAATGCTTTTCTAACATCCAGGCAGTAAAGTGTCTGTTTGAATTAAAATTATCCATGATGTTTTAACAATTTTGGGTGGTACACTTAAAAGAAGAGTTGAGTTTTTAAAGTTGCAGGTAGTGTATCAAGTCACTGGAGAACACAATGGAAACCTCCTGGCACTCACCTTGTCAGCTATTGTGGCTATGTACCTCATGCATTCAATGTCTGAAGGAAACTGGTTAACTTCTTTTACCAAAAACTGAACTACTCTCACATGGCCCTGAAAGAAAAAAAAAGCAGCACAAAGGTTAAAAGGAGACTTTTACAGAAAAGTGACTAATGTTTATAACTGTCAAATGCAGTCTTGAATCTAAGAGACTTACTTTAATTTGGAGTAAATTATCCCCACAAGCATGTTAAGACCATGGTGGATAATGGCTAAGGTAAATATCTCATCCACACATACTTTTGATAATAATTTTGACACCAGTTTAACTGCTGCTGTTCTACTCTATGTAATCCTGAGATTTGCACTTGGAGGGGTATCCAGAATTCTCAGACTGACAAATTATACGCCACACAAATTATATGCAACACATTTTATGTTCCTAAAGTATCAAACTATCTTTCAACATGTAAAGGTGCTAATTTTGCAGTTTTAAAATTTTTCCAAAAAATGCCTGATTAAAAACAAAACAAAACAGCTTAAAAATTTCTAGAAATTTTACATCTCTAGCAAAACAGAACAGTTTCCTATGAGCAAAAAAGTAAAATAATTTGAAATTAAAGTATTGCCCATATTTAATCTTCTCCAGAATTTCATCCTCCCTATCCTCATTTCCAGCCTCCTGGAAATGTTATGTCTCACGAATGGCAACTACCATATGTTCAATGCTGACTATGATGATGCAACATTAATTGGCCAGTGGGGCATTCTGGCATTCAATAGGATATTGCCCAAGGAGTCTCCCTAAAATGCTAACTAACTTCAGCTAGCTTGCAAAAATTTAATGTCTAGAACACAGAACTGTTCCAGGCAACTGTAATCATTCTTCAAGTGTAAAGTAATTGCCCATCCTAAATCACACACATTCCTAAAGCCTAAAACCTCAAGGCAAGTGGGGAAAAAAACCCACTTTCTAACAAATAAGCTAGGAAAAAAAATCAAGTTCATTCCCCCATCAGTTGTATTTTGTGAAATACTAGGTATCTTACCTTACGGAAAGCAGACATAAGGGGTGTGATTTTCCGATTATCTGCAGCATCCACATCAGCTCCAGCCTGAACAAGCAACTGTACTACATCAAGGTGGCCACCATTTGCTGCCAACCAGAGTGGTGTGTTTCCTTTCTTGTTGCGAACATCAATATGTGCTCCCCTAATGGGATCAGAATTCAGTTGAAGGTGACAAACTAATCAGGCAGGATTAGGACATTCAGAATAATCTTCACTATCCTGAGACATGTGCCACAAAGCAAAGTTACAAACCTTCAACAAGAATTGAAGTGTTGCTTAATTTTGTTCAGTCCTCCAGCCACTTCTTCTCACTAACAGCTCCAACTCTTGCTTTCCATCCTGCCTCTGTCAGCATTACATCCTTACTGAGCATAGCTGATCTTTGTAAACACCTCAGAAAAACAAACTGACCAGTTTTTTCCCCCTAACCATTTAAGTATTTCAGGACTTCCCCAAATTTAATGAGTGGCTTGCGCCTTTTTGGGAATATATGATTTGTGACAAAGTGGCTATTTGAAAAGATTAAAGTTGCTTGGGACAGGAGTTTGGGTTCTTTAAATTTTTTTGTACAGAGTATTATGTACATGTATAGTACTAAGCTGAAGTTATTAAGAAAATGAGAAATGATGTACCGATTAATCAGAAGCTCACAAAACTTGTAGTGGCCTTTATCTGCAGCAATTGTTAAAGCAGTATCACGTGAGGAAGGCACAGGAGGAGCATTGACATCTGCTCCTTTGTCAAGAAGAACTCTTCCAACTTCTGCATATCCTCCAGAAGCAGCTTCCATCAGAGGAGTAAGTCCAGTCTGTTCAAAATAATTGAAATAAAGCCAATGTGAAGCCACTGTAAGACTCTAGAAACTGTTCCTGCTCCCCTTCCATGGCTTATGCTGTCCAGAGTCATTCCAGCTATCAACATGCCCATGATATGTGCAATACTGTTCTGATGGAGTTCTGGTGGAGTCTGGCTATCCTGAGTGCCAGAGTAACCCAGCAACAGGTTGCCAGGCAATCAGAATAGCTGCTCAAGAGAAAAACCCAGCCCATCAGTGTGAGGGAGTGCCTGGAGGCTTGAGGGGAGAATATATAAAAATGCACACACTGATTGTCTTTGTCAGTCCTTCAGCCAAAGAGAGCTCTAGAATAAAGTTCCTCAGCCAGCCAAGGGAGGTTTGTTAGAGCAGGTGGCTTTCCCACGGAAAGCCTAGAGAGAGGAGCAGAAGAGAAATCAAACCATTCTTGAATCTGGTCAGAAAGCATGACCTAAATTTGAAGGCTGAGCCTTTGGTGATTGTGTTACTGGTACTTATATGAGGGTTCCAAGACACAAGAAAATGGTTTAGAAGAACTTTGAAGAACTGTACACTCACGGGTTTAGCGTTCACGAATCTGACTATTCACAAGCACGCGTCCCTCCCTCCATTCCCATGCATTTTGCCCCACCACAAAGAACTCACACTGAGGCAAAATGGAAGGAAATGGAGGGTGGGGAAAACCTCATATGAGCCTTCTTTTCCACCTCTGGAGCTTCCTCCTTCCTCTTCCCATGAAAAATGGAAGGGAAAGGGGCTGGAGGAAAGCCCACATAAGCCTTCTTTCCCCCCTCCAGAGCTTCCTCCTTCTCCTTTCCCTTCAAAACATAAGGGGAAGGCTTGTGCGAGCCTTCTTCCCCTCCCCTGGAGCTTCCTCCTTCCATTTCCCATGCAAAACAGAAGGGGAAGGGGATAGGGGAAAGCTTGCCTGAGCCTTCCTTTCCCCCCTCTGGAGCTTCCGCTGCCATTCCTATGCAGTTTGCCCTATCTCGGAGAATGTCTGCTGAGGCAAAATGGAAAGGAATAGGTAGGGGAAGGCTCATGCAAGTTTGGTTCCACATTTTCATTTGACTTCTCAGGACGCTTCACCACTCTTTGCAAAACACAGTAATTTTAAGAAATGTAAGAAATTTTACAAAGACACATTGAGCTTAAAATGCGTCACACAAACTGAAAAACCATCAAAATGTGATTCTGAATACTGTTTTGATATTTTATTCCCAGCAAAATCTGGACAGCATAAATTTTTACAACATAACGTAATGTTTGGCTTTGATATAAAATTTGGCGATTTTGAACATTTTTCACTTGAGCAATTACTATTATCTACTTTGAATTCGTTCAGTATGATAAACCACCATTTTGCCTGCAAAATCTGCAGATCCTTTACTTTTGAGTTGGGGTTTTTAACCTCAAAATACTAGCCATGAGTGTCCCTCCTGAAGCTGTGTGCTTGGTGGAAGAGGACGACCATCTCAGATAGGAGTGTACTGTTCTTTGGTCAAGAGTATATGACAGCTGTGCTCTCCTGCTAAAACCTCCAAACAAGCTCAAAGTCCCAAAGTACTATTTTTGCCTGTTCTTACATCACCAGTGATCTGGTATATCTCTATGAGTTGGCCTCTGCAAGCCCACTCTGATCACTCTATCAAGTAACAGTTCAAGCTGCCAAACTGAGTAATAACTCTTATGCTCCTGTGCTGGTTTGCCCTAGGAGTTCTCCTTTTCGGGTCAAGAGGAGATGCTGCACTCACCGTCCTCTAGAGCAGTGATCATCATCCTTCCAGACCCAAGACTCCTCTTTAATCCCAATGGGTAGCACAAGACCTAGTTAAAATGCTTACAGTATATATTCATTACTATCTTCTATCTCTTTAGGTTTACCAGTTCAAAAGAGATTATGATGTATGCACCTCCCATGGTCACTACAATACCTTTCTCCACACAACTACTAAACATGTCAAAGTCCTGTAATTATTTGTATCTATTTTTTGGTTCTTACATTTTAAAAACAAACAAATAAAACAAGCAATGCTGCTGCAGGTGTGACTCACCTCAGACTGCGGTAAATACAACCTACCACCTGAAAAACATTCTGTGCAATTTGAACACTGGGCTCTTCCCTTCTCCACTAAAGTTTTGAAGGTAGTAATAATGTGGTGTAAGGAATAATAGTGTCAATGCAATGAAATCTACTGATGACCACTAAGATTTCTTGATATATTGAACTGCTTTCAAAACACTTAATGTCCCAAGTCTCCAGTTTTAACTGTCACATTAGAACCCTTCCAAGACATTTTTTAACATAGCCTATGTGACAATGAAGCAGCCTGCTCACCTTTGCTCGATGCTCAACGTTGGCTTTTCTGTCCAAAAGCAGACTGACCACCTCTGCTCTGCCTTGGAAACAGGCCAGAGTGAGAGCTGTGTTCCGATTAGTTTCAATCTGTGCATTAATATCAGAGCCCATATCAAGTAACAGTTTCACTGCAGGAACATGACCATTCATAGCTGCCAACATGAGAGGAGAAATGCCCAGCTTACTCCCAGTCCTAAAAGAGAAGAGGCAATGAATGTAACTGTCAAAATGACAGAACCTAGACTGAAGGTTAGGAAATGAGTATTTTTCCAAGAAGCACTGACATGATTTATGAAAAGTCGAAGAGAAACATATAATATAATATAATAATAATAATAATAATAATAATAATAATAATAATAATATAAAAAACTGGACAGAGACTGGTAAACAGTAGCTGCAATTCTAGACAGTGGTGCATAATCACCAAATCATGTGAAGTTAACATATTAAAATAACAGGCTGAAAAAAGATGAAACTATGTAATCAGTAGCTGTATCCTGTACAGATCCTGTACCCCAACAGGATCAAAACGGCACATATGCTGACCTAATAATTTCTTTATCCTCATCTGTACTCTCATCTGCACCTGAAGAGGCATACTGATGCTTCCAAAGAGCCAAACCCACACAGTTGTTACCTTGAATTAATTTCTGCTCCAGCATTAAGAAGGATCTTAATAATGTTAACATATCCTCCAGATGCAGCAAGACTCAGAGGGGTATAGTCAGACACATTCCTGTGCTCTTTATTTGCTCCTCGTGCCAGCAGCAGATCAACCACCTGAAATATTAAATTGTATTAGCAGGATCAGAGACTTACAACAGCCTTTGTCACTGAGTGAAAATGCTAAGAGCCAAAGTGGCAACTTGATAACTACAGGGTACATCAAAATAGGCAACCCAGGTTCTCCTGCAGTATCATTTATTTTACCCTGCTAGTATAAAGAAACTCCTGCTAATTATCAAATAGTACATAAAGATTATGGCAGGACAGCACTTTTCAAATTGAATTTTACATATTAAATATTTAAATCTTCCTCAATTCCCATCTCATAAAGTAAATATCAAAATTATGCATGCTTGATTTTGAGAATGAAGCAGCCTAAAATTAAAAGAGAATTGCTAGTATAAATAAATGAAAAAAGTAGAATTTATCAAATATATGTAAACAGAGAAGACAAGTGAAAGCTATATTTGAAGTTGTGCAAAATCTGTGAAGGCAGTAAAACAAGAATTAGAAACTCCACCTTGGCCCATGAAATGGTTGCAACTTTGGAACAGATCTAGACCTTAAGAATCTCATTTTTGTGAGCCTAATCTTAGTACACTTTACCTGTGTTTTGAGGAAAAGGGAATATGAAGTCTCACAAAGAATAGACTCTACAGAATTTAAGGTGAACTTGAAGAGCAAAAATGTCTCGACTCCATTTCATCTCCTGTTTCATAGAATCATAGAAATGTACAGTTGGAAGAGACCACATGGGCCATCCAGTCCAACCCCCTGCCATGTAGGAACACCCTCAAAGCACACCCGACAGATGGCCATCCAGCCTCTGCTTAAAAATCTCCAAAGAAGGAGACTCCACTACACTCTGAGGCAGCATATTCCACTGCCGGACAGCCCTGACCGTCAGGAAGTTCTTCCTGAGGTTCAGGTGGAATCTCCTTTCCTGCAGCTTGAATCCGTTGCTCCTTGTCCTGGTCTCTGGAGCAGCAGAAAACAAGCCCTCTCCTTCCTCTACACGGCATCCCTTCAAATATTTAAACAGAGCTATCATGTCCCCTCTTAACCTTCTCTTCTGCAGACTGAACATACCCAGCTCTCTAAGTCTGTCCTCATAGGGCATGGCTTCCAGGCCCTTCACCATTTTGGTCGCCCTCCTCTGGACCTGCTCCAGCTTGACCATGTCCTTCTTGAATTGGGGTGCCCAGAACTTGACACAGTATTCAAGATGAGGTCTAACCAAAGCAGAGTAGAGTGGTACCAGTATCTCCCTCGATCTGGACACCATACTCCTATTGATGCAGCCGAAAACTGCATTGGTTTTCTTGGCTGCCGCATCACACTGCTGACTCATGTTCAGCTTGTGGTCTATTAAGACTCCTAAATTCCTTTCACACGCACTGCTATCCAGCCACGTGTCCCCCATCCTATATGTCTGTATTCCATTGTTTCTACCTAAGTGTAGGTAGGACCTTACACTTCTCTCTGTTGAATTTCATTTTGTTAGCTTTGGCCCAGCTCTCCAATCTGTCCCCGTCATTTTGAATTTTGATCGTGTCCTCTGGCGTATTAGCAACCCCTCCCAATTTGGTGTCATCTGCAAATTTGATGAGCATGCCTTCTGTTCCTTCATCCAAGTTGTTGATGAAGATATTGAACAGCACTGGGCCCAGGACAGAACCCTGTGGCACCCCACTAGTCACTTCTCTCCAGGATGAAAAGCAGCCATTGGTGAGCACCCTTTCGGAATGGTCAGTCAACCAGTTACAGATCCACCTGACAATAGCCCTGTCCAGCCCACATTTTACTAGCTTCTTTGCAAGAATGTCATGGGGAACTTTGTCAAAGGTCTCACTGAAATCGAGATATGCTACATCCACAGCATTCCCTTCATCTATCAAGCTAGTAACTCTATCATAAAAAGAGATAAGATCAGTCTGGCATGACTTATTTTTGAGAAATCCATGTTGACTTCTCGTGATTACCGCATTGCTTTCTAAGTGATTAGAAACTGACTGCTTAATGATCTGCTCCAGGATCTTTCCGGGTACTGACGTCAGGCTGACTGGGTGATAATTATTTCGATCCTCTTTTTTTCCCTTCTTGAAAATGGAGACAACATTTGCCCTCTTCCAGTCTGCTGGAACTTCTCCTGTCCTCCAAGATTTCTCAAAGATTATAGCAAGCGGTTCCAAAATGACCTCTGCCAGTTCTTTTAATATCCTAGGATGCAATTCATCTGGTCCTGGAAACTTGAATTCATCAGTATGGCCAGGTATTCCTGTACCACCTCTCTACCTATTATGTGCCGCATTTCCCCTGCTTCCTCCCCTGCTCCCCAACCGCCAGGTTGAGTGCTTGTATCCTTCTGCGAAAAAACTGAGGCAAAGAAGGTGTTAAGAAGGTGTTTATCCTGGTCAAGGTTCTTCTTGAAGCTGACCAGCTCTGAACTTTTAAAATGGCATTTACAGTCAGCCCTCCACATTTGCAGATTTGAGTATTCATGGATTATTTGCTGTCACCTTTGCTGCCTCCTATGCTATTTTTAATAGGGACTGCATGCCTCGTGAGACTGAGAAACTACAAATAAGGCTTGTAAGTCCCTATTAAAAATGATGTGGGGAAGCAGTGGAGCTGGCAGTAAGGCCACCAGCCACCGACTTCTGCCTTGCGAAGGAACCCTGGTGCCTCAAAGGAATCCACTGTGGGTTGAATACGGCAATCATACTTTTTTGTGTGCTAAATATGGTTTGGGAGGGCCTAGAGTTATTCACGGTTTTTTCACTTTCACAGGGGTCTTGTGCCCCTAACCCTAGTAAATGTGGAGGGATGACTGTATATAGTTTGATAGAGTTATTCTATACAATTCTGCAGATAAAAGCTGCACTGAACAAAGCTTCTGAAGAATATTGTTTTCCTGACAGATTGTGTCAAATATCTGTTTAGAACTACTAAAATATGTTTTGGAGAAACGTATTTCTACTGTTGGATAACATTCACATTAAAAACACATCTGATACAGTACACTAATTACATAATTACTTTAATACATTTCTTAGTTGCCTTTCAAGTCCTCAAGCTAGGATAACATGGAAGGCATTAATTACAATATAACAACATGTTCCAAAGAGCAATGGAAGCATTTCAGGCTGCTGGAAAATTATCTCACCTTTCCCCAACATAAGACTACAATATTTAAACTGAGCTTCCTGCGAGGTATACTAAAATAATAAGGTTACCTCTTGGCGCCCACCGGAGCATGCTAATGAAAGTGGAGTATCCTTCGTTCGTTCAGATTGTGCTTCTATATCTCCACCTTTGTCCAGCAGGATCTCTACAACACCAACATGTCCTGCAGTCGCAGCTAAAATTAGCGGTGTAAAACCTAAAAGAAGTATCAGAAGTTATTTTGGGAGAAAGGCAAATTTAATCACTACACAGGAGGTAAATTAGCACCAATAATTCACAAAAAAATTTCACAGCAGGAACCACTTATGGGAAACTAAAATAGAGGCCAGTGCGTTCAGTTCCAATTCAGTACTTTAGATATGGGAGGCAGAGGTAACAAGAAGCCTGTATTAAAATAAATACGAACACGATATTCAATTAATATTCAAACTCCGTTCAGCATCACAATTCAGTACAGCAACAAAGGTTAAGTTCCCCCAAACCTGACAACACTATTTCAAAGAACAAAACACGTTTATCTACATCAGCTCCTGATAAAGCCACTGATTAATAGTAGGATTTCAGTAACTTACCCTTCTTGTCTCTGTGTTCTATACTGGCACCTCGTGCTATCAACACAGAGACGAGCTCTTCGTGCCCACCAGCACATGCAAGAGTCAGTGCAGTATCATGGTTACTCTCCGTCTTAACAGTGAAAAAGATATATTTTAAGTTTACTGCAGCACACCTTCTAATTGCTGTATATGTAACAGAAATAACAACTGAAATAAAAACAGATTTATAACTAATCCACACTACTCACGTGGGCATCAATGTCAACAGAAGGGTATGTGGGGAGCACAGACTGAGAAGTCACATTGAGGGTTTGTGAACAGGCCTCACGTGTAGGCGATTCCGTAGTATGCGAGGAATTGGAGCCAGTGGGCACTCTGCTATTAACAGCTGAGAAAGGGGAGGAGGGGAGATATTCAGCTTTTTCTGTATGAAGAGCTCCTTTTCCAAAGAACTGGTCATGTCCTCTTTATGAATCATGACCCACCAGGTGAATGAAAAATGGTATGCCAGTTCCAGAAATACTTTGAATGAATTCTTTTAACATGTTGTACTCTGGTACAGAAGCCACATAAAAAATGAATGCACACCCTAAGAAATGTGAAGGCACATATGTAAAATATATAAAGTATGTCGTTTAAAAATATCTAGAAAGAGTAAGTGGGAAAGTGTCTTTTCCTCCCCTGAACTGTGAAGAGGGAAGCATCACATTTTAGATATCTGCACACTTTGTGTACTTCCTGGAGTCCACCACTAGTTTATATTTGGCCATCCATGTATTACATTTCTATGTCATTTTCAGCTAAGCTCCTGAAGCTGTACTTGATCAAGGAAATCATGTAAAAGAAGACTGACTCACAGATACCTGTGTCAGCAATATTCCTTCCAAATAAGTGAACTTGACTGCAGACCTGAAATTGGATGTGACTGCTGTTTTTCTAAGATTTAGGAAACACACTTTAGAAATAAAGCACCATCTTCTCTGTAATTTAACTATGCCACCAACTACTTTTCCCTCACAGAGCAAAAGTGAGTGAGAGCTCAACAGCAGAATACATGTTCTGGGTACAGGATACCCCAGGCTCATGTCAACTAAAATGAATCTCGGGCAGCATCATGAGGGAAGAGACTTTGGAAACTACTTGAGACTTTGAAAAGCTACTGCTAATCACTAGACAAATACTGAGGCCAATGGGTCAAAAGTCTCAGTAAAACAAGTTGTCTGTGGAGAAAACTGGAGCCAAAGATGGGATACAAGTATTTGTTTCTACAGGAAATAAATCCTAAATATTAAACAAGGAAGCAACTGTTTAAGGCTTTTGGTTCTGAAAATGACAGGAAGTAAAGCTGCTGTCAGTGAAAACCAGTGAATTATTTCACTTACCTAGATTAATTTCTGCTACCTGAGCACTGTGTTTGTATCTATGCTTTAAACAGCTGTATGAAACAAGCTACATTTTCACAGTCCTCATTTTTGTGCATGAATCTCTAGTTGGCCTCGGATTACTTTGTTTTTCAGGAGATAAGACACAAAAAACAATATTTGACAATCAAAAGGTACTGCAATGGTTATGTTAACTGCTTACCAGAAGACTAAAACTGCAAAAATATTTACATTTCACATTTTCAAAGTCTTTAAAATACAAATCCCATGAGGGTGAGGCCTAAAAACAAAGGCAAGTAATATCAGTTGAATTTAATTTCAGACGTTCTTATCAGGTTTTTCTTAAAATAAGAGAACCTGTTTTATTAGAGTTAACAACTAAAAGGTTTTAAAATAAAAAGTTAAACATAAACTTGGCTATCCACAAATTATCAGATACAGTATTAAGTCTTTCCTTCAAGGAATTGTAGGGAAAAAACCAGTGTTACTGCCTACCTGACTTCCACTATTTTATATATCAGACTTCCCAATCCTGGTGCCTTCATATGTACTGGACCTCATCGTTAGTCAGCCAGCACGGTCACAACTGGAGAGTACTAGGATGGGGAAGGCTGTTCTACACTCAGTCTAGCAATGGCACTGAATAGTGCAAAAAATAACATACAAAATGGGGAAAAAAACCAAGCTTTTCCTCTTTACTAGAACTGTTTAAAAGTATATGATTGGACAAAATTGATTATACTGGCCGACAGTAGAAAACATACTATTGTGTAAGTTTTTCAGCAACATCTTATCTCCAAATCAAAATGCAATAACTTTAGTCCAAATATATTAGTGGGCCTTAGGACTGATTTCTGTGACTTTTTAAGAAACCCCCTGAAATGGATGCTCTCAAATTAGTTACATTTTCACACATTATATGCATGCTGGAAAAAACTGAGAACCCTTTTTTTAAAAGTTAAGGCTTACAAAGAAATAGAGTTTGGATGTCACTTATCAAATCAGCTTTTATACAGTTAACATAAGAAAAATTTCCCCATCATCCAAAAATAAAATCAAGTGCCAAGATACAACAGGTATCCTGTTTTTCAGTAGAATGCTCTAAATGTTTGCTTCTCAAGTGCAGCATATGGTGGTGCCCTGATTAGTGTGAGACACCTTACCAAAATCTTGAAGGATCAACTGAAATGATTAAGTACTAGCTCACAACCCAAGAGGGTGCCAGTTAAGGAACATAGGACTGCAAAATTACTCCTTTAAAGGGGCAAATGCAAGTGAGACGGGGAAATATCAAGGTAAAAGGGGATGGATGTAAATGCAATGCCATACAGGTAGGGTGCTTATCAATTTGAGATAAGAATTAATGGTGAGGGGTCAAAGGCTCCACAGAAAATCTGAGTTCTGAAAAGAGATTTGAAAGAAGAGAGGTGTCACCTTGCTGTTATGGGAGAAAGCAATGAGGGGGAACAAGGGCCTATGAACACAGCCATTGAAAGACAGCATGAAATAGCTGTATCACAAACCATTCCATTCACTATCACCTGATTACTGAAGAATGCTATCAATTACACATGACAATTGAACTTATTTAAATATTAAGCACTGCAGACAGTAATTCCAGTTCCACATATGATTAATTCCAGATTAAGTTCAGATTCAGAATTCAGCCTCTGCTGTTTTAGTTAGTCGTATGAATGGAAGGAGGCCTTCTGTTTATGGAAAAGCAATCCAGATCCAAACCTATGACTGTATGAAATCTTTTTATACAGGCCACTGAAGTTTTGCAGTTGGACAACTGCAAACGGTGCAAGTTAAGTTCCTTGGTACAACTTATAAAGCTGCAGTTTTATTCAATTAAAAACATTCTTCAACTACATTTTGTTGATATGTTATATTTACATATAAATGCATGCACAAAAGCAGGATGAAAAAGTTGATAAAAAGTTGTACACTGTCCTCTCCATACTGCTACACTGACTGTTAAGGAAGGATTAAGATTTAATGGCCAACATTTCTGTTTCTCTTCAGCACCTGGTATTCAGAGATATACTGCCTCTATGCATGGTAGTTTTATTGCTTACCACATCACTTTTCAATGCACCCTTCTAACAAGAGTTTAGCATCCAAGCATGAAACAATCAGGACAGCCAGACACACACAGGTATACAACACAAAACTTCTTCCCCCTACCCCATAATGAGAAAGGAGATAAATTCAACAGGATGTAAAAGAGGGGAGACACGGTGCAGCATCCAAACATACACCCTTCCACCTAGTGTGCGTATGTGAAAGAATGCACTCTCTCTCAGGAATTCAATTTCCGACCAGCTAGATGCATCTTTAGGTGCTTCTCTAATAATTAGCACTGGCAGCCTTGCTTGGCTACAAGATATCTACCCAAGGTCCTAATTCCAACAGTAGTCAGATAACTATAAGACATGGAGCAAGCATGTTTCTTCTTAAAGAACTCCTGCGTCTGTACATATACAACACAAACTAGCAGCTACCTGTCAGATTTGTCTAGGCCAGCAAACTAAGGAGCTAGGAAGAGAGGGAGAGTCATGAGGTGTTAAACACGACAGATGCTTCAGTGCCTTATCACTTTTGACTGGGTCAGCAGAGGCAGAGAGCTAAAAAAAAAACCCACATCAATTTATGTTATCATGCCATGAAGACTATGTTACAAATGAGGAAATTTGGATAATAGGGCTAAATTTTAAATCAAATTATGCTGCAGTTCTAGTCCACAACTTTCATGGTTGTGTACTCTGTGATCCAAAAGGATCATCACACTGTTCAACCTCAGCAATGTGGTACGTGCTGCTATAAGGAGAGATATTACTGTATTATACAGCTCCATAATATATTTAGTAGCCATATCGCTGCAAATATAAAAACACCATTTGAGGAGTCTGCATCTCTCAACTGACATCAAAAGTGACTGCTAGCCAATTCACAATATCAGCAAGCAAGCAAGCAAACAAACAGAAATACTGTGCTTGTTGTTATAAGGAATAAAGACAAATTCTGATTTAAAGTCAGCAGTTATTTAATATACATAGAAAAAATTAATGCTTGCAAGAGGATACACAAATTTTTGTAATACATCAGTTTCTGTGTATTAACATGCCTACAGAACTACTCTGTGTTCTGTGAGAAATTTCAATACAAACAACTTTATTAGCCCATTTGGTAAAATATTTATATGATAAAGCAATGCATCAAATGGACAGCATATCTTGATTATGCACTTGTAGGGTATAATTTAGGACTGACTTGATGAAAGCATGGGATTTTTCTGTTTCTCAAATAAAAGAATTCTGAGGATCTTTAAAATTTATAGATGAGAAATACTACAAAAATGGCTGAGGAAAAGAAAAACTGCTTTTCTATCCAAACTTTGAGTGTCAGGTTGTGCAAAGCAGAGTGGAAGTATATGACTGGTTGAGGAAATCAAATATAGGCAATTTCAAAATATAAGACAACACAAACATGGATTGGAAAAAAGACACTAATACAGCTCAAGAGCTCAAATTTTCCCTTGTGTAAACAACCAGCTCTTTGGACCAAATTACTCTAACCAAAACAAAACTATTCTAACCAAAAAGCAGCACTGTCTTGCTACAAATGCTATTTATCACCTTGGGGCTTTAAGTATTCAAAATGTATTTTTCTATTATCCTATTACATAACTTGCTGAATTCTCTCTGAAATAATGATACAATGCATGGAACAGGAGTACTTCATACAAAACTCATGTCTGCAGCGTTTGAACTTTTCCCACCACTACCTGTAGCTGTACTAACCTTCTATGTACCCAGCACTGGGTAATGCCCTCAAAACACACATGCCTGTAAACACATGTGCATGTGTGCACGTAACACACATTTTTACTCACAAACTTTTACTCCCTCTATACCACATCACTGTCACCACTCACCCAGTTTTCATAAGTAATTACAGACAACCTATTTCCATGTGCCAAAGACCCTCTAACAATGAACCTTTTCTGGTTCAAACTGTCAGTATGCCTACTTCTGCTGTTTTGTAATTTATTTCATATTAGTGGAATACTAGATAGACCAACGAACACTGTTGAAATCCAGATCTTGCTACTGGCAAGTCCAAATTTGGAAAGATGTTCTTTCATGTATCTGTTCATAAACAGGTACTTCAAGCTATCACCAAGGGACTCTTTGACACCATTAGCTGTCTATGACTCAGTAATTCTTCTCATGTGGTCAGCAATATCAGAGATTGCTACTATGTAATGTGAGAAATTAAAAATACATCTTTTACTAGTGGTTCAAAATTCCTCAACCATATCTATCTGTGTACTGGGCTGAACCAGCCACTGCAACAGGCACTGGAATAATTGTTTTCAGCTTTTTATTAGCATACCAGGAAAAAAAACCTGGTAAGTGCAATTCCCTTCCCCTTATGCAATCAACTGCACCACTTTAAAGATCTAAATGGTTTAATGAAAAATGCATAGTCTGCTCTAACTTTTAGAACTCTTATGTATTCAATACCTATAAACACAGTTTCCTTATTTTTATTAAACATTACTAGCTTATGAATATTATACAGCTCTGGGGAAAGAGTTTAATTGAACCCTTTTATGTCAAAATCAATAAAGCTAAGTTCATCACATTTTCTAAACATTCTTGTACCAAATAAATTTCAAATGATTTCTTTCTTCCTCTAATTTCTGATACTCCAAATACTGATTTCCAATTCTCTCTTTCCCTGGTTGGTCACTGTGAATAGGTAAATTTCTGATTTCTTGAGCTGCTAGTTTTACTATTCTTATTTTCAGCAGCACTGACGGAAAGGAAACAAGAAGAAGTTATATGGGCTAGGCCCAGACTAGCATCCTGAAAGTGCAATGTGTCTGAGCAGACAGCTTTCCAATATACCAGAGACTGGATAGCTCATGTTAAAGCAGCATGGCCATCTCAGAAATGCATGATAAACAGATTATTTAGACCATGGCAGACAAAGTCCAGCCCTGCGGCTCTATACAATCCCCAAAGATGCTTATGGTTCTCCACCCCTCCAAATTCCTAGGGCTATCCTTCTTCTGGCCAGAATGGGAAAGGATGAATTGTTTCTGCTAAAGGTCTTCAGGAGCAACAACTTGTCTTTTTAAAGAGACTGTCCTGTTCTATGCAACATACATATAACAAAAAAGAGAACCTGGACATCCGTAAAGTCTTTACTGTGGCAGACCTTTCAAGAATTCTGAAATTTCCTTCTTTTTCAGCCTTTATCTGAAGTCAAAGATCAAATGGAATTTACTATATATAAACTACGCAAGGATATCTAATCCAGTAAATCTAAACTCACTCCATTCGCTTTAATCAACTATGATAATCTGACACGTTAAAATAATCAGAGAATTAGGATGATAATTACTGCAGCTTACCAAGCAAGACCTAGTGTTCACTTTCTGTTGCAAATATTTTCAGCCCTTTCGTTTTAACTAGAGAAAAGTATTATGTGTTATTATGCTATAAAAATTTCCCACACTCAAATTCTAATATGAAGCACGTACACAGACAATGCTTATAAGCACCAATCCATCCAAGTGGTATCTCCTGGTGTGCAGGTTGGACACAAGTCTGACGACCGCTAAACAAACTTTTACCATCTAGCTTTACTTCTTGCAATTAGATTCCTCAAAAGTTACAACAATGTAAGCAGAAGGGGAAAAAATATACAACAAGATGTCAATAAAACAAATGTTTGGATTAACCTTTAAAAAGCCAACCCAAAAGGTTTGGAATTTCTGACTGAATGCTATCATTAAGAATAGCACATAAAACATATATGTAGGTAACTATTTCAGAGGGGAAACTGCAACAGAGACTTGTCACAAGAAGTGGGGACAGAGGAAACCGAGCAGACACATTAATGTAAGAAAATGTATATTTCTCAACCCACCTGCTATCAGGTCATCAAGAGTGTCGGTAAGCGTCTGTGCTGGAGTGGCCACCATTAATCCATCTGGTTCTTGAACTAACAGTCCCTGACCATGTCCAGCAATTGGCTGCTGCTGTCCTACATTTTGCTGATTACCTAATACCTTCTGAAGTTCAAAAGAATCTGTCCCATTACAACCTATGTTACTTGAAAAGTTACATTGTGGTGTTGATAAAGGCTGGAGCGGGGCAAACTCTGTTTGCTCAGGAGATGGCGGAGATTGTTGTGGCTCATCTTTACACAGGACGCTGTCAACCTGTGATAACCCAGAAAAGTTATCCCCAGGAAGACTCTCATTTCCTTCCACTTCTGGGAGGACACCTGTGTGTGGGCACTGCTGCTGCTGGGTAAGGGGTGACTCTGTCTGACCTTTGGTCTCCAAATATTCTTTGGTAAATTGCTGTTGGGTTTTCATCTGCAATTGCCTTTCCACCTTCTGCAGTTCCTTCAGTATTTTCTTCTTCTTCTGTACTTGTTCTTCTCTGTTCTTTTTAAGCTCTTCGATCTTATCTTTATTCAATGGCTCACCTTGAATTAATTCCAATGATTTAAGCTGTGCTTTTTCAATAGCACTAATTCTCTGTCCAAGTTCATTCAGCTTGCCTTCTGTTTCTTCTACTATACATTCCAAAGGCTGGTATGGGTGAAAAGGTGACAGTAGGTCCTGATCTGCTACCTGAAGGGAAGTTGACTTCTGCTTGGATGTACCTAAGCACACGAAAAATGTTTGAAAAAATGCCATGCTGAAGTTAACCCACACCTCTCCATGTTTTCCCCACCCAAACCTAATCACATTTAAGATAAACAGGTTAAAAATCTACACTTCAAAACAAGATAGAGAGAACAAGACAGAACTGGATTTTAAACATGGATTCCAGTCTCCCTTGAATTACAGCTATTAAAAATGTGGAAGAAAGTGTCTTAGAGAAAATAAAACACAGATTGCAAAAAGAAAGCAATATTTAGAATATTTACTGATGTCTTGACTACAAATAATTCTGGAAAGCAAAAACAGTGAAATTCTATAAATATAACAACACTGAAACCTTAACTTGTGCAAATCAGACAATATCTGAAACTCACTTATGTAAATCCCCACCCACTCCTTTCTCTGCAAGTTATCCTCTATAAATAAAATGCAAAAGCACCAACAACTATTCTATCCAGGATAACAACCTTGCCAATACAAAAGTGCGGAAAATTTCTTAAACCAAACATGTATTTGAAGCAGTAAAACACTCTTCTTTAAATTAGTTCAGTTCAAAGGCTTAAAAACTTCCGAAAACTAGTTTAGGAAGAAACAGTCCTATACCAGCGTGTTCACAAATTCAAGTCATTCTGGGCTGTGAAGGAGCTTGTCTGTGCAATCAGTGAAATTCAATATGTTTCCTCATATTCCACAGGCACACTGATATTTAAATCTAAAAGCTGATGGCGGAAAAAAGACATTTCCTATTTTTGGGGTTATTGCTAATCATGTGGTCTTGCAATGCCAACAGAATGGATTAAACTATACTGCCTCTCATTAGGACTGTTGAAATACAGATCAAACTGACTACTGACATCTGCAGCAGGAGTGCGTAACCTTTGACCTTCGTGCTTTTGGCCACACCTGTCCATCATCTGTTACCACAAGACATACTGGCTCAGGATGCTGTGAGCTGGAACCCAACAATGATGCTGTGAACTGGAAGACTGCTCTACTACCATGAACACCATAAAAAACTAAGCCAGTTTTAAAGTACCTATCTTGTCTAGTAATTAACTGAACAACTGTATACTTAGATTTCCCTGAAAACTGGGATGATTAATTCACTATCACTAGTAAGTATTCTATTAAGTCTCTAATCATTTCTGCAATGAACCTCTTTAGCTCAACATACACTAATCTTTCTTGAAACAATACTAGTAAAAATCATGTTATCTATAATATCCTTATAATATTAAATTGGATCAAGTCTCGTTATATCTCAAAGCTTGCAGTTGTATCTACTTTGGTTTGTCCTGAGGAGGTGATTTACACAGGTCAAATTCCACCCTAGATTTATAAAGTTCTATAAGTTTGTTGCTTCCATTGTTATTAGCATCCTTCGGAAGGTAGAAAGAAAAGCAAACCAAGTATAAAAATGAATTCACAATATCGACTACTGTTGGGACTTCAACTGGTTAACCTATCTTAAGAACCAGCATGTCTAGATTCTATTGAAGTCCTGATATTAACGGTCTTAATTCCAAAGTAGTTTATAAAGCTCAATAATCATTGTAAAGGTAGAAACTATAAGAGCATGCATGGCCATCCAGAATTGTTCCATGTCACAACAAAATTCTGAAGAAGAGACTCCCACACTTCATCTATTACCCTAATATCTGTATCACATTCATGTTATTTTAAATGATACATTTAGTGGTTTCCTACAAACTCAGGCTGAAGGCTAATACTAGAGAATGCTTCATATATGTTTTTTGCCTAAAACTGTATTAAATCTAGATTCAGCCTTCTAATGTGTAAATGCAGATTACAGGTTTTTTTGGAATCCCACTATGTAGCCAGATGAAGGCATTTTACTAATATCACATGCCTTTTGCAACATAAGTTGGGTGAGCAAGAGTCAATGTAAAATATTTTTTCCATACTTGATGTTTTCTGCCCCAAAAATGCAACAGGGAAACCCTTTTTTATGTTCCAGTAGTGAACTTACACAAATTGTTGGTTGCATACCTTCCTTGGATATTCTAACCAGAGATGCTAACATAAAAAATACAGCCTCAAAAAGAGGACAAATTGATTTTGCACTGTTTTTTTTTAAAGTGTTGCCATTTTTTTTTAAAAAAAAAGGATAATACAACTAAGAAAAATAAAAAATGGTGATATAATGCTCCGGGCAGGGATACGTAAATGCATTCTATGGAAAATATGAGGCCCATAAGGTCTTCACCGGCTGCCATCCCACAAATATATTAAAAACGTTTGCAAAAATGTATCCCCATACCTCATCTTTTGGCCCACTACGCTATGACAGACCCAGGAGAGGCCTATTTTTGCAACAGAAAGTCAAGAACTTGACTTCCAGTTAACTTTCTGTTGCAAGAAAAGTCATCTGTTGCATCTAGAACAGTCCAGAGGGACCAAAAACATGGCAAAATTGACCTCATCCCCCCCCCCAGTGGGGGGCATCTGAGTACAATTTTTTTTTTAAAAAAGTTAGGGTTGAGACTGCAGCATTCCAGGGGCCCATAGTGGGCCAATACACTTTCCCCAAGCAGTTACCTACCTCTGTTTCAGGGTCTGAATTACAATTCCAGCAATACTATTGGTATGAAATATATCACAGCTAAAACAAAGTCTTTTAAAATGATGTATAAAGTTATGAAAAAGAAAGCTTAACATAATAATATATTAAGCAAATATGGTATATAAAAAATTAAAACCTGATCTACTTTAGAGATTACTTCAATTTAGCATACTTCATCCTTCATCTTGCAAAATGCACTGAAGAAGTAAAAAAATACAGAAAAAGGAAACAAAAGTACTAAACAGTAATTTTCCCTGGGGGCAAGACTATCAACACAGCAAGGTTCTTATGACAGTTTAATGAAAAACACTTGGTGTCACCCCTTGCCTCACTCCTGAAAAAAACCATTTTGCAATCAACTCTAACTGTAACACTGGGAAAACCAGTTTAATTCATAACTCCTTTAATTTTAATCCCTTGCTCATGAAAGCTCATAAGTATTTAAGACGTAGAAGAGATTATATCCAAGACCCTTAAACTAAAGGCATTCCTTTATGTCATGCTCTAAATTTAAAACAGTAAGAGCATATTGATCTAGTTAACAAAAATTGATGGATAAGCTAATTCACTGTCAAAAGGAATTACAGCAACAGGACTACAAATCTGAATTTTTAATTCACTTGATTACTGTTAAATTAACCTGAATGCTTTCAATGGTCTAATACAATGCTTAAACAAAACTATCAAAAGGATGCTTTTGTATTGCATGAGATATCTAAGCAGTCATCATTTGTGGTTTACATAAATAAAGAGTTGAAACCAGCTGGAGTTACGGCAAGAAAAGCATGCACAGTTTAAAACATGTAAGAGGACAGAACTATTGTTTTTCCATTCACAAGTAGTGTAAGTGAAATGTATGAACAACGATGCCAGTGTCAAAATCAGAACATAAAGGGCCACAGCTTTCTTACAGATGGAATTGACAAAAGCACTTCACATCACCACTTGAAATTACAGGTTAAAAAAATCTAAGACCAGAGCATCTGAAACAATATCAGCAATTGGTCAGAGAACTGTTCCTCCTATCAAGTAAGACAGCATGCTAACCAATATGTCAAGGATTCAGTCAGCTACCTCACTAGCATTTGATTTTCAGCTACAGCCTAGTAGTGAGTAAGTAAACAGAGTAGGTCACACAGAAAAGGAGAAACAGATTGAGGTTGCGTGAAAAGAAACAGACAAGAAGAATCTAAAACAATTAAGATACTTCCAAAAATGATAGAAACTGGCTGACAACTAGCTGAACAGTAGGGTTTCTATATCACTGAAATCAGTTACTTGAGACATCCCATGATGGTCTGACTCCCTGTGTCAGATATAAGATGGAAGTGGGGAGGAACAGGGAAAAGTCTGCTGTAATTTTTCCCCTTAAAGTGCAGGGCAGAAAGCCCCCACCCCCATATCACATATTGGTGTCAACTCTAATAATCTCTACTGATATCTGCTATGCCCTTATCATCTCTCATATTAGTATATAATAACCTCTCTTGGATACTACAAGCAGTTAGGAAAACTGCCATATCTGAGCCTTCTTTTTCTCTTTCCTTTCCCAACTGACAGCCTTAAAAGTTTCTAAACCCCAGAAGTCAATGAGCATTGATTCTTTTCAAGCCCTTTTGAACTTTTTCCTTTGTAGTTTTTAAAATTATACCAAAAATACATTTTAGTTTATATGGGGTGTCCCTTGGCTATTAAGAAACCACTAACTGGAGGTTTTGGGGGGTTTTTTAACTGTTAAAGTAAAAGACACCAACCTAGGCTCAATAGGGAAGATGAAGATATAGAAGCTGATTCCTAATAGTTTACTGATATCCAATGTTCCTGAGAAACAAATTCCAAGACAGGATCAGGCATATAGGCACAAACCTATTTTAAATGAGTGAAAAGTCCAGAAGTAGATTCAGCTTCCAGTCATTCCCCATGTTACATCCTTTTGCTTTTTCCTATTGATTAGCCCAGAGTAGGTGTGGGAAATGTTTTTCAGTGTGAGAGCTGCATTCTCACATAGTTCAGCTTTGAGGGTTGCTTAGAAAGAAGTGAACAGGGTCTCGCATAAGGATGACCACCTCTACCGCACAGCAGTTGGGCTGGGTGAGGGAATCATGCTACTGGAACCAATGTCAAACTTTCCTATTAAGCCTCCTTACCTCCTAAGGATGACTGGGGTGCTGTAGAACAAGAGAGGCTTTCTTTTTCTTTACAGCTGGAAAGGGAAGTTGGAAAATGGATCAAAGGGCACTTGGGGGTACAGTTTGGGTACCAGGCTATGTAACACATTTCGAGGTAGGTTGATTATGGAAAAGTTGGTTTCCAGGCTGAATTTTGATTTGTTAATCCACTAATTCAACCCTGACAGGGTCTAAATCAATCAATTTTTGTGTTCAAATATACCACACTTACATTGTCCATACAGTTCTAAAAGTTTAACTGGTTAGTCAGTTGATTATCTAAGCATAACTGAAAGAAATGTTAGGTGGATGTAGCAAAAATTTACTGACATGCATTTACGGATAGATCATATCTTGTACTAACACGTTATAACCCATTACTATGTAGATTTGCTCCATCTATAGCTAGTGTTACAAAGTGCACTTGGTATAAGCCAAAAAGGAGATTCAAACATGTTGCTGGAACTGCACTCTGAAATAACCTATGGAGAACAGAGTTCACAGTACTTCACTTTCAGCTCATATTTGCTAGTGCTGGGAGTGCTGCAATGACACAGAGATATTTGTCCACATCATGGTTAAGTAAGACACTTTTAGTGAAAATGGAGAGCATCTACCACCAGTGGACGCAAATTAATGCTGTACTAAATGCTCCTTTTGTGTAATCCACTGTGCAGGTTCTAGGGTCATACACCAATGATGCATGAAGAAGCCCATGACACACCTCTCACAAGTAGTCCAGAACTGAATGAAAACCTCCAAAGAAAAAGATAGCTATTGTTGACACTAACACTATGGGGTTCAAAGGGAGTTAACAGACACCAACACCCTTCCTCAATCTAAATGAAAGATAACCAAAATGATGCATCTCTAGATACAGGGAACCTGCATATCTAGACCTTTCAAGATCATCCACAGCGTGTCAGTTGGTGTGTCTGAGAATACACTCAGAGTCAAAGGTATAGTTGTTGTCTAGCAGCACGAGGGCACCCTCTCTCCTAGTCCTACTGTATTCCTGCTGAGTTCTAATTCTTTTAACAGCTCTGCAGCAATGCAGAACATTCTGATCCTTGATCCTCTGACAGCTACCTGACATTGTGGATAAGGTGAAAATATAAAGCAATAGTTGTGGGAATAGCACACTACAGGTTTAAGCAATGCTGTTGCTGAATTTTTTCACAGCCTGTTGAACTTTACGGAATTGCAATGTCACTTCTGTGACATTACCATAATCATCCAGAAGGTTCTACAATGGAGATGACTATAACAAGACACTAATATCAGACTCTCACAGATACAACTGTATCAAACTAGTTTTTCTAAGATATGAAATGCCAATCTTGGATGCACTGTCCTGAAAAGAGTGAAATTGATGTATTCTGGTTATAAACTGAATCTATTACTGCATCTGAAAATCCAACAGCAAGAACAATTTAAGGATTGGTGCAGTGAAAAGCTGTTTCTCAGACAGAAAAACAACCAGAACCAGATTTTGCATTTAAAGTAATGGAACCTGGCTGTTTGGAACTCCTGCTCAGAGCTGAGATACTGGTCTACTTTGTGGAAAAAGCATGATGAGCTTTTGTGTGCTTTTATGCAGAGTGCTAACTAGTATTTTGTGATCAATTTCTTCTCTTTGCTAATTCACAGAATTGTGTTTAACAGCAAATGTGATTTTCTTCATCTCTAGAACAATCTAGCATCACCAAAAAGGAAATTTCAAGAACGTGTAGAGGCTTGGCATGTTAATTATAGATATAGAAAGGAAAGAAAAACATGGCTGCTGTCATAATGCATACAATTTCATCCATCTCTTAGTTTTCATGTATCAGATATATAAATGCTGTATGTTCACACTTTGCCAAAGTCATTCCAAAGGCTGAAAAACTGAAAATGTTGCCAAGCTGTTATTGAACTTTCTTTGAATTTTATCCTTCTAATGCAGCAGTTCAGAATGATAGTGGAAGACCCAACTAGCATTATATAGTGCTCCCAAACAGCATTCTCTTGGAGTCACTGAGCCAACTCAAACAATTCATTCAAAAGTCCTATGACAGGAAGTGTGTTACCTTCAGAGACCTCTTCTGTCTCAGTAGCAAATCTGTTAAACTACCTTCCAGGCTACAGTCAATTCATGCAGCCTGGAGTATCTGCTCTTCTTAAATTATAACTGAGCTTCTGTGCATCTTAGAATGTATTTTTCAGAAGAAGACTCACATACTCCAATAACCTAACTCCGTAACTTTTTATAATACAAGAGAGACTTTACCTAGAACAGTATGCTTCTACCACTGCTTCATCTTTGGAGTGGTAACGATCCCATTAAAAGTCAGATTTTCGTTTTATCTATATACTGCACTAGTTCTGTGTCAATCTAGTGTTTGAAATGTGAAACAGAATCCAATAGTCTAAAATTTCCTTAGAGACTAACACACACTAAATCACAAAATGATTGCAACCATCTTGTAAACAATTAGTATTTCAGTTCAGATTTAGGTAATGAAGTAACTAATAATTCTATTTATTTTTAATTTAATTTAATTTAATTTCACAAATCTGAAGCAAATTCTTTTGGGTAATGTATATATGGAGAAGTATTCTCATCAGCCTCAAAACTTGAAAATCAACTTGAGAACCAACATTTTTGGCCTCAGCATACCTGTTGTATTAAATACACTTATTCTTAACTGACCCCCAAGTGCCCATAAAAGCTATCTCTGCCACAACACAAGTGATCTAAAAGGATATGGTGGGGGAAAATAAGTTATTTCCAGACCTTACATTAGGTCATCTGACACTCACTTTAACTAGTTTCCATTCTGTCATTTAAAACAAGATCCCAATAGTTACAAATTATCTGTACATACTTAGGAATTTACCAACATACAACACTAAGCAGCCACATGTCATGTGTCTCAGGTTAACTCTATGCATACCAGGGATAAATTTGTTTTGAGGGGGGGTGGCCTCTAATGCATGGAAATTCCTTCTGGAGTATACTACTTCTCTTTCAGAATTTTAGAAACAAGACTTGTTCTAGAGAACTTTGAGAGCCATTAAAAAATAGGCATGGTATATTATCTTAGGGCCTAAATCCCTAAAGGCACCCAATCCTGTCTGATCTTGGAAGCCAAACAGGGTCAGCTCTGGTTAGTATTTAAGTGGAAGAACACCAATGAATATCAAGTATTGTACGTTGCGCTTCAGGGGAAGGAAGTGGCAAACCACTTCTGAGCGTTCCCTGCCTACGAAAAGCATATGAAATACATGGGGTTGCCCTGAAACAACAAGTGAGTTGATAGGCAGGTGCACATGCGCGCATGCACACACACACACAATATTGCTTCATTATGAACAATCAATTTCTTCTGCACTATGCACAGTTGCTTGATGCCCTGGTATATCAAACAGCTTCAGCTTCATCTATTTTAGCAATTAGCAGATATTACCTACTAGGAACTTTAATTAGAAATTCTATTACTATGAAAACAGAAGACTAAATCAAATTGCTGGCCCCATTTAAAGTAGACATAGTGATTCAGTGGGACTTACCGAGAATTATTAAATCAACATTTATGTAAGTTCCACTGATTTAATCGGTTGTTTCCAGTTAGGACCAAAAAAAAGGGGGGGGTTAACTAAAACTAGAAGTTTGCATCCCACTGTGGCAACTGAGCACCAAATACATACACTAGGCATCTAATTTTGTAAGTTTTTACGAAAAAATTGTCAGTATAGCAGATGATGAACTGAGCCCCAAGTCCATTGTGGTACTGACACTGCAGTACCAGCGTGATGGGACTTCATTTCTTTCCCTCACTTTCCTTCTCAACAACCCTCAGAGCTGTGTAGAAAATGGCTTCCTAGTTCCCCTGAGGAGGTGTGGGCAATTCCCAGGCACAGGGCGCAGAGGTGGGAGCAGAGACTCCCCACTCTGCTTCTGCTAGATTCTACTGTTCTGTACCAGGAAATCCCTCATTTAAATCTCACCTCAGCTGCCATCACCACTCTCTCAGTATCACAGGTCCATTTCTAAACCTTGATAATGACAATCAGGGAGTAATACTCAGACAACGTATCAACACTGAATTTTGCAGGAGCGTATGCAGAACGTGGTGGGCATAAATCTTACCCTTGCCTTCATTAGGTTTCTAACTCACATGGCTGGAAATACGTTTAGAAATGTAAGTTACGGCTATTAAAAAATCTCTGAATGAGAGATCAATTAAAAAAATTCTAATGGACTTAAGACACTTCAGTACATCGCATAATTCTTTGCCCCAGTCTTTATCTTTGTCTAGTATAATTAATTTGATAAATAATGTAAATTGCTGCTGTTTGTAAATCTCAGAGTCCATCTTTTACATTAAAAGAATTTTTCTGACTGCAAAATTCAGGGCAGAGTACATGCTCTGATAATATCAGGCTAAAAAATGTGTGTGAATCACTATGCACATCAAGGAAAAGAACTATATAAACTATATAAACCAAGACAAATGATATTGGAACTTTTTTTTTAAACATATATTGAAGACCTCAGTTTTCCTCCACAAATGCTCACAGAAAATATTTCCACTTTGCTACAGTAATTATCATTTTATCTTAGCTGCTCTACTTCTAAGCCCTAAAATGGAAAGAATATTATCTACGTTCTGCACAGTACCTAGCATACTGTTTCACTAAATATGGATAAAGCAGCAGCAGATATTTTAAATTTACCCTTGTGCAAAACCATTTCTGCATGCCCTATCAGGTCTGAATACAGCTATACCCATTTCACTCCCCAGTTCACTATCAGCCTTTATTTAATGAAGGCAGTACATATCTGATTAATCACATTTAGATGTCTTAGTAGGACAGTTTGTAACAAAAAACTGAATAAACCAAATCAAACAGGGCCATTATATTGGGATTTAACATCTGCGGGAGGGGGAATGTCCAAAACGCGTCTGCACAATGTCCACCAGCCATTTACAGCGGGTACAATATGAACTTTGTTATGCACCAGGGCTTATGAAAGATCTGCTATACGTAAAACACATTTGTCTTGGTAGATCACAGGTTTTGTTGGACAGAGAACTAGGGTAAAACCCACTTAACGATAACAGATACAACAGAGTCTCTTTATATTTTGACTCTGACAGAATGCTCCGAATTTATCATTTGCACTAGTAGTAAAATCTACAAAGGAAATGCATGCATAGATATTACCAGTATGATTAAATCATTGTTGTTTTTTGAAGCCATCTCAATGTTTACTACAGTTACAGATGGATCTCTTGTTATTTTTATTGCAATTTAAGATATCAATTTTATTTATTGTAGGCAATTTCTCACTATGAGAACTAAACATGGCTGACGATTTTAGAAAAATATTGTGAAACATAATCTACAGAGAGAGGTCAAAGCTTGCTTTTGTCAACAGAAGTCCCTATGGAAAAAACAGATTGCTCTAAAGAGAGTTTCAAAAGCGGCTCATACTATGGCACACTGACTATGAAGTGGTAACTGGACTTGGCTATTCAAAGTCAAAAATATTACTGGCTAGTACAACTACAAGGAACTCTGGTTCCTTGCCAGTATATATCATCCCTCATACTGGCTTGAGAAAGAAGACCTCCACCGTGAAAAATGACTTCCCAAATACTTCTCCATGCCCAAAGTGCACAGTGAATTTAAAATGCTAACATGTCACATAACTTAAAAATAGTTATACACGAACCTTTGGGGAGACTTAAAAGTGCAGGGGAATTCTCTTGAGGAGCTCTGTCAGGTTCCTGGGGAGGTACAACCATGGCAAGTGCATGCATTGGTACACGTGGGACCTGCAAAATCAACTCAGAGAAGAGAAACAATGTCAGCAACTTTAAAGGGTTTTCAGAGCACACTTAGTCTGCCCCAAAAGTGCATAGGTTTAAAAGAACTTTACAGTGTCTGGATCCAAAGTTGTCCGTCCACTGGAGCATCTTCCAACTAACTGAGGACTGATCTACAGGAACAGTGAAAACATCTAGGGATTACAGTTTTTTTCTTTTCCTGTTCACACAATCCTAATACACTATACACTTAACAGTGAAAAATCTTTTAACTAGCTCTGGTGCAACACTAACAAATTTTCTCCCTCCACTAACTAGATCTTTCAATGAAAACCACTATCTCTGAGGAAAAGAATATCTCATGTGAAACTGCCACTACACATCACATCCCTACCTACACGAAGCAAGATAAACTATACGAAGCAAGATAAAGTGAAAGAGATAAATACATAAATACATAACTAAGATCTTGATTTCAAAGAAGATTATGTATTTATGTCTTTCACTGAGTTCTATGTGGTTTTGAACCGTTTAGCTTAGTTACATCATCTATTACATTCTAACGTACTTGCTTATAAACAGGTTTGAAATACGGACCACAGTTCTAGACATTCTTAGTATTAAAATTAACATTTAAAGACTGAAGCACTATAATTACAGACAGAAACACAGTACTGGACTAATTTAGTAAATTTACTACACGGAAATACAGTGCTCATGATTTCAAGGAACCACAAGTTATAGTATCAAAGTCTTTGGTTGGTCCCTAAGAATTCACTGTCTTTATACTTGTCACTATATCCCAGCTTTCAGTCTATGCTGGAATGCAAATCTGCTTATAATTAAAATGTGCGCCAAATTATAACAGGCAATATGCAAGGGTATTTATAGCAGCTCTGCTCCCTGGCAGCTAGTAACAGTCCAACTTCTGGCTGTTCCACCCAGAGAGAAGAGGCAGAAGGAGCTGTACATGTATTTTTATGCAGTCAATAGTTAAATGAATTCCCTTACTTGACTTTCACACAAATTATGCTTTTTTAATTTTTAATCTCAACTTTGCAAAAATGAATCTTTATTTTCCAATACTATTATTAAAATCTTTGTAACTTACCTGAGACTGATCCTGAGATGGTGGTGTGAGCTGAGACATGTCGGTAGTTGGAACTGACAGAACATTGTTTGGGTAATCCAATAAATAAGAAACAACATTTGTGTGACCCCCTTTTGCAGCTTCAATTAGCATAGTTGATCCATCCTGAAATACAGATCAGATGATGACATCATAAAATCACTTGTTATCTGTTACACAAACCAGATTCCTAACATTGTATTACATTATACTGCAAGAAATATTATAAGATCAACATAATTAGGAAATTCAGGAACCATTAGTCACAACAACTAATAAATATAATGTGGAATAAACTGAGTTACTTGAAGTACCTTAAGACGATGAGTGGGATCTGCACCATGAGCTAGTAGCAGCTCAACAACAGCAAGATGGCCCCCAGCACATGCCAGTGATACCACTGTGTGGTCATTATTAGCTGTAGCCCGGTTAACATTGGCACCTATCAGCAAAAAGATATAATTATGGGAAATTTTCAAGGAACAAATTTTGTGCAGGAAAATCTTTAGTTGGCATTTAGATTTAAAATGTTCTTTTAAAGAAGCACAGTAATTCTGAAATGTAAGCAGTTGGAAACAAAACTACTTAGGCCTGCAGTTTTTAAAGAACACAGCAAAAGTAGGTTTATTATGATTAGTTTTAAAATTAGTAAGTTGGATCCAGGGACTAAATTGTGTGTAAAAGGCCACTTGTTCTCAGGAAAAGCTTTTGCCTAATCCTAATATCCTACCTGTATATTTGGAGAACTGTCACTGAGAAAATAAAAAGTTCTTCAAGTTCACCAGAAAACGGCTACAGATAGTCAAGCATTATTCTTACAAAATAGCAAAATAAACTCATTCTAGAAATAACCCAAATAAGAACTTCGTTGTAATGGCCATACATAATGTATACTATAAAGTAATGTATTCTTTATACAAAATATCCATGACACCAATTTGATTAGCAATCCTTTAGCTGACATTACTACTACTAACCTTTGCTAATAAGAAATTGTACAGTGCATAGATGACCCGCTCTTGCAGCCTTCATCAATGGCGTCCTTCCACCTTCAGATTCATGTTCCTGTTTTAGGAACATTATGAAAAACATTATGAAGAATACATAACTAGGAGATAAGTAAACAGACTAACATGTCATCTGGTGCTCTACTATTAGAGCAAGAAAGGAAGAACTTAGAGGTTGTATCATGGGTTTAAAATATGTGTGGGGGTTTTTTTGTTTGTTTTTTTTGTAAGACCAAGTCTAACTCAAATACAGCATCATGCTCCTCAAGCTTCCTTCTAAATCAATGAGTCTACAAAATTCTAAGCTTTATACAGTCAATCAAAGAGCTGTGAAGAAACGTTGTGGCAAGTAGACTACAGCTAAGACAGAGCAATGCATTAGCAAACTGTTAAGGATAAAAAGTTCACTATTACATTAAGAAAGGAAATACTATTACCTTGTTTATTGTTACTTCCTGCCAAATCTAGCAGCCAAACATTGTAACATATACAATTATAATCCCAAAGATCACAACAAAACTACAGAGGTGCATAAGCAGCAGACACTGATGTAGGAAATCTAAGTTTGAAAAATGTTGACATGTTTCAGTCTCCTGTAAGTGAGCCAACCTATAGCGGGATGTAAATTGCTAATCTATACTTGCACTGCTGAGTTATTTAAACTCCTTTCATGCAATTCACTTTCAATATGTTGCCCAAGACATTTCTCACTAGGTTTCAGAGCAAATAAAATTGCTGTTCTGTGCTGTCAAGTCAAATTCAACACGTGTCAGTCCTATGAATGGCAGACTTCCAAAATATCCTGTTATTAACAATCTTGTTCAGATCTTGCAAACTCAGGATTACTGCCTTCTTGATTCAATAAAACCAGTGATCTTCCTCTTTTCCTACAGGCTCAATTTTATCAGGCCTTACTATCTTTTCCAATCAGTCAGTACTCTCACTATCCTCAATTAAGTTCAACCGTTAAAGAGACACTGAAGCCTTACTAAATCTGCACCAGCTTGAAGTAGTACATCTGCAACATCAGTGTGTCCATTTTCACAGGCGTAGGTCAAGGCAGTGTCTCCTGTTGCAGTTGTAGCATGGACATTAGCGCCTGTTGAAGAGTGTTAAGTTTAATTATTTGCAATAACATATTTAGAAACTTTTCCAATTAATACTTGATTTGATACTGCTCACATTACTTTTGATTTGCCAAGTACGAGTATAGTCCAGATGACAATTAACCAACTCTTAAAACTGGAAGCTACATTAAACCTTTTTAAAAATATTTTGGTCTAATTACAAACACTGCTTTTAGGGTAGTACTCTCTAAGCGTTCCACTGCCTACCAAATTAATACAAATTCCCTCAGTTAGCACAAAAATTGCTGGTCAAGAAGGACAGATCCAAAACAGCCTTCAGAGAACAGAGGCCAAGACCTTACATTGCCATGTAGCTCCACATTCAGTTTCACATTCTCCAACGATCTGACAGCTGCCAAGTCCCAGGAGGGACCTATGCTGTTGCCACTTACCAGCTGAGAAAGCAAAGAGAGGGAAGTGATTCAGAATACTAGGAAGCAGTTGATCTCAGTTTACTCATGGGAAGAAGAAATGAGGGAATGGTCCCAAAAGTAGTGCACCTGCCCTTTTTTCCCCGAGGAGCTAAGAGCAGCTGTATATTCATGGTTTGAACTGCCTCCCCTCACTACTTCACTGTAAGTGACAGCAACAGAGGTACCTCCCAGGGCTTCACAGGTGCAAGTCACGGACAAGTTTTGGATGGATTGAAAGAGCAAATGAATATCCCATACAAATGAGGCTTATGCACATGTAAGTTACTAACAAGATGCTGGCCAGAATGAGTAGAAAGATCCTCTGATTTTTGGCAGTGTATAGCCTTGGCCTATAAGCCCAGTTCTATATATCTTGTATGTTTGCACTATTCACACAGTCAAAGAAATCTTGTGAAAATTAAGCAAATAAACATTTTTGATATTTAAAAGGATGCAGCCTAGTCTACTACTGATACCAGGCAGGCCTGCAAATTACCCTCAAATTAACACAAATTCAAGCACTTTACTTGCAAATATTTTTCTTCTGTAATTTTCAATTGTCTTCTCAGTTAAAAGGAAAAATATGTTTCAAGTAGGTGAATCAAACACCATTTGATTTTTTTGCAGATTATCATCTTGTAATATCCAACATGACAGACAAAGCTAGCCCAAGGCTGTCCCTAGATGTTCTGACAAAGTCCAAATTCTTATTTTCAATAAAGACTTCAGATTTGCCTCCTTAACTAGAGCAAGAAGAGAAAGTGCTCGATTTATAACTTTTATAAACATTTCTTAGTTCAGCATCAAATACATTTTTATAGCTATTTCAACAAGATATTGAAAAACGGAAAGGATATACTAACACATATAGCAGTAATGTTGTCTACTTGCCAAGCGGTGTTATGTTTCTAGCGTTATCATTTCATTATATCTAGCCCCATCATTTTTATTTACAAAAAATAAGGGGGGTGGGAAGAGATCCTGAGTTGAACCCAGAATTATCAGCACTTAAAGGACATTCAGTTAAGTTAGTGAGACTTCAGTTGTTATCAACGTAAATACTGTTGATTACAGTGATCCTTTATAACATTAGAAGTATTACTAACTCGCCATCTAACCACTAACATTTTTCTTACAAATTAATAAGAGCCACAAGTTATAAACCATCTATAATATTTTCAACGGTAGCTACAAACATACATACCTGCTGCTAGTAAATACTTCACCAATTCTAAGTGACCCTCTTGTGCTGCTTCCATCAAAGGTGTAGAACATCCTAGTTCTATATCAGCTCCTGCCTTAATAAGGAAGTCAGCCACTTCTGAAAACCCTCCGCAGCATGCTAGAGTTAAAGCTGTCTCTTGCGTCTCTTCTGTCTGCGCATTTATATTAGCACCTGTTGAACAAAATATTATTAGAAAATTAAATTATTAGCATTTCTATTGGGGGTCTGGTTTCAGTGTCATTAGCAACAACTATACCTACTAAGCTATCCAATTTGTGAATCTGTTCTTTATTATAAAACCATACGGTACAACGAAAAGTTGAAGGATTTGCTTCTTTCAAATCAGTTGTAAAGAATGGAATGAAAGAGATAAAGCTTATAATATGAGTTTATTCCCGACTTATCTGATAGTTGCCTTATCACCTCACTAAAGGAATATATTCTAAAGCATTTTAAGTTCAAAATGAAAACACCTAAATATGACCTGCTTATTCAGGTACACAATGCTGTCTGCAAATCTAGCTTCCAACAGCATAATCTTGGTGGCTTACATGCTAGAGTCCATTGAACTACCAGTGAGAGAGAGATGAATGAATAAGAGAACATGAGAAGACAGACAGAATGTAGCTAAATACTGACGGAGTAGAAAATGAATAATCATTATCATGACAAAAATGAACACTGGGCACTCACCTAGAAGGTTCCTTCCGGTTTGGTATGATGGAAGCATCTAAGAATGGGTTAATGTCCTCTATCACCCAGGAAAACAGGAACCATGTGACCTAGATTTCTTTCACTTGACAGGATTTTGCCATTAGGTCCAGGCCCTGGACAGGGCATGGAAAAGGACTGGCAAGGCATGTAGAAGCACATAATCTAGTTACAAAAAAGCCTATGCCACATGATCTCTGCTTTCTCCAGTAGGATTTAACCCACTGTCAGATGTTTATTCATACCAAACTAAAACGCACTGTCAGAATTTAAACACTGTGTGTTCTTGTTCCCTCTAGAGGAGCAGCCTAAAGAGTTCAGGGCTGCCTGTGGTGGCATAGAGAGGAAACAGTGTTCTTTCTTCATGTTTCTTTCAGCATTCGTCAGCTTTCCCACCTACTTCATCCCACAGATTCTCTTTTGTAGGGACGGGCCAACTGAATCCAGGAATCCTCAAATCCTGGGCAAGGATTTGAGTTTCGGGGATCCAAATTCCCCTGCCAAAATAGGCAAATCGAATCTCTCAAATCCTGCCCAGGCTGGGGTTAGAAGGTGGCAGGGAGTGCTCCCCACGCTTCCTTTCCCGGCTGTGGGTCGATCTGGCCAGGGACGAGCCGCAAAAGCTGGCGGACAGGGTGATCTCGCCCTCTCCATCCTGGTGCCGTCAACGCCAGGTCTGATCCGGCTGGGGGTGGGTCGCCAAAGCTGGCAGAGAGGGCGATCTCACCCTCTCCGCCCTGGTGCCACTGGGCCCGATCTTACCAAAACATTCCCTCTACTCTATATAACCTTCTAAAAATAATAACTAAAGGTACAGTCCTATACCTGCTGGGTGGAATGCTCTGAGGCTGGAGTGCTTTGACATTTCCTGAGTCTTGGTCCAGTCTTGCCAGCAGAGCAGAACAGATGTGGTGTTTCTCCTTTTTTTTTCTTTATCTACAATTTGGCAGTGGTCTAAATCTTACTTTGTATTAGGAGTATAGTAAAGAGTCTCTGCCAGCTAGCACACCCTGACTCACTGCTTCTTCCAATCCCCAGGGAATCTTGGGTAGGGAGCTACTGCAGAAATTTTCCCAGTGGCTCGGAAGAGACTGGAGGGGTACCCAAGACTCCTTCTCTCCCTCTGCTGTTGGAGACTTGTGTTCAACTCAGAGGATTTTTCCCCAGTCAGTCCCACGATCTGCTCTTTGATAGAGGCATAGAAAGTTAGAGATTGGGCTCTTCTGCACAACCACCACTATCCCATTCAGAAACTAGTCAAATTAATTTACCTTTTTTTATTACAAATTTAATTAATTTACAAGTTAATGTAAAATAAATTACAGAAAACTGTAAGGTTTTAAGCTTCTTCCCTTTATGCTGGCTCCTTTCCTCTCCCTCCCTGAAAGTCCTTTCACACTACACAGTTATGGAGCTTTGATTTCACCTGACTTGTCACGGCTGCATTATATGGGCTCCTGGTGTTTGTAGTTTGGTCAGAGGCATTCTAAATATGCTCCATGAACTGTCAGTCCCAGGATTCCATAGGATGTTGCCCTGGAATCATAGCACTATAAGTGTGTAGTGTAAAAGGACCCGCAGTCTGAGTTCTAATTCTGTATATTGTTATCTAAAGGAAATCTCACTGATAAAAATCAGTAAAAATGCATGAATCAGACAATAAGGCTACAAAACTTTAGGTATGCAGACCAATCAGACCCTCTGCCAAATGCTTTATTGATGTAACTACAAAAGGGACTCTTGTAATTTTAATAACCATGTAGAAAAGAGAACTTGAGCAACAGATACCCTATGCCAAGCAGGTCACAGGGAAATAAGCTGCCCCTGCTGAAATATTTTCTTGTCAGGGCCAATCCTACCATTAGCAAAGTAATCCAACCACATCAGGGTGCTGAGGTGGTGGAGAACAATAGAAAGGTCTGGAGGAGAAAGCTCTGTGGGCCTTGTAGTTTCTTCTGTGCCCCCCTAAGCTAGCTGGCTCCCTTCAGGTGCAGTGGAAGAGGCTGACTCCCATCATCACAGCCAAAGTGCAATCCAACCACCAGTCAGTTCAACTTCGGTGCATGAAATGGGGCAGGATGCCATCTTGTCCTTTGTCTCAAGCAGCAAAGGCGGTGATCTCACCCTCTTCGCTCTGCTGCTGCTGCCCCTGGGCCCCACAAACCAATGTTTTAAAACTAACAAAACTGAATTTTTTATTACAAAAAAATATTTTCTATGACAGAAAAAGGAGTTGAATTATCTGTCCTTGAATTCTCTTCTTATCTTCCTAATAAGAAGTATGAGTACGTTTTCCTGAACTGAAAACTATTTTTTATTTGTTTTTCATTAAACAAAGATGTCAAATTCTGTTTCAAAAACACTTTTCAGTAGAAGTGCTTTCTTTCCCTTGCTTTTTAAACCCGTTTTAAAAAAAGGATTCGAAAGATTCGACATTCATGGATTCCCAGAACCTTCCTAGGATTCAGAAAATTCTGGATTCATCCCATCCCTACTCTTTTGGTTGGCAGGGTCTCCCACAAAATGTTACCCCTTCATATGACTTAGAGATTCTAACACCCTTCAGTCCTGGCCATTGGCTATATTGCCTGGGGCTGATAAGAGATTTCTAGTTCAAAATATCTGGAAGTCACCAGACTAGGAAGGCTGCTTCAACACAAAATCAACCGTCTCCAAGCCAGAGAACACTGGCTGCTGTAAAGGGAGATCTTTAAACAATGAAAAGAGGTTGGTGGGGAAGGGTATGGTCTGATTAACTGAAATTATTTTGATCAACATGCTTGTGTGTATGTGCCTTTAAGTTGCCTGTCAACTTACGGCAACCCCATGAATTTCATAGAATGTCATGAATTTTCTTAAGCAAGGCATACTCAGAAGTGGTTCTGATAGTTTCTTCCTCTATGATCAACATAAAGAATTTTAAACAGATTAGTAGCTCTAGTAATCACACTGATATGGACATAACATTAAACCACAGTTTAACATTATAGGCTTTCCACTTTCCTCTCACATTTTTCTCTTTCTTCTTTTCCAGCTCTTGCTTCCCTTTTTGATTCACTGCAAATTGACACAGTGCCCAGAAAAAGTGGTTAATTATGGCTTATAGAACCAAATCAACTTCAAGTAACAGTTTATGAAAATCACCAGTTTTCAGTAACGATAGTGAAAGTTAACCATAGTTTAGGGATTCGACAAGCCACTAAACTGCAGCTAATCTAAACTGTAAACTGAAGTTTCTGATCTCCACACAGCTGCAAAAGAAAGGAAAAGAGGGAATATGCACACATATGGGAAAATTAGGTTCATTCTCATAAGGTTAAGCCATGGTTGTTTCTGGATATACAAAATATCTTCAGTGTAATTAGCAATACAACTATTTTGCCTATAAGATTAGTACTAAAGCAAAGATGACAACTAACAACAATCTTAAAGCCATACGCTGTTAAAGGAAACTTGTTCTTCACCTTGTGCTAATAATAAAGCAACCATTTCCTCATGGCCTTCCCGAGCAGCTTCCATCAATGGTGTATAGCCTTCATCATTAACCTCCTCAAGATTGGCTCCCCTTTCTATCAACAGGGCTGCTAGTTCCACATGACCACCACAAGCAGCAAGTGTCAGTGGAGATTCAAATGAATCAGCAGGCATGTTTACTTGAGCACCGCTGTCCAGCAACAGACGAGCTACTTCCACATGGCCATCCTATTAAAAATAAAAAAGAACAAAAAGTAAAGTAAAGAAAAAGCAAAGCTATTAAAATAGTGCTACTCAAAGTGGTGGTTCCTAAACTGGTGCCAGTCCTCCAACCATCTGCTGACAGTCCACAGAAATGTTTCCAGGTAAGGAGGAAACAGCTGCAGCCAAAGGGCACAAATACATTTCTGGTCCTTGGCACACTGGAGAATACCTTATCCCCCACCCCCCACCCCCGAGCTAATCCACCACATCAGAAAGCTTGGAAAGCACTGTATTAAAGGATATGACACAACTATCCCAGCAAGGAACCATTCGATTTCATCTGCCTAATAAGAGAAAATTACAGTCAATCTCCAGATTAAACTATAAATTCCTGAGTCATACCTCCATCTCAAGAGCCAGAGGTGGTATAGTGGTTTGAGCATTGGACTACAACCCCGAGACCAGGGTTCAATTCCCCATTCAGCCATGGAAACCCACTGGGTGACCTTGGGTGCATCACATACACACACAGCCCCAGAAAACCCCAGATTCACCTTAGGATAGCCATAAGTAAGAAACAGTTTGAAGGCACACAACAGCAACAACCACCAACACCATCTTCATTTCAGCAATTATACAACTTCACATCCTAAGATCTTCCACATTCGTTTAAGATTAACGCAGCTCACACAGAGAAAATCCAAGAACTGAAGGAAAAGATACATTTTTAAAATATATTTCTCCCTGCTCTTCTTCATTTTGAGTATTCAGAATCCATCTTTAAGTCACCACACCTCTACCTAAGAGGCAGAAAGAGATCTACTGATGTGGATCTCATTAGAAGCAATCCTGAAATATGCTTCTGCCAAAGTACAGCACAAAGACAGGTGTCAGGTTATCATGCAAAGAACCAAACAAGTTGAAACAGACTCTTTAGTCCAACCAGAAGAACGAAAACAAAAAGCCTTGCTGTTCAGTTTCTGGCCAACAAAAGTTTGAGTCACAGCAGATATGAAGGTAGCTTCTTCAAAACCTTAAAACAGAGTCACTTTCTTCTGCTTTCAGGCATATCTATACTTCCTGTGTGAGAGAAGGAAAATGAGGAAGTACTCTGGTAGCGGCTAAATGTCTGTATGCACCAAGTCATCAAAGCATTTGTATCAAAAGGTACTATTCAGGGTCAATTCACAACAGAAATTTAATTTAGCATTGAGCATTCTTTGTTCTACAAATTATTTGACATTTCTTCTATTTTCACCATGGTATTTGGGATGAGTCAGTAATGTCACAAAACAGGAGGTGATGCAGACTACTTTGGAAAGGTCTACCCTTGCCCTGGAACAGCAGACCTGCATCTCTTTATCTATATACTATTCCAGGGTGCCCAGGTGATGATGTAGCAGTCAGAAATTTCATAAATTTCATGAGGTTGTTCAGTTTCTTGAAGATCTACAACCTGGCTCCGAGTATTCATATTACCATCACCTCTTGGCCAAACTACTGTAATGGGTTGACCTGTAAGGGGCTTCAAGGGTTAAGAAACTTCAACTGGTCCAGCAGGCAACTATTATTTCATTTAAGTCCACAAAAATCAGATAATTTTACATTGCTTCTTTGCTAACTTCAATGATTATTCATTTATTTCAATGGCCTTTGAAGCGCCAGGTGCCCTGGGAGTAAAGTATCTCAAGTGCTTCCCCCAATACAAACCTACTTGCGACCTGCTATGTACTACTAGGGTTCTTCTATTTAAAATGAGGTGTCAAAATGCACTGAATGTATATCAAAGTCCTCTCTCAGTTGTTCCAATAACACCCTTGGATAAGTATGCCTATAGCCTCTTTCCTCTTTATCAGTATTATTTTGTAATGCACAATTACTGCAATTACTGTTTTTACAAAGTAGTTTTCTTGCTGCTTTGAATGTAGCCCATATATAAATACAGGATGTATAGTAGTGTTCTTGTTGTTGTTCTTGTTGTTCTGTGCCTTCAAGTCATTTCAGACTTATGGTGGCGCTGTCATGGGGTTTTCTGTGGCTGAGAGTGTGTGAGACACCCAAGGTCACCCAGTGGGCTTCCATGGTCTCCTGAGTCGTAATCCCACACTCAAACCACTATACCACGCTGGCTCTCCATATAAAGTGTACGTTAAATATGGATCTTCACACAGTTTCCCTGCAATAACTAACCTTACATGGTTTACAAACGAGGCAGCTGGCAACCACCCTGTAACTATCCACTGCATTCCAATATACCAAGGGTGGAGAGGCTGTGACCTACATGCAACTAATTTAATTCAGGTAGCATAGAGACAGAGGAGGTAGCATATGTGTACACCTATGGAGATCCTTATACAACCATGCAATGCTGCAGGATAAGAAAAAATTCAATTACTCTATGATTTATCATCAGTGCTAAACTGCAGCATCAGACCATCCTTCTTCAAAGAAGTTGAGAAAAATGCTCTCTTCTCACTTTTCTCCCCCCTTTTTTCTGGTTCTTACCAACTCTAACTCTAACCTAACTCTTTTTCTTTTACTAGGCCCTTCAAATTCTACCACTCTAGGAAAAATAGCATTAAACATAACATTGTATGCCATGAAAAGAGGATGTTAAAATATATTTTTAAATAAATAAGGTAGGATATTATGATCGTAAATTAGAATTTTTCTCACTGTCTTCTTTAAACAAAGACAACAGAGCAAAAGACTACATAAACTTAAATTCTTTAGTTTTCTCCAATCAGAACACAGTTTATTTCAATGGCCATTTACCATGCAAGCTTCCATTAATGCTGTGTGCATCTCATCTGTTTTGTGCTCTTGATCAGCTCCAGCTTCAAGCAGGAAACGAACCATATCTAAGTGACCTACAAAACACAAAAAGAAAAAAAAATCTAAAATGTAATAATAGTACAACATCAAAACAGCTGAACTCTACAATATTTATCTACAATTATGGGTTTGAGTGCAAAACACCTAAACAACTATAATTCCTATATAATTTACACATAATGTAAAGTACAAGACACAGATGAAGCACGGAGAACATTTCAAGCATATCAGTTTTAATGCTCTCTATGCAATTTTACTAGAACTCAATCTAATGTTATTAGATGTTATCTGCTTCATCTGATGTTATTTGTTATTTTGACATCACAGCTGTCTAAGGATTTCAAATATACAGCTTTTGATCCAAAAAGTAAATGGAAAAATATTTCTTCTTGTACAAAGTTGAAATCAGCATTTTTGACCCTCCCCCCTTTTAAAAGTCTTTTATACCCATACATTGCTTCAGAGTACCTCCAAACCTACAAAAGCAAATGCGATGCAGTAGCAATTGAGAGACAAAAAAGTGGGAAAGCACTGTTCTGTTTACAGAAGTTAGGATCATAGAATCAAACCAATTCTAAGAAACCAATTAAATCGTATTCAAAATTATTCTATCAAACTAATTCAAAGATCACATTCATTTAAACAGCTCTACATTTCTAAATCCCTTCCCAAGAAAAAAGGCCAACATTTGAAGAAAAAAAAATGAACTCTTTGTAATAGTCCCTTCAGTGAAGACACTTGTTTTTAATATGTTATTTTGTTCTGTTGTTAATATATTATTTAGCTGTTATTCTGTTTGTCTACTGCTTTTAAATTGCTGTAAATATAATTTAACAATTGGTTAATGTGCTGCTGCTTTTTATATTTTGTAAGCTACTAAAGGAACAGGTTGCTTATTTGCCACTGTGGTTCTCTGTGATTCACAAATGTTTTTATGTGAGCCAGATAATAGAGTTTCATAATATATGCCAGAAGCAACCCACTGGGACAGCCTTTGGGATGAAATGTGTCATTTATGGTGCTAGATGGCACTCATGGGAACAGCTCATTAATCAGCTGCAATTACACTGTTCTAGCTCAGCAGGTGGACTACCACCAGGCATCTGAGTGTAAATAAATACCACAGAGCCACAATGAGAAGGTCCCTCCTTGTTTAGATGGTACATAACTATCATGTTGGTTGTAGCGATCTGCACAATGTGACCCAATAGGAGAGCACTGAAGACAGCTTTCATTTTGAGTAGTTTGAAATGGTCAGTAGAACTTCACATGACACTGTGCTCTCCAGCTTATTAGAGAAGCATTTGTGGTGACACGTTTTGGAATGAAACAGTGTTCCAGTTAACAAGTTTCCAGCTGGCTCCAGTGATTCAACAAATGCCTGATCCTCACTGGGAGTCTCATTTGCCTGCGAGGAGTTTTGACTTGCTGGTCAAAACATGAAACACCTCTATAGCACCCTGATGTGGCGTCAGTCAAAGTGGGTAACAGGGTTCACTGAGGCCACAAGACTCAGGAGGAATTTGTATGCTGCAAGCCCAGACTCAAAAGAATTATAGTATGAGTGCCCTTCCTAATGACAGTAACATATTTCTCTTGGTTGATTCAAAGCAGGCTCCTATAAAATTATCATTTGCATTGGATTACCATGTGATAAAATTATCACCTGCATTGCATTATCGTTATTTTTTGCTGTTGCTACGAGGCTAAGATCTGAGAGTATGTGAGAGTACAATGGAGGTTGACAAAGATTCTGCCTCATGGATCCCACTACTAAACAACTGTTTAGATAAGAGTAGAAGGTGAACATGCTGCTTAATGATAGCCAATGTTAGTGGTGGATGCAACATCAAAACCAAGTGTAGGAATGTCAAAGTCATAGCCAGAGGATTAGAAGTTACCACAGCAGTCACAGGGAAGCTGGAAAACTGTTGGTTTTCAGGGGCTAACTGTAGTGGTACCGTCTGTTGTTGTTCGTCCTGAAGGAGCAACTGAGGAGGGCTCACATTTGCAGCTGTGGGAAGTTGGCATTGTTGAGTTCTGCAATGTAAGGGAGACTGTGCACTACAATACAAGCATCTATCCCATTTGGAACTGTGATATGGACTCGAACAAAAACTGGTGCTCATAAGAGAATCATGACGACAGGGGAGAGTGCCTTTATGGAAGACTCCCAAGTGAAGGAGGGTGTGGGCAATCTGAACACTTTCAGCATGATATCCTATAGCAAGTGTCGGCAAAATGCAGCTCACAAGCCACATGTGGCCCTCGGAAACCCTAAATGTGGCCTTTGGGACCCCCTGAAAACCCTCAAAGCCCTCCCTACTTTTTAACAAATTCTTTTCGGGCTGATTTTGGAATGATTTTTTTTGCCCCCCCCGCCGTCACCCAAAATCTTCCAAACCATCTAAAAAGACAACAGTTTGTTCCCATGAACTTCCCAACTCCCCTTCCCAAACCAAACCAAAAAAAAAAAAAAGGAAAAAAATGGCCAAAATGGTAACATCACATCCTTTTGAGTGCAATGAAACACACTGCTGCAGCCTGCCATGCAGGTGCGCTAAGGAAATATAGCCCCTGCTGTGTTTGCAGTTGGCCACCTCTCCTACCAACTGATGAATCTGGAAAAACAGGCACTCTCAGTTAATGTTTCCAGATATCAATACACAAATGTCTCTGGCATTTTTCTGATCTACATCTTGACCGGCAATGTAAAGAGTGAGATTACCCACTTTCAACAGACCAAGACCAAATGTGGAAGGTCTTGTGGACTGAATGGATCAACTGTAGCAAAACTGAGCAGTCCTAAAGATGTCACTGTGGCCAGGAGCCTGTTATTTCCCCTTCAAAAAATTAGGCTACAAACATCTTCATCTGAAGAATGCTCAAGAACCTGATGAGTTTTCTCAAAGATTGGTTCCACTATGATCAAGTGAGTGTCACCTCTAGGGAAATGGCCAAGCAAAGCCAAACTAAGAAGAGGGGCAGGGATAATGACCTGGATGACATGATGGCTGCACATCCCCATGTCTTGTGTGCGTGAAGAGGTTTTGGAGCAAGCAAACAAATGCCAACCATGTAACATTTTTAGAAACAACGCTTTTTAGCAGAAGATGAGCACAGCACAATAAACTCCTAGGAAGCAGCTACAAGATCTGCACATGGAAATGCAAGGTCTTTAGAGTGGCAGTCAAAAACCAAGCATGTCCTGCAAGCAGGGATAACAGCTGCAATAAGGGAACCATGAAGCAGCATTGTGACTAAATGTTATTAGACCACATTGCTTAAGGTAAGAATCTGATAGGAGTCTTTGTCCCTCACAGTGACTGTGAAATATCTGGAGTAGAAGTCACCAAGTTGTTCTCCAAGTGTTACCTTTACAGAAAAGACATTTGGTACCACTTTTAATCAGGAGATGTTTCACCTCCATCTGGATGACTTAGTATGCATGAGGCCAAGAAGTGGAAGTGTGTTGAAAATTGCTGCATAAATATGTTCAAAAATTATGCAGGTGGTCATCTCCACTGGTCAAGGAAGACCATGAGGCAATCAGTAACAAGATGTGAGAAACAGTCAAGGACACCCTCTGAATGCCTTCATTTGTGAGGAGACAATGGCTAATATTTGCCTGATCACAGTGCTGACAAAATTGTTCATCACAGAAATACATCACTATCTTTGTCCCAATACTCTGAGGACATACAGTCCAACAGCAGTAAGAAGAGCTACAATAGCAATACTGAGGCCCTTCCCTCTAAGGTGGTCTAAAATATTGGATAGAAACAATGTATATGAGATTGTTCCCAGAAGTATGGTTAAATAATGTAACTGAAATCTGGAAAGAGTTAAAGGCCATAAATTATGTCAATGGAACTTATGTAGGAATGACTTGTCCTTAGTCTAAAATATAGCCTATAGCAGTGAGAATGCAGCAGGTTTGTTCTTTAACCTCTCCTTCCTACTTACTTAACTGTATCAGAATATTTTCTTAATCACTTCTACATTTTCTTAAAGGGGAACTGTGGCTTCTATCAATGGTATCAGGTATAAAGCAGATCTGTTCGTAATTTCTGACAGAAAATAAGCCATACTAATTCTGGTGCTCACTAGAAAAAAGGTCATTCTGCCACCACAGCGTCCTTATGTTTTTACAGTTTCTTGGATTTTCAATCTTTTTAAAATATTACGCACTTTACCTGAGTCTGAGAGATTGTCATCTTTCTTGAACTTGCTTTTGAATCAACAGTATTATAGATTTACAAGAAATAGCCAGAATTGGAATTCTTGTGTTCCTACGTTGCACGGCCTTAATCTTCAGAGATGTAGCAGGTATCAGTATAAAGGTCCAGAATTGAGGCTTACCTCCACTGATTCAGGTACTAAACACAAGCCCAAGGTCACAACTAATGTCGAAGTCAGATCCAGCTTTAGAAGTGCAAACAACAGTACTAGCTGGAAACAAATACCAAACACAAAGGACTTCTAAAGAGTAACAGTGGCTTGTGCCAGTACAGTCCTCCTTCTACATTCATGGGTTTGAACTTTGCGAATTTGATTATTTGTGAGGCTCCCACTTCCCTCCCACCCATTCCCCCTCTCCCATTCCCCTGCTTTTTTGCCCATGTGCACCATGCCTTTCTTCTCCATGCCCAAGCAAAAGCCAAGCAAACGGAAGGCGAGAGCTCCACATATGGAGAAGGAAAGTGTGCGGCAAGCCTCCCCCGCTTTCTCCCTCTCCCATTCACTTGCCTCTTGCCCAGGCAATGTAAAAGAAGGGCATGCATCCTCAGGCAAAAGACAAGAGAATGGGAGGAGAAGGATACGAGGAAGCGTGCACCTTCTCCATATGCAGAGCTGCCCCCTCCCATTTGCTTTCCTTTAGCACAGGCATGGAGAAGGCAGGCAGCATGGCAAGGCAAAAGGCAGGAGAATGGGAGGGGAAGGTACATATATGCCTTCTCTGTGTGCAGGGCTGAGCCCTCCCATTTGCTTGCCTTTTGCCCAGGTATGGAGAAGGAAAGCACACATGCCAAGACAAAAGGCAATGGATTGTGACAGAGGAGCCCCTGGAGTGAATGTGAGGGGAGCGCTCACTCAGCAGGGAGAGTTATTCATGGCTTTTTTGTTCTTTTACTTCTGCGAGGGTTCTGTGCCCCAAACCCTTGCAAAAGTGGAGGTGTTACTGTAGTTGAAGCCACATTCATAGAAATGGGCCCTCAACCATGAAATAATGATGTCTTCTAGCCTGCTTTGTAAGCCTTGCAAAAACTGGGACAAGTCACCTGAATGTTCTTCCCCAAGGCAAAGAGACAAAGTCTGAGCAACGGAAGGTAGCATTTCGTGCATTTATGGAAAAGTGTCCTCAGGGCCATAAGACAGAAACTCCCCATTCTCAGAGAAATAAAAATCCAACTGATATGAAGAAAAAAAGAAAGAAAATATACCGGTCACTACATTTTCAGTCTCCAGGAGCAATCTGAGAACGGGTAAATTCCCACAGTTACCAAACAAAGCCATTGTTATGTATTCTTAATTTCTACCATTATACTCATAATTCTGCCATTATACAGGTTCATCCATCTGTTCATCTCTCTGTCTCAGCAAAACATGAGCATTCTTTTGGAGCTCCTTCCCTTGCAGTCTATTCATGTACTGTTCTTAAATCTTTTGGATTTTTCCAACTCTTAACTTTTTAGTTTTCATCTTCACCCTATCCTATTTTTTTCTATCCACATTAATCCTAGTTCCTCTTGTGGGTAGACTGTCTTCGCAGAACACAAAATCAGCTAAACCACGTGAGAAGCAACAAGCTATAAACAAACAAATCCTTGAAACACGTTCAGCTCATTCAAGACCGCTATGATTTTGATTCCTGTCATGTTCCAGTGAGCATGCCTTTATCCATTTTACCAGTGGTTACCAACTCCACACAGTTCCAGCACTCCATACTCAACCCACTTGGGGATCCACCAGGCTGTTCTCATAACAGACACAAGTCTGACAGAATGGGGTACACACAGTTAGGACCAGGTGATTTTGGAACTGCAATGTCTCTAGCATAATCTAGAGGGAGCTGCATGCACTTCAGCTGGATCTCCCTGACATCCAATCAATTCTGTAAGGCCAACTTACATTATTCGAGACAGACCATGGTAGCAAAAGCTCATCGAAAGCAGAAAGTGCAAAACTCACGCCAAGTCAAGAATCAACTTTCCCCTTCTCTGGTCAAGAAACATTTTCAGTCTACTATAGCTCAAAACATTCAAAGTATATTGAATGTCACAGACTTCCTCAGCTAAAAGACAACAGACTAGATTTCATGGAGTGGGAACTAGATTCTCTAATTTTTGAACAATTATAATCCCAATTCAAACAAATTTCTTTGCCTAAATTGAGAACAATAAACTGAAGTTCTATCAAAAGATCTTTTCTCTCATGGAAGAAATCTATGATGTCCTAGAAACTACTTGGCGCAAGGGCTTCTTACGGGCTTGAACCAATGCCTTTCATATCCAGGGTCCTTTGGAAGATTTTAGAGGAGAAAAGGGCCTGAATGGTGAGAGGCATATGTTCTTGGCCAAAGACGCCCAGGTTTCTAAGCAATTTTACCATCTTCTCTGTCAGGGTATGAGATACCTTACTGGACAGCATCTAAAAAGGACTTGTATTCAGAACTTCATTATTGTGATAAAATCTATCATACTCTTTTTTTACTTCTTGTCACTTTTCCACAATGCAAATTTGTGATATTATATGGAAGGCCTTGTTGAGGTCATGCTATCATAAAGGACTAAATTTCAAAAAGGAAGTCACAAAAAGATTACTTGAGCTCCTGTAACCAGATTTGGAATTATAGTTAACTCCTACATCTTGAAAAAGTAGACATTGTCTCTACCATCAGTACTCTCTCTGTTCAAAGCAAGACTCTCTTGTCACCTGAGGTTCACAGTTTTTTTATTTATTTATTTATTTATTTATTTATTTATTTATTTATTAATTATGTTGCCTTTCTCCCAGAATGGAACTCAAGGCATTTCCCAAAGAGCATCAATTTAAAAAGTTAGCAATTCAGTATTTCCCCCTTACTTTTCACAGTTTCAGTCCAAAAATATTAAACAGAAAATACCAAACAGAAAATACCAGCATCCAGGTGATAGCACCTATGCCGCCCACTCTGGATCCTGCCACCCACACCTTGCCTGTCTGCCTGTCCAGCCTCCATTTCAGCCACCTCTTTGCCAACACCACCACAAGAAATGGCTCTGGTATCACTGGAAATCACTGGCGTTATGGTTCTTCCTCTCTTATACTGTCCCATACTATAAGGTTCAGTATTATTCATGGTTTCAGGTATTCATGAGCAGTCTTGAAACATATCCCCACAAGATAAGGGGGGAATTACTGTAAAACTTTAAATACAATTATAAATTGCCTCATCAAACAGTGTAAGTTCATTTAGAAGACATACAAAGTTAAAAAATAAATAAATATACACACATCCCAATAAGAACCCTCCTTGCTTGCACCTTAAAAGCCTGCTTAAACAAAAAGGTCTGTCCCTGCTAGTGTGAAAAGAGAGCAGATTTCCATCCCAGAACCACCTACCAGTTCAAAAAGGCCACATCAGAGCTTCACTGCAGGCCCTCTGATCAGTATCTTTGGAGCTCTTTTCTCGTAGGGTGATTTTTCTCATGGCCATGATATCAACTAAGTAAGTTTTCATAATTAGGACCCCTTCCTACCAATATCCACCTTTACATTTTTTTTTATAAAAGTACTGTACATGTTTATAGAGGCACTCTTATACAATAGCCTGATTCATCTAGCCCCAAGTGGATAACTCGTTTCAGTGCTTTCAGGAATTTCTTCTACCTTATTTTTGCCCTAACTGCTCTATCTCCTGGAGAAAACCCAGCATCGAGTTTGACGTGCAAATACACTCAAAATGTATATTAAGAAGACAGATGCATTCAGAAGATCTGACTCACCAAATTTACTTTTTTCTGAATTCAGTGGAGAAAAATATTGTAGTTACCAACTTATTCAGGTGGTTCAATGGATGAAGTATTTTTATAGTTTACAATGCTTTACATCTACCAAAACCAAGACATACTTAGAATTCATTTGTCCAGAGCAGGAGCTGCCTCAGTGGCATTTTCTTTCAATGTCCCTTATACAGAAGGCTATTGAGTGGCCATATGAATAAACTCTTTCAACTTCACCAGGCACAACAAACTGAAACAGTACGCATTGGTGAAAGCCACCTCTGGTAGAACTGTATGTCCTCTTTCTTTAGGAAATCATAGCCACCTGCCCTCCATTATTGTTTTAGTTTAGGTAAACTCCATTCCTGGATGGCTTGTTCCCACTGACTGAGAATAGAAACACTGGTCCTTTACCATGTATGATAATTCTTTTATATGGAGAGGGGAAGCATGTTCTTCTAATTCTCTCTAATTTCCAATTTTGCCATAGGGGGAAAATGTCTTTGAGGGTGGAAGAGAAGAATATAACCAGTTATTCCTTGTTCACTCCATTACTTACACCTTTTCTTACAGCAACTGTTAATACTGGATATATTCGAGTACAAAGGAGATTATACTTCAGAGTCATAGTTCAGACCTTTAATAACTTCCATTCCTTACCCAAAAAAAATAGCCTGGTAACTAGGTTCCACATAGTGTGTTCAGTCTTGTACTTATTTGGTACTTAAATGTAAATTCTCTCATAGAGAAAGCGGAACTGTATAACCTTAACATATTCTATGGATAAAGTTATTTTACACATCTGCACAATTTATTATAGTTTTTTTTATTGAAGTTGTTCTGTCATCCATGCTCTGTGAATCTAAGTCTGGGGAAATCTTTATTACATCAGTAGCAGTATCATAAAAGTCATGAAACCAACATCAGTTTCCCAGTTTTCAACTTCAAATCTTAACTTTTAACACATTTTCAATATAATGCTACAGGTAATACCAAGTTCTTTGTCCAAAGGATACTCTAGTTTTTCTTATTGTCTTCAAAATGCCATACCTTTATAACAAGCAAGTGTAAGGGCACTTTCCTTGAATTCATTGGAGTGAGTGTTGATTCCAGCACCATATTCCAGTAGTACTCTCGCAACCTCAACATGACCTGCACTAGCTGCTTCCATTAAGGGGGTATGTCCATTTTCATTATGATCTTCAATATTTGCACCCGCTTTCAACAATACCTTGACAATGTCAACAAATCCCCCTGCACAGGCATATGTGAGCGCTGTGTTCCCTAAAAGGAAAAGACAAACAAATACATCATGGTCATGCCTAGCCCTGCCTTTCTCATTATACACATAAACATTTTAAAAAACCATGATTATAACATTAATCCATTTTCTGCATTGTCGCTCAACCTTTATAATATTTTCTATCCACCATGAAACTCTACATCCATTTACCTGATTGTTGTTGTTGTTGTTGTGTGCCATCAAGTCGTTTCTGATTTATGGCAACACAAAGGTGAACCTCTCATGGGGTTTTATAGTGCTAAGAGGATATGATTCATTCAAGGTCACCCAGTGGGTTTCCATGGCTGAACAGGGAATTGAACCCTGGTTTCCAGGGACATTGTTCCAATGCTCAAACCACTACATAACACTGGCTCTCTATAGGTAAAACCAAAAGAATTTTCTTTTGAGTAGATATATGTAGCACCGCTCTATAAAAGTATCACCATATATACACATGTACAAGTCAAGAGCAGGTTTGAGGGCCAAAATCATGGATTTTGATATGACCCATGGACAAGTGAAGGGTCACTCTACAGAGAGGGGAAAGGGCAGAACTGCTTCAGGGGACTAGATGTCCCTGGCCACTGCCATTTTCCTGCCCAGCCATTCAGAAAGGTCTTTGCTACTCAGAGATAGGGACTTTTTTTAATATATAAAAGGTACAGAACTAACTCATCAAAAAAGGAACCATCCTCTTCTCTGAGTAGAGGGGCAAAAGGTGAGAGCTTAGTCTGTTCTACAAGAACATACAAGAAGCCCCCTCTACTTTTTTGGTGTTCCTTTGAGGGTAAGCACCATTTTCCCACCCAGATACTCAAAAAGGACCAGAAGGGGCACCACAGAGGAGAGAACAGAGGGGATCAGTGCTTCTTTTAGGGTCTCCCAGGATGGACTAAGCTCCTGCCTTTTACCATTCTACTCAGAGAAGGGGCTGCCCCCCCCCATTTTTCTGCCAAGAAGTAAGACCTGGACCCAGGCTTTTAGGGGTCAATTTTTTCACTAAAATTCTTGAGAGTTATACATGAGTATATACAGTAATTCTATATCAGTTTTTCCCACAGTTACTAGCAATAATGTGGTAGCTTCTAATATTGCACCATTTCGTTTCAGAGTAACTACTCTGCATGCTCAACATTCACAACAGTATCAGGTTTCTATAATATAAAGCATGCTTTGATACAAGTCGATCAACTGCTTAATCTTAAAAACAAACATGGGCATTATATAGGTAGGGCCTTCACACATGTAGTCCAAAGCGCAAATGAGAGGTAGAAATGGCACCATGGGTGAGCCCAAATAATCCCAGTCTCTGGAGGTAAAAATCTGAACAAGGCTATTATCAGAAAGAAAGGTATAAACAAAGCACTGTTAACCTCTCAAAGCCACCTGAATGACTAAGATTCTGTAAAATTTACAGTGTAAGCTCTGTTCGAGCCTCAAAGACTCTCTGAGTTGGCTTTTGAGCAAGAAAGAGCTGAAACAAAAAAATCTGTTGCCTGATCTATTCTGTTCTATTCCTCTAACTTGTCATCTGGGATTGCAGTCAGCAGATCATCTCTACTTGGTTAAAAACCAAAGTTATTTATTTAATTTCTAGACCACTTTTATTCCAGTATGGGACTCAAGGCAGCTCACAAAATAGGTTAAAACAAACCATATCAAACATATCAATCATAATAGTAAATGATAGTTTAAAGCCATTAAATAATTTATTCTACCAAAGCAGCACAAACACAAAATAATTTGGAAAGCATTTACAATGTAACAATATGGCTAAAAGTACTGTGCCACACCTCCCCACTTAAAGGGCTTCAAATAGCAACTAGTTAATAGCCAAAAGCCTGCCTAAATAAAATGCTTTTGCCCACCAGCAAAAGGGAGCAGAGGATTACCTTACCCTCCTGTCAGAGAAAGGTGGTCAGTCCAAGAACAGCCACCAAGAAGGCCCACTCTCATTAGAACAGTTAAAAAAATATCAGAAAGTAGAAACACATTTCCCACCAATTTTTAGCCAAATAAGGGGAAGTATGGGCCGTCTTGGGAGAGCCCACAGGTATAAAAACTGGTCTCATCCCACAGCAAGTTTGCCTTCCCATTCTACACAGTTCCAATTCTGTACCGCATCAAAAAATTTTCCACTGTATCTTTTTAAATTTGCACTCTATATTTTTAAATTTATGGTAGTTCATAATGCCTCTGGTAACAAGTAATCATTCTAATCCAGTTTTCTGTCTCTAGAAAGAGAAATTTTTCACTGCCGATCTGTTCTAATAGACACAGCTACATATACTCTAAAATCCCTCTTTATTTTCAGTCCAGAATTAATGAAGGAGTATATCTCCCTACATGAGCCTATCCATTTTATCTCCAGAGGATCGCTACTATCACAGGCATGTTTAGTGAGGACATGTGAGAGGGCTTTGTCAGTGGCTGCTCCCAGGCGGCAAAACTCTCCTCCAAAGGGGACTAAGCTGGCCTCTCTATTTTCTTCTCACAAACAGGAAAAGATTATTTTACTGTGTTAGGTAAGTAAACTGATTGTTGCAGAAAGCTCTTTTAATGTGTGTGCACTGTACTTATATTCCCATAGTCATGTTTCAAAAGCTTTTAAATGGTTTTAAATTACTGCTCCTTTAATGGGATAGTTTATTTTGTTTTAAAACTCTTTATTATAATCACTGTGTCTTAGTAATACTCTGCTTTAATCTATCTTATGGGTTTCATGCTGTAAGAAATACAGGATATAAATTTTATACATATACACACACTTCTGCACCTGCCAGTGACTAACTCAGACCACTTCCACACTACACCGTTATAGTGCTATTATTCCACTTTCAACATACTATGAGATCCTGGGGTTTGCAGTTTAGGCAGAGGCCTTTCGAATCCTCAGTCAGAGAGCTCTTTGGCCTCAGCAGACTGCAAACCCCAGAATTCCATAGCATGTTGAAAGTGGAATAATAGCATTATAATAGTGTAGTGCAGAAATGCCCTCAGTCTGCTGAGTTTTACAACAAGCCTCATGGTTACAGCATCTGACCAAACCAGTGGACTTTCTTGTTTCTTCTTCTACCTTCTAACTGAATAACCAAGCTTGGAGAACTCAAAACTTGCATGCTTATCTCATATCATGAAAGGTTTTACCTAAATGTGAATTTTAGATTTTTTTCCCCTAATGGACCAATATGGTTACTTTTGATTTTAATGGTGATCAACAATATCTGAAGACAAGGGAAGTTTCTACAACATGATTATTTTCAATTCATGTACAGCCATTTTCACTAAAAATAATGAAAGATGAACAGGTTGCCAACCTGTAACTGTGATTCTTTGAGTGATTATCTGTGAACTCACACATATGGGCCATTCTGCACCTGCACAGAGATCTCTGGAAGCTTCTAGAGCTGCATTTTAGTGGTATCCCTGCCCACTTGCCCACACGCATATAAGGCTTGCCAACAGGAGATCTGGAGAAAGCAACAGCATGAAGAGGGCAGGTTGTGTGAGTTCACAGATGACCACTCAAATCACACAGTTACAGGTAGGCAACCTGTTCTTCTTCTTTGCAGTCTCTGTGACACTCACATATGGGAGAATAGCAAATTAAACTCACTAAACACAGTGGGTCATGCCAGGATCAACAACAGTACCACCCTATCAAATGCTGCATCAGCTCAGGACTGAGCACCTATACAGTAATGAGACAAGGACGTAGACAGTTTTGGCCACATAGCCACATGGCACAGTTCTGGGAAAGGAATCTCTCCAAGATACACAACAAGATGGCCACTGCCTGAGTTGAGTGAGCTTTGGGCCCTTGTGGAAGAAGTCTTCCAGGAAGGTATTTGGTGAAGTAGATAGTGTTCAGCACCCACAGGGAATGATGATGAGAAGAGATCACCTTCCCATTCTTGTTCATGTTATAGGCAATGAACAGTCGAGACTTCCTAAATTCCTTTGTCCAAGAGATGCAGAACAGGACTGCTCATCTCACGTCTAGGGTATGAAGGTCCACTTGAGGTCAGAAAATGGGGATTGCATGAAGCTGGGAAGCACCAGCAACTGGTTAAGATGAAAAGTGGAAACTACCTTCAGGGGTAAAGAGAAACCAGTGAAGAGGACCACCTTGTCCATAAGAAAGGACAAGTTGGATGGATTCATTCTGAGCACTGGTTTTACAAGCAGAGGTGATGGCGACAAGAATGCTGTCTTCCAGGAGGGCAGCTTCTCATTCATGGAAGAATGGAACAACCCTTGCTTGTCAAACAGAAGATCTTCACTCCTGGACCTTGCATCATGGACTAGGCTTGCACAGCAGTGCTAGGTATGCCTATGAAGAGTGAGAGCACTGGCCATGCCCTTCACATTATAGTCTGGCTGTGCTTCACTATGGTAGTCTGCTGAGACATGAACTTATGTCCTTCAGAGGGAAAAAGCAAAGCCACCTTCTTATCATCACCTGACAAGGGTTCCATTAGGAGGGCAAGCTGTTCCCAGAAGAACTACTGTTAGGCCTCCTCATACAAAATTTGATATTTTAGGAAGAAAGCAGCTGTAGAATAGGTCTTGCAGGCCCACAGCACTGTTCTTACACCCGCTCCATTGGACAGTGCTCCAGTCTGGCAGCCCCCTTCCCACTGAAAAGCCTTAAGGTGAGAAGTGTTGTTATGCTTCACTTGTCAAGTAAAGGTCTGGTGAAATGGGCACAAGTCAACCATGCGGTCCTCACCCAGGCAGAGAAGACAATATGCATGAAAACTGGATCTTTCCCCAACAGCCTAGACAATTCTTGAAGAAAGTTTTTGGGACTGGAGAGAAAAAGTTTTTGGGACTGGAGAGAAAAAATGAACTGACGGATTGGTAAAAGTCAAAATACAGAGACTTTCAGACAACCCTGCCATGATGGCAGATGAAAAGGAACCAGGTTTTGGCAGGAACACACAACTTACATGCGTGTAGGAGAAGGGTAGAGGTTACCAACAAAATGGAGCTCTAGAAGCTTCTAAATATCTCCACACAGGTGCAGAATGAGAGACTAACACAGTGAACAATCATTTTAGGAAGAGCTGAAACAGCAATCTTCAACTAGTGGTTTATATTTCCTCATGCCAGCTGATCAAGGCAGGAGGACCCAAACTTCCAATTCCATTTTGTTCGTTTACTCACCTCTCTTCCTCAATAGTTTAATTATGCTGCCTTGCTTACCATTAATTAGTAATTCTGAGATGAAGATCAGACAAGAACAGCAGAAGAAAAGTTTTTTCCCCCCTAAATGAAATCAAAACTTGGAGTTTCCTGTCTTGATCACCTGGCATGAGAGAATAATCCACTAATTGTGGATTACTCCTTCAACCAGCCTGACTATGTAAGAGTCACAGAGACCATGATCTGTTTTTTTTATTGAATCATAAAAATAGGCAAAAAGCAAAATAGAAATCCCACAGTAACACTACACAAAACAAAACAATATAAAGGAAAACAGACTATAAAATAAACTGCATCACAATGTGCCATCAAAAAGGAGAGCAAAAAAAGGGCAAAACTAAAAATATCAAACTAAACTACAAGACAACTACAAAACAACACATTGAAGAAAAACAATCATTTCTTCCTACACAAAAATGTATTACAGCAAATTAAAAATACAATATCAGCTTAAATGCTTTAATTTTCCCAAAACTATGATCCTGTTTTTAAATTATTATAACACCAGCTAGTTTTCTTCATCAAGTATCCATTTCAGACAGAATTTTCAAAGTATTAATTACTGTATTTTACACAAGTAATGTACATCTATTTCCTGCATCTTAACACGCAAAACCCAACAAATAGGGAATAACGATCTGTAAACATGTATTACTTGTTTCACAACTCTCTATTCTATACTAACCTGTTGAAGACTGGGCATTGACATCAGCACAATGAACGAGTAGCAGTTTCACAATGTCAACATAGCCTCCACTGGCTGCTGCCATGAGTGGGGTTATATCTCCTTTATTCCCTCTGTCTTCAACATTTGCATGCATGGCAAGCAGTACCTGCATAAATGAAACATAAGTTAACCTCAAACTTCCATTACTACTCTATCCTTCTGACTTCCTGATATTTCTTCTCTGTCAGAAGGGGCATTATTAAAAAAAAACTCAGATTAGACTGGAATGCCACCCTGATATTCAATTGTAAATTCAATTACTTGATACCCACACTACGTTGCTTCTAAACAGAAAGCTTCCTGTACAAAGGTTTTACCATTTCAAAAGCACGCAAACAGGAAAGGGAACAGATGAAGACGCTAAAAGAAGGTAAGAGGGGAGAACAAACTTCTGGTATCAGACAAAGATGAAAAAGGTGTGGAATATAAATAGTGCAGATTGTTAGTTCAAGACTACCTAAGGAGAAATGTTGCTGCATTAGACAGCCCAAGGTAGCAGCAATCCATAAATTCCAGATCACTCCATTCATACCACCCCAGTACTGTGCCATATTTCCTGGACTACAGAAACAATATATCACTAGAGGAATGGCACTACTATGTGCCATCACTTCCTTTGTCCATCTTGGCCCTAACACAATGGGACAAGGCGAAACCAGATGTCACCATAACGTGCTCTGGAAGTCACAAACGAGAACCTACTCGGTAAGGAGGAAGAAATATTCTCAAGATGAAAATACTAAGGGGACGAGAAACACTTCAACACTTATTTTAAAAACTACAAAGTAATGGTGGACTTGAACATGATCATTACAGAACTACAAAGTATTATAAAACCATGACTATACAAGCAAATAAAGAAAAACAAAGTATTGTAATTCAGATGATCTACATTCACATGTTGTCAATCTACTTATTTTATTTTTTCAGTGCAAGTTCTTCCTAAAGTCCTACAAGTTCCCAAATACAATCAAAGGCAAATAAGATACACTGTTTTTGGTTCTAATTCTATCCCTAGCCAATTCTGTCACAAAACAGATGTAACAGAAAAATTTAGGACTGCAAACTAATGATGTTGTTATCCTGATTTTTACTGGATGTAGAACACTACATTATGTAGACACAATCCACAGCTCAAGCTTTGTCTTCAGCATTAGTTTTCAAGATATTAAACACAATCTTTCCTGTTTTACCTGGAGATGCCAGGGAAGAGCTTTGCATTTCTACATGCATCTATCCACTGCACCACTCAACTATAGCATTATATCAGAGGTAAGATGTGCACTGTCCGAAAAAGCCACTCCCCCCACTGCACTGCTAAATTCTGGGAAGTTGTGTCAATGAACTCCAGCAGCACGCCACTAAAACTCTATAAAACAAGCAAAAAAATGCTAACTTTAAGCAGTTTTATTCAATTTCCTGTCAAAATTCAGCAGCAAGCAATAAACCCATCTTTCAAAAAAACATTAGCTCTTGTTTTCAGGGCTCTTCCCAGTTTATCACAAAATTTTGATGGCATGGAAGGTGACAGATAGCAGAAGGTGGTGGTGGTGGTAATGATCCTGATCTCACCAAATTCCCCATGCTCGTCCTATACTAACCCTTATAATCCTGACAGACTCTCTGACTCCACTAACCAAAGCAAAATCAGGGTTGTGAAGCAGGGGGTGTGGCAGTGTAGAGAAACATGGTCAGCTTGCTTCACTTGTAGTTAGCTTCTGGAAAATCAATGCTATAATCTTCTGGTAATAGAAACAACTGTGACTAAAGGCTCTTACTCTACTTGAGTGAGGGAGTATGGGGGGAGAGGAACAAATCCTGAGGATGCAACTGAGGTTCTTTATGATAGAGCATCCTAATGTCACCAGCAAAGATGTATGCTTACTATTATATAAATATGGAACCAATTCACTTCTATGACACAATAAGACATAATTCAAGGTCACATGAATCTCCTTGACTTTTCTCACTGACAACTGTGAAGCCATCCTTTTTATTTTAAGACACAACTTAGTAGTTCCAACTGATGCTCGTGGAATAAACTGACCTCAGGCTAGGTACAGATCATCGAAGATAGTGATACTCCTTCCTGCGGTCATATAAAAGCAGGCCTGGCCCAGTCCCAATTTTGCTCCCCAGTGCACTTCCTGACAACAGCCAGTGTATTAAAAAATATTAAATCCTTAAAATTGAGGTATTTAAGTGCAAATAATGTAGACATAACTAATTAAAGCACATTAATGCAGTTTTTAATTCTCCATGCGTTCTCCACAGCTTTTCATTGAGTATAAAATCTTCAAAACTATGACAATACAAGCAAATAAAAAGGTAATATTTTGTTGTATGTCTCTAAATGAGGACTGTATTCTACAAGCCAGAACCGTTTCTGGATTTCTCTCAATTAACAGCAAGAAGTGACTGATACTGATGTTTTACAAACAGCACATATCTGTATTACACTCATAGCTTGGGTCTTTTCTGTCTAATCAGAAACAGGTATCTAAGAACTGAAATGTTCATTTACGGAACAACTTGCATCTCACAAACAGGAACAGTTTAACATCAGTATGCCCCACTTACTTGTGCCAATTCATAATACCCAGCTGAACATGCCAAACAAAGTAGGCTCTCCCCCTCCTCTGTATGTTCATTTACACTTCTTCCTTCATCCAGCAGCTTCCGTACAGCATTTACATCCCCATCTGAGCAAGCTTCTGCCAAACTGCGACTGAAAGATATATTTAAACACAATGAGCTTGGAGAATGAGCCAAAACAGTTACACAAATGGTAATTTACCACTAACCTCAGATTTTCCAGTTAGGATTAATATAAATTCAAAAACCTTAAACATAGATTAATGTAAAAACTAAGAAAAAACTAGCATGGCTCTCTGACAGTTCTGTCTATCACTACCTCCCTTATCTCAGTTCTCCATTCTACTTAATCCCTAGAGCCTTTTCTAAGGGACTAATATGGCTCATAGAGTATTCCATGACACGCCACAAATGGAGTTGGTGGTCAACAATTTAATGCATACTTCTCCCTGTAACTCTGAAATTCAGATCAAGGTCTATCTAGGTTGCTTTATATAAGAGGTAGGAAAATGGTGCCTGCAGGCATATATGACTTTAACAAGGCAATTTTTGTGAACCTCAGAATCCCAAATTTTTTAGAGCTTTTTTAAAAATCTAAAAATTTCCAAGAGTATATGGAGCCATTTTTACCATATCCTCCCCAGCTGCTTTAATCCATCTTTTTTTTTCCAACTAAGGCCCTTTCCACAGGTTACCGGATTCTGGCAGCATGCCATGGGGAACAGTAGAGTCTCTCCCAGGAAGAGAGTATGACACCTCCTGTGGCAATGGAGGAGGTGTGATGGCGCCATCCCAGGCTGCACTGGGGCAGGAAACATGGCCATTGTGCTTCCTTACCCTCTGCAGCTCAGGTAAGTGTGGGAGGGTGACAAGAGGCTGCACGATTGCCGGTCATTGATGGGTAAAACCCATCAGTGATTTGGAGTGTGATCATGCTGTCTGGGGACGGGAGAATGATGAGACACAGACGGTATTGTGCATAAACATCGCCTGGGTCCTATCCTCCTCCCATCTCCAATGTGGGACAATGACATCCTGCGGACGGGCCCCAAGAAATAAACTGGAAAGGGGTCAGAGTGGATTTTTTTAAAATGAAAAAGAAACTCAGACCATTGAGTGTATGCAGCAGGAGATGATGTAGTTTTCCCAAGTGCCACAGGAAGATGATTTAGGCCCTTAGCACTTGGCAGTTGCCCACTCTTCCTTTAGAAGCTGCTTAAATCAAGAATAGCAAGTTTAAAAATGCTCTATATCTTGAAAAAAATCACAGATGTCAGCTTTTCATATCAAATCCACATAAACTCAAAGACATACACAAAACTGAATACATACTTGTCCACTTGTCCTGCATTGTGATTGTTCTCTGCTCTCATCCGTGTCAATGCTGCAGCAGCTTCATCCAATGCACAGCTGACAGAAGAAGTCAATCTTCGGAGCACTTCAGGATCTGCGAAGGCTTTACCATCGGCAGTGGACAATTTACCAATCCCTTCAGCGTATGTATGTTCATCAATCAGGTTAGTATGAAAACCACACAAAAAATGCAGAGACACTATTTTAAATTTCAGCCACATGCACTATGAGTTAAAACATCAGAAGCAAACATGCCAGAAAATTAGAAGCTATTTTGTCCCTAAAAGATGAGAAGTTGAAATAAAATATTAAAAGAAAACCCTAGCTTTAGGATTTTGATAATTTCCACTACGCACTTAATACTAACTCTTACACTTATACAAAACCAGGAACCCGAAGAACAGAATGGGAACTAAGAAAAGCTCAATGGCATGTCCATTTGAGAGCTCAATTGTTTTGGTTATTTTGAGTATTTCCTGAATTTTCAGATAAAGTAGCAAAAATAAAGTCAAGCGCAGATTAAATACAATGCAGAAAACTTGACATACTTGTATGCTGCCATATAAATTAATCCATTTCCCCAAGTTTTATCAACTTAAAGAAGTATTCTAAATATCACACTGTAAGTTGGATATATATTTAATGACACATATATATTCAATAACACTTAATTTTTTTGAAATGAATTAATTCAATTAATATTGAAGTCACTAATTAGTTACAATCAATTTTCTGCTTTTCACAAGCCTACTGCAAGTGTGACCAAGCCTGAATCCAACTCTGTGTCTTCTGATGAAACACAGTGCTAAGAGTAGTTTGTTTTATAAATATATTAGTCACAATGTTTCATAATGGCCAGTTTTAGAAACCAGGTTTTTTTAAAAGTTTGTAAAAATGTTTCTGCTTTTGCTTCTAAAATATTTTTCACAATCTAATGCTGCAACTTTTTAAGAAAGAAAAACATATATTTTGTTCATTATAATGCCACATATACCAGCATAATAAAATATCTCTTAAAGAAAACTATATTAAGATTTTAAACTAATGCATATAGCACAAACAGTGAAAATTTGGATTTTCTGTTCTAGAAATACAGATCGGTGTCACAGAATAAACACTGAAATCACAGCATGAGAAAATAAAGTAACAATTTAGAACCATTAAGAAATCAGCAGGTGAGGCCAAACGTAGTCGGTAAAAGAAGCATGCTAGAAACACATATTTAAGAACAGCTAAACAACATCTCTCAGATTTCTAATCACAGTTGTCCCTCCACTTTTGTGAGGGTTCGGGCCCCAGAACCCTCACAAAAGTGGAAAAACTGCAAATAACTCCCCCCTGCTCCCCGCCCCATTCCCTTCCAGGCTTCCCCCTTCCCATTCCCACACAACAGGGAAGGGAATGGAGGGTAAGGGAAGGCTCACAAGAGCCTTCTTTTCCCTCTCTGGACTTCGTCCTGCCATTCCTATTCATTTTGCCCCAGCACTGAGAACTCACGTAAGCCTTACCCTGCCTCAATTCCTTTCCATTTTGCCTTGGAACAAATTCTCCGCACCAGGGCAAAATGCATAGGAATGGCAGGGGGAGCTCCAGAGCTCGCATGAGCTTCCGCTCCCCCTTTCCCTTCCATTTTGCTTGGGAAGGGAAAGGAGGGAGCTCCAGAGGGGGGGAAAAGAAAGCTTGAATAAGCTTTCCCCCATTCCATTTTCCCTTCCATTTTGCATGGGAAGGAGGGAGCTCTGGAGGGAGGAAAGGAAGGCTTGCGTGAGCTTTCCCTCATACCTCTTTCCCTTCCATTTCGCTTAGGTTTGAGTTCTTTGCACTGGGGCAAAATGCATGGGAATGGAAGGAGGAGAATTGGGGGAGGCATGCAAGCTCACAAATAATCAATTTTGCGAACATCAAACCCATGAATGTGGGGGGAGAACTATATCCCTATAGGGTACTCATTAATAACCTTCTCTTGATCATAGTGGTTCAATCCAAAACTAAGATGGTATATGCTACAGGCTCCCATTTGAAGGAGAATAATTCACAGAAAATGTTCCTTATGCCACTAGGAACTTGCCACTTAGTAGAAATCACTAGTGATCCAAGCTAGGCTTGCCCAAAAACCTAACACACTTTCGTCAATAGTAGTTTGAACACTGGACTACTGCAGGTAGATCAGGCAGAACAATGATCTTCCTGACATGGGACAAAGGATGGGTTGTGTGAATGCACAGATGACTATCTGAGGAGCCACAGTTATAGGACAGTAGCTTGTCTTCTTTGTGATTTTGATGGTTCACATACATGGGAAGATTAGCAGGCTAGTTTACCCAAGGAGGACAGATGTCACACCAAGTTGGGTGAAAACACTACATAGCCAAGGCAACATCCACCCTCACTCTGGCATCCAACCAGCAGTATCTTAACAAATACAAAAAGATCACGTAGCTCTCTCTTAAAAATCGGATATACTGAATGAGGTTTTATCCCCCGCCCCCAAAAGCTCCGATTTGCAGTTTGGGCACGTTGCTGGACTCATGTCTGAGCCTGGATGCCCTGGTCTTGATTACATTCCATTTGCATTACTGCTATGTACACTACGTGGGGCTGCTTCTGAAAACTGTTCATAATGCAAAATGTCTAAGCCAGGAACATGCAACTCCCCTGTTCAAACAGCTTTACTAACTACCAGTCTGTCTCTGGAGAGAATTCAAAGTGTAGGTTATGACATTTAAAGCCCTACACGGCTTGAATACAGACGATTATACTATAATAGCACAGAGTGGGCCCTCCATACCTGCAACCTCCGTACATGCAGTTTCCAGTTCATACAAAGCACTGCATTCCTATACCTAAAATGGCAGTGATGTGTGCATGGACACATTGAAGCATCCATGTGCACATCACCACCACTGAACAGAATGGGACACAAGCATTCACAAATTCTTCTATTTGCAGGAATTTCTGAAACAGAACCTCCAAATATACAAAAGGCCCACTGTATCCCTCTACTTAAACCTCCTCAAATTTTAAGATTCCCAGAGGAGGATTTTATCTTGGTCCCACCATCCTCACAGATACAGAAGAGAGCCTTCTCAGTGGCTGTTCTCAGCTTGTGGAACAACGTGCCACAGAAGGCTCATATTCAGGGACATGCATGTTCTTTTGAATTGTTTAACTGTTTCTTGGAAATTAACAAATGGCCAACAGAAGTGGATTTTTCATGCCCTTTTGACTGTTAAAAGACACAGGAAGCCCCTGCCTTTCAACACTCTGTTATCTGACAACTCACTCTTTCAAAGGTTAAGGACAAGTTCTATTAATTTGGCAGAGGTTCTTGTCAAGAAAGGACGTAAATCACAACAGGTACTGATTAAAATAAATCTTTACTGGCTTTTGTGCTCATCATGACTTCAGTGTTCAGACTGAGGGAATGTGGAAAGGAGCAAAGCAGCTATGCGGTACCCCCACACGTGGTTCCCAGCCAGGCAGACCTCTTATCTCACTATAGTGGCATTCTATTCTAGCATCCCCATCCCTCCGTGCTAGGCACTTACTTCCCTAATGGCTATTGTAATTCTTTTGGTGGGCTAACAGACTGCCCAACAGTTCTGCTCCTTTCATCAGTTCTTTTAGCCTATGGAGGCTCACTTGGGACCATTCTCTCACACATGCTGCTTACAAAAGCAAGCTAGGAGGGAGAAAAAGGCACTAAATCAGCTGAGAGACTTCGCAAGCAGCACATGAACAGCTGGTCCCAAGTAAGCCTCCGTAAGTCCTTCACGCTTCGTATAGTATATAGCACATGGGTTCTGCTTTTCAACCAATTCTGTCTGCTGACAGTGCTCCATCCCTAGCTTGTCAGATAAGTGAGGAAGCCTGTACTTTGTTACTGGAAGGATAATTTTCCTCCACTTCTGATTCAGTGAATAAAAGATCTAACAATACTTGCAACATCTGAATGATGTATAGGTGAAATTTACAAATGGACTTATATTTGGACATATGGTCAGTTTTTTAAAGAAACTTATTACTAATGTGATTCTTCTTCTTTCTGTGTTCTTATTTTTTTGCTTTTATTATACTGGAACATTATTATATATAAATCAGAACCCTTCTGAAGAAAAAGAAAAAAAATTAAGTGCCTAGGCTGTTCCTGGGCTATTGGCATGGACAGTGCCAATTACTATAGGTTCTGGGGCCTCTAGGGAGAAATCCACTAGCAGGATTATGCCATAAAACAGAGAAAAGGACATCAATATCAGACCAGTCAATGTCAAAGAAAGGGAAGCCAGATGTGGTTAAAAATGAAGGAATGGACAATACTGAGACTCAAATCAAAATCAATAGTATCAATACGAACAAGAAATGTCATTCCAGTCAAAGCAGGAGGAGAATTAGATATGGGTACCATTAGTACTTGAGAAGGTCAAGGTTGGACTATCTGCTTAGCTCCAGGAGGGGAATGCACAGAGCCCCTGACACAATAGCAGAGTGTTTCAATGGCAAGAATGAAGCTGAGACTGAAGTTGCCACAGGAGCCTAAACTCCAAGACAAAGAGTAACCAGGAGCACTGTAAGTGTCACGGCCAAGGTCAGGGGATGCACGAATACCTTTATGGCAGCACAACATATCAAAACTATCCGTTATTCTGGAAGCTTGGAAACTGAGCTATGAGCTTACAGCAAAGGCAACCAAAAGAGGCTGACAGAGTACGTTAGTGGTAATATGGTAGCAATTTCACTTTTCATAGCCTATTTGTAACTTGCCCATCATTGGGTAATGCAGGGGTGGGGAAAATGCAGTCCACAGCTGCTCCCTGAAACCCTCACTTCCCCCAATTTTTAAAAATTGTTTTGGCTGAAAAATAGTTTAAAAACCACTTTAACCACCAGAAACAAACAAACAAACAAACATGGTGGTTGGGTCCCCTTGACCCCCATTACCTTCCTTCCTCACTCTCAAAAACTGAAATTTGGCCTATTTCAGCTGCTACTCACAAACAGGAGCAACATAACATTACTTCCATTTGTGGTCATCCAGTGGGTTCCCATGACCAAGTGGGGAATTGAACTCCAGAGCCGTAGTCCAATGCTCAAATCCACTATCCCACATTGCCTCTCAAACAGCTAATACCAAAACAACCCAGTAGCTACCTTAGTTTTGAATAGAAGAGAACACTTCCCACAATAGATACCTCCTTCTTCAGCATGGTTGCATTTAAGCCTCTCAATCCTATTATGTTGTACAACTATGCAACATGGTGCTCTCCAGATGCTTTATCTGAAAATACCATAACCCTCTGCTAGTATGGTCAACAGTCATGCAATGGTCTAAAACGGTACTTTTCAGGCTATATGATATAAGGGAACCAGCAACCATATTTTTTCCAAGGACCAGTACCATATGTGCCCATTGGCTACAACTGCTTTTTTTCTTTCCTGGAAACTTACCAGCGACTAGCAGGCAACAGCTTGGGGGCTACCACTGATCCAGGGACCACTACAGTGCATCCACTGTCTATGCAGCAGTTTGGTTCCAGAGACCTCCCCATGAAGCATAATGTTCCATTATAGTCAACAGACACAACTTGTGCGCACATATGGCAGTGCGGGCTCACACCCTCCAAATCCAATGACTATAATGGGACATGACATTTCACACAACCTCACATTCAAACATGCAGAGGTTGCAAGAGAGGAGGGCCCACTGTATTTTAAGTATCCACGGTCTAAAATATCTGTAGGACAAAAGATTGTCTATTTCTGCTGCAGAATAAATAAGACACGCTTCAAATTATCAAACTTTTTTCAGTTGCCCTGTTACAAAACACCAGACTACAATCCTGCAAGTCCTTGGGCTTCTACAGGGCTATGGAAAAGGTTCCTCAAAAGTTGCAATGTCTACAAGTCATAACTACTGAGATTAGTGAAAAGCCACCAAGATAATGAGATACTCATTTGCTAAAATGCCCTCAATGCATCAACAGGAATGAGCAGAGCTTAGAACAACTCTCTAGAGCAGCAGAAAACCAGTGGGATCCAACTTCTATATGACTTTGTGACATCCCTTCAGACATTTAAAGATGACTATCATGTTACCTCTCCGTCTTCTCTTCTCCATGCTAAACATATCCAGCTCCCTATGTTGTTCCTCACAAGGCTTGGTTTCCAGACCTTTAATCATCTTAGTACCCTTCTCTGAACACATTCCAACTTGTTAATATCCAGAACTGGGTATCACAGTAGCATCAACAAGATCCACAGCACTCATCTGATTTACTAAGCTTGTTACTCGGTCAAAAAAGGGGGTAAAATTAATTTGGAACGACTTGTTTTGAGAAACCCAAGCAGGCTCTCAGTAATCACAGCATTACTTTCTAAATGTGAGAAGACTGATTGTTTAATTATCTGTCCTAGAACTTTCCCAGGTACTGAAGTCAAGCTGAATGGCTGGTAGTTGCACTGGCCTTCATTTTCCCTCTTTCTGAAGATGAGGACAATATTTGCCCTCCTCCAATCTGCTGGGACCTCGCCTATCCTCCAAGAATTCTCAAAGATGGTGGCTAGAATAGCTAGGAATTCCTTTAATACCTACTTTACATATTCTCGGCTGTAGTCCTTTTATTGAATAATCTACTCTATTTCCACCAGTTAAAACACTGGTTTACTTTTGGGAGAAGACAGAGAGGAAAAAAAGGAATTGAACAATTCAGTCTTCTTTCTGTCTCCTGTTAGCAGATCCCCTTCTGAATCTTCAGTCTGGCTAGGGGGCCTACAGCAGACATATACAATAAGGTCATTGTTATTTCTCTCCTTTAATTTTACCCAAAGCTTTCATCCTGTTTCCCATGTTCTAAGTCATGAATCTCCTCACAGAGGTGTGTGCGTGTGTGTGTGTGTCCTATATTGCTAGTGCTCCTCCTTCCCTGTTTGGTCTGTTTCTTTGGTACAGGTTATACCCTTCCATTGCTATGTTCCAATCATAAGACTCTTCACACCAGGTTTCAGTGATGCCTATTAAATCATATTTGCCTTCTTCTATTAAGACTTCACATACATCTTATTCCTCATACTCTGTGCATTAGTGTAGATATATCTAAAACCATGAGTCTTCTCTCCAGTTGATTTCTTGTTGCTTTTTTCTGCCCACTGTTGCGCTCCAGTATTATTGGCTGAATTCTCCCTGCTTTCGCTAAGATTATTGTCCCCAGTACTTGGTGTTCTCCTGCCCTCTGGAATACTGTCCCCTTCCATGATGTAATTCAAAGTGAAGCCCTCCTGATCATATTTGCAAGACTCTTGGCAAACACATTCTTCTCAACTGCTGTGGGGTGCAACTTGTCCCTTGCCAGAAATCCTTCTTCATAAAAGAGCAGACCAAGGTCCAAGAAGTCAAATCTTTCTTGATGGCACCATCTGCAAAACCAGTTGTTTACTTCTAGTGCTCTTCTCCTTCTTCTTGAACCACATCTTTCAACATGAAGGAATGATAAAATAATTTGTGCCCCAAGACCTTTTAGTTTCCTCCCCAGAGTCTTTTAGCCTCTTATGATACACCGAAGCCTATATCTTGCTGTATCATTTGTTCAAACATGGGTCAGAAGGAAGGTATAACAGTCAGTGAGCTTGATCAGCCTTGACAACCTCTCTGTTAAATTATGAATCTTCGCTTCTGTGAGACAGCATACCTCATTAGACATCTTAACAGATGAACACACCACTGTCTGTGTTCCCTGTAACAAAGAATTACCTAATACCATCACACATCTTTTCTTCCTTTGAAAATTGACAGCAACTCTTCCATCCACAGAACCCTCTGAGGTTGCCTGAATGACTTCAGAGCTAGAAGGCTCTTGTCCCTGCCCCAGTGCCTCCTAATCATCAATTAAGAAGAGAGCTTGGAATCATCTGTAGAGCTCTAAGCATGAAGTATGGCTCTTGATAGTTCTGCTTCTGTGTGTTACATTCCTCTAAGTATCTTCAAGGATCTTCTCTTTTGTGTTTTGGTATTGTTGCCCTCATTAGAGCCATCCACAATTTCTTGCCCTTCTAGCAGAGTCTGCTCCAATCTTTCCTGGGCAATCAACTTCCACTTGATACAGGTATAGTGCAGCAGATCCTCTGGCAAGAAAACAAACATGGCACAGATGCTGCAAGTCACTGCAACATCTCCATCACCATCCATGGTCATCATCCTATATGAATAGCAGCATAGCTTTCCAGGTTTTCCCTTTAAAATCCCCTGTGAAATGCTCCAAAAATGCCTCTTTTTCCTTCTCTTTGCTGAGGCTGCAGCTATACAGAACCAACGGTTGTTCTGTACATCAAGTAAGTGACTCTGCAGCACTGTCCCCTTAGACCATGTGCTCAGACAGAACATGGCCAAAACACCCACATAAGCCTCAAAACAGCATAGGCAAACAACCAACACTCACTCCCAAAACACAAGCTTACCTTTTTCTCTTTCTTCAGAGATGATCTCACACAGTATTTTGAAACAGACATTTAAAAACTTGAGAGACAAAACAGAGCCATGAGGAACACAACACATGTGCCATGGGGTACAGCACATGCATCCAAGCACCATGATCACAATATGATCATTTAGGCAGAAGCACTGCCTATATATCAATCTGGAAAGTTGAATTTATTGTGAAGTTCCTTTTTCAGCAATGGACTTGGATCACCCCAAAGGTTTATTTAACCCAGCATCCCATTTCACACAGTGGTTAACAGGAACATAACCACAAACAGGATATGAGCACAGAAGTCCCCTCCTGCTATTGTTCTCCAGGAATTAATAATCCACTGGCATACCACTTCTGAACATGGAAATAGTATACACTCATCATGACTTGTAAATATGGATGCATATCCTCTATGGATATGTCTAATCCCCTTTCCAAGTCATTTAAGCTAGCTGACATCATGCCAATTATGGCAATAAATTCCATAAATGAATTGTGCCTTAAGTTAAGTACTTTTCTTTTGCCTGTCTTGCCCTGTCAAACTAGAATACACTCAAATAGATGGACCAATGGTTAAACCCTATATAGGGCAAGTGGCTTAAAGCAATAATGAAAAATGTAAGTTATTTCACATAAGAATATCAGGACTCCAGGATCTCCACGAGCAACACTCTTCAATGTTTCCACCGATCCTGTACACCAAACTCAAAGAAACTGGATACAGCATATTCTCTTGCTGCTGTGGTGTGCTTTCAAGTTGTTTCCGACTTATGGCAACCCTAATGCAAACCTATCAACAAGGTTTTCTGGGGCTGAGTGTGACGCACCCAAGGTCACCCAGTGGGTTTCCATAGCCAAGCAGGGAACTGAACCTTAGTCTCCAGGGTTATAGTCCAGTGCTCAAACCACTACACCACACTGGCTCTCAACATATTCTTTATCACTGAGCAATGGCTGCAGCCTACCACACACAAACATACACCTGAACTGCAATGTCAGTAGTTGTTGCAACAAAATCAAATACATACAAAAAAATTAAAATAGTTTTAAAATTGTCTTAAAATTTTCTCAGGAAATCCTTGGGTGCAGAGCAGGATACATTTTATTTATTTAAATATTTATATCAAATCTAAAACTAAAATGCATCAATTATTACAAGCTATACAATACCAATTTAAAGCACCTAGATGCTCACAGATAGATGCATTAGAGCTACACATCAGCATATGTATGTTTTAAAGACACCCATTAGCTGGCAATGCAGTTACAAAAGAGGTGCAACTAGATTTAGTTCTATAAACTATGGTCTAAATCAGTGTTTCTTAACGTCCCGGAATCCCTGGGTGTCTGCGAAGCCCTGGTGCTTTTTTTAGCCTTTTTTGTGAAAAATCACCCCAAAATGCCACCTGGATCAACAGCATAACTCAAAAAACCCCAACATCCTGAAACACTTTTTAAAACGCCCCAAATTGCTCTGAAAGCAAGCAAAAAATGAGGAAGCAAAACAAAGAAACAGACCTCTGGTTATGTACAGAACTCATTTTTAGCCAACTTTCAGGAGAAAAACAGAAGATATGGTGTTCTATAGATGCCAACACTGGCCTACACCACAGTTGTCTATCCTGACTTAAATTAATCCACCTTGTATCAAAGCAAAGATTCAACGCATTAAAAAAGCAAACAGTTTGCTATTAGTTTACTCCTACTACATACATAGTATGAAGCTGCAGCCCTTTAGGTGCTGCTGGAATATAGTTCCCAGCATTCTTTACCACTGGCTACATCTCATAGGAACTGCATTTCAGCAACACCTAAAGGGCTGCACTCTGCCTACCTCCTTACTATCAATATGGTAGGAGTAGCCTCTGCCTTACCTGCTATATAACTTAAAGTCACAATGAAAGGAAGTAATTATCAGCACCATAACTTCAGTGGTAGTTTTCTTTCTCTTTCCAACCAGCAACCCTACATTTTTTATACACAACAAGCTATATCTGAAATTCACAGGGAGGAGTAAAACTGTTGGGAAGACCAACTGTTGCAGGCAAGTTTTGGAAAGAAAGCCAAGCTGTCTTCCACAATGCCACTTCTGAGATGTACATAGTTTGGGTGTAATATTAAGAGTATAAAGCTAGCATGAGGTAGGGGTTTGAGTGCTGGACTATGACTCCGGAGAACAGAAGTCAAATTCCTACTCAGCCATGAAAACCTACTGGGTGACCTTGGGCAAGTCACACTCTCCCAACCTCAGAGGAAGGCATGGACTAACCCCCACTGATCAATCATGACAAGAAAAACTCATGACAAGTTCACCTCAAGGTCATCAAAAGTCAAAAACAGCTTGAAGGCACACAACAAATCAAGAGTATAGATCCTGAATAAAGCAGAGAAATATACCTAAGGCAAATGGAGATCTAAAGAATGCTTTCATCTTTGATGTTTAAAAGCAAAAAATAATCTTTACATAGTGTGTGATGAGCCTTTCCTAGGCTGGTTTGTTGACACTTATGATACAGAAGCGAGGCTATATTGCACCACACATCTGTTACAAATATAGGATAATCATTTTTATCTGCACCCTGATCCTAACACTTCTAACAGTCTTTAAAAAAGAGCAGCCACCAAGTCAACAGCTTAGAAGTATGACTTCTGTGTCAACAATACTGTCCAAAAATAAGCCTGTGCTTGGAACAGGGATTCTGACAGAAAAGCCTGCAGTAAACCAAGAATCATGAACACTCCAGTAAAATCCAGTATAAGGTAAGTTCATAGACAGAGGATCTCTAATGGTATGTACTGACAGGCAGCACCCTACCCAATATCTAAACAAGCAAGGACCAACCTTCATTCCTTTGCTTCCACTTGATAATAAAATACTGGTTGCAACTTTAAAAGCTTATGTTAGTCTGGACTTCTCACAACTTGTCACTAGCAATGATCACTAAGCATAAGTAAAGCCACAGAAAAGGTGTGTCCTATGTCCCAGACAGCAACATGCCATGGAAAATTCTCCATTTTACAAATGTCATTTTTGCTGTGTGGCATTCTTAACAGATATAATGCAATCAAAACTGTAGTTGATTTATCAGGTTAATATTCCTAGAAAGGACATATATCTACATACACACCTCTTCAGGTAAGCTACAATTAGTACTCTAAACAGTTCAGTAACTTCACGCCACCCATATATAAGTAAAGTATATTTAATTGAACTGTCATATCTTAAATATGCAAATAAATAAATAAAATAAAATAAAGGAAGTGCTGAACATAACATTTAAATTTCACAAGGTGTGACTTGTGAATCCCCTCTCCAATTGTCACTCGAACTACTTTCAGATACATTTACACAACAACCTAGATTATCAATGTATTTTAGTTTTGTTTATTATAAATGTTATTATAAACATGCTAAATGAGACTTCACTCAATTTATAGCAGCTAATTTCTTTGGAGGGGGGAATATGATCACATCTAAAGGCAGATCAGATATTGGTGGGATCCAGCACTGATCCACCATAGAGTATCTTAATATGGAGGCAAACAAATATGTATGCCAGTTCTTTTTTAGTATGCAGTGTCAAAATATTTAGGGCCTTATCGGTGATAACCAACATTAACAAATTTGACATAAAAATCAACTGGACATCAGAGAAGCTGTTGCAGTGGGGGAGTCCCACGCTCAAAAAACAAAAACAGAAACAACCCCCCCCCCAAAACAAAGCAAAGAAGAACAAAACAAAACAGGGTCCTGTCATCCTGTCTGCAACCTTCTGGAACAGATGAATTTTCCAGGCGCTTTACAAAGACAGACTCAAGTAAAGAGCGTTTAGCTTGCAATGCAATTGTGTTATGATTGAAGTACATATGTCACAATGAATGAGAGATTATTTATTATTTTCCCTAGTTATTTAATTTATATGCAAAAGAGAAATTTTGTATCCCAAAATACAGTTAAAACTAATCATTACAGTAAAAAATAGTATTCAGATCATTAAATTAACTATCCAAGAAAAAATAGCATTAATTTGAAACAATATAAAATCATTAAAAAATAATAATATGGATAAAAGTACAGCACCTCTGTTAAAAGACCCTTCTACAACAACCAGTTAATAGTTGAACATTGGTCTTAAAAAAAAGTCTTTGCTAGCAAAAAGAAAATATAGGAAGCAAATCCATGGCTTGGAGGAAAAAAGACAAGAGCTGTGCAAATGGTTCACTTTTAATATACATGCCTAACTGCATCACAGGACTACTTTTTACACTATTCTGAATGCAAATATGGCTGTGTATGAAAATAATTGCAATGTCAGTACCTTCACTGCCTTCTTCACTACACAAAGATGTCAAAAACCATACAGGAGAAAAATGGTGATGAAGTTGAGAGAAGTTTCTTTTCTGTTGGTAATTGAGCTGAAATTTTATTTCCTGTATTTTATTTCTTTTTCTCACTAGTCCTCACAAAGGTAACAACAGGAGTGGCCTCTGCTCACATTGAAATCCCCCAATGCCATCTTAACTGACAACATCCCTGACAGAATGAAGGCCTGTGAGTGTAACAACATCACCATTTTTCTCCTGTATCATCTTTGCATGATGAAGAAGCCAGTGAATCTTCAAAAGCTTCTATAAGGTACTTTATGCTTTAGAGATGGCTCAAAAAAACTATCACTACCTGTGGATTTTGGATTTTGTTGTATATTGCAGCACGGCCAATACAGCTACCCACACAATTTTTTCCTGTTATGTTAGTATTTCATTGTTCTCTTTTAAAAGTATGAAAAGAACCATTTATCTTACCTGTGAGATTGTCCTTTTGAGTGGAAGAGGGGATAAGCATCCTGATTATGGGTTGGTCTCTACCTTTTCTCCAAGCAGTAGGAACATGACAGTTGCTTAGAGAACGTCCTCTTGGGGGAACCATCCTTTCCATGTGGTCAGTTGTGTTACAGCTCTGACGCTCCCAGAAGAACTTAATGTACATAACCTCTTATCCCATTACACTAGTGGACAGAATTTAATGCTCTCTCAAGTAATAACAGTACTCATACTTCATTATTAGTGTATTATTATTATTATTATTAAAGAAAGAGAAAAAACAACAGTAAAAGCAAATAAGAAAGGAAGAAGATTGCCACAGAACACCTAACAAGTAAGAATCACTTAGCACGGAATTCGACATTCCATTCCAATCCCAAATTGTGTGCCACACTTTTGCCTGAGGTAAAACTTCCAGTCAATAACTCCCTATAAAGGAAGATGGCATTTTTCCATGTAGCTGCCCTGCAAATCTCTGTCAGCAGTGCGCTGGTTGAAAATGCTGCCAAGACCAGTACCACTACTCTCATCACCTTGTAATTAATAAATAATAATAATAATAATAGTAGTCGTCGTTGTCGTCGTCGTCAGTGTAGAAAAAGAGAACTTCTTTCCTTGGGAGCACTGACCGAAGGACAAGAACAGTGAAACTGCCTTCTGGAAGATGGCTGTCCTCTTCAGATACACCTTGATCACCCGTCAGAATCCAAAGTGTGCCATATCTTCTCTAGGAATTTGGGTGGCTCAGGACGAAGCACGGCAATATTCCTTCCTGCTCCCCATGGAACAGTGAGTTGACTTTCACTAAGATCTAGTCATAACTAAACTGAGTCCAGTCTTATTTCACTCAGCTCCTTTCTTACTGACAGAGCTCCCAGCTCACAGACCTTGCATGCAGATGTGATGACTGTTAACAGGAGTACCTTCCATATCAACTAGTTGAGTAATGCCTAACTGGTTCAAAAGGGGGTACTGTAAATGACTTGAGAATTGTCGGCAGGTCCCATGATGGGAACTTTAAACCATTGGAGGGACTGAGAGGGAGAGTCCTCCTAATGAGTCTGCAGATGTGAGGGTGTGTTGATGTCCTGTCACTTTTTCCTGTGGGAAGACGTACGTGATGGCAGCAAACTGTCTCTTAATCATGTTTAGTCTGAGACCCCTGTCTATGCTTTCCTGAAGGAACTCCAAGAGCAAGGGTATGAAGATCTGGAGGTAGTCCTGTTCTTTGCACTTGCACCATCTCCTGAACACTTGGAAGATATACCCGTAGACCTTATTAGTAAAGGGTCACCTTGAAAATAGCACAATGTCCACTACATTGTCAGAGTAGCCATGTCTCTGAAGCATGTGCTTTTCAAAAGCCATACTTGAAGCTGGAGCCACATCAAGTCCAGATGGTGGATTTTCCCTTGTGACAGGAGATCCGGTCTCACTAGAAGAGACAGGCAGTCCAAGGCCATACTGCCTATTTCTTTGAACCATGGTCTTCTTGGCCACACTGGAATGATAAAGATTACTAGGGTATTCTCCACTCCCACTTTTCTTAGCACTCTGGAGAGGAGCAGAGTTGGAAGACAGGCCTATGGCAACATCGTCAGGCAAGGGAAGATCAGGGTATCTAGGCCTTCTGCCCCCTCCATCTGGTATTGTGGCTGGAACCTGGGTACCTTGTGATTATTTGGGGAAGCACACAGATCCACTTCTGGAACTCTGGACCTTTCTACCAGGAGCTGGGAGACCTTTGGGTGAAGACTTCCACTCTGCCTGGTTAAGGTCAGTTCAGCTCAACCAATCCACTCTGGTGTTCAAGATCCCTTCAAGGTGTTCTGTTTCCAAGAACAAGAGTTTCCACCCACGTTAGTAAAAGCCTTGTCTCCTCCATGAGGTGGCAGGATTGGGCTCCTCTTTGTGGCTGATGTAGGCCTTGGCTGTGACTAAGTTTGTCCTGATTGCTGGAACACTATCAGGGCCAGTCTGACAGCCCTCAACTTCAATCAGTTTATGCTGTGGTCTAATTCCTCCTCTATCCAAATCTACTGAACCAGGTGAGGCCCACCCACAGTGGGCACCCCAGCCCAATAGGCCGCATTGGTTACAGCCTGGACTTTTGATGTGTCCCAGAAGGCTCTCCCCTCGGTGAATCACAATGGAGTTCCACCAAGCCAAAGACTGGACTGTCTACAATGGCACCCAGATCTTCTGGGGACTCTTGGACACTATGACCGACTGATAAAGGAAGAGGAATTCAGAAGTGGAACCTCACCCACAGGAGGCAATCTGTAGCCATGATCATAAAGCTTTGGACAGACATTATGAAGGACAGGTCCACCTTCTTTATCAGCTTTACTAAAGCAATGGCTCTCTTGATGCTCTGGATTCTCTTTAGAAGCAAATCTATCATGCCTGAGTTGGTGTATATCACTGTTCCCACATGCTGAATCTTCTGAACCAGAGTGAGGTGATTCTTCCCATGATTTACCAGAAAACCATGGTAATCCAACAAATCCAGCACCTTCTACACATCCTCTTAGCCATGCTAGAAAGATACTGCACACACCAGCAGGCTGTCCAAATACAGCCACCCACAGACATGCACTCTTCTCCATACCACTATCAGGGCTACCACAGCCCTTGGGGGCTGATGTCAGGCTCAATGGGAGGGCACAGTAATGCTTCCCAAAGTAGGCAAACCAGACAAATCTAGGGTGTGCTGGGTAGATTTCATTATATGAAAATATGCTTCTGTTAAACTGAGAGAGGCCAGGTAGTCCCCAGGATGGATGGCTTGCAAGATACTTTTCAACATCTCCATTTAGAAATGATGCTTTCAGATAAATTTGTTTAACCTTCTGAAGTTCAAACTGTTCTCCATGGTCCGTTCTTCTGCTGAAAGAAGATGACAGAGTAGCAGCCTTTCAACCTCTGCAACTGAGGCAACTCTTCTATGATTCCAATTGCTTGAGGGGGTTGATTGCCTCCCAGAGACTGTGCTTGATTGAGAGGGTTTTTTGGATTTTGGGGAAAGGAGGAAAAAATCTGGAAGGGTGTCTGTGAGTTCCAATCTGTAGCCCTGGCTGAGGGATGTTGAGCATCTACTGGTCTGAAGCTGCTTCCCCATACACAAAACCCTGAAGTTCTTCCCCTACTGAAGGGTTGGCATCAGGCCTGATTATTGTTACACTGCCTCCCTTTGGAAGGAGCTACCTGGGATCTCTGCTCTGACAGTTCTTGTCAGAGCTGTGGTCTCTGGTCTCCCCACTGCTGCCTGAAACCCCTCTCTGTCTGGAGAAGGAATGAAAATGGGATGGAATTGTTTGCGGAGCAAAAAAAGGACTGGCCTTGGCTGACAAACCTCCTGTCTTCCCTCCTCTTGACATGGACGAGTACCTTCTTGTTTTTGGGACCTGTGACTCACTGAAGAGCTTGGTAGCCAGGAGGTGTACCTGGTGAGACTGTGCTTTGCTCTGAAATTCACATTCCAATTCTTTAGCCACACATGAGAGTCTGACTGCCACAGCTGCAGCTTCAGGTCTTGAGCAGAAGTGAATGCCATCCAATCCAGCAACTGCAGTAAAAGCCAATACCTTCAGACACTTATTAATGCACTGTTTGACTTTGACTTACTACGGTGGAATGAGCATGATGAGTTTCTTGGCCCATGGGAGCGCTGCTCTAAACGTGATGGAGGCAGAGGCTGCCATCCTTATGGCTAACAAGATGGCCTCATGGACTTTCTTGAGTTTTGTCTCTGGCTGCCTTCTGTGCCTCTTAGGCAATCTTCTCCGTCCTTCATGTACACAGATGGTAAGACAAGCGCTATCACAGTCCATTGACCAATAAGACCTGGAGCCTGGACATCATGTTGTCAGTGAGTGTGCAGAACTTCTTGACACAACCTGAATTGGATCTGTTAGCAGCAGCCTTTTTCCATTCTTCACAGACCATAGCCATGAAGTCTGCAGAAAAAGCATGCGTGCAGAGGGACTGCTAGCTTTGGGGAAGCACCTTCTGTTGCCCTGAGGCAAAACAGGATGCTGGCATTCTGGTAGTGTGCGGCAGAGAGAGGGTCAGCCAGTCTGTCTTGGTCTTCATCTGAAGAAAATTCGCCTTCTTTAGTATTTGCTATGCTGACCTTCCTCTTCCCTTTAATCTTCATCCACTGATTGACTCTCCTTATAGATCTCAGAGGCAGGTGAGGTGGTCTCCCTGCATTGGGGGTGTGTGTCAGCATCCCCCGACTTGTGTCAACACCCCCTGACTTAAGATTCTGAAGTGTCCATGCTGGCAATGTAGTTGCCAGCTTCCCTCCTGACAGCAGGCAGGCCTTCTCCATCCCACACTGCAGCTTCTAGACTGCATTCCCTTTGCCCATGTGCTTGCTTTGGAAGCCAGAGGAGGAGGGAAGGAGAAAGTTGCAGTGAAAAGGAAATGGGGGAGGAAAGACAGGAGAGCTAGCATGAGTTGCTGAAGGGGGAGCAGAGAAAAAGAATGAGGTAAGGCAGAGAAATAAAGCATCTTTTCAGGCAAAAGGCAAAGGAGAACTGAGAGAGAGAGAGAGACAGAGAGAGAGAGACAGAGAGATCAGAGCTTGCTAAATGAGCTCACTGGAATTAAGACTGAACACAAGGAGAGGGCTGCTCCACCTAGAGGGCACTCCCAAAAAAATTTCCCATGTTCCTGCCTGTCAGAGAGAAGGTGGGGACCAACCTATAATCAAGATGCTCCTCTTCTCTCCACTGTGAAATTTAAACAACTAAATTATATGAGCATAAACAAAATAACAGAATTTTTTTGGAAGTCCAGTTAAGTTCAGAATATTGTATTTGCTGGCGTATAAGACTTGCTTTTTTTCCTGAAAAATACTATTTGAAAATAGGTCGCATCTTATACGCCGGTGTATCTTATACGCGGGCAAATAGTATTTGCCAGTCTATAAATGGGGTGTGTCTTATACACCGGTGCATCTTATATGCCAGCAAACGTGGTACATTTAGGACTGGAAAATCTGGAGGAAGGAAAACTATTTAATCTGCTCCTATTTATCTTTGCCAGGACTGGGAACAATTATTTGTCTACTTGCTATAGATTTAGAAGGCAAAAGCCAGTGCAGCCCCTACTAGAGCCAAAGCCTTAGACTTGCATATTTCCCACCCCAGTCCTTTACTTGCATTCTCCAATTCCCTCCTTGACTTCTTATCATGGTCAAGCAATAGTTTGCCATACAGCGGCTAACTATGTTTGCACAACTCTTAATTAAAACTCATACTTAAATAGCGCTTTTAGTTCTAAACTCCAGACAATTAGTAATGTCAAGCATCAGCCTAGTTAAAACACAGCATTCTACCATAATTTAGCTTTATAAAGATGAGAGTACATAAGCTTCAGCCTCATCGGCACCTTCTCCTCACCTAGGAAGACAGAGAAGCTGAACACTTCCATTTCAGAGCAAAAAACAGTTCTCTGTGATACTGGATTCTGACAACTGTGGTTTGTTCCAACTGTTGTGAGCTGAAACAGATCACAAATTCTTCTCCCTTTCCAGCTGCCATTTTCCCTAAATCACTATTCTAATACTGCAGTTAGGCTTAAAAAAAAATTTAACCACCAACTCCAACTTAATTATTTGGGGAAAGTTGTATGAGAGGACCTATAGAGCACTTGAGGAAGCCTTGTGGACTGCATTTACTTCAGGGGACAATCGTTACCCATACCTGACCTAAAGCAATCTTTCAATCTCCTCCTTGTCCAAACAGAAGAGAAGGAACATACAAGGATGAAACTTGTGCAATCTCATTCACATAACAATAAACAATGATTGAGTGCTACATCTGAGCAGATCTATGGTCTAATCACACCACGATATCAAGAAAGTGCTCAGCAAATTCCCACTCTTGCAAAACATCTGAATGAAACCACCATCTCCAAGATTTCATGAGATATTCTATAGTAGAGGTTCAGAACATTTTCTAGCCCAAAGATCATATTGGAAGCTGGAAAATCTTTCCTAGAATCCTCAGAAGAACCTACTTTCTCAAACTCCATCCATAACACACAGCCATACACACAGATCACCCTACCATTATTCTCCTCTCTCTCTCTCTCTCTCTCTCTCTCTCTCTCTCTCACACACACACACACACAAATATACACATCATCTCTATTGCCCCAGTGATTCCTGAGATAGGCTCTCCCTCCCAGCAGAACAAAGAGACAAGGTCTGCACCCTGATCATCTGCTGATCCCACACGATCAACACTATTTTTTTCAATATTATTTGCCCTTGAAAGAGGTACTACAGGCCTGTCTTCCTTCTCCTTGAATTGGAAACTCTGGCCATTAAACAAAATGGGAACATATGTGGCTTTGTGCATGATTCTTTAGAATTTAAAACTGTTCTACAGAAAGATGGTCTTTTACTATTTATTTTTGAACTTCAACCTTAAATGAAAGTAATTAATATCTTTCAAAACTGCCTAGTTATTTGAGCAACTCGTGAAAATCTGATCTGATGCTGAAGCGAAGCAATGCAGTTGGTCCTCCACTTTTGCAAGAGTTAGGGGTGCAGGACACTTGTAAAAGTAGAATATTCTGAACAACATTTTAAACATTCATTTGCCTCCTAGGACTAAGCTGTTGCTGGCCAGTGCTTTGGCTGATCCAGTTCCCCACCCTCACTTCACCTCCTCCCTGTCTCTCCTCCCCCATTTCCCATCCTCCAACAACACCTTCTCTGCCTTCTCTTACTTCATGCCCACTGTCCACCTCTAAGATCTTTTTCTCATCTTTTCCCCTTTCTCATCCTCCAACATCACCTGCCCTACTTTCTCTTAGATCCCATCATACAATCCATCTCTAAGCCCCACTTCCCATCTTTTTCCTTTTCTCATCCTCACATGATTATGCTAAATTTCAATGAACTGACTGCTGAGATATCTTTGGCTCTGAACAGATTTGGGGGCAAGGTCAGTAACTGCACAATTAATATTATTTGAGGAAGCTTGTTTTTCACAGGACTCCTCAGTATACACTGCAAATGTTTTCCAAAGTTTATATTTTGTTTCAGACATTTCTTGAAACAAAAGAGGGGAGTCTTCACCATATTATATTTCATTGAAGAGGAAAACAATATTAATCTTGTGAAGACTATTTTCTTATCATTGTACTGATTTGTTGATCTATACTAATTACTGATACCTTTTCTTTTTGTCAAATTCTCTGTCTCTGACCAGTTTCCAATCTTCCTGTCTGATGGCAATTTCTACTAAAAGGCAATATTTACAACTGCAACACCTGCTGGTACCTACTGCACTTCTGAGTGCCTTTACATCTCATTGACTTTTGGAGATTCTTAATGAATTATTCCAGAGAAAAAACTAAAATGTGTATATATATCTACTGTAGATCAATAAATACGATGTACTCAATCTAAGAAATTAGTGGAATGAAGAAATGGGCTGCCCAATTTTTGCCTAATCAACAGAATGTGACTCTTTTATACCTGCTGCATCTAGAGATCTCAGGCTACAACTTAACCAGCAAAACCTTGCATTTTGTACAACACCACAATACATCTTCAATAAAGTTTATTTCCTATAAAAGGCAATTAATTTCTATTGCATTTTTTTAAAATATGGAGTTTCATTTTTTTAAAATAGGGATTATTTCTTTCCCTTTTTCCTTTGTGCTCTTACTGACATGATGTATGCACATTAAAAATGAATGAAAAACGTTGCCAGGGAAGAGGACACAGGACCTAGGGAAGAAGCTAAAGAACCTGGTGAGGAACACCTGCAGACAGTACCTTCCCCATGCCTACTGTATTTCTTAAAGTGAATGAACTGTTTCTACTTTTTGTCCCAATTTTTGCTTTTTGATCCTTTTTCCTTTCCTGTCTCAAGCTGTCTACTTTTGACCTCCATACCATAATGCCCAGCTCACCTCTTCACTAACATTATCCAGATATAAATTTAAACTGAAAACCACTTACACTTGACATACTTCACCGTTTTACCACCTAACTTTATTATACTTAATTCTCAACTTAAGTTACTCTTTAGGAATTGTGTCTCATGGCTAACATTACAGTTTCAAGCAGTTTATTTAACTGGTACTATCTTGATAGCCCTAAATCTACTGTCAATATAACCTACTCCTGCGTTTCTTAAGTCAGATAGTGAAGTCCATATAGGAAAATATGAGCAGAGCTTTATAGATATTTTTGCTATGTCTTACATTTGATACATCTAAACTCATCTCTGTAGCCTTGTTTTACAAAAAGCTATATTCTAGAAACCAATTTTTGTACCAAGTTTCAACTTCAAGCTGTTAATAGGCCAATATAATGTGACACCTGTTTAATGCTAACATGAATAGCTCCCAAGCCCGAATGGAAATCGCTACCAAAAATGAAGAAGAAGCTACCTGCTGCTTCTAACAAGGCTTCTAGTCTTGCTTGTGTTTCTGGATCTACTGTGCGTAGGTCTGTTCCTTCAGCAGCACTTGACAAAAATATCTCTGATGTTGTTTTAAGCACCGGGTTATCTAGATCTTCTTGGTCCAATATAAACGACTCAACCTGTTTGAAGACAGAAAATTTGAGAATTTATTTCTAACCACAGCAAAGTTGGGAGGCATTGCACCAAAGGTCAGCACTTGATAACTGTCACATGTTTTCATTTTCTAGGACAAATGCTACTGGAGCATAAAATTTCAGATCCAAAGCTATTAGCTGGCCAAGTTAGCAATTACATCTAACAAAGAATACCATATCCCGTTATTCAGCACTGTAGACAAAATTTAGACCACTTTTTACTGCTGAACCTGCCCACAGATCGTCCTTTATGGAAATACACACTCCATGAATCTTTTCTACCCACTTCAGAGGGGTTCTAACCATAAATCTGAAGGAACTGTTGTTCAACTACAATTAATTCATCATCTTCCTTTGAGATGGCGATTTCCCAGGAAAACAGTTCAGATACCAATCCAACTCACATGATATCTGGGAGGACTTAACCAAAGGTCTCATAGTAGAATTCTTAGAATATATGAACAAGAAGACACTGTAAATTACCAATTTAATTTATGTATTATTCCCAAGATAAAGAGGTACAGAGAACTACTGGTAGAACTGCAATATAGCTGCATCTCCTCTGAAACAGAATGAAACATTTTCAAGCATCCAATGAGGCATCCATTCATTGTATAGCAATCAAAACCTGTAAACATTTCTCAGTAGCAACTGAGAGTAGTTAATACTATTATCATTCCTATGATGTTCTAAGAGCTTCTTATGTAGAAGCTAAATTAAGAAGATCTATAGTAACCAAAGGGAATGTGTTTAAGGTGACTTTAGTAAATATTTCAGAAAGTGTGGTCAAAGACCACAAGATGGTCTAGTACATTTTACATTTACAAGACAGCACTATCAAGATTTCACTACTGTTGGGTAAAGAATGTGAGGTTTTTAAGCAGAAACATTGGATTCTAAATCAGATTTGCACATAGCCACTCTTATAATATACCAGACCTACTAGTATCTAAGACAAGGAAGTCCCCATTCTAATAATAAAGAACCAATTCCTATCTTCTAGCTGTTGGAATTCAAAAATGTACATTTTGTAATTATCAACATAATACTTGTGTTCTGCTGTTTTAAGTCACAATTTGAAAGTAAAAGCAAAATAACACAGCTGTATAATTCACTGGATTATGCTGTGTGGGAGATATGAATATATATCAGTATCTTGAACAACAACTATTTTGTTTTTTTTCCTGGGAAAAACACATACAAACACTAGAAAATTCAATAGCTGCCTGCTTCAAAAAGCAAGACATCCATTTTCTCTCATTTAACAGCCACAGTTCCTCCAGTGAGAACTGAAACCACAGCTTGAGAGTTTGCCCAAACCACATTTTGCTAATTCAAAGTGTTACTGTCAGTTAAACCAAGAAGGGCAGAAATTTTGTTCAGAACCTTCAAGATACAAGATTGGAGTATCAAACAAACTTCAGGTGAATCGTATGTTTCTGTTATGTCACCAAGTGAATTTGCTACTCCCTGCCATGGCGAAGGACAAGAGAAGAAAACTCAATACTGGGTCTCCTCAAGCTCCAGTTCTATTGCATTCCAGTTTTAGCTACATAGGAAATAAGAGCAGAAAAGAAAAGATGAAAATTCTGAATCAACGGAGAAAACTATTTTTCCTTATTTCTCCCTATTCTTCTCCCCCATTGGAATTCGCAAGGAAAAACTGAAATTCCTTGATTAACTGCTTTCTTATGAATGCACATATTATTTCACTACTTTAACAAGATCAAATGCAACATTTGTGATTCTGCATATTGTACCATTTGTCATATATATGAAATCTGCAAAGAAATATTTAATAATTTTAAGCTCACTTTCAAGATTAAACTTATGCATGCTTACTGAAAAGCAAGATACACTCTGTTTAATGAAGCTTCTCCAAGCTAAACATACATTGTACGATGTTCTCAAAAGCAGAGGTTTGGAATATGCATGTTATTTGGGGGTTAATGTGGGCGCAATAAAAGTATTCCTTTTTTAAAGTAATAACTGATACCTGCTTGAGTGCAATGAGTAACATTCTCTTATTACTCCTAAAATGCTTTGAGGGGTCACTTTTGTATTTAAGTGTTTTGTTCCAAAGAGGAAAAGGTAAAAAGTTGTACACTAATAACACATAACGCTTTAAAGAATTAGTAAAGGCAACAAGTTACTCCTGAAACAAATAATGAGCAACAAATTATGTTTCAAAAATATCATTCCATACTTTGGTCCAAGGAATACAGGCATTTCTCAGTTAACAAAGCCTCTGTCAAAGAAGGTCTTTTTTACAAAGGCTTTTTATGCCTGCCCAGCCCCTCCTTTCTCTTTGTTCTCTATCTAGCTGGAAGGTTTTTTCAGTGGTATTGGGACTGGAAATATGGTAAAGGAGGGCTAAAGAAACACAGACTTTCAGTGTCAGGTTGCAGCAGTGTGTCTAGGGCAGGCCTGCACAACATACGGCACCAAAGGATTTTGCGCAGCCCGCACTGCTTATGAGCGCAAGGGCCGAAAAAGGTTGTAGCAACTATGATGCTGATGGTTTTGAATGAACCCAGCTGAGCTGTTCCCTCCTCCTTCCCTCCAGGGGGTAGCAGAGAGGCAAGCTGATGCTACCTTTTGCCCTTACACAAGATGGCAACAGTTGCTTCTTCTCCTGTTTCCCCTGGATGGGCAGTGAGGCGGGAAGTGCCTGGGAAATGGAGAAGACCAGCTGGGGCTGGAGGGGGCAAGAAAGGAGGTGGTCTCCTCCTGAGCAAGCCAACCTGGACTGTTACACGGCGAATTGGGACTCTCTGGGAGAAGCAGCTTATTATGTGTCAATGTCCTCATTCACCACTGTCTCTCCTAAATTGCATTGGAAAAAAATAAATTGCATTTAAAGATTGCATTTTAAAATGCAATTTAGGTCTATCCTGGTGTGCACCCTCATAAATTCCACCCCTCCACCATCTGGAATTCGAACAGGTTGCTTACCTGTAACTGTGGTTCTCTGAGTGGTCATCTGTGCCCTCACACACTAGGAGCTTTCGCGCATGCGCAGTAGCATTCGGAAGATTCTAGAGGTTAACAGCTTGGCAGGAACCCCTCCCCCATGCCCGTACTGAGCATGCTCAGCCTGCCAAGGCAACGGTCTCTCCTCAGTTCTAGAGTCCGCCAATAAGGGACCTGAAAGAGGGGACAGCTGGGCGGGTGTGTGTGAGGGCAGAGATGACTACTCAAAGAACCACAGTTACAGGTAAGCAACCTGTTCTTCTTCTTCGTGGTCTCTGTGCCTCACACACTAGGAGACTTTGTAGCTTACCATTTGGATGGTGGGTCAGGTCCTAGAGAACGGAAGACAACACCGCACGTCCAAAACGGGCATCTCTCCGGGACCGGCAGTCCAGTCTGCAGTGGCGCACGAAAGTCAAGGGTTGAGACCAGGTCGCCACACGGCACAGTTCTTGCAGGTCCACTTCTCAAAGGAGAGCTGCTGAAGAAGCTACTGCTCTGGTGGAATGAGTGCGCAGCAAGGCTGGCGGAAGCTGCTTAGCCAGTTCAAACGCCAGCAGAATGGTCTGGGCCACCCATTTGGAAAACCTCTGGGTGGACACCTTGTGGCCTCTTCGACGCCCACCGTAGCACACGAACAGGTGGGGTGTCTGGCGGAAGGGCGCAGTCCGGTGAGTGTAGAACGCCAAAGCCCGACGAACGTCAAGGAAGTGGAGGGAATGCTCCAGAGGTGTAGTCAGGTCCGAGTAAAAAGCTGGTAAGATGATGTCCTGGCTAAAGTGGAAGTGTGACACCACCTTGGGCAGGAAGGAAATGTCCAGGTGGAGGACTACCTTGTCTCGGTGGAAGACAAGGAAGGGCTCGTCGGATCGCAGCGCTGTCAGCTCACTTGCCTGCCTGGCTGAGGTGACAGCTACCAGGAAAGCAGTCTTGATGGTCAAGAGCCTGTCATCTGCAGTCACCATGGGCTCAAAGGGGGGGTCGCGTCAACTGCGATAGTACTAAGGACAGTGACCAAGGCGGTAGCGGAGGCGACATCGGTGGCTAAAAGTGTTGCAGGCCCTTCATAAACTGCTTAAGGGTAGCGTCCCTGAAGAGCGCTGCCGAAGGGGACCCCCGCGGCTGATAGGCCACGATAGCGGCGAGGTACACCTTCAGGGATGGAAAAGCGAGCCCTTGTTGCCGAAGGTGGAGAAGAAAATGGAGGCAGATTGACAGGTGACACTGGCTCCCAATGCGCCTCTGCAAAGGAGACAAATTTCTGCCACTTGTAGTGGTAGTTGCGGCATGTCGACTCCTTCCTGACTGTGGTAAGGACATGTAGGATGGCCGGGTCCTCTTAGGCGTTATCCGCCAGGCGTGCAGGGCCAGGAGCGGCAGGTCCGGGTGGAGAACGAGACCGCCGGAGTGCAACAGGAGATCCAATGTTATTGGAAGCTTGAGGAGTCGACCGCGAGCAGCCTCCAACAGGGGCCCGAACCAGTGTTGCCTCGGCCAGTACGGGGCTACGCGGACGACGTCGGCTCGGTCCGCGAGGATATTGGCGACCACTCGACCCAGGAGAGGAAACGGTGGGAACGCGTACAGGAGCCCATCGGTCCACTCAAACTGGAAGGCATCGCCGAGAGAGTCCTGGCCGAGGCCGGCTCTTGAACAGTACCGATGACACTTCCTGTTCTGGTTGCTGGCAAAGAGGTCGATCGTCGGCTCGCCCCACCGATCTCGTATCATCTGGAATGCCGCATCTGAGAGGGACCACTCATGGTAGCACGAGGTGCCCCTGCTGAGGGCATCTGCTGTGGTGTTCTCTTGGCCCGCCAAGTGTATCGCGACCAGATGGACTCGAAGCGACACACACCAGTCCCAAAGCTGAAGAGCAATGGTGAGGAGAGTGGTCGAATGAATTCCCCCTTGTCTGTTGACATAACAGACAGCTGTTGTGTTGTCTGTCAGGATCAGCACCGGCCGGCCGGCAACTTGGTTGCAAAATGCCCTGAGAGCTTTCCAGATTCCGAGCAGCTCAAGGGTGTTGATATGGACGCCAGTCTCACCGTCGATCAACCGTCCCTGGACTCTGAGATCGCCGCAATGCGCTCCCCACCCGAACAGGGAGATGTCTGTCATTACCGTGAGCCGAGGAGTCAGTTCTCGGAACGGCATCCCTGACAGTAGATGATGGTAGGACAGCCACCATAACAGGTAGCGATGCACCTGTTGAGGAATGCGTAGGAGTCGCCTCTGGTCATCCAGGAGCAGATCAAAGACTCTGACGAACCAGTGCTGAAGCGGATGTGCACAAAGCCGAGACAGGTAGGTGACTGACGTGGTCGAGGCCATGCACCCGAGAAGTTGCTGGATCGTTCTCGCTGATATCATGGGGGTGTCAAGAACAGCGGACGCAGCCCGACGGAGGGTACATGCACGCTTCGTGGGCAGATATGCCCTGGCAGACACGGAGTCCAGGGTTGTTCCGATGAAGTAAAGGACCCTCGCCTGCTTGAGGTGCGACTTCCTCAGATTGACCCGAAGGCCAAGGCGGGTTAGAAGAGAAAGAGTCCGGTGGATGTCCCTGTAGAGTTTTTGCCTGCAGGACGCCACCAACAACCAATCGTCGAGATAAGGATAGATCGAGACGCCCTTCATCTGCAGGTACGATACCACAGGGGCCATGCATTTGGCAAAGACCCTGGGAACGGTGGAGAGTCCGAACGGTAGCAGCCTGCATTGATAACAGGTACCGTCGACCGCGAATCGTAGGTACCGTCTGTGCTGCGGGCGAATGGCGATGTGGAAGTAAGCATCCCAAAGACTGATGGAGGCGAACCAGTCCCCTCGCCGAAGGAAGGGCAGAATCGAACACAGAGTGACCATCCTCCAAGGTCCAGGATTGGTCGTAGGGTGCCGTCTGATTTCGGTATCGTGAAGTACCAGGAGAAGAAGCCGGTGGTACTGGTCGAGGACGGAAGTTCTTCGATCGCTCCTTTTTGCAGCAGGGACTAGATCTCTTCCAGCAGAGTCGAGCTGGCCGGGGTGGAATAGTAGACGCCTTGCAGAGGTATACTTGCAAACTCAATGGCGTAACCAAGACGGACGATGGAAAGAACCCAAGAGTCTGAGGTGATATGGCGCCATTCGGCGAGATGTCGGGCCAGGCTCGGTTGGTCTTTTAGGGCTGCTGGCAGGCTGAAGAGTGGCTGTGGTGGCGACCTGCGAAGGCGGTCAAAACCGGGACTTCATCCTGGACAAAGACTTCTTCGAAGAAGAAGGCTTGCGTCTCCGAAGAGGTCTCCGAGCCGAGGATGAGGTTGACGGGCGGGACGGAGCTGAACAAGGCAAGCGAGGTTGATAGGTCGAAGACGACGACCTGCGCCAAGATGACCGGGAGCCGAAGCTACGGCGAGGCTGAGGGGGCTGATGTACGCCCATCTTCTTTGCCGTCAGGCGAGCTTTGACAAGATGGTCCATCGCCTCATCGGTCGTGGCGTTAAACAACCCCTGGCCATTGAAAGGAAGGTCTTCGATCCTTCTCCTGCTGTCTTCTTGCAGGCCAGTTGATCGCAACCACGCAAAACGTCTCAAGGCAACAGAGCCCACCATCACCCGCTTCGCTACCTCCACTGAGTGCCTCAACGAGATCATCTGTTGGTTGGTGAGTGCTACCGCCTCATTAAAGAACTGAATAGCACTTGTCCGATTCTCCTCGGGGAGGATGGACAGAAGAGGACAGAATCTGTCCAGCAGGTTCCTCAGACAGGCCGTGAGGCAAGCTTGAGTGTTGGACACCCTGGCAATTAGAGATGAAGCAGAATAAAATCTCCTGCCAAAGGCGTCCAGCCTGCGGCCTTCTCAATCCGGCGGGGTGGTGTGTGTCCTTCTACCGCCCTTGGTCTGGGCGGATTCAACCACAATCGAATTGGGCACCGGATGCGTGAAGAGAAATTCGGCCTCCTCCTTCTGGGTCCGGTAGAGATGTTCTAGCCGGTGAGGGATTGGCTGGGCGGACGCCGGTTTGGCCCATGGATGTTTAAGGGCCTCCATCAAGGTCGGCAGGAACAGTAGTGGAGCTGTGGATGGTGGACAGGTATCTACGTATTGGAATACGGGGTCCTGCACAACTGGAACCGGGTCCACGGCCTTCAATCCCAGCGCCGTCATCATCCGAAGGAAAAGGTCGGAAAACTGCTTCACATCTTCCAGTGCCAATTCCAGTGCGGGTTCTCCGAAGATCAAGGGCGGAGACTCGTGGGACGCGGGCGTGAACTCGTCGGACTCCGAGTCCGTCTCACAGGACTGCGAAGACTGAGACGGGGAGCCGTCTGGAGACCTCTCTATCGATGACCATTGGGGCGGTAGCACCAAGGTCACTGTCGGCGCAGTCGCTGTCATCAGTACCGCAGACGGTACCGATGGAGTAACCGTCAGCTGGGATGCCGGAGTTGTTGTGATCGGCACCACAGCAGGCCGTGGGCGCTGGATCGCCTGGGTGACAGTAACAGCGGAGATCGTAGTCTGCGCTGGAACAGGCTCCGAGACCGGAGAGACGGTCGCGGTGACTCTCGGAGGTGGAGAGACGGCCCGATAACCGGGCGAGCGCTCCTGGGACCTCTTGTAGCGCAGAGACTGCGAGAACGAGCGAGATGGCGATCGTCGATACCGCGGGTGGTACGTGCTGCGAAATGGAGAGCACGACCATCTGTAGGGCGACCAGTGCCTCACGTCCAGGCGGTACCGGTCTCTATATGCAGGCGAATAGGACCGGTACGAGCCCGGGTGCTCCCGCCAGTCGTGTTCTCGGCCGTACCTCACTATGTACGAAGCAGACGAGAATGGCGAGTCAACCGGGGGCCGGGATGAAGGCCGCTCTGGGTAGGCCTCCCGCCGACGCAGGGATCGACACCTCACCCTGCGTTCTGGGGAGCGCAACTCACTCCTGTCGGACGCCGCCCGATGACTGGGCGAGGCCCGAAGTGAGGCCGGAACATCCTCCGGGTGGTCCACCCTTTTTGGGTGACCAGGCGGAGATACCATGGCAGTGAGCACAGGTAGGCCCAAAGGCACGGCCAAGCCAGCAGTCTGCTCTTCGTCAGACACCTCCAGAGCGTCCTGTGGTTCCGACTCTTCGCCTGGATCCCCAGGCTGCTCCGTTTCTCCTTCTTTTTCTTCTTCTCCTTTTCCATAGAGACCTCTTGAGGGGCAGGTCGCTTACGCTGGGCAGCAGTAAGGGGCCTAGTTGACTTAGCTGCCTGCGAGCCCGCAGGAGCCTCCCTCAATGTCGATGCGGCCGATGGTAATTTTGGGATACGCGGTAAGGCCGATATCGGAGGCCGAGACGACGGTACTGAGCCCAATACCGTTGATGTAGTCGGTGCGGTAGCCGCCGGTACCGAGGAGGGTGTGGTCACAGGTTGGTTCGATGTCGAAGGCCAAGACATGACGGATTCTCCCGCCGGTTGATCCCTTGCCGAAGAGACTCCTCCCAACAGTGGGATTTCAAGCGGGATGAGCGGTTCCGCAGAGTCTGAGCAGTAAAATCACAGCAGATGGGACAGGCCTTGACGTTGTGAGTCTCCCCCAAACAGAAGAGGCACTCACTATGTCTGTCGGACAGAGCAACCTTGTGACCACAGGTGATGCAAGCCTTAAACAAGGTAGACATAGAAGGGAGACGAAGTTTAAGGAAAAAAGTCCAAGGGGGGGAAAAAACTCACAGAAGCGGCGGGAAGGGAACGAAGGCCGAAGAAGAAGAAAGTCGAAGGAGGGGTTGAAAAGATCCGAAGACACCAAATACCAATAACCGAAGTCCGAGTACCAAAAGCCAAGTGAAATACCGAAGTCCGAAGTCAAAAAAACAACACGGAACAGTCCGAGAGTAAGCCAAATAACGCTACTAAGGTAGAACCTTCCGTTCGCTATGGCGGACGAGAAAGAACTGAGGAGAGACCGTTGGCTTGGTGGGCTGAGCATGCTCAGTACGGGCATGGGGGAGGGGTTCCCGCCAAGCTGCTAAACTTTAGAATCTTCTGAACACTACTGCGCATGCGCGAAAGCTCCTAGCGTGTGAGGCACAGAGACCACGAAGAAGAACCCTTGTTTATCCTCCAAATTTATTTTCTTCCCCCTTCCTCATAAATAATACTTTTTTTCTGCCACCCCAAATTGTTCCCCTCGCCTTTGATCTTTTGCAAATCTTTTGCAAATTACACACTGCTACATTTCTTAACTCTCTTGTCCTTCCAGTAACCCTATTTACTGCTTTTGTGTAATCACAACTTGCCCCATCTACATTATCTCAGTCATCCTAACAACAGGTTAAGAGGGTAAGACAGTGGCCATTTCTGCCCTATACTGTTACAGCGCTCTTATTCCACTTTCAACATCCTATGGAATCCTGGGGTTTGCAGTATAGGGAGGGGCCTTTAGAATTCTCAGCCAGAGAGCTCTTGGGCCTCAGTAAACTAAAGACAGAATAACAGCACTATAACAGCATAGGGCAGAAATGGCCAGTGTTGTCATTCCCCATGTTGTATATTGGTGGTGGTGAGTGAAATTTAAGGAAGGAGGTTTCCCTAAGATTGCCGGGTGAGTTTGTAGCAGAGGTAAGATCTGAACGTTTCAGTCATGGCAAGCCACTGGGTGACCTTGGGCGCATCACACACACTCAGTCCCAGAAAGTCCAGTGATAGGTTTGCCTTAGGGTTGCCATAAGTCGGAAATGACTCGAAGGCACGCAACAGCAATAATTCATTATGTCTACTCTCGCGAGATAAAAGCTTACCCAGAGTTTGAAAGCATTGTTTTTTAAGACTGTAACTCCCAGAATTCTCCAGTCAGTAATCATGCTACCTGGGGTTTTGGGAGGTTGTAGTTCACCAAAAGGAACTTTTGTGAAGCTCTTATTTGAAAGGATGTCATGTAAAAGAGGCAGCAAGCTTCTTTTCCGCTGCTTAAGAGATTAGGGGCCTTTCCACACTACACCGTTATAGTGTTGTTATTGCACTTTCAACATCCTATGGAATCCTGAGGTTTGCAGTTTAGGGAGGGGTATTTAGAATTCCAGCCAGAGAGCTCTTTGGCCTCAGGAAACTACAAACCCAGAATTCCACAGGATGTTGAAAGTGGAATAACAGCACTGTAATAGTGTAGTGTGGAAAGGCCCTAGGACACAGAGGAGGCTTCAAACTGTAGGAAAAGAAGTTCCACCTAAACATTAGGAAAAATTTCCCTAATTTTGCTTTTTTATAACATGGTTTATTTTATTTGCAAAATAGTTTAATGATCAATTATACTATAATTTATTTTGCAAATAATTTTTTTTAATACTATTATTATAACTTTACTCGGAAAGTGAAGCGTTAAAAACCTATCTGTGGCCTGAAGAAGTTTAGCCTATTTAATTTTGGCCCTTACCTACTACTGCCATGTTGTGCAGGTCTGGTCTAGAGTAAACAGGGTAATAAAACATGATACAAGAAAGAGCAGGATTCTGTTCTAGCTGATCCTACCATAGCCATGTGTGCCTTCCTACATTAGGCAAGATAAAGAGCAAGTGCCTCCAGAATCCCTTACTAAGCATGCATGAACAGCAAAATACAGGAAAAAAGGGTAAAGCAGATAAGCCTGCTTCACTAAGTACTAGCCATAGATCTGTAACTTTGGCCACCAAAACAGGAAACCTGAAAAAAGGGAAAGTTGGTAAAAGAAAAAGTCATTCCTGGACACATCTTGGCAGAAATCTTCAAGTGGTGTCTAGATGGTTCAACATGTTTTTGTTTGCTTATACAATGCCTACCCAAGCTGGTTGTTTCTTTTTTCATATGCCTGTGGTAAGATTTGAATAAAAGATCTGATCAAACAAGCTAAATGGTGCAAGACTGAAAGTATATAAAAAGTAGTCATTCACACATAGTTACCATAGAATGGTACCATAAGAGACAGTAATGGCCACTGCTTTGGGTGGTTTTAAAAGGTAACAGATAAATTCATAGAAGGTAAGGCTATCAATGAGAGCCAGCATGTTGTAGTGGTCTAAGCACTGGACTACAACCATGGAGACCAGAGTTAGATTCCCTGCTTAGTCATGGAAACCTTCTGGGTGACTTTGGGCATGTCACACACTCTCACCAACACCACCCCGAAAACTCCATGATAGGTTCACCTTAAGGTAGCCATAAGTCAGAAATTACTTGAAGGCACATAACAACAAAGGCAATAGTTTCGTGTCATGATGGAGATGAATTCCTTCCAAGAGTAAGTATGCCGGGCATACTAGTGGGAGCAGGAAGGAGGATGCTCTTGCATTCAAACCCAGTTTGTGGGCCACTGCATGAACAGAATAATGCTGGAGTAGCTAGGGCACTAATTTAATACACGTAAAACAATAAAATTCTTCTGACAGTCTTAAAGTATTTTATGAGAATAATTTTTTTTAAATGTTCCCCCAAATTTCAAAATTTTCCATAAAAAAAGCCAAAACTCTTCAGGAAAACACTGGCTTAAATCCAACTGTTAGTCCCAACTAAAGAACAATCAATGAATCAAAAGGAGCTTGGTAAGTCAAAGCTTATGTATATCACACTGGTTCAACATGTCTGCTCTACATGGAACTAACAATAAGATTCAGGGCACTATTTCCTCTCCACCACCGATCTTTTTTATGAGCATACCTATCTCTAAACACAGCATATAACTAGAGCAACCTTTCTGACCTTCTTCATCACATCCTACTGAGACCAGAATAGAGTTTCAGTTCTCAGGTAGCAGATGCATTTAATCATGTCACAAGGATCATCTAAACAAGAGAGGAGTTCAAAAAAGTCAGCTTCAGACACCAGTCTCAGTTCTGGCAAGGTCCAATCAGGACCTAGGAATTAGGAGGCAAATACCACAATCACAGCTGAGAAACAAGCATATTAAGCCCTACAAGGAGTGTTGTTAGTGATCAAATTATCAAAGATGCCCTCTAAAGCTTATTTTCCTTCCAATTAACTGTAAGATACTAAGGCAGTCTCAAGTCACTTTTGCTGCATCAGCATTTCCCTGCCCATACAGGGAAACACAAAATCACTAAGGAAGAGAAGCTGCAGTATGCTGGTATACAGTCAGCCATCCACATTCACTAGGCCCAACAAAAGTGGGAAAGAAAATCACAAATGTCAAAATTGGTTCCACTGTTGAACCTCTCTCATTGTCAAGAAGGTCCTTCTAATGTTCAATCAAAATCTACCTTCCATTAGACCTAGTCCTACCTAGTCCTACCCTCCAAAACAGCAGAGAACAAACCTGCACACTCTTCTTTCTGACAGCCCTTGAGGTATTTAAAGAGTGTATTCACGTCACCCATCAATCGTCTCTTCACCAAGCTGAATATGTCCAGCTCCTTCAACCTCTTACATATTTTGTTCTTTCTACCTCTTATTATCTTCACTGTCCTTCTCTGAACTCACTCTTAACTTGTCTACATCCTTCTTAAAAATAAGGCACCCAGAACTCAACACAGCACTCAAGATGGGGCCTCACCAGCACCGAATATAGTGAGACTTTTACCTCCCTCAGCTTGGAAACTATGTTTCTATTAACGCAGGCTAGAATGCCCAATAAAGTATAACTTTTATGACCAAAGACAAGTATGACATTTTTTTAACTATATATTGCTGGACTTAAGATTACTATAAAAAAATACGCTTCCAGACAGTCAGAGCCTTCCTGACAGTCAGAGCTGTTCGGCAATGGAATATGCTGCCTTGGAGTGTGATGGAGTCTTTGGAGGTTTTTAAGCACAGGCTGGATGGCCATCCGTTGGGAATACTTTGATGGGTGTTCCTGCACAGCAGAGGTTGGACTCGATGGCTCCTGTAGTCTCCTCCAACTCTATGATTCCATGAACACGTTACCATTCTAAAAAAACTGATGAGAATGAACATCAGTACTGTATGCCTGCAGAAGGCAGAATACCAAATATATCTAGTATTACCCACTGGATACACATATTCATCAACAACTTCATTCTGTAGTACACTCACAGCAACACACGCTCTACCGAACGTGCTGACAGGCAAAACATTTATATAACAACACTGGAAATCAGTAATAGATGGCTACCAGCAGCTTGATCTGGTATTGGGTCAAGAAAACATTTCTGAGTGGTGGGTGTCAGTGACAGAACGGTTTTCCTCCAAAGCCCACTACTGTACTCTGATGGTACTGGGAAGTCCTGCAAAACATGTTCATGTCACCCAGAAGTATAAGACACATTTACATGCTTTCTGGTATATCTAGTATGATGCCACTAGGCTCAGTCACCTGTCTTCCCTGCTGCTCTCTTGAAGACTTGGGTACAGAAAAGGAAAAATGGCACTTGAGAATTTGGATTATTCACTAGACCTGATCCCAAAATCTAACATAGTGGAGGAGTGGGCAAGGACATTTAAGATTACCATTTTTTGGGGAGTTAAATTCAGCACCGAAACTCTGGAACAGATCACAGAGGAAAGGTTGATATAAATCAATGAGAAAAAAGTTAGATCAATTATTCAAGTTAAGTTCTTTACTGACACATTTTTACATATATTTTCCAAACAGTGCTGCAGTTCAGATCATCAAACCACATTAATTTTCAAATGGAATTTTTTTATGGTTTCATACTTAGAAATAGGTTTTATCTCTCTGTACATATTTCACACAGTTTTGCTTTTTACCCATAGAGTATGAGTGAGCAAAGTGCATCTTGTGGTTCCCATATGGGCCACAAAGCTGTTTTTGTGCCCAGATGTGTCCCTATACCCCTGCTCAGCCTGGGGCGCTTTAAAAAATTGTCTCCTAATGGCTCATAACAACTCCAAAGCCAGTGAGGTATTCTGGGCAATCTCAGTACATTCTGAAAAAATTAATCTCCCTCTTAGGCTTCGAGGAGCTTTCTTCTCAAATAGCAAGTGACTAGACACTGTGGGAGGGGGCAACCCTTTTACAGCTCTTAGTTGTGAAGTAGAAACCTGATGCTATGTCAGCAATGTAGATTAAGGAAGTGCTTTGGGAAAAGGCTAACTCCCCTTAGCCCGATCAAAGCAACTACATGACTCTGCTAAATAGCATTAATATAGCTTTGGACCATGCATCTCCCCCAGTTTGGCCCAAAACACACTCATCACTAGAAAAGTATACAAACTTTTAGCATTCTCTCACAGAACTTGAGAGACCACTACAAACCCAGTACTTTTGCACACAGCAGGAAAGGATAGCTTTGCTGTGTGGTCTTATGATTCACATATATCAGGCAAACACAGAACAGGGTAGGGGGTCTCCAACTGGCAGACAGACACATGAATTAAAAAACAGAATGCTTTAATAACTCTCAATTTAGTGATGGGAATTTCTGGTGGCAACCAGGACCTTGCTATTTTTGCAAGATTCAGGTGACCTTCACCAATATCCTGCATTTCAGCTACACAAGTTATGGCAATGAAATAAATATAGGGATATGCTGAGCATAGATGTAATACTACATGCTTGCACACTTCCTCTCCATAGCCATTCCTGTTAGACAAATGTTTTCCCAGTGCTTGCCCTGCCGGTCCTAAATGTAGTTAAATATTATTTTAGCATTCAAGGACAGCTTGGATTTCCTGTTCTTCAATGCTGGATAAATGTAGCATTAAACAATTGTGGTATGAGTTTACACTATGAAACGGAGACTGATTTGCTAAGCTGAAGTTTTAATAGTCTAGACTACTGCCATTGCAAAAGGCTTTTTTAAAAAAATTATCTTTTAAACTCCCCAAATTGATGTCAAAAGATGTAAAATACTGTACAGGACAAGATTCAGTCAGTATTGATTTTGGCATTTTGAAGACATGAAAATGGATTTTTGAGGTTCAAGTTTTTAGTATTTCTAAAAATGCATTGTTTCATAGAAACAATTACTAACACAAGGAATGTATACTGTAGTTCAACTTGGCAGTTACAAACTGTAGTTATTATTGTTGTGTGATTATATTAAAGTGCACATAATACTGTTACATAAATGTGTAACTTTTTAACTGTGTTCTGTTTAGTGCCTCAATTGTTTTCACTGGCTTCAGAGAATTTTTACTGAACAGTTAAACGACACAAGAAAGTGTATGCTGAACTGTCATGCTTTAATAATTACAAGCACTCCAGTAAAAACAGTAAGTATTTTGACTAGAATCTTTAAACTAGATATCTACGTTAATGTTCACCCTCAAGTCCTTTGGTTATTAAAAATACTAGGTTTATGCAGTATATAAAATGAATGTGTAAAAGTTCAATTATTTAATGTACTGACACGTTTATCAGAGACACTAAATTCGATCTAGACTTTTATGCTACAGCTTGGTAATAAGCATTCCTCCTTCACAGCTGTTTTCAAATGCAACCCTGGCTAACACAGGCAACGTAAAAAACCATACACTCCTTATCTCTTATTCAGGTAAAGTGTGAGCGCTCTGGACATTGTTGGACTGCAACTTTCATCATCTCTGTCCATTAGATAGGCTAGGGCTGATGGAAACAGGTGTCTGTCAAGATCTAGAGCCACACTCCCCCACAGCACAAGCACATGACACTGGGGAAAGGTTCCTATTCAGGATTATCCAGAAAGCACATTATCTCAGAAATTTTGAGATGTTCAATTCAATGTATGAGTTTGTTCACCACAACAGGACAATTTGCCTTCTGATAATATAGAAAACATAGAGTAGAAAAGACTTTGTCTACACAGCTGGAGCACTGGATTAAATAGGCCCAAATACTTAATCAGCATCAGCCAGAAAGTTCTTAGACCTCATGTGAGTGATGTTTGATGCTGTTTAGATTAAGGAAAACAAGTATTGCTTATACAGGATGTGCATGGATAACTATTACTAGATCTCCATATATTAAGAAAGTGTCTCCAACTGATGATTACTAATGAGATTATGAAAATGCCCCTTTTTTTCATTTAATTGCTGTTGTGTTCCTTCAGTCATTCCCAACTTATGACAACCCTAAGGCAAAACAAAGGTGGGGTTTTCCTGGAAGGTTTGTTCAGAAGGGGGTTGCCTTTGCCTTCCTCTGAGACTAAGAGACTGTGACTTCTCTGAGGTCACCCACCAGGTTTTCATGGCTGAGGATTCGAACTCTGGTCTCCATAGTCCAACAGTCAAACCACTGTACCATGATGGCTCTCCTCCTCTTAATTAGGACATTTCAAACACTCTCAAGACACAGATAGAACAAACTCTGCTTTTGACAGGTAGAACTGTTTTAGTTAATAACTGACAAAATAGCAAGTTCATAAGTAAAAGCATTATGCATTGAAGCAGGAGAGAACTCTAAAAATGTTTTAGAAATCCTCAAACTTATTTCTGGTCTGACTGAATCACGGCCTAAAGATTCTGCTGTTTTCAACAATATTAGACTTTCAGGACCGTATTTTTCTCCCCCTTTACTAGAACTCCTAGATCCACCAATCAGAGCCTGGTGCAGTAAGCATAAACTTAACGTTAATGTATTCTGAACTCAAGAGTTTATTCTGAGTATCAGGACTAAACAGAACGAAGATTTGTTCCACACAATAGTTCATTCCTGTCCTCCTCCTTTTTTTCTTTCCAACACTGTAATTAGAAGGGTCATTTTGACTTACCATTATTAAACAACTGAGAACAAGAAATCATTCCTGTTCTACTTCCCAGAGATCTACTACTAGATTCCACTGTACCCCACTCTTGCATTATAAATCAAACATGGTATCAGGGGTCATCTCCAACAATCAAGAGAAGGTCAATTCTGATCACGTTTCCAATCACCTACTGTTATATTATAGAAGCTGTCAGAAAGAAAGGTTACTAAATTCTGAACTAGTTGTGGTTGCCAAGAGTTTAAAAGTAACCCTTTTATAAAAGTGACTCCAGTAATCTATCCTTCCGACAGAGAAGCATTAACGGCAGTTATCGGATCTATAACTTCAGAGAGTTGCAACTTTTTCTAAGATTAACTTTGATATGGAACACTCAAAAGTTATGAATCCAAGTATCCAAGGGTGGCTGCCACAAAGTTCACCAACATTACACTACAAGACTAGCTAAATCCAGTTAGAAATATACCAGTATGAGTCACACTTTAAAAAAAAACAACTGAAGTCTTGGGGGACTCTCATCAATTTTAACAAAGAATATATATTTAACGGAAATAAAACCAACTGGAATCAAACAAAAATGGACTCAGAATGCCTTTGCAGTTTGGCCTAATCTCTGCACTAATCCACTAGCAAGATTACAAGATTCCTCCATTTATCTGACAGGTTAGGAGCACTGTCAGAAATGGAACTGGCTGATAAGCGGAACCCACATACTATACTGTAGGGATCATGAAAGACTTATGGATGTTGACTTGTTACTTGCAAAGTCTCTCAACCAGCTTACTGCCTTTTTTTACCCTCTTAGCTCGTTTTGCAAATAATGGGTACGAGCAGTTCCAAGCGAACTTCCACAGGCAAGAAGAACTGATGAAAGAGTAGAATCCTTGTTGAATTAACACAACGCATCCTTAATTTGGAAGTGTCAAAAGAGCAAGTTATCAGTTGACAGGGTGTCAAAAGGTGGCTGCTTCCTGTACTGTTCCATATATATCCTCCTCACTCTTTGAGCAAGAACTCTGAGCAAGAACCAGGATATTTCTACTAAGACCACATAACTAATAGCAAGAAAATAATCTGTTCTTGTAATAATAGGTCAAAAACCCAGTTGATCTAATGCAGGTTGCTCTCCAGATATCTTTTTTCCACAGATATTTCAACTCTAGCCAGCACAGTTAAGTATGGATGATTACGTGAGCTCCAGTCCAACATCTTGAGAGTCACAGTTGCCCACTCCTGTCTTAAACAGTGTGACTTACCACCCTGGTGGAAGTCTGAAAACATAGAAAATACTATTATTATGGATTATACTAACAGTTCAATATACCAGTTTAAGATACCTTTATAGTAAGCACATTCTTCTCAGTGCTATCAAATGTGACTTTTTTTGATTTACAAGTTTCGCATATTAATGTTTTCGTGAGAACCTACTTCACTCTCCACCAGCTCCATATACCAAAAATCTACCTCCCACAGCCTAAAAACAAGAAGCAATTAAGAACTGCTTTTCTATATTGTGAAGAAAATAACAAATTATTTTTGAACTTTATGGGAAGTACCTCTTACACTAGATTTTGAAAAAATTTCCTTTTGCAATGTCAAACCTCTTTTTTTCCTGGACTATGTGAGATACTATTCCTCTACAGATTTCTTTTTGAAACATTAAACAACTTTTTCAATATTATGGCACTGAATATCTGGTACAGTTAACATGTATTTGCAATTGAGTCACTTAACCGCCACTACATTTTGATCAACTTTCTACACAGTTTATAGATCTAACTGAACAACTGCTCAATATTTAGCACTCCCATCACTTCCATATTTTCTTAAGACTGTAAATAAGGCACTGTTTGCAGCCTTGGCAAAGGATGGGATAAATTAACAAGCAAGATCAGAGAGGAAAATAAAATATATTAAAGCAATGGCTGCTGAGCTTCTTTGAGAACTTATGACGGTCTTTTCAGTAAGACGATCAGGAACAGCAGACGAGAATTTTCTGAAAGACACCCTGCCCAACATTAGCAATTTTCCCCTGGAATATACAACCACAATGCAGGGTTAAATGTATTTGAGCACACACTCTCATGACCAAAATAAATGAGATAGTGACAATCCCAGCTAGGGAAGCCAGAATTAAACATGTATAGTGCACCCTCCACACACGGAGGGTGCACTATTCCATTTGTGAGCAAAATTCATGAATGCGCACATCCCATTATATTCAATGGTGGCAACATGCACATGGATGCCTCAGTGTGTACATTACTGTCATTTTAGGTACAGGATGCAATGCAGAGTGGACGCTGAAACCTGTATACCTACAGTCTGTGGGTAAGGAGAGCCCACTGTATAAACATGTAACCAACAAGACTGAATTTATAAAAAGGAGCACACAGGTGGGAGGAAAATTCCAAACCCTCCTCTAACCACAGCTCACCTTAAGACAACTTGTAAACCAACGACAGCCCTCCCCAGGTGACACACTCCTAACAAGTTGGAGATGATGTAGTTCAATACATCTGGAACGTGCCAGGTTGGAGGAAGTTGTCCTAGGAGCTATTTTCTTCTTCCAGACTGATATTAGAAATCAGATTGGGGGGGCACCACGGAGGGGACAGGAAGAGGAAGTAAACTGCAAAGACAGTCCAGTTCTCCTCATTTTCCCTTTCACTGAAGATGTAGTTTGCATGTGATAGGGTAGATTTAACTAGAGGGGTACAACATTTCTAGAGGCTGCAGAGTTGCTGGCCTGGTCATGGGGCCTGCGTGCACATACACGTATACCAATCCTTTCTTCCCTCATTGAGAAGGAATACAGAACTTTCTCTCCACCTCTCCTCTCCACACAGGAAAAGAAACTTGCATATTTTCTCCTCCAGAGATAATCACACAGATGCATTTCCTCTCTGGAAAGTGCAAACTGCCCAAGAATCTCTAGGGAAGGGAACGGACTCCCCTTCTTTCTACCACCATTCCCCAGTAATTCCAATACAGATAGTTCTTAGAGCGATCTGTATGAAATAGGTGGCGGGAATTCACTTCTGAGGAAAGCAGGGCCATGGAGGGCTGCGTACTAGGGGAAGCACACAGCCCCAGGTGGCAGGTTGTACACTCCTGATTTAAGGCACAAAAAATAACATCATTATGCCTGGTTCTACCCTGAGTTTATTCAGGGCAACAGTGAGACTCAACAGTTCTACTTAACATCCTAATCTATACATTGAATGTGTACTGCAGAACACCATGGTCCAAAAAATCTTCTGCAACAAGCTTCATTTCTCAGGCAGATGCATAGAAAATGTTCAAGAAGATGATAAATAGTGCATTCCCTGATGGGAAAAAATGCTGAAAGAAAATGGACCATGAGAAAGTCTCTAATTTTCAGATATATAGAATAAGGTATGCGATTAAGAAAAAACAAGGTCAGAATTTTTTAAACTTCTGAATACGAATTTCTGAATGACACTGGCTCTCGAAACTCTTTTCAATACCTCTGGAAAGCTGTTGGGTGCAACAGTAGATAATTTAGTTTAAATTCATTTATTCATTCTTTTATGATTGGACCACCCATAAAAACCATGTCATAACAGCATCTTTTTTTTAGTGCTGACATCTTCACCATCATATTATAAACATTATAATCTTGGGAAGAACCCTTTCAAATGATAAATCTTGCAGGACTTCTGGTGAAAGGTTTGGGCCTATATCAAAGTCTTTAACAATTTAGCTCTGGTCAGAGACCTCAATCTCCATAACCACAAAAAATAGCCAAGCACAAGAATACATATATTACCTATTCCATAATATTTCCATAGACCATATGAATTGAATTCACAGATCACATTTATGAGTCTCTGCTACCTGTAAAATTCTCCCCTTGCTTTACCCACTAGTTACTGTATGCCTTTTTTGAGCAATGATTCATCTTCAGAATCCTAAAAACTGTATTTAGTGGCATTCACTTTAAATTCCTGGAAGAAAATGAGTCTTATTACTTCCCCATTCCAAGCAGGTACTAATAAAAATGGCACAAACATATTTTTAAATGAAAAAAACTGATCTCTTAAAATTATAAACTTCTGTAAGAGTCTATGTCCTATAGAAAGGCTTTCAGAACATACTGCATACCTCAGAACTCAAATGAAAGTCACAATACTGTTTCATGGCATTTTAAGAGCATTGTGATATTTTTTAGTTGCCAATAGAGAAGGAAAAATGAAAACAATGCATCAAGGTAGAACACAAAGATAACTAGAGACTAAAATCAATTACATCTATAAGGATTTAGTCAGCACTTTTTGCTAGCTGTTCACTGAGAAATATGTACAAACATTCCACAAACCACCATATGTAATGAACAATCTTTATTCACACCAATTCTTTTTCATACAAGCAAATATTTACAAGCCTATTGTAAATGATCTTGCCAAAGATACTTCATTAATATGAATCGTGGAAAATCAATTACCAAGTAGAGAAAAAATAATCTATACGGTTCCCACTGCACTTGAGCATCTAGTCACATTAACTGCATTTTCTCCTCTGTGTGTATGTGCCTCCAAGTTGCCTGTCAACTTATCATGACCCCCGTGAATTTTACAGGAGGTTTCTTTGGCATGAATTGCCACTTTGACCTACCTATCAGTAACTTAACACTTTCCATAAGAAAATAGTTCCTTGCAGGCTCAGGGACAAGGGAAAGGAGCAAAGAAGGTACGGCAGAAAGCGAAGATTGCTTCCACCATCATTCGGACCCAAGCAGGCACCAGGGGAGCTAACGAGACGGGACGTGGAAGGCCCAGTTTTACCCATTTCTTTAGCAGTTTTCACACACAATGAAGCAAGAAAGAAGAGCAGAACTCTTCATTTCAGAGCGGGGGGGGCACATCTGGGTGGGTCTCCACCCTCCTTTATGCTACCAGGACCGCCCCGCAGGGACGATTTCTAAATCCTGCCGGGCGGGGCCGGCACCCAAGCGCGGGAGGGAGCTCCGTTCGAGACGGCGGCCCTCCGGCCCCTCCTCCTCCTCCCCCGGGCACAGCCTGGCGGGAGCAAAGGCCTCTCTCACCTCAGACACCTCGTCCTCGTCGCTGCCGGACCCGCCGCCGCCCCCGCTCCTCAGGACAGCGGCCGCCAGTTTAAAGTCGAGAGCCGCGGCGGCAGCCCCGGCCTCTCCCGAAGTTGTTGCTGGGCCCGCCGGCCCACAAGGCCCGGCCTCTCCGAAGAGGCGCACGGCCCGCAACCCCAGCGGGTTAGGCCCCGCCGTGGAGGCCTCGACGGCGGCGGCCGAGGCAACACGGGGCGTCACCGAGTCTATCTCCTCATCGCCGGCGGGGGTCGGGGCGGCAGTGCCGTCCGTGAGCATCGCGCGCTGATCCGAGCTTAAGCCGTGGGAGGAGGGGAGGGGGAAACGCCGTCTCCGTCCCCTCACAGCAGCAGCGCCACTAACTTCTCACACCCTACCTAACCCTCAGCCACCGCGATGCCCTCGCCAACCCATTTCCCCGTTCCCATTGGCCCCGGTTGCTTGAGGTTCCAGCTCTATTGGACGAGGTACTCGTCACTCGAGGTACTCGTCATGCGCTCCTTCACCCTCCCATCACCAAGATGCTTTGAGAGTACACGTTGAGGCGGTTTAGACTGCCCGCCCACCACTTAGGGCTGGTATGCTCGCTTCCTGAAACTGCTTCTATATTATTAGGTAACTGGCCTGTCAATCAATCACTTTCCGCCGAACTCTGCTATCTGAATGGACAAGATTGCAGTCGTTCGAGATATCCTTAAGTTTGATTGCACCGAGTGACCATCAGTCATGTCCTGCTCCTCTTGGCGGCGTACGATTGGCTAAAGTTCCCTTTCGTTTGCACTTTTCTCGGTTTCGAGTAAGGTCTGGGTCGGAGAGAACCGACTCCCCCACCTCAGAAGAGCGGGTATTGATTGGGAACAACGTGTAACTATTAATTATAAGGTCCACCTGTAGCAGCCCACCTGTCGTCCCCCGCCCCGCACGCCACTTTAGAGTAAGAAACTGATTGGAGGAAAGTCACGTCACTCAGGGAAATCAGAGGTCTGATTCTCGGTCGGCCTCCATCCCGTAGAAAAGCTGCGGAGATGCCATTTTGTCGGGTTTTGCCGGTCAAACTCCTAGGTGGTCCAGGGCAGGAGGGGTTTAGTCTCCCCGCTGTTGCGCGTCCCCTAGGAGTAGAAGGCAGATGCCTGGCCTTTGAGTTTGCCTTACAGAAGAGAGTAGAGGGATGGGAGCGAGATGCCGAGAGACCTCTTTCCCCGTCGTGTCAGCCGCCAATGAAAAAGAGGAGATTGCCGCGGACGCGAAGGACCCCACTCTCGCGCGAGGTGCAACTGCCTGAGCAACCTTCACGGCTACCTTGGCCATTTCCGCACTGGACTGTTACGGCGCTATTACTCCACTGTCAACATCCTATGGAATCCTGGGGTTTGCAGTTTAGGGAGGGGCCAGGATTCCATAGGATGTTGAAAGTGGAGTAATAGCGCCGTAACAGCCTAGTGCGGAAATGGCCATTGTTAACCATGAAGTTGCCCTGGAGTCTCCTAGATCAGAATTGCTTATTCAGACGGCCGGCGGACCAGGAAGAGCACGCTGAGGGGTCCTGTAGCTATCTCTGTAGGGAGCGAAATCGGGTTAAACCCAACGCCTGGCTGTGGGGTGTGAATTACAGCCTTCAGCTCAGTTACTCCCCACCCAACCCTTGGTCACCCAAGAATCCCAGTGAATCTCCCAAGTTTTTATTTTACTACTTGCTTGCGTTATCCCTATGTGGTTCCCGTATTTAGGAAGCCTTTACCTGCTTGCTGACTATGTAACTATTTATATATTTTCTGTGGAAGCTCATGATTGTTAATAACATTCAGCCCCTTAGATTATGGCTTAGCCTTAACACCTCAAAAATTCCTGTGCTATTGAAATGTACAAGGAGACTTAAATATATATCTTTAATGCTAGATTAATTCTGAATTGTATACATTATTTTTTATTAGAAATGTTTAAAAGTTAACAAAGATACATGCAACAAAAACAGAGCAAATCACACCAGTACATCAAAAGACATAACATGTAACATAAAATAACCTAATCTAACATACCCTATTTGCTCGTGTATAAGTCTCACTTTTTTCCCCTGAAAAATACTGTCTAAAAATGGGGTGTGTCTTATATGCTAGTACATCTCATATGCCAGCAAATAGTATTTGCCGTATAAATGGGGTGTGTCTTACATACGGGTGCATCTTATACGCCGGCAAATACGGTATATATATTAACATCAACACAAACAATACATACATACATATATATATATATATATATATACCCTATTCAAACTAAATTAACATTCATACTATACTAAACTAAACTAAATTTAGGGGAAAAAGACTACATTTAGTTAAAAGTGACCTCTACCTTTGTTGCCAACAGCTCCAAGTTATATAGATGTACTTAAATTCATCTCTTTCTACTGTTTTAAATTTGTTCCTTATTATATTTATATTCCAAAATTACTGAATTGTATACATCATTAAGGAAACAACTGAAAGTGAGCTGCTGAAACCTAAGTATACAGACCCTTGTAGGCATCATTATATTAGGTTTCTAGTGTTCATACTTCGTACAATATTCAGTGCCAGGATTCAGTAAGCAAAGACTAAAAGTACCTATTAGAGCTTAAGAAAGTCAATAATAAAGTTTTAAACTGCAACTTGAATGAAGGACTTGAACTAAGCATTCCAGCTTAGAGTATTATTCAAAGTATTTATTGATTAATTTTTGATATTACCCAAAATTCATTGTTGATTTGGTTGTTCCTCTGTATCTTCACAGTCACAGCCTCTAGACTGGAACTGCCTTGATTTGTGTTGGTTTTTCAATATTCATTGCCAAAAGAGAATAAGACATAGTCACTAAGCATTTTCAGTCTGCTACTATGACTGGATGTTTTAGTCAGCTCTATTATTAACACTATTTTATTGCTATCATTTAATGTGATTGTGAAGCGGAAGTCCCATGGGAAGCCAAAAGGTGAGACACAAGTCATTTTATAAATAAAAAGACCAATGTGGCAAAACTGGCTTGTATAACAGGTGGATGTTTTTAAAGAGAGACTGCATTAGGATAGAGGAGGTAGCAAACATTGGCCCAGAACAATGTCATCAATTTTGGTCCTAGAAAGTAAGCAATTAGGCATGCTATCGAATAACTGATGAGAAGACCACTGCATGTGTGATGTTCAGATTGGAATTAAACTAGAATGTGATTCTATGTAGCAATCTCACAGGCGGGATACACAGTGTGCAAGAATAGGAATTAGGACTTCATAGCTACTGGAATTTCAAAAGATTTGTATGTAAGTAATAGTGGCCCTGGAAAAGAAACAATTGGGGTTTTCTGTTTCCTTGGAGGAACTTGGCATCCAAAGAAGACTATAGGAAACAGCTTACTATTCGATTTGTATTAGATTTCCATTGTGCTTGTGTTGTGCTTTTGTTGTATAGTATTTCAGCTATCACAGTTCATTGAACTCTCTTCTCTGAAAAATATTGACTGCTCTATGCTACTGTGTGTGTGTCACTTTAGGCATATGACTCTCTCTCTCTCTCTCTCTCTCTCTCTCTCGCTCTCTCTCTCTCTAGGTTTGTAGACAGACACACACATATATGTATGTATATGGGGGGGTGAGTGAGAGAGAGAGAGAGAGCGCCAGTATGGTGTAGTGGTTCAAGCACTGGATTACAACTCTAGAGACTGGGGTTCAGATTCCCACTCAGCTATGGAAACCCCCCAGGTGACTTTGGGGAAGTCACATTCTCTCAGCCTCAGAGAAAGGCAAGCCCTCGTGAACAAATCTTGTCAAGAAAACTCTATAATAGACTTAGACTCTCTGTAATTTGGAAATGATTTGGAAATGACTTAAAGACAAATAACTACAACATATTGTTGTTGTGTACCAATATGTTGTTGTTGTGTGCAACATATGTATAATATATGTATTTATAATATGGTGAATGCTGGTAAGCATTCTAGTACTGTCTTCTCATCTATTTTTTTAGTCACTGATCTTCTGACCATTAAAGGATGGATAAATACTTTTGAACCTTGTGGAATGCTAGCTACAGTAAGAGCAGAGAGCATCTAAACACATTGACCATCAGTTAAATTCCATGTAACAGGAATGTCATTTTAAAGTGCATATGCCTCCAATATTCTCTTTCTGGGCAGGGTCCTGGAGTGTTTTGTGGCCTACCAGCTCCAGATTTTCCTGGGTGAAATGGATTATCTAGATGCATTTCAATCTGGTTTTAGGCCTGGTTATGGGGCAGAGACAGCTTTGGTCACCTTGATGGACAGTCTACACCAGAAATTGGAAAGGGTGTGTGTGCTGTGTTGGTTCTGCTGGGCATCTCACCAGCTTTCAGTACTATCAGCCTTAGTATTCTTCTGCACTGCCTTTCTGACATGAGACTTGGAGGTGCTGTTTTACAGCGGCTTCAGTCTTTCTTGGAAGGGCACCCTCAGACATTGGTAGCGGATGACTTCTCTTCAATAGCTTGACCACTGGTCTGTGGTACCATCAGAGTCCCATTCTGTTCCCCAGCTGTTTAACATTTACATGAGAGAGGTTATTCAGAGATTTGCTGCTCGGTATCTGTGGTATGCGGATACCACCCATCTCTATTTCTCTCTACCATCTAATTCCAAGGAAACTGTTTCAATACTAAACCAGTGTCTATTGCCTGTAATGGACTGTATGAGGGCAGAGAAATTGAAACTTAGTTAAAAACTTAAGAGATGCTTCAAGTCATGTGAAAGGCAGATCAGGCAATAGAAATTCAGCCTGTGCTGCACAAGTTACACCCCCCTAGAAATCTCAGGGTTATAGCTTGGGTGTACTCTTGGGCTCAGCTCTGAGCCTGTAAGACCAGATTTTGGCAGTGGCCAGGAGTGTATTTGCATAATTAAAATTAGTGAACTAGCTGTGCCCATTCCTTGAGATTTCATATCTAGTCTCAGTAGCTCCTTCAGCATATTGGAGTACTGTAACACCCTCTATGTGGGGCTGTCTTTGGAAACTGTTTGGCAACACCAGCTGGTCCAAAATACTGCAGCTAAATTGCTGACTCGGAATGGTTATAAGGAGCATACGCTGTGCTGAGCTACTTGCCTATTTTTGGGAAGAATTAAAAGTTCTAGTTATGATATAAGAAGTACTGTACAGAAGTCTGAAAGACTGTATCTCCCTATATGAGCTTACTCAAGTTTTAAATCTTCAGGGAAGGGCTTTCTCTCTATCCTACCACTATCATAAGTATGTCTGGTGAGGACTTGGGAGAGAGCCTTCTCAGTAGCTGCTCCTGGGCTATGGAATTCTCTTCTAAGAGAATCTCAGTTGATCCCCCTCTACTCTCTTTTTTTCTGGCAGGCAAAGACCTTATTTAAACAGACCTGCTTGGAGTAGCACAATGGGCATCCTGGTTTTAAATGTGTAAAAGATTTAATATGTTTTAAATTTTCTAAATTAATATTTTTAAGTGGCTTGTTATTTAATGCTCTTTAACCTTTATATTACAGATCATTTTAGCTATACTATTTTAACACGTTAATGTTTTTGTGTGTAATGTGCTTTTGAGTCCCATATGGAAGGAAAGTGGGTATAAATAAAACAAATGTGACTACAAGTATACAATATTTTTATAATACAAATTAATTTGCTGGGATACTTCCAGCCAAAAATGAACAACCACTGGTCACAAGGAAGCCTTATCTTTATTAAATCACCAGCATGTAGTTGAAGTGGTCAGTTTTTTCCTGAAAAGATGCCTAATATAACCGAAATACTAATTTTTGCTGAACTGAACATAGTTTGAAAACTTAAAAAAGATTTAAATTTGGGGGTAAATATATATTGGTTGAATTGCATTAGATAATCTAATTCTTTATTCTGTTGAATTCTGACTTCACTGACATCAAATGTAATACTTCCCCAGAAACATTTGTAAAATACATTTGTATTATTGGCCTACAGACAACATCCAAATCTTAAACAACTACTAACTTGCAACAGGATATATAACTTGGATGGTAATACAGGGACAAGACTGAGATCCAACTTTGTCCCCACATCTTTTCTGGTAGCAATATTACTGGGGCCAGTAACAGCACACACAATGTCAGAGATGCATTTACTTGCTCTTCTTCCAGTGTGATATATGCCATCCTATTCCAGCAATTCCCATCTACAGTCTACATTGGACAAATAGGACAGCTCTGCACAAGAGGATAAATGAGCACAAATTTGACATTAGAAATGGCAGTAGTCAAAAACCAGTTGCAGAACATTTCAACCTTCCTGGACATACCATAAGGGATTTATAGGTCACAGCCCCTGAACAAGGAAATTACAAAGGAAGGGTGGAAAGAGAAACAGCTGAATTGAATTAAATTCCAAAATTCCAATCTATTAGCAGAGGTATGAACAAAGAAAATGTCTTCATGGTGCATTACATACATTAATACAAGAGTCCTCACTACTGCACATACAGTGAAAGACTCTTCTTAGGGAGAGTTTTGAACCTAAGGAAACTGACTTTTGGTAAGCAGAGTTATTGCTTTTACACATCAGCACTAACTGACCTTTGTAAAGATCTGAAAGACCTTTATCACTTCTCCCAGCCCTTTGAAAATTTAGGACAAGGGTCATAATTTGCATCTTTCTGGATCCGTTTATATTCTATCCCACTCCCATAACTGTTTAATTAAGTCTTATACTTGAGTATATCTGTACTACCATGTTCATTTTTTTCTCTTACTACCAACAGAATAGGAAAGGATGTGGAACTCATACCTGATGGTCCACACATGGACAGTACAATATATTACGATTGTAGGTATTGACATATTGTGCCAGAAGACAAATGGGATATTGTAAATGACAAAAAGTCATCTATCAGCTGTTTTCATTATGGCCGTTGCCCTGGTCCAAATTTGGACTGTCCTAGTACATTTCATGAACATTTAAGCCATTTGACCACTGCCACCTAAACTGTGTGAGAATTGTGGAGGGCAGATCCTGATTTTAACAAGAATACTCCTTTCTTTGGTAAACAAACTCTTTGGTTCCTTTCATGGTCAATGATTATATGTTTGACTTAATATGGTAGATGTCTAGTATATTTATTTATTAAAATATGAATACCCAATCCATAAGATGTTTTACATCCCACAAAGAGAGATCATACTTTTTTCTCATCTATTTCTTATTTCTCTTTTTGTTTAGATTATGATGGTGGTGGTGATGTGGTCTTTGTGTTTCTTTGGTCTTCCTTGATTTCAATATATGATGTCATCTTACACTGATATCATTCTATCTGTATCACAGATTGCACGACTACAATGTTTAGCATGTTTTCCTGATCTTCTCAAGCTTTCTGGAGTATGTTCTCTGTATGTATCCTCCCTCAATGATATATTTGAAGTTTAAATGGCCTTTGAACTCCAAAACTATTATGCCAACATTAGAGGTACCATGTTCTCATTTGCTGTCTCTTAGGCTGTTTCTGCACCTTTCCGTTTTCCAGTGTCATCTTTGCCAGGATGGGAGCATGTCCCCAATGCTCCCCTCTGCACCTGGTTGGCTGCCTGCAGATGGGAGTGCAAGCGACATGCAACTTCCTTCCACAGTGCAACCGGCCTCTTTCCCATACTACACTGGGGAAGGAAGCGTCTAGATCGCACTTCTACTTGTTCCGTATGGCTGTTAGTGATGGGAGTGTCATGCAATTGTGGACCATTAACAGATTTTTTCTGTTAGTGGACTATCCCGCAAATGTGATGGGTGGAGATGTGTTGACAGTGGGACTGCAATGACATCATGCAAAAGCATGACTCACAGACCACCAGCACTACCTCCTCATTGCGGTACAGCAACGTCGTGTGGAAATGGCCTTAGTATATGCCTCTTAGACAAAGTAACTTAGAATTCAACAAGAGGAAAACTTGGTTACTTCCCGATTGGCCTAATGTAATACATTATAAATGAGGCTCCCGTGGAGATTACCAAGGAACTTCAACTGATCCAAAATGCAGGTTCCAGAGTTTTAACTGATACAAACCAAAAACATCAGATTGCACTGATGCTAAAGGACTTATACTTGATTCCTCTTCTCATTTGAGTTTTATTTTCCAAGGTATTGGTGCTTACCTTTGAAACTCTTAATGTTTAGAATCCAACTATACAAAGGAGGACCTCTACCCACATCTGTACCTTAAGATCTCCAAGGGAAGCCTGTAGCCAATTTGTCAATGACTGCTAATGGTTCTGGTGACAGTGGAACAGTGTTAGCAACCCAGAATTTAACCTGAATGTTAGAGGGGTTATCCAAGGTACTGAACACTGTCCCCCAAGTAACTTCAGTACCTTTAATAGCAACTTTCAATTTTAGACAATACCCAAAGAGGACAATACCTTTCTTTAGAGGTAGGACTGGCACAGATACTGAAATCCTTTTAGTGGGAGATATTTTAATCTGCCTGGAGCCAGACCAGTATAACAGTTTGAGTGTTGGTTAGGACTCAAGGAGGCCATGGTTCAAATCCCATCTCAGCCTTAGACAGCTACTAGGTGATCTTGAGCAAGTCATATTATCTCAGCCTTAGAGGAAGGCAGTGGCAAACCTCTGAATAAATCTTGTTTAAGAACACCCTGTGAGAGGGTCAGTGTCAGTCAGAGCCAACTTGAAGGCACTTAACAATAACAGCAATTTTAATTTAGGTATGCCTGTTAATCTATTTCTAGTTTTGTTATTGTGATGTTTACTATTTTTGTACATCTTATTTTATTGTGATTGTTTTATTGATTTAGAGCTGCTTAGAAATATTTTAATAAAGTTGCCTTCTTGCTTTACACATTCATAAATTACAAGATTAGGTCACACATACACCAACCTATGACTCTGGGACAGAAGCTGCTGTCTTTGCCCCTTTACAAAGACTTGCCCATGTGGTCTGCGAAGAAGTAGCAAATATAAGAGTTGCCTCCTTCCAGGTAATAAAAGGGCATTAGTACTTTCCCATCCTAAACTGAGGACCCTAAAGGTACCCTAAAATGCTTCAAATGTTTTCAGAAACTCCATAGAGTGTGAGATTTAATCCAGATATAGCTCAAGACACAATGATGATTAGACAGCTCTGGTAGACATTTCACGGTTCTCCTGAGAGAAAAGGGGCAAAAATACATCAATTTACTTTATCTCCAAAGTATCCAGAAAACTCATTTGACACACAGGTTGCACAAGACACACCAATTCCCATAAAAGTTTTCAAATCAGATATTCCTACAGCTGTCATAATGTTATAGTGTTTACCTACCTCATGAGAGCAAAGCATGGTGTAGTGATAAGGTTTTAGCATGGGATTTGGCAGATCCAGATGTTTTTGCCCTGCCTTAGCAGGCAGTGAGGGATAATGAAAGGTGTAATCCAAGAACCACAGTTCTCCCCTCCTTTTTCAGTCCATACTGAGTTAGGAAACTAAGTGAGTGATCCTGGGCCATTTGCTGTCTCCCAACTCTACCTAGCGAAAGTATTTGAGAAAATAAAGTAAGGAAAAGGAAAACTGCCTATATCAACCTGATCTCATTGGAGAAAAGATAGCATATAAATGTTAAGCATGATGCCATGGTTTGAGTGTTGGATTACAACTCTGGAGACTAGAGTTCAAATCCCTGGTCAGTCATGGAAACATGTAAGAAGTGATTTGAAAGCACACAACAACAAAATAAACAATAGTGAACAAATAAATTTCTCATATGGAGCAGAAGCCTAGACTATAGAAGTTCTTACACTTTCAAGATTTGGTATGCTTCCAAACTAGGTGTTTATTGTGGATTAGTTATGCTTTGTATGCAATTTTTCTGGGAAGCATCTACCAGGCATTGCCTTAATGGATGTTATGTGTTTCCCCTTGCACACATACTGGAAATCTGTTTTCTTTTAAAAAAAAAGAGAGAGAGAGAGATCTTTGTAGATTGAGTTTGGTGGCTGTGGTGGATTGGGGCCAATTTCCTGAATCCAGAAGCCTCCCAGAGATTACACGGATTGAAAAAAAAAGCCTGAAGTGGAAACAAAGCACTTCTCTTTTTGAAAAATGTGCATTTTTTATATCTATATTAAGCAGTCCAGGATCTACACATTCTCTTTATATGCCTCCCCTGGAAGCTTTTAACGGGGGCAATTCAGCCTTCATTTTTGACCAGAAGAAGTGGATTTTGAAAAATTTGAAGACTACACAAACAGTCTTGAGCCCTGCTGTAGATTTACATCATCATAATGCTACTCTTACACATTTCTAAGCATGCTACCCTGTAGCATATAGAGAAAGTGGGTCTATACCATGGACAACATCATTATGGCACAAATTCCCTGTTATATCACTTACAGAAGTTGAGCCCTGGGGGGAGGGGAATGAAAAATTGGGCAAGAGGTATTTCCCCCCCATTTTTCGCCTAGAGTCTTTGCTCCCCCCATAAAAAAAACTGAAAAAAAATATTGTGGAGTTAACTTATTTGCTTATTTATATATTGAATTTACATCCTACCTTTCTCCAAGGATGGAATTCAATTTTGTTTTAGAATATTGAATAAAACGTTTACAACAAAAGACTAATATATTTACTCCCCACAAATTATGTCTGTTGTTAACAGGAAAGTTTTTAGGTACATACTACGTATCATGTAAGGTCATGACAATTCTTGGTTTTTGGTCTGACTCCTGTTAGTTAATCTCAATGAGAGCAGACTGGTGGAATTACTCTGTTGAATGGAAAGTCGACATGCAGGTAATTCCCATTCAGCCAGTGGATCTTTTCTAGTTGGCAGAACAGGATTTAGGACTTGGCTTTCTTTTCTCGGCTCTTCTTTTGGGAATGAATATTGTATGTCTTGTTGACTCTTTGGAGGACTAAAGGAGACAAAATAATTTTGTTTTACTAAATTTGGTTTCTTATGTTTTTATTGTTTTTGGCCCCACCCAATAAGCTGGCAAAACCATAGCAGTTCCATACTGTTCAGAACCTTGTAACTCCATTTGTAACAAAATAAAACAACAATGTTTAAAAAATAAAGCCAATGTGAAATTACTGTCTGAACAAACTATACTTTTAATACATAAGACATGATAATTTTCTGCTGAAGTTATACATAATACATTTTATGTTCCTAAAGCAACAGGTGATTTAATCAATAAACACTGCAACTTCTCCATTTTTTCTGAAAAAAATGGGGGAAGGGGTTCCGATGCCCACAAAACTTCCCAAATTTTACATCTCTAATAGCACAAATTTTAAAAATCATTTAAAAATAAATCCATTTTTTGGCACCATTATCTTCAGAATATAGTTTTTTCCTGAGCTGCAGATTTAAGCGAAAACATTCATTGTCCAAGACACTTTTACAAGTGCCTATTGTCTTTAAACAGATCAATCTGAATTAAATACTGAAGACAGATAAAAAGAAAGAAGAGTGTCAAAGTGAATTATTCTTCTGCTCATTAGGACGATGCCACATTCACTAATGTAGACGGAACCAACACCAAAACAGTATTATACATCATCCATTGGAAAGCTGCTTGCAGTTTTGCTTCTAGCTCATATAAAAAAAGCAGTGATAGAATTCTGCTGAGAGCTGCCAGTCTGGAAGATGCCTTAGATTCATGGGGAAGGGCATTTCTGGTTGCTTCAAGAGCATACATAGGTATAATTACAGAATGACATCTCCATTTGTGTACTGTAGTTGAATGCCTTCAAGTTGTTTCTGACTTATGGTGACCCTAAGGCAACCCTTTCTAGGCAAGATTTGTTTAGAAGGGGTCTGTCCTTGTTTCCTCTGAGAAGACAGAGAGTGTGGCTTACCCAAGGTCACTCAGTGGGTTTGCATAGCTGAGTTGCAATTCATACCTTAATGTCTATATACAACATTCAATAAATAAATGAATGCAGCAACAGTACCCATTTTGGTATATTTTATTTAGCATATTTCTAAAGACCTTTTAAAGGAAGCAAAGTAATAGAGGAATGTCAACAGTTTGGTCAATAACTGATACCGTGATTAGGAGAGAAGCATTTGGGATTCATAAACTAAAATTTATGTCCCCTTTGGGCTTAAATGACAAGTTGGACTTGTCTTTCTGTTTTGTTTTTTTTTAATATTTGTGAGCTTTGATATCACAATGTGTCACTGTTGGAAATAAAAAGATAAAAATTCTGGTTCTCTCTCATTCAGGGGAAATAATCATCTCGTCTTGTTTCTCTTTAAATTTGTCACTTTAATCGATATGTCAAATGTATTTGGTGAGTTTAAATTTTGCTAAGAGCATTTTACCACTTACCTGTACCTTGATTCTTATACACTGTACATGTTGTTTTAATTCAGCATTTCTTGCTTGACCTCTATTGGGCACTTCATGTATATATAGGCTGAAAACTTTTGTAGAGATCTGCTCACTCATTTCCTTTGAAGTTGCTTCATTTGGTCCAAAACATATATTAACTATAGCAGGACTGTTTTCTGTGAAGGTGGGAATATTACTCCCTGAAAAGAGCAGATCAGCCTGTTTGCAACTATTTTGCACTGAATTATGTTTATGTGGAAGAATCTAGTTTGGCTGCTGTTTATTCAAGTCCATTTCAGCATTGCCTTGGGAAGAAGTACAGAAACAATAACACATTCCAGAGTTGTTGTCAAAATCCTGGTACGTTCGATAAATAATTGGATTTTCTTCTTGAACATTGGATTCCTTGCCTGCACTGTTTATAGTATGTATTCTGTTTGTTACGTATGGGATCCAGATTTTGGTAAACCTACCTGTAGTGACTGTATGCGTATTTTGCATGCCTGTTATCTGAATATATATAGTATGTTTGATTATTCATGAGGGGTTTTTTTTCTGAATTTGAGTTTATGGTTTTCAATTCCTTCTCTGTACTGAAGTGTTCATAAAGATATGCCACAGTAATTTGCACCTTGTGATTTTCCATAATTGCACAGTAATGTTAAGAAAGCATAGCAAGATATATATGAGAGAAAGAGAGGGACTACCTGTGCTTTTTTTTTTTTTTGTGGGAAGGGCATTTTATTTAGCTGTCTTTATGCTAGGCCTGTTGTGCATCAACTATATTCCATAGACTGTGAGGTGTGGCTTTCTAAATTCAATCTGCTTCCTTCTTGTGCAAGAACTCACAGGAAACAGCTTGGAATTCTGTTTGAAAGTCAGGAAAGCACTCTAATCATTCTCTCATACATAAAGATGACAACTCATATTCTGCACCTCCTTTCATCTCCATATTCTACACAAAAGAAACACATTTTATAACATATTTTGTAAACTGAAGAGCATGAATCAAAATATATTTTTAGGGAGTCAAAGGTAAAACACATATAATTTGTGCAGAGATGTTTCCCATTTAATATGGGCAGGACAGACCTAACTCATAACTTGGAGAGCTCTGAAGGTCTCTGCTAGGCTCATGCTGGCAGGATAGAAATGAAAGAAGAATGGCATTTTTCTCCTTTCATCCTCCACAGATGTGTTTATCCCCTTCTTATAAATTTCTTGCAATAGCTCCAGGACTGGCATAGGTCACTAGCCAGTATGAGAGCATATTTATGGCCCAGGATCCTTTGCATCCCAAGCCTCTTGTAGACAGCACCCCCACATGCCTGCAATGTACCCCCTTTCCCTCCTTTCTGATGTTGGACTGAGAAGAGCTAGGGATGTTTCTGCAGTGGCTGGGAGAAAGGTCAGCTCTTCAGAGGGCAGACCTCTCTCTCAGCACCCAGAAGGGGAAACCCAATATATCTGAAGGACCCAAGGATGCCAATCCAGGGATCATAAGATTGTGCTGAATAAAAGCAGAGAAATGGATATGCATAGAAACAGACTAAATAATATCTGTGCCATAGATGAATTCCTGCTCCAAATGTTTGTAAGTGAAGGGAAGGAGGTGAACAGAAGCCAGGAGAGGTAAGGTGCTTTTTACCAAAGAAGAAAGTCAGTTCCTATAGTAATCTAGACTGGCTGGTAGCAAAGTTAAAGACATGAGAACTGTGAATTGTAATGGGATTGTAATGACCTGCAACAACAACGTATGGTGATAGGATCAATAAGGAACAATTCTGAATTATCACAGAACTCAGGGCAAAAATCAAAAGGTGCACATTGATGTAGAAGTACCAGTCATATAAGTGGAGCTTAGTCCCAAGAATGGATGTTTAGAACACAGATTCAATTACTGCAAAATAGCTTTACACAAAATATCTGCAAACTCCAAAATGTCCCCATTAATCTGTAGCAGAATTAGGTAAGAAGTACTTTGATACTTTACAGTCAAACTGAATTACTGCAACACCAGGAAACATTGATGGCAGCAGGTATCGAGCCAGCTCCAGAGAAGGAATGGTAGAGACGAACGACAAGCAACCCATGGGGCTATTCTGGTTCTGTCCCATCTGCTACAGTGCAAGCAAGGGATGATGCTCTGTCCATTCATGATGGTGACAGCAGGGTCAGAGCTTTTGATGTAGAACCTCACTGCAGAATGGCAGTGCGAAGATTTTCTCTCTTCTGTTCCTTCCCTTAGCCCTACTTGGCAGTATCTGCAGTATGAGCAAAGGTGTGCCTTATCACCCCACTCTGGTAACAGCAACAACAGCTGCCACTGGGGGTTTACTTTCAAACAGAGGGCTCCCAGCACTACCAGTCAAAAGGCAATGTACAGCCGTTCTATGTTTTCCCTTCTCAACCATTCTACTGTGGAAAGAAAGAAGATAGGAAAAGCAGGTTACAAATGGAAGATAACATCATCTGGACACATGTACTTTTTGCAAGAGTCCAGTAATAAGCCAGAGTGGTATCATAGTAAAAGCCTCACCTGAAAGCATCCAGAGTCTCACCTGCCCAAGCCTCCTGTTGCTTCTGGGCATCCAAGCTTCAAGAAGATTATGACAGACAGATTATGACTGGGACTAATTACCTATATAGTTACCACTCCATACAAGGTAGGGAAGAGAAAATATGCTTTCCTGGGCCTTTAGGAAAGAACAGTCTTGTATATTTGTGTGTGTGTGTGCACACAAGTATATGTGCACATGTGAGTGTAAGAAAGAGAAATAAATCTAAGCACAGACTACACAGACTCCTTTGGGGTCCCTTTCACTAGAGAACAGACCAAATAGAGACAACGGAAAAGAATATCTCCAGATGCAGCACTACTTTTCCCACAGCAAGATGGTTGTACATATTCACTTATGAGAAAAAATAAATAGATTCAGGGCCAACACTAGGGTGTGGGTTAAATTTATTTTCAGCAGTTAGTAGCCCTCTCCTTTTAGGAAATGGGACCTCAAGGAAATTTTCCAATTCCACTTCTTCTACTTGGACCCATAAAATGAACTGGTCCCCCAGTCCCCGTCTCCCTAGGAGGCTCAGAATATAAGATATAAGGTGGAACTCCATCAGCGATATGGGGCCCCTAGCCACTACAGCTCAGAGCTTTTGTTCCTATTTTCCCATTGTTTCCTAATGGACTGCAGGTGATGGAGGAAGGAAAAGAGACTTACATATTAGACACATTTATTTTTTGCTTGGTCCACTGGTGAACATCAATCCCTCTAGTTCACAGAGATGTTGATTTCTGGTCCTTTTTCTAGGTACATAAGTTCAGACTGAAAGAAAAGAGAAAAGCAAAGCACTGGTCAAAAAATGAGTTAATAAAATGACAGTAAATATACTTTACACTCGAGATCATGCTTTGGGTTTACTTTTTCTTGTCCCTGAAAAGCCACTTCAGAAAGAATAAAGCAACAAGATACACAATGTGCAAAGGGGATCAAAGGACAAATTCTCAGCTAGGTTAGGGGTGTTCCAGATCTCCTTTCCTATCCTCATCTCTTGTTGTTGTTGTTGTTGTTGTTGTTGTTGTTGTTGTTGGTTGCCTTCAAGTCAATTTCAATTTACGGGGACCTTAACATGGCCCTGCCACAGAGTTTTCTTGGTAGAATTTGATCAGAGGGAGTTTGCCCTTGCCCTCCTCTCAAATTGAGAGAGTTCCTGAAGGCCACATAATGGGTTTCCATGCTAAGCAGGCCATTTGAACCCTAGTCTTCCAGAATCCTAGTCCAACACTCAAATCACTATACCATACTGCCTAGAGGGTGACACTCTGAAGCAATGTTGGCTTTCAATGGACTGCTGAGTAAACCCAAGGAGTGGAAGCTTGTTTCCTGTGGCTGGAGCCCATCATCAAACAATTCTTCTAAGGGCCAAAACTGACTTGTAGTTGAAGACCAGCTTCTGTGTGTGCATATCCCATGCATATATAGCTTGTTCCTGCCACCTCATGCTCTCAGAGGTCCAAGTCCTGTGATGGGACAGCTTTCCATTTCTGTGCCCAGTGATTTATAAGGTGCTAGACACTGGGAGCACTGAAAGCTCTTTTTGAGAAAATGGCAAAATGAACTAGAAGTGCAAAGCAAAATCCAAATGGAGTCCTCACTCCCGCATCCCCAAGCATTACATGAGTCTACCACATAAGGTGTCTTTGGCAGGTGCTGAGCTTCTGCAGTTTGATGCCCAGCAATGTACCTAAATCACAAAACCAAGCCCAAAATCTCCGGAAAGTGGCATTAATTCACAGATGAAGTGCTGAAGGATTGCTCTGCCCCTTCATTCCCCTGACTATAAATGGGCCAATGCACATCCTCCTCCTGAGGAATCTTCTCAGAAAGGGACTGTAGTCATGAATTGCTCTGAACCAGCCACAAGGAGATTCCGCCAGCCATTCCCTGCACACAGTCAAGTTCCATTTCTTCCTTCTTGGCTAATTCACATTGACATATTGAGGTTGGGGTGGGGAGAGTATGCAACTTCTATCCAGTGCAGCCCCCTCCCCAGTCTTCTCTGTCCCCCAGAATCATACTCACATCCTCGCTGTCACTGTCGTCTTGATCTTGCTTCTTCTTCAGCTTTTCTTCTTCCTCTTTTCTCTCCTTCTCTGGCATAATGTCATCCAACCAGACCAAGTAATGTCGGGGGAAGATGTATTCCATCACCTTCCGCACACCCACTAGAGCCAGCAACTAGCAAGCCAAGACATAATTACACAAAATTAGGAAGAGAGGAGGAGGATTAACAGTTTACATAGTATTTTCCAAAGGGATAACTATGTTAGTTTGTTGCAAGAAAATGAAAAAATTACACCTCTCTCTTGTTAGGGGAGAGCTAAGTCTATGGGTGTACACCCTTGCCCCCCTTTTAGTTACTTCCAGCAACAAACTGCACTAGAGAGATACAAAGCCAGGAACCTGACCAAGCACCATGCCAGACTTTGTCATCCTAGATCTGATAACCTCCCAATCTTGGCACATAAATGCCGACTAAAAAAGGATGCCAGTCCAATAAGGACAGATCAGTTCCAGACTGGACTATTGTAGTGCACTGTTTGTACCCCTTCCCTTGCAGACAATCTAAAAGCTCCAGTTGATGCAGAATGTTACAGTACAGATGCTGACAGAGGAAGGGAAAAGTGAGTATAATAGACCTGTTTTGAAATCTCTTCACAGGCTACCAATGACAATTCAAGATGTTAATGCTATAATGGGATAGGAAATATAAAACTCCCTTGCTAAAACAGCTTCACTGGCTACTGGTCCATTTCTGGATACAATTCAAAGTGCTGGTTTTGACATATAAAAGGCTATACAACTTAGGTCCAGACTATCTGAAAGACCCTGTCTCCCCATATGAGCCTGCCCCAGTCTTATGATCTTTGGGGGAGGGCTTTCTCTCCATCCCAACCACACTCCTAGGTTTGGTTGGTGGGCACATTAGAGAGAGCCTTCTCAGTGGTTGCTCCTGTGCTTTGGTACTCCCTCCCAAGAGAGGTTTGATCTGCCCCCTCTGTCGTCTTTTCACTGGTAGGCAATATCTTCTTGCTTAAACACATCTTCAGTCTTGGCTGACTAGGGTGGAGTGATGTGTAACTGGATGTGCTGTTTTAATATGCACTGCGTATTTTAATTATTTAAGTCTTTTAATTATTCTATTTTTTTAATGCTTTAAAAATAGTGTTTTAATTCCATGTACTATTCATTGCTTTTTAAACTTATGTACTTCATATTGTTTTAATGGCTCTGTTTTAATTAATACTGTACACATTTTGAATCCCATTTGGGAGAAAAGCAAGATTAAAATAAAATAAAATAAATCCCCTACAGGATCTTACCATTAATGGAAAGATAATAGCAGCTGCAGTTGATTTAATGATCCATAGGACAGCTAGGCAAAGTGTCTGAATGAAAGTGAAGAGATGGACTTGGCGTAGGGGAACATGGCGGAGGTAAATGAAGTCAGGCTGATGTTTAGCAGGCATCAGCAGGAGCTGGAGTCTGTCCGTGAACTGAAATATGTGAGAGCAAGAGACAAACAGAAAACTCTTTTGTAGGAACTGAATATTCCATCTGGGAACTCCTGCCCTAGAGGAAGATAAACTATCACAATGGCTGGAATCTGATGGCTTAGTCCCACCTAAAGCAGACCCACTGAAGAAAGGGTTCACTGGTGAGCCAACTTGTAGCTAAACCCCATTGAATGAATAGGTCTACATTAATTGGGACTAACTATAAGATTAAGGCCAAGTATCTTCCACATTGCTTTTTTGAAAGTAAGGAAATTCAGGCAGCCAGATATCTGCTAAAGATGCTCATTATTTAATGTAATATAGTTGTGCCTTCTAAAAGAGGTGTAGTGTAGTGTAGTGACTAAAAATGAGCTGGAAAATACCTGGTTCAGTCTTGACTGAGCCAAAGATTCACTTGGCAAACCACTGACCACTCAGGCTCAGCCCTTCCATGTCCACTGTGGGGGTGATGATACTGGTACTGGTTTATATCATTGGGTTGTTGTAAAGATTACTAAGAAAATATATGTGAAGCAGTGCAAAATTATGAGTATATGATTTCATTCTCCTGAACCACTCATCTTAAAGACACAGCTATAGAGATTCTAATGTTTCTGTAGGGAAAGACAAAGGTGATGTAAAAATAAAGCTTACAACCAATTCCTTCACAGCGTGTTAAGCCTGACTTCGTCCCAGTTGCAGTTACAGATGTTGGATCCAAGATTGGATCTGGCATCAGTCTTTCTCCTCCTTCTCATGCTTCAAATGGGCTATTCCTCCCACCCTTTATTTCTGAAAGCACCATGTATATTTTCTCTTTTGCCTTATTTGTATAGTTTTCTCTTTTGCCTTATTAACAAGCAATACTTTTCAACAGCACCTATATACAGAGAAATGAGAAGGTTTTTCAAGCTAGGGCAGACACTTCCAGTGTTGGCACTGTCTGCCATCTTACACTGTGTAATGGGCCTGATGGAGCTAGAGATCAGAGGAACTCATATTACGTCCTTCCCACACAGTCCAAAAGATGCTTTTTCTATTCTTTTGCACTCACCTGAATACTGCTAAGTGCAGAAACACCCATGTAAAGGAAAATGCCATAAAGCACAGGCATTGGAATAAACTAGGAAAAATCAGATCCAAAGCATAAGCATTACTCAGTTACATTGGGCTTTGTTTAAAGACCACATTCAATAAAACTTCACCATTCAAGTCAGCTTTAGGCTGATTAACTGAAAAAAGAGTAAAGGACAGTGATATCTATGATACGTGATTCTTGTACCTTTAATAAGAAAAAAAAAATGGCAATCTTGCTGATGGGAGCCTATTGGCTTTATGACATGAGGCTGATAAATCCCAACTAGAGCAGGATAATAGTGTCTTTGGCTGGGACTTACCTTCTCTTGTTCTCCTGGCAGGGAGACCATTTGGAAATCATTTTTTATAGCCAAAGATGCTATTATCCTGCTGTAACTGCGATTTACCTGCCTCATGTCATAAAGCCCTCTACCTCTCCCTTCCTGGCCAACATGAGCCATTTTTCAAACAATACAAACTATGCAGCTACAATAATGGATCTAGGGGAAGTCAAGCATCCCTGACTGCTTCATGAGCAGGAGAACAAAGAACCGGTCAAAGGATGTTTCCCTTCCTGTTCTAGTTCTCTCTAGAAGTATGTTGTGCAGAATTTCTGGTACTCCAATTCAAACATGGCAAGGAGTATTTAGAGCAAAAAGGTCATCTAGATTTTCAAATGGAGATACATTTAATGAGAAACGGAGCAGCATCCTATCTGTTAAATAACTTGCTAACATTTGTTGACAATGGCCATGCAATGATTTGATTTCAATATGTTAAACCCATTTCTGTCAAGGATTCAGTGATCTCTCCAGGCACTAGCTAGTGCTAATATTCATTCTAGTATTTTGGGAGTACAAATACTAAATGCCTTTCTTACCTTGAGTACAGGTGCCAAAAAGACAGACAGTCCTGTGAGGATGAAGACCATCAGTCCTGTCACTCTCTGTTCCCTGAAAGCAAGAACATTTTTGGAATGAGGCCATTTTTATTCCAAGAGGCAATCATTAGCCCTGTGCCATTCATACTGCAGAGCTCCAGCAGGGCATCACTTGTACATCTTTTCCTTAAAAGCCAGGAATTGTTCAGCACAAAGAGAGTAGATGATGGACAACAAGTATCATGAAAATCCATATTTAGGCTACTCAAAAGAAGTCCCCTGCAACCTCACAGTACCTGATTCCAAGGAATTTTGGTTGCTCCCCTGGTGCACAGGTGCTGCTCTCTTTCTTAAGGCTGTCCATATGGGCCAGAGAGATGACTGTCGCTGACACATACCAGGGCAAGCCCATGATGGAAGTAAAGATCATCAGAAGGGAGACACAGAAGAAATCCAGGTGAAATCCTGCCCCCTTCTGCAACAGGACAGCAATGTTAGTTACATTTATATCCCACCCTTGTTCCAGTCAGCCCAAGGCCACATACATAGGTCAACTCCTTTCTACTTTATACTCATAATAAACTTTTGAAGTAGGTCACGCTGAGACAGAGAAACCATCCAAAGTCACCCAGTGAGTTTTATGACTCATTGAGGATGACAACCTAAATCGCTCATGTCTTAATCCAAAACTCTAAGTACACCATGAAATTTTACCTTTAAAGTCTAAAATTTTAAGTAGTATTAGTACAGTACTATAAAGATGCTTTATGGCAGTCAAGACCATCTCCTCTTGTATCAATGGGTTAATTGCAAGTCTAGATTAGACCCAGTGAAATGAACAGAATTTATTAGTCACACAGCTTGTTCAGTTCCCATTGATTTCTATGGGCGCACTCTAGGTACTGATGGTAGGTAGTCAAGTTAGAAAAGCCAGTGGCCCACATCTCTAATTTGGCACTAGTACAAACTCATAAATTGCCTAGGAAATGTCTGTTCCTCTCTGAAAGTGTTCACTTTGGGGCAATTATGTCCCATCTCCTGCCTCTTTTTTACTAGAGGAGCACCTTATCAGGCAGGCTTTGGGTACATGAAGACCAATTTAAGGGCAATGTGAATAATCACTGAGTTTATAGATAGTCATCTGCAATTGCAATAACCCCTTTTAAAAAAGCTGGGAAGTTGGGCTTGCTTGTTATCTATGTCTCCCCCCAACCCATGCTAGCTAACTGTCATGTTTATGGCAGCAGCAGTAACTAGGCAGCCCTCATGCAGCTGAGAGCTGCTTCCTTTAAACTTCACTGTACTCAAGAGACCTGCCTCCTTTAAACTTCACTGGTGCCCAAGTAGACACTGCAGACAATGAGCTCTGGTGGCAGGAAAGTTTTGGGCTCTCCCTCTTACTCTGAGTTCCAGCCTGAGACTAGCTGGTGCAAGTAAGCGCTGTGGAAGGAGAAATCACCCCTCCCTGACAAGGACACTACAGATGTGACAAAATGAAGATTGTTATTGAACAACATCTGCAATCTGGTGAAAGCACAACAGACGAATAAAGTATCCAACTTTTCCACTCTAGCAGGACTGCTGTACCCTCATATGCTGTGCTATCTAGTAGCTATAACATGGAAGGAAAAGATAAACAGTACATTTGTTGCCTTTCTCTTTTCACATAATCTTTCCCTATCTTGGATTCCTCTACTTCATTTCTCCCTACCTCATGGAGAGAAACAAAAAGTAAGCATGTGTAGTACACAATTGAACATGCAAAGAAAAAGCACTTATTCCAGATCAGCCTTGAGTCAACCTGAAATGCTGGAGCAGATCTAGAAGTGGTAATATATAAACAGCAATTGATGGTGGCGGGGAGCTAAGTGACTGTTGTTAAATTATTGTTTTTAAACTGGAACATACTAATATGGGTCACAAAGAAAATCACCTTGAAAGATGGCCTATACTAAATCAGACCGTTTGTCCTTCTAGCCCACTTTTGCCTATATTAACAGGAAGGGGCACACCATGCTTCCACATGGTAATCTTTTCTCAGAGGTGTCAGGAATTGAAACTGGGACTTTCTGCACACAAAGCATTGGTTCTACCATGCAATTAACCCCTGAGCAACTGATTGTTAGAATGAAAGGTGGATATATTTGACAATTAAAATAATGAATAAATTCATCCTGATTCTGAGGGTAGAGGGAATGACAGGATGAAAAGGCTGGCTTCTAACCTAAATCCCACTGATAGTCATAGCTGTAGCAAACTGATTGAATCAATTGTTTAATGATGAGTCAAAAGTTATATAAATGCAATGATTTAATGGCTCTACTCTAGCTGGGACTAATAATAGGACTCAAGCCTCTGTCTCTTGTAAAAGAATATGTTGGATTCAGGAATGGTTTGGAAACTTTTCTATCATCTACTGATTAAGCCCAGCTCAGTATCTCAGCTGCTGGCTATATCTCACAGGACAACCTTGGTTTACACACTCCTCTGTCCAGCTTTCCACAGAAGATCTTCAGCCTCCTTAGCAGCTTCCTTTAACTTCGCCTTAAATTATGGAAGTGATGTTTAGCAAATTCTTTTCTGCTTATGTATATGTATGCATGTTTCTCAGTGGTTGTTTCACTAAGAACCATTACACTAGCATAGAGGACTGAACAAGAAGTGGCTCCCAAGAGATGTATTTTTCCACTGGATTTTCTGTTGGTGTTGCTGCTCATCCATATTGGGCCTGTTAGTCCATTTGGTCTAACAATGATCTGAGTGAGAGTGGTTCAATCCCTATGGGCCTGAGGTATTACATGGGCTGATTACTAGTTGTTTCCCATTGAAGGAGGAGGAGGAAGGCTGGCCAGGTAAATCTGAGCAAGTGTGAGAGGCCAAACACTAGAGAAATGCCAGACACTCCCACACACAGTCCAACCAGAGGAACCAGTTCCATCTTGCACAGGGCAGAATAGATATATCTTCTAGCACATTACACCATGGATCATTTAAAGTAACCAATAAATTTGCTTCTGCAGAGAAGATTGAGAAAATGCTTAATTGGCATTGCTAGTTCTCTAAGTATCACATACTTCTGTGGAAGGAGTAGATGGGAAAGAAACTGGGCTCTCCAGGAAGCTGGATTATATACAGACTGCTTCAGGAGTGGGTAGGACTTTCAAGGGAGCAACACTACTGGCCTTCAAAGCTTATGCCATGGTTTGCACTTGCCCAGTCTTGCCTATAAAAGGCAAGGGACACATTCTTCTTGTGCAGTGGAAGACAATCAAGTTTTGCATGTAACTACAAAGATTTGTTTGCATAAACTGGAACTTGGCATAAAATTTAAATTTCTGAGAATCTGAATTAATTTTGCTCTGAAGTCATGTTTTCAAACATTATGGATATAAAGATACTTTAAAAAGAACCCAAAATATGCTATCCTTGGAAGTTTCCATTGTTTTAAGCATGCTATATAGTTACAGGTATCACTCAATCTTCTATCCTCCTATATCTCTCTGTAGAATCTCCTCCACTCATTTTGCAAACCCACACATATCAAATATTAGCTTCATCAGAAATAAGAAATGTTACTTCCCCCACTACAACAACCAGAATACCCACAGGCCATGCTAGCTTGGCTATTCTGGGAGTTCTAGTCCAAAAAGTAACTTTTTCTATCACTGAGCTTCAGAATAAAGCATGCAGATAAACAAATACGTATAATGCACATATTTAAAATGTGCTACCAATGGGAGTTATTAAACCTCAGGCATAGGAGTATTAATTAATATAAATAAAATATAATTTGCATACTACATATTAAATGGCAAGAAGTAATAGTGTGGGAAACAAAAGAAGATAGCATAGTTACAGGGAGAGCTAAACCAGATATGTCAAACTGCATTCCATCCTGATAAACCCTGAATATTCTAAGTAAGTTTAGTCAGTGTGTTAAACACTCAGCTCCTTGTGCCAACATCCAAAAGAGAATAACATTAGCAATAATAAAAAGATCCAAAAATGTGCATGAAGTATACAACAGTGCCTGTTGGCAGTGACAAAAAAAAAAAAAAACTTCAGAATACAGACTGCAAATTACAAATTCAGAATATAAACAGATATCCCCTTAGAGACCATAGCAAGGGGATAGAAAGTTACTAGGTAAAAAGTATTGGATGAGAAGTGATTATTAGGCAAAAAGTTAGGGATGAAAAAGAATGCAATAAAACTGAGAAAGCACAAAGAATTCTTAAAAAAAAGTAGGAGGCAGAGGAGGAGAAGAAATAGAACCACTGAAAATGGGAGGGAGATTTTTTAAAAAAAGTATATTGCTGTAGCATAGCTAAATCTTCCACACAGACCCAGATGGTTCATAATAAAAATGAAAGAGGAGAGAATGAGCTGGAAAGTACCTGGTCCAGGGATAAGGAATCCAGCAGCATCTTTAAGACTAACTCATTTATTTTAGCAAGAGCTTTTATGGATTTCAGTGCATTTCTTTTCAGGCACTGAAGATGCTAGATCCCCTCCCTCCTCTTTTCCTTTGTACACTAAAACAGATTAGCATAGCTGTCACCTTGAAAACTACCAAATAGTTCGTATGCACTGCTGAGGAAGGACAGAGGGGCCAGACGAGAAAGCTTTCTCTCTTGATAGAGATGACTTCCTCATCACGGTAGTGCCTGTGACTATTATAACCCAAGATAACCCAGCCAATACAGCTAATGACCAATCACAGTTCTGGCTAGGGGATTTGGGGCATTATAGTCTGAAAAAGAGCTTTTTCAAACTCTGCATGCACTTTTCATTGGATTTTCAGACTTGATTTTCTTCCTGTGCAAGCTAGGGAAAGTAATGTTCAAGAAACCATAGGAGCCTCAGCAACCAGGCTGCAATCAGGCCCATGGCTCTCTTTGTATGCTCTGATTTAGGTTAGAGAGAATAGTATCCAGTTGTTGCGACAGTTTGTGTTGGGAAGTATCAGGAATGATGATAGATACAGGACGCAAAAAACAAAGTCTTTGGCCATTTCCACACTACACCATTATAGTGCTATTATTGCACTTCCAACATCCCATGGGCTTGTTGTTTACTGAGGCCAAAGAGCTCTCTGGCTGAGAACTCTGAATGCCCCTCCCTAAACTGCAAACCCCAGGACTCCATACGATGTTGAAAGTGGAATAATAGCACTGTAACAGTGTACTGCGGAAATGGCCTTGTCCAGCACAGAAAACAGGGGGACAGGCAATGCACAGAGGCCTCATGTTCAATCCCTTCAGTTTTTGGCAACCTTAGTAGGTGAAGCCAGTCCAGAATGAAGAAAAAGTCTTGGCTTTCCTGGCTGCAGCTAGAATGTGGGTGATACATGCAGTCTGTGGAGTGAACCATGGGTAAAGGCTTGCTTTGAAGCAGCAGTTTGGATTTAGCAGGCATCTTTTTACTCTGAAATCTATGTTATCTATGCCAACATGTGTGTGACATAAGCCCTCCCTGAGTTAAAGAGCCATGAACTATCCCACCCAGCACTGACCTGCAGCTTATACTCTTTACGGTTGAGAATCACAGCTGTTATTTGCTGATCCATGAAGATGAGGATGATGACCAAAATGGCAGGCACCGATGATGCCAAATATATCCACCAAGGATTTGCTCCAAATGGAAACACATACCAGCCTCGCGCAGGATTTGTAGGCTGCAGAGAGATTGGTGATAGCGAAAAGTCAGTAAGTCAAGGTAGCCAGCAGAACTTTGAACAATGAGTTTGAGTAACCAGCTCTCCTCTCCTCCTCCTTTGAAATATCTGCCAATGAAGCTGTTTCTACCTTCATTTCATGATGTAACCCGGAGCAGGGGAAACCTCAGGCCCCATGGCCAAAATCATCACTCCCAAAGACTTAATTTGGCCTGTTCTGTCTTTTCCAGGTGGAGTCCTGTGCCTCTAACCCTAGTGAATGGGGAGGGATGACTGTATTTTATTTGATCAGAACGGAAGAAGGTGTATTTAGTGTATTTAAATTATTGTTTTAATTTATTTTAAACCTATTTCTATCAGTTTTATTTGTATGCCTTGCTGAGATTATATAATATTGTACAGAATGTAAATATTTTAATAAATAATAGACACTGTGTTTGGACTATAATATTTTACAAAATCAAAATTATTTTATAAATGTATTTTATATAAACTGTATATGTGAATTAAATAAACTTCATTATTTACAGGTATGTATAAATCACTTGTATCGAAAGATTTCAAAGCTGTATACAGTAATGGGCAGGCACGATAAAACAATCCCTAAAATCAATATATCACACCAACTTGATCCATAAGAGTAAAATATATAGCAGGCTGAAGTGCACCATGAAAGCTTGCAAAAATAGACCAACTAAAAAAGTCTCCACCCAACAACAAAAACTGGATGTCAAAAAATGTTCAATAATAATTGTCATAGTGTGTCTGACATAAGAAACGAGATTACTATTCCATGTAACGGGTGCCACCCCACTAAACTCCCTGCTCCAAATAACATCACCTCTATGGACAACCTAAGGAACAAACAGATCTACAAGGGGTAAGACAGTTTTTCTGATAACCACATTCCAGGTTTTTCAGGGCCTTATATACTAAGAACATGGCATGTTAGCAAATCAGAAGCCACTGAATCTTTCTATACCAACTAGAGAGTCCAGCAGCCTTAAGGAGAACTCCACATACAGTGCGTTGCAATAACCTAGTCCTTATGTTACCAAACTCTGGAGCACTGAGGTCAAGCTATACGAGACCAAGGAACAGTAGAAGCGGCTTAAAAGCCAATCTGAGTCACTGAGGCAACCCAGACATCAGCAACAGGAATGTCTTCAGACTGCACACTTCCTTCTTCTGCAGGAGTGCAACCCTGACCACAACAGGTAATATAATGTTTCCTGATTTTGGGAATCAGTTGCACACAAGCCCCTCACCTTGTCAAACTCAGTTCATTGACCCACCTCTAGACTACCACTCTGTCCAGACCCTGCATAGCCATGTCCCAATTTGGTTGAGATAGAAAAAGGTGTCATGAGTAACCTGATGAAAATTTTCCCCAAATCTCATCATTATTTCTTCCAGAAGCTTCACGTAGTGAAAGACGTTTAAGAGGGGAGAAGATATTATGGTGCAGCGTCCCATAGCACAACTGTCGGGGAGCTGAAAAACAGTTTCCCAGTGCTGTTATCCAGAATTTGCCTTGTGGACACAAGTGGAGTCACTGAAGTACAGTGACCCCAGCTCCCAACCCACTGGGCTGGTCCAGAAGAATACCCACGGCCGAAGGTCGCAAAGGCTGTAAAGAGACTGAGCAAGAGTGACAAGATCATATCCCTCCATCCTTCTTTCAATCCAGGCCTTCCATCAGGGCCACTGAATCTAGGTCTGAATCCAGACTGATATCGCTTAGCATGGTTCTAGAGGCTGCAACTAATTCAAACATGGGTATCAAGTTTCAAGAAATCCACCCCGCCTCCCTACCCAGGTTGAGTCAGAGGACCGCTCTGAAGCTCTGCTTCAGTATCTCAGAAATCAGGCTAATTATAATGAGTCTTTCCTATCGCTGCCAAGGCATGCTGCTTGTGTGGCATTTAATTAACACAAGCTTTTTTGAAAGCCAGGCAGAGAAATACCAGATGCTGTTTACTGCAGGTGCAAGAGCACAGAGAAGTACAGTCAGAATTATCTGGGATACCTTTTCCCTCCCCCAGTTTCAGTGCCTGGCTACCTCACCTTTTATTAAGCCTGACATTTCACCCACGTTAGCCAAGGCACTTCTCTCCTGCCTGTTACAAAGAGAGAAGCCATAAGCTCTTCTGCCCCTCCCTTGGCAACAAGGGAGTGCTTCTCCCACTTGAGCCTTTGCTAATCTTCCCACACCCAGGCCTGCAGCAGGGCAGCTCAAGCCTGGGCTTGAGCCACCAGGTGTTGTTTTTTTTTTAATCTTTTCCCCAACCAGCATCACTGGTAGAACCATTATATGGCAGTCTGGCTGGGTTTGGCTTAGTTAATATGGTAGCTAGGGAGAAGAATACGCTAAAGGGCTCTGTTGCAATGGGACAACCATAACTGCAGCCAAGGCCCACTCTAGAGGCAGCTAAGGGCAAGGCAGCATGCAGTATCCCACTTTTCTAATAAAGTAAAGTGGGTTTTTATGCTTTTCCTTGTTTCCGTAAAAGGCACTCCCCAGGTTCTCCTAAAAAACTGGGAATGACTACTTAACCAGTCTAAGTTTGCAGCTGCATTTGCACTTCCTCGGGAGCAAATCCCATTGAATTCAGTGGGACTTCATTCTGAGTAAATCTGGCCAGAATTCATCTATGGCACCCTTCTCCACTGCCATCCTCTAGGTGTTGGACTGGGGGTAATAGGAATTACAAGCCAGCACAATGGAGGGAACAAAGTTGCAGAGGGTATTGAAGATATTGCCAAAAGCAAAACAATAAAAAAAATCAGGATTATCAAGGCACCATCAATGCATATGAGCTTTATGGAGTAACAAAGAATAAGTTTCCCTCCCAGGGAGTTTGCAATCTAGAATCTGACACATGTGAAGAGAGAAATTAAAGGGAGGCAAAATTTACTCAGGAAAAGAATACAGTCAAGCTCTGGAAACCAGGGTATTGCTGATCTCCTCCCTCCCCAAAAGTAGGGCAGCTGGTTTATTATAAAACTATTCTGTTTGATAGCTGCTGATGTAACAGTTCCCTTACAGAGCTCAGCAAACCCAGTTACTGCTGAACAGCTGAGGTTCCTAGGTAGTTGGGGAGCAGGCCTCCTTGGTCAGTACCTGTTACAGTTGCTTCTCCATTGCTCTGTGTCAGTGGAGAGAAAGAGGCCATCTGAACAGGGTGTTTGGGCAGGTGGTTTCATCTTAGCCCCTCTCTCTTTTTACTTTTCTTCCTTGTTCCACCATGAGTCCATGAGCCGGTTGGCTATGGCTGCTCTAGTCCTTGCTGAAACATTTTGAGTTACATGGGAGTGAACCCCGGTCCTGGAAAATGAGTTTCTTTGTCAACACTGCTTGGAAGAGGAATACTTTGATACTATATATGGTTAGCCCTGACCTTTATTCTTTTGGACTTCAATACTAACAGTTTAACATTATCCCCCAGACATAGCAGCCACTGGCTGGCCAGGCTGATTGGGGATTTTGGGAGTTGCAACCCAGGGGTAACTTTTTCAAACTCTGACTACTACATTAATTTAAATGCATTCCCTAACTCTGGAATACATTTGTTTGCTTCAAAGCATGAACTGCCTTCCTACGACAAAGACCAGGGAGGGTTTGGTTGCATACAGAGGTGTATATATTGAATGATGAGCTTCCTGAAGGATAGCATTCTCTCCTGTGATTCTCCAGTTAATGCAGTAACTTCCCCTTGGAGGCCCAATTGGTGCTATCCCCATCAACGCTGCTGTCACTCTGGTGCCAAGTGAAAACTTGCTTGTTCACAAAAGCTTCTGGAGCCTAATTATTTTTACACAAACCCACACATGTACAAGATTTTAAATCATTTTTAAACTATTGTAATCAGTTTTAATCTGTGTTTAGCTTGCTAAGTTGTTTAAGCTGTTTTCAGCCTTTTAAAATCACTTTATTTACATTATTTGTGATTTGTCAGATTGGTTTTATTGTATACCACCCTGAGAAGTCTAGATAGAGGGCAGGATATATACATTTTAATATATAAATACTGCAGAAGCACAATCATCATGTGCATTCAAATGTACCATCTTCTCCCCTGGACCAGGAACATGGGAAACTAATTCTGCATTTTGGCTGCAAAAGACAGCTGTGTACACTGCTGATATTTCTACGGTAAGTATATTGATACCAGAAAACTATCTCTCCTTCTCTTCCAGAACATTTTTTAATTTTTTAAAAAGGTGATGCTTTTTAAAGACATAGGGAAGTGTACATTTAATTTTAAAATAATTTTTAACAAACGCTTTAAAATGAAAAGGTGACGGGACAGACAGCTTGCATGAAGCATGAAGGGAACAGGACAATCTATTTGAGGCCATGCTCGATTTGCTAATTATTAGTATGCATACTGAAAACATGAGGGAGAAATATGTCTGCTACTCTTGGGTTTGTTTGTTTTTTTGCTTTGTTTTGTCAGTATGACATGCCCACTTGCTCACAATTAGTTGCTGTCTCTTGTCTGAACATGTCTCCCTTTTTCTTCCTTTCTTTCACAGCTACTCCTTGTTTTGGAACAGCTGCCTGATTACCAAGGGAAGCCTTTCAGACTGAATGAGTCATAATAACAATGAGCCTACCTACTCTGTCACTTCCTGGTAGAGCTGTTGCCACCATTTTACCAGTCCTGGTGCTTTGGCTTTAACAGCAGCCAAACACAGCACAGATTTTAGAAATTGTGGTTTCCTCACCACTATACCTCCATGCTAAGAAAACCACTTTCTCAATTGCTGTATGTCAGACGTCTGTTAAAAGCCCAAGAGTATACACACACACACCCAAAGAAGGAAAAAAAAAGTCCTCTCTAATATGACTAAGGACTCTCTGTTCTCTTTCTAATGGGAGAAGGTAGGCAGTGGGCTGTCTCTTATACCCAGAGATTTGTACATAAACGGAGAAGAAAGGAGAGGAACTCTTTATTTCACAGATAACTAGGCAAGGGAATGTAGGTCAAGCACTCTTTCGGGGTTCATCTAAGGTTGCCATATCTCAGTCCTTCAAATCTGGACACTTAATTCTCATATTATGCAAATATTATAATTATACACATTCTAATTTACATCCTAATTATGCAAATCCAGTGTATTCATTGGCATTTGCATGTAGTTGCATTTTTCTACCACTGCATTTCAACTTTGGTAGCCACTGTTCTGAATAACCTATTATGGAGTAATGTTTAAAATTTGAGGTTTGTTCACAATTTAACTTACTTTGTCCTATTTGACTTTTCTTCATAGTTCATCTATGCTGTGATGTGTCTCCTGTCATCTATTGTTTGTTAATAACCAAATCAATTGAAGCAACTGATGAAGTGGCCTACATTCCACAAAATCTTATGGAAATATGTCAAAATCTTATGGTAATAAAACTTGATAATCTTTAAGTTGCTGCTAGATACTGTTGTTTTTTGTTTGCTTCAACAGACTACCACAGCTATCCTCTGAAAACTTTGAGAGGTATTCTGTTATGTAAGAGAAAGAAAAAAAAAATAAAATACATGCCAACTAAGTGTAGCAGACCTACTCCTCCACTTAACACACTGCAAATCTTACGTTCTTCCAAAAGGACTTTACCTTTTTCTCATAATTATTTGAACCTGCTCCTCAAAATATATTTAATATTCACTTCAAGCATCTACCCCAATAAACTTTTATCTGTCCTCGTTTCTTGCCTTTTCCCAGCAATCCCTTTCCCCAGAGTATCACTTACCAGATAGCTTTCCCAAGATGAATAGGACAGCTCCCTTTCACCTCAAGCTCCTCTGCCGCTTCTGTCTACCTCCTTAGAAACTGCGCTGCTACCTTGCCTCCTTTCCTCTCTGGTGTTTCAGCTCTTTTCATTGCTACACTCAGGCCATTTCCGCAAGAGTGTGTTGCGGAAGGGGACTTTGAGGCCCCTCCCTAAACTGCAAAGCCCAGGATTCCATAGGATGTTGAAAGCGGAGTAATAGCACTATAGCACTCCAGTGCAGAAATGGCCTCACCTCGCTCCTTGCATTCTGCTACTTCGTCGTTGTGTGCCTTCAAGTTGCTTTTGACTTATGGTGACCCTGGGGCTGAGTGTGTGTGACACACCCAAGGCCACCCAGTGGGTTTCTGTGGCCAAGCAGGAAATCAAACCCCGGTCTCCAGGGTTGTAGTCCAGTGCCCAAAGCACTACCCCACACTGGCTCTCACTCCAGTAGTACTCACTCTCATTCCACCCTCTCTTTCCACTTAGCCTTGCCTTGTGTCACCACAACTTTCTCCCTTGCACGTTGCCTCGCCTTGTGCCTACCCCTCTTGCTCCTTGCACACACACACGGCACTTCTCACTCTTTCTTCTCTTCTTTCTCTTTCCTTGTCTTGCCTCATGCGTTGGCGAACGCTGCCTCCCATATTTCTTGTACTCCAACACTGCACCTTTTAGCCTTCTTTTTCCCTTCTCCTACTCTTTCCTCACTTTTCATCTCCACCTCTATACCTTACTTCTTCCATTCTGTCACTTAAACCTCTTACTTTTCTCCTTCCGCCTTCCTTGCCTCACCTTGTATTGCTGTACCTCCCTTCCCTTACGTCTTGTACCCACCGTCATACATCTTCCCCTCTCTCCCTCCAGCTAGCCTCACTTGGCAGCTATAAAACTCTTCCCTCTGGTGCACCTGCCGCTACCCTTCCCACCCCCTCTTCTTTACCTCTGCCACTTACTTCACTTTGCGCTGCCCATCTGCCCTCTAAAGAAGTGGTGATTGCACAAAGCTGCAGGAGTACGGGGAAGCAGGCAGGCAAATGAAGGCAGGCCCACTGCCCCTGTAAAGTGAGAAGTGAGGGGAGATAGGGGAAAAATAGAGGTGGGAGGATGTGATAGCAGGGGCAGCAGGGGAGAGATAAACTAGGGTGGAGATGATGTGGCAGTAATGAGAAGAGTTGAAACATCAGGCCGCGGAAGAACCCTAGCTATACCTCATAAAGTAGAACTTGATTCTTTGTTGGAAATCCGGAAAAAAAAAAACCCAACCTATAATATTGCTATGTTAAGTCATGCAAAAGCAAGTCACCTAAAGCAGACTCCGTGACATCCTAAATTCTAATAATTTTATTATGGAACTAGCAGCTTTTCACCTGTTTTGTTGCATTCCCCTCCCCATTCATTCCAGTGGGGTCCATTGCTTTCTGTACAATCTTTGCATGGAAATCTGTAAAAGAGACTACTGCTAGACTTTCCCCCCAAAGTCAGACTTTCCACCAAAACTGTAACATTGACACAAGAAGTTGGAAGTGGATGGGTAAAGTTTATAATTCTAAATCTACGAAAATGTCAACCATAACTATAAAATTTTGCTCTTTAGCACTGAAAGTCTTATTTCTTGCAACCTGATTGAATTGTGATTTCATATTTTGCCCAGTATCTTGGCTTCTATAAGAGTTAGTCATTTCCTTTTTTTATAAAATGAAAACCTGGAATCCTGGCCAGCTACTTGTGTGAATGGGGACTGAGTGATATGCCTAGCATCCAGATAAAACCCAGCAAACCAGGTAATATGAAACCCAGGGGTGATCTACTATGCCGCAACCCAAAGAATACGTGCATAGCTTTAAATTTCTTGAGGCAGCACAATGTTGTTTTTAGACATTTCTTCCCAATCCTATAATTTTCCCAGGACCACTCTGCTTGTCATAATTAGCAAGATTCCTGATTAACAGAGGTAACCATGGCTACCTCTGTGTCCAGTACACTAAGAAATTCTAAAGGTGAGTACGTGTTCTCCAAATTCTCTCTCGGCATGGGAAATTTGCCCATTTATACCTGAAAACTGCTAGGGTGTACTGACTAAAAATGTGAATAGGGAGCTGGAGAGTTCCTTCAGCATACCTCATCTCTGCTGTGAAGTCACTGAGAATGTCATTCAAGCCACTGTCTCTCACCTCAATGTCTCACGTGAGACATGTGAATAGTAATATTGACCTGCTTCACAGTATGTTTATAAAAATTACTGGGGTCATTTATTTCTATGTCATCATATAGGAAGTGCTAGGTGTTATTTGCTCTGGATCAGTTGACTAAAGAACCCAGGTAACAAACTTCCCCCAATGCCGTGCATCCTGCCCTGGTGGCAGAGATAAGCTCTTCTTATGATCTGTCCATGTTTCACCTTCCTTCCTTAGCCCATCCACAGTTTCTGACCTAATTCACGATAATCTGCCCACAAATGCTATGGACTAGGACCAGGACTCAGACCCCAGACCACTGCACCATCTAGCTGAGCTTGTATTACCCTTTAGAAAGAGTATTTGTGGTACCATAGAGACAGAGGTTGCACAGTGGTCCATGATTTTTCATTTAGCTCGATGCCAGTAAGAAAGCGCATGGGATGTCCAAATCCCTTCTACTGAGTCCATGGAGTGCCTACCTAAAATAACGCCATGGTAAGACGTTCTTTCTGTGAATCAACTGTTAAGACATGATAGCTCACCCCTGGCCCAATACGGGGTCATTCAGTCATCTGGACCTAGAAGGACAGCATTTGCTGTAGCACTGGTTCAAAAAGTCAAAAAGCTTACAATCATCTTAAGGAAATGTTACGCAGAGGTTTTAAGGAAATGTGAACAAATGTATTAAATTCAGATCAATTCCTTATACCACTTGCTCATGTAACCCCATTTCCTACTCACATCCTTAAAATTCCCAGGGCATCAATTGTGCATCTAAAAGAATAGCTCTTTTGCTTGACTCCAGCCAGCCTCACCTTGAACTCACTGGGCACAATGAGCTTGGGAGTTTCCAATCCAAGTGCAGCATCAATTCCACAGAAGATGAGAATAGCCAGGATGATGGAGAAATCGCCCACTAGCCTTCTCAGCTAACACACAAGAGGAAAAAACAAACAAACAGCAACAACAACAAAAACAGCATGAGATTTACCAAATAAAATCTTCACATACATTTACACAAGTCTGCAATTAGTCTAAATAAAGAAATCTCTGTTAACTTCTTCATATTAAAAAAAAATAGATTAGGAAAGATATACAAAAGATCCAATGCCAGCCATCCTACTTCCTTTCTTAGAAAAAATGACATGAACTCAGTATAACTGGGAATCTTTTGTGTGTGAGAAAGAAGATGGCAGTTTTGGAAGAAGTAGAGGAATTTAGAGTGTGACTCGCCCACTAGGTTTTTGTGGCCAAATGCGGATTTGAACCCTGGTTTCCCACTGTCCTAGACCAACACCCATGTCATTGGTTTGAGTGTTGGTCTAGGACAATGGGAAACCAGGGTTCAAATCCGCATTTGGCCACAAGAACCTAGTGGGCGAGTCACACTCTCGCAGCCTCACAGGAAGGTAAGGGCAAAGTCCCTTTGAACAAATTCGGCCAAGAAAACTCTGTGATAGGTTCACCTTAAGGTTGCCATAAATCAGAAATAACTTGAGGGCACACAGCAACAAGGGAAATTTAATGGAAATAAGGCTTCAATCTAGAGAATAAATCCTGTTGAACTCACTATGGTTTTCTTGTACATTTAGGGTTGCACTGTAAGAGAATGACACCCAAGCAGGCACATAAGGGGAGTGCAGTAGTGACAAAAACAACAGTCCCCCCCCCCCCGCCTCCAAAAGAGATGTCTCAACTACTTGGGGTGTTATTAGGAGAGAGGAAATGTATGTGAGAGGTGTGCATGTGAAAGAAGGGGAGTAGATTTTCAAAAATGAATACAATCCATTTTAGAAATAAATAAATAAATCTTAAGAATAAGTATCATCAAATGCACAATGTCTCACCCCCAGTCCTGTCCCTGTAAATCACTAATAATCAGGAATGAAGCTGGCAAGCACATGTAGACACATAGATTTCTTGGGGGTAACCCAGGCCTTTCCTCATCTGTAAGAAGCCAGCTGTCTTCAACTCTGTTGTAAGAGTTGGCGTCCCTTCATGAAGGAAAGAATCCTTCACCTCCACCCCCACCACAGTATTTGGGGCAGCTCTCCTTCAGAGTGACCACTCTCAACCTTGCCCATGGAACAAACAGGACAAACACAATCAAACAGATCAGCTGGTGTGGAAGCAAAGAGACTGACATCACTTTCACACTGCACAGTTATAGCACTTTGATAGCCCATTAACCACCGTGGCTCTATCCTATGCAGTCCTTAGATTTGTAGATTCGTCAGATATTAAGAATTCTCTGCCAGAGACCAATAGGGACTTGTCAAACTTAAATCCCATAAGATACAGCCACAGCAATTGAAATGGTATCAAACAGATGTAATTGTGCACTGCGAAAGGGGCCTGAAAGATTTCATAAGAGGCTCCAAGTTTCCACTCTTCCACTATTCTGCCATCTAGTTGGGGTAGTAAGAAAGTGGAGAGAGGAGGAAAAACTTTGCACAGTCTGAGACCGTGGCTCATCTTCTGTATTCCCAGACTCCTTACCCCTTTTCTTGTTCTTGGAAGGCACAGAGAAGATGGATTGGAGAGGACTGGTGACTCTAGCCTATGCTCTGTAACTAAGGAGGGAGCAGGCTGGGTAAAACACAACCAGTAAGTTAAGAAAAAATCATTTCTGTATGCACATTATTGATGTGTGACTTCAAGTCATTTCTAATTTATGGCAACTCTAAAGTAAACTTATCAAGGGGTTTCCTGGGGCTGAGAGTGTGTGATGGGACACATCCCTCTGCAACTTACTCAAGACCTTACGTGAGGAGTAGCCCCATGCAGCTGAAAGCTCACAGACAGCAGAAGCAAAAAGCCAGTTAAACCAATCTACAGTATTTCATCCTGTAAAATACTGGTTTAAAACAAGCTGACCAAGGGAACTGGTATGAAAAGTCTCTTATCATACCAGGAGCTGAAAGGAAATATTCTGGGATGGGAAAAATGTCATATAGATCTCCATAATAAAACTGGAAAGGACAAGAACAAAATCTGGGTTTTGTTTTGTTTTTAATCAGTCTGGGTGTGCCTTATATCTTCTATATTATGTTCTAACTTTTTATCAGTTTGAATCTTCAAGTCTCATAAAAATTTTACTTTACCACTTTTGGCTTTTCACACTTACGTTCCCATCAGTTTTTGCATATGGTAAATCATATCTTTTGCACAGATTCCAATGTATAATTACAGCCACTTTATCATGATTGCTGTTGTTGTTATTATTATTATTATTTTCTCCTTCCTTATCTCTGGGGTAAAGCAGCCAGAGGATTCTGTGGGAGGCTGCGGCTATGCTTCACTGGATGCAGTGAAGTTTTCCACTGAGAATTGTGCATTTCTGCCCCCAAGAGGAAGGGAACAGGAGAAGAATAGGCATCTGACTGAGAAAATGCAGAAATATTGGTGAGGAAGGGAAGACTGGTTTGGGGAATTAAAGAAAGAAAGTAAGTGAGAAGAGGAGCATCAGAGTGGGAAGGGGAGAAGCAGAGGATCAGGAGGGGAGGAGTGCAACACTTTTTTCTTTGTTGACCTTTGAACATTTCCTCCAAATTCCCATTTCTACCATGTGGGAAAACAAGATGGCTCATAACAATACAATATTGAGTTGTTATACAGATTAAAAGAACTTCTACAGGTATATCTGTATTTGTCCATTGCATCAAAATGAATAAATAATAAACATAAAAACAGGAGAGTTTTGTAGCAGTTTTAAAAATAACCTTTTTTTTTAGAGTAAAAGAAAAAGTTTGTCTTTAAGGTACCACAAGATTCTTTGTTTTTTATTTGTACAGTATAAAATTAGCCACAGCGATAGACACCAAATGGATGGGAGATGGGAGGTACGCACTGTTGTAGGGAAATAGCGGCTTGATTTAAAGTTCTTCAGGACCAGGGAGCAGAGAAATGTCCCCAGAAACAGAATGAAAGACATGAAAGTGACGTCAGGCACATAACTGCAGCTGTTGCCCACCAGGTGGCCTCCGAGTTGCACACATTGCTTCTTGGTCAGCAAGGACCAGTTCCCAGGCTCCAAATCTGACGGCTATGGAGAAGGAAACACCAGATAATTAGCAAGAGCGCACTGCTGGACTTAAGGAAATAAGAGAAGAATCGTTGTGACAGAATAATATACAGCATAGCCAAAACAGAATAAGGGTAAACATGTTTTGTAAAACTGATTCAGACTGAATGAGTGATACATTTTAAAAGCTAATTCAAGTTTTTCTTTCTGGGTGATAGCCAAGCTTTTATGTATGCTGAAACTCCCTGTTACCTTGGAGATGAGAGATCTATGCTTAGGAGAAAAGTGGTGATGGGCGGGGGGCACAACACTTCTGGGTGTGTGCCACCTCAGTTTACGGCTCCATTCACTCCCTGGAGAATTTCTCTCCCTGGCACAATCTAGTGCCTAGAGTCAAACTAGACACAAATAAAACACATACCAGACCACATCAGAACAGAGAAAGAGGAGCACATGGAGGGCACAAAGACACTGTGCTTCCAAGATCTTTGGCAGCCACACATTGGCCATTTCCGCACTAGACTGTCATAGCGCTATTATTCCACTTGCAACACCCTATGGAATCCTGGTGGCCCCTCCCAAAACTGCAAACCCCAGGATTCCATAGGATGTTGCAAGTGGAATAATAGCGTTATGACAGTCTAGTGCGGAAATGGCCATTGACAAGACGCTGCATTCATGGTGGGTTAGGGGAAAGTATGTTGTACATCTTTAAGCAAAAAGCATAGGATTATTTTTCCACTAACATTTCTTGCCAGGCTCAGCAAGAACCTGGAAAGTTACTTTCTAAAATACACACACACACACATACACACTTTGTATGTATTTATGGTATTTGAAGATTAATTTGTTTTTAAAAATTAAATTTGCTGTGTTGCTTTTTACTTTTTAATGACTTCTTTATACTTTTAAAGCAAAATTTAGGAGTGAGAACAGAATGGTACAAAACTTGAAAATTCTTGAAATTCTTAAATTCAAAAGACCTTAAAATATTTTCAAGATAACTTAAAAGTAACTAGAAAATGTTATTTATTGCACCTACAAAGTAACTTGCCTTCTATACAATTTTGCCTTTATTGCAAAAAAAAAAAAAAAGAAAAAGAAAAAGAAAAAAAATCACATGTATCTTCTTTGCCTGAGGGTCACTGCAGTTTAGTGATCTGAGAGTTGGACTATAAATCTGGAGAGCAGGGTTTGAATCCCTACTGAGCCATGGAAGCCTATTCACTGACCTTGGGCAAGTCACACGGCCTCAGCATTAGAGGAAGCCAAAGGCAAACCCCCTTTAAACAAATCTTGCCAACAAAACCCTGTGATAGGTTTGCCTTAGGATCTCCATAACCTGGAAATGACTTGGAGGCACACAACAGCAGTCTCCTTTGCTCATTACTCATCACGTCATGCTGGCCAAACTGCCTTCCAAAAAGACTGGGCATTTATTCCTCTTATGAACAAAATAAGATGGCAAAAACATAGTGTGCACACATGGGTGTTCTTTGGGGCTGTGGGAGGACTGGTATGGGAACCTGCTAGAGTGATTGCCAAGCATTTGTGAGGTTGTGAGATTCTCTAGGAAGTGATATTAAATCAGCAAAAGGCAGATGGCATATGTTGGTGGTGGAGTGGGCACATGTACACACACAGGGACCGTTGCAGTGGACATGTTACAACTTGTCGGGTAACCTACCCAAATCAGCTATGACTGGGAAAAGATTTAAATTCATTACAGTTTACATTTGCTTCTGCTCAGGTCAGCTGCATTAGCCACAGAGTCTAATGAACTACTGGAACCCTGGGATCCTTCTCAGGCCCTTTCACATTATACAAGTAAAATGCTATGATTCTACTTTAACTTGCACTTAGAAAGGGGCAATTACACAGCTCCAACACCTTCTTAAAGCATAAACCTAGATTTCACAGAATTCAGCCATGACAGTTAAAGGGGAATCATGGCATTATAATTGTGTAATGTGAAAGGGCCCTGTAACAGTGATAATGGTTTTATTTCTTACCTCTTCAAAACTGCTAAGCGCTGGGAACAGTGTCCTATTCAAAAGGGAAAAGTTGCCTGGAGGGAAAAAAAGAGAGAGAGAGAAGAAAGAAAAGGAGGGGAAAGTCAATCTGAGACATCAGTTCTTCACTTGGTCTCCTGTTCAGATCCATGGCAACCTAAAGTAATGGAGGGGACAAGCAAAATTTAAAGGAGGTTTTGAGACGTGTTACTCTTTCATACTCCACCAGGTATCGGCAAAGTAACTGGGTTATATGCAACTTCCTGACAGGGCTGTAAAAGCCAGGCCTGCAGCAGATTTTCATCTAGTTCATCTAGATTTGGAAGCTGGAGGCTGGGCTGTACTTAAGTGGAAAGTGGAAAAGTTGTTTTTATTTATTCATGAACAAAGTGCTAGGCACTACTTCAGAGCAGTAACACATAGTGTAACAACACATACAAACAGGATGGAAAAGGTATGATCTCAGGAAGATAATACAGAATCTCCATATTTACTGTTTGAGTGGGGGAAGGTAGTACGCTAATGAATGCAACATAGAGAGGCCTTTGTTTAAAAGTAATTAATTCCCTGTGCCTGCCTACAAAATGCAAAACACTTGGAAAATTAGCATATTCTGACAGAACTGTATTGAATTCTCCTTCTTTGGCCATTTCCATACCGGGCTTCTGAAATGGTGCAGAGCGACCTCTCATGGAGGTCTTCTACACCCTAGAGTGGACTGGCGTGGACTACTTTTTGTAGTTCCACACCAGAATCCATTCAGGAGCGGCCGGAACTAGCCGCGCTGTGTGTTTTTTAAAAACCTCTTTTTCTAGGTTTTTAAAAAGCATGGAGTGTACAGCCCCGCGCCGCTCCATCGCCCAGCTTCGAAGTGGATTTGCAGGCGCGCGCAAGTGCATGCCTGCAGATCTGCCAGGGGCGGGCTTCCAGCTGGCGAGCTTCTCTGGTTGGTGGAGAGCCTCCACCAACCGGAAGCCACCATTTGGGACCCCGGAGGACTGCGGAGCAGCGAGCTCGCGCTGCTCCACGTGGCGACGGACTTACCCGGTTTCAGGTAAGCTCCGTTTTTGGGCGTTTTCGCCCGTTTCCCCCCACACATGTGAAAAGGGCCTTTGTGTTACTTATTTCAGACCCAAGTGGGCTGCTCAGGAGAGCAGGAGATCCCTCATAGCACTTCCAGTTGGCATCAGTCAGATGGGAGATTATTTATAGGCTGCACTGGTCTACACCACTAACAGGGGCCGTTGCAGGACCAGTCTCACTGCCCTAGACAGAGAAAACACAAAAACAATTTGCAGGGACTTTGCTCCAAGTTACTTTCCCTTCAAAAGTGTGGCGGATGTCTACCTGAGACAAGGCCTTGTTGGCTATAGCAGAAGAAGTAGGGGGATCCTCCCTCCACCTACATCTGACAAGAGTCTGTGTTGGGGTTTTGATGCCATTTGGAAAAATTTAAATTCTTCCCCACCATTGATATTTAGTGATTAAGATTTTCAATGTGCATCTTTTGTGTGTTTTCCAGGCATCAGTCCCACTGGGGGTGGGGTTTGCTTGTTTGTTTTTTCTTGTGCATTTGAATTGTTATGCTGATGCTTACGTTTTATGTTGCTTGATTTCTTTTACACTGTGCCATTTGTATTTAATGCTTTAAGCTGTTTTGGAGTCTCTGGTTGGGTCAGAAGATAAGATACAAATATTTCAGCTGATAAAAGTTAGTAAAACTAAGCTAGGCTGGGGACCTGGAATCTCCAGCCACTCTAACCCAGCCATCACAACAGCATTGTACCTCTCTCTGGCATACTGCAAGTGCAGCTGTACAAGGTGACATCATTGATCTTGTAGTTCCAATTCACTGGGTAGTGTTCCACCAGCGACAGCATCTTCTTAATGGCATCATAGATGAAAATGAAGCTGATGAGAGCACAAAAGCCTTCCTCTGTAAAGCGTGTGAAATACTGCACCAAATAACTGGCTTCTGTTGCCACCAGTATAAGGCCAAAGAAGGCCACCCACAGGCCAATCCAGAGGCGGAATTCTAAATAATCCAGGTTATAGTCCCTGGTGGGAAAGAGGAGCCAAAGACATTTTCCTGAACTGACAGAGTTTCTTGAAAGACAGCAGTCAGAAAGAGCTATAAACATTTCATTCATCTCTACTGTCTCTTTCCTCAAGATTTCAACATGGTAGATTCATAATAAATAATTACACCCCCAGTCCAGCCAGTTCAGTAACTGAATGATCATCACCACACAATAAGGTAACAACAGTGAAGAATCCCCACTAATAATCACCTTACAGCTCAGTTCATTTATCACACATTTACAGAAAGATGATAAAGCCTTATGGAAGACATTGCACATATTTAGGCATATTAGTTGATAATTTACCAAATTGTGGACAATGGGATGCATTTATCAGGGGACAAAGAATTACCACCTCCCTCCTCAAACCTGAGTTCTCTATACATCTTGGATAATAGTTCTGCCTATCCTCAGCCCATGGGAAAAATGGGGTCCACAGTCCAAGACATCGGGAGGGTGCCAAGTTAAAAAAAGACTGGGGTACAGAGCATCTTTTTTCCCCCCCATGGCTGCTGCTCAAAGGCCAATGCCACCAGCTTGTTCGGCAGCCAGAATGTGTTGAAGTTATCAGAGTAGTAATGCCTGGTAAAAAAATACACAGGTAAAGGTGGTCTATCCTCTGCAATACAATCCTCCCTCCACATTCATGTGTTTGACTTTTGTGAACTTGATTGTTTACGAGGTGCCGGCTTGCTTCCCCCCATCCCCCCTCCCATTCCTCTGCCTTTTGCCCAGGCACGTGTGTCTTCCTTCTCTAGACCTGGGCAAAAGGCAAGTGAATGTCAGAGGGCAGCCTCGCACACGTGCACCCAGGCAAGACACAGGTGAATGGGGGGGGGGGAGGTAGGCACGCAGCTGCCCCCTCCCATTTACTTGCCTATTGCCTGGGTGCCTGGAAGGCAGCACACCCAGGTGAAACGCAAATGAATATGGGGAGGAAGGTGCATGCACACACCTTCTCTGGGCACACAGCTGCTCCCTCCCATTCACTTGCCTATTGCCGGGGTGCCCAGAAGGGAGCATGCCTGGGCAAAACACAAGTGAATGGAGGAGAGACGCCTTCTCTGGGTGCATGGCTGCCCCCTGCCATTTGTTTGTCTGTTGCCTGGATGCATGGAAGGTAGGCAAAACACAAGTGAATGGGGATGGGGAGCCCTGGAAGAGGATGGGAAGGGGAGAGCTCACTTGGGTGGGTGAGGTTCTTCACTTTTTTTTTTACTTTCACAAGGATTCTGCACCCTGAACTTTCAGGGCCACTGTACTTCCTACATCTGAATAGCTAAACTGTGGGCTCATTTCCAGGATTGTTCCTGTGCTGAGAAGTTTAGCCTGGCTGACTTTCTTGTGGGACTTTGCTCTACTGAACTTTAAATGTGATCACTTTAACTATGAAGACCTGTGTCACAATAACAATGTATAAGCTTTGTTCAGTAGTCTAGTTTTTCAGTGCGCTGACTGTCACGCCACTCTTAAACCAAAGTAGTTTAACATGATGGATTCTTAACATGGCATTTTCACTTTACTGTGTTGGTAAATTACTATGACCTTGCCAATAAACAGCTGTGTCCAAATCTGAGCTGAGATGCTAGAGTGGCAGATTCCTTGCTCTAAGCAAACTGGAAGCATGAATGAGCTTGTCACAAGCCTAAGGTTCTTTCTGCCCTACACTGTTATAATGCCATTATTCCACCTTCAACATCCTGTGGAATCCTGGGGTTTGCAGTTTAGGGAGGGGCCTTTAGAATTCTCAGCCAGAGAGCAATTTGGCCTCAGTAAACTACAACCCCAGAATTCTACAGGTTGTTGAAAGTGGAATAACAGCACTATAACAGTGTAGTGTGGAAAGAGTGTTGCCTGCATATTGTATATCAGAACTAAGGTGCAGGCAGAGGGGAGAGACCCTGGCACAATATCGCTTAAATTACTCCTTATCGTCCCCATGGGGCATCAGGAAAAGGAATATTGCAGGCTTCCACCCAGCGTAAACTCTGACTAATGTCAGAAGCTTACTTACTTGCTGAAGGAAAAGAGAAGTCGCTCAAAGACAAGGACAGGCCCCGTGCTGCTCAGAATGGTGAGAGGCTGGCCAGCAAACAGGCAGAAAAATGCTCCAGCAAAAGCAGTGCCCAGGAAACTCTCCAGCACACCCTAAATCATATAAGAAAGGATATGGTTCATTGGCTGAATGTGGACCTCATGGCAGTGACCAACCAATTGATCCCAACATGAGTTCCAGGTTTGAGAAACAGACACACACACACACATATACATACATGCATACAGCTGGGGCGATGGCCATGAGTTGGCCCTTTACTTGCATGTATATACGCATGCATTTGCACACACTCCACCAGAAGTACTGGAGTTGCCCACTTTCTACTGCCCCAAGCATGTATAGAGCAGGATGCTGAGGCAACTTGAGCCTGGAATAGGCAGGAGAAGTGGAGCATCCACAAATGGATGGTGTGTATTACTAGCAGGATTTTTTTAAAACAGACCTGCATGTTATCTGTAGCATCTCCCAGCATTCCTCCAAATGTGATCGCATTGGTGACTGTTGCCAGGTAGATGTAAAGGATTGCTGAAAAGCACTGGATGTTAAGGGCATCATAGAAATCACTGCAGTACCACGGAGCTTTCCTTTGGATATCCTTTAACAATCCTCCAAATAGTCTGCAAGAAGAAGAATACGTCCTTAGTACTGAGTTTTTAATTTACTGTATACAGTTATTTGGGGCCCATTTTTTCTTTTTATGGCTATATCCTTAAGAAGAGGGAAGAACAGAATGGTGAGGGAAAGATGATAGCTTAGATGATTAGCAAAAGATCACCAGGGGGTTCCAGTCTTCCAGTCGGGTTCACAACGGAAATAAACATAAACGTAAACACACACACACACACACATGCGCTTCTGAATTAGGTTTCTAACATCAATAAAGCTTGTGGGAAAACAGCAGTGTATTTGTGTACGTTCTGGTTGCAATTCTGGTATTGAATACACATTCCTGAGTTCAGCATGTGCTCAGTCAGAGGCAATTTGTTCTGTAGTTCTGTTTACCTCTTTCAGCCACTGTTTTGCACCTTGACTCTGGCTAATAGACTTTGCAATTCCAGTAAAGAATAAAGGAGATCCCAAAACCTAAAGTCTTTCCAACAAACTTCAACCTGTCCGTGATTCCAGGCCAGTGAAGCCACCACAGATCACTAGAATTTTTCCAAGCTTGCATCAGTATTTGCAATTGGTTTAGAGACTTCAAACAAAGGCAGCTCCTTCTTCCTACATCCAGACAACCCCCTCTGTGAATTTTACCGTCCTGTCCTCTTCAGCTCCTCACTGACATACTGGTGACCATGGCCATGATGGCCATGGCCATGGCCATGCCGGTCATCCATGGTAGATATGTTTCCATTAGAGTGACGACTCCATTCACGGAAATGCATGGACAGCCTGAAAAGGTAAGGAACACATTTAAGGATAGATCCATCTTTGAGTACAAATGAGCAGCAGTCTATTCATCCTCAGCTGGACCTCCTATTCCTGTCTGCTACTGTCAGATTCCAATCATTCCCAAAACTGCCACTAGTACTTCCAACAGTTTGTGGAGTTGGTTGAGATATGGCAAAAGTACAACACTGGAGCACCAAACATGCTATCTTGAATTAAGATCTCTAGAAACTGCATTATAAATGAAGAAAGAGTAGGCTTCTATTATCCACCCCAACTAGTCATATTTATACAAGGTGGACTTGGGGTAATCCAGAAGATCCAGGCTTTTTCCTACAGATTTGTAGCCAAAGAGATCTCCTCAGATTCACCAGTATTTATCACTGATCTCCCATTCCCAGCTCTACTACATAGATACCTCTTCTGTGGTGAGGGCAAGCATTTGGGGGGAGCAATTCGGGTGGTTGGGTCCCATTTTCCTGGAGGTAAAACAGTCAGCTCATCCAGAAACTCATCAATTCCTGCAATGAGATCTCCTCTGCCACTTGCTTTCCGGGCAACTCTCTGAAAAAGCTGCAAGAGAATAATTGGCAAAGCCAACATCAAACTGTCCATGGGACAGAGAATTACATTCAGGAGAAATACAACTACTTGTTTTGAATTTGCTTGCCACATCATCATAAAGATTGGAGGGAATCTTGCAGAACCTGACATAGTTCAGGGGTGGGGAATGTGTGGGCCTTCAGATGTTGTTAGACTGCGATTCCCATATAGTCTCAATCAGTACAGCCAATGGCGAGGAACGATAACAGTTGCAATTTAGTTTGCTGACTCCTAATCAAATCCAACTGTGCAGTCAATAATGGTACTGCAATGTAGGATATAACTATAGCAGGAGTGGGAAAAAGGTTTAAGTACTGATCCACATCCCTCCAACACCACATGGGCCACACAGCGCTAAGGGGCATAGCCAAATAGAGTAGTTTCCCTTCCTTGCTCTTGCATGTTGGGATGGTAAGTAGGGTGGGCAAAATTCTCAGGAAGGATATTCAGGTTTGCTAAGACACACAATTTTGCCTTTGTGCATGCACAGACACATCCAAATATGGATGAACTCTGCCTTTACTATTTTTAATGGGCAGAGCTCTGAAAAACAAGAACACTCCATGAAAAGTATGAACTAGCAGCAACACCTATTCCTTTCTTGGAAATAAGATTAATCTCACTTGTTCACTTTCGCTCCAGCTTTGTTATCCCCAGACTCGCAATTCCATGCACCACCAACACCCAAACTCACCTCATCTGTCAGGAGAGTGGCCACAGCTCTGCCAATTTCATGATAGGCCTTCACTTTGGCTCTCGGACCCAACAGGATAAAGAGAAACCTAGACAGAGACATAGAGAAGGCAAAAATGTCACCACCGCTGCAAAAAGTGAGTAAAGGATCATATTCTGCTTTTGGAGCCACCAGGGCATTGATGCTACTAATCCCATCTTTAGATAAGTAGACAGGAAGGCCTTTGTCCCTGAGGAATCAGGGCACCAGTCAGTCTGAAGACCTGACCTTTATTCTCCTGCAGCACTACAGACCTGGAACAAATGACCTGAGGAACAATGAGACCTTAGCTGGTTCTGCACATTTTAGGGTTGGTTTCTCATCATGGGACCCAATCTTTTACTTTGCCCCCCTTGATCTGAAATATGGCTACCAGATGTGACCCCACCTGCTGCCCTTTTGTTTCTCATCTGGCTTCTCTGAAACCATCTGTTTTTTTTTCCCTTTGGGCCTTTAGAGTTTGGTCTGCCCGAACCAAATGTGGCCCAGCTCAGCATTTGGCCAAGGTCTGACAGGGATGAACTGGGTCCTCTTTAGCCTGGACACAGTAACCAACTTGCCTCTGCTAGCCATACTCTTCCTAAGGCTGGCCAAATTAATATCTGCTCAGGAACTAAGGCTCACAGACTGTGCTTTGCACAGGTTGAGGGGAACATTTCAGAACGGCCTGGGTGGTAGCCTCATCGAAGCTAGTGGGCTAATCTGAACAGCACTTCTAACAATCCCAGGCACTTTGGAACTGCTGTGCTAAAAATTCTAATGGGCAACCATGCCTTAGTCAATGCAGGTGATCCAGGCCCAGGTTAGCTTGCTGTTGCCCCCATTTTTAATGCTGAACAGTCGCAGACTGAATGTTTCAGTAGCAGAGAAGATGGAGGTGGGAATAGGGAAGGCTGTAGCCTTCTACTCATGCATCAGAACACTGACCATGGCTTTAATTTGCAAAGGCAAACCGATGCTAAGAACTGCAGGAGATTTGCTACCCTCCAGAAGTCAACGAGAAGTCAACATGATGTCAACATGACATTCTTGCAAAGAAGCTAGTAAAATGTGGGCTGGACAGGGCTATTGTCAGGTGGATCTGTAACTGGTTGACTGACCGTTCCCAAAGGGTGCTCACCAATGGCTGCTTTTCATCCTGGAGAGAAGTGACTAGCGGGGTGCCACAGGGTTCTGTCCTGGGCCCAGTGCTGTTCAATATCTTCATCAACGACTTGGATGAAGGAATAGAGGACATGCGGGCATGCTCATCAAATTTGCAGATGACACCAAATTGGGAGGGGTTGCTAATATGCCAGAGGACAGGATCAAAATTCAAAATGACCTGGACAGATTGGAGAGCTGGGCCAAAGCTAACAAAATGAAATTCAGCAGAGAGAAGTGTAAGGTCCTACACTTAGGTAGAAAAAATGGAATGCAGAAATATAGGATGGGGGACACGTAGCTGGATAGCAGTACATGTGAAAGGGAGCTAGGAGTCTTAACAGATCACAAGCTGAACATGAGTCAGCAGTGTGATGCGGCAGCCAAGAAAGCCAATGCAATTCTCCGTTGCATCAATAGGAGTATGGTGTCTAGATTGAGGGAGGTACTGGTACCACTCTACTCTGCTTTGGTTAGACCTCATCTTGAATACTGTGTCCAGTTCTGGGCACCCCAATTCAAGAAGGACATGGTCAAGCTGGAGCAGGTCCAGAGGAGGGCGACCAAAATGGTGAGGGGCCTGGAAGCCATGCCCTATGAGGATAGACTTAGAGAGCTGGGTATGTTCAGTCTGCAGAAGAGAAGGTTAAGAGGGGACATGATAGCCATGTTTAAATATTTGAAGGGATGCCATGTAGAGGAGGGAGTGGGCTTGTTCTCTGCCGCTCCAGAGACCAGGACAAGGAGCAACGGATTCAAGCTGCAGGAAAGGAGATTCCACCTGAACCTCAGGAAGAACTTCCTGACAGTCAGGGCTGTCTGGCAATGGAATATGCTGCCTCGGAGTGTAGTGGAGTCTCCTTCTTTGGAGTTTTTTTTTTAGCAGAGGCTGGATGGCCATCTGTCGGGAGTGCTTTGAGGGTGTTCCTGCATGGCAGAGGGTTGGACTGGATGGCCCCTGTGGTCTCTTCCAACTCTACATTTCTATGATTCCGTGATTCTATGACTCCAGCATCCTGGCAGACAAGCCACTGTTTGTTAGTGGTCCTCAAGATCATGTGACTAGTCCACTTGCACGCCTACATGCTGATTACCTGGTGGGAAAAGCAACTTCTGTCAAGTTCCCAAGAAGCACTGGTTGCTGCAGGCGCACAAAAGCAATGAAGGGCTTCTCCAGGAAGCTGGCTTCTCCCACAAGAATGTTGGCCACTTCAGTCCCAGCTGGAATCTTCTTCTTAAAGTTATTTTTTAGCTGTCATGAAAGAAAATCCAGGAAAATTCACAGCTTAGAAAGGCAGAGAAAAGTACTGAACAGTCCTGAGGAGTAAATAAATAAGATGAAGCCATCTCTCCCTGTTGCTCATTCTTCTTCTTTTTTTCTTAAATGGATTGGTTGAAAAAATTAGACAAACTCTGCTGCAGCTCTCAAATATTGCATCACTATAGGGAAATGGGGTCAAAGAGAGGGTTAAGAAATGGAATTACGTTAGCGTGCAAAGAGAAGTGGCTTTGCTGGCATTTTTAACATAGGTATACACACATACACAATGCACAGACATGCCTTTTTATTGTTGCTGCTGCTGCTAATCACCAGTGATGTAAAGACTCTGGTCAATACATCTGGACACTTCTCCAACCACATTTTGCACTGCACAGACAGTCACTCTTTTAAAAGACTGGGTTGACTGGATACAGGGGCTGAGAGTTGGAATGTATTTCCCCTGTGTGACAATGTGATGGAACACATCCCTCCCCACACACATACTTTTCACTCTTCCAGATAACAGCACTGAAATCAATGGCAAGGGAGCATGATACAAGTTGATTTCTGGAATGGTTAGGAAGGATGTTAGCAAGTGTAACACTGTGGTATATTGGCAGCTGGAGGTATCAGAATATGCTCACTGTTCTTTTGTAAGGTTTTATTTTATGAGTCAGGTTTTGACTAATCCCTGGACACCTGGTCTGTCTTCCTTAAACTGTAGTCTTCTCTTTATAGCTTTGAAAAACCATGGATGCTTCTCTCTGTCAGATCTGAAAATCAGGGGGGACTTTGTGAAATGACAGATGTCCTTTCCAAAAAAAGAGCATAAACAGTGCCAGCATCCTTAGGATCTACCCGTATTGTGCTCATTAACTTTCCAAAGCTAGGAGAAGACTGGACAGGATCAAAATGGATCCTCGCAATAAGGGAGGATATTCTTCCACCATGCTGAACACTTGAGAGCCTTTGAAGCACTTTGCAACATCTTCCATCTTTCTGTGTATAACAAACATTACAGTACTTACCTGCTCCTTTAGAGGAACTTCTGAAACCTCACTCTTTGGATCTGAGTGCCTATTCACTTTTTCTGCAACAGAAGTTGTTGTTGTTGTTGATGATGATGATGGTAATAAAATAATAATAATAATAATAATAATAATAATAATAATAATATTTTAAACCAATACAAGAAAAAACACTAGAATATTTCGTAATATGAGCCCACTCAAAACCTCTGTTAATAAATTACTTTTTTCAGCTTTCTCTTTGGAAACATAGGCGATCTTTATAATCTTTATTTAATAATGGCGTGTTAAAGAGATGTGAAGATTGAAGTACTGTCTTCAACCAGGCACCTTGATGTAGGTTGCTTATGGTTCTGCTGGCGCACCTTCTCACGTACTACCAATTGTTATTGCAGCCCACAAAATTCAGTATCTTATGCCAAACTTGAGGCTGCTTTACTGGCTTCCTGAGCCATCAGAATTTTTTGCTAAACCTTGCTGTGAGACTTAACCACTCAGCTAACACACCTTAATTCTGTATTACAATGCTTGATTTATTTACTGAACACTTTGATATGATTGGAAAAGCCTCTCTAAGTCACTCCACAAATGTTTCAAGGACACACTTTTAACTCTATTCACTGTGCACAGTTATTTCCTGCTGTGCCTGTTACTCCTCTGGTTACCTCCCAGTTTAAGGAGAAGAGAGCTTCCATGCTGGGATTAGTGTGCCAGTGCAATCTTTTGCATGTGTGGTTAGAACTAAGGCCCATTGAGATGAATGAGATCTTCTCTCAGGCAAGTGTATATAGCAGGGTTACCAGTTCAGAATCGTTCCTGACCCTGAAGTTTGCAAGTCAAAACCTGAGACCCAGGGACAGCTCTGGTTATGTTATTAAGCATTACACATTAAATGCCATTCACAGTTGCTCACAGCTTGTCATTGAAACATATACATACAAAGAGAGGGAGACCAAGAGAGAGAGAACACAGAATATATTTTCATCTTTGGAAATTATAATAGAAATTTTAGCTGAAGATTTTTTTTTCTCAGCTCAATTTGAAATGAGGGGATTATTCCTTCTCACTTACTCAGGGAGAGGACAAGGTGAAGGCAAAACAGAAATAGACAAGAAGCCCTGGCACCACAGGGATTGGGAAGGAAGAAGGAAGCTGAGTAAACACATAGACACCCTGGAGAGTCTTTGCTACTTTCAGCAACTAATCAGTTAAGCCCTGGAAACTGTAGCAAGATGCTGGTTTACTAACTGAGTAGAAGATTAGCACACAGCTCTTTCTTCTTGCCTGGAGCTATGCTCACTGAAACAGGAGGATTTGCACCCCTGTCTCCTGGCCATGAAAAGTGAAGACTCAGGGCCAGATGCTGAGATCTGGCAACCCAGGACAGGATGGCAGCTTAGCTCAGCAATCTTCTCACATAGGTCATGACTTGGCAATGCTCCACCAAGTAGGCATTAGTCTTTTTGTTACTATATTACTATAAGTGGCAGTATACCAGTGCTAAGCTACACACACCTCAGAGAAACACTCTCTTACCCCTCCGAAGTGAATGGATCCTTAACCCCAGGCTTGAATGGGTTTCTCATACTGCCCAGCCTGTGTCTTTGAGCATTGTGCTGGCCCTTCTCCAGTCTACTGTACATTAGATTTAAGAAGTCAGAGAAAGGAAGAATTCAGAGCCATTGTGCAACAGCCACATACCAGAGAAGCAGGGGGCCAGGCCCATCTCCAACAGCATCTTCAGCTGAGATTTGGTTGTATGGTGCTGAGGTCTGAGAAGCAAGACGTGGGTGAGTTTCTTCAAATGCTCTGGCCTGATGGCGTGTTTCTCAATCTGGTTCTCAATCACCTTCTCTTGAACAAACAAACAAGCAAACAAAGAAGTTGATACACAGGACATTCTCTTTCTATATCCAACCACTGGAATTTGCTGGAGTCCATTTAAGATCACTTGTTCCCCTTCTAATAAGCAAGAGCTATTGACATAATAATGAAATAAGAAGAAATCCCCACTGAACATGGTGGAGCTAACTTCCACTGAATAGTAACGCATGGGAGCAAGCTAATACTATCTGATGAGCAACCTTCCCTCATTGCTCTACTGTGAACTCACTGAGTATCTTTGGGCAAGTCACTGTTTTTTGTTTTTTATTTTTTTGTCGTTTGTAACAGATGAACAAGGACATAACTGGAAAACAAGATTTTTATACAGTACTTCTTATAAAGATGATTAGGTTAGCAGTCAGCACTAGACTTCATAGCAGCAAATCTTACAGTTTAACTGCTCTATGTGCTGATAAGACTTCTCATCTATTTCAGCTTGTCCACTACTGCATTTAACTGGGTAAGCCCAAATTCCCACTGTTTCTTTAAGAGGCTATCCAACAAAAGCAGTGCTCTTTCAGTTTTGAGGAAATGCTTTCTGGTTGGGTCCCAGAAGCCAATAGAAACAATGCTGCCCTCCACTTTCTCCTCAGTGGTGCTATTGCTTAAAATCAGATGTTACTCTCTGTTTAAGCTTAATACAAGACATCTTTGTGTGTTGCTTCCCATTTTCAAAACTATTATTAAAAAGGTGCAGATATTAAAAACTAGTATTGAAAAGATACAGAAAGAAGGCTGTGGGCCCATGGTATGCACTAGGGCTTGGTCCCAGGACCCAGCATGGATACCAAAATTCATGGATGCTAAAGTCCTATTATATACCATGGTGTGTTAAAATGGTGTCCCTTAGATAAAATGCCAAAATCAAAGTGTCCTTGTTGTTTTAAATTCCAGCTGTTGCTGGTTGAATCTGTGGACATAGAATCCATGGATATGGATGGCCTGCTGTATAATATCTTACTTCTTCATACCATTCATAATTTTAATTGAGAAGGTTGTTCTTAAAGACAGACCGAAAATAATTTAAATACACCTCTACAACCACCAACCTTCATGTGCTGTTCCCCCCCCCCCAAACTAAATATTCCCTAAATGGTAACCTTTCCCCACAGGGGAGTTGTCCTAATTGAGCTCCCTGATCACTGTGATTGCCCGTTCCTGCACCATTTTCCGTCTGTACAATGACCTTCTTAAAGGTGGACAGCCACAGCTTTACGTAGGATTCCAGCTATGACTTCACTGCCAATTTTTATAGAATTGTTATACTGACAGTTTTATTTTTGATCTCTCTTCCTAATGATGCACAACATGGGAAATCTGCCTTTTAAGCATTAATGCACAATGGGTCAGCATCTATCCACTACTATCCAAAGATCACTTTCTTGGTCACTGTAGCACACATCTCATGTAAGGGTGTGTGTGTGTCCAACAGGCATCAGTTTACACTGAATTACACTCAGTTTTATTTGTTGTTGTTGTCCATCCACCCAGTTTGGAGAAGACATCTTTCAGAGCTTTTCACAGTTCACTGGGGTTTTCATCTCCCTGAATAATTTTGTGCCATCCCCAGTGATGGTTACACCTCATTGCTCAACACTGAATCCAGACTGTTAACTTAAAAAAACACTCATCTCTACAAAGATCCTTGGAAGAAGCTTTTTGTAAGAATGGTTTCTTTATTTCTGTTCTCTGCTTCTGGTCTTCTTATCTCACAACTGCTCCTTTTGTGTAAGTAAGGAGGGATGTTCTGCACACTTCCAAAGGGTGGTGTGAGAAGAGATCAAAGCATCTGCATGAGGTGCTCCGTATGTCAGACACTTTGTAGCCCACAGGGAACTATTTCTTACCAGCAGGTACCCAGTGTGACACAAGGGGCCTGTGAGGTGCTTCAGGGACATCCTGACACTGTAACTGTTAAGGGTGTCTGTTAGCTGGGAGGGAACAAGCACAGGTGCATTGGGAAGACTGGCTATGGCACTGGCCAAGCAAGTGGCAACACTTCTCTCAGGTTTCTCTCCTGATTGACACTACCTTCTCCAGCACCCTGAAAGGGAAGCTGTGGCTGGCTTGTCTAGGTGTATCAAAGTTCTAACTGCAGTAGAGCTTCAAGCAGGTTAAAAGCCCAGGGATGGTTCCTCAATACAATTCCTGCAATACTAAAACCTTTGGTGAGCTCATAAGCATTGCAAATTGGGGTGCTTGCTGAAGGAGTTGTTATTAACCCAATTTAGGACAAACACATTCTTCAGAAGGGAGGTTGATCCTTTTGCACTTCACACATACCAACTACTTGCTTAAAACTATGTGCTTCCAGGTCTAGCAGGATGGCCCCTTTCCTTATACATGTCCGTAACTCAAATAGACTATGAAGGGACAGGGTGGTCACATGAGGTTTGCTCCAACGTTCTCCGCCATCCTCCACTTTCTCTTCAAACTTTATCCACCTGCAATGGAAAGGTGGAATTAATCCAGCAACAAAGGCTCTTTTCCATAGCAGATTTGCCATTTCCTGTGCTTGACATAACGCATAACCTCCTGATCAGATGATACCACCAAAATATCTGTTTATTAGCTATAGAGACCTTTTTGTCAGTTTCAACAAGGCTTGGGCCCGTGGTGTTTGCGTTTTGGGAACCAGGGAAATGGCTGTCAACCCAAATAGACCAGAATTCGGTATGTAGGCAAAGCAAGGCAGAGTTCACAGTCTAAGGCCCTTTCCACACCTTACCTTTTTCCGACGCTGGGGTGCGGGGATCACGCGAGCAGCCTCCGACGAGAGGCTCTAGCGTCTCTGCTGTTTCAGCTCCGCACGAGCTGCCTGCTCATGCAAGAGCCCCGCCTCTTCCTTCCGCAGTGCAGCCTGGGAGTTTCCCAGGCTGCGCTGGGGCAGGAAGCGCAACCGGCACGGCTCCAGAGGTTCCGCACACCAGGTAAGTGTGCATGGGGCCCGGGAGCAATGCACGATCGTGCACCATTTTTGGCTTCCAGCCGAAAATGAAAAGGTGTGCGATCAGCTCCTGCTGGCCACTGGAACGTTGCACGATTGTGAGTGTGTCATGCAGATCGCTCCTCACAATCGTGCGACACTCCAGGCGCCCTTTCGCATGGCAAATGCTGTGCAGAAAGGGCTTAAGACAGCAGTCAGAGATCTAGAGGCCAGACAACAACGTTACACCAAAAAATAAACAAGCAAATAAACATATGTTCTTAGAGTCAGCTGAGTGAATCCTCTGGCTAGTACTACAGTTAAGATGATATTCTCTGTTGGAAACAGCAACCTTAGCATGCCTTTTGAATTCACTGCTAAGTTAGGTTGCATGATCATTGTAGGTTTAGAGGCAAATCCTAGACTGACTTCCAGTTTGTTCATGCCCACTCCCTTCCTCCTGCAGGTAGGCATTGTTTGTTCTCAAAGGGCTTTTTTTTTTTTGTCTCTGCTGACTATCTCTCTTTTTCTTCTGCCTGCCTTCCTGAAAGCATGTGATCTAAATGGCTCTAAAGAGATGCTACACTACAAGTATGTAGTTGCTTATTCTTGTTTCTTACTTTTCTTTAAGAGCATGAACATGTGTAGATTATGCACAAGTATCTGTAAGTAAACTTTTGTATACTTTTAACCAAACTGTTTTTGTGTTTACTTGTCAAGCTAGAGTTAAGTGTGTGGAGGGGGTAAGAGGTGGTTGATAAGCTGCTCAAACTTCTGTTTGCGCATTACAAACGCTCTGTTAAATGAGGAGATTCACCAAATCTCATTTTCCAGTATTCTCAAAGCCCAGAACTTAACCTCTCTGCTGTGAACATCAGCCTGGCACCTCATCTAGTGGTTATACACTCTTTTTGTGTACCTGTTAATACTGTGGAATCCTTGAGTCTTCTAGGTTATGCCTTGTCTGTGTGGTGAGGTAGAGCGATGCTATTGGGGAACACCACTGGCGCCATATATGGATTTGCCTCTTCCATGCACAACTGAAGTGCGGGAATCATCAGCACAATATACCGCGATTGGTGGGACTAGTCATAGTGGTTGACAGTGTTAGCATGGGTGCTGGGGACTGTCTGGTAACATTGCAAAAAATAATGTAGACATCCAAACCAATAATCAGGGATGCAGCCTGTTGATAAATTAGGATGGCTTAAGTTAGACTTGGTCCTTTGTTGTTGTGTGCCTTCAGGTCATTTCTGACTTATGGCGACCCTAAGGTGAGCCTATCTCAGAGTTTTCTGGAGCTGAGAGTGTATGACACGCCCAAAGTCACCCAGTGGGTTTCCATGGCCAAGTCGGGAATAGAACACAGGTCTCCAGGCATGAAGAATTCTTTTCCAACCATGCAATGACCAAAGTACACTAACCCATCTTGTAAGTAGCATAGCTCCCTCGACATAGCTATTTCCATGTTGTTAGAGAGTGGGGGGGATGAATGGGGACACAGCTATTTTCCTATAGCTGGATGTGCAGCAAAAATGTCATCTACAAAGTCCTTGCAAGGACTGCCGGAGATCTCTGCAGATGCCTGTCACAGCATGTACATTTAAAGGAAAATAGCCAGTCGCATCCTTGCTGATTCCCTCACTCTTTAATAATACAGAAATGGCTGTGTTGGGAGGGCTGCACTGCTTATAAGGTGGGTTTGGAGGGGTAGCATCAGAAGATACCTGATGCATACATGTCTCCTCATGCACATTCCTGGGCAACATTTAAAAATTGCATATCAAACCATCCCATCCATTATACCATACTGTATTACTTCTACAGTTTATTAATTAATAGTTTGTGATTTGTAAATATGTATTAGCTGTGCTCATTGGATACAAGAATCACATTCCTGTTTTCATTGTGGATGGTGGAGTATTGTAATTGCTGATTTCCTTTTTAAAGTCAGAGCACTTGTTAATTATTTTATTTTTTTATTATCAGAGACATAAAATTCAACTCATGATTTTAAAAAAATGAGAAACCAATGTAGCTGAAACAAAGCCAGAAAGAAGAAGAATTAACCAATTAATCCAGAAATTCTGCATCTGTGTAACTGAACAGGAAGCAAATAATTATTAGCTGAGGAGAGTGTAGGAAAAAAAACAACTATTCATAGAATCACAGAGTTGGAAGAGACCACAGGGGCCATCCAGTCCAACCCCCTGCTATACAGGAACACCCATCAAAGCATTCCCAACAGATGGCCATCCAGCCTCTGCTTAAAAACCTCCAAAAAAGGAGATTCCACCACACTCCGAGGCAGCATATTCCACAGCCGGACAACTCTGACCGTCAGGAAGTTCTTCCTGAGGTTCAGGTGGAATCTCCTTTCCTGCAGGTTGAATCCATTGCTCCTTGTCCTAGTCTCTGGAGCAGCGGAAAACAAGCTCACTCCCTCCTCAATATGACATCCCATCAAATATTTAAACATGGCTACCATGTTCCCTCTTAACCTTCTCTTCTGCAGACTAAACATACCCAGCTCCCTAAGCCACTCCTCACAGGGCTTCATGGCTTCCAGACCCCTCACCATTTTGGTCACCCTCATCTGGACATGCTCCAGTTTGTCAATATCCTTCTTGAATTGAGGTGCCCAGAACTGGACACAGTATTCCAAATGAGGCCTAACCAATGCAGAATAGAGTGGTACCATTACCTCCCTTGATCTAGATACCAAAGTCCTATTGATGCAACCAAGAATCGTGTTGGCTTTCTTGGCTGCCGCATCACACTGCTGTTGATGTTCAGCTTGTGATCTACCAAGACTCCTAGATCCCTTTCACACATACTGCTGTCCAGCCACACATCTGCCATCCTATATTTGTGCATTCCATTTTTTTCTGCCTAAGTGTAGGACTTTACATTTCTCTCTGTTGAAATTCATTTTGTTAGCTTTGGCCCAGCTCTGCAATCTGTGGTCCAGCTCTCCAATGTTCAGTAAAAGATATTTGTAAGAAATCAGCTTTGCTGACTGTGAGTCAGTTCTGAATAAACAAAGTAAGATGGTATGGGGCAGAAACAGCTGGATTTTAAAGAGTGAATGCAATTCTATTATAATACTATTATATTTACCCATCATGATATTTCAGCTTGCTACTGATTGCAGAGAGGCAATGATTTGGGAGAATTAATGACTTCTGGGCTAGAAGTCATCCTAATTTTACTTTCTTTATGTTATCATGAGCGCGTAGGAGCTCATACGGATAGGGAAAGAAGATACATGATTGAGCCCTGGCCCAAATTAAGCTTGGCTCCACATAATCCATAACAAGAAAATTGTCTAATTCCTCTCCTTTGGATACACTAAAGCTTGTAATTTGCTGTCTTGTCTTTTTCTTAACCCCAGAGTCTCCCTGCATAGATGAGACATCTCCTTTTATCAGAAGCATTTTGACTTTTCCATCTAATGCTTAACTTCTCTGATTGCTGCTACCAGCATTGAGAGGGGATGGGGTGGAGAGCTGTAATTCCATCAAGGCCAAGCCAAAGGAGCCAAGACAAGCTTCCTTGCCTGGGCCCTTGGTCCTTGCAGCTATTTTCAGACTGGGAGAGTATTGCATGGCACTTCTGTAGGCAGCAGATTGACCTTGTTGAGGACAGTCACATCATCAGGTATCACATGAGGGTGTAAGTGACAGTTTTATTTCCTGTTCACTCCAAGGGTAAAGAGTTTAAGTTCTTAACAAGGTGTTATAACTTTTGAATGCCCAGATAAGAACCGGGAAGCTGGATTACTATGAGTTTGATCATTGACTTGAACTGTGATTCTCAGACTTTGGTCTTCCAGGTGTGTTGAACTTCAACTCCTAGAATCCTTCACTATTGGCTACACTGCATGGGGCTTCTGTAAGCTGAAGTCCAAAACTTCTGGAGGACCAAAGTATGAGAATCACTTGGGGTGGAGTGTGCTCTGGCTGAAAACTCCTCATATTAATTTGGTTGAGCATCTGCCTTTTAAGAAAAAGGCCCATGATGAATGGTAGTGACTTGTTTCCTTTTGCACTTTTCCCTGTGGTTGTAACTAGCCTGCGGACATTTTTTTTACATTGTACCTTTAAAAGTATTGCTTCTTGCTTTTATTTGTATATTAAATTTCTTGTGCTCTTGTGTGTCTCTGTGGCTTTTATTTCTGTGTAGATTTGAATTATGTGCCTAGGATTGTCTGTGGGCAACACCCTGGGAAAAAAGGTTTTATCTGAGACCATTTCCGCACGAGAATGTTATAGCGCTATGATTCCACTTTCAACATCCTATGGAATCCTGGGGTTTGCAGTTTAGGTAGGGGCCAGCCGTCCCCTCTCTAAACTGCGAACCCCAGGATTCCATAGGATGTTGAAAGCTGAATCATAGCGCAATAACAGTCTCATGCGGAAATGACCTAGGTGAAGGTGAAGAGAAAGGGAATTATGCACTTACAGACTCTGCCCTGTTCCAATCCATCCACCTCTACAATGTCCTGAGGAGCCTTGCCAATTTACCCACTGCTCTTGAGGGCTGTTGGTCAGTGCTCAAACAGTACATAATAAAATGTCTATCATCCACAGCTATGGATGACTTGTATTAGCAAGAACTATATGGAAAGACAAATTGATCTTTCTCATCTGTGTCCTCTTGGGTTCTTTGGGCCCCCACATAGACTTTAGTATTAGTGGATTGCTCCTCCTGCAGTGTCTCCGTCCAAAAATGCACTAGGTTTGAGTGTTTGGATTTGGTTTTGTATCCTAAGGATAGACAAGGTATTTTAATAGTTCACCAATTTCATATAAATCAGAGGTAAAAAGGAGGAGAGCTGGCATGACCAACCACAGTCAGACTCAAATTCTTGAATAGCCTCCCTCACTGCGGTTTCCTAAAGCTCTTAAACAGAACAAGGAACAGAATAGAATCCCAAGAAGCGGAAAGCATAAATGCTGTGGCACTAGCCAATAGCTCCCTAATGCTACATCCCCTTGCCTTCTGGCTCAATAAGACTACAACCATAAAAACACTGTACTCCCAAACCAAAGTTCAAAGCCCATCATGGTGAATTATATGAAAAATGCTAAGAGATCCTAGAGAATTTGAAGAAATAAATTCTCCCCATACATCTGCCTGTCTAAGTTATTAATCAGACTGACCAATATACCAACACTGTATCAGCGATAATACAGTCTAGATTCAGTGTATAATTTTGAATGTTTAGTATGCTTTAAGCCTTTTTTTTTTTTTGGCTATAAGAAGTGCTGATTCAATGTGTATTTGAGAAACGGAATCTTTGATGAGGGTCTTTAGAGGAAAGAGGAAATCAGTGCCCTAGATGTGTGCGTAGGGAGGTAGGGGGATTAATGAAATGCAGCTGAGGGAAGCAAAACTCACTTTCCCACTGTATTACTAGCACATTGCAGATGACAGCCATTCATACAGTAGTGGGGGTGGTGTTAATGGTAATGCAAATGCAGTGGCAACCATGCCCTCTGATCTATCTCTTTTTACTAGACTGCCTTTTTTACATGTGTATACAGCCATGTGCAATATTTATTTAATTATTTCAAATAATTTTGCACTTCTCTTCATATGTATTAACTATACATGTGAATGTCTTCTGATACCAAGGGGGACAATTTTAGTTCACTGATATCCACAAGCACATAACTTTAGCCTGTACTGAGTTGCTGGCTTAGGGAGGGGCCTTTAGAATTCTCAGCCAGAGAGCTCTTTGGCCTCAGTAAACTACAAACCCCAGAATTCCACAGGACATTGAAAGTGGAATAATAGCACTATAAACAGTATAGTGCGAAAGTGGCCTCCGACTCCCACAAAGCTTCTTTATCTTAGTTTTTAAAATATTTAAAATATGGGTATTTTCCAAGTAGCCAAAGTGAATGGTTGAGTCTTCCTCAATTCTACACTTAGATGTGAGTGATGTCTTTCCTCCAACTTCTTGTTTTTGGAACAAGTGTTTTAACATATGAAACTAGCAAAAATAGCCAGCACTGCTAAGGTTCAGACTGGCTATCCTACCTCTGTACTGTTACTTTGTCCTGTTAGAAATTCAGTCACTACCAGCTTTGCCTGGGTTAGAAACCTTTTAATTCCTCCTTGCCTTTTTGCTTATCCTCTGTTGTTCTCTCTTTTCTCTCTCACCCAAAATATTTTTCTTCATTGCTGATCTTTCTGTCCATTCTCTCCTCCATCTCACTCATTTAGCTTTCCTCTTCTTGGCCTTTCTTCCCTAGAAAGAATGAACTAGTCTCTCTCCCTCTCTCTCTCTCCCCCCCTCCCTCTTTCTCTTTGAGTTGCCATATCCTTATTTCTCAAGTGCAGACATTCACAACTGCATATCATTTACTCCTTATGCAAATCATGCAGTGGATCATGAAAAGCTTGACAGATTTCCCACTCAGAAGCATTATAAATAAGAAACAGAGGATTCGGTTTTCTCAGCACGTTAATGCAAAGGCACAATCTGCAGCCCATTTATTTCGTATGCACCTAATAATCCTTGTCCTCATGAAAATGATTGCTGACAAACCTCCTATGTCTTTAAGAGTTGCAGAAGATGCAGGTGATTGGTAGGTATAGCTTTACTAGGAATGGGAATTCTACAACATTGAAAATCTTGCTTGATGGAAATGTAAGGTGTTGGAAATGCAATGAAAAGGTGGGGTCATTCTTTCATATGTGGTAGACTTGCAGAATAGCAAGAAAATTTTGGAAGGAGATACATGATGAAATCCAAAGAATTTATAATTTGAATTTTGAAATGAAACTGGAATTTTATCTGTTAAATATTATAGGGCAACAAAGAGATATAAGATGTTATCAGAGGGTATTGCTGTATTTAATAAGTGCTGCTGGATGACATATGTGCAACATGGGAAAGAAAAGAAATATATTGATATAGAAGAATGGAAGGTAAAAGTTCTGGGTATGGTAGAGACAGAAAAAATAGCATTTTCATTGAAAAATAAACCTATCCAAAACTCTGAAAGGGAGTGGAGAGGAGTCTTAGATTGGATAAAGTCATAAAGGTATAAGGATGGAAAAAGAAAACAATGTAGTGTAACAATGTAACAATGAAAAAGAAACAATGTAATTGCTTTCTCCTGTTAAGCAGAAATTATATATATACGTATGTAAACCGTGAAAACAAGCAGATTCAACTGGAAAATGTAAGCTTGGAAGTGGGAAGGGTTTTTTTTAATTTTCAAGGCAAATCTTAATAAAAATATTTCAGAAAAAAAAAATCTTGCTTGAAAAATCTAAAATTACCTAAGTGTATCTATGGTCAGTCTCATGCCCACATCCCATCTGCAAAATGGAAACAATCATACTAACCTGACTCAATATTACTTTACAGATTTCCTGAGTTAATGTAGGAAAAGCATTTTGTATGATTGCAAAGAAAAAACTTGGAAATATTATTGTTTTGAACTATAACTCCCAGTGATCATGGGCACTGTAGTACAGAGCTTAATGGATCATTCTACACTTTTAAATTTCTAAGACCACCCTATCATAACGGGCTGTCTGGAAACCATGGCCTATGAGGCTTAGGAAACTGGGTATGTTTAGTCTGCAGAAGAGAAGGTTAAGAGTGGACATGATAGCCACGTTTAAATGTCTGAAAGGATGTCATATCAAACAGGGAACGAGCTTGTTTTCCACTACTCCAGAGACTAGGACAAGGAACAATGGATTCAAACTACAGGAAAAGAGATTCTGCGTGAAGCTCAGGAAGAACTTCCTGACAGTCAGAGCTGTCCGGCGGTGGAATAGGCTGCCTCGGAGTGTGGTGGAGTCTCCTTCTTTGGGGGTTTTTAAGCAGAGGCTGGATGGCCATCTGTCGGGAATGCTTTGATGTGTGTTCCTGCATGGCAGGGGGCTGAAAGGATGGCCTCTGTGGTCTCTTCCTACTCTATGATTCTATGACATGAATAACAACTATGGTTTCACTCCTTGGCTAAACAGAAGGAAAGGCCGTTCTTTTTCTAGGAGAGCAGTTTTCTAGGAGAACAACCTACTTGTTACAGATTTTACCTCATATCTTGGCTTTTACAAAGGTATAGGTGTAAGATGTTTCTACACTACGGAGCTGTCGATTTCATACCATTTTAATTGTCATAATTTCACCCTAAGGGAGCCATAGAGTTGCAGTTTGCTGAGGTATTTAGAATTCTCTGCTAGAGAGCTCTAGTCCATTTCCCAAGACAAAATTTAAATACTTTGTCCTTTTGTCTTGTGTTGCTGTTGTTAACTTCCTTTGGGTCAGCTTCAACTTATGGCAACCCTATTTATTTATTTATTTCATTGTATTTCTAGGCCACCTTTCTCCCAAAATTGGGACCCAAAGCGGCTTCCAACAATAAATGTACAACAGGAAACAATAAACGCTACAAATGAAGAGCTCCAGCACAGTCTGTCATCAACAATCCTGCTCAATTCTCACAGGCTCAGGGCCACGGCTTCTTTGCTTAAGTCTATCCATCTCTTTTAACTATATCTTTTATCACTCAGCAACAAGTCCTAGCAGCAGTTAGGATGAAACCATAACAAGGAAAGTGGTATACAAGTGATATAACTGTGTAGTACAGACACATTTTTACACTCTTTTTTACTGAATTCACACTGGCTGACGTTGCAAGGAAGCATCAGATGGCCTAATTAGAATTTGGCTAAAACCCAACCAACTGGGCACAATGACAACTGAACCCTCCTGAACCTCTCTTCCCCCCCCCCAATGTTTTCTTTCTCTTCCTCCATCCCCACCAGCCATTCAGTCTTTCCTTCTCCTTACTCTGCACCTTTAACATCAGGCAGCTCAAAATCTTTAGTACAAAGACATATATGTGTCCATGAATGTATGGATACATCTAGAGGGAAGTAATTAAAATTATTTTTTGAAGGTAAAATAATCTTGAGACGCATTGCGTGGAGTCCCCTTAGTATTTACAATGAAGCCCTTTCACAATACACAGTTATGGTTGCCTCCTATGGAATCCTGGGCCATTTCCAAACTATACTCTTATAGTGCAATTATTCCACTTTCAACAACCTACGGAATCCTGGGGTTTGCAGTTTAGGGAGGGGCCAGCTCCCTCAACTGCAAACCTCAGGATTCCATAGGATGTTGAAAGTGGAATAATCCCGCTATAAGAGTGTAGTGCAGAAATGGCCCTGATGTTTGCAGTTTGTGGAGGCACTAGAGTTGCCCTCTAGCCCAGAATTCTAAACTACACTCACTAAACTGCATGTCCCAGGATTAAATAGGGTATTGCCAAAGCAGATAAAGTAAATCATAGTGCTGAAACTGTATAACGTGAAAGGGCCTCAAATTTCAGGTGCCTGTGTTTCACCATCTTGGTACTATGGGATAAACACAGAGACTTTTATTATTATAGATAGGAAAAGATGAATTTGTAGCATATGAAAGCAGATACACTCCAGGTTATTCCTCAGGGAAAAGGACTATGGTGATCCTTATTTTACATGCAGTCACTGGTGAAGGAAGCAGATATCTTTTATAACTAATGGCAGAGAAGCAGGATGAGACAGGAATACTCTCTTACAGAGTGTGCTCATTGCCCCCATGCACCACATATCACTTTATTAATGGCAGCTATGGATGTGATTATTCTGCTCCTAGCCAGGTCTCCTCTGTTGCACCACTACCAGATTTGAAATATGAAGCTGCTGACTTATTTCATGCCAAACTGTGGGTCTACTAACCCCACAATTTGACTGCTTGTAATACTAGCAGCTCTTGAAGCCAGAGCTTGGAAAAATCACTTTTTTTTTTGGACTGCAGCTCCTAAATTCCTCCAAGTAGCATAGCCATGTTGTCTGGGGCATTTTGGGAGTTGTAGTCCCAATAAGTTCACTTTTCTGAGCTCCACCAGGTGGACCCAACACTTTCTGGGACCTGTCAGAGGTTCATTTCACAGATGATGCTGCAGGCAGAGCCTGAGACTATTTTTGGCATGTATCCCATATGCACCCAACAGATCCCTGTGCTTTCCATTGGGTGGGCACCTACCTGGCAGTTTGCCTCCATTCCAGTCCTACAGAGGCACTGAAGAGTTCAGAGAGCTGTATAAATAGCACTGGACAGCTTGCTTCTTCATTCTCCTCCTCCTCCTGTTTCAGCATAAGGCTGACCCTCTCTGCTGCGGCAGAGATGCTGGGAGTGAAAATACTCCTCCCAACTGCTTGGCAGATCACCACGGAGTTTCTGCTGGAAGGCTCCTGGTCTGCACCATGGCTGTTGCCCGTCCTCTCAGCTTGAGGGATTGGGTCTTCTGTTTTCCCACAGGGATGGTACTCTTCACCTACACCCGCTTTTCTTGCTTTGGTCATGCTGAATTTAGGCAAACACCCTTCCCTTCAGCACACCTGGAGGTTTGGCAGCAGACCCCTTCTCCCCTCCTTGGCAAAGAACAGGCACTGAGCAGATCAAAGCCATTCTGCTTTTATAAGGGACCAGAGCTTGTTCAGGCCAAACACAGGCAGGCGGGCAGGACAACACCCCAAACAAATATTGTCAGGTAGTAAAGAACACTGGGTCTACCCTGGCAAAACCAGTTGGAACTCCCCAGGGCAGCTCTCTTCTGCCCACCTTGTCACAGGGACTGCTCAGCCCACATGGACGAGCCTGGGGCTGCTGCTACTGCTGCTGGTGGGACTTGTTTACAACAAGGTACTATTTGAAGCCCTGGCCAGACCCAGGGCAGGCCAGACCATCCTGGAAAGGGGAGAAATCTGAGACGAGAAAAGTGTTGAGGATGGGGTGGGGGGTGGAGAGCAGAAACCTGATACATTTGAACCTTTAAGGTGTTGGAAGCTGGGAGGATTTGCAGGAGCTAGAGAAACATTTTGATCACCCCCAGTTGGTAAGTTCTCACTGCGGAGGAGATGTAGCTGCAGGGGAAGGTACAGCTTCCGAATCCTCCATGACTTCCCCAGCGCAGCTGGACCATCTCTGACCCACTTCCCCGCCACGTGAAATATGGGCGGAGGAATTTCCCTGCTCAGATTAATAACCAGCAGTCCTAGGGGGAGAGACAATAAGAAAACCTGTAGGTATGGGACTAAACACCCACTCCAGTACCAGTGATATGATAATGACCACCACCTCTATTTACAAGAAAAGGAGAGACGGTCTTGCTGCTCTTTTTCAGCATATGGTACCTCTTGTTCTGGTTGACTGTAATGAGCACTAGGTGAATTCTCCAGTACTAGCTTGCCACAGTAGGCGAGAGTGCAAAAGCAAAAGCAAGAAACCATATACAAACACCCCAAAAGATTAGGAAGATTGTTTGAATATGTTAATGTAAAGGCTCCTTAAATGATGTGGAAAAAGAGAGAGTACCCACTAGACGACCTTGGGCAAATCACACTCTCACAGCTTCAGCAGAGGGCAAAGGCAAACCTCTTCCAAACAAATCTTGCCAAGAAAACCTTGGTTCACCTTAGGGTCACCATAAGTTGGAAACGTCTTGAAGGCACACAACAAAAACAACAGCAGCAGCAACAACAAAGGCTTTGATGTATTTGTGACTGGTCCTTGAATATTCCATACATGTGAACATTAAGCGTACACACCCCTCCCATTGATAGTACTTTTTCTGAGTGTGGTGACTTTTCTAGAGTGAAAAATACCAAACCTCCAAGGAGAGAACACCTCTGTGTGTAGCCTCAGACATCGGGTAGACTGTTGTGTTTGGCTGTGGCAGTGAAATCCAAACAAGATGCGCCATGATGAAATGTGCCATTGAAATTTATTGCACAGGCCCTTTTGAAAAGCAACCAGCAGTGCTTGGTAGTGGAGGGGGGGCACGTGTGCTGGGAAGGCAAAAGTTGTGACTGCATACTGCTCCCAGGTTTATAGGGGGAAACAATGTATAACGAATATTCCAATGTTAGTTCATGAACTTTCATTGCTAAATAGTTTTGGGAGAATAGAACATGATAAACTGTTGGAATAGTAGGTCCTTGTTTTAATGACAGAGCAACAACAAACTGTACTGTATTAGAAGTAATGTCTGCAAAGCTCAATTGATTCTGGTAACAAGGAAAAAGAGACTGGCATTAATGGAAACACTCATTGTGTAACATTGCGTAACATCAGCTACACAAGCAAAACAATCTGGTTCTTTTTTTGCATGTCTCTTCTATGGAAACAGTTCTGCCAGACCAATATACCTCTGTTTGGAAAAAGACATTCAGAGTCTCTGGGCCTTTCCGCACTACACTGTTACAGTGCTATGCTTCCACTTTTCACATCCTGTGGAATCCTGGGGTTTGTAGGTTACTGAGGCCAAAGAGCTCTCTGGCTGGGAATTCTAAATGCCCCTCCCTAAACTGCAGACCCCAGGATTCCACAGGATGTTGAAAGTGGAATGAGAGCACTATTAACAGTGTAGTGCACAAAGATCCTCTGTGTTGTGTGGAGGATGAAAATTAAGATCAATTAAAAGAAAAAGTTAAACGTTTTCCCATTCAGTTCAGCCAGAAAGTTCTTGAAGAAACCCATTTATATTTACATATAAATTAACTGGCAATTAATATCCTTAATTTATTAACTTTGTCACCCCACATGATGTATGTTGTTTAACTCAGCAATGAGATGGACTTCTGTTGAGATTTCAGTGGTTTTTAATTTCCCTCACAAGCACTGTATGAACATTGTTTTACGTATGACAAAGACCTGATCAAATCCATAGTCCTGATAAAAACACGATATAGCATAACTGTGAATTATTTTTATTTTTGGTCTTGGAAATCATGATTCTGAGCTAAAAAATCAATAACTAAAGACTACATATTATTGTAGTTTGGTATGCTCCCTCCCTTACCCTCTCCTTATTCTTTGGCCCTCCGAAATGAAACATGATTTTGTGCACAGCTGTTAAATGAAGAAATATACCACGTTCACTTCTACCACATGTAGGAAACAATAGGAGGACATGAGTTATCTTTGCGTTTGTTTGAGCAGTAAATAGCCCACCTCATGTTAATCTACCAGTCAGAGAAGCATATGTTGTAGTGGAAGGGAAAGGAGCCCTCATTGCAACTATTAAGAAAGCTATAACTCCCCTCCCCACTACATCCTGATGTATAAGAAGTAGCTAATTATGATAATTATCATTTTGACATACTAAGTGGGAATCATCATGCTTGCAATAGAAGAATCAGAAGAAAATTTCTTTGAGAGTGTAGTCTCTCTTGAATGCTGTGTATTATTTTAATTTGTCTACCCCCACTTGCATTTGTAAACCACTCTGAACTCTTATTGGTAACAGAATGAAGCGATTGATGATGATGATGATGATGATGACGACGATGATGATGATGATGCACAGTGCTACATTAGGAGGCTCATTGAAACCACTAACAAACACCTGCAGCTACAGTGTGAGCAACAAGGCTTGGGACACACAAGCCACCACTCCAGCACTCTCTGAGGTCGGTGGCAGTCATTTGTAAGCTGGGTATTAGAGAGACTTATTCATTTTTGAATCTGCTTCAGCATACCTTTAACATTCACCTTGAAGCAATTTATTTCCTGGGATCTGAGCAATGAGCAAAGCCAGAAGAACAGGAGTGTCCTTCCATGAGCCAGCGATGACTTCTGCTTAACAGTGCAGCAATATGGGACCTGCCCCTCCTTTGTGATGGTAAACATCCCAGTTAGCCCAGAGCTGCCTTGAAAATGCTCAGGCAGTTGCCAAACTGGAGGCAGCTTGCCAGGCAAGCACATGAAATTAGATGAGATGTAGAAAAAATACAAAGAAGCCAACTGATACGTAGCCCTTCTCACTGGCCCACGTGGGCCACTGCTGCTGTGGTGCAGATTGAGGTGTCAGTGGCCGTGTGTTGATCCGACAAAAACTGACATGAAATTGTAAGATGATAAGCAGGTACCAATTATTCCACGAGATGTAAAACAGAACCTGCTGTCCAGAATCAGAGTTCTTTAGTTTACATAAAACATTGATTATTATTTCTTCATGATGACAAGAGAAAACTCTACCATACCAACAGATTAAGCAGTCACTGACTGCGTGGACAGTTCCAAAAGAAGAAGATTTGCGGAGATGGGGGGCTACTCTGTGGCTGCTGAAGTTAACCAAGAAGTCTGAGATTCCAGTCTGCTGCCAGCATCTTTTGCTTTTATTTGGTAGAAAGAGATCAGGGCTAGTGCTATTATTAGGCAAAGTGAGGTAATCCCCTCAAGTGGCAGATGCTGGGAGACAGCAGCAAGATGTTGGAGGAGGAAGCCTGCCCTGTGTTCCTATAGCTAACCTGTTACAGGCAATGTGGAGGATGCTCTCCCGATATCAGTGCTGAGACAACATTGAACTGGCAGTCCAATTGGCTTTTTATACAATGAACCAACTTGTTCTTTGTCTCAGGGAGAAAATGTGTTTGGCCAGCCTTAAGTAATATATCCCTTGTAAAGTAACAATCTGTATCCTCCAAAATATGCTAAATCGTGGCTGTTTGAGAGTCCAGGGACAATTATTTCTCCTCACACGGTTTCTAATTTTATAGATTGCCATCACTTTCTCCTTTGGTAACTTGTTTCCTTAAACTATAATTATTAGGCATGTTTTGCCATTCATTGCTCTTTAGGTTTTGAGACCTCATCCATATATCATACTGGAGATTACAGTCAGCCCTTCACGTTTGCAGGTTTCACTTTTGCGGATTTGATCATTCACAGATTATTTGCTGTCAGCTCTGCTGCTCCCTAAGCCATTTTTAATAAGGAGTGCAAGTCTTGTGAGGCTGAGAAGCTGCTAACAAGGCTTGTAAATCCCTACTAAAAATGGTGTGGGGCAGCAGTGGAAGTGGCCGTAAGGCCCACCAGGCCCCCCCTTCTGTTTTGTGAAGGAACCCTGATGCCTCAAAGGAATTCATGTTGGGCTGAACATGGTGATCATACTTTTTGGTGTGCTAAATATGGTTTGGGAAGGCCTAGAGTTATTCACATTTTTTCCACTTTCTAGGAGGTCCTATGCCCCCAACCGCAGCGAATGTGGAGCGATGACTGTAGTTAGAATCTTTTGGTTGAGAGATATTTGTACATTTGATTTCTTTGCCTGAAAACATTTTTTGACAGCATTGACTTATTCTCCCTACTAGCTCACCCCTTTTTTAATCCTATGGTTGCCACCACACCTTGTTTTTCACATATACAGCCCAGTAGTTACTTTATTGTTGTGAGTAAATAAGCAGGAGAACTCTGCCAGCCCCGCCCTGGTCTCCCAACAAACAACACATGTTGCAAGGCAACTTAGTCACTGTTTTCCTTAAGGGATGACACACCTGATATTGCTTCATGAACAGCATGCATAGCTACTGCACATAAAAACAATCACAGGTTGTGGCTCCTAGGTGCTTCCACATAAACCTTTTATTGCACAACCACCCTGCCTCATTCATGGAAATTTACCAGGCTGCAGAGATTTTAGCTGCAATCCTATCCAAACTTACCTGTGAGTTAGTTTCACTGAACATAGTGGGAGTTACTGGTGAACCTTGTCTTCCCACCATTTATTTGGTCTTTCTTTGTTCCCATGCACACACACACAGAGAGAGAGACATATCTGTTAGGAGGGGGAAGTGAAATAGCAGCACAATTTCTCTTGATAGAGAGTGTTAGGAGACCTCTGTCTCTGGAAGCACCCTGAAGAAAGGGATATTACCATCACCTCCCTTTGCCAGATCTCAGTTTTAAAATATGGACAATTTTTGCTTCTGAAGTTTGATGGAATAGGAGCCTTTTTAGACAACAACAGTCTATATCACCAATGTACGTATGACTTTACAGAGTTTTTAAAGCACAAAACCTGGTCTGCCCCCAAGGAGCTTACAATTTAATTCTATCGCCCTGTTCGCACCCTACTTGTTCACAGCGGCATCTGGTGGGGACCCTGGCAATTGGTACTTCTGGGAAGGGAGCACGATGGGAGCGCTTCACTCCGCACCGGCTGGCTCTGTGATGAAGGGAGAAAGATAGCCCTGCCTCTGCCTTCTGCAGAGCAGCCGGGTACCTTCCCAGGCTGCACTGGGGCAGGAAGTGCAGCCATTGTGCTTCCTGGGCTTCTGCAGGACAGGTAAGTCCACAATGAGAGTGCGACTGCAGGTCATCAACAGGGAAAACCCATCAGTGATTTACTCTGTGATTGCGCCATCTTGGGACGGGAGAAGGATGAGACCTTGACGACATCATGCAGAACTGTCATGGTGATCCCATCCGTCTCCCATCTCTATGGCAGGTTGGGAGAGTTGTGCAGAAAGGGCCTTAGCAGAGTTGAGACAGAAGAAGGAAGGAGAGAAAGGAAGGCAAAGATAATGTAAGCTGGCAGATGTAACAGGTACTGAACTCTGTTGAATATATTTGGGCTTTTTTTTTCCACTTAGGGTTAAGGGCAAAAAGATCATGCTTAATGGAAAAGGAGGGTTTTGATGAGAATTTAGATAGGAGAAATACCTCTCCTTCCTACATGACATCACATCAGTTTCTGAGAATCTAAACCATAATTCTTTAAAATGACGTGGACCTTCGTCTTAAATGAACAGCATCACTCAAGCCAAGCAAGTAAAGCATTAGTAACCCTGCTTGCTTTCTATCAGGATGAACTCTTTTATGTTTCTGCAGACTCCCCTCTTTCTACTGGATTTCCCATGTTCTGCAGTACAGCCCTGAACTTCCCTGGGACATAATTAAGGAGGGCTGGTTCTTTTGTCATGTGACTGCTGTGTTATTACAACACACCCACAATAGCCAACATAACAAGTGGCCCCAGGCTAGTGCTACAAGTTTCTACAAAGGAGCAGTATAAGCAAGCCACCTGTATATGTGTATACTTAAAATATGTTTGCGTGCACCAAAACAGGAGGTATTTTTACTGTAACCAATGTACTTAAATGAGGTGGGGGTATGAATAAATCAGGCGGAAAGTCTCCAGTAAGTGAAACAAAGGGATTCATTTTTCACATGTCAGGAATAACGGGATGGATATAGCACCACTACTTTTGTTACGTCCAAGAACCTAAAAAAGAACCAGAATTAATAACCTGCCAAGAACATTTCTGTTTTGCCTTGCAGAAAAGCAATTACTTTAAACACATGGGGGGAGAAGAGAAAAATAACAGATGGAAAATAAAAACTTAACCAGTCTCATGCTGTATATCTGAAGAATTCACACAACTTGAAATCAATGCCAGGTGCTCCCGTGTTAGGTCAATGTGATGCTAATATGATGTATAAAAGCATCCTCTTGACAACAGATCCTCCTCCTGACAGAGACTCTTGCACCCTCATGGAATGTGTACAAATCTAAATTTTGTCTCTCAATTTGTCTTGATTCAAATGTAGCCTAACCTCAGGTGCCCTGAAGACATTTGGTATGCAAATCTGCCCCTCCCCCATTTCTTTCCAATGGGGGTTTCTCTCTGATGGAGATATTAAGAGGGAATGTCCCCATTTTGTCTCCTATCTCATAGTTACATCCTAGGATTTCACTGTCTCCTTTTCCTGCATCTTTCTCTAAGAATTCACTTAGGCAATATATCAGATGATGCTCACCATAGAACTACATGGCAGAAGGCTTTACTGGCTGGCTTTCTAAGAGCAGCCTGTCAAACAGTTCTTGGAAGGCATAGAAGTCTTGCCCCAAGCAGGACTCATGCTAATAGTATGGATTGTTTCAGAGCATGCTGTGGATAAACATACATACATACATACATACATACATCCCAAACATGGTCTGAAATCACATGAATTGTACCTCTGTTTTGAATAAGCTAACAAGCAAGTGCATATATTTTAGGGCTGTGGATGCTGCACAAGAGTGCGTTGTAAAGGCCTGTGCCCTGGTCTGATGCTCCATGTGAATTTAGTCTCTGGAGTGACTCTTGCAGATCAGTTGCCTGATTAAAAGGGGATGTTCTAATCAGAGATACTGGACACTTAGATCCATTTTCACCTCTAGTGGGATTGGATGCTTTTCTGGTGATCTGGAATATTTACTGCCCAGTTTTCAGCTCCAGGCTAGGAACAGTGTTGACGGTGATAGAGGATGCTGTCAGTATGGTCCAAACAGACATCAGGCAATTAAATTTAATTCCCAAGCAGAACAAGGGCTTTATCACAGGAGGCAAGTAAATCACAGTTACAGCAGGATAATAGTGTCTTTGGCTGTGACTTATCACATGACCTCATTCCTCTTCTGTTGTTCTCTTGGTAGGTGACTGTAAAAAAAAAAGACTTTCCAAATAATCATTAATGGATTTTTTGAGTTAATAAAATAAATACTTTCTAAATGGTCTCTCTGGAAGAACAACAGAAGAAGAAAGAAGTGATGTGATAAGTTCCAGCCAAAGACACTATTATCCTGATGCAGTGGTGATTTACATGCTTCATGTGATAAAGGTCCCAGTTCCAAGACAGTGGCATGCAGCCAGCAAACATGTAGCTCAGGAAAAGCAATCCAAAGGCAAATTCAAAAACTGTAAAGGATGAAGAGAATAAGGCAGAGCAGGAAACAAAAAGGAGCCAGTAAAGGCTAACATCCATCTCCAAACTTTGTTTGCAGCAGAATGGAAGCTTATTATAAAGTTGAATTTCCAGCGCTCTGTCTAGGTCTTGGTGATAAACATTTCATTGGCAGTCCTCTTCATGAGAGGAGACAAGCCTTGCTACCAGGCATCTTTGCTTGCAGGCAGGTACTCCTCCCAGTAGCTATAGGCTTTGCCTGCAGTTTCAGCCACTGACACTCTGCTTAGCGCTCCTGCCTTCTCCTCTGGCTAAGATGCTGCACTCCACATTTCTTGGGAAGGGAATTCTTCTCCTTCAAGTGACCAAGATCTTCCAGGATGGTCTGCTACTCTGAACCACCTGTCTGGAGAGGATCTGGATCCTCTTCAGAAAATGATCTCTCTGTGAGATCTTTCAAAGCTTTTATCCCACCCCTGCCACCACATGTGGAGAATTCTATATGGGACTTACTCTGCTTCCTCAATGTTACCAAACATGAGGTCTTTTAAAGAATTTTGTCCTACATGGTACCACCACATATGTGTTACCCCAAAACACAGGTGACTCAGGGGTCCACTTGCTATGTCATGAAACTGTGAGGAATATTAGCTGAGGCCTGCGAGAGCGGAGGCCTGAGAGAGGGGAGTAACCTTGCAGGATCTTTTACACCTGTGTATACCAGTACTAATGCAGGGAAAAACCAGCCAAAGATTCAAAAGTAAGTTTGTTCATTTTATTGGGGGAATTAACAATCTCACACATCTAAGCAGTCTTGCAATCACACAAGGCTAACTGAAAGAAAAGGGAGGAAAGGTTTGGATAGCAAGAGTTTGCAGTGCTGTGGGTGATATTTACCTATCCAGAAGTGAAGAGATGAATATGGCTCAGATCGAGGGTCCAAGGGTAGTACCAGAATGGGAATCAGAGTGGCAGAGTGATGGCCAGCATGCCAAAAGTACTATGAGTTGTCTGGCTCAAAGCCAGGGTTTAAATACTCTTCCACCCTGAGGCAGAAGATGTTAATGGCTCTCTGGCAGAGCAGACAATGGGGTCCAAATGAGCTAATGGCCTTAGCAGTAGGTGACAAAGGGACTGATGGGAATTGTGGTTGCTCCTTAATGGTGGGACAGGTATGGGAACAAAAGGAGAGTTTCAGTGGACAAAGGGAGAAGGTTGAAGACCATCAGTCCTTCTGTGGAAACAGTTTCAGGCACTTTTGTTTCTAAAGATTGAGCTGTTGGACATCTGCAAGTCCATTGTCCAGAGCTTCCCTGACCATGACCTAACCATACCCTGAGGTCCCATTCTGACCTAGCTTTGCAATGCACATGTGCAGTCAGTTCCTCTTTGCCAGCAAACTTCCTAGTCATAGGCCATTTCCGCATGAGGGAATTAAAACAGCGCAGTGTGTCCTCTCACGGAGGTCGTCTGCACCTTGGAGCGGACTAGGTCTGGACTACTTACCTCAGATCTGCACCTCAGTCCACTCCAAAATGCCCCCAACTGGTCCTCCAGCGTGCTTTTTAAAGAACGGTAGAAAACCGTTCTTTAATTTTTCAGAGCGCGCCATTGCGTACCTGCTCACTTCTGCAGATTCGCAGGCTCGCATCTGCGGAGGGTGGGCTTTAGGCGTGGCGAGCTTCGCGGTTGGTCAAGACCCATGAACAACTGGAAGCTGCCATTTTGGAATCTGCAGCAGTGCGGATCTAAGACCTCGCACTGCTCCGATTCACCCTGGATGAGACGAGGAGCCCTGTGGGAGGGCTTAAGAGACAGTCCGCGTTGGTCCATGCCCAGAAGATCCGGTAAGTACCGGCACGGAGCGATTCCCTCACCTCGTGCGGAAATGGCTATAGCACGATAATTTATATTTCATACCAATTAAATATTTTGCCAACTAAACCATGTCATGGAGGAGGGGTATATGGCCTGGTAACATGTAGAGCTCTTATAGGCTTTTTTTTTCTTATGACCCCTGTGTGGGAGACTTGACTTTAATCCCACCACTAGACATTATCTGTGAGGCACCCTTACAGTCATTCAGGCTACTGCCATATTCTCTGACATCTACCTTTGTGACTCCTTTTTGCGGGGGGGGGGTGCTTTACCCAAATGCACCACCAGTCACCAGAGTTAATCACTACAACTGAAACTGGCACCACAGATAGCCAGTATCAGACTTGTCACCATCTTAGTAATAGTATTGTAGCAGTCAAGAGATATCTGTGTATATTATGAAGTATTTATTAAGCAGAAGATAAAAACATAGGTCAAGTTTACTTTGTGTTGCTAAGCATAGGATTACAAGATTCAATTGCTTAGCTATTACTGATATTTATTTAAATCAATTAATTTATATTAATCATGCCTCACACCATACTCTTTCCTGATTATAACCAAGCTGACTGAAAACCTGACTGCTAACCCCATTGTTACTCCACTGGAAAAACCCTATCCTGGGGTCTACAATTTTGATATTAAACATGATGCTGTGTGCCTGAGAGGTTGCCCGGATGAGCACGTAAGCAGTCATGGCTGAACGACCGAAAACCAGGTCAGGCCAGTAAAATCCCCAGTCACGTAGCCCCAGGAGACCTCAAGATGTGTAAATCCACAATAAACAAAGGGTCCTCAGCCCCTGGGAAGCCAACTTGAGGGGATTAGTGTGTTTGCCCCAAGTTGAGCAAATATCCTATCAAGCAAGGACCATATACATGAAGTCACACCACAACCAAATGCAGCCGAAGATCCTGAGACTTTGGCAACACCTTGTAATCCCATTACGCAAAGGAAGTTACCACTGTGGAGTTTTGTTCTCACTGCAACACCCATTGTTCTCCCCGGGAAAGGATTAGTCCTCCAGGTACTTTTTCCCCTACAAATAGTCCCAGTTTTTGAGCGGTTCTTCGGATCGCTCCTGGTCATCCCAGCAGACTGTTGCTCCGTCCGTTGAGTAATCCCCTCAGCCCTCTCCGTGCTGAGTCTCACTCCTCCGCTGCCTTCCTGGACCAAGGACTTCAGGAAAAGGTACAGTATTACCCCAGCTACACCCCCTTCAATATTCCCCTATCCAGTTTCCTCTCTTTTGCTTCGTAATAGTCTTGAGTGAGTGTGTGAGTGATTGCATTGGTGCATGAGACTTTCATTCAATAAAATCATTTATTAGACATTTTCGGTTGGTTTTTGGCTTGGCCTAACCCCGTAAAAACTGGGTAAAAAACCCCACTAGGTTACCCTGCCTCTCGCATTGCTATTGCTCGTGCTCTGGCTGGTTTCCATTCCCCATCACGTGGAGCACATTAAGGTGCCCCTCAAAGGACCCCAGAAATCAGGGTAACACCATCCTCCCTCTCTACCACTATCTAAACTGAACTCTTAACTCCAACTGACCTTAGCTGCCTGGCATGCTCACTTTTTCAAATCAAGTTCAGACTCGCAGCCCAGTCATCACCAGTCATCTCCAACATTCTATGATCGCACACACTCTCAACAGACCACATACCTTAATATTTCTATTAGACCTATAATACTCCACCTTATTGCCTATAATAAACACTCAATATACTATACATACATAAATACAGAACACTACACACTCCTTGGAAGATGGGTGGCATGAAATGTGGCAGCAAATGCTGACATTTGTGGTGAAATCTAGCAGGCCATACTTGCAGGAGGCTTGCGCACTGCTGGACTCAGACCTACCTGTGATGAAATGAGCCAACAGTGCCTTATCCAATGTCTCACTTACATACAAAAAGCTTCCACCTTCTCCTGTCTGTAGAATGACTCCCCCCACCTCTGTAATTTACATGACCCCCAAGGGATAACACTCACTTCAGGTCCTCAGCCAGAGCTCCTTGTACATTCTCCATTCTACACACAACAGGATTTAAGGAAGCACTGGAGAGATGCCCCCAAAATTTGATCTGATGTTCAGGTATATTCCTCACAAGAGTGGGATGACAGATTATATTTTTCTCCCATTTTTGAGATCTGTATAAGATAAAAAGAAGCTGTGGGCAGCTTCCATGTTGAAACCGGACCTAGGAAGGCAAGCCCAACATTCTCTTCATTTCCAGTTTTGTGGACTGTGAAGCCCTAATTTTCCATGGGATGGAAGTTTCTGCCAGGACCACTCCTCATTTTGTTGGATTTTTTTAAAAAATGTTTTAACATGGCCATGTAACAATGGCAGGCTGCTCCAGGCTTGAGTGGCAGGACGATCTTCTGTTTTTTACCATTAGGCTGACCTGGTCTGGAACGAAATGCAGCCAGCTTGTTTATTGCCAAGGGAAATCACCTCTTTCTCTCGACTTCAAGAGGTTCTCAGACAAATGTGAAGTTTCATATCCTAAATGTTCAGTAAACACAGATTAGTTTAACTGTCCAATATAGATTTCTCTTTCCAGTTTGTGTTAAAACAGGTGGTGTTTAAAATGTAAGCAGAATTTTAAAACAGCCACAAGGTGGCATGATGAGGCCATCAGACAATTACGGTCTCAGTCTAAGGTGCTTCTCATTCTTAACAGTGCAAAATGCAAAATGCATTTATGGCTGTTCCACACATTTAGTCTAAGCATTGCCAATCATACTGCAATATCTTATTATACCTTCCTGTTTAATGGCTGTACTGCAAACTAATTTCTAAATAATATATGATGAGAGAGAAAGGGAGGGAGAGGGGGGACTGCATCTCCCAGCATTCTTACAATCGGATATGCTAGTTGGGGCTGCAGTCCAACCCAGATGGGCAGCACTTTGTCAACCCCAGTTATAGAATATCATTGCCAGAACTGTCTATCAGGAACAGCTTCTGTCTTCCCTGATTTTTTTCATGATATTTGAAGCTTTGGCTTAGATTTTTATTCCAAGGGTTACTTAAGAATTTTGAAGATTGTGTATGAGTCTGCTTAAGTCCTAGGATTTTCAGGGGAAATACTTTTCTCTCTACCACCTCCCTCACAAGCATCTTTAGTGAGGACGATCAAGGATTTTTGTTTGTTGTTTGTTTTTTGGTCTTCTGCCTATGGGAGAATAATTTTGGGTCATGGGAAGTTTGGAGTAGAACTTCTTTTGGCTCCTTGGATCTGGTGAGGAAAAAGATAACAGGAGAGTTCTATTAAATAATATTTAGAGAGACTATAACAGTAAGGGACAAAAATATACTATAGTAGATAACATATATTGTCAGAATCTTTCATCCTAAATTTAATATCAGAAGAAATAATAATTTTAGATCTTAGATTCACAGAGAAAGCAGTCTGACTAAAAACTGCACCACAATAGCACACAGGTTTGCCTTAACAAATAAAAGGATTAATAATCAGAGCCTGTAAGAATTCTGTAGAAGCAGAATTACCTATAGAAGAAAAGCAATAACTCATGAAAACACTGCCAATCAGGACTATGCAAAATGGACTATTATTGAAAATATATTAGATCATTTCAACATTAACCAGCACTATCCATTAATTACTCTTGAGAGACAGATACATCACTCCAGTGCCAGCAGAACAGCAGCCAAATCCTATATTCAGTTAGCTTAGAAGAAAAACAACCCACAGAGGAGGGACAACAGCTACACCTTTAACACCCATGGTAACACTGTTAGTGTCAGCTAATTATGGGCTGCTGCCCAGCTTCTGAAGGCAATGGGGAGAGATACCTAAGAAGCTTCCTGCTCCCTACACAATGCCACAGCACGCACACACACACACACACACATCCATGAACTCCTGTGGTCCAGGTAGGAATAAAGTAGCTAATGCTGAGCCCCCAGGTAGCTCTACAGGAAAGACTTGAATCTCTTTGTGCCCCTCCCTCATCCCTTATTCAAGACCCACTGACGGAGAGGAAAAAGTCTATGGCAAACAGGGAAAGGGAGAGACTATAACAAAGCCATGAGAAGAACCACAAGGACAGCATCCTCCTCCTCCAGATGACCAAATAGGGCATGAGACTGAGAAAGCAGAGACGCATGTTCAGACCTTATCATGAACAACAGAGGGAATCTTTTGTGACAATTATGCTACTGACGAAGAGGAGGTCTCACCGTTCAAAGCTGCTCTACAAGGACAACACATCAACCTCTAACTACTCAGCCACAACAATAGAGAGGAAACAGAAACTTCAGGGGACATTTGTGTTCCCACAGCTAGAAACCTAACAATTCAGTCCTGAGTAACTGATGACATAGATTACAGGAAAAAACCTATCCTGTTGGAACAACTCAGGCTTCTCGTGTGAGACGACTCTGGTTCAAATGCTGGATCCTTTTGCATAACCTTCTCACTAAGAAAGACAGAGAAGGGCTCCTGCACTCTGGAACATTTGAACAAATCAAGGAGAGCGGCACATGTACCAGCAGCCTTTGGGTCCTCTTCATGTGCCATCATATCTTTCTCTCCATCCCCCTGTCCTGCTTCACAGTTTCTTGTTAACCAAACCAAAAGCCCATGAAAAGTGTGCCTTAAGTGTGTGAGAAAAGTCTTCCCATTTATTAGGGGATGCCATAAGGCCGAGGAACATTTTGCCCTCCAAACCTTTTGGATTTAGATGCCCAATGTTCTAGCCAGCATGGAGACTCATGCTTCATGACATACATACACTCACAGTGCACTCAGGTGCTGGGTTAAGGATGGCTGTGTGGCCAAAATAGGCTGTTGAGAAATAAAAGGGAGGTATCAGCGTACTCGAGGGAACCATAGGTTTTGTAGAAAGAGGGAAAAAAATATTTTGAGGAAAAATCTCCTATGTGGACTGGGGAGGAAAAAACAACACCCAAGGGAGATCTGGAATGTGTTCCAGTGGTTATAGATTGCTGGGTATATAGTGGGGAACAAGGTAGGAAACCAGGTGTAGTGGCAAGGGGAAATTAAGTGGATTATCTCCAAAAGATGACATGACTGGGTGATTACAACACTGAAGGTGAACAGTGTACACCACAGTTCCCCCTTGTTGATGTATGCAAGCAGCTCTCATCGGCATGGGGCAGGGGAGCAGGGAGAGAGAAAAGTAAGGAAAGAGAAGCTCTATCAAAAGCTGAAACTTCAGCTGTGCCTCAGTTTAGCTACATTACAAGTCTCTCTTGATCTTGCCTTCAGATCGGTCCTGTGGAAGACAGTGTATCCATATATTCCTTCTATGGACGTTGACTTCTCTCTGTCTGCATCATTCTCTGTACCTGTACACTCCTTTCTACTGGCACCAAAAAAAGCACATTTTCAACTTATCACTCTCCTTTGGGATCCTGCAACTGGCTTGCCTCTGTTCTCTGGTTAGTGATCCACTGAAACTGATCATACCTACAACTGAGGGCCTTTCTGCACTACACTGTTATAGTGCTGTTATTCTGCTTTCAACAGCCTGTGGAATTCTGGGGTTGATAGTTTAACGAGGCCAAAGCGCTCTCTGGCTGGGAATTCTAAACGCCCCTCCTTAAACTGCAAACCCCAGGATTCTATAGGATGTTGAAAGTGGAATAATAGGGGACTGCCAGTGGCTGCGGCAAGGAGCTTGGCTGTCACCCCGCATAGCTGCGGGGAAGACAGCTACCCCACGAGGTCGAGAGCCCGTTTGTTTTGGCGAAAGCAACGGGACAAAATCCCTTTGGGAAAAGGGGTACGGAGGTGCTCGAAAAAGGACCTGGATTCCAGCGTGAGTGCCTGAGACAAACATCGGGAAATCAGGACACGGGAAGCGCTGAGGAGGTCGTGCGAGCCGCCATTACCTCGTGGAGGCTTCTGAGGAAGAAATCCTCACCACCACTTTTTAAAAGAAGAAAGAAGATTCTTCTACAGGATGATCAATATTAACACTGCACAACTTTATGGTCGGTAAGAAAACCAACACACCAAGGACCCTACATCTATTTAGAATAGACAAGGAGACCCAGTAAAGGAGCTCCGAAACACGGATCACTCCAAGTTTAAAACTACCAAGAGAGTGGAGTGAGGGAAAGCGGCTGTTCTCCACTTAGTCCTGGATGACGTTAAGAGAAAAATAAAGAGAGGTTGAAGGGGTTCAAAGAGTGACTTTATTAACTTAACTTTATTAACTAACTTCACTTTAAAAGGGGATCAAGAAAAAAAAAAGGAAGAAAATACAGTTGAGAAGCAGCGGTGTCATTTTGAAAATATAGCACAAAAGATTGGGAATAATAACAGCTAAGGGACGGAATGAGAAAGAAGTGAATTAATTTTGAGACTGTGGCGGTGCGAGATTGTGACAATAATTATTATGAGAGTTGTGGACTGTTAGTTGTCATAAAAGAAAAAAAAGTGGGGAACGGACAGAGTTAGATACAAGAGACTGAGACAGCAAGTGAGAGACAGCAAAGAAAACGTCGGAGGAAAGAGAGGGACTGAGGAATAAAAGGGATATTTAAAATAAAAAAGAGAAAGGGAGAGAAAGAGAGAGAGAATGAACTTTTGAAGAAAGGGGGTAAAAGAAATATTCTGTGTGATTTGGACTTGGCTGAAAAATGGAATATAGGAAATAGATGAGTGGTGCCTGAGTACGATGGACAGTTAACAATAGAAGGGGACGGACGGAATTTGGAATTGGACTTTGTATGATTTCATAAAGGCATTAAGCCTATTTAACGACAGATAAGAAAGAAAGAAACTCAGGGTTGGGAAGGCAGCACCCGAGAGAGGAAAGATAAACAACACAAGGCCAACGAAGTGGCGGAGAACACCATTAACCCTTTCTTCATAGTATTGGAAGAAGAAGTGGTAAAAGAGCACCATCTAATGGACATTTAGTTTATTGTAGTCTAGATTTATTTTCAATAAGAGGGAGACTTGGATAATGGGATGTGTGTAATTTGAAAATTTGGATATACAGTTTGTGGGGAGTGTTATAATTAATTAAGGAAAATTAATGAATTAAATTGAAATAAATAACAAGGAAAAATATATATACAAATATATAATATAAAGATATACAATATACAATCTATACAAAATAGATTGTAAGAAGTGAGAGGAGTATAAGCTTGGTGGAATATTAACTAATTTTATATTGCTTTTTTTCCTTCTTTGGTGAGAATAATTATTGGTGATAATCAATTATATTACTTGTTGGGGAGAATTAATTAAGGGGATTAATAAATTAATTGATTAAGGGAAAAATATATAGAATATTGTGTTAAAGAATTAAGTTGAATATTAAGATAAGTTCAAAACTAAGATAAATGAACTGATTTAATTTATTAAGGGATTGATTGAGTATAGATATATAATATAGATATATAATATATTAAGGTTTTAAATAAGAGACTGATTTAATTGGTTGATATAAGTCATTAATTGTGAGATTGATTGTAGAGACAATTACATTATTGTATTGAGGAAAATACATATTATATATATAAATATATATATAAAGTTATATTAAAAAAAAGAGGGAGAAGAGGAAGAAGAGAAGACGAAAGAAGAGAGATAAGAAGAGAAATTTGAATAAAATGGCATCAGGAATGAGAAAAGCAATGTCAGCTAAACAGCAACTTCAAATGAGACCAGCTTTGGAAGAACAGCCTAAAGCAACTGAGTTTACGCCAACAATCATTGAAGAAATAAGGAAAATGAGAAACGATTTCAAAGAAGACATAAAAGAAGTTGCAAGTGACATCAAAGAAATGAAGAGAGAAATGGTGAGTGTTGGACAAAGGTTAGAAAGTATGACTATGGAAATGAAGAATATAAACAAGAAACTAGATGAACTACAAGATAGAACTACAAAATTGGAGAAAGAGACACCAATGTTGGAGAAACAGATAGAAAATGTAGAACAACAAAATAGAAATATGGAGATAAAATTCAGAGAGAAATGTATTAAAATAAGAGGTCTGGGAGAAATTCAAGGAGACCAGTTATATAACCGAGTGATACCACCATTAGCAAAATATATAGGGTGGAACGCCGAACAACTAGATCTCGAGATCGACAAGATGTTTAGAATTAATTCGTTTATTGCAAACAAAAAAAAAGGAAAGTACCACGCAACATCGTAATATACTTCTTGAGGGAAAGAGTGAAGGATCTTGTGATCCGACAGAGTTATTCGAGAAAACTTATAATTGAGGAGAAGGAACTTCAGATATTCAAAGATGTCCCCACCCAGGTATTGAAAAAAAGGAAAGATTACTATTTTCTGACTCAAGTATTAAAAAGAAGAGGAATACTGTACCGTTGGTGTAAATTGGAAGGAGTCACTTTTACATATAAACAGAAAAGATTTACATTAAACACGATTCCAAAAGCACAGGACTTTCTAAAGAGATATAAGGAGGAATTGAGGAAAAGCCGCGCAGAAGAACAAGAGCAAGGGAGAGAGCAAGAGATAATACAAGTAGAATTGGAAGAATCCCAAAAAGACTATCAAAGAAGACTAAGTGAAGAATCTGAGAGGGAAGAGAGGAAAACAGAACAAGAAAAGGAAGAGAATATAGACCAAGAAGAAGAAGAGGAAGAGTTAGAGGAAGAAGGAAAAGAATAAGAACAAGAACTAGAGTAAAGGGGGGAGGAAAAAACCCCCAGATAAGATCATGAAGATTATTTCTTGGAATGTCAGGGGAATGAATGTGGCAATTAAAAGGAAAAGAATATTCCATCATCTAGAAAAAATAAAACCCGATGTAACTTGCTTACAAGAAACCCACATAAGAGAAAAGGATCTGAAATATATGAAAAATCTGAAGTTGGGACAAGAACTTTCAACATCAATAAAGAAGAAAAAAAAGGAGTCAGGATTTATGTGAATAAAAAATATAACGCGAAAGAAGTCTTTAAGGACAATAAAGGTACTCTAATTGGAATAGAGGTAGAGACGACCTGTAATAAGATCTTATTTGTGGGAACTTATGGCCCACTAGAAAATAAAGCCTCTTATTACGAAAACTTAACAAAGAAATTATTAGAGTACGACTATCAAGAAATAGTAGTTATGGGAGATTGGAACAGGGTGATAAACCCAGACCTGGATCGGACATTAAAAAAGAAGAGAAAAACGCCACAAAGAAAATTACCGAAAACATTATATGAATTCATGGATTTAGTATCAGTAAGTGATGTGTGGCAATATTTGTATGGAGATGCCAAAGAATATACCTATTTTTCAGAAGTCCATAAGACGTGGTCGAGGATCGACATGATATTGATATCCAAAACCAAAATGCAAAAGATTGAAGAAAATGGAGATCCTACCAAGACTTCTATCGGATCATAGCCCTATTATGATGACAATACAAGAACGAAAGAGTGAATATCGATGGACTGTAAAAGACGATCTCCTAAGAGATGAAAATGTAATAGAAAAGATAAAACATGAAATAAATTGCTTCTTTAAAGAAAACACTGGAAAAGGAACACCAAATAAGACAGTATGGGATGGAGGAAAGGTAGTAATAAGAGGCTTATTTTTACAACAGGAAGCCTACAAGAAGAAATTAAGGAAGCAGAAATATCAAAATATTGTGAAAACTTAAGAAGAAAGAGGAAGAATTAAAGAAAGACCCAAGAAATCCAAAATTGGTAAGGGAGATTAAGATTCTACAAAAATGAATGTCTATAGAAGACAGATTGGAAATAGAAAACAAAAGAAAATATACACGTCAAAAATTTTTTGAGCACGCTAACAAAGTGGGAAAATGGTTAGCATTTAGACTGAAAAAAGAAAAAGAGAAAAGACTGATTTCGGAAATTAAAGAAGGGGATAAGATATATAGACATCCAAAAAAAAAGTCAGTATTTCAAGATTACTATAGGAAATTGTTTGAGGACTTAGAAGATACGGAAGAATATGTACAACATATTGAAAAGTATTTAGAAGAAATTAAAGTGGCTCAAATTCAGGAAGATCAAAGATTAGAGTTAAATAAACCTATTACAAAAGTTGAAATTAGAATGGCAATCCAAAAATTGAAAATTGGAAAAGCGCCAGATGGATTCATGGCAAGGTATTATAAAGTGTTTCAAGGCCAACTAATAGACCCCCTCCAAAAATGATTCAACGGATTGGAGATGACGGATAGACCAGATTCATGGAGAGAGGCGACAATCACTTTAATACCCAAAGAAGGCAAAGATCAGCGAGAAGCGAAGAATTATAGGCCAATATCGCTTTTGAATATAGATTATAAGATATTTACATCTATCTTGGTGGACAGATTGAAAAAAATCTTAAAGAAGGAGATATATGAAGATCAAAATGGTTTTTTTCCGGGTAGATCAATAAAAGATAATGTAAGGGTAATATTGGATACAATTGAATATTATCACGAACATAATGAAAAAAAAAATGAGATTGATCTTTGTGGATGCTGAAAAAGCATTCGATAATGTAAAATGGGGATTTATATTAGAGGTATTGAAAAAGATAAATGTGGGGGGGAAATTCATTGATTGGATAAGAACGATATATAATAATCAATCAGCGAGTATCATAATTAACGGAGAGAAAACAGAAAGATTTGATATTAAGAAGGGAACAAGACAAGGATACTCATTGTCGCCTTTAATTTTTGTAATGGTGTTAGAAATATTAAATTGTAAGATAAGACAAGATACTGAAATAAAAGGGGTTCGAATTCAAAATCAAATGTATAAACTCAGGGCTTTTGCCGATGATCTTGTAATTATGTTAGATGACCCAATCAAAAGTATATTAAGATTAGTTAGAACCTTTCAAGAATATGGAAGAGTTGCAGGATTTAAAGTCAACATGGATAAAACGACAATGTTAACAAAGAACACTACGAAAAAAGAAGAGAAAGAAATTGAACAATTATCCCAATTCAAAGTATCGAAAAAAGTGAGATATTTAGGAATCAATATCACCAACAGTAATACAGACTTATACGATAACAACTATAAAAAAGTTTGGACAGAGATAAAAGAAGATCTAAAAAGATGGTCAAAACTTGATTTATCATTGATGGGAAGAATTGCTACGATTAAGATGAATATTTTACCTAAAATGATTTTCATGTTTCAAAATCTCCCGGTAATTTCGAATGATGCACCTTTTAAACAATGGAAGAAGGACTTATCAAAATTTATTTGGAATGGTAAAAAACCACGGATAAAATGGAATGTATTGAAAGATACAACGGAAAGAGGTGGATTGGGATTCCCTGATTTAAAATTATATTTCCATGCCAGTTGCCTTAGCTGGGTAGTAGAGTGGATTAAATTAGAAAATAGGAGATTATTAACTTTAGAAGGGGCGGACCTTTTTTTTGGCTGGCACGTATATATGTGGTATGATAATGCAAAAGTAAATAAACATTTTAATAATCATTTTATAAGAAAACCACTTCTAAAAACTTGGCTACAATACAGGAATAAATTATATATAAAAATACCACAATGGGTGTCAGCATATGAAGCTTTTTATAGAAGAGAAAAACCCCAATTAAATAAATGATTAACATATAAAGATCTAACAAAAGTCCAGGGAGAAAATATAGTTTGGAAGAGTAAGGAGGATATGATAGAATGTGGTATTATTTCACACTGGCTTTTACAGAGGCAACTGGAGGAAAGATTTAAGATGGACTCGTGAACGCAAGGAATTGAAATAAGGGAGAAAGAATTTGATAGAATATTAAGACCAGGAACATACCATTTAATAGGTAAAATATACAAAATACTGTTGAGTTTATGTATGGAAGAAGAGACGGTTAAGGATAACATGATAAGATGGGCACAAAATGTGGGACACGCAATCACACTGCAGAGTTGGGAAAACTCATGGAAAGATGTAAAAAAATATTGTACAAGTACAAATTTAAAAGAGAGCTATTATAAGATATATCTTCGATGGTATTATACACCAGTCCAAATTGCTAAAATAAGTAGAAATATGAAAAACACATGTTGGAAATGTACTGAGAGGGAGACGTTTTACCACATATGGTGGACTTGTGCTAAATCAAAGAAATACTGGAAGGGTATTCATAATTGTATTGTTAATACCCTCCAAATCAATTTCCCAATAAATCCAGAAATATATTTATTGAATATGTTAGATATCAAATATTTCAAAAAGAATTCATTGAGGAAAATGGTAATATACATGGTGACAGCGGCGAGATTAGTATTTGGGCAAAAATGGAAATTAAAAGAAGTTCCTGACATTGAAGACTGGTTATGGAAATTATATGAACCATGGGAAATGGATAAATTGACATCAATATTGACAGATAAACCAAGAAAACAAATTATTGAAGAATGGAATTTAATCATCCCCCTTTGGGAATTCAAATGGGGAAAAACAGTAGTAAATGAGTTAAATAAAATGGAGTGAAGTGGGTTAAGTGAGAAAACCACTCATGTATTGCAAGTTAAGATATGGAATAATGTTTGGATAAAAAACTTCGAGAAATAAGATATTAGTATAAGAGTTGTGAAATAAGGGTATAAGGTAGTGGTATGAATGTTGAAGTATCGCGTATATGGAATCGCTGGTCAAGTATAAATAAGTTATAACCATCCATGAATTATGCAGATGTGATAAGGGAAGTTTAATAGGTAGGTAAAAAAAAATTGTTTTCTTTTATTTTTATGTATAACCTTTGATTGATAGATGATGAATGTATAAGTAAGATATAGATCATATGTTATGTATATATAGATTGTATTATGTATGCTTAGATATCTATAATTTAAGAAAGATAAGATACTTAAGGAGATAAATAGAAATATTTATATAGACTAATGATTGATGTATAATTATGTAAATATTATAAATATGAAATGTTTTAATTTTGTGATTATAATGAATAAAAATATTAAAAAAAGAAAAAGTGGAATAATATCACTATAACCGTGTAGTGCAGAAAGGTCCTGAGTAAACAAACTCTACCTCCACAATTTGCACATGATAGCACTCTTGAAGAATTTCAGTTCTAACTGTATTGTTTTCTACGGTTTTATTGATTTTAAATAATTCAGTTAGCTTGTTAGTTGTAATCTTACAAAACACAAGTCTTCTTTTGCTAATGAAAAAACTTTTAGACAATGGGCTCAGTGTTTGTTCCACAATATAAAACAAAGGATCTACTCAGTTTTTGAAAAAAGTTTAATATGAAGGGCTTGGGGCCAAGTTTGAAGACAGACAATAAAGAATCTACTTATTTCCCAGTTGTTTGCATGTTTATTCAGAAATAAATCCTGTTGCTTTCAGTGGTGCTTAACCCCAGACACGTGCATTACATTTTCAGCTATACTTACCGTGTAAGGGTTCAGGCTTGGCTTTGACACAAAACCTGCCTCAGTTGTGCTAGTGTATGACTTGTGCCATAAGAAGGACAAGAGATAAAGAGATAATGATTTATTTTCCAAAGAGTGTAAGATTCCAGTTTGTACCAATCTGCCTGCATGTAGGCTTCAAGCAGCTACTCTTGTTCAAACTACCTGTTTTATCTCTTGTTTTTGAGTAGTTCAGTGATGTTCAAAGGCCTTACTGATTAGTGAGCAAATGTTTTCAACTGTGTCTGGAAAGAACTGGCCTAGATGCTAAGATGGTAGAATACCAGTCTATAAAGAGCCAGTGTGATGTAGTGGTTTGAGCACTGAACTATGAACCTGGACAGCAGGGTTCGATTCCCTGCTTGGCTATGGAAACCCATTGGGTGACCTTGGGCATGTCACACACTCTCAACCTCAGAAAACCCAATGATACATCTGCAGGTATTCTTGGGCTTGTTGTTATCTCTAGCCAAGTGTGCTTCCAGAAATGGGAAAACTGCCATTTTTTTCAGTTACAACTGGGAGTTGTATTCCATAAAAGTAACTTTACCAAGCTCTGCTTTTCTGGTTGGGGAACTGCAGCCTTTCGTAGAGAAACAAAGTTTGTTTTCCATACTTCCTTGATCGATTACTGCAATATTCTCTGTGTGGGTACTGCCCATGCAGAAGTTGAACTTCAAAATGAAGTAGTCAGACCACTGGAACATACAAGTCCAATCTTATGTCAGTTTTGCTGGGATAACAAATCTTTTGTCAGCCATGTGGCTTCTGGGTTCAGTTCAAAGTGCTGCTTTTGATTTATAAAGTCCTAAATTAGACTAGCCCATTATTTTGATAAAGGGCGTTGGTCCTCAGCACCTACTGGGCACAGTATACCCCTGCTGCCTCTGCCAGACAAACCTCTTGCTGCCACCACCACAACTCAGCCACTCCTCTGGGAAACATAGAATCATAGAATTGGAAGAAACCCCAGGGGCCATAGAGTCCAACCCCCTGCTATGCAGGAATACCCATCAAAGCATTCCCAACAGATGGCCATCCAGCCTCTGCTTAAAAACTTCCAAAGAAGGAAACTCGACCACACTCTGGGGCGGCGTATTCCACTGCCGGACAGCTCTGTCAGGAAGTTCTTCCTGAGGTTCAAGTGGAATCTCCTTTCCTGCAGCTTGGAGCCATTGCTCCTTGTCCTAGTCTCTGGAGCAGCAGAAAACAAGCCTGCTCCCTCCTCAACATGACATCCCTTCAAATATTTAAACATGGCTATCACGTCCCCTCTTAACCTTCTCTTCTGCAGACTAAACATACCCAGCTCCCTAAGGCGTTCTTCATAGGGCATGGCTTCCAGACCCTTCACCATTTTGGTCGCCCTCCTCTGGACACGTTCCAGCTTGTCGATATCCTTCTTGAATTGAGGTGCCCAGAACTGGGCACAATATTCCAAATGAGGCCTAACCAAAGCAGAATAGAGTGGTAGCTCCTAGCAGCCCACTGACTCTGCTGGGATCACAATGTGTGCTCCCTGCATGCTACATTTCCCTGAATTTGGGCAATAGCAGGGACTCTGTGACAGTATAGGAACTGCTGGAAGGGTATATGCAACCAGTAGGTTATGTGTTGCTTCTCTGCTCTAAACAATCTGGAGCCTTGTCACTTTTAGGGACCACCTTGGTGTGTATGTGACTTCAAACTGCCTGTCACCAAGAATTTCATAGGGTTTTCTTAGGCAAGAAAACTGAAAGACGGTTTTTCTGAGTTTCTTCCTCTGAAATAGAGCCTACAGCATCTAGTCTTCATTGCCAATCTCCCATCCAAGTATTAACCAGGGCTGACCCTGCTTAGCTTCCAAGATCAGACAGAATCTGTGCTTTTAGAGTATTTAGGTAGGGAGTAGGGACCACCTACTCCCAGATAAATCAAATTAGAGAATTAATATAAACTTCAGAGACTCAGGGCCTTTCCACACTGCACTGTTATAGTGCTATTATTCTACTTTCAATTTCCTGTGGAATTCTGGGGTTTATAGTTTACTGAGGCCAAAGAGCTCTCTGGATGAGAATTTTAAAGGCCCCTCCCCAAACAGCAAACTCCAGAATTCCACAGGATGTTGAAAGTGGAATAATAGCACTATAACCATGTCATGTAGAAAGGTCCTCAGTTTTTGATATCATTCTACAGCTGAGCACTGAAAACATTGCCTTCTCTGAGATGATGCCATGACTCTAGAATTTATCTGGGACTACCACTCCCTATTGTGTTTTGTCACAAACTTAAGACAAGGAACAGTTCCGGCAGACTATAAATCTACAGTTTCTAATAGAATTTTTGGTGCCAGATTTCAATGCAAGCATCTTCTAGGTTTTATTTCACTGCTCTGAACAGTTGAATTGTTTTATGTATATTTTCTTATTTTCTTACTTTACTGGAAGTATATTGTTTGCTGTATACTCTGACCATCACCACTACTGTGGCTAAGGCCATTTCCGCACTACACTCTTATAGCGCGATTATTCCACTTTCGACATCCTATGGAATCCTGGGGTTTGCAGTTTCGGGAGGGGCCACTTGGCCCCTCCCGAAACTGCAAACCCCAGGATTCCATAGGATGTTGAAAGTGGAATAATCGCACTATAAGAGTGTAGTGTGGAAATGGCCTAACTCTGGCTTCATGTATTTGAAAGCCAGGGCAGGGGCGGAGGGAGAAGCCACCGGGTCACACCTTTCCATTTAGTGTAATGGCTGTCTCTTAGTGGATCTCCTCACCGAGACAAAGCTGATCTGTTATGAGCCTCTACTTGTCCTCTTGCCTCCCCTTACTCTACATGATATACTGCATATTTAATATCCCACATCATTCCCTCCACCTGTTCCACTATCCAAAGAAGTATAAGTGGAGGCCGCATCATCCATTCCACAGCAAGAACATGCTACTTTTAATAGGAATAACTTCAAATGTCAGCCTGCAGCAATCTCTGGAGGAAGCTCTTTTCTCATTCAGCTGGTGTTGCACCTGAATGACTGTACAGGGCATGAGTAGAAACAAATACATGAAGATGATGAAATCAGTGAAGATTCCCAGGGAAGCAGATACTGGTTGACTGAGAAGGGACAGAAGACAGCTTTTATTCAGAGTGACTGAATTCTGTTGGTTTCTGTGGAAAGGCCTATAAAATGGGGGTGGGGGGATGAAATGGGTCTTTGCTTTAGTTTTGCATACTCTTCAATGTGATGTGAATGACAGCGACTGGTATTAGCCACAAATGCAGAACCTCATATTCAGAGGCCATGTGAGAGATACCACGATGGTTAATACTCCTGATAAGTCTTGCTATGTGCAAGTTTCTCAGTTTCACATGATTGGCCACCAATAAAACACTATCTTTGGAACAGATGAACCCTGACCAGGGTTCGATTCCCTGCTTGGCCATGGAAACCCACAGGGTGACCTTGGGCATGTTACACACTCTTAGCCTCAGAAAACCCTTTGATAGGGTTGCCTTAGGGTCCCCATAAGTCAGAAATTATTTGGAGGCACACAACAACAACATGTATGCATAGTAAAACAACCAAAGCAGTTGTCCCATGTGATGAATTATGTAGAAGTTTCATGAGTTTCCCACCCTGATATGGACAAATTTACCAGATAAGAAAAGCATAACGTGGGTCTCTCCTGTTCTCAACCCAGACTATATTTTGGGTGTGTGTATGTCAAATTGCCTGTTGACTTATGGTGACCCCATGATTTCGTAGGGTTTTCTTAGGCAAGGAATCATCAGAGGTGACTTTGCCAGTTCCTTCCTCTGAAATATAGCCTACAGTTGTATCTGGTATTCATTGGCAGTCTCCCATCCAAGTACTACCCAGGCTGACCCTGTTTAGTTTCCAAGATCAGATGGGCCCCAGTACCTTGCTGTTCTTGTTCTGTGCCTTCAAGTTATTCCCAACTTGTGTTAACCCTAAGGTGAACAGGGTTTTCTGGGGCTGAGAGTGTGTGATACACCCAAGGTCACTCAGTGGATTTCCATGGCCAAGTGGGGGAATTGAACCCTGGTCTGTAAGGTTGTAATCTGATGTTCAAACCACTACACCACACTGACTCTCACCTTGGGATAAAACAGTGCAGCTTGAAAAGGGATTCTTCCTTACCTTTTCATCATCTATGTTGCAATGCTTGTCATCAAGAAACATTTCTTTCAGGGTGCAGGTTGGGTGTGGCTTCTCAAAAGCTTTTCCCCGATCTGGAGAGATGTGTAAGGCTTTTACAGCTATTTCCTCATTCTTTGCCCAAAGTCATCCAAGATGGCTCTTAGCCAAATAGGTAATAAGCTGTGATCCCAGCAGCATTGTCATTTCAGTCTTATCATTTACAAAAACCAAGCTGGAAGTAATTAAAAAGCTGTGCATAAGGCAAGCAAGAGACCTAACCCCACAAGCATGATCACAAAAAGGCTATACATTCTTAAACTCACTCCACCTCTGTATGTACTGTTCGCACTTAAGATGAGCATTGAAGTAACTGCACAGGTTAGGCACCTGTCTATAACAGCAATGGCACCTGAGCTGCATAATCAATCATCTTATGTTTGAGGACTCACGCATTCAAGGATGGGATTCTTCTGCTTGCATGGCAAGTTTGTGGCAAAGCAGAGGCTCTGAAGGTAGCACCGTTATACTGGGGATGGGTGTGGCAACTACAACAAATTTAGAGGCTAATTTTTTACTGTGGTAGGTCACACTATTCCATTTTGATGCCATATTCAGCCACCAAACTTGCTGAAAATTGCCACCAAAAGTGACTTCTGATTGCAGTTTTCCAGGATCCTTGCATTATAGAAATGGGAGGACTACAAGATTATGTATTAAGCTCACTCTTCCTTTTCAGTGCTAGCTGTCACTCGCAAAGACACAGAAATGGGCACCTTGCAAGGGTAAGGAAAAGAAGGAAGACCAGGTCATCAATTTGGGACTCCATGTTGTTGAAGCAGAAAATGTATTCAGAGTTTGCTCATCATTGCTTCCTTTAGTGATACTTCTGTCCATGTACCTGACCTGTCTTGGCAACAAACAAACAAACAAACAAACAAACAAACAAAACTGCTGGGTAAATGGTGGCCTGAAAATGAAGGTCTGCAGAGGTAAGTCTTTTCCTTATGCTTCTAGGAATTAGGCCTAGGCTATCTGAAAGACCATATTACCCTATATGAGCCTACCTACATTTTCAGATCTTTGGAAGAGGGCTTTCTCTAGGTCCCACCATCACAGACACATCCAGTGAAGACTTAGGAACAAGCCTTTTCAATAGTTGCTCCCAGGCAATGGAGCTCTTTTCCAGGAGAGACCAGGTTGGCCCCTACTCTGCTCTCTCTTCGCCAGCAGCCAAAGACCTTCTTATTTAAACAGGTTTTCATCTTTTAACTGGTTGAGGAATGTACTGGTTTTTAATACATTTAAGGTTTTAATGTGTTTTTAATAGTTCTAAATTAATGTTTTTAAGTGGCTTGTTTACTGCTCTTTTAAGTTTTATATTTGAGTTTGTTTTAGCTATATTGATTTAATGTTTTAATGTGTAAGCTGCTTTGCTCCCATATGGAAGAAAAGCAAGACATGAAATAAATAAGTATAAATACGTTGGCTGCCCAAGACGTAGCACAAAGATGCAAGGAGTTGGGGATCACTGTCCTTGAGATCAACTGCAAGTTACAAGGAAAAACATAGCAAACACTCCTGGATGAACTCTCCTCAATCTGGCATGAAGACTAGGCTTATTACAGGAATCATTCCCCTATTCCTTCAGAGATTACCCATAGAAAAGTTGGTCGCCATGGTTGTTGTCAGTAAACAGTGGCTGTCATCTTTTATCGTTAATAAAAAAAAAAGATTGTACACCAAACTCCGAAGGAAATAGGCAGCCGGTGCAGCTCTACATTGGACCCAGAAGCAAACAGGCAACCAGGGTACTTCCTTCCGCACATACAGTACACTGTGATTCTGCCTGGCTGTAGCAGTTTTAACTCTGTACTAACTGAAGCATCCAATTTGTCTTCCAGGGCAGTCCCACATATCTAAAAGGGAAATTGTCAGGATATGAGCCATCGTGCCCAGAACTATCCCTGTCCAGGAACAATTGCAGTGGGTGAACCAGCAAAATGATGAAAGGTAGTCCTAGCCACAGAGGTCACCTGAGCCTTAAGTGACAATACTGGATCGAGGAGTACCCCAAGCTACAGACCTACTCTTTTGGAGAAATAGAGCACCATCTAGAAAAGGAAGGATATCCAGTTCCCAGACATAAGAATCACCTTCCCAATAACTCCATCTGGTTGGGATTCAGCATCATTTTATCAGCCTTGATCAAGGCCATTGCTAATTCCAAATACTTGTCCAGCCCCACCTCCACTGAGGTGAAACAGAGTTAGGTGTTAGCAGCATATTGATGGTATCTTTCTAGAGATCCCCTGATGACTTTATCCAGAGGATTCATATAGATCATGGCAGGAAATCTTCTTTTAAAATCTAGAGGCCAAAATACGTCCCCATCTAGGTAATATTTCATCCATCTGTTTACTAAATGGAAAGATACTTGAGGATTCAATAGAGGTATATGACCATTTTGCCTCTGCTGCAAAGTAGACATTTGGTTATGGTCACATTCACCGAGTTTGTGGCATCTGGATTCTAGCTGTTGGCCTCATGTTACACAGCTACTAGAATATAGAAAATGGCTGGGGAACCACCCTTGCCATCTACAGGCCATTTGGCCAGTTAGAGGCTCTTACATGCATAAAATTAAAAAAATTGACTACTGGAGGCCACAAAAATGGCCCTCAGCCTGCACTTTGCCCACCCCTATTCTAGATTCTTAGCAAACCAGTGCTAGACAGGATGCTTGGGTGCAATTATGCCCACAGTCCTTTCAATGTCATCATAGCCTTATGAGGCCAGTGCCACTCATGTTAATCAGAAACTTGCAAAGAGCATTTAGAAATTCCTCACATTCCACCCATCTCCCCAGGCAGATCATCTAAATATGTGCTCACTAGCAGTGGAGTGGTAAATCAGTTCCACCGCTTTCCCGGGGCTTTTGACTGATACTGATGACACTACCACCCAAACCTCCAGGTGACTTCACCTTTTGGTTTCGTGTAGATGTTAAAGATTGTGACAGAGAAGACAACAACCTGGAGGCAAATGGTAGCAGACCAAAGGCCATGAGGTGGGACATCCGTCTCCCAGAACTAGAACTGATCCCACCCCCAAGAGGTAACTGAGCCACAGCTTCACAGAGCCCTGCCATGGTTGATGATATCAAAGCTAGCTGAGAGGGCCAGGAGAATCAACAAGGTAGCCCCTCTCTTTGGCTACCCTCAGCACAGTTCATATAGCCCAGTGATCCACGCAGTTTGCAAGCCAAAAGCTTTAAACAACAACACCCACTTTCTCCTGAAGGGAGGCACTGGCTAGACCAGGACCTCGAAACTTCTTTTGGCCATCCAGAGGTTGTTAAACTGCAAGTCCTACCAGCCCATGCCAATTAAACCAATGGTGAAGGATGATGGGAACTGCAAATCAACAACATTCAGAGGTCCACACTTCCCCACCCTGGAACTAGTCTGATCTGGTCACTGTAGGTGGCTGTGATGGACATGAGCTTGGTTTTTAACTTGCCTAAGGAATCTGCACCCTTGAAGTCAATGAGCCACACATTGTCCAAAGAAAGTAAACCAGACAGGAGCTGTAGGAATCTCTGATCCTGTTGGAAAAGTGGAGTCTATGTGAGGAATAATATGGGTGGGCTACCATCAGGCCTGGGATGTCTCCAGACTTCAGTTCTCTCCCTTTATTTCTGAAGAAAAGGAACAAATGACTTGAAGCCATGCTTGCCTTGATTCCCCGTTCTCAGGCCCAAGTATAGTAATACTTTATAACAACTCTGTGTTGTTGGATACTGTCAAATACAGACTATCCCCATTTTGTACTTCACTTAAATATTCAGATCTAGTGTTGTCCCTGACACACACTCTCTCTCTCTCTCATCCTTAGGGTTTCACATTACACGAAAAAAGGGCACTTCCTACATGTCTGAGACATGGTTCTGCATCATGAGAATGGCACAGTTGATATTCCCACGTGGCGCCAGCCCACTGCCACTTCAGTAATTGGAGATACTCAGGGAAGCAAAATACTGGAACATGTCGTTGGTCCCTCTCTGCACACAGAGACACAGGCCATTTCCGCACGGGCTAATAGAAACGGTGCAGAGCGTCCTCCAGAGAGGACGTCTGCACCTGGGAGCGGACTGGGTCAGACCTACTTAATGTAGATCAGCACCTCAGCCCGCTCTAGAACGACCCCAAGTGGTCGTCAAGTGTGCTTTTGAAAGACCGCTTAAAATAGGTCTTTCAAAAGCACGGAGTGCGCCACTCTGTTCCTGCGCTCCGGTGCAGATTTGCAGGCTCGCACCAGTGCGAGCCTGCAATCTGCTGGGGGCGGGCTTTAGGCTAGCGAGCTTCAGCAGTTGGTTGAGACTCTCGACCAACCGGAAGCCGCCATTTTCGTCCCTGGAGCAGTGCGGAGTGACGAGCATGCACTGCTCCGGAGCAGCGCGGACCTGACCGGGGAGCCAAGAAGTCTGGTAAGTAGCGGCACAGGGCGATTCCCTCGCCCCGTGCAGAAATGGCCATAGACACACCTCTACTACACTGATATTACTGGAATGGTGTGGGGCAGTGGCAACAAACTAAGCTGCTCCTATGTGGTAACAACTGACCTGTAAAGAGTTATATATATAGGTAATTTTAAAGAGTCAAGGATATTGCCATTATTATTATAGTCTCTCCACATTTGCTCAGCAGCACTGGTTAAATCACTAGTCTAGCACAGAACAGGCAACCAACATTTCCTTATTTCAGAGGTTCTCACAATAGTTTATTACATAATAGGTTATGTTTTTAACTGGTTTTAATTTTATGACTATTTAATTGCTTTTTATACGGTGTGAATTTTAAATTAATTAAATTAAAGTTAAATTAAGCTTCACTGTTTTAATAACAATAACAATGATAACCTTTTATTTCTTACCCACCTCTCCCCAAGGCTCAAGGAGGGGTACAGCATAAAATACAACTAAAAACACATTGTAGATTAGAATACACTAAAAATAAATAAAACCATTCAAATCCATCCATTTAAAATTCATGGTTAAACACTGACTGAGTAGGCCTGTTTGAAGAGATAGGTTGTTACTACTTTTTAAAATTCAGGCAGCCTATTTTGCTGTCTTCTAGCAGGTCATTCCACAGCCCGGGGCGGCTGACAAGAAGGTCCTCTGGGTGACTGTTGCCAGTCTTGGTTTAGGCAGTTGGCCCCCAGAGGTCCTGAGTGTATGGAGTAGATTGTAAAGGACTGTAAACTGATCCTGCTGGTAACTTGCACCCAACCCATGCAGAGCTTTAAAGGTAATAACCAATACTTTCTACTTTGCCCAAAACTAACTGGCAGGCAGTGGAGTGATTTTAATATTGGTGCGATACGCTCACTCCTTGATGTGCCTGTAGCCAAGCAGGCTGTCATATTTTGGACCAGTTGGAAATTTCCCAACTTGGTACAAAGGTAGCCCAACGCACAGCACACTGCAGAAATCCAACCTTGAGGTTACCAGCCATCTACCACCACCTCCTTTAGGTCTTCCAATTCTAGGGAGGGGCACAGCGGGTGTACTAGCTGAAGCTGATAATAAGCACTTCTGACCACTGCACCTATCTGAGTAGACATTTAGAGGGATGGACCCAGGAGCATCTCCAAGCTGTTAACGCAGTCTTTCAGGGGGTGTGTGATCCCATCCAGAACTGGTCGATATACCTTCAACCCTAGATTAGGACCCTAAATAGTAAGCACTTCTGTCTTGTTTGGGTTCACTTACAATTTGTTTTTCTCCATCCAGCCCATGACCTCCTCCAAGCATTCATTCAGACATACTGTCCTTAGCTAAGACTGCTTTTGAACGCATGGAAAAATATACTTGGGTATCACAAGCATACCGACAGCACCCAGCCCCATGCCTGCTGATGATCCCTCCCAAGGGTTTTAAGCCTCCTTGCATCTCAGACTGGGGAAAGGTGGGATATAATGATGACAAAACAAAAAATCAATCACCACCACAGCAGCCCTGCTAGGAAGTCACTAATGTTGGATTTATATATTTTATTTTTTGCTTCAATATTTTTATCTCCTGCCTTCCTTCTAATTCTAAAACACAAGGAAACCCAAAAGCACGCCAACCAAGCTAGGGTGGGCTGCCATGCAAGATTGAGCCAAACAAACTGCAGGACAAGTTTCTGAGGCCGGAGAGCGGAGCAGCTCTCTCGGGAGTCCGAGGGCGCGGCCTGTGGCTCCGTCTGCAGCCCAAAAAGGCCACCGTCGGCGGGGGCGCGAATGACTAACCAAAGCAGGCAGCGACTCCCTCGTCGCTCCAAGAGAGACCGGGAGGACATTCCCCCCTCCTGGCACCCTGAAAGCGGTGTCTAACACGCGGGTCACGCCTGTTTTGTGTGCTTTTTTTTTTTTCCTTCGACGGGCGGGGAAACCCCCAGGAGAAGCCGCCGCGCTCCCTTCATCTCCGGCCGCACCCGAGGGCAGGGCGAGGAGACAGACCTTCCCACGGCGAGCCGCTCCGCGCAGGAGGAGAGGCCGGCGGCGTCGCCCCGGAATGGGCGGGGCGGCCGTTGACGAACATGCCCGCCTCCCCTCCCCTCCCCTCCCCTCCCGCTTGTAGCTGGGCTTCGCCTCCCGCCGCTGGGCAACTTTGGCTCAGAGTCCGCCGGGCAGCGGAGGGTCGGCTGCAGCGCGCGCAAGGAAGGGCGCCGAGCCCTGGGGCTGAGGCGAGGGCAGCGGCTGCCGGACCCCCACCGGAGGGCACTGCTGCGGCCGGCGAGAGGACTCCCCTGTGGGTGGTAGCGCGCCCCTCCGTCCGTCCACCAAGCCTTTGAGGGGCTTGCGCGTGGCACCGAGACAGGCGGCAGCCGGGTTTCTGCTGCGAGCCCGGACCCGGTTCTCGCTTTCCGTTCGGGGCAAAGGGGCGCCATGAGGGGCTCGCTGGCGCTCTCGAGCGCTCTTCTGGCAGCAGGTGAGGAGGGAGGAGGCTCGAGGGCGGAGTTCCCGCCCGGCTGGAGGGAAGGGGGCGCTGTGGAGAGCCGGGCAGAAGGCAGGGGCTTCCACGCGCCTGGTACCTGGAGGGAGGCAGGAGCGGTATCGAGGCGAGAGAAAACGTCGGGCGTGCGGGAGCCGCTCAAAAGCGTCCACTGTTGTAAAGCCCCGTGGGTCTCAACTCTTTCCGTTGAAACCGTTTATGGGGCAGGGGGCACTTACCTCGGCTAGGGGTCGTGGGCGATGTTGCAGTCACGTTGGCAGTAACGTAAAATACTAATGTTAGCTCGCCGCCCACGCTCGTCCGCGGGCGGTGTTCGAAGTCGGTGTGCAGCGCCGCGGCTTCTTTGCGCCCCTGCCAAATTTAGCCTGTTTTGATAGCCGATACGATGGTGCTACGATGAGGTGGAATCGCTCCGGTGGGTGTCGGCGGAGCGCAGTGTGGCATGACTGCCACCGCGAGAAAAACTTCAGGGCTAAAGGGACCCGTGGCGGTGCCATTCCCCTACTGTGGGGGAGCAAATTTCAGTAATTTCTGTGTTGCTAATTGCTGAATAATCGTTATTTGAAGCAGGCACCTGGATCCATTTTCAAGCCACAGTATTCTTTTAGAATGTCCAAAAGCTCCTGAAGTTGCGAATCTAAAGACCATTGCCGGAAGGGACTGTTATAGCGCTGTGATTCCACTTTCAACATCCTATGGAATCCTGGGGTTTGCAGTTAAGGGAGGGGCTGGAGGGCCGCTCTCTAAACTGCAAACCCCAGGACTGCATAGGATTTTGAAAGTGGAATCATAGCGATGTAACAGTCTAGTGCAGGAATGGCCTAACTAGCAAGTATGTGTTAAACAGGCTTGGGAACAGCTGCATAAAAGGAGTGTCCCAGTGTGGTGGTGAATGCTCTAGACTTGTATCCTGGGTGGGCATCAGGGTATGGGCAAACTGTGTGTGTGTGTGTGTGTGTCTTAAAAAGATGTGTGTGATAGTTACTGAAAAAAGTGGGCACATAGACTGTACCTGAGTGTGTGGCCCTTCATCCTTTTAGTCATACCTTGGTTTTGATCTGGGGCTTTGTTTTTGCCGTACAGTAGCTCTTCTATAAATAATGCTGTCCACCCTCCAAATGCAAGGTTATTTTGGGCTGTTGTGTGAGGGAATCAGACAGCCAGCGTCAGCTTGTATTGCACGCATTCTGGTTGGTTTCAAAAGCTGGGACAAAGGCTTGTGGATTGGTTGGGAGTGTATTTGTCCTGTTCAGATGCCTTTATTTCTGCTTGTAGTTTTCTCCTTCCTGGTGAACGGTGAAGAGACGGGAGTCTTCCAGAATGAAGTCTACAAAAAAGAAGACAGAGAAGATTGGGCTGATGCCCAGCTGCTTCTAGCTAGAGACACACTGGAGCGTGAAGTTGAAAGAGAAGGACCCCTGTCATCCTCAGGCGACAACTTAAGTGATCTCCCTCGAGGTATGTCCAGGGGTGTCATAGGAGAGGGGTGGGATAAATATTTGTCCGCTGCCTGACAGCAGATGTGGCTGTGACCTCTACAGATGTCAGTGGGTGCATGCGAAATTTCTGATGTCTTTGGTGGCACCAACTAACATAGAGTAAAGCACAGTTTCCTTCACTGATTTTGAGGAATGAAATCAGTGCACTGAAGAATGTCTATCTTTGCCTAGTATTGTCATCTCTGAGTGACATGAGGTCAAGTTGCAGATCCTGGGAAAGAAATGCCCTCAAAAGCGTGGCAGTCTCCAAATTTGGCACAGAATCATATACATTTCTGTCATAAAAGGTCATCTTTTGATAGGGTTTTTATAATATAAATGAAAAGAAAGCTAGCTAGAAGTTAAGCATCTTTTAATCTGGTATGTTATCAAGTTAAATGTAACTGAATGTATGTAAGGTTTTGGTTCCAACTCCTGATGTCTCCTTTAAAGATGTGGAAAAACCATAAAGTTGTGGAGAACTTTTGCTGTTCATAGCAAGCTAGAATGGGCTTGGAGATGTAGTATAAGGCAGTGCCTTGTGTTGTATTTTTATAGCTTGTTCTACTAATTGGGATCAAATACATTCTGTATCCCTGATATGTTATTATGAAGGATAGTCTGTTCAGAAAATCTGAACAGTAACATTTCAGAAGAGACTGAGAGAAATCTTTGCCTTATGTACCAACTGGAGGTTCTGGGTCTTATAAGAATCAACAGCTTATTTACCACCACCACCGCTACCACCACCACTACCAGATTGAACTACTTAGGTTACTTTCTACTTGTTTTAGCAAAGTGCATGGTGAAGACAGGTCTGCCTTGTATGGCTTGCTGTCTTCCTTGACCTGCTGAGCATGAGGGTGAATGCTGGCATGAAGGGATGTTCATTTATCCTTGTTTGTCTGGAGTTAGAGAGGAACTTCAGAATTTCAAGAATTCCCTTGGATACATATGTACTGGAAAGCCAATTGTCTTGATTTTAATGAAATTTACTTCCACTGAAGCATGGTTAGAAGTCTGCCCTACAGTGCATTAGTAATTCAGAGGTTTCTTGTCACTCCAGTTGTTGTACAGCTTGTTGCTAAAAGCTGATGAGGCGGTGCTAGTAGTTACAGGAACGTTAAAAGTATGCTTTGGAGTAGACTGTTTTTCTAGATTTTAATCTCAAAGTTGGGCTGTGGTGAAAGTTCAAACCGTGGGATGTTTTCATTGGTGCGTTCACAACTCTGGCAACCAGAGTGAATCCCAGTATAAGGCAGGGAACCAGACTGGAATGTTCCCACGGAAGTTCTTGCCTTATTTGCTTGATGTCACGGTGTGCTGATGTTTAGTAGTTCCTTGTTTCTATTTTCTGAGCTAGCTGCTTCCCGGGAGGCTCCAGTGTCCCTAGTCTGAGCCAATCGCACATTCCAGCTGCCCACAAGTCCTTAGATCCGCATCCTGTGCTACCCACAATGATTGCTCCTCTTAGGAGGTATAATCACAAGCCCTTGCACTTCAAAATGCAATGAAACAAATTAGAGGACTGCTTTGGTGAAAATGCCTTTGCATATTGTGGGCTCTTATCTTTCATGCGGTTTGCCTGCTGCTGTGGTATTTGAAGAGCATGTCAAAGTGGAGCCAATGCTTCAGTTGTTACAAGCTGGTTCTCACTCTCCTGTGTGGAGACACAACTTGTTTGGCTGGTGACAGGATATTTCCATGCTTTCCTGCCTCACAAATACCTTAGTGTGGCTGTTAATGGCTTCACTTCTTAACTTCTTCCTGCTCCACTAGTTTTCTCCAAGAATATGAAAACTTGGCAGCCTCAGCATTTCCCTCATGCTTCCTCCTCCCATTAGCAAAAACCTTCTTCCGCTTCTAGAAAACATTTGCCAGTGCTGGTGTTCCATAGCAACAGCAGTCTTAGGTATGACAAAGGAGAAGAGGCTTTTCTTGTTGGCCTTTGTACCACTTTATAAGATTCAAGTCACAGGCAAGTTTAAGACAAGATTAATTGCTGGGCAGTTGTCCAAAAGTATGTAGAATAAGTCATTTACTACCTTGCCCACATTGCTGTGTCTGTCTCTATCCATATGGAAGTATTCTTTTTCTGGCCAAGCAAAGCTGTTAATTGGTGGAGGGGATTCACAGATGACTCACTGTAGCCCACCCACACAGTGTGGTTCTTCTTACCTTGCTGAGCTTAGTCACTTAGGCAAAGTTGTGCCATCCGGGGGTGTTTGGCTTGGATTCCATTTCATCCTCTTTGCCCATTTTTGTCTCAACTCTCTTGCCCGGTTTCTGCCAAATATGGGTCCCCAGTGCAGCAGCTATTGCAGGGTTCAGCCTTGTGTGATAAAAACTGCAGCAGCTAAACCAGGTTGATCTGTGAAGAGGAAAAGAGCTGTGTGCCTCCTTCCAGCAAGGCTGCTGATATCTTTCTGTTCCCTTCCCTCTTACTTTTTAATGCCCCACTTTGCATCCCTTTAGTCTTGAATGCGAGCAGACATCATTTTCATTTAGGCAGATTGGGAAGATCTGGACCTGAGGCTGCAGAGCTAAACTTGGCAGGTAGCTGCAGGCACTGGATATGCCCAGCAATACAGAGATTTCCATCTTTCACAGATAGCCTTCTCCCCATTTGCTTTAAGTGTACCATGTCATCAGACTTTCTTGCCTCTGTGTTTCCTTCTTCATCTTTCATCCATGTGCATTTGACCCCCTTTGACTACTTTTTCCTTCTCTTTCAGCTTCCCTGTTAAGCTTCTCTGCTTCTTCTCTTCAGGTCTCCGGCATCTACCGGGGATTTCCAGCGATGCAAGGGAGGGTGGATGACATTGCTCTTCAAATTCAGAGGAGCTGATTAGGTGATATCCTCCCTCTTCCTCCAATTAGAACAAATATAGATGGAAATACAAAAGCATCAATAGAAATATATGAATGTTATTATTAAAAGGTAGTTAAATGATCTGTAGAATGAGCATTGGTAGGACATCTTTGTGATACCTAATGGCTTGAATACTAGTTGTGGTTATAATTCAATTTTTTTTCCTCCCTCTAAATCTTTTGTGACCCTTGCAGCGTTTCTCTGGTCTTGGCTTCTCCATACACCTCCTCGGTATTCACTGCATGTCCAGCTGTTGTGCCAGTATAAGTGGATGGACATGGCAGATCCATAGCAGTGGGGGAAAGATCACAACCCCCAAGTTTCTTTCTTTTGGGTTTCTTTTGGGAAACTTTCCAGAGTTTCTGAAGGGTCTCGTATCAGTGGCATTGTGAATCTGTTCCAGGTTTTGCTCCAGACTTTGTAGGAGCTATCCAAAATGCTGAATTTAATTGGAAGGCATAGAAGTTGGCCTTTCAGTTACTCCTTTAAAGTTCACACTAAAACCCAGAGCAAATAACTATTCTATAGATGTAGAACCCATCAGTTGCCACTGGTTCTTTCCTTCATCTGGGCTGTGAAGCTGTCTGAGGCTGAAATGGAATAGTGATTTTATAAAGCAGAACTGCTCCCCTACTTCTGCCCTAAATGCAACAGTTTTGCAGGGTTGTATGATGTGTTCTTCTAATTTCTGATTCATTTAGATAAAAAAGAAGGATGGGATGGGTGCATATCACCAAAGAAGCCATAGAACAAGAAGGGCTGATGTTTTTTCACTGAGTTGCACACACAAGCTAGAGTAGCCTTTAGTGTTATTAGCTTGTAGTGCCTGGCAGGAGATGATAATAGCACAAATGTCTGACAGAAGGTGGAAGAGCTCCCTGTAGGATTTCCTGTTCCTTGGGCAGGGTGAGTCTTAGCACACTGCTATTCAGAGAGGAGTGGGAGGAGTGAGGAGCTGCCAGTAAGAGGGCAAGAAGCGTGGTGGCCTTCTAGCTGTGTGGAGGAGAATTGTAAGTAGCTCTCTCTGTCTAGTTGTTGTGGTGCACTTTTGCAGGGATTCATGGAAGAAAGTACTGCTCTCTGTAACTAATTTCCGTCACATTTTAAGGGATGACTTATGTTGTTACAGAGGAGTAAATAAATAAATGCCACTAGGAGGTTGCAGCTGCTTCTTACTGGCTGGTGCTTTTACACATATGACAGGCAGGATATGCAGATGTTTGCCTGCCTATGTCACATCGTTAAGGCAAAACATGTTAAAACAGAGTGTTTCTGAGATTACTCAGAATGACACTGAGAATATCACATTTTTAAAAGCCCAGGTCATTTCTAACTAATATTGAATATTTGGTTTATTTCTAACTTGGAACAAGCCTGTACAAGACAGAAATATCTATGAATCAAAATATTAAAGATACTCATTATACTGCTTAGCATGCCCTAGTATTTTGTATAATTGGATGTTGGACATGAACAATACTAAACTGCAGTAAACTTTTTTAGAAAGATTTTTAAATATTAAAATTTAGAAACTAAATTTAAACATTTAAATTTCAATTTTTAATTGGAGTAAATCCTTTTTTTACGCGTACAGATTTCCCCTCCTGGGTTGTACATGTAAGGGAGAAATATCACTCAGCCTAACCTTACATTTGGCAGTGTAGCAACATTTCATTCAGGGCTAAGTCAGTGATCAATTCATCATAGCCAGATGACTTGAACAGTATTCTGAACAGTATTATGCTAAAGACCAAAGAAATTCAGGACAGATCCACATATGACACCTTGTTTCTGTTCTTTTTGGAGGCCTTCAGTCTATGGCCTGTGCAAACTTCATGTTTTGAATTTGTAATATCTTATCTTGATTTCCAGTAGGACAGTGTATGAATCAGAATTCCATAACTGAACACAGTAATGTGCCACGGAGAGTTCTACCATTTCAAGTTTAAACACCCAGTCTTAAGTGGGGCTACAAATGGATCCAGTTTCATACATGCAAGCAGTGTATGAAAAGTGAGCACAATTACAGTTGGCAAAAATGTCAGCAAGAATGTTGAAGTTTCATCCCAGCATCCACTTCACTGAACCCCTCCCCCCACAAAAAATGCACCAAATTTGAGGTGATACAGAGAGGAAGAAGACTCATTTTCTTTGCACTTGAAGCAATCTGGGAGGCATTTGGTGTATATTTTGGTTTCATCTGTAGCCTTTCTTATCAACTGGTGTGTGCACAGGAGAATTTCCAGAGATTTGAACTACAAAAACAAGAGGAAGGATGTTGTGACCAGCATAGGATGCTGAAACTGAGGGACAGGAAGGCAGTCAGAGTTCAAAAGATCCAGAGGCAACAATGACAACGTTAGAAGTGGCTGGTGAATCCGGTTCCGCCTGGGGGGTTTCTAGTTCCAGTTGATAAGGATCTCTTAGTAGATCTATGCTTGATTTATAGTAGGTCAGCAAGAATGTAGGCTTCTCAATTAGCAAAAATAACCACAAAAAGTCTTTTCTCAACAACATCCCCCCAAAGAAGGCTGCTAAAGTTTGGGTGACAGGTTGGAGTTGGGTTTTATTGTATGTGGGTATATAAATACTGTGAGTTCAGTTCTGGTATGTAAAATGCATAATTAGGGTAAGTACAAGGACATTGACACTTTGTTCGTTAATTTTAAAGGTGTGGTTTTCTCGTCCCCCACCTCCATGCATGCCCAATATTTTGTATCTGCATCTTAAGTAGGGCCTACCAGTCGAAAATAAGGCCTCATGAGCCTGAAATTCACCCAGCCCTGCTGTAAATGGATGATCAAATCAGAGTGAATTTTAAGTAGAGGTTTGTGGTTGTTAAGTGGCATCAGATTAATATGACTTTTGTGAGTGTAGGGATGTGGTAATCCCCAAAGCCAGGGAGGGTACAATGCTGGAGTTGTAGTAGTTGTTGTTCATAGTAGTAGTAGTATTTACTTTTATCCCACATTTTCCCAAAACCCAAGAGTACACTGGTCTAATATATTGTTAATTAGTGTAAAATACAATAACATGATATTGGTGTTTCCTTCTTTTTTTCTAGTTGCTTTCCTATCCAAGCCACAGGATCCTGTGACACCAAAGAAGGAAGGGAAAGGAAAGAAAAGGAGGAAGGGGAAAGGGAAAAAAAGAGACCCCTGCTTGCGAAAATACAAAGATTATTGTTTTCATGGAGAATGCAAATACATCAAAGCACTAAAAGCTCCATCTTGCATGTAAGTCAATCACAGAAGTTCTGTCTTAGTAATATTTCTGCAGATTAAAAAACAAAAACAAATTTCTTTGCTCTTTTTGCTTTATGCTAGTAGTAGAATCATATCATCCTTCCTCACTTGCTCATGAAATTGAAATCCATTTATGTCAAAAGCTTCTTTCTAATTAAAAATTGGGGTATGAGCATATGCTTGTGCTAGATAGGGTGTGGAGGGGAGTGTTCAGGCATCTAAGTGGAAGACAACAAAAACACTAAATGTGCAGAGTTTGCTCAGTTATTGCTTGTAAGGTACATGGAGTTTATAGTAAAAACTCATATATACTCTTTCAGAAGTAACTTACTGATTGTTATATTACCACCCAGAAAGTCTGTGCTACTGGGCTGTAAAATTACAGTGAGGCAGTACTTGGTCCTTAAAGTAAATCTGAAAAACAAACAATTTAAAAAGTTCACCTGAGGATATGGCAGTTGTGTGGAGTGAAGGAGAAGTTATCCCATACACTTTATTGTATTTAGCTGCTGGGAATATTGCCTCTTTGTCAGATGCCAAAAAACAAAACAAAACCTTGCAACATGGGTCATGGCACAAAGCATCATTCCTGAAATGAAAGCTTGGACCAAGATCCTAGATCACACTAGTTAATGCATAATGGGCACTTCTCTCCACACTCTTAGCATGCTGTTCTAGTGCCAGAATGTCTCTCCACGGTCGTTTGGTGGCTGGGGGATGATGGGGGAGGTGGCCAGGCAGCGATGTCATCCAGAGGGCCTCCCAGGAGGCCCAGGAGGTTGCTCCTGTCTTCCCACAGATGGTTGCTGAAGCACAGCTGGATGCTTCTACACCCATGGTTCCCTAAATGTCTGTGGGAAGCACCCTGGCACCAGAACAGTAACTGGGGTGGGATGTTTGTGGATCACAGTGCTGAATACTCCTCTTTGCACTAATCATTGAAAAACATACACAGGTGTAATTTGCCATATCCTTTGTGTATGTTACCAAGAGGATTCTGATCTTGATTTTCTTAAAATCAAAGTCAGTATTCTCAGGCCAGTTTAGCACAGGGGAAGGAGGTTGCTCTGGGAACTTCTTTGGCTGAAGGGTAGGGTGTAAATGTTCTGAATAAATAAGGGAATCATGCAGCATTCCTGGTGATACTGGGCTGCAACCAGCATTTCTTGGTGTTTGCTGTGCTGATTAGGGCTGCTTGAATGTGTTATCCAACAAGCATTGTATGGCTGTAGGATTCCCTCTTCTGCTTTAGCAGATGGCTGCTGTGTGTTACCTGCAGCTGAGTCTTTTAGTATCCCCACCTGCCCAGCTCACTGCTAGAGTGGATCCATTGTGCATAATGTTGGATAGTTAGCTGAGGTTGGTTAGTTTTTGACTGAGAAGAGCAGTGAGGCATTTGATGGATGGGAGCCGTTTCATCGCTCATCATCATCCTGTTTTCCCTTTGGCTTCCTTTGTAATCTTTATAATCTTCCTTTATAATCTGAATATTGAAGCTCAAAGATGACATTGATGAGTGGAGTGTGCTGCTTTCAACCAGGCCCTAGAAAGCATGAGACAACTGATCTGGATGTTTAGAAAGAACCTCTTTCCTCTCTGGGCCTTTGTTCATAGCGGATTCTATAGCTCTTGGAGTCTGTTTACTTGAGTTATTTTTTTACAGCACCATGTGCAAATGAGAGAATATGAGTAGTGGGTCCCATCACTTTTTATTTATCATGCAAGTAGCTAGCTAGAAATCTGAACAAGGCAAGCTTGATTATTCTATTTAGAAAATATGCTTCTATTGCAAAAGAAAATTGAAATTATTCCTATTGAAGAGGGCAGAAAACTGTGAGTCACTGAGTCAGTGTGGTGTAGTGGTCTGAGTGTTAGGCTATGACCCTGGAGACCAGGGTTTGATTTTTGTTTTTCCATAGAAACCCACTGGGTGACCTTGGGTGTGTCACACATTCTCAGCCCCATAAAACCCTGTGATCGGTTCATCGTAGTTTCACCAAAAGTTGGAAACAGTTTGAAGGCACACAACAACATGAAGTCAATTGCTGCAATTTCTCTTCTCTTTAAGAATGAAGTCTCTTAACTAAATGGATATGGACTTAGTCTTATGGGTGTAAACCTTTGACTAGCTAAGACTTTAACACCTCAGTTTTCATTGAAATCTGCACACTCATCTTCTCTCTGGGGGCAACAACTTGGCTTGGTTTATGTTACTATTTAAGGATCCATGTACACTAATGATGCTAAATAAACTATGACTAATAAGAATACCAAATTACTTCTGCTCAAGGGAATCATGTCTCTTTTGAAGATAGGCAGATTTTGACTTTGCAGTACACTGTTCAGACTTAGTCTGTTTGACACCTCAATGGATTTTCATCCGAACACTGATACACATAATTAACTTGAGTGCCTGTGACTCCATAGGCATTACTAATTCTTGAATTAATGTCTGGGTACTGCAGATAACATTAAGATAGAATAAGTTTCTGTGTGAACTGGACTGGATGTGGACTGTGGACAGCTAGTGAAAATGTCGTTGGGAGAGTGATTCAGAAGAGGCTTAGTAGACTGAGAGGAAAGGGATTTGTGCATCACATTTAAGGCCCTTTCACACTATATTGGTATAGGATCCAACTTTAAATGCTATTTCTGCATTCTGTGGATTCCTGGGAGGTCCTAACAGATGCTGGCTAAGAATTCTAAATGCCTCTTCCTAAAGTGTAAACCCCAGGATTCCATAGAATATTGTCATGGCAATTAAAGTGGAATGAGAAGAGCCCAGATGGCTATCACTGTTCTGTCTAGAATGAGCCTTATGTCTTGTTTCTAATTCCACTTGTAACTTCTAGATGCCATCTGGGGTACCATGGGGAGAGATGCCATGCCCTTAGTCTTCCAGTGGAAAAACGACCCCACAGTTACGATCATACAACTATACTGGCAGTCACGGCAGTTGTGCTCTCCTCCCTGTGTCTTATCATCATTGCTGCATTGCTGATGCTCAGGTAAGTTGTTTGGTGTGCAGGAAAGCTGAGATGTAGGTATGCCATAGTTTGGAATTGCAGGTCCCATGGAGAGACTGCAGTCTTGAAATGAGGCTAAGAAATACATTAAATAAATAAGAGTTGTAGCATTTTTAAAAACTGTAGCCTGTGCTTTCTTCTGAGCAGGTCAGAGTGGCAGATATCATGTTCTAGACAGCTTCTTCTCCAAGGCACTGCCAGGACCAGACCTCCTTCATTTCAGTATTAAAACTGTGACACATTTTAACACTATGGGCAAGGAACAGAACTTGACAGATCTCTTTCCAAGACCACTCAGAAAGTAACACATTAAGATCTGTACAAAGCCCAACTCCATTCTTCTTCTCATTGTCCTTCACTTGCTTTCATTGGGCTTTTGTGTGAGGTGGATTAAGTCCTTGTGGCATTTGATCTGTTATCAACTTTTATAATGAGCCCTGCTTTGGTATTGCCAGTTGGACTAGATAGCTTTTGAAATCTCTTCCTGTTCAGTGACTCTGTAAGTGGTGTACCAACCCTTCTGTGGTCTTGAGCATACTGCTGAGGTGGCTTGGGCTGGAAGCCAACAGATGAAGGACTGAAGTCTAGTTTTAGTCCAGGGTCTCTCATATCTTGTGACTGGTTCCATGCCTAGAATTACAGGATTCTCAGCTTCTCATACCAGAAGGAAGCAGTAATTTACCTCTTTGCCTGAGGATAGTATGGTAACAATGTGACCATTTTCTGTTCAGGGTTCAGATTGTTCTTCATCTTGGACCTTCTTCTTTTTGGGTTTTCCAGGTGCCACAAACAAGGTGTATATGATGTTGAGAGTGAAGAAAAAGTGAAACTGGGCAGCACTGGCAGCCACTGAGACATCCTGACATTGCAAGGTAACCCTGCAAGCACATGGCCTGTGAGCTGGCTAGAACAGATTACAATGGTGTCTGTTCTTTCCATGTCCTGAAGCAAAGTCTTTCTCTGAAGGCCAAGATAAATTTGGAGATGCTTGTATTATTGAAGGGACTTTAGGCTTTGAGGAGAAATGAATATACTGGAGTTCTTATCTGTCTCTGCATTGCGTCACCGGTTCCCTCACTAGCCGTAACAGATTTATTGTGGATTTTAGAGACCACCCTCCAGATGGTGTGATCTTCTCCCCTATTTATCCAGCTTCTTTACCAAGACTCACTCTGTTGTTGCAGATGTCTTCTCTGCTGCATCTATGGCCACTTTTTCATCCTTCTTCTGTGCAGAAAGTTATTTATTTGTTTGACTGTTTACTGAATTTATATCCTGCCTTTCTCCCAAATGGGATCCAAGGCAGCTTAGTAGTATCTAAAAAGATACCACTAAAAGCATTATTTACAAAAGTTAAAAAGAGATTAAATGTTACAGTTATGACAACATACTTCAAAATTGTAAAAACACTTAAAATGTGTTTAAAGCATATTTTCAGTGATACATACAAGATAAAGAGGTTAAAACAGCACACCACTTACACAGACACTACCATCCCATAATTAAAATTCAAGATTCAGGCACCTGCCTAAATAAAAATTTCTTCACCTACCATGGAAGGGAGTTCCACAGTCTGGAACAGCCAAATAAAAGGCTCTATTCCAAATCTTCACCAACCACAGCAACAAAGGTGCTAGACTGAGAGAAAGCCCTCCCTTGCAGATCTTAAGAATCATATAAGGAGGTAAGGACTTTCAGATAGTCTGGATCATGCTGTTTAGAGCTTTAAAGGCCTAAGCAGCACTTTGAATTCTGCTTGGAAACAGACTGGTAGCCAATACAGCTTTTTAAACTAAGGAGTCCAAACAGGATGTACAGTCAGCCCTCCACATTTGCGGGTTTGATTTTCATGGATTTGGTTATTTGTGAGTTTCTCCAACCCCTGCCCCTCTGAAGTGCTTTTTCCCAGGGGTACCTTCCCTCTTGGTTGCTTTGGTCAGGGCATGCAGCCCAATTTCTCGACCCCACAAACCCTCTCCCAATGCCTCTCCCCCTCCCAAGGAAGGAGATGGGCAAGAGACAAGAAGCATAGGGCCAGCAGGCCAACCCAAACTCCTTTCTCTCTCTTTTCCCTGACCTGCTTTGGACTGTGGGTGCCCCATGCCTTAGCCCCTTCCCACAGAATCACACACATTTCGATATTTGTGATTTTTCCACTTTTGCGGGTGTCCTGTGCCCCTAACCCTAGCGAATGTGGCGGGCTGACTGTAGTAAAAGGCACATGTTACTGTAGCCTGTACTGTAACCAGATTCTCTCAAGGAACAGGTGCAGCTGGTGCACTAGTTTCAACTGTGCAAATACACTCCTGGTCACAACCAAAACATGGACATACCATGGGTGAAAGCCACGGAGAGGTCCAGCAGAACCAACAAGGACACACTCCTTCTGCCCAGTCCTGTATGTAGATAATCGGCCGAGGTGACCAAAGCTGTCTCTGTCCCATAACCAGGCCCGAAGCCAAATTGAAATGGATCTAGATAATCCATTTTTTCAAGGAATGCCAGGAGCTGGGAGGCCACCACATGTTCCAGTACCTTGAAATGTGATTTTTTTCTTCTGAGTCACATTTCGTTTTTCAGTATTGCTTTGGGAAAATATTTTTCTTCCCTTTGTGCCCTCCCTGGAGGCTGGAACTTCCTATCCTGAACCAGATTCCTTCAGAAGTTGCTGACCATAGTGGTGGTGTGTTTGGGAAATAGATGTTCATCTCCCCCGCCGAGTATGTTATTTTAGTATGGACTTGGGTGTAGATGATGAACTATGAACAGGAGAATTCTCCAAACCTATCTTTTAAAATACTTCCTTAATCAAGATAAATTCTTCAGGATGAGTATATGTATGTATTATGTATACTGAAAAGACATGTAGGGAGTTAACAAGTAGTGACGCTTGGCCAGATGCTCTTGGATTCCATGGGAATGTGCCATTTTAGACCTCCAGCCATCTATTCTGCTTGAGTCTTAGAGTGGCTTAGACTAATAGCAGAGCAGGGAAAGAATGCTTTCCAAACGGGCTGAATTAGAAGCTTTTTTAAAATTGAATTTTGTATGAGGTATTGTGTAGTGAATATTTCGTTTTGACGTGAACTTTCCTTTCATTTCAGGATTCAGCAGTGAAAAAGCTCTACTTCAACAACGCAGTAGATAAAACTCTTTTTCTAGGACACATTTCAAAGTCAAAAGGGAGTTTATGTAAGTGGAAGGAAGTGCTCTTCAAGAGGATTGTGTCAGTTATTTGCTTTGTTGAAGAAGCAATTTGCCCTCTCCAAATTGGAAAAAAAATTCCAAGAGAATGAGAGAGAGACATTTCTCTACAAAGGGCGTGTCCCTTATGTGGAGCCACAGCACAAGAAGAAAAGCCGGACTTGTCTTGGTACCATTTGAAAGTGACGTCTTCACAAGTGAGCAAACAGCAAACCTGCAAACTGGATTCTTCAGGCACCTACTGAGGATATAACTGTGAAAGACTTATGCTCTGCTGAAAAAAATCTAATTTTGAACTTAATTAAAAGGGGAAATATTTAACAAGATATTTCATTTTAAATTATATATTTATTTTAGATACATTGTATATATTATTTATTTAGGGCTTGATCCTGTCCTGAAGTCAAAGAGAGAGACAGGAGGATTGTGCAGTGTAACACTCTAATAAATAACCCTTTGTTATACTTGCTGTTACTTGAATACTAATTTTGGGATGAATGGATTAAAATAGCTGAAAAGCAAGAATTTCTAATGACACATCCTTATAATGTCTTATGTTTGTGTAGAAACGTATGCTTTATGGGCACTATTCTGGACTGTTTCTCAGGGCAAACCTGTCACAGCTGGGGATAACGTTTGATTTTGCTTAGAGGTTCTCATGAACCAATTTGGTGGGCTGGTTGCAAACCAAGTAATGTTTCCTCCAGTTTAAGTTGAATCATGCAAGTTATGTATCACATATTTCAATCTCTGTAGCAAATTCTGATGTTCTAACTGTGTTGAGTCCTGCACTAACCTTTTTCTAAGCATATAATTTTGTTAGCATGCTTGGGAAAATAGCAACAACTACTGTTGCTGAATTTTAAGCACCATTTCTCCTATGCTGGCAAACCTGGATTCACTCCAAACTGCTCTGACCTGCAGATGGAGTTAACATGAAGAAATATTTCTTCCTATGAAAAAAATTAATTCCTCAAAATGGAAACATAGATATCAAGGAAAAGTGTTGTGGCCTAGTCCTTTTCATGAACTGCCTGTTTTATGTTTTGAGGGATAACAAGATGCACATACACATTCAAAACTGAGTTCCTAGAGGCAGCTTTACAAGCTAAGTGAGAAATAGACCTTTATCTTGTGTAACACAAATATTATTGCTTATCTCAAACTTCTGGGATAGGAGATGACTCCCAATATAAATGAATGCAGTGTTTTTTTTTTCTTGAAGGGGAAGGGCAAGTCAGCAGGGTGTAGATAACAAACACTTAGCTGAGATTCTGTTTTGAACAGTTCTGAAATAGTTTGACTTCTTATAAAATCATACTTGTTGACTTTAATCATTGGTCATTCTCCCTAGAGCAATGGCATTCTGCAGTGAGGAACTGTTGGCAGCCTGTGCATGCCAGATTTGGGGTGGGGACCCAGAACATCAGTGGGATGACTGTAGAGGAACCACCAGCCCCCTTGGGAATCACTCCCAGGCTGAAAAACAGGATTTGGGCCTCTTTAATAGCCTGGCTGGAAAAGTTGACTCTGGTGATGCCAGAAGAGTTATAGTCCACTCCTGAAATAACCACTCTGTCAGTACCTCTCTTTGCTTTCTTCCTCCACCCTGTTGAGCTATACTGTTGGTTTAATTATCTATTTGAGATACAAAACATGATTAAAAAGATTTCTAAAACCAGTTTTTAAAAAATGGAATAATAAAAATTTGCCTTTGCGTTGGAAGCTCAGCAAGGTTAAAGGAAGACTACATTTTCTTAGGAAGGAATTCCACAATCGATGTACTGATCCAGAGAAAACTCACATATTTTGTGTATTCACCAACCTTGCCTATTGAGAGATAAGACATACAACAGGTCGCTAGCTGAGGATCTGTAATTCTGGGCTGGCTCAGGTGGGAGGAGGCAGTCTTTTCAGGTAACTTAGCTCAAGCCGTTTAGGGCTTTGTGAGTCAATACTAGCAAGTTGATTGGAGTTCAGAAACTAGAAGCCAGTGCAGTTGGTGATGTGTCAGAGGACAAGAAATATTCCACATGCTGAGTATGCGAGGAAGGATTGAACATTGCATGTTCCCAGGGACAGAAGGGCACATTTTAAGTGCTAGAAAAGCATGTCTCTCTATAACTGAAAGACAGCTGCATTCTCTACATCATGCATGTGTTGCTCTCCACTGGGCTTCTACATAAACCTCATCAGAAAAACAAAGTCAACCCCACATTTGAGAAACATGAATGGCACGTGGGAGAATAGGATTGCCCCAGAGGATGCATTCTGGTCATCAACCCAGAGCCTCTTCAAAAGTGAGAGAAGGTTCCTTCCCTTTCTTTTAAGTCATGCATCTCCATTTGATTGACTGCTGACAATATGTCAGTCATTGGATCCTGCTTAATAGAACCTCCCAACAATGCACTAAAGCCTCTGCGTGCAAGGCAGAAGGTCTGGTGCTGAATTCCCTTTTCCTGGGAGTCTGGAACTCCATTGATAATTATGTGTAAAAGAAGGGCTCATATAGCAAACTTGTTGGTATCTCTTCCTGGGAGACAAATATGCCTGTTGGTTGAACCCCCATTAGGAGAGTTGGACTGAAAACACACTTCACCAAGGGTTGTGACTGAGTTTGGAAAGTGCTTTTGTACTTCAGGTTAGAATAATCTTACTGCACTTGTTGCCACCCTTGCCCACCTGGGGAACCCCGAAAGATACTACAACAGGAGGGTGGTTCACCTGGGTGAGTCTGCAAGAGACTTTTCCCCACAAGCTGGGCAAGCAAGTCAGGCTGCCTGCCAGTCTACTGTGGGCCAAAAACACAACCTAGGATCTGTCAGTTCCCAGGCAAACTCAGTATGCTTGTTGACATTGCACCTTTGGACAACTCTCTCTCTCTATTTACAGGCTGATGAGGCTACTGGGTTACCAAACCTCATCATAGTGGCTGGCTATATGGCACCTGAGTTCTTCAGGATAGTGAACAAGCAGTTTCTGATGCTCAGATTTCCTTCCTCCCCTGCTCCTCCATCCATCCTGGGGCATTAACTCCTGCTCCCTTAGCAGCGGCTCCACATTCCTTGATTAATGGCTTGGTGACATCACTCTTTGAGCCAATGGCAAGTCCCTATGAAGCTATCTGGCATTTTATGTTAATGTCAGCTGTGGGTGGTTAACAAAGAGGACTGGCTCTCAAGATTAGTAAAAGGATATAAAGCCTTCCCCTGTTTCAAACTCTTAAAACATGACAATGGTCAAAGTGTTTAGAAGCCAAGGCTTTTTCATTAATTAGCCTTTGGGAAAGTAAGATAATGATCTCAGTTCACCAACCAGCTGTACTGAATCCACAGCACTGTTCTCTCATCAGTACTGACAATGTCACCAGAGAGCGAAGGAGGCTTTTTCTGTCCATCCTCTACAATACAGAGTCCACATGAAAAGCAGGAGGACTGTTTCAAACAAGCATGTTAGTTACAAGCATTTCCTCAACGGAGAGTGTCAAAGGAGCTGGAACTCTGTAAATAGTCAGATTTCTGCACAGAATCAATGTGAGTGGCTGTTGTGCACCTTCAGGTCAACTTTAACTTACGGTAACTCTGTCACAGGGGGTTCTTGGCAAGATTCCTTCAAAGGAGGTTTGGCATTGCCTTACTCTTAGGCAACTTCTGCACTAGAGTGTTGTAGTGCTATTATTCCACTTTCAACATCCTATGGAATCCTGCGGCCTTTGAGGCGCCTCCCTAAACTGCAAACCCAAGGTTTCCACAGGATGCCGAAAGTGGAATAATAGTGTTTTACAAATGGTACATGGCCCCAGAAAGATTACAAAAAATAACGAAAAATGGGAATTCAAATTGTTGGAAGTGTGATGAAAAGACGGGATCTTTTTTCCACACGTGGTGGACATGTAAGATAGCAAAAAATTTTTGGAAGGGGGTACATGACGAAATCCAAAGAATTTGTAAGCTGAATTTTGAAATGAAACCGGAGCTCTCTTTGTTAAATAAGCTAAGGCAACAAAGGGAAATAAGAAGTCATCAGAAGATATTATTATATCTAATAACTGTGACAAAGTTGACATATGCGCAGCACTGGAAAGAAAAGAAACATATTGATATCGAAGAATGGAAGTTAAAAGTTCTAGATATGATAGAGATGGAAAAGTTAGCATTTTCTTTGAAGAATAAATCTATCCAGAACTTTGAGAAAGAATGGAAAAGAGTATTGGATTGGGTAAGGATATAAATGTATAAGAAATCAAAGAAGAAATAATGTAACTGTTCTCGCTGTAAGATGGAAATTATGTTTGTAATGGAATGGAAATAAGCAATTTCAACTGGAAGATTTATGCATGGAAGTGGGGGGGTATTTTTGAGATAAACTTTCAATAAAAATTATACAAAAAGAAAAAAGAAAAAAAAAGAAAGTGAAATAATAGCACTACAACAGTCTGGTGTGGAAATGGCCGTAGAGTGACAGAGCATGACTTGCCAAGGGTCACCCAGTGGGTTCCCGTGGTTCGGTGGAACCCTGCCCTCCCAGAGTCCTAGTCCAACTCTCAGATCACCACACCACACTGGTTTATACCAAGGCAAAACATTAATGTAAGTACTTGGAACTGACAGTCAGGCCAAAACGCTCAGGACACTGGGACACAAAATCAAATCAATAGGGCCTTGCAAATAAATCTTGGGGAAGACATGAATCTGAGTTAACTTCAGAGATATTCCAAATCCAGCTTCCAAATCTGAGGAAATTTAAGTGTGCAGTGGTCCAAGACAAAGCAGTCTAGTTTAGCAGGGAGGGGAAGATGTGGCCAGAGAGACTCACTAGAGATTCAACAGCTTGCATCAGGATAGGGCAGCACCACATGCTATCTGAAAAAGAAAAGGTCTCTTGCCAAGGCAGTGCTTTCCCTCTCAAAATTCCTAAATTCCTCCCCTTAGCCTAGGTCCTGAAGGAGAGAGGACAGACTCAGAGGCCATTTCCACACTACACTGTTCTAGTGCTATTATTCCACTTTCAACATCATGTGGAATTCTGGGGTTTGTAGTTTATGGTGGCCAAGGAGCTCTCTGGCTGAGAATTCTAAATGCTCCTCCCTAAACTGCAAATCCCAGGATTCCACAGGATGTTGAAAGTGGAATAATAGCACTAGAACAGCATAGGGCGGAAATGACCAGAGATCCAGGAGCTCAAGTTGTGACAGAATATGAAGTCAAAGGCTTCATCAAGAAGTTAAAAATTAACAAATCACTGATCTGGATTGGGGCTGTTTTTAAATTAAATTAATTGTAAATTAACTTTTTTAACATTTCATTTGTTATTTTGCCATTGCTTACATGGTAGTCAGATTGTTTCCTGCGTCAGTTGGGTATTACTGTTATTTTAATACAATACATTCTATATTCTTTTGTTTTGTAAAAAAAAAAACATGTACCAGCAAGCAGGTAAAATGAATATTGACCTGCCAACGCTGAGTCCCTCCACCCTAAAAATAGTTCTGGGGGCCCTGCCAGGAAGTATAATGCATAGAGAAAGATGGATTTTGCTCACTGACAATTCTAATGTGCAATCTGGAGCAAGATTTTCATCAGTAGTCTCCAAATATAACACTTATGGGGAAAGATTGTGTGAGGTCACTGAAGCTATTGCACTCCTTTGTTTGCTTGCTAAATTTACCTGTTAGTGAGTAGACCACTAAGAGTCAGTGTTTTATAGCGGTTTGACCATCGGACTCCAAACCTGAAGACCAAGGTTCTATTTCCCACTTGGCCATCGAAGCCCACTGGGTGATTTTAGGCCCCATCACACACTCTCAGCCCCAGAAAACCCTGTGATAGGTTCTCCTTAGGGTCTCCATGAGTCAGAAATGGCTTCAAGGCACACAACAACAACAACAACAACAAATCACTGAAAGAGCAGCAGCAAGGGTTGGTTTGTTTTGCTATCATCAAAACTTGCTTACTTTCACATTCTTTTAATTTCCCATTCTTTTAGCTTGGTGACTAGCCCAGCTTGATCTTCTGTTTCCCTCTCTTCCTTTCTCAGTCCAATTTCTCTGTCTCTGTCTCTCTTTCTCTTTCTCTTGTTTGTTTGTTTTTACAAACATAGAATCATAGTGTCACAGAATCATAGACTGCAGGGACATCATGGGCCATCTGGTCCTACCCCTGCTCAGTGGAGGGATCTCCAGTAGGTAGCTGTCCAGCCTCTTTTTGAAGACATCCAGAGAAGGAGACCCCATCATTTTACTAGGCAATTGATTCCATTGTTGAACCAGTCTTACAGTCAAGAAGCTCTGTTTAATGTTCAGTTGAAACCTACTCTCCTGTAGCTTCAAACTATTAGACCTGGTCCTACCTTCTGGGGTAGCAGAGAGCAGGCCTTCCCCTTCTTCTCTGTGACAGCCCTTGAGGTACTTAAAGATTGCAATCATGTCACCCCTCTTCAAGCTGAACATGCCCAGCTGCTTCATCCTTTCCTTGTATGTTTTGTTCTCCATACCTCTTATCATCTTAGTTGCACTTCTAAAAACCTGCTCTACCTTGTTTATATTCTTCTGAAAATACTCGAGATAAGGTCTGACCAGTGCAGAATACAGTGGGACTATTCCCTGAAAACTATCCTTCTATTAATGCAGGCTAAAATAGCATTCACATATTTTGCTGCAGCATCACACTACTGGTTCATATTCAACTTATGATGAACAACAATCCTAAGGTCTTTTTTGCATGTAGAACTGCTGAGCCACGTATCCCCCATCCTCTACCTGTGCATTTGGTTTTTGTGGCCTAAATGTAGAATTTTGCATTTGTCTCTATTGAATTTCATATTATTAATTTATGCCCAATGTTCTAGTTTATCTAGTTTTTTTTTTAATTCTTTTTCTGTCTTCCAACATGTCACCACCCCTCTCAGTTGTGTGTCATCTGCAAATTTAATAAGGATTTCCACCACCTTGTAATCCAAGACCATTTCCACACCACACTTTACAGTACTATTATTCTACTTTCAACATTCTGTGGAATCCTGGGGTTTGCAGGTTAGGGAGGGGCATTTAGAATTCTCAGCCAGAGAGCTCTTGGGCTTCAGCAATCTATGATGTAGGAACAGATCCCAGGACTGCTATCTGCCTTCAGTGTAGGCAGCAAATAAGAAGTGGTAAATTGGCAGGGCATTACAGCACTGATAATCTGTTTCAACAGCTTGAGAGGCAATACTAAGTGGTCTTCCTCAAGATAGAGACAGAAATGCTACAATAGTCAGACAAAAAGTGCTGAATCATCTGGCAGAAGCAGCTCTTGGCGCCTGTCCCTACCACAAGCCTTTAGCAGGCACCAACGTAAGAGATGAGCTGGAGGAAGTATGAGACCATGAAACAGATATTTCAGTGCCACTCTAGATCACCAAAAATCTTAAGTGGGATAAGGAAGATCTCACCATCTGCACTAGTGGCAAATCAATGTCAGCTAAATCTCCTTTCCACTTTCTCATACTGTGCCACTGAATCTCATTATTTTTGTTTGCTGGCAAAACAAAGCAAAAGTACCCTCTCCTCAAGTAAGCTGTTCTTTTATTCTTCTTTCATTGCTATTTCAGAACAATGTAATGTATCAAGAGTAGATAGGAGCAGGCCCGCTTTATATTACTGTGTGCAGACTGGCATTGAAGATTTTTCTGGAACAAAAGGGAGCAAAGAAATGAAACAAAGCAATGTAAAAAAAGTGGGGTGGGGAGCAAAAATGCCAAGAAAGCTATTGGGCTTCTTGTACTTTCTGTTAAAAAAAGGCACCCACCTTTTTTTTTTTTACTTTACATCTTTTCACACTACAGCAGCCCATATGTTTTCCTTCAAAACTGATAATCTAACAATGCCTCTGTGACTTCCCTGCTGCTTGACCCCCAGTTCACGAATTATAGTCCTAAAAAAATCGTATGTGTCACATCTTATTTTTAAAGGAATTTTTATTTATTTTCAAAATGCACATCTGACTAAGGTCAGGTGTACATTTTAGAGCCCATATAACACTGGTCCTGCAAGAACTGCATTGGTTTCCAATATGTTTCTGAGCTCAATTGAAGGCGCAGGTGTTGCCTACAAAGCCCTAAACAACTTGGGGCCAAGATATTTGAAAGACTGCCTCCTTCCATACGAGCCTGACAGAAATTTGAGATCTTCAGTGGAGGCCCCGTCATGTGTCCCAACACTTCATGAAGTTGGGATGGTGGATACACATAACAGAACTTTTTCTGTAGCCATGCCTTGACTGTAAAACTCCCTACCCAAGGAAGTTGGGCCGGCCCCATCTTTTTTAAGCTTCTGGTAGGCAGCCAAAACAGTGCTGTTCCATATGGCATTCAATGTTTGAAATTCCTGTTTTAACTGTTTTAAAACTGGATTCTAAGATTGTTTTTAGACTTAGGAGTTTTAAAAGAGTATTTTACATGTGTTTTAAAAATGTTTTTACATTTTTATTGTTTCAATTGGTTTTTATTTGTTCATTGTCTCAGGAGCCCTCATGGGCTGTGCTGTGATACAGAAATACCTCAAATAAACAGTTTTTTTTTTTAAACTGATCTGGAGATCCTTTACTAAAAATATGTTTTTTATTAAACAGAAAAAAAACCCCAACAATGCTACATAATAATACATAGAACTAAAAACACATAATAATGCAACGCAAATAAGAATAACAATAACCATGCAAATAAGAAAAAACATACACAATAAAATTACATGCATCTAACAAGACAACAATAAACAAAATAAATGACTACAAATAACTAAAAATTGTTTCCCACTCTTGTTGCATACAGCTCTTAGTAAATACTTGCATTTAACTATTAAATCTTTAGTAGAAATCTAAATTAACTTCGTCGCCAATAAACCTTGTAATCTTATCTCTATAACTCAAAGAATAATGTACTTAGTTAATAAAAAGTTGATAAAAATAATAATTATGAATTATATACAATTACTACTGTAATTCTATTATTTTGAGTTGAATTAATTCTAAACATTGGTATCATAGCTTTATAACCTAAATATTAACACCATAATATTTAAAACCAAAAGTAACAATGGTAAAGAATAGTAAATGGAGTAATGGTTAATTCTTGTAAAACACTGATAAGTCTTAAACATTATTACTGAAACCATATATTGTAGATATGAAAAAACTTAAAATAGCAACAAACAGGGTCATCTTCTACTAAATAAATAAATACAATATTAAAAAAGAAAAGGCTGAATAATAATTACAGCAATTTTTGGTTCTCTATGGAACAAAATAAAACAGTAGATAAACTATAATAAGTTACAGGCTTTTAAACAATTACAGAACAGTCTATTTGGGCCCAAAAACTTTGCCCAGAGCTACAAGTTCCCTTTCAGGCAGGCAAGCAAGCGGGCCAGCCAGTGAGCCCTTCAGCCAGCAAACAGGTTGGCTAACCGTGTTCATGCCTGCAGGACAGGCTAGCATTGTTGTTTAATCGCATAGCTCACTATTTTCAGGCACCCTTTAATTTTATTGCCTCAAAGGCGCTATGTGGAAAGGGGATCCTGCCTGCTGGACACTCAGCAGTTTCTGCTAGGGTGTGTGCATGGGCATCTCCCCAGAAGCATGCTTTTGTGGGTGAGGGGTATCGGCCGCAAGTAGCAAGGTCAGAGTATTTCTCTCTGTCCAAGTTTCCTCTGAACCCAAGTTCATCAGCTGCTGTCTATACTTGTCTGGGTCATCTATTTTGGACTCCAGTTTAATTTCAACTCCAAGTTTGTCTTTAATCCTCTGAAGGCACACACCTTTGTATCATTCTGTGTCCATATTTTTCTGGTAACAGTGAAGACACCGATTTGCTGCAATTAAGGGAATAATAATTTTTTAAAATGGGGACTGTGTTCTTACCAATAGTTACTTAACAAACAAATTTAAATCCTTAATGTGCCTCAATTTTGTACAGTTGATTGATTTAAATACAGCTGAGAGAGTTATGGCTGCCTAGAATCACTTTGGTGTTCTCAAGAGGCACAGTGCTGGTACAAATAATTACACCACTATCTGTCTGACCTGTCCTAAACCTGTCCTAGAAAATTAGATTGGATAGTATCATTTAGGAAGCATTTCTCTGTGGCAGCCCCATGTTACAATAATGTCTGAACTTGGCATTAAATAAGAGTTAAAGTAACTAAGGAGGGAGAAAACAATATCTTCAGAATCCATGCAAGCTTTCAAGAAGTCATGACCAGAATGATGGCTCCCTCTCATGCATACAGGATCATGGAAATACATTAAGGGTGTCTTTCATATTGTACAGGGATAGTACAATCATTCCTATGAAATTCTCACACATGTAGTTTGTTGCTGTAGTTAGAGGCCTTCACGTCATTTTGACTCATGGAGACTCTAAGCCCATTTCCACACTATACTGTTATAGCGCTATGATTCCACTTTCAACATCCCCAGGATTCCATAGGATGTTGAAAGTGGAATCATAGCGCTATAACAGTATAGTGCGGAGATGGCTTGAGTCAAACCCATCACTGGGTTTTCTGGGGCTGAGAGTGTGTGATGCACCCAAGGCCACCCAGTGGGTTTCCATGGCTGAACAGAGAATCAAACCCTGGTCTCTAGGGTCATAGTCCAACGCTCAAACCACTACACTACCGTGGCTCTGTATATGCGGTTTGGGGAGGGGTATTTAGAAGTTTCCGCCAGAGAGTCCTCTAGTGCCTCGCCAAACTACAAACACCAATAAAACATATTAGACAGCTTAATACAGTAAAGCAAGACTGTTTAACCTTATCCAACTTACTTTCAAACATAATACTACAAGTTCTGGATGGTAATGCTTCTTATATGTTTAAAACTGTATTTAAAACCATTAAGAGTCTAAAAAAGGTTTTTTAAAACATAGGTTTGGAATTCCTAGAGTATGTCTTGAATGGTGGGTCAACAGGTGAAGGGGTTTCTCCCTGTCTTCTGCTCTTGAGTGGGAGAAGGGGGATTCCCAAATCCTATCACCTGCCACCATCCATTAATTGCTCCCTGAAATTCAGTTATGTAAATAGGGAATCACTGAGGAGTTTACTGTGCCCTTTTTCCAACCCTGACTTTGCAGAGACTTTTCCTCTCCCTCCCTCATGAGAGAAGGGACTCCTGCACACACACTGAGCAAAGGGGCATGGAGAAAGAGTGCAGGGGAAAATGCTGAAAGCAAGTTTTTATTCTAAGCAAGCAATCTTATATTAGCAAGGATCTCTTGTATATGAAGGCACCTGTCTTCAGGAAGAGGTACAAAAACTGTGTTAAATCATATTCAGCCTGGCTTAGAAATAAAACACATCTTATCACAGTTAGCTGAGACATTCCTGTTCAATTTAAAGTACAGATGGTATTTTGGGTCTTCAGATATGCATGGGAAGCTGCGACTTTGTCCTCCCTTGTCAAGCCTATGACCCAGCTTCCCTCTGGAGAGTGAAACAGACAGCATCTCTCCCACCCCTCCATCATTCCTCCGTCTTTCCGAGTCTCTCCATCTTGTGCTCTTGGGTAGACGATGGGGACTTCCAAATTCAGCTCCTCTCCAAAATTCAGTGACTTAAAGGGGAAGTCACTTGCATGCCAAAAAGTAAGATGGGGAACAACTATGGCTTAAAGATTAGCATTTGCATGGGATCGGGGTTGTGCTTCGGTGGCCAAGCGGCAATACAATACTTAGGAAATGTCTACATAATATTAATATAGTAAGTACAGCAACAGTAACATGGAGATGGTCAATAATGTCGGTTAGGTAGGCATAGCACAGCCTTCAAGATAAAAGCTTGGAAGGGTCCTTTAAAAAAGTAATTCAGAGTGGTGGACCTGTAAGATAGCAAGGAAATTTTGGAAGGAAATTCAGGATGAAATTCAAAGAATTTATGGTTTTAAGTTTGAAATGAAGCCAGAGTTTTATTTGTTAAATATGTTAGGGCAGCATAGAGAAATAAGATGTCATCAAAAGATATTGTTATATATGATAACCACTGCAAGACTGACATATGCGCAATATCAGAAAAGAGAATATGTAGATATAAAAGAATGGAAATTTAAGGTAATGGATATGATAGAAACAGAAAAATTAACATGTTTATTGAGAAATAAGTCTATACAGAATTTTGAAAGAGAATGGAAAGAAGTACTGAATTGGATAAAGAAATAATATAGAAATAAGAAGAAAGTAATAATGAAAGTGAAGTGAAGCAATATTGTGTAAGATAAGTAACAAGCAGCAATGGTTCAAAGTAAGATGTAACAAATAATGTAAGACTATTGTTATGTTTAAATACGTAGTTTAAATATGTATGTATGAGGATAAATAAGCAGATTCAATTGGGAAAAAGACGGAAGTGGGGAAGGGGGGTATTTTTTTTAGTTCTAATGTAAACTTCAATAAAAAAATAAAAATAAAAAGGTAATTCATTCTTGGTTTTCATTACTTTTTGGGAAGTAATCCACTGCTGTTCAAAACAATGGTGGAGAAAGGAACCTGGTGCATTACTTATTGCACTGCTTGTTGATGTGTTGTTACCTTCTATTACTTAAAATAAGATTAGAATTGTTTGAGAGAATTAAAAAAATACCTAACAAAAATGCCTCTAAAATGCCTTAAGAGGCCCTTAAAAGTAATTTATGGAAGTAACTAGAAAATGAAACTTGCCATACCAAAAATAAGTTGTGTTCCTACTCAATTAATTACTTTTGAACAGTAACTTCACTGTGTACTCATTGCACATATTTGCAGTAACTTCATTTGTGTATCTCATTACTTCCAACGGCTGCTCCAGGTGTTGTAGAACTACAAACTCCCTTTACCTTTAGCCAGCATAGCTACAGATGAGAAGTGTGGGATGTTGCAGTACACCACTTTGATCTCTCATATCCTCCCCCAGCCACCCAAATTGCTTGCTGCTTCCTGCACAGTGAAGAAAGGAGAGGAGGTGGTGGTAGCAGCAGATGACTTGCTAATTCCCCGGACCATTTAACTTACTACTGTTCTCAAGCAAGATTAAACTACACCATATATTAAATGTATATAGTGCAAGTTTGGGATCTCTTTCTTTTATTAAGAAAGCAAATGTTGGATCAATCATAGCCCTCCTCCCCAGTTAGGGAGATTTTATGGGGAGGGGGATACTGGGAAAGGATTAAACCTTTCCTAACAGAGTGCAGTGGCCCCAATCTGGATGAGGCCCATACATACTTTCCTGTGAATGAAAATGCCCCAAAGAAATCCCAAATTGGATGCTGGCATCAGTTTTCTCTCGTTGGCATAATCTTTCCAAGCTTTCAGACATGGGTCTTACCCAGTGCTACCTCAAGATAGCAGAGACAAGACCTGGGACTTTTTGCATGCTAACTGCACTTTCTGCCACTCAACTGGGCATGAATTGTGTTGGGCTTAGATCCTCTGCCCCCGTCCTCCCTCCCGCCAGCTTTGCCTTTATTGCCTGCTGCTTTGCTGTGTTCTTGGCCCTCTGCTTTTTCCTCTGGTCAAAATCTGCTCTTGCTTCTTCCATATGCTGATTCAATCAGGAAATGCTGCGGCTCATGACAAATAGGGAATTTCTTTTGTATTTTTGACCCTGGCTCTGTGCTCAAGAAAGAACGTGCCAGAAGATGTGCTTCAATAGCGAAGGAGGTTTGAGCTCACATTCCTGCATATTTTAATGAAATGTGTATCATGCTTGGCAATTGCTGTATTCAGCCTCTGTCCTGGCGGACAAAGAGGGGATCAGCGTCACCAGACTGGAAAAGCTGTTGGAGTTGAGGGTCTCTCCACACAGTCTACAATGATAAGGTCAGGAGTCAGGCAGTGCATGCCAAAAGAATGGTAAAGCATTCTTCCAGGGTGGCACATTTTGACCTGAGGCAGAACAGAAGGTTCTTTCTTGCCTCTGGCACACAAGGTTACCTCATCATTCTAGGCTATGGTTAACAAGAAGAGCTGGGAGGCTGGAGGGAAGGAAGTCTGCAGTGCTGTGAGGAGTGTGTTGATGCTGCAGCCAGGTGCCTCTCAGGTTCCTAGCATTCTAATAGCTCTGCTACCTTTTTTCCCTTCTAGAACAGTATTTCTTTCTGATATAGCGGAGTGCCAGGCTTTTCTCCCCAGTGTGCCGGGAACGGGTACTATATTTGTGTCTTTTGACTACAGCTCTATCTTTGCTGGAAACTTGCTGCGAACTGGTATCCAATAGCTAGCACCCCACTATCGGTCGACAGACCGCCATTTTGACCACATTGTACTACTGCACCAAAACAATTCTGGCTGCCACAAGTCAGTAAGGCTTGAAGGAAAGAATCTGGTTGCCATGCAAATTACAACCCTTTCAAACCACACAGTTTTAATGTTTTGATTACACTTTAACTGCTATGGTAGCATCCTATGCAATCCCGGAATTGGCAGTTTAAGGAGCGGTATTTAGAATTCTCAGCCAAAGAGCTCTTCTGGCTCAGCAAACAACAAACCCCAGGATTCCACAGGATGTTGCCACAGCAGGTAAAGCAGAATAATAATGCTCTTGTTGTGTAGTGTGAAAGGTTACATATTTGAAGTAAACAACTATAATCAGAATGTGGAAACTATGTTCTTCCTTCTCGAGTTGGCTCCCTTCCTCCAGGAATAAATGCTTCAGAAAATAAAAAATTCAGAAAACAAAAAATTAAGTGAAGTTGTGAGTTTCTTGAAGAAATCTGTCAAAAGGTGGTGACACTGACTGCAAGGAGGTTTTGGAGAGAAAGAGGTCGAGTTTTGTCAATCCGTAACTCCTAGGTGGGTTTATGCAGCATTTGCAGGTGCTTCATCTTCAGTGAGAGTCTCTGGCTCATAAAAGGTAATGGCTGAACACAGTGCCAGACCCAGAAATCTTGCCCCAAACCATTCCTCTCTCCTTGTGGGGGCACTACTCTTTAGAAAATCAGATACCAATAAAATAACAAAAGATAAGAGATTTTTTGCTAGAATTTAGACTCATAAATTAAAAAAAGAAAGATGGAGAAAATAATATACGGTCCTACATGACTCAGTCCATTTATAAAATTTACAAAATTCCCTGTCACAAAACATGGTAATTTAGATTTTTTTCAAAAGGGGGACTAAACAAACTAGTGAAGACAAGCCCATCAATAGCTGCAAGTCATGTGTATGGTCTATGGTGCCTTCAGAGGCAATGTGTTACTGAGGAGCAAACGACAGAAGACTTTTGATGTCAGTCTGCCCTTGAGAACAAGGTTTTCACACACTGATAGTCAGAACTTGGAAAAGTTACTTTCCACAGTACAACTCCCAGAATGCACAAGAAACTATGGACACTAAGGATTTTGGGAGATATAATAAAAATCTAAAATTTCCAAGCTCTTTTGATATATGGGGCCTCAGTCCAGATTAGGATCTCCATCTCTATAGTTTACAATGCTAAAAAAATTAACCATCAATTTCTGTTGACAGAAGGGGGGCACTGAAGAGTTAAATCCCCCTCCTCTAAATGCTTCAGTCCAAATCTAGCCACAGCCTCTCTGCTGTGAATGTGCAAAACACAACTCTCAATTCATGGACAGACTGATGAACTTGAAATCAAATATAGCTTAATGCTGAATTACTAGGAGCAACGCTGGAATTCCCACCATGCTCTTGTTACATATTCGTACACTTCCCCATAGGACTTGATCACTGTGAAAAACAATATGTTGGAAAGGATCTTGATTTAATTCAGAAGGGGTCTTTGTATTTTTTTAATCTAAGAGGATGGTTTATTAGAGAAAAGATGGAGTACAAATGTATGAGAGGGCACAGGAGGTTGCTGCTACAATTGCAATAAGGAAATATTAAGAATTGAGGGAATTGGAAACATTTCCAGTTCTCTGAGTAAGGGCTACATTTCTGTTCTTCTCTCTTCTTGTCTCTGGCTATCCAGAGGGTACCACACAGATGCTATCCCTGGGCCTGTGGAGGATTGGGGAATTGGGTTTTTGGAATGGAATCTAAATGTAGCCTGACTCAAAAGGAGAGCGGGAACCTGGCTGTCTTTCTACACGCACAGTCATAACAATTTGATACTACTTTAACTGCCATAGCTACAGCCTATGGAATCTTGGAATTTGTAGTTTGATGAGACAGCTCTAACGCATTCCCGTACTGCCCAATATTCCTCTAACAGTTAAATACTTCATTATACTAGAGATCCCAGAATTATGTAGAAAGAGCCATGACAGTTAAAAGTGGCATCAAATTGCAGTAACAGCATAGTGTGCATCCTTTTCACATTCTCTGTGAATTAATCCTTTTGGCAATTAAAAATAATCTATGTGTTGTAGCAATGAAAATATTACAAGGAAAGAGGAAATTGGAGTCTGATAACTCTTGATTTGTGATTGTCCCTTTGTTGCTTAAAGGAATCTTTCAAAGGAAGGGCGTGTGGGAAGCATACCATATGTTCTGAGCATAATATCCTTTCCCCTGGTGGACTCTCTCTCCATGCTTTTGTGGTTTTTTTTTTTTTGGTAAAATCCAATTCATAAACATGTTTCATGGCCCTGACTCCCTGTGCATGCTCTTCCTTTATTGGAAGAAGTGAGGTGGGACAAGGTGATGGTGAGTAGATTATGTAGGCCATCTGTACTGTTGATTGTGTTAATATTTGTATCAACATAAATTGAATATTTAAGTCTGAATTTAAAGAAATTATGCCTCAATGTAATGGGAAACGGCCTGGGCATTAGTGATCCCTCACTCCTTGTATATTAATACCACTTTTGTTACCTCTCTAAAAGGTAACAGCTGTAATTCTAATTAAGCCAATTTACCAGAAATAATTAAGATTCTCATTTGTAGGGTATAATGGAAACATATGGTAGCAACCTTTAGGTAACATAACTAGTTCTGTAGTAAATATGACTTGTACACTGTGAAGAGTACACATTTTTTACTTCCTCCTTTTGTTCTTTTGTTTTAATTTTAGCTTCCATCTCAAAGGCTGCTACAGCTGGGCCACAAAGAGCCCAGCAGGTCTCACATTTATAAGAGTAGAGTACAGTTATTACTTTGATGAGAGGGTTACAAGGAAAACTCTCGTATGTATGGTAGGATGTGATGTGAATGATTCATTTGTTGGCATCCATTCCTTGTGACTCACTATTAAATCAATAGCCCTGCATAGCAGTAGCGGGCGCTCTGCAGCTGGGGGAATCTAATTTCCAGATGCCATAAAGCCAAGATGCTGACCACTGCATTTTTCATGGCTTTTCAAATGCTAACTGGAAAAAGTCCTTCTGAGGAAATTACAACAGCCTACTTCTCAAACATCCTCCCTGGTGTAAATGTATTCTCAGTGGAAAAAGTAACACCCCAGCCAAACCTGACACACCCTATCCCTGTTTCTATGCATTAGACACAAATTATTGCATACATTTCTGTCCTTTCTATCTCTAGTTTATACTTGAAGAGTTAGAAAAAGAAAACAAACATGGAAGAAAAATAACCCTCAGAGAGCAAGTTCCCGTAAGTTTCCTTTGTGAGGGGAGTCCATTAATGGTAGATACATCACTGAGAATTAGTCTCCATGTGTATTTTGCTTAGCTTAATTGGTACACAGATAAAGATAATAAGGGAAGTCTGGAGTCTTTAGTCAATCTTAAGGATCATCTTGGCTGACATGGGCAAACTCATGGCTGAAAAATCTGATGTTTTAACTATGCCAGCTGAAGACTGGCCTAGTTTTGTTGCCCATTTTCAAATACAGCCTTTCTACAGCTGAGAAAAGAATGTTAATCAATTAATGTGTTCAAGTGTTTCCATACTAGGAACTTATCCAGGGTGGCCAAGTTGGTCAGGATATTGTATTTCCTATTGCTTTACTTATCATTTTTATTCCAAGACCTAAATGAAGTTTCTCTTGTGCTGGTATATTTCCTGGTAGTTCCTGTCAATGGCTGGATTTTTTTTTAATTCCTCAGATGATGGCAGTACCTTTTTTTAAAAAATATTTTACCAGTATATTTTGGTAGATTTTGAATTCCAAATCCATGTATGCACATATAAAATGATTGTCCATTTTGTTTTGAGCAGAGCCATCCATGTGCAGTGATCTGGGTTGTGGATTTTATTTTTTCATTGTCTACTTATAACATGGTTTTGAGCTCCATTTTAAAACAGGGGGTGAAGGAACTTGGGAATCTTTCTGTAGTGTGGGAGAGTGGGCAAGAGTTGCTACAAGCAAGAAACTGAGCAGTGGTTGCAAATGGGAAGATTTAAATCCCCATGTATCCCAAATGCTTCCTACCTTTTATTTTAAGGCAGTTCCCAGTGATGTTTTTGCAGAGCACTTCCTGATCTAATTTAATTTCCTCACTTCACCAGGGGCCCTTTCATACTATACAGTTATAGCACTAATGAGTCCACATTGACTGCCATTGCAATAGCTTACACAATGGTAGGATTTGCAATTTAGTGACGGATATTTAGAATTTTCAACCTAACAGCTCTACTGCCTCAACAAACTACTAATACCAGGATTCAGTAAGACGTAGACATGGCAGTTGGTATCATAGTACTATAACTGCATAGTGTGAAAAGCCCCAAATATATCTTGTGCGAAATGTCTTTCTCCTCCTGCAAAGGGAGAGATATTGAAAGTATATGCATCTCTAGAACATCAATGCTAATTCTGTAAGCTGCTAGAGGAATAAATGTGTCCAATCCCACACACATTCCCCATTTTGCCTCCAGATGAGTTTCACTTTACAACCTTCATGTGTCCTCCTCCTGTTTTTCCCACCATCAGCCCTTTTTCTCCTCTTGAAGCATTGTGCAAAAGTTGTAGACTATAACTGTACTACTGTTTGTCTGTTTCCTCTGCGCAAGATCACCGCTTCCCTTCTCCCAAAATATGCACTCCCTGTGTGGATTGATGTACTACAGGAGCCTAACTATAAAGAAAAGAGGGAACACACACATATGTGTACTTGAGGTGATCTTGCTGCAAGGAAACAAACACAGCAATAGCACTGTTACAGCTTACCACTTTTGCACAATGCCTCAAGAGAAAAAGGCATTGGGGGAGAAACAAATGGAGACAATGTGAAGATAGCAAACCATATGGAAACACATCTGAGGAAGTGTAAGAGGAAGGTGGACACAACTATATCTAATATCACAACCCAGACAAACAAGATGCAAGCAAGATGCCCACATATGAAATGTAGAAATGTACTGCCTTTCTAAAAAGTCAGGGAAGGTTGTGGACACAGAAGTGACATTAAATGATACAATGCAGATCAGCACAAATCACCAGTGTGGATGACCTCTAGGTATTTAATGCTGAATTGTTCCACTTTCTTCGTTCATTTTAATGGCCTAAGAATTTACTCAGAGGAAGGCAACAGCAAACTACCTCTCAATATTCATCACCAAAGAAAACCTATGAAATTCATGAGGATGCCATAAGTTTATCAGGCAAATAGAACTAATGTGATTTTGCTACCCTATTATCTTTCTTGACAGTACTATTTTATCAATATTTTAAACTGATCCTTTAGTGTTTTGGTTAGATGAGAAATATACATTAAAATATCCATGAAACAGAGCTTAAATGACAGACTCATAGGCAACTAATTAAAAACTGAACAAAACACATACATTCATTTTCTCTTTTTTCACCATTATATTATCACAGCGGCTCTCACCCTTGAATCTGCAGTTTAAATCAACAACATTTGTTTACATTGTAAAATAGTTTTTAATAAGTCTTCAAAGTAATGGCATTTTAATTAATTATTTATTATTATTATTTATTATTATTACTTATCCGCACTTTATCATCACAAAAAGGCTTGTTAGCTAGATCTGGCTGAGAGTCACACAGTGAGAGACCTTTCACAGTACAAAATTACAGCATGGTGATTCTACTGGAACTGCCATGACTGCAACATGTGGAATTCTGGGGTTTGTAGTTTAGGGAGGGACTGGAGCACTCCGGCTAACACCATTCCCTAAACTGCAAATCCCAGGATTCCATAGGATGGAACTATGGCAGTTAAAGTGGAATCATCATGCTATAATTTTGTAGCGTGAAAACACCCTGAGTTTTATGATAGTGATGACTTCAGTCAGAATTTACAAAGTCCCATTTTGCCCATGCACTGTAAAGATTCCATCACGTGGCAGGTATGTGCCAAGGCAAATGCTGATTACTAGTGCTCAGAATGAAGCAAGTCTTGCTGAATTCAGTGGGACTTAGTCTGAAGTAACAATGCTCAGGACTGAAGCAATATAGCCCAATTCTATATCATACAGTGGAATTATCCACTGTATATTTATCGCTTGATTAGATTTCCATGCTATCTCTCAATAGAAAATAATTGTGGATGTTGTGCCCCCCCCCCTTTTGGCAACCCTTTAATTATGGCTATTATTCACCGATCCTGCACTTTTACCCTTCTGATCTGCCCTTTCCGAAAATATTTGTGCCACATGGACAATGTAAATAGCAAACATAATTGAAAATCATGTTTTTCTATCTCTTCCCTCCTCAGTGAGACTAGTTTTTGTTAGAAAATTTCTGAGTTTAGAATGCTTCCTTGGGGAAAGCTGTGCGCATTACACCAACAACCTGGGGATGTTCATTTAAATATACACTATGTACTGTTCAGGACCTCTCTCTTTACATGACAGGCTTAAGTACCAGCAGCAACTCCTTCCTTGTGAGTCCTACTGATTTTTTCAGACTTCCAGCTAGAAGTTGTTTGGAAAAGTTGGTTTGCTTTGTACGGTTAGTCGAAAATACTATCTTGCTCTTATTTCCTTTAATTATTGCCATAGCCTTAGCCACGGCATAGTTACATATATTTTTTTATATCCTTTCCTACATTTCAAAAAAGGAGACGAAGTTACCCAAAGAGCTAACAAACTTTTGGTTTAAAGCAAAAAATTATGTTTGGAGCAATACACCTGGGAATTAAGTAAATTTGGACAGCACAGAACACCCCCCCCCCTCCATCCAGGCTAACTCTAAGCCTGGGCACCCTGAGGGACTGAGCATTCACTATTTCAACTAGTTCCCAAGCAACTGTGCCACTTTAAAGGGCAATGTAAGGCCATTTCTGCACTACACTCTTATAGTACTATTGTTCCACTTTCAACATCCTATGGAATCCTGGGGTCTCCTAAAGGCCCCTCTCTAAACTGCAAACCCCAGGATTCCATAGGATGTTGAAAGTGGAACAATTGCACTGTAAGAGTGTAGTGCGGAAATGGCCATACTGGGCCAAGAAGTCTAGTCAATGCTGTATGAACTGGAAGGGGAGGCTCTAATAAGATGAGATCCTATTCGTGTCAGGACTGTGTTCAAAGGCAGTTTGGTAAAAGGATCTTTAGACAAGAACAGTGCCTTGCTCTCAGCTCCTGCCAACACCAGACAGCTTGAATAATAAGGAAGAAGTTGGGAAGTTGCCAAGAAGGGTTTGCTTCTAAGGCCATTTCCGCACTACACTCTTATAGCGCAATTATTCCACTTTCAACATCCTATGGAATCCTGGGGTTTGCAGTTCCGGGAGGGCCCTCAAAGGGGCCTCCCTAAAGTCTAAAGATCCGTGTCTAAAGGCCCCTCCCTAAACTGCAAACCCCAGGATTCCATAGGATGTTGAAAGTGGAATAATCGCGCTATAAGAGTGTAGCGCGGAAATGGCCTGAAAGTACCACCAAAACCGGTTCTGAAATAGAATCAAGGAATTAAGCGCTCGTGTCGCCCAGAAAGCTCTTCATGCGTCTCCTGTACCCAATGTAATAACCACGGGTAGTGCTGCTGAACTGAGCTAGCGATAACGGGAGGGAGCGTAGAGCCAGAAAGTACAAAACTCGAATACTATTTCCAAGGCCAACCGCCTGAATTTCCTGAGTACGCCTGCGCAGCCCGAGGCACGCGAAAGCGGGCTAAACACCGTCAGTTGAACCGATTACTTAGCGCGCAGGCGCAGTCTTCTTTAAAGCAGGCAAAATGGCGGCACCCGTGGACCTTGAGCTGAAAAAGGTACCGGGCGGCGGGGATGGGGGGCGGGTCAGCGAAGTTCAGGTCCGGAGCTGGTTGAGACGAGTGGAGGTCGTTGTAGTCTGGGGCCACTCTTTCCAGGCGTGGTTGCCAGTGAGGGAGCTGCTCAGGGGTTCCTGGGAGCACCAGAGTCCTTTTTTGAACCTTTGGCCACTCGTGCGTTAGAAACGACGGACCTTTAACCGAAGTGTTTACACCTGGGAAATGTTAGAAAGTCCTGAGGGATGGATCCCCCGACCCAGCACCCTCTTTTCCGGGGGAGGGGGCCCAATTCGGCTGCTTCCGGGAAACATTTGTGCGGGAAAGGGAAAAACCGTTCGCCACTCCTGCCCGTAGGAGAGCCAGCGTGGGGTAGTAGTTTGGACCACGGCCCTGGAGAGCAGGGTTCGAATCTCCGCTCAGCCGCGGAAACCGACCTGGTGAACTTGAGCAAGTCACACTCTCTCCTCCTCAGCTCAGAAGAAGGCAAGGACGCACATCTCGAACAAATTCCGTCCAGAAAACCCGGTGATAAGGACTGCCTTAAGTGATAACTGACTTGAAGGCACAGACCAACCGCTCTTGTGGCTGTGATCCATCTGTCTCTCTGATGAAATCGCGTTTCAGCGCTGTCTGAGGGCCTTTCCGCACTACCCTGTTATAGTGCTATTGTTCCACTTTCTTTTTTTTTAAGTTCAGATATTTTGGTTTTTATTCATACATTATGAAGGTTCCTACAGTTGCAACATTGTATGATACAGCATACAGAGGGAAATCTAAACATTCAACATAAGCCTTTTTCCACACACAGACTTAAAAAAAGGCTCATCCCCAATAAGAAAATAATGATAGCACAATGTTCTGTAACACCAGCCAGGATATGCAGGATATAAGAAATACAAAGCTTTTGCTGAAATGTTTGTAACACTTTCAACATCCTGTGGAAGTCTGGGCTTTGTGGTTTACTGAGGCCAAAGACCTCTCTGGCTGAGAATTCTAAATGCCTCTCCCTACACTGCAAACCCCAGGATTCCATAGGATGTTGAAACTGGAATAATAGCGCTATAACAGTGTAGGGCGGAAAGGCCCTAAGCTAATGGCTTTCGTCGCTTCCTGTGGCAATGTGTTATGTCACACAAAAGAGTTACTTTGTGCTTAATCTATTGTTCTTCAGTTTCCTTTTTTCTCTATTCTGATTCTGTTGTTATTAGAGAAAGAGAGGGAGAAAATTTACTCTCCACCCTATGTAACTGTTCTGAAAGAGAGTTCCTGACTTTTACAAAAAATTGTGAGAGAAGACAAATTTCTTCATGCCAAAATTTAATGGAAACTGCAACTTCAGTTGCCTATCTTAACTTTTCGTGACATGTAAATAACATTCTGCATTCTGTTCTCTGTTTAAGGCTTATCTACAATTTAACCTCCTTTTGCCCATATTTTTACTTGGCATTTCAGCTCATGTTCTTTTCTCTAGAAACTGAAGCTGAGCATCAAGATAATGTCTTACTTAAATAAGATATATATGTGCTTTTAACTCTGAAACTTGAATCTTTCACAGCAGTTTACTTACACAGTTTATCTTAAACTTTGCATCCAATATTTTTATATACAAAAAGAATGGACTGTCCTGGCACCTTTAAGACCAGTTTATTTTAACATAAATTTTTGTGGACTATAGTCTACTTGTTCAGATGCAAAAGCCTCTTAAAAATATTTATGTATGTATGTATGATCTTTTGCATGCTGAATCAAAGCAAAACCACTGAAATATAGGCTTTTATGAATATCAGACTTGCTGTACTGTGTATGTTTGTGTGCCTTCAAGTTACCTGTTGACTCATGGCCACCCCATGGATTTCACAGGGTTTTCTTAGGCAAGGAATCCTGAAAGGTGGTTTTGGTAGTTTCTTCCTCTGAAATATAGCCTGTTGTGTGCAGTATACATTGGTGGGCTTCCATCCAATTTCTAACCCTGCTTAGCTTTGAGGATCAGATAGGATCTGGCACTCTTGGGTATTTAGGCAGCTGTACTCATACATTCTAAGAATCTAACTAATTTAGTTCAAATATTGTCACAGTCAGTTGAAATAGTCTGCTTTTACTTGTTTAAACATAAAAGGAGAATAAACTCCTTGATAGTCCTTGTCAGCTAACTCCTGATCACTATGTATTTTAAGCATTTATTTTATTTATTTGTTTATAAGCATGTGTTTTATTTGTTTTTTAAAAATAAGTAAACAAATGTGTATGCCTCCCATCTTGTGTTTCTTTCTGCCTGTTATAGTAGCCTTCTTTCGTACCATCACTGTTAATATGCCACTATTAACCTCCTGGTAAATGGGGTTATAGTTAGAAGAGTGAAGTTCACAATTTGGGGATGCTCTTTGGAGGGCTAGGTGGCTGCTCAGGCCAGAAGGGAATGCCTTTTCTCAGTATTAGCAGGTGACCGGCATCTCTTCCCTGAGGAAGATGGATCTACCCGTAGGAATTTGTGTCTTCATCGCTTCTTAATTAGACTACTAGAACAAGTTCCATGTGGGGCTTCCTTTGAAAAAATGTTCTGAAATTACAGCTGCTGCCAAAAGCAGCAGTGTGCTGTCATCTCCATATATCATCAGTCTTGAACCAACTGTACTGGCCTCCAATTCATTTCTGAGACCAATTCAGGATGCTAGTTAAAATCCTAATTGGCTTGGGACCTGGTTATCTGAACTTCCACTTGCTCTAGTTTGAGTCTGTTCAAAATTTTCAGTCTTCATCACTAGATTTGTTGTGTGTCCCATCATCAAGAGAAGTTAGTTTGATGGGTACAAAAGACAGAGTCTTCTGTGTAGTAGCATTCTCTCTATGGAAATTAGTCCTGAGGGAAGGCAGATTGGTGCAAACCCTTTTTAGTGTCAGATGAACCATAGTAACTTGTCGTTATATCTGCATAGATTTTGACTTGTGTATTTCATTTAATGTTTCTTCACAACAGTATTTTACTGGACAAACCAAATGATTATTGTTAAGGCCATTTACCAGGACTAGAAGATATATGTTGGGGTAGGACAGCCTCTTCATGTTACTTACATGTGAATCATATCTTAGAACTTGTTTTGTATGGCAAAGCATTACAAAGAGTAACAGCTGTCTTTATAATGCTGAGAACATGTGCATGCTGTAAAGGCTGTGAGTGGTGAACAGCAGTGCTACAACATGGAACACATTCTGTTAAAAATATAATGGGAGTGATTTAAGGTATCTTGAACTCAGTCATATGATTGTGCCATCTGTTTCAACTTGCTGTGGACCTTCCAGACCTCAGTCAGAAATATTTCCTGGTCTTTTCTATCTGAAATATTGCTTACTGAAGGTTCAACCTAGAATGGACAGCATACAATGCATATCTGCAATGTCTGTCTAATAGTAATAAGTTACTTTACAGAGTTGCCATAATCATATTATGGCCTGAAACCTATTCTTATTCCTGACTAGAGTAAATACACTGAATCAGTTTGATCAATCTATGCATTGACTCACTGGTCAACAATTAATTAAAAGGGTCTACCCTATTTGGGAGCATCTAACAGGATTCCAGCCAGTGGCTGGAATTCTGTTAGAGACTCATGTATGTGTAGCTGTTCGTTACGCACATGGATGTCCTTTCATTCCATGCTTTGTGCAGAGAAGACAGAATGGGAGAAGTGACCGGCTACATCTTCATAACCAGATGCACAATAAGGAAGTCAATCCTGAGATCTGTGGGGGTCCTCCGGGGGAGTGCAAGGGTCTCAACAGTTATGTAATCTTTGTGCATCTGGCTAAGGGGATGTAGCCAGATGCTCTTCTGATCTTGCCTGCTGCTGTAAGGCACAGAATGGCCATGCAGGGTAGCTTCAAGGGGTTGACAGTAAGTCAGGCGAGGGTATGTTGCTTAGTATAACAGGTTTGCATGTGGGTATTTACACTATGCTGAGGGAATGTTGGATTGAGACCACAGTGTGTTAACTATTATGATAATTAGTGATGTTGTGGGTCCACCTGAATGCCATTTATAGGCTGTCTTTCCATTTTTTCCAGTTTTCTGTAATTTTAAATTTTCACTAAGAAATAAAAGCAAAAATGGTGGTGTTCTGCAAGCCACAGACCTGTTTCTCAATGGCTGGCTCACGAAAGATAGGGGTAGATGTAATCTCCAACCCAGTTTTGTCCCTGAGTCTACCTCTTTACTTTCGCATATAAGTGAATGGTTTGAGATTGCATTATGGTGAAAGCTAAAGCTGTTTCCCAAGGAATACTGTGATGGTTAAGCAAACATGCCCTTCATTCCTGACAGCTATGTACTTTTAAGCACTGCTTTTAAAAAGTACTGTCAGCCTGACTGTACGTGAACTTTTAAAATATATGTACAGTTGGCCCTCCACATTTGGTAGCATTAGAGGCACAAGACCCTTGCAAGAGTGGGAAAATCACAAATATTAAAATGTTTGTGGATGTCTGTGGGAAGGGGGTCAAGGCATGGTGGGGAGAATGGGCGCCCAGGATCCGCACCAGCCCAGGAAAGAAAAGGGAAGGAGGGGTCAGCATCGTGGCCCTGTACTTCTTTCTCTTGCCCATCTCCTTCCTTCCTTCAGTGTGGGAGGCATCAGGAGAGGGTTTGTGATGTTGAGAAACTGAGCTGTGAACCATCTTTAGCTGGCCGGGAAGCAACTGGTAGAAGAGGAGGAGGAGGAAGATGACGACAACCAGGGGTGGGTTTTTAAAGCAATGCACAAATTGTTTGGAGCCGAGAGTGACTATTCCCCTGGAAAAGAAGCACCTGAGGTGGTGGGGAGGCAGGGGTTGAAGAAACTTGTCAATAATCAAATCCATGAAAGTCAAACCTGCAAATATGGAGGGCCAGCTGTACTATAAACAAATTACATGTCTGAGTGCCTTTTTGTTCTGAATATTTGAGATCAGATTTCCAGTGAATATGATTGCATCCATTCTCTTTTGATGCCATCCAGACTCATCACACTTCATTTGTGCATGTATTTGTTGTGTTGTGTGTGCCTTCAAGTCATTTCTGATTTATGGCGGCCCTAAGGCAGACCTATCATGGTTTTTTTGGGTGCTTAGAGTGTGTGATGCACCCAAGGTCACCCAGTGGGTTTCCATGGTTGAGCAAGGAATTGAACCTTGGTCTCTAGCGTCATAGTCCAGTGTTCAAACCACTACACTATACTGGCATGTATTTGACAATACACATGTGAACCTAGCTCTAGCATCGTCTGTAGAGATTCTTTGATGTTATAGCTGACATACATTTGTAGAATTCTCTTGTTTTCCTACTGCAAATGATGTTTATTTGGATCCAGGAATATCATTTCTGAATAGCCTTGTTGCAGTGTGTACTTGACAGCACTGATTTTTGTAGCCTGATATAATTGTCTGAAGAGGATACAGTGAAAAAGATGAGTGACAGCATCCACAGTTTTGTCATACTTACCTGAAATGTTCAAGAGGGAGTAAAAATGCATGCTTGAGACTGTGCTGCTCATTGAACTGTAGTTGTGACATCTTTTACTACGGTTATAATTATACTAACCATGCATTTAGTGAGCAAGCATGTGTTAGCACTGAACCCCCTGACAATCTGTGATGTTAGCTCATGAAACAGGCTCACATAGCTGTAGTAGTTTTCCCTCCACAGCAATTAAATGGTGTTAAGCTCCCTCCCTACCTACAGTTGCTGTGTAGGGAAAACTTTCTCTGCTTGATGAATGAAGGGAGGTGGTTTGGAGAACACTTCACTAGCTGGGTAAATATCAATGAATGAGTCAGGCCAGCTGTTTTACTAGAGAGGGATTATAGAAGATGCATAAATATAGGTTGCTTAGGCAGCTATTGGAGAATTATTTTTATTTTCAGTGTAATCTTTGATTAGTTATGTTGACACAGAGTCTATAGTCATTGTTTAACTCAGGGCAGAGCAGAAGGGAGATAGGGATCTCCTAGTACTTATTTGGCTAATTGTCAGTAGGTCATTAAGGGTTTCTCACTCCCCATTCTTCAACATACGTGGCAATTTATAAAAAGCTCTCCACCCCCTCAATTAGGCTGGTGGAGAACGTGGAAGGGGAAGACAAGAGTGGTTTTTGTGTAAGTGTGTGTGAGAAAGAATTTGTGGTACTGATACTAATGAGTTATTGATCTGTTCATATACTCAGAAGCATCTTGTTTCCTGATTCCTAGAGTACGTCTTTCCACCTGAGGTTCTGTTTGTATCTTCTGCTGGTTGTTGGGCCTCAGGATACTAGGAAATATGTGCTAGAAAAATATTCATTAAAAATACACTTATTTATGCAAGCCTTCCCTGTTTAGTCCAAGTTAATAGCGATTTGTTGGACCACATAAAGCTGGAAAGAGAACCCCAAATCCCCGTATTTGCAGCCCTTGGTGGCTTGAGGATACACCTGCAAACCTCTAGACCCCCATTTAAATAGGGCCCTTTTTTTGGTCTGAAAATCACAGAAAAGTATGAGAGCTCCTGCAAAACATTGTGATGTCATGTCACCTCCAGTTTTGATGCCATAGTACAGTGTGGCCCATAAGGGGTGAAAAGTGGCCCCTGCCTTTGGCGCAGTTATCTAGCCTGACATAAAAAGTATGTGCTATGTGGATATTTTATGTTTTACTGTTGTGTTCTGTTTTGAATTTTTTTGTATTTATACTACATAAATATTTGTAAATAAGTTTTGATCTACAGCAAGTTTAGATTTGATGTCTGCTTACCCCTGCTTTATGTGGATGAAAGGTGGTACTAAATTCCTTAGCAGGAGGAAGAGGAGAATACAGGATTGTTGTTGACTGTTGTCAGGTCAGCTTCAACTTATGGTCACCCTATGAATGAGAATGGTCTTCCTCTTTTCCTGCTGCCTTCAACCTTGCCAAACATCATTGTCTTTTCTAGTGAGTCATGTTTTCTCATGTTATGTTCAAAGTATGACTGTCTCTACTTAGTCAGCTTGGCTTTTAGAGAGAGTTCAGACTTGATTTGCTCTAGGATCCATTTATTTGTCTTTTTTGGTAGTCCATGATATCATTTGAACTATTCTCTAACACCAGATTTCAAATTAAATTATTTTCTTCTTATAAGTTTTTGTCCACTGTCAAGCTTTTGCAACCATACATAGAAACTGGAAATCCAATGGCATGGACAATCCTGACTTCAGTAATCAATAATGTATTTATAAACTTGAGGAGCTTGTCTAGTTCTTTCATAGTTCTTCCAAGGCCTATTTTTCTTCTGGTTTCTTGTCTGCAATCACTATTTTTATTGATGTCTGAGCAGCAATAAAGGAAATCTTTGACTGTTTCAGTGTCTTCATTTTCTGCTTTAAAGTGATATAACTCATCTGTTGTCATTATTTTTGTTTTCTTAATGTTCAACTGTAAACCTGCTTTTGCACTTTCTTCCTCAAGTTTCTTCAATATTTGTTCCAAGTCTTTGTTATTTTCTCCTAGTAATGTGGTATCCTCTGCATATCTTAAAATTTTGACATTCCTTCCTCCAATTTTCACATCTCCTTCATCAGAGTCTAATCCAGCTTTATGTATAATATCTTTAGCATACAAGTGAAACAGATCGCATGATGAAACGCAGCCTTGCCAGATTCCTTTGCCAACTGTAAACCAGTCTGTTTCTCTGTATTCTTTCTTGATGATGGCCTCTTGTTCTAAGTCCAGGTTGTGCATTAGCATTATCAAATATGTGGTACACCCCTTTCTTTCAGAGCGATCTGTAGTTTTTCATGATCTACACAATCAAAGGCTTTAGGTTGTTGTGGGTTTTCTGGGTTTTTAGACTGTGTTCTATTAGTATTTTCTCCTGTTTCGCTTACATCTGTGGCTGGCATCTTCAGAGGATCTGGTGGCATGGAAGTGAAACAGAGTATATATACTTGTGTAGTTCCCTGGGTGGGAGGGAGCAATTTACATGTGTTACAGTTGGCCTATTGCTAAATGAGATATCCCCCAGGGTTGTATTGTTAGTCAGGGGATATGCATAATAATGCATTACGTGCATTAGCAGCCCATTGTGTTGTTTCCTGTAGAGGGACCTCCAGGGTCTGGGAGAGTTCATTGGCATGTTTTTGAGTCTTGATTTTAGTGTTCTTCAGTACTGGTAGCCAAATTTTGTTTACTTTCTGATTTTCTTCTTTCCTGTTGAAATTGTCCATGTGTTAACAGATTTCGATGGCCTCTCTGTGCAGCCTTACATAGTAGTTGTCAGAATGATCCAGAATTTCTGTGCTTTCAAAAACCATTCTGTGTCCAGGTTGGTTTTTGATATGTTCTGCTACCACTGATTTTTCTGGCTGGATCAGTCTGCAGTGTCTTTCGTGTTCTTTGATTTGTGTTAGGACGCTGCATTTTGTCGTCCCTATGTAGATCTGCCCACAGCTGCAAGGTATGCGGTAAACTCCAGCAGAAGTTAGAGGATCCCTCTTGTCCTTTAACTAACTTCTTCTAACAATTTCACTGTTATGCATATCCCCTGACTAACAATACAACCCTGGGGGATATCTCATTTAACAACAACAACAACAACAATAATAATAAAATTTATTTCTATCCCGCCTCTCCACGTGGATCGAGGTGGCGAACAACATGAATACATTCAATATATTAAAAACATTAAGACATACCCAGTAGGCCAACTGTAACACATGCAAATTGCTTCCTCCCACTGAGGGGACTACCCAAGTATATATACTCTGTTTCACTTCCATGCCACCAGATCCTCTGAAGATGGCAGCCACAGATGCAGGCGAAACGTCAGGAGAAAATACTAATAGAACATGGCCTCAAAACCCAGAAAACCCACAACAACCTATGGATGCCAACTGTGAAAGCTTTTGACCTTAAATCAAAGGCTTTGTTATAATCTATAAAACACAGCCAATTCTTTGGTGTGCTCCATTAGTCAATGTATGTTTGCAGTATTATCCCTAGTGTCTCTTCCTTTTCTGAATTCAGTGTGTACATCTATCATTTCTCACTCTATAAACTGAAAAAGTCATGTTTGTAGAGTTTTGAGCATCATTTTTCTTACATGGGAGATTAATGCAATGATCCTATGGTTACTGCAGTCCCTGGTGTCCCATTTCTTGGGCATTGGAATATATATTGAGCAGTTCCAATCTGTGGGCCATAGTTTTTATTTTCCATATTTGTTGACATATTTTAGTTAGAAATTGAGTGGATTCTTCTCTGCAGCTGGAAGCAACTCTGTTAGTGTGCAATCTATTCCTGGAGATTTATTCTCACAAGTGCTTTCAGTGCAGCTTCTACTTTACTCTCTAAAATTGTGAGTTCATCTTCAAATGGTTCTTCCTTGAATGAATCTGTCCTCTTTTCATTTCTTTTATTTTGTTCTGCAGTGAATTGTTTCCATCACTTTTTAAATTTTTTCTTGATCATGTAGTGTGTCCCCCTGCTACTCAAGTAGTGTCCCCGCTCTTGGTTTAAATTTCCCTTTGATTTTTTGGATCTTGTGGAACACATATCTTGTTCTACCTTTTTTTGTTGCCATCTTCCATTTCTCTGTTATAGTAGCTTTCTTTGTCCCTGCACCCAAGTTGCTGAACAGTTGCATTCAGGATTCTGACCTTATTTCTGTCACCTTTTACTTTTGCTTCTCATCTCTCCTTAACCACTTGAAGAGTTTCATCTGTTGTTCAATAAGACTTTTCTCTTTTTTTTGGTTGCTGATAATGTATTTTTGCATTGCAATGTCCCTGATTTCAGTCCATAGTTCTTCTGGCTCCTGATCAGATAGGCTTAGTACTGAAAATCATTTTTTTAAACATTATCTTTAAATTCTATGAAGATGGTCTTCAGGTTCTATTTTGGCATGATGGTTGGTAATGTTCTTTAGCTTTACTCTAATTTCTGATATTAGCAGCTCATGGTATGTGCCACTATCTGCTCCTGGTTATGTTTTTGCAGAGAGAATGGAGCTTCTCCATCTTCTCTTTCCAGATATGTAGTCTGATTTCTATATTGGCCGTTAGGTGATATCCATGTATACAGTTGCCTCTTGGGTTGCTTGAAGAATGTGCTTGCAGTGAACAAACTGCTGGCCTCACAAAATTCGATTAGTCACTCTCCTCTTCATTTCTTGACCCTGAGCCAAATTCTGTAACAATGTTTAGTTCTACTCTGTTTCCTTCTTTCGTGTTCCAGTCACCTATGATTACCAATATGTCTTGTTCTGGTATGTGATCAGCATCCTCCTGGACTCCAGTGTAGAATCTGTCCCTTTATTCCTCTTCTGCCTCTGTAGTTGAAGCATAAACTTGGGTTATCATTGTATTGATGGGTTTTCCCTGATGTTTTATTGATGTTATATGGGATCCTCTGTATCTGCAAGGGATTGGTTACAGGACTTCCCACAGATTCCAAAAAATGCAGGTGATCATGACCCTTATATAAAGGAGTCAAGAAGAGAACTTGGGCACCACCCCCACCCACCCCACCCTGTGTGCACTGCAAAGGCACCTGCCATCCCACACAAGCCCTAGCTTTCACTCCGCACCTGAAAACCCCTCACCACCTGATCTCTTCCATCCCCATTTGCCCTGCAAAGGCAGCCCAGCTTTCCCTCCCTGCCCCCAAAATCAGTCTTTCCTTGCACTCTGCCTCATCACCTGATCTCTTCCAGCCCTGTGCACCTCGTAAAGGCAGCTGCCACGTGCACAAGCCCAGTCTTTCGCTGGCACTCTCCCTCACCACCTGGTCTCTTCTACCTCCCCATGTGCCCCAAGAACTCAGTCCCAGCTTTCCCTCCTCATCTTGACAATCAGTCTTCCTCTCTCTCACTCTCTCCCCTGCCCTGCTTTAGCTGCTTCTTCACTCTCAGCAAGGGAGTGCCTCAGAACAGCTTCTGTCACAGTCCGCTTGTGAGGACATGAGGCAAGGCAGGGAAGAGATGGTTAAAATCTCACCTTTTACATTTTTTTTAATGCTGTATTTTTCGGGGGTTTTTTGAATATTTTATTTTTTAAATTATTTTTGATCTGCGGTTAGTTGAATCCACAAATGCAGAGCTCACATATAAGGAGGGCTCATTGTATTCAGTCATTGTTGTTGTTGGATGTCTTCAGGTAATTTCTAGTGACCACTTATGGTGACCCTAAGGCAAACCTATCATGGAGTTTTCTTGGGCTGAGAGTGTGTGATGCACCCAAGGTCACCCACTGATACTTTGTACTATATCTCTTAATGGCTTTTTCTACATCTCTCCTCACTATTAATGCTACCCCATTTCATCTTAGATTTTCATTTCCTAAGTAAAACACTGTGTAATTATCTGATTCAAAATGTCCCATTCCTTCCCACTTTAGTTCCTTCATTCTGAGGACTGCAATTTTCTATGTTCCATACTTGTTTTACAATGTTTAGCTTTCTCAGATTCATGCTTCTCACATTCTGTGTTCCTTTAATATGTGTTGTGCAGCTCCAGGTTTTCCTTTCACCTCTGAGCACATGAACAGCTGAACATCCTTTTAGCTTGAGTCCAGTTACATCATCAGCCACAACACTACTCATACTTGTTCTGTGCTCTTCCCCTATAGTTCATTGAGTGTCTTCTGACACTATCTCTTGTTTCATTTTGGATAGTTTTGTAGGGTTTTCAAGGTAAAAGTCTTCAGGAATGGTTTACGATTGCTGCCTTTTGTGCAATATTAACAGGTCTTAGCTGTGGTGCTACTGCTGTTGTCTCAGATCCTTAGCCAGTGTTAACCCCCACCCCCACTACTGCTGCTGCCCAGTAGTTGTTTGATATGTGTCATCTGGCTTCTCAGCAAAACCATATGTGACATGGGATACCCTACCAATGGCATTACTACCATCAGCATAACCTCTTGCCTTGCAGGAGTACCCAGTCCCACCACCATGGAAAGGTAGTTCAAGATGCATTTCTTGTCACCCATGTGTGAACTATAAAGGAGAGAAACTGATGGGCGGGTGAGGGCAGGAAACAATAGGCAATTAATTCCCCTATCATCTGACCTCCATTCAGCTTGATTCACCTATTCTTTCACCTAGCTGTGGATGCCTGTGTCTTTATATGTGGGATTAGAAAAGGATGAAGGAAGATGTAGCTTGACAGTCTATGTGCTTATGTACGAGAGTGAATCCATAGGTCCATCCCTTCCCTTCCTCCCCACCTAATTTGTGTACTAGTTTTAAAATGCTGTTGTTTCATGTAAGAGAAGAATTTCACTTTGGTGAATGTAGTTGATCTGCAACTTGAGACAGACGTTGGGCTTGGGAGGCTTGAGGGGAAAAAACAAATTCCTCTTAACTTGGAATTCCTAAGATAGGATTGCATTGGGTTTCCCAGAACTGATAAGCATACCTATCGATTTTTGTCAGGGGAAAAAGTGATAGACCATTTTAGTTTTAGGTTACTTTAAGCATGATGAAGATGTAGCATGAGATGGTTATCCAAGTTAAGTTCCGTTTCCCCTGTTTAGGAGTGCAAAACCCTGTTGGGGAGGGTTAAATAGGATGCCCCTTTGGACTTGCAGGAGTTGTCTAGCATTTTCTGATATCTTTAACAGTGGGCCGATCACTAAGTTCTTTTCATTGAGAAAAGATTAAAAATGGAAGTGGACAAAAACTCTGTTTCTGATGGTTCAAGGCAGGGTATATTCTGTTACTGGTAAATTTGCTAACTATATCTGTATTTTTATTTTTTCTATCAGGCATTCACTGAACTTCAAGCTAAGGTCATTGATACTCAGCAAAAGGTGAAGCTTGCAGATCTACAGATAGATCAGCTGAACAGGACAAAAAAGCATGCACATCTTACTGATACAGAAATTATGACATTAGCTGATGAGACACGAATGTATGAAGGTATAGGAAGGATGTAAGTAATTGTTCTTGCTATAAGTAACGTTGTTAATATTCCTTTTTATAACTAGCTCATAAAGTCTCAAGTTGCTCCTGAGAGGTCCTTTTTGTAGTTCAGTGTCATAAATTTGCTATTTTCACAGCTGAACCAGTTTTGGGAATACCGTTCTTTAAATGAGAACAGTACTTAAACAGTGTGAGCCTTAGCTGAACAAGAAACAGAACTGAATGGAAAAATTTGTTAATTTTATTCTGTAACCCTGTGGGTCTAGGTTGGGCAATATAGCCGAGGCTAATCCAGTGGCAGCTGGTAGTTTTTATGTCAGTGGAACACTGAATTTGTCTTGGTTTTTTGTATAAACCTTAAAGGAGTTATCCAGGTATTGAGCTCAATATCCAAAATAAGCTCAGTACCACAAACAACTCTTTTAATGCTTGGATCAAAATCTGGAGTGGATTCACTGCCCCAATGACATGGATGCACAAGATGTAGCTTCACCTGTGGCCTTCTTGGACTCTTTCTCTGCCAGACCTATATTGCTTTATGTGGAAGGTTTATTTTTTTAAATGCCAAACCTTTGCAATTCTGATCCTGCTGGATTATTTTCATTATATTATTGTTAATATGAATTGTTCTTAAGATTAGTTATCCCATTCTTTTGTGGGGACAGGAAAAAGTATATGTGCTATTTTAACTACAGTCAGCCCTCTACATTTGTGGGTTTCACTTTTGCGGATTTGATTATTCACAGATTATTTGCTGTCACCTCTGCTGCCTCCCTGTGCCATTTTGAATAGAGACTGCAAGCCTCGTGAGACTGAGAAACTGTGAATGAGCCTTGTAAGTCCCTGTTTAAAATGGTGTGGGGCAGCAGTGGAGGTGGCAGCGAGCCCCACCAGCCACCTACTTCTGCCTTGGGAAGGAACCCTGATGCCTCAGAGGAATCCATGGTGGATTAAATATTGTGATCATCCTTTTTTTTTTTTTTTTAGTATGTGTTAAATATGGTTTGGGAGCGCCTAGAGTTAGTCATGGTTTTTCCACTTCCATGGGGGTCCTGTGCCCCTAACTCTAGCGAATGTGGAGGGATGACTATACATTCAGTTTTTTACCATAAAGATGTTTTCAGATTTTTCTAAATAATTCTAGCATCATCTAGTGGTTGTATTTTTGTGCTTGCTAAGCACTGCATGCTACATCATGAACAATTTGCAACGTTGTGAAAATGATACTAAATGTTTGATTAGGTCCACAGAAGCAGAAATCTATTGATAAAGCAGAATGTATTGAAAATATTTTTGTGTGTATAGAAATGTTCAGACAATTTTTCTGGAAATTGGTATTTACCATTTTCCTTCATGAGAATGTAGATTGCAATAACAGCCTAAAACCCACTTTGTTGTTTGGAATCTATGCCCTCGTTTGAAAGAAAAACAATAGCCAATATTCTCAATGTGATAGAACCATCTTGGATCATATATGGCACTGCCTCCATACCAGCCTTTCACAGTTGCCCATCCTTGGTATAAATCTACAAGAAGACTGCCAGTTTAGAGTACTTATCATCCAAGATGATAAAACAGGATTCAAAAGGGTGACAGAGATGTATTTTTAAAAAACAAAACCAGAAACACATCCAATCAACCATTCATTCCCAAAAGAAGATGCAAGATCACTAGCAATCACGTAACCAAACATTTGACAGCTTAGCAAAATAATTTGTCACTGATTCAGTAACAAGTGCTCCTACGCAACTTATCTCTCACTTGCCACTTGTCCTTCTCCCCCCTCCAAAAAACAACTTGCCACCAACATCACTAGTACTTTTTTCCCTTGTCTTAAGTAATTATGAGTTCTCTCCACACACAGCATTCATCCTTTGTAGGCCAGTCTCATGATCTACCATTATAACAAAAGAAATGAAGCACTTAGCTCTCTAGTTCAATTGTTCACCCTGACTCTCAACAAAAAGAAATCATCAAATCCTCCCAAGTCTCTTCTGGCCCTCCACTTGATGGATCAGAACCTGTCCACTCATCCCTTCTTTCTGAGGAAGGAGGCATACAAGCATATCTTCAACAGCTGGTTTCTGCACTATAGAGGTGAACCATATATTTAACATGGACAACATACCCATTTGTCGAGGTGATCAAGAGTCAGACACGTGTGCTTTTTCCAACAAGTAAAAATCAGCTTACTAAGCTTCAGAAACATCAAGGAAGGAGCAGGTTTGATCTATGTTAATATAACCACAACATTTATTTGAAAATACTGCAAGACACACATGTCATATGCTGTGGCCGATCTTTCTATAGCTGTGTATGCTTGCCTGTAGCAGGCAAAGTGAAGACAGCTAACTCCAGAATCCTTTATTGAGCATGTTTGAAAAAGCAAAAGAGAGAGAAAAGGAGAGAATAAATGAACCTGTCTCACTTGCTATCCCTGGCATGTTAAAAAGGCGTATACCCATAAGTTTAGTCACCAAAATGGAAATCATAAGCAAAGTGGAAGCTGGCTGAAGAGGGGAAATAAACTTTTAAGGGCTTTCTAGAAGGTTCAAAATGTTTTTGTTTATGAAAGCCTTATTTGACCTAACTGTTTCATTTCACATGTGTATATCATTAATTAAAAAAAAAAGTTAGTGTTGAAGTGCTCTTCTTTTTTTGTGGTGTAGTAACCTATTCCACTTTTTTCAATCTTATTTCTTCCTCTTGTACCAAATTGCTGTTAACGAATTAATACCTAGGAACACCTCTACTTTGTGAAGTAAGGTATACCTGTATATCACTTTCCACACAAAGACAGATTGGACCATAGCAAATAACTGTCCCTGTAAAATGGAAGAACCTTTGGGGTTTAGAGGAACTTCTAGAGGCAAACTGCCAGGAACAGCTGGGAATCCTACAGACTGAAACTAGGACTGGGAATCCCCTGAAGTAGTCTGATTATGGCAAGTAAAAGAGCAAAATCAGAGTCAGACCATCATAGTCACGGTTAACACAATCTAAATAAAAAGTGCCTAGCAGGGGAGAGGATGTAGGATGAATTCATATTCATCTTAGAGTTTGGAGGCTGCATTAGCCCTGTCAAGAGATCTTTGGGGGTCATCCCACCACTGTACTTGCTCCTAAAAAAAAATAATAATCAGAATTTCCCCCAAGTGCTCCCCATTTGCCTTCTATGGGAAATGGAGGCATTATTATGTTTTTGGACCTTCCTGGGCCTCTAGAGGGCATTTTGATGCCAAAAAAGCCCACCAAATTTTGCAAACATATGTTTTGACCCTGAGCAGGAGAACGGTGGGGCTCTAAATGTGATAGAAATGCCTTCCATACCCTCTAGAGTACATTTTGGAGCAAAACAATTGGGAGGGGCTGGGGGCCATTAAAATGGTGCTGGGGTGCGGCATAGTGGCCTGTGGCCTGTGCTTTGCTCACCTCTGATTTATAACAAAAAACATCAGAAAGGGTGGGGTGGAGAATCATGATCTGAAGTTCACTAGGAACGAAGGCAGCGGCTTTTCAAAATGTATGATAGTTTTCTGTCACAGAAGTGGATTCCGTGCCCCCTCATTGAACTAGGAATGAGCCAGTATTCATGTGTGAATCGTTGGGGCTCTCGGTGTTTCCTTGCTTTACGCTGTGTGACTTTTTTTTCCCCATCTGTGGAGTGCTGTTGTCCAAAATACTGTGACAGCTCCTGCAGCCATGTAGGCAATGGTGATTGACCCTGAGCAACATAATAGTAGTCCCCTTGCACCATCATTGGAAATCTGGAATAATTTCCTGTAGCAGAACAGAGGAAGCTGCCTATAACAGTTTTGACATCTCAAGACAAGAAAGGCTGTGAGCTTTGTACTGCCGAGATATTAAGTATTTATTTATTCTGACAAGTTCTGCTAATGATATATACACTCAAATAGTGCTGAAGGAAATGTCTGCAAGTATTCATACATAGCATTATTTATCTAAACTTTCATCATAGGTCTTAAAGTAAAAAGTTGATGTCAGTGCACAAATAGGTTAAGCAGCAAAACTAGACATTGGTGTATGTGAGTGTATCAGGCTACATAACAAGTCTTTCAAAAGAATATGAACTAAGAGAATTAAAATGTACTGGCAAGATGCCAAGATCCTGGACTGGCTCCTGAGCAACAGATATTAGTCGCTTACGGAGTATACCAATTCATCATCCCCTGCTGTGCATTGCTGGCTTTTCTTGTATGAAACCAAAAATAACTATCCTGGGAGAAAGGGTATTATCCCTGCTCAGGCTTTCTAAGACTAAGAAGGAAAGGGTATGTTGCATATGTTGCTGCTGCGGTTCTGCTGTATGTAGATATTTGTTGGTATGTAATAAGATGTTTGATTTCAGTAGGACTTCACTGTATTTTCATTTTTCTGCACTTATTTTTTGAGTAAACTTGCATAAACCTGGGCAGTTAACTCCAGTGAACCCTCAAGTATGTCATGATTGCAGCCTTAATATACTCTGGTTTTGTTTTATTTTTTGAAATGCCAAGACCAAGTCATGCTAGGCGACTTGGAGACAGCAGCTGCAGGGTGCTTTCTGTATGTCTGAACCAATAAACATTCATGTGCCATCTGTCTGCCCTCCATCCCTATTGACAATGTTTTTTGCAGGCTATCACAAATATGAGGCCCTGTTGCAATTTATATTTCCCTTTGAAACTATGCCATGGAAAACTGATACATTATAAAATAAATATTGGTTCTGCTTTAATATCTCTTAGCAGCAATATTTTAGACTAGCATTTCGATTAGCTTAGTGGAAACCATGCATTATTAGTGGCATTGTTTAAGTTTGAACTGGGAATAAACGTGCCGTATATGACAATAGAAAACCAACTAATGCCGAGGGTGCTCATAAAGGCAACAAATGATCTATTTACTATAAGGCAAGCATTTCAATATTATTTGAAAGATCTTGAAAGGAGACAGCATTGTCATCGGTGAGAAAAATAATCAGTTGTTGTTGTTGTATGCCTTCAAGTTGTTTCCGGGTAATAGTGACCCTAAGGTGACCCCAAGATTTGTTCAGAGGGGAGTTTGCTTTTGCCCTCCTCTGCAGCTGAGGGAGTGTGACTTGCCCAAAGTCACCCAGTGGGTTTCCATGGCTGAGCAGGGATTCGCTTGGCTGAAGAATCCACTTGTTCTAGAAAGCATAAACTGAACAATTGTTAGGAGGATTGCTAGGGAGGCTCTCAGTTGCCACAAGGCATCAATATGCTTTCTCCTTCATTACATGAATGGGAGTTATTCCTCTGTAACCATGCGAACATGCAAATAGCTGCTGGAATGCTGCCTTACTGTTTATCTGGCTAAACCACAAGAGCAAGTTTTGAAATTGCTGATTTGGGGGCCTGGCAAGAAGTTTGATCAAGTCCTCAAGCTAGTGACAACATTTGTGGATCTTGGCTTGTGCCAAATAAGCATTGGCCCCTTCCAGTAGTGTAGTGCTGTACCTCTTGTGTATATTCTCTGTGCTAAGATCAATAGGGAAGGTCCTTACTTTTCATTCATCCTTTTTGGCTTTGAAACATATTGTACAGTAAGAAGCCATTTTCCATGTTACTAAAGTACAGAGAACACAGAATTTACAAAACAAAACAAAACTTAAGCCTGAATGCCTTCTGAGGAAAGAGTTAGTGCTGACAGATAAACTGGATGCCTCTTTTCCTGTGCTTGGGTGGCAGGTTTTGTTACACTGTGACAACTTGTGCCTAGAGCATGTTGCTGAATGTAGTTTAGATAGTTTTATTGGTTCTACTGTATTCTTCACTCTGCTGAGTGCTTCTGTTGCTCTCTGTGCAGTTTAACATTGTTGCTATTTTTATTATACATTTATTATATATATAGCAACTATATATAGAAGAAATTTTGGTAGACAATAATACATGCTTTATTAACATTAACATTCTCTGATTAATGTTTCCCCATATTTTCTTTTCTTCTACCCCACCTGTTTTTCTCCCTGTTGCCCTTCACTGTAGTACTATCAGGTGACAGCAGGGTGATCCTGTAGAAGGTGAGCCCTAGAACTGGCTAGGTTCCAGATCAGGGGTATTAAGGCACATAAGGGAGGGAAAAAGAGACAGCATCAGCACACCAGAGGAAGATCAAGTCCTAAGAATGCCTCTTCAGAAGTAGTTCAGGATAGACTCAAATGTTAGATGAGATTATACTTCCCCAGAAGACACAGGTTTGCAGTTTGGATGTGCTCCTGGACTCAGCTTTGAACCTGGGGGGCCTAGGTTTCTGTGGTGGTCAGGAATGCTTTTGTGCATCTAAAGCTTGGACACTAACTGTGCCTGTTCCCTGAAATGTCATTTCTGGGCACAGTAGTACATGCCTTAGTTACATCCTGTTTGGACTACTGTAGCGCGCGCTGTTTGGGGCTGCCTTTGATGAGTGTTCGGAAAATGCAGCTGGTCCAAAGATCTGCAGCCAGACTGTTATCTGGCGCAGATTACAGAGACCATACTATTCCCATGTTAAAATAGCTTGTTTCCAGGCACAATTCAAAAAGCTCTATATGGCTCAGTTCCAGACTGCCTGGTAGACTCTCTCTCTGTGTGGATCACCATCACAAGCACAGTTAGTGGAGACACAAGAGGAGGCCTTCTTGGTGGCTGCCCCTATACCCTGAAACTTCCTTCCCATGGAAACCAGAATGGCCCTCTCCTTGTTGTCCTTCCATCAGCAGGCTAAACTCTTCTTATTCTAACAGGTTTTTAAAACAGATTTTAAAGAACAGTCTAGGGAATGTGGTATTGTTTTAAACTGAACTGTTTTTAATAGCCTTTTGTCATTTTGTAATTCTTTGAGTTTGAAGTTTGAATTGTTTTAATACAGTACATCCCCTATAACTGTGTGATTGGTATAGGCTATTTCAGTTAACCATGACGAGGCATGGTCTGAAGATGTGTACTCTGAATTTAATAGAAATTAAAATAGAAATCAAGGTAATAAAGCAAAATATAGTATAGTACATACAATATTACTTTGAAAATGGCAAAGGATGTAAAAATCAAGCAAATGGTGTCCCATTTGCTCATGTTGTCCATGCGTTCTTGCATTTCCTTGCTATGTATAGTACTATACTTGTTCTAACATAACCCGGTCTCTTAGCAGGGCTCTCGGTTACTGTTTGTGGTCTGATAGGGGTAGTGTCCTTGTGCAGAATTCTTGTGCTTGAACAGTAAAATCCTTGTCCTTGTCCAGTACAACCCCTGGTAACACCCTTCTGCTTGAGTGCTTTTGTTGTTTGTAATGGTCCCAAAGTGCAAGAATGGTGATGCTGGCAATCCAGGTAAGCCTAAGAGAATCTATAAATTTTTTCCTTCAAGTGAGAAGGTGAAAGTTCTTAACTTAATTAGGAAAGAAAACAAAACATTCACTGAGATTCCTAAGTTGTATGGTTAGAATGCATCTTCCATCTGTAAAATTCTCAAGAAGGAAGAAAAATCCATGCTAGTTTGCTGTTGCACCTGAAACTGCAAAAGTTACCTCTAAAGTGCATGATAGGTGCTTAATTAAAATGGAGAAGGCATTAAATTTGTGGTTGGAAGACGTGAACAGAAAAGGAATCCCCATTAACATCAATGCCTTGTGTCACAATACCTTGAGATTGTAAAAAGATATCAGCAGGGCGTCCCCTCAAACGAGTGCCATTAAGCCCTTTAATGCAAGTAGAAGATGGTTGCACAGAATTTAGGAACATGTCTGAACTTAAAAACATAAAACTGAGTAGTGAGATCACCTCTCCCAATGAAACAGCTGCTGACACATTTCCAAAGCAGTTTAAGATGTTTGTTCAGGAGAAAGGCTGCTATCCAAAGCAGGTGTCCAATGATGACTCTTCGGAAAAAAATGCCCACTAGAACCTACATAAAACTGTGGAGGTGGCTCCAGGGCATAATGTAGAGAAAGACAGATTAACTCTGGTTCTGTGTGACAACTCTGCAGGGCACATGATAAAGCCAGGTGTAGTGTACAAATCTAAGAACCCATGTGTTCTTAAAAACAATATATCTGCCCATGTTTTGGAAGCACAGTAAGAAAGTGTGGGTGACCTGTTGTTTATAGAATGGTCCCACCAGTGCTTCATCCCAGAACTTAAAAAATATTTAGAGCAGGAAGGTTTGGAATTTAAAATCCTCTTAATGGCAGACATTGCACCTGGCCATCCTGAATCTCTTTGCTATGAAAATGAAAATGTGGATGTTGTCTTCTTCCCAGTACAACCTCATTGATTCAGCCCCTCAACCAGGGCCTCATTTGTATTGTCAAAGCCATGTACTTGGTATTTGACTGCATTCTAGCAGCACTTGAGGCAGAGTCCAATGTAAACATAACACAGTGTTGAAAATCCTTCACTATTGCTGATGCCATAACCTTCATCGAAACTGCAGTATATGAATTAAAATCTGAAACAGTAAATGCCTACTGGAAAAAATTGTGGAGTGAGGCTGTGGATGATTTTCAGGCCATCCCAGGGATCAGTGGAGAGGTTAGGAGAATCATCCACACAGCAAGGTAACTTGGCAGAGGATTTGCTGACCTGCTGGATCACAAAGTGGAAGAATTTATCGATGGCCATGAAGAAATGTTATCCAGTGAGGAATTGGAGGAGCTTGTTAAGATGTCTTCAGAGGAAGAGGAACAAAAAGAAGAAAGAGGTAGAACCCGTCATGTGGACCTTAGAGAAATTTGCCAAAGTGTTTCAAATTGCACAGACATTAAAGGACAAAATTATAGAATACAATTCTTGGATGAAATGCAGCATTAAAGTCACCTTTATGATCACTGAAGGATTAAAATCTCTGCAGCAACACTTTAAAGAGACAGCAATTTCCCTTTATGATGTTCTTGTAAAAGGTTCCATCAAAAAAATTCCTCACAGGATCCCCAACCATTAACATCGACATTGTCTGTTCCTGAGATTGAGATTCATCTGTTGACATTGTCCTGGCAGTATAATCCAGGATCACCTTCTGATGATCCTCTTTCTGATGATAATCCATCTTCTGATGTATCATCAGAGGGTCAATACTAGCTTAACACAAAGGGATTGAGATGCTAGCATTAGGCTACTATTGACCTTTTGCATATGAAAATGTTTATGTGACTTTAGTATTTTAATAAAATGATAACATTCTTAAAAAGGTTTTGCTTTTGGATCACACATTAATTTTAATGTTTTTCATAGTTGTGCACTGGGTTTAAACTGCAGATAAGAGCTACAAAGCCTTCTTTCCCTTAGCTGCTAAAGTTTTGTCAAGTTCTATCAAGTTTCAGAGCCTCCACTCCAAGCTGCATATTCAGTACCTATGTTGTTCATCTCATTGAAAACAGTAACATTTGTATTTTCTGCCCCTTTTTTTTTTTGCTATGCGGAGTGAGTTTTTGCTATGCTCAATGAACATTTCCCCTGTAGATATTGAGGGACCTACTGTACCATCCAGTTCTGTTTCAGTGTTCATTTTTGTATGTTTTTAATTGTATTCTTTTAAATGGTAAACTGCATTGAGTCTGAATTTTTGAAAAAAGGGAGACAACAACAAAACAACAACATTTCTTTTTCTATCAACCATCACAGAACATGCCTTTGTGGCTTCCGTGGAGCTTTCTGAGGCCTACTTACATGTCCTGATCAGAGTTGATCACAGAAAGATTCTGTATAAATTTTGATTGCACTTCCAATACAGAGTCATGTGCTTTGGATTTATGTTGGCTCTAAGAATATTCACCAAAGCCTTGGTGGCTCATTTGAGGCTGAAGGGTGTGCGTGCTTACTTGGATGACAATTCTCCATCCAGAGTTCAAGAAATAAGGTTAGCCATTCTTTAGTAGAGCACCTGGAAATCCAGAGATTCATGATGAACCTGAACGAGGCCTCACTTGATGTTAGTACAGATGGTATAGTCTGCGAATGTAACAAATGACAGTTTTGTGTATTATAGTGCCAGCTTGGGGGGACTTGTCAGCTTAGGGACTGAAACTGCACTTCAGTCTGTTGGAACTGGAAGGTATAAAACTGACTTTGTGGAGTGTTGAGTCACTTCTGTATGCTTATCTAAACTGACATTACTATGAAGGTATGCATAAAAAGCAGGGAGGCATAAAATGAGAGAGACTGGACAAGGTAGGGGCCAAGTGATGACAGAGATGGCTGATTGTTGTACTGTCCACCAGCTGCTATGTAAGAAATAATATTAGCTATAATACTACTGTTAAAATTGTTTGAAAAATTACTTTGATCGGGATGAGACAGGTAACAGAATTAATTCAGGACCAACGCTAACTATTTTAAAATTAAAATATTACTGAACTGTTGCAAGCCAGTTGATGAAAAGAATCCTACTAAGGAAGTGTCTGGGCAAGGAAACTTCAAAACATTACTACAGTTAAAGACTGTGTCATTTTTTGAGGTTATCTAAATTATTTAGGCAACTACATTCCGAGTTGACTTAGCAGAAGTTAAAGCTGACCTAACACCTAAACTAAAGCCTTTAAACATTAAATTAGCAACTTCACCTGAAAAAAAAAAGTTGCAGATGAAGCATTACATCCAACCATAGCTCAGAAGAAAACAAAATCTACAGACTTTGAAGAATTTACAAGTGATTTGCAAAATAGGCTGTATGTTTTTGAAAACCAAAACTGACCTTCAAATATTCATTTTTGTAACATGCCTAAGGATGTAGAACCAAATAATATGATGATTTTTAGGTTAACCAAATGTTTGCTTGGCATAGCATATCTCAGATGAAGATTTTGAATGAATCCATTGGCCTTCACCGCAAAGGTTTCAGAAACCAAATGAAGCATAGAACATTGTTGCAGGATTTAGAAAGAAATACACAGATCCTTCAGGTTTACACAAACAGTGCCCATTAGAATGTGCAGGTGCTAAAATACTAATTTTCAGGACCTAACTTTAGAAATGTTGTGAAAACCACTGAAACTCTTTTCAGAGAAACCGTACAGAAGTGAGTCAGATATTGCTTGGGCTTTCTTCTTATCATCATCCATCATGGAGGAAAAAAAATTACTGCAGTAGCAAAGGAACAAGCATCAGCTATCAGCAAAGCACTAGACATAGCTAATATTCTCCTGATAATGTTTCTGTTGTTTGGCTGTCTTCAGTGCTTGAAATCTAGTAATCTTGTTATCTGTTTTCTTTAATCCTTTTTACTCCTCTCTCTTCTTTTAATAAAATTTTTAATTTAATTTTTTTTTTAAATAATTTCTCTATTTTGAATAACAAAGATCTTGTTGAAATACCTTGTTCAAATAGTAAGAAAAACCTATTTTTATAATAAATTTTGTTTTCTCTCAAGGATAGGTAGAGGGACATATAATTTACTGTTAGGGGACTATTTAATCCTCACTCCCTTTATATCCTTGTCTTTTTTGTACCCCTTTGAGAAAGAGGATGGTAAGGATGATGAAGACTGTTCTGAAGTTTTTGTATTTCTGTGGATAACCTTAAAAAAGTTGTCTCTGTAATTGTAAATTGTGAATCATCCAAGATAAACATAAGAGAATACTTATATTTATGAAATGACTGAAATGTACTACAGTGGTCCCTCCACATTCACTAAGTTTACAAAATTGCAAATATTTGCAAAAATTGCAAATACCAAAATATGTGTGTGTCTGTGGGAAGGAGGCTGAGTCATGGTGGAGGGAAGGGCGGTGGATTGTCATAGCGGCCTATACTTCCTCTCTCTCAGCCAACTTCTTAGGGTGTGGAGGGGCAACCAGAGAGGGTTTGTGGTACTAAGAAATGGGCAGCGAGCCATTCTTAGTTGGCCAGGCAGCAGCTGGTGGAAGGGGAGGACCAAAGGTGGGTCTTTAAAGGTCTGTGCGGTCTGATTGGAGCTGCCAAGAGGGAAGGTTCCCCCAGAAAAGAAGCACCTGAGGTGGGTGGGGCAGTAGGTGGAGAAATTTGCAAGTAATCAAATCCATGAAAGTGAAATCCACAAATGTAGAGGGTCAACTGTATTCCTCTTTCTTTGTGAAACCCACTGGAGCAGCAAACTTAGGTTTTTAAACAGACGTCTTTTGGGGAACAGTTTGTGCTGGTGAGTTCTCCAAAGAAAGAATTGCAGTAACTGTGGCTAAAGCATGTTCACTTCAAGTTGACTGAGCTAGGTGTGATGGTAAAGGTACATATGTGTTGCAGTCAGCCTCTCTGGCTAATAAACCCATTGCAGTAGGATGTTACTGTGTACCTTTATGAAATATTATCTTTGTGAAAGCTTTACTAACTGTTTTAGTTGACTTTACTACTGAATTTGCTTTTGCCACTGATTTAGTTGAATTTGGCTGCACCCAAAAGCAGGATTTGCAGGAAGCCCCCACCTTTTGACACCCCCATTATCTGAAGACTTGCTCTTTTGATGCTTCCAGGTTAAGGACAAGTTCTATTAATTTGACGGAGGTTCTGCTCTTTTATCAATTCTTGTCTTTAGAGGCTCACTTGGAACCACTCACACATGCATGCTGTTGCAAAGCAGGCTGGATGTGGTGGGGAAAGGTGCTAAGCTGTCTGAGAAACTTTGCCAGCAGCACATATATGGGACAGTAGCAAGTGAGCCTTTGTAAAACCTTCATGTTCCCTACAGTACATGGGTTCTGCTTTTCAACCAGTTTGGTTTTCTGACAGTGCTGCAGTCCCTAACCTGTCAGAAGCCTGAAACAGAAGTTTGAGTGGGATCCTCAAGATTTCTCTGCCTTCCTAAATTTATGAATGATGAATGAACTTAGATCTTGTAATATTGAAATGTTTGAAGATTTGTATTCCCAGATTATAAGAACATTCTGTTCAGCTAGGGACAATGTATACACATATAGTGACCATCTGTTGGTTTTAGATCAACTTTTAAATCATATTTATATAACAACTATTGCTGCTGTAAATTCTATTGCTACTGCAACTCCTGTCTGTATCCAGCTGTTCTGTAGAATCCTATATTTTGTAAAATCTATCTCTATGTTCAAACCGGTGCGTTAGAAGAAATGAAATGCCTTTCATACAATGGCTGATAAGTAAGTTTAAAGAATGGAAATCACTAAATCAGGGGTGAGGGAAATTGCTCCCCACACCCTCAAGCCCCCAGAGACCTCTAACGCAAGATAAAAGAGAATGAAACTGCCTCTGGACATCAGCAGCAAAAGTAAGCAGCAGTGTGGTTGCTGCAGAATCAGCAGGAAACTGCACCTAAATACAATTTCTTTCTCATTGTCCTTTTAGCTTAACTGAATAAAAGTAGCAGAAAAATGACCTGTAAGTGGCCGGGGTAGTGGTGGCTCTGATGGGGGAGCAGGGAATCATGCAGCTGAAGTGAGGAATGGAGAGTGGAGTTGGTCTGTAGCTAGAGCCTTGCGGGACTGCTTCAGTAAATCGTATTTGTGGATGATTGAATTGAAACAAAGACACTGGGGAAAAGATGCAGTTTGTCAATGTGAGGGAACACTTTTGCTTTTCTAGTGTGGTCTGGGAAGGAAAGAGTAGCCCTCCCCCTCTCCCCAAGGCTTGATTTGCCTGGAGGGGCCAACTCAAAGGTCTGGAATAAGGGTGGGGAAATGAGACTAAGCCCTCCATGGGCTGAATTATATCAAATTATAGCCAAACTTCAAGATGTTACCAGATCCCTAACCAAAGACGTGGTTGAATGAAAGTATCTTAGCTGGTCTTTCCAAGAGCCCACGGAAAAAAGCGGTTGAGAGCACCTGGTTTGCTTTCCTGACCCAGCTGAGGAGATGGTCAGGAAAATGTTTTGCTCCCAGCTGGGACCAGTAAGAGTTCAAAGAAGTTGTAGCTTAGAATCCCCTCCCCCCACTTTCACCTATGAAGGGAAGGATAGTGGAGGAAGCCCTACTTCCTCGTCAAAGCATTGGGTGGAAAAGCTCCACAGTATTTTTCAACTGATACTCTCCCAGGATGTGGCCAGAGGGAATCCTGTGGGAAAATGGAGGAGAAGCAACCTGCTCCTAGCTCACTCTTGTAGAAACTTCATGAAAGTTCTAGGTAAAAGTTGGAAGGATAAATTTTTGTTCTCTTTTGGGGGAAAATGGAAGGGGAGCAACTGGCAGTCAACTGATGCTTTCAGAAGCCAAGGAGTCCTGAATTGACCCTTAGCTAGCCTCTCCGAGTGTTGTCTGACAGTAGGACATGGAACCCCTGCTGTCTTCAACCAGAGATCAGAAATAGTCCTTGAAAGCACAGGGGAATCTCTGCTGTTATCTCTGATTGAAGATAGCAGGGACTGCTCTTCCCTGAGAGGGGTTGGGCCTTTCTGGAGGAGGAGAGGTCTATTCAGAGTCTCTAACAGGCCAGATTAGGCTCATAAGCTGAAGATTCTTCTCCTCAGTAATGTCTTTTGGAAGATATAAAGAATTGAATTCCATTGTAAGAAACATTCTTTTTTAAATCATGTTTGGTATAATTTGGGACCTTCTTGGAGAGTGGTTGTTTTTTTGTTTTGTTTTTTCAGCTGAAAGATGCCATAGAAGTGTGTTGAACTATCTATTGTAGCCAAGAGATCTTTTGCAGATTTCACAGCATCCCATATCAATGGATTTGCCCAGAAGGCATTTGGAACTACATGTTTGAGGCAGCCTCTAATATGATTCATTTCTGAATTGAAAACACTTGCAAATATGCTCATTTGGCATTTGTAGCTGCAATAAACATTGTGCGGAGGGAGACCAGTGTTTACCTCCTGTCTACTAAGCATTCCAAAGCAACAATATTAATTTAAATTGATTTAAACAGAGTTAATTATGAACTTCAGTAATATGATTAATTGATAGCATACTACCTTTTAAAAGTCAATCTTCTTTATATGCCAGTACTGTGCTATCACAAATGCTATTTTAGAGATGTTCGTCTATTTTTTAGAAGAGTGAAGTATGAACAATGGTATAAATCTAACATGTAGTTAAGTGTCTAGCAATGCAAAAATCCTCATTTGGAAGCTGTGTGGTTATTTCTGTTTGCTTAAGTAATGTAATATGTTAGAGCTGTAGACCCATCCTGCCTCCCTGAGCAAGCTAATGCAAATAAGAGAGATGCTGCTCCATGGCCTTGGAGCAACTAGAGCTGCTGCCTTTTAACATTATTTTCTTGCAGTAAGTTTAGGAGGCAAAGTTTGCTATCAGTATCAAGTTTTTGCTCCTCTTCCAGGGAGATCACATCCAATTTTAGGAATATGGGAAAGAGGACTACTAGGACTCTTAGCAGAATCAGTTTGTGTCATAATTTAGTTAGCTATCATTTCAATACATGCAGTCTTTAGTCTGTGGATTCTTGGCTCAACATGCTATTCAGGGTGAATTGCAAGTAATATTGTGTTAAAATAAAAGTATTAAAAAAGTATTAAAATGTTGAAAATGGAAAAATTATGCAATAATACTCAGCAAGAAAACGTAAAACATTCCAAAATACATGACATTAGTAATTAACAGACAACTCAGTGTGATTCAGCTAGCTGTCTCTGAGGCTTTGAAGAACCAAAAGATCTGCATTGCTTTTCAGTCAACTTAAGATAGGTGAGTTGATAGGTGGACTTGAGTTGCTGTCATGTTAAGAAGTATAACAAAAAACAAATAACCACTGAGATTAATTATAGTGTGTACAATATTGAAATTGGTACTGTGTTTAATCTTATTTCAAGAGTCAAAGCAGTTTTGGATAAAATTAACTGGATTTAAGATAAGATAGTTATGCTGACTAAATATATGACAAAAGATGATCAAAAAAATTTGATGGAAAAAAACAGGATTTAAGATTGCTATGAAGGTGGAATACAGTAGGTGTCATTCTTAGAAAACAGAATTAAGAGCTGTTTCAGAGTTACCATGTTAAAGTATGGAATGGGGTCAAGCAAGATTTATAAAGATGATCTAAGTTGAAACTTTCCTTCTTAGGCAGGATCTCAACCATAAAGATGAATGTTCTACCAAAGATGTTGCTTTTATTTTTTTAAAAAATCCTTTTGTGAACAATGATGTGCCATTGAAACAATGGCATAAAGATATTTCTTACTTCATCTAGCAAAGGAAGAAGCAGAGTAAGATTTAAGATTTTGCAGGATAAGAAACAAAGAGGAGGACTTGGGTCTTCCAGATTTGAACTTATATTGGACTTTAACAATCATTATGTCAGATACATTATTTTAAGAATAAATATAAGATTAGAATGTGTCCTAAAATGCCTATATGGGTTTCACCACATGAAGCTTTGTTTAAGAAAGAAAGAAATTTTGTAGATAACTGGTTTTAAAGATAACATATAGAGATTTTTTAGTGATGGAAAATGGCAATGTAGAATGAAATCAAATAAAGAATTAATTCAATAGGGCTATGATGTATTTTGGTTTTCTTATAGACAACTTACTGAACATTTAAGATAAATTCTTACTTGGTTTTAAAATGTCTAAATCTGTTTGAGAAACAATTACATATTGATGATGAACACTTAATTTTTAAACTGTATAAGTTGTTGTTGAAAATTGAAACAGAGGATGAGCAAGTAAAAGACTGCATGATTAAATGGGCACAGAATGTGGGTCATCATGTACAGATGGAACAATTGGAAAAGATACGGTCAAGAGATTTGAAATTTAGATTGTTATGACTTTAGAAAGAACTTTTATAAAATGATGTATAGATTGTGTTTAACATCAGAAAGACTGTCGAAAATGTATAAAGTTTCTACTAATATTTGTTGGAAATGTGAGCAGAAAGAAGGGACTTTTTTCATACATGGTAGACATGTGAGAAAGCAAAGAAATTTTGGCTAATGATCTATCAATGCAAAGAAGACATCTTAAAGTTAAAGATTCATCTGAAACCTGAACTTTTCTTATTGAAACTGGTGGGTGATCAGATGGATCAGAAGTTTCGAAGAATTTTTCAGTGTATGATTACAGCTGACAGACTTCTTGCGATGGAATAGCCACTTCTCTCCATTTCTGAGTCAAGAGTAGACTCAGAAATGGAGAGAAGTGGCTATTCCATCACAAGAAGAATCGCTGATGAAGCTGCTTGATTTGGCAGAAATAGATAAATTAACTATTTTACTTATGGAAGGATCAATTTGGGATAAGTTGATTATATATCTAAGAGTTTAGTGGGGGAGAAAATCAGTTTTTGGTTTTGAAGATTAATAGTTAATAGTTAATACTAATCTACAGAAATGTGAGAAGGTAGAAGAAGTACATTTAGTATTTTAGCATTTAACCAACAACTGGAGAATTAGCAGTCAATGTTATGTGGAAAATAGTCCATTATTTACTTACTTGTAGATACCAGTCCAAATACAATAACTGAAAATGAAATGGTTTGGGTTCTGATAGCCATTTGTTAGGAAAATTGTAGTGCCCTTTTCTGTTTGTCTTCTCATTCCTAGTAGCGCCTCTGTCTCTTTTATTGGTGGCCTGTGCTCCCTTTGGCAGAGGACTCCCAATTACTCAAAATAAATTAATTAAATGGTAAGATGTGACACACCCTTCTGCTCTTCTGTATTTGAATTGTCAAACTAGTTCCTAGAGAGCCAACATGGTGTAGAGGTTTGAGCATTGGACTTTGGAGAACAGGTTCTCCAAACATTGGGTTTGGAGAACAGGGCTTGAATCCCTGTTTGGCTGAAGAAACCCACTGGCTGACTTTGGGCAAATCACAGTCTCTCAACCTCAGAAGAAGGCAAAGGCAAACTCCCTCTGAACAAATCTTGCCAAGAAGATGCTATGATAGGTTTGCCTAGGGTTGCTGTAAGTTGGAAATGACTTGAAAGTATACAACAACAGTGGTCTTTTAATGAGTTTTAAAGTTTAATGTTTAAAATTTATAAATTATTTGCTTGTGTTGAAATAACTCATATGTTTATATTTTATCAAAGTTTTTATTAAGTTTAAAATATGTATTGTTTTTAAATATGTTGTTAGCCACTTTGAGTTTCATTATTGGGATGAAAGTGGAATACAAATGAATATAGTAATAACAACAGCAATAATAACAACAGCCCAGCTGATAATGAGAATGTTAATGTACCCATACAGAAGTCCCAATACAATCATCTACCAGCATGACTACAGCAGAAGTGGAGAGCCTTTTTCAGCTTGAGTACAGCAACAACTCAACACTCAGCACATCAGGGACCATCTCTGTATGGCTGGCAAGGAACTCCTAGTGTGCTTGCCAGGAGAAGAACATGCATTCACTAACTTAACCTTATCTGTGCACAAACACATTCTCATACCTCATTCATAAAGCACCCATCACATATCCACTTAATCCATTCACAGCTACCTCCACATACCACATGGAAAAGCAGTGAAGTGCGCACCAACTCTTGAGTGCTTTATTTCTCACATTCTCTCCCTTTCTGTGCCTTTGAGCTTTCCCCTTCTGAGTGCTGAGAAAGTGAGTCTTGGAAGCTGTATGCTTAGCCTGGGAAGACAGCAGAAAAATGCAAAATTAGAAAATATAAAAAAAAGTGTAAAAATATCAGAAACGTCCATATTGTTTCTGAAAACTTTGCTGGTGTGGAACCGTGCTTCTGCAGACTGCATATTGCCCTCATACAGAGGGATCCTGTGAACTACCAGTGATGGGAATATACCTCCAAGGAAAACCTTGCACACACCAGCATGTAAGGTGACAACACCAGAACACTCCATTAGTCCTAGACCGTTTCCACCCTACAGTTATAGTGCTATTATTCCACTTTCAACATCCTATGGAATCCTGGATCTTGCAGTTTAGGGAGTGACATTTCAAATTCTGAGCCAGAGAGCTCTTTGACCTCAGTAAACTACAGACCTCAGAATTCCACAGAATGTTGAAAGTGGAATAATAGCACTATGATAGTGTAGTGCGGAAATGGCCTTAGTGTTGTAGCCAAGAATAACTTTGCTACTGTTGTTCCTGGCAGGTTTTGTATCCCTTTATGCATCTCACAATTAATGATATGAGGTAAGAAAGTTCTCAAGAAATTTTCAGTAATCTTTTGGAAAATATTCCAAGACTATTTTCATTTGCAGAATATTCTCCAAAAAATTATTCTCTAAGAATTTTTGAGAATTTAAAAATGTTTTTCATTACTTCTCTAAATAATATATGGTATTCAAAATCTGCGTACTTCTTGAATGTTATGGAGCTGTCTTGGGCATACTAGATGGTTTGAGAACTTTTTAGGACATTCTAGAACATTATGGAACATTCTTCCCTACCCTAAAATGCATGCTTCCTTTCTGTCACGCTTGTCCTCTCTCCCTCTCTCTCCCTGCCATAACTAACCTTCTACAGCTTTCCACACTGATTGCTGCCACTTTCCTGATGTAACCTCACTCCCTGTGCACCCCACTCTGATGCTGCTCTCTTCCATTTCTCCCCTCTTCCATTTCTCAGAAGATGAAGGAAAAGAGGAATTGCCACTGCCTTGTTGCCACCACCAGAAACTGTTCTCCACAGGGCTAACTGCTTTCTGCCTGTGGGTTTCACTCAGCCTGAGCTGTGCTGACCTGGAAAAATGCCTGTGTGACAGAGTTTTAGTAATTTAAATTAGCACATAGTTCATTTTTTCTTATGTTTCTCTCATGTTGATTTCAACAATTAAAAATATGATTTTAAAAGTTGTATTAAATATGCAATGTAATAAATAGCAAATAGTTTAAAGCATGTTTGACAAGTATTAAAGTATTAAAACATTCTTTTATTGGAGAATATGCTTGTGAATATTATACAAAAGTTTATTTTTTGATATTTTTACAACAGATTTACAAATTTCACAACCACTCTTTTGGAGCACAACACAATGAGGAGATAGGAGAGTCTATCCAGAACATTATTTGCTGTTTGTAACCTCAGTACAGGTTAGGTTTCCATCCAGATACCTAGAAGAAGCTGTGTTTCTTTGTCTGAGGTTGTATTAACATCAGCTTGAAGCCCCTCTGAAGGGGATTGATCATGTGGAGCTCACTGGTGGCTTACATTCTCTCATTACAGGGCAAGTTCTTGCAAGGGAGAGAATGGATAGGAAAACATGGTTTATGTATGGGCTTACAAATGACAAGCAGGGATTAGAGGATCAGAAATACTACAATGATCAGATGAGAGTAAGGTGTACAAGTTGCTTGGAACAGAGAATTTTCATGGAATTGGGTAGTATAAGGAATGGATATCGTGGAGACTGTTCTGCACCAACAGAATTCTCCACTTTCTCTAAGCTTCCAACAATTGCCCAGAGAAATTGGATATTAGTTCTGGATATAGATACCACCAGTAGATTAATCTGTCGTTAAATAATCATTGTCACCATACCTTCATCTATTTGATCGTTGTTGTACCGAATATGCACAAATGTTGTCCAGCCAGGAGGATATAATTCAGGCAAGGTCAGTGGCCTCGGCCTGAATTAATGCTCCAGGTTGAAATCAAGTCTTCTCATCTTTAGCCTCTAGATACAGGATATACTGTGTTTAACAGTTTACTTGGTTTTTTTTACAGGATTTAACTCTTCAGTGGTTAATAAACAGGTTTATTCTTTCTTTCCACCCTTTCTATTTCTATAGGTTTATCCTTCAGTCTAAAGGAGTAATTCACAACCAGCTTCTAGAAAAGCAAAAGATAGCAGAAGAGAAAATTAAAGAACTAGAGGTACATTTTTGGTCCCTGAAATTATTGTCTTCTGTTACATGTTTTATTTTTATGTCCATAGTATTTTTCACCTCCAAGTGAGGATGTTGAAAGAGAAGCCAATTTCTATAGCTCTGTGGGTTTTTTTTTAAATGATGGAGCAAGTTCCAGTGCATTTCCTGTGCATCATCTTTACTGGAGATTTCATCTTCATCATTTTCATTGGAAATAGATACTGTATTGCAGAAATTTCTTGTACTGAAAGCATGTCAAAAGACCAATAAGCTGACCTATCCCTTCTTATGTAATTACTGTAGGAACCTTTCTTGTCAGGGTTGGGTCTCAGTGCTTGTCATTAAAATGTTTCTCCTTGACAAAGACAGTGGCATAGCAAATATGTTTGCGGTGGTGTAAATATATTTATAAAAGTCCTTCATTGAGGGAGGTCTTCTGGCACTTTCCAATCTGTGATCTTCTAATTTTAGCAATTTGTTTTAAATGGAAAGAAGGGAATAGATACCTTCAGGGACAACTGTGCTAATGATATGAAGTAAGTTAACATTTTAATAACATTTGGGACTGAATGTCAGATCTGATCATATAAAGACAAAGTCTGCTTGACTCGGCAGCTAAGGACAGGCTTGGCGGCCAGTGCAGGTCAGATGCCCTGTAGGAAAAATGGCAGACATGTTAGAGCTATATTTGTTCCTCTTTCAAAAATGTATTTGTGAATAACAGCTGTCATTTCTGTGTGATGGTAGCCATAGTGACCTCATTGCTATGACAGTTGGCAATGGAGTTAAGGGCCAATACCTCCCAAAAGTTTGAATTCTATTGCTCTGCTAGTTTTACAGTAGTCTGACACATATTTGTTTACTGTGCTGTCAAATATGAAGGAATTTCTGTAGCCATGTTAAAAGTTCTATGATAACAATGGAGTGGAATCGTGGCTTGTTTGATACAATATGATGGAGGAAGCATTTAAGAAGGTGAATGCAGGCCTTAGTATTGCATACCAAAATGTCCCATCATTGCTACAGTTTTCTAGAGAGGATATTTATGCAGTAGCATTTCTTTCATACCTTCCCAGTATTCACTGTACAGCATTTACTCAGTATTAAGTACCATGAGACATTGCCCTTCTCTGTTTTTCTTTTATTGTTTGTTTAAAATGTCTAACTTGCCGTCTGGTCCATAACAGGTTCCCAAGGCAACCTGCAGCAGTCAAAATACATTCAAGCTGTGGCTTGGGGGAGGGGGATGTTATCTGGCATCTTAAAACTGACATAAAACAACAATTAACACTGATTACAAGTGTCTTTGTAGCTTCTGCAGGAAGTGACATGAGCAGAGAGCTTCTTAGCTTAAACAAGAAAGGTTGGATCTTGTTCTCAACTCTACTCTCAATCGCCTTGGACAGACAGAGCTGACCTCTTCTGTCCTACTGTTGCTATGACTAAGCCAGACTTTGCAACAGTGGAACACTTTTTGGGGTCAAATACTTCAGACAGCTATTAGTTAGGTCTTCATTGGCTTCCTTATTTTATTGACTAACTTCGTTTGGTATACCCACCAGCTCTGAATGCCCTGTCTGTGCTCTGGTTAATCGAACTTTTCCTGAGACTTGCAAAAGGCATAAATTACCTAGTTTGTTTTTTTGGGGTGTGTGGCAAAACCTCCTTTATTGTTCTTGAATGTATGATATGTGTAGCAATTTTCAGGGCTGCATGGAGTTATGGAGAGCTGGCATAGTGTAGTGGTTTGAATGTTGGACTTTGACTCTGGAGACCATGGTTTGAACCCCCACTCAGCCATGGAAACCCACTGGATAACCTTGGACAAGCCACACATTCTCACCCTCAGAGAATGGTAAAGGCAACCCCCCTCTGAACAAATCTTGCCAAGGAACCCCCATGGTTCACCTTAAGGTCATCATAAGTCAAAAATGACTTTAAGCACAAAACAACAACAACAATGGAATTATTTCCATTGCATCTACTTAATTTTTTGTCTCTGATTTCCTTGTTACTTACTTAATTTTGGCTCTTGTTTACTTTCTCTAACTCTCATAGTATGTGTACATGCCCCATTTTCAGTACTACAGTGGCTAGACATTTTTGAGAATGAGAGGAAATGAGGACAAATGAAAAGAAAGATTTTCTTTCTTTATTTCTTTGTTTAATTTATATCACATCTTCCTCCCTGCATGGGATTCAAGGTGGCCTACAAAAATAATAAGATAAAGCTAAAAAAAACCATAATAAAATAGCTAAAACACAGTTAAACATACTAACACACCATTGAATTTTTTAAAGTGCAAAATCATTTTAAAATATAGTACATATAGCCCATGAAAATGACTCCCTGCAACCCATTAATTGATACATTCCTGTTTGAATAGAAATCTTTGCTGGCAAGTAAAAGGAGAGTGGTGGGGGCAGCCTAGGGAGATTCGGTCTTTTAGATAGGTCTGTCTTTCCTCAGGCAATGGAGAAACTTTCCTGCTTATATTTGAGACATTTATTTAATGTTCAGTTCTTAAAAGGCTTCCTACTGCTATTTTGGATTAGAATTACAGTTTATAATTACATGGATGTTGCTTGTTTCATTGTAGCTGTTCGCAGTAGCAGAGGTTTTGGGAGGTGCCTGTATAGAGACTCTGAAGCACTGTTAACATGGCTTTGCATTTTGTGAACATATGCAAATAGTTTTGCAGTCCCCAGTGTCTGGATGAGGGGGTTGCAATACTTCAGATTCTTATTCTCCCTTTTAAAACTTTATGCATGGTAAAGATATTAGACTACTTGTACATGTAGAGACCAAAGATGCAAGAAGACACACTGAAAAAGTAGGCAAGGACAAGGCTTAGGATGGGCTTTGGAAGGTTAAATAAAAATGCTGTATAAAACCACTTAAATAAGTTGAATGGACCCAATGATATGAGGCAGAAGGTTGTTCAAATATCCTAGAAAATTAAAAAGGGTATATAGACATGAGAAAGGCTTTCACAAAGAAGCTCCTTTTTGCAAGTCTCTTTACACCTACCCAGTCCAATTTTCCTCTTTATCCTTTGTCTAGCTGAAGTTTTTTAGCAGCATTGGCATTGGGAGGATGGTGAAGGCTAGAGAAACAGAGACTTTCGTTGTTGGCTTGCAGTGGTTTGTCTGCAGGAAACAGTACAGTAAAGCTTTAGCTGGGAAAGAATGACATTCTGCCCTAGATGGTCACACAGTAGCTGTGTGTGCCTGCCTACAACAGGCAAGGTAAACAGCAGCTGTCTACAGAATCCCTTATTGAGTATGTATCAACAAGGAAACTGAGATAAAGACAGAAAGCAGATATGTATGCCTCACCTGTTACCTCCAGTATGTTAAAAAAAGCATGGATCTTTAATTTGGCTGCCAAAATGGAAATCATAAGAAAAGTGGAAGCAAGTCATCCCTGGATGCCTTTTGGAAGAAGTGTTCAGGTAGTCTGTAGAAGGTTCAGATGTTTTTGATTAATTAGGCAAGACTTGCCTGACTTGGTTGTTTCATTTCACACGTGGTTTTGATTAGGAAAAGAAATAAAGCCAGGTAACAATGGGAAACCACCAATGATTGCCAGGTGCTGTAGATTATTCAGAGAAAGGAACCGGCAAAACTACCTCTGAGTGTTCCTTACCTAAGAAAACCCATGAAATTCATGGGGTTGCCATAAGGCAACAGATGACTTGAAGGCAGAGAGAGACAGTGAGAGCACAGTGCCATACTAGTTCCCCCCACATTAAGCATTATTACAGCTACTTGCAAAAATTAATCCCAACAGCATGCTAAATCAGATCATGTTCTATTTAATAAAGTTCTGAAAAAAATTCTGCTTCAAATTTCCAATTCAGAAATTTTCTGGAACCCCCAGATCACTTTATGGAGGTTTCTAATGTCTTGGGATGATCTTAAGATCTTTTCTTCCAAGGCTCTTCTAGCTCTGCTCTCTGAAATGTTTTACTGCTGTCAATGCTGACACCTGATCCTGGGGCCTTTGAATCATAGAGTTGGAAGAGACCACAGGGGCCATCTAGTCCAACCCCCTGCTATGCAGGAACCCACATCAAAGCACTCCTGACAGATGGCCATCCAGCCTCTGCTTAAAAACCTCCAAAGAAGGAAACTCTACCACACTCCAAGGTATACAAAATATGTGCAACAGCTGAACTATAGCCCCTTCCCAAGAACTGTTTGGTCCTACGGAGAACCTTCTCTGAATTGAAAATGTGTGTTCTCACATTTTTGATAATACTGCTTGTTCTTGATATGTTTTATTGAGGTCTGTATTGTGGGAGAAGGGGAGTTCTATTTTGTTACTGCATTAATGATGCAGGCACACACCCCTCCTTTGGTCAAATCTGCTGTCAGAAAAGTCACCCTTCCTCCTTTGTTTTTTTAAAAAAATGATCCACAAATTGTAGGACAATGATTTCAGGAAGTTACTATCTGTTTTTCCTTGAGATACTTATGTTTAAATGTGGGCTTTCAGAAAGAGTAGCTTTGTGATATCGAAGGCATGAGATACACCCATTCCTCCTTATGGAAGGAAGTGATTGTAGCTGTGTTTTCCCTGTTAGTACTTGATAATCCCTTTCTCCCCTTTACTATTCTCAGCCTGCTTAGTTGTTGGGCGTTGTCAGATGAAGTAGCTAAAAATAACAAATAAGGGGGAGGCTGTTATAAGGTGAATTTCTGCATTGCTGCCACTTGCTGCATTTATATTTGCCATATGAATGGGCAGGGGAACAAAGCCTGTTGGCATTTTTGATAAATGGGATTTCTGTTGCTTTGTGTTTCATGCTTCTTTAGCCTTCATTATGTATAGGAGGGGCATGGCTGAGAGTTGCTGTACTTGTTGTCTTCCACCAGAATTCTTGTCCTGTGAAACCGTAGGAATACAAAGATCCCAATTCTTTCTAAGCTGCAGCTAAGCTGTTCCAGCCCATGAAGGTCATCTCTTGATGAGTTTTAGAAGGCTTATAGTACAAAAGTGGCTTCAGCTTAAAAAATGAGTAGAGAATTTTATCTGATTATTCCAGATCTAGATTTACTTCTTAAACCTAATAATTCACTTTAGGAAGACTTCTGGTTTTGGGGAAGTGTTTTCAGTAATAGGAAACTTATCTTATTTCCAATTTTGTATTCATTTTTCAATAATTCCCCATTACTGTGGTATCTATAATTAGCAGTGCTCTGCTAATTATTATCTTAAATTATTAACAATTTAATAATTAATTTTAATAATGAGCAGGATACTGCAATTAATTTAGATAGTTTTCAAAATAATGACAATATATAGCTCTCTCTGTCCAAAACAATAATAACTTACCAGGTTTCTCTCCCTTTTATAAGATTTTAAAACAATCCTTAGCGTACACAGGAGGCAAAGTATCATGTAAATTTAATTCTAAAATGGCTTTCTTTTTGGTTTAAAAATGTTTTTACCTGTAAAACCAGTGATTTAAATGGGTGATCTTGGGTTACCATTGCTTTAATTCTTTGTTTTGGGAAAATGTTTTCTCTTTGAGCTTTCTTCCTTTCATAACTTTCCAATGGAAAAGGCTTTTAAAACAAACCATTTTCCCTCACAGCCAAGTAAAACTAATTATTCATACCCCTCATTCCCACCAACAACACCACTGTCCCTTGGCAGTTGTATTCCAACCTGTATTTTAATCTGGGCATCCTGATGTTGACACAGCTGCACAGTCATGATAACAAGGGGGAATGGGAGTTTCCTGGATTTTTGATTTTTTATGGGGAGGGGGATCCTAGCCTTTCCACCTCTGTACTATGTTTCATGACATTAGAAAGATGCCCATGAGATCAGTGGTGGTGGTGAGACACCTGCACTTCCCCTTTTCCAAAGTGCATCTCAGCTCACTGACTTAGCGGGAAATGTATGTGTTGTGGTGGCCAAGTCCACGTCAAGGATTTTTGCCCCCTTAGCAAATTGACATTTTGATATTACAGTGTCTCCACTCTGCTTCCAAATCAGGGTTGCTAAGTTTCTGTTTTCAAAATCCAGACCTCAAGGACAATGTATATTGAAAGTGTCATATTTTGAAACTGTGTCTCCATGTACTTCTTGTTTATAAAAAGGGCTACTCTTAACAGAGCTTTAGGGAGGCATACCAAGACCATAACAGAGGCAGAATCAGTTTGCACCTAAAGCAAGCTGAGATTGCAGACAAAAGACAGAATTTGCAATTCCCTTCTTACCAGTCTTGTCTTGTGTAGTGGGCATTACAATTGGAGTCTTATACTTTATGCAGCCTGGCTTCAAAACAATGCAGTGCCAACTTGCCTGATAACTATTTTGGATAATTACTGTACTTGTAATTTCTCTATACTGCCTCCCTTACTAGAATCACACCGCACCCCCACCCCCACCCCCTCAGATGAAGAAGAGACGACTTGCTCAGGTAGTGTGCTTTGCCATCTTACTGTATGCTGTTTACCTGTGGCTGCCCTTGAATGACCCCGAGGCCAGGGACCTCTTGGGATTTGGGGGATGAATGAGAGCAAGGACTATCCAGTTTTTGGAGGAAGTGAAGAAGGCAAATAATGCCTCTTTCTATTGTACATCAACCTACCTGTTTTGCAGATTTTTTAAAAAATATCAGAGCTGGAAAGGAGGTGCTTTGAAAAAGGAAGTGGAGTAACCACTGAAATAGTAGAGGAATGAGCAAGGTAAGGCATGTAGTGGCAGTTAAATTGTTAAGAGGTGTGTATGGAGAAAGCAGTATATACAGATTCCTCTCCTATATTAATGAGCTGGAGTACCTTGGTGACATTCCTCCTGGGCTTAAGGTATTGTTACTGAATGTCATGTGAGTAAGTGGGAAGCCATCCAAGACTTGATCCTGGATGAGCACACTGATCTAGCTTGTATCACAGAGAGTGAGTAGATATTGCTATGCTCCCTTTCTCCCTGGAGAAGTGCACATTCTCAGGAAGGCTTCAGGAGCAATCCACAACACTCTGGGTAACTCCCTTGCTCTAGCTGACCAAGGCAGGAGTCGAGTGTTCTAATCTGTTAATGTTGTTGGATCTCACCTCCCTCTTTCAGTTTTTCTTCTCCTGCCTTACCAGCTGGTCGAGGAATCTCCCTCTTAGAATGTCTAGCTAAAATAAGTGTTATTGGGTGACCGTTTAGTTTAGTGGGGTAACAGTGAGAAGAGGGCAGAGTAGAATTGTCTTTAGAGAACTCAAGAAAGAGTAGCAATGGCAGTAGCACTCAAAACCTTGCAAGTGTGCAGGAAAAGGAGCAAATAAGCTTGCTGGTCGAGGCAGCAGCTGACCAGGTCGACCTGATCAGATTGACTGCTGATCAGGCTTTGAATGCAACCTCGTTATTGAGGAAAATATTTTGGGTATCGAGTGAGAGCGAAATGGAGGAGAAATCCCCTACTCAGTGCTCAGAAATCCATCCCATCATTACTAAGGTAAAAGATTCAATACCCAAGAAACCTAAGAAAGACAAGCTAAAGAGAAAGGAAAAGGTGAAAGGTTTACCAGAGTGTCCCCTCAGGTCAACAAAAGTGGAACAAATTTTTCAGCTGCGTCTTTAACTTCTGGATACCATTTTGAATTAGGGGATTCTACACAGAAGAGAGGGGTTGGAGTGAGAAAACTATCCAGCCAATTGCTGAGGTTAACTGAACTGAATGCTCAAACGCAAAAAGGGCAGGGGAAGTGCAGCATGTTGCTATGGAAACCCTGCAAAAGGAAAAAACTTCCCTTTTAAATTCAAGTCTCAGATGAGCGCAGGGGGAAGTGGCAGTGTTCCTAGCCTTGTGGTTATCTTAGAGACAGGCAAATGCAGCAAGGAGTGATCTGGAATTGAGGAATGGGGCTTCAGTTAAAGCATCTTCAGGTCAACACAATATTTTGGAAGTAATTATAGAAGTATTTAGAGAATTAATTATTGAGGAGTTAGGAGCACAGGAGTGTAGGCAGAGCAATTGGAGCAGAATTAATTTGCAAAGCCTTATGCATGTATTGAGTGTATTGGGCAGAGAGGACAGGGGCACAATCAATTGTTCAACATCAAAATTGTAGTTAATGATTTAAATGCACAACCAAACTAAAGCGGGGCAGGGGCCCTGACATATAGTAGTGAGTCAAGGCAGCAAAGGCAAGAGCCAAGGAAATGTGTGAGCAAGACCAAGTATGTATTAAATAATGAAGGGGCTGATATGAGAAACTTAGCGTTCAGAGATCAAGTGCATACAGATTCAGATATGGAATTGGCTCAAGAAAAGGATTTTTCACAAGATGGCAGTGGCTCTCATACTGAGAGAGACCAGTCTTCAGAAGAGGAGGAGATGGAAGAATCTGCCAAGTTGAGGCGATTTGAGACAGATTACTTTATGTTAATGCTCAAGAAAGTGTTGATACCTTTATGATTAGGAGAATTAACTGAAGGCACTGCTAACAAGATGGGTCAACAGCAGCAGTTTTGAAGAGAAAGCCTGCCAAATCAGTAGAGATTCCCATGCCTGAGTTGTTTTTGAACCTTATTAAAGCGAAGTGGGGGGATACAGCATCCTCAAAAAGGTTTATGGGTTTCAGTAGAAACATTTATACATTGACAAAAAGGCAAGAGCTTTTTTCAACCCCACTGGTGGATCCTCCTGTCTCTGCTCTGGTAAGCAGTGTGATTGTTCCTAAGGAGGGGAACATTTTGTTAAAGGATTCAGATGAAAAAGAATTGATTTGGCCTTGAAGTGTTTTGACAGGGTATCACAGTCTCTGTTAAGGCTTTAGTTGCTATATTTGCCAGAGCAGGATTACTGTGGATTCAGGAAGTACTTGGGGTGAAGGATGCACTCGTACTATTCAGAAAGTTCTAGTCAGATTAGAACAAATTCTCCAATATGTTGCAGATGCAGGTTACAATGCGACCATGTTTGCAGCAAGGTCAGTAGCAGCAATGATGGTGGGGCATAGGTCCTCATGGTTAAAGCATTGGGAGGCAGATGCTAAATCCTGGGCCAATCTAGCTAGTGTACCCTTCAAAGGAAAATTGTTATTTGGGGAAAATGCTCTTCAAAAGATTTTGATGGAAGGGAAGGATAAAATACAGATCCTTCCATCTTTGCAAATGAAAAAAGTGGAGAGAAGTGGTTCAGGGGAGAAAGCTTTTCCTTTTGAGGGGGGAAGAGGCTTTCAAAGAGAGAGAGTCAAAGATATAGACAGCAGTGGAACAGAAACATATTGTAGTTTAGATAGCAAAGTTGGCAACAGTCAAAATAAGGATCAGCCTAACCCAGTAGAGGTGGGAAGCAGCAGTATAGACTTGAGCAGCATTCTGGTGGGGGGAAGGTTACTTCACTTTGGCCGTCTTTGAGGAAACATTACAAGAGACAAGTGGGTGTTAAGAGTGGTACAGAGAGGTTACCAAATTGTTTTTGCAAGAAGGCCAAAGGGAAGATATCTATCTTCACCAGTTCCAAAAAATGAAGGGAAGAGAAAGACAGTGCGGAACAAAATGCAGCATTTGCTGCAAACAAAAGAAATAGAACCAGTACCTGGCAATCAAAGATTCCAGTGGATATATTCCATATTCTTTATAGTTCCAAAATAGCAGTGGTTACCATCCTGTGTTGGATCTGAAATATCTGAACCACTTCATTCAATACAGGAGATTCAGAATGGAAATTCTCCAAACAATTTTACAAAACCTGGATTTAAGTGACTATTTGATTTCTGTAGACTTACAGGAAGCATACTTACGTGTGCCAGTCAGTGTCATGTGCAGGAAATTTCTCAGATTTGACTTCAACAGCAACCACTTTCAATTCAGGGCACTCCTGTTTGCCCTTGCTTTTGTACCCAGGGTCTTTACCAAGATGTTAATTCCAGTAATTGCACATCTAAGACAACAGGGAATACAATTGTATCCCTATTTGGATGACATATCAATGAAGGCAGGGAATGCAGGCAAGGCAGATCAGGATCTTGGAATAATGATACAGTGTTTGCAGGAGTTTAGGTTCCTTATAAGCTTAAAAAAGAGCCAATTAGTATCTACTCAAAGGATTCTTTATTTGGGAGCAGAGAGAGATACTTTCAGGTCTGTGTGTTCCCTTTGAGAGAGAGGAGGAGGAAAATAAAAGAGGAAGTGTTAGCTGTGAGGGGTCAAAAGTCAGTGGATCTGATGAATCTTGAAACTGTTAGGAATGCTGGTGTCTACCAGTGATGTATTTAAATCTTTTACTCGAAGTCTCGAGTCAAGTCTCTACCTTCAAGTCTCAAGTCAAGTCTCAAGTCTGGAAGCCAACTTTATACCCCAACCAAAATTTCAGAATTAATAGATAGAGTGAAATAAATTCAATTTTAACAATTCAAGCAGAGTCAGCTCTCCACATTTGCAATTTTGCCATCTGCAGCTTTGGAATTGGGGAATAGGATCCTATCTTACTCCCCATTACTGAAGATTCAAAAGCTTTAAAAGGAAGGATCCTTATTCCTCAAGCCCGTTGCCTAACACATTTGCTGTTCCACTCTAAGAAATGCACCCTGCACTCTGGGGGCGAGTTGCTCTTAGGAGATGTTTTAGAAGGCTCCTCCAATATGGAGGAGGAACAGGCTGCTAAGCAGACCTTAAGCCTACCTTAAGCCCATTGCCTAACCTGTTTGCTGTTCCCCTCTGAGAAATGTGCCCACACTTTGGGTTTGCGAGAGATTGTCATGTGACTAATAGACAAAAAGAGATGGCGGTGTTGTTCAAAGTTGTAAAGTTTCTGGATGAATGCATTATGTTAACTGAACCAAGGGCATCAAGTCAGTCATTAAAAATATACAAGTCTTGAGTTGAGTCATTGCATCATTTACAGCCAAGTCGAGCTGAATCAAGTCACTGAAGTGACACAAGTCCGACTTGAGTCTGAGTTTGTCGACTCGAGTCTACATCACTTGTGTCTACTGTTCAGTTGGTTCCATGGTCCAGATTCCATATCAGGCCGCTACAGTTGTTTCTGAGACCATTTCAAGGCTACACGATCAGAAAAGCACATATGAGGTTGATAGTGCCAAGTTTAATATGGAAAGAGTTGAGGTGATGCCTGAAACCCAGGAATGTCATCTGTACCTCAGGACAGAATAGCAATCACATCAGATGCCAGTCTGTATGGTTGAGGAGCACATTGTCTGAGGGTGACAACTCAAGGCAAATAGACAGAGAAAGAGAAAAAACTACGTATAAACCTTCTAGAATGAGCGCAATCAGGTTAGCAATATTTCAGTTTGCAGATGCAGTAAAGAACAAAGATGTGCTGGTCTATATGAACAACATCTCAGTAAAAGCTTATCTGAACAACCAAGGAGGTACAAGACCCAAGCAGTTAATGAATGAGGCTACCAGGATTCTAGCATGGCCAGAGAAAAACATTAGGTTTCTGTCTGTGGTTCATTTAAAGGGAACTCTAAATTTGCAAGTGGACTATTTGAGCAGAAATTCAATTCATCAAAGAGAATAGAGCTTAAATCAGGAAGTATTCAGTAATTTGCAAGAGAGATTTAGTGACTTTTAAGTGGATCTGTTCTCTTTTGGGAGAAATCACAAGCTACCTGGGTATTTTTCTATAGATGGAAGCTTAGATTCAGAAAGTCAAGATGCCTTAAGAGCAGATTGGCTGGAGGGCCTGTTATACTTTTTCCTCCATTGCCAATTTTGCAAAAAGTGTTACAACAAATAAAAGAGCAGAAGGCACATATAGTTTTGGTGGTGCCACATTTGCTATGCAGACCATGGTTTCCTCTGCTACTGAATGTGTCAGTGGAACGGTCTTATCGATTACCGGTCAGGCCAGATCCGCTGATGCAGAGGCTGATTTGTCATCCAGATCCTCAGTGGCTGAGTTTGACTGCTTGAAGGTTGAACAGCACTCTTTAAAGGAAAAGGGATTTGAAGACTCTCTGATTAGGTCAATACTATCATCCAGAAGAAGTTCAACACAAAAAATCTGTGAAACAACATGGAAAGTTTTTAAGCAGTGGTTTAGGACTAATTTGGTAAATATAAGTAACATGAAGTACTGCTGTTTTTGGAAAATGGTTTAGACAAAAGGCTAAGACCTAACACCTTGAAAAGACAAGTAGCAACATTATCAACAATAATACTAAGTGATGGGAAACCATTGTCAGCAGATTTCAATGTGAAATGATTTTTAAGAGGAGAGGAGCGAGTTTTTAAGTTCAACCAATGGTGCATAAGTTTTCATCCTGGACCTAAATTTCATGTTAAACCAATTGACTTTACTATCCTTTGAGCCTCTAAAGGAAGCATCCCTAAGGTTACTGACATTCAAAGTAGGTTTCTTAGTTGCCATAACTTCAGCGAGAAGGGTCTCAGAAATTGGGGCATTGTCGGTGAATCCAAATCTGTGTAAGTTTGAAAGGGATTCGGTGGTGTTAACAGTGGATCCAATCATTCAGACCCAAGTGCTTGTCAATGGGTCCATTGTTATCAACAATAACTTTGCCAAGTTTTTGTTCCAATCCAGTTCATCCAACAGAGAAGAAATGGCACTCATTGGATGTCCGGAGAGTGGTCAAAGTGTATGTGAATAGAACAAAGAGAATAAGGAACACAGAGGCACTGTTTGTTTCATGTAACCCAAGAACTTTGGGATATAAAGTTTCAAAGTCGACAATTTCAAGGTGGTTAAAGAGCTGTATTTACTGTTGTGATGATTATGCTAATACTCCCAGGCTGAATAAAGTGTGGGCACATTCCACAGAATCATTGGCAACCACAGCAATGTTCAGAACAACTGTATTGCTAGAGGATGTCTGTAAAGCAGCAGCTTGGAAAGAACCAACTACATTCATTAGGCACTACAAAATAGACAAGATTGCTTCAGGACAGGCTACCTTTGGAAGAACAGTATTTCAGGCAGTGGCACAAAGGTAGGCAGCCAGTCCCATCCTTAATGAGTATGGCTTGGGTACGTTCCAGAATGTTGTGGATTGCTCCTGAAGCCTTTCTGAGAGTGAGAGGTTGGTACTTACCAAGAAAGATCATTCTGAGAAGGCTGAAGGAGCAATCCAACCCCTCCTGTGGCTACCTAGTGTGGGGGGGGGGAGACAGTAGATACAGGGCAATTGTGCAGGCAAGGCTATATAACAAACTGAAGGAGGGAGCTGAGATCCAACGATATTAATGGATTAGAGCGTTTGAACAACCTGCCTTGGTCAGCTGGTGTAAGGGAATAACCCAGAGTGGTGTGGATTGCCCCTTCAGCCTTCCTCAAAAGATCTTTCTCAGTAAGTACCAGTCTCTCATAACCATATCGTAGTGTAGACAAAAGCAGAGCACTAAGTGACTGTCAATGCCTTTTATTAGTCCTGATACATTATAGACAGGTTGTTGGTTTCTCTCACCTTTGGCCATTGTCATTCGTGCCAAGGAGTAGGATTGACACCTCTGGAGAAGGCCCATGTCATGGCTAGCACACCACTTGGTTAATTGCCAGACCAAAGGATTAATATGTGGATGTAGCATATCTCGATTTCAGTAAGGCCTTTGACAAAGTTCCCCACGACATTCTTGCAAAGAAGCTAGTAATATGTGGGCTGGACAGAGCTACTGTCAGGTGGATCTGTAACTGGTTGACTGGCCGTTCCCAAAGGGTGCTCACCAATGGCTGCTTTTCATCCTGGAGAAAAGTGACTAGCGGGGTGCCACAGGGTTCTGTCCTGGGCCCAGTGCTGTTCAATATTTTCATCAATGACTTGGATGAAGGAATAGAGGGCATGCTCATCAAATTTGCAGATGACACCAAATTGGGAGGGGTTGCTAATACGCCAGAGGACAGGATCAAAATTCAAAATGACCTGGATAGATTGGAGAGCTGGGCCAAGGCTAACAAAATGAAATTCAACAGAGAGACGTGTAAGGTCGTACACTTAGGTAGAAAAAATGGAATGCAGAAATATAGGATGGGGGACACGTGGCTGGATGGCAGTACGTGTGAAAGGGATCTAGGAGTCCTAATAGACCACAAGCTGAACATGAGTCAGCAGTGTGATGCGGCAGCCAAGAAAGCCAATGCAATTCTCCGTTGCATCGATAGGAGTATGGTGTCTAGATTGAGGGAGGTACTGGTTCCACTCTACTCTGCTTTGGTTAGACCTCATCTTGAATACTGTGTCCAGTTCTGGGCACCCCAATTCAAGAAGGACATGGTCAAGCTGGAGCAGGTCCAGAGGAGGGCGACCAAAATGGTGAAGGGCCTGGAAACCATGCCCTATGAGGATAGACTTAGAGAGCTGGGTATGTTCAGTCTGCAGAAGAGAAGGTTAAGAGGGGACATGATAGCTATGTTTAAATATTTGAAGGGATGCCATGTAGAGGAGGGAGAGGACTTGTTTTCTGCCGCTCCAGAGACCAGGACAAGGAGCAATGGATTCAAGCTGCAGGAAAGGAGATTCCACCTGAACCTCAGGAAGAACTTCCTGACAGTCAGGGCTGTCCGGCAGTGGAATCTGCTGCCTCGGAGTGTGGTGGAGTCTCCTTCTTTGGAGGTTTTTAAGCAGAGGCTGGATGTCCATCTGTCGGGAGTGCTTTGAGGGTGTTCCTACATGGCAGGGGGTTGGACTGGATGGCCCGTGTGGTCTCTTCCAACTCTACATTTCTATGATTCTATGATTCTATATCAGTTGGACTTGATGGAAACTGATGGTAGGTTACCTTAGGATTTGGCTGCTAAACACTCTGGGTTGACTCTAAACACATCATTTTGACTGTGGAGTTAGAAGGAACTTCTAGGGCTATCTAGTCCAATTCTCTACCTGTTGAAGAATCCACTGCTAAAGCATTTCTGGGAAATGGCTGTCCAAGATCTGTTTCAAAAGTTCCAAATGCTCTAAGATCCAGCTCCTGGACTTGGAAAGTCATTCTGCTGATAGGCTGTCCCTGGATTTGTCCTCTCATTTTATATAAATCTAAAAGAAGACACACACAGGTTTTCTGAGGATGATGTAGCTTTCCTAAAGATGATTACCAGTTTGCTAGAGATCTGGGTTGGGTTACCTGGATGAGAAACCAACACTGCCTGAAGATGGGACCCAGCTGGGCCACTTTCACTAGGGTCTTCTTGACTGCCGCAACAGAAGCAATGGAGGTTCCACTCTCTGTTGGAGGAGATCAGACACTAGGAATGGCTGTCAAGCTGAGGTCCAAAGCATCAATGTTGCAATGTGTTTTATCAGGTCCAGATGGACGTTGTATATTTTGCTGTGCCTAGGGTGAACTACCTTGTGACTACTTGGACTTCAGAGGTCCTTCTCTCTGCTGATAACAAATCTCATGAGAGCAGCTGTGATCCTCGGAACCTCAACTCAGCCACAATCACCACCCAAAGCTCAAGGACATGTTCTTCAAAATTCAGTTCTTGAAGAATGCTGACAGGCAATAAAAGACTAGTACTCTTTTCATGTGCGACCTTCTGATCTGGGTGATGAAACCAGTTCTCACCAGAGAGAGGAGGAAAAAAGTCTTCCCAGTCTTCTTTATAGTCCCAGAGAAGAGTGACGAGAGACATCCTGGACCTGAAAAGAATGAGCTGCCATCTAAAAAGCTGAAGTTTCAGATGGAACCAGTGTGTTCAGTCTGTGAAATCCTCAGAAGAGATTACTGTCTCACCTGCACTGACCCCCACAAAGGCTGCCTACAGATTCCTTTTGGATCAACTCACTGGGGGTTTCTCTTCATTTGTTATGAGAAAGACCAGTGCCAATTCAAGGCCTTACTCTTCAGGCTGGTCATGGCACCATGTATTTTTATGAAGTTCCTAATTGCTTTTGTGGTTCTATGGAATGTTGATGCACCCTTACATGGACTACCTCCAGATCTGTTTGCACTTCTACAATGACATCCAGGACATGAGAAAGGTGCTGTTTTTTCTCTAACCACATGGGGTTCCTCTGTTACAGTCCCTGTTGGGAATGATGCTGAAGGGTGGAGCTTCTTGTCTCCAGTATGCTAGGTGTCACTGTCCTAACTGGCACAGAAGGTCCAGAAGAACCAACATGTCACCTTCTAAGTCTGGTGAGGGTTGTGGACAAGATGGTGTCCTATTAGGACTTGGTTTAGAAGGCAAGGTTTCACTTGAGATCCCACCTTACCGTCATACTGTCAGCATGAGATGATAGAAAACTGCAATGTGTGCATAGATCTATTGTTCATACTCATGTTCATTTATTTCTTGAGAGGCAGTTTCAGTGGTGGAGGAATCATGTTAGTTGTCATGGCTGTTGGCTCAAAGTTCCATTTTGTTCCACACACTATTTAGCATAGACACAGATCTGCTGGGAGGAGAAGTGAAGAGTTCCACCAGTATGTCACTGTTATTGAACTGGGTACAACAGAGAGTGGTGACTGTAATCTGTAAAGCTCTATAATCAGAGCTTTCCAAGCAGTGTGTTGTGACACGTTAGTGTATCAGCTGCAGTGTGTAGGTTGTCATGCCAATGTAACGGGTGGAGGGCCTGCCTGTCCTGCCCCTACTGCCCTGGGCCGAGGAAGACCCCGGCGAGGGTGATGGTGGAGGGCCAGTCCCGGGTGGAGGGGCTGCCTCTCCTGTTGCTGCCACTCTGGGCTGAGGAAGACCCCGGGGAGGGTGGCGGCGAGCCAGGCTCGGGTGGAGGGGCTGCTTCCACTTACTGAATTACTTACTAAATTATTGTGATGTGAAATGATGCATGTCTAAAAAATGTGTCACCAACATGAAAAGTTTGGAAAGCTCTGCTCTATATGACCTGGGACCAAGCCTAACTGGGCTTTAAGATGCTCTGGGAAGATCCTTTGTTTGACCCTGCTGCCATTCAAGGCATATTTGGTGAAGACATAAAAGCATTCATGTTGGTTGCTTTGAGGATTTGGAAATCTCTGCTGAGTATGCTTGGTCATTCCAAGAGGGTTTGTTTGTTTGTTTGTTTGTTTGTTTGTTTGTTTTTGAGGCAGATCTTTAGCGTGGCAGCTGAACCTTTGTTTAAAGGAATTTAGGTGGCTAGGTGCTGACTATGTCTTTTGTTGATCTGTTTTAATTTTCACTTTTAATTGTTTTTGAAGTTACATTTAAGCAAGATTTTGTTTTTAATTTATGTTTTATTGTTAGCTGCCTTGAGCACTAGTTGTGGTTGAAAGCCAAGAAATAAATATAATTAATAAATAAAGTAGACCTACTAACTCATTGCTCTAGGCCATACCTTGTCAGTCATCACGTGATTAATCACTACTCATCAATATTGTATTGTATCCTCTGTATTTACTTTATATGACAGAGAGGATCAACATGTCCGGACAACCTGAGGAAAGCTTTATGGCATTAGGGGAACAGAGTTGACAAAGCCTTGAATCATCATTGCCAAAACACACCCTAGATTTCAGGTATGCGACTGCAGCGTCACAGCTTCCTGTCTGGTTCACACCTCTTATGCTGCTGCCGACTATATGTTAATAGGGAAAGGCTTCTTCCTCTACAATGTACATAACTACTTGTCACATAAAAGTACAGGGCAGCATAGCCAGTGCAATATGAGCTTGTGGTAGGAAAGAGGAGAAAATAGTGTGTTCTAGTAAGGTTAAAAAAACGGGGGGGGGGATTACAATTATTTCAGAAATCCATCTTGGGATAGGAAAGGAGATAGACAAAAGAAGATTACCTACATTTTAGTAGAAGAGCGCCTCCCCCCAGGTGTGGCATGTATCCATGTAATCCATCCTGAGGCAGGAGCCTCATGGGTGCTCCCTTCCCAAACAAAGGGAGACAAAGGACTAACTTTTAGAAGGAGAAGGAAAGTGACCTCTGCAGGAAGAAAGGAAGCAAGAAAGTCTTGAGTACATAGATCAAAGAAAGAAACAGAAAGGTGAAACAAAAGGGCAGGCGTGATCTCTAGAATTTCCCCTCACTCATTAATTGCTTTATACAAGTGATGATGCCTCTTTGCTTCCAGCAAAAAGTTCAGGCAGGTGTGTGCCAAGAAGACGTGTCTTTTTATTGACAGACATTTGACTTTGATGTCCTGGTTTACAAATGTATGACTAATTTCATACAAATGTGTGACTAAAATAAATTATTTCAAAAGTAGGAGAAGCACTTTGTACAAGTCCTGCAAAACAGCAGCAAGTTTTAAAATCCTTTTTTAATTTTCAAAATTACTTCATTGAATCTTCTGTTTTCTTAAAGCAGAATGGTCATTTTGAAGCAATTGGTTTTGTAAGGAAAACTAAGAACAGCATATGTCGCAGTAGAAAAAAATATATTTACAGTCAGACTTAGCTTTACATCTGTCTGCCCATGTAAAAGTTAACAAGGTCCTGACTTAGTAGCATGAACAAGAGACAGAATCTAGATTAAGCTGTGCAGATGAAGCAGTTGGGCTCATTTCTTCTTCAGAAGAAAACATCCTGATATACATATACAGGAGATATACAGGGGAAAAATTGTTCAGTTACCAGTTAATCATTCATTCATTTTTTTCAGTTACTTTCTAACTAATTTGGACCTTGGTCACTCATTTAATCTTTATATTTAGTTTCATTGCCATATTGATTCAGTGAGTCAAGTCAGTATCTTGCTTTCTATAATATTGATGTTTTCCCTCAAATGAAACAATTTTTTCAGCTATTCTATTCCCCCACCCCAGGATTATACCTCCCATATTTCAGATAGATTGATCAAAAACTGTTGATTTTATAGACAATTAGCGTATATACCTGGCATTGCCTGGGATTTTATTTTCTCATAGGTAATACTTGTTAGAAATACCTTAGGAATTAGATGCGGTTGAAATACACAGATTTGCGATCCTGTGTCTCTAATTCCCTAAAGTGCCTTGTCCAGTATGTGTAACTGTTCACATATTCCCCAGTCCAATCTGTATTCAGAGTTATCAACATACAGAGTTTGGGCTCCTGAGGGAATAAGCTGCTCTCCTCCTTGCTGCTAGGCCTCATCTCCATAGCAACCAGCCTATTCAAGACAGGCACAGTTCAGTAACGCCCAAGAGCTCTCTGGCTGAGAATTCTGAAGACCCCTCCCTAAACTGCAAACCCCAGGTTTCCATAGAATCGTCACAGGCAGCCAGTCATATGAGATCTTCTCGCCTGACACAGCCAATCATATGAGATCTTCTCTGCATGACACAGACAAACAGACAAACTTTCACTTTTATATCTACTATATAAAAGTAAAAGTTTGTGAGTGAGTTTCTCTGTATCAGGCAGGTGGAGATCTCATATGATTGTCTTTGTGAAGTGAAGACCTCATATGATTTGCTGGCTGTGAAGATTCTGTGGAATCCTGGGGTTGGCAGTTCAGGGAGGGGCCTTTAGCATTCTTAGTCAGTGATCTCAGGCCGGTTGCTATGGAGACAAAACCTAGCAGTAAAAAGGAGGGTAGTGTATTCCCTTGGGAACCCAAACTCTGTATGTTAATAACTCTGAATACAGATTGGATTGGGGAATCTGGGGAAAAGTTAAACGTACTGGACTAAGGCAATTTGGGGGATTCCAGACACAGCATCTCAAAGCTGTGTATTTCAACTGCATCCAATTCCTAAGGTAAGGTAATTCTTAGGGATGGGATGAATCCAGAATTTTCCGAATCTGGATCCAAATCCCTGGAAGGTTCTGCAAATCCACAAATCTCACAAATCTTGAATCTTTCAAATCCTCCCTGAGAGGGGCAGGAGGAGAACAGGGAGTATGAGATTGTGCTCCCTGCAACCTTCTGCTACTGGCCGGCAGGATCGCTGGGGGCAGGCAGGAAAACAATGGGGAGTGCGAGATCATGCTCCCCGCCAAGGCCCCATCACAGCGAGGGTGGCCGGGAAAATCTCTTCATAGGCATTTTGCTGCACCATCACCAATAAGAGGTATGAAGTACGCCAGAAAGGCAAGTGCATAGCTTCTTACCTTGAAGCCCTAAAATGAATCAACCATGAAACAATAATCTGCTTCTGCAGATCATTTTTCAAGTATTTTGCAGCACACAATGTCATTTATCCCTCCTGAGTCAGGTTTTTCTTCACTGAAATTACTCATGTTTACCCCCAATCCCTTGCTCCAAAGGTGTGCATGTTGTATGCACACACACACACACACACACACACACACACACATTTTGTCATTGTTTTTGACTGAATTTTGATGACACAAAAATTAGTCCCTTAAGTGCTGGTATTGGGCTAAATACCCTAAAGGCACTAGTTCCCGTCTGATTTTGGAAGCCAAAGTGGTTCAACCCTGGTTAATACTTGAATGGGAAACTGCCAACAAATACCAAGTGTTGTAGGCTATATGTCAGAGGAAGGAACTGGCAAAACCACCTCTGAGGATTCCTTGCCTAAGGAAATCCTATGAAATTGATGGGGTTGCCATAAGTGGATAGGCACATAAATATATACACAAGTTTTGGTATATCAACAAAGGATCCACAAACTTATTTCATTTAGGAGGGTTATGCAGATTTAAGCTTCAGCTAGGAGCAGTTTGTTGCATTGAAGCTTGTGTTCTATTTACTAAGGTTATGCACATAATCTTTTTATATTCTCATTGTTCCTTCACAATCATCCCACCTTAGCTGGGGTTCCATACCTGCATTTATCATATTAAACTGGAAAACCAGAAAAGGCGAGAGGGGGGATTTTGCAACCTGTGTCCTGCTAGGTGTTTTGGACTGCAGTTCCCATAATTCCTTACTATTGTCCAGGAGAATCTGGTGAAAGTTACAGGAAGGCCTCAGATCCCCCATTTCTGTTTTAAGGGGAAAATGATAGGTAAGTTAAGAGGCACATACTTACACTACTGCCTCTCTGCAGGAAATCTCCAAGCCACTTTCCAATGCACAAGCACCAGCAAAAAAAATCGAAGGTCTTAAATTTTAGGGCAAACTCTCCCAAGACTTTCTTTTTTGTACACTGAGACATACAGGGATGTGCATGTGTAATTGTGTGAGGTGGAGGGCTGTAAAACACACACTTCTGGGAAGGAGGTGTTTATATGAATAGTCTGAACAGTAAAATGAAAAGGTTATAATATTTCCTTTACTTAGTACTTTTATAACCTGCCCTTCATCCCGGGCTGATCGCGGCTGGGGCGGCTGGGAAAACAACAGGGAGTGCAATCTCCGCTTCCTCCCACGTGCCCCAGGCCCAATCATGGCAGGGGCAGGCAGGAAAAGATCGTGCTTCCTGCCACCTCCTCCTGCCAGCCCTGGCCTGATTGCACCAGCTGCAGGTGGGAGGAGGTGTGAATTTGAAAGATTCGATTCACCTCCTCCCGCCCTGCGATTCGAATCCTTAAATCTCAAGTCCTTGCCCAAGATTTGAGGATTCGCGAATTTGTTTGGCCCATCCCTAATAATTCTTAATGTATTTCTAACAAGTATTACCTATGAGAAAATAAAATCCTGGGCAACGCCGGGTATATACACTAGTATTAAATAAAAGGGTGTGTGCCCTATAGTCTTTTCATTATTTCAGCGAGAAAATCATCTGTTTCTCCTGCCAATCTGCTGCAGGATTTCAAAGGCATATGCCAAATCCTGAAATGTTATGCCTTTATTTGCAGAAATATAATCATTCCTTTCTTCCTATGTTATAATAATGCCTGTGTTACCTGGGAGAGGCAATCAGTGGACATCAGGGCAAGTTGATCTTTGTCAGACAGAGCCCATGGAAGATGTAAGAAATTTCATAAAGTGTCTTTTGACAGTTTGCTTCCTCATTGACTGGATATGATATGACACTAATTTTTAATAGAAAGATGGGATATACATCTAATAAGTGTGAGGTGTGTGTGTGTATGTGTGTTTTCACGTGGACGCATGGTGAACTAAGAGGAGAAATATGTACAGAAATACTGTGACAAATGGAGATAGGGCTGTGGCTTAGTGTGGGTTAGGTTACATTCATTTTGCTTGGGGGAAGTTAGTGTATATGACAACCTTACAGTATAGTGTTATCCACTCTCCTTTTAAAAATTATTTTTATTATCTTGGGTGGGGTATGGAATATAATGCTCTACCAGCATATTTATCCCTACCCACCCACCACCCACTACCTACCTGTTCCATGCTGGAGCATGCCCATGTGACCAGTTAGTGACTGGAAAAGCATGGGAAATGCCTGAACAGCATCTGGCTGCAATTCTCCAGTGACAGCATAAAGATGTCATGCTCCTGGACTGTCAATGTACTTGTGTTCTCCCTAGATTTCCAGAAGGAGGATGTCTTCATTCTGTACCTGACTGCAGAACTGTAGCTGGAGACCTACTGTGGGCCACCTGCCCTCCCATGGTTACTAAGTGACTGTTAGGGTGCACACATGCGTGGAAAAGTTTGGTTGTATGGGAGAGGGGTTCCTCTGCAAGGCGATACTGAATACTTCCTTGTACAATAACATCAGTAACACATTCTCATGTGCACTGTCACCAACAGAATTCCAGCCACACAGTCACCAAATCTACCAGAAAAGGCAGACAGTATGACAGTCGTGTTGCATATACACACACACAGTCACTCATACACATGTATATGTGCACATATAAAGATACATCTTTGAAAAATAAAATTCTATATTAAATGCAGTGTTTAATGTATTTGTGATCTCAGAAAAGCAGTGAGACTGAGAGCTTGTTGATAAAACTCTTATTTTTTGGGGGGGGGGATGAAGCTGGCTTATCTTGATTGCACTTCATATCTTTGATATTCACCTAGAAGATAGGCATTGTGAAAGTTTTCAGTTTTGTTTCTCCAGCCAAAGATGGTTTAGTAAGAATGTTTGGCATGCTAGCATAATTCATGGGTGCTGCTGCAGATGCCATCTTGAGGTTTCAAATGACGTCACTAGATCAGTTGTTCTCAGCCTTAGGACTTCAGTTCCCACAAACATTTGCCAGCAGAGCCTATGGTGACAGACTGAGAACTGAAGTCCAAAATACACTGAGACCAAAAGTTTAAGAATCCCTGCACTAGATAAATGAATGTATTGATAATACTGGGCTGTATTATATTGTTTATTTGTATATGCATACCAGCGTATATAGTTGGCGTTGCCTGGGATTTTATTTTCTGATAGGTAATACTTGCTGGAAATACTTCAGTCACTACCAGCAAACACTACCAGTCACTACCAGCAAACAAGTGCACTTCCACAGTTAAGGCTTGTATGCCAGTTGCATCTATTCTAAAAAGGTCGGATCTGGCGATGGTGACACATGCCTTAGTTATAGTCTTTTTGGATTACTATAACACTCTCTGCATGGGGCCGCCTTTGAAGTGTGTTGGGAAACTTACTGAAATCAAAGAGCAGCAGCCAAACTGACAGGAGCTAGTTAGAGAAAGCATACATGTCCCTTGTTACAACAGTTCCACTAGCAACTTACTTGTTTCTGGGCACAATTCAGAATGCTGATTGTGACCCATGAAGCTGTATACAGCTTGGGTTCTGGTTGTCTGGAAGACTGTGTTCTCTCATATGAGCATGAGATCTTCTCCCACTCTCACCACCCTCTGGTCCATGGAGAAGGTGCCAGGAGAGAAATACACAGCTGTAGTCAGTGAGCACAAATATGGTTCTGATCCCTGGCACATTTGGCGAGGGGGTGGATTTCCAGCCCCCCACATAAAATAGCTTAATAAGCACTAGTCTGACCTCATTGTTTGCACTTACCCTCCAGCTTATACATCTGTCAACTTGATAATAACAGTGCTTCTGACAAAGTGGACTCAGTTCATGAAAACAAGTGACACAATGTGCTAGTCTTTTAGATGCCATAAGATTCTTTCAAACAGACTTGTATCAATAGTTTTTGAAGAAAGTGAATTGGCATGTGGACTAAAATCTGCCATTGTTTTGGAGTGTTGGTGGTGGAGGATATGTGCTTATTTGGCCTGTAATAGAGATTTGTGATTGCTTTGATTTAAATTTGGGTACATAATAGCTTCTTCTGTATGTTTTTAAGATGACTTTGCAGTATAATTCCCTTCCTTAAATTCCTTCATATCAGTGTAATTGGTAGAGCTTTCTGGCCCTTCACCTTTTTGTGATGGATGTCATTGTTTGCTGCGTTTATTGTTTCATTATTCTTTTCTCTGAGAAACTTTAGGTTTAAAAGCAGATGGTTAATCGTCTGAATAAACTAATTTTCACAGGTTATGGAATACTTAAACATATTTTATTGCTCTGAAAAGAGTGTACCAAAGTATCTTTCCCATTCAGCTTGGGATGTGTGGGCAATTTCAAACATTTCAATGATGCCAGCAATCCAAGTAACCAAATAGACCCACAGTAACCTCACACTGCTCTTGTCTGCTACCTCACTGGAGCAGGAGTATTACTCCCTCTCCACTTCCACTTTTGAGGCCAGGGAGAAGTACTCTTTAGACAATCAACTGCGCCCAACTGTCTGTCAAGATATAATGGTCTATTTCCCAAAGAGTGTTCACACATAGTATCAAAGGAATGTCAAAAATGAGAAGTGTCAACTTCAGAGGTTCAGAAATTATAGGCCAGACTCTTTTTTTTTTTTTTTGAGACAGTGTCACAAGACACTTTACATCAGGGGTTTTTATTCAAGGCAATTGTATCATGCTTGAGGATTCTGAGCCTTCATAGATTAAGGCATCTGAGCATGAGATCTAACAGGCTGACACTTCAAAATGTGATGCCAGTGCTTAAGAAGAGCATCTTCGGAAAGGAAAGCTGCTTTTTCTGTTTAGCTCAAGAGATGCAGAGATGCTGACATATCATCTTTGGACCAGACAGTGTAGCATTCAGCTGGTATTTGAAACCTGTAACTGAAACTGGCTAGTCTGTCCACATTGTCAGGTCTGCAAAGTACAGCAAACTTCATAAACTGTTCAGAGGCCTTTTAAGGGAAGAAATGGTGCACATTCATTGTAGTACTTTAAGCCTTTCGTTCCAGTCTTGGGTTCCCAGTCTTGAGTTCCTAGATACTGGTGAACTACAAACCCCAAACCTCTGACTGTATGCAAAGCTAGTAGGGGCTTCTGGGAGTTGAATTCCAAAAACGTCTGTGGACCTATGTTTGGGAACCACTGATTCAGGCTTTAATCTATAAAGAGCAATTGTGACAAAAGTTCATATCCAAGCAAAAATGAAGAGTCTAGCACTCTCCTGTCTGATTCAGCATACAAAAACAGTATGATAGATACATGAAAGGCAGACTCCTCTTAGGAAATTGTGTGCTTTGTTTTTAGAGGCCAGTCATTGTGGAATTCTGACTCATGGGTGTTTCCTCTGTATGTGGAATTCCTGCAGAATGATTTGCTTTGATCTTTTTTCTATATACTTGTTTGAGTGGCAGCTAATTATGGATTTATTAGGAAAATTGCTTTGATGATCAAATGGAAGTCAGAAATATGGTAGCTGCAGGATATTATCTGATTAAGGGCCGGTACAAATTGTGATCCACAAAGCTCAGCACAGCCCACCAGCCATGTATGGCAACGTACCAGGAGCCCTTGTCTGGGACATCTTTAGCTTTGTCACAAGTTGTTCAGGGCCAACTCAGCAACAGACCATTCATGTCTCGGCAGAGAATTAGCAAGTAGTCTAACCAGGCAAGCTACATTTTCTACTGCCAGCATCTGTCTTCAGCAGCTGGATGAAAGCAGAGAATTTTCATCTGCAGGATGTGGTGGTGGTGGTTGCCGCTGAGATTTTGGAACAGCCTGTTTCTAGAGTAGGCTGATTTCTGTTCAGACAGTCTTAGAGAGTTGAAAGTAACCACGAATTTTCATGTTGTTGATTCAACACAGTGAACTATTTGCCAAGCTTGTCTTAAATTTTGGACTCATTAGCATGAACATTACCTGCAGCCCCTTGTTGTCTACCTACAGCTAGATTAGGTTGCTTTTTCCAGGAAGGCTTAACTCATGAAGTCTTGATGATAATGACTTTTTGCATAAAGTTATAGGTCATGATGTGGTCATTATTGTTGTTGTGTGCCTTCAAGTAATTTCCAGCTTACGGTGACCCTAAGGGGACTCTAGCACAGGGTTTTCTGGAGCTGAGAGTGTGCATTGTGCCCAGGGTCACCCATGGCTGAGTGGGGAAGTGAACCCTGCTCTCCAGGCTCTTAGTCCAGTGCTCAAACCACTACACTGCACTGGCATTACCTCTCAATAATTCAGTGAATTCCTTTATTCTCAATGAGTAATAATTGGGAAATCCATTCAGAGGTGTCAGGGGGCTTTCCTCTTGGCTAAACAATATTTCTGTATTTTTTGTGTGACATAGTTGAATAGACTGCCATTCTTGCCACTTACATGAAATTGAGTTTAAAACAAGAAAGTGTTCCCTGTTCTTGATGATGGCATGAGTTGTGGAGTGTTCTTGATGATGGCACGAGTAGTTGCCCCCTCCTGCAGCAAACAGCCACTCTTTGGCTTGTGGAAAGCAAGAGGGGCATGGGAGAAGCATCTGGCTGTGCCCTGTGGCTAGATGGAGACTAATGACTTCTGCTGCTGAGATATGCCAGGATTCCTTAGGATCCAGAGTCAGAGATCTCTACCCTCTCCTCCACTCTCCACCAGCCATGGAACTGCCATTCTGTTGCAGCAGAACTGTGAATCCTGGGCAAGGAGGCTTTTTGCAGAAAAAAGAAGAGAATAACAATCTCCACAACAGAAAGGATAGGTGTAAGATTTATTGTATGTATATATCACTAACACAGTGCTGGCTGGTATCTTCTCTGAGCACTGAGTGAGTTACATTTTGACTTCACTTGCCACTTGCTGTCCCATCTGCAATGGTAAGTGGAAGCCAAAGGCTGTATGCCAGTGAGTTTGAAGCGGTCGAGGACCACCAAAACAGCCGGGGGGGGGGCTGCATGTGGCCCCAGAGCCACACTTTGTCCACCCCTGTGCTAGAATGTACTCTTGTTTTATTGTAATGCTTATTTTATGTGGCTGATATAAATGGTAGATGCTCTGGATACTCTTTTGGAATTGCAAAGTAGGATGGAAATGTTGGTAAATTTTAGTTAAGAAGGAAATGCTGTTGCGACAATGAAAACTGCTTTGTGTATAGATTCTGCCAGGAAATCCCCATGATAGATTTGCCTTACGTTTGCCCTAAGTCAGAAATGACTTGAAGGCACACAACAACAACAAGAAGAATGGTTTAGAAACACTCCAAAAAAAGCTAGGTAAATAATCTGGAACATGTTCAGAGAAGGGTGACCAAGATGATCAGCCATCCGGAAACCAAGCCTAATGAGGAATGACTGAGGGAGCTAGGCATGTTTAGGTTGGAGAAAAGAAAACTGAGAGGTGACTTGGTAGCTATCTTTAGATATCTGAAGGGATGTCATGCAGAAGACGGAGGAGGCTTGCTTTCTGTGCTTCAGGGATGAAAATACAAACCAGTGGATTCTTCTTAAACATAAGGAAAAACCTTTTTCCTGTAAGAGCTCTTTGACAGTGGAGTGGACTCCCTTGAAGGGTGGTGGACTTAGCTTCAACCAGAGGTTGGATGGCCATCTTTCAGGAGTGCTTTAGTTGGATATTGCTTCAAGTTGGGTATTGCTTCAAGAGAGGGGGTGGACTAGATGGCCCTTGTGGTCCCTTCCAGCTCTCAGAGTCTAATTTCAAGTTTCTTGTTGTTTTTTGCTATCCCACTTTTCTAACACTCCCCTTCCGTACACACCCCATGCCCTGCAACCTGGTACACGCTGTATCAGCCAATCTGTGTCTGTGAGTAAGTGTTTGCTGTGTTAGCAAAGAAAATAAGTCAGCACTGAGGTGTACAGATCTGTGTAAATCATCTACTTTATCCTTGGCTTCCAGAGCAGAAATACTTTGCCGATGTGTCAGGCAGCCTCACTTTTACTCTGTTGTAACAAGGCTTAAGGGCGCTTGAGTCAAAATGTCCTGACAATAGATATCATTTAGCTTAGAAAAACACAAGTCAGGCATTATGTATGCAGCAGTGTCTTCAATTAAGTATAACAGGGTTAATCTTCCCTTGGGAGATTTTATATTAATATGCTTAATATTTTAATAATTATTGCTGTAGTAAGAATGGCATTTAGATGTATGTTTGTTTAGTGAGGAAGATAGATATTTTGCAAGGGACATTTCTGTGTACTGAAATGTATGGTTATTTGTGTGTTTCCTTGCTGGGACATGTCTTTTGCTAGTGTTGGGCACATAGAATCATAGAGCAGGAAGGGTCAGCAAGAGTCATCTAGTCCAGTCCCCTGCTGTGCAGGAATGCACAACTGAAGTTCTCCTGAGAGGTGGCCATTCAACTTCTGTTTATGCATACGTTAGTTGATAATTGTGATGGAGGAAGAGGAAGGAGAGTATGCTCAGTCTTCTCTCTTCTTCCATCTCTGCTTTGAAGAAGAAGATAGCTGAGCAGTCTCTCTTTTGTCTAGTGAGGTGAGAACTAAGTTTCCACTGCCCTTTGTGCTTCCCCACAGGAAAAAAAAATCTAGAGGAGAGTGGAAGTGCTCCTCACATCTGTTTTCTATACCACAGTTCTCTACAAATTGGACCAGGTGGTCTTCACACATCTAAAAGGGCAAACCTATCTGTTAGAATCTGCTTGAGTCTTAACTTGTTCACAATTTATATTTCACACTGCTTAATCTTTTTAACTGATCTTATTTAAAATGTTTTTCCCCTCTTTGTAGCTGAATTGAGTATACCCACCTACTTCTCATAAATAAATTAGCCTCTTTTGGCAAATAAAGGCAGTCCTGTGGTACTTTAAAGACTAATATTCCTGTGAAGTTATGTCATATAATGTATATTCCTGGAATTGCTTTCCCTCCACTTTTCTCTTTTTATTGTGATAAATGCAAAGTGGAAGTTAATTTCACTAGTGGTGTTGGAATCAAAGCATATAGGCTGAGATCCTGTATCATCAGAAGTAGCAATGAAGCTGAGCTCTGTTGCCGTAGCTACTTCTGCAGGTGCAGAAGGGTTTTTGAGGTGCTGCAGATCAGAGTGCTGGCCAATGACAACTGCAGCATTCTCCTGGTCTCATGAAATGTTGAGATGGGCAGCTGAAAAGACCCTTCAGGGCCCTGCTGCAGCTACTTGTCTCAACACATTCCACAGCTGGGAGAACACTCCACTCGTCATTTTGCAGTACCTCAGAAATCCTTAGCTTGGGGTGCTGCCTGGCTTAAGAGGTAGGTTTTGGGGTCATGTTTGGTCATGAATGATCATAAATGTGAATCTGCAAAATTATGGTATCTTACATCTGGCTTACAATCGTGTAAATACAGATGCCAGCCACACCATTGTCCTGAGGTGCATCTCATGGTGCTCCCTCCATCTTCTCAGCAGAGAGTTTCAATTGCTGTTATGGTTCTGGAACTGGATCTCAGCACACGTTCCTCTAACCTCCAGTGTATGTTCTGTCCTCCTGCTTGTGTCTTTCAGCAAAGAAAGTCGTACCTGGAGAGGAGTGTGAAGGAAGCTGAAGATAACATCCGGGAGATGCTGATGGCAAGAAGAGCACAGTAAGGGCGCCATCTTCAGCAGTGCCTGCTCTTTGCATTTGGACTGAACAACTGAAAGCAGAGCATGCTGAAAGTCTTGGCCCCTAAACCCCTGCATGTTGAAAACTTACGGAGGGTGGCTTATTGTAGCAGCGTCATGTGAAAACAAATAAATGCTACCTGGACCTGGTTTAGGTTTTCTTTCAACATTGATGGTTGGCTCTTTGGGTATCTCTTCCATTTTCCTGCAGGAATATTCATCTTGTCAAAATCTTCAGCCTTCCACATACCTTTATCTTGAAAACATAGAAGTACCTGGAGAATAGAGAGCCTGTGTGGTGTAGTGGTTTGAGCACTGGACTGCGACCTTGGAGATCAGGGTTCGATTCCCTGTTCAGCCATGGAAGCCCACTAGGTGATCTTGGGAATGTCACACACTCTCAGCTGCAGAAAACCCAGTGATAGGTTTGTCTTAGGGTCACCACAAGTTGGAAATGACTTGAAGGCACACAACAAGAAAAAACAACTGGAGAATAGACCAGAGCAGCAGGGAACACCTTTGCTTATTCTGGTTTTATACTGTCACCCCTGAGCAGTTGTTTCTGTTTCAAGTGGCATGCATTGCAAATAGATCTCAGGTTAGCCTCATTCAGGGCCAGTCTAATTAGGGAAATATTGTGGGGCTTCTGCATTGGGTAAGGAAGGGTACAAGCCAAACCTCAACTTCAAGTATGAGGATTCTTGCTTTCAGCTTGTCTCTTCTTGTAACAGAGGGTGGGCAGAGTGAGGAGATTTTGTCAAAAACGTAAGGGCCAAAGTTGAATTAACCCACACACATGTATAACAGTGAGGATGATTTATTATATGTTAGTTTTTAAAGATATTTAGTTTTGACGTGGTAAAGGCTGAATTAGGAATGGGTTCTACGCTGGAGGTAATTTAGGACTGCAGGAGTTCCAGACGGCTTACTATAGTGAAAACTGCCAATCAATTCTTGTCCCAAATACTACAAAACTCATTACATCCATGGCCGGTAAAGGATAACAGGAGACTGTAATGCTGCTGCCACCTTATGGTTGATATTTGTATTATTTCTATTTTATACCATTCTGCCTCCAAGAAGCTCAGAGCAGTGTTCATGATTCTTTCCTTCTCTCATTTTTATCTTCACAGAAACCCTGTGGGGGAGCACAGAAAGGCAGGGAGGGTCACTACATCGGCTTAAAAAATATCCCAAAATTTATACTGGGACAATACCTACATTAGGTCAATACAAATGTCACAGCATGCTGTGGAAGCTTTGAGTTCTTTTCTTTATCAGGCAATAAAGTAGATTGAAAGTGGGAGGGGCAGGAAAGGAAACATGTGACTAATGTTTAAGGCACACAGTCTTTGTCTAGTTTTGCCCTGGGTACTGTTTTGCCTGATTCTGGACAATGGTAAAACTCGCACAGTATTTTGGGATTTTCACTTGCCCTAATAAAGCTATTCCACTGATCTGGATCCTGTAACATATCTCAGGCTGTGACATAATGACTGGTCCTAAGTTGTTCAGTGAGTGGACTTTTGAATTTAGGTCTTCCAATTCTGGTCTGGCACTGTACAGCCTTGGCTTTTAATTGATACAAATCTCAGTTATTGACCTACTAGAAAATATGCCTGTCCCTAACTTTAATGAATGCAGTCAGAAAAAAGGAGATAAGTTGAGGTAGTATTCTGTTGTTTTTAAATGTCAGGACAGAACTCTCTTTTCTGGGGAAATCTGCAGACTGTGCTCTTAAAGCACCATCTCTCTGCCAGTTTCTTTTGCTTCTCAGCATTTCCATCTTAAGGGGAACTTTCAGGGACTGGCCAAAAAAGATACCTAAGGTATCTACTGTCTTGTTACTTCTCACCCTGCATTCAGAAGTTGAATTATTCTAAATCTAGTTTATCTCATTTTCAGAAAAGAAAAATGCTCCCAGCTAAAGGCTGGCACAGACCTGTCCCTTATGTATATGATGCCCTATAACCCTGCAGTGTGAGCACTGACCAGTAGACAGACCCTGCAGACTAATGTGCTGATTACAAGCAGGGTGGAATTGTGAAGGGGAAAAAGGGAAATTGGAATCTGTAATTTCTTTCAGATGTCCTATTGCAATTTGGATTCTTCAGTTAGGCTGCTTTCAGTTATTTCTTTGCAGAAACTGGCTCTCTCTACCGGAAAATAAAATTGGACATGTGAGTAGTGCAAGAAAATCTGATGGTGCCATCTGCTGGTGAAAACTTGTTGTGTTAATTCAATTGGTTATTCTGGCTGTAGTTCCCAAGTCTACAGATAAAGATGCTGGGTGGGATACTTTCAGACTATCCAAACTGTGATGTGGAACATCATAAATGCCCAGTGGTAAGACTTGGTCTTCTGTGTTCATTCCTTACCTTTCTTGGTATGTGAAGGGTTGCTAAAGGATTTTGCTTCTGAATTGTTCTGTCAAGATTGGCAGACTATGGCTTGCAGCAGGATGAAAGTATATTTTCTCATCTTTTCTTCTCCTGCTGAAGGAGGGGAAGATGGGGGGAAAGACACTGAAAGCTCTTTGCTCCTTATTCTCATAATGATGAGCTGTGGTTTGGTGTAAAGTTGAAGGCTTTCACAGCCAGAATCTGTAGGTTGTTGTGGGTTTTCCGGGTTTTGAGGCTGTGTTCTATTAGTATTTTCTCTTGATGTTTCGACAGCATCTGTGGCTGGCATCTTCAGAGGATATGGTGGCATGGAAGTGAAACAGAGTATATATACTTGTGTAGTCCCCCGGGTGGGAGGGAGCAATTTGCATGTGTTACAGTTGGCCTGTTGTCCAATGGGATGTCCCCCAGGGTTGTATTGTTAGTCAGGGGATATGCATAACAGGGCATTAAGTACATGAGCAACCCATTGTATTGTTCCCTGTGAAGGGAACTGCAAAGTCTGCGTGGTGTTCATTGTCAAAAACATGCCAAGGTGTAGAGCTTGCAGACATTTTAGAACAGCAGTGCTGAAAGCATAAGAGTTTGCAATTAAAGGGGCAAGGTTTTAGTTAAAGTGAGTTGCAGGGAAACTGTGCTGTAGTTGTAAACAGAACCTCAAATTCTACCCGGTAAATAGTTGCCTGTTGACCTGGTAAGATAAAATGCAACAGGCTGAGGCCTACAGCTGTATTCCCACCCACAACAACCATATACACTTGTTGACTTCATGTGTAAGTCAAAGGTAAGTTCTAGGGCCAAAATTACGAATTTTAATATAACTCGTGGATAAGTCAAGGGGAAAGTGCCAGTGCTGCCTCAGGGACAGCCACCCCTGGCCACTGCCATTTTCCTGCTTAGGCATTTTAAAAAGCCTTTTGCCACTCTATTCAGAGAAAGGCAAGTTAAGGTACAGTGTTAACTCATACCAAAAAGGAACCATCCTCTTCTCTGTGTAGGGTAACAAAAGGCGAGAGCTTAGTCCATCCCAGAAGAACCTAAAAGAAGTACTGCCCCACCCTCACTCTGGCAACACTGCTTTGAGGGGAAGCACCAAAGAGGTGCCACGCAGCTACAGGAGGTTTGACGAGAGCAGAATCCCAGCTCAAGCTTTACTGCATTGTTTACTGAACAAGCTGACACTTACATTTTGTGTTTTTCCAGCCCTAGTTCATCATTGTTCCAGTGCTCTTGCTACTAAAAACTTCCAGGTAGACTGAGGATGAGGAGGAAAAGGGGCCGCAGCAAGCATAAAAATACTTCTTTAAAAGGAGCTTCTTTGTAACATGCTTATTTAACTGAGGTATGCCTGTGTACAGATTGTATGTCTTTAGTTTAATATGCACACCCCTGTTTCTCTTTTCTGGAAGGCATTGCAAGAGTTATTTGTTAGTCCCTTATCCTAGTGACAGGCAGGGTCTAAGTTAATAGTTTCTGGGGAAAGGGTTAATCTGCCATACCAGTATGGCCCTGTTAGTGGTAGCTTTCCAAGGTCCTAGCTGAACTGAAAGGTCTTCAAGTTGCTTGATTTTCATTTTCCTTCAGGTGATTACTTTTTTGTTTTCTCCTTTTTATTCCTTATCCTACCTGAAATATCTCTCAAGTAGGAACAAGACTTTTCTTTTTGTACATTGGAGGCAGGACTGTGGAGTTCTCCACCTTTCGTAGGTATGGATGCAATTCAAGAACATGAGGGCTGGTTTGCTTCCTTCTTGTTATGCCTATGCGTCTGTTGATGATCACACTGACCTGCCGAGGAAAGGTGGGCCTTTTTTTTTTTTACTATGCAAGAGACCCTTTCAAGATTCGGCAGGCCCTAGTGGGAATATAGAGAGATGAGAATGAGGAGGAATGGCACTTGGAGCTGGTGCCTTTCTTAACTGGGTTGAGCAGGTCCAAAGAAGGGAGCATATGATTCCACAAAAGGCCTTTCTTCCCTTACTGCATTTGGCAGGCTTTGGAGAAAAGTGTGCCAAGTCTCCACAAGAAGCTGCTTAGTTAAAAAGTGGGAAGGGAGATCTGACTGAGAACTGCTGCTCATGACAGTAAGTTGTTTGCAGCACTGTTTCATTGCCTCTTTGTGATTGAAGATGGTGCTAGTAGTGAAAAATGTCAAAGCAAGTTTTGAAAAAATATAGGTCTTTAAAGAGGCAACTAGAATCAGAGCTTCTTGGCAGTGCAGGGTTGGGGAATATACTGATTTTGAGTAAGACTGGGTTGCTTAAATATTTATATTTCAGTGAATTTATAGGGCTCTGACCTGGTCCCTTCCCTTTTAAAAAATGTTTTCATTTTTGGTCATGACAAGATAAAGCATCTTTGCTGGGCCTGGGCAATCCAGCATCCCCATCTGTGAGGCTTGAAAGATCAAGAAATGATGTGAGGGCATAGAGGGTAGCATGCGACAAGCAAAATTTAATATTGCACATAATCCTTCCTGGGCATGGGGCACATTCATCTTAAACCTACAGGGTTTATTGAAAATGTTGAATATTATATAGTTTTGTTTCGAAGTGATTGGAATTGACTTATCCCCTACCCTCAAAGAATTGAGAAATATGAATGAATTGGAGCTAAACCCAGATGTGAAATAGTTTGGCTAACTTGTGATGATTCTTCACGATCTTTGTGGGTTTATTGTTCCTGCACAGTGCACCATTTAGAAACTTCTAGAGCTGTTATGCAAGGATTTTGGCTGTAACCCCTCCTCCACCAATGCCATATGACCAGCCGTGTTCCTGCTTAAACCCTCAGTTCCTTTTCATCTGCTGCAGCAGCAGTAGCATTGAAAGGAACATTTAGTTGTGTTTTATGCTCACTGATCGTTAGCCTTTGACTTGCGCTGCTTATTCTGCTTGGCTTTCTTCTGTGATTTGGCTTGGTAACTTCAGTGACTTGGTTTGACTTGGACCAGTGGTTCTTAACCTATTTCATTGGCTTCAAGGATTCTGGACTGATCTTCTCTGGTTTGTCGTAGATCCAGATGATTCTGTCACCCTTCTCAGGTGGTCAAATCAGGATGGTCCAGGATGTAGGCACCGTGCTCCATCCCAATAATGCCATCTGTATTCTCCTTCCCCTTCTGAAAGTGATTCTCTCTCTGAAGAAGTCATGGAGTACTACAATCCTGATTACTAGTACTCCAAGTGCCATGGTCCAGTCCATCACCAGTATGCTTTATCTATTGGGATGGAAGTCCATCTCATTATTATGGTTGGGCTTTTCCCCTTACCACTATACAACAAGACATGGAGAACTGCTGGATGGGAACAGGCCCTCTTACTCTTCTAGGCACCATCTATGGTCCTGATCTCCTACACACACCCATCCTGCTCACAAGGTGGTGCCATCTCTACTGCCTTCAGAAATGCAGGCATGTCTTGCAACCACTTCTTCCACCAATGAGCCTCAGACAGCCAGTTCAGCCACCAATGTGCCTGTTCCATCCACTGCTTCCACCAATGCTCCAATGGTCACTTCAGTTCTGGCATCTTCTCCACACTGTTGTTCTGCATCTATTGCTCCTCCTGACTTCAGATGGTGACTTCATCACCATCTCTGCGCAGATCTGGCACCACCATTCTGAGTCTGTTGTATTGTATGATACTGACTCCAATTTGGCTTTGTCTTCTTCCATTGTTGTCCAGCAATGCTCATCTCCTAACATTCTTGGACAGCGGGAATCTGTTTCACCCATGGATGACATCCATACTTCTGTGGAGCTGATGGCATGGCCAGGTTCCTCCAGCTTGACACTAAGTTGCACAAACTGGAATTGGAAGGACCTTGCCTTCAGACAACTTCAAGCGAAAGTTCCTACACCTTCTTATATATGTCTTCTTCCAGCTCTCTTTAAGATTGCAAGGTGGTCTTGGGTCAATCCGTCATCTGTAAGACCTGTTTCTAAGAAGGTGGACACTTGTATACAAGATCCTTGATTCAAGTGTTGATTGGCTTTCTCAACATCCAAAGTCCAACTCTGTTGTGGAGGTTGCGTAGACCAAGACAACTCAAAAGAAGATGACCACTGCTACTTACAAAGAGGGTCAGAAGCTTGATAACCTTGCTAAACTGATAAGTGTTTATGTTGGCTTATCAGCACCGTCTGTGGGAGCAAATGACACCACTATGAACAAAACTTTTGGATGATAACTGGTATTTGGCAGCAACTCTCAAATCTGAGACTTATACCTTAGGGTCACAGCAACTTACAACAGCAAGGCATGTTGCTGAACGTAGCACAAAATCTCTTGCATTGGCCATAGTCTTATGCTACCGTGCCTGGCTGTGTTCCTCAGGTTTGATTCATCAGGCCAGGAGTACGAATGAGGACTTACCCTTTGATGAGTCTGGGTTGTTGCACAAGGACACTGATAATACCTTGGAACAAACCCAGAAAATGTGGACTGCTCTTCCTAAGTTCAGCCTGCCTTCTCAATCCGCTTGGTCCTTCAGATTCTTTTGGTTGAGAGACCCATCTAGCTCCAAATGAGCCTACAGCCTGTTTTCATCAAAGTGCCTCAGAGCCTCCTTCCCTGCACTAGCATCATTGAGGAAGTCCTCCGTTCCATCCCAGTCTTACAAAAAGGAAATGTTTGGAGAGCAAGAGTCACCTTTGATTTCTTCCAGGGCTGCCTTCTTCCACTTTCTGTTTCGGCAACAGACTCCATCCTTACCAACGCACCTGGTTTACCATCACAACCGATTCTTCGGTCCTCAACATCATCAACAGGGGCTAAGCAATTGAATTTGCGGAATATCCAGCTACCTGCGTAGTTCATATTACTGCTCCTTCTATTCCTTTGCTGGATGAGATAGATACCCTTCGTCAGAAAGGAGCCATCAAACCCATGCTGCATCCTCCATGCCGCAGGGTTTTTTCTCCCACTACTTCATCATTTTGAAAACAGATGGTGGACTTTGTCCCATTCTGGACCTGAGAGATGTGAATTTGTTCATCCCAGGTGTTTCTGCAGGGTCACCTTGAACTCTGTCCTTCCATTGCTGAAAGGAGGAGACTGGTTTGTGACCTTGGATCATAAAAACACTTATTTTCACATTAGGATCCAACAGTCACATTGGTACTACCTTTCTGCCACCCATAGGAAGGAAGGCCTATCAATTTCGCATCCTACCTTTTGGACTGTCTACTGCCCCTCGTGTCTTTATACAGTATATGGCTGTTGTGGCAACTTGGTTATGCCAACAGGGTTTCATCATCTTTCCATACAGATGACTGGCTCCCTGTTGCCCATTCCAGATCTCAACTCCTTTCATATATAGATCTCACTCTTTGGCTTCTCAGCCACCTAAGTCTCATTGGCAACTTGGACAAGTCCCACTTACAGCTGGCCTGTACCATCCAATTCATCAAATCTGTGAACTCACCCAGGAAAGACCCATCCTTCCACCCCACCTCTGTCATGCTCAATATGCTTAGCTCCTGACCTGCTGCTTTGGTCGTTCAAAGATGACCAAAGAACTACAGTTACAGGTGAGCAACCTGTTCCTCACCTTTGCTTGACAGTATCAGGCAGGATGTAATCTGTGTATAAAGCTTGCCAGAAGCCAATGAGACTGTAATTTGTACTGGTACTAAGTTGCCTATAATCATTAGATTTACTAAATCATTTTAGCCAGTGTGGTATAAAGGTTACTTTAATGAAATAGGACTAGGGAGTCCTTCTTTCAGAAAGTCATGGTGGTATAGTAGTTTGATTGTTGGAGTATTCCTCTGGAGACCAGAGCTTGAATCCCATTTCAGCCATGCAAACCCACCAGGTGACTGTGGGCAAGTCACACTCTCTCAACCTCAGGGAAGGCAAAGGTAAACCCATCTCTGAACAAATCTTGCCAAGAAAACTGCATGATAGGTTTTAGTCAAACCATTTTAGTAAACTTAAAAAGCAAATGTCAAGTGCCCCCATGGCAATTTCCAAGAAGAAAAATCCATGCTTGTTGCAGCAGCCAGTGCAATAAGTCAGCTAGTGTCTGTATTAAGGGTAAGGAATAATTTTATTTATTTGGGCTATTTATATACCCCTTTTCAACAGCAATGAAAAAATAGGTCTCAGAGTAGTTTACATAGTAGAATGGGGCAATTCTTAAATCATCAGTTGAATATTTCGGGTGCAGATTCATCTGTGCTGTTCCTTAAGTTTCCTAGATTTAATGGTAGTGGCAGCTCATGGATTTTGATTGAGCAGAATGTTGGCAGTGCTGGGGAAACAGGACTTCATCCATACAGTGATTCCGCTGAGTGCCTGCCTGCCTGCCAGAATTGGGGGTAGACTCGGTACAGTGAATTCCTGGCCCTCAAGTGACGAATTTGTTTACTTGAACCCAGCTTTGCCGATGCAGCGAAACTGAGAGAGACAGAAAAAAATCTGTGGACAAGGTCTTAAGTATGTGATGTTGGCGGTGGTGTAATTGAGTCTGCATTCATAAGGTCAAAATTCTGGCACTTTTTGGTTATCAGGGATGATTATGTCATCTGACATACTCCCCATGCTTCCCTGTTTCTGCTGAAATCCCCATAGTCAGTGGGGAGAAAGTTGATTTCATCATAAACTGTAGTGAACTCTCTCTTTGGGAAGGCAAAGAATTTATGGGTAGCATGTTCTCATTAGGATTCAATAGATTTACAAAGATCCACTCCTGATGGAGATGAAAATGGTAGAACTGGTTAGTAGACTTTGAGCTGTTGCTGTTTTACTGTTTGTAGACGGTTATGGCCCTCTCTTCAATTTCTTGTGCTATCTCTGGTCTGTTCAGCCAAAGTTCAACATGCTAATGACTGTAATGGACTTTGCCTGATAAGATTGTCAGCTGATCCTAATGAACTGGGAATTATGCTATGAACTGCTGCTTTTTAAGTGTGTGCATATGATGTTCCAGCCACATATATAGGTATGGATGAAGGCACTCTCATATCTTTTGGGGATATAGCTGTGAGGATGTGAATGAGGTGTAGCTGCAATTCAGATTTATTGTGGGACAGCAGGGGGAAAAGAGTGTCATTTGATGTAAAAAAAGAAGCAGTTTCTTAGAAGGGACCCATTCTTTGGGGAAGGGAGATGGATGTCTTTGCTCCACTGTAGATGTGCCTACAGGACATAGGGGATTGTAGTATTAAAAGACTCAACTATGCTGTCTGCCAGTGTCCACAGGCCTGCAATTATAATCCATGGAAGAGCAAAAAGGAGGAGGAGCAGGGGATGGTGGTTTTAATTTTTAGGTCCACAGATGCCTCTGCTGTGGCATTTCTCACTCAGATCGGCCTGAGCTACCCTGAAACGCAGTTAAAGCCTTTTAATGTATTTTATTTACTGGAAAATTTATCCTACCATTCCAATTCTGAAGGCAAAAGTTGGAGCTGGGAGTAAAATCCACGAGTGTTATGCAACAGACAGCAGAGAAACAGAAAAGTAATAATTATCACCATTATTGTCATCTACTGCATTCTTTTTGCATGAATTGTGAACTTCAGCTGGTAGAGGGACTGCTTTCTTTGTCTGAATCCACTACGGGCAACACTTCTTGCTGCAACCAAATTTGTGGATCAATTTTGGTTTTGCAATAGAAGCAGAGTTAAAACACACCCAGGATTTGACTTGGAATAAAGGCATCTTGTTTCAAGACAAATTGTGCTTCTGTGTTCTCCCCACAGACTTTGTTTTAAAGTCAAATCACAACTTTAGGGGCAGTGTAGCAGGAAATCAGGCGTGTGTGTGTGCATACTTGTGTGCTTACCCACTTCAACACCTAAGCTGCAGTAGACTGCTAAAATTAGGATTAAAAACTCTTTGATTATAAACACTTCGGTTTGGAGAAACAGTCTTGTGCTTCTAAGATTTGTTATGTAGAAAAGGGCTCAGAGGCATTGTAATGAGAAATTTATAATTACCAAAAAAAAAAAAAAAATCCAGACCTTGAGCCTAAAGAGAGTTGTGTGTTGTCATGAGAGATCTTGCGGTTGGGGTGTGGTAGGTTTCCAAACTTGAAGTGCCATCCTCTGTCTTGCTGCTTTTCTCGGAAGAAAGCTCGAACTGGCTTTATTTTACTTAAAATATTTCATATTCCACCCACCTTATCAACAAGCAGGATCTACAAAGCAGCTTAGCATTCATTTAATCACTACAAATCAGAGTTTCTCCTCCTGTGGCTTCAGGCCACACTGCTGCCTCTTCGCCCAACTACGTGTACGCCTGATCTAAGATAGATGGGTACACAGAAAAAGAGCCTTGTACAACGTATCAGAGGAAACACTGAGCAGATAGATAAACTTGACAAGTTAAATGTTAATCCTCCTGTCCTAAATTAATTTAGATGCTCAGTTATCTGTCACCTACCACACTGTAGTTTTAGAAAATGTTACCAGAAAGTATTAGTATCTATTAAAATCATGTTTGTTGTTACAAAATGATGTAATATTTCCAGAAATTTGAAAGCCACTTTTGTTTTCTTTTGTGGGAAGGGGAGATGTATATATTACGCACTTTCTTATCAAACCTAAACTTATTTCACTGCCTGAACAACATACAATTGATCATTTATACTATATAAAATTATACTGTTTGGTATATTTAAGAAATTTACAGGACAAGTGTATTACGAAGAGCCACTTTTTTTAGTGGAACTCAAGGGTGAATGGTGTTTCAGCATGAAAAATTCAAGCGCTTTAGTTTTGTGCAAGGAGAGCAGCAAGTAAACTCCATGCAAGACCAAGGGGCCAGTGGTTTTGCCTTCTGCTGCCCAAGGATATGTTTCTTGGTATTTGCCATCTGAGAAGAAGGAAAAAATAGAAGTTGAAAATAGAACCCACTGGCTTATAGGTCACCATAAAGCATTTTAGAGTTGTATGTGTTCAGTGTCTTTGCAATATATATAGAAATTACCATTTTCTAATGAATCTCACATAAACAACTTACTCATTTTAAGTGAGGAAAGACTTCTTTTAAAGCACTTAATTCATTTAAAAAAATGAAATACTTTATAGGTAGGTTTTTTTTCTTCCAGATTTTCTTAGTGGAAAACTTGAGAATCATCAGAGAAAGCTCATTCTCTCCCCCCAATAGCTTTCAAAAACTGTTCTCTTTTTCAGCATGTGTTGTGTCACACTGTTGTACTTAACTAAAGAGCAGGTGTTCCCACTAGGTAGAACACAATGCCCTTGGGAAGATGCTCTTGCTTTCCTGACTTTTCCTTCCTTGACAATATATTCTGAATCCTGTTAAGCTTTAGATATTAACAACAGCTAGGAAACAGAGTGTGGAATGACTTTGTAGTTCCGTAAACTTGCATTCTTCTCTGCCTAAAATACCATGTGGGTGTACTGTGCCTGTATTGTTAACCTTTGTTCAAATGAGCTAAACAGCAGTTTGCTCAGCAGAATGGGACTGATAAGCAAGTCTTTGGAAATATCCATAGCTAAAACTGCCTGCCTTATAAGGATTAGCAGTTTTGGAACACTTCATTAGAAACAAGTTTCTCTTTGAAGCAGCTATCTCTGTAAACTCATAAAAGCCTATGTTTCCAACCATGGGGTTCTTGCCACGTTTATTTAAGCCTGAAGCTTATTGTCAGTCTTGACTAGAGTAGACCCATTAATCAATGGGACTTATGTAACTGTTGACTTGCCAAGTTACCATTAATTCAGTGGGTCAACTTCAATTGGGATCAAGAGGTTTTAGACTGAACTAAGCAGTTAATGCTGAAGGGCAGGGAGTTGTAAGAAATTCTGGGAATTGCAGTGTAATGTCTGGAGGGCTGGATGATTCCCACCCTGCCATAGAATTCTCCAAGAGATGGTCAGTTTGTATGGCTGGTGAGCTAAAGAATGTGCGGCTTTGAGTAGCATGTGTTCTTAGGCTTGTGTGGAGGACCATATGTAACTTCTGATACCACTTTCTGCTTAGGACATAAATTAACATCAAATTAACAGTAATAAAGGCCAACAAGGACACGTAGACTAATTCTCTTTTAAATTAGTCAGGGATTCTGTAAAAGTACCTAGGGTGCAGCCCTATACATGTGCCAGGTGAGTAAGAAATCTACTGTGCAGAGTATTTTTAAGGGTGGTTGAGCTGTACAAAACATATTTAGTCAGCTACCGTATTAGGCACACATTCAGAAACCACTGGGCCGATCTGGGACTGTGCTGCCATCATTGCCCATGGTGTGCCAATCCACTTTGTTACCCATTCGGTCAGCAGCTCTTGCTTTACTTAAGATAGATTTTCTGTTTACCAAAATGCATACTTTTGTTTTCAAGCAATTTATCACATGTAATCAGCCCTGAGTCTTTAGGAATTAAGGGTTTGCTAGAGCAGAGTGCCCACAATAAAGCAGGGAAAACACAAAAGTAAATTGCTTTAAATTGGTGGGAGAGGCAGAATATTTGGTCTTACTAGCTTTGGGTGTCCTCCAAACACATAACAAAAAAATGACTTGTTTTGGGCCCATATCTTTATTGGACGAAATTTATTAAAACAGAAGTGGAAGCAAGTAAGAAAAACAAATGATTGGCTTAAATTATTGCATATTAATTCCATTTCTAAAAATGGTAAAAATTATAAGTACATAATTTGTAGTAAAAGCCTTTTTGCCAAAAAAAAATGAGCACATTCTTTAGAAATCAACCACAAAGTCTTAGAAACATATGCTATAAAGAGGTGGGCAGGTGAAATTTTCCTCCATTAAAACTAAAAAGTGCATAACCAACATCATGGTGCTATCTCTATGGCAGACATATTTCTGTCGCCTGTGCAAAGCATATCATTTATTACAGTACTAGAAAGCTGTTGAGGAGGAGGACGACGACGAAGAAGAAGATGAATGCATAGCACTCTGAATTAGAGGTATCAAGAGGCTTGGCTTCTCAGGGCACTCAGGTCAGCATGTCCCAAAGGCAGCAGCAGCACAGCGCAGTCCAACACGCTGTCAGGCAGGCACTTTCACCCGTGTCATCTCTTCGCCGCTCTTCCACAACATACACTGAAAAGAAGAAAGAAAATCAGTGTCAGAGGAGCTGCACCCACTTGCGATCTCTCACACAGCCACACCTGCCCATGAAAAGAAAAGGCCTGTGTCCGTCTGATCGACCCAGCTATCTTTCCATGACACTTCTGGTGGCATCTTCATGCTGAGAGGGAGAGTCATATGGTTAAGTATAGTCAACATTAATTCAGCAGGATTTGGTCAGTGTGCTCCTTGAGAGGGGCATCTATTGGCACGGGTGTAAATGAACTTTCTACTCCTTCTCATCTCAAATATTTATTCCACTCTTACTAATGGAGATAAGATTTTGGTGGTGTGTGCCTCAAAGTCATTTCCGACTTATGGTGACTCTAAGGTGAACCTATTGCTTGACAAGATTTGTTCAGAGGGAGTTTGCTTTTACCTTCCTTTGAGGCTGAGAGTGTAACTTGCCCAAGGTCAACCAGTGAGTTTCCACAGCCAGGCAGGGATCTGAATCCTGGTCTCTAGAGTTGTAGGTCAACACTCAAACCACTACACCACTCTGGCTCTTAGGAGACAAGACTCCTTCCCAGTAAAAAACATACATATTAGTGGGATGACTGAAGTACAAGGGTATTTTTAAACAGTTTCACTAAACATGAAAGCATTCATTAGGTAAAAATAAATTTTAAAAACCAATATAAACATTCAGGTGTCCATTCATAGATTTTTCCCCCTCTGTGCTGACTTTAATGCTATCTTCAGAACATCTCTTTGGATCACTCTCCAAGTAGCCTTTCTGGTCCTGTGCCTGTTTGAACTTACTGAATTCAGCCAATGGCTGGAAGAAAGCAGCCTGAAACTAGCTGAACAGGTTTGTCTTAAAACCTATCTGGTCCTTCTTTTGTGTCTCCCTAGGCTGAATGAATGAAGACAGTCTGGCAAATACCATTTCTATTTGTCAGCACACAGAGGACACATTGTTTTTGCTAGACTCCAGCATCAGCTGAATTGACAGCAGCTCCACTTAACGCTAGCCCTGAATTTTGGCTGGCCTAGCTTTTGATGGCTTCGAATCACTCTAGGTTAGCCTTCCCCATCCTGGTAGTCTCTAGATGCGATGGACGTGGACTCAATTTCATATTGTCTGGGCATATAAATCTTACTCCTACTGTTCCTGGCATCCATTTCCCATAAAGGCTTGGTGCAGTGTTTGCAATGGCGAGAAGAGTGTCAGGTGAGTCCTCATGCAATGTACCACCTTAATCCCTCTCAGACAGTATGACAGCTACCCAATCTTATTCCCAACTTCATAGCTCCAGAGGCGGATGGGCAAATAAGAGGAAACCAACCAAAAGTCATACTGAAAGTCCGTCTCGTGTGCTAACCGCCTCTCCTGCAAACTTCCTCTTCTTATTGCTAGCTCTATATTGCTTAGTCAAGCACTTGCACACGACAGCACCTGCTCTACTGCTGCTGTTCCTAAAAAGCACCTACATATAAGGGTGCTCCTGTTTCGGTCCTTTAAACAGAAAAGACACAGACCCCAGACACAAAGCTTGCTTGAGAAAGTGTCCCATGTGTTGTTACTCCTAAGAGGAAGACATTAAACATTCACAGACAAAGCAGCAATTGGCTTGGGCCATTCTAAAAGAAATAGGTGTTCTCTATATCTATTATAATTGTTTATTATAGGTCTTTTATGCTGACCTATAAGCTGTGTTTTGAAGTAACAACAATTTTTGAACTACTGTCAAAAGGAACCCAATGCACAATCTATTATAATAGCCTAGTCTGGAGGCTACCCAAGCACAGATAATTAAAGCTAGCTTTGTCCAAATTATCACAGTTGGTTCTCTACTCTGGTGGCAGGTGCTCCATGTCATGGAGGCTTCTTATGACTTCAATGACAAACCTGAATCAAGGGGCAACTCTGGACTACAAACATGCAGTGTTGTGTGGAGGAGTACTACCCTATCAGGGTGACCACCACTATCCTGGATGGTCAAACATTTCACCAGTAGTATGTCTGAAGCTGAATCCAAATAACAGAGTCAATTTCTGTCTCAGATTTCAGTTCTTAAAAGCGTTGCTAAGATCATTTACAGCCACAACAAATGTACAGAATTGTACTGATCTTCATCTACCCCATTACTCAGCCCAAGCACTAATTCAAGACTTCTAGTATCTCACCTGAATCAACCACAGAGAAGGCTCACAAGTGGATACCTACTTGTGTCTGGTAAGACTCTAAGGAGTTTTCTGACACCTGCATTTTGTTGCTTCTCCTTTATTACTCACACCTTATCAAGGAGGCAAACAAACTTAACAGGAGAGAGTGTTCAGGTGTTGTCATTTTGATCACCCAGGTCATCTCCACATTCCACAGAACAGACTTCGGAAAAATTATTTTGGACTACAACTCCCATGCTGCTTGGGGAATTCTGGAAGCTGTATTCTGGAAGACTAACTTTTCAAAGCTCTTGCACAGATGGACAAGGAGGTAGATAGGTGTGTCAGTCTGAGGCCCTCAAAAATCCCTACAATTTCATCAGTGTCAAAGAATGGAGCATCCTAACAAGGCTCCAGCCCTGCACAAGTATGACACTCAGTAGGATGGTAATCTAACCCCCTCACCCAAATTCTCTAAACCTATAGATTTAGAATCAATGCCTGGATCTTCGTGCTCAGTCCAAAAACCTAGTCAACAGTATGCCCTCATCACATACCAGGGCAGACTGTTTGTTTATTATTTTTATTTCTTCTTTGTAATACACTTCTTCATCTAACTATATATGCAGCTACTTATACCACAAAAAATATAAAACTGGGGGAGGGGGGCATAATTCAGCAGGAGCTCCCGGGTTCAATCCTCAGCATCTCCAGAAGGGGCTAGCAAAGATTCTTGTCTGAAACCCCCAAGAACTACTGTTGTCAGTCAGAGCTGACAATACAGGGCAAGATGGGCCAATGGTCTAACTCACTATAAGGCAGCTTACTGCGTCCCACTGCGAAGTGAACAGTTATCATTTACAAATGAAAATACAAAAGTACTAGTAGCATGGCAAAATCAGTCACAGAGAGAACAGCAGCATGAAAAGCAATATAACAAACTTCTCAATTATAATTAAAAGCTTTCTAAAACAGCCACATAGTTGTTAGGGCCTGGTGCAACTCCTTAGGAAGTGTAATCCAGAAAGTGGACGCCACTAGTGAAAAGCCCCTGCATTTAATGGCTGCTTGTAGAATTTCAACAATGACACATCTACAACATGGTCTCCAGGGGCTGAGTGGAGCATTCTCAAGTCCTAACATTTAATTTCATCCCAGAGCTGGGTAACACTATCTTCTGCTGCCTGAAGATTCTGAATGTAAGCTTTAGTGCCATGTAATATATCATAGTAGTCTAGCATGAACAACAGTGATGAGGACCAATGTGGGCAGGAAGTGGGGGGGGGGTAAGCTGGTGTACCTACCAAAGCTGGCAGAAAATTCTACTTACCAAAATTATTCAGAATTAGTGCCAGGCTTCTCATTGAGAAGTCCCTTTAGTTACATACCCACTCATTCAAGTTATCAATTTGCAGCCCTAATCCCAAGTTAAAAGGGCCATCTACTAACAGTACCTCTGTTTTGTTTGGGTCATTATGGCCTGTTCATATGCCTTCACACCTGATATGCAATCATTCTGCATTTTCAGTGATGCCCTTGGATCAGAAATAACTAAAAGGGAAACTTCAGGTTGTTGTGGGTTTTCCAGGCTTTGAGGCCGTGTTCTATTAGTATTTTCTCTTGATGTTTCGCCTGCATCTGTGGCTGGTATCTTCAGAGGATCTGGTGGCATGGAAGTGAGACAGAGTATATATACTTGTGTAGTCCCCAGGTGGGAGGGAGCAATTTGCATGTGTTACAGTTGGCCCGTGTGAATAATCATCAGCAAATGCTAGATAGCAGAGTGGGCAGTACACTAGTCCTTCAGAATCTCAGATCACAAATTGTAGATCACACTTAAAAATGCACAGATATCCTGGAAAGAGCATTAGGGTTCCTACCATCTACAGCACTCCCCTCCTCTTCCCCATCCCTTGACCCAACATTTATGTTCAATCAAGTGCCTAGGTAGGTGTACCTGAGAGATGAAATCCAAGGATCAGTGGGATTTAGGCTAGAATAAATCCATAATCAGTTAGATTCATGATAATATACCATTTAAGAATCTACTGAACAGGTCTACTCTAGCTGGATTCCAGCCCAATAACATGTGCCAGGTAAGCTCCCTTGCCCACAACCTGACTATGGCTGGGAAAGACCTCATTATGGCTGGACCTTGTATTAAATAATACAAATAAACCAACACAAAGGAAGTTGGCAGAGCAACTGGGGGTCACTACAGCTGGTGTGACTGATTAGCAGTGTCCCCTCTCTCCCCTCCGTAATCACTGTTATGGGGAACTCTTCCTGCACACATATTCAAGGTACATCATGTTACCAAACCAGAGTAAGGTAAGTTTAGCAACCCACAAATGCACTATTTTGTTTAAAATGCACACACACAAAAGACCTAAGAGGAGACTTAAGAGGAGAAAGTTGATTATTGTTAGCCGAATCTACAAGGCGCATTCCCTGCAACTTCTATTTTTGTCTGTTGGAAATTCTACACTTGTTGGACCCCAAAAATAAACATACAGAGTGGGCATGTGTACAGCACAGTTCCTGGAGCTGGTAGCAAAGGTAATGTGAGCTTGTGTTAATAGCTTTTGTAACATGATCTGTACCTTACATGCTCCAAAACAACCCAGGAGAAAGGCTTCCCTTTTGCAGGAATCAAAAACACTATTTCCAACTATATTTCTCTTAACAACCATAACTTATATTGTTCAGATTGGTTCATGTGGAAACTTCTTATCAAACACCAGTATCTGGTTTTTGTCTGTTTTTTAAAAAATTTAACTGGACAACCTACTAGACTATGAATGTCAATGGCTTCCAGCCTCCCAGATTTCTTGATCTGAGTGACAAAGAAAGGAAGGGAATAGAAATATTACTGGATGCAAGAGCTTCTTAGTGCAAAGTGAATGGACAGTGGGGTTTGCTGTTTGTGGCGGAGATTATGAAGCAAGCAGCCTTCAGGAAGCATGGAAAAGCCAAAGAGCTTGCCAAAAGCAATAGTTCTTGAATTACCCAAATGTCTTCAGATGTTTGCTGTATTTTGCCAAGAAAAGACATGGAAGTCACTGTTATCTCCTAAAAGAAGCTAAGTGGCAACTAATTCAAGGCCAGACAATGAGGATGAAATCCGGATCTCTCAGATCAAGTCCAACCGCGTGATTTTTGGATCCTCACCCACCGGCACAAGGAAGGCACTGGTTTGCTAGATGAGCCAAGAAGCAAACATCACCACCACATTCTTTATCTAGCAGTAATTGTCCAGCTCTGTTCAAGCACTGGGATCAACGTGCGATTGCTAAGCATCGAGAGGGGCATGCCAACCCCATTTCAAATAGTGCCCCATATGCTGTCCCTGTTGGTTCTAGTCTCAGTATTTGTGTCCTTAGCCTTTTTTTTTTTTTGTCAAAAATAGGGGGAAGCTGAAAGAATATTAGTTAAAAAAAAATTCACAGTGGATTCAAATTTGTGTTCCTAAGCTACTAGTATAACTGCCAGAAATTTAATAATTTAACTTACTGCTTGTGGAATGGATTCCCACAAGAACCATGAATTTCAGCTCACAACCTTCCTATCACATCACCGCTACCGCCACTGGTGTTGGTTCTCCTTTAGGACCATGTCCAAGACAAAAGCAGTTACTGTGAAAGGTGGGAGGCACTTTTTGTCAGCAAAAAACAAAACAAAAAACCACGCAGCATGCTTTGATTCTATTTTTTGTCGGTCATGAGAATCATTTATCTCCAAACAACACTGTCATTCACAGGCCTTACTGACTTTCAACTGTTTCCTGAAGTCACAGACTGGACTCTGTGAATGCACTGTACAAGGTTTCTCCACCCTCTGGGTAGCAGCAGGAGTCCTGAGGAGTGGGATACTCCCTTCTTGTTTTGAAGCCAACCATTTAAAATCTTTCAAATTAGAAAAAAAAGTCATCTGTATCTGAGGTACCACCACCTTGGGATCTTGTTATCCCATGTACTGCAGGTCAAAAGGAACACTGCTTTATCATCTACAGGCGTGGATGCTGACGCCAAGTACCAGTCCGTACAGTGCAAACAATATGCGCAGGCTTCGTTTAAAAGGAAATGCATTACCTTTGTTTTACTACAGAGGCCTTTATCTTGGGTATGCACATTTGGTTTCTGCCTGTATAGATAATTAGTTACTGATTAACTTTAGAAAGAAATGGATTGTTGAGATCTTTTAACTTCGAATTATGAAAAGTTACTTCAATGCATGTAGGAAGACAGATCATATTAAGCCAACACAAGGAGCTGGTTTTGCTCTTGAAACAAAACCAGCTGCTCACCCACAAAAGGGAGGAATCATTTATCAAAAATCATCAGCAGCTTTGTGGGGTGGCCTCAGTATAGGACTTGCATGAACACCTGTTTCTCCATCCATAGTAGGCAGAGCTTAGAAGCCCTCTTTTGTTCTGTTTTGGAGAACAACTCCAAAAAATTCCCCTAACCATGCTAGCTGGGAGATTCTAAGAAATGTCATCCAAAAAAGAGAACATTTCCCAAATCCGATATAATAAGGATGTTATAAATATTGCTCAAAATTCTCAGGCTTTTCACAGCTGATGCCCACACGCAACATCAAGGCACCTTATTCAACAAGCAACTGTTTTAATATAGTTAACATAAAATAATGGCATTGGAAAGAAAGTCCAGTGGTTCCTCTGTTCAAAGGGTGTGTGTTTTTCACTCCTAACCTACCCTATTGTTTGAATGTAGATAATACAAGTGGTGTAAAAATATTTTAAATAAATAAAAGTAACAAGCAGTCATAGGGCCTTATCAAGGGGTTTGGCTGCAGTTTGGCCTATAGTACTGCATGATTCAACTTCATCACACAGTGATGGGCAGCCACACCCAAGACTGCCAAATCTTTGATTTCCAGGGCCTTCCTGTGGTGGAAAACTACTGACACTTTGGAGCTTCACTGGCAAGCAGACAGTGTTGTATCTGCTTTGATACAAATTTCCCTTCAAAACAAAACACCAGGGTAGTTTTGGTTTACTTAAGATACAAATACAAAACAAATGTTAAAAAAATCAAATAGTCATAAAACTGTAAGGATACAGCAAGATTTTAAGCACTAGATAACTAGTCTGCATGATTAAAAGCCTTGGGGTGGAGAAGAAGAATAATCAATGTCCGCTGCCAAAAAAGCAACAAACTAGGAATCGGGCAGACCTCCCTAGTGAGAGCTTTCTGTAACTGGCAAAAGACCAGGAAAATGCCAACTCTCTGGTACCCTTCTATGTCATTTGAGAAGGCAGGGGGATCCACAGAAGGCCTTCCACTAAAGTTCTTGACAGGTATACATGGAGCTAGAATGGTCCTGGTTTTAAGCTATGAAGCACTTTAATGACCAGATGGCAACAGCACTGCATCAGGCCTGGAAACTGGCTGTGAGGCAATACATCTGTTGTAGGACCAGCACGCTATAACTGTTAACACCCAATTCCATTCAATAATCTACCTGCTGTTTTGTGAATTAACTACAATTTTACCACTGTCTTCACTAACAGACCCAAGCAGAGCACATTACAGTAAAATAACCTGGCAGTCATCAAACCAGAGATCACTGAGACGAGGCAATCTCTGTCTAGACAGGGCAGCAGCTGGTGTATTACTTAAACGTATATAGAAAGACACATTTAAGTGTGTGATGCATTCAAGTAACTGTGGCATGACACCTCTAGGAATGGACTGATGTATTTTGGTTTGAAGATTTTGTATGCATTAGTACTTTCCATCCTATAACTACATCAGTTTAAGAATTTTTAGGAATAGGCCCACATGAAAATCCATGTTTTCTTAGGCATTACCTCATGCATATGGTAGGGAAAATATGTACAGAGGCCCATACAGTGGGGGAAATGTGAATTTCTTGATGTGTACACATTTGAACATGTTTGTAGGCATGTTTCTGTATGCAAGATAATATATGTGGTTTTTATTATTAAAGAAATGCACTGCATGATTTGGAGAAGTGCAAAAGCAGGAGAGTCACATACTTGTTCATGTCTTAGGCTGAAGAATATGTATTCAGCTGGTCCATTTCAAACTGGAGTACATGACTTATGTGTGCAGACCCAGCCCACTTTAACCCATAGCCAAGCTGGACAATGGGAGTAAAACAGTGCCTCAACGCTGCTGCTAGCAATCTTGCTGGAGTTCATGGGAAACAGGAACTTCAACCCTTCCTACCACTGATCTCTGGTAAGACTGCTTATGCTCCACTCTCACAGAAGCAGAAAAACTACTGTTGTTATTGCTGCTGCTGTGTGCCTTCAGGCTGTGTGCCTTTTTAACTTATGGTGACCCTAAGGGGAACCTATCTCAGGGTTTTCTGGGGTTGAGAACTCACTGGTGCCCAAGATCAGCCAATGGGTTCCCATGGCCAAGCAGGGAATCCAACTGGGCTCCCCAGGGTCATAGTCCAATGCTCAAGCCACAACAGCATGCTGGCTCTCAGAAAAACTCTACTTCCAACTGTACTGTGGAGCAGCAGTCACTCCACTCTACTCTAGTAGTTTCTACATATGAGTAGGCAGGGCAGGGCAGGGGAGTGTAAGCCTCTCATTGCCTGGCTGTTGTGTACCTGGGGGGAGGAGAAAAAGGATGTGGATGTGCACTGAATTCTGTACATATGTGTAGGATATGCACCCATGTGAGCAAGTGCTCATGGGGGCCCCAGGTGCTCAGCCAACAATGGAAGCTGCCCTTTGGGCCACAGTGGCTGTTCACCTTTGTAATAAAATTTGACATCCTCATCTATTGAACCTCATGAATCACAAGAAACATATATTTCAAAACACCTCTACTATGATTTTCTAATTAAGACAGCAAATAAGTTAATGACAATACCATACTGTTATTGCCCTGGCTAGCCTGAGCCTGGGGATATAAAAAGATATCTCTTGATATCACTAATTCGGCTTCATATACCCATTCCCCTCCACATGCTTGCGAGGCCCCCGGACAAGCACGCATACAGGCTTGGCCGATAATCGCTGTAATATTACAATACAATACAGGCAGGCCAGAAATAGCCGACTCGCAGCTTTAGGAGACCTCAAAGGCAAGTACTCAATTATGTATGCACGCAACTTCCAAAAGATCCTCTGCCCCGCGCTGGCAGCTTGATGATCCGACTATACAACGCTCAAGTACTCCGCGTTTGCATACTGGCTATCGTATTGACAATTTGGCTGTAACTCGATCATTCAAATTCTGACCTTTTGAAGGCTTTGTCTCCAGCCCCAAATCCATTGTTTTCCCCAAGTCCGAACTAGCCTGCGGTCACAATTCTCCTTATAAAAACCTCTGACTTTGAGCGCTTCTTCGGATTGCTCTTGGCTTCCGTCCCACCTTGCTGTCGCTTTGTCCAGCGAGCCTTCCCCTCAGCTCCACGTGCTGAGATCCACGCTCCCCAGCTTCTCCGCTTCGAACCGGGCTTCAGAACAGGTGAAGTATCACCCAAACCAACAACTCCTCTAAAAATCCCTCTATCCCACTCCAACCTTTATTTCTATAGTTTCTCTGTATGTTTGTGTTGCATACACCGATTGATTGTATTTTTAATAAAATTCACATTTGTTATTTCACTCCGGTGTGCTCCTTGACTCGGCCTGACCCCGTAGACATTGGGTTCAAGATCTCGCTACGTTACCCTGCCTCTCGCTGTGCTAACTTGTGCTCTTTGACTAATTTCCCCAACTTGTATAATTTTGAGAGCAATTTGGTGTCCCTCCTGGGACCCCCAGAAAACAGGGTAACAATACTACAGGACAAAGATATTGCTATAACATGGTAAAACTACAGAATTACTATCACAACAATTTAAAACCACAGACAAGCACTCCAAACTATACATGAGGAAAGTGGACTTTTTAACAAGATCATGTAAATATATGTTTGCCACATTAATCTATTCTTGCTGATAAAAGTAAGGAGTCCCGCAGCATACATGCATGTGCACACACGTACACACTTACCTCTTAGGCAAATATAATGATCCCTTAACCATGGATCTCTTTCTCTATTCCCAACCAATTTAACTGGTCCCAATCCAAAGCCTTTGTGGATAATCTAATTTTAGAAGATCCTTTAAACAGTATTGCCCCTCTATTCAGATTATTGGAAGAATACAGCAAAGTTACTGGTTTTAAAGTTAACAAAGAAAAAGCAGAAGTGTGAACAAATATGAACAAAGAAAAAGAAAAGAAACTGGAGAACTTTCAAGCTTTTCAACAGAAAAGAAAGTGAAATATTTGGATATAAGTATATCAAATAAGACTTCCTCACTCTTTCAAGACAATTATGAAAAGACTTGGAAAGAAATAAGATCAGAATTAGAAACATGGAAAAAATGAAAACTTTCTTTATTAGGAAATATTTCTGCTATTAAACTGAACATTCTTCCCCAAATCCCCCTTTTCTTTTACACCAAACCAATTATAAGTAGTGCTACACCTTTCAAAAACTGGGACAGAGATCTACAAAATTTGTAATGGCAAGGAAAAAAGGCAAGAATCAGATGGAAAGTGCTTCAAGATGGGGGGAAAAAAAAAGCGTGGAGGCCTAGGTCTACCGAATTTGAAAATTTATTTTGCTGTGTGTGCCTTAGTATGGATAAAAGAATGGATCACACTGAAAAATAAAAGATTACTACAATTGGAAGGCCATGAGCTAAAATATGGATGGCAGATATATTTATGTTACAACACAGACAAAATAAATAAATAATTTAACAATCACATCATCAGGTGTGTCATAAGAATTTGGAAAAAATATAAAAAAGTACACAAAATCTCTGCTATGGATTTCCATACAAGAAGGTTTTTTCAGAACCCAAAAGACAGATACTGTCAAACTGGTTGACATACAGAGACTAATTGTGTATGCAAATCAACAACATAGTATTAAACATCAAGAAGAATTAAAAGAGCAAGGATGGAAAATTGATTGGTATGGATACAGACAATTAAAAGAGAAATTTCTAAGGGATAAGAAAAGCAACAGATTTGAGAAAGAGTTCAGAATTTGAAATAAAACTTTGTACAGGTGAGGACCACTTAATTGCTAAAATGTACAAAATGTTGTTGGACTCAGAAATGGAACCAGAAGTGACTAAAAATAATATAATTAGATGGGCTCAAGACATAAGACAATCAAGTTAGACAAATGGGAAAGGCTATGGGCTAAAGGGTTAAAAGACACACTCTGTTACAATTTGAAAGAAATGTGTATAAAATGATTTTCAGATGGTATTTAATGCCAACAAAAATACCTAAATTTTATAAAAATTCTGATAAAACATGTTGGAAATTCAGAGAACAGGAAGTCTATTCCATATGTAGTAGTCCTATGCCCATGCAAAAGCACTTTTAGAATGAATTTCAAAAATGGTTGCAAAAATTTTTAAAAACTAAGATTCAACTAATTCCTGCATTAATGTTACTAGAAATACCTAATGAAGAAACAAAATCTTGCAATTATAAAGTGCTATACTACCTGATCATTGCTGCAAGAATTATTTATGCCCAAAAATGGAAAAGTCCAGATATACTTACTAAAATTGAATCTCAAGTGTATTAGAAATCATAGAAATGGACAAACTTTCAATGATGTTGAAAGAGAAAATGACTGAACAATTTCAAGAAGATTGGAAACCCTTAGATTTTTTTGAAGAAAAAAGAAGAAATTAAGCATTGGGAGGATTCTTGATTTAAATTTAAACTGATTAGAAAACAATTTTTAAAAAGAAGAAAAATTATAAATATTGCTGATTGATTTACATATTGCATATTATATTTATAAGATTATAATTGGGGAAAGAGGGAGAAGGAAATAAAAAAAAATCACACACATACGCACGCACGCACGCACGCACTTAAAGAGACAGTACCAAGCCTAAGCGTAGGGGAAGTCAAGAGGAGTTATATAAATTTGATATAATATTAGAAAGAGAAGAGTTTAAAAGAAGAATTAATATAGAAAGGAATAACAGGTTGTGGGTAGCTCAATTTAAAATAAGAATGATAGAATGACATAAACAGAAAATTAAAGATTTTCATTTTTCATTTTATTGATATTTTTGGGTTAATGGATATATGGATAATGGATATGTTAAGATTATTGGATATATGTGATACTGGTTGTATGAAATAGAGAATAATATGTAAAAATCAATAAAAATTATGATTCAAAAAATGGTCCCAATCCTGTCAATGTGTAGCATTCTGTTGGTGAAGTACAATGGCATAAGTCAGAACTGCCATCGCAACTCGCTTTCATGGCCACTGTGTATGTTAGACTTCTGTTCTGAGTTATGCAATCATCCCAATCACCTTGCAGTCAGCCCAGCCCCTCCCTGAACCTGGCCATACCGATGTTGTTCAAGAACAGAGGGATAAGCAGGGACATGTACAGCTATTTTCTCACAGCCAGATATGCTGCAAAGATCCATCTGCAGAGAGCTTGCAAGGGCCCCCAGAGGGTCCTTGGAAGGACCTCCCTTTGCAGATGCCCCTCACTGCATGTCCAGCTACAAGAAAACAGCAGGACGCATGTCCGCTTATTCCCCTCTCTCCAACAACACATAAATTGCTGGGTTGGGGAGGCAGCACTGCTTAGAAGGTGAGTCATATACTTCTCCCGATGCAGGACCTCCAGCAAAGTTTCTAAACCTTAAAAGGCCTCCAATTTCAAACACTATTACAAAAAATCGTTGTGCTCATGTATTCCTGAAATAGTGGACAACAAATCAAGACTCAGAAAAGCAACCAACTGTGCCTATATAGTTGAACTTTCTCCACCAACCTGAACAGTGACAAACACAGAAGAAGGGAGCAAAGTCCACCATTTCTTTTGCACTATATGCAGGAATACATGATTGCCTGTTCATGACAAGCAGAATTGTTCTGGCCACTCTCTGTGAAGCACCATGCCCAAACAACCTGAACTCCCCTGCCCAGGGCAGGTTCACAATGACATGTTCACTACTTGATGTCTCGTAGCAGAATCTGTGAATAGCATTAACAGTGAAGTTGGAAGTGACACAAAATGACACCAGGGCTCTGTGTTCTGACTGATGTGAAATCTTACTGTCATTTACACAGGCAGATCAGCACCTGATGCTGCAGTCATCAAGGAATGAACGTGTACAATTGTCTGCATATGTGAATGACAGTGTGATAAGCTGACCAGTATTACCAGAGCCAGCACAGCGCAGCATGCTACCAGGTGCCTCGGAACCCAGAAATAAATTTAAAAGGAGGCATTAAGGGTGAAGAAAAGCTGAGTTTTAAAAGGAATCTTTAGGAGGGAAGACAGTCGATCACACACACAATCAGGTGAAGAGAAGCCACTGACAGCTGTTGAGGAATGAAAGTCATGGGCACAGATTTATCAGGATAAGATGAGGAAAACTAAGAAATAGACTCTTTGTGCTGAGTGTTGTCAGTGCAGGTACAGAAAGCAGGGCTTCATAGTCTATGCACAGAGAAATGATCTGGGCTAAAGAAGCTGAGAGAGACTCAAGTGTGAAAGGAAAGCCAAAGATTTTTGTCACAGTCAAGGTACAAGATAACAAAAGAAGAGAGAAGAATGGCTGAGTATTGGCCATGTGGTATTTGATGACAGTCACTGGCAACTGACTGGATACAGGAAGCAAAGGAGAGAGAATGGAGTCAAAATAAAACCTTCACACCTGATTCACAAATTGGGGAATGATAACATCATCATCAGTGGATGCAAAAAATAATGGACGAATGACTTGCAGTCTTGAACAGATTGAGCATGAGACAGTGAGGAGACACCCCAGGCACACATTTCAGACAGGCACTGAAAGAGGGTGTTGAATAAAACTGCCAAGGTTGTTGATTCAACCTACAGGAGATACTGAAAGCCATAGGCTCCCAAGCACAGAGAGTGTAAAACAAACAGCAACCAATTAAGAACCCTCAAAAAAAGGGATATGCCCAGTTACAGCCACTGAACAAGGACTCTGACAGAAAAAACAAACAGGAAGGACTGAAAATCTAAGGTGCACTCAGAGTCAAGGAAGAGATCGTTTGGGGATCAGTTAAATGGTGGGAACTGCCATCAATGTTTCAGGAATGAAAACTATAGTGTCAGTTATATTCCTCCATTTTTGAGCCACCTGCCATTTTGTTTGATGCACACACATTCTGCTCTTGTGTGGTACCGTGGTGAAAACCACTAGCTAGAGCCAGTGGCATCACAGCCACTCCAAGCCTGCCTTACAAAAAGCCACTGAAGAGTATGCCTCTGCTGAAAGAAAGATATGATAATCACTCTTTTCCCCTACATACCTGCCCTCAAAGATATACTTATGGCCCCATGGAATTCAAAACAGGAGAGTGACTGTTTCCTTACAAACAAAACACCTTCAGCTGAGGGGCCTGCAGATACAATCCAGGAAGTTCCACTATTACACAACCTTAATATGTTTCAGGTAAGCCCTGTGTAAAACAGGCAGACAACACAATCAAATATAAGTTTTGCCTAAGTTTCATACATTCATTTATAGGAGATGTGGCTCTATAATCTCCCCCACCTCACTTTTCAAAATATTCACAGGAAAAGCTCAGCATACTAGTAATGCTGCCTAGGATTAACTAACACTCTAACTAGTATTCAAATTGTGCATTGTGGCCATTTAGGGAGTAAACCACTGCAAAAGAAATGCCGCTGGACAAACTAGGGTTGGTTGGGTTTTTTTACTATTTTGCAAGGGAACAGACAGAGCAAACAAGTTGTTCTGAGCAGTTCCCATTAACCCTTCAGACTTTCAAGAAGCATGAAATTTAACTTCCTTTAGATTTTTAATAGGCAGAAACCAAAGGCCACAATAACAAAACATGTTTTTTTTTTTAAACCTGGAAGAACTTTGCTTTTACTCTAAAAGATTTCTCCAGTTTATCATCCATAGTTTTTACAGTCCTAAGCCACTAGATATAGTATGTAAATCTGAAAGTTTGAATGGTACGATGGAATCTTAAGTCACATTGTACCTTAGATATATAGTCTTACATTTAGATTACATATAAAACTTTTTAAAGAGCAAGTTGCTACTGTTACATCAATGTCAAAAAAGAGAAGTTAAAAGAAAATGAAGAGCAAATGTAATTTAATATCTTTGTCTAATTCAACAAAACTAGGCTTATGTTATGCAGTTCAACAGGCTGGATTCACTCCAAAGTTGAGCAAGCCTCTGAAGAACAGGCAACAGCTAAGCAATGCATGTGATGAGAACGCTACAGATGTACAGGCTGGTAAAATGCCCCCTTAACTGGTTGTTAAAATAGAGGGGCAAACTTCCTGCCTGCAGTTCTTGTGAGATATATTTCAGCAAGGCTGGAGAACTATTTTGAGCTGAAACGGTTTATTGTTGTTATTGTTTTCCCACTCTTGTTACTAAACTATCCAATGTAAAGAACAGGTATGATAACCGGTGCGGTTTAGTGTATTGAGTGCTAAAGGAGGACTCTGAGTGAATCTCCACAGAAACCCACTATGTTACCTTGGGCAAGTGACACTCTCAGCCTCAGAAATAGCAGACTGTTGCATAAATCTTGCCAAGAAAACCTCAGAATAGGGCCACCACAGATTGGAATCAGCTTGAGGCACATAACAATAATCAAATGGCATTCCTATATACCTAACAGGAAACTGGGTAACTATCCTGGCATGGTCAGCCTCCAGATTTTAGTACACTCTAGGCAAGCAATGGGTCTGTCCCCACATCCTGGCATCTCTCTTCCTCACTGCAAAACTGTCCTGGCTGTCCTAGGTTCATTCCTCCTCATAGCAGGGGCTGTGGTTGTACTGGCTGAAGATGAAAGCCTTACTCCACAGAGTCCCAACCTACAGGAATCGGAGGACAAGGAGCACCAGCAGCAGAAGAATGAGGCTTGGAATGTTGTATTGACACTTCCCGCTGTTTTGAGTATCATGTTACAAACAGAAGACTTTTACTATGGCTCTTTTTTATTAGTAGTTTTTAAAAAACTAGAAAAATAATTAAAAAGTCCCTCACACATGATCTCTCCCCAAAATCAACATTTTAAGAATAATAAGTAAACAAAACTTGTTACATTTAAAAGGGACTAAGGAAGCCAACATGGTGTAGTAGTTTGAGCACCGAAACCAGGTTTGACTCCCAGCTCAACCAAAGAAGTGACATTGAGAGCATCACACACACTCTCAGTCCCCACAAACTCCATGATAGGTTCACCTTAGGGTTGACGTAAGTCAGAAATGACTTGAAAGCACACATCAACAACAAAAGTTATCAAGTCATTACATTATTACTGAAATATTATAACTTCTCTCTCTCTCCTCTTTCTACTGGGACACAGACAGGTGTTCTCTCCCATTCTGTTTTTCAGAGTCTGGGCAGCTGCTTCTCCATGCTTCATATCAAACTACCAGAGTTCAGCACTTCTTCTGTGCCAGGTTCACTTTTTCCTCTCTATCTCATGAAAAGTGGAAAAAGGGCAAAGGCATAGGAGGTGATCTAATACATTTCTCCCTTCCACAAACTCCCTCTCTGTTCTCCACAGCTTTCAGGCATCAAGGGTCATTTTCAGGTGACCTTCTTGGTGAAGTACCATGGCAGACACTTCAGTCAGTTAACCCATCAGAGACAGGTTCCTATTTGGCCATTATTTTTGCTAAAAGACTTTGCTTTTTTTAATGGCCTCAATTTAACTTTTCCTGCAAAGCTTTAAAAAGTAGTTTCTCAGGACATCACATTCAGCTGTAAACTAAATATAACTTGAACATCATTTCACTAGAATCTAAGTCAGTGGTTCTGAACTTTTGGCCCTCCAGATGTTTTAGACCCCAACTTCCAGAATCCTTGACATGCTTCTGAAGGATTCTGGAAGTAAAAGTCCAAAACTTCTGGTGGGACAGTGGTTCAGGACAACTGATTTAAATGATCTAAATATTCTAAGACACTACTCTGAAGAAATGACAATTTTGGAATAAGTAGTAGCCTTAATAGAAAAGAATTCAAAACTAACCCTAGAAGTATGACAAGAAAATTGAGGGGATAGCTGCCATGACAATTCAAAGGTTAACAGACAGATAGATCGATGACACAGATACATAAAAATAAAATTATATGATCAACAAAGTGTCTGCGAGAATAACAACAGAAAGCCATTCAAATGTTTGCCTGCTTGTTAAAGGATATCAAAAATGGACTGTGAAAAGCCAGAGGGGAGAACAAACATACCAGAAATCTCTTCCTCTTTCAAAAGGAAGGTAGGACAATAAAAGCACAGCAAGTCTCATGTTGTTATTAGGCCCCTTTCTTTGGAGGGCTTGAGGCAGAGTAAGTATTAGTCATATAACAGAAGAGAAGATGAACCCAGCACAGTTTCATACTACAGACTACCTGTATTTTTGGGCCCATCTGCATAGACTGGTCCTGGAGGTGGAGGAGCATTCTGCCATCCATACTGTGGATAGCCTTGGTAGCCTGGCCCTGGAGGCCCCGGTGGCCCCGGTGGCCCTGGTGGGTAGCCAGGGTATGGGCCAGGACCCGGTGGTTGCTGAGTATATGGTGGGTATGGGGCACCTGGATGTGGGCCAGGATACGGTGGAGGATTTTCGTAGTTCATGTAGGATACCAAGTGTTTCCTAAGAAAAAAGAGACAGATTTCACTTTTAGTTTTTTTAAAATTCAGCCATAAAAAAGAGCATACATTATTAATCATTTCTATACCATCTTTTGCATACTGATTGCTTAATCTTGATTCTTATTGGAGCTGTCCAGGTGCAAACTGTTGTTATGTGCCTTCAAGTTGTTTCCAACTCATGGAGATTCTAAGGCAAAACTATCATGGGGTGTTCTGGGGTTGAAAGAGTGTGATGTACCTAAGGTCACCTAATGGGTTTCCATTGCCAAGCGGGAAAGTGAAGCCTGGTCTCCATGGCTGTAGCCCAATGCTCAAACCACTACACCATGCTGGCTCTCTAGAGCTAAACTGCTGGAGGACAAATTCCAGGACTGTTCTTGGGGACAAATGTGGACTGAACATTCAAACAGATGATCCCTCTAAAAGGAAGACTGTAGGACAGTGCGAAGTAGGACAAAAAAATCCCAAAAACCTCTCTACTTGAAGCTGTATGAAAGAAGTCAGTGTTGTCTGGATGGAAGAGCTAAAGACACGTCACTGAATCTGTGGCCAAAGTTGGACGGATCACCATTTAAACCCAGTGCATTATTTTCTGTACAGCCATACTATTTAACTGCCCATTAGTCTACAGTGAGCAGATTGCAAGTGTCCTCATGAGAATCAAGGAAATCCACCCTCTCCTACCACACCAGAATTATATTCTATTCCTAAGCAGTATATATACATTATCCTTTTACAAATAATCACTACAAATACTCCAGACTTCTCTCCAATCCCCAAATACTATCGAGGTTGGCTAGTTGATCACTCAGGCAAAAGAACTATTCTGCCTTTGTTGCAAAACACATTTGGCAGCCATTTTAAAATCCTCATACAGATGAGAATTATGCTCAAAGGAGAGAACATAAGGACAGCTGAATACTACCAAAATATTTAAAGATTTGGGAGGGGACACACACACACACGGCTATTAGAGAAAGAGTCAGTCTTCAAATATAATTACAGTGCAAAGCCAATGGCAATTATTTTCAAACTGGAGATAGGAATTAATTGAATCCCTTTTTCTGGAGGGCAATATCAAGGCGCCCTCATTCCAACAACTGCTGTTGACAGATTTTGTTTTGAAAGCAGATAACATCTTTAGAAGATTAAATTTTAAAATTTGAAATAAACATAACTCTTCATATATATAATTTATATAAATTATATAGTTTATGCATTGCTAGCTAAAATTATCCACTATGGCCAGAATCCTGTATCACAGTTATGGACTGAGGGGATCATGTCAGGATTTGGTGCATAGTACTATAAGTATACTACTTATATACTATACACATATAGGCCACACAGGATTCCAGCCAATCAGTACATTCACACACATATACATATAATAAAATACATAAATACTTCATCAAAAAATTGTAAACAACTGAATTTTAAGAAGTACCATATACATATTCAACTCCTGAATTTACATCATAAAAATCTAGTTTGAAAATTAAGTATCCTTTCCTCATAAACTCATTAAAGAGAATCCACTTCCCCCAATTATGTTACCTCCAAGTTACACTATTGTTTGTGATCCATCATAATATTTGCAATTAATGGCTGACAATTAATTTTAAATAAGCAGTTTACATCAGTTCTTACATATATGACAGATCTCTTAGTTCATTTTTGTACCAGCTTTACTTGTGGCTGAAAAATAAATGAAGGGGAAAGGTCTCATCTCTTCCTGTATCTCAAAAACCCTCCTTTTTTTTTTTTTTATTATTATGAACTGCTAACAGGGTCTGTGGTGTATTTTATAATACTTTATAGTGTTAGAAGAAGAAATCAACTGCACATTTCCTTAACATGTTGCATGAAAATACATGCTCACCATTCTCAAATCCCTTCTCCAACCAAACTAATTTGAAACAGGCTGAACAAAAACCGAAATCTATATTTAGAATCTCTTTAAAATGGCTATAATCTCATGACCATCAGATTGAGCGAAAGGGGTGGTATTTAAAAGTATAGAACGACCATGGAGGAAAATATTTGATCTGAGATTAATTATTATAAATGAAGAAGGAAGTAATGCATTGTATTTAATATTTTTCCTACTGGACTGAGGGATTAGAAAAGGCCCAGAAAGCGCCATATATCACCAGGGTCATTCAGGCAGTTCCTAGTGGTGATCTGGGGACTTCCAACTACCCCAAGCTCTGTGAGGTGCCCATTTCTCACATTATGTACTCTACAACAGGCTATGAGGGCAGTTACTGTCCATCTTATGAAGAAACTTTTTTTTTTAACCAGCCCCAGCATCTGGAAATTTCTGGACATTTACAACCTGATCCTCTGTTTACTCCAAATTAAACCTTGCTTGGTTCAACAGGGCTTATTCACCAAGTAGCTACACATAAGACTGCAGTTTTAACCTTCCGGCAGTCTTATAATATCTTTTACAGAAGACCAAACAATTCTGTCTCTTGTTACTGAGCAAATGGAATTCTCCAAAACACATGGACTTTACGGCAAAAGGTTCTGGATTGAGCTCCTATGCTGTATTAACCACTTCTTCATATGTAAACTAGTAGCTTTTGTTCCATTCCCTCTATCAGGCCTTGCAATTAAGGGAACAGGAGGAAGCTCGTTCTGAGTTCAAGCCTGTTCCAGCTTGGCAAAGCACAACTGAAGTAACTATCATTCCCTCCACCCAAATTGACTGGCACTTCTGCCAGTCAGTTCAGTAGAGAAATCAAAGTCATCTCCTTCCCCTGGCTCCCTCGAAGACTCTGTACTACTTTGACTCCTAGTTTTAGAGAAAAGTCAAGGTATAAAATAAAGTTGTTGCTGTTATTGTCACTGCCATCATCATTGTTGTATATTGTATAGGCCACACATAGCGGTTGCTTCTGATCAAACACCCACTTGTGATGCCTACATCCACAACTGGCCAAGCCTTTCTGAGAAATGCACATCTCCTTTCAATAAGCTTGGACAGGCCACTACTGGTTTGGTCTTCCTCACTTATACTTTAAAGGGCAAGCACCTCTGAAGGCAGGGACTGGCAAGAGCGTGTGTGCACGCATGCACGCATGCATATGTATATTTCAAGAGCATATGAGTAGCTTCAAATTGTGCTGTCTTCTTCCAGCCACCTTGCAGCATTCCCCCACTGGGAAACTCAGTCAGGTTTAGAGACAACTGCAGTGGAGTGGGAGCACATCTGTCACACTACGTAAAATCAATTCAAGCCACAGTTTCAGATCCTAGCTGGTTCTAACTGTAGATCATCTCTGGGCTGTAAATTCCTTGACAGCATTTGAGGGAGAGAGTAGAACACAACAGGATAATGCACTAAAAACCAGAAGAACAGAGACCCAGCACTGCACCTCTAGCAGCCTCATGCATGCTATGCATAGTAACGTTGCCTATTAAGCCCTTGTGCAACCCTGGACACAGGTATTAGTTCACCTAGCTACGAGTGTGCTATGTCATCCTTAAGAACACAAGAGAGGTTATTTATGTTGCTTTAATGCACTTTAATCAAAGTAACTTGCTCAGCCATATAGCTTCAAATAGTCTTTCCCTATCTGTTAAGAGTATAAGAAACAGGTTTTATGTCACATCTGACCTTCACTTTTTAACTGCAAGTAGCTGGGAGCAAGTTTTATGACTGCACTGGCTCATTTCAGCCTTCTATGGAATGTTTCCAATGAAAAATAAATGGGGAGGTGGATTTCAAGCCCTTTAGGTCAAAAGCCCCTTAGTCCAATTCCCAGTTTAAAGTACAGTCACACCCCACCATTACAATAAGCTGTAAAAGATGATAGGAGAGGTGATATGTTGGACACAAGAGGAATGAAGCTTCAAGGGCCCTCTCCTCATCCCTCTCCACTTGTAACAGTCCTTTTTCCTTTCTGCCCTCACCTTTCATTTGCTCACTAGCAAGCACTGGAAATTATGCTACCTCTCATAAGTAATGCAGCATTTTTCATGGTTAATGCTGGGCTTTGTTTACATACACTTTGTATTATTATCTCAAGAGGAAGACTGCATGTCATTTCCCCAAGGTACAATTCTCAGCTTATTTACCAGATATCCTAGCATAGATATTCACCAGTGTGAGGCAGTTTTTCCGCGTGCTGCCTGCTGGTGCTGCTGCTAATGAGGCTTTGCTTTTGTATAGCTTGTTTGATTTCATTTGCTTACAATCCCTAAAAAGCTGAAGCAACTGCCAACACCTTAAATAACCGTTATCTGCACACAGCAGTTTTGGTAAGTGCAGTGCAATACACTAAAAGAAGTTGTACATTAAAAGCATAAAATAATTCCCCACACTACAGGCTGACCAACGGAGCTGTGACTTGCATAAAAACTATATAAAACAGAAGGGTCCCAACAGTAAAAACAGAAAGAGAAGCAATTGTTGTTCACTTGTACACTGATAAAACAGGGGAAAATATGTTGATCCGTTGCATGCAGTAAAATTTCTTCATCTAAGCATTTAAATGTAATGTAACTGCCATCACTATATTCACTTCTTCTGATACCTTTTCCCTGCTCCGCATCACTGGCTCAGGCAGGGAAACACAAGACAATTTTATGTTAATGTTATAGGGAGAACGAAAACTTGACAGGAACCTGCTGTCCTGATGGCAGTCCCCTATGGAGAGTGGCACCTACTTCCTCTCTCTGTCAGGTGGAATTTTATAAACTATAATTTATTTTCTTCATTGAGTGGTGGCTTGACTAAGGGCTAGCTAGGAAATTCACACCAGGGTAAAATTAAACCAGGAAATTTCCCCAACTTGCTTAGCCACTAGGCTGCATTAGCTATTGACGAACTGATCAAGATCATTTTACCTCACATTACAACTCATCTTGAAGTGCAGCAACAATACAATCTTGTCATTTTAAGCTAGGCTGTCTTGGATGTCTGGCTGCTAAAGCAGAAACTAAAACAACTTCATTGTCATGAGAAAAACTAACTGTGGTGCTACCAGGACTTTCACTTCTCCTACTGGAAGCACCAAGTTAGGTTTTTGAAGTTATCCCCAGTTAAGTTAGGTCACTATATGGCAGCTGGTGGGAGAGTAATAATGGGCCACTGCTCTAGTCTAATTAGAAACGGGGCAGGAATAGTGGTGAGAACATTCCTGAAGCAGGTCAGCTTTGTTTTTTGCTGCAGCAGTTGGACGTTTGCCAGAAATGTAGGAGTTAGCTATAGCTACAGCATAGGCTGGGATACACATGAGCAATGCTGTGTCTACTTTCAAGTCAGGGAAGTCTCCAGTGACATGGAGAGATGATGGCTTCTGTCAGAACTGCACAAATTTATACTTCCCCATTACATTTTGAGAACTGTGCTAACTTTTAAGGTTTTATAACTGAGATAGGGATGAAGTGGCTCTATACATACATGGGTTGTGGAATTAATTCTGGAAGCCCTAATCCACTCTGTAGTTTTAAAAGGGCAAATTCATCCTTCTGTGGATGATGCCCATAACATCAATGTTATTAATTTCTAAAATGTTTGTCTCTGAAGTCTCTAAAAACAACTGGAGACCAATTTAAAAATCTCATGTCTACCAAGTGGATTTTAATTGCTCAATCAATCTTATCTGTGGGTCCTAGCAGCCGGTTGCATCAATGGTGGATGCAATTTAGTGAGCTGCGCTCATTGCGGTCCCCAGAAGTGTCGTGCCTGATGAGGGTGTTCCCTCTGTCAAACTCCGCTGAGCCAGGATCGGGACCAGCAACGTGTCCGCTCAGGAACGGAGCGGCCACTGCAGGTCCTGGGGTTCTGGGAGAATTGTTCACTTCGGTGGAGCCAGGGGGCGAGGACTGCACCCTCCATGTGGACACTACATTCTCTGTGTATGGACCTTTTGTTAAGTATGTAACTTCATTTCTTCTGCTTTTGCCTACAGAAGACAAGAAGCCATTTGCATGCAACAGTTTGAATTTTTGCCTATTTACTCTAAAGCTTTCCTGCATACTACTTAAAGGGACAGTACCACTTTTTGGATTGACATTGCAACCACATATGTTAACTTTAAATACTCAGTCCTTCCTCTCTCTTTTTGCTTTGGTTGTTATTGAGACTTAACTATTTTATTTTTTATAAGTTTAAATGTGGATGTGGATTTTGAATTTTTATTCTCTTCTGAATTTTTAAAGGACTGACAGCTTACTTTTGGTCTTGAAGTGATTATATTGTTTGGTTAGCAAATTACTTTGCTTCCTCCTCTGATTTGAATACTGAATAAGATTTTGTTCTTACTAACAAGACAATCATGTTGGACAATATGAAGTTGGAACTTTTAAAGTTACTTGCCCAGTTATATTTCTGCATAGTGTTGTTTAAATTTTAACATCTATGGGAAAGTTTACAATGAGATCTCTTGTTATCCAATGTTTTGAGAACACAACCTTATTGTTTAAGAAATACAAGAAATATTGAACAGAAATTATCATAGCTTCAATTCTGGATTCTGACATTCAGGACTTAGAAAAGGTTGAACGTACACCTGAATACTTTTTGCACTTCCTGGATTAATTTAGACAAGCTAACTAACTTATTGAGAAAAAGTTTGAAGTGCTCTCAGAGCAACTGTCACAACTGTCACAAGAGCTAAAGGACAGCCTTGATTAAGATGAGGATTTTAAATGGTTGAAGTGATATGCTGGCATTCTGAGGAAAAAGAAGACACAATACAATTGCTACAAAAGATGACCTCTGACTCAGAAATGCTTCAATGTGAGATAAATTCCCAGAAAGTGATGCAAGGGATCTCGCAATCTTCCAAGTAACTGAAGTCAAATGCCCAAAATTATGGTGACTTGCCATCATTTTGGAGAATTTACGACAAGTGGCCTGTAAACTTACAAGAAGTTTTCTCTGGAAAAAAAGGAGAACAACGACTCACTGATAGACTTATTGATAGACAGACTTCCCAGGAAAAAAATATTATTTTCAGCTGGATTAGATATGAAGAATTAAAGTTTATGTACAAGGACAAAAGACAGATTGTGCCTGGCAGCCTTGGTAAAAGCTCTTTTAGGACTACTTATACATGACTCATAGAATCATAGAGTTGGAAGAGACCTCAGAGGCCATCCAGCCAAACACCCTGCCTAACAGATGGCCATCTAGCCTCTGTTTAAAAACCTCCAAAGAAGGAGACTCCACCACACTTTTGAGGCAGCATATTCTACTGCTGAACAGCTGTGACTGTCAGGAAGTTCTTCCTGAGGTTTAAGTGGAATGACTATTTATATATGATTTTGGTTTTTTTATATATATATTTTTTTATATTTTTATATATGATTTTTTTTTGTTTTGTTTTTATATACGATTGTTTTTTGGGAAAATGAAATACAGAATGAAGTAAAAGAAGAAAAAAGTATCTGATGATGAAAATGGTTCATGCTTATGAGATATTGGAAATAAAATTTATGAAGAGACTGAGGATATTTAATGATGAAAGATAGTTTTTTCTTGTGTTCTGTATTGTTAATTTTAGGTTTGTTTTTTTACTATTGCAAGAAGAATACTGGAAAAAGGTTTTACTTTCTTTGATGCTTTTATAAAAAGAACAAATATTTACAATATAGAAAATTATTATTTCAAGAACTACTAATTTTAATATAGAATAGAAATCACTAACGATTAATTGTTAAGTAATTATTAAGTTTTTAATATGATTTCTAATAATTAAGTTAGAATTATTAATAATGTACTTAGATATATTAACTGTTATCATATATTGTAAGTTCAGATTTATTATGAAGATAAATAATAGGCAACAAGTACATACTTTTAATTTAGTTTATGATTTAATGATTAGTTGTTACTATTGGAATACTATTCACTGTTTGCAGAGGGGCGGGAACCACTTTTTTAGGTTTATGTAGTTTTGTGTTGCGCTGTAGTTTAGTTTGATATTTGCAGTTTTGCTTTCTTTTTTGTTAGTTTATTGTGGTGTAGGTTATTTTATAGTCTGTTCTCTTTTGTATTATTTTGTTGTATGCACTGTTATTGTGTATATTTTTATTTTGCTGTTTTTCCTGTTGTTCATCTTACTATTCAATTAAAATCAATTTTATTTGCATATACATGACTAAAACAGCAGTTTTGAAGAAAGGGTATACTTTGTTTTAAAAGGGACCATATGTCTTATAAAACATAAATTCATCAGGTGCCATCTTAGAAGGGGCATTCCCTCTCATAGGAAAATAAAGAGATTGCCTCTTCCAAGGTATTAACAATACTAACTAGCATTTCCATTCTTCAAAGTATTCACATTTTTAAAAAAAAATATTTCAAAGTCAATTGTGGACACTTTTAATCAATAATTAATCTGATTAAAAACTGCAGACTTAATTGCAGACACATCAGACAATATACCAGATTATATAAATACATAACATTTATTTATAAGATATATAAATGTAAGATTTTTTGGTTTTTTTTAAAGCAAGCTAATTAAAACTCCCAAAGTATAGCTAACACAGAGCAATAGAACGAGTGAATACATTCGTTTACTTTTCAACCAATACTTCATTAGGACAATTGACTTTCTGAAGTTTGATCTCCAAAGAGTTGCCTGCCAAACAAAGAGTGTGTCTGGCAAGCAGTAAAAATTTTATGACACAATACTCCTTCCAATGATGCAGCAGCCCAATAGAGCATCACAAATGATAATGGCTCCCTGAGCTGGCCTTCCTCAAAGATAGAACTAGACAGGATGAAAGAGAAGGAGTAGCAGCATTTTAGATTACCTTTTCTTGGAACAGTCTTGGACTACTGAAGAAAAAGACATGTAAAAGTACTCAGACAAATGCACTGAAATGCTGCGGTTTGTTTTATTTTTCCAAAATGCATTTGCAAAAATTAGAGAGATATTTTGAATGCTAAAAGCACTGTATAAAATACGTAGATCAATTTTAGTCATATAAAAGCTCCATTATCACCACTGCTCTCTAAACATATTTAAAAACCCACATGACCAATAAAAGGATGTGAAACAGAAATGCTTGTGGATTTAGGCCAGCCAGAATTCTGTTCAGTATGCTAATGCTTTCCAAGCAATCGATGCCCACGTTACCTTAGAGCAGAATTATGACTAGGCAATCTATACAGATACAAAGATACATTCACTTTTATTTTGGAGTAATCCACTAGCCTTATTTCAGTAGCTACGGTGAAATAACTTATTTCAGTGTTAGTGGGCATTTTAAATGTGATGAATGTAACATTTTGTCTGATAGTGTACTGTACTACTGTTCCCCTGTTTTAATTCTCTATGCACATGTGGCATGCCCACCCACCCAAATGAATCAGTAATCACTCCCATACCCAGCATCTTTTCCTTGGCATGATAAAGCTCATATAATCTCCTGAATATAATTACTTTCAGGGAGTATGAGTTTCACTACACCAGTGATTCTCAACCTGAGGTATGCATACACCCAGGGATACGAACAAAGATCTTTAGAGGTATGCAAAAAAATTTGAATAATGCCAGAAAAAGTATAAAGTACAAGCCATTCTCAAAGGATGTCACAATTCAATGTTGTTCTCGATTGCCCATAGCACTGACGTTTCTGTCCTGGAACCTTAAGGATTTGAGGAGCGGGGTCATAGAAATAAAGGGAAGAGTGACACACAAGCCTAACTTCTAGCTGCCACTGGATCACAATTCAAAAGCGTCTTTCTCAAACACATATACAAGTGTACCCAGCCTTCTATTTCAGTTTCTATGATCCTAGCCCCGCTCACACTAGGTGGCTTCTTAAGCCTTGCATACATGTGCTCTTCTCTTCCTCTTCCTTGTGTCCCCCTCCCTGAGGAGAGAGTGCACTCAGTGGAGACATCCAGTTCTGCCCCAAATCCACCTGAAGAAAGGACATACAGCACCAGTTGCTCCTCCTTGCGCCTTCGGCTGGGAGCAAACTGGATTCTGAAACTGTGGAAAGTGTCTAGGTGGGTAACAGGGCACAATGGGATGAAGAGGCCAGACAGGGTGGCTAGCCTAACACTCTGCCTTTCTTTCCATAGGTGTGGAGACATCTCCTCGGAGCTCACAGAAGCTGTCCGATGGAGATTTTTCCCCTCTCAAATAAAGGACAGTAGGGAGATACAATCTATGGAAATGGGCTGCGAATGGCTACACAAGTGAAAAAAAGTTGGAAAGCACTGCATTATACCATGAGCACACACTGCTTTTGATTCCTCCACTTTATTTCCATCTCCAGTGGTAACACTCTGGCCTCATTGGCAAAGTCTTGCCTCCCCTCATCTCCCCACCATACTATCAGTTAGATTTTTTGGCTGAATTATTTTGTTGTTAATGTGTGCCAGGAAAACTTGTGTGGTCTCTTTTTCACAGGTCTTGTTTCCTGACTCCAAGGAGGATCTGATGGGGCAAAAGAGACACATTTACTCTTTCACACACACCTCCTGTGCCTTGTGGGTTCCTGAGATACAAAACTCAGATCATCTTTGGTTTTCTGTGTTTTTTCTCTCCATCTCCTAGTTTCCTGGAGCAGAAGTACTGCTTTCTTCCCAAGGGTTCTGTGGTTCTGTTCTGTGGGAACTAACCCCTTGGGGACATATCTAAGGTTTCCCGTTGACTTCTAGAAGGCAGAATAGCAATAGGAAAGCTTCATGGGGGTGGTGGTGGTGGTATGTAGGCATGCCCTTCCTTAGCTGGTCTGGCTAAAGGGGATGCAAGTTCTCTTCCAGAAGAGGAGACGAAAGAGGGTTCCCCAAAACAGATTTGGAGGTGTGAGGAGGGAAAACTCATCCCTTTTTGTTTCTCAGGGTGGAGAAACATCTAGAAAAAGAAAGGAGGCCTAGCTAAGCAGGAGTATTCTGTGCCCTTTTTCTCTGTGGAAAACAAAATGAAACAAATTGAACAAACAGCTGAAACAAGCACACTTTTCCTTCCTCTTTCACTGGAACAAGAGCAGTCAAAGTGCCAGTGAGGTTCAACAGAGACGTATGCAAATAAAACTTCCATTCTGAATGAAGAGGGTTACATCAGGTTAGTAAACATCATACAGTGTGGACATCAAGATGATTTGCTGGGGAAAGGAAAAGCAATGTTGAGAGTGGCACAGGATTATTCATGTCCTTAACCACTCCCAGGTTGATAGGGTCATGTGGAACAGCACATGAAAGATTAAAAGCCATATGTGGCAGGAATAAAGGGGTTGTTTCAGAAAAGTAATGTTTATAGCTACATTGATTTAACATTAAGCATTCTTTTAAAAAATTTTAGTGCATTCTTAACTATGGGAAATACATATCCATGTGTGGATTCAACCAGGGCCTGAAATACTATCTCCTAAAATGACTAAACTTCACCAGCTGTTTTCGTTCAGATCCACTTTCTTGTAGTCTGCATATCACTTTTGAAAGACCACAAGATATATTCGGCTTTGTGCTCTACCCTTCTTAAAATGACTTGCCAGTTCATTTGAAAATACTAGGTTACCTTGCCATGTCAATAGAAGCTTCTTAATTGCACTGCCCTAATTCTCTATACATGTAGCAAGTGAATAGCTTAAGGGCATGAATTTAATTACTCACTCACTGATTTGTAGCTATTTATGGGCTGACGGATTCAGTTAAGAAACACAGTTCAGAGCAAGTGTCCTCCTTACGTCATATCCTTTTTTAAATTACCTCAGGGGAATTCCAGTTACTGGAAATAATGCTGGGACAACACTCTGTCTCTTAAATCAAGCCCGTCACTGAAACGCAGCTTTGCTTGTTCTAGTTGCAATTTGTCATTTCAACTGCACTTAAGTCACCATGCTTTATGTAACCCTAATATGCTAACTAATGCACTGTAAAGCACAGACAGGGAACCTCCAGTTCACATACAGAATTTGTTTCACCCAGAAGCCACGAGTTAGGACTGCTTCCTTCCCTTAATAAGTTGCAGAGGCAGACTAGCAATCAGTTCATGGAAGCCAGGAAGGGCATATGTGCATGAAAAGGAGGTGATCACATCACTTTAATTTCTGGCCACACACTCTGCTATACAACCATTAAGACTACAGGAGCTGTCTCAAGGTTTCAATCTGGCAGTGCTATTTCCAAGATAGCAATCCAGACCTCAGACCTACTTGATACTATTGTCTCAAGAACTAGTTTTGGCAGCACCACATTATCTCCTCTCAAAGGATAAATCAATATCTGAAAGGCCTACCCCAACCCAAGTTAAGTTCACCAGACCTGCCATTCTCTTTAGACTTCTAAGCTAGCAAAGAGAGCAGAGAGAAAATTCACGTTCTCTGGCATACACAGAGTCCATAACATGTGGCTAACCTTGGTAGTTACTATTATATTTGGTAGCCACTGCTCTTCCTCCTTTCTTTGCATCAAATGTTTGAAAAGGGTAGTCCCATCGAGCACATCACAAAAAAACTGCAATGACATATCTCAAAACAGGCCAATTTTCCTCAGTTGATCATGTGACTGCAGAAATGGAATCAGGCCTTTCAGCTAGGTTTTCCACTCCTTCTTCCAAGGCAAAGTGCCTTGTATTTTAACCACAATCCAGAACTATGGGCAACTGCAAATGTTACCGCATTAATTCAAAATCATACCAGGGTTTTTAGCAGCAAAAAAAAATGTAAAGAATTTATTAAATGATTTTCCCTTGTACAAGAGGGGAGCAGTTGTGCATCCGGCACTAAAAATATACTACTCCTAAGAAAATGGCTACACATAGGTAGCTTTATACCCTGCTAAACATCCATTACAGAAGCAAGAAATGCTAATTATTGGCTAATCCAAATACATGTGTATAGGAACTATGTCATGAATACATTATTATGTCAGCATACAAGCACTACGCATGCTCCTAGAGGCAGTCCCACATTTTAAAACCAGACCCGTCGCTAGGGGCGTGATTTTTAATATTAAAATGAAGCTTTATGAGGCTCTCGGTCACCAAAGTTCATCTCTTGTGGTCACTTCCCCTCCCCTTGGCCTAGTTTGGCCTACTCTGGACACTCAAACCCACAAAGTCTACCTCTCTTTCACACCTGTTAAGCCTACTCATAAGCCTACTCAGATAGTTATCTCTTTTACTATCTACCATTGCTCTACTTGGCTTCCTGTCATTCTAAGTTCTACAAGCTGATTTTTCTGTTATCTGCATCCAGCTGCAAGCATAAGCATTCTTCTTGTATTCCCTAGCCATGTTGCTCTTTTTCCTAATTCAATGTGCCTGCTATTAAGCTATCGATTAGTTATTTCCTAATTATTATGCCCCTACACAAAGGCAGCCAAGAAATTAAAGAAGATGCCCCATAAATGGATCCCCACCTTTAATTCAAGGTGGAAAAGAAAGGGCTATGGCAGGATAATTGCTGATAGCTAAATACATGCAGAGTGCGTTTCCCTTGACACTGGTAATCACAGCACACAAGTTCACAGATGTCTTATTTGTTCTGTGGGCAAGTGAAGAACCCTGCATTAGCAGCAGAAAATTAAAGAAGGAAGTGGTATAAAATTACATGCAGTATAAAATTTAAGGTTGAACTCCACGCACACTTACTTAAGTACAAATTTTGCTGAACTCAATGGGAGTTTCCTCCAAGTAACAATACACACAATTTGGGTGTAGGAGGAGAATAAGTGCGACAACCATAAGCAGTACAAGATTAATAAGGAAGGAAGAGACAGCAGGTATGGAAGTAAGGAATAACAAAACTGGAAGAAGACTAACAGGGCCAAACTACATCTTACATTAAATGTTTAACTAGCAGGTATGAGGGGATTGCAGTGGATTAAACAATAAATAGAGGTGGGAATTTTCATCAGAATTTTGGCACATGGGGTGTGGTTTTACTTTTCCCATGCCAGTCGAGATTCCAGTGAAAACTGAGCCCTATTCAGCAGCTAACATAATAAAAAGATCCCACTCCCATCGGATCCTCTTTTTTTAAGGTTGGGATCCCAACAGCACATGGGAGGATTTAAAACTCCTCATGTATCATAATCGTCCACAATATATCTCTCTTAAAATGACAAAGGTAGCTACGCAATCAACAATATTTCACAAGAAATGGCTGCAAAGCTACACACATTTCCATTTGCTTCATAATAACTATGTAGGAGAGACAAAATGCTGCAATTGTGAAGTCTCACTTAATACAAGATTAATTCCACAGACAGGGAACTCCTGAAAGCAGACAGGGAAGAGATACACTCTTGCCCAGTGACAGTGACTTCAAATTCCTGAATTTTTCCCTTGTTTTCTACAGGCATCTCTTATTTTTGCCTACAGTTGTGTGGAGTGGGACAGAAGCTAGATGAACTGCATGACAATCAGTTAAAATCTGTGACTTAGAATGACTGAGATATGGCCTTAAAGATGCCATTTGAAAGCAAACTCTTCTAAAAAGGAAACTGGGAGAAGAATGTGACATGCTCTCAGGCCTATACAGCAAGCCCTCCTCTTGCGCGACCTCTGCATGCACAAATGGGAGGTCGTGTGAAGTGTCATATCCCATTATAGTCAATGGATGCAGTGGGCACAGGGGTTCCTGGAATGGAACCCCCAGATATGGTGGGCACACTATAATAACTTATCAGACTGTAACAGCCCTGGAGGAGAGGGATCTGTGTTGGGAAGACTCGTGCTATGAATCAAAGCCTCCACGCCCTCCACAACACATGAATGTTTCACAGATGGTGCAAAGAAAGAGAAGGAAATGGAAAATTGCTCTATGTGGGCTGATAGAACCCCAGACCCAGATGTACTGCCTAGGGCCTTGGATGTACTTACTCCCTACCATGTCTAGAATCCATTGATGCAAATGGGAACAAAAATTCTTGGCGTGACTGCTATACAGAGAATGATCTTCAAGGGGGGCTGCAGGTGAGGACTGTGCGGAAGGAATCTCCATAGCAATAAAACTGTGAGAAAAACTTCCACTGTTGCCAGTAGAAGCTTTTTATTCAAACTTAACTGAATGGGGAAAGTCTATTTTCTTTCAAGCTATCGGGGAAAGAGATTGAGATTGAGAAAGAGAGGGGGAGAAAGAAAATTGGGAGAAAAGAGAGACAAAGGGTAGAAACAAGAAAAAAGAGATAAATATGATTACTGCCGTCCTACAAGGTTACCAATCTATGCAAGAGGCCTTGCTCTGTGTTGGATCCTTGTTTTGGGTAAGGTTGCTTATTTGCTTCTCTCGAACTTTGTGCCTGCCCTATATGGTTGCGCACAGCATGGTGGATTCTTAGTGAGGGGCATTTTAATCTGTTCTGCCTCTGCTTTTATGTTCAAAGTTTTTTTCAAGGATGGGGTTGAAGTCTCCATCAAACGAAGAGACTATCCCATAAACCTTTTCACTCTCCTTCTGTCTCCTTCATGCTGACCTGTTGTTTCTCCATTTTACTGCTCCCCACCTTGGAGCCAGACATTTTCTTTTCTTTTTCAGCAAGAGGAAGGCAGAATGAAGGTAGAATGAAAATAGATCGTACTTTTCTCCCCACCCTGAACTCCTGAAATGCAACACAGCCCAGTCTGAGAGGACTGCCTACGCATACTTAAGGCTCAGTCCAGCCAGCCTTTGGAGACCATGCCCTGTCCTCCAGCAGCTATTTGCCCCATTAGGGAAAAGACATATACATTTTTTTCTCTCATGAGGGCCAACAGCAAGCAGTTTTGGGTGAGAAAAGTGATTTACCTTGGGAAAGGGGTGAAACTTCCTCTCTTTCTAGTGCTGTACCCTTTGTTTTGCTGTGGGCCTCTCAGATACTCGTAAAATTATTATTATCTTTATTTTTATCCCGCTTTTCTCCTCGAGGGCACTCAAAGCGGCCGACATTTAAGAGAGAAGAGATAAGGCTCCGGAGACAGAATGAGAAATTGGACTTACTGTGAGGTTTCATTCTGGGATGGCAGGAGGAGGAATCCACAACGATTGGGTTGTTCCCCACGTGCCAACTGGAACAGGCAGGAGTCCACATTCCAAATCAGTTAATTCCATTAGGACTCCACTCTCCCTGCGTCAGTTTCCTTCTCTAGCCAAGCCAAACTGCAAACTCTATTAACTCTGTCCATCTCTCAAGGTCAAGAAATCACAGCAAACCAACTCTATGCACAACCACTGTCCATACTCCCTCTTCATTTTCTTCCTTAATTTTTTTTTTTTTTTAATTTCCCAGGGTGGGTATGGATTCCTCCTCCGGCCATCCCAGAATGAAACCTCATGGTAAGTCCAACTTCTCATTCTCAGGATGGCACAGAGGAGCAATCCACAATGATTGGGAAATACCCAAGCCTCATTCTGGGCGGGATCTCATCTACTCTTCATAACTGACTGAAGCACCTTTCTCCTGAAAGCTGCCTGCTCTGACCAAAATTTATCCATCTTGTAATGCCTTGTGAAGGTCGATGGTTCCGACCATCCTGCTGCATCACAAACATCTTGCAGTGAAGAAGTCACAGTATAAGCTGTACTTGTTGACACAGACCTTGTAGAACGAGGATACACATTACATGGTCTTGCTTTACCTGCAGCATCATAGCACTGCAGTTCTTGATCCACTTGCCAATCACAGCTTTGGAAGCTTTCTGACTCATAGACTTAGGATTATATGAGACGAACAGTGCCTCTGTTATCCTAATTCTTGCCGTTCTCTTAATATAAAGACGCACAGCTCTCATCACATCCAAAGTATGATATCTCTTTTTCTCTGCATCCTTTGGCTTAGGAAAGAAACTTGGCAAATACATAACATCCGGTGTCATCTTCTTCCAAGCACATTTAGGAAGAAAAGTTGGCTCCAAAGTCAATACTAATCTGTCTTTCTGGAAATTAACACAAGTTCGCATTTACAGACAAAGCAGACAATTCTAAGACCCTTCTCGCTGAAGTTATGGCAGCTAAGAATGCAGTCTTGAGGGTCATTAATCTCAACAAAGCATCCCTTATTGGTTCAAATGGCGCCTTTGTTAAAGAATCCAATACCAGATTCAAATCCCAACTCAGAAATCTATGTTTTGTTGGAAAAAAGTCAGCACTGCACCCCTCAAGAATCTCTTTATATGAGGATGCGCTGACAGAGATACTCCATCAAACTTCAGCGCTACCAACAATGCTGATACTTGCCGTTTTAGTGTGTTGGGTCTCAGACCTCTCAGTAAACCATCCTGCAGAAACTGCAGTACATGCTTCACCTGGATGTCAGACATCTTATATGAATTGCACTATTTTCCAAAAGGCTTCCATGTCATATTATATATATTTTGCGTTGGCTGACGCCTAGACGCTATGATAGCGTCCACCACTGCTGGCGAATAATCCTGAAACTCTAAGGCCTTCCTTTCAAATCCCAGGCCATCAAGCTCAACCGCTGAGGGTTCAGATGATACACCAGCCCCTGACTTAAAAGATCCCTTTGAAGCGGCAACTTCCAAGGATCTCCTACAGACAGCTGTTTCAGTAGGGAGAACCAAGGCTGCCTTGGCCAGTAAGGTGCTATCAACACCACTCTCGCCTTTTCCTTTTGTATTTTCAGTAACACTCTCTGCAATATCTGCACAGGAGGGAAGGCACATAGCTGACCCTCTGGCCATGGTACCGATAGAGCATCTGCTGCTTCCGCATGCCTGCTTCCATCAATCGAAAAGAATCTTTTTAGTCTGGTATTTTTGGCTGAGGCAAACAAGTCTATCAGAAAAGGCCCAAATCGTTTGTTCAAACTCTGAAACACCCGATAATTCAGTGTTCACTCTCCCGGGTGCAATCTTTTTCGACTGAGATAATCTGCTCTGACATTTAACTTCCCTCTTAGATGCACTGCTGTTAAGGATTGCAGATTTTTCTCCGCCCAACAAAAGTCTGTTTGACTCTTCTACCAGAGCTTTTGATCGAAGGCCTCCTTGGTTTACCACATACGCTCTTGCTGACATGTTGTCTGACCAAATTTGGACATGATGACACTTCACTATATTCACAAACTTGAGAAAAGCTAGCCAAATTGCTTTCAACTCCAAAAAATTTATATTCTGTCTCACATCCAAACCTGACTCTGAACTGACATCTCTTGACACACGGCTCCCCAACCTGTCAATCTCGCTTCTGTTGTAATCTTTATATATTGATTTACTTCCAAAGGAACTCCTTTGTTCAAATTCAAGTCCCTTATCCACCAATCCCAGTCCACTTTCAACTGGATTAGTAGCTTGATCAAATAATGCTTTTTCTTGCCTATGTTCCATTGATGAGGAATCAGCAGTCTCTGCAATCCTCTGGAATGGAATCTGGCCCATGGCACCAATTGAATTGTTGACACTAAAGTTCTCATCACTTGAGCCAACATCATCACATCCACAGAAGAACTTTTCAGTAACCTCTGCATTACCTTTTTCATCTTCCTAACTCTCTCCTCTGAGAGATAAATTCTCCCCTTGTTGGTATCTATTCTCGCTCCCGAATGAGTCAGAATCCTTGTGGGAATTAAATGACTCTTCTCTAGATTCACTAGAAACCCGTAAGTCTGTAACACATCTATGGTCATCTGAACATTCCTTTCCAGCTTCCTTTGAGAGTCTGCCTTTATCAATAAATCATCCAAATAAGAGTAAATATGTGCCCCATTCTGTCTCAGATATGCTACCAGAGGAACCAACATCTCTGTGAATACCTTCAGAGCTCAAGCCAAACTGAACGGCATTGCCTTGAACTGATAATGCCTGCCCATGAACTGAAATCTGAGATACTTCTTGTCTGTATTTTTCATAGGGACATGCAAATAAGCTTCTTTCAAGTCTATTGAAGCCATCCAGTGTCCCCTGGTCAAATTTTCTTTTATAGTTTGCAACGTCTCCATCTTGAACCTGAGATATTTCACAAAACTGTTGAGATACGTAAGGTTTAGGACAGGATGATAAGTCCCATTGCTTTTCGGGACAGTAAAGAACACTGAGTAGACCCCCCCAAGAAATATTGATCTTGAGGAACCTCCTTCATTGCACCAATGTGTACTAGATGTTCTATCTCTCTCACAACTATTTCCCTTTTCTCCAGAACACTTGCTACTGGTGAGGAGACATACCTGCTTTTCGGCATCCTTTCGAACAATATCTTGTAACCCTGAGTTATTACTTGTAAAACGCACTGGTCTGATGTAATCTGGTTCCACAGGATACCAAACTGCAGCAGTCTTCCTCCCACATGATTTTGTTGTTTGTCAGAACTGGGTTCTACTCTTCCGCTGAGTAGATCCCCCATCTTTCTCACCAACCTGTCCTTTCCTACCAAAAGATCCTGACCTTCCATACTGACCTTTTGGCCTATACCACTGCTGTTGGCCGTATCTCGAATCCTGCTGTCTACCATTTCCTCTACCTCGAAAGAAATAATAGGAATTTTGAAATGATCTCCTTTCAGGCTTCTTTTTCTGCAAAGTAGGCATTACCTGCTTCTTTTCTCTACTCTCAACTAGCACTTTTTCCAATGCTTGATCACCAAACAGCAATTCTCCTTTAAAAGGAACAAAAGCAAGGTTATTCCTGGATTTCTGGTCAGCATCCCAATGATGCAACCACAATGACCTTCTAGCAACCATCACAGCATTTATATTTCTTGCCATAAAATTGCCACAGAATCATAACTGGCATCTGCCACATACTGTAAGACTTTCCTAACTCTAGATAAAGCTTTCAAAGAAGACCAAGATTGTATATCCTCATCTTCTATTACCTCTTGAATCCACATCACAGCCATGCAAGCAAACACAGAAGTTGCTACAGAAGCCCTAATACCTAGAGCTGAATTCTCATGTGCCTTTCCTTAAAGCCAAATCAGCTCTTTTTTCATCCATATCCTTTAACATAGTATCACCTTCTCGGGGAACCAGAGCCCCCGAAATAAGTGCAGCTATCAGCCCATCCAGTAGGGAGACCTTTAACAATTCCACATCCTTCTTTGCAAAGGAATATAATTTATTAGTATGACCTAAAAAACTACGAGTATTCAAAGAAGCCTCCCACTCTACACAAATCAACTCCTTAGACATATCAGGCAGTGGCATATCAAATCCATGCATCTCTCTTTTTTTAATTACAGAAGCTATCTTAGCCTCCTTTCCTTTTGATTCCTTTGACTGATTTCTGTCCTCGTCCATTTCCAAACCTAATGTATGTAACACCTTTCTCAATACATTTTTAAAATTTTCTGCTTGAAACAATCTGCTACTACCTAATTCCTCTTCCTCTGCTCCTGAGGAGCTGCCAACATCAGAATCATCTACTGGCTCTTGCATCTCTTTCCTTGTTCCATTCATCTTTAAACTTTTCCTCTATCTCAATACCAGATCTTTTCCTTTTCATAGGGATTTCTATATCTTCACCATATTCCTCAACCTGTTCACCTTGCAGAGAATCCATTCTCCTTTTCTTTTGTACTGACTCTCTTTGCTCTTTCTCTCCTTCCTTACTTGTTTCCATACTCGCAGTTCTTTCCAAGTTTTGGTTTACTCTCTCAGGCAACACATTTGATTTTAATGATGTCTGCAAGTTTAAATTATGCATATCCATTACTGACTGAGAATTCATCAAGTTATATAATCTTCTATCAATCAAAGAATCAGGTTCGTTAGATGTATTAAACTGATTTTGTGAAGGTAAAATCACTGCTTTTAATTCCTCGGAAATAGTCTGTCGTAATTCATTAGAAATAGTCTGTCTAATCTACTACTACTACTACTAATCTACTGCAAATCACTTATATTCAATTAATTCATCATAGAATTAGCCTCAGATGGAAATCGCCCAGTCCAGCTGCCCTGTCTTAGCGCTGGCCGCCTTTCCTCTGTTCCTACCACATACTGCCTCCCCACTGGATTATTAGGTATTCTAACTGCTTCTCCCTCACCCCATTCCTGATGAATAGGTTTGGAGCTGCGTCCATAACGGAGGAATGCCAGTCGCCTTTCTCCTTAAACATAACTCTCTCCATTTCGCCACGTGAGCTGCTTCCTGCTGACCGTGGAGAGCCGGGCGCTTTAGTAACGATGTTCGCTCGTGCACTTCCTGAATGTTCCAACTTGTCCCTGCCCTTCAATTCAGGGCAACTAGATGGACTAACTGCGCCTGCTCCAGAGATGGGTTTGCGCTCTCCAACAGCCCCTCTCCGTGGAATCTCCAAAATCGACATGGCGGCTCAAAGTGGCTTTTGTTGATTTTACCGTTGACTTAACTTTAACTTTCTTTGGAAGTGGATTCTGACCCTGTTTATGAGCGGTATCCATTTTCCTCTTTTTAACTGTTTTCTCCTTACTGTCCTTCTTTCCCACATGCTCATTTCCCACAGCTCTTATCTCCTCCACGTTGCTTTCACTGGAAGAAAGGAATACTTTTCTTAAATCAGTTGCTTTACCTTCACCAGAGACTAGTGCACTTGCAATTGTCTGAGAGGCATTATCGTTTCCATTATTATTAGATTCTGACTCAGAGCCTCGCTGTGTGGTGGACATCTATGGTGAGACATTTTTAATATTACTCCTTTTCTCTTCCTCAGAGCCTTGCTGTGTGGCGGGCATCTGGGATTCTGTTCCCATTGACATTTTCCAAGTTTATTCCAACTCCAAAACCTGCTAACAGTTCTTCATAACCAAACACTGACAGAGAGAGTGAAAACCTGTCTGGTTTGCTTGGCAGGAAAATTAAAATTCACAGAAAGAGAGTGGAGTCCTAACGGAATTAACTGATTTGGAATGTGGACCCCTGCCAGTTCTGGTTGGCATGTGGGGAACAACGCATTTGTTGTGGATTGCTCCTCTGTGCTATCCCAAGAATGGAACACATCAGCACTGTAAATTACAAGCAGGGCATCTAGCTGCTATTTTCAATTCTTGAAGCAATTTTTTTTCCTACTAAAGAAGAAATACAACATTAACAGCTCCCACACGTCGGCAGTGAGGAAGAGTGTGCCTGAGGAAGAATGTGCCTGTTCCTCCCAAGTGGACACAAAGGATCTCTCAGGATCTACTTAAAGATAAAGACACTCACATTCTAGCAGCCACAAGAGCACATAGCTCTGTTTAGGCATTTATGTGAATAGATGAAAGCATCAATACATTACCTTGTTATGATGTACGTAACTATATACATAATAGTAAAATTATGTTCCGTGTTCCAGAATACATTCAATTAAGGGTGAAGATACAGGGACCTTTCAGATGGCTGTTCACGTTGAAGAATGATAGGGAAAACCCACCCTTTCATACATTGTGTTGGGAAACATACAGGGACACAGTCCTAGGCACGCAATCCTGGCAAACTCTTAAAACTTTACCTAGTGATCATGTTGACTTCTGCTTGTCCACATAAAAAGGTAATACACAGCCATACTTATTGGGGCACCATGATTTTGGTTCAGATATAACAAGAAATCCTAGTTTCCTATCTACAGAACAAATTTGGGCATATAGAATTTCCTCCCTTTTCGTGCTTTAAAGGATCAAAAGCATCTGCTCTGTTTTTAAATCAACAATACTACTCTGAGATGTCTGGACTTCTGACACTGTAGTTTAAACGTCATTTAGGCAAAACAAACCAGGATCTGAAAACACTGTTTGGACACTCTTTGAGGAACACTTTTTGTCTTTACAGTCTCCAAAGCTGAACTTTCCTATCTATGGCTAAACCCAGTTCTTAGTCCCAACCAAAGCAGACCCATTAAACTAATGGAAACTACCTAAGTAATGATTTAGCAAGTTCCTATTGATGCCTATGGTTAGGAACAACAATTAATTTTAGACTTCATTAAACACTTCTTAATGCCTTTCTACATCAGTTGTAATACTGGGCCTCAATGTTCAGTTCTGAAGACAAGAGGAGATTTTTGAGTTCAGAGTTTTCCTGGAAACAAGTGGTCTCCACTTGCTTATGTTAACCTAATTGACAGTTGGATCTCCATCACAAGAGTTTTAATAAGAGCAGGCTGAAATAGGAACTAAGTAAATTGTGAAACATCCAGTTACATGTAAATCATGCTGGTATTACACAAGTATGTCTCAATCCTTAAATCCATCAGGATTCAGACAGTTTCATGCCAAATGGCACTCTCTCAGCACAAAAGGTTAGGATATTTCTTATGGTTGTTACTTGTCATCCTATGAATGAGAGAGTTCCACGAACCCTGCGCATCAACAGCCTTGCTCAAGTTTGGTAAACACAGGGCTGTAACTTCCTTCATTGAATCAATCTTTCTGTAATATAGTCTTCCGCTTTTCCTACCGCCTTCTACTCTTCCCAGCACTAGGTTTGCTTTAATCTACATTTACTGCTTTTATCTTCAAGTGTGTATGTGCGTACACACACACATTCTTTTTCACACTGTTCTACTTGCTGCTAAACTGGCTGTTTATATCTGGCTTTCATTTTATGTTGTTTTAATTTAATTTGTTATTTAATTGCTGCAATTTGATTGTGTTACCATGCTGCTAGTCTCTATGAAAGCCAGCTGACTAAAAAGTAGCTCATAAATGTACAAAACAAATAAATGAACAAATAATATGGGCACAACCCATGAAATAAGTAAGAGACACACAACAAATGGAGACAGAGAAGAGGAAGAAGGGGACAGCAGTAGTGTCCTTGTTGTGGCAGACTATAATCTAAACCAGCAATGTAATTATTACATCTTTGCTGAACAACAACAGCAAAATCTCAGAGTGGCTCTTATAAATAAATAAATTATCTAGGTTAAAAGAGACAGGAAGAGACCTGGCATAGGTTACTCATCCAGTCACTGCAATTCATTAAAGCACCTAGACTATATTTAACAAACAAGCATCTTCCTCATGATCCAAAAGTAGAACAGGATGTTGTACACAAATGAGGTTTGTATTCTATAGCAATCTGAAATAGGTGAAAGGTAGACACATTACTCTCAACCTGAAGGAACGAGAGGGAAGTGGTATCTAGCCAGAAAACAAGCTACTGAGGAATCCAGGAAGTGAAATTGATCAAGAACTATGTCAAAAAAAAGCCATTCTTATTCAGAAACTGTACTGAGCATGGGAAGGAAAAAAGAAACTGTGAAGGCCAGCAACATTTGCCTGCTATCAGATGAGGAATGGCAGCAAGAGAATGAGGCACAAGCGATATAAAATAATGTCAAAACACGAGAACCTGCAACCATTCCATAGGCAACACTTTATCAGTGGCACTTTTTTATATACTTACTGCAAGATTTGAGCTAATGAAATTGAATCCAGACTGGTATTGACTTTGTGGTGGATTCTACCTAACAGTCTTTAATATTATTTCCTCAACAGCAAAAAACTACAAACTCATTGTGTGCCTTCAAGTAATTTCCAGCTTATGGTGACCCTAAGGTGAACAGGTTTTTAGGGGGCTGAAAGTGTGCAATGTGCCCACAGTCATCCAGTGGGTTTCCATGGCCAAGCAGGGAACTGAACCCTGCTCTCCAGGGTTGTAGTCCAAAGCTCAAACCACTACACCAACTGCTTTCCTGTTTTTGCTCAGCGAACTGGACATTAATACACTGCGATTACAGGGCTCATTCGATGAGCATTTTATTCATTTTGATTCTACCCTGAGGGCAGCACATATATTCTCTCCCCATCCACATCCAGTTTTATCTCTGTGACAACCTATAAGATAAGTTAGGCTGGGAAAAGTTGACTGGAGCAAGGTGACCTGGGTCCAGCTTCATGATAGAGAGATACGGACAAGTTTTGTCTCCATTACTCAGACCCAGGAAAAGAAAAGAAAAAAGAAAGGTTGGAGAATGCTGGTCAGTATTTTGCGTTTTAGCCTTTCTCTCAAGGAACTACCAACTCTGCTTTGAAATACCTCACCTATTTTTGCCTCTCCAGCTAACAAGTGGCAACCAAAATCCCTCCATCCCATCCCACTGTCCTTTATAACAGGGGTTTTGATACAATGGGATCCCAGAGCAGGTGCTGCCCTTGGACGAAGGAAACCTATCCAACAAGGCAGAAGGTCATACGCCCAGAATACCAAGCCCCCCTCATTAGGAGGAGGAGGTGCAGGGGAGAAACTGAAGGGATGGTCCTCAAGTCCTGTTGTAGTGGTCTTAACAGAGGTGTTGGAACAAAAGAGAAATGAAAAAACAGCTTCACGAGGAAGAGGAACTCGGTTTAATTACTCCTTGGAAATAACCGGGCCAATAACTGTTCAACCGGAACGGAATCGGGTTTTGCAGATGGAAACTCAGGTCATTTCCGCACTAGATGGTTATAGCGCTATCCTATGGAATCCTGGGGTTTGCGGTATAAGTCTGAGAATTCGAAGCGCCCCTTCCTAAGCTGCAAACCCCAGGATTCCATGCGATGTTGAAACTGGAATAATAGCGCTGTAACAGTCTAGTGTGGAAATGGCCTCAGGTGCATGTAACATCGAAGACGACATTTTATGCACCCGACAGGGTGGGCTGTGGCCCACGGCAACTTCCTGTCACAACCAATTCGGTCAGCCTTCAGAAGGTGCGGCAAGACCCCTGGGAAGTTCGGCCTCGGGAGGGCTGGCAGCGCAGCCACTCCTTCCCGGGGCCCCTCGTCACCGCGAGGGGAGGGCAAGGGCCACCGAGCTCAGGCTGGGCGCCAGGGCTGCCGTGGCGGAGAGGCGGCGGGCGGGGCAGGGGGAGGGCGAGCGGGAAACGCGGCAGCGGCGAGCGGGAAGCTTCTCGGACGCGGAGACACCGCGCACCAGAAACGCCCCCGGGGAGAGCGGGAGCTGGACAGGTGCGAGAGCAGACCGAGGCCCCTTTATCCCTCCGTCTCTCCCTCCCCCAGACCTGAGACAGCATTCTCGGTACGAGCTACGCGGAGCGGACTCGGACGCTGCGGGCTGACCAGGACCTTCCCTTTCGCCAGCCCCCTCCGTCTCCCTCTCTCTCTCCTCTGTTGCCACCGTACCTGTCCGCCTCAGAAAGTCTCCTCGCCCGCCTCCCGTTCCCCTCAGCGCCGGCTGGCTCCCTCGCCGCTTTCCTCTCCTTCCTGCTGTTTCCGCCGCCGGCAACGACGAACAGCCGGAGCGCGGCGCTGGCAGCTGCTCCTCAAGAGCCGCAGAGCGCCCGCTCGTGATGTCACGCCACGCGTTGTGGTTACCGGACGGCCGAGGGGAGAGAGAGAGAGAGAGAGAGAGAGAGAGAGAGTGAAGAAAGCAGGGGAGGGGGCGGGCTCTGCCGCCGCGTCACGGCGCCGCGAGCATGCGTGTCGCCGGAGTGGCTCGCGACAAGCGGGCCGTCGATCTTTGCGGGGGTGGGGGCGAGATTTCCGATAGAGAGGCGGAGAGGTTTCGACGAGGCCTTTACCTCACCAGGTTGTTACAGGGCTATTTATTCCACTTTCAACATCCTGTGGGATTCCGGGGTTTGTCCTTCACTGAGGCCAAAGAGCTCTCTGGCTGAGAATTTTAAATGCCCCTCCCCAAACTGCAAACCCCAGGATTCCATAGGAGGTTGAAAGTGGAATCATAGCACTATGACCGCGTAGTGTGGACAGGGCCCCCTTCTCTTCAGACTTTCGACCCAATTCTCTCCGCAGGCCGGGGGAGGGCGGGAGGCATGGAGGGAGGAAGAAAAGCAGCAGGGCCCGCGAAGCGCACGCACTTTCCTACACGCAGGAGAAGTGGGGGGGGGGAGTGCTGGTGCTCCATTCACACCTGCCAAACCTGCCTTGATCTCATTGCCGAACGTAGACGACGCCTTGTAGGTGAAAGGGGCCAGTGGCCACTGTTTCTCAGCCAGCTTGTGTGTTTACTGAGGCGAAAAATAATACGAAAGGTGCTGTCTGCGGCCATTTCCGCACTAGCCTGTTACAGCGCTATGATTCCACTCGCAACATCCTATGGAATCCTGGGGTTTGCAGTTTCGGGAGGGGCCGCTGGCCCCTCCCGAAACTGCAAACCCCAGGATTCCATAGGATGTTGCGAGTGGAATCATAGCGCTATCACAGGCTAGTGCGGAAACGGCGTGGAAGGCAGGCTCTTTCATGCCCATTCACCCGTACGGGGGACCACCTGTGAACCCCTCAGGGAAGGAGAAGGAAGAGGAGCCTGTGCTGCGGTACACGAAGCGAGGGCAGGGCAGGGCTGAATGCGGACGTGCGGCCGGTCCCGTAGCAGCGGCCGGCGACCCGCGTCTGCCTGGGGCCGTGTTTAGCCGGGCTGATGGGACCTGTAATCCAGGAAGGCCCTCTTCCTCCACCCTGGTGCGGGGATTAGCAGCAACGCTCTTGGAATTGCTTCCAGAGCATAGGCCGCCCTGCTATCTCCCGGCAGCGGGAGGGACATAAATCTTTCGATACCATAATAAAACGCTCTCCTTCCCTCGTTTACTTCGGACTTTGCGTGTTTCGTTCTCCCTCTAGTGGCTGTAGTGGTTTTCGTTCGGCCAGCAACACGAGCCTTGTTACCGGTCTTACTCCGGTAGAAGAGCTGAAGGGTGGCTGAGGCGCGGTTGCACCACTAAGGCCATTTCTACACTACACTGTTAGGGTGCTATTATTCCACTTCCAACACCCTATGGAATCCTGGGGTTTGCAGTTTAGGGGGGGGGCCTTTAGACTTCTCAGCCAGAGGGCTCTTTGGCCTCAGAAAACTCCAAACCCCAGAATTCCACAGGATGTTGAAAGCGGAATAATAGCGCTATAACAGTGTAGGGTGGAAATGGCCTAAGAGCAAGCAGGTCTAAGGGAAGGCAGTGACGATGCAGGAAGCAAAATGTGGGGAATTATTTGTTTATTTATTTGATTTATATCCTGCCTTGGATCATACAAGATCCGGGGTGGCTTAGGAGCATTCAAAAATTGGACAGTTTTTTAAAAAAAAACATTCATAACAAAAGTTTGGAAACAATTAAATTACAGTTCAGTTAAAAGCGCAAGTTTAAAACAATATAAAACACAATTGAAAGATGGTTTGAAAGATAAAAAGACAGCTCCGTGGAAAGCTCTTTCCGCCAGGTGAATTGTAAGCTTAAAACTTGGGCAGGATCATATAAGGAGAAGCCTTCCTGAATAAAAAGGTCTTTGCCTACTGGCAAAAGGAAAGGAGAGAGGGGTCCAACCAAGCCACTGGTGGCAGGGAATTCCATAATCCGGGAGGAGCCACCCGGAAGGCTCTTCCTCCTGTCCTTACCAAATGTGCCTGTGACCGTGTTGGGGCTGAGAGACAGCCCCCTCCACAAAATCTTAAAACTTGGGCAGGATCATGTAAGGAGAAGCAAGTATTCATGTGGTCCATGAGTGAAAAACAAAAACACACAAACACTCCCCCTCCCACCCGGGAAGGACCAACTAAAATGTCACAAAAACATGTGAGTTTTCAAGTGCTCTAGAATTCTTAGCTAGGCAGACCTGAAGCACTCGAACCCTTGCACACTGTTATGACATTTTAGTTCACGTTAGTAAAAATATTACCCACCAGATAATGATAAAATGACACTCCCAGGTCAGAAAGCACTTAATCAACTACCAGGGCAACTGCTGTCAAGTCAACTTCGACCTAGGGCAACCCTATAGATAAGAGAGCTCCAAGGCCCCTTATTACCAACCGCCTTGCTCAGATCTTGCAAGTTCAGAGACCTGCCTTCCTTGATTGAGTCCATCCATCTGTAATGCAGTCTTCCTACCGCCTTCTACCTTACTAAGCATTATCATCTTTTCTAGGGAGTTATGTCTTCTCATGATAAGGCCAAAGTATGACATCCTTTGTTTAGTCATCTTGGCTTCTAGGGAGAGTTCAGGCTTGATTTGCTCTGGGGCACATTCATTTGTCTTTTCAGCAGTCTGGGGTATCTGTAGAACTCTTCCCCAGCACCACATTTCGAATGGGTTGATTTTGTTCCTATCAACTTTCTTCACTGCCCAGCTTTCACAGCCATGCATAGAAACTGGAACTACTGTGGCATGGACAATCCTAACTTTATTATTCAATGATATATCTTTACACTTGTCTATTTCCTTCAGAGCTGCCTGTCCTAGTCTTCTGATTTATTGATGGTATTAATCTTCTGATAAATGACTGAGCCAAGGTATGGAAAATCTTCATTTTCATTGGCTGCTTTAAGGTTATGTAAGTCATCTGTAGTCATTATTTTCTTAACATTCATCTGTAAACCTGCCTTGACTTTTTTCAGTAAGTGTTCTAAGTTCTTGCTGTTTTCTGTAATATGGTGTCATCTGCATATCCTAAATTGTTGATGTTCCTTCCTCCAATTTTCATGCCTCCTTTCTCCTAGTCTGATCTTGCTATACCTATGATATGTTCAGCATACAAGTTAAACAGGGTGATAAAATGCAGCCTTGCCTGACTCCCTTGCGATTGGAAACCATTCTATTTCTCTGTATTCTGTCTTAACAGTAACCTCTTATGGCATGTGCAGGTTACACATCAGGACAACCAAATGCCGTGACACCATTTCTTTAAGAGTGATCTATAGTTTCCCAGGATTTACGCAGTCAGCTTTGCTATAATCTATGAAGCATAGGCTGATTTTCTTTTGAAATTATTTGGTGCACTCCATTATCCAATGTACGTTTGCAATATGATCCTTGCTGCCTCTTTCTTACCTGAATCCAGCTTGGACATCTGGCGTTTCTTGCTCCATATATGGTTGAAGTCTTTGCTGTAGAATTTTCAGCTGACTTTGCTTGCAAGGGAAATTAATGTAATGTTCCTGTGGTTATTGCAATCCCTGGTGTCCCTTTCCTTGGGGATTGGGATGTATATTGAGTGTTTCTAATCTGTGGAACATTCTTTTCCAAATTTGTTGACAGATTTTAGTTAAAACTAGAGTAGACTCTTCTGTGTAGACTGAAGCAGCTTCATTGGTATGCCATCTGTTCCTGGTAATTTACTGCCCAAGTGCTCTGAGTGCTGCTTTCACTTCCCTTCTAAAACTGGAGGTTTGTTTTCATATGGTTCTTCCTTGAATGAATCTGTCAATCTTTCATCTCTTTTATATAGATCTTCTGTATATTGTTTCCATCATCTTTTTATTTCTACTTGGTCATGTAACGTGTTCCCCTGCTGGTAATAGAGCATCTCCGTTCTTGGTTTAAATTTCCCTTCGATTTCTCAAATCTTGTAGAAAAGGTTTCTGGTGCATTCTTTTTTGTTATCATCTTCTGTTTCTCTGCACTGATTATTATAGTCCTTGTTCCTGCACACAAGTCATTGAACAGTTGCAATCAGCTTTCTGACTCTATTTCTGTCTCCTTTTCTTTTTGCTTCTCATCTGTTCTTGACTGCTTGAAGAGTTTCATCTGTCATCCATTGAGGCTTCTCTTTCTTTTGGCTACAGATAGTATGTCTTTGCATTCCTCCCTGACAGTGTTCCTGGCTTCAGTCCAGAGTTCTTCTGGATCCCTGCCAGTTAGACTTAATAGTACAAATCTGTTTTTCACTTTATCTTTAAATTCTACAGGAGTATTCTTCAGGTTGTATTTTGACATGATGGTTGGTTTCTGGTTCTTTTTAGCTTTACTCTAACTTTTACAATTAGTAGTTAATGGTCTGTGGCACAATCTGCTCCTGGTCTTGTTTTCGTAGAGAGAATGGAGCTTCTCCATCTTCTGCTTCCAATTATGTAGTCTCTTTGATTTCAATATTGGCCATCAGGTGGTGTTCATATGTACAGTTGCTTCTTGAGTTTCTTGAAGAATGTGTTTGCTATGAACAAACTGTTGACCTTGCAAAATTCAGTCAGTTGGTCTCCTGCTTCATTTCTTGATCCAAGGCCATATTTTCCTACAATCTTTGATTCTGCTCTATTTCCTTCTTTTGCATTACGATCACCTAGGATTAACAAGAGGTCCTGCTCTGGTGTATGATCAATTTCCTCCTGCACCCCTGCATAGAATCTTTCAATTTCTTCTTCTTCTGCCTCTATAGTTGAAGCATACACATGGATTATGGTTATATTGATGGATTTTCCCTGCAGTCTTATTGACATGATTCAGTCTGACTTTGCATTGTATCCTTTGACTGCTTTTGCTATATCTCTCCTCATTATATATGTCACCCAATTTCTTTCTAGATTTTCATTTCCTGTGTAAAACACTGTGTAAAACATCTGACTCAAAATGTCCCATTCCTATTCACTTTAACTTACTCACCTCCAGTATTGCAGTGTTCATACATTCCATTTCTTGTTTTACTATGGCCCTTTTTGCACCGCATTTGCCATGCGAAAGGGTCCCTCAAGCATCGCACGACTGCGAGGAGTGATCCACACAACGCACTCGCAATCACACAACGCTCCAGGGTCTGGCAGGCACCGATCATGCACTTTTACATTTTCGGCTGTGAGCCGAAAATGGTGCACGATCGCATATTGCTCCGAGGCCCTGCGCACACTTGCCGTGCGTGCAGAGCTCCAGAGCTGCGGTGCTTGTGCTTCCTGGCCCAGCACAGCCTGGGAAATTCCCAGGCTGCACTGCGGAAGGAAGAGGAGGGGCTCTCGCGTAAGCAGGCAGCAGCTGCGGAGCTGAAGGAACCGGGACGCGTGAGCCTCTCGTTAGAGGCTGCTCGTGCGATCCCTGCACCCCAGCGCTGAAAACAGGTAAGCTGTGGAAAGGGCCATGTCTAGCTTCTCCTTACTCATGCTCCTCACATTCCATGTTCCTATAATATATGTTGTGCAGCTTTGGGCTTTCCTTTTGCCTCTGAATACATCAACAGCTGAATGTTCCTTTGGCTTAAGTCCAGGTGTATCATTAGCCACCATGCTACTTGTAGTTGTCCTCTGTTCTACCTCTGTAGCTTGTTGATTGTCATCCAACTTGGGAGTTTCAGTTTCTGGCACTATCTCTTGTTTTATTTTGGATTGTCTCATCATAGGGTTTTCATGGTAAAAGACATTCAAAAAGGTTAATCGTACCTCTTTCTGCACAGTACTAACAAGTACTTGCTATGGTGCCGTCGCTGTTGCCTCTGAGACATCCTCCAACAGTGTCATCACCAACTACTGCTGCTGCCCAGTAGCTGTTTGGCACATTTAGGCTAACTCCTCAGCAAAAGCCTATCTTATAGAACATAGAGGAAGTGTAATAACTTTTTACAGGTATCTATTGGAAGTCAAGTGTGTGACTTTATTACCCCTTTTTGAGTTATAGTTACTGTTGTTTGTGTAATTAGTTAGTTGTTTAGTTTAGCCACTAGATACGTTAGATGTATTTTTCCCTTATACATTCTCTTACAGTCCTTAAATGTGTTTTTAAAAAGATACTTTTTAAAAAAGAGAGAGGGTGTCTTATGTGTGCAGTGCTTCAGATCACAGAGATTAAACAGGAATGATGTTGGGCAAAACCCATGTGCCACACAACTCACATCTGTATTTGGCATGATCTATAATAGACTACCCAAGTACCGATGTCTCTGTAGGAATGGAAGAATTGACTGTGTTGCCCTGATGTTCAAAAGTGTGAGGCCAAATGCATTCTAGCCTGTTATTAAATACTGAGAGAGAGAGAGAAAGAGATTTAATATCATGCAGAAATTTTATGTTCATGGGGTCTCCATCCTGCAATTTCTCTGCTGAATTAGCAAGAGATGGACTTTTTGGACACAGTTCTTAGAATCATAACATCATAGAGCTGGGAGAGACCACAAGGGCCATGGAGTCCGACCCCCTGCCATGCGGGAATACACAATCAAAGCATTCCTGACAAATGGCCATCCAACCTCTGTTTAAAAGCCTCCAAAGAAAGAGACTCGACAACACTCCCAGGCAGCATATTCCATTGTCAAACTTCTCTTACTGTCAGAAAGGTCTTCCTAATTTTTAGTTGGAATCTCTTTCCCTGAAGTTTGAAGCCATTGCTCTGTGTTCTAGTTTTTGGAGCAGCAGAAAACAAGTTTGCTCCATCGTCCATATCACATCCCTTCAAATGTTTAAACATGGCTATCATGTCACCTCTTAACCTTCTCTTCTCCGGGCTAAACATGCCCAACTCCCTAAACTGATCCTCATAAGGCATGGCTTACAGGCCTTTTATGATTTTAGTTGCCCTCCTCTGAACACATTCCAGCTTGTGAATGTCCTTCTTGAACTGTGGTGCCCAGAACTGGACAAAGTATTCCAGGTGGGGTCTGACCAGAGGAGAATAGAGTGGTACTATTACTTGACCTAGACACTGTACTCATATTGATGCAGCCTAGAATCACATTGGCTTTTTTAGCTGCCACATTACAGTGCTGACTCATGTTCAGCTTATAGTCTACTAAGACTTGTAGATGCTTTTCAGATGTACTGTGGTCAGGTCAGGTATCACCTATAATATATCTGTGCCTTTCATTTTTTCTGCCCAAGTGTAGTACCTTATACTTTTTCCTGTTGCAATTCATTTTGTTCGTTTTGGCCCAGCTCTCTAATCTGTTAAGACCATTTTGAATTCTGATCTTGTCCTCTGAGCTGTTAGCTACCCCTCCTAATTTGGTGTCATCTGCATATTTGATAAGACTGTCCTCCTTTCCCTCATTCGAATCACTGATAAACATGTTGGATAGCACTGGGCTCAGGACAGAACACTGTGGCACCTGCTAGTCACTTCACTCCATGATGAAGAGGAGCCATTGGTAAGCACCCTTTGGGTTTGGTCGGTCAGCCCAGTATAAATCCACTTAACAATAACATTGTTTAGATTTCACCAGCTTATCTGCAAGAATATCATGGGGGACCTTGTCAAAGGCCTTAATGAAGTCAAGTTATGCTATATCCACAGCATTTCCTTCAACTACCAGCATTCCCTTCATCTACCAAGCTAGTAACATGATAAAAAAAAAGGGATGAGATTAGTCTGACATGACTTGTTTTTGAGAAACCCATGTTGACTTTTAGTGATCATAGCATTCTTTTCTAAGTGCTTACAGTTTGTTTAATGATCTGTTCAAGAATCTTTCTAGGTATAGATGCCAGGCTGACTAGGCAATAATTGTTTGGGTCCTCTTTTTTTCTTTTTGGAGATGGAGACAATATTTTCCCTCCTCCTCCTGTTTGCCAGGAATTCACAACAATTATTGCCAATGGTTCTGCGACTACTTCTGCCAGTTCTTTTAATACCCTTGGATGTAGTTTGTCTGGCCGTGGAGACTTGAATTCATTTAGAGTAACCAGATATTCTTGTACTATTTTACCTGTACAGTGCTGCATTTCCCCTACTGCATCATCCGCTCCATTTTCCTCTTGAGAGAAGACCGGGGCAAAGAAAGTGTTGAGTAGTTGTACTTTTTTTTGTCTCCTGTAAGAATTTTGCCATCTTTTCCATGTTTACACTCAACCCATGTTATATATCAGTTACAGGTATGCTTTAAGAAGCATCCTAAAGGCAAATTCTTTAAAATGCCCTGGAGGATTACTAGAATAACAACACATTCCTGTAAGAGTATTGCTTCAAACCACTGTGTTGCCTGTTTCCATAAATCTTACCCTGTCTAAAGAAAGAAACTGAATTCTCATTGGAGATAGTACAAAACTTCAGAGCATTATGAATTCCATAAAAATGCACAGATCTGGAGGAAGCTATCACTTGGTTAGAAAGAAACTTAATAGAAAGGCAAAGACGAAATAAATGGCAATATACAAAGTCAGGATATAAATAAATAAAGGAACGTGCCAATAAAAGTATTTTATTTTATTTTGGTCACAAGGTCCAAAGTTGTAGAGAACACCTGAACTCTCTAGTTTTGCCTATTGTGGGCTGAGGGACAGTCAAAAGAAAAGAAAGCATTAGCAAAAGAAAGAAAACTGTTTTGTTTCTTCTAGTCCTTCATACTTGTAGGCAGACATAAAGCACTCGCTTCCATAAAAATAACTGAAAAAAGGAAGCTGAGACCAGAAATTGCAATGTTCTCACTCTGTACGTAGTCTTACATCAGTTGAATAGGGACGTGGGGGTGGAGGGTGATTCGCCCCAGGCGGCAATGTATTTGGGGTGTCCCATCCCGTAGCCACACTCCCCGCGTGCCCTGGCCACGCTCCTGCGCACCCTGGCCACACCCGCGTGTACCACAGCCACAACCATGCACACAGTGGCCACGTCCCTCATGCCATAGGCCCCCTCCACCACCACCCCACTCCAAGCTCTGCCACTGTCTTACATAAAAATCTTCCTGTTTGCATAGCTTTTAGAAATGATTTTCAGGGAACATCTTGTCTTAAAACATTTTATTTATCATCCTAAAAGAAGATATTGAATAATTCATTTTTTCCAAGGAAAAAAACCGCTTTAGGAACCTTCCTTCCTTTTTCCCCTCAGGCCTTCACATCTCTAGTCTCCTCTCTGTCCTTGGTCTCTGCAGTCAGTTAGTAAGAGCTGGTCCCTGTTTCTACCAGACTTACCTTTGTTAGTCAGTTGTACACTGCCATGCTTTGACATAGTTTAATTGACAAAATATATTAATTGGCATAAATATAATTATACTCTGCTGTGGCTGCATGGCCATGCTGGCTAAAAGGAAAAGCTGGCTGCACACATGCATTGCAAAATCAGGTCACAAAAGACCTGAAGGTGTGGCCAGGTCATAGTCAGAAAATCACCAGGAAACTCCAGTGATAATGGACTTACAGTTAGCCTCCGATGGCTCAACCTTTAAGAAACAATAGATATTCCCAGAGGACGGCTGATTGTCTTAGCTCCTCTTCCTCTAACCAAGCAAACTTTCCTTTTGTCCTCATACCTGTCCAACAAGTAAAGAGCTTTCAAGGCTACCATTAGCCCTTTGTCACCGAATACTAAGGCCTCTCCGGCTGGTTCTCCCCTGCAGTAGTACTGGTAGATATAGGTGTAAAAGATCTCATAAGATTACCTCCCCTCTCGCAGGCCTCGTCTTTGAACTAATATTCCCCACCTTTTCACAGAGGTACTGGCATCACGGGTGGACCCCTGTGGACTCATGTTTTGGGGTAACACCTTTGTCTATTCAAGATGTAACTGGACCTTCCTTGGAAATCCCACAGCCTTAATCACAGAGCAGAACAGTCAGATCCAAGGTTTAGTAGATGCGCCTGGTTTTGTCTGCTCCTGGCTAAAGCCTTCATCAAACTTAGCGTATGGCCATGGGAAAAAAATTTGACATATATTGCTTCTTTTTTAAAAAAAAGGCTGGCCATAAGGTAGAAAAAGTCCAGATCCATAAGATGTTACAAAAAGCAGGTTGTTGGCTGGGAAGTAGTGACAGAGGGTGGCAGCAGGGAGACTTGACAGTGTTGAAATCCTGGTATTTGCATCTGTTCATAAAAGCTGACTCATCCTATTTCCTTCATTGTCTATCAATAATGAAAAACATTATTAATTTAGAACTTAGAGGTTTAAATGCTCTGCCATGCACTCTATCCTCATGGGAAAAATAAATTTCCTTTGTTCAAAAATTATGCCTAAATAGCATATTGGGATCCTGCATTTTTGATGCAAACAGAGATGCTGTGACTTCAGTCTATGCTTAAGTCATGCTCAGAACTGGACCACTGAAGTTGGAGGGCTTAATTCTCAGGGTTTACGTTAAGCGTGACTAACTCTGGATCCAACCTCACGGCTTTATTTCATTTCTGTCTTCTACTCAAGATGGCCTATAAACTATGAAACAGCAGAGTCGACAGAATCACACACGTACACAGAACAAAGTCATTAATACACTATTCCAGAGAGCTGTAAAACATCACCCTGTTATGCTCCAAAGACCTTTAAAATGTGCTTTGGACTTCTTTCTGAATAATAAAAGGAAACTGCATTAGTTTAGCTAGTGCTGCCAACCAAGCAGGAACGGAAAGGAAAGGAAAGGAAAGGAAAAGATAATCTCATGGCCTACACTTGTGCCTTCCACAGCAGCAGGCACAAACCGCAGCATGAAGATGAGTGTGATTCTCTGCTAATGGCTGGCAGTCAGCATATCAAGAGGCTGTGAGAGTGATGGCTAAAAGGAGCCATCCTGCCCCACTGGAAGCTAACTAGTAGCCAGCACAAGTGCACAAAACAAAGCCAGTGTTTTTCCCCAGGATCAATGCAGCCAAAATATCAGAAGTAATGGTAAAAGATTTGGGTCTCAAGAAGGAAAGCTGGGATAATGTTCCTGTTGAGCTGAGCTATTGGCAAAAGTCTTTGGCTGCAGCTTGCAGCACTCAGCCATTAGTTCTCTGGCCATAAAATCCTGGGAGTTGTAGTCCAAAAAAGGAATGCTTTCAAGCTCTGATTCTGAGGCAGGAACCTCCTCTGACAAAGTTAACTGCTTCTCCCATGAATAGCAGATAAACACATGTCTCAAGAGTGGCCAGGAACTGCTCCTCCATTTTCTCTGGATTCAGGTTTGGCCTGTGGCCACCTAGTCATAGGTTCCAGGACTTGATTTAACTAATTTTTACATGGCAGGCAGAAATCAGCAGTTGAGGCCTTTCTCAAGTTCAGTATGGAGATACAGTAATGGGAAAATGTTGTAAGATGACCTATCCATATTAAGCTCTTTTAACAAAAGCCTGGTCTAATTAACAGTGGCATTGTTACATGTCTTTTATTTTCTAAAGATGTGAAAACTAAAGACATGGAAGAATTCAAGATTACTTTGTTAGGGCAGCCTTTTGTGAAAGGACAAGTCTTTGCACTCTTTTGTTTTCATAGCTCTGAGTTTGTTCAATAGAAGAAAACAGCCAATTTGTTGACGGCTATGATTATATCTTCAACTGCCATGGCTGTATTCCTATAGAACTCTAGGGCCATTTCCGCACTACACTCTTATAGCGCGATTATTCCACTTTCAACATCCTATGGAATCCTGGGGTTTGCAGTTTCGGGAGGGGCCGGCCGGCCCCTCCTGAAACTGCAAACCCCAGGATTCCATAGGATGTTGAAAGTGGAATAATCGCGCTATAAGAGTGTAGTGCGGAAATGGCCTAGGATCTGCGGTTTTGTGGAGGAACACCAAAGGAGCTTCCTGGCTGAAAATTCCAAATTGTTGTTGTTGTTGTGTGCCTCTGTAAGTCATTTCTGACTTATGGTGATCCTAAGGCAAAGATATCATGGGGCTTTCTGGGGCTGAGAGTATGTGATGCACTCAAGGTCACCCAGTGGGCTTCCATGGCCAAGTGGGAAATCAAACCCTGGTCTCCAGGGTCATAGTCGAACGCTACCTCCCCCTAAATTGCAAATTCTAGGATTTCATAAGATGTAGCCATGGCAGTTAAAGTGAAATCCTAGTATTATAATTGTGTAAGGTAGAAGAGCCCCAGTTGAATTTTATTATTTGGTTGCCTGTTGTTTATTTTTTATTGGTGCTGTTTTAATTGATTTATCTGTATGTTCCAGTTGAGATTTTGCTCCGAGAGCCATCAATTTAACTTCAAATCCCACTAAGTATTGTACGGTCTTCATCTCACACATGCGAGTGTATGGAGCCATCTTACAGTGAGGCAGAAGCCTGGTCCATCTAGTCCAATATTGACTGCTGGTATTGATAGTGGCGCTTCTGAATGTCAGCCCAATCTCAATCCAACTGCAGGGAAATCATACCATTAGAGACGCAGAGACCTTTGAAGGGCAGGACTTTCTTTTATCGTGCAGCTTTAGAAATCCACTGCAACTTCCATTGCATGTAAAGTACTTTGAACTATATGAAAATACTATGTTTTGCTATTATTACAGTGTAAAGCAGGATTCTGCAATTGGTAGTCTTCCAAAGTGCCTTTTTCCACCCACAAGTTTCAGTTGGTGCAGAGGAAGGCGAGGGAGGGAGGGAGAGAAGGAGGAAAGTCCCACAAGATGGCAGCACTCTCACGGTTTCTCCTGTGCTGCACTAGATCAATAAAAGGGTGATCAGTAAGATTGTTTATCCTGATCAATAAAAAGGCAAGGTTCCAGTTAATAAAAGGGCGATCAGTAAGGGTTTATTTATGTCATTTTCTAAAACAAAGTAAAAATTATTGTGAAATATTTCACTTGATTATAGCATGGAAGGAGAGAGACCAGGGATGTTCATTTGGATGATCTGTCATGTTTAATGCCTCCTGAATGCATAATAAATGTTTTCTTTTTGAATGACAGAAAACTGAAAAATAACCACAGGAAAACATTGGAAAAAGTGTTGCAGTGACAAAAAGAAATCCAGTTTGGGGAAAGAATATAGGCCACAATATTCAGCTAAAACAATGGGAAGATGTTTGGACTAAAGGTTTGAAATGTACATGTTGTTATGATTTAAAAGAGAAGCTGTACAAAATGATGTCTAGGTGGTATATTATCCCAGCAAAACTTTCCAAAATGTATACAGATGTAAAAAGTATATGTTGGAAGCGTGATAAGTATGTTGGCTCCTTCTACCATATGTGGTGGATGTGTATTAAAGCAAGGAAATTTTGGATGAAAATTAATTTGGTCATAGAAAGAATCTTAAAAAACAAATTAAGGTTTAGACCAGAATCATCCCTACTAAACATGCTGGATTAAGAGAATACAGTGGAAATTGATAATGGAGTATTATTATATCACATGCTAATGGCTACAAGACTGGTGGTTTATGCAAAAAAAGTGGAAAAATAAGAAAAGCCCTATGATAAATGAATGCACAGAGAGACTAATAGAATTAGCTGAGCTGGAGAAACTAACATTTTTGTTAAAAGGTAAAAGTTTAGATTTCTATTTGTTATATGGCAACCTTTCATGGACTATGCAAAAAAAAAGGGAGAAATTGTGACTACAGGTTTGGATTTTCTGGTGTGCAATGTGAATGGTAACAAGATAATGTAATGCTGGAAAGAAAACTAGAAAGGATGATTATTGTGAGGGGAGTAATTATATGTTATTATTATATTAATGGAAGCAGTGTTAGGCAGAAAACTAAGTTTAATGTAAAACCATTATGTGTCATAGATCTCATGACTGAAATAAGATGAGTAATATAATATGTTTTTGAGAATAGATATATTTTTCTTTTGTAACTATGGAAAATTTTAATTAAAAAATTATTAAAAAAAAAGAAAGAAATCCAGTTTGGATCCAGTGGAGGAAAAGCACTCTGAAAACAAGGGCTGGATTACCAGTTATTCAAGGTGTGTTTCTCAGTGGGTGACTTGTCAAATTAGCTTCTCAAGAAAAACTTCACTTGAACATTGCCTTGATGTTCTTGTTTACCTGTAGGAGATACTCCTAGTTGTATGAAACATTGCCATGTAATCCATACATTCCTATTTGTATAGTGTTTGAAATAGTGACATGTAGCACATACATGCCAAACAAATAGACCTACCAAGGAAGATTTGGGGCCATGTGTCAAAAGATCAGATAGAAGCACAGCTTTATCCTGGAGCAGGGGGACTCAAAGGTATGGTGCGCCATAGAGCACCCATGTGGCTTTTAGCTCTGTGCTCTGTAATGACTGGCAGTTGACCAACTTTACATAAATGTGTGTTACAGAAATAAAATAAAATAAAATAAAATAAAATAAAAGTACTAAAATTCTGTAATAGGATGAGGCCCTTTTTGCACAGCATTTTCCATGCAAAAGAGGGTCTGGAGCATCGCACGATTGTGAGGAGCGATCTGCACGATGCACTCACAATTGCGCAATGCTCCAGGGGCCAGCAGGCACCAATCGCACACATTTTCATTTTTGGCTGGAGGCCAAAAATGGTGTGCAATCGCGCGTTGCTCCCAGGCCCCGTGCACACTTACCTGGTGTGCGGAGCCTCCGGAGCCATGCCGGTTGCGCTTCCTGCCTCTGCAGAAGGAAGAGGCAGGGCTCTCGTGTGAGCAGGCAGCTCGTGTGGAGCCGAAGGACCCCGGATGCGAGAGCCTCTTGCCGGAGGCTGCTTGCGCGATCCCCGCACCCCAGCGCCGGAAAAAGGTAAGGTGCGGAAAGGGCCTGAGTGCTGAATGGAATGTAGAGTTAATCCAGTACCTTGGGGCCTTTTTCTTACCTTTTGTTTTGCTGGGATTTTTAAAAGCAACTGCTGTATTAGAGGCATTTGTAAGCTTTCAGTCGGTGTTTGTTGCCTGTTTCACAATGTGTGTGTTTACAGATATGGCATTTTTTGTACAATAACCATGTGTTATTCACTTATATTTAACAAGGTATTCCCATGACCTTGTCACTTTCATGTCTTTTCCCAGTGACGTTTCTTTTCTTCTCGAATGTTGAAATTTTGTTAAGGAAGTAAAGGATAAAATGGTAGTGCAATCCCTCGGGGGGTATGGATGGGGAAGACGGCTGTTGAGGCACAGAGGGGAGAACTTGTCTCTAGGGAAGGTAGTTGGTGTGCTTACAATGCCTCTCCCATCTTGTTGTTTGCATCTGTGGTTGCTTTCCTATTCCACATTTTAATGCAACCACTTTTTCCTCAAGAATTATGCCTTCTGCTTTAATCCTCACAATCATGGTTATTCAGATGCTTAAACAAGATAAACTTACCCCAAACATGGTTCTAAACTGGTGCTGAGAAGAATAAACAGTTCACTGAAGAAGCCTTTTCAAAATTGCTTGGAGAAATTAGGATGAATTTTTGCTCTGTGCACTCTTGCGAAACATTTATTTGTTTTTAACCACCTCCTTTCGTCACCACCCCATATCACTGCAAAAGCAGCTCCTTGCTTTTGGTTCAGAACCCGTATCTAGCTTAAGCTACCATTTCTAAATTTTCTTCCTGCCCTTGCAACCAAGCTCAACAGCAACACCACAGTAACCCAACTAGAAGAAGAAGAAGACTTTCCCTTTTTATAACACCAATAACGGCTGGTGGTGGTGGTGGTGATGATGATGATGATGGAGTATCATTCTGCTCTATCCTTGAAGCACAACATCTGTGGAATCCCCCCAAACCTTCTACTGTCTGGGCTGCTTGTCTTTTATATTCTGAGACTCCAATGCTTTCTGTTCTACTCCCTGCTCCCTGCACCCAACCATGGAACAAAGCAAGAAAAAACTCAGGTCAAAAAAAAAAAAAGGAGATCTCCCTTATGGGTAACGAAACATTTTGCATGTAGGGGACAGAAGCAAATACTGGGGAGAAAGGAAGGCTGGGAACAAGTCACTGTGAAGGAGATTTTGTTGTTTCCTACTTATGGCAACCCTAACGTGAATCTATCACAGGGAATTTGTGGAAAGATTTTTTTTCAGAGAGGTTTTTGCATTACTAGTCAGAAAAAATGTTTTGATAATGATTTTGAATGAACAAATGAATTTTGGTGATAACATCAAGTGTTTGCATTTTAATTTAGAAACTGTGACAGATCAAATTTCTGGGGAGCAATCCTGGAGATTAAGTACTCCCATCTTGGAGGCTCCATTCGATCCAAAGCCCTGCTGGGCCTTTCCTATTGGGGAGAAACATTGGCAGAACTGATTTTGACTGGTCTCCTCACTTGAAATTTCCTTCTCTTTTTCCAAAACACTCCTGCCTCCCATTAGAGGCCAATTGTGGAAGACAGTTTTGACATGATTTGGAAGATAATTTTGACAGTTTTCTCCATCTTGGAGGCATGGCTATGGACTCAGAGGCCAGTGTAACCAAAGCCATGGCATCTCCACTCTCTGTCACACCCTTTTTTGTTCCTTTGTGAGGATGGAGGTTCCAATCTCAGAAGGATGTTGCTGTGGAAACCGCTGTGGTTGGCAGGGCAAAGTGTGTGTGTGTGTGTGTGTAGTTCCCAATCATCCCTCCTCTTCTGCAGAGATATGGTGCATTACTGTATTTCCCACAAACGAAACAGTGTGCAAACAGTAGTTTTCAATCTGCTCTTCCCAGTGTTTTGGACTTCAGCTACCATGATCCCTTAACAATTGGCCAAGTTGGTTGCAGCTTCTGGGACCTGAAGTCCAATACACTTGGAAGGCCAACCTTTGGGAACCATTGAATAATAGAAGTAAACGTACATTGTGCCAGCTATCCTATCAGAATTATCTGAACTGTTAGTAAAGTGTAATTCACTGCTATTTCTCTGCAGATCTGTGGAGGAATTGTTTACTTGGAATTTCTTCAAAGATGTTACTTTCAAAAGCCAGGACTGCCAAGTTTGCTTTTTGGTATTTAAGCACCAAATATGTTTAAAAGTGTCAGCAAGCATATCAAAGTCGAGAAAGGATGTTCACACCTGGCTGTAGACCACTCCCCGTGCCCAGCAATTAGCTTCTGTGAACTGGAAATACTCTGTAAGGTGGAATGTGTGAGCAGTGAGTATTCTGGTTGCATTCACTTCTACTAAAGCTCCAAGGGCCTTACAACTATGAGTTGTCTCACAACTGTCAGTTCCTCTGTTTCTCAGAACCAAAACACTGCCCTGACCTTACCCTTTGCAGTGGCAGAAAAAGCATTTAAGAGGTTTCAATCTAGAAAGAATTAAGAGTAATACACTCAATTCCCAGAATGAGTCATGCAAGCACGTAGGCCATGTCCGCACTAGACTCTTACAGTGCTATTATTCCATTTTCAACATCCAATGGAATACTGGGGTTTGCACTTTAAGGAGGGGCCAAACTGCAAACCCCAGGATTCCATAAGATGTCGAAAGTGGAATAATAGCACTATAACAGTTTAGTGTGAAAATGGCCATAGTCTCTAATCTGTGGGAAGGACCTGTGTGAGCCACCTACCACTGTTCATGAATAGTTCCCCTTGCAAATGGCACATACCTTATTTTGGGAATGTATGAGCTCCCATAAGTAATGATAAATAAGGCGAATTATTTATGATCATTTGCACAGTGGGGTAGAGGTCTAAAGTTGTTGCCAGTAAGATCTTTGACACAACATAGTTTTCAAAACCATTTTGGAATGAAGCCACCTTACAAGGATTCTGGGGACTGTAGTTCTGTCCAAGCGGGCTGGGAGTGTTCAGCAGGAGATAAGACAGCGTTCAGGATTCTTTCAAACTGGTTTAATTTGAGAACTGTTTAGGAGTATGTGATGTGGGGGCTGGAGTCTATATATCAACAGTTAGCTCTGTGAAGCATTCTTGTACAGCACCAACAACAAAAAGCTTTCTACATTAGTACTTAATTCGTGCTATTTTATCTATACTGTTTAATTTTAATCCTTCAGACAGACACATGAATAAGCACTTGAAGACACAACAAAATCAGTTTTACAGAAGAAAAGATAAAGACTAAATGAGGAGAACTTTCCCTGTGCAATGAACACACAGGCCAGGGCGATGTGCCATGTCTCCTAGAACCTCCATCTATAGCATTTCTTGACTCAAGAAGCAGTTGCAATCAATACATATAATCATCAAGTTGTAAGAAGCTCTTGAACTTTCAGCGTTAGAAGAAAGGCCAGCTTGATCTGTGAATATAGATATAAACTAGGTTTGTCCCCCAGCACATTCTTGAGAGATGTTGCAATTATTTATTTCAAGACATTCTTCTGAAAGAGAGGCTTTTTTTTAGAAAACTGTCTTGAGTGTTTTACCTTTTTTATTGGACTATGGTAAATTGTCAGATCAAATAAGTTGAAAGAAATGCATTTTGGGCAGATTTTGAAACCTAGTGGAAACAGAAAGGAAGGAATTTTACAAAGAGCAAGTGTGTTGATAACCCTCCATATGGTTTTCAATACTTTTGTGCTATACTTTGGTTTCTTTGCAAGCTCCTGATAAGCTCGTGCTGTAAGCCCTTCGTCAAAATTTCATTCATCGACTTTCACAAAGTCTGGCCACAGAAAGTTCTCTATTCTCTGTTCTATCAGTGAATGAATGCAGTAAAACTGGCCTTACTGAGATAGCTTTTAAAAGACTCTCACCCCAAAATTTTATCTTACATTACAGACATAAGTTTTTAAAAAAGCAAATTATGAGGCACTTTTTTCCAAAACATTGTTCATATTTTATTTCATACATCTGGATTGTAAAGATGTCACTGTATTAATAGAGACACATTTTTCACAGCTTTAAAGAGCAAATTCTTCAGCTGAATTTTTTTAAAGTATTGCAATGCAGCCTCTAATATAATTTGAGGACAATGATTAACAACAATAAAAATAAAAAATAAAAATAGGACTTAATTTCCACCTGAAAGTTTCCACCTACTGCTAATGCCCAGCAAAGTTTGGGAACAAAAAATTAAAAGTACTGTAACCTATACAAAATGTCAGAGGTTTCTTTCCACCTTTAGCTTGGGACAGCTGAGTGAAAAGACAAGATGATTCAAAGTCCTGAAGCTACCGTACAAGAGTGAGGTGTCTCTGTCACTTGCATAAACAAAGCAGCGTCAGGCTAGGAGACACACAGATGTCCTACCTGTCTCATAGTATGCCGCACAGTATTGAATGTGTCAGCTGCGGAAGCCATTCCAGGTAGGAGAATGAGCTCAGCTCTGGGTGGTGGGCTGCAGATTCTCCAAGATTTCTCAGGTGAAATTGGTATACATGTGACCAAACAACATTAGCTCATCATGTGTTCAAGATGGAAAAAGTTATTGATGAGGAAGAACAGGCAATCTAGGAGATGCTGGAGCAGTGTCTTTTGCCCGAGCCTCCTGAGAAGGGCAAGCCCCTGCCCACTTCTTCTCTCTTTCCCCTGCTGAATTAACGGAGCAGAAACTGTTTTTGCACTTTGGACCCAGTTTGCAGAAGTTGAAAAAGCCAGGGACAAAGGGGTGAAGTGAGAGGAGAGAGAAACTGGGACATTTTGAAAGCAGGTGAAAAAGTGGAAAGATGACAGGATGAGTTGGAATTGCTCCTGCCAGGTCAGGACAATTGGATGTTATAACGTTGGCAGAGTGCTCCACAGAACCCAGTGGGTGGCTTCTGTCCTCCAGACTGACATGGCACAAGGCAGACAGAAAGAGTGGTGAGAGAATGCCAGCTTGGGTAGTGGGTGGGTAAGTGCCAGGGGAAAAGCATTCCTGATCCTACACCATAGGCTTTGCCGGTTTGGCAGTGGGAGCTGTAGTCCAATAATATTGGGAGTGTTGCACGTTGAGTGACTCATGGTGACCCTAAGGTGAACCTGTCACAGGGTTTTCTGGGGCTGAGAGTGTGTGATGTTCCCAGGGTCATCCAGTGGGTTTCTGTGGCTGAGTGGGGAATCGAACCCTGGCTCCATGGTCATAGTTCAGTGCTCATACCACTATGCCACACTGGTTCATTTGTAGCTACGCATCCCACTAAATTAAAAATAAAAATAAATTAATTAAAGAAAGAAAAAGAAAAGAAAAAGAAAAAATAGAAAAGAGATCAGAACATTTTGCCAGTCACTTAATATTTCTGACTATTCCCGCATCCCATTTTCTGCAGTATTCCAAAATATTTGGTTCCTACTCAAAAGATGGGTGTAAAAAATCTGATAACCTTGTCATGTGAACTGTGGCAATCAAAGTAGGTGTGTCTAATCCCTCACCACTTTCTATTTTGGGGATGTTTCCACTCTCTTCCCTGTTACCGTTCTCTCTCTCCCTCTCCCCTATGCCTCCTTTTAAAGCTTTCAGTTTTTTAAATTGACTTGGTGAGGAAGCAGGAGGTTCCTGTGATAAAAACATTAACATTAACTTGTCAATTTCAACTTAGGTTGAAGCTACAAGTCTGATAAAGGAAGTGGGTTTATAGAAGCTTTCCTAGTTCACCTATGAACTTTCCTAATTCATGAACCTGTTGTTTTTGTGATAAGGTCCTAGAGATTTTTTTAAAAAAAAATTCTCTGGAGTTATGCTGCTAGAGCAGTAAACTGTAAAGGTACTATTGCTGTGTTTGTTTCCTAGAAGTGATATCATGCCCCCCCTACACGCATACAGGCATTCATTCCCTATCTGGACTGAAGCTCTGGAGAAGACTGTCTATGGAGGCCGTGGCGGAGCTTGGAGTGCGTGGAGGGGGGGCTGAAGGGGCGTGGCCACAGCACAGGGGCATGGCCAGGGCTCATGGGGGCGTGGCTATGGGCCAGGATGCCCCCAAAACATTGCCACCGGGGGCAATCCACCCCCATTGCCACCCCATCCCTATGCGACTCTATGGGGGGAGTGTGGATAGTGGCTCATGCTTTCAGGAAACTAACAAAGCAGTAGCTCCTTTTACACTTGTAACACTCTACCTCTGCAGAATATTTTAAATAATAATAAAAAAATTAAAAGGTGCTGAGGGAATAACAGAGACTATGTCATGGTTGCAACAATCTAGAAACACACCTGGGGATTTTGAGGGGGGATGGATGCATCCACAACAAATGTCATAACCCAGATGACAAGCACAACACCCATATATGGATGGCGGTGGTGAGAGAGCCAAAATGTGCTTCCTTTCTCTTGATTTTTTTTTTTATTAGGAGGGTATTTGCAGGTGGAAGCAACAAGAAATGTCAAAAAACAACATTAAACAGTACGATCTAAACTGGCCTAGTACAGATGAGCTGACCTGAGGTTAGTTTTCGTGAAGAAACTGAAATCAGTGAATATATAGTGACATCAGGGGGTGCCACTAGGGGGCGCTTGTACCAGCTTTTACGGAAGATAATTTTTTATTAGTGCAGACAGAAGAAAACGGATTCTGAACATCCCCCTCAAAGTCTGACTCACTGTTGGCACAACTTTCAACTGAAGCTCGAAAGGGGTTAGGGAAACCAGGCACAAATGGGAATTCATTAAGATGTTACAGAAGATTAAGCGTCGCATTTCAGAAAGCTTTCTGTGCCCCCAAATTAGAAAAGCAAGACAAGACGTTCCGTAGATTACGGGGCTAGGATTGCCAGGTGTCTCTTTTTACAAGGAACGTCCTTTATTTGAGGGCTGGAAAACTTGTCTCTTATAGGACTGGCCGGTGTCCCCTATTGTAACGAATGTCTCCTATTTGAGGGTCGGAAAACCTTCCCGTTTGAATAGACTGAACAAGATGTCAAAAAGTCCCATATCTTGGAGTATGAGCCCTCTATAAAGTCAGATGACATTTCCGCACTACACTGTTATCGTGCTATTATTCCACTTTCAACATCCTATGGAATCCTGGGGTTTACAGTTTAGGGAGGGGCCTTTAGGATTCTCAGCCAGAGAGCTCTTGGGCCTCAATAAAGGACAAATCCCGAAATCCCACAGGAGGTTGAAAGTGGAATAACAGCACTATAACAATGTAGGGCAGAAGGGGCCGGAAATGTATATATCCTGTAATCCTTGTTGTGGGCTATATATTAATTTTACGAACAGTCGTGTAGGGACAGGGGGCTGAGGCACCCCTGGCGGCAATTTTTAGGGGACGCTGTGGCTCCTTGCTCGCCCTCCCTCATGCGCCGTAGCCCCACCCCGTCCATTTGTAGCCCTGCCCCATGCCCCATAGCCCCACCCCTGTGTGCTGTAGCCACGTCCCTGAGCGCCATAGCCGCCCCCCCGCCCCTCTGCCCTCCCTTCGCCCGCCCCCCCTCCACATACTCCAAGCTCTGCCGTTGCTTAACAAAGAAAAACTTAGCCAAGGTAAGCGAAATGAATACTTTCGTTCGGGATGAAAGGTAGAACGCAAACTTTTTAACAGCTAGTTCTTGATTGTCGACCTGGCATGAATGTTTGACTGTCCCTTACAGTTGTTTTGAAAACCTTGCAACGCTACGTGCAGCTAAGAAGAGTTGGTTTAAGGCTGACCAAGGTGTGATCGTTTGCTATGGCTTTTCTCAACCAGAAAGATTACTTCAGTATTGTTTGATCTGATGAACAGTAATAGTGGAGCAGGCCAATGGCTTCTTTGTCACGTTCCCTTTAGAGGAGGAACTTTCACACTTGGGCCATTTCCGCACTAGACTGTTATAGCGCTATGATTCCACTTGCAACATCCTATGGAATCCTGGGGTTTGCAGTTTCGGGAGGGGCCACGAGGCCCCTCCCGAAACTGCAAACCCCAGGATTCCATAGGATGTTGCAAGTGGAATCATAGCGCTATAACAGTCTAGTGCGGAAATGGCCTTGCTGATAACAAATCAAAATGCAAGGTACATTTATCTCTGTTTTTCCATTTGTTCCTTAAATATACTAAATTCATTTTAGGCACTTTCTGCAATTCTCCTTTCATGGACTAGCACCAATGGCACAATTGCTTCCTCTGGCCTATTAAGTGTAGGAGATTTGGCAGCCACAGCTCTTTTCCCAGTCAGCATTGAATGCCACGGCATTCTCACAGTCACTGCCTCCCCTCCTGTTCAGAAGCTTGGAAAGTCAGCCATAGTCTGTAAGAGGACTGCAGCAGAGCTGCTGAAGGTAAGATTGCAGCAACTCTCTCTTGGCTCCTTAAAGGCTGTGAACAGTAGCTGTGACAACAGCCCTGGATTCATTCCCCAGCACAGGAACATCCAGCCCAGGGCTGTCAAGAGGATGCACTTGCAATTTCAGGCCTAGAAGAAGAGACAGCAGCAAATGCCTCCCTCATTCCTTCTAGCCAAGGAGATAAATCATCCAGTGTTTTAGTGTAGTTCAGGTTCAGTGGCAGCTGAAGGTATTCCAGCTTCATTCTTGGTTGCAACAGTAAAAATTCAATAATGTTTTCCCCTGAGCCAGTTTGGTTCTAGTCCACAAGGAAACCTTTTATTTCTTCTCCTTGTCCTTTCTTCTCATTCTGGAAATGTGAAGCACATAGTTTGTGACATGTTAGTATCCTTAAATGAATCAATCCATCTTCTGTTGAATAAGGAAAGGGCACGGACAAAGGACTCAGCTATTGCCCTGTGAGTCGGTGGCTGGGAAGGAGAATGTGGTTCAAATGTAAAGCTTCACAAAATATCATTTCATGAAGCAAATAGTTAATAAATCATGTTATGGTTTGAATATGCTGATTTGCAAATGGTATAAGGAAAATCATTTTTAAAAAGTAGTCCATGAGTAGAAACAGAAATCCTAGTTGGACAATATCTTTATTAGTGCCACCAAAATGTCACAAAGCGTGTAAGCTTTCATGTTCTCCAGAAATCTTCATCAGGATAGATGCTACAAAAAAAAAATATTTTGACACTCTAATATTAATGATTAAACATACTGGACAGAGAGTGCAACCATTTTAGACTGCTGTAGAAAAATGATTAAAAGCCTTGGGAAACCATAAAGACAAGCACATTCGTTATGTATTAATATTCTGATTAGTTTGTAAGCTGCCATCAGTTTGTTTGCTGTTTACATTAGACATGCAATCTTACCATTGAAATAGATTATAATTGTGTTACTTGTTAAGGTTCCTCTGATCACTGGAAACATCTTAAAATGAAATACAGGGAGAAAACACAGAAGAAAACAGTATGTTGACTCTGGATTACTGCCTGATATTGACAGATGCTATATGATGGGAAACTTTAAAATGTAACCATTTACTTAAATGCTCAGTCACTGTCCCAGACTGCTGGATTCTCTCTCTATAGTGCTTTGGAGCCACCTCTCTGAGAGCTGGGAGAATGGGAAGGTGCTACTGGAATGATTCAGGACTCGCAAGTACAGACTGAACTTGCTATCAAACATCAACTGTGATGCAGTTGGCTTTTACATCAAGCTGTCAAAATAAAAGATTTCAATGACAACTTTAATAGAGAAAACCTACACTTCTATTATGTCCAAATAGTAAAGAGATTGGTCTAAAAGCAATCCAAATAGTAAAGAGATTGGTCTGAAAGCTGGAGCTAAAGCAATAAATATATTTCTTACAAGGCGATATCTTACAAGCTTGAATCATAATGAAATTTCAAATACCTTTCCTTCCTAAAAGTGATAACTTTCACAAAACTGCCAATTAAAAAAAAAATCTCAGGGCTACACTGTGATAGAGTCTGGGGGTGTGGCTAGCAGAGCAGCCTAGTAACAGAGGGCGACCTAATCCAATCGGCTCTCTGACTGAAGAACCCAGCCCTAGCCAGAGGGAGGAGCTGTGTGGGAGTGGCATCAGGTAGCACATATATACAGGGGTGTGGGTTAGAATTTGTTATTCCTTCAGTGAGTTTCATAGAGTTAGAGAGTCCATTAAACCAAAAGAGGGTTTTCTGGGAGAGGGTTAGCTTCTCAGAGGCCTGGTGTGGGGCAGAGAAATAACCAAGCCACCTCTGAAAGGGTCAGAGAGTGGAACCCTGAATGGGGCAACAGACCTTTGTGCTGGGAGAGCCAAAGGGATGTATGAGTGAAAACTTTATTAAAGGAAACACTGAGGTGTTTTGAAGAGAATAGTTGAATATCTGTGAGAAAGCATTATTTTGTTTGAATCTTTCTGAATCCTCAATATCTCTTCCCTTCTTGGTTCTTTGAATAAAGACTTTATTCTATTTTTCTATAAATACAGCCTCCATAAAGTGTTTTCTTCAGTTTTATTTTAATAACGTGCTACCACAGGTTATCTATTCCTTTTTGGAGTAACCATTAATAAGCTTTGCCCTTTATCCACAAAGGGTGTGGGTTTTAGGGAAACTAGGGTTGTGATTAAATGTGGGGAAAGGTGTGATAATAAGGAAAAGGGCACTGCTACTCCAGAGAGGGAGAAAAGAAAGCAGGCCTGGTTTGTCCAAGCAAGCTTTGCCAAGTCAGCTTTTCCTTTTGTACCCTTTCCCACAACACACACCCATCTACCCATTTGTGATATACACAATAATAATGAAAAATGTAAGGATGTAAACTAGCTCATCCAGTGTCTCCGTTTAATACTAGATTCCTCCTCCTCTACCACCACCACCACCACCACCACCACTGCTGTCTTATTCTCAGTTTTGGTTATGGAGAACACAGAGAATATATATAAAGTTAGGGATCTGCTCATTGGTTTCAAAATCATATAAGCAACATTCGGCATAAGATGAAGAAGTTAGTCCAAACTGGTTTCAGAAACTTGTAGAAGAGTGGTTCTTATCTTTTTCTTTAACAGGGACCCCCAGTAAATATAATTTGTTGCTGGGGACCCTCAAGACTTAACTCAAGATTTAAATATTTAAATTTAGATTTAAATATTCAGATAAAGGCTCCTGGAGACTAGGATTCAAATCCTTGCTCAGACACTTGATGGCCTTGGGCAAGTCACATTCTGTTAGCCTGAGAGGAAGGCAAAGGCAAACCATCATGTCTCTCTCCTTTGAAAATTTACTTATGGCAACCCTATTATGGGGGTTTTCTGGCAAGGTCTATTGCATTTTGCCTTTCCCTGAGGCTGAGAGAATGTAATTTGCCTGAGGTCACCCAGTGGGTTTCCATGACTGAGTGGAGATTCAAATCCCGGTCTCCAGAGTCTAGTTTGGGTGCATGCATGTGCCTGCTGCTGTGTCCCTTTTGTCAAGGATGCAGCAGCAGGGAGTGTGGGTGCTGAGGGACATGGCAATAGGTGTGTGTTTGCAAACAAGGGAGCAGTTTAGGCACTTGCCCCCCCCCTCCCCGCTGTGTCCCTGTTGCTGCCACTGCTGTCGGTGTCCAGCAGCAGGGCTCCATGGACCCCAGGTTTAAGTACCACTGTTTTAGAACATGGCAGTGGCCCGACAAACTACACATTCACTCACCGAGTGTAGCAGGTAATGGGGCTGAATATTTGGTCCCCATGCCAGAAAAGTTGCACACTTCTGTGCCACAGTGATCATTTCCAGCCAGGTAAATATGTTGTCCTTTTTTTTTTCAATTAACCTTTTTATTAAAAACATTGCAAAGGAAGCAAAGAACAGAACAGATAATAAAAAAAATAAACTGATACAGATATAATACATAGAAGTCCAACTAATAAAAAAGAAAAAATACATCTATAAACATTGGATAAAGAATAAAAACATATAGAAGAGAAATAGTTGTCGACTTCCTTTTGCTGTCAACCTAAAGCAATGTTTACACACATTTTTCCCCTTACTTGAGACTCTCTATTTATCTTTAATTTGAGTGCAATCAATAGTTTGAGTTCACTCTTTCCTTTCCTTTATAATTCCTTACATTACATTTCTTATTTGGATATCTAAACACATTTTACACAGTGTAAGGAAAAGCTTATATCATAGTTCGAGTCTATTTACTTTTGAAATCTCCATACATCAAATATATGTACATCGTCTAAAATTTATGATTTATATACTAATAATTAGAATATACACTTTCCTATATAATTTTTTATCTTAACACCCATTTCTTATTTACATACGTTATCACGGGTTCCCAATCTTCTTCCAGTTTGTTAATTTGTTTTCTGTTTATATAATGGGTAAGTAGGTTGTACTCTTTCATTTCTATTATTCTTGATAGTCATTGATCTATATCTGGAGTATTTTTTGTTTTCCAGATTGTTGCAAAATTTATTCTCGCTGCCATGACCAATTACAGCAAAATTCGATTGTTTTGCTTTAAAAATTTTTTTTCAAACAGGAAGGTCATGTTCAGCAAAAAGAATTCTGGACACAAAGGAAATGTAATCTGAAATATTTCTTTTATCTAGAATTTGTTTGTCACTGGATAAGTCCACCAAAGATGATAATAAGAGCCCATCTCTTCCTGGCATTTCCAACATCTGTTATTTCCCATCTGACAGATTTTGTCTATTTTTTCTGGAGAGAGATGATATTGATATATCATTTTTATGAAGTTTTCTTTCAAATCTTGGGAGCAAGCAAATTGATTTGTAGTAAATATGTTGTTCTGATGCAGCAAAGGGTTATTTACAGACTACAGATTTGCTGTGGTATAGGTTCTCATGATCTAGAATTCAGTTTACCTGACACATGACAAGTTATGCACAGCTGAAAAGAGGTGTGTGTGCTGATGTAGAAAGAAATGATATTAACACTGAGGTCATATGCTGGGTTTCCAAGAAAAAAGGTAGAATACCAATTCCCTTCCTATTAATCCTAATAGGCTATGGAGACATTATTCAAGTATCAGGGCAATCATTAAGTGAAATAACTGCACCCAGAGGGGAACTACAACAAATGTATGTAAGGCAAATATATAAAGATTTGTCATCACTGGTACTGTTGTTACACCCCAAAGTAATCCTAAGAGAGAACCCCTACAATTGGCTTGGCTCCCCCAACCTGGATATTGGTTAGCAAAGGTCAGTTTCAGTTAAAACAAAATTGGTTTTGAATTGGAAATTCCTAAAAACAATACCGCCCTCTCTGCTGTATGGGAATGTAGACAACGTCCTTTATGCTAAAAGGCTGACCTATTGTTCCGAGTCACGTATCTCTAGGCAGACACAATAGACTCGCTCCTGGACACTGTCACAGCCCCAAGCTACGTTGATGAACTCTGCAAAGCTAGACAATCAAAGCCTATCAATTTGGAATTTTAAATCTATCTCGCACCTGGACTTCCCAGTAAGAAACAATACTGAGGAGGGGTTGTGATATTTGCTTAACATTATATTCCGTGCTTATCGCCCATTAATGATACTTTGCTAGCCGATACACGGCCTGAGGACAGAAATTGGCTATAAAAATTCCCCACTTTTGGAGCCTCTTTGGAGAGCCTCCTAGACCGGACAGAAGGGCCCATTTCGCTGCTACCGAAAGCTCCCATCCAAGCCTCTCAGAGGCTGCTAAGAGCCAAACGCGACTCGCGTCCCCACTTCTCCGCGAGACCCTACTGCTGCCATTCATCCAGCCCGGGATCCAGCCTCCCCTTGGTGCTTTACACCGAGCCTGCGCTAATCTTCTCCTTCTCCCAGGATGTCTAGACTAAGGTCCGTATGCCTTCTCTCTCAATTGGTCGCTTATTTCCAACTTTATTTCTGTAGCCCTTGTAAGATTGCAAGAATAGTTGATAACGCGTGTATGTGACTCCCTCTGTTAGTTTTTTTTAATAAAAACCATTTTATATTGTTTCTCTGACTCTTGCGTGGTTCTGACCCCATAGACATAGGGTTGAAGATCCCTTGCCCTGACCTCTTGCAAGTTTTGCTGGGTAGCTCAGCTAGTTCCTTAATTTTTGAAGCCTGGTTTGGGTGTCCCCAAGATACCCCCAATTTTCAGGGTAACACTGTAACGCCAGTATTTGACATGTGGTAGGTACAGATCTCCATGGAACAGGAAGGGTTGACACGTTTGCTTCCTTTACACATATAGCAACCAGACACGTGGGGTCAGGTCAAGGAAAACTGTATAGAGGTAGCGGGAGATAGCTGTTCATGGGCCCAGTTCCTCTAAGGTACTTCAGGCAATCTAAAGAAAAATAATGGCAAGCCTACTTCATTTCAAAAAGAACATGTGCTACTAAATCTAAATATTATGCTCCACTAGGAACACAAACACCAGGGAAATGTATCTGCCATTGCTGAAGAAACTGGATATGCTTCTTAAGGGATCTTTGAAATACATACACACACAAAGAAGAATCCATGGATCTAGAGACGATGGATTTGGTTGCTACAAGGCAAACTGGGAACCCCCTCTCCACTTTACTTGCATTGAATAACTATTCCAAACTGATTTTTAAAAGGCCATTTGGTGCATACTGCTTTTCTTTTGGATTACCTCAAGTTCAGTTAACAATATACATTTTTAATCATTCCCTTGTGTTTTCATGTGTTTTCTAAAGAATGACACTAATCCAATCCACTGCTAATTTATTTGTACTTTGTTGCATATTTATTCACCCTTTAGTGCAACTTGTGACTTGCCTTTGCTATGCTTGGTCTTTGCTTAAATTATACATACATGCATACAAAGCATCTTAAGCATCTCACTGGCCATTTCCACACCGGGCTTCTGAAATGGTGCAGAGCGACCTCTGATGGAGGTCTTCTGCACCGTAGAGTGGACTGGCGTGGACTACTTTTTGTAGCTCCACACCAGAATCCACTCAGGAGCAGCTGGAACTAGCTGCGCTGCGTGTTTTTTAAAAACCTCTTTTTCGAGGTTTTTAAAAAGCACGGAGCGCGCAGCCCCGTGCCACTCCGTCGCCCGGCTCCGACGCGGATTTGCAGGCGTGCACAAGTGCGTGCCTGCAGATCTGCCGGGGCAGGCTTCCAGCTGGCGAGCTTCTCCGGTTGGTAGAGAGCCTCCACCAACCGGAAGCCGCCATTTGGGACGCCGGAGGACTGCGGAGCAGCGAGCTCGCGCTGCTCCACGTCGTGACGGACTTGCCCAGCTGCCGGTAAGCTCCGTTTTTGGGCGTGTTCGCCCGTTTCCCCCCCACATGTGGAAAGGGCCACTGTTTCAATGGTCTTTGGTCAGAAATCTTTGGGCTGCCACATTTTCACTTTCAGTTTCTGGTAGCTGAATCTGCATTTGTTGAGAGTTGATTTGTAGCATGGCAGCTTCAATATCCTGGCCTTCTCTGGGGACAGCAGCTGGTGGCACACATGGTCACCTCGTTCTACCAGGTCACTGCTCTAGGCCCTGGCACAGCAGAGCTGTGCTCCTTTTCCGGCTGTTCCAAACTTGGCAGGGGTGGGCTATTTAGTCAGAATCTGAGGAGCTTACCACACGACACTTGTTATTCTGCAACTGCACTGTGTTAGTCTAGCCTTTGTCTTGACCTCAACACATAACATTAAATACAGCTCTCTCAGTGCTGTGCTGAACCACTGTTGGGTCATTTGGAAACTGATTCTTTTTTTTCCATTGGAAACAATCCTGCTATGGTTTAGTAATCATTTTGGATGTGAACATCCCATTCTGCTTCACTGCAATATTGGAAGCATAGTAGGTGCAATGTGGGCCTGATTTCATTTTTCTTCCTTGAGGATTCCCTGGGGATCTCCAGCAGGAAAACTCCAGATTACTTTCAGTGGTTGGGCTGAGAGGACACCAGGATTCCTGAAAATTCCTAAGAGAAGTGCTGTATACTTGTTCTCCATTCTCTCACATTTGTTAAAAGTATTAGTTTAATGTTTTAAGTTTTTTTATTTTCAAAAAACACCAAACATGGAGCAGAAAGCAAAGGAAACAGAGTGGTGTAAACGGTATTTTTGTATTTCAAGTGAGAGAAAGCAAACAGGGGAATGCTGATGAAGCACAAATTCAGTGATGGCATGAAAGAGCGCAAGTACAGGAGAAATGGTTTTGAAGCAGAATGGCATGGAACAACTGACTAGTGTGATAAGCAGCTGAGAAGAAGGAAATACCTTCCCTTCCTATTTCAGGAAGCAACTGGGAAGAGAAAGAGGTCACGTCAGGAATTGAAGAGGCTATGACTGAGCCACCTCTAACCAAGCCAAACACAGGAAGGGGAGATGGAAAACACCAGCCACTTTTCCTTGCAGCTCCTAAGAGCAGACTATTTTCTGAGAGTCAGACTAGATTGGATAAAACTATTCTTGGCAGTTGGTCAGTCTGTCTTTCTCTGTCTCTCTGCTTTTGTAAGCAACAGCAGCTGTGATAGGGCTAGTTCAGACTTAGGAGCATGACACAGGGAAAGAAGAGTTTTAATCCATTCTTCCACAATCCATTTTCTTGCTGAAAATTGCCCTCCTGCTACCCCAATCCTACCAAATGCAGTTAGTACCCATTTGGGAGCACATGTAGTTATAGCTAGAGGAACTAAGTTTGAGAAGGCTACTCAAAACAGTCTAATGCAAAGGACTGAAAAATGATGTTAATGTGACACTAAATTCTATCTTGAGAGACTGGCTAGAAGGAAGTCTTCTCTTCCCAGAGCACAAGGAAAGTCAGCAGTCTTCATGGTTTTTGTTTTCCTGTCATCCTGCAGGCTGCCCTTCCACATTTTTATTCAATGCCAGCCCTAGGATTAATAGCACCCTTCCCGCATCAGCTTATAGCATTCATTTTTTTCACAGAGGTTTATAGTGTTTATAGCAACCAAAGTGCTTATAGTGCTGGGTAATGTCACCTTGAGGTAAAGCCATATTCTGACAATTTTTCTCTAGAGTTAAAGATATCAAATTGGAAATGGGTGTGGGTACGATACTTTAAACCTAACTGATGAAAGTAACTGAGCGGCCAAATAGGCTGTAGAACTTTGAAAAAGGCACAAAACTATTTTCCCCCAACTACCCAGCCCACTGCAGTCAGAAAACATAAAGGCACTGAGCACCCCTTTCAACTTGATGCCTGTGCAAATACCAGGCTCACCCACCTCTAAAACCAGCCCTTGCCTTTATTTGCTGTTCCACTGAGAAGATGCTGAGAGAGCCAACACACACCCACACAGCATTATTAAAACAATACAGAAGGTCTACTGTCCAGGCAAAGGTTTCCAGCACCACACTCATCCACACATCTCAAGAAAAGGGCCCCAAATAATCTTTTCCCATAGATACCACCGTTCTCATGAGTGTCCTGTGGCTTTGTGCACTCTGTCCTGGGACTCCAGTGCATCACCCATTCTGCACAGAAATCTGTTATTAGTCCAATTCTGTTTCTTCTTTCCAGCAGATTGAATTTGTATTCCTGCTCCAGAATGACTATGGCTTCTGTGAGTGAGAATAATGAATTAGGAAAAAAGCAAAAAAAAAAAAAAAAAGCAAAGAAAAGCAAATTCCACATATAAAATGTGAGCCTGTGAGTGATGTAGGTGTCCATTGTGGTTGGAACAGGTGTCATAATCATCTGGTTTTTAAAGGTTCCTAACAGCAGGTTGAGAGCCAGCATGGTGTTGTTACTGCCCTGGCTAGCCCGAGCTTTGGGGGATATAAAAAGATATCTTTGATATCAATAATTCGGGTTCACATATCCCTTCCACGTGCTTGCGAGGCCCCCGGACAAGCACACATACAGGCTCGGCCGATAATTGCCGTAATATTCTGAAACAATACAGGCAGGCCAGAAACAGCCGACTCGCCGCTTTAGGAGACCTCAAGGCAAGTACCTCCATTAGGTATGCAAGCAACTTTCAAAAGATCCTCTGCCCCGCACTGGCAGCTTGATGATCGGACTATACAACGCTCAAGTACTCCGCGTTTGCATACCGGCTACCCTATTGACAATTTGGCTGTAACTCAATCATTCAAATTCTGACCTTTCGGAGGCTTTGTCTCCAGCTCCAAATCTATTGTTCTCCCCAAGTCCGACCTAGCCTGCGGTCACAATTGTCCTTATAAAAACCCCTGACTTTGAGCGCTTCCTCGGATTGCTCCCGAGTTCCAGACCGCCTTGCTGCCGCATCGCTTGGCGAGCCTCCCCTCAGCTCCACGTGCTGAGATACATCGAACCCCAGCCTCGCTCTCCATCTTTTTCCGGACTTCAGGACAGGTTTCGTATCACCCGAATCAACTATCCCTCTGAAAATCCTGCTATCTTACTCACACCTTTATTTTCCTTAGTTATCTGTGTGCGTGTGTTGCTTACATTGTGTGCCTGTTTTTAATAAAGATCATTCATTATTTTCAAACCGGTCTGCTTCTTGACTTGGCCTGATCCCGTAAACACGGGGTTACAAGATTCCGCTGCGTTACCCTGCCTCTCGTTCTGCCAACAAGTGCTCTTGACTAATTTCCCCAATTTGTGTTAATTGCAAGGTTATTTAGGTGTCCCTCCCAGGACCCCCAGAATACAGGGTAACAGAGTGGTGGAGCAATGCGGGCAAACCGGGTACCCCTAATTTGAGAAGGAGTTCCGAACCTCCTCAAACCAGGCTGGTACTGACTTAGGGAACAGCCAGTCAGGTCACAAGAGATTCATGCAGGCAGGAACATGTGTGTGTGTGAGAATTCTGTGTGGGTGAGCTCTAGGAGCTACTCTATCGGGGTTGGAAATCTTTCCCTCTTTCTTGCTTGGTTTGTGTATGTCAGCCGTCCCGGCACTGCCGATCGCAAGGAGTGTGCACAAGCTGACCCGGGAATCACATCCCTAACTTGGGGTCTATCGTGGGCTGGGATCCAAAGTCTTAGGGTGTTAGCACCATAGGAACAGTCTACACCCATCCAACACCATAGCAGTAAGGCACAAAAAGCACGTAAGAAAAGAGACCCTCCTCTTTTCTCCCCCCCCCCAGAGTTGAGAACGAGGGTGCGTCCCGTTCCTTGTTGTGGTAGTTGTAGAGAAAGCGCAGGTGCGTCCCGCTGTGTGATCTCGGGTGCATCCCGAGTGGCTAGCCAACTAGGTGTGGGTGGTGATTCCCTACCTAGCCTAGGGTTTAAAGGTTTGGCCCGTGGTAGAGGAAGGTACCCCTCACCCAGAAAACCAGTTAGGGACGGTTCGGTTTTGGTTCCTTGCCCTTTTTTCCCGCTGCTTGGCCAGGCAGCGTAGTAAGTTCCTTGGCGTTCGTTTTCCCCCTTCAGGCAGGCGGAGTACTCCTGAGGGTTCCCTGGGTCTAGGTGACCTCCCTGTCCCTGAACCGTTTCCTCGTCCTTTGGTCCCCAACGCTGTCGAGGTGGAAAACCGGGCTTGGGTGTACCAAAGTGACTTTGTTTGGGCAGGCTGGAGATAGGTTCCCATCCCTCTTTCCTAGAGTAGTTTCGTTGTGTTTGTTTCCCTTCAGTTCCCCTGGGGGTCTAGGTGATCCTTCCCGTCACTCCAGGTCCTGGTCCCGCTCTCGTGTTACAGAATTTGGCAAGATAGTTGTAGTCTGTGTAAAACGGCTGAGAATAGTAAGGTCACCATCAAGGACCTCATGTTGGAGGAAGAGGTCCGAGGAAAATTAGAGAGATGGGTATTAAGTAAAGGGAAATGCCCCTGGAAGGACTCCATCTTCCAGATGGCCGATCCCTTTGCCACACTCCGTGAAGCGTACACCCTGGCACAGAAATCAAAGAACCCATTCGGGCCATCTAAGGACGCTTTGGCCACTTGGGGACTTTGGCTCACGGTCAGAGACGCTAGTAGTGCCCTTGTAGAGACCCAAGGGAAGCTAGCTGAAACCGAAAGAGAAAATGCCTGGCTTCATGCCGAGATAGAGGCACTGTGTGCCGACAAGGTAACTTTCGCGTCCATAGCGCAGGCCTCCTCACAGAAGCTTAGTAACATCACGTTAGTGATGCAAACTTGGGAAGAGAAAGCCCACGCCTTAGAGGCTGAGCTGGATCATGCCCGGTCTGCGGCCAAATTCATGGTGGGGCAAGTGAGAGAACAGCAGGAGGCTGTTAGTCATGCAGCTTGCCATAAGCAGATCGCTGTGCTGGAGAGTCAGCTCCATACCCGTAAGGCTTTGATTTCGGCTGTGTGCCTGGAGCTGCTCCCAACATTTGCGGAGGACTTTTCTGGGGAGACGCTGCCGGAGGATGCTCGGGCAACCATTCCCCACAATCCTGACTGGAGTGACCTAAGGTCCCAGTCAACCCAGTAGAGACCCGGTCCATGACCAGGCGGACCACCCCCATTGGCGAAGGCAATGTAGATAGGCCAAAGGCACAGGAGACGTATGTCACTGAGACTAGGGTCCCCAGCGAGCTACTGAGGCCAAAGCAATAGCGGACCAGCTGGGTCCATTGAATAAGTCCACGGGAATAATGTGGCTGAATGCAGTCATACATTCCCATCCCAAGGCCAACGGCCAAGACCTGACCCAGCTGGCTCGGCTTTGTATGTCCCCCTCCGAGCTCCCGACTCTTGAATCGGCCGTGGCGGCTCGAGGCTTGGTTAGGCTCGAGGCCCACGACTGGATGAGAGAGGTAGTTAGGATTTTGTGGCCTGGACAGAGTGCGAGTGTGCTCTACGTCATGGAGCAGCAGCGTCCTCGTGAGAACCCTGAGGCTTACGTGGTGCGGAAGCAGCTCCTCGCCATTCTGGCTGAAAAGGTCCCCTTGATGCCCCATGGATATGACTTCAACCATCTCGAGTTTAAGACGCTTCTTTATGGAGGTCTTAATCACGAGACAAAGATGGCTCTTGGTTTGGTGGATCCAGCTACCACCAACTGGGAAGAGTTTGGGAATAACCTCTGGCGGGTCGCTGACCTGCTGCACGAGGCAGTTTCTCTCAAACCTCCCCCCAAGACACACAGGAAGGACCCTGGGAATTGGGAACCCATAGCCGAGGTAATGTACTCGAATTATGGGCCCCATTCTCAGCACAGGAAAACGGCACCAAATTCGGTTCCGAAGGGGAACTGGAACCAGCGCCCACCACCCAGACAGGACAACAGGCAGTAGCAGGGAGGGGACTTCCGCAGCCAGCCCAGCAAGGCGGGGAGTCCCCCACAGCAGCCAACTGCCCCCAAACAGCCCTCTGACTCAGGCTCTCCCAGGGAGACGTCTGGCGGGTATGATCCCACGGCCCAGACGTATTCCTCGGACAGACTGAGAATCTGGAACATGCTTAGAAGGTTCAGACTGGACATGAGCCAGTTTGATGGGAGACCCATGAGCAAGCTCCTTGACGCCCTAGACAGGCAGGTCCAGCTGAGAAATAGCCAGCCTGTGAATGCGGTGACCAACAGTCCCCCTCCAGCTGGATATTACCCTGACTTAGAGCTGTCAGGATAGGGGTACCCTCGGTCCCGGGATCTCCCCCAGAGGATTGTGGCTCAGCTGAAGCCCAACAGATGGGGTAGATCTAGGGTGAAGGCAGGCACTAGGACCGATAGGGAAAAGACCCCTGCCACCCCTCCTGCAGACTCCAGAGCAGCGCCAAAGGTGCTGCTCCCTAACCTGATGAGACAGGGTGAGCCCGCCCCCGACGCTATCCGTTTGACCGGGTATGGGGGGGGGACCCAACCTATGCTCTCCAGAGAACACAAGCGCCCAGGGTGCACTAGAAATAGACAGATTGCCCCTCCTCCTGACTCAGCCCCGAGTGCGAATCCAGCCACCTCCAAGACCATAGTGCTTTCAGAGCACCTAGAAGGATCGCACCAGGCTAAGGTTTAGGAGGAAGCACCATTCTTTCAGTTGGGAGACGTGGAAGCCCCCACCAAGTTTGACATTGCTAGTATGTGTGAGAGCCAGGAGAGGGAGGACACACAGCAAGAGGAAGCCAGCCCCATGCTTCCAAAGCTCTCCACTGTCCCTGCTCTGAGCCCCCGGCTGGAACCCAGCAGTTTCCCCGGAGATTTCCTTGAGGCCGTGGCCCGGAGAGTTCTTCCACTCCATGCCACCTTTCAGGGCAATCTCAAATGAGACTGGGGATTTAAACAGCAAGAGGTTCCTACCCAGCAAGAGCAAAGGTCAGCAACGGCTCTTGCCCTGGCACTCCCTGTGGTGACAGCACACACACCCCTTTGCGGCATTCCATCAGGGGAGATTTCGGCCAGTGTGAGACCTAACTGCCCCATGAAGGTGAATTTGGCTACTGCCTCCCCCTCTGTACAGACGTTCTGGTGCCGTCTTGTCCTTAACGGCCACGGCATCATCTTGATTGTGACTCTGGTGATTGTGAGTGGGGCCAAGCTAGTTTACGGCTCCATCGTGGTCACCATCATACCTGGAGAGGCAGTTTTCCAGGAGGCATACAAGTCCAAGACCAGCCTCCTCCATGACTTGGAGAAAGGGGTCTCAAACCAGGAGTGGGCGCTGCCACTCCTGCCGGTAATTCTGGAGACTCTGCAAAAAGAATGGAAGGGTCAGCCGGTTGATCCTGCATCGGTGGTCATCCCCGAGCCAGAAGATCCCGGTGCCCAAAGACCCAATGTAAGCTCCATGATTTGCCAGACTTCCTTGAGTCGCAAGGAAGTGCCAGCCATTAATTTGTTGGAGACGTTTGTCTCAATCTACGAGGCGTTCGACAATGGTTGAATGGCCATTGTCTGAAGGGAATAGAGGCAGAGTGGCGACCCCTCTGGATCCCCTGATACTGTAAATAGTTCCGCTATGTAAGTAGTTGTAATAGTGGTGTTATTTTCGTTGTGGATTGTTTTTGAATTAACTGTCCCCTTGGTTCCAAAAGCCTATCCGAAGGCGACCATCTTTCAGGCCTGCCTCGGAATCCAGCTTTCTTGAGGTAGGGAAGTTGTGCATTCAGAACCTACATCTAGCCACCGGCACTGTTCCTGCAGACCCCGAAGCCCTCGGGATACATCATCAGGCTTGGAGTCAGACTCTAGGCTTGAGCGATGGGAGACCTCAGCGAACTGCCAAGCAAGACCTCATCCTGTCAGGAATGACTTTGGTTATTTGTCTGCCAACTGGAAGCCCACTTTGTTCTGGAACGACTTTGGATATCTCAGTCCGGCCTCGTTCCGGGACGACTCTGGGTGACCCAGTCTCAGGACCAGTGCGCGAATGGGAACTTCATAATCCGGGTTTCCTTCGTGGTGCTGGGTTGTTAGACCTTGCTGCGGGGCCGACTGATTGATGCGGGTTCTGAATCCACAGCCTCTCTCCCTTCTTGGCCTTCCTATGGCCAAAACGGCTTTATACTTGGGAGCTATTTAAGTCCTTGCTCCCATCAGCCCTTCCAGATCATTGTGAGCAAAATTTCCAGTTTCAGCTCGAGCTCCCAGTAGGCTTTGAGCCGGCAATTTGCATTTATGGTATACATTGGCTACTAATCATGTCATTTCTTCTGTTGAAACTCTAATAGGTTAATTGATCTGTAGGACTGGGAAGATCCTGAGGTCATACCATCGCCCCCGAGTACCGTGTGGGGGGGGGTGACAAGAAAGTTGCCACTCCATCTGATGGCCTGTACTTGGAGATTCCTGGTTCCTCGACGATGCCTGAAACTGTGAGGAAAGGTGACCACGCAGCCTCCCGATTGCAAAAACGGACTTTTTGCTATTCCCCCAACCGTTTACTAACCCGAGAAGCCCAATGGACTGCTCCAGGCCCCTAACTGCAAAGCCTCACCGTTCCTGAACTTGCAGCAAGCCAGCTAAGCTGCACCAACTTGGACATTTTGTTGTGGTTCCTGTTCCGTTGCCCGGATGGACTTATGTTTTGCTCACTCGCTCCAGCTACAAGACTTTTCTGTTGCAGGGGGGGGGGGTGCCAAGACTTTTCGCTTGCACCTCACCTCTCCCGGACTATGAACTCTCATCCCATCATCCACATTGAACTGATTGCTCCTTGGATTGCCTTCATTGCCAGACCCTGCATTGGATTTACATTATTTCCTTGATTGCATTTGCTATTTTACTGCCATTGCTCATTCTTCGACAATTCCCTATTGATGGGACAATTTGACATTGCTTATTGTTTGATTGTTGATTGTTGTTTAATTGCCATTTGCGTGTATGTGTTTAGGTTTTAGTTAGGAATGTTGTTATAAACTAGAAGCCCTTTGCTTTTCCCCAAAATTCCCTTTCCTGTGGAGTTATACGGCTACCCTACCTGCAAGCCCCTATTCGGCTCTAAATTTATTTTTGATTTTTAATTGGAAAATGTCCGATATTGTCCCCAACATCGCCCATTTTCGGGGGGGGGTGATTGTTACTGCCCTGGCTAGCCCGAGCTTTGGGGGATATAAAAAGATATCTTTGATATCAATAATTCGGGTTCACATATCTCTTCCACGTGCTTGTGAGGCCCCCGGACAAGCACACATACAGGCTCGGCCGATAATCGCCGTAATATTCTGAAACAATACAGGCAGGCCAGAAACAGCCGACTCACCGCTTTAGGAGACCTCAAGGCAAGTACCTCCATTAGGTATGCAAGCAACTCTCAAAAGATCCTCTGCCCCGCACTGGCAGCTTGATGATCGGACTATACAACGCTCAAGTACTCCGCGTTTGCATACCGGCTACCTTATTGACAATTTGGCTGTAACTCAATCATTCAAATTCTGACCTTTCGGAGGCTTTGTCTCCAGCTCCAAATCTATTGTTCTCCCCAAGTCCGACCTAGCCTGCGGTCACAATTGTCCTTATAAAAACCCCTGACTTTGAGCGCTTCCTCGGATCGCTCCCGAGTTCCAGACCGCCTTGCTGCCGCATCGCTTGGCGAGCTTCCCCTCAGCTCCACGTGCTGAGATACATCGAACCCCAGCCTCGCTCTCCATCTTTTTCCGGACTTCAGGACAGGTTTCGTATCACCCGAATCAACTATCCCTCTGAAAATCCCGCTATCTTACTCACACCTTTATTTTCCTTAGTTATCTGTGTGCGTTGTTGCTGTCATTGTGTGCCTGTTTTTAATAAAGATCATTCATTATTTTCAAACCAGTCTGCTTCTTGACTTGGCCTGACCCCGTAAACACTTGGTTACAAGATTCCGCTGCGTTACCTTGCCTCTCATTCTGCCAACAAGTGCTCTTGACTAATTTCCCCAATTTGTGTTAATTGCAAGGTTATTTAGGTGTCCCTCCTGAGACTCGCAGAATACAGGGTAACAGTGTAGTGGTTTGAGCAATGGACTCTGACTTTGGCAATGAGGATTCAAATCCCTGTTCAGCCATGGAAACCCACTGCGTGACCTTGGGCAAGTCACACTCTCTCAGCCTCAGTGGAAGGCAAAGGCAAACCCCCTCTGAACAAATCTTGCCAAGAAAACTGATCCGTCACCTTAGGGTCATTGTAAGTTGGAAATGACGTGAAGGGACACAACAACAGCTAGTTATGGATTCAGCAATTAAATACTGTCCTTGTGGTACTCATTTTGGATCTTGAGTATCCCTAACAAATGGTTGGTATGTTCTTCCTTCAGTTTTGGGAATATCCTCGTCACATCCCTAGGCTTTTAAAGAGAGAAATGTATTTTTAAACAACTTGCCATTTTATGGGTGACTGCTTAACAATGTGTTCAAGACTTTTTCCCAGTATCAGTGTCAGGTTGATGGGCTTTTAATTTTTTGGATCTACGTTTCCCCATCTTTAAAAGAAAGAGGGAACCTTCTTCTGAGTTTTGATACATTTTGTAGTAATTGCCTTGAGTCCACTCACTCTGTCAGGAACTGAATCTACACACACAAATAGTACAGTCCATAAACACTATTTATTTTGAGTGAGATACATCGTACAAGACTTCAGTGAGTGGACTAAAGGCAATTAGGACAGTTCAAACCATAAAATACCAAGAAGAGCCTTTCCCGCCCGCAAGAGACCTTGAAGCTGTGGCAAGCCTGGCAGTGCTTATCAGTGCATTCCTAGCTTTTTGTTTATCTAACGGTCTCTGGTTCTCATACCCTTGTTACAAGCAAGCTGCTAACTTAAATCCTACTACATATCCCATTACTATAATATGGAGGGCTACCCGACACTTGCCTTCTCATGTCCTTTAGCTCCTCACCTATTTTATAAGAGATCTCAAATGCTGCAGAGAATTGTTAAGAAATGAAGCCTTCAGGTCCTTTCAGCATCCTGGTGTCTAACTACTAATTGGATTTACTTAGGCCTTCTCTAGCCACTTCCTTGCCTATCCTGGGCCTAAATCCAATTATTAGTTTCAACTAGAGCAGACTGATGGGATCTACATAACTGCCAACTTAACTATTTAGTAATGAATTCACTTGGAATTTAGCCTTCCCAACATGACACTATCATTGCTAATTGGGACAATTCCATTTTGCTCCCTTTTGGATATGTGTCAATCCTTCTTTTTTCTATATATGTCCTTTTAAACTCGTGCCAGAGAGCTACCTGTGCAATCACAGCACTCTCTTTAGATGTCTGCCATTTTTAATGCTCACTGGAATAATTTGCAACTTTGATAATTGTTGTGAAGACAATGACATTTTCAGTGTTCAGGAAAAAAAGTCACATACTAAACTTGTATCTTGTATACATCAAGTTAAACAGTAGACCAGCCATACCGTCCTCTTTTGTATATGTCCAATCTCATTTTAACAGTGCTTCTCTGCAACCTAGAAAACATCTCTAAGCAGGGAAAATATTTTCAATATTGGGAGTGTAGTGAAGGTACCTAAACAATTTGTGACCCAGCAGACTGAGTGCAGCCCACTAACTATAGGTTATCTCATGCTTCACTCCCCCTCTCTCTCTCGAGAGAAAGCCACTGACAGCAATGGCTATAGAAAATAAAATAAACTTTTAACATAGGAACTCAATTAGAGATAGGAAAATTATCTAAGCTAAGACTAAAGTTAAACAGCTAGCTTTGCTTTTGGAGCAGTGAAAGAGCAAAAGGAATATGGAGACAAGAAATGAAGTGATCCCTAAGAATGTAAGTCTCAGAGAATTTAGGACAGACGGATAAAATGTGAAGAGATTTTAGGCCACTGAAGCACTCATTAACCCTATCATGGCTGCTCTAAGACACATCTAACTCTTTCAACACTGAATGTTGTTGCACTTCCAACATCACTTCTCAACGATGCGTTCACAAGTCCACAAGATTCATTTTCTCTCCTAGAGCCTGGCACTGGTCTTTGGACAATGGTTTAGTAGGGACATCTATAATCAAGGTGGTGGCTGCTGCTGCTGCTGCTTCTTTTTCTTCTTCTTCTTCGACAGTAATCCAACTCAAAAGCTCTAGTTCACATGTCTCTAATAATATTTTGTTTCAATATGCTTTAGCTGAAAAGCAAGATCTGCATTGGTGTGGGCACTTCTATTCCAAAATCCAACAGTAACATGTGTAGCCACTTTTAATGATTTACATACTTCTGAAGTTGAGACTGAAGTGAAGTTCAGTAGAAGAGTTTGCAACTGTCTTTTGCGTCTGTGTAGTCCAATCAATTATTCTAGCTCCATAAAAGAATTGATATTCCCTTGCAGATTTTTGATCAGTGACATTATTGGCCCAATCTGAATCTACATATCCTGTTAGCTTAGGGCCGGAGGTTGCTTGTAATTGTAGTTTCAGGTTCCTTTCAGGTATTTGGCTATTCATGTCACTGCACTCCAATCACATTTTGTTGGTGAGTTGGTTTTTCCGCTCAAAATCTGAACAGCTGCTGATATACCTGCTTTTGTCACTTTGCATATGTACAGAAGCTTCCCAATGGCTTCACTGAACTAGCTATTGTATAGTATCACTTCACTTTCTGCAGCACGTTTCCTGTAGTTGTTCTCCATAGAAGTGCTAGTTGGACATGTCTTTGTCAACCCAAGACACTTTAGCAGGTCCAGTATTACCTGCTTTCAGTTCAAAAGATAACTTCCATCTTTATCTGTTTTTATTTGTATTCCAAGATAATACATGATATATCCCAGTCGTTTTACTTCTACTTCTTTGCTTGAGTTCATAAATGCTCTTCTGTTTATTATTTTTATTTTCAAAGATTGGAGGCTGCTTTGTGCAGATGTTCTCTTCTATTTCTCCATATCTAGATGTTCAACATATGTTATTCTTGTGGCTACACTGCTCAGAAGTCTTCTTATTGTAGTGTGTTTCACAACTGGTGCAAAGGTTTGGTCATAATATTCTCCAAATTCTTGTATCCTTTGGCAACTAGCCTTGCTTTGTACCTCTGAAGTTCTCCTTCTGTATCATACTTGACTTTGAAACCCACTTGCATTTCACAACATTGCTTCCTTGTAGCAGTTCTGTGAATGTCTAAAGTTTGTTCTTATTTAGGGACTCAGTTTCCTCTTCTGCATCTTTTCTTCATTTGTCTCTTTCATTTCCTGGCATCTTATCTATTTAACTAATGTGGACGGTTCTGGTACCTCTTCCAACTTTGCAAGGTAGGATAGACTTCTGGGTGCTTAGGTCTGTCTGAGCATCTCAGTTGCATTTCTGCAACCTCTTCTTGTGGGTCAGGTACCTTTACTGTCTCTCTGGTGAGGGTCAGTGTCACCCTGGATTCCTCTTCTTGTTCATCTAAAACTGAAGTAGAGAATTTGCTGTCCAGAAGTGTCTAGCACCTGTGCCTGGCTTCTCACTCTCATCAAAGTATACTGCTCTGGGTATAAAAAACATTTTCATTATTTGAGCAAAGGATTCTGCAGCCTTTACATCCTGAGGCATATCCCACAAGTACCATATTTGCTGGCATATAATACACACCTGTGTATAAGACGCATCCCATTTTCAACAGTATTTTTTGCAGGGAAAAAAGTGAACCTTATATGCCAGCAAATACAGTATACCACTTCTCTTTTATTGTCAGGCTTGAGTCTCTTCTCTTTTGGTATATATGCATAAGGCTTGGACCCAAACACTTTCAAGTCTCCCACTCTCGTCCTTTGTCCATTCCACAGCTCATACTGTGCTGCCTTTTTGGTTTTAGCTGGTAGTCTCTTTTTTGCAGACAGTTGCTGTTGCAACTGCCTCTCCCCAAACTCTTACTGGTAATCCTGCATCTAAGATCATAAACCTTGCCATTTCCATTAGAGTGCAATTTTTCCTTTCTGCCACTCCATTTTGCTCTGGGGTATATGGTAGTCATCTCATGTTTAATGCTTTGCTTTCTTAGGAAGTCCTTTATTAAGCTTCCTGTGGATTCACCTCCATTATCTGTTCTAAGAACCTGTCGCTTTCTCTTTCATTTGTTGCTCACTGCTACCATGTAATCTTGCAGCTTTTCTAATACTTGACTCTTTTCTTGGGGTAATCATCAATAAAAGTCAGCAAATATCTATTTCCACTAATTTTTTTTGTTTTCCTGGGTCCACAGACATCACTGTGAATTAATTCTACAGAGCACTGTACCTCTTTCTTACTCTGTTTAGGATGTGGGGGTCTGGCCCTTTTTGTTTACACACAGCAAATACACTTCATTGCATTACAGCGTTTTCATATATAGGTCCTTAGTTAAATTCTCTTTTACAATTTCACTTATGGCATTAATATTTCTATGTCCATCCTTCTATGCCACAGTTTTAAACAGTTCTTGTACTTGCACTGTTTTGCAATCTTTGCATATTTAGTTTTGTAATCAACAACATAAAGATCATTACCTACAACAGTGGCTTACATGATAGGTTTTCTATCATAAGATACAATGCACTCTTCCCCTTTAAAATGGAGTTCACAACCTTTCTGTTTTAGAGAATGATTACAGCTTTAATAGATATTTGATTGAACCCCAAATCTGGTACATATAAGGCATCGCTAAGAGTAAATAACTTTGTGCTGCCCAATGGAGATTTGCAAAAGAAATTAGCAGTTCCTTTTCCTCCAGATTTAAGCATTAAAGCATTACTTTTCCTATCACATACACATGATCTTTGATATTTTCATGTATTTCTGAGAAGGCCATGTTTCCAAATGTGAACTGTCTCAACACACATACACAATACACTAAAACCCATATATCAATATTTCCATTTAAGTGGGTCACATTTAAAACCATTTTTTCAACTCCAAGAGTCTCTGTATAGACATCATCTTTATCTGATTGAATCTCCTTCAGGGAAGCCTGCTTGGCCTGCTTAAATCACATTCCTCTCTCCTTGTTTCCTCTAAGTATTGAGTCATTATTCTTAAAGCAATCAGCTTGTCTGTGACTTTTTCCTGTTGTGATGCTGGAACTGCTTTTTGGCCCTTAAAGCGGAATCTGTTGCAGAGGAGAAGTCTGCCTTTTTCTTTTCAGATTTAGCATTTTCTCCTGCCAATAACGTGTTCATAACAGTGTGCAGTTGCAGATTTCCTACCTGTGATTTAGAAGCAGTCACCAAATTCTCAAAATTCTTGAACAATTCCTTGAAAATGCATGCAGTGATTAGTTCCTCATCTAACTCCCATTTAATAGACTTCCTATTAGAGACAAGAAAACTCTCTAAGCTAAGGCTAAGGTAAGCTAGAACAGTTAGCATTACTTTTAGAGCAGTGAAAAACAAACAAAAAGAATGTGGAGAGAAGAGATTGAGTGATCCTTAAGAATATAAGTCTCAGAGAGGTCAGGATAGATTGATAATATATGATGAGATTGTAGGTCACTGAAACACTCATTAACCCTATCACTGCTGCTCTCTCTAAGACACATTTTACTTCTAAAACACTGAACGCTGTTGCATTTGCAACTCCCTCCTCCTCCTCCTCCTCCTCCTCTCTCTCTCTCTCTCTCTCTCTCACACACACACACACACACACACTCACAGAAGGTCATTTTCAGAATCTGTAAGTCAAGAAAAACAGGAAGTTTAACCTAGTAGGCTGCCACAGGTGGCTGTTATACTGTGTTCAACTTAGCAAAACGAAAAATTGTGCAAATCCTTTTAGGTTTTTGTTTTCAAAAGTGCTGTAGTTTCTCAGATCTACTGTTAGGCAGAGAGATATGTTATTCCCAAAGTCAAAACTAACCTACCTGTAGCAATGAGACTAAAACATTACTTCACAAAATTTACTTTTTAAAACACAAATTCTGAAGCACTAAAGAAAGAAAATAATTTGAAGACTCCCATCTGTGCATGCTTTGACTGATTCAATTGTTGCTTTCCATAATTTATTTTACCCTTGTATTTCTGCCAGATATAAAGTCACCCTTTCAAAAGTTTACTGTATTAAAAACCAACATCTTTGGTTGTTAAAGGCCTGTAGCCAGCCATTTTTTGCTGGTCAATTGCAAGACATATACAAGCCCTCCACCACCATTCCCAGTGCATGCTTTCTCTCCCCACCTTTACATTTTGGCAGAAGACTTCAAAAAGTGGAGGTCATGTGTCAGTCCGGATGTTCTTAGAGATGATCTGGAAAAGTTAATTTGACCATATTTTGTAGACACGGCAGACTTTCCTGGTCTTCTCCATATGCAAGGATTGTACAGATGCTGTCAGTATTTTCTGTCTACTAGCTTTGGATCTGCAGGAGATCATCTTGTATCTGCAACCATCATGCTTCCACTTCTGATTTCATTCATTTGACCTGATTAGAATACATGGAGTCTAGACCATACTCCTTATCCTGACAGTTCCTTGGCTTGAATACCTACTCCTTTGGTGACATTCTCTCACCTTATCCTATTATAAACAGAACAAACTGAAAACAACACATTTATTGGTTATGAGTCATTTAGAACTTTACAGTGATGAGTCTAAATTTTGAACAGCTTTGAGCAGCCAGATACAAATCAATACATGCCACTACCTGCAAGGCCCCATGACTGCAATTTGACTTGTAAAGATGTCATGAATCTTCTCAGGTTTCCAAACAGGAAGGCAGATCATAGTTACAATGCACCTATCATTCTTTATCATGGGGATGTTTGGAAATCTTATTACCTGGAGGAGTCATGACAACTGTACTTGCTGTTGTGTGTATCTATAACAATCAGTCTTGTTAGACTCATGTGCTTAAAGCTTAAATGTTCAAGGAACACTTTCCAAGAAGAACACACATCTCTGAATAAGAAAAAAAAATCTTTAGTAATTGAAAGTGCCTAAAATTTCAATCAAATCCAAACCCACAATTGAAGCAGCAGGATAAGGTACTATAGGACCCACATAAGAAGTCATGGTTTGTGTTTGGCACTTTTTGATTTAGAAGGTCAAACCAGTTCTTCAGAAGAACAATTATGTATTGTCTGAAACAAATTCCTTCTCTATAGATCATAGAAAGAAGACTTTCACGCTCTTGGAATGGCTAGGGTGAATATTGCTGAAAGGTGCAAATTAGGTCTGAAATAATTTGTGCTAATTATACTTGCATTTGGCTTGTTATGAATATCCACCCCTCTCTCCATAAGACAATATCACAAACATTCTCTTTCATTACCAACCTTAAACATTAGGGATCTAGATAAGAATTCTGTATTACCTTAATTTTCCCCTGTTTCTTCTGAGGACTTGCACCACCTATGTCTTTTCATATGATTTGCTACTGAAGATCTATGCTGCCTCCCTGTCTCCTCTGAGAATATTACCTCCTGAAACAAATGTCCCTGGTGTTCAAATAACTGAAATAAAGAAAGAGCTACATTTCCTAAAATGTAGTATTTAGTAGAACAGTATTTCTACAATTGCCACCAAAATTAAAACCATTAGATACCAGATACCGCAACACTGGAAGTATCTTTCAATCACAGAATAAGGAGTGAAAACCATTCAAAGGAGGTTGTGGCTTCCTCAGAATTTCGGAACCACTGTCTTCCAACACATCATGTCATTGTTTGCATGATATCTCCCACTTCTGCTTATTTGACAAGTTGTATTTGTAAGGCTCCTAGACACAAAACTATTACATGAAGCAGAACGCTTAAAAATAGCACACACATACAACATCTGCTGCTGTACCTCAGTTTTCATAAGAGGCAGTAAGACATTAAGAGTGAATAAAGATACCACATTTTAAGAGATGTTTGTGGGATTTTTGATATTAGATGTATATATGCAGATATATTTTTTGTCAACAGCTACTTTTGCAGGTTTACAAAACCATACAATTTGGGAAAAACTTTATTACAGTTGGTGTTATAAGCATTACTTCTTTTTTCAAATCTTCTTTAACCCTTTGAAATAGATTCACTTTCTGCTTATTTTTACCCATCTTCAGCTTAATTATTTTACAGCAGATATGCATGGTCAAAACAACTCATCTGACAACTGACAGTGTGGACTGTGAGGACATATGGTTGCATTTTCTTTAAGACCATGTACTTAAGTGGGGTAAACATCTTCCAGAAAAAAAATAAGATATTTCATTACCTAAAGAAATTGAACTTGGATATTATTTGTTTGCAAGCGATTTACATTTGGAAGAAAGATTAAAAAAAAAACCTTTGAATACAAAGAAAACTAGGTGAAGAATTTATTTCAGCTGGACAAAAAAAATGGGGTGGTTTTATACATAACATCTAAGTTATCTCCAAAGCTGATTTTCAAAGATGAAGAAGGAAGATTTGTGGGAGTAGAAATTAATGTGAACAGGGATAAAATGGTGGTGGTGGTGGGTTTATGTGCCAGTGCTGCAGAAAGGCATGCTAATCTAGAAATTATATTCAATGTTATCTGAAATGTCTTATGAAAATTGGTGTTTGATCAGAGATTGGAATGGGCTGGTAGTTGATAGGTCTTTTTCAAGGGACATAAATAAAACACAAGGTCAACTATCTAAAGAATTTTTTGAATTGATAGATAATTTATAAGCTGTGGACAAATGGAGAACGAAACACCTGAATGACAAGGATTTTACTCCCCGCCTCCGATAGGCATACATCTCATTCAAGGAGTGATATGATATGCATTTCTAAAATTTGAACCAATAAGATATATAAGGTTGAGATATTGCCAAAACCTTTTTCTGATCACAATCTTGTATTAATGAAGCTTAGAAGGAAAAGCAAAGCATTTAGATCAAGATTAAATGAGTCCTTAATTTTGAATAAAGAAGCGGCTTTAAAAACAAAGAAAGAGGTTAAAGAATTTTTTGAAAGGAATTTAAATAAAGGAAATAATATTAGATCAGTTTGGGACTTGAGTAAGACATATATGAGAAGGCACTTTATTCAACTTCACAGAGCATATAAAAAGAAACAAATGTAAAAAACACTAAGGATTTGGGATAAAATGAAGATTAAAAAGGCTGTTTCCCCAGAAGATTTAAGAATTTTGAAGCAGTTAAAATTACTGAGAAGTCAATTATTGATGTTGGCGATGGAGGATATTGAAAAGAAGTTGAGATTTTTGTGACAGAAGAATTTTGACCATGTAAATAAACCAGGAAGATGGCTTGCATATAAACTTAGGAAAAAAAGTCAGAATGGAATAATTTTTCATGAATACTTCTCTAAACTCTGTTCAACTAAGAAAAGTAGAAGAGATAAAGACAGAAGACTATTTGAAGATACAACAAGTACCAAAATAGACAAAAGAAGAGAATGAATAGATCAATCTGAAGATTACAACATCAGAGATGGAGGAGGCTATTGAAAAATTGAAGTCTAGAGAGACTCTAGGACCAGATGGATTTGGAGTCCCTTATTATAAAGTCTTAAAAGAAGAACTGTTATCTCCCTTGCAAAGTGTAATGAATGATGTGATAGAAACAGGATTAATTCCTAACTCATGGAAAGAAGCCAAGTTATATTTTTTCCAAAGGAAGGACAGGATCTCACTTTACTAAAGAATTTCAGACCAACTTCTTTGTTGATGAACAATTATACTTTCTTTTTCTTTTTTTAGCTTTGATTTTGGCAAAAAAAAAAATGAAGAACTTATTAAAGAACTATATTGATGAAGATCAAAGTTGATTTTTACTTGGAAGACAAATGAAAGATAATAATAAAATTGTGTTGGAGGTAACAGAATATTTTGTACGTCATAATGAAAAGCAAGGTGCTCTAATTTTTTTTGGATGCAGAAAATGCCTTGGGTAATTTGAATTGGCAATTTCTCTTTAAAGTTATTGAACTGATGAATTTTTGGTCAAACATTTTTGACTTGGATTAAATCAATATATTCCAATCAGTTAACAAAAATAATAGTAAATGAAGAAACAACAAAATCATTTGAAATTTCCAAGGGATAAGACCCTGTGTCCTCTGTGTCCTTTGGTGTTTATTTTAGCAATGGAAGTGTTGAATTGTGGAATTAGACAAGATGCTGATATAATAGGAATTAAGATTATGAAAGACAAATTTAAACTGAGAGCTTTTGCAGATGATTTGGTTATTATGTTGGAAGATTGATTGAAATAAATACAGAAAATGCAAGGAAAATTTAAAAACTTTTGACTATTAGCTGGTTTGAAGATAAACAAAGATAAGACTAAGATTTCGACCAAGACTATGAATTGCTATTAATAATAGGCTTTAAAGTTGAAAAGAAAATGAAATATTTAAGCATCTATCTAACTAGAAAACCCAGTCAAATATATGAAAATAATAATGTGAAGACATGGAAATAGATTAAAAAACATTTGGATAATTGGCAAAACCTGAATTTATCTCTTTTTTTGTAAGAATATCAACAATAAAGACAAATGTTCTCTCAAGAATGATTTTTCTCTTTGAAATGATACCAGTTTTGACAAAGAAATGCTATTTAAACAATAGCAAAAGAATTTGTCAAGATTTGTTTCAGGAGGTAAAAAACCTAGAGTGAGATATAAAGTTATCCAAGACTTGAAAGAATAAGGTGGCCTTTGTTTGCCAAATTTGAAAATTTCACTACTTCCTTCATGATGTGGATTTAAAAATAGATTATGTTCAAAGATAATACAGTGTTGAATTTAGAAGGCCATGATTTAAGATTTGGATGGTATGCATATTTATAGTATGGAAAAGTTAAAGTTGAGGTTGCTTTTAATAATCATTGTATTAGATGTATTTTATTGAAGACTTAGGATAAGTATAAATTGAGATTATTCCAAAAACTCTGATATGGACGCACAAGAGGCCTTGTGAAATGGGAATGGAGAAATGAGAAGTGAGAACTGATAAAAAATGGTTGATATATTATGACTTACTGGAGAAAAAAAACCAAGATTACAAGATAAAATCTTTACAACAATTATAGGAGAAAGGTAAGATTTAAAGAAGATAAGAAGGCTGAGCAGTTTGAACAGACTAAATCTGATTTGGAAATATCATTATGTTCAGATGATGATCATTATATTGCTAAGATGTATAAGTTTTTGTTGAAATTTGATATGAAGATGAAAAAGTAAAGGACTAACTGGGCAAAGAATTTTGGATACAATATATATATGAATCAATAGGAAAAGTTATGGGCAAAGGATATTAAAAATGTACTATGTTATGGTCTCAGAGAAAACTGTTATAAGATGATGTACCATTGATACTTTACATGTGAGTGACTAGCAAAGATGTATAAAGAGATGAAGGCCACATGTTGGAAATGTCAGGATTACATTGGATCTTTGTATTATATATCGAGGACATGCGATAAAGCTAAACAGTTCTGGATAAGATACAAAAATTGATGCAAAAGATTTTAAAATCGCCTTTAAAAGCCTGAGTTATATCTGTAAGGAATCTGAGACGAAGATACAAGGGTGGGAAGAAACAACATAAAGTGGTACAACATATGTTGCTAGCAACAACAAGCAAAGTACTGGAAAAAAACTGGAGTTACCAATAGCAGATGAATGGCTAAACAGACTGATGGAAATTGTTGAAGTGGATAAGCTTACACACAGGCTAAAAGGCAGAACACAAAATGAATTTTTGTCTGAATGGAAGTGGTTGATCGATTTCTTAAAAAAAGAAAAAAGGCAATGAGAAGTGTAAAAGTAGATTTAGACGATATATCCTGTTTGTTGTTTTAAAATGTTTTTATATAGATGATTATTATTTTTAGATGATTGATCATTAGTATAAAGTAATCCAGAGTAATTTAACAATAAATTATAAACTTGAGAAATTCAGTAATTAAAATAAGTAATAAGCAATAATTAATAATTATAGGATAAAATCTATGACTTATAGTTACAGTTAAACATTTAGGTCATATGAACTGTTTGCAACAAGAGTGGGAACCAATTTTAATTATTTTATTAGCATTTGTTTTAGTTATGTGTAGATGTCTTAGGCCATTTCCGCACTACACGCTTATAGCGTGATAATTCCACTTCAACGTCCTATGGAATCCTAGGGTTTGCTGTTTAGGGAGGGGCCAGCCAGGCCCTCCCTAAACTGCAAACCCCAGAATTCCATAGGATGTTGAAAGTGGAATTATCACGCTATAAGAGTGTAGTGCGGAAATGGCCTTAATGTTTGTATAGATATATTTTTGTTGTTTTGTATGTCTGGACTGTGTTGTTTTTCTAATTTAAAATTTTTAATTTTTTTTCCAAAAAGAACATCATATAGTGTAAACAATTCAAAGAGTCCTGTGGCTCTGTAAAGATAACACATTGATTATGGCATAGCTTTCATGGACACTATCCATGGATAGTGTCCATGAATACCAGTGCTTCAAAATGCAGGTACGGCAAGCTCTTCCTCAACAGGTAAACTCATGGGACAGATGGCCAGTTAATGAACAAATCTCTCAAGGAAAGAGGGCATCAATACCATATTGTCTTCAGCACCATGTAAAACAAAATCACAACCAAACAGCAACAGAAAATCATGTTGCTAATTCTGAAGCCAGTCCAAATGGGGGGAAAAAATAAAAAATGGAAAGCAGAAGTTACTAAGAGTTTTTCGGCCAATTTTGGAGATAACACTACCCCTCATCGATTAGATAAATGTGTGAGATAGGATGTAGTTTGTTACAAGGTAAGCTTATTCTTCGGCAAGATTTATTCTTGATAAAATTATCAAGCATACAAGTTACCTCGAACAATGCTTCTCTCTAATTTACCCTTACTGGTTTTTAAGCTAATGGCTAGCAACTTCTTCAGTTTCCCCAATCTTGTTTTAGAAATTGATGTCACACTGTCTGCTTTCTAGCCCCCATCTAAAGACGACAATTTTAGGGACCGGTTAGCTTTTTTATTACAATTTCACATTTTATTTCTTTAAAAACAAGTGGGCGGATCCTACAAAGAACTGGAATTTTAGTTTTTAATAAGTCAACCAAATAACATTATTTCATCTCAAAGTCAGTTTACCTATTGGTATCTACTGTACATCTATGTGAAGAGCCATGTTAGCACATCTGCTTCTTTAGGACAGTAAACTCCTCACTGTGAAAGGCAATCATAGAAATGCAGTAGGATGTAGCGATGGGCTTTGTTCGCCTGATGGTTCATATTTGGATTGTCACATTAGGAGAAATTCTTCAGAGATAGCAAAAACAATTAGCACACTGATACAATTTTTAAGAGCATGGAACGGTCCTAGGTGTTATTCAGAACCACTGCTCGCATTGTATTTGGGCCATCCAGGGAGAGAGAAGTGGCAACTCCTCTTTCCAGAAGCAGCTGTCAAGCTTTGCCTTTCTAGTCGGTCCTAATTCTTCCCTCCCAATGAAGCCAAAAAGTTTCTCATCGTCCGTACTTGCTCTCTGAATGGCACCACAGGAGGACGGGCTTTACACATCACTGCCACTCAGAGTGATGGGTCAACTGTGACAGAGGATGAGGTGGCTGCTTTGTTTTTTAATTAGAATCATAGAACCACAGAGATGGAAGAGACCCCCGGGGGCCATCCAATCCAACCCCCTTCCATGCAGGAACACCCATCAAAGCACTCCCAACGGATGGCCATCCAGCCTCTGCTTAAAAACCTCCAACGAAGGAGACTCCACCACACTTCCAGTTCGGACAGCAAATGCTGCACTGCCCAGAGAAAAGGTGAGGGTGCTGAGTGAGGGAGGCGGCTGCTTGCCCCTACTTTCTAGGCAGAAGGGGGGGGGGGCAAAAGGAAAGCACTGTCCATCCAAATAAGAATTCCACCCCCCCGTGTCATTTTCTTGTGGCCCCAAATTCCTAACATTGCAGAGAGACGTTGAAACCTGTTCCCCCCAGAACTCTTTTATTTGGTGCACTCCCCCTTCCCTCGGTAAATTTGCCCGCTCCTTTTCTTCGGATGCTCAAACTCTGTTTCTAAATACTCAGCTGAAGTTCTAGAAATTTTGGGAAGGAAGGAGGATTTCGTGAGGGGGGCGGCAGAATTCCTATTCCTCCACCGCAGCGGCTACACCCCACTCCCTCCCTCCGTACCCAGAAAAGGTGAGGAAGCGCAAGGAGAGCCGCCTCTTACCAGCACCCTGCTCTGGCCCCTCCCCGGTACAGGTAGGGGGAGAAGTGGGGCGAGCGGGGGGGGGGCTGAACTGCTGAGATGTTGCTTCCTAATCACACGGTAAGCGGCGGGGTTAAGCCTGCGTTTTGTCTTTAAAGTGACCTTAGTAACAGGGGCTGAGGAGGGGCTGCGGCCTGGGCTTCTCCTACGCGGCCCGGCCGGGGGGCCTAAAGGAAAGCCACGTCGCAGCAGAGGGGGGCTCCCGGCACAGAAGCGGAGCCGCAAATCTTAACGTGGGGAAAGCATGTGACGAGAAAAGGAACCCTCGCGATATGGGACCGCGTTTGAGCCGACCGGCCGCCTCTTGGAGGGCTTCGCGCGTGCGAAGGGAGAGGGTGGGCCGATTCCCGCAGCCCTCCCCACCGCGCCCGTATTTCCTCCTCTTCCTCTCCCCGTCTTCTGGTGTCCGGTATCTTCACGCCTTCTGCACTTGTCTTCGGAACAGGTTGCCGGCGTTGTCTCCTCCGCCCGCCCGCTAAAAGGAGCCTGAAGCAGGCGAGGGACGGGACCTCGAGGGCAGGCAGACACACACACACACACACACACACCCACCCCCCGCCCGCCCGCCGTGGCGCCATCCTTTTGACAGGGGAGGCGCGCGCGCCCCGCGTGGACGCGCGGGAGAGAGGACGAGAGGGTGCGCGGGCTGCCCGCGTCGCCCCTCCCATCATCGTTCCTCCAGGATTTGGGCGCTGAGGAGCGCCTCTCCTCGAAATCTCCTCGGGCCCGCTTGGCTGTAAGTCCTTTCCTGGTGAAAGAGGGCGCCGCGCGGTCCGGATGCCCGGCCTTTAAAGCCCTGATACCGTTTCGACGACGACGGAGTGCTCGGCCTCGCTCGCGCGCGCGCGCGCGCTCTCTCTCTAATTTGAGAGGATGTTCGTGGGGTGGGGGGTGGGGGGAGGCGGCGCGCGCCTCCCCCGCTTTCTGGTTCGTCTCTGAGAGGACGGGGCAGGAGGGAGCGGCGAAAGTCGCCTGACGGTGGCCGAAGGGAGAGGGTCCTGGAGCTGGCACGCCGCTGCTCTCTGCTGCCGGTATGTCGCGATGGTGGCATGAGGGAAACGCGGCTCTCCTCCCTGGCCATGTCCGCACCAGACTGTTATGGTGCTGTTCTTCCACTATTATAGGCCCTTCCCTAAACTGCAAACCCCAGAATTCCACAGGATGTTTAAAGTGGAATAATAGCGCTAGAACAGGTTAGTGCGGAAATGGCCTCAGTCTAGCACCGGATGGGGTGAGAGTCGGGGGCAGAGGTGGGGGTATTATTCCAGCTCCCTGGTATTTGTCGTGGACAGACCTCTCTTCCAGCGTGGCTTCCCCATCCTCTCCTCCTTTGAGACAGTATGGGCTTAAATATTCCTTCTGTGACAGATACTCCAAAATTCTTAAAACCCGGCTCATATTCAGTTTAGATTATTATTATTATTTTTTTGCACTTGCTTTAGGAAAGAATGTGAGAATACTTGTAAGAACCATCTTATGTCTCAGATAAACTGCCATCTCCTGAAACTGGCAGGGTTGTCCAAGTTTCTGGCATTTTAGAATGGAGACTGGAAAAGGCTCCTGTACTTTTAATGGGTGTCTAGAAGAGGGAGTTTCAGCAGGTATTGCTTGTAACCCGGTTGAGTGACAAACAGCACCTGCTGAAATTCCCCCTGCGACACAACCATTAAAGATACGGGAGCCCTCTTTGGTTTTCGATCTGGCAACACTACAAGTGGCCAATAAAAGCAAAGATGTCTACTAAGCAAATGAAGTGCTGGACTTTTAAAATTGGTAGCCTATTCCTTACTATTCCCTCACCCTTGGTGGCATCCATGTCAGGTGGGCAGTGAATTTTCTCTGTGTTTTAGTGTGAATTTTAAAAGCCCTATCCCAGCTGCCACTGTTCAACCTGAACAAAGGAATCATTTATGCTCTCTCTCATCATTTCAGGCCCTATTCTGTTGAGTCAGTTGCTGAGAAGGGGAAGGAGATGCGCTGCATGCACTGAGTAATTTTTATCTGATGAAGAGTTCTGGATCTCTCTGAGAGACCTGCCACTAAGGCCTAGTTTGCAGATGCAGGAGAGCTCTCTCAGATATTAGTGACCAAGATATTAGTGACTCTGACATCTAAAGAGAAAACAGATTTCAGGAGATGGTCATCTGAGGCCCAATTCACACTTGATCAAAAGGTGCTATGGCAGGATATAAACCCTCTGTTACTATATCAAGCTGTCTTACAATGTACCACATCATTGATTCTGTTGAGTTTGGTTCTATCTATGCCAATTGGCAGCAGCTCCCTAAAGATATCAGCAGGATTCTACTTGAAATCATTTAACTGGGACTGCTAGTTAAACCAGAGAGTTTTGGCAATGTCACACATGGGAATTATACATGAACCATTTCCAGTGCGGTTAATCTCATGTTGCTTTCATAATATATGAGACTCAAAAAGATACAAGGCTGCACTGAACATATTCTTTCCCAGTGCATAAGATGTCCTCCTGATGCTGGCATGGGAATCTTGGTCTAAGAGTCCTAGAACTGACTGTTCAAATATTTAATTGGTTAAATATTTTTAAAAATATATTTAGTATATAAATTTAGTATATATTTAGTATATTCAGTATCTTTTTAGCAGAAATGCTAAAGGGGGAGGAAATGTTAACTATAAAAGCTTATATTGTGAAACAATGAAATTAAATTATAAACTGTAATACATTATCATCTATAACTAACAATATTGTGCATGTATAAATGCATGTATATAAAAATCATGATGCTTAAGTTGTTTTTGTCTTTTGTCCCAGATAACTAGAGAAAGTTACAAAATTTGATCAAAATTAAATTAGACAAATAAACAAACCACACCACCATATTAAAATATTTCACTGTTTTTATTGCATTTTTATCTTGACATTTTCCTAAACAGATTAAAGTAGAAAAGTCTAAATTCTGTTTTGAATTTTGAATTGCCATCACCCAGACAATGGCACTTTTTGCCTCATGGAATATGTGATTTCAGTCAAATCTGTTAAATACTTGGCAGTTACTGACAGTATGTTTCTGGTCAATTGACTGACAACTCAGTCCTAGACAATAAGATATTTTATACTGGGGAGATCTGACTGATGTTATATTGTACTCTGCATAGGCAATGCAATTCTATTCAGGTCTACTGCAAAGTAAGTCTAATTGAACTCAAGTGTTGCTTACCCCCAGATAAATGGTTAAAGGAGAATAGCTATGAATTTCTTTACTCTTTGAAAACCATCTAAGAGCCCATCCAGATAGATTTAAAAAAACCCCCCTGGAAATCTCATATCCACTTACCAGTGATACCTTTATTGGGTCAACTAAAAAGCATACACTATGCAAGCTTTCAAAGCTTCACTGACTTCTTCATCAGGTAAATATGTTAAAAATCATGTTTTGTGGACTGTGGATTTTGTTGTATTTTGCTGCATGGCCAACACGGCTACCCCTGAATATGTTTCCTGGATCTGAAGGTTCCAAATTCAGCCACAACAAGGGAAACTTTAACAAGAGGGAGCTGATGGACTGGAACTTAATTCTTTGAGGCATTTGAGGCTTGCTGTTTTATTTTCAGTCTCTTTCCTAAATATTCGCAACTTTGCATTTTGATTTCAGTATCTTTATACTAGGCATGGTAAACATATGGTCTTCCAGATGTTGGGTTGTACTCTTCATCATCCCTCACCAGTGGTTGTGATAGCAATTTCAGTCTAACATCTGGAGTGCCACATGCCCCCCCAACTGTGCTTTGCCAATATTCTCTCTTTTTCCAAAGTAGACTCAGCAGATGTAAACCTCCATTACTGTACTACATGAAATCATACTTACAGTTGCACTTGTTAATCTTATCTCTGATTCTAAATACTTGGAGAGGTTCTTTGGGATGTTTTCACAATATATAATTAATGATTATCTTTAAATCTGATAGACTTCTCATATTTTTAGTGGCTATCTTATTTGTAAAGGGCAGGGAGGCACTGACAGCTAATTTTTTTTCCTGTACTAAGAGGAGCTAGAACCAATATAGGGAATGTGATAAAGTGCTATCAGGTGCTCTCTCATTTATGTGAGCAGAAACTGCACAAGTGAAATTTTTCTACCTATAAGTGCCACATGTGCATGCTCGTAAAAGGGAAATAGGCCAACTCCCCACTGAAAAATGAGGACTTAGTTACTCTGTATTTGCCAATATGCTCATTTGTGCTTGCTGAAGTGTAAGAATCTACTGGTTCAAGTTTTTGTCTCACAAAGGAGTCCTTATTCTTTGTCATATGCTTCAAGGAACAAACAAAACCTACTAGTGGAATCTTTTTTGCAGTGCTCTGACTGATGATCAAATCAGGCCTACTTTTAAATATGTAAAACCTACATGCTGGTCTACACCTGTGATTCTCTAGTTCCCTGTGTGTTAAAATAGGAGGTAGCATCAGTTAAGTTCAGTGCATAGTAGGCCACATCTTCAAAATCAGAATGTAATTATCCCAAGTTGGGTGTCATGGGCATAAACTCCTGCTCTATTATGGTATCAGGCAGAGTTAGGTCTGAACGGTGTGAAGTTATATTCTGCTCTCACAATCTGCATCTGCTCTCTTGTCAATACATAGTATTGAATGAGTACCGTGTAAAGAACAATGGCTTCTAACATTCTCTCGTATACTTATTGTTACACATTTTATCATATTGTGAAATAGTACATGGCAGACATGCTGATAAAAGCAAACATCTACATAAACTTTCTGTATTAAGGGATTCCAGATTTTGAAATTCTAACATCTCAGCAGAAGCTAAGATCTTGAGAGTATGTGTTGCCCTTAATGATGTCTACAAGAATTTCTGTCAAGATTTAATTAAGAACCACAGAGGTCAACATTTATCAGTCTCGTTATGTGCTCCTGTATCATCTTACAAGACTTGGGTCATACAAATTTCACAGAAGATTACACAGAAACAAATACATGCTAATACTTTCTCAGTGGGCACCTGACCTCCTCACTGCCCTCCAGTCATCTTTGAGATGACACTGCAGCTTGTAGATATCAATCCCTGTCATGTGTTAATAGTGTAAATAACCTTTTATAACTATCCTTTATTATATGGAGTAGTATCCTGCTGGGTCACAATTAAATTAAGCAGGTCAAAAATAAATGAGATCTTTGTTCACAGAAATTGACCCAGCAAATGCTACTGCCCTCCTTCAGATGTTCATCTAGAAGAGAACTTAGTAGACCAAGTGATAGTTGCACAGCATTCCAGCTTCTTGAAAGAATACGAAGGATGTTGGAGATAGTGGCCTAATGCTATTATTAGTTCCAACTAGGATAGAACTAGTGGGATATACGTTTGTGCTTATTCATCATTCAACATAATTCAGTGAGTCTAGTTGGGACTAACAAATAGGATTCAGACCAAGTTGTTCTGTGCACTTCTGGTTAATGGACTGATGGATAACTATGTACATTCCTCCCTCCTTAAACTTATCTTTTCCTTCTTCCTTTTGTTTTCTCAATTGTCTGTTTTAGGCGTAAGCTGCTTTGAATCAAGTATGTGCCTAGGAAATTTTATCAGATAATAGTTGGGTATTATTCAGAACTTGCAATACTATGCATCTGTATTATACATTAAAGTGTTCTAGTTATATTAAAATATCTAAAAGTGAATGTATTTTTTAAAACAAAATTCAATTTTAGTAGGTCCTGCATTTTATTTCACTGTTTTTTTACAAACACTTAAGAGGAACTGTGATATTATGGACCTTTTTGAGGAAGGAAAATGTTGTTCCGTTTATTAGATAATGTACAGTATAGTCATATATGCACTGTGTGATGTTATAAGGTAAGGATCTGTCAGGAGGGGATGAGAGAATGGAGCACTGGAAGTGAGTGATGATTGGTAGAATCAGGATTTTGAAAAGGCTGGTGTAAGACAGTTGATCAGAAAATGAGCTGTCAAGATTAGGGATTTGCTAATAGGGCGTTGGAGTCTGAGTGGTTAAAAGAGTTAGGGTCAGAGACAGAAGGAAGTTAGAATCGCAGTTAGTTATACTATGAGAGTGAGAGATATGAGTTAGAATTATTGTCAGACATATATTAAATAAGTAATATTTGTTATTAGGTTTCATTTATGTTTAATAAATCATTATTTTTGTATTATATACATGAGCCTCTGAGAATGCAACATATTTGAAAGCTTGAGTTCAGGCACGGTGTCTGTGGTGGCAGCAGTTAATACTGGGTGGTGATAGCTAGCGGGGAGATAAGATTAATAAAGGCCATTTCTGCACTACACTCTTATAGTGCGATTATTCCACTTTCAACATCCTATGGAATCCTGGGGTTTGCAGTTTAGGGAAGGGAACAATGAGGGTATCTAGGAGATCCTCACAGTTGGGGACCACAATGATGGGACAAGAGGAAGCCCACACATTGGTGGCAGAGGTGGGGATTGGTGAAGCCCTCACAATTGATGGCAGTTGAGGGATCAATGGGAAACCTCACAGTGGGTGGCAGCAGAGGGATCAGTGAAAGCCTCAAAGGAACAGAATACTGAAAACTTTTAGGTATTACAAAAATAAGTGGATAGCTTTGCTTCACTGTCCCTGCTAAGCAGCAAACACAGCCAACCTTCACCCCTACAAGTTGTTTTTAGCTGCAATGACAAACCTAAGTTTGTTTGGGACCTTTGCTTTCCTGACACTATCCTTACTGGTTTGAAAACTTTACTAAGCTGTTTCTTGGTTATATGCCTCTACATCTATTTCCTATACATGTCCTTAGCCTCAGCAAAACAGAACTCTTCCTCTGTAGTCACACTGCCTTTTCTAAATACTTCCCATTTTCCCTTCTGATATCCTCAGAATCACCACTGAACACAGGACAAAAGAAAAAGTGGTTTAATTCCAGATATCTCTCTGTTGGAATCAGCAATCAGGCATGTAACATGCAATGTTAAGTAGCAGGTAAGAGGTTTTCAAATATGGGAAATGGAGGACGATAAATATGTACAATGATTTGGTTAAAAGCAGTCAGACACTAGCAAAACATGGTAGAAGAAAAGCAGGTGTCTGGAACACCCTTAGTTCTAATGCCTATAGATAAGAAATGTTCTATTAGGCAACCAAGTCCTGCTTATTAAGTAAATCATTTGCAAGGGTAGATTTGTTCCCAAACATGCGAGTCCAAGAGACTCCTTGCTAAAACAAAACTACTATGTTATTGTAATCGTGACATAAAAAGGCATATTCTGTAATTATGTCAGAACAAGATTAATTGAGTATCTTCATTGTCACCATGTTATCTATTTTAACAGTTGAGACTGAGCAGAGCAAGATCTCTCCATAGTAATCAGCAGTGCTATAATTTGGAAAGTAAGATATACAGCCAAATCAGCCATATTGAAAAAAGTTGATGTAGCAGCGAGATACAGTGCAAACAAGCTATCACAGCTAGAGTTCTATAACTAGGACAGCTCAAAATCTATCATAATCAAACAAAAGCAATCTGTTCTATTCCTGACTGCTCCCTAAAGAAACCATTAGGTGACACACTAGTTTCAATCTTCATAAATGTAGTGGGGTTCAAGTTAGTCTAGAATATAAGACTTTTGGGCTAGAACATTTTATCTGAGCCCCATAGTTCAGGAGACAGATGTGGGTTATTTACTAGCAAGGAAATTGCACTCTGTTACTATTTGACAAAATCCAGCATTATGAGCCCTCGCAATGAAAGTGGAAATCAGAAGTTGTTTCGGACTCAAATTAAGGTCTCAGCAAAAATGCAAACAATAACTTTATTAAACACAAGAGATCATTTCTAATATTACTTATACTGGTCTGATGTAATACTTTTCAATCAAAATGTAGCTAAGAAAGGAGAAGAGTGGATCACAAATTGTCCTTTGCTAATCACCAGCTTTCAAGGTCATAGGTCAAGTCAACAGAATGTCAAAAGTCAAGGAGAGTGCAGAATAATCAAAGGCAGGCTCCTGTATGGGAGCAAAGATGTTAATAATTCATTGCTATCAATGCTCGATCTGTAAAGTTCATGAAGAACCAGGTAAACAGAACTGGAAGCATCATCTCTTCAATGATTTTATTGCTTGAACAGTTTTCAACTTCACCACCGAGAATGTCAACTGCAATTAGCAGATGAATATATTCACTTCCTTTAGTAAGCAAGACTTCGATATGATACTGATCAAGAACAGTATTGTCAGTCAACCCTAGAATAATTCTTGGCACAGATTTAATGTGCAGGAAGATTAAATATAGGGATCAATTCTTACTACAAAAAGAGCTGACAGCTGCTTGGGGTAAAATATAGAGGAAAATGTGAGCCATAAGGAGGTCTCCCCTAAACCAAAACTCTACTGCCCTGGCTATTGATTTCTTTGTTAATGGCTATTATAAGCTGTGACCTAACTTAGAGCTCTCTAGTTCAGAGATTATAATAAACTGTTATGAAAACAATGTAAACACAGAGTGAGACATAAAATCAAAAACAGCATAAAGGCAGCTAAGTAGAAGACTCTGAGCAGCACTGCATAGATTTTAAAGCTCAGAGATTGACCTATCCTGAAATGCAAAGTTATTCTGAATGCCATCCTCAAGTACATGCTCGATACATGAGCAGCTTATGGGAGCTTGCTGAGCTGCTAGACAAACTCAGATGGAGAGGCCTATGCCACAAAGCCTGATCTGTGTTGGAGGAGCAACAGTGTTCAGTCTCTTTAGGAGAAAAATCAACAAGCTATGAGGCCAGCACTGTTCACATCATCTTTCACACTAGCAACAATCAGTATGTTTGTAACATATGCATTATGGTTGTTAGTCCAGGTTTCCAGGTTCTTTGTTCCTCCTCCTCCTCTTCTTCTTCCTCCTCCTCCTCCTCCTCCTCCGCCGCCACCACCACCACCACCACTACTACTGTTGTTGTTATTTCTATGTTTAAATCACCCCTATTTGTGGCTGTAGCAGTTATGCAGTCAATCATAGCATAACTACATGCCTTAATATACTATTATGTTATAGTATATTGAAAATACTTTTGCAGTCCTCTCACAGCCCTGAAAGGTGAGGCACTATTGTAGTCTGTGTCCTGAAGTTGTTGTGCAGGTGCTGATGCTGATAGAATGGTCGGCTCCTTTGTTTGTGGCTGAAATGAGATTTAAAGTAGGGATTTTCTAGTTGATGGATCATAGAGGTGGAGGGGCCCCATAGGCCACTGACCAATCCCCAGCAAGTAGCTATCCAGCATCTTTTTGAAGATGTCCACAGAAAGAGACCCCATCATCTTCCGTAATTGGTTCCATTACCTACAGAGCTGGTGGGGTCTCTTCCTCTGTACCCAGCAGTACCCACACCTTAGCCACTATGCCATGTCAGTTTTAGTGTACAATTTCAGGTTCTCCTTTATTTGTCTTGTACTGTTACGGCCCCGAGCACCCGCCACGACTGATATAGTTTAATTGGCAGTATTTTTTAATTGGCATTACATTAGTTGGCATCAGTATATAACAGAAACCTGATGTGACTGGAAGGTCAAGCTGGAAAGAGGAAAATTACTGACTTTAAAAGTGAGATTGCAAGGCAGATCAGCCACACCCTCTCCTAGGCAAAATCCGAAGTCATTGTCAGGCAGATTGCAAGGCAACTCTATAGACAATAGGCTTATGCTAAGAGCTGGACATCTCAAAGCAAAAGCAGAATTTCCCACCAAACTGTGGTTGTTTTAACCCTGATCCCTCACACATGGATGTTTCCCTGCTTTGTCTTCCCAACCTCCCCACAATATAGGGCTATTACAATAGACACTACCCCTTTGTCACCTAAATACTAAGGCTGTTAACTCCGTCTGGACCTCATTGTTTGTGTTGCAATTCCCATTGTCCTCTTGGCTGGGACAGCAATTCACACTCATACCTGCAGAATATTTTTCAGGTATAAGAACCCTCAGTTTTGAGTGATTTGGTACAGTCTCTCAACTTTCTGAATGTCATGCTGTCCCTGTGATTCCCAAACAAGAACTGTCCTTAAGTGTATACCTAAGCCACACCACCAATTTTCTTTGCTTCTCTCCAGATCGGTAATTATCACCTGAACCCTAAACTGCCTCTATTCACAATTTTCCTCCTTTTTCCTTTGGTTAGTCCTTGGGTGAGTGCATGAGTGTTTGGATGTTTTGCATGTGTGTGTGATTCTTTCAATAAAACACGTTTTAGTTTACATTTTGAATATTCCAGCTTGATCCCATAAACGTTGGTGGAAAGATCTCGTTAAATTACCTCCGTCTGACAGGTCTCTAATTTTCAGCTAATTAACCCCCCAATGCCATGTGGAGGTACTGGCATTGCGGGTGCACCCCTGAATTACCTACATTTTGGGGTAACAGTACCATACTAATTACATTTCCTGTTTTGAAAGTTCTTCATATTTTCCAAAATCTGACTATCATTAATGAGTACACACATACTGGCTTGTTATTTCTGTACAATTTAAATGAAAATAGAAGGAATTATTAATGGGGGAAAAAGGGACAGCAGTTAACCATTTGGTATATTAAACCTACTGAATATTATGCTGATCAGTACTCAAAACTTCATCCAGTAGGACTGAACATTTTAGTACCCCAGAACCATGTTTTCTTCATGATTTAAATGGAATGAGCTCTGAAAGACAGACATTTTACGACACTGTCACCTGAAGAGCTGTAAACAGTATCTCCACGTTTTAGCCACCGCTGGTGGGACAAAAATTGTCCTCACAAATCTATTGTATTTTGTCACTGAGACTTTTTTTTTGGTACCAGACAGTGTCTTATACTATTTTGTGATCAAAATATGATGTAATGTGGTATAAAGTGCTTGGATGAGAAACAGCTGTGCTCTCTGCCTAAGAGAGAAGGGAGAAGATAACTGCAAACCCAAACACTAATAAATAACCTATTTTTTAATAAGATAATTAACTGTCCTGCTTGTGAAGGCAAAAATATGCCTATGTCGCTTTGTAGGCATGGGAATACTTACATTCAGGGTTTCCTGGGGAGAGATAGACTGTGTGTGTGTGTGTGTGTGTGTGTGTGTACACTTTCAAGCTGCTTGTTGACTTATGATGACCCCATGAATTTCATAGGGTTTTCTTAGGCAAGGAATATTCAGAGATGGTTTTGCCATTTCCTTTATGAGAAACTAAATCCATGGTCATATGAATAGTATGGGTTTATATAGATTTCCAATTTTTTTAAAAAACTGAGCTCTGGATAAGGTGACTGGGTATAGTTAATACAACTCCACATTACTGTTCCTTCACTGTCAGAGGAGAGAAAGTGTGGTGCAGAATAGTGACTCAGTACACTTGGCCATCGCTGGTTTTGTGTTTCATGTTCTGCAGTTTGTAAGTACGATGATACAAAAATGTACTTCACAGGAAGCTCTGGAACAGCGTTTCCAGTATGACTCTGAGGCCATTTCCACAATACACTGTTATAGTGTTATTATTTCACTTTCAACATCCTGTGGAATCTTGGGGTTTGCAGTTTAGGAAGGGGCATTTAGAATTCTCAGCCAGAGAGCTTTTTGGCCTCAGTAAACTACAAATCCCAGAATTCCACCGGATGTTGAAGGTGGAATAACAGCACTATAACAGTAGTATGGAAATGGCCTGAGAGTGATCACTGTACATCTGAACAGGAACCTGCTTACAACATGACAACATTTTCTCAAAAGTATTTGCCAAATACAAGCACAGTTGAGGAAAAACCTCAGGAAATGCCTCCAGGTACATGTGGAAGAGATGAGTCTAGCAGGTGTTGTCATTCACTGTGCAGAAGACCTAGCGTTGAGAAGGCAACAAGTGCATGTTCATTTTCAAGTGTCTAAGAAAAGTCAAATAGACTATACTGATGTCATGAAAGACAAGGACCTGATGCAGACACTTACAGACAGTTGGGCAAGGTGCAACCCTCTAGTTGCTCTTTATCTTTATTACTTTTTTTTAATGAATTTTTACTGTTTTAAATTATTGGCATTTTAACATAATAGCTAATTTAATTGTTTTTAAAAACCTTTTTATTATCAGATTTTTAGTTGTATCATCTTTTAACTTTGTTGTACACAATCTTGGATGGGAGAAAGCTGGGATATAAATAAAAGAAAGTGTTGGACTAGAACTTTCAGCACCCATAGTCAGTCATGAGCAATGTTGGGAGCCCAGCAACATATGGGTTCCTATCCCTACAGCAGCATATCCAGAGATGATGTTAAGGACTACCTAGAGACAAGGATGCACATGAAGAAGCAGTACTAGAAACCTTTTAAATAATCCACACACAAAGCATTTTTTTCCCATTTAATCCATGAAGTAGCACAGCACATATTTAGGGCATGAGCATGAGCCCTACCACTTGAGAACATGTATTGGCCTACTGTTCCTAGTGAGAGTGTATCATGATCAACAGAAAGCACTAGAAGAACTGTGACATCCAGTGTGCTGCCAGTTCACAGCAACGATGAGTCTAAAGAGATTATATGAATTCACAAGGCATTTGAGGCTTTACAGGAAGAATGCAAGAACAATGTATAGATTAATTGAAAACTTGCTGCCAAATGAGACACATGGACATGACATGGGGGTCCTTTGGGCATCTCAGCACTTCTGGAATTATCATTCATCTGGCTATGGGGGCGTAGCCAGATGCTTCTCCAATCCTGCCTTCTTGCCATGAAGGAAGGAGTGTCCATGGTGGGTGGTCAAAGGTTTTACAGGAGCTTTGGGTGTAGCAGAGAGAGTAAAAGAATACCGAGCCCCACCGCCCCTGAAAAAGAACATGCACATGTGTAAGGGACACTTACACGTATGTATGTCCCTAACAGAATTCTGGCCTATGTCTCTTGAGCGCTGTTGAAAGTCATACTCTCCAGGGATAGTTCTAACCACTGATGAGCAGCTGATCATTGAAGAGGTAAATGTTCTTTCCAGCAGTGTGTACCTGAGTATGTAGGCTGACATACCATGAGAAGTATAACATGGTTACAGTTTGGTGACAACACTGAATCATATTTTCACATTGGATGACATGTAGTGGGGGCCAAATTTTTCACTGGCTTAGAACTGGTGGAAGGTCTGGTAAGACTAATTTACATTGGCAAATTCAAAGGAACAGTAAAGAGTTTCTCTTCAAAAAGGCTTTTGGTATTTGCCTGTCTGCTATAGACAAACTTTTTAACAGATGTGCTGAATTTTTAATTGTAACTATTATTGAGGTGATTTAAATCTGTTTTTACCTTAATTTGGGTTATAATTTTCTAATTGGTTTAACTATATTTTTGTATGTAAAACTTGCGGTGTTTCTACTGGTACTTGCTTTTTAATTACTGTAAATTGTAAGCCACCTGGGAGATAGGAGAGAAAGGTGGGATATAAATGAAATGAAATGAATAAATAAATAATAAATGGACAGGAAAATCAGGAAAGAGTGTACAATGTGTAGGATATCTGTTTGCAAGTAACACTGCAGCATACAAGTGACATTGTTTGGATCATCTGTCGGATGCTGTAGATCCATACTACCCTTCAGTGGCTATCTGAGGAGCTATGAAAAGATGGACACACAAAGTTTGGAGTGATTCTCTTAAACCACAAATGTCAAAATGACATCAAATACACCAGATCAAATCTTAAAGTCACTGAAGGGACATATTATGTGGATTTGATGAAATGCCAACACCAAACAGAAAAGACAGAAAATCAGAATTTAATATTAGCCTTCCACTTTCAGTATGTCAGGTATCAAGGAACAGGATCCAATAGTGATGCTATATTTATGCAACCCCATTTCCATGAGCAAGTTCTATTTTTTGAAAGCTCACAGAAGGAGATATCCAGTACCTCCTTTTGGAAATTATTATTCTAGTTTTGCACAGCTTTAGCTTTCACTCCTATGAGCTAAGGCCAAGAGGCTAAAATTGTTTGCTGTACCACTGCCATGATGGCTCCTATTTCCCACCTGCTCCACAATCCTCTTCTGTCTACCACTACCACATAAGTAAACCAGCAGGGCTTTTCATTTCACCAGCTTGAAAGATCTAGGCCCAACAGAGCAATAATAACTCAAAATAGTTAGCTAGATCCCTTGGTTGAAGATGGTGCAGCAGAGCTGGGGTGGGCAAAGTTCAGCCCCTAAGGACTCAATTTTATTTTAATTTTTATTTATTTATTCATTTTTTTTATGGGGGGCCTGCAAAGTGACCTCTAGAATGTGTGGAGGGCATTTCCACCATGTTTGGTGGGAGTCAAAACAATTTTTTGCAAAATTTTGCAAAACGAAATCCTGTTTTAGTCACAAAATGTCCTAGATTCCATTTAGGGATGCAGGAAGACCCAAAACATGGTCAGAATGCTCCCATCCCCCCCCCCGAGGGCATTTGGGGCATTTTTTAATAATAGGTACAGTGGGAGGTAAAGCTCTCCAAGGTATCATAGGGCGCTAATGTTGTCACCTAGCCTCCCATAATTATCTACTCTTGCAACTGGCTCCTAAGATCTTTTCAGACATGATTAAGAGCATGTGAACATCTGGAATGTTCCAGCTGCACATATTAATGAGAGACAAGCCATGGAGTATGCCATTTTAGTGGTATTTGGCATATAATAAATGTATATATTATAGTCATTGTTTCTTTGATTTTAAAATTCTATAAATGCTAGTAATAGCTTAATCTTCTCTGGATAGCAGTAACAACAATTAAAAACATGGGAAGAGCCCTGATGGATTGGACTACCTGTCTAGTCCAGTATCCCCTTTCTACAGTAGCCAACCAAATCCCTCTGGGAAGCCCAGAAGTAGAACTAGAGTGCAGCAGCCCTGTGCTGCTGTCATTAGCCAGTACTGGCATGCTGCCCCTAATCCTTGATAATATCTAATATCTACTTGATAGTCTTTTTCTCACTGAATTTTGTCATAAAATAAAAGCTAGGATGCAAGTTAGAGTCTATCAATTAGTAAGCATCTATGGAACAAGAGCCTCTAATGATGATTCAGTGGTTCAGTACAGCTATTATGGTGTCATGTAAACAAACAGAATTGTGATAACTACAAATTGTTTCCTCAGGCCTACCTTGTACATTAAATTCCAATACAGATGTAAAGAATATTTGCAAATTTCCCCATGCTTAACAAGAAATGGTGTCTCAATAAGTTGAGACACTCTATTGAAACAACTGTCAACTGCTGCAAGATTTTTTATCATTTGTGGAAAGATCAGCTCTTTCCCCAAATTTTCTCATTTTTGAAAGGTTTTACATAAAAAGCATTGTATTTTATGCAAAATACAAGTTTTTCTGCACAGTATTACCTGCGTCAAGTCAACTTTTTTGCAAAGAAGTCCTAAAATATGAAAAATCATTGAAAAATGCATAACAATGTATTTTGATACAAATCATTGAAAAATGTATAATCTCATCCAGTAAAGAGAAAACTTTGAAATTCTACATCCTCATATGCAGGAACAACATACAAAAGATTTACATCCCAGTGCAGAGGAACAAATGCTCTATACCAGTGGAAAGACTACAACCAAGTTCCTTGAAGGAAATTAGAACTCCAAACCTATCCTGTCATCGTGTGTGTGTGTGTGTGTGTGTGTGTTAGTACCTTGTGTAAGAGATTATTATGCTTAAATCATCCGTAGTGCGAAGTATATAATATGACTGATGGTGAAGTTCATATGGTTCTAGAAGCTGCTTCTTCCTGCTAAAGAAGCAGTAATATGATAAATTTATAAAGACTTGAACAAAGGAATCGAGACGGTGAGCTATCTTTAGCATTATACTTTGCTACTTGTCCAAAATGATGCAACTATCAAATCTATTGTGTTGCTGCATTACTTGAGTCTGCTTCACTTTGTGAAGATCCCACTTGCAAAAACAAAACTTGTCTCACTCTTGGTGCATAATCATCCCTCCACATTTGCAGGTTTGATTTTTCATGGATTTGAATATTTGTAAGTTTCTTCAAATCCCTGCCCCTACCATCTCAGGCACTTCTTTTCCAGGAGAACCTTCTATCTCAGCAGCTCCAACCTGGCACAGCAGCCCTTTAAAACCAACTTCTGGTCCTCCTCCACCACAAGATGCTGCCTGGCCAGCTTAAGGACCATCTTAAGGACAGATCGCGGCCCAGATTCTCCCAATGCCCCTCCCATACCCAAGGAAAGAGATGAGAGAGCAAGTATAGGGTCACCACACCAACCCAACCCCTTTTTGTCTCCTTTTCCTGACCTGGTCAGACCCTAGGTGTCCACTCTCCCCACCATGCCTTGGGCACCTTCCCACAGACACATACACAATTTTTTATATTTCCAATTTTTCCACTTTTGTGAGGGTCCTGCACCCCTGACCCTAGCAAATGTGGCGGCCAACTGTAATAGAAATGCAATATTAAAAAAGACTGCTGTTAAAACATGTTTATCTTGAAAGTGAATTGCTTTCATAGAACAATTTGTAGAAATGTAGTCATATTAGTTTGCAGGACCTGAGTAGGGCTGCTGATGACAGGGTGTCTTGGAAGCCCCTCATTAATAGATTTGCCATAAATCAAAGCCAACTTGTCAGCAATTAACAATAAAGCCTTATTATAGTAGGCCCTCCACATTTGTGGGTTTGACTTTCATAGATTTGATTATTTGCAAGTTTCTCCAACCCCTGCCACACCCACCTCCAGCCCTTCTTTTCTAGGGGAACCTTCCCTCTTGGTGGCTCCAATCTGGCTGCACAGCCCTTTAAAAACCCACCTCTGATGCTCCTCCTCTAGCCACTGCCTGGCCAGCTAAGGACAGTTTGCACCTCAGTTTCTCAGTCCCACAAACCTTCTCCTGATGTCTCTCCACACCCAATCAAGGAGATCTTTCCCTGACCTGGTTTGGACTCTGCATGCCTGCTCTCCCCACCACGCCTCGGCCCACTTCCCACAGGCACACACACACACACACACACACACACACATTTTGATATTTGCAGTTTTTTCACTTTTGCATGGGTCCTGAGCCCCTCACCCCAGTGAATGAATGTGGAGAGCTGACTGTATTAGTTTGTTGCAGTAAAAGCAAGGGCATCTTCTCCCATTTTAAACATTAATATATTAAGGCACACATTTTTGATGACTATAGTCAGATAGATAAAACTTTATCCTCAAACCAGAAGGTATATTACAAATGGCTGTAAAAATTCAAAAATGCAGCCTGATAATTAGAGTTATACAAAATAAGTACAGACGTAATTCAGAGTAGCAGTAACTAATGGGAGAATGAATGACATGTCAAACTAGTGCTTATTACAAGTGTCACCATGTGAAGTATATTCTACATATACTTCAGCTTTTAACTTAATTGTCAGTGACTGTTTTCTATTAATGTCCCTCCTTTTCATCAGTGCATCTGTCAACTGCAGAGAACACTTCACGCAACTGATGAACTGGACTTTAATTTACAAAAGCTTATGCTGTAATAACTCTGCAGCCTAAGGTGCTGGTAAGACCCTTTGTTTGCTTTCCTAGAATTCCATGTTAATTCATCACATTTGGGCCATATTTCTGAACAGCTACTCCTTAAATAGAACAACAGCTTGTGTCTACAGGCAACTGGGAGGAACTTGGAGATGCCTAGATGTGATGTCCTGTTTCTTTCTTCTTCCTGGATCGTTCACTTATTAATTATCATATCTGGTGAAAGTTTAAGTGAACGTGTACTACTTCTACTTTGCCTTTATTCAGTTCCATTTACAGAGAGTAGTTTGTGCAACTAAAAAAACTGGAAATAACAAAACATACCTTCTGCTTTTCAACATTTGATAAACTACAACCATTTTTAAAAAGGAGGACAAATACATACATACAACCCATTTGAATAATGAAGAGTGTGTAAGGACACTTGTTCTGAGTATGCGTTTGTACCAAATTTTTCTCTGTGTCTGTCTGCTGTGGAAGAGATAAACCCTGACACAATGTGGTATCATGATACTGTGTTTGAATTAGTTCCCATATGATGTGAGCCAGTCATATGCTACAAGGTGGATACAGCCCTTGCTGGTGGGATGCACTGAAAACACATCTTAGGTTTTTACTAATCTACTATGAATGTCCTATAACAGGTATGTTCACATCTGTGGAACAAATCCATTAAAAGTTCTAAGACTCATTGCCAATTACATGTTCTTAGTACTGTGGTGTCAGGTCACATACACAGTCCTAAAACTATATGAGAAGGTTATTAGGCAATATATATTTTAAACTATAGCATTGTTTTAAGGAGCTGAATAGAGCAGAAACAAAGCCACAGCACACCTTTTGTAGACACTATTGTATTCCGCAATCTGAGATTATCTTTCTTTATTCAAAGGGTGCACGTGGTAGATAATGTTACACCATGTTATATGTAGTAATGCAGCTGGAAATCTTGTAGAAGTGGATGCTTTGTGCCTTCCTCAGAACTGTCAACAAATGTATGCATTTAAAATCGCTGCTCCAAAAGATCTGAAAAACAGTATGAATTGACTGGAAACAGATGTTTTCAATGGTTGGTACTTGAAAATCATCACTAAAATTCATCTTAAATCAAATAATTTATTAAGTAATTACATGTAAACACTTTATACTGACTAGCAAATACATTGCCAGAGTACTCCTTTCCCACAACAAAGGAAAATACCCTCTTTATAAACATACTGACTAATGATATACATTCTACTTTACAGTGAATGTATATGCAATTGACACCTTGATTTTCCTTATGTTTTTATTCATTTAAAGTGCAAAGGAGATAAATTTGATCAGCATTGCAAGACAGTGTCAATGGTAACTTTGGTCTATCAAGTGAAAACTAGATAAAATCCTTACCCACCCACACCCCCAGTATTTTTAAAAAGCAGAGAAACCAGATCTTGCATGGCAATCTTAAAAAAATAAATAAATTCATTTTCTCATATAACTGAAAATATTTTTAGACAAGAGAGATAATACTCTGAATAAATGGAACAAGCATGTTTCTTACTTACAATTTAGAGTTAGTAGTTACATACAAACAATTACACAAATACATAAGCCACAGAATGTCTGAACATTGTTCATTATGTCAAAATACAACAGTTGTGAGATGGTAGCCAGGTTTCTTAAAACAGAACAATAGTAGCTATTTACATAAATAAAAACAAATATTTTTGCCTTGTTCAACATTCCAATCTTCTAATAAGTGCGTACTCTTACAGTATATGCTTATATGATAATTAAAAAGTTACAGAAAAACATAACAACCAAGAGATACTGGCACATCTACTGAAGATTAACTAGCAACAAAAATTATGCAGAGACTTGAGAGATATTTCTATTCTTTCCTTGAGAGATTTTTTTTTCTGTCCTTTTCAGAAAACTCACATGTGAAAAACAGATTTTTATCTTCACATCTGGAAAAGAAAAAAAATGTAGGCTTTGTTTGAACTGTGAAATCCTCCCATGCAATCATATATGGAGAACAATTAGCAAAGCTATGATCATGGCTGTACTTTCCCTATCAGCTGTGATCCTAGAGTTTGCTGCCAGTTCTCCATAGGATTGCTATAGCCTCTCTTCACACTGAGATTTATTTACATATGTGCCTGCAGCGAGAACTGGGTAACAGTGATTGACCATTGTATTGAAGTGGCAAAAACACTCTTGCTGCCAGTTTGAAAAATGGTGATAAAATTAACAGCATCCTATATTGAAACACTTAGATGTTATATTTCAAATAAGTAGCTGTGTCAGCCTTTTGTAGCACAGAAAGGAGAAAAGGGAGGGGAAAAAAAAAAAGAAATGTGACATCTCCTTTAAGACTAACTGGCTTTTATTTTAGCATGAGCAGATGGAATACTACGCGCTATTGCCACATTTTTTCTGCTCTCCCTTCTTCTTTTTAAGATGTTATCTGTATACCACTAATGCTTCGGCATAATTATGAAATCTTGGGACTTTCAGGATTATGCATGCAGGTACATAGAGAGAGGCCTTTGGGGAGCTAATGCTGTTTTTCCAGAGAAGTCAACAGAATCTCTGCCATTCATCTAAAACATATAAGAAAGGTTCTTCAATTTAACCAATAATGTATAAAGATTTTGTTGCTTTCTTTCTTTGCTCTTATGCACTAGGAAACAAACCTGAAATACTTTATTTGTGCATAGGTGCTAAAGCCTCACTCACAAGTGCTATATCTGTGCAGGATTCATCCGAAATAAAGGTCTTCTACTAGGAGAAAGATTTGGGAGATCTTAGATGAGAGGAATATTGTAAGATATTTAAAACTACCTGTTGTTGGACTGTTCAAAAAGGAAAACATTTCAACTTCTGTCTGAACTTACATAAAAGTTTATTCTTACTTATTCTTTCCTGTTTAACTATTTTTTTCATCTAATACCTATAGATTTGCTGTTTTGCTGCCAAGTTTACACATAACATGCTGCCAAATGCCTGGCTTAATAAAGTAGCATGTGAGCAAACTGCTTCCTCCCTTTTCTCTTCTTTTTTGTGTAAAACCATGAATCCAGCACTTAAATAACCCTTCTATCACATACAAACTAAGAATTATGGTTAAGCATTCCCAAACAAACCAAGATCAGGTCACCTTTAAACAAATTGGTTTAAACATTCTGGCTTGTTTGGAATCACACAGGTCCCAGTTCCATAATGAGAAGCTGCATTTAAGTGCTAAATCCTGACTTCATTTTATACTTGAAGGGGGAAGGAGCAAACCAGAAGAGGGGCACGGGGTGTCATATGTTCATGAACACTTTGTTATGCCAGGACTTCGCATGAACACTGAACCATATCATTTTGCCACACACAATTTCAGATAGCCTTGTTAACAGCCATTTAATTTTAAAGAAATGGCATAGCTACAGAATGTTAGCAAGGTGGCTTCAGAATTCCATGACTGTTAACAAATGTGTTACTTAGCCTTATGAGAAAAGAATGAATTAGCTTTGTACTGGAATAATACTGACTGCAGTACAGCATTGAAATGTGGAGCACCTTGGAATAAAATTTAATTTACATATATTATCCATGTTAAACAATTTAAATATTCACATTATTACAAAATTACAATATTGACTGTAAAAAACCAAGAATGATATGCACCATTAATAGAATCTTTTTCTGAATTTGAAATTGTAAATAAATTGTTTATATAGGAAAGGCTATATAATATAATATTTTGGACCATTTGAACTGTGTGCATTCTATTGTAATTTATCAGTGTTGAGGACAATTTAGATGAGTGACATCACACGATGTGTGCACATTTGTGTTCCAGAGTGGCAACTGAAGTTCTCCTCATATCGTCTGAAAGCTTCAAAGGGCCACCATCAAATGTTCGTATTAATGTTGTTGCCAAATATATTGCACAACGAGGGCCACAAAAAGGGAGGCTGCACAGGGGGAGGAAAAGGAGTTTTCAGTTGGGATAAAACACAGTGAAGATTCAAGAAAGTTAGGGATCTCATCTAGAGAGAAAGGAATTTTGATTTGTGCTAACAATGATGAATACTAGAGAACTCTTCACTAGAGGCATGTTACACATTCACAGAACTGGGCAAACCACATATGGTGAGGCTTCCTTTGGTAGCACCTCACCTCCAGTATTGGATGTAATCTATAAATGATGCAGATGTGCACAGAATCCTAAGTAGATTTTTAACAATATGTGAGATTTTCCCACACACATAGGACTCTAGGCATACCCACACCATTTAGGAATAAAATGAAGTGCACAGAGGTATTGGTGCACGATCTCACATCTCCACTGGCTGTGGAGGTTACCTTGTTTTGCAAATAAGAGGTCATAGGATGAGATTGATAGATGGTACTGAAAGTTCTAAAAAAGAAAAAGATAAAGTCAAGACTTCAAAAGACAGAAAGGGAAGTGGTATTAACACAACTGGAGGAAACTGAAATTAAAAGATGGCAACTCTTATGTTACTAAGATCAACTGACATTTTTATGTTGCCAGTGTCTCAGATACTGTTTCAAATCATAATATTATTTGATATTGGCTATAGACACTCTAAAACATGCCTTCTTTTATTAACGACCCACTTCTGTTCAATTATTTTCATTTTGTGATACTAGTTAAACACAATATTGAAAGCAAATAAACTTGAGTTCAATATTTCACTCTTACAATTTTTCATATATTTTTCCACAAGCAGTTAAGATCTAATTTCTAATGTGAAATATTCCACTTCCACCCCCAACCTCTGCTAAATAGTTTGTTCACTTTTTAGTGCAACATTTCAGTTATGAAGACCTAGAGCAGGGCACAGAATATTGGCCTTAAGGGCTGCATCAGTGTTGACTGAGGCATTGCAGAATCACTTACGTGTGCACATATATACAGCCTCCTCCCCAAACATCTTAGCATGCAGGGATAAAGAAGATCTTCTCTGGGTTGGAGTTTTTCTGCCACTACTAGAAGTAGGGAGACCATGATCTCAAGACTTGTTGTGAACAGTGGCTTCTCTCCCTGTAGCAAAAACTGGATGGGGTCCTGCCAGCAGCAACTGAACTCTTTCAATGTAGAGTATCTAAATCAGATATGAGAATTGGGGGGGAACATAATATTGAACTGCAACTTCCAGCATTTTTCCCCACTGGCTATGATAGGATGGCTGCTGGGAATGGCACCCCAAAAGCCTGGGAAGTAGGATTCCCACCCCGATCTAAATAGAAACACAATATTGAACAATGCCACGTTTTACTTCTTTATCACTGTTTTCTGAAGTAGAAATTTCCAAGTGTAAAAAAGTCTTGCCTTAAAACTTTATAATTTCAGCTATAATTTAAGCCCACAAAGCTAGCAAAGTTCACTTTCTAAAAAGTGCTGCAAAAAAGGGAAGGAATATACTTTCCATTACCTGAAAGACAACAGAATGTGTAAATAGATGGGGAAGGACAGAAACAGGAAATGAAGACTGACCTTATAAACAAAGATATGTTTAGGGCTTCTGGTTTCAGGAATAAACCGATATTTACTGGTAAAAGTCTGCCAAAAAACAAAAATAGAAACACAAGATTACTGGTAAATATTGGTTTATGGGGAAAAGAAAAACTGTCACTGAATCCCCTATTATCCACGTAGTATTTCATTTTAACTGTTCTGGTTTTTATTTTTTAGGATGTCAGAAGGGCTGAGGGAGGGATGAGTTTGAACAAGAGGTACTATCCTTGAATTTCATTTAGAAGATAGCTGCCCCAAACCAGAAGCCATGTGCCACCTGAAAAAATTAAAAATTCATAGTAAAGTACACATCTTAGTTTTCCAAACATTTTCAAATGAAGCCTAACTATTCTGATTGATATTTAAGACAAAGACCATTTCTTTCTGTCCCAATTCCAGTTTTTCTAGGACGTGTCAGAAACCATAAATAATAGTTCTTTTAAAGAGTAACATTTTCCAAGTTAGATATAAAGAAGATAAGCTAAATGGGTGCTCTGTAAGAAAATTCTACAGTCTATTGTCAGGTGACAGCTTCACTGGGATGAGACAAACATGTCCAAAATTCTGTGTAAGTTTTCAAGGTCTCCATATCTCTTCACCACCCATGATGTAGTAACTTGTCAGATGAACAGACTCAGAAACCTCAAAAGCTTGCTCAAAGTTTCTGGGCATATTTGACTGGTCATAGTAAATGATGGGCTGTTTGTAGATTATTAAATTTGTAAAGAACTGATTTCTTTTCAAATCCATAACACACAAACTATATTACTTTTATATGCTGATTTATCTGAAAACTGGTCTGCCCAAGTTAAAAAAGAAAAGCAAACAGAATATTAACTAAGTAAAGTAAACTAAGCAAACAGAATATTCAGCTAAGTAATAAGTTCTAAAATGTGTCCACAATGCACATTAAGGTACAAAATTCAATATAGATTTTTCTGGACTACATTGCATTTTCCCCACTTTTTGGAAATATTAGATCAAAAAACCTAAAATTTATACAAACACTCTGAAAGTTGCAATACTATGCACTTAAAATACATTACCCAGATAAAACTAAACATTTTAACTTTGCTAAATATTTTTTCTTTAGTGGAAATAAAAAACTGATGACTGAGCGTTTGTATCTTGAATACTATTTATATTTAGTGGTTTGAGTGGTGGACTACGACCTTGGAGACCAGGGTTCTATTCCCCACTCAGCCACAGAAACTCATTGGGTGACCTTGTATGTATCACACACTCTCAACCTGCAAAACCCATGATAGGGTCACTTCTGGGCTGGCATAACTTGGACATCTTTAAGGCACACAACAGCAAAAGAATTTACTTGTTTTTTTAAAAGGCTAAAAGTAACAAGAATTCTTTTAGCCAAGCTAAACTATACAATTATAGGAAGACATTGTACTCTAGAAACTGCAGCATTTATTTCTACATTTTATGCAGCTCCTAAGGATCTATAGCATTAATGGAAGCAAAGCACATCAACAGGAACAAACTACATCTGAACCACAGAAACTGTTGATCCTAACAACGCCAAAAGTTTTCAGCCTTCAGAATAAATAGGTTCACCAAAAGACACAAGCTGAGAGAAAATCATATCCAACAGTTTTAAGACAAGAACAGTGGCTACAGGAAATGGGGTTTTTACAACCATAAACTTTCCATATAGACATGAAATATATGAGGCCAAATTGACTTATAATAAATTAAACTCCTGGCTATGGGCAAGCAAATTTGTTTTTTGCCTTCTTGTTGGCTTAAGTAGGTATGAGGTCATCCCTTTTTGCAAACATCCAGCACACTAAGATGCATACATCTCCCACAGGAAGTGTTGCCCCTACAGCATAGCATCTTCCTCCCAGAGAAGCTTGTCCATATACAGTGTACTTAAATAGTCTATTTATCTATACAGTTGAGTTCCTACGTACTTGTAGCGTAGCTCAAATATATACCAGCCTAGTTACCTATGTGCCAGAGGCACAGTGGCCTTGAGCTCACCTATTCCACAGTGATGAATTAACTCCCTCACTCATCATGCCAAAAAGTGAGAAAGAGGGCTGGTTGTGTACTTTTAAAATGATTGGCTTCAGTAAGAACTGAACTTACACAAGCTCTGAGAAAGTACAACCACTTAAGCAACCCATTGTGTCCAACAGGATTCCAGTCTCGTCTCAACCTGTTCCATTACATCCTAAGCTGACCACCATACACAATCCGGAATGGAACGTTGACAGGAGGTCAGTTCTCAGTTACTGAGATCCTTTGTTGGTAGGGTCAAGTGGAGCATCCATCCTCATGGAGATCTTTTATTCTTCTCCATATAGCTAACTAAAGCATTTACTCTCCTGTGGTTAAAAGCTGCTGCACAGAGGAACGCTGTCAACCATGAGTGCAAAACCTGCCCTGCACCCCAACATCAACCTATTTCCTGTTGGCAAGAGACTAAAGTAGCCTCCCCCAACTCAGGATGGTCTAGGTGCCTTTGACTGTAATTCCCATTTCCACGGTCAATAATCAAGCTAGCAGGGCATGCTGAGAATTATAGTCCAACACACTGAGAGGGCATCAGGTTGGGGAAGGCTATCATTCAGAGCAGTGTAATGTGTACCAAAAAGTCAGGACATATCTCCAGAGATCAATCCAAAACTGCAAGCCCCTCTCTCCCGTACACATTCTGACAATCATGAGGAGTCTTTCGCTAGTCTATACACATACACACAAGAGCCCATGGTCAGGGGTTAATGATTCTTTTGAGGGAAAGGGAGGGTCTGTCCCTGCACTGCCAGAAGGTTTGCGTGAGTCATGCATCAGTCTAATTCCCCTTTGGTATCCTTTTGGCAGTGAGGAACTAAGCTCCCATTCACCACTGGAAGTAGTGCTGTTACCTGGCAACTCCAGGCAAGAGAATCCTAGCCTGCTCAGAGATTTTCCTGTCCAGGGTTTCTTTATGCTTTAGCCCAAACAACTAAGGAAAGCAAGCATGCAAAATCCTTGTTAGGGGCAGGTTTGGAGGAGAGACAGGAGAAGATAATATTGCAATGGGCAGGAGGACCATTGGCCCAATCATAGCTGACACAAACCTCACAAAGGGCAGAGTAGGCTTTACCCCACACGCCCTCTAGCATGATGAAGAAACACAAAGGAACTATGCAAGTGAGGCCTAGTTCTGTTCTGTGGGGCAAGACAAACAGGATTTTGATGGGTATTCAACTGACTCAAAGAAAAAATGTTTCCTACCTTCAACATCAGCATAGGCCCTGCCCCAAGGATGTCCCTGAATGGAACCTGGAAGCATCCATCTTTCTTCCCTTCATTCTTATAAGAATTTAGCAAACGCTGCCTTTGGAGACAACCCCATTATGGGGCAAAATTTGTCTGTTGCTCTGACATTGCTTACGCAGCAAAAAAATTAAAAAAAAAATGCTCCTGGCTTGAGGGAGGGGGGTGGCTCAGCAGTTCAGTTGACCTCCCCACATAACTTCTGAGTTGGCCCACGGAAGGGGAAGGGAGGAAGTGTTCTTGAACCCTCAAGCCATGCAATGAGCAGAAGGCAGGACCAGGATTAGAAAAGGGTGGAAGAAAGTCTAAAATACAACTTAAATATTAAATATTACTTAAATATTACATAACAGTACTTAAATGTTATTTATAGCTCTTCATAGTCACTTTTCCATTTATCTTTCAGTCCTTAAAAGATACTATTTATTAAAACAGTAAAAATCCACATGTAGTATTAACAAGACAGCATACTCACAGGGTAAAATAAGAACATTAGAAGATAGGAGACAAATTTTGCACTTCTATCCCTTTTAAGGTCTGTAAGTAATAAAGACTCAATATTGACCAATACATGGATTGCAGTTCTTGCTATGAAGGCACTCTCTGCTACCCCAAGTCCCCAAAAAGCATATATTTTTGTATTTTTAAAAAAGGTTCTCATCAGAATAGGAAGTGACATACAATTGCCCAAATTCAAGTGTCAGTCCCAACTAGAGTAGATCTATTGAATCAATGACAGCTTGGGGAATCCATGGCCCCTTTCACACCTTACCTTTTCGAGGTGCTGGGGTGCGGGGATCACGCAAGCAGCCTCTTGCTGCTTCAGCTCTGCACCCGCTGCCTGCTAGTGAGCAGGCAGCGTGAGGGCTCCTCCTCTTCCTTCCACAGTGCAGCCTGGGATTTTTCCAGGCTGTGCTGGGGCAGGAGGCGTGAGCGCCGTGGCTCCGGAGGCGCCACACAAACGGTAAGTGTGTGTGGGGCCCTGGAGCGATGCGCAATCGCACACCATTTTCGGCTAGAAGCCAAAAATGAAATAGTGCGTGATCAGCGCCTGCCGGCCCCAGCAGCCTTGCGCAATTGCGAGAACATCATGTGGACGGCTCCTTGCAACTGCACGACACTCGAGAGGCCCTTTCGCATGGCGAATGCCGTGCGAAAAGGGCCCATATTTTTGTAAATTCCAATGTCTCAATGACTCTACTATAGTAAGCACAAACAAATGCATTTGGGCTATAATTATCACACCATAAACCTCCATTGTAACAAATGTCTTAGATCCAAGGTTCAAGATAGTATGATGTTCATGATAGTATCACTGCTGAAATCAATATTCTTTCGAATTTATCTTGAAGAAGTAATTTCAGATGTTGAAGAATACAAAATGTATTCAGACATCAAATGTAGGAGTACAATCTGGGAGTCCTCCAGGCACAACATTTCTGAAATAAGATGGTGAAACTTTTGTTCTATGTGGTTAGACTCCTCTTGCTTTTCACTTGTCAGCTTTTCTGTCAATGGAAATAATTTAATGAAGGTTTGAAAATTCACACATCAAATCAAGGAAAAAATGATAATGTGAAGAAGGTGAAAAGCTTCCTTCTTTCCATCCATGCAAGCCATCTAATTTAACAAAACTCATAGTGAAAGCTGAGAATCAGAAATTAAAGGTCAAATCAGATCATATATTAGAAGTGTGAACACATTTGTTGCAACTGCAACTTCAGGAAGAGTGGAATCCCCACTTGAATTGAGACCACACTCAGAAGCCTCATTTCATCTACACAATTTCCACAACAAACAATTTCCTCCAAGCCTCCACCTATGCCCATATTAGTTTCCTTCCTGGTCATCTGGGCTGAAGGATAGGACTTTTGTTCAAAAATTGGTCCAGGACGCAAAACATAGATGGATAAAATTTGTCCCATGGGACCTGTGCAGGCAGACTCTACACTTTTCAGGCCACCAACAGAGTGTCCAAGGGTTGCCTACTGCCATGCTTATTTTGTGCCAAAATTCAATGGCACAACAGTGAAACAAGTGCCACTTTCATGCTTTCTGTGTACCATGTTTGAACACAAAAGTGGCACTTCTAATTTCCAAATATGCTATTTTGTTTTACCAGTGGTAAAATTTGGTGTTGGTGGTAAAATCAGAAGCAACACAGTCATATTCTTCACATTTTCTGAGGAGGGGAAATGGCCTTTGGATCTATCCAACTTGCCCACACCTGGATCAAAGCATCCTTACGTCAATATTATAGTCATTATCCAAGTGAAATCCCTCTCCAGGAATGCTTTCAAAAAATAAATTAAGTGTGGGGGGAATACATTTGCAGATTTAACAGATGATGTAATCTGATCCTATAGTACTTTAAGACATTTAAAATATTACAAAGGCAAACTTGTATTATACTAATATATTCAAGCATATATTTAAAATGATGGAGCAGGCTACAAGTAAAATAAAAAAGATATTCATTCTGGATTTTTGTTCCGATGCTGTATTAATGGCTGTCAAATCCTATGCATGTGCATTCCCAAGTAACTGAATACAGAATTTCATTTCCTTCATGTGAATAATATGCTATTTAAAAGTTCAATGTTATTATATAAAGTATGACTGAAAATAATAATCTCTTTTCTGTTTAAAACTGAGTTTCTTCCTGAGTCTACATAGTGTTTGTAAGCCTAGAAAATAAAACCTTTTTGCTTACTATACAACATTGATGGTTTATAATTTCAGCTTTTTTCTAGTTTTCCATACAATAAAAAACTGAAATGAGACATGCTTGTGTTTGTTGTGTGCCTTCCAGTGGTTTCCATCTTATGGTGACCCTAAAGCAAACATATCACGGGGTTTTCTTTTGTGTTTTTTTTGCAAGATTTCTTCAGAGGGGCTGTGCCTTAGCATTCTTCTGAGGCTGAGAGAGTATGATTTGCCCAAGGTCACCCAGTGGGTTTCCATGGCCAAGCAGGAACTTGAACCCTGGTCTCCAGAGTTGTAGGCCAACGCTCACACTGCTACACCACACTGGCTCCATTAGCCTAATGATTAATCAGTTTGCAGACTCATTGATGACATTAGGTATATTTCTCATTATTGTTCTATTAAAATGAAGTATTTGAATGTTTTTGTAAAAAAATTTTAAAAATACAATGTTTGGGAGAAAGATTTGATGGAGCAGAAGTGCTCAGGGCTAATCTTTCTTCCAATCAACACTTCACCCTAGATTATGTTAAGCCAATAATGGGAGGAAAACAGACACCCAATCTACTGTCAAAATTCTTTGGGTATATACGTGATGTCTCAGGATGCGTCCAGATGGAGAGTTCTTGGTACTTCAAATAAAAAGGCATTGCCTACCTATTCTTTCCTGTTTTACCGATTTTTCTCTTGTAAGAAAAAAGATGAACTCATGAGAACATATGAAAGGGTTACAAATGGAAGGCAATGGCATCCAGATCAACAATAAAATTTTGTGTTTGAAGCAGGGCAATTACAGACAATTACAGACTAAAATCCTCATTTGGAAGGCTCTTCTATGTCTAGCTGAACATTTGCCTTTCCCCTTGTTACTACAATAGTCTGGGTTTCTGATAACTTCAGCTACTGAGAATGAAGTCTGCTTAGCTGTTTCATGTTGATAAAGGCATTACACATTCTACACATCTGGATGTCTGCACATGCAAAATTAGTGTTGCATCAACGAATTCTCTAGGACCAAATTCTGACACAGAAAAAAACCAACGGTGGGTAGTTACCTAAAAGACCCCCAAGCTTTAGCTGTTGCACGCATAAATTCACCACTGCTCTGAGACCAATTAACTGCTGCTTTAGTGTTTTAAAGAGTTGTACTTTTTCTCTAAAAACAGTGAGACCATCACAGAATGAATGTCACTGAGGCCAAAGAAAAAACATCATCATCTGTTTACTTACTTTAGGTCAATAGATGGCCAATTCGCATTTTGCCACATTGCAGAGGGACCACAAAAAACAAAACAGAATCCCCAAAGGCTCTATGCAGGTATGTAACATTTTTATTTGCCACAGGAGCCAGACAGATAGTTACCCCAGCAAATATCTTAGTTATAACAAGGGTTTTACTTACTCTGCTAAATTTATGTTGAGTTTTTTGCTCTTCATGAGATTTGCATCTTGTTTAATAACTTCATATCGAAGTTTTATTATATATGTTTGTATGCTGCCTTTTACTAAAGAACAATCCAACATCTTCTTTAAAGAATTCACTGTGAGGACAGTTCTCATATTCTTCATTTGCCTGAGTGAGTTTCTTTGCTGTTCTGAGGAAAAAGAAAGCTCCTTTTAAAAAATGGTTCCAGACCAGCAACAAATTGGGCCAGTAAAGAAGCTAAATAAAATAAATACATGGACATGCAGAGTGGTGTCTGTCATCACCAGAACAGTTATTAAAGACAGAAGGGACAAGAAAAAATTTCATCCTTTTGCATCTACAGAAAAGAAATGGAGTGCTTTTTGCACAGGGACCAAAAGTTATTAAAAAGGAGGTATATTCATAAAGTGTGTCCCTACATTTCAAGTCCGCATACACTGATGAAAGGAAGGAAGTGTGCAAGGAAGGCATGTGTTTTGCAGAGCCTCTTGTGACAGGGGGTGAATGCATGATTTGCTCTGATCACAAAATTCTACTAAAAGCAGCTCATTACTTTTCCTCACAGAAATAAATGGCAGGTATCTGCTTGGACAAAGGTAAAAGGGGTATACACAAGGATATTATCTACTAGGGAATTAATCTGGTTCCTGGCTCATATTGACCCCAAGCCTCTCAACCCCAATTTAAATATTCAAAAACACTTAATAATGCATCAGCAACTGGACTTTTTCCAGTGTGACGAGATATTTCCCACTAAATTATGGCAGAAATTCCATCACAAGTAGCATCTTATCATAAGCCTGTAGCAAGGATACTTTCAGGGTGGCAATATTAATAAAAATTATAAACAAATTTTAGATATTGTCACAGCAATTGCTACTGACAGGTCATTTATCTTTGAAATCGTGTAGTTTTGGTCACGTATACAGTCCTCATTAGCTTCTCTGTTCAAAAGAAATCTGATAGTAACTTTTTAAAAAGTTTCTTGCTTCAAGCTTGACTTTAATTTTTTATTATTGGAAGCTCATAATCTTGGGTATCTATAATTATTGTAGAATCTAAAATTCATCAGCTAAGTTCCGATAAGAACAGGTTGCTCTCCTGTAACTGTGGTTCTTCACATGTTCATCTGTGAACTCACACAAATGGGCTTACAGTGCATCATTCAGAAACTTCTAGAGCTGTTATGCGAGCGTTTTGGTGCAAGCCCTGCCTCCACTAGTACTACCATATGTTCCCATTCAAACCCTCAGTTTCATGGCTGCTGAAGCAGCAGCCCAGGAGCTAAACACACTGTGCATGACAGAAGTGGGGAGAAAGGGCAGGTGTTACAGTTACAGGTAAGCAACCCATTCTTCTTAGTGGTCTCTGACTCACACAAATAGGAGACTAGCAAGCTACTAGCTCTGATGTTGGGTGAGTCATGCAACACAGGAGTACAATACTGCTCTTCCAAAGGCAGCATTGGCCCTCAACCTTAAGTCCAGTCTGTAGTGGTAATAAAGGTCAAAGGCTGAGACCAGGTAGTTGTCCTGTAAATGTCCTCCAAAGAAACTCCCTTTAGAAAGGCCAAAGAAGCAGCCAAAGCTGTTGTGGAATGACTGTCCACAATGACAGGAGGGTCTTTCTTGGCCAGTTCATAAGACAGGTGAATCATGGAGGAGATCCATTTGGAGAGATGCTGGGCAGAAACTGGTAGCCCTTTTTTGGGGGTAGAATAGCAGACAAAGAGTCTTTGAGACTGTTGAATGTCAGCTGTGCTACTGATGTAGAAGGCTAATGTTCTGCTAACAACCAAGCAGTCAAAAGCCCCTTTGAATTCAGAGGATGGGTTCAGCATGAATGCAGATAGTATAATGTCCAGGTGAAGGTGGAAAGCAGAGACCACTTTGGGATGGAAGGAAATGTCTGGCCTGAGAACAACTTTGTCCTCATGGAAACATTGATAGGGAGCAGCGATATGAAGAACAGAGACCTCTCCAGCTCGCCTGGCAGACATTACTGCAAGAAGGAAGGCTGTCTTCCACATCAGGAAAAGGATATTGCACTTTGCCATTGGTTTAGCTGGTCTCTGGGAGAATTGCAAAAGGACAAGTTCCAGACTCCAGTAGGCTTTGTGAGCCTGAACTGGAGGTTGCAAGTTCTTGTAGCCCTTTAAGAAACATTTAACAAGAGGGCACTGGAAGCAGAAAGGCTTGCCTATCAACAGGAACTTTTGGGATATAGCAGCAAGATAGCATTTGATGAATGAAGGCAAAAGTCCTTTCTCAGACTAGGAAAGCAGAAATCCAAGACATACTGAATCTGGGCACCATCTGGAGGTATGTGATGGGAGGACAAGAACGAAAGAAACTTGTTCCACTTGTTGATGTAGGATCTTCAGGTAGAAGGCCTAAGAGAGGCAGCTAGGATTTGATGAAGCAGTGTTGACGAAGATGCTAAGGATGGGTCGTCCAAGCAGCCAGCTTGAGGGTGTCTGCATTGGGATGCTGAATCTAACTGCCGTGAAGAGTCAGGAGATATGGTCTCAATGGAAGCTTGAGGTAGAGTCTGATGGGTTTTTTGAGATGTGCATTCTGAGGTGATGGCTGTCTCAGTCACCACTGAGTCAACAGAATGCAGTTCACTCTGTCATTGGTTAACTTGGAGAAGACTTGTGATGAGAAAGAACAGGGGAAAAGTGTACATGGCAATGGTTCCTCAATGGTACAGGAAAGTGTTGCCTAGTGAGCCTTTTCCCTTCTGAGTCGTTGATCAGAATGTAGTGCACTGTGCACTCTGAGATGATGTGAAGGGATCGATCTTCAGCATGCCCCAAGTGCAGAATATGGATTGGAGATCATCAGGATGCAGCATCCATTTGTGGCAGGATACCAGTGATCTGCTCAGAGTGTCCGCTACGATGTTCTCCTCTCCTGGGAGAGGGACTGCTAAGAGTAGACTGTCTCTGTCTAGACACCAATCCCAGATCTGAAGAGTGAGGTGCAGAAGAGTCATTGACTGTGTGCCCTCTTGCTTGTTCAAGTAATAAATGACCATGGTGTTGTAGGATCTTACTTCAACTGCTTGGTGTTTTATCAGAAACTCGAAAGCACAGAGAGCATTCTCCACTGTCAGCATTTTGAGAGCACTGATGTGAATCTTGGTTTCAAGGTCTATCTAATGACCACCATTCATGTGAGCACCCCAACTGGCCATGGATGTGTTTGTCATTACATGACTCCACAGGCCCGCAAAAACTACTCATCACACCTAAAGGCCCTCTTCTATGAGCAGAACTTGACTTGCCCAGATGCTGCTTCAACCTCAAGCAAATCTTCTATTTTGCACGCTTCTTCCTTGGTACTAACTGACAGTCCAGAGTTTCCAGATAATGTACTGTGCAGGCGCAGTAAATCCATTTGTGTGAGTCACAGAGACCACAAAGAAGAAACAGCAGTGTCTGAGGGCAGGAGTGTGTGGGCACGCTTTCAGTATCTATTCTGCCAATAAGGCTTATAAGAAAAAAGGTGGTGCACCCCAATCCTCCAGAAAGGGAATTAACTCCCTGGCTTATACCATTGCCAGTCTCTTGCTCAGCATTTTAGTGCTTCCAGAAGAGGACATAAACTACACCCTATCTTCTAGGATTTGTCATAATAAAACATTATGTTCCAAGCATCACTACCCCTCTGAACACATATGGACAAAGTACAGTTTACCATCCATCTTTAATCCACAAGGCTAGCCCTCAGCTTCCCCAGACTGCCATTCTTTCTGGGGGGAAAAAGGGTGATCTCTCACTTGTAGAAGCTTTCCTGAATACTAATTTATCTTAAATAAGGTGCATCACCTTCCTTGTATCAGAGCATATTAAGAGATAACCTTTCTGAAATTAGAGATAGATTTCCAAACACTTCCTGTTTCATTTTACTGCTGTCTGTATGCCCTCAAAATTTAAATGACAGACAACTGGCCCGTGGATCTGTGAAAGTTGCTTATCCTGCCTTTGAAGGTGTGATACAAGCCGTTGGCTATGTTGGACTATAATTCCCATTAGATTCCAGCAAATATGACCAATGGATGATGAGAGATGCTTTGCAACATATCTTGAGGGCACAGACTGGGGAAGGTTAAATCTGATCCACCCCATCATAATTTTTGTGAAACATTATCTCCAAATGAAAACTGCCACAGATTAACTGTCACTTGCAAACTGTTGACCAATCTACTTCCCTAGAATCATACTGCCTGTTTATATCACTTTTTGGTTCTTACTGTGTATAATTTGGAAACACAAACATTGGCCACAGTAAAAATGAATTTTCGAGTGTAATTTGGAGGGGGGGGGACTAATTTTCATGTTAGTTTTCATGTTCATATATGATAACAGTCTTTCAAACAACCTTTGAAAACTGCCCGTGCATGACCCCAACAAGGAGAAACAAGCTCAAGAATCTGAACTATCACATAAAATATCACATAAATACAACAGGAAAAAGCATTAGAAGACTAAAATCTTACTGTTAGAGAAATAAGACCCAAGACTTTAAAACATACTCCGAGAGATTAGGATACCACTTTTACCAAAGAAACATTACAGCAAACACATGAAGGCAATCTGAGCAAGCTACAGGACTATCTTCTAAGTCATTATTAGATTTTCCCCTAAAGTGAGAGCTGCTGGCAATAAACTAGACCTGAGTTTCAAAAAACAGCTGAAACGATGTGGTTCTGAAGAACTGTTCCAGCAAAAACTATTTCATGTTAAGAACAGGAAGCTTAGTGGATGTTCTTAATGCTGAATTAGCTCTAAACCACTGAAACCAAGGTCATTGCAGGTACACTTGAAATTTCACACACACACACACACACACACACACACACGTACATGCATATGTATACATTTAAAATCCCTTCATCATTAAATAATGCCTGTAGTAGCCTGATACCTTAACCTAGTAAGGATCATACCTGCTGTGCTAACTACCACTCTGGCCATTTCCGCACCAGACTGTTATAGCGCGATTATTCCACTTTCAACATCCTATGGAATCCTGGGGTTTGCAGTTTAGGGAGGGGCCTGGCCAATATAAGAACGTAGTGCAGAAACGGCCTCTATATCCTTACTTAATGTTGGTATCAGAATACTGACAGCTATTTTAACTAATAGCTTACAAAAAGTCATTTCATCTTTGGCAGGTACTGACCAGATGTTTATCAAAAACAGGCAGGAAGCTGATAATATTCAATTGGTTGTGGATTTGACTGCTTTAAACTTGGAAAGAATGATCAGTCAGCCATTATTTCTTTGGTTGCTGGAAAGGCCTTTGATAAAAATCTACTAGCCATTTATTGTCACAGTATTGGTTAATTCTGGGTTTCCTAAAATATTTCTGAAATGGATAAAAATTTTATATTCAGCACCAAGAACATGGCTTATGGCCAAGGTTCTCTCTCTCTCTCTCTCTCTTTTTTTTTTTTACAAGGCAGAGATGTCCACTGTCTCCTTTAATAGTCATTCTGTGCTTGGAACTTTTAGCATGTGCTATTATTCAAAATTCCACAATCAACTGATTTCAGCATGTCAGTTTAGAATTTAAAAATGCTCTTTTCACAGATTGGCCACTTCAAAGCCCAAGTAGTCAATCTCTATTTTGATGCAGTTGGTTAGTACTTTTGGTAAATATTTGGGTATTCAATTATTTGGTCTAAGTCAGAAATACTGCCAGTGGAAGACAAGATGGACGCTAGCATATTTAAGGTACTGCAGTTATGATATTGCCCAAATTCTGTTACTTATTTTGGCATAATTATCCCTAATTAATCTTAGTATAAGTAAGAAAATAAAAGATATTGCACAAGATTTAGAAAGATGGGTGGGATTAAAGATGAGTGTATGGGGTAAGGTAAGCATGATTAAAATGAATGTTACATTTATAGAATTGTTTATGTTATTCATGGAATTCCTTTACTTATACCTCACAAGTAATATACCTGCATTTTCAAAAACTAAATGCATTGTTCAGGAGTTTTGAGGCAGGGGCTCATTTCCTCCTAAAATTTCAGTGAAAAGGATGCAAGTTCCTATCAAAACGAGAAAGGGTTTTCTAAATCAACAAATTGTTGGAAATGTAATATTAGTAATGCTCCTTTAATCCATATGTTTCAGAGCTGTCCCATAGTTGCTCCATTTTGGGATAAAGTAATCACAAGTAAATTTGATTTTGGAAAGTTTCTTGATATTGGTGCATTTTTATCTGTTTCCTGGAAATGAACAAACAGCCAACAGAAGTGGATTTTTTGTGCCCTTTTGACTGCTGAAAGATTGATTCTTCATCACTGGAATGATAATTTTTCTCCACCTGTTTTCCAATGGACAGAAGATCTAACAATGCTCGCAGCATTCAAAAGAATCTCATATCAATTATTGGAAGATAGCAATTATCTTTCCAGTAACGAAGTATCAATCTTTTGAAATTTAACCATGTTGCAAGCATTGTTAGATCTTCTATCCATTGGAAAACAGGTGGAGAAAGTTTTTCTTTTCAGCAATGAAGTATCATTCTTTGGAAATTTATGAATGGACTTACATTTTGACATTTCGTCTGCTTTTATAGAAACCTACAAATAGTTAGGTTACTTTTCCCTCTTTCATATTTTTATTTTCCTGTTTTTGTTATACTGCAACATTATTGTATGTAACTGAGGTCACCTTTGAACGTAAATAAAAAATTATTTAAAAAAAATGAAATGGCTGAAAATCATGTACAAAAAGGGCCTCTGGGCAGTTGGGATCAAGGTTAAAATAGTTATACTAAAACTAAACTAGATAATTTATTCCTGCATGCTTGAGATCTTAGCTTAGTCCTTTTGTTTACGGATGGCCCTTAGTCTCTTCCACTTATGGATACAAGACTGGTTTTCCAATTCTTCGGTTAAAATTGTGTTTTGAGCACAATGATTCCGCTTCAGTACAAGGTACTGTACTATCTACTGCAGTTCTGCAACTCTATGACAGAAACCTCATCAATAACCCATACTTATTTAGGATCCAATCTCACTGGAAAACTGAGCATATCAATTGTTATTTTAACTAAACAACAAAACGGGAGTTCACTAGCCCCATGTTTTTTGGCTTACTAACTTAGGCTGCAATCCTATATGCATTTGCCAGGGAGAAAGTTCCACTGAGCTCAGCAGGGCTTGCTTTTTAGTAAACTTTGATCACATCCTCAATGATACCAAGGACAAACTAGCTCACTCTCAAATAAAAAAATTCAGTACAAGTCAAAACAGTCTCAATAATGGTACCCTAGGAATTATACACTCGCATTATAGCCAAAAATATCAAATGATAGTGATGAAAGCTTGATTTGTCACCAGAAAAGGAAATAAATTCAATCTCATTTCTGAACTGATCTGACCAAATGAAGCCAAAAGAATGCATATGATAATATAATTTCACAACTTCTCTAACATGGAAAGGCCAGACAAGTGACCTGTTAACACCACATTTCTTCACCTCATATATACTGGCATCTAGGGCCATTTCTGCACTACACTGTTATAATGCTATTATTCCACTTTCAACATCCAGTGGAATTCTGGGGTTTGTAGTTCACTGAAGGCAAACAGCTCTCTGGCTGAGAATTCTAAATGCTCCTCCTTAAACTGCAAACCCCAAGATTCCATAGGATGTTGAAAACAGAATAATAGCGCTATAACACTGTAGTGCAGAAATGGCCTGAGAAAGCCCACATTCAAAGTCTGTATTCATGTACATGTGTCTTCAAGTTGCCTCTTGACTTATGGCTACTTCATGAATTTCATAGGGGTTCCTCAGGCAAGGAATACTCAGAAGTGTTTTGCCAGTACCTTCCTCTGAAATATAGCCTACAGTACCTGGTATTCATTGGTGTTCTCCCATTCAAGTAGTAACCACACCTGACTCTGCTTGGCTTCCAAGATCAGACAGGATCAGAGTCTTTAGAGTATTTAGGCCCATAAATATGCTTATTGGGGAAAAACTGCTGGAGAGACACAGAATCAATGAGTGCTTATTCTACACAGGCTCTGGAGCAGCTCAGACTGCTATATCACCAATATATGTAGTTCTGGCATTTAAGAAGCTGTTCCTGGCCAGGGTTGAACCCTGGCACGCCTGATCTGCCCCATAAAAAATGGTTCTGAAAAGAACTGATTGAAAATCCACCTTGGTCTATCTGTTCATAAATTACTTTTCTTTGCACTACTCTTTAGCTATCTCAAAACACTCATAGTATAATTTGCGCTTAACTTCATATAAAGACTGGATAGCTTTAAAAAGTAATTGACGTAATTTTTTTCATGGAAGCTCCCCAACATAACACTATTTGCATTACAGTTGTCCCTCCATATTCATGGGAGGTAGGAGCACAGGATTCCTGTCAAAGTGGACAAATTGCAAATATTTACAAGCCCACAGACCATATTTAACACACAAAAAAGTACTTTTGAACTTAGGATGGGAGGCACACCAGCTGCCTGATTCTGCCTTCAAGGCAGTGGGATTCCTTTGCAAGGCAGAAGTGGGTGGCTGGTGAGGCTTGCTACCAACTCTGCTGCTGCTGGGACCTACACGTCTCACTTTGCTTTGCAGTCTTTCTCAGTCTCACGAGGCTTGCAGAGAGAGTGCAAACATGAGGCAAGATCTATAAACTCCTATTAAATATGGTGTAGGGCAGCAGTGGAAGTGGGAGTAAATAATCAGTGAATAACCAAATCTGTAAATATCAAATCCATGGATTTGGAGAACCAACTGTATAGTGTTAGTCATCTTCTCTTGGCCTTTATTTTCTATATTCACTTCTCTTTATCAGACTTACAATTTAAACAATGAATCTAACTGGGCATGAAATATTTATCTATTTATGTATGTATAAATACAAACAAACAAGAATTTATAATCTGCTTTTCTGATGATTGTCAACCACTCACAGCAGCTAATCATAATTAAAACAAAAAGGTAATAAAATTATCAAACAACATCCTGATAAAAACAGACATATACAGCTGATAAAAGCCTGAATAGAATTCATAAAACAAATACCTCTCTAAAAATCTGCTGAGATCTGATTTCTTTATACCATCTTCCACAGAGAACATGAGATGCACTTACATAAACACTCAGCTCTTGCTGTTCATATATCGATCTCTTTGTTCAACTGGTGCAATATCCTCCTCATCTAATCACAACTTGTGGCTTGGATTAGTACTCAGCAGTTAAGACCTCCTCTGTTTCATACTAGAGGAATAGCTGAATTTGACTGCCACTGAACTCAGTGGAGCTTATTTCTAAGCAAACATATTTAGGATCAGGCTATAAATAATTTTAAATTATTGGTATAAAAATAGGTTGGGCAACTGCAACAGGTCAGAGGAACAATTTTCTGCTTCTGGGACCTTCTAGGGGCCCTAAGGACTACTGAAACAATAAACAAAAACCTAGAATTGGAACTGTAGTTCACTTTCTCTTTTGAATTTTTTAAAAAATATTGAAATATTTTAAGGTGTAGCCTCTCCTACCTTCCAAAATCTATTTAAAAAGGCAAGTCCTAGCCCCTGGAAGCTCCCAGGAGAGCCAACTAACCCCCTTTTTGGCCAGTAAAAGGGTGCAAAAGCAGCCTTGGAGACCATATAGGGCCTCAGGGCCACATTTTGTCCACGCCAGAGTACAACAACAATAAAAAAATCTTTTATCCCAACTCTAAGGTTTAAGAGGTATAGAAGCTTTGAAATCTCATAATGGTTGGATTTTCCTTAAGCTAAGGACGAGGAAATCCATCAAATCTGACATAATTGAAACTGCTAAAAAGATACATTTAAGGTATGCTTCAGGAGAGTATAAAAGTGCCAGAAACAGAATATCTCTTTATATGTCAAAGCAAAACTCTAGAACTACCATGAACCTGCCTTTACTTGATCTTTTTTCCTGGAAATTTGGCCAGGATCTCTGCTTCTCCAGAAAGACTCATAATGCCAAATTTGATGCTAAGAGCACAACTGTCTTGACTTTATGATTACAATGCTAAAAATAGCATGAAACCCCATTCACTTCACTTCTGTATTAGGAACTGTGCAGTAACAAATGCAAACACAGAATATTAGCCACAGGTTTGCAATCTACCAAAGTAACATGCAAATGTTTGTGAACTCCAATACTATCCAATTATTCTACAATATTATGGGGTGACTCCAACTATAAAATACCTAACATTTGTACAGTCAGAGGCTATTGCATTTTTGTAGTTAACTAGTAAACTTCCAAAGATCACATTCATTAGTGTTCTTGTGAGTGGGTGACAAGCAGCAATTGACAAAATAGACACAAACAACTCTAGTATTTACCATCTGAAGAAGAACTGCATAAGCTTCCCAAGGGTACATTACCTAACAATTAAACAAGAATGCCATAAAATATTTGGAAACACACTGCATTGCATTCAACTGTGTGGAATCAACTGTTTTAGAAAATGGAGTCAGTGTAAGGGTTGGGCAATACTCAGAGCCTAAAAACAGTGTGCTTACTGTCAAGATGGTCCAATCAAACAAGGAGACTCCAAGAACCTTGCACTATCTCTGTAGGAAAATCAAAATTTTTTGACCAATAGGATGGGGAGAAGGTAATTCTCTATCTTAAGTGTCCAGTTCTCACCTGTTACTGGTATTCAGAAAAGTAATTTCAGGTGAAAAACTGGACTGCGATATTGGTTTTCATATTATAGGAAAGTAAGACTGATATGAACATGAAAATTTGACCCAATATGAAATCCAAATTGTTGGCTTACAATCCAGTCAAATTTGAATACTTTTCTTGAAGTCATACTTGATCCAACATGAATCCAAGGATGGATTATACAAGATATATCAACAAATCAAACTAAAGTAGTATATAATTATGTAACTACATTGTACACACGGTTGTTACACCTCGATATATGAATTCCAGTTAAAGATAAAACTATAGACATAGTATTTTCACTTGTACTCACTTTTGACAACTAATTTACATGTCTCTTTAGTTACTTTACATGGCAATGAAATGATCACCATTCCTATTCCTTTAAGACAAAATCCTTTAAATGTCTGAAGTTAAATATGGGATAAATGTAATACTCATAAAAAGATGCAGTTATGTATAGGTTTGTAATAAAACCCTTGTGGGATGATTTAAAAATCAGTAATGCTCTTTCTGCTTAAGAAAACCATAACTGTAACTGGCATGATAACTTGCCTCCCGAAAAAGGAGCTGTTTGTTGGAGAATATATTATAAGTAACTTAATACAAACTCTTTGTCATGTTGCTAGGATGAATTTTAGCAATCTACTAAAAATCAAGACTAAACTGATTTTAAGTAGTTACTGCATGAAGCAACATTTAATTTCAGTGACAATACTATTTAAAGCACTTACATATGCTGCTATTTCAGTATTCAAAGCAGTTTACAAATAATGACTAGGAACCAACAGAGTTGTTTCATTTACCTAACTGCTTCTGTCAGTGGTACCAGGGAAAGTTTGATTCCATGTTCCTCTTGTATTTGAAAAAGAGTATCTCCCTGTATGAACCTGCTAGAGCCCTATGATTGGCTGGAAAAGGCTTTCTCTCAGTCCTGCTACTGTCCCAGTCTCGCCTGGTGAGGACACGAGAGAGAGACTTCTCAATGGCTGCTCCCACCTGGTGGAACTCTCTTCCACAGAAAGATAGGCTGGCCCCCTCTTTGCTGTCCTTTTGCCTTCAGACAAAGATATTTCTTTTCAAGCAGGCTTTTAATGGGTGAGCTGGGGTGTTTTATTTATTTATTAAGCTATTTTTTATAATTTTATATGTTTTTTATGTCTTTAATTGTTTTAAATGTTTTCTAGCTTTTTTGGAAGCTGCCTTCGGTCCCATTTTGAGAGAAGAAATGGCATATAAATACAATAAATCAATAAATAATGTAGCTCCCTGCGCACCCTCACAATCTGTTCTAAGTGGATGGGATACCCATCACAGCATACTTTTGGGTGGTGGGAAGAGCTGCAGGAAGCAGGAAATAAAATTCCACTGTGCTAGTGATCGCTGGATATAGATCAAATGAAAACACATTCAAAAGTCACAACAAAATTTTAAAGTATGCTAAAAAATAAATACATCATGAATAACAGAACAAAAGATGAAAGACTGAAACAAATCAAAGCTTGCTAAGAAATATACAGCCAGTTTTGTCAAATGAAAGATGAAACACAAAGACCTAGCTTTTCTAGAAATCAAAGACAGGAAAGCACCCTTGGATGGGGCAATCACAGCATAAGACCCTGCTGTTAGTAGCCAATGCACTGGTTACACAACATGAGAATTCACAGAGACTGAGCTGTTATGTTCAACAAAGGCAGTATGGACGCTGATATCCACTGTGATGGCGGTCATCATAAATAGGAAACAACTTGAAGGCACGACAACAATCGCTACATTCTCTAAGTTTCAGGATGAGAAGCGTTTTAAAACTATCGTCACTTTTAACATGGCCTGGAAGAAAACAGATGCTGCACTGATTCTGAAAGTAGAGAACCATCTTAATGTACGTCCATTGCCCAAACATCCATCATGAATGAAACAACTGCATTTTGCATACCTAGTCTGTTTAGGTAATGACAAAGTTTACTGCTAAAGTGGTCAAATAAATTTCAAAACAAAACAAAACAAAAACAAACACTGGAAACATTATGGACCTTCTCCTAAGTCTAAATATTATGATGTACTTTTCACAAAAGTCATCAGTCCTCTTCATTTTGTTTCAGGTGGGTAGACTGAAACCCAAACTTGTCCCAGAAAATGGATTTGAAAGAAGGACCTAATTCTAGGATTACCTCAAAGCCAAATGTCAGTTCTTCTACCGTTATTTTCACTAGACCATGTAAAGAATATGAGTACTTACCCCACAAAGTGTCAATTTTTTACAGAACCAACAATGCAAACTGAAACAGCAGTTCATCAGAATACAAATTTTAATGCACATGATCTTTTAAAAGTGAATGTGATTAAAATTTGTTATCAATAATGAAATTTCAGTAGAGTTTATATGGAAATTGCTCTGCTGCCCCAAAATCTGGTAATTAATGCATTTATGTTTAGCACTGGTCCACCTGATCATGTGGTACACTTAAAGGTAAGAGCCAGCCCCCTTAAAGCTGCCGTGAATTTTAGTATTTATAATACTTGCCCAGCTTTGCACTAAAAATTTTATGAGCAAAGTTAGATACTTTTGAAATCATTTTTGCTATTTTGAAAACCCCAAAAAGTGTTTGTGAAATATATAGACACCCCGTTAATATGTTAAAAATAAACCATTCACAACTTTGTATTGTACTTTCTCCAAAAGAGAGCAAGTTGTTAGGGCTTATGATACACAAATATGTTTTTGACAGTGGAAGTTTTGTAGGAACGAAGGGTGCAAGTCTGTAAACATTTGGAGATAAGTTTCATTAAAATCTGTGGGATTTAATTCTTATGCACAGATATTTTTAACTATCCCCTCATATATGGACAGTTCTAGTTGAAAAAAATCCCACATTCCTCAGAATTTAAAACAGTTTTCAAGCCTGATAGACAAGCATGATTCCACATGGTAAAATTCTTTTGATATTGAGGCAAAATTAATTGGCATCTGCAATGTGATTATGGGAGCCTGCCATTCAAGTAAAAAAAAAAGTGGCAGCAATCCCCCTGTGCAGATCTAAATCAGGAGTCTGGATGCCAACCAACTTTTTAAATTTTGAGACCTTAAGGGCTGATGGGCAGAAACACTTATGGTAGTCATACAAATTTATCTTAGTCTTTTATATATCAGTATCATAATCTTTACCTTCAGGTTTCATAATTTTAAACAAGTGAGAAATAAAACATGCCAAACAAAAGCTGAAGCACAAAGCTTAAGATTTCTAATGAACTCACAATCTGAAAAACGAGTTTGACAGGTATAATCTCTTTTCATTCATCTAAAATTTTTAGAAATACTTTAATCCTAAATTAAAATGAAACAAAAACCACAGTATCTGATATTAATAGACACAATCCCATGCCCGTTTCTTCAAAAATAAGATTAATATTTAACTCTCAGGTAAATGTGCATAGGATTACAACTGGAAGAACCTTTGTAGAAGAAAAATATCTGAAGAGGAAGCATCGGTACAAGAGCTTGTTTCTAAATAGTCAGAAAGGAGAAAGGCAAAAAGATGAAAGTCCAGGGGATGTTTGAATGTCTGTAGATTCCAAAGCACATCAAAATAAAAAAGACAGTAATCAGGATACTATCAGGAAAAAAATGAATGACTTCTGGTTAATGCAAAGGCCAGCAGTATGATTCTATAACAAGAATCTAATTCATTACCACTATCTCAGCTCAGATGAGCCTTGTAAGCCTGGTTTGGAGTATCAAAAATGGGATGTGGAGTTCACCTGTTCCCCCCCAATCACATACTGATTCTTTCCACAGTTTCTGGGTTTCTTTTACTCCTGGCTTACTGGGACATTCAAATCAGACTAAGGGTCACGCTAACCTCCAAATCATGGTTTGAGGGAGGCCTAAAAGCTACAGCATTGAAATAAAGCACCAGCCACAGTTGCTCAGTTGAGGTGATGTGGTGACCTCTAGTTCAAAGGGATCCTGAAAATGGAGGGAGCGCAAATGTGGCACATTCCAAATCTTCAAGCAATGATTTGGATGACTGGAACAAGAGGTCTCAGCTCAGTCACTTTTTACTGATAAAAGTAATTTGAATACAAAAAAAATCTTAATTTAGAAAGTTAATATTTATTTTTCTAACCCTCCTATCCCTCCCATTATTTGGCTACAATTTCTCAGGAAACATAAACATATAACATCATGGTATTACAACATACATTGTATGTCATACAAGAAATGACAACAGTGAGTACAACCGAAACAGATCCATTGATTTTTTTTTTTATTACAAAGGTACTTGATCAGTTGGCTTCAAAAAGATATATCCATATCCTATTTATGCCAGTACAAAGTAATAACTGCTTTACAAGTTAAATAAAAACTGACAAAATAGTATTTTAATGGAAAACAGTTATAAAATATCATACTCCCACTGCAGGAAGATAATTTACTCTTTTTAAACTACCAGACATCAGGATGTATAATGCTTTCCCAATCAGAACAGGTAAATTTGTTATAGTTTGCTGTCAGTATCAAAAATCCACACTAATAACTATAAGATATATATTCATTAGTGTACAAATGCCATCCAATTTTTCACTGACCACAATATATACAATAGTTTGCATAGCTTAAAAAGGGACATGGCTGATCAAAGAAATTGCTACAGTGCTGTTTCAAAAATTAAAAAATAAATCTCAAATAAAGTTACTGGCCTACTATAGGCACTCATGTTTTCTTCACTGCCTGGTATGGTAGTTCTTTGTCTGCACAGTAGACAGATAGACTACATTTTACAAAGTTCTGTGTATGTGGTTCTGTTTCGTAGTACTTTTCAAGAACAGCTGCAATAGAGCATACTACAACCTTTGTAAGGGAACTTTTAAAAAGTGACACTGTCAAGTATTTGGATTAAATATTTAAAAGCTCTTTACGGTCTGTACACAAGGGTTGCCTATGCACTTGAAAGTACCCCTTTCCTCCACCCTGGATAATTTGCTTGGTAAATGTTGGATTCCCTGTTTTCCCTCCTTCCTGCTAATTTCTTCTGGCACATAGTCAAATTCTACAATTTCAGCACTATACAGATTATTTTTTAGTTACTTTAGCTCCCCCTCTGGCTGAAAACTGCACTTTACAGCCTAAAACAATAAAGAGGCACAAATCAACAGTATCTAATTTTTTAGCTGTTTATTTAATTTCTCAGACAGAGCAATTTTTGTTAAAAAAAACAAGTGGGACTTAAACTGAGAACATTTGCCATGCTGTAATAGCCCAAAAGGGAGATCACGTTTTTTAAATGGAAGTTACTTGACAGTGTCCTTTTCACTTACAAAACAAAAATAAAAAGAGACCATGTTTGTATTGCAGTGGATTTCAAGTTTTCTTGCACTTCATATAAAGTAGCATTATAACTTGGATCAAGACAATGAAAACACATTAAGGAAAATAAGGCATGTTTTCCAAAAGGTGGATTGCTTGGCACATTTGAGCATGCTGTTTTCAGAACACCAAATATGGTCAAATATACCAATACTTTTACTCTCCTGACCTTACAACAAGGTTCTGTCACTACCGCTGTATTTTAGCAGTGAGTTATAAAACCTTGGTAGAGTACTGAGCACCTAAATTGGAAAAAGTGATATTCAAAGCAAGGTCATTTATCATCAGCATAAAAACTTATCATTACCACTGATCAGTCCTAGAATATCTGCCATGTGTTCATAAATTTAGATATTCTCAGACTCAGAACTTTGCTAGAACTGTGGTAAGTTGTGATGATACAAGAGAACTACATGTGCCATTTATCGTCTTGACCCACTCAGATCAGAGTGGGTGATGTCTGGGTCAAGACGAGTTCCCTTTGGTGAATTTCAATTTTCAGGAAAATAAAATAAACAAAATGCCAATTCTTTTCATTTTGTGTCTAAACAAATCTAAATACTGGCTGGCATCAGACAATAGCTTTTCAGAGAGTCAACTACCGTGTGAAAGTGGAGCCACTGCTTGTTGTGTGTACGCTTACACTATCTTTGCCTCTGATGAAACCTGCAAACTTGCTGTTCAGCCAAAGACAACAGTGGGACAAACAGAATGTACATTCACATCATGAGAAGTGAAGCCACTCTCAGATCTTTTCGCTTCTCTTAAAAACTAATGCCTGTGTCCATCCTAACACCGAATATGGATTTTGCTCTTTAATAAAGTTCAAATTAATTCAAAGGGAACAAAAAGACACTTTACTTGCACACTGACCCATATAAGTTATTGCTAAAAACAAACATCTGCCAATTTACATTACTGCAACTTTTAAAACTAGAGTGAAGAGTAGAACCAAGACAACCGAGCAGCCAAATCAAAACTCTCCTAACTATGTGTAGCATGGAGAATCCAGTCCTTTTCACATCACAGTTCAAATACAGTATGAAACCGCACAACAAGCCCTCCAATTAAAACAAAGTGGGCATACCACTAAATGTTTACATGTGGTCAAAAAGCATTTCAGTTATCACATTACACACTATGGAAGCTTATTTTTTCTATCTTGGAAAGTGCATCTTAGAAAATAATGTAATAAATTCCAGTGATTCTTAAAACAAAAATTACTAACAACTACAACATTATTGCACATTTGGTGCTCAATGGACACCAGTAGCCAACTTGTTTAACTGGAAATGGATTATACAACAGAAACAGAATCTATATTGACACTTAACAGCACATATCCAAAAAAGGGAATTATGCTTTAATGAAAACAGAAGGTAATTTCTTTTGAACAATCTTTGTCTTTCCTAGACCCAATCTCTTACAATCAAAGAGAAGCATAGAAATTTTCTGTTCCTATAGGTGGCATCTTCTACATACAGCAGTTAAATCTACATTGTTAAATTTTCAAGGATGTTAAGAAAATGAGTACACTCCAAAACTCAAGAATCAGATTCTTATTTTGTCAACTGTTCCTACAGAACTCCAACTAAGTTTTCTAGTGTTTTAAGGCATCATTTATAACATATTATTTTCACTTGCAATAATGATAGTCATGCAGCAGTTTAATGATAAAAATATATTAATATTTTTACTATACAGCAGCAAGAAGTTAGTCAATTAAAAGCACACAAACATTTTTAAAGAAAAATTCTTGAAAGTATATTTCTACAAATAACTGAAATTTGGAGAACACCACTTGACAGATTAGTGTTCTGATAGACTGTTTTTATACCCTACAGTTTTAATATATCACACAAATTACATACTGTTAACTGAAGGCTTGCACACTTGGGGGGGTCACTACTACATATATAAAGTATGTAGCCAGTAATAACTAGCACCACAGCTACATGAAAATTTCTTTACAACACACCAACTTGGCTTTTACTTTTAAAGGAGACTCAAAATCCATGGCTCAGTAGGATTACACTATAATCAGGTTGCACCGACTTCTATGACCGGCCTACTTAAGTTAGCACTAGCACAAACTGGAGTTTTGATTCAAACTTAAACATGTTAAGGGGTAGTGCTAGTGGCCACACACAAAAGACCCTCACCTCCTGTTACTCAAAAACAGGTTTACTGGAAATTGCTGCACATTAAAGTACTTTAAGTACACATCATAAAAATATATATTATGAACAATACAAGTACATTTCATATACACGATAATGACAATATACCTACTTAGTTGTAAACCAAACAGGGGCAGAAAAATATGGGGGTTCTGTTCTCTCTCTCTCTTTCTCTCTTTTTACTATTTGAATAACTTTGGTTCAAACCGTAAAAATCACAAGTTAGCAAATTTCATTTAAATGCCTTTTTAATAATTTTTCTTCATGTTCACAGAAGTTTCACTGACCATTTTATATGTTTAAGGTCCAGATGCAATGCATATTGTATAAAAGAGAGCACTTATTGTTTACCTTGCATGAATTAAACCTACGTACCTTTTAACTCTACAGACTTCTGCATAACATTTAGACAAAGCTCAGACACACAGCATGCCTAGCCCTCTCTCTCTCATATATATATATATATATATATATACACATCTCTAATCACAGGTATATAGGGTGTCAAATATACTATAATAACCTCCATGAAAGGTTTTGAAATTTGGTAACAAAATGAGAAGAAAAACTAAAAATATTATTTTACGTGTTCTAAAATATCTCTTTTTTGTGCTAAAGTCAAATGTTAGCTCAACATGAAAAGGACATTTTCTCTTTTTTAATATAATTCAGCAATATTTTAATCTTGACCATGTTTGCAAACACTTTTTTTTTAATAATAATAATAGCTTAAACGTGTACAAAAGTTCTTGGTTAATTAGGGAAATAAACACTCAGTTCTTTATATTTTTAATCAAGTAGGAAACACAGTTCATCATATATAATGTTATTACTTTTTTTGTAATTTTTTGTTTGTTTTTAGCAGCTGCTTACTGTTTTATACGATGGGCAAGAGTGGAAGGAACAATCCAGCGATGGGGTGGAGAGAAAGAAGTTGCTTGCTTGGCTGTCAGTTTTGGTGGTTGGTGGGTGGGTGGTGCTCCCCTTGGAGTCATAACAACAGGTATATTGAACTGCATGTACTGTTTTCGGTGTGTGGGTGACGGTTCTCTCTCTCTCTCGCTTACAGTATAAAGTCTCTCTCTGTGTGTTGTTGGTGTTGTTATCATTATTATTACGAGTGTCTCTGTGCAGCAGGGCAGGGAGGAGGCAGCCAAGTGGAGAGGAAGGGAGCGGGGAGGAGGGTGGAAAGTAGGGAAGGAGATCAATCCTCCTCGGGCTCCTCGGCCTGCAGCAAGGCTCCCGGCGGGCCAGTGGCGGCAGCGGGACTGCTGCTGCTCTCCGTCTCCGGCTGCTGCTCGGCTCCGCCGGAGGAGGACGAAGAGGCGGCGGCGGCAGCTGCCCGCTTGTCCCTCTGCTTCTCCTGGATCTTCTTCATCTCGTCCGAGTATTTGCAAAAGGTGTGCCCGAACTTGGCCCACACCTTGTACGGGACGGTGATGGAGTTGCGGTACGTGGGCTTCACCTCGCTCACCCGCATGAAGACGCCGTACTTGTTGGAGCCCACGTCGAAGAAGAACCGCTTGTTGTCGACCGTCAAGGAGGTGCCCTCGGGCAGCTCGGCCGGCTCCTCCTCCACGCCGTAGTCGTCGATGAGCTTGGCCAGGGCGTCGCGGAACTCGATCAGCCCCTGGGCCGGCAGGGCGATGGTCTGGCCCTGCGTGGAGCCCAGGCCCGGCCCGCGGTTGACCGTCTGCCGGATGCGCAGGAACCGCCCGCGCTGGTTCTCCTTCAGATCCATGTAGTACTTGCGGTTCTCGCGCACCAGAAACTCGCTCTTCAGGGCCCGCCGGGGCTCGTCCGCGGCCTGCGCCAGCTCCGGCGGCTGGCTGGGGCCCAGCTGCGCGTAGTGCTCGATGAAGTCGCCCAGGTAGTCGCGGAACTCCACCGCCACCGACATGGACAGCGTCAGCCGGCTCTTGCTCCCGCCCGCGCCCACCTCCGCGATCTTCAGGAAGCGGCCCTTGGCGTTCTGCTTCACGTCCAGGTAGAAGCGCTTGTTCTGGATGTCCACCCGCTTGGAGGCCAGCTCCTGCGTTTCGTGCTGGAGGCCCACGCCGCCGCTACCGGGCCCGCCGCCGCCGCCGCCGCCGCCGCCACCACCTCCGCCCGGGCCGGAGCCCGGCGCCCCGCCGCCGCCGCCGCCGCCGCCGCCACCCTGCTCACTGCCGCTGTCTCTGTCCGCCATGATGCTGCCGGGCCTCCCGACGCCCGCCCGCCCGCCTGCGCCCCCCGGCCGCCGCCGCCGCCGCCGCCGCCGCCGCCGCCGCCTCCGCCTCCCGCCGCCGCTACTGCTCCTGCTGCCGCCGCCGCCGCCGCCGCCGCCGCCACTCCAACCCCCTCCGCAGCCACCACCAGCAGCCGGACACTCTCGCGAGATCTGTGGATGAGACAGAAAGTGAGAGAGCGGCTAACATGGCAGAGAGAGAGAGAGAGGGAGAGGGTGTCTGCGTATGAGGGAGAGAGAGGGCGAGCGAGGCGCGCGACTGTATACAGTAGTGGGAAGGGGGGTGGGGAGGGGGAGGAGACGGAGGGGGGAGCCCCAGGATATGAGGCGGCAGCGCCCCTCCGGGGTGGGCCAGGCGAGGCCGGGGAGGCGCTGCGTTACTGGCACGGAGGCCCCACCCACCTCCCTCGGCAGGCTCTCGCGCCTTCGCCGCCGCCGCCGCCTCCTTCCCTCAGCTCCGCGTCGCCGCCGCCCGTCAGCGGCAGCCCGGCCCCTCCGCCCGTCCCTCGCTCTGCGCACAGACCAGACGAGACGGACGGACGGAGGGACGGAGCCAGAGGCGCCCTTCCAGCCCCCCCCCTCGCCCAGCCGCGCTCCCTCTCACTGGCACCCCGGCTGATGTTTCCTCCCCTTCCTTCAGAGAGAAAACAGAGAGGGCGAGGCGGACGGGGAGATAGATGGGGCCGGACCCGGGCGGGGGGAGGCGCGCCGAAATAGCCAGACTCACCACCGCCTTTCGCAGAGCTGCTCTCTTTCCCCTTCAGACGAGGACGAGGGCTTTCGCGCGCCTCTTGGAGCAGCGGGGGGGGGGGTCGGGGGGGAGGGAGGCTCGGCGCGCACGCGCGCGCGCCGCAGTTCGGACACCTCGCCCAAAATACACCCACGGAGGGATCCCGGAGTTCGGGGAACAGACCTCCCGCCCCGCTCCACCCCGTCGCCTTCTCTCAGGAGCGCTGAGACTGACCCGCCCTTCGTTCTGGGAACCCCTCGGCGCCTCAACAGGGGGGAGGGCGCCTGTTTCGCTTCGCCCCCACCCTCCGTCATAGTTAAAAAGTCCTCGGAAACTAAAATCCTTCGAGAAGAACCGGGGAGCTGTTCTTGTCGGCAAGTGTCCGCATCAGTCCCGCGAGTGACAACCCGGGGTGTCGGGGCGCTCGATAGAGAGCCCTTCCTCGTGTGGTACAGGCGTCTCGTTAGTAAGATTCGTAAGCCGCAATAACTCTTCTGCTGTTCCAGGTGCCAACGGGACGATATTCGCCCTCGCAGACTTGGCGGGCTTCCTTTCGGCGTTTCTTACCCGAGGGAAACTTTTCTTGCCCACTGGGACCTTCAGGCCGTTTCCGCACTAGCCTGTTACAGTGCTATTATTCCGCTTTCAACATCCCATGGAATCCTGGAGTTTGCAGTTTAGGGAGGGGCCTCAAAGGAACCCCAGGATTCCATAGGATGTTGAAAGCGGAATAATAGCGCTATAACCGTCTAGTGCGGAAATGGCCTCAGAGTCTTCGCGCTTAATTAAAGAGTTTAAATACCTTTCCTTCACCTAAACGGGGGGCGGGGGATTCCGAGTGCCTTACTGAGGTCCGGGGTAAGTTCCTCGGTCTTGGCTGTTTTAACACCGTAATTCAGAAAACCTGCCTGGTGGTGGCTTTTGTCTTCCTCTCTCCCTCGCGTCCCTAGAAGGGGATACCTGCGCAAGCGGAGAGCCCGCCCCCTGTAGCGGTTTCATCGCAGGACGACGACGTGGGAGTCGCGGGTTCGATTCCCCGCTCGGCCAGCGAAACCTGCCCTGGGCGCGTCACACACTCTCAGCCCCAGAGAACCCCGTGATAGGTTCGCCCTAGGGACGCCGTGAGTCGGAAACGACTTGGAGGGGCACAGCAACAGTGAGCGTAACAACGAATTTCATCGCAACAAACTTCTAAGTGAAAAAAATAAACAAAACTTTTGAACGCCTGCCTCCAGGACTTGAGGGGTGGGGAGAGTACGGGCTTCCCTTCAAAAAGAAGTAGGACCCCTGCTCCTGATGACTGGCCCAGGAAGAATATATATGTTTTTTCCCCAGATGGACTTTGCCGACTAGCGAGAAAGAAGACGTATTCTTGAGAAAATCAGAGCATCCTTTGTCAGAGGGAAGTGGAAAAGGCCCTGGACAGTTATAAAGGGTGTGCGTGAACAGTAAAGTATATGTGCTCCTACACCCACGATAGTTTCTGGCCTGGTTTAAGAAATAAGAACAGCTCTGCTTTTACCTCTTCTAACACAAGATCCGCCCATTCCAGCGCCTCGTTTCTGAAAGCGGTCTGCCAATTAATTCTGGACAGGCCACTTACAATCTTGTTATTTTCCGGGCTATCTCAGAGGTTATCAATCAGAGAAATAAGCATACCACATTGTGAGCGCCCTTGCTTGAAAGGGTTAGCGGCGGTTGGCAAATCTCTCCTCTTAGATTTCTCTGCATGCTTTTGTAAAGGTCGGTTGAGACGGTGGATACTTCTATCGAATCTCCCGGCAGTCAACTCCAGGGCCATTTCCGCACTAGGCTGTTATAGCGCTATGATTCCACTTTCAACATCCTATGGAATCCTGGGGTTTGCAGTTTAGGGAGGGGCCTGGTCTCGGGAGTTTCGGCGGGCGCACTTGCCTTGACAGCTTTCAACGAAGGCCATTTCCTTACTAGACGGATATAGAACTATTATTTCACTTTCCACATGCTCAAGGCCCCTCCCTAAACTGCAAGCCCCAAGATTCCGTAGGATGTTGAAATTGGAATAATAGTACTGTAACAGCCTAGTGCGGAAATGGCCCACGGGTTAAGTATTTGCCGTCTTCAGTCCCGAACCTACCTCCCATAAACAGAATGCAATAATAACAGGACAAGGACAAAAGCAGGGAAAACTCTGTGGAAGCTTTCCTTGTTGTTCACAGTTTAATCAATTTCTATTCCTTATGGTTTTGAAAAAAAATTAATTCTTCACTTACTCTAAGGCCCTTTCGGGAGGGGCCGAAATCTGCAAACCCCAGGATTCCATAGGATGTTGAAAGTGGAATCGTAGCGCTGTAACAGTCTAGTGCAGAAATGGCCTTAGACCATTATAGAATAATATTATGGAATAATAATGCTATAATAGTCTAGTATCTCCAAACCCCAGGGTTCCATAGGATGTTGAAAGTGGAATCATAGCTCTATAACAGTCTAGTGCGGAAATGGCCGTAGACACCAATGCATTCGCTTTTCCTCGTAGGTCTAGTCTGCATGCAGACTGTCTGCTGGTAAGTATAAGAAAAGTAAGGTAAACGCAGCCTCTCTACTGGTAAGTATAAGAGATAAAGAACGTTAAAAACTTGTAGCCATGCCATGAGTGTATCCCACAAAGTATCTAAAATGTATCCCCCAAACTGAATTCAGCGAGATTTATTAAGCCTGCAAAGAGGTGTCAATTTAAGGGAAACACATCCCCCTGTAAACCAGGTCGAGGGAAGAAGTACTGTGTTTTTTTCTTCTTCTTCCCCATTTCGTACCAGAATATATTGGCCTAAATTCTAAAAAACAGACTGCTGCGACCACCAGCTTCGCCACCACGACGGCTTCCCCTCTTTCTAGGCCTTCTTGCTCTGTGATTTTTCCCCCCTTAAGACTAGTCTCTTAACGGCTAGGAGAAGTTAGGACTCATTCTCGGAGGCCGGTTGCCTCTCTTGAGCTGTGTTGTTGCCGCCATTCGCCTTTAAGTCCCCTTCGACCTCTGGAGACCCCCCAAGAGCCCCGGTCATCAACTGCTCTGCTCAGGTCTTGCAAAGCCAGGGCTACGGCTTTCCTCGTTGATTTTCAATCCTCCTGGAGTGCGATCTCCTCCTTTTCGTCTCGCTGCCTCCCACTTTTACCAAGCTTAGAGTCAGGTCTTACCGTGATAACGCCTGGAGATACACAAGTTGTAATTCTTCTGTGCCTTTGAAAGAGAGGGTCAAGGATTCCGCCGAGGGCGATTCCAATACCGGGAAGCTGAAAGTTGCTCATGATATATTCCTTTTTTTAAAGTAAGGTATGGATCAGGCCCTCTTTAGGGATCTATGCCGCAGATGCCTTCGGAACCCTTCAGCTACCCTTTGCTGCCTTGGCCAAAGAGCGCTCTGCTTTGCGACTCCCGGAAAGTTGATGGGCGGGAACCGTGTCTTTGCCCGTGCCTTTTTGTCTCGTGGGAAAGGCGAAGCCGTTTCCTCGCATCGGATTCTCGGGCGGGGGGCAGCGCCCGATCGGGCCGGAGCTGCCTGGGGACCGGGGACAGAAAGAGGTGCCTTCCCCTCGTCTCCTTTCGCAAATCACGGCTCATCTACGCGGATCGGAGGAAGAAGGAAGGGGTCGTGATTGATGGTGGGAGAATTCGGCTCCTCGGAGCCAGGGGTCGATGGGAGACGGGCACGTGCGGGGCCGGGGGAGGAGAGGGGTAGAAAAAGAACTTTTTGGCTTTGGTGGAGCGTTTGGGTGGCGGAGCTGTGGCGTTCAAAGAGAGCGGGTGGCGGGAGTTTCGGCGGGCGCACTTGCCTTGACGACTTGAAACGAATTCCGCACTAGACTGTTACAGCGCCATGATTCCACTTCCCACATCCTATGGAATCTTGGGGTGTGCAGTTTAGGGAGGGGCCGGCCGGCCCCTCCCTAAACTGCAAACCCCAGGATTCCATAGCAGGTTGACAGTGGAATCCTAGCGCTAGAACAGTCTAGTGCGGACAGAGAGGAAATGAAAAAGCGGGATTCGGACTCGGAAGACTCGATTTCTCACCCTCCGGACCCCCGCCTCCCGCACCAGGTGCCCGCTTCCCTCTGCTTGGAGCCACAACGTCTCCGCCCGCGGTGCCAGCCTCAGAAGCCACGGATGACTTGGGGAAAAGGCAGTAGGGAAGAAGCGCTGAGCTACCGACGGGGCGGCCCTTGATCCAACTTTCTCTCTACACTCTCTCGGCCGCGAAGACCCAGAATATGACTTCCCTCCCTGCCGGGAGGGTGTGGGGGTTTGAGCGTTGGGCTCTGGAGATCAGAATTGAAACCCTCGTTCAGCCACGGAAACCCAGTGGGTGCCCTTCGGCAAGCGGCACTCTCTCAGCCTCAGAGGAAGGCAAAGGCGAGCCTCTTCCGAACAAAACCTTGTCAAGAAAGCCCCTTGACAGATCTGCCGCCTTAAGTCGGAAACGACTTGAAAGCGCACACAAACACAACCTGTGCCTAACACTGAAGGGCACCTGCTGAGAAAGATTTGCTCTCCTTTGTTTTTTTTCCTCTCCAGGGAAATATTATTCCCACATAGTGCACGTGGGAATAGCTTTGCTGGATTAGCCAAGCCAGGAGCGGACCAGGCTTCAGGTACGCCTGTCACTTTAAAACTACCTCCTTCTATTTCAGAAGCCTGGAATATAAACGGTGATACCGGTTTGATCACCATGGAAAATCTGTAGACCTGTGTGGGTGTGTGTGATAGGGGCAGAATGAAATATCTAGACAAAAGGTAGTCACGTTTTTGAACTTTGTAAGTCCTCCTTCAGTTGAGTAAAAATGATTAAACAATATAGTCAAAGCACAGGGAGCAAATTTAAAGAAGGAATGTGGGAGCACCTTTAAGACTATCTGGTTTTTACTTTAGCCTCAGCTTCCATGGATGTAAACACACTTCTTCAGATGCAGTTCAAAGTGATATCAGAATGTAAAATGAAAACCAGTTAATACAATAAAAACCAGGTGCTGCTACTCCTCTTCTTTTTTAGCCTTCCTCTTCCTTCCTTTTTATGACTAATATGGCTATTACTTTGAAAAGCATATTTAAACAACCTTGGATGCATCAATCTAAAATAAGTAGGTTTTGGGCTTTCACATCCAACATGTGACAAAATGTTCTAATAATATCTGAAATATATTTAAATCTGTGGAAGACATTTGAAACATGTAGGAAATTTCACACACCTTAGATTTTACTTTAATTTTTGCTACTTCTTTGAATCCCAGCCTCTCAAAACTAAAGCAGCCAACTGTTAAAATAAACTGAACAGAAAAATATTTCATTTAGTTATTTACTAATGGGGGAAAAATATAATGTAAAAAGTTTTCAAATACAGGATATGAATTTTATAAAAACAAGAGTGAGTTAAAGTTAAACAAAATGACAAAGTGAATGATGAATCTTTTGAAAATATATCAAACTGTGTTACATTAAACTCAATGCAAATCCAATTTTTAAAAAAGCCTTTCCCTTTTTATAAAACATATTTAGAAAACTGTAGTTGCATATATTACTGAATTTCTTCAAATGGGTTAAAAACAGATTTTGAACAAAATTATTATAATATAGATATATACAAGTTAGGACCTGATCATTTCTATCTTTATCCTTTTAGCATAACATGGACAAGTTAAAAAAATTAATGGTTTAGTTTTTTAAAAAAAATTCTTGTACCAAAATGATAATTTAATGAGTAAGCCTAATAGTCACCACTATAATTTTCTTTAAAATGATTAAATCTCTCCAAAATCATACTTTCTGTGAAAATATATAAAGAGAAAAAAATTTACCAAATCAGGAGCAGTTGCTTTTGATTTTAATAAATTAGCAAAAAACAGTGTTAAAGGAATTTCTGATTTCTAATTGCTGTAGAACTAAATCTTTGCAGCACAGAATGTAAATAATAAAACATACACAAACAATGACTGGGATGTGTTTATTTAACAAATATGGCATAAAACAATAGAATCCAAGATGCAATTCATCTCAGGAGAATCATTTAAGAATGCAGAATAATTTTAACACCTATGTGACTTTGTATCATAAACAAAATGCTTGGACTAAGTTTGCACCATTAATTATAAACCTTGGAAGATCTTACAGGTTTTTTTTAAAGTTAAATGAAAATTATATATTTTAAAAGAACTTTGCAGCAAGTCAACCTGCCCCTTGTATGACTGAACAAAAATTAAATCTAGTTCTGTAGAAACACAAAGAAAAAAAATTAAAGCAAAGGTACCTGTGCTGACTTATAAGACATTAACAACTGAAATAAAATACTAAGGGTTATGTTTACTTCTTGGCCAAAATTGTCTACTACTAACAATCAAAAGTTAAAGTTGGAAGAAAAGAACAATATTGTCTGACATGCATGTTTGCAGCTTTACTAAAAAAAATTCAGAATCACTAATAAAAGCATGGTATAAAAAGTTATTAATACTGTAAATATATTTGTGAAGTATGCTTGATTTTTAATGTAGATGGGATAAATTATACCCATGTTATAGAAGTACCTGTCATTAATTTTGTTTTTGTCACTGCAGAAACATGTGAGATACAAAATATTTAAGTTTATTCGGTCTTTCTTTTGCTCTTTTATTTCTTTCATTCATTTGAGCTGAAACATAAAAGAATTCAGTAAAAGTCTGAATCCCTTAAATAAGTGAGAACACTTCTCAATTAAAATGTACAATTATTTAGTTCCATGAAGTTAGAGTTCTCATTTCAAAGCCTCTCAGATCACTAATTACTATAGATGTCTACATTCTACAAATCTGATAGATTTTTAAAAGATGAATTGTTGTTGTACCACCAAATGTACATTTCAGTTTAAAATACAAAGGCCTACAACCGGGAGGATGCAGAAACTTTTATTAAACATGATTATAGATTAAGGTAATTATGTTATCTGATTATATCATTTATTAAACTCTGCTCTTGCAGTAAAGGGGGAACAAGAATTTTACAGTGGGCAGAGAAAAATAAAAATGCTTGCCCTTGTGCAGCTATATTTTAACATAAGTTGTAGTGTGGTGCAGGCAAGTTTGCTCAAAAATAAATTCCACAGCAATAACTGTCCTGACTTAGGGAAACACACTTAGGATTAGGTGGCTAGGGGAAGTACATTTTAATCATAAACACTGCTTTTACTGACTGAATCTGACAAGTTAAATGAATAAGTTTAACAGATGCTTTAGTGAATAGAGTATTGAAAATATAATTACAGCCTTGCCTACTGCAAAATACTAACATTTGACAGACTGCAGCTGTACACTGTGTATTTTATTGTTACTCAAACTGAAATACAAGAAATCAAAATAAAATAGCTAATAATTTTGATTTCTTGTATCTCAGTTTAAGTAACAATAAAGTTTGAATGTTTTCTGCCTCATGAAACAATCAACTAGCAGCATTTTTACAAGTGTAAATAAAAAAAATATTAACTTTAAATAGAAATGTTTCTATCATATTAATACACTGAAGTAAATCATTTTACATTTCTGTAAGTGAGAAATTATATTTTCCCCAAGGTCTAGGATACAGGGTCTTGAAAGAATTTGTCACATCCCTTTTACATGATAGCCTTGAAAGATCAGATAGATTCAATTTAGAAAAGATGCTAAAAGGCCTATGTTGGTCAGCGCTCTTAACTATAGGTACAAGGAACAAATGCTAAGAAAAACCAGATATTATTATCTATAGAAAAATTAGTATGTCCTGAACTACAATCCAGTTTTCCTAAACATCAAACTATCATCAGTCACTTTAAGTCTGCCGTTTTATACACTGCAAGGAAGACCTTTAATTCTTTTAAAAAACAACACTCTGAAATATCCATCACCTTTGTTCCAACACGCGAAAAAAAATTTAAGCGGGGTTTGGCAGACCGAATCAAACGCTTGAAACTTTTCTGCCAGCACGATAGGTAAGGATGGTGGCCACAGTAATAATAATCCAGACACTTTAGTTTTACATTAACAAAGGTTAGGTCTCTTGCCAATATTCCACCTTACCAAAAAGAGTTATTTTTGTTATCCTAAACCCCATGGCCCGCACGAGCCCTGCTATTCTTAACGGAGATCCAATGTGTACGCGCATGTTTACTTGTGAGTAAGCTCCACTGCGCTCAGTGGGGCTTACCCCCAAGCGAAGGTCACTGCAGTGTTACAGCGCAATCCTATGCGCGTTTACTCTTCCGCACTGGGCTGTTCCAGCGCTAGGATTCCACTGTCAACCTCCTATGGAATCCTGGGGTTTGCAGTTTAGGGAGGGGCCGGCGGGCCCCTCCCTAAACTGCAAACCCCAGGATTCCATAGGAGGTTGACAGTGGAATCCTAGCGCTGGAACAGCCCAGTGCGGATGAGGCGCACTTGCAGTGGCTCACTGGTACTTACTCCCGGGAAAGCGCATTAATGTTTAAGGACGTTAGACACCGGCCGAGTCCGAAGCCCCGCTGTTCCCCGGCCAGTTCTGATCAAGCGGCGGCCGCTTCGCCGAAAGCGTCAGGATGCACCACACCGCCGAGCGCGACCCCGGTCGCAGGGCGAATGGGGAGCGGAGGGCTCTGTCGGCGGATCTCGCGCTGCCTGACTCCGCTGCCCGGCGGCCAGCCCGAGGGGACAAGGCGCGCCAGCCCTTCCTTACCAGCCAGTCGTGCGGCGGCGGCGGCGGCGGCGGCGGCGGCGGCACCAGAACCAGCGCGAGCCCGCCTTCCCAGCCGCCCGGGAGGAAACGGGTCGCCGAACGCGGAGCAGGCCCAGACCGCCCGGCCCTCCCCGCCCGACTCGGCTGCGGTCTCTTCCTCTTCCCTCAGCGCAGCGAGTCGTGGCAGGCGGGCGAGCAGCGTCACTGCGCGTCACGCGCCGCTTCGTACTTTGACACCGCCGCCGCCGCGCGTTCGCGTGGGCGCCGCCTCGCTTTCTCCGCGGCCCGCCCGCCCGCCTGCCTGTCTGTTTCGGCCTACGGGGGCTGGTTGGCGAAGCGAGAGGGCCTGCTCGGACTCAGCCGACCCGGCCTTGCCTTGAGGCGGGGGGATAAAAGGCGCGGGGCGGCGGGAGGGGGGGGGTGTCGGCCGAGAGGGCGCCTTTCCTTGGAGGATGGACCCGGGGGAAGGCGGGCCGCTCGGCTCGGCCCCGGCCATCTTCTCGTGCGCTCCGCGTCCCCCGCCCGCCCGCGCGCCCTGTTCTTCAGGGCAGCCTTTCCGTCTGAGGCCGTTGTGGGAGAGGAGGGGAAAGACGGGTGCTTTCTGTGGGCGAGATGTATATCACAGGGGGTGACTTGCAAGGCCGTTTCCGCACTGGCCTGTTATAGTGCCGTTATTCCGCTTTCAGCGTCTGTATGGAATCCTGGGGTTTGCAGTTTAGGGAGGGGGCCTTTGAGTCCCCCTCCCTAAACTGCAAGCCCCAGGATTCCATAGGATGTTGAAAGTGGAATAGGCCTCTCACTAAACTGCAAACCCCAGGATTCCATAGGATGTTGAAAGTGGAATAATAGCACTAGGACCATTTCCACACCAGACTATTATAGCGCTATGATTCCACTTTCAACATCTTATGGAATCCTGGGGTTTGCACTTTAGGGAGGGGCCTCAAAGGCCCCTCCCTAAACTGCAAACCCCAGGATTCCATAAGATGTTGAAAGTGGAATCATAGCGTTATAACAGGCTAGTGCGGAAATGGCCTGGCTTTCCACCAACACGCGCCATTCAGCGGAGGAGCCTCCATCCCCAGGCTTGACCTTCAAGCCTGTGAGAGGGTGCTGTTTTGTATATCCCTTGAAATTAGGGGCACCATAAACTGTGGTTACATGCAAGTGTCACATGTACCCTTAGAGCAGAAAGCAGCAGCCTTCCACCTCTTGTGCACTCATGTCTGCCTTTATATAATCTGTATTTTAAGAAGGTTTAGAAAGTTTCAGAGAAGCTGAGAAAAACAGCCACCGTACTGAAGCCACCCTCTATTCCTCAACAGTGCGGAATCTGTTTTGCCATCTTGCTTTCATTTCTGTTACCTTTTGAAACTCTCTTTTCAGTAGCGCAAAGGAGAACTGTTGTCCTTTGCAGGCCGAGTATTGCTTCTCTAGCAACACTTAGCAAGGTGTCAAAAGGTCCCAAGAGAGTTTGTACCAGCACCACTCTGAAATGTGTGTGCTCTCGTCTTCAAGTCACTTGTTGATTTATGGCAACTTGGTAAATTCAAAAGGGTTGTCTTTGGCAAGAAATACTCAGAGGTGGTTTTGCCACTTCCTTCCTTTGAAATACAGTCTACAGCTTGGTATGTGTTGGTGGTCTTCTTACCTTCCAAAATCAAGCCATTTCCTCACTAGGCTGTTCCACTTTCAACATCCTATGGAATCCTGGGGTTTGCCTGAAACTGCAAACCCCAGGATTCCATAGGATGCTGAAAGTGGAATCATAGCACTATAATAGCCTAGTGCAGAAATGGCCTCAGACAGGATCTGATGTCTTTAGGGACACAGCAGGTCATAAAAACATGCTGGCAGGTAATGACTCTTGTGTGGCTTGCACTTGAAGGGCAGACAGACATCTTACTTTAGACTCATGGAGGAGGGTGTGGTGTGTTGCAAATCGCGTTGTTCAATTTTCCAGTAATTATTGGCAACCACCACAAAGCCAGCTTTTAAACCACTAGTGTTTATCTGTCTTATATCCCACTTTTTTGCCTTCCACAGGATGCAAGTGTATAGGACACATTAATATTTACTAACAGTTTTAAACATATGACCAATCAAATTTTTCCTTATTTTCAAGTTTTTTTGTCTAGCCTTACTCTTGACTCTCATTCTTCTGCCTTTTCCAGTTCTTCACACAAGCCTATGTATGTCTACTCAGAAGTAAGTTCCATTGCATTAAGTGGAATTTACTCCCAGGTAATTGCATATAGGATTGTATGCTGATTTTCTGCCAAAATGTGCCCCTGCCAACTGTCATGGGATACTGCTGGTAATCATCTAGCACTGTTCACTATTCTAATAATGCATTATGTGCACATTTGCTGTGGTCTTCAGTTTTCCTACACAAAGTTTTCATACACAGGTTGTTTCTCTTCATCTTTGCTCACTTTCTTCAAGGGGGATCAACTGACATGCCTATGGGGTAAAGCCAGCTTGAGTGGATTTTGGATCGATGACTGATCTTGATGAATGCCAATACTATATCTTGGAAACAAAGTGTAGACCGAGCAAGGAAATGTCAGTTCTCCATTCTGAATATATATAGGACAATTCAGGAGACAAGGAAATCTGCAAAACTACAGGGACTGTTTAAACATCTTGTTGCTATGAGCCTTCAAGTCATTTCCAACCCTAAGGCAAACCTATAACAGAATTTTCTTGGCAAGATCTGTTTGGAGGGGGTTTGTCTTTGCCTTACTCTGAGGCTGAGAGAATATGGCCCCTCCCTAAACTGCAAACACCAGGATTCCATAGGATGTTGAAAGTGGAATAATAGCACTATAACAGTCTGGTGTGGAAATGGCCTATGAGTTGCCCAAGATCACCTAGGGGGTTTCCATGCCTGAGTCGGGATTTGAACCCTGTTCTTCAGAGTTGTAGGCCAATGCTAAAACCACTACAGCATGCTCTCTAAACCTCTTACAGACTTTGAAATGAGTTGCATGGCCCCTCTTCTTATAACAAAGGGTTTAATTATGAGAATATGGAATAAGATTTTGAAAGACAGGCAGGATATTAGGAAAACCATCAAAACTCTTTGGGAATAAAATTTAAAAATTCACATTTCAGACAGTATTTGAGAAGGTGTCTGGTCATGAGTGCTATTCAAATCTGTTTTTGTGCTTGTTAAGGAAGGAGCATATAAAAATATTTACAGGTGGCATGACTGCTCTTCTAAGCTCTCTCACTTTTACAGAAAAATCCCTCCTTTGTGCTGGAAGGTTATGGAGAATATGGCAGTCTAGCACATATGTGGTTGTTTTCTTCAAGAGTGAAATCTTTTTGGGAGGATGTTCTACATCCTCATGATACGGTTGCCTTAGGGTCACCATAAGTCAGAAATTATTTGAAGACACACAGCAACATCAACAAAACATTGTATATTTTTACTGCATTTAATAAAGATTAAAAACTAGGGGGGAGGGGAACTTCTGTCACATAGGTTTTGCTCTTTCTTTCCCGCTAGATAGTATTCACAACACACTGTTAGAAACTGGGAAAAACTGGGATTAGTTAGCTTGGAATTCTAATCAGCTTCTTTGGTGCTGATTTTACCATACAAATTAATGTGATATACTTTAGAGTGCATTCTCAGAATTGCTTGAGAACCTAATTGACTTGAAAAGTTCAAAACAGAGGGGTGAGCAGTTTCTCCCATGCCACATTTCTTCTTCCCTTGTGTCCCCTGGCTTGCATGATATCTGAAACTACTGGATGTTATTGTACGAAAACAGAAGCCAAAATCCAGTTACTTGAGACCCATTGAATCAACGGCTGATTGGTAAGTCAACACTTACATAAATAGCCTAGCTCAGTGGTTCTTAACCTGAGATCCATGGACCCCTGGGGATCCACAGAGCCCTCACAGAGGGTCTGAAACCCTGCTGCTGGACACCAGCAGCAGCAGTAGCAACAGGGATGCAGCAGCAGGTGCTGAAACTGCTCCCTCATTTGCAAATGAGGGAGCAGTTTGGGCACAGACACATGCCTGCTGCTGTGTCCCTTTTGTCAGGGATGTGTCAGCAGGAGGTGTGGGTGCCAAGAGACACAGTGGCAGGCATGTACACACACCCAAACTGCTCCCTTGTTTCAGAGCCTGCACCCCCCTGTTGCCACGTCCCTGATGAAAAGGACAAGGTGGTAGGTACGTGCATGTGCCCCAACTATGACTCTGGAGACCAGGGTGTGAATCCCCACTTAGCTGTGGAAACCCACTTGCTATCTAATGTTTTGAGAACACACCTTTATTGTTTAAGAAATATAGGAAACATCAAACAAAAACTATCATGGCTTCAATTATGGATTGTGACAGTGAAACTAAAAAGGACTTAGAAAGTTTTGAAGACATATCTGAATGCTTTTTGCATTTCTTGGATGAATTTAGATAAGCTAACTTGCTTACTGAGAAAAAGTTTGAAGTGCTCTCAGAACAGCTGTCACAAGTGTCACAAGAGCGAAAAGGCAGACTTGATGAAGATGAGGATTTTAAACCACAACAAAGGGATGAAATGATATACTGGCAACCTGCGGAAAAAGAGGACACAATACAAGAGAAAAAAGAAGACACAATCTCTTGCTACAAGAGATGACCTCTGACTCAGAAATGCTTCAATGTGTGATAAATACACAGAAAGGGATGGAGAGAGTGAATGCCACTGATTTTGGAAAGATTAAAGATGCAAGGGATGTCACAACTCTACAAGTAATCCTGAAGTTGGATGGTCAAAATTATGGTGACTTGACATCATTTTGGAGAATTTATGACAAGTGGCCTGTAAATTTACAAGAATTTTTCTCTGGTAAAAAAAGAATAACAAATATTTTTTTCAACTGGATTAGACCTGAAGAATTAATGTATAAGGATGAAAGACATAGATCATCATGGTTGCCTTGATAAAAGGTCTTTTAGGATTATTTATATGTTATTCTGTTTTAGGGAAAAAGAAAAATAGAAGTAAAGGATGAAGTACATGTCTGTTGATGAAGATGGCTTATGATTTATGGCTTATGTAAATGGTTAATAATTACTTATATATGATTTTTTGGGGGGGGGATGAAACACAGAAAGAAGTAAAAGAAGAAGAAAGTGTCTGGTGATGAAAATGATTTATGATCTATGGTTTATGAAAATGATTCACTATGGGTTATCAGAAGAAACATTGTGAAGGGATTGAGGATATTTGATAATGAAAGATAGTTATTACAAAGACAAATAACCGGTAAGAAGTATATACTTTAAATTTATTTTATTCCTTATTGTTAATTTTAGATTCTTATTCTTTATTATCACCAGAAACAAAGTCAGAAAATAGATTTACTTTCTTTGTTTCTTTTTTTAAAATAGCAAATACTTACTATATAGAAAATTATCATTTTAAGAGCTACTAATTTTTAATATAGAATAGAATAAGTTACTAATGATAAATCATAAATAATTATCAAGTTTTTAAATATTATTGTTAATAATTAAGTTGAAATTATTATTAAAATATACTTAGATTTATTATTGTTGCATTGTATGTTTAGATTTATTACAAAGACAAATAACAGGTAACAAGTATATACCTTAAATTTAGTTTATGATGTAATGATTAGTTGTTACTGTTGGATTACTCTTCACTGTTTGCAGCAGGGCGGGAACCACTTTTTTAGTTTTATGTAGTTTTGTGTTGTGTTGTAGTTTAGTTTGTTATTTGCAGTTTTGCTTTCTTTTTTGTTAGTTTATTGTGGTGTAGGTTATTTTATAGTCTGTTCTCTTTTGTATTATTTTGTTTTATGTATTGTTCTTGTGGTATTTTTATCTTTTTTGTTATTCTTTTTATTAAAAAAAGATTTTAGGTTTGTGTCAGTCCATATTTTCTTGCAAATCATTAGCAAAAATTGGTGTCATAACTGGAAACAAAGGTTAAGATCTGGTATCTTAGCGCTAAGAAGGGTTCCTTTGTTGAACAGGCCTACCACTTTTTATAAGCCACATGCTATTTTCTGTAGAATATTTTATCTGTCCAATATTTTAACTGTGCAGTATTTCATATGTGGGAGAACATAGCATGATTCAAGAAAGGACGTATAGAAGAGGTTAATGAAATTAAACAGTTGGTTCATCTTTGCCACACACATGAGTTTCTCTATGAATAAAAAGGGGACATAAAAGGGTGGAGACTTTTTAAATTAAGTTTCTGAAATGGCATCACATTCTGTAAGTGATAGTGGTGAGTCTTGTGATACCTTGATTCTCATCACAGAGATAAAAAAGAACTTGCATTAAGCAACTCCAGGGGTATTTCTGAGCAACAACACATCAAATTAGGAAACAACGGGCACATACTCTTAAGGAAAACAGCTGCTATTTATTTTCAGGCGGATCCAGAATTAATGGTATTGCTGGGAAATTTTCTACCCCAATAACAAAAAAGCCCACGTTGAGGGAAATGTCCCCTACAGAAGGGCCATTTTTTGTGCTAGCCATACTACAAACAACTACTGCATGTCACTTGGGGGCTGCCAAGATCTTTGTTAGCAAATTTCCCACATGTGGCATACTACCTGCTGTTTTTTCACCCTCTACATCACTTCAGAAGTAAGGGGAGGTGTGGCTTATTTCATTAATGCCAATGCACACAAAGTCTTCAGTTAGCAAGCCTTCTAACAGTTCTAAGCCGGAGAAAAATGGTCTCCCACCAGTCTGATCTTGCATGAACATATGATCCAACTACTATTACTATTACACTGTAACTTAGCCGGGTTTCCTGTGGTGAAGCAGGCTGCCTACCCAAACAAATCCTCTCTTCGGATAACATATCTTCACATTTCAGAAGCAGTTAATGTTCATGCATTCAGTTCATGTTTGTGGAAGTGGAATTGTGCTGAGTTGGTGTAGTCCAGTGGATCTCAAATTTTCTAATGTACAGGACTGGCAATTTTCCTCCCCAGTGTGACAGGGACTGGTATCATATTTGTGTTCTCTGGCTACAATTTCCTGAAAGTTTGCCAAGGACCTGCAGTGAATGTCTCAGGGACCAGCACTGGACCAGGGACCAACACTTTGAGTAGCACTGGTCTATTCAATACTCTGATTTCCCCTAACAGGTACATGAAGAACTGAAGGATTGTTTTGCCTAATAGGAGACAGATAATATTTGGATATCTGTATTTTTCCACTGATTGTCTCTCAACTCTGCTAGGAGTTGGAGTGTATTTCTTTGGGAAATGTGCTCCTGATATAATTATGTCCTAGTTTCCTAGGGCACAATTTCAAGCACAGCCTGCAGTGTTTCAATTCACAACATTATATGTTTCCTCGATAATCTTATCACAGTTTCAAAAAAATGCAATGCAATCATATACATAGCTGCTCAGAAGTGACTTAACTGCAAAGTAAGGGTGTCGTGGATTGCAGCCTAGTCTCTAAACCCCATCTCAGTATTACTGTGAGAATCACAGATGGATATAGCCCAAAATAAGGGTCAAACTAATGGACTGCAGCATTTTGAGTGGTGTCAGGCCTTGCTTCCAGAACATGGGCTCTGACTCAGTCTGAAACAGGGGACATGTGAGAGGCTGAAACGGGACATGCCAGGACCTGCTGTACAGGAAGAGGTTACAGTGCCCCAAACAGAACAGGGGGCAGTGCCAGCTCCAGCAGAGAGTCCTGCCCCTTTGGGCACAGAACATAACTTATCAGTACCTACCTTTGCTGAGCACAGACAACAGAGAGCCTACGCCGATCCCAGAGAATGTATAACTGCCAAAAATTAATCAGACAACAGTTGTGTTAGGTTTTGGACCTATATAGTTGCCGCCCTTCCCCTCCAGTTGTTGTCAGAGCTTATCTGACTTCCCAACCTGCTGGATATTTCACTGAACTCCATGTCTGACTCTGGATTACCCTGACTGACTTTGGACTGTTTGCCTTATAATTCTGTTGGACTTCTTGAGAAGGAACCCCAAAATCTGAAACTACTGAAAAGGAGTGTGACAAGATAGAGGCTGGCAAGAGAAACCTGAATTTATACGCCAGTCACTCTGAAGATTGCTGCCATATCTGTGTATTGACTTGATTTTGAGCAGAAACTCACAGGGCACACCACATCTCTTGATGCCAGTGCAGCCTATTAGGTAAGTTCTAAGACCTCATGTGAGCAACTTGCTCTAACAAATGAGGACTTTTATACTTCTCAGCTCATACTTCCCTTTTCTAATGTCCTCTCTCCTGGAATAACGAGCTTAAAGTTTCCTGGTCTGGAGTCTAGTATTCCTTTCTTCAATAATTCTATCCTGGCTTGTTTTTTGTATTGGTAGTTCAGCAGTGGGAAGTGCTGGACTCAAGGTAGGGCTGAGCTCAGCAACTGCAGGTCTCTGGGGATCTATTTAGAGATCTTTTGGTTGTGTAGCTCTCACTCAGGCCCACAGTCTTCCCATTTCTTTAGTTCTTTGGTGTCCTTTGTTCCTGGTTTCATGTAAATCAAAGTCTGTGTTGCTTTCCATAGTGTGGATTCCGGTTGTTTGCTGTCAGCACCTCTGAAAATGGAAGGATCAACTAGGAGGGCCACTCTTGCTAGCTACTATCTTGAAGTGCCATCTTTGCCTTTGCAGAAACTGCATCTGAAACCATGAAAGATGCAGAACAGGACTCTGCTTAGACAAGGGTTGTGTGGACACTTTAGAGATGGAGATCTGTTATCTAATATCTTGGCATGGAAGAATAAGCCTTTTAGCCTCTGAAACACAGTGATGGCAGTCCACCACGATACTCAGAAGAAGTTCAAGTGATTGAAAGAGTGCAGAGGGATCTGCTTCCCCTGAACAGATAATAAACCCTATTCAGGATGAAGTCATTCCCACAGGATTCCTGGGTCCGAACAGATTCTGCAAGAAATTTCATGTTGCTGGTTAGGGCATGAATAAACTGACACTAGTTTACCTAAAGTCAGATTAGGAATTGGAAAAGATGGTGGTCAGAGAGAGTTAGACAGAACCCAAAACACTTGGGGCATTTGATTCAGCACCAGCCCTTCTGTTCCCCCTAGTCCTTGTCCTTTCTATAAATGTCCCAATTACTGCCTGTAGCAAAGGGCGGGTGCCCAGAGACTGTGATTCTAGGAGAAGACACACACCGTAGGCACTCATGGATCACATAACTGTGAAAAGAACCACTTAAATATTATGTAAAAGCTGTTGTGCATTTAATAGACATAGAGAAACTTGCTTGTGTGTGTAGATGGTCCCTTGCTGGACTGGAGCCTCCGTAAAAAAGTGCCAATTGTAATCGAACCAATTCACTGTAGTTTTCATAATATATATGTTACAGAAAAGGGAGTAGTTTGTGAAATAAGTATGTCTTCAGCAGAGTTTGAAATGTTTCTTATGAACAATATTGGTTGTAATGAGACAACAGTGATGTTTGATCTGTAGGCTGTTCTATGAAAGTTAGTGCAAAAAAGTAGAAAGACGTTTTGGTGGGGAACTTCTCAAAGAATAATTCAGAAAGGGTAGCCAAGTTAGTCTGCTGCAGAAGAAAACAACCAAAGTTCCTTTGATACGTAAGGACTATCAATGCGATTACAGCATTTGCACTTGCTATGACACAATTGTAGGAATTACTGACCTGAAATTTATAATGTAAGGATTTACTTCAGGTATTTCTCAATCTACAATACACACTCACAGAAATGAAAAATAAAATAAAGTAAAAATAAATAAATAAATAGTCAGGGCCAGATTGATATCTAGGAATTATTTACTGCAGTACAGTTCTAGAAGAGAACATGACAAAACATCACTTTTCACCTACAGTTCCCTGCTGAAACCACTGTAACATTTCCTTGTCATGGCTTGGGTGGTAGGCCTGTGTTTGCTTACAGACAATGCCACAATTTTGAATAACTGGAAGATAGGATCTTAAACACAGACTAGAAACTTCAACAAGCCCAAAAGTTAATTCTTCCTCTTAGATACATGGGTGGACTATCTACGTAGTCCATTACAAGGACTAATAATGACATCTGCAACATCAGGCTTTGATTCATTCACTTCAGTGTCTTCTAACATGGTATTCACCATATTCTGTCAACAGTGCTCTTCTACATATTGCAGACAGGACAATCTTCATGTTAAAGAAATGGGCACAAATTTGACAAAAGAAGTGGCAATATTTAAACCCCTTCTCTCTCTCTCTCCCCCTCACACATTCTTTCTGTCTCTCATTTGGAGAAAACTTCAGCCTTCCAAGAAATCTGCCACTGATCTTAAACTAGTCTTTCTGGAGCAAAGAAACTTTGCAGGACTGCTGAATTTATTGTTCATCAGGAATTTTCAACCTGTCACAAGTTTTAATTTCTAACTGCTGGAAATGTGTTCTTTGGCTTAGCTAGTACCAGGATGTTTGTGGTATCAGCGACAGATTTTACAGTGCAAATACATTTTGTAGAGATCAGAAGCAACATGTTGAATCTAATTATGTGCTTTCATTTTTTTTTTTTAAATCTAAGCCAGAATATAAAGTGTTTTTCTTCCCAAAGAAATTCAATGTAAGTTTTAAGACATCTTTCCAGGAATAATATGGAGGTCGTGTTTTCCTTGCTTCATTGCCTCCTTGCTACTGCCATCATTTTTGCTTCATTTCTCCTTTCAGGAGAGAGGGGGCCGTGGTAGTTGTGGCAATAAATGGTGTGAAGAATTATAGAAAGAAACGAACTGGGCAAAAAGAGGGAGGAGAAGAAAGAGGAAGCAAATGGTGTTCTGCCTCATGGTATAGAAACACATGAAGAAAAGAGACACCTCAGAAGAAATTGATGGTGGAGGGGGCAGAATGGCAATGCATGGAACATGAAAAGAGGGTGCTGAAGAAGAGAGACAGGAGGAGAAAGGAGAAGGAGGAATTACAGAAGAGGAGTGTACAGAGGAGTGGAGAAGGCATACAGAAAAAGGAAAAGACGAAAAAGAGAGGGAATGGACGAACAGACATATAGGAAAAGGGAGAGTGAGAACTTAAGGGGGAAGTAGGAGTTGGAGTGAAGAGATGAGAGGAAGAGCTTACAGGGCTCTGAAGAAGGACAGTGATAAGGTCACATAGACAGTGGAAGAATTAGGGAACATAAAACAGACTTTGAAAGTGACATGAGTATGTGAGATAGAAGGGGACTAGAAGAAGGTTGGTTCAAAGGTGGCATGGCCAAAAAATAACAGGATTTATACAATCAGTAAATATTGTGTATTTACGATAATTAATTTAAAATAATTCAGCAAGCCAAAAATACTTGTGGATAGCGTATTAAAATACTATTGTAGCTGTAGATAGATAACACTCAATTAAGGTCATTGGAAAAAAGATGGGATAAAATGATAACAATAAATAAATAAGTGGTTTTTCTCCAAACAGGCACTTTCCTTTCACGAAGCAACTTAAGGAAGATTTCACTTTCTTATTATTAATTGTATAAAGAGCCTACTACATTCAAATGGGAATTTAGTATATTAGATCCACTGAAGAAATCATTGATGCTTGTGGTGAGCATATGTGCTGTTTCAATATCATGTGCATTAATGAATAAAAATAGATATAGACATTTTTAGTGATTAGATCATGACCCTTTAGATTTTCAAGAATAAATGGACTCAGCTTGAAAAATTAACTGGTTTATCTTTCCTTTTGGAAGTACTATTACTGTTAATTAAGAGCATGATCTGTTGAGAGTAGTGACAGCGATCTTGTTCTGGTTTCAAAAGCCGAATAGCCCTTTATGGGCTTCAAAACAGGTGTGAGTCTAGAAAGGGGAAAACAAAGAACAAAAAGAGAAGTGTTGCCACCCAGTTCCAAAGACTCGTTAGTTTGTTAAGAAGCTCCACATCTAATGTGAAGCAATACTTGATGCTAAGCATTGTTCATGGTGCCGCATTCTTTCAAGGCTGTTCTTTGGTATGCAACCAAAAATAAATGGGTTAGGTGTTTTGAAAACGCAGTGGATGTGAAGTATGCTCCTCTGCAATTTTTTCTTGTGATTTTTTTTTGTTCTTTCAGAAAATATACCCTGAAAAATTAAAAGAAAGAAACCCTGGATGTTACTGGAAGAGGGAGAGGAAAGATACAAGGCTATGAATATCTATAAAGCATTGATGGCTCTCCAAGGAAGCAGAAGGTAAATGTGGAGAGTTGGGCAATGATGCAACCAATTGTAAACCAAGCCACTGCTGATAGAAAGAATTGTTACTCTTATTGTGAGAGAAATAATGTTGCTTTAGCTTTCATGAATTTTGTTTAGTATCTTGTTCCAAGAAACATACATTTCATGTGTTTCAGGACTATGAGAAGCAGAACTGAGTTGACCACAGCTAGCACACTAATATAGCAACAGGTATTGTGTTGTGGCAACCAAAGGCAAGGAGAATTATCCTTAGTTTCTTAGGGATGACAGGCTAACTGCTCTTAAATGGGAATTTGGTGTCTCCTAAGGTCTGCCACAATATGACATCCCTGCAAGTGCATGCTATACATGGCTAGTTTAAAATTTACAGCAAAGCTATATGCACTACCACTGACAATGGCTCCCAGGTCATCCAAGCATTTCAGATTCTCAGGACCTAAAACTAGCAGTGGATGCTGCAGACTTCAGAGTGACGGTGACGATGATGAGACTGTTGTACCTGTCTCTAAGATCCTGGGCAAAGACAGTGAGAAAGACAAGGTAGCAGAAGAAATGGAAGACTCTTTCTGCTTGCTCTCATACTGAAGGTATGCTAGCTCCACCCTCAAATTGGTTGCAATGTGAGACATACAAACACTGATTTCTTTGTTGTTGCTGCTGCTGCTGTTGTTATGTGCCTTCAAGTCGTTTCCAGCTCATGGTGACCCTAAGACGAACCTACCACTGGGTTTTCTGGGGCTGAGAGTGTGTTATGTGCCCAAGGTCACCCAGTGGGTTTCCATGGCCAAACAGGGAATTGAACCCTGGGCTGTTACGGCGCTATGATTCCACTTTCAACATCCTATGGAATCCTGGGGTTTGCAGTTTTGGGAGGGGCCCACTGGCCCCTCCCAAAACTGCAAACCCCAGGATTCCATAGGATGTTGAAAGTGGAATCATAGCGCTATAACAGCCTAGTGCAGAAATGGTTCTGATCTTCAGTCACAGTCCAGTGCTCAAACCACTACACCACGCTACCTGTTGGATTTCCTACCTCAGCAAAAATTCTAGTCTTGAGCCTTTCAAAGAGAACAGAGCCAATCAATGCAGGTCAAACAAAACCAGTCAGATTTGTTTCACAACATGGTTCCCCCTACAGTTTCTTTTGTAATGACTGTGGTGTCTATTTGAAGATTCCCAACTGGAAGGAATTCTGCACTTGATATAGTGAAACTAGCGAGGTTATGCTCTACTGTACCTGAAACATTGGGTGACATCATTGTCTATTGCTCCTTCGGCAGAGTTTTAGGGCATTATCATTTGGTGGTACAGGAGGACACAAAAGTCGTGACCATTAGCAATGTCCCAAAACATGCTGCGGCAAGAGAACAACATAGCCAAAGGGCATCTCTTGTCAACTCTCCAACCTTTAGAAAACATGCTAAAGACACTGTAAAATAAAGCTGAATCACACAACTTCTCTCTTCCACTGTTGAATTGTGTGTATGAGAACATAAAAATGCAATCTGTATTTCTCTGGTGTCCCTGGAGACTTCTTCTGGCAACTGGCCTATACTTTTGGTTCAAAGTGGACTGGTTGCGGACAAATGTATGTGTGTGGGGTGCCCAAAGAAACAGATAATGAGAAAATAAGATGACAGTGAGGGTATTTCCTCAGTACACTACTATAGTGCTATTATTCAAATTTCAACATCCTGTGGAATTCTGGGGTTTGTAGTTTACTGAGGCCAAAGAGCTCTCCGGCTGAGAATTCTAAACGCCCCTCCCTAAGCTGTAAACCCCAGGATGTTGAAAGTGGAATAATAACACTATTATAGTGTAGTGTGGAAATGGCCTGGATCTTCTTTTTAGGTAGATCATCAGATCAGGGTGGGTATGAGGGCATGCAATCTAGCATTCTGTTTTCTTCCCAGTATTGACCAACCCAAATTCAACACCAAATAATCATTTAATCCTTTCTTTCTTTGGGACTCTTTACACTGACATCTGTCATCAGTACAAGTGGGGTATAATGCACTCAGGATCAAACAACCCAGTAAATGTAAACTTTTCCTTTTAGCTTGTAAGCTGCCTTGAATTACAGTTTTGGGGGAAAAGGGGGGTAAATACACCAAAGACTTACATTTTTCTTCTCTCTTAGGTCCATGCTAGAAACTTTTTGAAGAGTGACCTAAAATGTGCCAGCAATATGGATAAAACCTACAATGAAATGACTCTGGAAAGAAGTCTATCAGGGACAGATTTTTTTTTTTTTGCAATGAAAAAAGACATAGTGGAGGAGGAAATCAGCAGATACTTGAATTATCTGCTGGAATTATCCTCCTTCTTATGTCAGTTTCACTAGATGTTCTGTGTCTTTTTTACGGACAACACAGATATGCCATCCAATGCAGTGGCTTAGTACCTCATTAGTACTGTCATGACTGATAGAAGACACAGATGATCAAATAAGAGCCTAAGACTGATAAACGTAAGGTTAATGTTTTACCATGGATATTGTACATTCTCCAAGGTATCTCACTGCATATTTTTCAGGTTTACTTTCAGAAAATCACTACTAAATTTAGGAAATGCTGTTACCACCTCATTTTTTTTTTGAAAAGAATGAAACTGTCATTTTCAAACAATGATTTAGTTCTCTAGATCTGTGTTTGTATCATCATATCTTCTGACTCACAGAACTGTTGGCAAACACAGTCCAATTCAGATAATAGCAATCCTGCAATCAGCTTACTCAGAAACTCTTTTCGGATACATTCACATAAATCCTGTTCCTTTAAGGAAGAAAGGGATGATGCCCCCTGGAGGCTCTCCTGCCAGAATGGCTTGGTGTACAATACCTTGTCAGTTAACATTTGATCTATACCGTCATGCTGAACTACAGGATAAATTTAATTTGAATATTCCAATACAACCCTTTTAATGGAAGAAATGGTTTGACTGTGGGATCTGTACTTTGGATTAATCGATTTGTACAGCCAAGGAATTTTCAATACTGCACTTCACTTATCAGTTAGTCATGGGTACCCTGTGGCTATATTTACAATGGTGACACCTTTTACTCTCTGCCTATGGACCAATAGTTCTGAGTGGTTCACCCATCCCCTGCTGTCCTGGAACCACTAATAGTATCTTCAAGGTGAAAAACCACATTTCAAGTTTGTTGGAAGTTTGTTGGGAATGGTAAGGGTTAGAGCCCAATGGCATCTGGAGGGCACAAGTTTTCCATGGCTGGTCTGTCAGACTGAAAGAGAAATAGGCCCCTCCCCAAATAAACTGCTGGTTTCTACTTAATCTCAGGATGCCCAAAGTATTGCAAGAGTACATGAATTGAAAAAAAAAAAGAACTAAAGATTTGTGAGCTTCTAGGATTTATGAAAAAGATAGCAATTGTACCTGTAGAAATTAACAAAAATATAGAAAGAATTTCTAGAGGAACTGGATGTCTGTCAAGGAAGTAAAAAAAAAAAAGTGACACTTCTATGGCCATTTCCGCACTAGACTGTTATAGCACTATTATTCCACTTCCAACATCCTATGGAATCCTGGCCCTCCTGAAACTGCAAACCTCAGAATTCCATAGGATGTTGAAAGTGGAATAATAACGCTGTAACAGTCTAGTGCGGACATGTCTTATGACATTTACAAATAAAATATGTATATAAATAAAAAAGAAGAAAAAAAACTCAGAATTTTTAATTTTATTAGACATTAAGATAGTATGCATGCCCCTTTCAAAGATTACCTATTTTCTGTGGCATTTTTGACCTCTCCCTCCTCAGTTCCATGAGCAGTAAAAAAGATCTAAACCATACCAAAAACATCGGGCTGGACATTTCCAGTGCAAGCATCACCATGCAGGCACACACCATCAGCACAGCACTGCTGGTTCCTCAGCCCCAGTGGCACAGCTAGCAACAATGGTAGTACTGCAAGGCAGCGATTTATAAGCACAGCAGACAATGGGATGAAAGGAGATGGCCCCAAACACAGCACACTTGCTTGCAGCTCCCTGGGCAGAGCACCTGCAGAGAACACATGAAGCCCTCCTGGGACAAGGGTTCAAGACCAAGTGGGAAAGAAATATTCTTTCACTAAGCAGCCAAGGGGAGGACTCATGGCCCACATGAGAGGCAGCTGCAGACTGCTCTGGTTCACAGCGATGGCCCATGTTGGATCACATGTTCTAGCAAAGCTGAGTCAGGTAAGAGATGACATTTTTTTTAAAAAAAATAGCTATATCATTGACTGTACAATAGCCACCGTGGAGCAAAGAAATATCAAATACAGACTTTAACATACAAGGATCGAACAAGAATTCATCAAGAGATTCAACATATTTCCTGTGGTTTGAGCAAGGAGAAAGTTCTTTTTCTGAACAAATACAGTGATACTACTCCTGCTAATTAGTTCCTCAATGCAATTAGAATGTCTATGCTATCCCTGAACAATAGTCCTATGCATAGTTACTGCTAACCTCTGTCTGTACTTTTTGCATTTTGTTTCCTTCTGATTTCACTGTTTATAACTCCTCCCTCCTCCAACCATGATCATAGGACTGGGTGTATCTCTTGTGTGCATCTGAGTGCATAGGCTATATTTTATGAAAGTATATACTACAGTATGTTAGCCTGCAAAAACACTCTTTTGTGTTTTTGCTGCCATAGATTAAGGTGGCTGCTCCTCTAGAAAGCATCCCAGCTTGTGTCCACGCTTCCCTTCTTTACCTGTATGTGGTGCTCTCTCCTGTGATCCCCAGGTGTTTGAGTGGAGTGGAGTTTGATTTTGTGTGTGGAGTCCAAAAGTGAGGTCTCTTGCAGAGGTCTGTCTGACATCAGTGCCCTCATCTTTCCAGTGCCAGGTGAATTCTCTTTTTATTTTCCCTGGGCCTTCTGGCTTTTAAACTTACATTCTTTTTTTAATTTATAGATCTTGTGACATTTGCAGAACTTCAGATTTAAGAAACTTCTATCTTCTGTTGTTGGTTTTAACATTGTTATTTAGATGTTATGCTCTAATATTTTATGTATCTATTCTATAAAGAAGTATTTTTTTCTGCACAGAAAAGGCTGTTTTCTGAGCTAAAACCACATGCAGATTTTGTGCTGAATTGTGAATAGTCTTCAAAAACTACAGTTTGTGAAGACTTTCTCCCAGCAGGAAGAAAATTGCTAATTACTTGTTGCTTCCTTTGAGAAGAAAATTAGTAAAGAATTTGCATAACTCCCTTACTACTAAAATAAATTTTAGAGAGTAGAAATCTAATATTTCACTTTCAAATTATTGAAGCATAAATAAGTCAAGGAAAAGAATGTACGTTTATTTTATAAAAACTGGAAATATTTGGAAACAAAACAAATTGTTTATACTTCCCTCTAGTGGTGATCTGAAGTATCTTCCAGAGTCAAAACAGAATTTGCGGTACTATTTTTGCTGTCATTGAAAATGTCCTTTATTTTTCTGGAAAAAAAAATTAAAAAGTCATGTTATCATATTGAGTCATACGAAAAATCCATACTTCACTCTTAGGTAAGATAGTGAGCAAGTTTTCAAATTGTCCAGTTGGACCATGTTTAAATAACAGAAAACAAATGAACAAACTCCACAGTCCTTGCATTGTCTGAGCTGTGGGATATTTGATGACCACAGTGAGATTTTCAATGAATTGTGGCTTAGTAATAGGGTTACGCCATTTGCACAGTATACTGTTATACTGCTATGATTCCACTTTTAACATCCTATGGAATCCTGGGGTTTGCAGTTTAGGGAGGGGCCTCTAAAGGAGGGTTTAGGGAGGGGCCTCTAAAGGCCCCTCCCTAAATTGCAAGCCCCAGGATTCCCTAGGATGTTGAAAGTAGAATAATATCACTATAACAGTGTAGTGTGCAAATGGCCTTAGAGATAGAGTTAGGCTTAAGGCTAGCAGCAGAGTTACTTATACATTTCTTGTATTTCCTGAATCCACTGAAAACTCCATTGTCTTTCCTCTGCCCTTGAACACAGCCAAATCACTGAAAGCCAGAGTATATTATTTGTTTCTCAGCATCATGGTTCCCTGAAGAATGTCATGTGGTATTTTTTGCCCCACTATGTTACATTGGCTGGGATTTTTTTTAAAAAAAGTATCTTGGTGGCAAAAAGCAATACCTTTATTGGAATAATTTTCATCCCAGATAGTTTCTATCTGAAAAAAACAATAACAAGAACTTTTTGTTATGCCTTCAACTTGACTTTTCCTTATGGTGACCCTATCCCAGAGTTTTCTTGGCAATAATTATTCAGCAATTTGACAGTCTTCCTTTTAGGCTGAAAGAGTGTGACTTACCTAAGGATGCCCAGTGGATTCCCATGGGGCTAATGAATGAAGTGTTGGATGTCATTTGATTAAAACAATGTCAAGCTTATCCACAAACAAAACAACCCCCAAAATATGTGATCAGTTGAATGAGTCCAATCAAATATCCTCAAAATTGTCAGAAAACTTTCAAAATTTCTAGTTCTCTTCATCAGACTGCTCTCCCAGGCAGTATGTTCCAAGGACTAGCCCTACCATTTGGCAGAGTGTGGTGGGTGTCTCAGGTATCATGAAAGGTCAGCAATTTGTTTACCGTTTAATTTATTGTCTTTGTACTTTTACACCCGAGGAGGAAGAAAGATGCTTGTGGGTTTTCCTGCAGCAAATGACAAAATAGCATGACCTATTGTTAGGAAACAGATCTTACCAAAATATCCTGCATGTATGCTTTCAGTTATATCTAGAGATGCTGAGATAAAGAGGGATTACAATGTCTGATTTCCAATTTTTCAATACATAAAATCCAGCAGCTACCCAAATTTGTCTCTAGACTTAGGGAAAACACAGATGTCTGTTGATATATAAAGAACACGAAAGTAAAGAAAAACATGCTACTTCTTTAAAAAAATTAATAAATAAGTTATTTAATTAATTTTTGGTGATGCATTAGGCAAATGTGAATCGAAGCCAAGCTGGCTGGTGGTTGAAGGGAGTGAACCCTGAAGTCCTTTCTTCAGGTGCCAAAAACATTATCTGCAGTTTCAGATTTGGATCTTGAGTGGCTAAATTCAGCATTCAGTGACTTTTTTTTTAAACTCATTCCTTTGAGAATTTAATAGTAGTTCTGCTTTAGCCTGATTCTCAGCCCTGCTTATATTACAAGGGCAGTAGGAAGGACCTACGGTATAGGTTTATGAAAGGTCTAAGCTACCTAAAGGCATAGAAAGGCCTAAGCTACCTAATCTTTAGTTCAGTCTGTTTGGTGATCTCTCTTAAATTTGGTTAAATCTGGCATAGTGTTACTCCTCTTCCCCTCATTATAATGGATGTGCGCATGTAGAGGAAACTAGATTTAAACCTTGAAACAGATAACTGCATGCTGAATACATACACCAGCATCATGTCTTTTTTGCCAGCCCAGAGCAAGGCAGAGATCTTCAGCACCTGGAACAGAAAATGAACCAACAGCTTGAACATGCATAGAAGCTGTCTAGTGGTAACCATAGTGAATAAGCAAGAATTAGCTCTCTCACTGAACTGTTGCACAACCAACTAACAGGCAGAAAGAGTGCAGCTTTTTTTTCTCCGTAGAGTAGTCTTTGTAGAGTTCAGCAGGTCTTGATCCGGCTTATGCTATAGTGCTTGATTTACTCTCTCAGAAACAAATGCAGATTTCTACATTTAGGCCACAAAACCCAAATGCACTAGTATAGAATGGGGATACATGGCTCAGCAATACTACATGCAAAAAAGACTTTGAGACTGCTGTTGATCATAAGTTGAGCATGAGCCAGCAGTGTGATGCTGCAGCAAAGAAGGTGAATGATATTTTAATGTGCATTAACAGAACCATAGTTTCCAAGCAGAGGGAAGTAATAGTACCGCTATATTTCACATTGGTCAGGCCTCACCTGGAGTCCTGAATTCTGTTCTGGGTGCCTCATTTTAAGAAGAGTATAGACAAGGGCAACAAGGATGACAAAGGTATAGAGCACAGAATATATGAGGAAAGGTTGAAGGAGCTGGGCACATTCAGCTTGGTGAAGAGATCAAGAGGTGACATGACTGTACTTTTCAAATATCTCAAAGGCTTTCACAGACAGGAGGAGGCAGGCCTATTCTCTGCTTTCCCAGGGGTTAGGGCCAAGGTCTAGTGGTATGAAGTTACAGGACAGTAGATTCTGATTAAACATTAAAAGGATCTTCTTGACAGTAAGAGTGATTTGGGAATGCAACCAGTTGCCTAGAAAGGTGGTAGAGTCTCCTCTGAATGTCTTCCAAAACAGGCTGGACAGCTACCCTCTGGGGGATGCTTTAGCTTGAGATCCTGCACTGAGTAAGGTGTTGGACCTGATGGTCCATGAGGCCCCCTTCTAGCTCTGTAACCATATGAAACAAAAGCCCTAGATTGCCAAATGTGCTTTGCATACTTAGTCCTGCACTTCTATATTGACCTTCTGTCCATAGCCCTGGAGGTGATAGTGGAGGGCCTGGGACTGGGATGAGGTTCTTGTTGGGACATTAAATCTCTTGGTGTCACAGCCTTCTGGGACATCAGGGTGTCATTATGGTATGTCTCCCTCAGATTGTCCCTCAGTGGATGTTAAGTCTGAGTTAGAACTGAAAACAAGGTCTTGCTCTGTCTCACTGGAGGATGTCTCATGGCTCTAACTATAAATAGATCCTGACACTTTGTTCCAATATCTCAATCTTCAGTGCTGATACTACACTGCAATACCTCTCACTGCGATACTTATCCCTGTGAACCATAAAAATGCACAGAAATTTTCATTCTAATAGCTAAACTTTGAACATAGTGATTAGACTGAATTTTGTTGATTTCTTCTCATCTTATAAATGGGTGTGAAAGATGAGCAGATCTTTGGACTCTGAATAAAGAATTATGTCATAAGCTTATACACCAACTTTCATTTGATATCTCAGTGCTCAAGAGATGTTTCATAGAATTATAGAGCTGGAAGGGACCACAAGAGCCATCCAGTCCAACCCCCTCTCATGCAGGAATGCACAACTGAAGCACTCCTGAAAGATGTCCTTTCAATCTCTGTTTAAAGACCTCCAGAGATGGAGAGTCCACAATGCTTGGAGGTAATCTATTCAATCTATGTTAAACAGCCCTAATTGTAAAAAAAGTTCTTGTTAATGTTTAGGTGGGATCTCTTTTGATGACCAACCATGGAGTAACAAAACCAGACACAGAAAGCTGGGTTAAATAGGGCCATTTTATTTGACCTAACTTATTTAAAATGCACTGGCCTGGAAACAGAGCAAGGTGGGGGGAACAAACTGATGTGGATTCAGCTGAGGCCAGGTGTCACTTCTTGACTAGGTAGCCTTCCACGGCAGAACGCCTGAGCCCCAAGGACAACCCAATAACTGCACTGCTCCCCAGCCAGCCGTAATTGGAAGGAAACCTAGGGCATTCCTACCCAAGTCACAGGACTCTATAAGCAAACCTGTATCCCAGGTTAGCTTCTTTCCCACCCTTTGGGCCACGGAACCTTAACGAAGAAGTTTCAGACCCCTACCCTACACTTAAAGGATACCAAAAGTGTACGTTGAAGTCTTATATTCTCCCTCTGCCACCTGCCACAGGCAAGGGAGAAGTGTCTATTTAGTCCTTTTCTCTCACCAGGTTGGCCAATACAGCCCCCACCCCCGTTGCCACTGCCTCAGGAAAACATATTCCCTTCTTCTGACAAATGAACACCATCAGCCTGGAACAGTCAACATTCAACAATGGCTAAGTCCATCAAACCTAGTTGAGTGCCAAAATGGCAACTTTGGGACTGCTATGCTGCCCAGTACAGCATACTATCTCTGCAGATTGCTGCAGATTCGGGCCTGTCATCTTGCCAATCTGAACCTGAGAACTGTAGAAAAGATATGACAGAACAGCAATGTTAATATGCAATAACACCTTCAAAACTTAAGAAGATGCATGTACCTCTTTGCTGCCAATGACCTCCAACAACCAATGCACTGGTTAGTCTGTGGACCGAAACTCACTGCAAAAGCTGTAGAGGCCGCCCCAATCTGGAAGGAATGAGTGCTGAACTTAACCCCTTGCAGACCTAACATCTGCAAGGCTTTCAAGATTACTGTCCAAAATTGGTATCTGGTGAGAGGGGAGAAGTCATCATGGCAAAACAAAAACCCAGGCCTAACTCCTCTAATATGCACATAATGCTGAAGACCTTGAATTGGACATAATGTGGGATCTGCACACAGCCCCAACTTGAGTGACACCCCTGCACCTCTCTGATCACTTAAAACATCTGATCTTCAGAAGTGCCTGCTCATAAGACAGAATTTAGTCCTCAAAGGCCAGAGATCTCTTAGAGGTATCTCCTTTGGCTACTGCCACCTGCTCGCTAACACACAATAGTCTCTAAAAAGCAGTTAACATTGCTGCATACACTGACCTACGAACTATAGACCAAATGTTCCCTAAGCCTCTAAGAACCTCAGAAGACAATGACTCATGCTAGTCAGCCACTTGTTCCCATTCCCTAGTAGACTATCCTCCAGGGCCTTGTGCACCAAAAATCACAGTCCAAATGGACTGTGGAGTCAGTCCTTTACCCCTCCAAGTAAACACAATACTGAAGGAGGTGATCAGCAGAAATAGGTCAAGATGCCTGGAAACCATTAATTCTCCTAAAACTCTCAAACTCTCTCCCAGCCTTCTAGTAACTCTTCTTCAAGCTAGGGGCTAAGGAGAGCCCAACTGATCTGACAACTTCAACCCTCCAAGGCTCCCCAGGTCCTTGGGCATCTGAACAGGACCAGAGTCTGCATCTGGGACAAGGGGTCGGAAGTGCTCTATCTGATGGCAGGAAAGAGCATCAGCTATCCCATTGTCAGAGTCCAACTCTCTGCCTGTGCCTCTCTGCCAGCAAAGAAGGGGAGGCGAAGGTACTTGCCCTAGAAGGAAGATGAGGCAGTGGGGAATGTCCAACAAAAACAACTAATGGAAATGCAGAGCTGAGCCAAGTCAAGGTGTTACCCTGTTTTCTGGGGGTCCCGGGAGGGACACCAAAATGTGCTCAACAATAGGTGGGGAAGATAAGCTCTGAGCACTGCTTTAGTGTTACGAGAGGCAGGGTAACTTAGCAGGATCTTGTAACCCAGTGTCTACGGGGTCAAGCCAAGTCAAGAAGCAGACTGGTTTGAAAATAAGGAATGATCTTTATTAAATACAGGCACGCAATGTAAGCAACACACGCACACAGATAACTAAGGAAAATAAAGGTGTGAGTAAGATAGCGGGATTTTCAGAGGGATCGGGTGATACGAAACCTGTCCTGAAGTCTGGAAGAAAATGGAGAGCGAAGCTGGGGTTCGATGTATCTCAGCACGTGGAGCTGGGGGGAAGCTCGCCAAACGACGCGGCAGCAAGGCGGTCTGGAACTCGGGAGCGATCCAAGGAAGTGCTCAAAATCAGGGGTTTTTATAAGGAGAATTGTGACCGCAGGCTAGGTCGGACTTTGGGAAAACAACAGATTTGGAGCTGGAGACAAAGCCTCTGAAAGGTCAGAATTTGAATGATTGAATTATAGCCGAATTTATCAATAGAGTAGCCAGTATGCAAACGCGGAGTACTTGAGCGTTGTATAGTCGGATCATCAAGCTGCCAGTGTGGGGCAGAGGATCTTTTGAGAGCTGCGTGCATACCTAATGAAGGTACTTGCCTTGAGGTCTCCTAAAGCGGCGAGTGGGCTGTTTCTGGCCTGCCTGTATTGTTTTCGAATATTACGGCGATTATCGGCGGAGCCTGTATGCGTGCTTGTCTGGGGGCCTTGCAAGCACGTGGAAGGGATATGTGAAGCCGAATTAGTGATATCAATAGATATCTTTTATATCCCCAAAGCTCGGGCTAGCCAGGGCAGTAACAAAGGTCTAATCCAAAAGGTCCAGGAAGCTGACAGTCTGTCCAGAAGAGTCAAGCGAGCTGGAGTACAAGGGTTGAGAGCTTACATAGTAATTTGCTACAAGCAAACAGCAAGCCTCTCTGAGAGACTTAAACAGCTACTGAAAACAGGTGTTACTTGTTATTGTTTCCTTAATCTAGCCAATGCAGCTTTCCTCTGAGCTGTCCATTTCAGCCTCCTCCGTGATTGGCGGCTGAGAGACACAGGTCACTGTAATTCCTCCAAATCGCTGCTGGTTCCCTCTCCCTCTGGAGCTGGCAACTCTGCCTCTGCTTGTTTTTCAACTGAGGGAGATGTTTGCAAGCTGGTTTGGTCAATCACTGGCTATGTTCCTGACATAGATCAGTTGTTCATCGACCTCAGAGCCATCATATATCACACCCATTATCCTCACCAGCCATATGGTAAACAAAATATTATAGCGCATGCATTGCAAAATAAAAGGCCTAGCTAGGCACACAACCTGCAGAGACCTAAAGGGCATGAGTTAATAACAGAACAGTTGCCATGTTATCGCACCAGAACTGGCTAACTCCTCTGCCCAGATCTGAGCCATTACAACAATCAGAAAAAACTTGAGACAGGTCAAGTCTGTCACCAAACCAGCTTTGGCCCACTTGTCAGGCCAAGGTTGAAAACACCAGTCAAAACCTATTGATCTTGCTGCATCTGAGGATGCCTTCAATGTATCTCAAATGCACAGCTCTTCCTGCTGAAATGAAATGCCACTAAACACTACCAAAAACTGCTGCCAGACCTCCAAGTCCTCTATAATATCCCTTGTCAACTTAGTCCTATGGTGAAGTTTATGAAGCCCCACAATAGCATCACAGAGACACCTCAAAAAGGCCCTGCTAGGAGCAACTACCCTACAGCAAAGTTAAGATGCCCAATAAGTTCCTGGAATTCACAAAGGGCAGCTTTCTTCAATTTGAGAAAATCAGACAGTTTCTTAACCAAGTCCTCTAACTTCTCTAACTTACTGCAATGTTGCTGCATGGTATCAATCTCAACGCCCAGAAAGGTTAACAAAGTACTATGCTCGCACTAGTACTAGGCCCCTCTGTCTTCTCATGGGCCAGTGGCACACTTAAATCCTCAGTAAGGTAATACAACTCCCTCATCAGAAAGGAACATTGCTAAGTGCCAGTCCATCCAATAAACAGAAATCATTAAACTAAAGAATTAGGCCTTTTAAGACTGACCTAAGTCAAAATGGCCATTCCAGAAAAGCACTAAACCAGTGGCTCTTAACTTTTTCTTTACTGGGGGTTCCCTGAAAATACAATTTGTTGCCAGGGACCCCAAGACAAGATTTAAAAATATTCAAATATTTATTTATGTATTTATTTATTAAAGGGTTCTACAAACTAAGGCCCTTTTCGCATGGTATTTCCGAAGCGAAAGGGCCCCTTGAGCGTTGCGTAAATGTGAGGAGCAGTCCACACGATGCACTCACATTTGCATGACTCTCAAGGGCCTGACGTGGACTGTGCACACATTTTTTCATTTTCGGCTTTAAAGCCGAAAATGCTGCACGGTCGCGCATCGCTCCGGGGCCCCGCGTGCGCTTACCTGCCGTGCAGAGCCTCGGGAGCTGGGCCGGTCCCACTTCCTGTGCAGTGCAGGCTAGGAAAGGTCCCAGGTTGCACTGCGAAAAGAAGAGGCGGGGCGCTCGTGTGACCAGGAAGCAGCTGCGGAGCCGAAGCAGCAGGGACGTGAGAGCCTTCCTCCCCAGGCTTCTTGCGTGAGCCCCGCACCCCAGCTCCGCGAAAGGGTAAGGTGCGAAAAGGGTCTTGGATTCAAATCCCTGCTCTGACACTGGGTGACCTTGGGCAAGTCACATTCTCTCAGCTTCAGGGAGTTGCCATAGGGTTGCCATAAATCAGAAATGACTCGAAGATACACAACAACAAAATGCTGCTGACAAGTGGAGGTTCTTTCTAGCTATCATGTCTCTCCTGTTTGAAAACCGACTTACGGTGAGTCTAAGGCAAATCTATCATGCAGGTTTTCTTGGCAAGATTTGTTGCCTTTGCCTTTCTTTGAGACTGAGAGATTGTGACCTGCCTAAGGTCATCCACTGGGTTTCCATGGCTGAGTGGGGAATCAAATCTTGGTCTCCAGAGTCATAGTTTGGGGCATGCACACATGCCTGCTGCCATGTCCCTTTCATCACATGCATGTGCTCAAACTGCTCGCTTGTTTGTAAACAAGGTAGCAACCTTCCCACCTGCTGCCACGTCATTCCTGCTGGTGGTGGTGGTGGTGCTGACCCCCTGTGGTCAACCCTGGGTTATGAACCACTGTATTAAACTTTTCAAAAGCAAAACAAGACATTGAGCAACCCAGGGGAAAAGCCCAGTCCCTGTAACCACCCCAAAGCTAAGCTTAACTATTCAAAATCCTTAGGGTACACAAGGAGAAGATGAAATGCAAACTTAATGTTGCATTTTGCCGATTCCACCCCAGTTCAATTCCTGGACACCTCCGTAATCACTGTATCAAAAGACATGTAACTCATTGAGTAGAGCTCTGCAGAGATAGCATATAGTTAACTGATTCATCTTTAAGTTAAGACAATGGTGAATAGGCCAATATTTGCCATCTGACTTCTTAGAACAACCCCTAGAGATGATACCGTAAGGTTAATAACAGGAGATGAAGAAAAGAGGTCAACCACTCCACCTTCAGTTACCTCCTTGCTATTCTTAATCCTAATGATTTCTTCTAGGCCAATCACTAAGCAAAGACTCTTTGCAAAATCGGATTTCCAAATACCCTGAAATGAGATCCTGAACCCATCCCCAAATCCCTCCTTGAAGTAACAAGCTGCCTCCCTATCTAGATAAATGTGCAACAACAGCATGAGCCTATCAAACCTAATTACACTGATCCCCTTTTGAAGGTGCAGGAGTACCTCCAGATCTCCACTTACCACCCTGCTGCTCTCTGGAGCCCGCATGCCCTTTCCTTTTAGGCAGTTCTGAAAGGAACTGAACCTGCTGCAAATTGAGCACTCATGTCAGAACCTGCATGTGCACTAGCTACAGGAGCCTCCAAATTCCCAGCATAACTTGTTCTGGCCATCTGTGACCACCTGACTCTTCAAACCACTTCCAGCTTAAGCCTTCTGGACTATTTGTCCACTCTTGCTTTAGACAGGACTTGTAGGGGTCATGAGATTAACCTATAGCTGTGAATGTACTTGATCCCACCCCATCATAGGATTCATAGTCACCTGTATTCTAAACGACTCACCATAAAGTAACCCAAAAGATCCTGCAAAGTCATCATAAACTTAATGGATGATGTCCATGTACTAGATGAGCAAATATGCTCTCCAGGGATGTATCCTTGCCATAATATCAGCATAGAGAAAAAAGTCCTGAGGTCCAGTTGTGTCAATTTCACTCAACTTTCCTCTTCTTAGCGTTATTTCTCATCCATGTTCTCCCAATCTTTCTTCTTTGGCTCCCTGAAGAGCAGAGAAAACACATCCACATACTCCCAACTCAAAATCTTATCTACTGTAGCTTATGACAAGTGGTCATCCATCGTGAGGAGGAGGATTCTGAATCTGAGGCAGAAGTTTCCCCAGAGGTAAGAGTTTCCTCAGAAGCTTGCTCAGAAGAAGATAACAAACAACAGCAGGGGCCTGAGCAGAGGGAACAAACATCAGAGGATGAGACAACACAGACTCTTACTGTGCAAGAGAGATGATGTCAGAAAGAGGGGCTGTGCTGCTCAGCGCATTTAAGTAACAAATGAGCCCTAATGAACACTTGTGGCAACAGTATCAGTAAGATAAAAGGCTTCAGCTGGTCCTTTCCTTCCAGGGTAAGCAACAGATCTTTCCAGTCGTCGAAGCCCCGTGCTGTGTTCTCTTGCATCCAGACTACCTTGAATCTCTGCCTGTTTGATGACGACTTGCATTTGCCCTTTGGATTTGTTTACTCTGGAACCTGAACTCTGCTTGGACAATCCCCCACTCTTGCCTTGGGAGTAAGCCCTGCTCTGCCACTTGATTAATTGCCTGCTCTGCCCTGGACATGATAGAACCACCCCATAAGACATCCCCCCATATGTGCTAGTAGCTAGCAGCTGTCCAACCCCTGAAAACCCAACAGGATATTGTGCTACATAAGGGTCCTGGTAAGCTACCTGGAGAAAATACCATACAGGCTGGACCTGCATAGGAGCCTGTATTGAGCCCAACTGACTATGCAGGGTAGCAGCACAGTTGCCAGTCTCACTTGAACTAACCCCAACCTGTTCTGTTGCTTTGCTCCTATGCTCCCTCCCTGGGCCAAACTGTAGTACTTAATGTCTGAAAAGTCTGAAAAGTTGGAGATATCACCAATGCTGAACATGCAGGGACCAAGCACTTTGATTTCCATTGAGCTGTTGAGCTATAGTTCATACCCCCAACTTCAGTGAAGGAAACAAAATCCCCACTCTCAAAGCTGTGTCAAGTCTCATCTAGACAGATTACTTCTCCAGAGCATTCTCTAGTAATCATGGAAACCACTGTGCTGAGTAGCTGCTCCCCATCGTGTCTGTTGCCACCATATCATCACCAAAGTCACAGAACAACTGGCCAAAGAGTCCCTTGGTATCTGCTTGATGTTCTTACTGTGGCAGAAGTCACCAATGCACAGTTGCTCCTCAATGGACAACTGGTAACACAACTACCTGGAAGTTGCTCAGGAAGTCCTCAGTTAGAGGCTGAATGTAGGCACTAATAGGCACATAAGAGTTGAGCTCCACTAGTCAGGGTTGGGATACTTCAGCATGATTCTTCCCAAGGTCCTCCTCATGTAGGTAATCCTGGGAAGAGAAGTCAGACCACCCAGCCACACCTCGATCATGGATCACGACAGACTTGACTCTACCAAGACGATGTTCTCGAGAATCTCCAAACCTAGCTCTTGCAAGCCAGATGCCAGAATGTTGGCATTTTGCATTTGTTTCATGGCCTCATGACACAACATATATAGTTGCCTTGAGTACAGACATTCATCAATGGCTGCTTTGCTTCCATTCTTGGCTATATAGTCGGTAGGTGTTTTGTGTAGATCAGTCTGTACGGATTTGCTGAAGGAGCAATTTGAGCCCATCTTCGTCTCTGATTCAGACAAGCAATGCTTTTTGGACAACACCAAAATGGACATTTTTTTCAGATTTCACTGCAGTGTCACATGTTAGCCAGGACAGGAATAAGTATAGTACTTAATGAATTACCCTTCAGCAATGCTCTCATAGCTATCCATTAACTGTGAGGTGTTATCAGTGGTCCCACCTGCTGGAGTTTGCTTGGTAGCATCACCCTCTACCTCAGTTGCCCTGTTTTCAGGCTCCTTACCGCTTGATACCATTGTAGCTGACTCCCCTGCTTGCTACTTTCTATCCAGAACTTGTAAATGAGACAATATCATTGATTAAAGCTATTTCTACTACTCTTCTTAGGCCTGTTGCCTCACCTGTGTGGGTTGTGCCCTATGCTTCTCCATCTCCTCCAGTTTGGTTAATATAGCAGCCCTCTCTACCATCTCATTTTTATTGTTCAATGCCACAGGGGACATTAGAGTTGGGCACTTAATGGAGGATTTCTTAGCAAGGTCCTTGCACTGCAAGGGCAGCCACACTGAACATCCTTGGAAGCCATACTGCACAAACCTGGAACCTGTTATTAATCCAACAAGCGAACCTATCACCAAGATAACAGGCAACCAGGCCTAAAACTCACAGGCAAGAAATGATCCAAGCAAAGTGATACCAACAAGCAGGCAAGTCAAGCAGCTCAAGCAGCAGTACAAGGTTGCAAGCCCTATTAAGAACCAGCCCCAAATATTATGTCTAGTAGGTCACAGGCCTGACAAATTATTAAGCCTTAGTGTTTTCAGGCCTACCAGCTGCCAAATCCCCAGCAGCCAGCCAACCAACGTGCAGGCCCCAGCAAGACTTGAGCAGCCTAGCACATCTACCACACCCAGGGTGTGCAGGCCCCAAGCCAAATAACCAAGTAGGGAAGGAGAATGGGCAACAAACTGGTAAGCACCATGTCCCTCCAAATCACTACATGCCTAAATTTGGCTATTTTTCAACTAAGCAGTACAGGTCAGTAAATAAACATGTGATACATGTATCCACATAGGTGGATAGGCCTCTAAATGAAACATGACACAGGTTGTATAGGCATCTAAATGGACATGTGACTGCAGGCTAAAATGAACATGTGGCTACCCCAAGGTGACAGCAAGTTGCTGCCAAAATTCAAATCAGAACCATCTGATCAGAACCAAATGAGCACTGTACAATTCCCACCACCACCAGGCCTTCTGTCAAACTTGCACAGTAAGCCCCAAGCTTTAACAGTTATTCCCACCCAAACTAGAAAGGAACATGAGCAACCACCACCGGTGGAGCCTAACAAAAAGGGAAACGAAGGGAATCAACAATTGGCAGGAGAGGGGCGAACAATCACAACTTGATAGAACTGACACCTGCATGCAGAAACAACTGTCAGCCAACCAACACACACAGTGCCCTCTTTACGCCTCTTTGCGCCAGACACCCCACTCACACTCACCCAGAAATCATACTCTGATGTCAGATACAACGCACAACAGCCGCGCTGAACAAAAGCAGACAAGACCATACAGCCACAACCACACACACATACCTTCTCACCCTTCCCAGCCACTGAAGCCACATGAAAGCCATGTGACAGGAAGTGCCTGCCTGCTGCCTCATGCACTCTGGCACCCTAAACCCAGCTAAGCCAAAGGATTCAAGACAACAGGAAAGAAAGAGAGGTTTAGCAGAAATTGTAAAGCAATGATCAACATAGCTGGGAAAACAAAAGAATAATCAAACAGCAAGATAAGTGAACAAAGACTCCTTCAACAGGGACAGGACAAAAAGTAAACCCTGGGTCTGTCAGTCCTTAAGTCAAACTAGGTCATTGAAAAAGTAGTCAAGCCTCTAATCCAGATCCAGTCTGTCCTGAGAACTGCACATCAAAGAAGCACATGAAGGGATGATATGGCCTTAAATACCCTGGGTCTCCATTCTCTTCATGTGCATCATTGTTTTGTGCCTAGGACCTATCAAAAGGTACACTGGTCTCCTCCCCGGAGATCATTAAAATGCTATCCTTCTCTGCAGTGCCATTTGCCACACAAGTCCAGGTAGGCATTCTTGTAATTTGAATCTACTGGTTCATGCTTTAGTTTATGGTGCAGCAGAAAATAACCTTGCTCCATCTTCTAAATGACATTCCTTCAGACTTGTAAAGATAGCTGTCATGTCATCTCTTATGGCCCTTTCACCTACACTGTTATAGTGCTATTATTCCATTTTCAACATCCTGTAGAATTCTGAGGTTTGTAGTTTACTGAGGCCAAAGACCTCTCTGGCTGAGAATTCTAAAGCCCCCTCCCTAAATGGCAAACCCCAGGATTCCAGAGGATGTTGAAAGTAGAATAATAGCACTATAACAGTGTAGTGTGGAAAGGCACCTAGTCTTCTCTTCTCCATGCTCAATACATCAAGCTTTCTAAGTCATTGCTTGTAAGACTTAGTTTCCAGACCTTTGAACATCTTGGTCACCCTTCGCTGGGCATGTTCCATCTTGTCAATATCCTTCTTGAACTGCAGCGCCCCAAACCGTATTCCAGGTGAAGTATGGCCAAAACAGACAGAGTGGCACTACTCCCCTTGACTGGAACACTATACTTCTACTGATGGAGACCAGAACTGCACTGGTGTTTTGGCTACTGCATCACACTGTTGACTCATGTTTAATTTGTGATCTATTAGGATCCCTAGATCCTTTTCATATGTACTGTTTTCAAGCCAGGTGTCACCCATTCTATATTTGTACATTTCATTTTCCCTGCCTAGATGTAATATCTTATGTTTATGACTGTTGAAATTGGCCCGGCTCTCAAACCTGTCAAGATCATTTTGATCCTCTCCTCTACCCGCTAATTTGGTGTCATCTGTAAATTTGATAAACAGCCTCCTATTCCATTATCTTAGTTGTGTATAAAAATATTAAACAACACCAGGTGCAAGAGAGAATGTGAGGCACTCTACACACCACTCTTCTCCAGGAGGAAAAGCAACCGTTGTTAAGTATTCTCTGGATTCAATCTGTCAACCAATTATCGATTCACATAGTTGCACACTATGTGGCCTTCAGTGCCCCAGCTTGCCTGCAAGAGCATCACAGAAGACCTTGTGAAATGCCTTATTGAAAACAAGATATACTACATCTACAGCACTCCTCTGATCTACTAAATGTGTAAATCTATCAAAAAAGAGATAAGATTAGCCTGGCATGACTTGTTTTTGAGAAACCTATGCTAGATCTTAATTTCATATTACATTGTTTGTGGCTCCATATATTACTGGTGATAAACGGACAACTCTAATATTAGAAATGGCAACACTCAAAAAGCAATAGTGGAACATTTTAATTTCCCCAGACATGCAATCACTGACCTTCAAGTAGATGAAACAAAAATACTTCAAAGGAAGATTGGAAGTAGAAATAGCTGGATAGAGATACTTTCCTAAATTCCAATCTGTTAGCAGAGGAATGAACAATAGCTTCTTGGCATGCTATAATACACAGTTTCACATGTAACAAAATAATTATCTTTAGAAATTTCCTACTTTCCAACGAGTGTGTGTCACTTATTCTTTAAACTAAATCCAGCTTATGTAGGTCTTATTTTAGCTTTAACTTCACTTTCACAAGTTCTAAGTAAAAAAAATGGATTAACTGGTATTGAATCGCAAAACTGCTAGGTAAATGTCCACCTTCAAGGAATATGATGCCTTACCACTGCATCACCACTATACTTGTGTGTATATGTTCCTGGTTTACATGGGTGTTTGTCTCTGAACTTAATAACTGTTCATCAATGGTTAGATCCATTCCTGATATGAGCCAAAAATATAGTCCAGATGTCATAGAAGGCACTCAGCTCATCAGTGACATTCTGAATGCACAAAATCTCCCCAAACTCATTGTTATTCTCAGTTAAGCAGTGCCCTGAGACTGGATGCCAATATTCCTTCAAGACTTCATGTCCTCAGGGTCTGTCACATTTAAATTTGGTAGAGTTCCTCTCATCCCCTTCCATCTCTCTCTTTGTTTCATGGATTATGTGATGAAGAATGCTTTCTGTGAGGAGCAGTTCAGAGATTTTTAACTCTGTTTATTTCTGGTATCCTTCTTTCGTTCTGGACATTCCTCAGTGATGTCTCTGGCTGCTCTAGACTGAACTGTCAGTAAATGTTTGAACCAGGTTCTTCCATACCTACCTCTCACACCAGCCTTTCCACTTGGTCATTCCCGGATGGGATGATGTCAGCATGCACTTGCTGCTCTCCCACTTTTGTTACTCATCTGAACGCTTTCACAGATTCACAAAACGGAAGGGACACATTTGTCTCAACACATTGTGACAGACCCTGGGAGTGTGACTACCAGAGCAGCCTAGTAACAGAGGGTGATGTAATCAGATTGGCTCTCTGTCTGAGGAGAATCCAGCCCTAGCTAAAGGGAGGGGCTGTGGGGAAGACAGCAGATAGCATATATACTGGTAGTGTGGGTTAGAATCTGAGGGAATCCTTTAGTGAGTTTCATAAAAAGAACGTCACAGTGACCGGTAAACCAAAAGAGGCTTTTCTGGGTGAGAGTTACCTTCTCAGAGGCATAGTGTGGGGCAGAGAAGTAACCAAGCCACCTCTGAAAGGGTCAGAGAACAGAACCCTGAGTTGGGGAAACAGACTTTTGTGCTGGGAGAGCCAAAGGGGTGTGTGTGAAAGCTCTGTTGAGGAAACACTGAGGTGTTAAGAAAATAATTAAATATCTGCGAGAAAGTGTTATTTTGTTCGAATCTTTCTGAATCCTCAATACCTTTTCCCTTGTTAGATCCTTTAATAAAGATTTCATTCTATTTTTCTATCAGAAGAGCTTCAATAGAGTGTTTTCGTCAGTTTTATTTTAATAACACGCTACCACAGGTTATCCATTCCTTTTGGAGTAACCATTGATAAGCTTTGCCCTTTTCCATACAGGTTGTGGGTTTTAGGGAAAGCAGGGTTGTGATTAATTGTGGAGAAGGAGCCAGGGTGTGATAATAGTATCAAAAGGGGCGCTGCTACCCCAGTGAGGAAAATCAAAAGCAGGCCTGGTCTGTCTCTGCCCTGGGCTAGCCCAAGCAAACTTTGCCAAGCAAGCCTTCCTTTCCTTTATCTTCCTTCCCCCTACAACACAACCTACAACAAACATACCACACACCCCATCAGTGATACACATTATGCTATGTTTGATAAAAGAGTACCCCACTTTTAAAATTTCTTTAATTATTTTATATCACACTTTTCTCCCATATGGCATTCAATGAAAAAATACTATCAATTTTTGGGACAGTTGTAGCTCCAGCCATTTTTTGTCAATTAAAAATGAAAACCCCATACATGACTGAAACCCAGGGGCATTGCTCAAAAACCCTGAAGTGATAACGCCATAAAATGTCTACCTGACAGGTCAAATCCTATATGAACAACAAAATTTTAATCTGGTAGAATAAAGCTAAAAAAGAATCTTTAAAAAGTAGATATAGTCATTTGAGGGCTCAATTCTGCCACTTTAACTGCTTGTTGTTTGTGTGTTAAGATACCATAACTCCATGGGTGTAGATGGCACTCACTGAAATATGTGAGGTTCCCCCCATCTGTTTGTAGGATGGAAGGTTCCTTGCCTTATGTTTGTCAATCGGTACCTCGCAAGAGCTCCTTAGAGTTAACCATTGTTCTCACCTGGGCTCCAAGATTGTAAACTATAAACAACCCTATTTTCTAGTAGACAGATCAGCATCAGCAGGGCTCTATATGGGGCAAGCAGCAGATGGCAGAGTAGGTGGCAGTAGTTGAGAAGAAATTTGCCACTATCATCTGTGATCCTGTTACAGACTCACTATTTGGCTTTAAAAATGAAACACTGTTTCCCACCCCACCTTGGATTGGTCTTGACTGGCCCCAGTCACTTTTGATAAAACTGATCTTCTCTGAACCTGAATTGGTCTGATCCAACTTGATTTGAATTGGAACCAAATCAGTCTGAATCAGCCCAACTTGGTTCAGAAGTCATTATTTATTTGAAGCCCCAAATATAACATAAGACAGTCATGTTTTTCAAGAAACAGTTGTTTTCTAAAGTTCAATTTTATTACATGTATACTCTGCCTCTGCTTTTTCTTCTGTAGGTAAAAGTTTCCCCATATTTTTTACAATGGACCTGTGAGTTCATTTATGCTGAGATGTAATGACTGGCACAGCTTCATCCCACCAAAAAAAAAAAGGGGGAAAGGGATCTGCTGGTTCTCCTTTGGCTAGCTGAATGGGTATGCATCCTTTCTGGCGGCAGTGCCTAAGACAGTCTGAAAAATATGGTTCTGTTGTTTTGTAAGAAACTTTCTTTGTGTGCTTACAGTTCTTGCATTGTTGTGTTGGATGCTGCAAAAGGGGAAATGAAAATGGGAGTTTGTGCCTGTATCTGAGTTTGCAACAGGGGCAAAGTGCTAGGGTCTCTTTCTGCTAAGACAGCATGAAAGATTATTTGCATTAAGGAAAGTAACTTTAACAAAATGTTTTCTGCATTGCCGGTGTACATACAATACCTTCCTTTTTCTGTGCATGTGTGCTCTTGCCCAAACGTCACATGGAAGAGAGTGCAGTGCTGAAGGCAGCTAAGGGACCCACTACTGCCTACTAGCCATCATGGCCTTAATCTTGGAAAACCTGTCTAGCATACAGCTGAATGTATAAGAGTGGAAACTGTGCACGGAGTGCATGTGAGCCAGTCCTGTCCCAGTCTCCTTGCACATACTGACCCTGCCACATACCTTCTCAGCCTTCACTCAGTCAGCAGGAGGGTCTGAATTTGGCACTTTTGAATCCTGCAAAGACTGAATGCAGTAAGAGTCTCCCTTTAAACTTTTCTTTTAAACTAGTAAAGGGCAGCAGAGGAGTGGGAGGAGACATTTCAGACTGGAAAAAAGAAGGATGACAGCCTGTGTACCCCACATCCCTTTGCAGAATCTGTGCTCAAACATGATCAGGTGAAAGTCTGACAGCATTACAGCAGAGTCCTGGGCAAAAAACTGGGGATTTTGTTTTTTCTTTTCTATCCTTTTCTTTTTTTCGGTTTGGAAAGAAAGCAAAGGTTTCTTTGTCTGTAAATAAATTCACAGAAGAAGGATACAAAATGCTAATGAAAGAATAATGTCTATTCATCCTTTAAGATTTGTGTATCTGTTTCTATGCAACTGTGAACTTTTCGTCTTCTTTTTTGTTTGGAAAAAAAAACTTTGAACACCTTCCAGTCACAGTACTAAACTCTCATGAAGAAGACAAAGAAGAAAACAAAGAAGAAGCAGAAAGAGGAGGAGGAGGAGCAGCCACAGCAGAGAAGAAAAAGAAAGAAAAGAAGACAGATATTCAAAAGCAGCAAGGCTTCCCTCTGCTGCTTGTGGAGTGTTGCCTTCACCTCATCCATTTTTTTCCATCTATCCATGTCAGTTTTCTTACTAGTTAAAGCAGTCCTTCTACAGCCCTGTTATGCGCAGACTGGGTCTGTAACTAGCATAGCACTAAAGGCAGGGATAGCTTTCTTGAAGAGGTGTGGGGGGGGGAGGAAAGAAAAAAAATCATCTTTTTTCTTGCATAAAAGTTGAACCAGTCAATGATTTCCGTAGATTTATATAATCTGGAATCCAGAAATTACAAAATGAATGAATTATCAGAAAAGACTAATGCACAATTGTTATTCCACCAAAAGTGGAGACAACAGCTGCCATACAGGCAAAATGTCTCTCTTCACTTGCTCTATTTTTTTAAAACATTATTTTGAACATAAATTGTGAGTGCCTGTGTGGGCACACATTCATGTGTATGTTACAGAATGTTTCTGGGGTGTGTAGGGAACAGTTGAGAATTTACCAGTTCTCCCTGAGTGAGTTCTATTCCCCTTTGTCAAATTTTAAATTTTCTCTGTTTTTTTCAAATTTTGTATCCTCAAAGCTCATGGACAGTTGCGGGGAGTTGTGGGGAGTCCAGGAAGCTCCAACCTCTGCTAATATCTTTTCCCTTTAAAAGACACATTTTCCTCCTATTTTAAAAGACTTAAAAAAGAAACTGTTCTGTCCTGGAGCCCTGGGACCAATTGTGGGTGTGAAAGGAATGTTCCAGGAACTTTCAATCAAATTTTTGTTCTGTTGTGTCCATCTCAACCCAGCTGCTCTGTGCCCTGCCTCATGCGGTTTGACAGACAGGACCCTGTTTTGTTAAGGCTTTCATTTCTTTTTTCTGTGCAAAGCATTTTTCCTCTGGATCTTAAAGACTGTTTTTGTCTACTGACTTGTGGTTTTATCACCTTCTAACTCTTCGCTTTGTGGGCAATTCACTCTCTGCTTCCTGAGTGAATTTGCCTCAGTTTTTCTTTTCTGTACAACGGATTTTCAAAGAATGATGCCACTCTCTTGCTGCATAAAAAGAAGTAAGGGAGGAGGAGAAATGTGGCGGTACCTTTAAGACTAACTCGTTTTTATTTCAGCATGAGCTTTCAGGGATATAAACCCACTTTTTCAGATGCAGTACTGAGTGTCCACTAATGAGATGCCACTAAGGATCAGAATAAGTGCTTTTGCACTTGGTGTTCTCAACCCCCTACTGCCCTAGTGCTTTTCAGACATGGTCTTAAGGCCAATATGTTCCATTTCCTTTTTCTCTCTAAAGGGTCATGGTTGTGATTCATGGTTGTGATAATTCTGTTCCTTTATCTATTTATTATTTTTATTGAATTGATATCTCACCTTTCTCCTGAAACGGGATTCAAGGTAGCTTACAATAGTTTTAAAAAGGTTAAGCTAAACCATTCATTGACAAAAGTTTAAGAAAGAATTCAAACAATATTATGATTACAACATTTAAAACATAGTTTCCAATAAAAGATTAAAAATACAGCATACCACTTCATACACATGCTTCTTGTTATTGTGTGCCTTTAAGTCATTTCCTACTCATGGCAACGCTAAGGCAAACCTATCAAGGAGCTTTCTGGGGCTAAGAGTGTGTGACCCATGCAAGGTCATCCCACTGGGTTTGTGCCGCTGAGAGGGGAATTGAACCCTGGGCTCCAGGATCATAGTCCAATGCTCAAGCCACTACATGGCCTGCCTGAATAAAAACCTCTTTACCTCCTGGTGGGAAAATTGCACAGAGAGGGTCAACCTGACCTCCCTCAGAAAGGAGTTCCACAGCCTGGGAGCACCCACTGAGACTTCTGCCCCAAGTCCCCACAAAATGCACTTGTGAAATTGGTGGTGGGACTGAAAGAAAGCCATTACACACAGAACTCAGAACTCAAACTGGCTTGTATAAAGAGATATGATCTTTTAGATAGTCTGGACCCAAGCTGTGTATGGGTTTTAAAGGTCAAAACCAGCACTGAATTCTGCCCAGCTCTTTCAACAGTGAGGGACTCACATGAGCCCTATAACCAGCCCTGGTCAACAGCCTGGCTGCCGTGTTTTGTGCCCCCCCTGAAATTTCTGAACAGCTTCCAAAGGCAGCCCCATGCAGAATGTATTACAGCAGTCAAATGGGACATAATCAAGGCATGTTTCCTCATAGCCAGATATGACTTCCCAAGGACTTTTCAAGGGCACTAACTGCTCCCTGAACTGTTGCGCTCTCCTCTTGAAGCCCAGCTGCCTAAAACAGAGGAGAAGATGGCTCCCTGATTGATTATATCCCATTTGGACTACTAATTGATCTCAACTGTGGCAACAGGATAGCATCCTCCTATCACCCCTGAGAGCAGCAGACTCCTCCGCGGGGAAGAGGGGAGGCTGTGCAGCACATGTTGTGGGCTGGAGGGAAACAGGCAGCAGATTCAGGAAGAATTGTGCTGGTGCTGGAAGGCTGCTCCCACTGACCTCCAAGATCTGTTGCCTCACCTTCCTGTGCCTAAGGACAGAGCCAGCCGTGAATGGCATCGCCTCCTCCGCCTTCTCGCTCATGCAAGTATGACTCACTGTGTGAAGTCAACTTAAAGGTAATATACATTTAACAGGTGCAAAGCAACATCCTATTGTGTCCCAAGTTCTGACTGACAGATCTAAAAATCATAGACTACATTCTGAGGGTTTTCCCACAATTTGATTGTCTTGAGTAGCAACGTAATGCAGCCGGGGTTTACAAGGCAGATATGCCAGGATTTTTTTTTTTTTTTTAATTTACAGGTATAATGGCAGCATCTTCCTTCCTCATTAAAATCCTCACAGGGAGCAAGAGAGGGGAGACAGAATTCTTATTCTACACTGTGGTGAGCTAAAGCTATTGTCACTGAAAGCATACTGGATCTTGGACGGGCAACTAAGAGCCATTAACTATACAAAAGTCCTGACCCTGGTGCTGAACTTTCCTTTAAAGGCTGTGTTGATTTGTTACCCGCAGGTTTTTTTTGGGGGGGGGGGGCTAGATGACTGCATGTCAAGAGGAACACTAGCACTTCAACATGTATGTTTCACTTTTCAAAGAGGCCTCCTGTACTGGGACCATTAGATAACATCAGTTCTCAAAGGCCATTTCTGCACTAGATTGTTCTAGTGCTGATTCCACTTTCAACCTCCTATGGAATCCTGGGGTTTGGCTAAACTGCAAACCCCAGGATTCCACAGGAGGTTGAAAGTGGAATCATAGCGCTAGAATAGTCCCTTGCAGAAGTGGCCAAAGTGTCCCTATTTTCTCCTGAGCCAGTGAATGAGCAGACACCCAGACTTGCCCTCCGTCTGCCCCGCATGCAAATGAACGGGATCAGTGAGCGTCCACGAAAAACCCACGGCAACAATTGCCAGTCCCGACCGACCAGCCTCGTGAACCGCCGCCGCCCGCCCTCTCGGCCTCCCCCCCCCCGCCCCGGCCAAGCGGGCAAACCTGTGCGTGGGATTCCAGGCGACGGTTGCCACCCTCGGCGGGCGAGCGGAGACAGCGGCTCCAGAGACTCACTCTTCCGCCCCAGCGTGGAAATGCTTGCCTCGGCCCCGTCGGGGCTCCAGCGTCGTCTGAGCGATGGGCAGCCGCCCGGGACTTTTTCAGAGTGCCGCTTGGGTTCGACCGCCCCCCCCCCCTTTTGTTTTATTGTATTGTCTTTCGGGGCGTCTTCCCGCCGCAGCTCCCTCTTTTCCAGAGCGGCGGCAGCAGGAGCGCCGCCGGCCGTCGAGCCCTGGCGCGGCTCCTCCTTAAGAAGGGAGTAGGACCCGCCCGGGACTTGTGGCAGCCCTCCAGCCTCCCCCCCCCCGCAGCAGGCGGGCAGGCGGGCGAGCACCTGCTCCTCTCGCGTCCTCCGTGCGGCAGGCGGGGCGTTGCCTCCAGCCCGGCTTGCCTTTTGACACGGCCGCCCCACTGGGAGAGCTTAGCCGGCCGGAGGGCTCCTTCTTCCGGGGCATGAAGTAGAGGTAGGTCGAGGGGAGGGAGGAGAGCCGCGGGGAGACTCCCCCGTGTCCGGGGTTCCAGGCTATCCTTGGAGGTCCCCGCAGAGGGGACTGTGGGGATTCCCGCCGCGCCCTCTGCAAAGGGCGCGAGTGGGGGCCGAGGGATGCGCGCGGCGATGCTTCTGCTGCGGGGGGGGGGGCGGAGAGCCCGAGGCAGGAATGGGGTCACCTGCCTCCTTGCCTTGGGGAAAGGGCGGGAAAGCGCCGGGGAGGGGGCGGCCAAGGCGGCGACTCTTCTCGCCCCTCAGTGCCACCGGAACGTGAGGCGGCGCTCCCCGCCCTTCTCTGGGGGCGCTCGGCGCAGGAGCCCCTCGGAGGGGGGAGGGAGGGAAAGAGGGAGGGGGCGGGCGGAGGAAGGCGTCTGCAGCCCCTGCGGAGGGGAGGCCGGGCTGGCGGGCGGGCGGGCGGCCGGGTCCCGAGCTTACGCCGCTTCCGGTTTTGCAGCTGGAGCCTCGGCAGCGGCGGCGGCGGCGCCCCCCAAATGGCCTGGCCAGATGCGACAGGTCTGGTGCTGCCGCTCGGTGCCGCTACGGGAGGAGGACGGCGGAGGCGACGAGGGCTCGGAGCCTCAGTGCAGCAGCAGCCGCAGGAGCAGCAGCAGCAACAGCTAGAGGAGCTGCGGTGGCAGCGGCGGCGGCGGCGGCGCCAGGCCTGCTGCGTCCCCCGAGCTGGGCCGGTGACCGCAGCGTTCCGCGGCGGAGTGGGAAGGGGCGGCCCGGGTCCGGGAGGCTCTGGGGCTCCGGCTGACTCGGCATGAGGCGCGCTCCGACGGCGGCGCCCGGCTTCTCCATGCTGCTCTTCGGCGTGTCGCTCGCCTGCTACTCGCCCAGCTTGCGCTCGGTGCAGGACCAGGCGTACTCGGCGGCCGTGGTGCTGGAGGGCAAGGTGCAGGCGGTGCCGCCCGCAGCCTCCCCGACGGCGCTGCCGGGCAGCGGCGGCGGCGGGAACGGGACGCGGGACGAGGAGGCGGCAGCGGCGGCGGCGCCGGGCATCCTGGTGAAGGTTCTGGACTTGTGGCCCTTGAACAGCGGCGGCCTCCAGCGGGAGCAGCTCATCCGCGTGGGCTCCACGCCGGCGCCCTGCTTCAAAGTCAAGCGCAACCACCGCTACATCTTTTTTCTGGAGCCCACCGAGCAGCCGCTGGTCTTCAAGACCTCCTTCGCCCCGCTCGACACCAGCGGGAAGAACCTCAAGAAGGACGTGGGCCGGATCCTCTGCGCGGACTGCGGTGAGTGCGCCGGCCCGCGGGGGGCGGCTGGGGAGGGGGATCTCGGCGTGTGTGTGTGCGCGCGCGCGCGCGTGTGTGCTGGCGCGCCAGAGACGCCCGGACTCGTACCTGCGGCTACACCGGAGCGCGGCTCCCCCCGTCTCCCGCCGCGCGCCTTCATTGGCACGAGTGGGTGGGTGGGTGGGTGTGCCGCCTGCCGCCTTCGCCGCCTTCGGACCGGAGCACCGTGAAGGTCCAGCAAAGTTTAGGTGCTTTCGAGTGGCCTCTTGCGTTTTTCTGCATTGCTGCATTATGGAGAGGGGCAAATTTGGGGAGCGCCCTCCATTCTGGCGGTGGGATGGGGTGTATTTTTTTGGGGGGGGCAGTGCTATTAACCGCTGATGTGATGGCTGTGGAGGGAGTGGGTTGGTTAGCTCTGCGGTGGATCATAGTACAGAAAAGAAGACAGAGGCTCTTCTTAACTGATGAGGGGTTAAGACTAGAGTCCTCCTCCGCCTGCCTGAATGCTGAACTCTGCTTGCCCGTTGTATAAGGCAGCGCTGGCAACTTTCTTATGTAAACAACCTTCTTTTCTCCCTTTCTTCCCTTCCTCTTAAGTTATTTTTGGTGAAAAAACTAAGGGAGCAGAGGAGAGCTGTAACTTCATCTTTTGTTTACAAATGGTCTCTTTTATCTTTCTTCGTGCAAAAGACACTTCTTAGTGTACTTGTTTGATGTAGCAGTGCTCACTTGCGTTCCTGAAGTGGTATCCCAGATTTGCTTATCTCTTATGCCAGATTTCACTAAACAGAATTTGTTGCAATGTTGACATGGAAGAGGTTGAATTCCCCCCATTTAAGGACAAGAGGGTGGTCTGATAACATTTCTTGGGAAGGGTACCCCTCTTGTTTGGGTAGCAGTGACTCAGAGAAGAGTGTTCCCACTTAATTTACTGAAAGTTAAAGAAAGCACCTGCCCCATCCAAACAGGTAAGCTCCAAGAGATACAGGATGGGTTTTCCGTATATCCTCAAAGCATCCATGGTGGGAAATTGGGTTTTTAACCTTTTCTGTTCATCCTGTATCTTCATTTTAAATCACCACATCACAGCTGCTTTTTGCCCTGTAAAATCTCAGTGGTATGAACAACAGCTTCAAGGTAAGCAGCATAGCTAGTAAAGTGGGAAACGAACCCCCACTGTAATTCTGATCACATCTGGAAATGTTTGAGCTCTTGTTAGAGAAGCAGTCATGGGAGTTTTACATGTCCTTTGCTGTGGAGCTTAGTTGGTTTAGTAAGATAGATGGTTTCAGAAGATGTCATGAAACTGATATGGCTGTTTTTTTTTATTTGTAGCAGGTAACTTAGAAAACTTGCAAAATGGGTTTTCTCTTTCTCTCTGTGTATACATATAGCTCTTGATTTTTTTCAGTTAGCAGACTTATTGAAAGAGAAATCTTTCAATGGTGTGGGGTATGGAATATTTTCCTGCTCCAGTTGATGAACTCTGATGGTTTCTGTGCATGTAGAAGACAGTGGCATGCTCTGCTGCAGAAGTGAAGAATTCAAGATAGTGGGTGGGTTTTGGAGTAGTCTTCTCAACAGAATGTTCTTTACAGTTTCTATAACCTCCTTTTAATGTGAAGTATTTTTTCATGTTTTACTTTGCTTTTCATCAGATATAAAATATGAAAAACAAAAAGTGTGTCTATTCTGTTGTCATCTGAAAAAAGATGGCCAGCACTTTGTGTCTGCGTAGGTGCATATCTCTGCTGTGTTGCAGTGCATAGTTCTGGTAAGGTTGTTGGTATGGTTAGACAAAGCCTTGGGATGGATCATTGAATGAGTGTTGAGTCTGGATTCCTTTATTCTAGGGGTTCAAGAGGAGCTGAAATGACAAAAGCTCAGAAAAACCAGCTGCTATACACACAGTGCACATGTCCACTGGGATTGATGGGGTGGAGGGCAAGTTCTTAAGAACCAGAGCCAACTACATCTCAGTTCATATCCATCTTCTTCCTTTCCAAGGGCTAAATACACTTTGTACTTAGTGAGGTCACTGAGAGGAGTGTTGGGGATTACGTGGGTGATGTCCCATTTGCCCAAACTGTAGGACCACCTCTGCTTGGAATTAAGTGCTATACATTTCACCACAACATGCACATTCTAAGCAAGAGCATTGCTGCCATTGGACTTTGAGGAACCATTTGCCCAGGTCACCAGTCAGTGGTGGCTTCCTGCCCTGCCCCTAGTTCCTGCCCTCCCCTCCTGTCTGCTATGCTCCTTCCACTGGGAAACAGAAACAGTGTTGCAACTTGGACAGCTGGTTGGTATTTCTTGCACCTAGGCTCTTGCACCTCACTTCTAAGGTGCTAAAGGTGTGTTTGCTTGGGAGTAAGACTTGTTGAGCTTAGTTGGCTGTATTTCTGTGTAAACAGGCATGGGATCAGGCTGGAGCTTACTGCATTTGTGACTGGATTCATGGTATACCTTTCATTCATGAAGCTATTTCATTCATGAAGCCATGCACAGAGAAACTATTTCATCACATAGTGGAGAATGAATACAAACTGTTTCAGCTGGTTTTCCTCTGAGCAAGTTCTTTTCAAACTTAAGTCAGCACAAAACTCAAGAAAACTATTGGTGGTACAGTTGCTTTGGTACATTGACTGATGGAAGTGATTCCTTGCTCGTGGCGTCTTCATTTTGGAACTTCCTTCCTAGGGAAGGAAAGACCACACTGTCTTTACAGACCTTTTAATGTTAGCTCAGTATTGATTTTGTGCAGATGAGTGTTGGGGCTATGATGACTCTCAGCTACTCTCATTCATTTCTTGCTCTGATCTGTGTTTGGTTTTTTTTATAGTATGTGTTGGATTGGACTTATTGGTGTTTATTCAAACTGCGTTAAACAATGAAATGTTTAGAAGGTATAGGTATGCATGTATGTGTGTTGTTTGAATGTATGCATGCATATATTTATATGTAAAAGAAAGGGCAGTGATCAAGCTGAAATTAGACAAATTCTGACCTTTACGTTTTTTAAAAAACTAGTAGATTTAAAAGATTTGTTTACGCTGGGATTGTTTATTTTTATAATATTACCACCACCTCTTTAGCTATAATTTTCCAGTTATAATTTTCTCTGTTCCTCACTCCCAACTCCAATGATTGTACCCCATACAAATGTGAGTCATTTCTGTCTGAATGGCTACTCTGGGTAGTTGAGTGAAAGAGTCATCTTTACAGTCCAATGAATGATTACATACACAGTGCTGTGGATATACTGTAAGTTCTGAGAAAATGTAGCATTCCCTGGTGGCAAGCTTTATTGTATGTGAACATATGTGAACAAGTTCTTTAGACTGATAGTACAAGTAGTCATGGAGTTAATAGTTTGGCTGTCTGCATGCCAAGTATATGTACTGATAAAATATTTTAAAATAATCTTCACTTTTAAAATCTAGATACCTCAGGGGTCATTCTAAGTGGTTGATATATATTTGCTTATTTTGCCTATTTTGCTTCAGTTCTCCCCACAAAGAACTGTCTACTTCTATGCATCAACAGAGACCTTGGCAAAGGATCCAGATCACACATCATAATTGGTAACGAGTTAGTCAGCAACCACCTCGCTAACTTGAGTGAGTTCAGATCTTCAGAACCAGATGAATTGCATCCCAGAATACTGAAGAAACTTGCTGATATACTCTTTGAACCGCTTGTCATCATTGGTGAGAAATCTTGGAGAACAAGTGAGGAGCCAGAGGCCGGGAGAAGGGCAAATTGTCCCATTCTTCAGAAAGGGGAAAAAAAGAAGGTCTAGGAGAACTAGAGGTCAGTCAGCCTGATTTCAATACTAGGAAAGATATTAGAACAGATTCCAAAGGAGTCTGTTTGCAAGCATCTAAATGACAATACAGTGATTGGTAGGAGCCAGCATGGGGTTGTGAAGAACAATTCATGCCAAACTGATCTAACTTCTAACACTTTAGAAGTTAGGAACAGAATTCAAAAAGACCTTGATAAACTGGAAAATCGGGCTGAAACGAATAGAGTGAAACTCAAGAGAGACAAATGCAAAATATTACAAAAAAGCCAAATGCATACTTAGAGGATGGGGGATATCTGGCTTAGCAACAATATAGGCGGAAAGGACCTTGAGATTATTGTTGATCTTAAGTTGAACATGACCCTGCAGTGTGATCTTGCAGCAAAGAAAACATAGTATTTTAGCCTGCATTTATACACCTGTAGTTTCCAAGTCAAGGGAAGTAATAGTTCCACTAAATTCTGCACTAGTCAGGTGTCATGTGGAGTACTGCATTCAGTTTTGGACACCTCATTTTAGGAAGGATGTAGATGTCTTCGAAAAAGTTCAGAGATAAAGCAACAGGGATAGTAAGAGAACAAAACTTAAGAGGAATGGTTGAGGGAGTTGAACATGTTTACGTGGAGAAAATACTGAGAGGTTACATGATTGTACTCTTTTAATATCTAAAGAGCTGTTATAGAGAGGAGGGTGAAGGTTTGTTCTCTCTGCCCCAGAGAATAGGACCAGGTTTAATGATTTTAAGTTATAGAAGGATAGATTTCCACTGAATATTCGAAGCCATTTCTTGACCATAAGAGCTGGTTGACAATGGAACCAGTTACCTAGAGAAGGAGTGGAGGTCTCTTTTGAGTGTCTTTAAAAAAGACCTGGAGAGCTACCTGCTAGGGATGCTCTAAGATGGATTTCCTGCATTGAGTGGGGGTTGGACTCATTGGCCTGTGAGATTCCTTCCAATTCCATGATTCTATAATCATAGAAACTAATATTTCTTTTAATCATAATAAAAATATCCTTTTGATATTTCAGTCGCTAGGAAAGAATAAATGTGGAATATGAATTTTCTCATGTCTATTCTGAGTCCTGACTGGTAGGTGCGATATTTATAGGTCCAGGCTGAGATTTCCAGATAGTAACCTGGGTATCTGAAGAACGTATCACTTAATTTTGGTCTTTGATAAAGTTGAGAAGCTGATAAAGGCCAACCCATATTCTCAGTCAGGATCGATGGTATACCTGTATAACTAGAAATGGTTAAAGACGAGTAGATGAGTACTAGGTAACTTACGAATGCTAGTTTCTCTTGTTTTTCCATGCTTCTGATTAGCTAAATATTTCTGATTTCCCTCACTCTCAGAAGTTAGGATGTATTAATGTGGCTGATAAAGAAAAATTAATAACCATCAGTGAAAAAAATGAATGTAAGATGACTAGAAATTGGGGAATATGTCATCAGTAAACAAATTCTTTTGTCCTACAACAGGATTTCCTTAGAAATAACAAGTTAATCCAGCAAAAGGTGCTGTGCAGTAGACTTGTAGCCTTAATTGTGAAAAGCAAATGTATGGGCTTCCCATTTAATAAGAGAAGAGATGTATTTCTGACCATGTCATCTTGGTGGGAAAAAAAAATTATTTCTGCACTTTAACAGCTTGTTTCAGTTGGAAGGCTGCCTCCTTCTGTGGTGCTCTTAGGAATAATTTAACATCAGAGTTGAGTTGTGAATTGTAGCAGTCTTGTTTCCCCAGTCTGGTGCTTCACTAATGGTCACAATAAAGGTGGTAGTTTTGCTGTATTCAAGCTTTGCTCTAACACTGAAGCCCACTCCAGAGCATTGAGAAACTTCAGAGTGATTCCTATGATCCAGCCCTGCGCAGGACTGGATAACCTCCTAAGGTGAGGGGTGCTCTGCTTCATATACCAGGTTCTTCTTGTTCCTGGAAATCTAGTGTGTTGTAACAGAAAAATATCATACCTTGCAAATCCAGAAAATTATACAACTGTAAAAGAATTTGTATTTTAAAGTGTATATTCACTCAGCCATCCACGTTTGTTAGAGTTAGGTGTGCAAGACCCCTGCAAAAGCAGCAAAACCTCAAGTATCAAAATGTTTGTGTATGTGGGAACAGCGCTGAGGCATGGTGGAGAGAATGGGTACCCATGGTCCAAACCAGGTCAGGGAAAGGAGAGGGAAGAGGGTTGATTGGCATGGCAACCCTATACTTCCTTTTCCTTGCCCATCTCTTTCCTTGGGTGTGAGGGGCATTGGGAAAGGATTTGTGGTGCTGAGAAATTGGGGTGCAAGCCATACCTAGCTGGCCAGGTAGCATCTGGTGGAGGAGGAGGAGGACCAGAGGTGAGTTTTTCAAGGGCTGCATGGCCTGATTAGAGCCTCTGAGAAGGAAGGTTCCCCCAGAAAAGAAGCAGGACTTGAGGTAGGGAACAGGGCTTGGAGAAACTCCAAACACAGAAATAATCACAAATAACCAAATCCGTAAAAATTAAACCTGCAAATGTAGAGGGCCGATTATAATTCCCACAGGATTAGCTGTTGTGCTATAGATGTCACCAACCTCTTCTGTGTCCTTTCCAGGCTCTGCATACAGGTAATATTTTGCAGAAGTCCTAGCAGGAGAGCAGGACCATGGTCAGCTCACTGTGGACAAGGCAGATAGTCCCCAGCTGGCTATGCAGAGGATAGGACCATGGTCAGTTCCACTCTTGTGCCCTCTGCATTCTGTGCGCAGAACAATGTGCTGTACCCTGAAGGGTCTCTGCTTTTAAAAGTCAGGAATAGTGGGCCCATTGCAGAACTTACACCAAGTTCAGAATGTTGTTTCCTTGATTATGAGTAAATAGTAGCAATGCACACTGGATCTGGACAAATCTATAACCTTGAATTAAATTAGGCTGATTCAGATAGATGCACGAAATGTTAGAATCAAAGTCAGATTTTTCTGAAGCAGATTCAAACTGGAATGGTGTTGGAAGTTCTTTGGATTTGGAAGTGTACAGAGACCATGACAGGCTGTCCCAAAATTGAATATGTTTGTTCTTAAGCTATAAATATAAAGAAAAACTTGGAACTGGGAGAGAGAAGCAGAGGTATGTGTTATGTTTGGCAGTCCTAGCTTCTAATCACAGTGAACAGATTTACTGGCATTCTCTAATCCCAATGATTTCAAGGGAGGGATTTGAAGAAATATATTATAGAATTGATCCAGTGTCCAGCGCTTTTTGCTACGTTTCTCCTTCAAGGACTGAAATGTAGCATAATCATGCTGGAGGCTTTGAGACCTTGGAAAGTGTAGCACTGGGTGCCTGCTTGGTGGATGCTAAAATCCTTCTGCCTCTGCCACTGTATCCTCCACACCCATCATTCTTCTTAATCTTGTTGTATTTCTGCAACTTTGGTACCAGCTGAGCATGAAAGAGTAACAACAGAAATCTTGAATTGTTTTTCATTATCATACTGTTCTACCCTCCTTCCAAATTTTTGCCATTCTCTTGTCTTGGACACCAATATGACATGTATCCTCTCTCACTTTCTCAATAGTATTCCAAATAATCTGTTTGTCCTGTCCTAGAGAACTCTATTAGAGCCATGGATAATGGTATCACCTCTGCATAGTCTTTCCTGTTAATCTGCAGTCCTCCATCCCGGGCATGCTCTCCCTCTCTCTCTGATGTTATGGTGATGTGGATGGTTGAGGGACTCAGCCTGCCTTGGTGATCACCACCATGTCTGAGCTATACACAGTGCACCAGGAGCAATGTAATCTTGGTTCTCAGAGAAAGTGCAACTTTATCATGGAATTGGCTGATGACAGTTTATTTCCATGAATCGTTCTTTAGGTAGATGATCAGTGTGCCTAGCAGTTAAAGTACATATGAGTGACTGAAGTACTAAATAATAAATAGCTAAATAATCTTGCATGGTTTAGCATGTTTTCTGTTGACTTGGGAAAGTGCTGATGTGTTTGTGTACATCTCACTCTACAGGTAATCAGGTAATTTTTTTCCCCCTTTGTTTTTGCTCATAAATATTTGGTTTGAAAATCACTTGTTTGTGTTCTGGAGATAGTGTACAAAACTCTAAACTCCAAATTTAGATTCAAGTAGGCTTGCCAGGTTTTCCACACAACAGTATAGAATGAGTCTTCTTTATAGGTGAGGCTGTTTAAGACTGGCCAGGAACATATGTTATTGCTGCTGCTGTTCTTGTGGTTGTTGTGTCTTCAAGTCATTTCTGACTTATGGCGACCCTAAGGCAAACCTGTCATGGGGTTTTTGGGTGCTGAGTGTGTGTGATGCGCTTGAAGTCACCAGGAGAGACTTGTTAAACCCAAGCAAATCTCATGATGGTAAACCAGACATCTTGAGATAAAGAGGCTACTTGGTGCAAGCCTTGCTTGGTGTTTCCAGAAAGGAGGAACAGCAGGTGTCTGTATCACATCACAGTCACAGCATATGGAACCCCAGTATTTGGTATGTAATGGGCGAGCGTGCAGCATATACCAAATGCTGGGGAGGTGGCAGTCTGCATGAAATGCAAGTGGTGTCTACTCTCACCAGATCAAGAGATAACAGAATTTGAGGCTTCTTGTATCACTTGGATACAGGACCAAATTTTAAGTCCCTGAATATGAGACATCCCATAAAGAAGAGGAAGCCTGGGGCATAGATGTGAAGACACATCATTTATGTAGGCCATTATCATTCCAAAGTGATGCTTGAGGACTTGTAAGGAATGGAATGAATGAAGAAGCAATGGTAGACTTTTCTGACATTGGAAGAGAGAATCTGCTAGTGGAGTCAAAACAAGGACTATGTAGCAGGAAGAGATCCTTTGTTAGAGAGACAGGAGGACAAAAAGATTAAGATTGTAGTAATCTTTGAAAGGTTGAAAGGAAGCACTGAGATCCAGGCATTTTAACCTTTTCCCCAACTATGTTGTTGTTGTGTGCTTTGAAATTGTTCAGTGTAGGGTTTTCTGGGGCTGAGAGGGTGTGATATGCCCAAAGTCATTGAGTAGGTTTCTGTGGCTGATTGGGGAATCCTTGTCTCCAGGGCCATAGTCCAGTGCTCAAACTTCTATAACCATGCTGAATCTCTATCCCAACTATAGCTACCTTAAATCCAATTTTGGGAGAAAGGTGGGATATAAAATCAATCAATCAATCAATCAATCAATAAAATAGCATGTGGCATAAGAGAATGAACTTCGAAACATTCTAGGGAGCGATTACAACAGGGAGGAAGATTTTACCTTCCTTTTTCTCTCCTTCTTTCTGCATGAATTTGTCAGTTTTCCCTTATTTTGTTGCATTACAAACATACTTAGGATATTTTCCTTTCTGAGAAGGAGAAAAGAACAAAACAAAAACAGTCTGTGTGGCTTTATTTTTGATTTTCCTATCCAGATATGCGCAGAATAGAATAAAAGATATTCTGACCATTGCGGTGCATTGTAGTTGTTTTAGCCTAGGTAGGCATGGGGAGGCTTTTTCCTCTTGAGGTCTATAGCACCTTACCTGGAAACTGCTGTGGCCAACTTTCCAGCAGTGACAGTGACCAGAGGCAAAACTGAGTGGAACTACTGGTGTGACTCTTACTCTGTTCCATGTACACCACAAACAAAAATAGACTTTGCCGCTAAGCGTTCTCTTGCCTCAACTTGTTTGTGCAAGGTTGCCTCAACCAACAGTGTATGTGGGAGACAGGGGGCGTTGCCTGAGGGGAGTCCAGAGGTCAAGGCTGAGAAGCTTGGAGGCCTGCATTTGGCCCACATGCTTAAGGTTCCCCAACCGTGGCTCTAAAGGCTTCATAGGATTAGCATATTTAGCCTTTAATGGACTGGGGGAGATGATCCAGAGGTAAAACACACAGAAGTGAGCCCTCAGTTGTTATTCCTGTTGTTGGCAATGAGGATATAATCAGCGTTCTGTGATTATCAGCATTTTGGCAATTAGCACTGTGGGAAGAAAATAAAGCTTTCTAATCAAGTTCTAGCGGTTTGAGAATTCTGGAATTGCTCTCTCTTGGTCTACTTTTCAGCAAGTAATACTGGATGTGTAAAATCTATTTTGCCCCAGTCTCATATAGTTCTCAATCTCTGAGGTTTTAGCTATTTTTAGAGTATCAAATATCCTGATCCTATCTGTGAGCTAGGATGAGTGGCACCAACATTTATGTTTAGGAGCAGTACAACACAAGCTAAAACTGATTGGTTCCACCTCTAGCACCACTCAGCAGTTGTTGAACAGAACAAATTGATAATCTATTCCCACTGAATAGAGTCCATTTAGAGCGGTATAGCAATGAAAGATGCTACAATATCATAAAAAGGAAACACTTGGGAGAGTTCCAGACAAACAGGCTGGAATTCATTTTAAAGCCTAGTATGATGATAGTTTTGGCAAAGAAGTACTTCTTCCCCACATTTGCTCCAGTATGCTCCCATATAGTGGATCTGTGTTTTGACTTTTGTGTACTGTTGAGCCTGCTCTGCATTGCCAGTGAGCATGATGATAAGAAACCATTTACAGACTCCTGTGGCTTACTTGCAGGTGATCAGCTTGCTTACATGCAATCTGATTTGGATGGCAGTTTGAGTGCAGAGCAGTTTCAGGATGTTTCCAGAGAACCAGCTGGCCACATTGGTTTGCAGTCTAGTTACTGCAGATCAAGGATGTGGATGCAATGCTTCAGTCTTTTGCCTGCTTGCTTGTGCTCTTCTTAGTTGATTGCTAATAATAATGGGACAATGGAAAGTGGTCAGCTAGTTCTAGGGTCTAGATCAGTCTTTCCCAAACTCTAGTCTTCCAGGTGCTTTGGACTTCAGCTCCCAGAATCACTGATAGTTGGCCATGGTAGCTGGGACTTTTGGGAGCTGAAGTCCAAAACATCTGGAAGACCAGAGTTTGGGATCACTGGTCTAGATTATAAACTTAGATACCTTGTAAGAAACTCTGGTGTGGCCATTTCCTAAGAAATCTTCCGTGGCCCTAGAAGGTTATTCCAATGGTCTTTTAATACCTGTCCTCTCTTTTTTCAGCCATGATGCCAAACCTGTGGTAGGAACCCAACTCTAGATGCTATTGGATGAAAAAGTGATTTCCTATCCCACTTTTGCAATGAAAATGGGTTTGGTTGTCCTAGTAGGTGAAAGTGCAAATTTGAGGCACTGGGTTTGCTTTATGCCTTAGCACCTGTCAATACCATCATATATGTTTTTTTTTTTTTAACTTCAACCGTGAACAATGAGAATGCTGTTGAGAAGGTAAAGAGCCAACCAGGTTGCCAAGACCGGTAATTCAACATGTAGAAATGCTGGGCCCAGATCATGACAACACATCTAAGATAAAAACAAAATCAAAAAAACCCACAGGAACTTCTAGAGTCAGAGACTACTAAGCTGGGACCCCAGCGGCAACATCTCCCAAGCCAATTTCTTGAGAAGTCTGGGCAGCGGGCTCATTGATCCAGACGACACTCCAGGCTGAAGTCAAAGGGGAAACAGGTTCCAGATCAAAGGACTGTCCCCACAAAACTCATTGCTCTTCAAGCAAGGTGTTAAGCCTAGGTTACTACATAGTGGGTTTAGCAACTCATTGAAACAAATTGTTTGCTTTTTGAGAGTGTTTTATGGTACTGAACCAACCAATTCAGAGGTAAGTTTTGTGCTGTGCTTTTGATTGGTTGCATGTATTATTAAAATGTGATACATTTTTTTCCCTAGCCTCACATTCTAATGCATCATACAGGTTGGGATTCTAACATGTGGCAATACGTGCCCACGTTTACTGCCTGGTAAATTATTTGTCTGCAGTAGTAATCTGTGCAATAGTAATCTATGGCTGATTATATTGGATGGAGAATATATTTCCCCATGCTACAGCTGTCTTTTAAGGAGAAGCATATTTTTCCTCTTTTCTTCCTTCAAGGTTTTCAAGTCTTAAGATCCGTATTCCAGGTGTTGCTTACATACTTGAAAATTTTGAATATTATGACTTTTTAAGACTTTCCAAAAATATATTTTTTGCCACTTGTATCTCATTGGTTGTTATTTGAAGTTACTTTATGCTTTTGGGGTGTAGTCCTATGAAGAAAGGAACTCATTTCTCAAAGCAGTTTCTTTTGGTAGTGGAGCCTTGGTGTTGGCATTGCAGATAGAACCCCCTGTATTACATCTGCACATCATGCAACATCTCTTTCCGCTAGGGATCCATTCATAATCTTAGAAAGCTGAGCTGCGCATATGCAGCTGGGCATGTTTCAAATGAGAACTACAGAACCGGTGCTTCTGTTGTGAGACACAGGTGGAAGGTCTGTGCCCATGCAGAGTCATCTGGTTTCTAATAATTTATTTCATGCTGCTTAATAACTGATTCCTGCTTGTTTACTTCACACCTGGAAGAAATGACTACTTTTTTTTCCATTTCATATTCTCTTATTCATGTGTTTTAAAACACGAGCCTTACATTACTGACCTAAAGAGCAAGAAGTTTGTGTGTACGTATGTAGTTGTTGTGTGCCTTCAGTTCGTTTCTTACTTATGGTGACCCTAAGGCAACTCTATCACAGTGCTTTCTGGAACTGAGAGTGTGTGACTTGCCCCAGGTCATCCGGTGGATTTCCATGGCCGAGCAGGGAATCGAACCCTGGGCTCCAGGATCATAGTCCAGTGTTCAAACTACTATACTACTGGCTCTTAGAAGTAAATTCCACTGAAATTAATGGGCTTTCTCTGTTGTAAGTGTGCATAGGATTTTCAATTTTCAGTGTCTTTAATGTCTGCTTACAAAGCAAACTGGTCATTAAGACAAGTAATGCAATAATTAACCCTGTGGGCAGCCATCAACAATTCCTTTAAAACGTTAAACTGGAAGTGGTCTAGAATCCCAGCCTGAGAATTCCTTTCCAATCTATTTGCAAGCTAGGTCCCTGTCTTTACCCGACAGGGTTAGTATTGGAGATGTGCCCAGTGTCAAGGTGTGTTATCACATGAATGCATTTTGTTGCTTTCATTGCCTGCATTTGTCTTTGTGAAAAAGACAAAGGTGGATGGATGGGTATCCAGGTGTATTTGTACCACATTGCATTATTTGCACTACACTGCCCCTAAAGGGAACAATCTCTAGCTGTAGAGTCTTGTCCCTTAGGAATGGCTTTGCTTTTGCAGCCTCACTTACTTTATGGCCATGCATAGTGCACCTCTCCTAAGCCATCCAACACTTTTTAGCTTTAAAGTTTTTTCTGGAACAACTGAGAGAAGTGGTTGGCCACCTTTATCAATGCATTTTTAAAACACTGTTTCTGGTGGTAGGATGTGTGTGGGTACAGCTGTAGGTAGGCAAGTGGAGAGGTGGGAAGGAATAAAAGGCCTTTACCGTTTTCTGTTCTTCTCTTCTAATGTTCTCTTTTTGGAGGGAGAGAGGTGAGTTTGGAAGAAGGTGGCTGTTCATTTGGCTTTTGTCTTTTTATTTCCTTGCTTGATGAGGAAGAATGCCTGAAAGAAGCAACATTCCAAAGCCCTCATATCTGTTCCTTTGAAGCATTTTTTGTCCATGCGGAGCATCAAGGTTTGAAGGTCAGGAGTGAGGGGGTAGAGTTGTTGCAAGCATCATCATCATCATCATCATCTATCCATCCATCCATCTCTTCAAATGTACATCTCTCTTGCGTTCTCTCTCTGTGTATGTGTGGTGGGAGGGGGAGCCAAACCTTCCTCAATCTCTGAAACTGCATAACCAGCTTTGCAGACTCTTCCCTTAGAAATAATCCCCTACTGAATTAAAACAGATTTATCCTTTCAATTAAATATAGCTATTTTTGGGAGCAGAGTGGGAGGGAGGGAAGAGGACAGGTGACGGGTCCTTTCTCATCCTTTCCAGTATGATTTATATGCACTGGATAGTGGCTTGAGGAAGTATTATTTATGTATTAAACTGTTTCTGACCTGCTTTTTATCAAGTGATCTGAGGGTTGGTTGCAGGCAAAATTAATACTAACGGGTTAAACAATGTAAAATGATTAAAAAGAGTTTTGCATTTAAAATACTGATCATATTAACAAGTTAAAACAGGTTTAAAAGACTGAAACGGCTGAAAAACCCTTTGAATTAAACCAATGAGGACCGACGGCATTAAAAACAGCAATGTTGTTACTTGTTGCTTAGTTTAAATTGGCATTGGTGACACTCAGGCCTCCAAAGGAAAGGCATTCCACAGTAGAGGGACCATGGCTTAGGAGGCCCTGTCCCACATCTTCATGCAGTGTATTGACCTCGTTGGTGGGACACAGAGGAGCTATGCTGCCTATCAGACCTCAGTCCTTTGGCAGGCAGTTATAAGGAAAGTCACTCCTTCAAGTATTGAGGTCCCAAACTCTTTAGGCACCTTGAATTCAGATGAGAAATGTACTGGCAGGTATGTGTATGTGAACACTCTCACCAGTGCCCTCTCTGTATGCTGGAGTGAGGGAAGTGGGATTCTTAATCCCTTTTCTGGGAATTTATGGAAAGGAGAGGAAGGGCAGAAACACACTGATTGGTGCTTGCTGAGTCTGTTTCTTACACTAGTTCCTGGTGACTTCTGTGTTAGCGAGCTAGTGAATCTACTCTTGTGTTTTAGCTGACTTTTACAGGAGCTATCTAAAGGCACCAAACCTAGTTTAAAGATAGGATTCAGCACCTTGGATAGCTCTTTTAAAGTTTAGACTAAACAAGGAGGAGATGTACTGTCTCATTAACCCTACTGCTCCTCATCTCAATTAAGAAGTATATTCAGGGGAAATCTCAATTACATCCATCTAAGTTAGGTGGAGGAGGCAAGCTAATGCTAGATAGCATATATAAAAAAGTCTATATGAGGAGGGAGGAGAAGTGTGATATTCAGGCTTTTGAAATCCAAATTGAAACATGATTTTCAGTTTCATTGATGTGACAGCAATTGTTTTACCCCATCGAGGGTAGAAAATAATATTGAATTGGGTCTGCTCTTAAACCTTGAGTGTGATAGATTATGTAAAATTGAGAGAGGTGTACCATTTACAGTAATTGAGGCAGTCAAACTTGTAACAGGAACTGGAAGCATAAACAAAAATATTGAAGTAAATTCCTAAAGCATCCTGGTCACATAGATTAATAAGGAGAGGTTGAAATGAACAAGTAGTGAGGCATTTATTTTCTTATATTTTTCTTATTAAGCTGCCATGAGAATTTTGCTTCAGTGTATGGATGGTGTTTCTGTGTCATTGTTTGGTGTGTGTTATTTCAGGAAATATAAGAAAAGCTTCCAGTCAAGAATATATCCAAAGGACAAAAAGCAGCACTAAAAACAAATAAAAACAAAAGCAATTCTACCTTAGACTTATTAGTGTCATTTTCAAGCCTGTCACTGAGTGTGATTCAACCATTTTAGAATGATTCAACCACAAAATGTGATAGAGAAGTGAAGCAGTTTAGAGGTGCAGGTGGGGAAAGGATTACATTTTAGATGTCTTCCCTGGAACAATTTTGTACATCTGGAGAGCCCTTTAGGCAAAATGTACAATGCGCTGAATTTTCTATGTGTTATTTTGTTGTGCTGTTGTGCTTTTTTATGGTTCATGTTTTTAACTGGTTTTAAATTTTTTGCTAGTTCAATCACTTTTTAACTTTTGTATTTTGTGAACTTTCACTATGTTTTTTAAATCTGTTGCAAGCTGCTTTTAGTCATGAACTGGAAAAAAGGGCAGGATATAAATAAATATAATAATATTGCAGGCCTCTCTCTCTCTTCTTGTCTCTCAGTTTCAGTCTCTTACGCAAATACGTACCTCCCCCTAATGAATTTTAGTTTCTCCTCCCAACTCTAGTTTTCCTAAAATAGGATCAGTATGGCATAGAAGTATTCTTGACTAGAAAACGTTATGTATTTCCCTGTTTGATTCTGTTGGCATTTTATTTGTTTCTGAGATTTGCATAAACTTTAAATTCTAAGGCTAAGTTTTACTGGTTTTCTTCTCTTCACTCCTTCCTTTTGATTACTCATCTCCCCTCTGTTTCTGTTTGCATGTTTCCCACATGCACCAAGTCTGCACAGTACCTAAAAAAAGAAGCCATAACTTTCAGAGTTCTAGCATCGGGAGGGATTTCCTGGCTACTTATTTTGAGAGAATCATCTTCTTCAAAGCAATAATCTATTTACATATACAGTGTAATCATACACATATATACTCAGATGTAGTGCACAATGAGTTCAGTGAGATTTTTTCCTGGGTAAATGTGTATAAGATTGTAGTGAGACATTCAAAGAAACCATTGTAATGCATGGATTTCTTTATGACAATAATACCTCTTCCAAATATATCTTTGTAAATTAATTTCATTTCATACATCTCCTGGAGATAAAAGTGTTTTATATTAGTTCTCTCCATCCAAGTTGCCCGCCTACATTTATATCCCAACAAAAAACTTGTGAAGTAGATAGGGCTGGAAGGCTATGGTTAGTTCAGGGTGACAACATGAGTGTTATGGGGAAGCTATATAATATATATTGGTCAGAAGAGGTGGGTATGACCATGCATCTGAGAGAAAGCTGCAATTTTGAGCTTTGAATTGTATTATATAATATTTATTATTAATCATTCTGCACATGCATGTAAACACACACAGAGAACATAATATTTATTAACGAGAGTTTTTTTCTTTTTTTTCAAGCTTTAAACTCAGTACATAAATCCAAGTTTTCTCTGCTTAAAATAGTAGTTTTGTGTGCTCTTCCTTATGAATTGCTATTACTCTCCTCTTTTGACCACATGCTAGTGTTGTTTGGCCACGCATGTCCTGGTGTTTATCTGTGAAATGTTGGAAGGTATGAAACTGGAAAATCTTTCTGAGTCTAGAGCCACTGTCTGTGTAGTGTTGAGCTGGTACTGTTTCCCTGCCTGCTCTGTCAACCTGAGAACCAGATGCCTCTTAGCAGGCTGATTCTAGAAACCTTCCCTGGTTTCTTTGTCTCATTTCCACTCCTTGACCCGGCCATCAGCTGCATCTGCTGTGTTTGTTTATGTCATTCATCTATTCAGCAGTCACTCAGAACCTTAGCATTTCCACAGGACAAGCCATGTGAATGGCAATTCACCTTCTTGTGATTTCACTGTACCTAAATATGTTATATATAGAGAAATGATCTTCCAGCACTGCACAGAGTTTATTTATTTAAAGCATCATATATTGCCTCTTAGCCACCAAAGTGCCCGAGAAAAATGTACAGTGGATAAAAACAATTAAAGAAATACAAGAATAACAAACTATTAAAAACAATTTTAACAGGACCTCTGTTGATCTCAGATTTCATGCAGACTCATATGGGAGAAGTTAAACAATAAGATATAAACAAAGTTACATGAGTAGTGTTACATGAGTAAGCAGATAAGTAAGATAACTTAAAGATTATGTAGAGAGATATTGTCACCATGAAAACATATCATTATCATTATATCAAATTCATTATGTTGGACTCTGGTCGAAACCAGATTCATCCTAATTCTGTCTCCGCTATTGTGTATTGAAGATTTAACCAGTGTAATATTAGAACATATTATATAGGACCTTGTTGTATTCTTAAGCTGTGAATTTTTGCTATCATAAAATAGACTAAACTAAAAATAAACATTAATTGTCTATTTCTGTGTAATATGAAAATTCTTTTAACAGCTGACAGAGAAGTACACTCTTTTAAGTGCAGTTCTTATAGTACTGATGTTAAATGGTCTCTAAAACACATGCCTAACAGCAGTCTGACTGCCACATTTTGCTCTAGCTGTAGGTTCTGATTTTTTTTCAACAAGAGCCCTACATAGAGTGCACTATAGTAATCTCATTGGGAGATAAGGTTGCACTCCTGGCCACAATAGCTACTCAATCTTCAAGGAGCAGTGCTGGGTCCAAGAGTACTCCTAACTGGTGAACGCCTAATCTTTCAGAGGGATTTTCACACACTTTATCAAATAGTTGCCTTCAGATTGCAAGTAATTTATATATCTCTAGAGATATATTTATATATCTAACCTTTACTTGCTCTATTATCTAATTTATTTGCTAACTGCATGTCTATATTTGTTTACTTGTTTATGAAACTGTGCAACATAACGTACAATAAAACAAATAAAAACTTGTGTTTCTTCACTAGACAACTGAAGAATTCTAAAATTAATTTTACTAATGTTCTCAGATGTAGCTGATCTCAGAAAATTCTGCTTCATGACTTCCCAAGGAGCATGAAAAACTACATTTTTTGATCATCTTCTGATTTCCTAAATTGTTTTTTTTAATTTAATTTTTTTTAAATGCATATGAACAAGAAATGGAACAAAAGGAACAACAGATTAGAATATAAACAAGAAAACAAAGAGGAGAAATACAGACAAGAAGTAAATGGAATACTAAACACCATGTTGCTATTGTTGTTGCTGCGTGCCTTCAAGTGATTTCCAACTTATGCTAACCCTCAGGCAACCTTGTTATGGGTTTTCTGGATCTGAGAATGTGTGATGCACCCAAGGTCACCCAGTGAGTTTCCATGGTTAAGCAGTCAATCTAACCCTGGTCTCTAGAGTTGGAATGCAGTGCTCAGGCCACTACACCAGCGCTCTTAAATGGGTGTTGTATCTAAGTGTGTCCACTGGAGATTTATATATTTATTGGGAATACCATATCCTTTTGCAAGGATAAACAAAAGGGAAGGGAAGCAAAACAGTTACTGTGAGGTTGAGGATATAGAAATGATTTATATATATATCAAGGAGAAATGGACATTTAATTTGGGAAGGTGCTATTAAGTGGGAGGACTGATTTGCCAGTTTGGATTAGGAGTTGCTTTGAATTATTGTTCTCTTACACAGACAAATATCATTCAGAGTATGTTGGATAGAAATGCTGTGACATTTGCCCCAGTTGAAAACACATTTGATGAGCATGTGGGATACACCTGGGGAGTGACTCGGCAAGTCATGATGTAATCCCTAGGGGACAGTAAGGCTGAGTCATGGTAATGTGAAATCATGGCAAGGGGTTGCATCAACCATTGTCCCTAGCTGGTGTGTATAAAAGAGGGGAGCTTAGACTGGTTCTTTCTCTGACTATTCGCTGCCTCTATGACACCGAACCTCTGTCTAAGCAAACCTCTGCCTGATGTGTCTGTGATGCTGAGCCTATGACTAATTGAATTCTCCTATTATTACTGTATCTCTCCTTTTTGAATGCGTGGTCGTTTGGTTGAGGAAGGTGTCATCAAGGTCATCAGTCTGGGTCGGAGGTCTGTAGTAAACCCCCACCAGAATATCCCTATTGTTTCTCGCTCCCTTAATTCTTACCCAGATGCTCTCGACCTGGCTTTCTGGGTTTAAGTCATGGATCTCTTCACAGGTGAAAACATCCTTGGCATACAAGGCTACTCCTCCTCCTTTCTTGTTTGGTCTATTTCTACAAAATAGGCTATACCCCTCTATTCCTACATTCCAATCCTGAGAGTTAATAGACCACAAGCTGAACATGAGTCAGCAGTGTGATGCGGCAGCCAAGAAAGCCAATGCAATTCTCGGCTGCATCAATAGGAGTATGGTGTCTAGATCAAGGAGGTACTGGTACCACTCTACTCTGCTTTGGTTAGACCTCAACTTGAATACTGTGTCCAGTTCTGGGCACCCCAATTCAAGAAGGACATGGTCAAGCTGGAGCAGGTCCAGAGGACGGCGACCAAAATGGTGAGGGGCCTGGAAGCCATGCCCTATGAGGATAGACTTAGAGAGCTGGGTATGTTCAGTCTGCAGAAGAGAAGGTTAAGAGGGGACATGATAGCCATGTTTAAATATTTGAAGGGATGCCATGTAGAGGAGGGAGAGGGCTTGTTTTCTGCCGCTCCAGAGACCAGGACAAGGAGCAATGGATTCAAGCTGCAGGAAAGGAGATTCCACCTGAACCTCAGGAAGAACTTCCTGACGGTCAGGGCTGTCCGGCAGTGGAATATGCTGCCTCGGAGTGCGGTGGAGTCTCCTTCCTTGGAGGTTTTTAAGCAGAGGCTGGATGGCCATCTGTCGGGAGTGCTTTGAGGGTATTCCTGCATGGCAGGGGGTTGGACTGGATGGCCCGTGTGGTCTCTTCCAACTCTACGTTTCTATGATTCTATGATTCTGTAAGACTCCTAGATCCCTTTCACACATACTGCTATCCAGCCACGTGTCCCCCATCCTATATTTCTGTATTCCATTTTTGTAACAGGGTCTGAGGGAGTGGAAGCAGGGATTGAGAACACTAGGTCCAGCCTTCTGCTCTCACTCCCAAGTGACTAGGTAAGCGATGAAACTAGAACTGTATAGCCTCAGTTGCTGGAAATGTGTGCCATCGGCCACTTGTCAGCACTGTTCCTTCTTGAGGAATGACTAGCTGTAGGGAAGCTCCTTCATGGATTTTGGTTCTGCTGAAAGATCCTTAATCCCACTGGGATCCAAGAGAGATTATCCTCTGTGAATACTGGGAGATGCTGTTTCATTTAGTGAAGATACCACCTCAATTATCAAAACAGTATAATTTTTTTAAAATATAATAAGCCTGAACATGGAAATTCTGCCTCCAGATCTAAAAGCTATAATTATCACTGTAGTGTGACCTATATTAAGCTACAGGAGTTAATAGTAGTCTCCTTTAGATTAATAAGACCAGAAATGCTTTTATTAAACAGTATTCCGTATAGCATTCTGAAGGCAAAGAAACAAATATGACATTCTGAAACTTTTTTGTAATGTTGGTTATCCTTCAGGCAGAGAATTTAAAAGGTGGTTACCAGACTCCTATATCACATTTTATTTAATGCAACTTTATGTATATGGTCGGCCTTCCACATATGCAGGTTTCATTTTTGCAGATTTGATTATTCATGGATTATTTGCTGTCACCTCTACTGCTGTCCTATGCCATTTTTAATAGGGACTGCAAGCCTTGTGAGACTGAGAAACTGTGAATGACACCTGTGAGTTCCCATTAAAAATGGTGTGGGAACAGCAGTGGGGGTGGCAGTAAGCCCCGCCAGCCCCCACTTCTGCCTTGTGAATAAATCCTGGTGCCTCAAAGGAATCCACAGTGGGTTTAATATGCTGATGATACATTTTGTATGTTAAATATGGTTTGGAAGGGCCTAGAGTTATTCATGGATTTTTCACTTTTGTGGGGGTCCTGTGCCCCTAACTCTAGCGAATGTGGAGGGATGACTCTACTTAGCTAAGTAGCAGTGGCACTAAGAGATCCTGTTAGCGAACTGGGAAGATGCATATCAGGACAGTGGCAAGAATGCCCCATGAAGATTGGTGCCCAGTGTGTATTGGTCCTGTTGCACAGTCACTTTGCTGGCTCTGCTACGTGGTAATAACACCAGCCCTGTACTGGGTACAGATGTTAAAAAGTGCCTAATTCTAATTCCTACATATGCAAGTCCACTTACAAAGATGTAACTTCCATACAGGATTGTAGCTCTTACCTGGTTGCCCTCTCCCACAGGGACCTTCATCTGTTTGAGTGTCTTAGTTCAAGGTTACATTAGTCTGGTTCAGTGCTTTCTTTTGCTTGACCACAACAGTGAGCCATGTGGAAAAGAAAGGAATGCCCTGGAATGTAGCTACCTGCCCAGCAGTGGAGGCAGTGGGGCAGATGTTTCCTTGGAACCCCAAGTTGAAATGTCTGTATCCCACCTTTGGGGCTGTTGCAAAACATGAGAGTTTTGTTGCAAAACTTTGGCACAAGTTTGGAGCAAATCAGACAATGTTGGGGTTTTTGAGGGGATGTTTTCTTGGAACATGGAGTTGAAGTGCCTATAACTCAGGGAGCTGTTGCAAATGCAGGTTTTCATTGAAAAACAATGGCAGAACTTTGACACAAGTTTGGAGCAAATTGGGCAAAGTTAGGGTTTTTTTTGGGCGTGTTTCCTTGGAACCGTGAGTTGAGGTATCTGTATCTCAGTTTTAAAGTTGTTGCAAAAGATGAGTTTTTTTTGCAAAACATTGCAAAACTTTGGCACAGGTTTGGAGGTGATTTTAAAGTTTGGGGTTTGTAACAAACACAGGCAAGGTTGTGAGCAGGTAAGACAAGGTATTGGGACGAGTGGTGAAGTTGAAAATTCAGGTAGAGCCCAATATTAGGTGTCCAGGTGAGCTCTAGAAGGTGATAGAATCCTGAAGGGAAAGGAGCAGGTACTATGTCTGCTGAACTGGCTGTGATAAATGCTGTCATGGGAATCTGTGCTATGGAGACCATAGGCTTAGGAGACAGTGGTCTCTTTGCTGGTGGAGACTTGTCTAGTCACACACTGTCCTGATTCTTTTTACCAGAAATTATTTTCATAAATTCATAGAAGTATAGATTATGGTGTTGTTGTTTTTGAGTGTTCATTAAAAAATGATTTGAAGATCACATACAAGTAACTATTGCTGGCAGATTTAGGCTGAGCTACCTATTCACACAGTCCTCACAAAGTGAAGGCTGCAGAAACAATCTGAAAAATGAATAGTGCAGTAAACTTAAGAGTAACCTTCACCTACCAGTGGAGAAAGAAAGAAAATCTCATGGTAGTTTTCCCAGAGCTGAATACCTTATGTAGTCACCACATGCTTGTAAGGCTTTCCCACATACTTCCATGGGAATGAAGACAAAATCACAAGCCATTTGAACACATTGTAAAAGATAGTATGGGTGACACAGCTCCATGGCCTCTCTTTCAGAAGAAAGTAGTGAAGAGGTGTGTGCTGCTAACCTAGATACACGTGCCAGTTATTTTTTGTGCTTATTCAGTTGATATAGTGTGGATGATGTTCGCACATGTGAAGAGGAAAGCTAATTTGACAAAAAACTTTTCTGCTGATATAGTATTTCAATGGCAACTACTGTTAGGGTAGTCCAAGGCTTCCAGTGGTCTGCAAGACACTCCTCCAACACCAAGACTGGCACACAGCACTGAAATAAGCTTCTCTTAATTGTTTCTCTTTTCCTTTCCTTTCCAAAGGACACTGCATGTGGCCTGTATACCTCACCATCCTGTGTCTTTCTGTCTTAGCTTCCTCTGGGGAGAGGATGGACTGTGTGCTCCACCACAGTATTCCTTTATTCTCTTGACCATGCTGAACATCACTCCAACTGCATCCCTTCACAGTTTGCTGTTGCCTTCCCCTCAGGAGGATGCAGAAGCAAAACAGGTACAATGAAAGTGCTCTCCTGCAACATTTTAGCATGCAGCGTCTCCAGAAGAAGAGCCAAAAACAAGCTCCTCCTGCAACCTGTTGCTACTTGGAGAACTGGCTGTGTGACTGACAGACCCTTTGGAAGCAACAGAAGCCCATTCCCTTGCTTTGGTTTCTCACATGTAAGTGTTCTTACAATCATAATCTGACCCTGTCAATTATCTTTGACTGTTGAGTCAGTTCCAATTTGAGATTGGTATTTCTGCATCACGTTTCCCTTTTCTTGCAGGCTTGATCTGCTTTTCTGGACTATTCCCAGTACAAAGTTAAAAAAACAGCAGCAAACCTCTGCAAGCACCCACCTTCCCTCAGGTTTCATCTCCTCTGCTTTTTGTTTGAAGCAGGGTACTTTTGTACATGAGAAAAGGGTGAGTCCAAAAACCTTCAGTTGACCCTCGTAAAAAACATGTTTGCGTACTTTTAATTGATTCTTGCTACTTTACACATTCTTTAATATTTATCTTCCTGTTGTAGGCAAAAAATAAGCAACTTGGCATGAAATGGGTAGAGTGGAATTAAGAGGATACCAAGTTGCCCTTTTTAAACCTAGCAGTTGGATTTCCTCACTGTGTTCTGTAGCTTACACAAGGTTCCTTTCACTTTAGACATAAAGGAGGCAATTGAGACCATTTGGTCTACAGATTTGATCCTTACCTAAGTGGGCTTATGATTGCTGCTGCATTTGTTCAAGGTTTTCCAGGATATAAATTGCAGATGAATGCATTCCACTCTGCCCATTATTCCGTCATGGTCTCCAGGACAGATTACTGCAGTGCCCTAAAGAAGTGGTTGCCAAGTGGAACAACAAGAAGTGGAAACCCACTTAGTTATCTTGGATGCATCACACACTCTCAGCCCTAGAAAACCCCGTGATAGGTTCACTTTAGGGTTGCCACAAGTTGGAAGTTACTTGAAGGCACAAAACAGCAAAGGTCTCAGGGATCCAGTGTGGTATAGTGGTTTGAGTTTTGGGCTATGACTCTGGAGATTGTGGGTCAGATCCCTACTTGGCCATGGAAACCCACTGCATATCCCCTGACTAACAATAAAACCCTGGGGGGTATCCCATTTAACAATAGACCATCACACAGGCCAACGGTAACACATGCAAATTGCTCCCTCCCACCTGGGCACTACACAAGTATATATACTCTGTCTCACTTCCATGCCATCAGATCCTCTGGAGATGGCAGCCACAGATGCAGGTGAAACGTCTGGAGAAAATACTAATAGAACATGGCCTCAAAGCCCGGAAAACTCACAACACCCTATGGATTCCGGCCGTGAAAGCCTTCGCCTTTACACCACTGGGTGACTTTGAGCAAATCGTACTCTCTCAGCATCAGCCTAAGAAGAAGGCAAGGGCAAGCCCCCTCTTAACAAATCTTGCCAAGAAAACCCCGTGATGAGAGGGTGACATGAAGGTGTCTCACCGATAGTGTATCCCTAAGTCAAAGTCGACTGGACAGCACTTAACAACAAGGAAGTGTTTTCTTGGCACCTACTTTGATGTAATTCCAGTGCCAGGTTATAAACTTTGTATTTTTCCAGACTTTTTATTGCAAGCTTTATCTAATAATTGCATTTTTTTGGTGTGCTGCTTTTCCATCTACTGTTTTAGATTTTACTGCTGTAATTTTATCACCATAATTGTTTGAATAGTTATTGTACTATTTCATATATATTTGTAAGATTTCCATGTGAGAGTTTTTGAAAGGTGATCTGTTAAGCAACCAAAATAAATAAATAAATCTGCAAAAAAATTTTTTTTAAATGACATGTCTTTCATATGTGGTGGAGTTGCAAGAAGGTGAAAAGTTATTGGTCTAAGATTTATATATTAGTTCAAAAATTTTTAAAGGTAGATTTTGTAATGTCACCAATAATGTTTTTTTTTTTTTTGAAATCTTCACTAAAGAATTGAATGGTAAATATCATATATCAAAGTCTGTAAGAATGTTGTTTGCCCAAACTTGGAAATGGACGACAGCACTGACAGCACTGACAGAATGGATTGATAAAGTTATGGACTTTGCCTGAGTTGCCAAATTGACTTGGATTTTAAAAGATAAACCAACTGAAGATTTTTTTTTTGAACACTGAAAACCATTAGTGGACTTTTTGAGCAATGAGAAACCCAACAATGTAGTAATCTGTGGTGATAGTAGTAATTTGTTAATAGCAATTCTAGTAAGTTGAATTCAGTTAGATCTGTAATGGTAGCATAATAAGTTTTCTTAACCAGTTTTTCTTTTTCATTACAGTTTGGTGGGGCCGAGTTCTTTTGTGTTTTAGTTAGTGATTAGCTAGGGTTTGTGTGTAGTAATAGATGAATGTTTTAGTAATGCGTTTTAGTTTTAGTTTAGCTTAGTTTATATTTTAATGTATAGTTTCTTTTTTCTTCTTTTTTCTTTTGTTGTTGTTGTGAATTAGCTTGTGTATACCAAAATTAATAAATGTGAATTCTAAAAAAGAAAGTGACATGTCTGCACAGAATAATGCCAGAAAGTTAACACAACAAAATGGATATTCTGTTTACATACCAACGCTAGGTGGCAGTGCTGTTCTCAACCAGTTTCCCAGAGCAGGTTGTATCTGTGGGATGTCCACAGAGCAAAGCCACTTTCCTACTCTTTCTCTTTAAAATATGTACATAAACAAGTCAGCTGCGTCAGAAGTTGTCGGTGTCTTTTTCTTCTCTTTTGAAGTGCTCCAAATCACTCGTGGCATGAAGATAGAATCGTTCAACAGTGGTTTTTAATTAAAGTTTGCTGTGCAGTTAAGCCCATTCTTTTAATTAAAAGACATTTCATAAACATTAAAATATTAAACATTAAAAAGCTTATTTCTTTTTTCCGTTTCTTTCTCTTCAGTTGAACTCTTCAGCTCTGTTAAGAGGTGAGATGTTGTTTTTTTCTGTTCTCAGACTCCTGCTGCCTGTTGTTTGGCATGGGTACTGGCTCTGTCCCCCCAGCTCTCTTGTGTTACCAGGCATCTGTTTTCTGATGGCGTTGAAGAGCATCTTTGTGGGTTGTCCTCTAAAGGGCTTTACCTTCTTAATCCAGACATTTTTGTCATTGCTAATGTAGACAATGTGTTTTCACTGCAGACAAACACTTTGCCTATCTTGTCCCATGGGAGCGTATGCTGTGAAGGCCAGTTCTGAGAGGTTGTGCTTCAGTAGCAAGAAAGTAACGTTTTCTCAGCTTCAGATGTGCTTTAATGGTCTGACTCTTCTCCGGGATAACGTGTCTGTTGCTACCATGGATGCTGTACCCCAGTATCTTATATGCAGATGGCAGAAGCAGATAACTGCTTCTTCCTTGTATATAAACACACACAGAGATGCAGAAAATATGCCTGCATTTTCAAACTGATGAAAATTATTAGTCAAAGTCCTATGATTCAATTAAAAAATACACCCTGATTTCTTCGGGATGTCCCCAGCGGCTTTCTACTTCTTTAGAATGCTTTGTTTCTTAGCCAAGCCACACTTGAGACATCCCAGGATTTGCACTGTGCCCCCACCATGGAATAAAAATGTAAGGCATTTGCCTTTCAGTTAGCTACAGCCATATCTTTATTAACTTGGAACATAACAGAGATCTGCAATGCAACTTATGACTGTGGAGAACACTAATCATCCAGAAGCTGTCTGTGCACCTATCCCTGCATGAAATGAGGAGGAAGACTACTTGGCTTTATTCGTGTTGTCTGCCTCTTCCACATCTCACCATAGCTTTCTGGAGACCTTCTCCAGTTGCTGTCCATTGAACTCCACAGCTCCAGAAGCATAAGCCATATCAGCCACATGGGGCTTCTCCTCCACATCTCCAGTTCCCACAACCCAATGAGATGGGTCTAGGGAAACTTTTCAACCTTTTCCAGTTAATTGATTTTTTTATTTGTACCTGTTATTTTCTTGCACATCCCTACCATGCAAAGAGATGTCCTACCTGCCCAGGATATAATCCTGTGCCTAGAATATAAAAAACACATCATTGTCTACATGAGTGATCTTGGTCTATGAGTGCAGCAAATAGCTATCTGACTTATTCACCATTGCCAAATGTATTTCCCTAGTTACACTTCTCTAGACCCTATCAAGGCACTATGGATTGTCTTTTCCCTTCCAGACTTGTCTGGCAACAGCTTAGATGCACACATTTGGCCACTGTTCCTATATAAATCCAAAGTGAGCCAAGACCTCTGATAATAGCCTTCAGTATCTTTAAATCATTGCTGTTTATGTATACCAACAAAATATGCAGATACTGATTTTAGTGCTTACCCTTGAAGAGAGCCAGGATCCCACAATATACTAGATCTATCTGTTCACTTGATTCTGGTCATCAGATTGAGCCCCAAGCTCCACACCAGAACTTGGAAGTAACTCAGTAGATAACTATGGTTGCTTCCACTGAGTTACTTTGGTCAGCAATGAGGAGTAATAGCGTTGGGGTTTGAAAAAAATGCAGCAGCAGGGCAGGAGGTATAATCAGCAATGGTTACAGTCATGATTCATTCATAAGTAGGGGCTGCTTCATCTTACCTTCGTGACATAGAAGGTCATCAGACAGCTCTGTTTGTCATAACTTACCCTGTAAAATCTGACGACTCCGACACAGGGGAGTCAAAGCAGGAAAAGGCTCCAGCTGCAGGAGATAGCTCCTTCCTAGGCCATTTCCGCACTACACTCTTGTAGCGCGGTTATTCCACTTTCAACATCCTATGGAATCCTGGGGTTTGCAGTTTAGGGAGGGACCGGTCAGCGCCTCCCTAAACTGCAAACCCCAGGATTCCATAGGATGTTGAAAGTGGAATAACCGCGCTATAAGAGTGTAGTGCGGAAATGGCCCTAGAGCCTGAACAACCCAGAGGAGACACAGGTAGTGCAGAGTCTTTGGAAGATGAGCCACAGCAGGTGGGTGCTGGGGAGAGCAACAAAGAGCCGAAGAGGAGCAAAGACAGAGTCAGTGCCTCTTGCACAAGCTTAATTGCCAGATGCTGAGTAATTAGCCACTTGGCTGTTAAGGTCAGGCAGCTATAAATCTCCTAGCAGCAGAGGGGTCTTCATTGTAGGCAACTATCTCCATCCTCTCTCCTACTCTTGCACTTGGCTTTCCTGAATACCTGATCCCTGGGACTAACTATATGACTTGCCTTTCTACTTCCTTGACTGCTTGTTTCTCATGAGTGACTTCAAAGTGTTTGAGATCTGGCTACTATGCCTCTCCTCATTCTGACTTTCCTGTGACTAGTCAACCTTACCAGAGCCTGACTTTCCCAGTGCTTGCTGCCTCTGAGCATAGGACACTAATTTTAAATCTATAAGTAGATCCTGTGATGGAGAGTAGTACCGGACTCTGCTGCCAAACTGAGCAGCAGAATAGCACAGTGCTGGAAGCTTGTCTAGTAGCCACTATGCTTCAGGCATTTTTTGTTCTGATGTGGATCTGTTTGGACTTTAAGGAATGGATTTTCATGATGCTTCCTTACTGAACCACACATGGGAGCCCAGGCTGCAGCAGGACAGCAAGCCAGTGTGTGGTGCTACTCCCTGCAAGACTTCCATCACACAAATGCCTTGCCTGAAGAATCGTTTCTTGATTATACTGCTAGCTTCATGGCTCTAAATGATCCTCAGAATGATGTGATGCAGCACAAAATGTGCGAGACTTAAACCATGGCTGTGCTAACACTGTGCCTCAGTGTCTGCAGGGAAACAGGTTGATGTGTATTGTTATTCTGCCCTGTTATTTGGACATATTGAACATCCTTCTGATCTAGATATCTGTAGTTGTTCCTTGCAGTCACCCTTTCTGTAATAGAATACTTACAGTTGATTTTGGACAGCTGCAAACCCTACCTACTATTGTTGCAAGGCATCACAGAAAAGACCAGCAAGTGGTATTATTCAGTAAATAAATACATATGCTGTAGCAGCTCCTGTAGACCCCACCATGTTACTAGTACACCATGGTTAAGCTACATAATATGTAATAACAACCAGAGCTTATATAACTTGCCTACAGAATCCGTTTCAGTACCAAAGAACATGAGGGAACTTTCTGTTTTTGCTCTGGCAGGGGATCTCCATGTGCTAGTGACAGTTGTCTGAATTCAGTGTTTGACACTGAACAAAACCTGTTGGGCCTATAAATACAAAAGTATCTGGCAGTGCTGACTAAGTGTCCTTACAGTAACTTTTCATAGTGTGCTAAGAGAGCCAACTCTTTGTTAGGAGTTTTTCACATCACATGTATACTCCAGTGTTTCACACAATATGTGTGTGTGTGTGTGTGTGTGTGTGTGTGTTTCAGTTCTATAAGATGTTCTGTAGGATCCATCAGGTTTAAATATGAAATATTAATTTTTTTTCAGCAACAAAGGACATAGAAAGAGGCACAGGACAACACAAAGAGAACAAAGAAACAACCATTCTTTCTTTCTTTCTTCTTCCTGGAGAGTAAAGGTTTTACACAGTTCATTCTCACATGAATGAAACAACAGCCATTTCCGCATGAGGTTGATACTTTGTAGTTACCTCGAATTCTTAGCCATCAGTCTGCATGTTATAGTGTTGTAGTTTTACTCATGCTTCTGCACGTTTTCAGCTCCTAGCACAGTTCACTGTGACGAGAAACTGCTGTATCTGAAAACCGGAAAAACTCCAATGTAAATCTCCCAAACCGATTCTGCTTCGTTTTTCATCTATATCCAGAAGCGTAATATTGATTCACAGTGCAGAAGTGGCTGCGTATGGGTGTTCCCAGGCTGTCCCTTCCGTCATTTCTGTCCCTATCTCATTCCGCCCATCAAAGGACAGGCTGCTGCCATTATTGTATACATGTGTTAAATGGACAGCGGGAAGAGAGGGGATCTGGTAATAGACCATTAAGATGTGTTTTTTTCCCCCACATATCAATGAACATATATGCGTATGCACAAACATAGCAATGCAGAAATGTGTTTAAAATATGTTTTTGTTTTTGTTTTTAAAACAGACCGGTCAGTGATGGCAGGGCGGGGTGAGGAAGGGGAATGAGAGTGGCCAGGGACTTGCTGTTGCAGATGCAGCAACCGCTGTTCTCCACAGTAGTATGATGTAAATGGGGAGGGTGCGGGGTGCAGACAGCACAGTTTCTGAATCAGGGTATAAAACAATGCTCTTGACACACACAGTGAACTGCTCCTCCCGTCTCGTGCGGAAATGGCCAATGACAGTACAGAGTATTTGTGACTTATGAACAATAAAAAGGAAACACAAATTATGTGCACATGGGCATGGAAAATCAAACTCTGGAGCTAAGTAAGTACTATCTTAGAGGAGTGAGCATAACTCACTTGAAGAGCACATGCATGAAGATCAGCTGCTGCATCTCTTTGAAGCAAATGAGAGGAAAGAATTCTGCTATTGGAGACTCTGAACAAAAGGCTTACCTGGATATGCATGGCTCTGTCGCTACATGGGAGGGGAAGATTTTGATGCCCCCCCCGGAAGAGGCCACCTGGTTCTGTGACCGTCACAGAGTGCACCATGATGCATCACTTATTTAAGCCTTGCTTGCCCCATACATGGTCACTCTTTCAAATGTGCATTGGGCTCTTGCCTGCAGGGTCCTAGGACTTTGGCAGGAGCTCCTCCTGGGTTCATCTTTCCTTCTCGGGCCACCAGGAAGCAACCCAAATAACTGGGGCTTAGACAGGTTGCCCAAGAGAAGGCTGGGGGGGTGGACAGCAGAATATCACCTGACCTCAATGCAATCCACATCAGGTTGCTCCCCCTTGCTGCTCTCTCCAGGCAAACACAATGTAAATAGTTATCAAATTTAATAAAAGTGGCCCTTAGTTAACCCATTGTCATGTGTTTGGTCTAGTTATTCCAGGGTTGGGTATCAAGATTATGTTGGGCAAGTTGACCAAATGGCTTGGCGCACTATGAGACAGCTTCAGTTATCTCTACCTGCTGTATGAGGGACTCAGCCCTAGAAAACCCAGGGATAGGGTTGCCTTAGGGTCGCCATAAGTTGAAAATGACTTAAAGGAATACAACAGCAGCAGCAGCAGCAACAACGAACCTTTTAAAGGCCATGCATGGCACAGAACATCTCATGGGTAGCACCCTCTCAACATATAGTTGATCTTCCTATCTAGCAGGTCAAAATCTTTTGCAAAAGGCAAAAAAATTATTGGCTAGCCTGTTTTTTTCACTCCCTGCCTTTCTCAATTAATTTTGGGTTTCTCTTTCTTTCTACACACTTCTCCTTGCCTCTTTCTACTGTATAGTTCAAGCTTATCCTCTTGTTCTTTTTTTCAAGGGTAAATCCTGTTGGGTTCAATCAAACTTAAGAGTGCATCTACATTACAAAGCTACAACACTTTGATACCAGTTTGGCTACCACAACACCATCCTGCTGGATTTTGTGATTTGCTGCTTACCCAGTCAGTTAGAATTCCTTGCTAGAGAGCCCTAATCCTCTCCTCTTATTGTCAGCACTCAGGATGGACCCATAACATTTAAAATGAAATAAAAGTGCTGTAGTATAAATACACTCTTCCCTCAAATAAGTATACAGACAGTTTTAACCTCACTTGCATGTGTCTTCTACCTGGTCTTTGCTGCTTTACTTCGAAATTATTTCTCAGATTTCTTTTCCTTCTCCACTGAATAAGGGTAGACAACCTCCTCACGTCTGGGAATGCTCAGGGAAAAACACTCTGCATATAGTTAGAAATAAGTAACCACCAAGTACAGCAAATTTCTGCCTGTCATATAACCTTTTTTCAAAGCTGAGTTGCGGCGGGGGGGTGGTGTATCTGCTATACAATGCTAGTATAGTTGGTGAATGCTTGGCATGATCCTGTGAGATAGTTGTGTTCATTACAAATGGAACTATCCACTATGTATGGTTACTAAACCTCCCACTTTTGTTTATTTTAAAATAATAAGAAAATATGACCTTTTCAAAAAATGTAGTAATTCATTATAAATCTACATTATACATTAATCTGCATTAGAAATCTGCATTAAATGATTAACAAACAAATAATCTGATTATTAATCAATTAAATTTTGCTAGTCCTTTTGTCCTCCAAAACAAAAAAGTTGAGATTTCAGGTTTTCCCAATTAGCTATATTTTAGTGGGACCACACACTGTTTTAGAAGTTGGATTAGAACTTGAGTGTGGGTGTAAGATATATATATATATAGGTTGCAAAATATCTTACACCCACACTCAAGTTCTAATCCAACTTCTAAAACAGTGTGTGGTCCCATTAAAATATAGCTAATTGGGAAAACCTGAAATCTCAACTTTTTTGTTTTGGAGGAGGAATATAGTCTTCTCTAATGGTGGCATGCATTGCTTTTCTATAGATTTTAATCAGATTTGATATTAGAGCTTCAATCCTGTGTACACTGACTACAGAGTAAATTCTTTTGAAATCAGCAGAACTTGTATCTGAGCAAATAGGTAAGGGATTAGGCTGAACATGCGTCCTCAACTTCAGTATGTTTGAATATGGAAGATTTAAAAAAAATGTGGAAAAGAATCTCTCAAACTGGGGAGGGGCAGTTGTTTTCTGTTTTCCCTGTTTGTATGTATGTGAAGTTGAGCTACAAAATACCAGCCTTCTGATCTCTGAGATTTTTTTCCCTGAAAGCCAGCACTTGCAGCATTCCTGCTGGTGTTACAGAAGGCAGTTGCTGGGCAGTGGATCTGTTCACTGTCTCATTACAGCCAAGTCGTTACTTTTAACCTTTGTCTCAACTTGCTTATATGTAGGAGTCAGGTATTTTGATAAATTAAAAGTGGTTTCTTTTGCTGAAATCTGACTTGAATACTGTGAGAGGGCTGTGGTGTGTTTTCACACATTATTTGTATCAAATCTCAAAAACCTGTCATTAGAATTTACAAGGCTATCTCTGTAGGCAGATTGTCAGAGATAGTTGTATCAATCCATTTCAATATAAGAAGGAAGGAATCTTGTGACACCTTTAAGGTTAAGCCATTTATCTCAGCAAAGTCTACATCTGAAAGTAGTAGACTGGAGACCATGAGAACTTCCAGTGAAATAAATTGGTTAGCCTTAAGGTGCCACGAGCTTCTTTTCTTCTTTCCATAGACTGAATAATAGTTGAGGTAGTGGCTATTTATTAAACTCATTGCGTTAATTCTCAGTGCTTTGCTTTTCTGTATGGATTATTTTGATTAATTTTCACTTAAGATTTCATTTGTTGTCTTCTTATTCCTTCTTGCTTTATTCTCCCACCCCTGTACAAAACAAAGTACTATTCTGATTGTATGAGGTTTGTAATAGTCAGTAGGTTTATTGGTTCTATCTTTGCCCTGTTGAATTGGCTTTGTGTGGGTAATCCTATGACATATATTGGTGTGTGTGTGTGTGTGTGTGTGTGTGTGTGTGTGGCTGGCTGGCTGGCTGCCTGTTCAGTCATGTGAACACATGATTGTGTTTTTGCTTGGGTGTGTGTATGTGTATGTATGTGCCTTCACGTTGCCTGTCCACTTATGGTGACTCCATTAATTTCATAGGGTTTTCTTAGGCAAGAAATAAAGTCATCCCTCCACATTTGCAGGTTTCACTTTTGTGGATTTGATTATTCTTGGATTATTTGCTGTCACCTCTGCTGCCTCCTTATGTCATTTTTAATAGGGACTACAAGCTTTGTGAGACTGAGAAACTATGAATGAGGCTTATAAGTCCTATTAAAAATGGTGTGAGGCTTTTGAAATGAAGCCAGAGTTTTATTTGTTAAATATGTTAGGGCAACAAAGAGAAATAAGATGCCATCAGAAGATACTGTTATATATGATAACTGCTGCAAGATTGACATATGCGCAATATTGGAAAAAAAGGGAATACGTAGATATAAAAAAATGGAAACTTAAGGTCCTGGATCTGGTAGAAACAGAAAAGTTAACATTTTTATTGAGAAATAAGCCTATCTAGAACTTTGAAAGGGAATGGGGAGAAGTTTTGAATTGGATAAAGAAATAACAAACAATGTATAAGATATGTATCAAGCAGCAATGTAACAAAGTAAGAGCAACATTGTAAGACTACTGTAAAGTTAAAAATATGTATGTATTAAGATAAACAAGCAGATTCAATTGGAAGGAAGAAGGAAGTGGGGGAGAGGTTTTTTCTTTTTTCTTTTTTCTTGTAAAATTCAATAAAAATGTTTAAAAAATAAAAAAATAAAAATGACGTGAGGCAGCAGTGGGGGTGGCAGGGAGCCCCACGAGCCACCCACATCTGCCTTGTGAAGGAACCCTAATGCCTCAAAGGAGTCCATGGTGGGTTGAATATGGTGATCATAATTTTTGTGTGTGTATTGAATATGGTTTGGGAGGGCCTAGAGTTATTCATGTTTTTCTACTTCCACAGGGGTCTTGTGCCCCTAACCCTAGTCAATGTGGAGGGATGACTGTGCTCAGAGGTGGTTTTGCCAGTTCCTTCCTCTGAAATATAGCCTCTAGCACCTGGTATTTTTTGCAGTCTCCCATCCAAGTACTAACCAGAGCTGAGCCTGCTTAGCTTCCAAGATCAGGTGGGATCTTGGGCATTTAGAGTATTTAGGCAGTAACTGTATGACATTCATGGGATCACCATAAGTTGACAGGCAACTTGAAGGCATATACACACATACGTGTGAAAATGAAAGAAATACCCGGTTCAAGAAACTTTCTGAATGTCCCACACAGGAGTAGTTAGCTTTTCTCACTGCCATCTATAATAACAGTAATCCTATGCCTGAGATCAGTTTTCTATCAGTCATACACTGGATTGTTGCTGTCAAGCACAGGTTATAAACTAAATCTGGCAAGGGGCCATAAACTTCTTTCTTGCAGTGAGACGGAGAGGCGTCTGGTGTCAGGCTGACACAAACCATTTGACTGGGAACTGGTTCTTCCCTCAGCAGGGTTCTAATGGGTAGGTACTTAAAGCTGCCTGAAAGGACACAGAAGGTCTGATAACAGGCCCTGTTAATGTTTATTGGGACTGGGTTAAGAGTATTTCTCTTCACACTTCTTCTCAACCAGATTTGGTTGTTTTTCCACTCCAGGTCATGAGCATATGTCAGCAAGTTCAAGCTTGCATGAAGTGTGAGGTCTCTACTGGCCTTTGGAATGTGAAACTGCAGTGATATTTCTTTAGCAGCATCCTGCTTCATTCTGCAGGGTTTTTTTTTAAGCCAAAATACTTTCTCTTCTGGAAGAAAGTATTATAGTTTTAAGAAGCATTGTGAAACTTTTTTTACATCCATGATAATTTGTTCTTGTCACAGTTAAAGAAAACCAAAGCCATGAAGATAGGCCGACCGTAGCAAGTGTTTGTGTTGGATAGCATGCTGTAGGTGTCTGAACCTGCAGGTGCCATAGAAAGCAGCAGGAATTTTTGCTTGAGTAAGAATGGCAGCCTCCAGGGTTGTTCGTGAACCCTAGCCATACTTTTGAACTCATTTGTTGAGAGAGTCCTCCCCTCCTTCTCTGTGTTCCTAATGGGCTGTTAAATTGAGCAACAAAGCAAGATGTAACTGCCTTAATCAAGGGGAAGTGAGGAACAATACAGAAGTCAAAAATTGTTCTTTCTAATTACGGTTCTCAGTCAAAGGCAAGCAAAACCACTTTGTACCTGAGAAGAAATACTGATTGTTCTTGAATTTGTTTTCCAAGGCATTCTTGCATTGCACTAAGAGTTTCCATACCGCTGGTCTCACACTGCTTACAGTTACTGCACATTGGTTTCTTGGGGTATAGAAAAAATAGTCAGCCCTCCATATCCATGGACTCTGTATCAACAGATTCAACCAACCATCGATAGAAAATATTAAAAAAAATCCAAAAAGCAAACTTTGATTTTGCCATTTTATGTAAGGGGACCACTTTACTACACCATTATCCATAGTGGGACTTAAGTATCTATGAATTTTGGTATCCTGAGGGTGCAGGAGAGAGGTCTTGGAACCAAACTCTAGTGGATGCCAAGGGCCCACTGTATGTTTCATCACAGACTTGTGGGGACTGCTGGCCGGGCAGTGAGGCTGGCTTCCAAGAGACCTCTTCCTACTCTGGTGCATTGCCTGGTGATAACAGTGCAGTCTGATGTTCTTCACTTCTGTCATCCTACTCTTGGGCCATTTCCGCACGACACTCTTATAGTGCAGTGATTCCGCTTTCAACCGCCTATGGAATCCTGGGGTTTGCAGTTCCGGGAGGGGCTGGCCGTCCCGTCCCAGAACTGCAAACCCCAGGATTCCATAGGAGGTTGAAAGCGGAATCATCGCACTATAAGAGTGTCGTGCGGAAATGTTCTTGGACTCCCAGGGCTCTAATGCCTGCTACTCTCATGCAATAAGGCTTCTCTTGATTGTGGTGTAGTATGTGCTATGCATGGATGGAGTCAAAGAAAGGTTTGTGTATGTAGGTAGGTGGTTTCTGTGAGCATGTGGAGAGTGTGACTAATTCTTCCCCTGCTCCCTTCTGAAACTGAAAACAAGGAAGTGACGTTTAATATAATGAACCACAGTCTTCCTAGCAGCAATGTAATCTAAAGGCAAATTACAGAAAACAGTTATTGGTTTGCACTAAAACACTGGTGTCTGCTCCAAGTCATCCCATTTTTCTTGATAGTAATGGGGTTATAGCCTCTTGTATCTAGAGGCTGGGAAAGTCGCTTTTTTGGGTGAAAACCTTTAGAATTCACCAGCCAGCATGGCCAATGAGATTTACTTCAGCACTTGATGTCTCCAATTGTAAATAATGGGAAAATATCTTGGATATTTTAACACTGCTTTGAATAGGAACATAAGAAGAATTTTGTTAGATCATGCCAAAGGCCTAGGCAGTTCAACAAGGTAGTTCACACAGGGACTAATGTATTACTTCCTGGCCAGCCATGTATATAATTGCTTATTTATCACTCATGCATCAGAACCTTTGGTTCTCCAGATGTTTTGGGCTTCACTCTCAGAATCCATTAACATGGAACTTGCTGAGTAATGTTTCTGGGAAGTTAAGTTCAAAGCAACTGGAAGACCAGAGGTTGAGAACCACTGCAGTAGAGGGAGATAGCAGAAAACCTGAGTTGACTCAGTAGAACTTTGTAGTTGACTTTGTAGAAGAGAAAAAGAAAAAAGAAACTCAACCACCCCCAATTCCGCTTTTTTTAAAAAATCCGAACAGAGATCATCATTCAACAAGCTCTCCCTCCCACAAGCATTCTCACAACTTGTTGACTGTTGTTGTTGGTTATAACAGTTGTCAACTGTCATGAAGCTGATTTTTACTTATGAGAAACCTCCAAGTCACCCTATCCTCAACCACCATGCTCGGGTCTTGCAGATTCAGGGACATGATTTCCTTGATTAAGTCTATCCATCTGTAATACGGTCTTCGTCTTTTCCTACTGCTTTCTCCCTTAGCAAGCATTATTGCCTTTTCTAGGGAGTCGTATCTTCTCATGATATGACCAAAATACTACAGCCTCAGTTTAGCCATCTTGGCTTCTAGGAAGAGTTCCGCCTTGATTTGTTTTGGGTCTCATTTTATTTGTCTTTTTGGTAGTCCAGGATATCTGCAGAACTCTCTTCCAGCACCACATTTCAAATGAGTTGATTCTCATCCTATTAGCTTTCCTGCTTTTAGAACCATATATAGAAATTAGAAATACAGTGGCATGGACAATCCTGACCTTGGTATTCAATGATATATCTTTACACTTGAGAATCTTTCATAGTTCCTTCATAGCTGCCCTTCCAAGTCCTAGTCCTCTTCTGATTTCTTGACTGCAATGTTACCATACATTACATGCCCATCCTGTGGGTTAGCAGGATTGGTGGGGGATATCATCTTTATATAAATTGAACATATTTTTGGCTGGAAAATACATGATCAAAGCAATGTTTTTCTCAGATATACCATGAGAGCTGTTGCCAGGTCAGACTGACCTAAGACGTGGCCAGGCCATAAAGTTCAAAGAAGAGTAAGCAGAAGGGCCCTGGCATAAGGGTCCAAGCGAATCTCTCCTTTGTTTTCAGATTTTTGCACTTCCAAAACAACAAAACAATCAGAGACCATCCCTTTTGATCACAACCAGAGACTCCCCCCCCCCCGCAAACTTCAAGGTGTTACCACGATTGCCATAGATGCTGTCAATCTGATGTCAAAGCAATCTCCTGTTCTAGAACCCTTTGGTCAATCAGTCCCACAAGAAAGTTTTTTAAGCTTTGCCAGAACACTCTTTCAAAATGCAGGAAAGAGTATTTAAAGGGTATTTCAACCCTGACTTTTTACCCCAGCAATCTGCAACATTTTAGATTGTCAGCATTGCTGTCAGTCCATGTTGCCCTCAAATCCCTGTCTGAGTCTCCTCACTTCATTCCATTTCTTCAGGACTGGTAAATACCACCGTGTTTCATCCCTAAATTTCTCTCTATCCAACCTTTCATGCCTTATTTTCTGATAGCCTTGTATGACTCTTCAGAGTGTCTGATTTTTTTTGTGTGTGCTTGTTACTTCCAATAAAGCATTTTGTTTATTTTTAAACTGGAGCTTCTCTCTACATTAGTATTGATATACATAGGTGAAAACACCCCACTGTTACCGTTCTCTCACAGGCTTCCTTTGTGCTATATTTTCCCCAAATTCCGAAGAGAAGCTGGCATTGCTGGTGGGTCCTAAACCCTCCTATCTCTTAGGGCAACATCAGTGTCCATTTTGATTAATCACTCAGCCAAGGTATAGGAAATCTTGCACTACCTCAGCGTCTCCATTGTCTGCTTTAAAGTTGTGCACATAATTTATGGTCATTATTTTTGTTTCAGCTGTAAACTTGACTTTCCACTTTTTTCTTTGACTTTCTTCATTAATCACTCCAGATCTTTGCTATTTTCTGCTAGTAGTGTGCTATCATGTGTATATCTTAAATTGTTGATGTTCCTTCCTCCAGTTTTTACACATCCTTTCTCCATGTGTAATCCAGTTTTGCATAAGATACATTCAGCATACAAGTTAAACAGATAGGGTAACCCCCCCACCCCTGCCAATTGGAAGCCCCTCTGTTTTTCTATATTCTATCCTGATGGTGGCGCCTTGACGTGAGTAGAAGTTACACATTAGGATAATCAAATGTTGTTGCATATTCATTTCTTTATAGGGATGGGCCAATCTAATCCTCAGATCCTCGAATCCTGGGCAAGGATTCAAGATTCACAGATCTGAATCCCTGTGCCAAAATAGGCGAACTGAATCTTTTGAATCCACCAAACTTTGTTTTTAAAAACTGGTGCCTTCAGGGCCCGGCAAAGGCCTGATTGGCCAGTGGGTCCCTGAGCGCGCAAAAATTGTGGCATAAAGCCACACACACACTGGAGGCTGCCTCTGCCCACTCGTGGGGTTGCCTGTGCCTGCTCATGGGACTGCCTCCCTCTGCAATAATCTCTATTTTTTTTACTTGAAACTGGAGGGTAGGGATTGGGAATTATTGAGACTGGACTAGAGACTTGACTTGAAAGTCCCTTGCAGGACTTGACACTTGAGGGTAGAGAACTGAGACTGGACTAGAGGCGGGGTTTTTTTTTTTAAGTGCCTCATTGCAGGACTTGAAACTTGACTTGAGACTGCAGGGTGCAGATTTGAGACTGGACTAGAGGCTGGTGTTTTGTTTTGTTTTTTAAGTGCCTTCCTTGTTGCAGGACTTCAGACTTGTCAAATTCTGCTTCAAAACCACTTTTCAGTAAGTGCTTTCTTTCCCTTGCTTTTTAAACCCTTTTTTAAAAAAGGATTTGAAAGATTGAACAATTGCAGTTAGGGTTCTGTTCATTCATTTTGCTTCTCATCTATCCTTAACTGCTTGAAAAGTTTATGTCCTCTTTTGCTTCTTGACTACCTTTTTTTCTGTCCCCTTTTGCTTCTCATCTATCCTTAACTGCTTGAAGAGTTTCATCTATCACTCAGTGGCACTTTTCTTTCTTTTTGGCTAGAGATATTTTGAATAGAGGTATTGTCTTTTTGCATTCCTCCCTCACAGTGTCTCTGGCTTCGCTCTAGAGTTCTTCTGACTCTCAGTCATTTAGACTTAATAGTGCAAATATTTATTACATTATCTTTAAATTCTATAGAGATGTTCTTCAAGTTGTATTTTGGCACAGTGGTTGTTTTAGTGTTCTCCTTTAGCTTCACTCTCATTTTTGATATTAGCAGTGTATGGACTGTGCCACAATTTGCTCCTGGTCTTGTTTTCACAGAGAGAATGGAGCTTCTCCATCTTCTGCTTCTGATTATGTAGTCTATCTGATTTTTATATTGGTCATCAGTAATCTCTATGTGTACAGTCAGCTCTTCGGTTGCTTGAGGAATATGTTTGCAATGAACAAGCTATTTGCTTCACAAAATTCAATCAGTTGCTCTCATGCATCATTTCTTGTGTGATAGCTTTCTCCTAGACTCTAGCATAGCATCTTTCAGTTTCTTCCTATTCTGCCTGTGTAATTGGAGTAAAAACTTGGATTATGGTTGTATTTGTGTGTTTTCCTTGAAGTTTTATTGACATGATTCAGTCAGACTTTGCATTATATTCCCTGACTGCTTTTGCTACATCTTTCCTCACTATTAATGCCACCCCGTTTCTTCTTAGATCTTTATTTCCTGAGTAAAACATGATGTAATTATCTGACTCAAAATGTCCAGTTACTGTTCACTTCAGCTCACCCCCGTCCCCCCAAGTCCTGATACATGCTTCTCACATTCCATGTCCCTATAATATGTGTTGTGTAGCATCGGACTGCAAAACCAGGCTTACATGTATATTTTGATATCAGCTTTCTAATTTTTATCCTTAAAATAATTCTTCATCATCTTTGGGTGGGGAAAATCTCCCTCCCCTCAAAGTCAGAGAAACAAAGGAATCAGACAGGGGCTCTGCTTTCAATAAGGCATTCACTTTTGGAGAGGCAGGGCAGGACGGGATCAAGTGATCTTTGTTGCAGTATCCAAGAGTCACTCTGGAGTCTAGCTCACAGCCATAAGCTAAAGAGCAGCTATTCAGGTAGTTTTTAATGATTTCTCCACATTACAGTGGAGAAGTGTTCTGAAGTAGCATATCCTTGCTTCTAAAAATCCTGTGTCCAGTCAGACAATAGGGCTGTTCCCAATGCCTTTTTCCCTATCTCACTTTTTCAACCATGGCACCTGGGTGGCTAGATTTTCTGGCTGAATACTCATTCACCTCTGCACCATCATATACACAGTGACTACACTTTTATTCTTCCTGTCCAAGGGCAGAAATGGAAGAACCATACAGAGGAACTGGGTCTCAGAAGAGCTGTTAGGCAATAGCTGCTTGCTATCTATTAATAAATTTTAACTCATTTTTACCCTCATTCTTCAGCTGATGAGGCTGTCTGAGCAGCTTACGTAAGATCGGTAAAAACAATAGCAAATAACTAGAACAATAAAAGTGTATGCTATCTTTTGACAGGCTATTTATTTTAAAGAGGTGGCAGTGGAGATGTTTTCTTTTCCTTAGAGAACTGCAAAATTAATGTCATTCCATTCGATAATATCTCAGTTCACTGCAGATCTGCCCATAGAGACTCTGTTTCCATTTTTCTACACTTTCCCTTTCTCCATCTTTGTTTTCTACTCCAAACTCTGCTTTGTATCCTATTCTCCTTCAGCTGCCTCTCTTAGACCCTTTCTGCAGGACATTGTCATCCCATATTGGGGATAGGAGAAGGATGGGACCCGGACAACTCTTATGCACAATGTCATCTGGGTCTCATCCTTCTCCCATCCCCAGGTGGTGCGATTGTGTGGTAAATCATTGACAGATTTTTCCCTGTCAATGACCGGCGATCGCATAGTCCTCCGCTGCCTTCTCGCACTTACCTGGTGTGCGGAGAGTCAGGAAGTGCAGTGACTATGCTTCCTGCTCCAGTGCAGCCTGGGACAGTGCTCAGCTGTGCTGTGGAAGCAAGAGACATGGCCATCATGCCTCCTGCATTCCCGTAGGCAGCTGGTATGGAGGGGAGTGCTCCTGTTGCACTGCCCCCCTGCGAGAGGCTCTACCAAGATCCCCACAGGATACTGCCGGGATCAGGTGGGGCGCAGAAAGGGCCTTAGATAGCCTTCACGTATGCTAGACTAGCTGACAAGTGTCAACCTGTAGGTCATATCCAACCCTCCACTGATTAATGTTATTCAAGCAATGTTTAAACCAAGGGAAAGCAACAAGTATGCTGTAGTTTCAGTTGTAAGAAAAAAAAATCGAAGTGCTTTTACAGTGTAAGAAATCGTGCTTCTATGTTTCATTTGTTTTCTAGATTTTATGGCACATTTATACAATATGCAAATGTACAGGTGTACATTTATATATTTATTCATGAAAAAAAATATCCTGCCCTTCAGTTCAGTGGAAACTCTCAGAGTGAATGATAAAATCATGATAAAATGCTAAAGACAACAAAATTAAAAGAAGCAATTTATCACTAAAAGTCGGCGAGGGGAGGGGGAAATTAAAGGCCTGTGGAAAAAATAAAATAAAAAGGCTCAACCATAAAAAGACAAAGTAATTTATCTTTTTATGGTCTTTATCTCTAGGAAGAGAGAATTCCAGAGAGGGCTGCACAGAGTGCTTTGGAACTGCACTGGTTTGAATGCTATGTCTGTGCACATACGTACAGTATGTAAATATGTTTGAAGCACTCACTGCTCAATGGCATCAACTTTATTTCACCACAGCATCAACCGGTATATCAAACAGACATACCTCCAGGGCTGAGATCCTTATATAGTAAATACAGCAGTCCCCCAAAACACAGAAGATGTCCGATTTATTCCTGATCTCTGGTTTCTGTTCTTTAACTGTCATTGATCTGTAAGGGGATCCCCTCCATTATTTCTTTATTTAGTTTTGTGGTGAGCTTTCTCAAGAGCTTTCTAGGAGTCCATGTAAACCAGCGATTTCCAAACTCTGGTCTTCCAGGTGTTTTGGACTTCAGCTCCCGAATTCATTGATCGTTGGTTAAGGCAGCTCGAGTTTCTGGAGACTAAAAGCACCAGGACTGGGGTTTGGGAATCACTGATGTAAACAGTGACAACTGGATCATCCCAGTCCGCATGCCTGTTAACACTATTGAAGGACTCAAAAGAATTAGTAGGATGGGAATTCCCCGTGCAGAAGCTCTGTTGCTTCTTTGTCACTAGAACTTTTCTTTATATATGTTTGACCTTCTTATCTTCACTAACACTTTCTGTTGATTTATGCGTAACAGATATTAAGCTAACCTGTCTGTAATTTCCAAGATCCTCCTTGGATCTCTTTTTAAAAACTGGTCTTATACTGGCCAATATCTAATAATCTAATACAGAGGGCCAGACCTGAAGACAAGTTGCATATTTTCATTTCTTGTGACTACCGTTCATTTCAGTTTTACAGACTTCCTTCCTGAAAATATCATTTCAGGCACAAGTATCTGCACCACATCTTCTGCAGTGAAGACAGACAAAAAGAATTAATTCAGCTCCTTATTCTACTGTAGTTTCTCTTCAACTCCCATCACTATGCTGGTCTAAACAAAGTAGAGCATGTTTTACCATTGTAACTTTGAGTATGTGCTAAGAGGGAAAGACACGGGGCTGGTATGTCAAGGTGAGATGGAAAGTCATATAGTCATTTTTTGGTGCTTTGATTTGGGTACTTACTATAACAAATACCATCAGTGAGTTATTCACATAATCATTGTGGGAACAGGCAAATCTGCTAATGTGTTCCTTCCAGTGACTTGTATATTCACGTGGATCCAGAAAACTTGGCTTCAGATCTGTTCCTGGTACCACGTATGTGCATGAGAACACATGTTCATCCCTTGCCCTATTGCCAATCTGGGGGGGAGGGTGAAGTGGGGCAGCCAGACTTGTATTCTGCTGTGTTCTCCTTTATTTCCAAGAAGGAACATGCATTCTAGATTTCAACTCATCTTTTCTTAAATGAATAGATGTGGAAAAGAGAAACAAATTGAAATAAATAAATCACATTTTTTGTGACTCCAGGTAAAATCATTAAATATCTAAAGGTGACTGGAAGGGGAGATATTCTATAGGATAAATTTTGCAGAACTACATAGAGCAGCTTTTTATTTATTTTAAGGCAACCACTGCCTAGATATCAGGGGTCCTTTGGGTGAGGAGTTGGGCAAGTTGAAGCTTGTTTTGTATGTGTACACTGTTTTGCACTTAATGTTTGACAGCTGGAGAGATGTCAAGGGAGATAGAAGTGGTTCCCATCATTGAAGTATATGCAGAAAAACATGACAAGCACTTCCTCTCACACTCCTGCCTAGGTCTCACCAGCATACAACAGAGCCTCCCACATATGGCACCCCCGTCTCCCCAAGCAACACCTCAGCAGAGTCCCTTGGGCATTTCATTATGTTCCATGTCTTCCAAGCTGGGTTCCTGTGGGAGCCAGCTAAGCCTAATGGAACAGGGACAGCCTGGCGCCAGCAAAGGTACATCAATAAAAGTCACCCAGGAAGAGTTAACATAAGGCTTGGCTGATCTACAGGTGCAATTAGAATTTTAAGCAAAAAGTTGGAGCAGCTCCCAAGATCAGGTATGTCAGTGGCAGATGATGCCAGAAAGTTTTTGAAGCGTAGTGTACTTCCTGCAGTGATGCTGAATGCTGGGCTTGGCCAAACATCCTGAAGCACAACTTCCCCCAGTAGTCAAACAGTGTCAACCCAGGAGTCCCGGAACAATTCCTTCAGCTGTATATGTTCCCTAAGATGTTACTGAATGCAATAAACAACTGGATAGAAGTTTCGGTTTCTGTCCTCAGAACGTGGGCTTGAGGCCTCAAAATGCCAATTTCAGATCAAATAAGGGGATAAAATTTTCAGGGGAGGAGGAAGATGGGTAAGCTGGAAAATGTCATAGTTCTCTTAGAGTTTCTAGATCAACCAAAATCAATCAAAGACAGAATTTGTCAGTATTCATATCCCATCCAAGAAGGGTTTTTCTGACATTTGGGAAACTATTTCGGGAAGAGAGAGGCACATGTGAGGAGATTCCTCACTGTGATAAGTACTCAGTTATTCAAGGAATAGTGTATTTTGCACAGAAAGTACTGGTCCTTGGGTAGGATGCGCGTACTCTGTGCAAAAAATTGTTTTCTATGTCAAAAAAAGCAAGTGCCGTCCTAAAAAATCTATGCAGATGAACATTTCCCCAACTGCAAATAGCATTTGGGACCTCTGCAAAAACCTTGTTCTCATCCATTGGAAAGAACACTGCAGGAATTATTTATTGTTGTCTTTCATCCTACTCTCATTACAATGGCACATTGTGTGAGTGCATGTGTCTCCAAGTCACCTGCTGATTGGTGGTGATCCCATGAAATTCATAGGGTTTTCTTAAGCAAGGAACACTCACAGGTGTTTTTGCCAGTTCCTTCCTGTGAAATATAGCCTACAGCACCTGGTGTTCTAGCCAATGCCAAAAGGGATCTGTATGGATAGCATGGTAGAGTGGTATAGTGGGCAGAGTGCTGGCCTTGGGCAGGAGACAGGTATATTGTCCCTTAGTGTTGCATACCTCTTAGGCTGTTAATGTGAACACAGCCGTCAGACCAACCATGAATCCTGTGCTATGTTTCTTGGAGGAGGCATTGGGTAATATTCTAACAAAAAAGACAAAAGATCATGTTATCATGTCCCACAGAAAACTGGTAAACATTGTAAACTTCTGCCATCTAAAAAGAGCTCATTAAATGAATAGCTATATAGGTGTGCAAGGCCACAGCTGCAGAGAGTTACAGTTGCTCACTTTAGATTCCTCATTCCCAGTGGAGAACTCTTGTCTTCCACTCTTCCTTTCTTAAGTATGCATGCCTGCACACACGCAGAGTGTTTGTCCTGGACGATTTCCACACTATACTGTTTCCTGAAGGCCCCTCTGCAACTGCAACCCCCCGGATTCCATAGGAAGTTGAAAGTGGAATAATAGCACTATAACAGTCTAATGTGGAAATGGCCCTGGTCTGCTGCCTCTTTCCTTCCTCAGTCTCTACTTTCTCTGCCCATTTTACCTTAAATGCTAGCTCCCTAAATGTCCATTTGCCCCTTCTTCTCTCAGGGCATTTTCTTCTCAACCGCAACGCAGCAAATGAGTTATCCTGGTTCCTTCCTTCAGCATCCCCACTGTGGTTTCTCCTGCCTGTTTGTGATATTAGAGTTGTTCAGGCAATGATATCAAGCAAGCCAACTTTTTGCCTCTCTGTGTTGTTAGACTTGCTCCATTAAAACTGCAAGAGGCTTCATTCATCAACAACAAGCATACATTTCTATCTTGCACTATTATTTAGATAATTAAGCCAAAACAGAGCTACAAGGAAACCCATCACAATTCTGTGCTTAAGTCTGCCCAGGAGGCAAGGCGGTGAAAAACATTTATCACTGATCTGCTGCCAGTGAAGGTAGTTGGAACAGCTGAATAGTTTCATAGTTTAATTCCAGACCCTGGTGCTCAGTCCCTAAAACTGGTTGCCCTGGTGACATCACCCAAAAACACAACAGCAGCCTTAGGCAACAGTGCTATGGAGACTTAACTGAAAGTAAGTTTCACTGAATTCTGGGGAGCACATTGGACATGCAACAATGCTTAGTGCTTAGAGGATAAAAGATGTTTTATGGAGAGAGGAGGAATGAGAGAGTTAAGCAGTTTTATGTAACTCAGAGTCTCCTAATCTCTTATCCAGCCTCTCTGAAATGTAAAGTAGTATCCTTAGGCATCTTTCTACCTCTTCTCTTTCTGTCCACTTATTCTCTCACTTCCACCAGAAGTAAAACTAGTTCACTTTAGTGTTAGCTTAGCACTCTTAGATGATTTTCCTGTCTTTAACAAAGTTCTTACAATAAAGCCTTAGTTTCTTTCCTTAGCCACTGGTCTATTTTTCTGTTCCTGAGTCGTCGCCGTCATCATCATCATCATCATCATCATCATCATCATCATCATCATCATCATCCCTAGTTTCTGCCATCAAAGCTTATTTCCAAGTAAATGTACACATGAGCATACTGTGTATTTAGCAAATACCATCTAACCCAGGTGGGGTTTTGCCCTGAAGGCTGCATTCTTTCTGAGGAAAATGATAAGGAAGGGAAAGTTGGCAGAAGCAGCCTACCTTGTGCTCTTCCATTCTCTCTCTTTCTCTGCCATTCTTTCCCTAGCCTCTTTTTCTGCCACTAGCCTCTATCTCTCCTTCTTTTTTACACACCTACACCCCCCATTCACATGCATACACAGAAAGAGAAACAGAGTTATTAATGCATGCAATCCCATCCGCCCATCCCACTCTCACTCCTCTTTGCTGGTCTGGTATTTCCAGAGAACAATCTCAACAGGAAGGTGGAGTAAGCAGTGCAAGACCCTCCTTTTAAGTAAAATATAGAGCTGTTCCCCCAGCCTTGTAAACTTATGACAAGCAGCAACAATCCACCCAACCCAGCTAGCAGTAACAAAAAAGGAAATGAACCTCCAGTAATGGTAACAAAAACTAATTAATTAACTGATGACCTTATAAGTAACAGAATGAATTACTTTTTAAAAGTAACATGCTGAGGCTGAGGCTTCAGCTGGACCTTACCTTCTAATCACTCTTTCAATTACTTTATGTGGGATGACCTTCCTGGACTTTCCCCCTCTCTGTTGAGACACCTCTTTCTCTTTCTTTTCCCGAGTAGGTTCATCATGTGCCACAGCTTTGTGTTACTTACATACTGATGACACCCATCCCTACTCTCTCTGAGATCTTTCACCTTCCACTCAGTCTGACACTACCAGCTGCTGCTCTGATTTTAATGCTTGTCTGTTCCATCATCATCACCACCATCATCTCAAGCTCTCTGTGTTCAAGACCACACTTCTCATCCTCATCCTGTTCTTGGCATGCCTGGACCTCTCCCTTCCTCCATTGTTATTGTTTTATATTCTGGGCCTCTTGGAATAGCAACCTGTTGTACCTGTTTGTCAAGCACCATGTACATGCAAAGTGCTTTCTAAATAAATATGTGATTTACCACGGAGCTTTGGGGAAGAAAAATCCAGAGGTGACAGATTTCAGCAGATTCACTGAATATTATGCTCATATTAGTTTGTCTGCATAGGGAACACATAATTTGCATTTAACACTCAGGCTTTGTGTAGATACATATTTGGTCTCACCATGAGCTAAAAAGGCTGAGAAACTGGAGATAGGGCTAAGAAAGCATAAAAATGTTATTTGTATAGCATATAGGTGAGTTATTTGGAGAGGTACTTGGTCAGACATACAAAGAAGTACACAGCTTCTTTTGCCTGGAGCCTTCAAACTCATTCTCTCTCTCTCTCTCTCTCTCACTCTCTCACTCACACACACCCCTGAATGACTGCTTAGTTCATTTGAGTTTGGCTGAATGTCTAGCATTAAGAACAGACTGAAAATCAGGGCACGCGCCTACCGCATTTATGCATCCATGCAGTCTGTGTGAAATGCGGACATGAATTTCTGCTGTTTTTAGGACAGTGTTTTGGTGAAATGCTTGGGTGTTTATCTTACTTTATAAAGTGACTAATGGGTTTTGTTTTCTTGCTTGCTTTAAACATTAAAAAAGTTTAAAATGCAAGACTCCTTGCAGTGGCACAAAGCTCTCTCCAGTCTTCCAGCCAGGAGCATTCTCTCTAAATATATATTTCCTTTGTAGGAGGTACAGTTCTGTAGGGTAGTGCATAGTCAGGATTCAGCTACTATGAATTTTACCAGAACTCAAAAGACTGCTTATCCTAGAGCAGGGATGGTCAGCCTGTGGGTTGTATGCGTGCCCTGGGCCTTTTTATGTCCCTGGTAGTCCCACTGGCTGCCACTGCCATTACAAGCACACTGCTGAAATTCAGCAAAGCCAGACCAAAGCCTTTGTTTACTCCCTTCATTCACTTCTCTTAGAAAGGAGATGCTCCATCCTGCTCATCTGCTGAGCTGTAGAGCATCAGAGCATGACTTGTTGCCTTCTGGTGTCATAGAAAGCTACTTCAGTTGCCAATGAATTTTGGTGGGAGCTGAGAGGGTGGTGAGAAATTTGGGAGCAGGGATAGCTACCCATTTTTTGTGGCTGTGCAGCACTGGGTGGATTATGGTACTCCCCTATAATCCATCACATTGGGACATTATCCACCTCTGCCTAAGAAGGTTATGTCAGGAATGCAGATATGTCAGATATACCCCTCCTCGTGAGCACAGAGCCTTTCCAGTGAAATGTGGTATTCAAGCAACAAGACATATAAGGTGTCAATTAAACTAGCAGAAATATAACTCCAGCTTAGCACATTTAAATAGAGAAAAAGCATACTTTTTCAGAAACACACACACAATAAATTAAAAGGCATTGCTACAAACAATTTAAGAAAAGCAACCATGAATTAAACTTAATCCTGAGCTTTCTGTTTGCACCGTGGAATGGGCTACCTGAGAAGGTGAAGGTGGTGGACTCTCTTTCACTGGAAGTTTTAAACTGAGTTCAGATGATTATCTGTCAGAGATGCTTTAGCTGTGGACTTCCTGCTCTGGCAGGGGCCAGGCCAGATGGCCCATGGAGTCCCTTTAGTCCCTACAGTTCTATGATTCTACAGTGCTTTGTCTCTGCATTAAGCTTACAAAATGTTAGTACTTAATATACAACTGGATCTTGATTAGAGTAATGGGCAATAGTACTTCTCCTGTGGTGAGCAAACTGGCCTTCCTCTACATAGAAGGAATCTTTTTCTGCCCAAAGGGACACTTTGGGAGGTGATAAGGAGAACTGAAAACTGGAGCAGATTGTTATTCTGAAAGTTTGGATTGGAACTAACTAGTAGGGACGTTAGCTTTGAAGCTTCCGTACTCCTTGTGTTGGTAGCCAGGCTAATGAGAAAGCAGGGGGGTAACTATCTGTATATGCCTCCTGTGAGTAGGATCTGTGTTTGACGCAGGAATGGGTGTGAGAAGGCCCCCAGGATCATGGTAGCTGTTTCCTGAAAGGTGACTCATCAACCTGCACTCATGCACAGGCCCATTTTAATTTACAGTTGCCTGCCATCTCAAATTCATTCAAAAAGGTATTTTTCTATCATGTGATAAAAAATAATTAGCCAGCAGCAGCAGCAGCAACAACAACAACAATAATCTCATGATACATGGTACAAGAGAAAGTGGTGCCTAGTCCTGGTGGCCTTCTCAGTTCATTCTCCGGGTTACTCTTCCTTCTGTCCCTGGGGATACTTTGGACTTCTTATATCTATGTGTTTTTACCTCTGCCCTCTTTTTCCAACCATTTCATTCCATTTCCTCTCAGCTACTGTTGTACGAAAGACGAGAGACTACTGTTAGGACAGAATATGGAGAAACAGAATGGTTTCCAATTGGCAAAGCTACATTTTATCACCCTATCTGTTTAACTTATATGCTGAATGTATCATATGTAAAGCAGCATTAGACTCAGAGGAAAGAGGCATGAAAATTGTGGGAAGGAATATCAACAATTTAAGATATGCAGATGACTGCATACTACTAGCAGAAAAGAGCAAAAACTTGAAAAGGCTACTGAAGAAAGTCAAAGAAGAAAAAAGTACAAAGACAGGTTTATGGTTAATCATTAAGAAAACAAAAATAATGACCATAGATCTTGTGCATAACTTTAAAGTAGACAGTGGAGACATTGTAGTGAAAAATTTCAGTCATTAATCAAAATGGGGACTGCAGTCAAGAAATCAGATGAGAGATGCATAGGGATCATCTTTACAAGATGGCCCCTTTTCCTGAGATCCCAGGACTGGCTATAGTAGCCTGCTCAAGTGAATCACGTTCCATGGCAAATCCACAAGGGAGGTGTGTTTTCTGGATAGATTTGAATTGGATTTTTTTCGCTAGAAAATTTTGTGCTTAACTGATGGAAATCTGATTTAGTGTGGATGACTACAACCACTATATCCTGCCTTTCCCTCCAGAATAGGGACTCACTTCTCTGGTCTCATGTGATCTACTTTCTCTTCTCTTTCTCTGTGTGCCTGTTCTGTCTCCACCCTCCCCTTGTACTGAATAGTACCAAAGATATTCATAGCCCAACATTCTTTTTCCAGTAGTGGCCAGGAAGGTACAAGTACGAGCATGAAGACATTTTCCCTTCCTATTCACTTGCCTCCTCCCATCACACTTTGCCAGCAGCCGATATTTAGGAAGAGCTGGCACTCTGTATCCATGGGTTCTGCATCTGTGGATTCAACCAACCTAAAACCAACTAAAAATTATTCAGCAAAAACCAAAGACAACAAAACAAAAAACAAAACCCCCAAGCCTTGATTTTGCCACATGCAGAGCACTACATGATGTGTAGGCATATCGTGCTGCAGCCTCTCACCATTTCACAGATCCTCAGGCTCTCTCCAGTACCTGTTTGAGTTGTTTGCCATTTTATATAAGGGATGCCGTTTTACTACACCTTTGTATATAATGAGACTTGAACATCCATGGACTTTGGTGTCCCCAGAGGGTCCTGGAATCAAATCTCAGTGGATACTGAGTGCCTGCTGTACACACTGCTGCTGAAGCTGGAATGTCTGCCCATGTATCATAGTCCATAGCTCCTGATAGCCCCATCCTTCGTGATGTCCAAAACTGTTGTGAAAGATTCCTCTCAGGTTTCCTAGCAAAATATTTAGCCATCTGTTTCCAGACTGTTACTGTATCAGCATTACTGAGTCAAGTTGGAATTAATCAGGTAAGCCATTCTTAATTGAGAGTAAGCCATTCTTAAGCTTCATAAGGCCAGCACAAATTTCACTGTGTGATCGTCCACTGAGTTGGATTGTAACTTGCTGATGCTCTCTTACCTGGGCCCACCGTTGTCCACAGTCTGTGTACATAAGTATGGGAAACAAATGGTAATGGTGTCATTTGATTAGGAAACCTGAGAGTGACCTTGATCCTGCAATCATCACTCACTCAAACAGGCAGCCGCAGAAACTTTGGATTATCCTTTTGGATTTGGGCCCTTGCATGCAAAGGTATTGTGTGCGGCGAACATGATCCTTTCTGAAAGATCTGTGCAGAAGGATGTGCGGGGTGCCTGCCTGCTGTTCTGTGTGAGGACTTCCCATCTTCCATACTTACTTAAGATAAGCTCTGGGACTGACAGCCTCATTGAAAATGGAAAGAAGAAGACAGAGCACTGAATCCGTACTCCCCCATGTCTTCTACCTTTCACTAGGATGGATACATGGCTGGTGTGGTGTGGTCCTTCAACTCCCATGAAAATATTTAATTCAGAGTCTGTCTGGGCCACCTGTTCTGAATAGATGCAAGGCTATTCATTTTTTTATTGGCAGACTTTGACTTCCTTGTTTTTCTTTCTAAGGGGTCACTGAGATCTCCCCATCCTTTCTTTTCTTTTACTTTTGTCCTATCTGACTTTGTGTCAAGGACAAGATTGAATACTGCAACTACATATTGCCTGTGTTTGTTATGTGTGTGTATGCAGCTTGACCACTTGTTTCTGTGACGCCGACAGGCAGGTGTGACCTAATAGAGACTGAGGAGCCCTGACTGAAGCCACTCTTCTAGGAGCTGCATCAAATCATGCAGGAGGATAGGGGTGCCAAGACCCGGCTCAGAGAAATCCCACTTGTTCTGACAAGAGAATCCCTTTTAATTGCTTAGTCTTGCGTACCTTCCTGTCATATTATGAAAACCCCTCTGTCCTCTGACTACCAAAGATGGTTTTGCCCCAGATATAGGTAATGGAAGTGGTTCATAGTGGGCTGGATTGTTTCAAAGGAAGGTGGTGGGTATTCCATTGCCGAACAGCTGCTTTGTATCTGTGGCTCGCTAGAATAGTGTGACTCGCGCTTTCAGCTGCTGATAGATCTTGGTTAACAACTCCTTTCTTCTTTTGTAAAAATGGGTTGTAGGGCAGCAAGTTAAGGCATGATCCACATTTTGAAAGAGGAAATTTTTGTTTTTCCTGTAGTGTCATGAGAAAGTCCCGCTCAAAGTAAATAAACACAGAGGCTTATCCTCTGCAGTGGGAGGCAGGCAGTTTGTGCTGTGTGGGTGTGGATGAATACAGAATATGTTTACGTCTGCATTGCACAGGGTACTTCTGGAGAGTTCCAGCCATTTGTGGAGCTGGAGCAATCTCTCCCCTGAAATATGTAGGGCTTGTACATGTTCCCAGTTGTCCGCCTCACCAGTTCCATCATGCAGCTTAAATCAGGTATACTTTGACCAGATCACAATGACATGGATTGGCTTTTACATATTTGCAAGTTACTCTGTTTGTACAAAAATATTTTATGCTCACAACAACTGGGTGGAACACTGGAATCTTTCCTGTTACAGATGAGGAGCCGGTGATGATCACCAGAGGGATTTTCCCCTGGTAATTCCATGAATCCCAAGCTTAAGCAGAATTTGGAGAAGCTTATGGCAACTTCTCAGAATCTCCAGCTAAAAGAATTTCAGGTAGCAGAGCGGGAGAAGAAACCTGAGAGACACCAGGGACAGTTGCTGGTAGACAAAATAGATGATATAGAACTATAGTACCTTTACCCAGCATTGCCTGGGATTTTATTTTCCTCTTAAGAACCACCAAACTGTCTTCTCCAGTACCTGCAATTTTTCCCCATATTTCTGAATGCAGTGTGTATGCAGAGTTGTTAACATATAGAGGTTGGGTTCCTGCGGGAATGCACTGTCTTCCTCCTTGCTGCTAGGCTTTGTCTCCATAGCAACCAGCCTATTCCAGTACCTATAACTTATCCTCGTATTCCCCAATCCAGTCTGTATTTGTAGTTGTTAACATATAGCGATTGAGTTCCTGTGGGAATACACTGTCCTCCTCCTTGGCTGCTAGGCATCATCTCCATAGCAACCAACCTATTCCAGTACCTGTAACTTTTCCCCATAGTCCCGAATCCAATCTGTGTTCTCTGGTGATGTTGATGTACTGGCTTTTGATTTTTTTGCTTTCTGCTGAATTTGTGCAATGGCCTTATGTTTTTCTGGAAGCATATTTTGTTTTGAATTTCAACTTTAAGATTCCTCACATATAGAACCCATACAATCTACCGTGTGAGGTGAGAAGACCTTGTAACTGTGCTGTGTATGTCACTTTAATTTTTGTCACATGTGCTTCCGAAATATTTTCTGGCTTTCCTATTGATGGTAGGCCTCATTTCCATAGCAACTGCCCTGAGGCCCAAGAGCTCTCTGGCTGAGAATTCTAAAGGCCCCTCTCTAAACTGCCAACCCCAGGATTCCAGAGAATCTTCACAGCCAGCCAATCATATGAGGTCTTTTCACCGCACTCAGCCAATCGTATAAGGTCTTTGCTTGCCTGCTGCAGACAAACAGACAAACTCACAGACAAACTTTGACTTTTATATAGTAGATATGGACTAATGGTCCAACTCAGTATCTGGCAGTTTCATATATTTATATCAATGCAAATTCCCAAGATCTAAATTCACTGCTAAAAGATCATGTATAGATTCTACTAAATAATTAACTGTGCTAAATCTCTGATTTTATAACAGCCAGGTATATGCCTATGTTGTAAACTTCTGCTTTCACTTTACCACTGTGACCTGGCAAACTTGGAATTGTTTGTAGTCAGACATTTGATTTAGTAACTGCATACTACCATACTGCTACCAGTTGAGTAAGAGACAAGAGGTAATCATGCTGAAGAGAGCTGTTAACACTTCCTGTCGAATGCCCAATTTGTTGCCTCAGTAATCTTTATAACAGCTCAACAATGTACAAGGTTATTCATTTACTAACAGGCTGCAGCCCAGGAATTGCCAGCTTTGTTCAAATCCTTGTGTGATTGACACACAGTCAACTCTTTGGCCCCAGAAGCACTCCCAGGGTTGTCAGATCATAGTCTTAAAGGGAGAGCAGGAGCCAGTCTTGGCAGAATTCAACTGTTCCAAAGAGGTGCAGTAAACAGTTAAAGGCTCTAGATAAAATCCTTACCCAAAGAATGAAGACTTGTAAGACTTGCAGTTCAACACTGTCTGGGAATCTACCCTTGCTTTAGACAGAGTTGGGAAGCATCTGGGCCTCTAGGTGTTGCTGCACTGCAAATTCCAGCAGCCCTAGTCATCATAGCCAGTGGTGAGGAATGCTGGGAGCTGTAGTCCAATAACATATTAAGGGCCACATGATTGCCATTTCTCTTCTAGATCTACCAAAATCTTTGCTTCCTTAATGACCTGGCTCATAGCCTCCACTTAAGCTTCTTTAATCTGTCTTCTTTCTTCCTTCACTTTGGTCATTTCCGTACTACACTGAAGAAGACAAGAAGGTGACAATTAAATCAATCAAATTGGCATTGTATTATACTAAGTCCCCCCATCTTCTCCTGCCTGACTTTCTAGCAGAAATGCAGAGAGACAGAGAGATAGCAACTAGGAAGAGACTGCCCATCTTTCCAGTTTTTAACCTCTTACGCTCTCCAGATCGTCAACCTGCTGCTACCATGTCATGGACCCATGCCTTCTGCCCTTGAATAGGAGATGGAAACTCCCAGGTTCCCTTAATTAAATGCTGCCACCAATTAAAATTCCCGTCTTTGTAGCCCAGTGGGAGGCCACAAGGGAGCCACCAATTTCTAAACTTAGAGATCCCTTTCCTTGCCTCAGCTGCTCTGAGAGAGAGGAATCCTATCTACGCATGTCACCAACAAGAACATGGAAAATAGAGAGAGCAGAGAGTTCTTTAAAGAAAAGCATTTATTCTAAGAATAGGTAATGTGGGTAACGGAAGGTGTCACCATACTTGGGAGCTCCTTCCCACAGATCTTGCTTGGTAGTTACAAATACAGATAGTTATATCAGCCAAAACTTACAAAAGAACAGAAAACCTAATGCGACTATCTGGAAACAACCTTGCTACTCATGTCGTGATCAGGGCTTAGATGATGTGCAGAGGCAGAGCTGAGAGGCAAGGCATAGCTGGCCTACCTGCAACAGGCAGTATGCCTCCTCTCATTGATGCCTTTGTTCCCCTCCTTTGTTCCTTCTCTGTTCTTCTTGCCTTGTGGTCTCTTGCGGGTTTATAAAACTTCTTCACTGAAGCATCTCAAAGATTTTTACCTTTCTCCCCCTGATTGGGTAGCTGTTCTCATGACCTGTAATGCTGACCCCCCAATAAAATGTAACCTAATCCTAGCAGTTCATTAACTCTTTGGTTGCCAGGAGGCAGAACTATGTTCAGCTCTGTTACCTGGATAATGGGAACCCCCATTATCACACACCTGGTGTAGGGTTTCCCTGCTTTAACAAACATTGGCCTATTGAGCTAATTATTTTTCTCCATCCTGCTATTGCCTGTTTTTAACTCTCTATTGTTTTCATCTTCTGCATTTGAATTTTATTATAAATTATTTTATTATATTTTGTGATCATGTGTAGTGTTACTCGTGTAAACCACCTCAATCGTTTGGTATGTGAAACAGAATATGTTTTACAGATACATAGTTTCAGAAAAATGGTTGTGCCATTACAGTACAGAGAAAGCCCTGCCCAAGGCCTTGCTTTTTAGCAGCAACAAGAAATATGTCAGGCACTGAGAACAACTCCTTCCTCAAATAATTCAAGGATTGAGTTGGTTTTCTTCTGTGGGAGGAGATAGTGTTACAGAAAGACTGAACGGAGACAATTTAGCACTTTTATGGTAAGAACAAAACCTTAAACTGGCAGCCAAGCAGGCAAACAAGGGTCTTTCTGCATGCAGAAGGAGGTGGCAGGTAGAAGCACTTAGCAGAAATTGAAGCTTCTGGCTTATTTTCAAGAGTAGCCCCATGTAGAGCATCTCGAAATAACTGGTCTGTGCTGTTACTAGAGGCAGGAGACTGTAGCCAACTATCTCTGCAAGAGGGGCCCAACCAATTTAATGGACAGAAGATGGTCATAGTTGTCCTCTTCTGGTAAGGATAAGCCTCAGTGGAATCTAGAAGAAACAAATTGGGCAGTGGCCCTCACCAGACAACAACAGCAAGGGCCCAACCAGCAGAGAGCAGGTAACCATGTGTCAGTTCTGGGAACAAACATGGACAGAGACAGGTCTTTCAGGACCCTGGACAGGTACCAGAGAAGCTAAAATGTGTCCCAAGGAGGCTTGGGTGCTGCTGACTGAACTTGTATTATCGATCCTCAGTGCTGCTTATTCTTGCTAGTGCATGAAAATCCTTAAAGAGCCTTAAGCCCAGTACTCTGTTACCTTTGTGTTAATTCTCAGTGATGCCACCTGTGCTTATACACATACTCAGTGGCCCTTGAGAATGAGAAGGTTGACTCATCACGTAAGTCTGGCTTGGGAACTATGGTCAGGTGGTTGTTTCATGGATCTCTTGTTCTGGGGTTCAGAAGTTCCCTGATTGCTCAGAAATGTCCAGTATCTCTATATGTCAATTTTCCTAGCATTTCATAGCTGCACCTCCGCAGGTTCAGTGTCTAAGTCATTGCTAAAAGTGTAGCATGACATCAGCTGCCACTTGAACCACATGTAAGGGTAAATCAGTCCAAGAACTCTTCCAAACTGCAAATCTGATCATTTTCAAGATGTGTTTGTGCTTAAAAGTTGTAACCCCTTGGCCCACCCACTGATAACACTTTTATCCTGCTTAGATTCAGAGTGTTTCATGCTACTGTCTAGACTGTTGTCAGAGCCAAACACTGGTTTATAGATTTAGCTACTCCTGTAAGGTTATGTGAATAACAAAAATAGAGATGGGGTAATTACTATATTGCTCTGTGAGTGAGGTGCTGCCCTTTCAAAAAAAATCTATTCTTCATTGTCTTGCATTTAGGTGGTTACTGTGTAATAAATGTTAATGGATGCTCATCCAAGCAGTTTCAGCTAGGTTATGCCAGGGCTATTCCTGACTTGGGTTTGAAATCAGTGAGGCTTTTGTTGGTCCCTAGCACCCAGTTTTTAAGGCTGGGGTAAGCCAGTCCAATGTCTGGCATCTCTCTGGGAAATAATACCAATTAAAACAGCACATGGTTCTCCTGTTAGCTTCCAGCACCCTGCATGGATACTGTTGATGTTGTGTGATCACATAGCATGACTAGGCACTGAGAATGCAGAATATACAAAGCATTTTTTTTAAATCTGCATTGAAAATCATGAATGGAAGCTTCTGCATTCAAATGTGTGTGGGCCAATAGGCTTATAGCCCCTCCCCCTCCTCATCAGCAATACTGCAGTGGAATATGATTCTTGGGAGAATACAGCAGGCTAGAAAAAGACTCACATTGCATTGCAAAAATTTGCTTTGGGGCCATCATTCCTTTGGTCCATGTATACTGCATTACATAAGTTTTTGTTGATGAGCTCACAGTGGATTTTTGGGATCACAATAGAAATGGGGAAATGTACGCTTGTACCTCTAAGGTCCTTGTGATATGTGACCCCCCCCTTCTTGTACATAGTGGAAGGTAAATCCCACATTTTTTTCTAGCAATATTGTAGCAAACTTAAAAATCACACAGCCGCAATAATGATTATAATCTGATGGAAAAGAACTGTAAGTTGGTTTTGCTCTCCCTTCCTCGTATTCAAAGAGTTGATACTCTTCAGTAGTAACCATGTTGAGACCTGGGTTTGGACAACAAAATCCTGGTTCCCGAAGCAGCGTCAAGATCACTGCAGTGCCTTGCATGGAGTGACTTTGCCCTACCTTGAAACATGCCTGACACATCCTGCCCAGCCCAAATGACTTGAAATATAAAAAATGGAAAATAGAGCCCTAGAAGCATGTTCAGGTTCAAATGAAGCATAATTTACACCTAAAAGGACTGCCTGTTCATTTCTCATGCCGCCCACACATAAATAGCTGGAAGGAGCATTTGGTCACATAACCACTAGGTTTGCAAAGGCCAGTTCTCATGTAGGAACATGCCGAAGAATTTAAAGGAGGAAATTAAGGAACGAGGGATGAGAATCACCTTTGTTTTTCCTGCCGCTGAAGTCTGACCTGCAGTTCTATTCCACACCCTACCAACTGTCCATTGTGTGTGCAGCTCTAGTAAAAACTGAGTTAGTGAGAAGAAAGAGGAGGAAAGGGAATTAAAACTTCAAGGTACAATGATGTGAAATTCAGTTCTGCACCTCACTTAAAATCTGATAAACCCCAATTTTGGAGGGGCTCAAGGGTGGTATTGCAATATTCAGGAAATGTGAGCTTCTGATTTACAAGCTCTCATTATGTGTTTGGGGGCTTACTTTAGGACTTGTAGGATACAACACAAAGCATCATGCCAGCTTAGAAAACTGTTTGGACCAAAAGCCCATAGTAGGACACAAACAGTGAAGTTATAGTAGCTTTTAAAAAGGGCCTCAAACTCTTAGAGAAGTTTATTCTGTCTGCAGCCTTGCTTTCTTTATAGTGGATAGCATATATAACACAGCCAACCAGTGTGATACACTGGCTCGCCCAAAGCAGCTCTCAGCAAATTGGAGCAGCAACCACTTTCTAATACCTACTTAACAGAACAGTGTGCAAATCCGAATTATGGGTGATACAGGATCCTACCCCTGACTCCAAAATAAACTTTTCACTGCTTAAAGCCTATTTTGGGGAGTGTTGTGGTGGCAGCAATTGGCTCATATTTGCTCTAGATTGAAGCAGTTCCCTGTTAAAGATATGGTCAGGCTAAATGTTCCCTATCAACTTCTAAGATCATGTGGCAGAGCCTCCTACATCATTTATGGGTAGATGAGTTTTCAGTTGCTTCAGGGTTGGCTGTGAGTGATACTTTGATTTCTTGATGCCTGGATGGTTATGTAGAGACTAGACATCTCTCAGCAATTGTGCTTACTTTTCTTTTCACAAGTCTGTATTCTGGTATGGAGATTTTATGGGATAGAAGAAAACTGTATGGATGTAGGCATACTTCGACAACAGAAGATATCAGTCTGTAACTTGTATTTCAGAATAATAATGGGGAGAATGTTTGAGCCGCCAAATTTTGGAATGTCTTGTTTACATCTCGTAAATTGAGTGCACTCATTTTTTTCTTTTCAAATGTTTGGAGGTTTCCTTTATGATTAGGGGATCATCAGCTTGCAGACATATGGTCATTTGGCAGTTGCTAACAGCTTGGAAATTAGTTACACAACAGGGGAAGGAGGAATGAAAGGGAAGAGGACCTAATGTGCACATACCTTTTCAAGTTCTAAATACCAGATTTTTCACAATTCCATAAACCAGTTACGGTCATGTAGCTGCCACAGCTAAGCGCTTTTAGAAATCCCATTGCTTCTCATGGAATTGTCATAACCTGCGATTAAATTTCTCCAAAATTGGGTGTAAAGGGGTGTGTGTGATTTGTATATATATAAACCACACACACACACACACACACACACACACATAAATCACAGCATATGCCAGCTTTGTTTTTGTGCATGAACTATATAAAAATATTCCAGACAACAACACAAAGAATATTCTTGTCAGAACCAGCAGTATGTGAGGTAGGTGATGGCCGTGTGTCCAATCAAGGAGCTAAAAAACCCCATCCTGTCTCTTAACTAATGCCATTTCACCATAACATCACAGGCTCCCGAATAATCTCAGAGGCGCGCCAGATGCCCAGGGTAACATTCTACTGAAATCCTGTCCTCGAAGCTGTGCCCATAGTGCACAATAAGATGGGGTGAGTGAGTGGGAAGACGGTCAGGAGTGGCTCAGCCATTTTCAGAAATCAACAAAGCACAGATAGGTGCTCTAGCATGGCTGCCTGTTTCTCAGCTGAGCAACTGAGTTGAATAGATTTCCAAGCAGCCATGCTTTTGCTTATCATCATCACCTAATGGAAGTATAGCCTGCATACATTAAACTGGAGTAGAGAAATCTGACTAACTACTCCTTGTTGGGGAAGATTCTTTGAAGCAGAGTGATGTTATACTTCTGATCTTTGTTCAGGATCAATCCTTTGAAATTCTAATTCTGACAATGAATAATGTTAATATACAGCTTCAGCCCAGAAGGGGGTCAAGTAGGGAGGAGCCGGCTGCATTTATTAATACATTTAGCAAATGTTGCCGTGGATATTGAGTAAGATACCTAGAAGAAAGGCTTCAGTTTTGGTTGTAAGCAAAAGAATAAAAGTGATCACACAATTTATGTTCAGGAAAGAAATTGTACAAGATATTTTGAGGGGAGATTCAGAATTATTACTTTACTATTTTTGTGTCTTTAAGTTATACGGGTTCCAGTGAAGGAAAAAGCAGATTTGAACGCCTAAAAATGTGAGGATTGGTCTTGCCAAAGACAAGAGCCAGTGTGGCGTAGTGGTTTGAGTGTTTGCCTACAACTCTGGAAACCAGGGTTCGATTCCCTGCTTGGCCATGGAAACCCGCTGGGAACATCACGTACTTGCAGCCCCAGAAAACTCTGTGATAGGGTCACTTTAGAGTTGTCATAAGTCAGAAATGACATGAAGGCACACAACAGCAACTTACAAAACAGACCTTCTCTTCAGCATTGCGAGGTCCCCATTCCTTGTGATCTCAAGCCAGGACACGAGACCAGGGAGTGAGCTTTTGGGAGATCACAGGAGTAGGCCTTGTGTAACAATTGCAAAATCTGCATTAGTGTACACATGTGAGAGAAGGATATAGACAATATGGGTTGTCTGCACTTGTTCTTTTTTTAAATTTATATCCTTCCCTATGTAATAAGATCTCACGGTGGTGTACAAATCAAGTTAAGGAAAATTGAAACAGTTTAAAACTATGTCTGAAGTACCCACCAGTCAGACCTCCAAAGGGAGATGATGCCACTGCACAGAGGGCCTGTTCTCACATCTTCACACAGTGGTGCATGGCTCCCAATGGTGGGATGCAGAGGCAGGCCCCTCCAGCAGCCCTCACTTCTCAGGTAATAACATATATACTTCTGAAGGAAATACTGAGTTCAGTATATAGATGTCCAGAAGGCATAATAATATACAGGCTAATGTGGCTAAAATAAACACAGTAATTTTAGTGTGCCCAAAGAACTATGCATCAGGTATGTAGTCATTCCCTAGATATTATTTCCTGAAAATAGTTAAGAATGACTTAGAAACCACCTAGTTTAACTGGTGTTGTATCTGTTCATTTGTGCAGCCTATTCTGAACGAACAGTTAATTGATACAGAAATTTCAATGTCTCAGCTGTGTATGAACAAGCCTTATTTTTGATGTTCTGTTACTGATGATGAATTGCAATTAAGAGACTGGGGCATTACTTCTCCTGAAACAGTGCCTGTGTAACTCCTGTTGAATTAGTAGTATGGTCCAGTGAGTGGGGAAACCCTAACAGAGGGGCTGTTCTTGTTAACTGAGTTCAGAAAGAGAAGGAGATCTGGAGAGCAGAAGAGCTGAAGTTGTCAGGGATCAGGATTAGGACCTAATCATTAGATATATTGTTTGTGTAATTTTTTTTTGTTTTTTTTAAACTTCTCATTACTTTTTCCAATTAAAAATATTTTTTAAAAGGATTAGGACCTTTTAACTTTGTGTAGGATAGCAGAATTTTCAGTTATGTATTTAGGAGGAGACAAAAGGCTGACATTTTATTTAATTATTTATATTTAATTTTTAAAATTAAAAAAAAATTTTTATAAAGTTTATTTATCACATATCATACTAGAACATGAAAAACAGCATCTCAGATAAAGAAAAAGAAAAAGAAAAGGAAAGTATATATAAAGGAAAGAAAGAAAAAAAACCAAAAACAAAAAAAAATACAAAAAGAAGAAAAAAAATAAAAGAGGGAGAAGAGGTGAAGAAAAGAAATATGGATTACAAAAAAAAAAATGAATTTAGGACTTCCTCTCTATCCCTAATTACAGCTATTCCCTGTTTTATTAACCCAAAACCCTATAGTATCCAAGATTTCCACTTGATCCTGCTGTAAAATCTTACCTATTGTTATTCTTACTTTTTCACTATTCTATATAATATCACATACTTTCATTCTAATATAGTATTTCACCATATCTGTTTAAGAAAATTCTTGATTGGTAGCCACTCTTTTAGTACTCTGTCTATCTTCCCTTTAATTCGTAATGACAGTACATCGACTTCCATCATGTCAAAGATTTTTAAAAGCCATGTATCTAAGTTTGGAGCATCTGGACATTTCCAGCTCCTGGCCAGAACCATTCTGGCAGCTGTAACTAAATATAATATAATTCTCCAATATTTCTTAATCGACATTTTCTCTAAACATTTAGTAATATTTAATAGGAATAATTCTGGTTTTAAAGTTAGTGTAGTTTGAAACATTTCTAATATAGTTGCTTGTACATCTTCCCAAAATTTTTTAATTTTTGGACATCACCACCACATGTGAAAAAAGGTACCCCTTTCTGGGTGGCATTTCCAACGTTTGTCATTACCAATGTTATAAATTTTATTCAATTTAACTGGAGTTAAATACCACATATAGAACATTTTGAGTTGATTTTCTTTTAAGTCTTGGGAGACCGTAAATGAATTTTTTTTCCTATGAATCTTCCCACTTTGCCAATTCTATTTCATCTCCTATACTTTTTGCCGATTTAATAATTGTTTCTTTAATTATTTCCTTTTGTAACTCTGATTGAATTAGTAATTTGTACATCTTAGAAGTGATATGTCTGGTATCCCCAAATACTAATTTCTCAAACTCATTATACTGATGCCTTAATTCAAAACCCTCAGTTTTATAATCTCTTTTAAATCTTTCTGTCAATTGCATATATGAGAACCAATTACACTTATAACCTAATTGTAGGAGTTCTTTTTAGATTTTAATCATAATGTATTTTATTTATCCTCATTAAGCAATAATTTATGTGTTAACCATTCATTGTCTTTGTCAGCTCTTTTTATCTGAAATACTTCTTGAGGGGAAATCCACAATGGAATTTTAATAAAAGTTTTATTTTTGTAATTTTGCCAGACTCTAAGGATTGCTTTTTGAATAAAATTATTTGTGAACCCTTTATCAATTTTGTCCTTATTATACCACACATATACATGCCATCCATGTCTTATATCAGCTCTCTCTATTGTCAGAATTCTTGGATTTTAAAAAAGTTATCCAATCTGTAGCCCAAGTTAAAGCACTTACATAAAAGTACAAGTCTGGAAGGTTACAACCCTCTTGGTTTTTATGATCGATCAAATATTTCCATCGTATTCTTGGCTTTTTCTTTTCCCACAAAATTTTTGTCAATTCCTTTTGCCACTGTATAAAAGGTTTGTCATTAGTAATATCGGTAAATTTTAAAATAAAAAAATCATTCTTGGCAAGATATTCATTTTCAAAATTGCCATTCTTCCCAATAATGAAAGTTGTAATTTAGAATATCTTTCTTAAATCCTGTTTTATTTTCTTCCATACTCTTATATAATTATTTTCAAAGAGGTGCGTGTTCTGTTTTGTAATCCAAATTCCTAAATATCTTATTTTTTTCTCAATTTTGAAACCCGATTTGGTTTTAAGTTTGTTTTCCTCATTGTGCTTCAAATTTTTTGTTAAAATCATTGTTTTCTCTTTGTTTGTCCTAAATCCCGCCACTTCACCGAATTCTTTCAAGGTATTTAAGAATTTATCTATACTTTCTATTGGATCTTCTAAATATATAACCAAATCATCTGCAAATGCATTAAGTTTATAAATTTGATTTTTAATTTTCACTCCCTGTATTGCGGAATCTGATCTTATATTTCTATTTAATACCTCTAAAACGATGATAAAAAGTGATGGAGAGAGAGGGCACCCTTGACAGGTGGCTTTCTTAATATCTAAACTTTTTGTTTTTTCGCCATTAATAATTATTTGAGCTTTTTGTTGATGATACATTCCCCTAATCCATCCTAACCTCCAAAGTTCATTTTTTCCAATAGTTTTATCATAAAAAGCCACTTCAAATGCTTTTTCCACATCGAGGAATAACATACCTAATTTTTTTTCATTATGTCTCTCAAAATATTCAGTCATGTTCAAAACAGTCCTAATGTTATTTTTTAATTGTCTTTTTGGTATAAATCCATTTTGATCATCATGTATTATTTTCTGTAAGACTTTTCCGAGAGTCCCGGCCAAGATTGATATAAAGATTTTATAGTCCGTGTTTAATAAGGAAATTGACCTATAATTACTTAATAGAGATGGATCTTTCCCTTCCTTGGGAATTAATGTAACATTAGCGGAGACCTAAGAGTCTGGAATTCCTTCTTTCTGTATATGCTTAAACAACTTTTGGAGAGGAGTCATTAACTCCTCTTCAAATGTTTTATAATATAAAGCCGTAAATCCATCCGGGCAAGTACTTTAGATGTTTTTAAGTTCTTAATTGCATCTGATACTTCAAAAGGTGTTATGGGAGCTTCCAACATATTTTTTTGTTCTTCAGTAATATGTGATATATCTTGTTTCTCCAAATATGCTAAAATATATTTTTCTCTCTGCTGTGAATAACAAGTCAGTATAATAGTTATGGAACACCTTTTTTATTTTATTCTGGTCTGTGATTTTCTTACCCATATAATGTATTTCCAAGATCTGTTCCCTCTCCCTGTCTTTTCTTAATTTGTATGCCAACCATTTTCTTGGTTTGTTAGCATATTCAAAACTTTTCATTCGACAAATTTTAATTTTCTTTTCTATTTCCTATGTATTTTCCATTTCCAAAACTTTTGTAGGATTTTAATCTCTTCAATGATTTTCTTATCATCAAGAAATTTTCTTAACTGTTCTTCTTTTTCCTTAATCTTTCCTAAGATTTCTTGCATATGTGCTAATTTTTTTTTTTTTATTTTCAACCCCCATTTTATAAAATGCCCTCTAATCAATGCCTTACTGGCATTCCAAATAGATTTTATCTTTACTTCTTCAGTCATATTTTCTTTTAAATAATGTTTTGATATATCTTTTGTTTTCATAATATATTCTTCTTTTCTAATTAATTTATCATTCAGTTTCCAGTTAAATTCCAGTTTTCTTATAGTTAACTCTAATTGGACTGGGTTATGATCAGATGTAATTTTTGGCAAAATCTCTATGTTTTTAATTTTTGTATACATATCATACATATCAGAAACATATCAGTCCTCGACATGGATCTGTGCCTCTCTGAATAAAATGTATAACCTTTTGTATGACCATGTTTATATCTCCATACATCTATTAAGGAGATATGATCCATTAACCGAAAAAAATTCATAGGTAACTTCCCCTGATTTTTCTTAGTTTCCTTTAAGGATAATCTATCTTCTCTTGGATTTATAACCCCATGAATAGTTCCCATGATCAATAAATTTTCTTGATTTCTTTCATTACTATAATTCAATAATTCTTTTATGATCTTATCAAAAATGTATCCTTTCCATTAACAGAGGTATATATCCCCACAACTAAAACTTTATAATCAACAAAATTTATTTCAATCGCTAAGTAATGTCCTTCTGGATCATTAAATATAATTTCTGACTCATATTTGAAATTTACATATATTGCCACTCCTTGTTTCTTTTTATTATATGCTGCAAAATAAGATTTCCTTAGCTTCAGGTTTCTCAAAAAATAGACATCCCTGCCTTGAATTTGGGTTTCTTGTAGACATATTAAATCCAAATTAGATTTCTGTAAATAATGAAACACATGTCTTCTCTTCACTATCGAATTTATTCCTTTAACATTCATGATAGTAATCTCCGTGGCATACCGCGTCACCTCTAAACAATTATTCCAAGTCCTCTCCTTCTTCTAAAATGTCTTCCTCAATTTCTTGGTCTACATCTTCTAAATCGTTCTCAGTATCCTCTTCTATACTTCTATTAGCAGTATCCTCTACCGGTGCATGTGCTTCGCCTCGGTCCTCTTTTTATGTCTTGGTCTGACTTCTTGATTCTTGAGAATTTTCTATCTCCTTTTTTAATTTTTCCAGGACAAATCTAGCTTTTTCCAAAGATGTTATATCTTTTCTGTCAGTATATGAAGGATAAGCCTTCCACCCTGTTCCATCTGAGGTTGATGTGTTTCTTAAGTAAAAATTGTGTCAAGAACTTATAATTTTGTCTCTGTTTGAGGATCTGCATTGGTATGTCCTTGTAGATTTTTACTTCTTTTCCATCTTTTTTTAATATCTCTTTGTAACTCATCTGAAATATGACTTTCTTAGTTTTCATTTTAATAAAGGAAATTACCACATATCTTGGCAGGTTTCTTTCTCTAGCAATTCTAGAATTTAGGTGAAAAATCCTATCTGTGTCTGCTTCCAGTTGTGTAATTGGTATATCCACATATTGTGAGAGTGCTGTCAATACTTTAATATAAATGTCCTCATCTTGTGATTCTGGAACTCCTCTCAATTTAAGACAACTTTCTCTGTTTTTCAGCTCCAGAATTGTTACTGCTATCGTTGTCTGATCTTGAACCTCGTTTAATTGTTTAGTAGCATCTTCTGTTCATTTCAACTTTTCTTGAACATTTTCCATATCTTTTTTCAGAGTGGTTACTTGTTTGTTCAGTGATCTCTTCCAACAGGCCTTCCAAGACTAGCATTTTCATTGCCTCCCATCAGTTGTCTTCTTGTTTTGTTAATAGTCAACTGCTTGTTAATTGTTGTGTGTTTTAAGGGGTTGGTTTAGGTGGGTTGGTGGATGGTGAGGATTAGGTATGTTTTTAATCTCTTTTAATGTATTTAATGTATTTTATGTTGTTCGCCGCCTCGATCCTTGTGGAGAGGCGGGATAGAAATAAATATTATTATTATTATTATCATCGTCGTCATTATCATCATCCATTTTTTTCCCTAACTGATCCAATTCTCTTGTAAAGTCTGCTCTCATCTCAAGTCTTATGTCTTTCAATTCTTGTCTTATCTCTGCTTTAAAACTTTTGAGTTCTTCCAAAATTTGCAAAACAGAATCTGATACTTTTTAGATGACTGTTGTATTGGTTGTTCCACTGCAGGTCTTCTACTAGTAATTGTTTGTGACAATGCTTGAGTAGTCACCAAAGTGGCTTTCCTAGCTCCTACAGACATCTTCAGATAAAGCTCTTGAAATTTAACCTAAGTGTAGTTTCACTTTTGCCTGCCAGAGGGCCCTATTGTATCAATTTATTATAAATAAGGCTTCCTTAATGAATTTCCTTCAAAAAGCTTTCCTTTTTAGTTACCTCTCTTAGGATTAATTATTATTTAATCTAATTAATCTAATTCAATTCACATGTAAAACTTAATATGGATATTATCAAAATACAACAGTAATGTTAGCAGTAACTACTCACTCTGTATCAATTTCTATCAATATAAATGCAAGTTTCAATGGTCAATATTTAATAGCCAGTAATTAATAAATCAGTTAATGTTAATAATCAGTCTCTTTTGCTGAGTGATCAATTAATTTTACCAAAAAAGGGGAAAAATTAAGACTCAATCAAGTGTTTCCCAGTTTATTTCCTCTGATGTAATAAGGTCTAGAATTAAATAGAAATAATTGAAAAGTAGTTAATTTCACATTTCAGGACTTCAAGGTAAATTTAAACTCAGAAGGTATCCTTTATTATACAATATTTATTATACAATAAGGTTAATTAATTAATTAATTAATTTCTGGCAAAAAGTATAAAATTTAGTCAAATATTTTTAACTTACTTTATTTTAACTTATTTCCTCTAATGTATTATTGTAATAAAGTCTGTAATTAGTTAAAAGTAATTAAAGGTTATTGAAAGATAATTAATTTCACTTTTCAGAACCTCAATATGAATTTAATCTCAAAAAGTTTCCCTTATGAGAAATCTCAATGAGGAAAGTTAGTTATACCTTAAATTAAGGTGACACTATGCTTAAGTATCACTATGCTTAAATATCAAAAGAAGAAAAAGAAAAAAGGCAGAGAAGAGGAGGCAAGGAAAAAGGAAGAGAAAAGGAAGAAAGAGAAAAAAAGAAGCTGTTAATTCTTAACTATAAATGTCAAAACATATAAGTATTCCCCCCCTTTCTTCCTTGTTCACTGTATTGTCAATATTACTTCTTTATTATTTCAAAGCTTCTAAAACCACTTTATGTCACCCTCTTTTAATTTCTCCACTGTTGTGGAGAAATTCAGCCAGGGGAAGTTCAGTCACTTTTCTTGCCTCCCCCCACATCAGTATTGTTTGTACTTTTCTCCTCCATGTTTGAAGGTTCGATTTCCAAGGTTTCTAAGGTTTGTTTCCTTAACGATATCAGTCTTTTTGTTCTCTGTTGTCACACTTTCTTCATCTTCTCCACTTTCATAAGTTCTTCTGCTTAACCGTCTCAGGAGTTATAACAAACCTCCACAATACTAGTGAATCACAGTCCAAAATTCCCAATCCAGACCCTTCAAACACAGTACTTTTCAAATACTTATTTTTAAAAAAAAGGGAAAAAAGAGGTTACTGTCCTTCAAAAGATAAGCTCACGGTCTTCTGATCTCTCGATCTCCAAATCTCCCTCCGTTGTTTCATCAGTGTATTATCCAATCTATATCTTGTAGAAATTATTACAATAAATCTACTTTTCAATCCAATTCCAGTCTTTTTCTCAATCTTAAGTTCCATCTCAACTCAATCTAACAATCCAGCAATTGTTTGATATTCAGTCAGATATTCAATGTTTAATCTCAGTCCACTTCAGTCCAAATTTAATATTTTTGTATTAAAAAAAAATCCAGTCCAGTCCCATTTACTTCAACTCTAGCCAACAGGTGTCAATGTCTCTTCCAGTAGTGATGTCCGTCTAGTTTTTATTCCACCATCACAGACTAACTTCCATAAGAATCAGTCCTGTGTACTCAGTATAAGAATGGACTTTTATCAAATTTAGTTCTTTGTAGTCAGCAGGATACGTCACAGTAGGGTTAACTCTCTCAAAATTAGGGTAGAGAATACATTTAAATTTCCAAGCTTACTGTCGTCTTGTTATTTGGAAGTCCCCGGCGCTGCTCGTGCTGCGAATCGGCTGCCTAGCGGTGATCGTGGTGGCTCTGCGACCCCATCGTTTCCTTCATTCTTGATCCTATCCAAACTTCTGACATTCTTGAGAACTGGACTATGGAACTGGGTCCCCTCTGAGCCCCCCCCCCCGTATCTCCCGTACTGGGGAGATTTTGGACCAGCTCTTAGACCAGTTGTTAGTCGATCCGAGCTGGTTAAATCGCCAGTGGCCACTGCCCAGCCGGGAGTGATCCTGCAGGACTACCTGTCGCAGTGCCATCTTTTCCCCTCTGAGAATTCTGAAAAGGCTGACATTTTAATAGTGGAATGTCTGTTATGCATTTGCACCCATGGGCCTTTCTGCACTATACTGTTAATAGTGCTGTTATTCCACTTTCAACATCCTATGGAATTCTGGGGTTTGCAGTTTAGGGAGGTGCATTTAGAATTCTCAGCCAAAGAGCTCTTTGGCCTCAGTAACTACAAACCCCAGAATTCCACAGGATGTTGAATGTGGAATAGTAGCACTATTAACAATGTGGTGTGGAAATGACCACAGTAAAACCTCAAGCTAACTTTTCACATTAATGTGTGTATTGGTTCATTTAAGCAGCTGTCTTCTGTGATTCTTTAGGAGAGTAAATTCAGTGGAGTCCTTTTCAGTTGATATTACTAGTGAAATATGTTTGAGATCTTTGCGCATTCTTCCCACAATGGTATGATACATGGCCTATTTGTGTCTGGCACACATTAGCAGAAGGGCTCAGAATGAATGAAACTACAAACCCCAGCATTCCACAGGACGTTGAAAGTGGAATAATAGCACTATAATAGTGTAGTGTGGAAATGGCCTATGTTGCATCTTTTATTTTGTTGTTGTTTTTGTGTACCTTCAAGTCATTTCTGACTTACGGCAACCTTAAGGTGACTTTTATCACTGGGTTTTCCTGGCAGAATTTGTTCAGAGTGGGTTTGCCCTTGCCTTTTTCTAAGGCGGAGAGAGTGTGACTTGCCCAAGGTCACACGCTGGGCTTCTGTGACTCAGCAGAGATTTGAACCCTGGCCTCCAGTGTCCTAGTCCAATACTGAAACTACTACTCCACACAGATTCTTTTATTTTGGGCTTTAAAATTTGTATCTAAAGTCGCTTGCTATGCTACAGAGGAGCACGTTTCTACATAAGACCTGCACTAGCAATCCGTTGGATGCACAGAACTTTTGGGAGATTGAATGTGTGTTCAGTTTAATATATAATTTGCCATATTGTTTTGTGGTGTGTATATGTGCATGTATATATAATGGAGCTGAAATAGTGATTGTTTACACTGTTCATGTATGAATAGCCTCAAGTACCTCAGGATAGCGGGATAACTTGATAACAGAATACCCAATGGAGTGGAGTCAAGGCCATCATAATTATATGGTCTTCGTTATATACATTTTATATAAAATAACTCTGAGGCAGAACCCCCCCTTATTAAAAGCAAAATATGCCAAAAATGAGGGCAGGGCATGTGTGAACACATTGTGACAATTTATATGTTCCTATTGCTCAACTTCAGGGCAGGCGAAGGGGGATTAGAAACAAGAGAAAACTGCACCCCTGTTCCTGTGCATGTTTAAGGGTGTTTAGGGGCATTTTTTTTCCAAAAAACTTTTTTTTTCTGAAATAATTGTGTCCCGGGAAATTTTAGGGGCCACAAAAATGGCCCTGGGAGCTACACATGGCCCATAAGCCGTATTTTCCCCATCTCTTCAAGGACATATCCAAATAAAAGATGCTTGGTGATTCTTGGAGGTCTTGGCTCTTTATTGCCAATTTCCTTTCCTGGATTTTGGCCGAGGGAAGTTTTGCTGCTCCTTGTTCACTTCACTGTCTGCAGTACTTTATGTTTTTTTGTGGGGAGAAAGAGTTGTTGTTGTTGTTGTTGTTGTTATTTTAATTTTTTATACATGTATACAGTTAGGATTGTACTGGTTACTTAAGTGTTACTATACAGTAGTAAAAATATAAGATATATAAATCCAAAATACAATATTTACAATTAAAAAATGGTACATAATTAACAGAAAAAGAAATACAAAATCACCATCTTAGTATTTTCTTCCTCCTCTGCATCTGAACACTGTTTCGTTATAGCAATGTTGTACTCCCATATTATCCTCTAATTGTCATTTCCTGATGTTTCATGCCAAACTTTTTTTATATTTGAAAAGTTTCTAGTAATATATAAGCTAAAAACTATAAATTTCCTTCTATGAAATTTGTCATGTTGACCCACCAACATGTCACTTTTCTAGTCAAGTCTTATCTCATCTTGTTTTTGCTTAAAGAACCTTTCTGTTTGATCTAAACTTTTTCTGGTTGTTTATGAAGAAAAGCTACTATAGGTGTCCATTCTTCCTTTATCTTGTTGTCTAATGTCCATTTGAGTCTCTGTGTTAAAGGGTCAAGAGCTTTCATCTCCAAGAGTTTGTGAAGCCAAGAGGAGGAGGAGGAAGAGTTGTTGTTATTATTACATTCCAGTGTGCATTTTCTTGATGCAGAGTCTAACAGTTGCTCACAGTTGAGTAAGAAAATGGAAGGGATGGGAAGAGATGCCATTCCTGAAGTAGATGGTGCTTGAAGTGCGGTACAGATGAAGCACAGAGGGAAGAAGTGAAGAAAGAGAGGGAAGTGGTTGCCAATAGACAGTGAGAGAAGCGAACTAGGAGACTTGGAAAGTGAGAGCCAGTGTTCAGACTGGAAAGCCAACCCAGAGGCTAGTAGGCAGCAGGAAAGCCTCTAGTAAACCAACTAACCTATTCTTGCATGATTTGTTTGGAAATAGAGTGAAGACTGAGATGAGACTAAGGCCAGGTCTAAACATTAACACTGAGGCCCTTTTCGCACAGCATTTGCCGTACGAAAGGGCCCCTTGAGCATTGCACGATTGTGAGGAGCGATCTGCACGATGCACTCACAATCGCGCGACGCTCCAGAGTAGGGCAGGCACCGCTCTCGCACTTTTTCATTTTCGGCTTTCAGCTGAAAATGGTGTGCAATGGCGCATCGCTCCAGGGCCCCGCGTTTACTTGCCATGTGTACGGAGCCTCCGGAGCCGTGGCGGTCACGCATCTTGCCCCAGCACAGCCTGGGAAACTCCCAGGCTGCACTGCAGAAGGAAGAGGCGGGGCTTTTGTGCTGCCTGCTCAGGAGCAGGCAGCTCGTGCAGAGCTGAAGCAGCGGGGACGCAAGAGCCTCTCGCTGGAGGCTGCTTGCACGATCCCCGCACCTCAGCGCCAAAAATGGTAAGGTGCAGAAAGGGCCCAAGGGTTAGACACTGGTACAAAAAGTGAGGCACATGTGTTCTTTGCTCTGGATATTTCTTGTGTAATGCTTGTAGTCCTGCCCCCTCACTAAATTGCAGTTCTACCCCTTTCAGACATAATATCATATGATAATGTTACATCAGAGGTTGCAACTATGCAGCCTCCCAGATGATTACAACTTCCACTGTTCCTCACTGTTGGCTTTTGTTGCTGTTGGTTCTGCTTGAAATTGTAGGTCAACATCACTTGGGGGGGATGCACAATTCCCATCCCTGGTCTGAATGACACTAGTGACGCAGCTTTATTCTTTTGGTGCATCCTTGGGCAAAAAAGATGGCTTTCCCCTAAAGGACATCATGGAGCATTTTCCTGCTGGCCTAGAAACTTGTTAGATTGCTTTGAAGTGGTTGCTCTGAACCAATGGCAAGGCTCTTCTTAGTTAAAAAAAAGATAAAAAGACGACTCATCAAAAAGTCAATATGCAGCTTACCAGTAGTTTCTTGAAAAAATGAAACTGAAACATTAGCATCAATGCTAGTTAACTAATAATGGCTCAACAAGGCAGCTGGGTCATTGCAAACAGCCAAGGCATCACTTAAAACAGTGGACCTTGGCCAGGTGATAAGATTACCTCAAAGTTAGATAAGATAAGATAAGAGATAAGACTACCTCAAAATTTATTGTTGTTGTGTGCCTTCAACTCATTTTTGACTTAATGGTGATCCTAAAGTGAACCTGTTTTGGGGTTATCTGGGGCTGAGAGAGTGTGATGTGCCCATGATCAGCCAGTGGGCTTCCATGACTGAGTAAGAATCAAACCCTGGTCTCCGAGGATTTAGTCCAGTGTTCAAACTACTGCACCACACTAGCTATTTACCTTGGAATTATATTATTAAAACATCCTGCAATTATTTGTGTTTCTAGAAGGGCGTTCACAGATATACCGTACACCCATTGTAGATGCAGGAGTTCTGTTCTAGGGACCTCTGGGCCCGCTGTGCATCTGTTTACAGACAGGGTGGGGAGAGAAAGAGAGATGGAGGCTGATCAGAGTTGATGCAGATAGGCAGTGCTGGAAAGTCTCTTGGTATAAAGCTGTTCCTTGGGAGACAAAGTTGTTGCTACTGTCTGGGTGTTACCAATTGCACAATTACTACTGCTGTTACTACACTTTGGGCACACTTGATATGGAAGCAATTTTAAAGATGAGTCAGTGACTTGCAGGCTTTTGGACTGAATTACAGATTCTAGGCTTTTGATCTTCCTGTCATGAGGCCTTTTCGCATGGCATTTGCCATGCGAAAGGGCCTCTCGAGCATCGTGTGACTGCAAGGAGCGGTCCACACAACGCACTTGCAGTCGCGTGACGCTCCAGGGACTAGCAGGCGCCAACCGTGCACTGTTTCATTTTCGGCTGTGAGCTGAAAATGGTGTGCGATCACACATCGGTCCGGGGCCCCGCACGCACTTGAAAATCCCAGGCTGCAATGCGGAAGGAAGAGAAGGGGCTCTTGCGTGAACAGGCAGCAGCTGAGGAGCTGAAGGAACCGGTGAGTTGCGTGAGTTGCAGAAAGGGTCATGCTGATGTTGTAAAGCATTGGCGTGCAATGTGTGCTTCTCCAGATGTTGTCCGACTGCATTTCCCACTAGCAGAGTCAGTGGTGAGGAATGCTGGGGCTGTATTTTAGCCACTTCTGTTATCAAGTAATATATTGAAAGACTTTAGAATAACAACGTTGAAAGACCACTTCAGAGGCCATGAATATGTACCCTCCAACCTATGTAAGGAAAATAGAGTAAGATGCATGTTTTGAGTTTGTTGCTCTGCCACTATAAGATCCCCAAGGGATCTTTAGAAACTTAATTGGGGGGCATGATCCTTAACGTTTCACTAATTTCAGTATGGTCATCCCTCCACATTCGCACAGGACCCTCGTGAAAGTGGAAAAACCGTGAATAATTCTAGGCCGTCCCAAACCAGATTTAACACACAAAAAAAGTATGATCACCACATTCAACCCACAGTGGATTCCTTTGAGGCATCTGGGTTCCTTCACAAGGCAGAAGTAGGGGGCTGTTGGGGCTTTTTGCCACCTCCACTGTTTTCCCACACCATTTTTAAGAGGGACTTACAAGCCTCGTTTGCAGTTTCTCAGTCTCACGAGGCTTGCAGTCCCTACTGAAAATGGCATAGGGAGGCAGCAGAGGTGACAGTAAATAATCCATGAACAATCAAATCCACAAAAGTGAAACCTGCAAATGTGGAGGGCTGAGTGTATTTCACTGTGTATTTAATTTCTAACTTGCAAAAACTTTGGAGTATAACATTTTTTTCGCATTTTGAGGTATAGTGAATATAACAGTGTGCAAGGCTTCTAAATGATTTGTCATTCCAAGGCAGAAGGGTAAAATAAACAAGAAAAGGTCAGAGTAGAATAATCCTATGTTTCCCATACCACCCTGGCCACAAAGTCAGACTGTATGGAGGTCTACTGAAATCCAGTCAACACCTACCTTGCCTCTCTCTGCTGCTTGGGCAAGTTTTACTGCTTTGTTTTCAACTCTGCATTCTGTGAGCCTCCATTTTCAGTGCCTTCCCACCCAGCCCTTCCTGTGGTCCCTGGCATATCTGCCAGACATCTGGAGGATGTGGATAGAAATAGTTAAAAAGACACACTTCTCCACCCAGGAGAAGTGGGTGTTGCCTGTGTCAAAACCAGTATAAGAACACTCGGAAGTTTCAGTGGGTAAGTAAGCTTGAAGCAGCTGCACTGCTGGGGGTATTTGCGTCTGGCAGGGACTGGCTTTCCCTTGAGACTGTAAATATTCTGCCTGTGCAGGATGGCTGAGAACAAAAGGAAGGGCAGAGGAAGGGGCAAAAAGAACAAAGAAGGGAGGGAAAAGGAAAAAGGAGCAGGCCCCAAAGAAGGTACTTTCCATTTTTAGCAATTTTTTTTAATGCCTTGTAAAAGCTTCAAACAGGAGAGGATTTTCAGGCTGCTTGAGCGAACGCATATGCAGTGAGATACAGTTTCTGTGTTTCTAAATCTGAGGCTTGGTAGAATTCTCTTAAGGTTCTAAAATGTTTAAAATTAAGAGCAAAAACTAACCTCAGTGCCAATCAAGGCGGGATATTTTCTGAAAATACCTGTGGTCATGACTCCTGTAAATTGCTGGCAGGCTTGATCAGAGTTGATGCAAATAGGCAATGCTGGAAAGTCTACTGGTGTATAGCTGTTCCTTGGGAGACAGAAACTATCATAAACCAAAGGTGATCCAAGGAGCTGTGGCGGCAGTGGCTGTTTTTGTGAGTGATGTGTGTATGCTCTAATTCTGCTCCTGTTGGTATGATGATAGATTTTCCATGCTTGCTCTTGTCTATTGACTTATTTTATTGGTATGGGCTATTAGCAGTGGATTGCCTATTACTGGGCTGAAAAGGTAAGATAAGAGGACCCTGAAAAGTATTAAGTGATGCTGTGAGAGTACTTGTATTATTTGTAGTGCCTCTCTCACTTCTGTGTAAGAAAAAAAAAAGAACCACTAGTTACTGGGTACAGGGATGCCAATTTTATTTAAATGGGACACTTAATCCCTCCCCCCTTTCTATGCCACAGACAAAGTCTTTGGGCACAACAGTATAGAGATTTTCTCTCTCCCTCTGTCTCTCTCTCTCCCCATGCATACTGGTATGGTTGGGTGAGGAGCTAAATGTGTTTGCATAGAGAAGGAATTACTTTATGAGTATTGCTGTTAGAATGTTACTATGTTATTCCCAGGGCTTCATGCGTGGATTGGCCCACTCTTACTCTCACAACATCTCTGTGAGGTAGACTAGCCTTTCAACAGCAACTGTGCCAGCAAGGAAGTCTTCACAGATCAAGACTCTATAGCTCAAGACTCTAGCTGTTCTGCCACACTGCCTCTGGAAGAAGCCTGGAGGTGTGCATTTATAAGCCTAGAGTCAGTTTAAGTCCTAATGAAGCTTTGTGTGTGCTCTTCTGACTTCCTCCTGACATGTTTTCTCACAACTGTAAAGAGGAAAAAATCCCCAAAGGGCGCGTGTGATGGAGTGCTTTCAAGTCTGACACCCATGTGCAGATTCCTATAGTTTCATTGTAGTTGGTGAAGTACCAGCCCAGTGGCTGATAGATGTACCTAAGCCCCTGTCCTGCTTTTGCATATTGTGAAATATGAATCTTTAAAATGTGAATTCTTTCCCCAGTTAACCCCTCTCCTCCCCACATTTTTTGTTTGGTTCTATTCCAAATGTAGGTGTTTGTATGACATCAAATCTCCCCAGCAGTGGGCTGTGGTTTCATAAACTGCCCGTGTCTGGGAGTGAGAAGATTCTAAATCATCTACAAGCCCTTTAGCAAGGGGAGATGCTGAAAAAAAGCACAGCAGCAGCTGTGCTAATGCCTGAGGAGGAGGCAGGGCAGACGTTTCTTCTCAGCAGCAGAGGTGACTTGATGAAATGAAGGACAGCTTAGCTTTACTTGCCTCCAAAATTCCTTGCTTTGTGCCAATCCCAAGACTGTAATAATAATTACAAAATGGAATGACTCTAACCCTGAGGAATGGGAATGTTTGGTGGGCATGGGGATCCAAGGCATTTTTCTCAGGCTGATTTCTGTAAACCACAGTGAGCTTGTTGCTCTGTAATGTTCGTTTTCCCCCCTGTAATGAGCTCCCATTTATCAAAGAGTGCCAGATGCAAAAGGGGGCTGGGCTCCTGCACCTTTCAAAAGCCCTTTCCGCACTACATTGTTATAGTGCCATTATTCCACTTTCAACATCCTATGGAGTCCTGGGGTTTGCAGTTTAGGGAAGAGCATTTAGAATTCTCAGCCAGAGAGTTCTTTGCCCTCAGTAAACTACAAATCTCAGAATTCCACAGGACATTGAAAGTGGAATAATAGCACTATAACCGTGTAGTGTGGAAATGGGCAAAGTTGTGCAGAAGAACCCCACCTGCTGAAATTCCCTCTTCCACACAAGTGTTCTGTGCTCAGGAGCCCTCTGCATCTGGCCACCCTGCTATTACTGGTTAAGCAGCCTGTTTCATGTGGATTAATATCTGGTTAAGAAACCTCACACCATTTCTATCTTTTAAAAACTGTGTATCCGGAAGATTTGTTTTCCTCTCCAAGTGATTACTGACTTGTAAAGCACAACGTTTAGTATTCTGTTTGACAGTGGTACTTTTTTTTTAGTAGGATAAACAAAACAAGGTGACGTGTATGCATGCGTGTGCTTGCACGCACATGCACCCAAGTTAAACTAATTAGATATTTGAAGGGTACAGCTACACCAGCCTTTCAGAGAAATGAGATCTTGTTAAGCACTGAAGCAGATAGTGAAATACTATTGAAAAGGGAGAACAGTAAGAAGTTATAGAAGCTGTATTTGCTAATAAGACTATTTTTGGGGTACTACTAGGAAAACATTGTCTGTGTTTAGAATGCCTTAATTTTTAAATTAATACATTGCTTCTAAGTCAGAGGCCATTTCTGCACTGGACTGTTATAGCACTATTATTCCACTTGCAACATCCTATGGAATCCTGGGAATTGCAGTTTAGGGAGGGGTCTCAAAGGATCCCCAGGATTCCATAGGATGTTGCAAGTGGAATAATAGCACTATAACAGTCCAGTGTGGAATGGGTCAGAGATGAGAGCCAGCATGGTGGAGTAGTGGTTTGAGCACTGGACTACAATCCCTGGAGACCAGGGTTCAATTCCCTGCTTGGCCTTGGAAACCCACTGGGTGACCTGGGGCGTGTCACACACTCTCATCCCCAGAAAACCCTGTTATAGGTTCACCATAAGTTGGAAACAACTTTAAGGCACACGCAACAACAACAACAAAGCGAGAGGATCACTATTTTTAAAAAAGCATTGTTGAATGCCTTCAAGTCATTTCTGATTTATGGTCACCCCAAGGCAAACCCATCACAAGGACCCTTTCCGCACCTTACCTTTTTTCAGCGCTGGGGTGCAGGGATCGCATGAGCAGCCTCCAGCGAGAGGCTTTCATGTCCTTGCTGCTTCAGCTGCACACGAGCTGCCTGCTCCCAAGCAGGCAGTGCGAGAGCCCCACCTCTTCCTTCCTTCTGCAGCCTGGGAGTTTCCCAGGCTGCGCTGGGGCAGGAAGCGTGACCGCCGTGGCTCTGAAGGCTCCATGTGCATGACAAGTGCACACGGGGGCCTGGAGCAATGCACGATCCTGCACCATTTTCGACTGAAAGCCGAAAATGAAAAAGTGCGTGAGCGGCATCTGCACTACCTTGGAGTATCATGCGATTGTGAGTGCATCGTGCAGATCACTCGTCACAATTGCACGACGCTCGAGGGGCCCTTTCGCATGGCAAATGCCGGGCGAAAAGGGCCAAGATTTTCATGGCAAGATTTGTTCAGTGAGGAGTTGCCTTTGCCTTCCTCTGAGGCTGTGAGAGTATGACTTGCCCAAAGTCATCCAGTGGGTTTCCCTGACTGAATGGGGATGTAAACTCTGATCTCCAGAGTTGTAGTTCAGTGCTCAAAGCGCTATACCGTACTGGCTGTCTTTAAAAAGCAGGCTGTAATACTCTTTTATGTAACAAAGTGGCAAGGTTAACAATGAATGATACTTCTAAGTGACAGACTTCCTAGGGCACTGGTCTCCGGTTAATGGTTCAACCGTTCAGTTTGGTTGCTCCATTACTACCATTTGGAGTGGGGAATGTTATTTAAGAGAGAGAGGAGAAGAAGGCAGCATATACTTGGCTTTTAAAAATAGCAGGTCACTTTTTGGGAAATAAAGACTGAAAACTTGTCTTTGAATGAGTACATGGGACTGCGTTTGAACACATTCATTCCTTAATATTCTCACCCCTTTTATTCTTTTTTCTCTTTCTTATCTCTCTGTACTATCAGAATTTGGATTATAAGATCTCTGGTGCAGATACTTGATTGTTTTATGTACTGATGGTGCCATGTAACAAAAAAAAACCAGTTTGGTTTATAACAAATCATTGATAAAGCTGTAATCACATTCTTAGCTTATTTTTAACTTCTGACTGCACATTAGACTTAATTTTTTTTGCTCGGATGTTGAAAAAAATTGATTTTGTTAGTTCTGAACTCATAAATTAAACCACTGCTTTGAGATTCTGCCCTGTCACACTGTCTGAATCCTGTAATTCACTGCTAATTGGCAAGTGACGTCAAAAGCAGGTTGTGGGTATAATACTGCAGATGGGGAAAAGAACTGCCTGCTACTCAGAGTGCCAAGGCTGAAACCTGGTAAATGGGATGGAATAATTCAGCTCAGCCATACCGTTTTGCTGACAATGGGTGATCCATGTGAATCCTTGGAAGACAGACTGTTTTTTGTTAGTAGGATTCCATGTTCCATATACACAGCTTGAGGGCTCTCTGGACTTGCTCAGGATGTGACTGTGGCTGTAATGGGTGTATTTCATCAGTTAAAACAAATAATCTGTGGAGACTCCTTTATTTTGTAACATTCATTGGGCTCTAATTTGTGGTTTTTGTCAGGGACAGTATGGAAAATTCTGGTTCTTGACTCTGAAAGATTGTGGGGAATGTTCTGCACTGATTCTTGCTTATGTGATGCTTATGATTTTCTAGGGCAAGCTTAGAGGTGTTAGTACTCACTGTAAAACTCTGAAAGGCTTGAGGCTTGCCTATATGTTCCAGAACATTTTGTCCCATATGGTCCTCCTCAAACCTCATTAGGAGGCCTGACTCTGGCCCTTTTCGCACCTTACCTTTTCCTGGTGCTGGGCTGCTTGGCTCACGCATGAAGGCTTGGGAGGAATGCTGTCGCATCCCTCCTGCTTCGGCTCTGCAACTGCTTCCTCGTTGTGCGAGCGCCCTGCCTGTTCCATTCGCAGTGCAGCCTGGGACCTCACAGGCTGCGCTGAGGAGAGGATGCGCAACCGGCCCGGCTTCTGAGGCGCTGCACGCCAGGTAAGTGCGCGCGGGGCCCCAGAGTGATGCACGACTGCGTAGCATTTTCGGCTTTGAGCCGAAAATGGAAAAATGCGTGCGTGGTCCATGTCAGGCCCTTGAGTGTCGTGCAAATGTGAGTGTGTCATATGGACCACTCCTCACATTTACGTGACGCTCAAGGCGCCCTTTTGCTTCAGAAATGCTGTGCGAAAAGGGCCTCTGTCTCTCCCTTTGCCCCCAAATGAGATACAGTACAAATGGAGCAGGACCTCCTTAGTCCTAATGCCACAACTATGAAACACCCAGGAAGCTCACAAAGCACCTTTTCAAGGAGTTTCAGTTGATCAGAGAAAAACCTTGTAATAAGCTGCCTTATACAGGCGCTTTCTGCAACTCACCTTTTCTCGGTGCTGAAGTGCGGGGATCGCGCGAGCAGCCTCCAGCCAGAGGCTCTTGCCTCCCGGTTCCTTCGGCTCCGCAGCTACTGGCTGCTTGTGCAAGAGCCCCGCCTCTTCCTCAGTGCAGCCTGGGAGTTTCCCAGGCTGCGCTGCGGCAGGAAGCACAAGCGCCGCAGTTCTGGATCTCCACGGCAAGTGTGAGCGGGACTCTGGAGCGATGAGCGATCTCACACCATCTTCGGCTTAAAGCAGAAAATGAAAAAGTGTTCGAGCGGCGCCTGCGAGACCCTGGAGCGTTGCGCGATTGTGAGTGCATCGTGTGGACTGCTCCTCACATTCGTGCGATGTTCGAGGGGCTCCTTCGCATGGCAAATGCCATGCAAAAAGGGCCACTGAATCAGACTATGGGTCTGTGTGTCTTCCATACCAGCCTCTATTCTGGCTGGGAATGGCTCTACAAAATTTTAGGTAGTAGTCCTTTTGAGTCCTACTCCTTGAAAACATTTTCAAGTAAAGATTGTGAGAACTGAATCTAAGACGTTCTCTTTGCTGGGTGTGTTCTCTTTGACTGAACTAGTATGAAGGTTGGCATATTTTACTTCCTCAAATCTGTGCATGTAGTTTGCATATTATACAAATTACTGTAATAATATAAATTATTCTGACTGCATTCTAATCATGCAAATTCATCATATTAATTGTTGCATTTTTTTCTTCCTGGATGTTTCAGTCAGTACAGAGTAATGTTTAAAGTGCTGGACATGGAACAGGAAGATCCAGATAGAATCGCCTACCTGATCATAGAATTTACCATGTAACTTTGGATCACCATACCTCTCAGCAAGCCTCTTTTACAGAATTGTGTGTGTGTAGGGATTAATAGGGAGAGAGGAATAATGTAAAGTGAGCATGTACATTCACTGATGCAAAAAGCTAAAATTTTCAGCTTGGTGAAGAGAAGACTGAGGGGTGACATGATTGCGTTCTCTAAATACCTCAAGGGGTATCATAGAGAAGAGGGTATAGGCCTGTTCTCTGCTGCCGGAGAGAGTAGGGCCAGGTCTAATGGCTTGAAGTTACAGGAGACTGGTTTCAATTGAACATTAGAAACAAGTTCTTGAGAATCAGAGCAGTTTGGCAGTGGAACCCATCACTAGAAAGGTGGCAAGGTCTTTTTCTTTGGATGTCTTCAGGAAGAAACTGGACAGCTATTTGCTGGGTATGCTTTTGGTGGACATTCTGCATTGAGCAAAGGGTCGGACTTGATGGCCCATGAGACCTCTTCCAGTTCTGTGATTCTATCTGTCTATCCATCCATTTATCCATCCATCCATCTGTTCCAATGGGAAGACCACTGCCCATCTTTTGACATTCAAAACAGGTGGGTTTGCATTTTTCTATTTTAAATGAAGCAGAAGTTTTTCTCACCAAGACTTAACTAGCATGTTATTTTTGTTATCACTACGTTTTTTCTTTATTGCCATTAGCTGAGATTTATTATTATTTTTTTAAATTATAGCTGTATATTGTTTTAATTTGTGGCTTGAATTGCTCTGAGTCCCATACTGGTAAAAAGTGGGATACAAATAACATCTTATTTTAGCCTTTTTGTAAGCTGCCCTGGATCCCATGTAGAGAGCAAGGCAGGATATAAATTAAATAAATACAATGAATAAATGAAATAAAAACAAGTATCCTCTTTTTATTGTGAAATTGCAAACTTGTCCAGTAGCAGGAAAAAAAAATACAGCCCCCATTATATAATAATATTGGCAAACAAACAAAGTTATAAACAAAATGTATAAATAAAATTATAAATGGGCTAGAATACAATTTAAGCTACTGATTCTGGAGGTTAATTTAAATTAGAAAAACAACACTTGCAGATCCCCCTCTTTCTAATTTTTTTTTTAAAAAACATTCCCCCCATGCAGTTGCATTGTATGAACCTTTAAGTTAAGCAAATGTTCCAGAAAGATAAATTCGGAAGAGCTGTGGCTTCCAGCACTCTGGTAAATATAATTTGTAAAGTAGAACATATTTACTAGAGACAATGATGGCAATGTTTGAGATTAATTATTAAAGCAACTTTAGAAAATCCCTACATATGATCGTTCTAGACCAGGAACATGAGCCAACCTGCACGCTACAGTTTTGTCACATATGAGGGCACTATATAGCCAGAGAATTATGAAGCAGACTTTCTGGGACTGGCCATGGGCCCAAACAGGTTCATGTTGTTTCAGAGTGACATGCTTCCCATGTTGGTTGGACCCAGAGAGAGAAAAGCCTGTGGGAAAGTGCCATTAAATTACACATACATTGAAAAGCTTTCTTAAAAAATTACATTAATTACATTTACATTGAAGGGGAAGTTCATTTTAATTACATTGATTGCAACTTACATTATGTTACTGCAGTGAAAACCTAACTGAAAGGCAGGTGAAAAATACCATTGATGATTTCACACCCCCACAGCCTTGTTGACCGTCCTTGTTTTGAACTTGTGGGAGAAGGAAACAACTGCATAGATTTTGGAAAACTCCATTTGTCACTCGCCCACTGAAAGGTGAGGTTAAAGTGAGGTTAAAAAGAAATGCACCACACATAGGAAGGATTCAAGGTAAAAAAAAGTTTTCTCTACAAATAATTATTAGTCTCATCACTTGCTCACATCAATGGTGAGACCACCTTACCACTTATCAGTGATACAGGGTTAAAACAGGACTTTTTTTTTAAGAAGAAGTCAGACCAATAGTTAACATTTTCTTCAAAACCTTCATATCCACTGTTTCTTCTATTGTCCATATTGCCTTTTTATTGATGTCTTTTTCTGTTATAATTTGCCCTCCTCTTTTTGTCTCCATGTTTTCCCTTCCTTACTTTCACCCCTCCACGTGACTTTCTGTTCAGCCACTCTGCTTTTAGTTTTCTTCTTCTACATGCCCTCTCCACTTCCTAGTGTGCCTTCAGTTTTGTGTGATTCCCTCTGCTCTTTCTTCACTTCTCTCTCATCTCCATCCTATTTTTTTAAAAAAACTCTCATGTGTCTACACTTTCCCCCCTCTTTTTGCGTGAGCAGGTCTGTCTTTCCTGTACGTGTATGCCTCTGTACCATGAGACAGTGGCTATTTCCGCACTACACTGTTATAGTGCTATTATTCTGCTTTCAACATCCTATGGAATCCTGGGGTTTACAGTTTAAGGAGGGGCCTTTAGAATTCTCAGCCAGAGAGCTTTTTGGCCTCAATAAATGACAAACCCTAGGATTCCACAAGATGCTGAAAGCGGAATAATAGCACTATAACAGTGTAATGCAGAAATGGCCAGTGTGTCACAGGTGTCTTCTTCTTAATCCTCTGTCCCTCTTATTTCATGCTGTCCCCCCCTTGTCCTGCATCCATCACCTACCAAAGAGCTTGGGCAGCTGGAGAATGTAGACACAATTAGTGTTCCTTGGAAAATGCCCACAAAATTACACTGCTTTTGGAGAAAAGGTACTTTCTATTTACAGTAGGCCTTCCACATTCGTGGGGGTTAGGGACACAGAACCCCCACAAAAGTAAAAAAAAAATGCATAACTCCCCCTGTGAGCACTCACCTTCCCTGCACTCTCCTGCTGGCTGTTGCCAGTGTGCCCATCAGGTAGTGGGCGGGAGAGCGCAAGGGGAGAAAGATCTTCTCTCCTCTTCATTCTTTTGCCTCTCGTCTGTGCAATTGTGCAAGCAGCAGCGGCAAGAGACCACGGGGAGAGAAAGATCTCCCCCCCTTCAGTCTCTTGCCCCCCTACCCTCACGGTGGCAGGAGAACACAGGGGGAAGATCTTCCTTCTCCTTCACTCTCTTGCCCGCTGCCATCATGATTGCACTGGTAGCCACGGGCAGGAGGGCATGCAGGGGGAGACAAGCAGACACTGCGAATAATCAAACCCACGAGAGTCAAACCCACAAATGTGGGATGAGAACTGTACTTTACATTCTGCCTTAATTTGTGGGGTGGGTGGGATGTGTTTTAATGTAATTGATATTACACATTGGGTCTGATCTCTGTTCAGATCACAGTTTGCCCTGTTTTATAGGAAACTTAGTTTTTAGCAATGATAGACAGTCTTTTCTTTCTTCCAGCACTAGGTGCTTGGCACAGCAGTGTCTTCTGCCTTCAAACCCTGCTTGTAAACATTGCAGAGACATCTAAGCTGGCATACCAATAACCAAACTTCAGTGTATGGGAGACAAATGATTTTTCCAAGGTCACAAATTGAATAGGAGTACGTGGTCATTCATTTCCTGACCTGAATTCACCATAGATCATTCCCCTGCAATTTATTTTCCTTTAAATTATTTTTCTCCAAATTGGTATCTCTTCATTTCCTTTATGCCTCCCATAATTTCCCACTTAGATCTTCTCAGATCAGTACAGGTATACCTCAGTTAATGAAGTAGCTATGTTTCTGGGCATTATTTCTTTAATGGAAATTTTGGTATCAGAGGCAAGAATAACACAGAAATAAGAGGGATAGGCTCTTGTACCACCAAAAAAAAAAAAAAAAGGAGCAGTTGAGTGTGTTTCAACAGTTTTTGTTCAAAATGAACAATATGCAAAGGTGAAATGAACCAACCAGGACAGATAAGTCTTATATAAACAAACAAAAATATTTTGAATCTTCTAGAGAGCACTTGAAAGCAGCTTCCAAAATGCATGCAGAGATGATTTTTTTCTTTCACTGGCCTCTTGTTTTTTTATGGTTTCCCTTCTGATGTTCATGCTTGGAAATCTGTAATTTTTTTTAACATGCTATGGGTTGCTGATAAGGTAGGTTTGTCCGCTGTCCCCCTTTCCCTCTGTTTTCATCTTGAGCAACGTGGCCAGTAAGGAATTCTGGAGTCAGCTGCTATTTACCCTGGTTTTTGTAGGCAGACACACAGCTATAGTAGAATTGGCTAGAGTGGCATCCCACTGGTTTCCAATCTGGTTTTATAGTATTATACAGAGACATTGCTGCAATGTGACAGTAAAAGTTTGTGTTCCTCCAGTCCACTTTCACCATCCTCCCAGTGCTGATACTAAAAAAAGTTGAAATCTCTTTCAAATTCTGTTCCCAATAATGGTTTTTCTTTTTAAAGTTGTCTTTATTCACTCTTGTTGTGGCCTTCTCTTCATGACAGTTTTCACTGATGACTAGTGAGAGATTTTAGTAGTTCACTATGGGGTACAGAGAGAGGGATAACACTGTTTGTCTGAGGCCTAGCTTAAGCTGTTACCTGAAGCACTGAGAAGTCACTACAGAGTCTCCCAGGTCAGTGTGTCCACTCTATGACATACTGCTTTTTCCTAAGGGTATGATGGAGAGTGCAATCATGAATCCAATAGAAAATGGGAAGATGTGGTGGAATTGCTCCAAGGCAAAAAGATGCTGGAAAAAAATACACCTTCTGACAGAGAAAGTTCTTTGCCTTAAGTTCCAAATGAAACCAGAATTCTATCTGCTGGGCATGATGGAGGAAGATATTGAGAAGAAATATGGGAAACTGCTATTTTACATGAGGGTGGCAGCCAGAATTGAATATGCCAGATGTTGGAAACAACCAGACAATTCGGAAGAAGATGATTGATGGATCAAATTGTATGATATGGCACTGACAAATTTGATAAGAGCTGCAAATATGAGTAACTATGTTAAAACTTGAGATCCACGTATCACTTATTTAAGAGGTAGATGGGGAGACCAAGCAATAGCTAGTTTTGTAGACTAAATTTGAGCATGTAGTAGAAGTCGGATAATTGAAACTGGATAAAAAGGAGTAGTTTAAATAATATTGATTTGTCAGTGTTGATTTTTGTTATTGAATATAGATTAAACATATAGTGATTTCATGCTCAAACAACAAGGAAATGGAACTGTAAGAGTTATTTATATACAAAGATGAGATCTGGTGAATCTGATAATGGAAAGTGTAATGGAAACCTGATGAGAAATTAGCTTATCTTATGGAATGTATGATGTTGATGTATTGAATGGATGTATAAATGAGCTACTAGTGTTTATTTGCTTAACTTTTTGTTTTAATGCATTAAAATAAAATTTCCAAAAAAAAAAAAAAAAAAAGGAAATGGGAAGGTTATGCGGACAAACTGGCCTTCTGTTTCTCAGCAAACAGTTTTACAAATCCAGCAAGGCATTCAGTGTATGGGGAACAGACCTGTTTTACTTATAGCACCAGCATACTTTGCTAATATGCCTTATAAAAGAAGAATCCTTGGCTACCTTACAAGGGCATTTCTCCCACCAAACATCCAAGATAGCACAACATAATTCTTTTTGCAAATCTAAGAGGAGGCACTGTTTCATTGTATATTGATGAGCTTAGGCACCTGGCACAGCATTGCAATTTTTCAAACTTGGAGGTGATGCAGCATGATGGTCTGGTTTGTGACCTGTGTAATGACGTCTTGCAGAAGTGCCTTTTTGCACACACGCACACACAACACGCACTCGCTCACTCACTCATAAAGACAGTCTGCATTCCAAGACAAATCGCTGGCCGCTGAAGGAGCCATAGCAACAAGAGCTCTGTTTTGGTAGAAACCCACTTTCCTCAGAATTTCAGCTGGTGAACAAACCTTATTTACACTTACTCCACATTCATAGGATGCAGTGAAATAGTTCTCCATTCAGATTAGTTGATTGGATTTTTTCTGCATCAGTTAGCCAGTGCTGGGTACCGTGCACTTTGACTTGAAGAGTGATTGCAGCAGGGAGGGGGGTTGGTTGCTATTCTGTCTGTCAAGCAACAAAATGTCTTGGGCCAGCCTTACAGAAAGCACATGGTCACTTGAGACATGCTGTTGCTGGGAAAGTGGAAGTCCCTGCATTCTGTTGTGGGGAAGGAAGAGTAGTGGAGGTGAACAGATAGAAGGGAGGGAAAGGAGGGAGAGAGGGGTTAGGGAGTCCGCCACATGTATGTTATAATTTCCTAACAGAGGCAGCTATGTCTCTAACAAGTGAAGTAGGGATAGGATGAAAAAAAAAATCCCCATTATTGCAAAAGTTCAGTATTTTGCGGTGTCAGGTGAGTAGATATATATCAATGGTTGAATTTTGCCAATCACACAAATCTTTTAGTTTTGTATTGGATGAGGTTGCTCTACAATAGGAGTGGGCAACTGTGAAAGACTAGGAGACTTTGTAGGACTGTACCCCCACTGCACTTCCTTCTGTAAAAAAAAAAAAAAACTTTTTGTCTCCAGATATCTTCCAAAGCTCTATAAGTGACATGGGGGTGTGTTTTGGGGCCTTCCTGGGCCTCTGGAAGGCATTTTCAAGCATTTTGTGGGGGGGGGGGAATTGTGCAAAATTTTGCAAAATTTCATTTTTACCCCATGGGGTCCAGTGTAGCTCCAATGTGGTGGAAATGCCCTCCGTACTCTGTAGAGATAAATTTAGGAGCATTTTGTGCCTTCCTCGGGGGGCCCAGTGGCCACAAAAATGGCCCTAGAGTTGCCACACTTTATCCACCCCTGCCCTTCTAGAAATGAATGCTTTCCTTTCCCCCAAATAAAAATACCCCCAAAGGTCTTGACCACATCCTTTTCTTGCTTGGCCACACCCTTTACATATTTACATGTGTGTCCTTTTTACAAATCTGTGAAGTATAAGGACCATGCTGAATCAGGTTTATGCTCTTCTATCAGTTGCCTAAGGGGAGCCTGCAAGCAAACCTTGAGTGAGGGAGCTTCATCCTGCTGGTGTTTTCTGTGGCTGACATCCATCCATCGTAACTAATAGCCTCTGATAGCCCCAGCCTCTCTGAATTTTCAGCACCCTGTCTTTCGCCCTCTGAGACCTAGCTTCTCATTGGTGTAGACAGTGAGCAGAGGGATGCGGCATGTTTTGTTCCATGCGTCAGTCTTTGCCCTCCCTTCCTGCCTGAGCAAGGCGAGCATTGAAAGACCTGAGAGGGAATCATATGGAATCCTGGGGTTTGCAGTTTAGGGAGGGGCCTTAAAGGATTCTATAGGATGTTGAAAGAGGAATAATAGCACTATAACAGTTTAGTGTGGAAATGGGGAAGGACTGACTGGCTCCTCACTCGCTGAGCAGGTAGCATGGTCTAGGCAGGATGAACAACACCATAAGAGATCTTACGCTGTCCAACTTGGCAGGGACAGTCTGATTAATCCTCTGTTGTCTCAGTTTTTCAGCTGCTTATAAATGTCTCTGTTTCTCTGTTTTACTCCCACTTTTTCCCTTTGTTCTCAGCTTACCTCAGCTGCTGCAAACTGAGTCCAGAGTGCAAAAGGAGTTTGCACTCAATAACTCAGTGGGGGAAGAAAGGAAGGACAGATTATTGCCCTATCCTGTGGGCTCAGGCAAAAGCAAATTCCTGCAGCCTCTCCTGGCTTGTTTATTCTCCCTCATTTTTGCTATGTTGAACATGTTCTGATAATGCTTGGCCACAATATTCTGTGCTCATCTGTGAAATAATTCTAGCAAGGGTATGAAATTCTAGGCACTTAACTCTGTAGTATGTATCCATAAGGCTGAAATCTTAAGATGTGCTCCCTGAACAAAGAGCGGGAAGTATCTGAATGGAGCCAAAAACCTCCTGGGGAAATGAGAACGGTGGTTATGCTCAGTTCGGACACCCATAGCTACAGTGGCTTGTTCCAGGGTATTGCTGGTGTATCTTGTCTTTCTTTAATAATAGGAGAGGGAGATATTGCCTAAGGTTGGTTACTTTTAAAAATGGGAGAGTATAATGAACCGTTATGTTCTTGTAGGATTTCTGATACAGCTTCCATGGATAAAGCTACCATACCTTTTAATTTCCAAGAAGAATTCACTGTTGCTTCACGCGTATTTATGATATGATAAAGTTAAGTTCAGTGTTGCCCTTAATAATCACTGTATTAGATGTGCCATGCTAAGACTTTGGAATAGATATAAAGCCAGATTATGTACAAAAACACCTCTGTGGATTTCTCCACGAGAAACTTTCTACAGAACAGAAATGAGAGTGGATCAGTGTTGGTGGGCATACAAAGATCTATTAAAGAAGCCGGAATGAGGTTTTGAAATGAAATCTTTAGAACAGTTACAAGACGAAGGTCTTAGTTTGCAATGGCTTTCACAAAAACAGTATTACCAAAGATTTGTGGAGGATGAAAAGAATAAAGACTTCAAGAGGACGAATCAGAATTTGAAGTGTTGCTTTGCAGTAATGATGATCACGTAATTGCCAAATAAAGTAAGTTTTTGCTGAAAATAGACATGGAAGAAGAATGAGTTAAGGAATACATGATTAACTGGGTCAAGAATTTTGGCCATAATTTATGTATGAGTCAATGGGAAAGACTTTGGAAAGAAACCGAAAATATATGTTGCTATGATCTTCAAGAAAATTTGTATAAGATGATGATGATGCACTGGTATCTTATTCCGGAGAGATTGTCAAAAATGTATGAAGACATGATGGGTAGATGTTGGAAATGTCAAGAACATACTGGAACTTTGTATCATGTGTAGTGGACCTGTGAAGGGGCTAAGAAATTTTGGATGGAAATACAGAATATGATTCAAAGCTTTTTGAAATGTCAAATAGTTAAGAGACCTGAACTATTTTTACCAAGTATTTGAAGTGAGGACGTTAAAATTGACAAAAAACATCAGAAATTACTTCAATACATATTACTGGCAGCAAGAATCGTTTATGTGAAGTATTGGAAGAAAACTGAGATCCCATCAATGACTGAATGGTTTAATAGATTGATATCAATTGTAAAGATGGACCAATTGTCTGCTAAACTGTAGGAAATTTCTGAAAAAGAATTTATTTCTGATTGGAGATGTCTAATAGAATTTTTAAGAGCAAATGAAGACGATTTTTTGATTCTAGGGTTTTGAACTTACTTAACACTGTGCCTTTGTATATTATTATCCTGAGAAAGATGTTTAGAGAACTGAATATGATTATAAGTTCTTGCTGTAATATATTTAAGGTAGATTTGATTAGATTAATGGAACTAAGTCATGGAATAATATAATGGAATTAAATAATAGTATTTTAAAATTGTTAATAATACTGATTTTTGGAAATAGAAATTTATGAAATATAAGAATTTTAAGAAATTTAGAAACTAAAATAGCTTAGGAAAATAAACATAATAAGCAACAAATTTAAAGCAGTAGAAAGAGATGAATTTAAGTTAAGTACATTTATCTAACTTTGAGCTGTTTGCAACAAGAGTAGGAGTCACTTTTAATTAGATGTAGTTTTTTTTGTTAAAAAAAACAAAAATTCACTGTTGCTGTTAAGGAAAGAAGGAAGGAGAGGGAAGCCTTTTAGACAGAATAAATCAACTCCCTTTAGTACTGTATTCTGTACTTTTTTTCTCTTTGAAATTTTACCAGCAGAATGAGCAGAATAACTCTGTATTATCTTTCTATTATTTAACATCTTGATGTGTTAGAATTCTACAATTCATTTTTTAAAATAAGTATGTCAATTTGTTATTATAAATCCAGAATTATTATTATTATTATTATTATTATTATTATTATTATTATTATTATTAATTGTCATTTGAACCAACAGATTAATTATCAGATTTAAAAAATTGATAAATGATCTGTTATAATTTCTTTGGATTACAGGCCTAATACTGCTCATCAAATGTCCTTTTTTTATACAAGAAACTTTACTCTTTTAAAAAATCTTTTGGAAAAAGGGAATTTGAGTGAAAGAGAGGTTTGATTTATTTACTAGTGTATATTTGGGTACATATTTGGTTATAATTTGTTATTATAAATGATGTATAGTAAGGTTAAGCCAAACATTATGTACAGATTTCAGCTTGAACTTGAAAGGGTAAGGTTGGGGACAAGAAAGTGTGTTGAAACTGCAGCCTGACTACCCTATTATTTCTTGTTTCCATCACCTGTTTCTTGGCTGCAGGGCTGTTCCTCTTGGGAGACGTGACAGCTTCCATTTTTTGTGTTTTTTAAAATCCACTAGTCTCTCCAGAACAATGTTATGTGATGACGCAGTATAAGTTGGGGGAAGGAAGCTGGCAGATGTCAGTACTGCAGAGAGCAAAAGGGCCAATCTGTTTAGGTAACTGTTAATAAGCTAAGAAAACATAATTCGATTGCGCTTTGTTAGATAGTTAGATTCTATTACATTTATGTTAAACTGTCATGTAAATTTAAGTTCAATTCTTAACTAACAGTCTTACCAGGATGAAATGGGGGGGGGGGAATCCTCTGATTTTTCTCCTGTACCTCACTCCTGTTCCTGTTGTGGTCTTCAGAAAGAAAGCAACAGATACATGGTGTTTTGCAAGTGCCGTTTCTCAGCCATGCCATCAAAACATGTTCTCTTGCTTCCCTTTTCTTCCTTTTTATAAATTTAGCTCCACACTCTTCTTTTTTTGGATTGCTGTTTCCTATGTGGATCATCACAAAAGCCCTAGTCTTAAGATTTCTGTACCCTCCTATAGTCCCAATTAGACAGAGACAGTTCAATTTAACCCTCTGTCCCACTTATTCAGTTGCATTAGAAACGTTACAGTTTCTCTCTCTTCCTCCCCTTTGTCCTCAGCTTACTTCACTTACAGCAAACTGATCTCAAAGTGCTAAAATAATTTGCACTTAATTAAGAAATCTGGGGGTGGGAACGAAAAGAGAGGCAGAATACCATCTTTCCTTGTAGAATGGGTGGGCAGAGTTCAACCTGCAGGTCGTATGCAGTCCTCACAGCTGTTTTTGTGGTAAATTTTAATTTTTTTTTTTTTGGCAAATGCATTTTTTAAAAAATTGTGCCCCAAAATGACATCTAGGGGTGCAGAGGGCATTTCAACAATGTTTAGAGGCCCCCTGGAGTCTCCCCAGGGTCAAAAGATTGCAACATTTTTTAAAAAAAACTGAAAAACTTTTCAAAAAATGTTTTGGCTCCCAAATGCGCTCTAGGGGCACAGGAAGGCATCAAAACATGGTGCAAATCACCCAATTCCCCCAGAGGGCATTTGGGTGCACACTCTCTCTCTTTCTACATACACATGCACACATATGAACATAACTATCTGTTTATCTGTCTTTGGATGAGAGATGTATGTATGGTGTGTATGTATGCATGTATATATACACACACCACACACACACACATACGCATACACACACACATGCACATACAGAAGTGGGTGCAGTGGAGTGACTCTCTAAGGTCTTATGGGAGGGCTAATGCATTCCGGTCGCCTTCCGCAGATGCTTGTCTCTCCTGTAGACATAAGCAGTGCCAAACTGCTTGAAGCCTCTCCTGGCCTGTCTGTTTTTCCTCATTTAATAATCTTTTCCATCTTGGCCACGTTCTGACATTGCTTCACCAAGGTGTCTTGGTATTTCCCTGTGAAATGTTGGTGTGGCCTTCAGAATTCACTTTCCTGAGACGAATGAGGATCTTGGTGTGGAAAACAAAGAAAACCATCTGGATGCAAAGAAGATTGCCCCCCCCCCCGCCATTTCTAAGCTGCTCAAGCTACTTTTTGGCTTAAAATCTTGAACTTGAAAGTAACCAAACTATCAAACAATAAGCATGAGCTAAAATAAATGGTTTGAATCTTACACTTAAACACTGTAGTTCCCAGCTCTTGAGGAATAAGAAAGAAGCAAGAAATAGTTTTACAAAAAATCCAAGAGAACTCAACTTTGAGCAAAGAACCAACTAGAAAATGTAAAAACGTAGTTCCTTAGTACTGTCTCTCATTTAATTAATTAATAACCTATTCAATAATTCTGGAATTAGGTTTATGCTAAAATAGATTTTTACTAAAGCCCTTTGGAACCTAATTAATTTTTATACAAACCCACATGTATACTTGGCTTTAAATTGTTCTAAAAGTGTTTTAGCTTGTGTTTTAACTTGTCAAATTGTTTATTATGTTTTTAGCCTGTTTAAATTACTTTTTAGAATTTCAAATTGTTTCATATTGGTCAAGTTGATTTTGTTGTATGTCACTCTAGCATCTTTATATATAGCATGATAAAATGTTATTTTAATGAAATAAAGAAATAAAATTCCAGCATAAGTCAAACACTTCAGTTACAGTAAATTTAATTAAGTTGTCCATTTGCCTTAGAGAATTTCCAGCTTAATTGATTTAGTTTTATCTGGTTAATTCCTATCTTTGGTCTTGCTTTTGCTTCTCACCTTTCAACCAAACATGCGAATGGTGGTTGCAGAATGGGTGGTGGGAATTGCAGTTTAGTTCTAGGGTTGCCAGTTTGAAAACTGGAGCAGGCTCCTATACCTTTAATGGTTGAGTAAAAAAGGGGATTTCACTGGGTATTGCTTGGTACAATGTTGCATGACAAGCAACACATGCTGAAATTCACTCTTCAACACAATCATTAAAGGGTCCTCTCCAGTTTTCTCCTTATGATTACTATTGTTAACAAAGTTTGCATTTACTCAGTCTCTGTGTTATTCATTCTGTAAGTTCAGATCTGGCGTGTTTCTAATGTACTAATACGTAACAAGTACTGACTTAGCAGCTGTAGACTTAAAACATTTTTCCTGATTTAATCTCAGTTAAATTATAATTTGCCAGACTGTCCAACTCTATCTGTATGATTAGGGTGGCTTAATACATTTTCAGTAATAACTTTATTTGCTTCAGGACATTCCAACCATTTTCTTCTTTAAAGATACCTAAAACAGATGTGAAATTCTTCTGAGAAAATAAGGACCGTGGAGGTGGGAGAGAATTTTTGCTGAAAGTGGTTCTGCGTCATTTTGTAACACCATTTCTGGGGCTCGTGAGTGTTATATTTGTGTATACTGCAGCTCTTGCTGCCCTTTTTTGTCACTCCTGTTAAAATTGGTGAAGCTGCTGCAACTCTTGTCAAAAACTGTTGATGGTGATACTAGTCTCCCTCCCCACTCCCTCTCCCCCTCCCCACATACACACACAGACAGAGCTGGATCTTTTGGCATTTTCTTCTGGAAGCAGAGAGACGTTCTACTGTGTGGACTGGCAGGGATCTGTAGTGCAGGAAGGCATTCTGAGAACCCTGCCCCCTGTGTAGTGAAGTTCTGGGGGTGCCAAGTCAGCCTAGAAGAGGTTGCTGGGCACCCAGAAAAACTCCTCAGGAGAGAAACTCAGCCCTGTAGTGTGTGAGAGGGACTGGTAGCCGAGGGAAAAAGTTTTATAAAGGTATTTATTCCTTCAGTGAGATTCTAGCCGAAGGGAGCAAGGGAGTAGAGTCCCTTAGCCAGTCAGAGAGTGTGACTGTGTTGGGAGGGTTAATTCTCAGTGGAAGCTTAGTGGGAGGCAGAAGAGCAATTGAACCCTAGTAGAATCTGATCAGAGAATGTGACCCAGCGTGTGTTTCTGCAAATAGGTTGGTAACATCATAGAGGAACAGGGGGAGCCTGCTGGTTACCGCTGGGAATCACGGAATGGGGCTTCTTTCCTGATCAGCATGGAATGGGATAAGAACTATCTCCTACAGATATGAGTGAGTTGAGTGTGAAGAGCAAGGGTGTCAAGGCAGTAGGCAATAGCACACAGTCTCTTCACCTGGGTATATAGTAAGCATTTGTGAGGTAGTGCAAGAAAACAGAGAGCAGTAAGCCTTGCGTGCTCAATCAGCGTAGCTCAGCCAGAGCTGTTCTGCCTGTGTATCTGGTGTTTTTCACTGCCGTATTGATCATTCCAGTGAACTAGTGAGGCTTCTGAAGATCTCTTTAAACAGTGGTCTTCACTATAGGATTGTATCCTATGTGCCTTAAATCTGACCAGCCAGTTAGAGCAGGGTGAGGGCCAAAATCCCATTGATGGAGAATGTCAAAGCAGTAATCTGGGTACAGCGTTTATTAAAAAGGCATGGCATTGGCACTGAAGCTAGCTCTGGAACATATATCTGGTTAAACACACACAACACACGCAGTTTTCTTCAGCAGATTGTTTGCTCCGTAAGGGGCTTATAGAACAAAGCATTGATCAGACTGAAGATTCTAAGGAAGAGACATTCAGAATCTAGCTTGATTTCCAAAAACATGAGTCTTGTTTTTGACATCAAGATGAAAATTGGATTGCAGAAACCCTGAGTGCTTAGCAACACACTTTGTAATAAAAATTGCCTACTGATTAGGAAGCCTGGAAATAAGCAATTGTTAAACCACCTCTGAGTATTCCTTGCCTGAGGCCATTTCCACCCTACACTGTTACAGTGCTATTATTCCACTTTCAACATCCCATGGAATCCTAGAGTTTGCGGTTTAGGGAGGGTCCTTTAGAATTCTCAGCCAGAGAGCGCTTTGGCCTCAGTAAACTACAAACCCCAGAATTCCACAGGATGTTGAAAATGGAATAATAGCACTATAATAATAATAATAGCACTATAACAGTGTAGTGCAGAAATGGCCTAAGAAAACCCTATGAAATTCATGGAGGGGCCATTAGTCAATCTGAAGGCATGTACACACATGCAGAGTATGCTGCAAAAGAGAAAAAAACCTAATCTGGGGTTTCTCCCTAAATGTATCACAGGACTAATTTATGCAATTGGCATGCAATTTTTTGTGCTATGAAAGATTTAACTGTGGTAGAAATCCACTGAAGTTCATGCAGATAATTCCTGTGCAGTGAGTACAAGATATGTCCTATATATCCATGCCTAGGAGTCTGTAAATACAGTTGATAATGTTCCACTGAGTGCTGAAGTTTAGATCCAAGAATTTTTCCTGTGAATTACTGTGAGAACATTTCCTTCTTGTGATGCTGATCTTAGGCCATTTCTACATTAGGCTGTTATAGTGCTGTTATTCCACTTTCAACATCCTATGGAATCCTGGGGTTTGCAGTAAACTGTAAACCCCAGGATTCCATAGGATGTTGAAGGTGGAATAATAGCACTATAAGAGTCTACTGCGGAAATGGGCTTAGATTCTAGCTGATTTGGGAAGCAAAAATCAAGTGGGACTTTCTGTCATGTAGGTTGTCCCCTCTAGCTCCCTTTGCTGGTTCTTGTTTTCAGTACGTAAGGAAGGGAAGAAGGGGGAAAAAAAGAGTCTAATGTTATTTTTAAGACTAATTAGTTTATTTCAGCTTAAGCTTTTGCATCTGAAGAAAGAGGCTGCAGTCTGCAAAAGCTTGTGATGTATCAAATTCATCAGTCTTAAAGGTTCCTTCTTTCGTTCCTCTCTTTTTTAAAATACTGAAATAGGCTAACATGCCCATCTCTTTGAAGATTGTTTTTCATACTTTTCCTTTTACAACTTCTTTTCATACTTGTGGGCAACTTCATTTAACTTCCAACCTGAAAATGCATACCCTCCAACATTTCAGAGATGAAAACTGGGATACACCTGGCCAAGCAATATCTGAGTGTGTTAAGATGGCAAAAGTAATTAAGGAGGAAGAACAGACAGGCTAGGAAAGGCTGTAGCAGTTTGCTTTTGCATGAGCCTATTGTGAAGAGAAAGATTCTGCCTCCTCCTCTCCTTTCCTCCTGCTGAGTTAATTGAATGGAAACTACTTTTGCACTTTGAACTCAGTTTGCAGCAATTGAAGTAAACTGAAGACAAAGGGAGAAAGTGGGAGAAGGAGACAGAAACTGGGACATTTTAAAAGCCTCTGAAAAAGTGGGATGACTGAGGATTAATTGAGACTGTCCCTGCTAAATTGGGACAGTTGGAGGTGTGAAAATCCCTTCCCATTTTTGTGAGCCCGTTTTTAGGCCACAAAACTGAAGAATGAGAATTTCAGTGGCTTTTTCAATGGATGGAACAAACTCTCTTAAAAATTGAAGTGAGGATTTATTTTCAGCTTGACTGTATCTGATGTAGGTATCTGGTTTGACAGTGGAGTTAATGGAGCTCTTGTGTCTTGTCAGTTATTGTAGAACAGCTGCTGAGTTGTGGTGTTCTGGAGGCAGCCCCTGCCCGCCCCCCAAGATTCAGATTTTTATCCAGCCTACCCACAGTTTTGAATTTGATGTCCCAACCCCAGAATAATGAGTCCTTATTTCACGGGCCTGGAGGAAACAGCAAGGGGAGCAACTTGATGCAGGTCAAGCCGAGGTCAGGTGACATGCTGTCATCCACCCCCTCAGCCTTTTCTTGGGTGAACCGCCTGAGCCCATAGAGCAGTCCAGTTATTTGGGTTGCTCCCCTACTGCTCAAGACGGAAAGGTAAACCCAGGTGGTAATTCCAGCTGAAGTCACGGAACCCTATAGGAAGGAGTTAAATTGGTGGGTCAGCCTCAAGAGCTGCCGCTTTCACAGCCTGCCAAGTCACATGGCTCTAGAAGAGGTAGATTCAGAGACTTACCCTACACCCTAAGTGGGTGCCCAAGGCATCCACCAGAGCTGATATTTTGCCCCTTACCTTCCACAGACAAGGGACAAGCGTCCACTTAGTCCTTTTCCCCCAGCAGGTGAGCCACAATGGCCCCTACCCCCTGCTGCAATTCTTCCAGGAATAGACGATTCCCATCTTCAGACAGGTGCACCCCATCAGCCCTGTACAGCTCTGGCTGGTTGAAGACCATCGCAGGATGGCAAATGAAGTACCCAAGGCCCTTAGTGAGCACATTTAGAATTTCTCTGTTGGCCCTTCTTTGGGCAACGTCCATATGCTTTGGGTCTTTATCCTCTGCCCACACCTGGCCAGGCAATATAGCAGAAAAAGGCAGTGTGATGTGGCTCTTTATGCTTCCTCTCCAGCTCTCCATTTGTTCACAGAGAAAAACCTGATAAATTACAGGTTCAGCGCTATTTTTCAAAGATTCACTCTGCTTCCTGTATTAGAATAAAATGGAGCTGTGTGGAGGATTCCACGTAGCTCCCAGAAATATGGCACAGAGCAGCACTTCATTGCTGGATGTTGTGATTTATTTAATAGAAACATATTGAATGTTTTATTAGTCTCTCTGAAGTTGGCGGCAGCTCCAGGAAACCACCCCAGCCAAAACATTCTTCTCAAAGGAGATAAAAATAGTAAATAATTTTGCTTTGGTCACAGTCCATACACCAGACTCTACCATTATAGTTCTATTAATCAGTTTTGATAACTCAATCAAAAAACCCTTTAATACTGTACAGTTATAGTGCTGTGATTCCATTTGGACTGTCGTGGCTCCATACTAGAGTATCCTGGAATTTGCAGTTGAGGGGATCGTATTTAGAATTCGGAGCCAGAGAGCTCTTAGTGCCTAACTAAACTACATATTCTAGGATTCTGTAGAATGCAGCCATTACAGCTTAAATGGAATCACAGCACTATAATTAAGCTTTGTTAACTGTGTGCCTTTAAGTCATTGCAGACTTATGGTGATCCTAAGACAAATCTATCACAAGGTTTTAATGGCAGACTTTGGTCCTTTTCGCACCGTACCTGGTGCTGCTGGCGGTATGTGGGGATGGCGCGAAAAGCCTCTTGCAGGAGAGAATTGTGTGCCCTGCGCTTCTCTCTGCACCAGCTCTGTGCTGGACGGAAGGAAGCGTGATAGCTCCGCCCCTTCCTTCTGCAGCACAGCCGGGTACTTTCCCAGGCTGCGCGGGGGGAGGAAGTGCGGCCATCGCACTTCCTGAGGTTCCGCAGGCGAGGTAAGTGCGGGAGGGACGTGGGAGGAATTCACAATCGCACATCATTTTCGGCAAAGAGCCGAAAATGATATAATGCCTGATTGCTGCAGGATCGTTACGGGAGCAACGCATGATCGCGAGAACGTCATGCGGAACCATCCTCGCGATTTTGCGTTGTTCCTGTGGCCCTTTTTTGTTCGAAGTCACATGTGAAAAGGGCCTTTGTTCAAAGAAGGTTTGCCTTTGCCTTCCTTTGAACCTGAGTGTGACTTGTCCAAAGTTACCCACTGGGTTTCCATGGTCAAGCAGGGATTTGAACTCTGGTTTCTCAGTATCCTGGTTTAATGTTCAAATCACTGTACTGTGCTGGCTCTCTTTGTTAACTGTGAACCCTGAAATTTAGGATCCTCTCCAAACCTGTGCCAAAGTTTTGTCAACATTTTGCAGTGTTTTTCAGCAACCCCCCTGTATTTTTCAACACCCTCAAAGCTGACAAATGGTTGTCTTATTCTCACAGTGAACGCCCCAAAATCCAATGTTGTCTGATTTGTTCCAAACCTGTGCTTGAGTTTTACAAACATTTTGCAGAAATTTGCAGTAAACTCTAAAGTTTTGCAGTGCCTCCAAAACTGAGTAAGAGGTGTCTCAAAACAAGATTCACAGTAAACCCCAAATCCAGCATTATCTGATCTCCTCCTCCTCTTGCTGGGTCAACAGAAAAGGACACAGGAAAAACTGCCTTATGTTCAGACCCCTCCAGCTTGGAGTTATCTGTGATGACTGGGACTGTTTTCTCCATGATTTCAGACAGAAGTCTTTCCCAGCTGTACTTAAAGTTGCTGAGGAACCTTTGCTCACAAACCACATAGTCTGCTGCAATCATTTCCCAATGCACAGACAGGACCACAATAATTTTGAACTGGTCTGGCAAATAGCATTCCCTCTTCAAAGAGACGGGCAAAAGCTCTTTTACATTCTTCAAGAAGGGCATCAGAATGATGGCAGGACTAAGTCCAACATCTGTAGATAACTCATGTTATTACAGAAGGAAGTATAAATCTTTTGTGATTTCTTTTTTCTCCAAAGCTGGGTAACCTGGGCAACCACTGGTCCCCTAGGTTTCTTATGCTGCTCACAAAAGCAGGGCATGCACAAGAATATCAAGCTGCTTTATACTGAGATTGTTCCATCTAGCACAAAATGGCAGTCCATAGGTTCAGACAATATGTAAAACTGCCAGGAACTGAACCTTCTGTGTGGAAAGCAACTTCTGTGCCATTGAGCTACAGTCCTTCAGTTTTTCCTGTCATTCTTACGTTGGTACTTTCCTGATCAAGCCTCCTATTTTCCAACATTTTCCAACACGTAGTCTCATAGTTATCACAATGCCTCCGTCCAGCTTTTGTCCAAGGCTTCTTTGAAGAATTTCATGCTGGTAGTAAACAGACTCCTGCTGCTGTAAGGAGTCAGGATGTGGGAGCCAAGATCCATAAAGATGACAGGCATGGAGGACTCTTGTTTCTTAGTTTCTGCAGCTGAAAATGTAATAATCTTAGAAAATATACACTTTTCCATGCCTTAGTGAAATACACAGCCTTGGAGGATGGTGAACTCCTCTTTGGAGGCCTTTAAACATTGGCTGGATGGCCATCTTTCAAGAGTGCTATAGTTGTGCATTCCAGCATGGCCAGAGGATGCACTAGATGGCCCTTGTGGTCCCTTCCAGCTCTGTGATTCTTTGTGAGACCTCCATACTATCTTCTCTGGCTTCTGTACAAACGTACAAATGCAAAATTCTACATTTAGGCCACAAAAAGCAAGTGTATAGGTATAGAATGGAGGATGCATGGCTCAGCAGCACTAATGTGAAAAGGACTTTGGGATTATTGTTGATCGTGAACTGAACATGAACGTGCTGTGTGATGCTGTAGCAAAAAGGTGAATTCTGTTATAGACTACATTAATAGAAGCATAGTTTCCAAATCAAGGGAATTAATAGTCTCACTATATTCTGTGCTGGTCAGGCCTCATCTGGAGTACTGCATTCAGTCCTGGATGCATCATTTTAATAAAAATATAGACAAGTTGGAGCAAGTTCAGAGAAAGATAATGATGATAAAAAGACTGAGAAGAGGTTGAAGGAACTGGGCATGTTCAGCTTGGTGAAGAGAAGACTAAGGGGAAGACATAATTGCACTTTTTAAATACCTCAAGGGCTGTTGCAGACAGGAGGGTGAATGTTTGTTCTCTGTTGTCTCAAAGAGGAGAACCATCAGGTCTAATGGTCTGAAGTTACAGGAGGGTAGATTTCTACTGAGCATTAGAAGGAAGTTCTTGACAATAAGAGTGGTTTGTTAGTGGAACCAATTATCTAAAAAGGTGGTAGGGTCTCCTCTGACAACATCTTCAAAAAGAGGCTGGACAGCTACCTGCTGGGGATGCTTTAGCTGAAGATCCTGCTCTGAACAGATCTGGACTCAGTGGCCCATGAGGCCCCTTCCAACTCTATGGTTCTGTCCACTTCCTTTGCAAGGATAAGGGGAAAGGACCCAGACTAGGGATGAATGCTGTCTGAAGCCATCTCTCTATAAAATAGAAGCATCCATAGAACAGACTGTGATAAAAGGGATGTCAGAAAGAAAGACTGAGTGCCAAGGAGACCTGAAAACAGCAAGAGGAATGGGTCATGAGAAGACGGAAAAAGGAGAAAAAGAGATTCCATTTGTTAGAGCACTTTAGCTTGACATTTATCTGAATGTTGTACTTTAACTCTTTGTGTGAGTTCTGGTATAGAGGTGAGATACCTGCCCTACTTATAAAACTGATAAGGCAGAATAAAATAAAATAGGTTCAAACTTCAGAAGAGCCCATGCAAAGATTCCTTTGGGATATAAATGACTATGTGGAGGGGGAAAATATGTTTGATAGATTGTCTAGGAACCAGTCACAATCTCCATGCCTCCATGGTGTTTGCCTGTAAAAGCTGTTGTCAAGAAGCTATGCGTGGACATCAAAACTTGTGATCTGTGTCTACTGTTCCAATTTTAGATCACATATAAGAAAGTTATGAACCATTAATTGTAGAGGTTTCTATGCAGGTGGTATCTTGAACACGTGCAGATCATAAGCAGGACATGTGAGTACTAATCCTGATCATCTCTTCAGTGCCTTAATTTTACCTTGGCATATTTGCACAGGATTAAAGCTTTTTTTTTTTTTGGGCCATTGACTAATAAGTAGGCACAATGGATTTCCTACAGAACTAAATTTTTGTTCGGTGCCTGCAGATCCGTTCTGAATTTTGTCCCAAGAAATTCAACAAAATGGAAGTGTTTAAGAGTTCTTCCTGATTTTATATTTCTGGTATTGGAGCCACTTCCTTCCCTTGTGCTAATAATATTTACATAAGGAGCAAGGCTGACTTAGGAAGGGGACACACCATGAAATTTTCTTACATGATTTGGAGTTTGAAATGGTGTCCCAAGGTTGCCATTTTATGTGTTGAAATCGCTAGCCTAACAGGTACTGTTAGCAAAAAACTTGTGAGTGTTAATTAAAGGACCTAATGAGAAACATGGAAGAGCTTGCCAGTCATCAACTGTTGCCCTTAGGAAGTGAAAAATGTGTGTTGCAGTTTCCTTTGTATATCCTTTGTTTCAGCCAACAGAGATCAGAGTTGTTTTCCAAGACACTCAGGAGCTATGAGAATGTCTGGTCACCTTTTTCACACAAAATGGAATATAAATTGCCTGAAGCATGATGCCTATTACAGACTCTGTAATATATATTATGTGCTTTACTTGAACTCATAGTCTGTAATTACTGTAATGGGTTCCAGCAGGATTGGGATAAGTCTAGATAAGTTTAATATCTAGCTACTTGGCCACTAAGTTTGGATGATGATTTCTATGTCAATAGAAATTTAAAGTAAAGGCATTCATTTCACACAATTATGCCTTTTTTCTCAGTTTAAACAAATGGAGACAAGCAACCCTTTATTATCACACAATGCAAGCTGGGCTAATATTGCTTTCTGCAGGCAAATAATGTTGAACAGTCTCCAGCCATTTGGGGCCTACCTGTTGCAGAATGGCTGGTCATAAAAATTTTTGCTGTGTTTAAGTGTGTCTTCTATCTGTATGTACTTCCTCATACACAGAAAACCCGGTGAATGGGAAACCTATTTGCATGCAACCCACCCACCCATTTCTTCCTTCTGTGCAAGTTGAGGGTCCTTGCTGGGGTGAGGATTTCATTGGGTATTGCTTTCTTAAGAGGTAAGAAAAGCTCCAGTACTAGGAGACCTTAGAAAGAGGAAAAGGAGGCAAGGCTTTCAATAACAGACAGAAACCAATAGAAATGGTTGGGGCCTGTGTCACCATCATCTGAGAGGCCAGGACAATTATGTATTATAATTTCCGTTATGTGTTATAATATTTAAGTTATGTATTATAATTCTTAAAATTAGATGTTCCTCTCATATATTTGAAATGTCTTGGGTGCTCTTATTCAAAGGGGATCCCTGCAAGGAAAGTCTCTCTTAAATGGCAGGGTTCTTCCCTTTCCTTGCTTTTTGCATGTATGACAGGCAGTAATTGAAAGGCAGGTTATATTGACCAAGGCAGAGGATCTTGAAATAATAAATCATACTGCTAAATGGTGATTGATATGCTGTCATCCATTTTCCCCCTCCAGATAAATGTCTTGGGAATGGCAACTGGCTTCTGCTTGTTAAAGATCACTAAAAAGTAAAGAAAAGAAGAAAGTGGAACATACTAACTTGTCCTTCTTCCTCATTCTCTGATATCGAGTTCACTGCGTAATATCTTGTGTATTCTCATGCAGTCATGATGATGATGGTGTTGGTGGTGGTGATGATGATTGCTATTATTAACAACTTTATTTATATCCCACCTTTCCACCAAAACTGAGACTAAATGCATCTTACAAATTAAAATGATTACAATATAGTTAAAAACTAGACCCTTTTCGCACCTTACCCTTTCATGGAGCTGGGGTGCGGGGCTCACGCGAGAAGCGTGGGGAGGAAGGCTCTCGCGTCCCTGCTGCTTCGGCTCCGCAGCTGCTTCCTGGTCGCGCGAGCACCCCGCCTCTTCCTTTCGCAGCGTAGCCTGGGACCTTCCCCAGCCTGCACTGCACAGGAAGTGCGACCGGCCTGGCTCCCGAGGCTCTGCACGCCAGGTAAGTGCGCGTGGGGCCCCGGAGCGATGCACAACCGTGCAGCATTTTCGGCTTTAAGACGAAAATGAAAAAATCCGTGCGCGGTCTGCGTCAGGCCCTTGAGCAAATGTGTGTGGACTGCTCCTCACATTTACGCCTCACATTTACACCTCACATTTACGCGACGCTCAAGGGGCCCTTTCGCTTCGGAAATGCCATGCGAAAAGGGCCTTAGAAAGCACGACATTAAAATAGAATTAAGTTTTAAACAATATTGAACTATTTAAAACATACATTTAGAAAGGATAAAAAGAAGTTAAAAAGTGCAATTTAAAACAGTACAGCACCTTCTTAAAAGCTTGTTCCTTAAGAAACTTCATTTCCAAAAGCTTATTGCAACAATAACAATGACAACCACAAGTGTGCCTGCTGACAGAAGGACAGCGAGGAGAAGGCCATTCCAGCCTTCCTAGGAAGTGTGTTCCAGAACCTAGAGGGCAGCCACTAAAAAGGTCCTGCTTCATGTGGCCACAGTACTTGAAAAGGTGGTGGCACAGAACAAATGGCCTCTTCTGAGGATCTCACAGGGAAGGATCAGGCTCATACATGGGGATAGGATACCATCTGTCAGATAGCCAGGGGCTAAGCCACATAGGGACAGGATAGCAAAGGGGTTTGCAGCAGAATGGAGGAAGATCCATTAGCATTACTAATCATTAGTAAATGCACAATAATCCATCTTTGTCCCTTCTGATGAGGAGTTATGCTTAGTTATGCCAGATCTCTGTCTTTAAAGGAGGGGAATGCGCAACCATGTTAGGTTTCTTACTATAACAGTTCAGAAAACCTTGTCCTTGTGAACACTGCATTTCAGCTTGTTAAGATAACCAGAATTTGCAAAACCTCACATTTCAGTAAGGTTGCAAGATATATGGAAAGGAAATGGAGGATTTGTACTTCCATTTGCAAAATCGAGATTTATCACAAGTGGTGTTTTCATTTGAGCTACAGAAACAATGTATAGTTGGCCCTGCACATCCACTAGGATTAGGGGCACAGGACCCTTGCAAAAGTAGAAAAATCACAAATATCAGAATGTGTGTGTGTGTCTGTGGGAAGGGGGTTGAGGCCTGGTGAGGAGAATGGGCACCCAAGGTCCACACCAGACCAAGGAAAGGAGAGGAAAGTGGGGGTTGACATGGGGTCCCTATACTTCCTCTCTCTTGCCTATCTCCTTCCTTGGGTGTGGAGAGAATCAGAAGAGGGTTTGTAGTGGTGAGCAGTTGGGCTGTGAACCCTCCTTAGCTGTCCAGGAGGTGGCTGGTGGAGGAGGAAGAGGACCACAGGTGAGTTTTAAAGGGCTGTGCAACAACCTGATTGGAGCCAAGAGGGAAGGTTCCTCTGAAAAAAGAACCACCGGGAGGGGCAGGGGTCAAAGAAACTCATGAATAAATCTGTGAAAGTCAAACCTGCAAATGTGGAGTGATGTCTGTACTTTGTCCTGCACTGTTACATTTTTTTAGAAATAGCCATTTTCATGAACATATTCATTTCTTCAGTTAATAAATCCAAAATGGTCTGGTTTAAGGATTTCATTAATGATCTGATAAAAAATGACACAAAGTGAGACATTTTTACCCAAAGACTGAAACAGAATCATCCATTTTGTGGAAGATGGGATTTCACAGTAGTAGAATAGTTAGACATGGGATTCAAATATGAGTTTGAGGAACTTAATTTAATCTGTTGTGGTTTCCTTCACACCAGTATCACTCTTTGTCAGTGGGTATATTATTCCTTTTATCTAGTCTTATGTCTTTGATGCACAAGTTGGAATATGAGCTGTTATTCTTCCCATCGTTAGACAATATATAGGCAGATTGCCCATTTAGGGTTAATTATGTTTTTAAGAACATCTAAATAATGCCCCAGAGCACCTACAGTATAACGTATTTTTGTCATTAAGGCACTTAGATTCAGTACCAAGTTTAATCGAGCTAGGCTAATTAAATCCATAAAAAGCTTTTTAAGGTAGTTCCTAGAATAATAAGCATAGGTGAAGAGATTTAGTTTTGAAACTTACTTCTTTTGCCTCTTGAAACTAGGTCCTCTTTCACACTACAGATTAATAGTGCTGTGATTCCCCTTTAATTGCCATGGTTCCATGCTATGGAATCTTGTGATCTGCAGTCTCAGAAAGGACATTTAGAATTCTAAGGCAGAGAGCTTCCCAAACCACAAACCCCAGGATTCCATAGGATGTTACCATGGCAGTTTAATTGGAACCATAGTGCTATAATTGTGCAGCGTATTCCTGAATGTGCAGTTCTGAATGTCTCAGTGGCAGACAGGAATGCTCGTCAATTGCAAGTATAGATTAGAGGGGAAACTAGTGTGGTTTCAGTTGAAGTTTTCATAGTTCGTTAGTTTAGTTGACTGGTTTGGGCCTTTCTGCCCATAAAGCAGATGCAAAACAATAGATTGCCGTGAGCATTCCATGAGGCTAAATCTTTGACAGCTGTTGATCAGAAAAGTCGGTAAGATATTGAGCTTGGAGGAATCTGATAATCATTTGCATAAAATTTTCTCAACAAAAACTTCAACATGGCATGCACACACACACACACACACAGAGAGAAGTAATTTTAACACATTTTCCCCTTGCAGGAAAAAAAATATGAGGAAGGTGGTTTTGATGTAACAACATAACCCTACATATGTCTACACTGAAGTAAGTCCTGTTGAATTTAGTGAGATAGATATGGCCATTCCACACTAGACTGTTATAGTGCTATTATTCCACTTTCAACATTCTATGGAATCCTGGGATTTGCAGTTTAGGGAGGGGCCTCAAAGGATCCCCAGGATTTCATAGGATGTTGGAAGTGGAATAATAGCACTATAACAATCTAGTGCGGAAATGGCCTGTGCAGAGAGAGTTGCAGCCTAAATAGGGGAGTATTGTGTCAATTAATTTCTAGGCCTCTGAAATTACTTGTTTTCAGTGTTTATGGATTGCTGTGTGTATTTTTAAAATACAGTCAATACACAGACGGAATCAGAATAAATTGCAGAACAAATTATTTTCAAATGCTGAGGAATGTAATTCAAAAGCGATATGAACTTTCTGATCTTGTTGTGTTCCTTCAGATTGGTTCCGATTTATAGCAACTCCATGGTGAACCTATCATGTGGTTTTGGGAGGCTCAAAGTGTGTGATGCACGCAAGGTCACCCAGTGAGTTTCCACTGCTGAGCGGGGGAATCAAACTCTGGTCTCCAGGGTCATAGTCTGACACTCAAACCGTTACACTATGATGGCGCTTATTAGTGTATGACATATAATTTTTAAAAATATTTTGCTGAAGAGTGGAAAATATGAAGTGCATAATAACCTAGTATAGGCCAGCGCATGACATGTAATTGATGAAAATAGTGACTTGTATTTAAACTCCATAATTTAAATGTACAGAGAATCTCCGTCAAATGAAAAAGAGCAACACCTCTGCAATTTCCTTGAATTGATGAGCATCCTCCATTATGTCTTAGCACAGCACAATAGAATTAAAAGCCTATGGGTTTTTTAAAACTCCTATCCCTAGAAGTCCACACTCTTGCCCACCAACGTAGCAAAAATGGCTATTTCTTCTTCTGGAGATGCTGACCCCCTGTTGCACCTTATTTTACTTAACCTTTGCACCACAAGTGGTTTTACAAAACCAGAAGTGGATTCTTGCCCAATTATAGGTTTATTTTGGGAGGCTGGGGCAGACTGTGTTGGATAAAAAATAGGCATCTGTACCTCCACAGCTTGCCCAACACTGATTTAAGAGGCATAGGGTAGGCTTTGGGAGTCTGAGCACTGGGTGGTTACTAAGTCTGCTGGCTGAATGGTTCCCATATCTAATTTACTCTCTAATGGGTTTGTTAACATTTTAAGCTAAGTTTTTTTTTTTTACGCTTTCTGTGGCAGGAAGAATATATTATAATGTCCTGGATTTTTATCTTCCTGCTGAGTAAATGGAAGGGATGAATTCACTCAGCTCCATTATTGGTTCTCATGTCAGTATTGAGGTGGTGAATCCATTCTTGGGGTTGGGTAGCATTAAAGGAGTTATCTAAGGTGCTGGAAACTTTTAGGATAGGGTTCAGCGTCTCAAAGACTTCTTTTACAGCTTCAATTAAAACTTGGAGTGGATTCACTGTCCTGTTACTGTGAGAGTCACCAGTCCCCATATATTTTTCTTCTGCTACTCAGCTCTTCTATTTTTTCGTCTGTGCTTTATCACTGGGGCCATGATGCTGTATTGCTGGGGTTCCTTTGTACATGGATAGCTCTGAGGAATGGGGCTACTTTATATTTACATGATTCATTGATATCCTATCCTTTCACATATGGGCATAGGGTGTTTTACGCCCATCCTGAATCTTTTGGTTGAATTCAACCACTTTAATTGCTACATAGAACTTACACATAGGAACTTATAATATTCATTGTTGTTGTTGTTAACTGCCAGGTTGACCTCAACCTATGGCGACCCTATGAATGGGAGATCTCCAAGCCATTTATCATTACTTAAAAAAATGTATTTATTTGTAGTCTGTTTCTTCATTACAGGAAATAAAGCTGTCAAAGAAGGACTGATGATTTGAGGACAGGGTGTGTATATTAGCACAGCAGTATAAAGGTGATAACTATAGAATCATTGCTCTAGGGAGAGCCAATTCTTTACTGAAATTTAGAAACCTTTCTAGTTACATGCTGATTGAAACTATTGCAGATTTACTGCTGAAATGTTTACGGAATAATAACAAACTTATACAATTAAAAAGAAGATAGTTCTGCTTAATGGAAATGGAGATTCAGATCTTCAGATCTGGGTTTTGTTTTTTTCTTTACAATATTTTTATTTAATTTTAACACACAAAGACAAAATGAAGTCAATCTACTTATCAAATTCTCATTCAATCATTCTTCTAACACATCTTGATGTCCTTCTGGCAATTACTGGTGTAAGTTTCTTTTAATCATCGTATCTCTTCTACAATCTATTATTAACAAACTCTAAATTAACCAGCATGAAGATAATCTAATAAATTTAGCCAAATTATACTTTAATCCAAACATATATAATACATACATTTAAAAAAAAACACAGAAAAAATATTGTATTACTCATCTTCAGTCCTTAAAACCAGCTATTGCCTCATCTGAAATATTTTGGACATACCTGAATACATTGTCTCATTCAGTCACATGGTTTTCTAATCTTCCTGCTTTAATTAGACAAGTCAGTTTGTCCATCTGAGGCATATACATTAATTTTAACAGCCATTCATTTATTTTAAGGAGAGAGTTTTATTTCCATTTTTGAGCTGGGATGATCCTTGCTGCTGCAGACACATAAAATATTAACTTCTCATACCTTTTTTCCCAATTTATCCTTGATTATCCCTAACAAATACATTTCTGGTTTCATTTGTATCTGCATCTTTAGAATTTTCTGGATCTGTAAGTGAATGGATTCCCAAAATGTTTTAACCTTTTCATATGACCACCATAAGTGAAAGTACCTTTTTCAACATTACATTTCCAACATTTATAATTTTTGTACAACTTAAGTAGTTTATCAGACATCATGTATCATCTTATATAAATTCTCTTTTAAGGCCCTTTCCACACCTTACCTTTTTCCAACACTGGGGTGCGGGGATCGTGCGAGCAGCCTCCAGAGAGAGGCTGTCACGTACCTGCTGCTTCAGCTCCACACGAGCTGCCTACTCGCATGAGAGCCCTGCCTCTTCCTTCCGCAGTGCAACCTGGGACTTTCCCAGGCTGCACTGGGGCAGGAAGCATGACTGGCGTGGCTCTGGAGGCTCTGCACGCCAGGTAAGTGTGCGTGGGGCCTGGGAGCAATGCACGATCGTGCACCATTTTTGGCTTCCAGCCAAAAATAAAAAGGTGCACGATCGGCACCTGTTGGCCCCTGGAGCGTTGCGTGATTGTGAGTGCATCGTGCAGATTGCTTTTCACAATTGCGTGACACTCCAGGCACCCTTTCGCATAGAAAATGCCGTGAGGAAAGGGCCTCAGTCTTCTCCTTCAATATTGAGTAATCATTTGTTCTTTAAGTTAACCCAATATTTTGTCCGTTCCCAACTTCTTGTGTAATGGTACAATTTAAAATTTGGTAGACCGAGAACACCTGTTTTCTTTGAGTCTTGAAGGACTTTGATTTTAACTCTTGGCTTTTTCCCATCCCATATGAAATCTGTAACATCTTTCTGCCAATTCTTGAGTACTGTTTCGTTAATTAGAATTGGGATTGTTTGGAATAAAAATAGTAAATGAGGGAAAATAGAGATTTCAGTCACTGAAATTCTTCCAAGAACAGATAATTTCAGGGCTTTCCAATTTTTTATATTCTTTTTGACTTCTGCCCAAATTTTTTCATACTTGTTTTTGTATAGATCATAATTATTCTTAGTTAATATGATTCCCAAATATTTAACCTTTTTATTTATCATACATCTGAGTCTCATTTGTATTTCCATCTCTTCTTCCTTCCTCATGTTTTTATTAGTGTGCTTGTTTTGTTTTCATTAACTTTAAGGTCAGAGATAGTTAGTATTTCCTCCAGAGCGTCTATACTTTCCAAGAGATCTTCCAATGATATTAACAAACCATCAGCAAATGCTCTCATGCTATATTCTCATTCTTTCGTTTTAATCCTCTTCATCTTGTCATATTCTCTTACTCTTCTATTTAAAATTTCAATTAGAATCAGAAACAGTAAAGGAGATAAAGGGTAGCCCTTTTGAGTTCCTCTCTGTGTAATTTCTTCTTTTGTTTTTCCCCCCTTAACTATTATTTGAGCTGACTGGTTAGATTGCTTTGATCCATTTTAAAACTTCCTTTCCAGTTTTTATCTGATTTAAAATTTCAAACATAAAGTCCCAATTCATACTATTAAACACTTTTTCTATATGCAAAAAGATTGAGACCAATTTTCTTTCCAGATGAGTCAAAATGTTCAATAATATTCAAAACTATTCTTGTATTACCCTTTAGAGGTCTTTTAGGAAAGAATCCACATTGGTCTTCATGAATCCAGTTTTCTAATATTCTTTCAATCTGTTTGCCAATATAGATGTGAAAATTTTGTAAACTCTATTTAATAAAGATTGTAGTTTTTTTGGGTTTATAGGGTCCCAATCTTTCTTGTGTATTAAAACTATATTGGCATCTTCCGAGGTTCTAGGAATTTTACCTTTTAAGATTGTATTGATAGGCTGCTGAAATGGTAAGATTATTTGATCTTCAAAAATTTTTATAATATAGTGCTGTTTCGACCATTTGGACCAGGTGCTTAATCTTTTTCATATTGCTTAGTTGCTTCTGCTATTTCAGCAACAGTTATTGGGTGAATCAGTTTTTTGCTTTGTGTATCAGTCAATTTAGGTATATTTTGTTTAGATAAGAATTCATTAAGATCCTCTTTATTCATTTTTTATTCCTTATATAGGAATATACATAGGAATATGTGAATACTTTTTTTAAAAAATTATCCCCTTTTTAGATGCTCATGATTAATGACCTCTCTTCTTTTTCTTAATTTATAATATGCAAAGCATTTTCCATCCTTATTCACTGATTCAAAATAGTTCTGTCTTACACATGACATTTTCTTCCTGATGTTTGCTCTTAGATCTAAATCAAGTTGCTTTTGAAGTATCTTAATTTCTTCTCTTATTTCTTTTCTTGATGAGTAGTCTTTCACTTCTGCTTCTTTCTTTTCTTTTCAATTTGTTCATTAATTCTTTATTTTTTATTTTTGTTTTCTATTTAGTTCATAACTTTGTTGAATAAAGAAGCCGTGCTTTGCTAGCTTCCCTAACTATATCAAACGCTTTTTAAATTTTCAGCAAAATATAATTGTAATATTTTTAGCTTATAATATCTTCATCCTGAAGCAGTCTATCATCCAAATGCCAACTGTAGTCTGTTTTATTATTTTTTTATAACCAATAAAATTAGGTTGTGATTCATAAATTTCTTGGAAGAGTTTCCATCCTGTTAAAGTTTTAGAAATTAAGAACATATCTATTCTTCATAGAGAATTATGTCTGTCATAGAAGAATATGAATTCTTTCTCACACATCCACCATGTCTAGATTTTCCATAAATTCACCAAAAGACTACAGGAATTTCCCTTGAGTCATTTTTATTTTCTTGTCCAATTTTCTTTTTAAAAGAGGGTCAGTAACTCCATTCCAGTCTCCCAGTAGTGTAATAGTCTCATAATTTTGTTCCAATATCTTTACCATTAGTTGTCTTTACAATTTGTCTATATTTTGATGAGTGCCATACACTCCTACTAAGTTTTTTTGTCCTTGCCAAGATATTTCTTATATAGTGTCCATTTGTGTCATTGAAAATTTCTTTAGCTTCTATTCTAGGATTTATATAAATAATCATTCTTTTCTTGTTTTCTGCTGCAGAGATGAATTCATTTCCTATTTTTTTGCTACAAAGTAAATTTGTTTTGGACTTTTTGCTATGTGTTTTTTGAAGATATTATATATCACATTTCTTTTATATATGATATTATGTACCATATTTCTTCTTATTTAAATAATGAAATATTTACCTATGTTTCTGAAGTGTGTTTATTCCTTTTATGTTCCAAGATAATACTTTCATTTTTTGTTTTTCCTTTCCTTTCTTTTAATCCTTTTTTCCCATATATTCAGTTACCTTTTTGTTGGTCTGTAATTGATCCTGTCTTTACTCTAACAACAGCAACTCCTCCTCCTCCTCCTCCTCTTCTTCTTTTTCTTCTTCTTGTTCCACTTGGCTCTTTGGTTCTCTTCTGAGCACCCCTTCCTTTTGATTTGTCCTAGTGTTTCCTTCTAATTCATTTCCATACTTTTCCAGAATCCCTTCATCTTCTCTAGTGAACTGATTTTGAAAAATTTATCTTTAATTCTAAATAGTAGTAGTAGTATTAAATTTATTTTGTTACTTGTCTCTCCTCAAAGCTCGAGGTGGGGTACAACAAAGGTTAAAATATGATTAAAACCAGCATACCAATTAAAAACACATTAAAATTTAAATACATTAAAATAAACATTAAATGAAATGCCTTCTAATTGATCCCACCTTTAGGGAATTCTGTTACTTCTTAATTGAGAAATTAAAGCTTTGTGATTTCATCTTTTTCTGAGAAGTCTAATTGGAATATATTTAAACAGCATCATTGCTTCATTTTCAAGTTTAAAATTGGTTTCAAAATTTCACTAAAGAATTTGTTTTCTTGTCTTCTTTCTTGTGAAATTGATTACAATATGTCTTGGGAGATTCTTCTAATTTGCTATTATAGAATTAATTCTGAGTGTTTTGTCTATCTCCTGTTCACATTGTTGACTGGTCTGTTGTAAAAACTTTGCCAAAGCTGGTATTAGAAGTTTGTATAAATTTTCATTGGTTTGTTCTTTCCTCTCTCACCTAATGAATTTTAATATATTTTATATTCTAATAAATTTAATTATTTTCCTTCATATATACTCAATTAAAATACAGTTATATGTATAAATATAATTAATTTCCCCCAACTTCCCCAACCTTCCCACTTCAGATTTCTCCTCACCTAGCCATATCTCTCCACGATGTTTCTTCTTTTAGTGTCTTGTCTTGTTCTCTACTCCATTGCCACTCTTCTGCCATCGTTAATTCATCCTGACACTCATCTCAGCCAGTTTTCTCTCATTTGTACACGCTTATATCATTATCTTTGCAAAGCTGTACTGTGAGCCTCTGCTCTAATTTCTTTATATGTCCTTTATTTCTTTATATGTCTCTTTTTATATATTTCTGTTCTTTGTGGCCTTTAACTTTTACCTAATCGTGATCTGACAATGCTGATATGGCCTTGTCTTTTTGCTTCTCTTTCCAATATGATCTTAACTCCTCTGCTGCTCCTCCACATGCATTCACTTTTCACAGTCTCTTTTCTTTAATCTGTTATTCTCTATCTTTCTTTCTCATTTATGTTCTTTATGGTTTCAGAACCTTCCCTGCTCACAATCAATCTTTGCTGATACTTCCTCATCCTTTTGTCTCTCCCTTCAACACAGCCTTAACTTTTTGCCTCTCCCCCTCCACTTTCTCTTCTTTTGTCTTTGCCTCTCCACAAATATCTCAAACCTTCTCTTTCCTTTGTTTCCTCTTAAATGTTTCTTACTTTATTTCCTTTTGTCCTTTCTCTCATTTTTACATTGTTCTTCAACACTATCTCATCCATTCAAATCCCATTAATTTAGAATGGATTCCCTCCTCACCTTGGGTCAGTTACCTGCAACCAGTTTTCGCAACCTGCTGATTTAAGACATGGAATGTTAAGGTGATAATCACATCAGCAAAGTAAAATAAAAATAAAATAATGAGACTGGAAGAATCTAATTTGAAATTATTGTATTCCCTCAATATGTAAAGTTGATTTAGAAGATGTAAAACGTTTGAAGATTTTTATGACCAGACAGCTCTATTTCAGTTCTGTTAGATGAGGTGGAACAGAATTTTAGGTTCATTGTCTTGACACTTTGTTTCTATGTTTTGTTGATTTTATAATTTTTGCAAGCTGCCTTGAATTATATGAGGCATGAATATTTTAAAGAAATGAACTAAACCATATGAATTTGGGTAAGCTTAAAATTTTCATTAGGAGAGTTTCTAGAAGTTGTGATATTCCATTAAAAGAAATGTCTGCATTGGATGGATGTTAGATGTTAGAAAATCACTAACAAGTGTGCCGTTTTAAATTATTTTTGGTAAGTACTGGATTTCTGTGTTGTGTTAAGCTAGAGCACACCATTACAAACTTCTTCTTGATAATCTATCAATTTTCCTGAAACTTACATTTTGAAGGGATACTTTTAAGCGATGGACAGTTTCTTGACAACAAAGTATTTTAATAAATACTGGGCTAAAACTAAATGACTTCACCAAGGTCACTTTTCTGAGGCAAATGGCTATATAGTGGACCCTCCATATAAGTGACTTTCAGATGTGCAAATGTAAGTAATTGCAGAGCATTGCATCCTGTACTTACAATGGTTATGTTGGGGTGTGTGCCACCATTTAATAATGTGGTTAAGTTGAGGATGTGCCACCGTTTAATAATATGAGACACGAGCATTTGTGATTCTTCCCCTTTGTAAGGAGTCCTGGAACTTCACCCCCAAAGATCTGCAGGGTCCACTGCTCAGAATTTTTGATATTGCTTAAGTTTTACAGACCTTATCAAATGGCACAATGGCAGAAGCAATGGTTGACATGCATGGTATAGTGGAAGAGGAAAATATGCGTTGTTCTTCAGTGTTCTTACTTAGTTGGTTTCTTAGGGAATGGCCTCACTGTCTAGCAAGTATGTCAAAACGTTGGGAAGTTCATGTCAATGTGTTGTGATAGAGGAAAGGATAAATTTCAGGCTAGAAGTATAAGAGGGGAACAGCAAGTGTCATAACGCCATTAGAGGAAGCTGTGGTTGGTCATTTGACAAGATTGGAAAAAGATTTATTCCTACAGAATTGAGTGGCAGCCTAAGTTGTGATTGCTAGTGGTTATAATAAACCATGATAACTAACTGGAACTTGGTATTAACTGCTTCTGGTAATTGGCCTTTGCTATTACAGTCTTTTAAGCTTCCTAGAGGAGGCATTTCATTATTGTAGGCACACTGCTGGAGTCTCAGGAGCTTTGGCTTGATCCAGCAAGGCAGTTGGTGCATGAAGGAGACACATGGCTAAATGGCAAAGTGAAGTAGGGAGTATCCTACCCTTCAGCTGCCCCAGTTTGGCAGGCACAACCACAATTAATTCTCTGTTGTCCTACTTCTCAGCTGCAGTTCTTTTAAAATGTCTTGGTTTCTGCCCTGTCCCACTTTCCCCCTTTCTCTTCTGATTACTTCCATTGGTGCAAACTGAGTTCAAAGTGCAAAAATTGTAGTTTGCACTTAATTAACTTAGCAGGGGGAGGAGAGGAAGGGTAAAATCATGCCCTTCCTTGTAGACTCAGGCAGAAGCAAACAGCTGCAGCCTCTCCTAGGTTGTGTACTCTTTCTCTTTAATAACTTTTACAGTCTCGACTGTATGTTGTTATGTTGCTTGGATAGATGTGCCCCAGTTTCCGTCTGTGAAATGTTGGAGTTTAAGCAGTATTAAAAGGATGGTCCTAAGGAAAGACTCACCGTAAAACCTTAAGCTAACTTTTCACAGTGTGTGTACTAGTTCATTTAAAAAGCTGTCTTCTGTGATTCTTCAGGAAAGAAAATCCAATGCAGTCCTTTTTTTTTGAGATCTTTGTGTATTCTTCCCACAGTGGTATGATACGGGGCCTCTTTGGCCATTTCCACACCAGACTGTTACGGTGCTATTATTCCACTTTCAATGTCCTATGGAATCCTGAGGTTTACAGTTTAGGGAGGGGCCTCAAAGTAAAATAATAGCACTATAACAATCTGGTGAGGAAACGGCCTTTGCATCTGGCACACATTAGCAGAAGGGCCCAGGATGAATGGATGTTGCTAAATATCTTTATTTATATTAGTTACTGGAGTATAATTCTGAGTCTGTGAAGCTAAAACAGGAATTTAAAATAGATTTGTTACAGCTCTCTGGCAGAACTATAATTTATTATGAGCTGTGGGACAGAAAAGGCTCAGGCACATGTTTAAGCTTGTCATAGCTGCTTTAAGTCAGGCTCTGGATTCATCTAATATTGACTGAATGGGTTGTGTGAGCTTTTGAGTGATACTGAATCCTTCTTCAGGAAATTGAACAAACCAGTAGATGCTTATGTAACTTATGGAAAACATGATTAAGGAGCACAATTATGAGCACTACCTTAGATTTAAATCTTAAATGGTGCTGGAAGACAGTATGTGGTTTGGAAGCTTGAAATCTTGTGCCACACACTCTGAATCATGACTCTTGAAAGTTTTATTTTTGTTTCTGCTTCTTTTATGCTTCTTTGAATAATCTAGTAATGTCCCACATTTTGGATCATTGGGATCTACTTCCTCTTTCCAAACCTGGCAATCTTAAGTATATAAAATATTTCCATCATTGGGATGTGGAATGCTCACCGATGTGACTCTGTATCATCGCCTAACAGAAATATTAATGAAAATACAAATGGCCCAGTCCTTGGCAAATCGAGTAGCTTTGTCATCCCCAAAATATTATCCCGTTATCCCATTAAAGGTCTGCCATTGTGCATTGTATGTGCACTTCCTTATTATGTTGACATCTTTACCATTTTCCATTTAGATTTTGAAAGTATCTTTTAGAAAAACCAAAAGGCATTTGTCCTGACATTGAAATCATTTTGTAAGGCCAGTGATATATTGAATCTTCACGCATAAGAAGATTCTTTTAGCCTGTCATCTAAGCCCATTGTGAAGTGGCTACTTATACCTATTCTCCTGCGCCTTTCTCCAGTTAAACTAAACTACTCCAAACGATACTGGAAATGGAAAAGTAGCTTTTCCAAAAAGTCTTAACACTTTTTGCAAGATATGGTAGATAGACTTCTGTGATGCAGGGAATACATGCAAGACCACTACTGCCTTCCCAAACACATTTTTCCTATCAACCTTACGCCATCTGAGAAATACTGACTTAGGCAACCACACCAAACTAAGCCCAAGCTATAGTCTGACTTTGGGAATCTGACAAAGTGTTCTAGTTGGTGTGTCCTTTTGTAAGGCCAACAATATCTTGAAGCTGCTTGTTGTTGTTGTTGTTGTGTGCTTTCCAGTCATTTCCAAAGGCAAGCCTGTCATGTTTTTTTTTCTGGGTCTGAGGGTGTGTGACGTGCCCAAGGTCACCCAGTGGGCGTCTGTGGCTGAGTGCGGTATCGAACCCTGGTCTCCAGGGTGATAGGCCAGCACTCAAACATCTATCCTCATGCTGGTTTAGAGATCCTGAATTTGGCAGGAAAACAATGCTAGAGGAGAGATCTGTTCAACATTCTAAAGCAGAGTTTCCCTAATTTGGTTCCCACTTATACTGTTCCTTCTCGTAACAGCAGCGGTGTCTGTGCACATGCACATGTGTGAGTGAAATATTCAACGTAAACAAATGGAAGGCCATGCAAGAAGAAGGGATGTAAATAGCACATTTGTAATAATTTATTTGAATTTTTCAGTTTAAATGAGATGCCTCCAGGTTATTCTTGTAAGTGGAGTTACTTTAATACCTCTTTGTCAGTGATTTAATGAAGAGAAGTATCCAGAAGATTGCTTAGCACATTGTGAGGTGATTGTGGCACATCGGTTGAGGAACATTAGCTACAGTGTTAGACTTATTCTCCCTGAAGCCTGGTAGATTAAATTCCCTTTGGTACTAGCACATCCAGTAAAGGTAATAGGAGGTACTGGAGGTACTGTTCATTTGATGGGTGCTGGTTTTGCTGAGAGTCAAGATCAGTTTATTGGATTTTTTTTCTCCCTTGTGGCCCAAAGTCATGCTTCTCTGCTCTCTCACACAGGCAAATGTTTCTTTTGGGGTCTTTGCTGTTGCTACTGTTTGGAAGGGAAGAATGTCATTTAGAAAAGCTGAGTGACCTTCTGTATTCCAAATTGTTTTCTCTATGGAGATGAGTTTTAGCATTATCCTTCTTGGCAGCAGAAATGCTAGTGTACAGTACATTCCCAGAACAGATAGGTAGGCACATGAGCATTAAAAAAAATGCAGTGATTGTGGCTGAACTGAAAGGAAGAAAGTCGAGCTCCTCTTCCCTTCCTGTAGCCAGATGCTTCCATTCAGATCAGCATAGGCTGTGGAATCAACAACGGCATGACTGCCGATAGCAGCAAAGGTAAGAGAGATAATGCAGCAAATGAATTTGTGACAGCAGCATCAGAATGAAAGCAAAAGGATCCTCAGAGGAAGCCCTAACTGAATTTATATTGCCATTTAGCTTCCCACTTGGATGTGCATTCATGTCTCTTCTGTTCAGATAGGGCGAGTGCTGGCAATTATGCCTGAGGGAAGTGGGGAGATAACTGAAATGCAAATGTGCAGCAGGAATATTCGACAGAAAGAGCTGCTTGCTGGAGCTCCAGCTTCTCTTGATGCTATAGGCAAGAGGCTGAATGTGACAGAATACGGTGCGCAGCTGTTCTTTTCTACTTTGACATCATGCGTGGTCAACATGGTGAGGGGGACTTATGGGTAGGTGAGCAGTCAGTTGCTCACAGTGGGGATAGATGCAGCTATGAAGCCTTTAACCTGGAGACTTTACCAAGACCAAGCCAGTGGCACTTCTGTTGTCATTTCTGTGATTCACGATTCCTATTCCTATCACTATATACATTTGAAGGAGACGAGTAGCTTTAATAAGCTGACTTTGCTTTTTCTTCCTCTCTTTGCAGCTGTCCCTCCAAAACTCAAGAAACTGAGGAGCCTAAATGCAGAAGTGGGTGCAAAGATTTCTTTGAAATGTGAGGCAAGTGCAGGGAATCCCCAGCCGTCCTACAAGTGGTTCAAAGATGGGAAAGAACTGAAAAAGAGCAAAGATATCAGAATAAAATATGGAAATGGAAAGTAAGTATAAAACAGCTGCTTTTTACACACAGGACATTGAAAAAGATGTTTTCAATCTTTCATTGAAAAAAATCCTTTTCTTTTGTAAAAACTGGTTAGTCCATTTCTTAACTAAAGCAGTGCCCATTCTGAAGTGAGCTCTTACACCAAGGAGCTCAAAATGGTTCTGGTTAAAATCTGCAGGAAGTTCACATTAGCAATCCATAAAGCATAAAACAACTTAAACCACTTCAAAAATAATAATCAAAATGTCCCAGCAACCAGTACAAAGGGGAAAAAAATTATTGGAGAATGCCTGCATAAGAAGACACATTTTCAGTAGGGATCCGTCAGTTAGATGGAGAAGAACGGATATTTTGAAATAGATAAAAAGTCTCCTCCAAAATGTGCTGTGAGAAACATGAGGCTCTTGGGGAGTCTCATGACTGCATTGCCAGAAAGACCATAGAAATAGGAAACTAAATGACACCAATGTCATTCTCATGCAACTTAATGGGCTTGGAAATGTAATAGAAGTTGGTGGAGAGCAGAAATGAAAGAGGTATCAAATATGTCTTTTTCAAAAAGTAATTCCTAATTAAGATGGCACTGAGGAGAGGTAGTTTGCAGAATGGACACATGAAACACATGAAACAGTAAAGAAACAGTAAAGAATGTGGAAGGTCAGTTCATCTCTAACTGTAACACTGTCTTAATGCCACATATTTTAAGGCATACGATCAGTTGCTGCTCCACAGCATAGTTGTCTCTGCTTTTTTGCTTGGAACCAAGAAGTAGATGGCTCCTCAGTCTGCTCTGAGAAATGATGATGTTGTATTTTTTATCAGAACAAAACTGGTGTATACCTCAGTGAGAGGCAATATACAGGGGAAAAAATCGGCCTCAAAATGAAGCAGTAATATAGCATGAGCGGTGGTAAGTGTGTGTCAGATGCTACAGAGCGGATATAGGGTTATTTCTTTGGTGCAGTGCAAAACTCCTACTGCCTCTTAAAGCCTTAGTTTGTTTCAGCCTTCCTGAAGTATCAAAGTGAATGCTTTGATTCCTCTTGCCCAAGCTGTCCTGCAAGCTATTGCACAAGGCATTCCACAAGTTGTTCCACATGACATGATTGATTATGACTCTGCTGGTTGGGCTACTTAGTCTGCTAGAGAACCAGTACCAGCTTTTACTTTTTTTTCTGCTAGGGTAATGTTGGATATAACTGTACTGTCGTTTGATATAATACAGATGTAGCTAAGATTTAGGCACGTATAGTGGATCCCATCCTGTTGGTTAGTTCTAATTAGAATAGACAATTCAATAATTCAATCAGTTGTTGAATAGTGAATCTACATGTAGGCAAATTCCCTTGTTTCATTGGGCCTACTCTAGTCAGGACTAACCATAATATTCAGGTTGATATTTTCAGTGTAAACCTTGCTCTGAGCTTTCATCTGGAAACTTGTGCAGTAATTCTGTGCTGTCTTCCACATCCAGAAGCATGATATAAATATGATCACTATTCTCATTTACATTGTTTCTATGTCATTTATTTTTTTAGCATGGAAAAGGAGTGAATATAGGTCAAGAGGTATAATCTAGACTAGCAGGAACATGGAAAAATATATTATTGGCTAAATAAGATTTGCATAGCTCTAAATGTGTCACATTCAAAGTCATTCAATAAACCTTTCGGGTTAGTTCTTCTAATATAAAAGAAAATGATAACTCCTTCCCTCACCTGCGCATGGGCAGGGGGAGCTGCGTCTGGTAGAGATTACAGTTTGCAATTTAGGAAACATGGTTGATATCTGTTATGACATGAATGTCAGCTGTTATGGTTATTGCACTGTGGGACTTTGCTTGGGATTTGGACTGCTGCAGGATTGGGCATACTAAAGAGCTGAAAAAATCAGATTGCAGCAAGTGTAAGAATTGATGTTCAACTGTGGAATAAAGGGACCAGACACAAAGTTGGGTTAACTAAGGGACACTTTATTTTGACCTGTCCTATTTAAACTTATGTTGGCCTGGAAGATACAGGCAGGAGGGGAGCAACCTGATAAGGGTCCAGATGATACCAGGATCACTGTGTGACAAGCTGCTCAGCCTACCTATGGCAGTGACACCTCAGCCCCAGAGGCAAGCCACATTGCTTTGGTTGCTCCCTAGTCCAGCATCTTGGAAGGTAACTCAGGTACTCCCACCCAAACCACAGGGCTCTAAAAGTAGAGACTTATTCCCAGGTTAACCTGAAGGGTAGCCTCCTTCACCAACCCCCTGGGATGCAAGGCCCTGAACAGGGGGTTCCAGAGCCCTACCCCACACCAAAAGGGTGCCAAGAGATGATCATCAAAGTTTTATTCTCCCCTGTCACCTGCTAGAGGACAACCTATTTAACGACACCACTCAGAGCAAATTTTCCCAATTCCATCAAATACAATATGGGATAAGTGGGAAAAAAGACTGATGAAAAGGGGCGGGGGGAATCCTACCCAGCAGCCAGATTAGCTCACACGGCACTGAAGGAGGGAGGGTGGGTCAGTGCTGAAAGTCAGACAGCAAATGTAGAGAGCAGACTGCTTACTGTCTCACTTGCCCCATAACATACCTTGATCTGGTGCTTAGCGCCAATCAAACATCACCTTCTGACCATCAAAAGCTTACCCTGCCCCGCAGCAACATTTGCTGCATGAGTCCAGGTAAGTAATGTCAGGATCTGACCCAAAGGATGAATCAGGCTCCCATTCAGTGTATTTGAGAAAAGAATTGGAACTAAACTGGATTTTTAGCATGAGAGTGGACTGGTGCACTTTCCAAGAATATTATTTGGAAAGTGAGGCAAGGATTGATGAAATCAAGACTTTTAAAATCAGTGATTGAAATCACATGCAAAGTCTTGGTTTAAATCCATTCTCCATTCTATAATGCACACATTTCGTGAACAAGGATGAATATTAATTGGTTTCCAGAACAATCATATACTAGATGCAGCTTGACTGAAACTGAAACTAAATATAGCAGGAGTGTAATTAAAAACTTGTGATCATGCAGTGCGGAGTTATATTTGGTTAGAGATGGGGGTGAGCAGCTATGAAATTGATGGATTGCGATCATGCAGTATAGTTGTATTTGTTTCAAGGCAGGAATGAGAAGCTATGAAGTGATGGACTCCTGACTGACTCTGTTTTCAAAGGCAAGGACACTAAGCAAGAGCAGTTATTTGAAGACATGGCCCCAATCTTATAAAGTTAATTGGGCTGAATAGTTAGCTAAACGCTCAAAATATTTGATAAGCAAAGATACCATACAAAACAGTGTTTGAAATGAGATAAAAATGAATCTCCACTTTGTTTGATAGTCATAAAATATTTAAAAATTTGGCAGAATAATAAAATATATATTGCATCATGTTCTAATATTTAGTTCAGAAGCCAAGTATTTTCCTCACATCTTTTTTCTCTTCTACCTGAGACCAGTTCAGACCATTTAAGTTTAAAATTTTGAACTGGCTTAGGAGAGTTGTTTTTGCAAGATCTCATTATGCCTTTCTTTTGCTCATCTAGCCAGATCAGATTCCACTGTATTCAAAATACAAACATTATTCATATGATCTGTTTTAACATGATTATCCCGACATGTTGGACACTCCACATAGCTACTTCTTCTTAGTTATTGCCATGTTTTATTAGGTTATGGAAGCAATCCTTGATTCCATTTTTATTGCTTGAACTTGGTTGTTGTTATTTGTCATCAAGTTGACTTTGATTTATGGCAATTCTGTGAATGATGGACTGCCAAGATTCCTCATCTTCTGTTCCCTTGCCCCTATCTTGCACATTCCTTCACTAATTCAGTCTATCTGTAGTGTGGTTTCTTCTTTTTCCTGTCGTCTTCCACTTTACAAAGACTTACTGTCTTTTCCAGTGAGCCACTGGAGTGATATGTCCAAAGTATGACAGCCCCAGTTTGGACAGCTTGTCGCCCTGGCAGAGTTCAGGCCTAATTTTCTCTAGGGCCCATTCATGTGTCTGTAGAACTCTCCTCCAGTATCACAATTCAAATGAGTTTATCTCCTTTGCACTAGCATTCTTCACTGTCTAGCTTTCTCAACCATGCATAGAAATCAGAAATACTATGGCGTGAATGATTTTGGTATTTAATAATATATCTTTACGTGTGGAGATCTTATCTATTTGTTCCAAGTGTTAGTCTGATTTCTTGACTACAGTTTCTGGTCTGATTAATGACTAAGCAATTTATTAATTTCAGGCTATTAATAATTACTTGAAATACAATATAGTTAACCAAAATGATGGATAACTGGAACAGAATAATGGGAATCAGAAACCTAGGCCATTGCCTGCTATAAATTCTTATCAGTCTGAGTTTCTCTTATGGGAAACTGTAAATAACGATGCCACATTTCAAGGCTGGGTGAGTTCTGTGAAAGTTTCATACCGCTTAAAGCCCAAATTCTGTTCTTATTAGATTATTACATCTGTATTTTCTAGTTCCCAAATCAAATGAGTTTAAGATGATTATTTTCAGTGATGATGAGCCTTAATGAAACTGAGCATACTGCAGAAAGTAGCAATTACCTTTATGTCAAGCCATCCACCTTCCCATCAGTTTATCCCACCCGCCCCAAACCTCTCACACATCTTCCTGGCGCCACTGGGCAGGGGAGTTGTCCTCTTCAATGAATTTTTGCAAGAGCAGAGGGGAAAACTCCTTGCTTGTGAACTATGTGTTCTGTCACTAATTAGCAACAGGCATGGGCAAGTCCACCTTTCTTGGAAGGGACACAGATCTTCAAAGAAAGATATTTCCTTTTGCTTAATTTATCGTATGCTAAATAAAATGTGAATGAGATGACAAAAGATTATTTGAGCAATAATGTAGCTGAAATAAATGATTTCTCTTCCAATTAGAACTGTCAGTGTTTTAAATGACATAGGACAAGTTGAGAGAGGAATCTGTGTTATCTAAACTTGATCTCCCCAAATTATTTTATCTGGATTCCCTGTGTACTCTCCCTCTTTTCAAAGCTCATGTCAATTGAAGCACAGCTACTTTTTATACAAGCTCATTAGCACCCAAAGATTCTGTACATCTTTGATAAAAAAAAATCTGCATGGTACCAAAGTTCCCATTAGTCACTATGAATCTGCAAATAGGCATTGAGGAAACGATGCTTTGTCCTAGCTTGTTACCTGGAAAGCAGAATGTTCATCTCATCTACCAAATCCCGCCAGTCTTTTATTAGACCTGCCTTTGCTTTATGAAGAATTGTTGTACTGTACATTCCAATCTCTTTGGAACAGTGACAGTAGAATTACAAAAACAAAACTGTTTTTCTCCATAGAGTCACAGAAAGAAATATACATGGGTCAAAATAATCATTCTCTTTCTAAGCTGCATGCATTTGCAATATTATTTGGATGGAGTGGTCAATCTGAAAATTCATTCACTATGGTCTGTGCTGGCTTCTTCTCAGGTTCGTTCAGGGAAAATTGGTTTTGCCAGTTTAAAGATTTAAGTTACAAGTTAATGTTTGAAGTAGTAGTAACAATAATACAAACTGTGCATTAATCAATAAAAAAGGCAGCCAGCCTCCCTGAAACATAGAAAATGAGGCAAGACTGATGACTGAGTCAGCATTCAAGCCATAAGGACAGATAAATCTGACATTAGCATTGCAAAGGTGGGAGGGAGCCTGGCTTATTGGTGTGTGTCTGAAGGACAGGGAATCACTGCAACTACTTCCTTTACTGCACAGCACATTTGTATGCAGCCTCAGGGCTTGGATTTTCAGAGTGATCAAGAAAGAATCATGCTTAGTATCATGGTGTAATAACTGAAATTCTTTCTGATTCTTAATACATAGTTTTACATTCCTAATGGACCACTGTAGCTCTTATCTGGCAGAATTCTTGTTACTGTATGTTGCTATGTTCAAGTTGACTTTGACTTATGGTGACCTAAACATTGGGTTTCCTAGACAAGGTTTATTCCAAGTAGACTTTCCACTGCCTTTGCTCTAAGGCTAAGAGAATGTAACTCAGTGGCTGAAATGGGATTCAAATCCTGGTCTCTTGGAGTTCTCATCTGACACTCAGATCACTACGCCATGCTGGTTCCCTTTGTTAATAGTAGCGTGAAGAAAATATCGGTTGATTTCTTGGTTTGTTTTATTTTAGAGAATTATTAATTGGTTTGAATTGAGGTTTTAGATATATTAATTTCATTCATACGAGTTTTTCATTGTGAGACTCAGCCAATCTGCCAGCACATATAGCTTCCCTCCAAACAGACAAGTGCAGAATTGCAACAAATCGAAGAAAACAGCACTTGACTGCTGGACAAATGGTTGCAGGGCAGCTTTGTTAATGGTTGCCATCCAAGCTATTTTTGTCTACTGCCTTCATCATTTCCATCCCGCCTACTTTGATCAAAGTTATCCTTAGAGCAAAAATACAGCTGTGTCAGGCAAGGGTTTTACATCATTGGTGTGAGAATGGGATCAACAGTGATAACTTCAGTGGGGAATCACAGGTGCTCCACTAGTCGGTTTTGTTCCTGGGCATTATATACCACATAATTGTGTGTTCACAGTGAAATCCCTTTTTTGTTCTGTGAATATATCACTGAACTCTTGAGGGGAAAAAAAAGTATGTGAACTGATAACTATGGCAAGCATATGCCATTTCAGAAGTTAAGTTTCATGGTGTCACCCCCATGGACCTGCTTTGGTACAGACCATACAGAATCCTTAGTAAGGTTTTCTGTACTAATGTTATCATGAATGGTTAATTTCTGTATATCAGTGAATGTAATGGCAATAGTAGTAACATAAACAACTAGCAAAATTAAAATTATACCCTTAAATTACAATATAATACACACAGTCTAAATGTATTTACATTTGCATAATTTCATGTATTTAAAAGGAAAATTCAGTAAGAAAATAGTAGAATTGAAAGTAAAAATATTTAATCAAAATTATGTTCATTTTAACATTAAACTTTAGCGTGGGATAAATTAAAGGATTACATTTGCATGATCAATAATGTCTCAGATCATGTAGACGTTGTAAACAAATACATATGGAAATATACTCATAAGTGAAATAATACCTAAATAAATAAATAAACAGGAACAAATACACAAGCATTTCAGCACTTAGGGAACATCTCGACTAATCAGAACCCTTTTTTTTCTGGCCTTCAAAGCTGCAAACTTTCACACTACACAATTATAGTTCTATGATTCTACTTTAGCTGCTATGGCAAAATCATACGGAATCCTGTGGTTTGTAGTTCAGTGAGGCACAATTGTTCGCTAGCTAACAAACAGCAACAGACTTGCAAATCCCTCGTAAAAATAGGTGGGGTGGAGAAACCATACCCATTTTGATACCCTGTCCTAAAGGGCAAATTCCTAGGTTCCATAGGATGTTGTCACAGGCAATTAAAGTGGAATCATAGTGCAATATTTGTGAAATGTGAAAAGGCCCATGGTCATGGCACCATGGATTCTGTTTCATCTAGTTTGGCGCTAACAAATACCATCACAGGCCAATCTATAAAATAACAATTATTTACATCTGTTAAAAATACCATAGCGTTCTTCAATGATGACGTAGTTCAAACAACCTCCAAAGTTCTTAGATAGAGATTTCTTCAGTCAAGAAAGAGTCACTCAGGACAATTTCTTATGTTTGCCATTTGCAGTAACATGTCAAAGCTGGACTGGTCTCAAAGGGATTCTCAATATATGATGTGCAAGATCCACCTACGCATCCCAAGCATCCTCCACAAGTATGTTACTGAAAGCAGAACAGTGCATCAAACCAAATGGTATTGTGCCAACAGTTGTGGACACTGTAGATCAAAGATATAAATGGCAACAGTGCCTGGTGTCTGCCCACTAATAAAAAGTAATTGTGTGCTTTTCTGTATGACTGTAACACAGATGTACAGTAGGCCCTTCACTTTCTCAAGGAATAGGGAAAATGAGCCCCTGCAAAAGTGAAAAAAACATGAGTAACCACAGGCCCACCCACTGGGGGTAGGGTGGGCGCAGGAGAGAGCCATCGGGGACAGAGCTTTCTTTTTGCACTCACCCACATGGTTGGGGAAGCTGTTTCCGTGGGGAAACTGTTTCCCTGCTGCCTATCTCCTGCGCCCACATCCACCCATGCGATCAGGGCAAGGAGAAAGCCAGTAGGGAAGCTGTTTCCTAACTGGCTGTCTCCTGCGCCCATCTTCATTGGCTTGATTGAGGTTAAGGAGAAAGCCAGCGGGAGACAGCCAACGGGGAAGGGGTCTTCTTGCCCCCACTCACCCGATCTTGATGGCATGGGTAGGGGGAGGCACAGGAGACAGCCAGCGTGAAAACAGCTTCCCCGCTGGCTTTCTCCTCGCCCCCACCCGCGCGATCGGAATCCCGCTAGTGGAGGTGGGCGCAGGAGACAGCCAGCGGGGAAACAGCTTCCCCGCTGGCTTCCTCCTCACTCCCACCTGTGTGATTGGGATCATGCCAGCAGAGGTGGGCACAGGAGACAGCCAGCAAGGAGAAAACCTGCAGAGAAGCTGTCCCCTCACCCCCACCTGCCTGATCCCAGTGGCACGGGTGGAGGGAGGCGCAGGAGACAGCCAGCACGAAAACAGCTTCCCCGCTGGCTTTCTCCTCGCCTCCACCTGCACAACTGGGATTGTTCCGGCGGAGGTGGGTGCAGGAGACATCGGGGAAACAGCTTCCTCACTGGCTTTTTCCTCATGCCACCTGCCTGATTGGGATCAGGCAGGTGGAGGTGGGCACAGGAGACATCCAGCAGGGGAAGGACTTCCCCACTGGCTTTTTCCTGGCCCCGCCCACGCGATCCCACTTGCACAGGTGGGGGGAGGCACAGGAGACAGCCAGTGGGGAGAGAGCTTCCCCGCTGGCTTGTTCCTCGCCCCACCTGCACGATTAGGATCATGCGGGTTCAGGTGGGCACAGGAGACAGCCAGCGAGGAAACAGCTTCCCCACTGCCTTTCTTCTCGCCCCCACCTGTGTGATCGGGTGGAGGTGGGTGCAGGAGACAGCCAGTGGGGAAAGAGCTTCCCTGGCGGGTTTCTCCTTGCCTCTGCCCGATTGTGCATGTGGGGGCGAGGAGAAAGCTAGCGGGAAAGCCCTTTCCCTGCTAGCTGTCTTCTTCGCCTCCCCCCACCTGTGCCATCTGGATTGGGCAGGTGAGCGTGAGGGGAAAGCCAGCAAGAAAGCTCTCGGCAGTGGCAGAGGAGCATAGGGAACAGGTAATTGCCCTCCTTGCACCCTCCTGCTACTGGCCCAGGCACGGGAGTGGGAGAGGGAGAATGGGGGGGGTAAGTGGGCACCTCACAAATAATCAAATTCATGAAAGTGAAACCCGCGAATGTGGAGGGAGAACTGTATTTACATGCAAGATCTGAATACTGAGGAGGGCTTTTAGATCTTTGCCTGTTTTTAGTATGGTAGGGAAGCCCGCTTTTTAAACTGTTGTCCACTAGACAATATTAAATATTCCAAAGTAAACAAAATTAAAGTTGATTGTTGTACAACTGGTCTAATGATACCAGCAGATATTATTATTGAAAAGAATCGTTTGGAGTATCTGAAAGCTTCAAAACTATTTGGGGTAATGTCTGAATTTGCTACCCTTGTATATTAAAATGTAGATGAAAGAAAAGGCTAAAAATTGTATTGACTCAAAAATCAGTTTGCAGTTATGGATAAATGTGTTGCATCTACTTAAGCAAGAGAGATTGCTTACTCCTAGCATAAACACATTGAGTCCAATTAAGAAGAATGTATTCATCAACTTAGTATTCTTGTCTCTGCTGATCAACCCAGCAACTTCTGTCCATTGACCCTACCTGATCACTAGAATAGATTAAAAATAACTGTTCATGTAATCTGCATATTATATGCTTTAGAATATAGTTTTGTGTGTAAACCAAAGACTTTGATTTCATATTTGCTACATACCAATAGGCAATAGAAACATCGTGTTGTTGTTATGTGCCTTCAGGTCGTTTCCAACTTACAACAACCCGAAGGTGAACTGATCATGGGGTTTTCTGGGGCTGAGAGTGTGTGATGCACTCAAGGTCACCCAGGGCTTCCATTACAGAGCAGGGAATCAAACCGTGGTCTCCAGGGTTGTAGCCCAGTGCTCAAACCACTACCCCACACTGTCTCTCAGTGGAAACATTGCACCATATAAATAATATCACCACAATAGCTGAACTGATTTTATCTCATTCGCTATATCATTTCTTTCGAAAAAAGCAGAACCATAGGTGATAATGGGCTCTTCCCGTTATCCAGACAACATAGCTGAAGGGGGATAGTTCCCTCTCCAGGTAAATGAAGAGTTAATGATATGTGAGGGTTTAAGTTACATTTCTTGGGGGTCAACATCACAGAAGGACATCAGAGATCACAAGAGGCAGTAACCCGAGCAGCAAAACCAGATGACGGACAAGGCGAGAAGCTTCCAGACACCTTGGACAAGAAGTTATTAAAAGGCTTCAAGACACCATGAAGCAAGGGAGACAAAGGGACATGAAAGAGAGACAAAAGACTGGTAGCAGACTGGGCAGGGCTTGTCCAGACTCCCAGGTTCTTCACCACACCATACTATTATCTGGATAGTACTGTGAGTAGAATAGGAGTGTTTTAGCTAGTCGCCTTAGGGACTTATGTTCTTTTAAACCTCTGGCTGAAACGTCGTGGCTTGTATGTAACATTGTTAACTACTAAGTAACGCATGAAAGGAGGTGCCTTCATGAATGGGATATCTTTTATCATTTAGAATAAAATGCTTAGAATAAAAATTTTTCCTTCTAAAGGTCTCCTCTGTCTGTGCACTCTCTCCATGTGTCGTGCCAGTTTACCTGCACAGATAGAACTCTCCTCTCCCCAAAAGATGGGAGAGGAAAACCTTTCCATCAGAGGTACGGGTCTAGAGATTTCCTTCCCCAGTAGCTTCCTACTGAGTTACTGCACAATGGGGATTTAAAATCAGTAGATGGTGGCAGCTAGAAGATTTCCAAGGGCAAGAGTGTGTGTGTGGGGGGGTCTCATTTCCTACTCAGGAGCAGGAGACAGCATCAAGTAGGAGAACTCTTCCCCTCACACTTATTATTGCAGTTAATCTTACACCCTGTTTATTTTGCTGCAGAGTTCTGAGGCCATTCAACCCTTGTCCAAAGTCAGTTAGTGATAGTTCAATTATGAAATGTTTTTGGTAAGCTGTTGACATATGACAATTTCTCCACCCAGGTTTTTCTATCTGGGAAATTATGTACATCCCTAGATGTGTTCATTACAAAATGGTGCACAATGTGTATTCATATTAGGAGTTTTTTATTATTATTAAAGTTCTTAAGTTCCTGTATTTAGAAGAAACACCATGGCTTTTCAGGAAACTGAAAATAGCCCTGGAAGGCAGTAGCAAATACAAGTATAGTGCAGTTAAAGCTAGATACCTCACAGTTTAAAAGATTTCTAAGTTAGCTTTTTTCTAATTGCTGTCATTGTATACCTTCAACTTGTTTTCAATTTACGGTGACCTCAGGGGACATGCAGTTCCTCCCTTTTCAAGCCATTCAGTATGCAGTACTTCTTTAGTCTGTTGCACAAGGAAAGCACACAGAAACAGAACATGGTGTCTTTTTTAACACAAAAGGTCCACAGGGCAGCCACTTGCTATATGCTGAACAGCCCCTGTCACTACGTGAGAAGGACAAACATGAAGCCTCAGTTCTGAAAGCAGAGGAATGAAAATACAAATCCCAGCATGCAACACTGTTCAAAGTGATTGTGTGAAGAGGAGCAGATGCCAAAAGACTACATGTTTAATACGCTTCTCGGAAGACACACCAATTTCTAATCTCCCTTCTTGAGAACTCTCTCAGTAGGATATGTAATTATTTATCCATAACCTCTCTCAGCATTTTTCACCTCTGTGGTGTGGAGCCTGGTGCATGTGCCTGGCTTGTAAGGGGCAGTTCCTGTAGACAGAAGAATCGGCTGCCTCGGAGTGTGGTGGAGTCTCCTTCTTCAGAGGTTTTAAGCAGAGGCTGGATGGCCATCTTTTGGGAATGCTTTGATGTGTTTCTGCATAGCAGGGGGTTGGACTGGATGGCCCCCATGGTCTCTTCCACCTCTATGGTTCTGTGACTTACTGAGGCTATAGAGTTTTTCCTTTGAGCAGAAGGAAAAGGACAACTCCAGTGCAGGTGAGGAAAGGAGGGCTAAAGGAGAGTGGCTAAGAGGTGGTTGGTCTGGGTTTGCTGGGTGCAGTGGCATCACTAGGTTTGGTACCACCCCTCTCTGGTTGGTGTAACCCAGTTCAGCCCCACACTTGCTGTACCCCCTTAGTGACACCACTGTCCTTATATGCAGAGAAATGCAACTGAATCTTTGTTTTGGTGAAGTCTATATGACAAACAGTGGGACTAAATAGAATATTCAGCCCAGTCTTTGCTAAACTGTGTCATCCTTGAGGTAATCCTAAAGGGCCTCAGTTCAGGAAGTACACCTAGCAGAGATGGGGGAAAGGATTAACATGTTAGGTTAGAAAATGGAATTCATTTGCTTTAATGTTGACAGGGAGATATTTTAACAGTTTAGTTAATTTTAAATTGACTTTAAATTTGTGTTACATTGCAGTACTGTACCAAAAGGCTTACCAGAATAGAGGTGAAAAAATACCATTATTATGTTAGTCCCCTCATCCCTGTTCTGAGTTTTGCAGAGAAGAAAACACTTGCATGAATTTTTGAAAGCGCCGTTTCTCACCGACTTCACTGAATATATTTCTCTTACTTTCCTTCTCGGCGTCTCATCACCTTACTATTCTGCTTCCTTTAGTTTATTCATTCCCGTGCAATCTCAGCAAAAAGACCCAGGGCTGAGCTTCAGAATTCTGCTACCTGGGACAGATGAAGAACTCTGGTCTTTTTGCACAAGGTGGCTGAGCTCCAACTCAGCTGTGCCAAGGAATGTTTTCTGAACCAGGTCATTTGGGTGTAGTTCTGGGATTGTACAGCAATTTGAAGACTGTGCAGATTCCCCGACGTTTTCTTTTTGGATGTACCATGCGCTGATTTAGATTAGTAACCCAGCTTGCGCGGACCAAATGGACCCCTTCAGAATTAACAAAGGATTTTGAGAAGAATGTAAACATATGCAGCTCCTCAAAAAGACTTCTGTTTTATACATCAATAAAACTGACACTGGCTGAAAGTATTAGCCTCAAGCAAATTGATAGAAAGTATTATTGAAGAGAGAAGTTTTATATCTGTTGAAAAAGAAACATTGTGAAGAACTGGTATAGCTTCTACAAAGGGAATTCTTAACAACATTTTAAGATCCTTGCAGAGGATCAGAATATGAACATAGCATCCATTTGGCAGACATCATACACCTTTGACTTTTGCGCCTCCCCCCACCACTTAACTAAGTTTGCTAGACATGACTATGGAACGTGTAGCACTCTAGAGGTTTTTTTTTAAAGAGATAAATAAATCTTTATTAAACACACTGTCAAGGTAAAACATATTTTGTAATTAAAGATTCATAAACCAGCACAACACTTCCCTCTCAGATCCAAACACACCCTCTCTTCATCCACTGTCTCTATTTTCTATACCAACTCTCTCTTCTGAACCTCCACTCCCTGTTTTCAGTTAAATATCCATTATTCCTTTTTTTCCATCTAGCCCCTCCCTTTGACTATTTAGGGTTCTGTTTGCTCCAGCCAATCATTTTAAACCACTGACGTTGCCATGGTGCCTCCATTACCAGCCCCCCCCCAGGTTCATCTCGGACCTCTCCCCTTTACTCTCTCATTGTGTTGCTGAGGCTTCTAAACAGGTCTCATCAAAAGCAATGAAGGTTGGCAATCACTCTACAATACTACTCAGTTACATAGCTTACTCTAGCTATCTATCTATCTATCTATCTATCTATCTATCAATCATCTGTCTGTCTGTCTGTCTGTCTGTCTGTGTTAAAAGATTTTAACAAATAGCAGAAACAGTATATATTATTACCATTAACCTTTATGCTATACCTGTCTTCAGGCTGCTCCAGCCAGGTAGCTAACCCTCTCCAAGGTATACATTTCTACTAGGGTAGATAGCTAGTATAAATAACTTCATCCTGGTAGAAGAATGCATAGAAACATTGGGGTAATCTTAAAGGACTATTTCATTACGTAACCAAACTTTATTTTATATCATACTACTCAAGCACCAGTATACAGTAACTTTACATATATAGATATAGATAGATACAGACATATCTATATCTATATCTATATCTATATCTATATCTATATCTATATCTATATATAGAGATATATAAACACTTCCAGGTGGTATATTCAATTCTATAAGCAAACTGTTTCTTAAGTCATATTAATTAAAGAACTATTACCCAGTTATGGTTCTTTGGAGTTATGTCTGGATGATAGATTCTTTCTCTGGCTTTTTGTTTTTATCTTAGTTCTTGTTTTCTATTAATCTTGTAATACACAACATCTTCAGCTTATTGTTCATCCTTTGTGAGAAGAAAATTAACAAAATTTAGACCAGAGTTAAAGATCACATCCTCTGGAGGTTGTTTCACTGCCACTCCCATTATCTCTGTTTACAACACTGGCAGGGGCTGATGGGAGTTGCAGGTCCTAGATTGCTAACAGATTTTTTAAAAAAAGAAGGAAAAAGTAGGATAAGCCTTTTAAAAAAAAATAATAATACAGAGAGATGAATGGTGGAGTCATGCTATGAATCTATAGTACAAATAATGCTGTGAAACCTAGATCCGGATTGCATGCAGATGTCAGGCACTTCTCTATCAGATCTGTTTCCAGTTGCAAGGTCAGAAGCTGGAGGTGAGTGTGTACACCAGATCAGGCCATAGCTAAAGATGCCAGGTGCCAGCACCTAGTCAGGCCAAACAACAGGCGTCAAGCTTTAAAGTGTTAAGCAGTTACTACTGTCCAGTAGTTTTTTTCTGTTTTGGTGCTAGCTTAAGTGTTTACAAAAGCAAGAACCAACAAAAATGTTATGAGGAATTTTGCCATCCTGGAGTTTGAAGTGCCTTGTAATGTCTCTCCAACCACACTGGCTGCAGCTAATGTGTTGTTCTGTCACATTTGCTTGTTTTGCAGAAAAAATTCCAGACTACAGTTCAACAAAGTGAAAGTGGAAGATGCCGGGGAATACAGTTGCGAAGCAGAGAATGTGTTGGGTGTGGACACTGTCAGAGGCACTCTTAATGTGAGAACTGGTAAGTTATAGAGTTGAGCCAAAGTGCTCAGTTTAGTTTCACTTTTGTTTTATGCACATATCTTTAACTTCTTGGGGTTCGAGAAACCCATTTTTTAAAAAATTGTGCTTTTGAAATTTTGTCTTGTTTTCAGCCAAGGCTTAGATTGTAGATATAAGAACTTTAGAAATAGTTCTGCAAAACCCTCTCAGAATTAAGATTCTAGGAAATTACACATTTCTTGAAATTCCTGAGATTTGGGATAAAAGAGAAATGCAAGCTATGATCTTGCCTGATCAAATTGTGTGGAGCAACCTAGATTGAATCTACAAAATCTAAGCTGGAGTTTCTTCTCCTATGAGCTCCCAATTATGCTTAGACCTGATTCCATACCTGCCTACAGTCAGAACTGAGAAGTACTTTAGATATGCATGAAGATTTCTTCTTGTTTGATGAAAGTTTATGTAACTCTTTTCTTTAAAGTGCTTCTATGCATCTTTTATGGGCTAAGCCCCTTCAAATGCTTTAATATCCTAGCAAAATGAATTAGCTTCATGTACTTCCAAGTGATATGAAGTACAATCCACTGTCACTACTTCTTGGTCAGACCTCTTGTGATCTTCCTTTGGCACATCCACCCCACATTCATTCTTCTGTGTCATTGCATTTATCTACCAGAGTAGTTCTGAGCCTCCATGCTTTTCCTCTGACTTTGTTTCATTTGCTTCCTTAGATGGTCCAGCACCTCGGTCTACAAAAAATGGTTCTAATGGTGGGAGGAAAAAAATGGAAATTAAGTAGCACTCCTTTTCGGGGCTGGTTTAGACTGTCCTGATTTTCTGTTCTCCAAGGGTCTTCACATTGGAAAGACAGACAGATCATGGAGCTCAGTTGAAGCACTATGGAAAAACTTCTGCTTCTTCACTCTTTGATAGGCTTAGCAATGGCAGTTGATAGTTGGAAAGAGGAGGGCTCTCAGCTGGATCCAGCTCCAGGGAAGATGGAGAAATGCGACTGCTCATTTTGACATGACTCAGGCCCTTTCCGCACGGTGTAGTCATTGCGTAGCTGCGATGGCTTGAGGAGGTGTGCATCCGCACGATGTTGTCGCTATTAAGCTGATGTTAAGTTGTTGACGTGCCTTTGTATGTTGCTAAAGTGTCATATTTGAGCAACGGAAAAAATGCGTTTTCACTCCCTGAGACCACTTCTACCACGTTTCTACAACTACATGTGGAACCGTTGAAGTACATTCTCGCAGGAATGGGCAGGTTCAGGGCAGGCTTGGCTCAGCACATGTGTTGTGCACATCTGTGTAGGGACGTCCTTCCCAAGATTTTTTTAAAAAAAGGATCCAATGAAATGGGCTGGGGCAGGCCAGAGGCAGAGCAAGGGAGTGGTGACGAACGCTGTAGTGTGGAATGAGAAAGCGGTCTTTGCCGCCTCAAGCAGAGGACGGTGTGGAATGCCGTGTTGCAGAAACGTCACAGAAACACAGCCATAAACTCTGCTCCTACGACACCATGAGGCATTTCTGCCATCTCATGCAGAAAGGCCCTCAGTCAGCTCTAGATTCAAATCTTCTATTTCTCTGTAGCTAGTCCTGCTGTTCTGTGCACTGACTGACAGTTTTGTAACCTTTCATTTTTGACATACAGGGAGGCATTGTTTCAGTGTAAACGTTTATCCTAGATGGCAGAGGAATTAAAACTGAGCCTGAATCTATTTCCAAAAGAGATGAAACTGACAGGAAGAGCTTATGTTTTACAGGGACATGCTTTTCACATGCTTGAGACAGGAAGAAAAGGGAAGAGGAACTTGCCATTTGCACTGTGTCAAATCCACCCCATATCCTTCTTCATTTCGTGGAGCTAGTATAGAAGGATAATTCCATTTACACCATTACATCACTGTGATTCCACTGTAAGTGCCATGGTAACATTCTGTGTTGGAGTCCTGGAATTTGCAGTTGAGGGAGGAACATTTAGAATTCTCAGCCAGGGAGCTCCTTTCTGGCCTCTGACCAAACTTACAAATCATAGGATTCCAGAGGATGCAGCCATGACATTTAAAATCTAATCATTGTGCTATAATTGTGTGGTGTGAAAAGCTGTGGACTAGAACAGCTTTTTGGAGAGAGAGAGAGAGAGAGAAAGCGAGAGAGAGGGAGAGGGAATTATCTTTCATGGTAACTTCCTTGGCTTCTGGCAAACTGAGGTTCAGCATGTCACTTAGCATTTGCTATAGCAAGACCTTGACTGCAAATGAAGCCTTTGGGTGCTGCTTAAAAACAAACTGTGGCCATCTACTTGGACTTTTTTTTGGTCCCAGGCTTTTACATGTTTACTCTGAAGTAAATCCCACTGCATTCAGCAGGGCTTCTTCCCAACTAAGGCCATTTCTGTACTACACTGTTATAGTGCTATTATTCCACTTTTGACATCCTATTAAATCCTGGGGTTTGCAGTTTAGGGAGGGGCCTTTGAGGCCCCTCCCTAAACCGCAAGATTTCATAGGATGTTGAAAGTGGAATAATAGCACTATAACAGTCTAGTGTGGAAATGGTCTAAGTGTGCACAGATCTACAGCAGCACAGTCTTATGTGCGCTTCCTCAGAAGGAAGGCCCACTGAGTTCTGTGGGACTTACTCCCAAGTAATTGTATACTGCACTTTAAATCAGATTTTTTTCACTGTAAAGGAAAGCACAAGAGTGTTTTAAAGATGTATATTATTTAGCATCCCTGGAGAAAGGTAGAGTATAAATCCATTAAATAGATGAATAAATAAATAAATAAATAAACATAATAGCCAGATATAGCTCAGTCAGTAGCAAAGCATTATTTCACTTTAGCTAATTGGAGAATTTTCATCTTTCCTGGGTATTTCAAAATAAAGAGTTTCTAGGCCTAGCGTATCTACCAGAAACAGAAAAAAAAGTCCCATTTCTCAGAAATGTCCTTTTCACTCAATAATTGTTGCTATAGCTTCTGTGCTGATAGGCACATTAGGAATGCCTATAGGCAGACAGTGTACTGTTACTGCTTCCAGTCCCCCATACAGACGGTTCACTTTTTCTTTGAACAGCATATAAATTTTGGGACTATCAATGCAACAGCCAGATTGAGAATTGCTGCTTGCATGTCAAGTGGCTTTTCTGTGTGAAATGGGACTGATGTTCTAAGAACTGGGTTCAGTCTTCATCACCTCTCATTGAAAGGATCCTGAGCAGCATTGCTGGGAACCTACTGCTAAACGCTTTGCAGTGCTATTGCCAATTCTCGCTCTCCTAGCTCTTCCTAAGGCCTTTTCAGGTTTCTTTTTGTGTCACTTTCTTTCATACTGGTCCTCCATTTATATTTCAAGAATACTAGATTTCTCTTATTTAAAGTTCGTACTAAAACTGCTGATTATTTTAATTGCCAAATATTAAAGTCTCTATTCTGCCCCCTCTCTTCTCTTGGATCTTCTTCATTCCTTCCGCTTTTTAGGATCTTCTTCATTCCTTCTGCTTTTTAGGTTTCAACAACTGTTTCACCTCACTTTCTTCATATTGCTCATTCCGGGGGACTTTCTACGCTACACAGTTTTTCTTTTTAGTTTTTTAAAATGCTTTTATTAAAAAAATTACAAACTTAAGACAAAATCTTTAAAGCAAAGGAGCAAAGAACAAAACGTACAAACTAAAATGTACATACTATACAAAAAGATACAAATACATAGATCAAGTTTTAACCTACAAATTACAAACATAATTTACAAACAATGCAAGACATATAATATACACAATTCATAATACAAACTCTTCCCTAGATTTCGCAATTGTCCATTTTGTTAACTTAATTAACTTAACTATATACCTTAAGACATCCCTTGATTATAGTACTAACAAATCACCATGTGACCTAACACACAAACACATGACATCAAAAGGCACTCCTCCCACTGGAGGAGGTACAGCCCACACTACACTGTTATAGTGCTGTTATTCCACTTTCAACATGCTGTGGAATTCTGGACTTCGTAGTTTCCTGAGGCCAAAGAGCTCTCTGGCTGAGGATTCTAAATCCACCTCACTAAACTGCAAACTGCATAGGATGTTGAAAGTGGAATAATAGCACTACAACAATGTAGTGCAGAAAAGCCCTGTGTTGCATTGTTGGAAAATCTCTTTCATAAATTTACCTTGTATTGATGTTCCTTGGGGTTCTGTTTCCAATCTCCATTACTCTCCAACTCAAAGTGACATGCATATGAAATACATGTTCCCTTGCTCCCCCCCTTTATATTCATGGCTTTCATGATCACCTGTGTGGTGATGGCTCCTGTCCTGTGCCAGGAGAGGCAGGTTAGAGTATAGTGAAGCAGTTACAGGTGAATCAAGTTAGTCTGAGTTAAGCCAGCAGTCATGATAACTGAGGCCCCAAGGAAGTGATAAAGAGGCATACTCCATGAGCTGGTTTAGAGATGAAGAATCCAAAAAAATCTATGAGCAGGAAGCTCATAAGAACCACAGAGAACAAACAGCTATCTGTCACAAAAGCTCCCAGCAACTGCTGTGGAATTAATAACCAACTGAACTTGAGATGCCAGGTGTTTGATTGCTCAGCACTTACTATTTAACAGGCATTGGTGCCATTCCACAAATGATGAGGTTGTCTCTTCAGTTTCCCTCAGCCAGAGGATCATCTGTGTTGAAGTTCCTCATCAGCTGCATCAGCCACTGCCCATTCAGATTTGGGGGAGGGGGGAGCTGTCACATGGAAACAAAGGCTTTTCTGTATCTGAGCCCTCTGTGTTGGATTTCTCAGATTCTGTGGGGTGAGTTATGACAGTGCTCAGCTACTCTGTGTATCCCAAACTTTCCATCTTCTACCCAGTCTACTCCCAAGTCTTCAGGTTGGACTCCTCATAGCTATTTGAGTGTTTCCAAAACTGATCTGCCCTCCTTTCTTCTTTAGTATTACCCTCCAATTTTCACTCCATATACCTACAGACAAGAGTACCATCCTACCTATTGAGCAGACAGGAGGTCTGTTCTACAATTGCTTTCCCCTCTATTCTGCTCCCCTCTTTTTCAGTTTGCTGGCAAATCATGCTGGTCTGCTCTTTCTGTATATCGTTTTAGGAATCTGGCTTTTCCTTTTAGCCTCCTTTGATAGTGGGGTATGAGAACCTTTCCCTGGCCTTCTCATATCAGTTGTCTTGTTACTGCCCAGACGTCTACTACCAAAACAAAGTGGGGGAAGGAATTAAAAATGCTGACTGATTATTGCTTAATCTGTTTTAGAGAACTCACAAGTCTACACATGGTGTTGAGCATCTGAGTTAGCACAGCATAGTTATTGGTATAACTGAGATTTTGGATTTTTATTTATGCCAAAAAAAATATGGCTACCTTTGCTTCCACTGCCAAAGTCACAGAAATTCTTCCAAGTCTTTCCTGGTTGTCCATGCTCTAAAATTTAAGGGGAGTATGGAAAATGATCCATCCTCTGAAGGTTACTTATTTTTAGTAAATTAATTTATTTGATTTCTTCCTCTTGTTTTATATTTGTGTGTAATGGCTGTTTGCTAAAACACCATAAACTGACTGATTGTCCAGGACATATGATAAGACTCCTCACAACTCTTCATTGGCTTTAGTGTCTAGCACAAACTGTCCTTCCTTGGGTTCTTGCCTTTTTTTCACTCCTAATTCCATCATCCTCCCTCAGCCAAGATGTCTGTGCTCTCATAAAGAAATATTTACACTTCCCATGCCAGTTCTTATGGCTAGAATTCATTCTTAGAATGCAACAAAAGTAGTGTGCAGACAGAGCTTAGAAAGTTACTCAGAACCTGCAAACCCCAGGATCTTTGCATTACCCAAGCAATGGGAACAAGGTTTTCGTTATAGAAAAGTAAGCTGTTGTTACATAGTTAGCTTAGCAACATAGTTGTTGCTTCATAGTTAGCTCCCTTATGCCTCGAAGCTCAATATACCTGCCTGGTCTCTCAGAACATTGTGCTTATGTTATCTCGTTCTTTTAAAAATGTTATTGAAAGCCACCTTCATCTTGAAACTTCGGCCATTTCTGTACTACACTTTTATAGTGCTATTATTCCACTTTCAACCTCCTATGGAATCCTGGGATTTACAGTTTAGGGAGGGGCCTTTAGAATTCTCAGCCAGAGAACTCTTTGGCCTCAGTAAACTACAAATCCCAGAATTCCACAGGAGGTTGAAAGTAGAATAACAACACTATAACAGTGTAGTGCAGAAATGGCTTTCATCTGTATGATTGCTTGTGTCCCCAAACCATAGCCTAGTTCAAGACAGGAGTCGAAATTGTGGAACCCTCCAAATGTTGTCAAAGTGCAACTCCCAGTGACCTGAACCAGCATAGTCAATATGGTGAGGAATGCTGAGTATTGCAGTTCAACAACATCTGAGGGCCTGCATCTTTATTAAGAATTTCTGAAAACACTAAAATTCTACAAACACATAGGAGAAAAGGAAAAATCAACATAAAGAAAACATGAGACATAAACCTTAGAAATTAAAAAACAGAGAAGAAAATGAAAGAAAGAAAAAGGATCAACTTCCATTCCTCCTTTAAATTCTAACTTGGGTTCTTCATCAGACAGTTAAACATGTGAATACTAAAAGAATGATGGGCTTGACAGATGCTGCTAAAAAGTTAGAAGGCATGTTTCTTAGCTGTGTCTTCCACAAACATTGTTACTCTTGTCATATTGACATCACAGTATGTTCAGGACAGAACTGTTAATACCAGAGGACAAACACATTTTTCAGCCATTTAAAATATTATGTTGGAGGTGGAGATTCAAGATGGCCAGCTAGAATTGTAGGCTGATAGTTCATGTATGTACACAAGAAATGTGCTTTCATTTGGAGACTGTAATTCTGAGATGTTTAGTACTTTAATACGATTCGGGAAAGTAGTGCATATCCCTTCATATTCCTCATGGATCCCACTCAAGAGGACATATCCAGCCTCATAGAGTACAGTATCACTCCTTGGCACTCAGAAGAGCCATCCTCAGCCAGGGGAGGGTCACGATGAAATTTGAAACAGGAGATCTAGCTGTGCCATTTACTTTGTGGAAGTGAATCACTTACTTGATCTTCTTATAAACATATTGATACGGGTTTTCTCTTAAGGATCCTTGTGGCTGCTCCATCCTCATTCTTCTCATCCCTTTAGAGACAATACCATGCCTTCTGTTAGCCTTCAGGCTTTTCCATTATAAACCTGAGTGGGTTAAAGATTGCCCTTTAGGACAAAGTAGGAGGGTACCAGAAAATGTTACACTGTTCAGGAAGGTATGAGAGCAGCACATTATTTATTATTTAAGTCCTCATTCTCTGATGGTTACTTCCAAATTTCTGTTTTGCTTCTTTTTGCCAAGAGGTATTTCTATGTATCAGCCTAATTATGTTAACAATTTGCTTCAGCCTTTTTGAGATAATTAGTTTCCTGCTGTGAAAATAAGATTTAGCCACCATACCATGCATTTACTGTCTTCATACAGTGGGCAAAATGGTAGTCTGATCCTAATGCATAAGTCTTTATTTGTATCACAGTCTTTCATAGGAATGTTAAAGTTATTTTATGAGTTTTTAACTTCAGATTATTTTATGTTTCTGTCAAATATCAAACCCAAATCTCCTCAACAATTTCCTACAAATCCTTACAAATGTCCTACAAATAATTTCTCGCCTTTTTAAGTACAAATGTCTTTTGATAATTCTATTATCAGCTTTGGTTGATGGTATCAAGAATATATGTACTCTTGCAGAAATTATTCACTTTTAATCCACAAAGATTTTAATTGTTCTCCATTTCTCAGCTAGTCTTTGACTTAATTATCTATCTAATTATAATTGTAATTAATTAGAGGCCAAATTCATTAGACATAATCAAAATTTCTTCAGAGATCCTGTGACCCACAAACATTCTTCTCTTAACATACGTAGGTAGTTTTACGATTATCTTCTTCTCTACCAGAGGAGTCATTTTTTCATTGCTTTGTTACCTTAGTTTCTCTGGGAGCAACAGATGTCTTACCTGCTTCAGAATATTAATGACTAAATTAGTTGTAATAGAAGAAATGTGCAAGTACCTCAATTCCCAGATTCTCTTATTTCAATATTATTTCATTATTTTGTTTTTAACCAAACGTGAATATTTTATTAGCCCTTTGAATTCAGACCATTTAATGAATGCATATCCCTCCACTTGGAGAAAACGTTTGGGGTGCTGCAGCTCGCATGGACGTTACATCATGTAAACAATTTGTATAAGAATGGACATTTATGGGTCTTGTTTAAAGGACATGGACTGAGTAGTGCAGTTTTGAGCTTTCTTTTAGCAACTACATTCTATTTATGAAAGTCAGATTTAAATGTCATGCCTTGCAGTTTTTAGTCCTCACTTTCACCCACTCCCAGCAAGGAATGAGCAAAGAAGGTCAACATAGTAATGCAGAGAAGGAAAATCTAGGCTGCAATATCACATGCAATTGTCTGAATCCCACTAAACTCAGTGGAGTTCCTTCTAAGTAGGTAAATTCACACCTAAGTAAGGATCCTGATCAATAAGAGAAGAAAATAAAATTAGTAGAATAATGCAGTTGTACATTGTACAGCGCATTTCTATCACAAAAATTCAAGTAGAGAAGATTTATTGAAATTTGTTTCTGGATTTTTTTAAAAGTATTAATAATAATAATAATAAATCTTTATTTGTATAGCCAAGGCCATTACAATTTCAGATAAAAACAGCATTAAAACAATACAAAAAGTGTTGTACTTTATGGTCCCATCCATCATCTCTAATATCTGTTTATCCTTACTACTAAGGTCCCTTCTCAAAATTGATGCTTTGAAAGCAAAACAGGCAACTTCATTGGAAATGTGTGGAACTAAATTCCCCAGAAGAAATTTAATTAGAAATGAGCTAGGCTTATTGGATGTAAGGTTCTTTCTTAAGTCTGTGTAAATTGGGCATACCAGTAATAATGTACTAGATCTTCAACTGTGTTTCTCCCACGTGGGCAGACTCTGTCCTCCCTAGGGATATGATGGTACCTTCTATGAACTACTACTGAGTCCACTGAGTTACAATGGAGAGCTGTGAGAGCATATCTCCAGTTAAAATTTGTTATATTATGTAAGTACAGTAGAGTCTCGATTATCCGTCCTTCGGTCATCCGACATTCCGGATTATCCGACGTCGCAGCTGCTTGGGGGCATGGCTGTAGGCATTTCCGCGCCCCCAGACACGCCCCCAGACATGTTGGCCGCGACGGGCAAGGAGAGAAGGGCGAGTGAAGCCTCGCCCCAAAACACGGCCCCACGCGCGGCGGCGGCGGCGGCGGCGGCGAGCAGGGCAAGTACCTCCAGGCCCCAAAACAAGGGCCAAAGCATGGCAACGAGTGATTTCAAGGCTTTTCTTAGACCCCCCGGATTATCCGACATTTTCGGCTATCCAATTATCAGCCCGCCCGTTTATGTCAGATAATCGAGACTCTACTGTATTGGGGATGAGACGTTTGTATAGGTAATTTGGCATACCAGGGAGCACATTTTGACAGAGATATGGAAGCACGATCAGCTTGGAAATCCTTTTTTGAAATGTGTGCTTTCAGATGTCAAGCTGCTTGCTCAAAGTTAAAAGCATCTAAAGACTCCAGCAAGAGACCATAACCCTCCACTAGATGTAGAATCTTCTGATTCTAGGATAAATATTTTCTACTATTGCAATTTGATATTCCTTTGAAGGCATTCAAAACTAAAGAAGAACCTATTCCTTTTCTCAGTTTCAGCCAATATTTGATTGCATACATGTGAACCGCACTCTTCAGTGTATGGAGACTAGTTTCCAACTGCAAAATGGAGGTTTCACTTCCTATAGGTAATCCTAAAATTGCCCTGAGGAAATGATTCTGAACTGTTTCTAGATGTGTTTTCAAGGATACTCCCCAGAGTTCAGTGCCGTAACACATCTGAGTAACTACTTTAGCATTATAAATTTTAATAGCAGGTGGGATCTGTTTACCACCTCTGCCCCAATAGAATCTTAGTAGGGAGTTGGCAGTGCTAATGGTGATATTTTTGGTACTCTCATAATGATTTGTCCAGAGTCCAGTCTGGGAAAAATTGAGGCCTAAATATTGAAATGATTTCACCTGTTCTGTAGGATACCTGTCAATCTGCCATACATGTTTTATATGTCTGTTGGCAAATCCTAAGATTTTGGTTTTATCGTAATTAATTTTTAATTTGATGTGTAATGCCAGTTCATTAAAGACTTTCAGTAATCTCCTCATCCCTTGTTGTGTCTGTGACAATAGAATGGTATCGTCTGCATACATAAGTACTGTTAATTTATTATTTCCCAGTCTAGGGGGAACAAAGCTGTCATTATTGCTTAAATCAGTTATTAGTGAGTTAACATAGAAATTAAACAGTGTTGGGGCTAATAGACAGCCTTGCTGAACACCTTGACTAGTTTGTATCAGTTCTGATAACAAGCCGGATTAATTCAGTCTTACTTGGATCTTAGTATCAGCATGGAGTTCACGCATTAACATTAGTAACCTTTTATCTATATCTGTTCTATATAATTTGTCCCATAGCCATTCCCTATTAATGGAGTCAAAAGCTGCTGAAAGATCAATAAATGCTATGAACAGGTGCTTTTGTTTCAATCTAACATATTTATACACTAGGTGGGACAGCACAAAACGATGATCCATAGTTGAATGGTTACATTGGAAACCCGCCTGTTCTTCAGCAATCATTTCATCAGACTCCAGCTAGTAGTTTAATTTTATTAAAGTATTTATATTGCAACCACAGTTCTCCCTCCACATTCGTGGGTTTGATGTTCATGAATTTGATTATTTGTGAGCATGCATGCCTCCCCCATTTTTCTCCTTCCCTTCCCATGCATTTTGCCTCAGTGCAAAGAACTTGAATCAAGGCAAAACGGAAGGGAATAGGGGGTGCGGGAAAGCTTCTGTGAGCCTTCCTTTCCCACCTCTACACCTCTCTCCTTCCATTTTCCATGCAAAATGGAAGGGAAAGGGGTGAGGGAAAGCTCGTGTGACCTTTCCTTTCCCTCCACTGGAGCTCCCTCCTTTCACTCTCTGTGCAAAACAGAAGGGAAAGAGGGGCAGGGAAAGCTCGCATGAGATTTCTTTTCTTCCTCTGGAGCTGCCTTGTTTCCCTTCTCATGCAAAATGGAGGGAAGGGGGGTGGGGGAAAGCTCGTGCGAGCCTTCCTTTTCTCCCTTTGGAACTCTCTCTGCCATTCCTATGTGTTTTACTCTGGTGTGGAGAACTTGTGCTGAGGAAAACAGAAGTATTCGCTAGTTTTTGTGGGGTAAGGTACCATCTATGGAACAATTTATGATAGTTTTCTTTTAGGAGGGAGCAACTATGAAATTCTAGATTTACTTTCCATGTTTTCTCTCATTCCTCTAGTTGGATTGTATATCCTGTATTCTGAGCCCATTTGTTCATATTTTCCTTAACTGTCTCATATTCCAGCTCTATTTTTAGTAAAAATGTGTATAATCTTGTGATAATATAATCTTTATTTTCTGCAATTGCATTTTCAAAATCTGTAAGTTGTTCCTCTATCCCTTCTATCTTTCTATTGATTTTAAATCTTTCATATAGTTGTCTGTATAGAAATCAGTGGAAGTCATACCTTCATTATATAATTCTTCAGTTGTGCTCATCTCAGCTATATTTCTTTGATTCTATAATATATCCATATATGCTAACCAAATATTATCAGGGGATTTTTCCTGTTTATGGAAAGCCTTATGTGGTGATATCCATCTTGGAATTTTAAAATATAATTTCTTTTTATAGTGTTCTCAGATTTTAAGTAGGGCTTTTCTTATGATATGACCATTAAATTCTTTTTTATATATATGTATATATTTGTGTGTTTTATATCATATGTATCAATAGCGTAGTGCAGAAAGGCCCTTTGAGACATTACAGTAGGCGGTGCTCAATATCTCTGTCCACAAATTGCCACCCTAGTTGGGAAAACACCACCTATTCCATGAAGATGCTCTCCCGTAGCCGTTTAGTGGCCCAGGGGATAATGTAGACAAATGGCAGCTGGCTGCAGATTCGCAAGTGGAAGATGCAAAGAGAAGCCATTCTGGAGCTCCGGGAAGATGGCGATGGTGGTAGCATTAAGGCAGGGACTCCTGTAAAAGTTTATTTTAATTTATGTTTTAATGCTTTTTGAAGTGCTAATCAGCCTTTTAACTGCAAGCAGGAAGCTTTTGCATTTTTTTAGATTTATGTGTTAAGTTTTAACAGCTTCCAGCTATAAATTTTACCTTTAGATAAGCTTGACCGTGCAGTATCCAGAAGAGAAAAGACCTTCTCAGGCTTCCCCCTGAAACTCGATGCTCAGAAGGAGAATATATCTAAGGCCGAGCATTCCACAGCAGCTCTGCTAATTCAAGGACAAACATTTGCTGCTCAAGAAGGTACCACTTCTGTTGTTTATAGACCTCTAGAACTGACCTGCCAAAAGCACTGGATTTATGGTGATATCTTGCTCTGGAACTTGATGAAAGCTGGACTTGAGGTCTATCTTGGCTGCCTGACTGGGGAGGTAAGGGGTGGACTGGGGAACTAAGGTAAAGCACCCCCTGGATCTTGGCAATCACATTCTTGTTCTTTGTTTGTTAGCAGTTCTGCCTGCTACTTGAGCTTCTAACACACCAAATCTTTCTCTGCTTGGGCTCTTCATCCCACCCCAACTTGCCAGAATCCCATAAAGGCCTGTGTCCTGAAGCTACTTACTGCCTCACAGCAGAAATTTGCAACTTTTGTGTCAGCTCTGACCTCATCGCCTGACTTTGATGGTGCCACTTATTGAGTGCCTAATGTCAATTTAGACATCGATATATAGAGATAGATTTAACTAGATATTATTAGTAGAAATTAACTAAAGTTGGCAGAAGATTGATCAGATAATTATGGTTCAGACTAGTGCCCAAACAATTCAAGCCCAGAAAGGGTATGCACGGGCAAATGAAACGCCAAGGAGTCTGACCCAAAAGTCAATCCTCGATTACTGTGTTCCCCTAGAAATCAGTGTCCAGCATGAGAAAAGTACCATTACAGGCACTCCAACTGTAAGCACTCCAATGAACCTTGACAATGAGACCACAAGTAATGAACAGGACCAGCAGAGCCCTGTGGAATTGGACTACCAAAATTGTTCCATGGACCCAGGGCTCCTGGCCAGGTCTCCAGTGGCTCTACCTTCTAGGCATGTGTATTCCACAGCCCCCAATACCACTGGCAATGTGTCAGAGAAATCTACAGGGAAATCTCACAGGCTTAATACTAGTCATGTTTAGATAATTTATGGCCACTTGAGAGACCAATGCTTTCTTTCAGCGCAAGTCAATCAACATTTTTTTGATAAACCGCATGCTATAAAACAAGAGATTTCTGGATTTAAGGCAACACTGCGAACTATTGTTGCTTTGATAGAACTGGGAATTTTAAAAGCAGCCCCTCCAATAAACTCCCGGGATAGAGACTTGGCAGACCCCCAGGCAACCAACCTAAAGTCCTCAACAGATGCAACAGTAGATGATGATCACTCCCTTACTAATAACGCAAGCTTTCCGGGGCACCTAGAAGAAATAATACATGACTGGTACACATATTCTGAGAAGACACTATAGATCTCAGCTGAAGATGGTCCTGCTAAAAGTGGCCTGGAGGATTTCAACCTTTCTTTTACAAATGCAGACTTACTAGTTTTAGATGAATGGCATGATGACACCTTAGAAGATGGTAACTCTCAGTTTCCACCTTCATCTACAGGAACAGTAGGTGAAAATGCTCCGCAGATGAACAATTATCAATTACAACTATGAGATTGAGTATATTCTGGCTCTGGTAAGCCAATACCTGCAGAAGTGTCACCAACTAACACTGAGAGCCATATCACCATTTTTAATTGGCCACTAAGAAGACCAAATAATATGTGGGTCACATCTTCGGAAGTGCTAAAGGATATCGTAGATGTATTGGGGACTGAATGGGATTACTTCGTAGACATTAAATGTTCAAGAGGGATGGTGATTTTGTCCTTCTTAGATACTCACCATGCCCATCACTTTTGGTGTCAGCTTTATAAATTTGAAGAAAGAGACATTTAAATGGGGCCTGCATGCATGCTACTCAAAAATCAGTCTCAATTTATATTTGACTCCTCATTCCCACAAGTCAGCAAGCCTAATGAAAGGAAAGGATGATTTAAATTGCAGAAGAGCTGTCCTAGGAGAATGAGCACCCAGGGTGCCTGCTCACAATTTGTCTCCCAGAGGGCTGGGCTGTAAAACCCAGAAACGACTTGTACCTGGGACATTATATCATCCTGTCACAATCCCAGAAACATACACTCCTGAGAATCATGTCACATTAACTCTTGATAACTGTACTATAAGGGGCAGAAATGGTGCCTTCTTGGGGAAGAGGGTCATCCTAGAAGATCCCCTGAAAGACTGTGTTCGCAGCTTGGGGGTACTCCTGGACTCACCACTTCAGATGACAGCTCAAATAGATGCGGTGGCCAGAAGTGCCTGCCAGCAGCTTCGGCTGATACGCCAGCTGCGCCCCTTTCTGGAGCTGGAGCACCTAAAAACAGTGGTGCATGCACTGGTGACTTCGCGGCTCGATTTCTGCAATGCGCTCTACATAGGGCTACCCTTATGCTTAGTCTGGAAACTTCAGTTAGTTCAGAATATGGCAGCCAGGTTGGTCACCAGTGGATCTAAAACTGACCATATAACACCAATTTTAAAATCTCTTCATTGGCTGCCTATTAGTTTCTGGGCACAGTACAAGGTGTTGGTTATTACCTTTAAAGCCCTTCATGGCTTGGGGCCAGCCTACCTGCGGGATCGCTTTCTCCCGTATAATCCGCCCCACACATTAAGGTCCTCTAGGAGGAATTTACTGCAGCCAGTTAGAACTAGGTTGGCTGCGGTTACCCAGGGGACCTTTTTTTCTATCGCTCCCAAGTTATGGAATGGCCTGCCGGAGGAGACCCGGCATATTACCAGTCTGGACTGCTTTAAAAAAGCGGTCAAGACTGATGTCTTCCGACAGGCCTTCCAAGACTAGCATTTCCATCACCTCCCATCAATTGTCATCTTGTTTTGTTAATAGTCAACTGATTGACTGTTAATTGTTGTGTGTTTTAAGGGGTTGGTTTAGGTGGGTTGGTGGATGGTGAGGATTGGGTATGTTTTTAATCTCTTTTAATGTATTTAATGTATTTTATGTTGTTCGCTGCCTCGATCCTTGTGGAGAGGCAGGATAGAAATAAATATTATTATTTATTTATTTATTTATTTATTTATTTATTTATTTATTTAGAACATCAAACTCATTTGAACTTTAAAAAGGGCGAGGTGGATGTTTTCGAAATAATCCCAAGAAAAGGAAATAATGGTACGGTGGTCTTGGGCTTCACTTCCATAGCTCTGTGATCTCATGTCCAGAAGTGCCGAAGTAACCAGAAAGATTCAAGTGGCAATGTACTAAGTGACAATTCTACTTCCACTAAGATTCCTCAAGTTAGGATAACAACGGCAGCAAGAAATTGGCAGTCTTCTCACTGGCAGGAAAAGTTAAAGCCAGTATCTAAGGCTTCTATATTATTTCCCCCTAATTTTTACTCAGATCATAGAAGGAAGGAAGTGTGTCCCTCTTTTGGAACCTTCCCCAATAATATCCCAGTTAAGAAAGGAAGAGACCCAGTAAGTGGACATGACACTTTGAGCTTGGAGACTAGAGATATCATAGCAAACAGGACATTTTTAAGTGGTGACAAGCCCCCTGGGAGTCATAGTTTCCAACAAATGGTTACAAGGAATGATTCCTTGCCTGATCAAACACAATCTACTAAGCAGCCCCCTGTAATAGATCTTGACTGGTGCTTGGGTAATAAATACGCTCCTTTGGCCAACACATCTGAAGATCGACTATTAGAAAGCAAGGAGCTACATTGACCTATAAATCTTATATCCTGGAATATTGCAGGTTGGAGAAATAAATTAGTCGATGCTGACTTCATTCACTATCTTCAGACATTTGATATAGTTTGCCTCCAAGAGATTTGGCTTACAGAGAACAATTCCCTGAGATTAGGAGGTTTTAGATCCTGGGAACAGCCTGCCCAGAAATCCTTCAGCGGCTATACCGATTTCTTCCACCATAGAGGTGGGTGAAATTACAGTAGTAGGTCCAGCTTCAAACTACTGCCAAGCATTAACTATTCATGGCTGTAAACCAGGCCACCTGTTATGTATTAATGTTTATCTCCCCCCAAGATCTGCCAGAATCTCAATAGAAATTTGGGCCAAGTTGGAGGAGTTATTTGATAACTTGTGTACAGATTACTCTAATCATTCGATGCTAATTTGTGGTGATTTTAACGCCGGCATACGCAGTGATTACTCCATGATGGGAAAAGTCTTAGGGTTTGATGTGGGAGAAATCTTAACTGTGCCTCAGTCATCACAGGATAAATCAATTAATAAGAGTGGTCAGACCCTTATCACCCTAATTTGCAAATTCAGCTTTATTTGCCTTAATGGTACTTATTTAGACCACTCAAATGGGTATTTTACATATTTAACTGACAAAGGTGCAAGTGTAGTTGATTACATTTAGGGTCAGATACAGTTATTCCCTATGTGCAGGCACTGCAAATTGAGGATAGAGCTGAAAGTGATCATTGTCCTCTCAGGTTGATCCTCAAACTCCAAGTGACTCATTCTGGGGTTCTGACAGATTTTAAAATGCCTGGTCAGGTGGAAGGTGAAAAACAGCTCAAATGCTCTCTTACAGTTGACACCAACATTAGACAGATGCTAGGAACAGAAAAGCTTCAAGAGCTATGCCAGCATGCTCTTGCAGGGTCTCATAACATTAGAGAGGTTTATCAAGACATAATTGCTAGTCTTAGGCCTTACATGGTTACTACCACTTCAGGTAGAACCTCTGTGGTCTCTCAGTCCTGGTTTGAAAAAGAATGTAAATCCAAGAAAAAGGAGCTGAGTAAATTCACAAGGCAGGTGAGACATATAGGCACAAATGATGCCATTTCTTACTTAAAACAACAACGGAGAGAATATAAAAACTTGCTCAGGGACAAAAAGGAGGTCTACTTTGTTAACAATTGGAAATCCTTGGGTCTGGCCCTTGTCAATGTCAGGTGGCGGCTTGAACAGAAAACAGAGGCAGGAGCTGAAGTGTATGGCTTTTAGTAATAAGTAGTAAAATAAACAAGAGGTTACATCAGCCAAACAAAAAGAGACAGCAAACTCGACAGCTAGGGCTGGCCTGGAACGAAAAATACAGGATGCAGATTCCCCGGATGGAAGACAGTTGTTGCCCCATGCCCAACTCCCCCCAGTGTCTGACTTAAATACATAGTCCTTAACCCGGCTGGGCTGATCAAGCGTCCGTTGGCCCAGCTCACAGCTGAAGGCCCTCAGACTTCAGATGCTTCTCGGAAGCGTTTTGATCTGCGAACCGGCTCCTTCTCTCGCCGCCTCTGGAGGAACGTGGGGGGAGGGTCTGCAGCAAACTCCGGGCTGGAGTCAGGAACAGCAGCTTCTGTCGAGCCCGAAGCACTGGTCTCCTCTGCTGCAGGTACTGGCTCAGGGACCGCTGTGGGGTTGCTGGCAGACCCCTCCCTTGCCTCTGCAGGAGCCCCCTCTCCCTCCCAGGGATCCACCCCTGCCTGGAGTTCCCCGTCTAACTCAGAGTCCCCGTCTGAGTCGGCAGCACACTCAGCCGGGCTCATGACAGCCCTCTTGGAAGGCAGTGAAACCAAATTTTGGAATTTGTTGCAGAGAGGCCTTTCCAATAAGACATGTGAGCCTTCTTCAATTACACCTGATGTTTGGGTTGCCCATTTTAGGCACGTTTTCGGAAGTGATTTAACTATATCGCACATTACGATCCAGACCCCTGATAAATTGCCTGAATGGCCACCTGTCTCTCTTGTTGAAATTAAAAATCTGATTTCTACACTCCGGAGTGGCATGGCTCCTGGAGAAAACATGATTCCCCCCGAGGTGTTTAGAATAGACATTGAGTGGTGGTCACCTATTCTTGCAAAATTGTTTACATATATCAACTTAACTGGTAATTTTCCTTCAGGGTGGCAATCGAGCATTGTTGTGCCAATTTTTAAGAAAGGGAAGGTATCCAACCCCACAAACTACAGGCCCATCAGTCTGTTGGATGTGGCCTCCAAACTTTACGCACGGTATCTTTTGAACAAGCTGTTTGAATGGGATAATAATCATTCTATTATCCATGAGGAACAAGCAGGTTTTAGGAGAGTTAGAAGTACCCTGGATCAGGCCTTTATATTGCAGCATCTTGTACATAAAATCATTAATGGTTCAAATAAGTGTATTTACGCAGCTTTTGTGGACTTCTCATCAGCATTTGACTTGATAGATAGGCAACGTTTATGGTATAAACTCGCAAAAACTAATATTGATAAAAGATTGTTGTGGCTTATCCAGCTGTTACCCCAGGATAATTCTCTGCAGGTGAGAACAGGTTTAAATGGTGCTTTAACACAATCTGTTTGCGTTAACCGGGGTGTGAAACAAGGTTGTATTTTAGCATCCCTTTTATTTAATTTTTATGTTAATAATTTGATACTAGAAATGACCTCCCCAACATTCTTCCCCCCAGCTATTAGCAATCGCAAGATCTCAATCTTGTTTTATGCTGACGACCTGGTCTTGCTATCCTTGAATAAAATTGGTCTCAAAAGGATGCTAGCCAAATTTGGGAGCTATGCAAAGAGGAACAGCTGGCTGTCAATTATACAAAAACCAAGATTATAGTATTTAGGAAGAGATCCCCCAAGTGCATATGGACACTCGATGGAATCACCTAGAACAGGTGGACTCATGTAAATATCTGGGGTTGTACTTTGATGCGAAGCTTTCCTGGAAACAGCATTTAGAAGCCACTAAAATCTCAAGTACCAAATCTATTGGGCAATTCAAAAGATTCTTTTATTCTAGAGGGGGAGAGTTAATAAATCCTGCTATTAAGGTCTTTACAGCTAAAATTATTGCACAAATGTTGTATGGAGCTGAAATTTGGAGAAGAGATGCCAAGTCTGATTTGGAAATTGTGCAAAATAAATTCATGCGACAGATTCTGGGACTGCCTCCTGGGGTTCCAGTGGCCCACCTTAGGGCTGAGTTGGGCTTACCCTCAGTTACAGCTAGAATCGACCTGTCTTTCTTAAGATTCTGGCACAGATTAAATGGACTTGAGGATAACTCCCTCAGCAAACTTTGTTGGTTAGAGGAACAGAGGTCTGGAGGTTGGGCACAATTGCTCCAAGAGAAGTTAAAGACCTACAACCTTAAAACAAAGAATTATGTAAGACTCGTGATCTTAAAAACTGGATCTTTGATCAGGATGCCAGGCAAGACAGAGCATCCATAGTTGGCACAAAATTCCCCATCTGGTACAGATCCAGATTAATCACGCAAAGCCTCAGTACTGTGAAAACTTGACCTTATTTCAGCTCTGAAGACTTTTACGGAACTTAGATTTCGACAGATACCTTCTGCATATCTTGAAGGGAGACACCAAGGTACTCCAGTCTCAGATAGGAAATGTGTATTTGGCTGTAACCAGATGGAGGACATAACTCATTACTTGCTGGTCTGCCCCCTCTATTCTGGCCCTAGAGAAAGATTCCTGTCTGCCATTATTCAATTTTTTGCTGACTGCACATCCCAGAAAATAGTTACAGCACTGTTATCTGACACGTTGCCATCTGTAACATACTTAGTAGCTCAGTTTGCATTGGCAGCCAGGAAACTGCGGGCTTGTTTCACAAAGGAACATATTGTAACATAATGCACCTTAATTTTATGCTTCATGTTTTTACACCTTTTAGACAATTTGTTGGGGCTGTTATAATGGATTAAACTTGTATATAAACCTTAGTAAGTTTATTGTTAATCAGATCATCGTAGTTGTAGTAGTTGTTAAAATGGTTTAAATGAATAAGTGGTTTTAAAGTTATATGTATCTTTCAATAACCCATTTTTAATTGTATCAATCTATTTTAATATTAATTTTAGTCATGTTTTATTCTAAGCATTGTAAAGGCCATTGGCTATATACAATACAACTACAACAACAACATATATATCTGTGCCACCTGTATTCTAAATTGAAGCTTTTCAATTGCAATATCCTCTTTTTTTTTTTAACTTTATCCACTCTATAACCCAGCAAATTGCACAAGCAATAGTATATTTTCAGGTTAGGTAGGCCTAATTCCCCCTCTTTCTTTGGTGTCCCTTTAAAAACAGCTCTGTTTAATCCTTAGTTTTTCCCCTCTTTTGACAAATTTCTTTAAATCGTTGTACCATTTTTTGAAAGATTCCTCACATCTTACAATGGCCAAATTCTGGAAGAAATATATCATTTTAGGCAGCACATTCATTTTTATTGCAACAATTCTTTCTATAATAAGGAAAGATTCAACTTTGACCATCTTTGGAAATGTTCTTTTATGTTACTCCGTACTGGCATATTCTTTTTTTGAGATTATTATACTGAGATATTTTATTTTCTTAATGACTTTGAATTTTGTTTCTTGAGCTAGATTTAATTCTTCTCTTTTTTGTATTTTTTTTTGTAATCATTACAGTTTTTTCACTATTGACTTTGAATCCTGAAAGGGCAACAAATTTTTGTAGACATCTTATTAATTTCTTCATGCTTTTCATTGGATCTTCTATGAGCAGTATTAAATTGTCAGAGAAAGCTCTTAGTTTGTATTTCTAATTCTTAATTTCTACACCTTTTATTTGTGAGTCCTTTCTAATTTTCCTATTAATGATTTCTAGTATTGTCAAAAATAAGAGTGGAGATAGAGAGCAACCTTGGCAACTTCCCTTTTGAATTTGTATTGGATGTGTGTTTTTCTCCATTAATAATAGTGTGCTGATCTATATGGCTTGTATCCATTTTGTATAGTTGTCTCCCAAGTCCATCCTTTTCACCGCTTCAAACATGAATGTCCAGTTGACATTATTGAAAGCCTTTTCAGCATCTAGGAAGATCACTGCTAGTTTCTTATTATAGTGCCTTTCTAATATTCTATTGCATTTAGAACAGTTCTTATATTGTCTTGTAAGTGTCGTCCTGGAAGAAAACCAGCCTGGACCTCATGTATCCATTCATTTAAGGTTTTCTTTAATCTTTCAGCCAATGTCATTGCATTTATCTGTGTTTAATCTACATTTAAGAACAATATTGTCAGTAATTCTTAACACTCATTGAATCTTTTTCCTATTTTGGAATTAGAATAGTATTTAATATTTTCTATTCCCCGTGTATCTGAATTATCTGATGAATTATTGTGATTAATTGCATTTTAAAGATTCTAAATATTTCCGTTCCTTTTTACGTATATGCATTTTTTTGTAAGCAAATAACGCCAGCCTTTTGTTTCTCAAGGAAATTAAAATCTTTCTTCCTTTTTATTAGAGAGTTGAACCCTCTCTTCACATTTCAGGATATGATGTTCAAATTCATTTCTTATCTTCTAAATTCTTTGGTTGGATGTAGTTTTGTTTATTTAGTTGATCTTTTACTCTTATGTCCTACGTAGCTTCCTTCCTCTCTTTTTCTTCTTCTTGTTTCTTCTTCTTCACTTTCTTCTTCTGTTTCAACTCTTATTTCTCCTTCCTCTTCATCTTATGATTGTCCTATTTCTGGATTTCTTTCCCCCTTCTAGTCTTTTCTTTGGTTTGTCTCTTTTCTCCTTTGGATATTTCTTATCTTTCCTTCTTTCATGGTCTGAGATTTGTCCATTCTTTGATTCTCCGTTTGCTCCTTCCCTTTGTCTTCTGATAAAATCCTAAACTTCTGGGATTGTGTTTATCACATGTCTCTTGTGTTGATATAGACAATACACTTCCTCTTTTTTCTCACTTGTATCTAATATAGTTCTCTTTTAGGAATTGAGTCAGGAAGTTATAATCCCTTCTTCTGTTCAAAACTTTAGTTGGGATATTCTTGAAAATCTACCATCCATAATTAATTTGTTGTTGTAGCTTTATTGAATGATTAAATCTTTTAATCTTTCTCTTATGAAATATATTGCTATATCTTTGGGCAATCTATTACTTTTGGTGGTAACTGACTGAATTCAAAATATTCTGTCAACTTCTATATCTAATTGTTCAGTAGACCATCCTATAAATTCTGCCAGAGCCAGTAATACTCTTCTTGCTGGTTCTTCTCCATATTGTTCCTTTAAACTTCATATTTTAATACATTTCTCTCTTTGTCTAATCTGCAAAAGCAGTCTTGTTTCTGAATGTTTTTGCCTTGTGAATTCTTTGACTTTGTTTGTTTGTTCTTCAACTTTTTCAATTTTGGTGGGGGGTAGTTTTTCTGTTCTGGTGTTGATCATTGTTATGTCTCTTGAAATAGACTCTAATTTCTCTCCTGTTCCTTGTACTTCCTTCTTTAAATTGATTTGAATTTCTTGTCTTAGTTCTTTCATTTCAGTTCTGATTTGGATTCCTAGTTTCTTGATCTCTTCCACAATTGTAGATCTTGATTCTGTGGGTTCCTGTTGTAAATCCAATGAATTACGTCTTTCATTTGAGCTTGTTTTTGTGCCTGTACAGCTGCTTTCCTTTTTCCAGAAGCCATTATAATGTTACCTAATAATTACTATATTTTGTTTATCAGTTTTTGGTGTTCTTGATCCTTTGTATCCTCCTTTCCAATTTATATTAATATTGCTCTTTGATTTCTTACTTCTTAAATGATAACAACCCAACGTATTACAGATTTAGAAATATTATGTAAAGACTTATGAGCTTCTCAAAAAATTAATGTCTAATGCACTGTGGATGTCATGCACATCCACAGTGCATGACTATAACAATATGCCACATGAGAAAGCCACTTGTTGTGATGCATTTCTTTTTATAGTGTGAGTCTCAGCATGTGTAAGAACCAGAAAGTGAGCAAAAGACTACTCCTTCTCCTAGCAGTTTTATCTAGTACAAATCCATCAAATCCATCATCCTCTGTGTGGAGAGGATGATTCTTCAAGCCAAGTTCTGCAATGACAGATTCTCAGTCATGGCTAATGCAACATGCACACTGATAATGGAGACATTGGTTGTTTTCTTTGATTGCTATTATTCTGTTATTTCCACCGTCACAACAATACACAGAGTATATCATTCTTGTCTAGTTTTTTAAAGATAGAAATTGCTGTTTCTAATTCTGAATCAGAAGAAAGAACTTGGAGCCCTTTGGGGCTGGTGAAAGGCATCCAGATATAGTAGCTACATCCCAGGAATCTTTAAAGAGACTTCTGACAGATATGGTGTCACTGGGACTTGGAATGGGTCTTGACTTGGTTGTGGAGGACTGGTGGGCAGTAATTTAGTTTATGTGTAAGCCCATCCAGTGCTGGACAAACAAGGGAGCTTCAGAGACAAAGGCCATATTGGATGAAGAAGCCTCCTTGTACCAATAAGCCAAAGTGAATCCAGTGATAATTCCCTGAGTCACATAAAAACACCTGTCAAATTTGCTGTAGTCTAAGCTACAAGGAAGACTCTGGTTTTGATTGTTACAGACCATTCTTGCCTCATGGTGCTCACAGGAAGAAAGGTCACATTAGAGTGGCTACACGTACTAATTAAAAGAATTTCTGCATCCTTGAGGATCTTGAAGTTGCTAGTGTCTGAATTCAGCTTCTTTGTGTATTTGTCCTCAATGAAAGGGGAAGAATGAACAGTACCCTTGACTACAAGTATGTGAGATGTTGGAGCTTAGTGGACATATAATTGGTTTGTGTTTTATATGTGCTGTAGAATTGTCAAGATCTTGGAAAGTTACTTTTTAAAAGTAATTAACTATTAGACCAAGTTGCAGCCCATAAATAGAAGTTTTTAATTGGAGAAAGGAATTAATTCTGAGTAATTAATTACTTGTGATTGGTTTCTTCCAAGCTCTTCAGTTACCATCTTCTAATCTAGATATCATCCGTGGCTTTTGGTTTCAGAAAGAGGGGCATCTCATTCTGCCATTTTGTGGAAACTCGGGCTCCCTGCTTGTATCCTGGGCCATTCCCAGCAACATAGGGATATTTAAGAGCTTGTCTCTTTGGCTACTGTGATATTACATGCTGCACCTAGGATCCGATTGTCATTTTTGGGTCCTGATACAAGCTTGCAACATACACCCCCACCATTCGTATAATATGATGCCGTCCCATAGTACAGTTTCATTAATCATAAAAGTTTCAATTTTAATTCTGAAGCCATATTTGCTGTATTGTGACGTGGGACCATGGCCCACATGTAGCGCGGTTGTTCCACTAGATTGGCTGGATGTTACTTGGTTTCTAGGCATGCCATCCAGTGCCCATTCGGCCTATTATCTGGCCTGGATTCCAAGTTTTCATTTTTTTTTAAAAGGTTCCAGCCATTGTAGGAGCATACTAATGAGGCAAAGCCTACAGCAACTCCTCTGCCTTTAGAGTTTAAGTGTCTGTGTGCTGCCTGTAAAAGCTGCAGACTCCTTCAAGACAGGAAAAGCTTCACCTTCATCAACATAAGAGGGATTGTAGACTGTTCAGATGTTACCAAAAATTCTCTTATGTGCTAATGCACTCGGAAGCCATTCTGCAGCAATCATCAGTACTGTGAGGGTCTGTGTGCAAAAGTTGATCTGAGAAAATCTAATATCTCTATGGAAGCTCCATCTAGCATAGATTATCATATAACAAGCAATTTGTAGCACAATTTGGCTTGCTTGTAAGAACTTGTTACAGTTTGCTTCAGCCCGTTCTTTTAAAATGACTACTTCCAAAATAATTTGTAGTGGGTTTTTTGCTCACCAATTTTCCTTCATTCCGAGTCCCACACTGTGAGGCAGAGCCAAATTCTCTTTTGAAGCCATATGTTTCCGAACAAGAGCATCAAAGGAAAATTGAAGAAATTGAAGTTGTTCTAACAATTTTTTCTAAGTCTTCATAAATTGAAATAATACTGTGGTTTATTAAAAGACATAATTTTGTTATGAAGTTGAGGAGTATTATTGTTGTTCAGTGTGTTGTTGTTTTTCCTCAGTGATAAGCGATTTCTCATGAGCAAGCAAGCTCCATTTGCCCCATTAATTAAGCTGCCTTTCTCCCAGAGTAAGACCAAGGCAGCTTCCAAAAAAATTAAACACATTAGTAAAACATTTAAAACAATAAAAAAAAATGATTCCAATGACACTCCTTCCTGATAAGCAGCCAAATCATTGCCTGAGGTTTCCAAAACTCAGATAAAGTCTTGTTTTCCATATCCAAAGCCAAGAAACTGCTAGCTGTAGAAATAGTAAACATTGAGTTTAAGGTTGAAATACACACAGTTTCCTCACAGGCAAACAATTCATCAGTTTTGATCTGTTTGGAGGCCTTGTTGTGCCTAACTGACCCTGGGCTTGTTCTAGAGTGTTTTTATCCACCATTTAAACATTGTCATGGGGGAGAAAAAAAGCAAGTTTTAAATAATAAAGTGCTGTATCCTCAGAAGTCTGTGGTTCTTAGCCTCCTTTTTGAATCTTGGGGAGTTGCTAGCAGAGCAGCTGGTAACTCGTTCAAAAGAAAATGCAAACAGGCAATGCAGACTTTCCAAAACAGCATGGGGGAGGGGAGTCAATGCTGCTCAGGACTTGAAGGCAATAATCAAATAAAAGACCAAACAAACAGGGTGGGATGGAAAGAAAAAAAAAATTAAAGGTAACAGAGTTTGTTAAAGCACTTCGTATCATGCCACCACTATCTTCCAATTAGCCAAACTAATTGATTGTTAGTTCCATTTAAGCAGGCCTAGGGCGTTCCAGTTTGTCACCAAATGTGACAGTAAAAGAAGTTGTGTGTCTGAGTGATGCATAGCATTTGGACACTTCAAATTTGGCTGGCATACTGAAGGGTCTCTTGAAGTATCCACTTCTAGATCTTAATTAGTTTAAGTATGTCTCTGTGTTTGAGTCCTGCAGTACCTCTTTAGTTACTAGGTGGAAAACTTGTCTAACCAAGTCATAGGTTTGCAGTACCACAGCTTGAACATGGGAGAACAGTCCAAAAGGTAGAATTATAGGGCTGCCCCTCTTTGTGTTGTGGGACAGCCTCACACATTGGCATGGGGCTTAGGGTTGTGCTGTTGCAGTGAGCATGCCTAGAGGTCCAAGTGACTGAGGCTTCAGTCACATGGGGCCTGACAACTGTAAAATTTTGTTTGAGGGTTTACATTTTTCATGCTAAGTTTCAGTCCATGCCAAATTGAGTGCTTCTACTGGTAAATAATAAATAAAACAAGAAAGATAGAAGGCAAAGTTAGCTCTCTTAGGAATTTTAGCCTAACAGCTACTTAGCCCAAGGAATGGAAAGTACAAAATATACATTTAATGTGTCTTTCCCTCCCTCACAGTATCCACAACGCTGTCCTCTGGGCCTGGACACACTAGACAGTGCAATGAAACAGTTAAGTCCTACTGTGTCAACGGTGGAGTTTGCTACTACGTTGAGGGCATAAATCAGCTGTCCTGCAGGTAAGTGAACGTGTTCCTTTTCTCCAAGGCAAAATAACTCTTGGAAGCTAAGTGGGTGAGTGTTGTGATGTGCTCTAAGACGGCAAGTTGCCTTGGTGGTCCCTTGACAGTCTCATTGGCTAAGAAGAGGAGCAGGCTTAGCTAGAGGCTGGTTGTGGTGGCCAAGCCTTGGTTTTCATTATCTGCAGTATCCTAAATATCAACCCTGCAGAAGTGCTTCTTTGATAGTCTGTCTATATTAGAAATTTAAGGCAGTGCCTCTTTTTTCCCCTACTTTCCCCCCACTTTCTTTCTTCTGTCTTCCTCATTCTCTTGCAGCTATCAAGAAGGATAGCCTGGTTTCTGTTTTTATACAGCCTATGTATTTGAAATTATTGCCGTTCCTCTTCCAGGAGGAAACCCTGGCTTTTAGCAGACAGATGTTTAGTACTAGCCATCAGCTGACAGAAGTCATCAGTATATACAATCAGGAAAAGGGGTGATTGCTTGTGTTTTTATTTCTAGTGGTCTGTGGTGAAACCTGGTAAAAAAGAGTTTGCTTTGGTGGGTGAGGAAAGTGAAAATTACAATATTCAGATGTTTATATGACAAGGAATTTGACAGTGGCCTATAAATCACTGCCTGAAAGGGCAGCAAAGGCAAAAAAGAACTGGAAACTGCTTCTCATAGCTTCAAATAGGACAACAGTATGGAGCTGTCATAGGGATGGGGGTGGGTGGGATTTCATTGGTAGTTTCTGATCAAGGCAACAAAGATCTCTGTATTCTGAACAGAAGACATGTTTACAAAGAGGTTCTCAGCTGAAGAGACATGGAGATGGAGGCTGCTCTCCTATGCACACTTGGGAATAAATTGCACAGAACACAGTGGGATTGACTTCCATGCAAGATGCATAGGAATGCACTGTGGACAATCCAGAAAGGCTGACATTCCTTTGAGAGGACATTCACCATGAAATTTTCCTTCTGGTTATTGCTGCATTTTTTTGCACCATGTATAAATCTGGCAGAAGAATGGCACCTCACTCACTAGGATTGCCACCACTTACTGCCTCCATTCATGTTTGTAACATATTCAGTTTCCACAATAGGCTAGATAATTATACCTGCATTTCCACCATATCAAGAAAGCCCTGCAGTTTTCTCCTCAACTCCATTTCATCACCATGAAGCTGTGCTCATACAGTTTCAGAAAGTCCCCTGCTACGTTGCTTCCTAAACAACTCACCATGTAGAGTGTTGGCCTCATGGGTTTTCAGTCTCTGTGGTATTAATTTTGAGGATGTAAATTCTCACATATTCTACAAAATTAGGGAAGTTATTCTGCCCAGAAATACATATGAGTTTGTGTGTGTGTGCCTGTGTGTGTAAAGCAAGTTTTTTTCTACACAAAATACTTTTTCCTGATAGCTGCTTTTTTGTGCAAAATAGCTTATTTATATGAAAAATGTGTTTTCTATGAAAAACAGATTTTTCATGCAAAACTCTGTTCTAGAAATCCATGTGGTTTTGGTACAAAAAAAATCTGATTTTCACACTAACACCACAATTTTCTTATAATTTTTCCCCAGAAGCCTCCATTTTTGGAGCAAAAATCATGTTTTTATGCAAAACAGACTGATTTTTGACTAATGTGTGGCAATATAGTGGCAGAAATACCAGTTTTTCATTAATGTGCAAAAACCACTAATGTGGACCTCTGAAAAGGTTTTTGGCAGGGGGGCAAGGGAGATCAGTTTTAAAAATGTATTGTTTTTTCACCCCACCTCCTACAGTTTTCACATAAAAATAATGTATGTACTTCTGTGCAGCATAGTTCCCTGAAACCTCTTTCTGATGTGTGAATATTGTGAGAAAACAGTGCAAATTCTCACTACTGTGTTATTCTTCCTCACTATGAGCCCTTTCACACTAGATAGTTGTAGCACAGTAATATTGCTTTGACCACCATGACTTCACTGGGATTAGCAGTTTGGGGAGAGTTATTTAGAGTTCTCATGCAGAGAGTTTTAGTTCCCACCAAAGTACAAGCCCCAGAATTCTACAGCGTGTTAAAGTGCAATCTCAGCACTATAAATCTGTAGTATGAAAGGGAACTAGGTTTCTGAAGTGGCAAGAAACCCGTTTCTTTTCCAGTCAGGAATATGCTTTGCATCTCCAATCCATACTAACAGAGTAACGTGCAGTTAGCCAAAGAGCACCACAATGAACTAAGGGCCTTGATTTTCACTTCATGATATTTACATGTAAGTGTTTAATTTCTGAAAATGGTGTTAAGAGTTATAATCTGATTTCAGGTTTCCTCTACTAGGGGGCGTTCCTGTAGGAACCTCTAAGACCAAGAAGTATGAGTGTGCCTTCAACTCACTTGTGGGTTTATGGAGACTCCATGAAATCTATAGGGTTTTCTTAGGCAAGGAATACTCAGAGGTGGTTTTGCCAGTTCATTTCTCTGAAATAAACCATACAGCATTTGGTACATTGGCGATCCCCATCTGGGTACTAACCGGGGTTGACCATGCTTAGCTTTCAAGATCAGGTGGGATTTGGTGCCTTTAGGGCATTTAGGCCCTCAAGACGAGGTCTGCTTTTACACTGCTGGAGCTCAGTTTGCTCCTTATTATTATCACTTATAGTTGTGGTCCAGCATCAGGGCAGTGAAGCAGTGAGCCTGTAGAGTCTTTTGAGGGATTAGTGTATATGTTTGGGGGGTGTACATGCATGTGTGTTCATCAACATGTGTAAATGAGCAGAGTCTGTGTGTATTCAAGGTGAAAAGAACATTAGGACTTTCTTCCCTTCCCTGCTTCACCTAGTAGTAAATAGATGAAAATAAAATCAACCCTAATAGAAAGTACCAAAACATAATACTTACAGACTTTTCCATATAGTTCCATATATGATTTCCACCATTTTGGGGTTTTTTCCCGCTTCTAATTCCTCCGGCAGTTCTTTCTTCCATCTTCTTTTGCTGGGCTCTTTCGTTCTTTCTTTCTTGCTTGCTTGCTTTTCTTTCTTTCTTTCTTTCTTTCTTTCTTTCTTTCTTTCTTTCTTTCCTTCTTTCCTTCTTTCCTCCCTCCCTCCCTCCCTCCCTTCCCTTCCCTTCCCTTCCCTTCCCTTCCCCACCCCAACTCTTTTCTCCATCCTTCAGTCTTCCAAATTCCAGCCCAACACTCTTATCACCATATCACACTTGTCAGCCAATTTAAAAATGCTGTTCTGAAGGTGGAGAGAATCCTGCTCTGTTTTTGCCCATTTTTGCATTTTCAAAGAAAGTTATCAATAAAAGTAAAATGCTTACATTTTTAAAGGCTACAGGGCTAAGTATGCTCACCTGGGAATAAGATCCATTGAACTCAGTAAAATGTCCTTCTAAGGTAACATGCTTAGGGTTGCACTGTGAATGGACTACTTTGCTATTACATAAAGTAAGTGGAAACATTTTAAGTTTAGGGGAAAAGTTGGTTGCCTTACGACTGCCACCATTGTTTTGCTAGTGTGAAGCTCAAGGAGGATTGCTTTTTGTGAAAATAATGTGGAGAGAGAAAGAGACATGTATGCTGCCCTGAGTGGTGTTTTTATTTTGTTTTTGTAATCTTTCTCAGCCTGACTTACCTTATAGAGTTGTTAGTTGTGGAGTAAAAAAAATCGATGGCAAAAAAATGGCAGTACTCTGCTGGGAATACAACTGAAAGAATCTGTGCATGACAAAATTTTGTTGCCATTTTATTGTTGTTGTAATCAACATCATCACTACCACCACACCAGGAATGTACATGGCTACTTTACGTGATTCACTTATCACCATTAATCACCACAACAAGCCTGTGAAGTAGGTTGGTGGAGTGAGTGACTCAGTATAGCTTGCTAAGTTCCATAACCAAGCATGGATTTTAACCTGGAGCTCTGTGTTCCAAGTCCAGAATGTTAATCACATACTACTTTGGCTTTCTCTGATGAGGTATGCATATGATACATACAGGCTTAATACATATCCAGAAATGGAGAACTCCCCTAGCCTTCTGAGATTTAGCTATCTAGAGATAGGGTTACCTTGACTTGTTCTTCTGTAGTACTTAGTCATCTTTCTGAAACTGGTCTTTTTGTGGGTGGGAAGCTTCTTTATATTGTCTGGGCAGGGCCTTAAGAGGGCTTCTGTTATACTATGACTTCCACTGTCTTCAGTTTTGTAACTTCTCAAGCCCTTGAGGCAACAAGTGGCAAGGATGTGTGAGTGGGAAGGTTGGATTTCCATATCTCTGCTTTTCAATCTTTGCTTGCAAATGCTGGTTTGTTTCCTGGTCAAAAATGTTCATTCTATGTATTTCCTGATAACACATCTGGATATTATTATGGACTGTAGATCCAGAATGTTAACTCAGTCCACCCACAACCAGATTTCCAGAGAGTCTTGTCCTCCTTTTCTTGTTAGGTGAATTGCTCAGAATGGAGATATTCCAGAGCAGAATTCTCTTTACCGAAAAGAAAACTATATGATGAGTTTTTAGTTTTTTCCATTGCATGTTGCTACTCTATTAGTAAAGTGGGCAGAAAAATTGACCACACATCTTCCAATTGGCAAGTGGCAGTATGTATCCTCCATACTGGCAGAGACCTCTATAAGGAGGAGGACATTTTTACCTCTTTCTCCAATCTCCCTCAAAACAATGCAGAATGGTGCCTGTAACCAGAACATTAGAAAGAATGTGCACTTGGACACTGACAAGGGAGTGAAACTGGAAGCATGAACTCATAGACAGTAGAGGGCTTTCAGTTTGGTTGCGATGAAAGAAATGATCTGTGGTTTTCTTCCTTTCTGCTTTGGACCCAGTGGTGGACAGGAACCGACATGAAGGATGGTCACCCTTCCGCTATGTGCAGTTTGCAGAATGGGATGAAAGAAATTGTGTTGGTGATGCCTGATTTCTCAGTCAGTATAAGTTCTTTGTGCTGGCAGCTTCCTAAAGGGTGCAAGACAAGAAGTCTTTGTTCATGTGGCAGCTTAGGAATCTGGCACACAGTTGCTGCCTGGTTGCTTTGCCTACTGCTTGCGTAGAGTTGCCAGGCAAGAAGAGAATCTTCCTGGCAACAGCCAGTCTTTTAAGTCAGAAGTGGTCTGTTGGATCTACTTTAGGTTGTTGCTTTGTTTTTTCTAGAATCTGAGAATGCATTAGGCAGAACCAGGTGCAAAAGACATGTGTATAGAATTAAAGTACAAGGTGCCTCTGAGCATGTTCTAAGCCTATTTTCTATTATATGAACTGTGTTGAATTAATCAGTCAAATGGATCAATTAGTCTGTACTGAGCTTAGAGTCCATTCATACAAAAGTCCTCGTCTGGTTTCACCAAGTTTTGTTTATTGTAATTGTTTACACTAAGTGAGGAAAAAAATCTAATGCCAATCTACTGAAAACCAGGTGTCGTCTCTGAAAAGTCTTCCAAACATGGATACATGTCCATTGCCTTTGAACTGAAGACAGCTGCAGTGCAGTGATTGGGAAGTGAATCCCTCCTTTTTTGAACTAGCTTAGAATAAGGAAATAAAATGTAATAAATATGAAAATAATTTAGCTTATTCTGGGACTACGGAAAGAAAATTGGATGCTGTTGGATTCTTCCCCCAGCCATCTGTGGGAGCCTTTCCTCTCCCTCACCTTGCCAAATTGTTTGAAAAGAGGTCACGCCTGCTTTCTCTCTTTCCTATCCCAGCTCTTGATTTGCTTCTGCTTCAAGAAAGATAGGACAGTATTGTCAAGCAAGATAGTATCCACAGTCCAGATGTGATACACAGAGAAGGAGGAATTCAGTTGAAACCCAGTGCGCTGAACGATGCAAGGGAACAAGCAGCGAAAGCCCCTTCTTCGTTCCCTGTATTGCGAAGGCTGTCCACTTCAAGACAGCAGTGGGAAATATCCAGCCCATCTTGTGATCCACCTCACCATAGCATGTGCCTTCTTTCTGTGTCCCTCCCTGTCTGTCTTGGTTCCTCCATCTTCCTCTTGTGCCTTGCCCTTTTGGATAAAAACTGTCACTTGCAGTCAGGAATGTGAAATACCTTCCAAGACAGCATTCTTGCAAGTTACAGTCTTTGTGCGTTTCTGTAGTACTCATGTTCCTTTCTTCAGCCATGAGCCTCCTCGGCCTGATTCCGCCCCCCATGCCCACTGTGTTTGTTGGAGGTGCTCTTCTCTGCAGAACCGTTGCAATGCCTATCTTGCTGTGTCTCCTTGTCACTTAGTTTGAACTCCTTCTTCTTTAATGTAAAGAAGGATGCTTCCCAAGTGCTTTGGCAACACAGAATGCGTTCTGGAGCTACTGGGAAACCCTGAAAGTGCTTAGGAACATTAACAAATGCTGGAGAAGCTCCAGATGTCTTCAGGAAGCCTTGGAAGCCATTTGGAAACTCAGATCCCAGTGTATTTCCTGCCATTCCTTCTTTCAAGCAATCATTTGAAAAGTTGCCTGGAAAAGATTGATTTAATTTAAAGAAAACCGAAGAAAAATTGTAGCGAGTTATGGATAATGGACAGGGGGAAGGGAGCCCCTTGGTTATGTCTAAATAAAAGTAATCATGGTGGCTGGTGGCTTTTATGTCAGTGGGGTTTTGAATCTTTTGTGAGTTTTATTCTGAACTTGGTAGGAACTAACCAAGTTGTCAGATCATATTCTCACTTCCTTTAAAAATTAGAATACAACCCAGGGCAAATTTTCCACCTCATTGACATGGGAACCCCCACTGCGCATTCTCTCTCTCTCTCTCTCTCTTTCTCTCTCTCGTGCTGTAAAGACCCATACGTTTGTGTGTGTATGCACAAGTATGGCTGTGTTCCTGCCCACTTCCACTTCAGGCCCTGCTCACTGATCTTATGCAGGCACAGACAGTTTAGCTATAAGGGAAAAGGGCTTGTGACTAAGAAACAAAACAATCCCTTCTGCCTCCACAGTTTCCCTTCCTCTGTCTAGTAAATATGACTATGTTGTTCTTTGCCTTTCCTCTGTGGCAGCCTGTAGAGAAAACAGGGTCCCATCAGCTGATTGTTTTTAGACCACTAGCTGGGGACAAAATAGGCTTGCCCTTACTGGTGTTGGGAAGGAGGGCGATAACCTAAATTTTGTAAGTGTAGCTGAGATAAAAACCCGCTTTAAAATTGAATCTTTCTTCTCTCACACTGAACCTGTTCTCATTATCTCCTTCTTTCTCACAATCACATCCCACACTAAAGCTTTCTAGGCATTGCAGTTTTGTTGTGAGCTTTGTTTGGGTATGGAAAACACTTTCCTCAGAATTTTTTAAAAAGTCTTATTTTTTTAGGTGTTTTCCAGCACTGCCTGTAAAACTATGTTCCTATTTTGTTATAGTGGTTTCTCTGTCTCTTATTCATTGCTGCATCTGCCCTTATGATGATGTTATTTCATTGGCAAATCTGATTATTCATGCTGTTTCCTGGAGTCATCCCACTCACTTCAGGATATTTGATTGTGAATACTGATGTGGCAAATCCAGGAACACACCTTGGAGAAGTTACTCGTTGAACTATAATCCCCCAGCCAACATGGGTGATTCCAACAGGGATCCCTGTTTTTCAAACTCGGTTTGGAAAATGCTATCTCGCTCTCAGTTGATGATTTGTTTTCATTAGTGTCATAATGAAGCACAGACTGCTGTACTGTGCAGCAGCATCATGTCAGCCTGTTTATGGTACAACTCTTGATTCACTTGAGTACCCATATGTTTATTCCAGGGGAGATGTAGAAGCAGGAAGAGGAAATGGTATCTGTAGGAACCAAGACACCCAAACAGACTGAAAAATATAGGATATTTTCACAATCAATACATTTTTAAAGGAAATATTTATGCCCCCTTCCCTCCATATGAGTGTTGACCTGAACATTTTAAAAGGAGAATATTTGGCAGAAACTTACATTAATTAATCTTGTTTTTTTTAGCAAAGATGGCCAAAAGAGAGCATTTCTGCCAGGAAATTTTCTTCCTTTTTAGTTAGAAATCCACTTGAGATCTGAAAATTTTTACATATTACCATATGGTACCTCACATATTTGATGGCACAATCATTTAATGCAACTTTAAGCATTTATTACAGACATGCTGTCTTTATAAGTTTGATGTGGCTTGATCTTTTACTGGGAGTGGTAAATTCCTGTCTAAATTCCTTCCCCAAAGCAGGATATGTGAAGAGATATATAAAAAAAAGTTTTACGATAACCTGTTGACATGTAGTCAGCCATTTTGTTACCTTTCTCAGACAGCTGTGCCACTTGAAGACTGAATGTTGATCCCTTTCCTACTTCTAGACGCCACCCTTTCCCTTCACCTATTCTTACTTTTGTTGTTGTAATGTCTGTTATTAAATATGAAAGATATTATTCTGACCAACAGTACATTTTATGATAATAATGACAGTGCCACAGAGAGAAGAGGGCAGTCATAAAGTTCTGGAACTGGCTGACAGAAGGTATCTTGGAGCTTTGGAACAACTGCTGCCACTTTGAGGCTAACTTGGCTTTGGGATGGAGCTGCCTACCTATTCATTTTATCTCTTCAGCTTTTATATATAGATAGAGATATAGGTATAGGTATAGATGTATAAATATATAGATATAAGAACAGACCGTTTTTTCCCCCCAAATAAAAGGAGTCTAGTGCCCTATTAGCCAAAGGAAAGGCAGTGAAGTTCTAAAAGTCCAACTTTCCATCACATGGAGGGAAGGGTCTTAGATGAAACACAGCAGATACAGACAAAGTCCTGCTTCTCTTCTCTTCTCTTCTCTTCTCTTCTCTTCTCTTCTCTTCTCTTCTCTTCTCTTCTCTTCTTTTCTTTTCTTTTCTTTTCTTGAAAGAGAGAATATTCTTCCCGCTAATTCCTTCCACCTGGATTTGGAAAAGATATAGAACATAGCTGGTATTAGAAATAAATGTTATCCATCCATCCATCCATCCATCCAAATATCTGTTTTGTTTTGATCCGTTTATCAACCATGTGCTGCCAGTTGAATTGACTGAGCTCTCATTACTCATCACATCAAGATGCAGAACTGAGTTGGCTTTATACAGAGCAGTCACACCATTGCTGATTGGCAGGGATCTTTGTATGGAATTGCTATCATTCATATCATTCTGCAGCTGATTCCTTGTAGTCAATCAGCAGTCAGTGTCTTGGTTTTAGAAGGGATATCGAAAATATAAACTCAAGTGTAGTTGTCATTGAGTCTTTTTCTAAAGTACCATTCAAAGGGAACATCATTCTTTTTCAAGCCAAATATTTGTGCTAAAACAGTTTTGATAAGATCAGTCGAATGTCTTAATGGGTTTCAAACATCCCTATGGTGACTAGGTTGACATAAAGAGAAATTTAAATCAAATTAGATGGCTCATGTCAGGAAAAATATCACAGGAATTTCAAGGGAAGTAAAAGTTTTGACATGATCAATTAAGTTTCTTTAGAATCCTGCACTTATGGAAGGCATGAATTGATGTAGGTTTCTTAAATGCCCTTCCAGAATTTCTAACTATTTTCTGTCTTCCAAGAAGCCCTAAATTTATTCTGTGTTCTTTCTGATAGATTAAAAACAAAAACTAGAAAGCCACCAGATTTTAAGGATCTGTCTAAGCACTGTGCAGCCCCAGTATCTGTTCCATCTCATGTTCTGCACAGGGGTTAATGCTTTATTTCTTATTGTTGTTTTCATACTAGTCTTTATATCTTATTAAGATGACACGCATTTTCCATTCTTGGCTAATCCTGTCCTCCTTCTATCACTGGGCCCCCTTCTTTCTTTCCTTTCTTTCTTTTTATAATTATATCTGTATTTGTACAGAAACAATTTGTTTTAATTAATTAAATTAAAATTATAATCTAATTATAAGTAAGTAAAATTAAAATAATTAAAATTAATTAAAATTTCTGTGCAAATACAAACACACTTTGTTTTTGTTTTGTTTTTCTAATTTTGTGGTGATAGTGGTGGTAGTGATGGTGGTGATAGAAGATAAGTTATTTTTTTTACTTAACACCATCTCCTGACACCATTTGTCTATAGTCTTGCCTGTATTTACAGGCTACAGAGAAAGGAACAAGCTAAAGATGAATATTAAAAAACCAATAATATTGGGATTAACTTTTACATGATGAAACCAAAAAATATTGGACTATCTAATTGATTGGGTAATGCAATAAAAAGTTAAAAAAAATAACCAGCTTTTTTTCCCAGTACTTACCTTTTCTGTGTCATCCACTTTTTCATAATGTAGGTAAATGCAGAATCCTGTAGTTTGTAGTTTAGTGAGGCACTAGAGTTTTATAGCTGCAGTTTCTAAATGCCCCTCACTAGACTTCTAATGCTAGGATTCTATGGGATGTTGGCATGGCAGTTAAAATGGAATATAGTGCTATAATGGTGTAATGTAAATGGGCCCCATGTTTCAGTCACTTCCCATGTACGGGGTCCATGCCCCCCATTGACACATGAAAAATGATTTGAAAAGAAAATGTTCCCAAAATCTTTTGATTTTTGACTTTGAGGTATTGTTATTTTTCTGTCTCACTTAATATAATGTGTTAGGATGAGAAATGACCCAAGGTCTTTTGGGGAAGGGGGCAACAGATCATATCAGATATTTCCTAGTTGTCAGTAGACTGATTCCATCTGGATGAAACAGAACTTTCTTCAGTTCATTAAAAAAAAATCCTAGTCTACAAGGGTTAATGAAATATCACCAGACAGGCCCATAAATTAAAGTGCAACTACAAGATATGAAGTCCAGTTGGTTCACAATCCACCAGATGCTGACTTCAGCTCATCCCAAATCATAAAGGTCCAGGTGGCATGCGTACTAGCTGAATGTGGAATACTCCAGACTAAAATTGACAAATAGTATTAAGCTTTATCTTCAAGATATAAAAATGGTTATTTGGTGGAATGGTTGGTGGAGCAGAGAGAATCAAACAGGTGTGAAGAGAAGTCCTAAAAACAAACATAGACTGTACTAAGAAAGAAGCAATATAGACTACAGCTCATCTAAAATTGGTCTCAGCAAAGATAAGGAAAAATCCATAAAAGTTAATATCATGATGGTATTACACTTTTCAGAGATGAAGTTGTATACTTATATAGACATATTCCACTGTGTGGCAATAAAGAACTTTTGGACTAATTGTTTAGGGAAGCCAGAAACATTATAAATTGTCCGATAGATACCATACCAACTTTGAGACTGCTTTCAGTTTCTGAGATAAGTAACAAAGGCTTACTTCACAAGAAGCTATTGACATTCTTCTGGGTAGCAGCGTGAATGCAAATAGCTGCCAGTCAGAAGTCAACTAGCCAATTGGAAGTGAGCCAGTTGGAAACAGCGAATTAGAAGTCAATGCTGACTTTCTTTTGGGACATTGAAAATTGAAACAGCAGCCAATTAGAAGTCAGTCAGAAAACCTTCTGTTACAAAATGGTACTGGCAGCTGGCTTTGATCATGATAATAACCACACCAGTACTGTCTGAAATAAACAGAGATAACTGAGACAGCCTCTTGCTCTTTCAAACAAATTTATAGATTGTGCAGGCAAAAGAGGAACAGCATACAAAGGAGATTTTCTTTGACACACAGTATCCTGTTGAAACCTGTAGTTTCAAATTGCTAAATAAATGAATGCTGAATCATTAAAAATGTTTTTAAAGAGTACAGTCCCCCAGATGCTTAATAATTCTGTTTGGGGAGTGTGAACTTTTTATGGTATCCTGTTTAAATATGCACTGGTTCTCCAGTGCAGTTATGCAAACCTAGCAGTGTGACATGTTCTGAATCACTATTCAAAGATAAGGGAAGAATATCTGGTACAGTACCACAAATGAGGAAATCAGATGTACAAATTAGATTAAAAAGGAGAAGCCCCTTTGGTTAAACATGCTACATGGAGGTGGATGGATGAGAGTCAAGGGAAACAAAACAAGAGAGAGGAGCGATAGAAGAAATAGTAACAATAAACATGTGTAGATAGTGGAGCATATATTTACTGTTCCTTTCAGTTTGGAATGTGAGCTGAAGGGGCAAGCTAAGTCCTTCAGAGAAGGGTGCAAGAGGGATTTGAAGGAAGATTAAAATGTCTTGTGATTCCTTCAGACTTCAAGAGTCTTGTGTTCCTTGTCTTGTTTGTAAAGTCAACTATATTTCTTAATCAAATGATCTGTTACAGTTCTGGGATAGGCATCGTCCCCTTTCTCATTCTGTGCCATTCTCAAGATTGTGCTGATTAGTCTCCAGTGGTAGCAAATGGTCTGTGTATTGAACAGAGCCCTGTTCAATATATGGAGGGCTTGTTTGGGGAAATAGGTTCCTCAAGCTGTCACCGCCTCCCTTAGAGGTTTAGGTATGGAGGTGGGATAGTGTACCCCCATTAAGAATTCTGCTTCTCTAAATGAAATTTTCCTGATGCCCCCGAATTTCTAGTATTGCAGTAAGTTAAATCTTCACTTGAGCATTTAGAAATACAGTTTAGGCATTCAAAGAAAAGGGCAGGCATAATTACCAGGCATAATTACCAGGGAAGCATAAACACAGCAAATATAAAAGCTTTGCACGTGTACAAATGCTAGAAGTTTGGAAGTTGAGGGAACATTTCATTTTAGGGGGAAGAATTATTAGGATGCCGGGGGGGGGGCCCTGCCCTGAATTTTGACTACCAAGTTCTCACTCCCTATAGCTCTTATGTTGTTCCAGTTGCTTTCTCTAGGAATGCAAGATCAGCTTTATATCTTGAAAACTAAACTGTTGATTTCTCTTTGATTTCTTTTTAAAATTCAGGACCACTTTTTCAAATGTATTTGGAATTTCATGGAGTCTGGATAATTGAGAAACCCATCTTCCTTTCCTTAAATTTCATGTAAAGTTTATTATTCAAACTACAAGAACAATTAGATAGATTTGGCAAGAAAGCGAGATGTTGTTGCTTCTCTTGTGTTACAGCAGAAGGCTTCTTTGCCATTGTCCTTTATGACTGAAACTTAATCATTATATAAACTGCATATGCAATTAAAAACTAGTACCAAGAACGTTTTGTTCTTTCTAATTTGGAGGATTATTTATTTATTTATTTCCCCTTTTTAATGATGCAGTATTATAAATTTTTTTTTGCAAAACTAGTTTATTGACAAGCAAACAAAACACATAATAATATCAGAAAATTAATCATTCATGCAGTACTAAAATTCAGTGAACCTATAGCTGGTGATTCATATTTGAAGTCAGTGTATGTTCACTGATAAAAGGAAAGAGAGCTGAATTTGGACCCACAGCGTAATAGCTGCAGTTAACAACACGTCACACCTCATCTGATGATCTAAACATTTTTTCTAAAGGTTCCAAAACCATTCAAAAGATGTGGTTGTCCCACTCCATTGGTATTCGTTGTCCAGAATGTGTCAGTGCAGATGGGTTCCCAGTAGAAACTAGAATTTAGGGCTATTCAGCTAGTAAGCAATTTGTAGCTGTTGCTGATCTTTCTCATAGCAAGAGTTGATAAAATAAGATGTGCCTGATGAAAATACTCTACAATCCCATGCCAAGGAACATGGGACACTTTCTAAACTATGAGAATGGTTAGGAAAAAGGCAAGAAATTGAGGGATAATTGTGGGGGTTGGGGAAACTGTTGCATTCAAACAGTATAGAAAGGAGATAGACTGTGCTTTTGGTATAAATTCACTGCCAGCTTGAAGTAAATCTTATGTTTAGTAGTACAGTACATGCATATATACTCAGTAGAGGGTCAGCTGGTGATATCAGTCCCATTCTTTTTCAAGCAGTGGCTTAGCATTCTCAGCAGAAGGATTTTCTACTTGCCAGGGAACAGCTTTTAACAGATATCAGTGCTATCCAGTGCAATCCTATGCATATTTACTCAGAAGTAATAATAACTTCAATGGAATTTACTCCCTAGTAACAGTGCACAGGATTGCAGCCTTAAGATAGATGATATGCTCACTGAAGACACCAAGAGCCTTTTCTGATCACACCATTTTTTGGACAAAGGAAATTGCTGCTGACTTTGTGGGCCATCCGTAAGCTTTTTTAAACTAGTGATTCAAAAGGAACGTTTAGTTCTGTGTAATTGATTGGAATAATGTCTTTATAGTTGTCCCCTTTCCCAGCCAATATGTAATCCATCATGAAAAATGGCACCCAACACTACACTGTGCCCCAGACTACCTGTCTGGAATATGGGGTCCTTTACATCCTTACACCGCTTACCCCAGACTTAGCAAATTCCAGCTTTATTGGGTGAAAACTCTCCTCATTCCTTTCCAATGCATGGTGGGTTCCAGGACTGGGAAAGATGCCCTAGACATAGGATAGTGATCCCATTTCTCATACTAACACAGGTGTCCGAAGTCTATGGGCATTGAGGATTAAGGGCTTAAAATGCACAGAAGAGGGTTGGAGCAATTGCACAGAAAAGGAGTTAGGGACTCCCTTTTTCACACAGCAAAGATAAATCCAGCTGTCTTACATGAGATGCTTTAATTTTTAAAAATTCATCGCTGTGCATTTTTTATTTCTGACCATAGCCTCAAGGATGATGCCAGCCTTGTTCTGTGATTTGTCCCCTTTTCCTCCTCCAGATGTCCAAATGGATTCTTCGGACAGAGATGTTTGGAGAAACTGCCTTTGCGATTGTACATGCCAGATCCTAAGCAAAGTATGTTTGAAGACAAAAATTGCACCATACTACTTAAAATTTCCCGGGTACAGCGCTGGATTTAGAGTGGCATAGTGAGGGTGTTCTTTTGAGTTAATATCTGGGCTAAGGTTTAGGGAATGCAGGTAAGGGACCAGCCAAAAGCACATCAGGAGAAATCTTGAAAAGGAGCTAAGTTGGCATCAGAAAGGACCTCTTTTCAGTCTGTTTGGATATCATGCTATCTTGTTTCTCTCTTTCTGGTTTTCTTTTCTTTCGTTAGGTGTCCGAACGAATTCACAGGGGACCAGTGTCAGAACTTCGCAATGGCCAGCTTTTCCAGTATGTCTCTTTCCACTTCTCTCTTTCTCTGATTTGTCATAGCACACTACGTGACACCTTTAAAGCAACTCTTTTCCAATTTGGAGCTTTCTCTCTTCTGCTATTCGTTTGAATGGTCATTGGTGTCAATACTAAACTAAACACAACTCACTGTGGATGTATAGTCCAGAGAACCTCTAAACGTAAGAGTAATGGTGTCCTGTCTATATATGAGTGGCCCAAAATATTCCATCCCCCCACCAGGAATTTGCAGCTGCAAACTAAAAAAAAAAAAAAAAAGTACATTTTAAAGGTCCACTGGCTGATTTTTAAGGCCATTGTCATGTCAGTGGAGTAAGTAGTGCATCGTTTTAAATCTTTGCAGCTAAAGAGTTAGAGATCTATGCTCTACTATTTCCTGCTGCAATATAATAATATGTCAGTAGACTAGAGCTGCAAATCTAAGGTCTGTATGATGGAATTTTGGGTCAAGGCTACAGGGCTATCAGTATAATCCTGACTCCAAAATATAGTTGTACTAATCCCCTCTCACTGGTCCTGCTGTGGCACAGGAGGTGCTGAGCAGATGTTGGGAGGAAGGGTTAATGAACCATGTCCACTTGTATCAATACATAGACCTAGCAGCTCACATCATCAGACTTTTTCAGAGGCAGCATGGGTTTTTACGTAGCTATGACTTTGGATTAGCCTTTCTTTGGGGACAAAGACTCTAGCTAGTTCTTAAGAAAATGTTGAGGAAATGGAGGCATCTGTTGTATTTTCCCCTTGCACCTTCCATTTACACCTCTGTTAGAGTTTGGTGCATTGGTTCTTCCAAAGTTCTTCAGCCTAATGCAGTCATTTCTCTGCAGTACAATTAAGATTAGTACAGGTATCATGGCGGTTCCTGCCCCAAGGCTAAGCTAATTAATAGATGACACTGCTCATCACAATGTTGGCTGTATAAACCTGTGGACAAGCATCCATGTGAGGTTGCCTACATAGGCATTGTGGTATCAGGTTCCAAGATGTGGCCTAACACTGCTCCTGCACTCATGCACTGTGAATTAATAGTGGTTTTAATACAAATGGGGGTCAACAATTTTCCTTCTGGAAACTTTGGATACATGTCAAATATTACGGCAGTGCAACACTCCTTCATTAATAGTGTTTTGGTAGAAGATTACAAAACCTCAATAGACCTTGCCCAAGAAGTTTTACATGCCTTATGTAGCACTCTGTTAAGAATACTCAATAGCCAGAGGCTTAAAAGTAGACTGTGTAAAATCTTGTTCTATAATAAGTTTGTTAAGGGGCCACAGGACTCTGCTTTAGAGAATACCATGAATCATTTAGAAACAACATCAGCATTATAAAAATGCTTCTACTGTTCCAGTATTGGCTTTGCTTGCTTGCTTGCTTTTAGAGAAAAGAGTATGGCTATTCAGGAATATTTGATCTTTATTGCACAGTTAGCCGCTGGAGACAACTAGGGGAACAGATTTTGTGAAATTATGAGTAAAATTACTTTTGATATATTTCTGAGACTTGTATGACCTGGCTTTTTGCTCAACTCACAAGGAAATCTGAGTAAAAAATAAAGTTTAGAAGACAGTATTGGAATGAAGAAAAATCATTTTTTAAAAAAGGCAAAAGGAGACCAAAGGCAGCATTAAGATTTCCTTTTGTATAACTACCACAGTCATTCTTACCTGACTAGAATCTCACTTGTGAATAAAACTAAAAGCAATATTTAAGAAGCGATGCAGAAAGTATGGGGCATTTACAGCATGTGGCCCCTGAGTCCCAGTTGCATTCCCCTAAAGCCCCCAACCAGCAGTCTCCTGAAACTCTGTGAAAACTCACTCAATGTAAAGAGAAATACAAGCACAATTTTTGAGTGATTTCCTGTCCTCAGGTTGCTGCAGACCACCAAACACCATTCAAAAATATGGTGGTTACAAATCTTCCCATCCCCTGAACCTTCACCTCCCCACCAGTTCTCACATTTAGCCATGAATTGGCCAAAAATGTTGACTAGAAATGACACGGTGTCACTCACAGTGCACCTGATGTGCTGATAAAGTACATGCGGAGAGAGCAAAAATTGGCCCTTGCCCCTAGAACAGTTACTTACTCCCAGTTGAACACTTTGGCCCCTTTTGAACTGTAGTCAGAAGAACTGTTGGTGCATTTATTTCATAATGCAAAGATGCTTGCTGAAATGTAGATACAACAAATAATTTTTAAGAGCAATACCTTTCATATAACAGTTTATCAGTTTATTGTTACAGATGTTTTCAAGTATTAAACATGGGAAGAAATATAAATTAAGGAAAGTAATTTTTAAATTAGCTAAAATGTAACATAATACTGCTCAAAATGGAGACCTGGGAATGGATTTTCGTCTCGGGCCTTATTGCAATTTTGTTTGAATAAATTATTTGACATTTGTTATAGAATTGCATATGCAGCTATTTCTTTATGGATTGTTGCATGGAATTCTACTTTACCAGTTCTATAATTTCAGCTTGAAGCTTAAATTCTCTGTACTGCGGTTTGAGTAATGTTTATGCAACAAGCAGTTTTCTCAACAGCTTTTGCAGAGATGTGTTCAACATTCATTGCAATTTGATTATGTAAATACTGTTTTTACTTGTAATTAAAAAGCAAATACAAATACAAATCAGAATTTACATTTTATATAAATTGCATTATTTCTATTTCTGTTTCAGAATAAAGTAAGAAATATAAAATAAATGACGTTTGTTTCTAAATTCAGTGTTTTTCCACGATCAAAATACACTATTAGGTCAGCTGATAACACAGAAAAAAAGTTATGTAAATATGAGATGAAATTTGGCAAGAGAAAGCATTGAAATTCACAAATAGAAGTAAGATAAAAAATTAATTTATCAACTATTTTTAAAAAAGAAAAAGAACCATGTTTGTACATTAGTTTTCTACTGTTTCTCTAGCTAGTACTCCTGTATCAAGCTCTGAATGTCAGTGCTAGACTGGCATTTCGAGTTCCATAAAATACTTTATTTTACCTTCCAATGTCTTCAAATTAGAGAACTGTAAAGTTGGAAGGTGTGCCAAGGATCATCTAATCCAACTCCACATGAGTACAGAAATCCACACCTAAAGCTTTCCTGACAGATGGCCATCCATCCTCTTTTTAAAGCTGCCAATGAGAGAGAGAGATCTCCATTTTTTGAAGTAACCCCTTCCTCATTGGACAGCTGTCACAGTCAGGAAAGTTCTTCCCAATGTTCAATCAGAGTCTCTTTTCTTGTAATTTGAATCATTGGTCCAAGTCCCTGGAAGAGAGGAAATAAGCTTGCTCTGTTCTCTGTGTGACAGCCCTACAGATATTTAAACATAGCTATCCTACTGCTTTTCAGTTTTCTCTTTTCTAGTCTAAACAATATCTACTCCTTCAACTGTTCATTATAAGGTTTCACCATGTTGGTTGTTCTTCTCTGGACATGTTGCAGGTTATCAGTGCCCTTCTTAAATTCTTATGCCCAGAACTGGACACAGTACTCCAGATGAAGTCTGACAAAAACAGAATTGAGTGGAATTGTATGTTGTTTTGATCTGGACACAGTACTTCTGTTGGTGCAGCCTGCACTTACATTAGCTTTATTTATTTAGCCACTGTATCACATGATTGATGTGTTCAGCTTTCAGTCTACTAAGATGGCAAATCCATTTCAAACATATTACTGTATCACCCATCCTGTGTCTGCGCACTTCTCATTTTTCCTGCCTAAATGAGAACCTTACATTCATCCCACTTGAAACATATTTTGTCCATTTTTACCCCATTCTCCTGTTTGTTAAGCTCATCTTGAATCCTGAATTATGAGAATCATAAACTTTCCCTGGTTTGATATCATATGTAAATATGAGCATCTCTCTGTTCTTTTATCCAGGTCATTTATAAAGATGGCAACAGTAGGCCCAGAACAGAAGCCTGCAGCACTTCTAATTTTTCTCCAGAATGGTGGAGAACCATTGTGAAGTGCTCTTCAGTCCAGACCATCAGATAGCAACAAATTCACCCCATTGTTTTCAAGAATATAATGTGAGACCTTGCCAGAAACCTTACTGTAATTACATCCATAGAATTTCCTTAATCTAAGTAGTGATGTGCAGTATATATCAGCTGTAATCCACTGCGTGTATTTTTTGTCCAAAGAGTACTGTCGTCAACTCTACTGTCTCCTCCATGATTTTCTGTAATCAATTTTTTCGATCCCCGTATAATATGTGGATTATTCTACTCAACTGATCAAATAATAAACAGAAACAGTTTGTACAATGAACAGAAAATAAATAGAAACAGAACTATATGCAAGCTGAAATAATGTATCCCCCTATGTTTTCTACCTTATAGTGGGCCCTTAGTGTCCCTGAGCTCAAGATCTGTGGATTTAACCAACCATGGACTGAAAATGCAGAAGTAGTACAGTTAAAACAATACAAAACACCTGAGATTTGGGCAACCTGGCCAAGGAGTGGTCTCAGGGCGGTAGTCGGGGTTGCAGCAAGGCCTGGGAGCCAGGTGTGCATTCTTAGGCCTTGTGAAGCAAGTGGCTCATGGCTCCCTGGAGGCAGGGCATAAGGAAAAATGTTTGCCTTGTGGTGTGCTTGCTGCCAGTGCTGCCCCCTTCCCCTGAAGGTTGAAACTGTTGTGTACAGGAGATTTTCTGACAGAGCACAAGGGCTACAGAATAGCCCTCTGTGTCCTGTTCAAAAAGGGACATGTGCCTATGGAAATCAATAACTTGATCCTTGCCTTGTGGCATACTTGCCACCACGATCACCCTTCGTAAAGCTTGAGGCTTTGTGTGCAGAAGGCTGTTGGACAGAGCACAAGGGCCATGTGGCAAGCATTCTTCTTGAGACCCTACCACTGGGAAGTACACAAGCCACCCACTTCACAAGGCCAAGGCAACCAAGCCTTGCTTCCCACCTTTGCTGCCGCCTTGGGACCACTTCTCAGGTTGGTTGTGCTAGATTTTAGGTACAGTAGTTTGTTTGTTTGCTATTTTTGTATTTACATATTACCAGAAGCAGGGGAGGCTCACCTGCCAGCCAAAGCTTGGCTCTGTCTCCACTGCTCCCCTCCAAGATTTCATTAATAGGGACTTGATCATTTGTGGTTTTTGGTATCCACGGGGAGACCTGGAACCAGATCTCCACAGGTACTGAGGGGCCACTGTACTTTCTTTTTCTGCTCTGCATTTTGCACCTTTCCTCCCCTGAAATGCTATCAAATTACAAAGCAGTAAAGAAGTTCCAATTGTCTGCTCACAACTGAAGACACCCATAAAAGTCCTGAATCTCATTTTGAGGTCTGTTTCTTATAAATGCTCCATTTAAGTCCTGGCTTGTCTGAAAGTTCTTTAATACATCTAACCTCATTTCTATATACATCACCCCCCCGCCCCGCTTTTCTTTTGTGTTAGAATTGTGATTGTCTGTTCCATATCATAACTTTAGGAAGTTCCCATTCATCATTAACTCCTTTATTAAAATCATTCCATAGTCTGCATCTGAGAACACTTAGGACATCTTTCCTTAGTATAGTAAATCCCAAGAGCATGTGGTCACTTCAACCCAAGGTTACCACAATTTATGTCTTATGGACCAGTTCTGATCCTCTGTGTGAGAATCAGGGCCAAGATATTTCATCCCCTTGTAACTTTTCATACCTTCTGGAAAATGACATTGTCAGCAAAGTAAGTGAGGAATTTGTTGGGTCTCGCATTCTTTTGGCAGAGTCTGACTTCCAACTGAAGTCAAGGTAAATGAAGTCTCCTGTTACTGCTATGTCTCTCATTTGGAATGTTTGGTAGTTTGATCTACAAAGGCATTGCTCAGGTCTTCATTCTGGCTTGGAGTTCTATAGAAGATCTCCACACACTTTTGCTTCTATCCTCTAACTTTTACTTAAATACACTCATTCTGTCTTCCATGCTCCTCATGGTTGTACATTTTCTTTACATACAAATCAAAAAAAGGAAGCATTTTTTTGCAGTATCACAATAATTTATTTAATTTGTTCTGCACAAATGCAGTTATCCTGTTGACCAGTGCAGCATTGGAAATATTTCATCAGTGCCAAAAAGACTAAGAAAATGTAATCTTTTTTCTGTTTTGCACATGAAGTGTTTGCAGAGAGAAAGGAGGAGTTGTTCTCATATGAAATTGAGACACACATTGAGGGTAACCTGGGCCCTAGAATGTATTTTTCCATTATAGCATTGTGCCATCAAATGCTTCTGTGTCACTTGTTGAAACAGTTTTAACTATTTTCTCTTTGTTGCCTTATAAACATTAAAAGCTTCATCAGTTTTTCCTATTAGACCATTTTCTGAATATCTTCTAATCACACTCTTGTACTGCAAAGCATTTAAGTATGTAGACAGGTGCAAAATACCAAGTGCATTAAAAAATAAGAAGACATTTCTAAAAAGTTCTTTAACCCCAGAAACTCCTAGCATTAGGTTGAGGGGCCTTTAGATGTCCAAAGTTCCCTGTTTTGGTTAAACCTTCTGAGTCTTGGAGGCCAAAACATTTAGGTAGCCAGGAACCCCAGAACTGGAAGGTGGGGGGCACAAGCCTTCCAAGATTAAGCTCAGAGGGGGCTGACCCACCTGAAATGATCTGGCAAAAGTGGACCACCAAGAATCCTATGTAGATAAGCCTCCCCAGGAATTACCACTCAAAGGATATGCTAAATGATGAAGTGCTAATAAATGTTAAGGCAGCGATTGTTCTTGAGGCCTCCCAGGAATAATAAAGGCAGCCTGTAGTCTATCCTTTGCACACCTTCCTGGGTGTAACACTTGGGTGCTACACTTCTAAGTGCAGATTATACTTGTAAATCTTCATGTTTAAGTGTACTGTTAGCATATTGCAATGAAAGCAAATGAGCAAAATAATTTGCTACTCCCCTGCAAAGACCAGCAAGTAGGAAAAATTAATAACTTTCCTGACAATGTTAAGCCCCTACACCTTAAAAACAGTCTGGGGTCCCTGTGGGTAGCCCAGTGTTCCCCACCCTGCTGCAGAGACAGGGTCCATACCTGGATTAGAGTTACAAGATTCTAAGGTCATTTCTGCATTAGGCTGTTATAGCGCTATTATTCCACTTTCAACATCTATGGAATCCTGGGGTTTGCAAACCCTAGGATTCCATAGGAGGTAGAAAGTGGAATAATAGCGCTGTAACAGTCTAGTGCAGAAATGGCCTAAAAGTAAGATTCAGTTTCTAAACCTAGGGGCCTGGGAACTGGATGACTCCATTGTCCTTGAGAACAGCTTATCAGAGAACAGAGAAAGAGCAGTCCAAAAATGACCCACTCAGCAGCCAAATCTTCAAAGAAACTACAAAAGGATATGAACAAGATTTTCCCTTAAGTAGCCTGAGCAATTCCCTCCAGAGCATTTATAAGTTCCTAAGGGTGCTTGGGTAATTATGAGCAAAGTGAGAGAACTAGATTTTACTGTCTAAGCTACAGTGTGAAACACACTGGACTCTTTGAAGGTTAATTATACAGTAATCTGTAAATGTAAGCTGGCATTTTTGTCTTTGTAAGCAAAGAGGTGATGCAGTTACAGTTAGGTTATTAGATAATTGCATCCTGAGAACTGGGGTATTGTCCATGACTCTCTGTTATTACCCATGAGGGAAAAAGATTGAGGTGAAAGTACAGGTACATGGAAAATAAGTTGTAAGTAGGTATGATAATGAGAGCCTATACAACAGTAATGGGAATTGTTCAGTTGTCCTGACCTTGTTGAACTGCAGCTCCCAGAATCCCTCACCATGCACTATGCTGGCTAGGGCTAGGGCTGCTGGGAATTACAGTCCACAGTTCCTACCATTACTGTACAACTTGCAGCACAGAAGTTAAAACTGACATTTTAACTTAACAGTTTCCCTGCTTTCTGGCACATGAATTAATTTCAGAGCAACTTTAATCTTCTTTTTTTAAAGAGTATGCATGTATGCCTGTGTGCCGTCATGGTGGGAGGGTGTTCATTGTAGAATTTCCTTATATTTTGAAAAAAGGCATTGACTAATTTCATCCAAGCAGGAGTAGCAGCTGGAGCCGAAAGGTGATGGGTTAGATGGATGGACACACACACACACACACACACACACACAGAGGAACTTACAATGAGCGAGCCAATAAGTTCAAATGAGGACTTAGGAAATTGAAGTCTCCACTGTGAACCTGTTGTGGAACCGGGCTCGAAAAACTGAATCACAGTGTTTTTTCCTGCCTTGTGTGACCATGACTGTAAAGCCCCTAGATGCAATTCTACTTCCATCTCCTAAGGAGATCTGCCATTCTTACTCCCCTCAGGACAGCTGGCTACCAGGCACAGCTGGATGAGCACTGTGTTTGTCATGTTGTGCTTCGGGATGCTCATCATGCTCACAGTGACCACTGGAATACCATGTGAGGTAGCCCGCAGTGTATCCATATGTTTTGCTAAGCAGCCCAGCCCATATAACTGGGTCAGCATGAAGTATTGGCAAGTAGGGCTGGTGAGTAGGTTGCCACTCTGGAAGAAATGGGGCATATGGCTGTGCTGTTATGTCCTTAGCTGGCATCTCATGTCAGCTAGAATATTGCTCCTTGGGAAGATATCTGCTCCAGTTATGTAAAACTTCTTTGAGAGTGGAGGCAACATTCAACTTTGTTGTGGCAGCTTGGAAACGAGGAGAGTGAATGATCTGAAGCTTGATTCAGTCAATAAAGATTGACATTCTAAAGGCAAAGTAGAGATTCAAGCTGTTCTGGATGGAGCTACATTCCTCCTGAAAATACAGGTTGACAGTTTGGGAGTATTCTTGGATTGAGCGTTGAGCCTTGAAGCCCAGGTTTCTTTGGTGGCCATGAGAGCTTTTCTACAATTGAAGCAAGTGCGGCAGCTGTATCCATTCCTGAAGAAGCCTGAGCAGGGTATGGTGACACAAGCCTTAGTTGCATCCTGTTTGGATTACTGTAATGTACTGTGTGTGTGGCTGTCTTTGCACAGCGTTTGAAAGCTTCATTTGGTACCAAGAGCTACAGCCACATTGTTAGCTAGGGCTGCTTACAGTGAACATGCAACTGCCCTGCCAGAACCGCCCCATTGGCTACTGGTCTCCTTCAAAGCACAACTCAACATGAAGGCCTATAAAGCCCTAAGGCTTAGGTTCATTCTATCAGACAGACCATCTCTTCCTATAACAGTATGTTTATAGCTATATTGTCTTTGAACCATCTTGAGTCCCAGTTTTTTGGAGAAAGAAAGGATATAAACAAACAGCAACATGGCTCTCTGACAGTATTTTAATTAGCTTTAAGGGCTCAAAAGCACTTCAAGTATTATCTAGGTAATCTTGACAAAAATGCTATACAGTCAGCTTTTTTAAGTTTATTAGTTGCAGTGACATCCTATCCTTGTTTTATTATTGCCTTCATTTTTCCAGTAGTTCAAGAAGTGTGCTAAGCATGCAGTAAAGTCCATTATGGTAATAATTAAGTGCCTTACACAAGTCTTGTCTTAGCACTGACTGAAAACCAAGTAAATCTTTGCTCTGAGGCAAATACAGATGAGATCATCTGAAGAAAGAAAAAAAACCACACACACAATAAGTGAAGTTGCAATATGGATTGGATCATGAGAGAATTAGGTATATTTAAAATGATAAACTGCATTGATAAGAGAGAGAGAAATAATTTGCGAAATGTGGGTGCTCTTTCTCATGGGGTGCAGAGAGGAAAAGAAGCAGAAACTACCGTCATTTTGGTTGATGGGCTAGGATTGCTTCTGTCATGCAGTTCTCCCTGACAACTGGCTTGATAGGCATATTATTATTAATCTTAAGTCATTAATGTACCTAGTGCCTAAAGAAGTTTCATAGACAAGAGGAGATAGGTCTTTGACCCTGAGAAGCTTATTACCTACATTAGTAATAAAGTAACTCCAGAAGTTTTCACTATGTCCTTTCATAAGGGAAAAGTTCCAGAGCACTCTGCTATCGTGATGCTCTTTCTGCAAGGATGCTTGGAGGTGTTGCCACTCTCTACTAGCCTTATGGCATTGGATACTTTGTCCATTATGTTTTAAATGTTCTAACTCACCTTTTTCATTGTAACATTTTTGTGATCTGAATGTGGACTCCCAGTTGCTACTTTTAACAAACATTGGCTTCCAAAGGTGGGGAGACAGACTAGTAGGAAAATAATATTGGACATTAGGTTCAATCTGCTTCTCACACTCAGCGGTCCCAACCTTATTTCCAAAGAAGACATACAGATCTAATTCTTAGGCCTTTTCTGCAGGATGGTGCCCTCCTGGCATGAGGATGTGAGAGGAGTGGGACCACGATGACACCTTCACATGACATTGTCGCGGTCCTGCCCTTCTCACATCCCCAGCTGTCGCAGTCACGGGGTATATCATCGGCAGAAAAACTCCATCAATAGCCCCTGATCACGTGACACTCCTGCTGCCATGGGCCGTGCAGAAGGAGTGGAAGCATGATCATGCGCTTCCTTCCCCACTGCAGCATGGAGAGGAGGCCGGCTACAGTGTGGAAAGAAGGAGCATGTCGCTTGCACTCCCTTCCACATGATGCTGGCCAGGTGTGGAGGGGAGTGTTCCCATTGCACTCTCTTCCCAGCAAAGGCGCTGCTGGGACCACAATGGGACATCGGTGGGAACTGGTAAGATGCGGAAATGGCCTTAGTCCCAAATAGCAGAGGTCCATTGAACCAATCCTTGCATAATCCCAGTGATGCAACCAGCTTACTCTGGTTAGACCCTGCAGTTGGTTATAGGCCTAGGAATCCCTGGTGTGGGACTCAAAGAATTGTTTGTTACCTTATTGAAAACTAAGAATGTTGCCTTTGTTTTAAGGCAAACAACTCTTCACTCTGGAAGTGTTTTGAGGCATGTGCTGTTCCTTATCATCCCTGATCTGAGTACAGAATGGTTAAGAAACTCTGATCAATTAAGAAAAGAAAAGTATAAAATGGTATTGGTAGGAAAAAAAAAAAGCTCCAGAGGAGCAGTAATTTGACCTTGTTAGACCTTCAGCACATTACAAAAAGGTGTGAAGGGAAGATCCATCTTTATAGAATGCTCTGGCATTTAGTGTTAGATTAAGACAGAGTTTCTGGTTGTGGCCCCATCTTGATTATTACTACAAAGATTAACCTTCTGTTCCTGGAAGATATTTATTTCCTCTTGTTTGTGACTGAAGGAAAACAAAATAGAAAAATGATCAGCTTTCATTCTCCTTGGTAGAACCTGAACTCTTTTTTTTTTGCCAAGTCTAATTTAATTCTGTTCATCTTACCATTGTTACTGACTGAGACTTTGAGGCTTTAACATCATGTCTTATTATGCTTAGAATTAAACTTTTGAAAAACTTCCTTATTTCTTTGTGACATATTGATTATACTACTCTGTTGTTGCTTTTAGATTTGCTAGTTGGCCAGCAGTACTGCCTGTAATTTTTATGTTTTTTTAGTATATGTGTAATGGTGAGCTGATACAGTCTTAACACTGAATTTCAGATTTAAAAACCCCCGCAAAACAAAAGCTAAGCTCCAATCAGGCACAGTAATATTGAAATATTGTCCTTCAATTTTTTTTCTTTTTCTTCATTTCCTATATATTTTGAGATATGATGCATAAACATTACTAGACAAGACCTCTTAATGAAGATGTCCTCTACCCACAAATGATTGCTACATTCAATAAAAGCTTACTAGTCTGATCTGTTCTTTTTCAGAAACAAGTCTTCTTGATTTCAAGAGAACTTGCTTCTAAGTAAAGTGTTCAAGACGTATCTGAAAATGTGTCTTCTATGAGTTTAATGTTCCTATAAATATAACTATATAACTATATGGCCAGTTATCTATCTTTCTATATAACTATATAACGGTATAAATATAACTGTATGGCCAGTTATTGTCAGGTCCTTCAGAAGTTGTTTGTTTAATATTTCTGCCTTGCCACAGACATGTACTACATACAGTACTACACATACAGTACTACAGACATGTCTCTTCTTGGGGAAGTCCTAACAGCCTTACAGTTCTTCTAGACGTCTCTTTACATGTGGTGGTACAGGTCTTTTTAGTATTTGTGACGACAATACTGTTTTCTTTCTTAGTTCTTCTATGATGGTGAACTGAAAAAGCAAAGCTATTCTAATTGCAAAGTATGTTTATGTTAACTTAATATTTGAAATTCTCTCATGAAACTGTTTCTCTTTTCTCTTTTTCTTATTTGTTCTTTTTCTGCCCTGGCAGAGCATCTTGGATTAGAATTAAAGGGTATGGAATTAACCATTCGTTTGTTAATCAGACACCATTATGACCTGCCCACAATCCTTCACATTATATCTGTACTGCTTTAATGGGATGACTAAGCAACCAGCTGTTCTGTTCATTGTCTTGCACCATGATAAAAAGTCCTCCATTTACATTTTTTGTAATATTTATGTTAGCAGTAATATATCTATATTCCTTACAAAAGATCTACAGATGCAGCACTTTCCTACTAGTCTTGATAACTATACCAAGCTAGCTCAAATGAGAGAGGTCAGTTTGGAATGTCACCATCTTATGCCACAGACATAGTGGACAAACACTCCTATAACGAACAGGCTGGTATTAAAAAACATTGAAGTTACAGGCACTCTACAAAGTCTCTGAAAGCTCTTGAAAACAATAAACATAGCGGCTAAATTTGCATTTCTATTCCTTTCTGAATTACAGCACTTTGATACCACTTAAAGTACTAAAGTGTCATCCTATAAAACTCTAGGATTTGTGGTTTCGTGAGGTATTTTTTGCCACAGAGCGGTAGTGCTTCTGGCCAAATTATAAACCCTGGGACTCCATAGGATGCAACTATGGCAGTTAAAGTGGGATCATAGTGCTATAATTATGTAGTGTGAAAGAGATTTCTGTCTTAACACAATTAATTAAATATTTGTTTAGAGCATTTTTTTAAAAAAATATAGGTCCAAGTAGGTGGGTATGTTGAAATTTATAGCATAACAGCACTGAGATCACATGTGCCACACTAGTTCAGATAAGTTTAAATTGGGTTGCATCCACTTAGTGTTTCCCAGTGGCAAAATGGCACCTGTGAGAAGAAGTCAAAGAGAACGGTTCCCTTCTTTCTTCAGCCTCCATGAGAAACTGTCAAAAGTTGTAGGATAATAGCTTCAGGATGGAGGAAAGGCCTGAAAGGTTCTTAGCCTTATTAGAATTGACTGATCTAGTCTAATCACTAGTCTGTTCCCCAGCCTTCACACAACAAAATAGCAGAAACTGAATATTATACTGCAGCATTGCCTCACTTAAGATACACCAATTTCAAGAAGAGGCAAATTTCAATTCTTCAATTTAACAAACAATAAAATCTGTGCACACACATATCCAAAACCTGGTGATATCTCTAGAGTGCCACCTTCTGGAGAAAAACTTATGATGCCATCCTTCCCTCCTATGCTGTTCTGATTTTCCTGCTTCAAGCTGAGGTTTGTGAGAGTTTAAAAAAATGCATTGGATTTTATGGACATGCTCCTGTACACTTTTAGTGTAGTGTAAATATACACCACCATAGTTATGCTGGATCCCACAGTTGCACAGCCGGTTGGACAAAGTGTGCAAAGAGAGGGCTGTGTGTGTGCTCTTGGAGAACCGTTGGTGGAACTTGGCGGCTGCACTTGCAAAACCTCTGAGTAAGTGTAATCAGCTGAGGAATGATTTTTATGCCAGCATAGTGCAGCTGCAACAGGATTCTGGTCTATGTAAGAACTAGAGTGACTAGAAGAATCATAATACTGCTGCTAGCTGTCCCTTGTCTCTTTGAATAGCAGGGCTGTGAAATATTTATACATGCATGAATGTTAAATAGGCAGAGAAATTATGTAGATGCCTCAGTCTTAAAGAAAGTAGGGATTGATGAGGGAGGAGGATGAAAGCAAACTGTGTTTGTGCAGCACTGACCAAACACCTCCCAGGACAACTAAATGGCTATGCTGGATGAGTTTTTATTGCAGGAGCAGTAGAAAGATCATGTTCTACGTGTAGACCTGGCCTAAAACTGATTGAATTCAAGCACGTATGGTGTTTATTCGAGACATTTGCTATATGCAGCAGAGGCAAAATAGTGCCTCCTTCATCTCTAAAAACAATGCTATGAAAAGTCCTGCTAGACCATTGAGACATTGGTTCTTGCCTGATATATCCCACCCTCCCCAAATCATTTACCTTGTATATGGCAGGATGAGGATAAGTTTCAACTGCTGCCTGCTGTGTGTTTCCCTGTATTTTGTTTTATACATCAGGCAAAGTACTATAGAGTTTTGTGCAGAATGTATAGTTCGTTTCAGGGCCTTTTCTCTGCATATGGAACCACACAGGTCTATTTGACCTTAGTCCTAATGGAATTATTTCTTATGTAAAATGGTATTACATGGAGAAATGTCACATATTGTACCTGTACATTGCCCAGTACTGAACTTTAAACTGTTCTAGCAAATGCAGACCTGAAGCTTTACTTGGTTATTGAGCATACAGCCCCAACAATCTGTTTTATGCATTAGGATTTAGGGCACATGAAACATCCAGAATATAAATCCTTTAAAGAGGATTCAGAGAGTTCTCCCCATATTAACTGATTGACTAGCCCTCAGTCAATGAGGATTAACAGAGGAGTCTTTGATGGCAAAAGATGTGTTTTCTTGGCATCACTTTTAAGACTTCGGCAGAACTGTCGGGGCATTAGGCAGATAATCATTCCAAGACTGTATGTCCCATCCCCTCTTAAGTCTAGAGGAAGCAAGAGGGATGGAAAGTATTTAGACTTTATTGATACAGCAGTTACTGGAAGGTATCCAGAAGTCCCTTCCTTCCCACCTTGTAGCTAGTCTAAACCCTTGCTGAAGATCTTTACATGCTCCTTCCTCCTCCTGGCTGGGTAATGCTGGTTTGCAAATTAAGGTGGCAAAACATTAGTGGAGGAGAAGTGTTGAGGAACATCCAGTGCCTAAGGAAAACTGAAGTTATTCATGTCTGGAAGGATGACAGTAAAAAATCAAGCACATATGTCCAGGGTATGCTCATAATAACACTGTTATTAATCTTTCACTCCCATTTATAGGGAAGGAAGGTAAATCTTTTTGAGGACAGCATACAGAACTACTGGACTGAAGTGGAACCAGCCAATCCTTATGGAGTGTTTGTCTTGGTTTATAAATTTCATTTTGCAAATTTCAGTTTACAGAACGGTGTACTGTATAGTCACAGTGACTCTGAACTAACCTATGAGAATTTATTTGTTCCCAGATCCTTCTCATCAGGCTCTTTTTTTCCCTTTTTTTGGTGTAGGAATTGAGGCCTCCTTCCCACATTTATTTGTTTATCTATTTTTGTTTAAAGGAAGGGTGACCTCGCACCCAAATCTTGTGCTGACAAAAATACCAGAACTGAAGGAGAGCTGTGTATTAGATTTAGGCTGCGGCTCGCTTACCTAAGAGTAACGCCTGTGGAAGTCAGTGGGGCTTACTTCTGAGTATACATGTATAGTACTCGACTGTAAATTATCAGTCCTTCAGAAGTGGTGCTTTTCTATGAATAAAAAAGTATAATGTGGAAAGTGGCCTTGAACTGACAAACCAGTGCTGCTGATTCAAATGCACTTTAAATTATCATTTGGAATTGAAGATTTTTTCATTCCTTGTTAGCTTACACTTTTGTTGCCTTTTTAAAAAGAAAGATATTTCTTTCTGGGTTCACTGTTACGCAATGAACATCTCTTACCATTTTGTCTCTTCACCGCTACCCATTGCCTGTATTTCCTATAGTACCCATGGATAACATTAATTGACATGCACTGGATTGCTCTTAACATGTTATCACAGAATGATAATTTGTTGATTGTTTATATATCCAATATATATAAAATGAAAGTGTTACCAAGCAGTTGTCCAAATTTGTTACAATCTAACTGAATTTAGATTTTTTTTTAAAAAAGAGTCCTTTGTGTTCTTTCTGTCATTGTCCAAATCCATGTAAATGTACGTTTCATAAATTGTTTCAGATTCAACTAATACATTTCTTTTTGATCTCCAGTTCCCAACAGTCCCTATATAGCAATAAATAAATAAATAAATATTCAGTCATGAATCTTTTGTTTCTTGAAAATTGTTTAAAGTTGAAATTCAGAAATTCACAAGAAATTCACCGGACATCTTGATGTGGACTTAGTTGTTTAAAATAAAAGTAAACGTTTATTCACCAATCTGAAATTTAGTATTTCGTGCATTCTTAAAGAATTCTATTATATATGTCACATTTTGCATGGAACTAAATTTCATGTATATAGCAATCCATGACAGCAATCCATCATAACAAGATTTGTTTGCTGTTTATTGAGACTTTAGTATTCCTAGCTGTGATAAATAGATTGTCAGACATTTGGAAGCTATGCCATATACCTTGATATTATATAATTTACTGTTTGGTGCTTTAAATCAAGCTTCTTATGAGGATAAAGATTATGGTTATAAACACTGGTAATCTGAATGCAGTGATGTGAAGGAGGATGTTATGTGTGGCATGAGTGACAGACTGAATAAATGTTCAATATCACCCTGAACACATTCATTTCTTTCTTTTCCCATTCATTTATTTCTGATGAAAGCAGTGGGACTTTTTTTTTTTTACACTTGAGCTTTAAATGTGCAGGAGGTTCTTCAGGAAGGCACTTCATTTTGAAAGATGCAAAATGGGAGCAATTTTTCATAGTGCAAGCAGTAATCTGTTCATATTTCTGATCATTGATTTCACATAATGCCTTTGAGTAGTTTTAAGCATGAAAATGCTCCTGCCCCTCTAAATCAGAGTAATGTGCATAGGTTCATATATATGTCTTTTATATCCTGAGGATTAATGAGAATATAGGAGCAGGCAGGGGCCATCTGGTGTGCATATTTGTTGAAAAGGCAGCTGATAGCTACTTTTTAGCTTAAACTGCAAGAAAGAAACAGGTTCCATAAACTCAGCTGAGAAGTACTTTTAAGCAGAGGATGGATGCTTGGGCTACCCATCTCTTTCCAAGCTGGTAGGATTTTGCGACTTATTTCACTTAGAGTTAGATTCTAGTAACTCTCACTTTCAAAACAAAGTATGCATTTATGATCTTAATGTTTTTGCCAACTCTGGCAACCAAAGTATAAGATCTTTTGAGAGCTTAGTTGTTTGAAAGAAAGCACCGTATTTGTGTTACAAACCCCTAGGCGTTTTTCCCTCTAACACCGAAACTAAGATTGGAAGACCAAGATTGTTCAGTTCAGCTTATTCACTTTATAAATGTCTCTCTTCTACCTCCTTTTCTGCACCACCTAGAATTAGAAAAAAAAAAATCTTTTATGGATGATACTGCTCAGAATCTACCAACCAGCAGTGGCTATTCTGAGTGGGAATTGTAGAAATCCTAGTCTAGAAGGGTAACTTTTCTAGGCTCTGGCACAGGCAGTAATCTGATATTCATATGAATGGCAAGAGAGAGGCTCAAAGGAGAATTAACCTCAGTGTGTGAAAAATTAAGATGAAGGCTGGTATACTTTAGAATGGATTTTGAGCTGTAAATTATTGAAGATATTTTGGAAATCTTGGCAATCTTATATTGCTATTGCTATATGTCTTCAATGGCCTCCAGTGCAGAAGTAGCTTTCTTTCACCATCTGGCAGGCAGCAGGTGCTGATATAGTGACAACTGGTAAAAGGCTCCTGAGCTTGAGCCTTCCCTTCCTGAACAGCCAGGCCCTGATCACCCATGTTTAGTTAGAGGATTTATAAACTATCCTATCAGCTGAAAGGAAGGTTTTTCACTAAGCCTTTGTTCCATGTGTCCCCATAGAAAACATTTAGAAGATACAAGATCAAATTATATGTAATAGTCAGTCCCTAAAAAAAAGTTGAAAATCAGGTGTCATACTGTCCTTTCTAATTAATATAAGTAAAGAAGAGTCAGAATAGGCAAGGAGTTTTCCAAATGGAGTGTATTGCTATACATATCTGTAATTCAACAGAATGCAGTGAACCGAGTAGATGCAGAGCTGCACAGTAAATGTGGCATGTCTTTCTTTTATGGAATCTTTTTTGCATAGTCTTGAAATATGTAGATATTAGTAGCACATCCCAGACTTGATCCATACATAGACACTGTGACAGTTCTACATACAGGACACTGGCTGATTATCTAGGAGACAGGACTCTCGGGAAATAATGTCTTATTTTTCAGCTTTTTTTTTAAACACTGGACAGAAGCTGTGCAAGCTAGAATGTTTTAGCATGTGTCCAAAGTGAAAGGATGAAGTTAGAATTTAGTAGTTCCTGATTTTTCAGTCATGTATAACACATAAAGGTAAATCTGACATAGAAGATGTTCTTTCTTTGATTTCTTCTGACTTTGCACTGAATATTAAATTTCAGAGCAGAGTTCACATTAGACCTTTTAAATCCTTAATAGCATTATTCTTTCCTTTGCATAGTTGTGGCCCAATGAAAGTGCTTAGGTTCTTATTGTTTAATGGAAATAATTCCCAGCACCATGGGCAGCAATCCCAGGTCCATGCTGGCCTCCCTACACAGCTTTTCTGCCCAAGAGCTTTCAAGGAAATGTCAAGTTACCACTGGCTGAAAAAGTACTCCCCGATTGTCAAAGAGAACTGAAGCCTTCCGTAAGTCTTCTGGCCATTTAGTTCTCCCATGTGATTTCGACTGCATAAAGGAAAGATGTACGCTGCTCCACCACACTCTCTTGGTGGATCCCTATGCCTAGGCTCACCAGTCTCCATGCAGCACTCTGAAGCAGGCTCTTTGTGAGAGTCATGTAAGGTCCTTGTAAAATTTTAGAACTTTAGGGGAAGGGAGCCTTCTTGGTGGCTACTCCTGGGCAGTAGAATTCCCTTCCATGGGAAGCTAGATTAAGTGGTTGTGGGGAGTCTTTTTGTGGTGTGTGTGCATTTTAGATTCATCGTCAATGTTGTTTTTAAAATGATTTTATGTCTTCTAAAATCAGTGGCTTGCATGGTATCTTGTTTAATTGTGTTTTAACTTTTCCATCATTAGGTTTTTAGCTTTATGTTTTTTTAGCCTTGTTGTAAGCTGCCTTGGCTCCCATGTCAGGGGAAAGGCATGATATTAATTTGTTAATGAGACAGATATAGAACAGAATGTAGAATTCCTGAATTAGAATTCTGTAGAACAGGAGTTCTACATCAGGTAGGGACCCTGCATGAGTACAGCTGGCTCCCTGCCAGGAAATATTCACCTTCCAAATGTGGTGGGCGATGGGGCTTTGCTCAGGAATGCAACAGAACGGGCAGGATTAGCCGTTATGCTGCTTCTCCCCATGCAGTTCTAATCCCATGGAGGAGCCGAATGCCAAAATTGGTAAAATAATGGTCCAGCTATAGATCATATATCAACATGTGCTACACAACTCCAGCTGCTGTTTTGTTGCAGAAAATCCACTACAACAGAGACTATTTTCAGTGGGAACCAGTTGGGGTAGGAAGGCCAAGTGCTCCTCTCTCCTCCTGTTTCTCTGCTCTAAATGGTGTGAAAGCAGTGCATGGTTCAGTTCTGCAACAAAAGCACCTCACACACATATTTGGAGAAGACATTAATTTGCGCCCTGTGACTGATTTTCATAAAGAATAAACAATCGTTGTTGTTGTTGTTGTTACTATTATTATTTCTTAACTGTCTCTCCCTGTAGATCAAGGTGGGGAAACAGCAGATTAAAATACAGCAACAAATCAGTACATAATGCAGTTCAAAACATGAGCGTGAAATAAAAATAAATAATTGGTTAAAAGAGCCTTAACCTCAGTGTAAAAGGCATATATATTAAACACAATCAATTCATAATTTGAAATCTCATAATTTAAAAATCATTTGGATAGGCCTACTGGAAGAGATTGGTCTTTAATGCTGCTTTGAATTCAGGCAGCATATCCAGCTGTTGAATAGGGGTCATTACACAATTGAGAGCAGCTGAAGAAAAAGTCCTCTGACAGTTGCTAGCCTAGCCCTGGCTGACTAAAGTAAATGCCCCCCCCCCCCCGAAGACCTGAGCCTACAGGGCAGATTATATGGGAGAAAGCAATCCCATAAGTAACTTGTATCCAAACTACAGAGGGTTCTAAAGGTAACAACCAAGACTTTGTACCTTGCCTAGAAACTATTTGGCTGCCATTGGGGTGATTTTAATGTAAGTGTAATATGATGGCTCCTAGATGTACCAGTAACCAATCTGGCTGCCATGTTTTGCAGTAATTCAAATTTCTGAACTTGGTACAGAGGAAGCCAAGTGTACAGCACAATGCAGAAGTCCAACCATGAGGTTACCAGTATGTACACTACCATCTTTATATTCTCCAGTTCTGGGAAGGGGCAAAGCTAATAGATAATAAGCATTCCTGGCCATCTCATCTATCTGGTCTGTCATTTGGAGGAACAGATACAGAAGCATTCCAAACTCCAAACAGTGTATTTCAGGAGGAGTGTAAACACATCTAAGACTGGATGACATACCACCAACCCCAGGTTAGGACCCTTAACAGTAAGCACCTCTGTCTTGTCTGGATTCAGTTTCAGTTTAACTTGTCTGGATTCAGTTTCAATTTGTTTTTCTTCATCCAGCCCATTACCTCCTCCAGGCACTCATTCTGGAGAGACACACTATCCTTGTTGTTGTTTTGTACCTGCAAGTCCTTTCTGACTTACAGTGACCCTAAGGCAACCCTATCACGGGGTTTTCTTGGCAAGATTTGTTCAGATGAGGTTTGTCATTGCTTTCGTCTGATGAGACTGAGAGAATGCAGCTTGCCTAAAGGCCACCCAATGAGTTTGATGACCAAGCAGGGATTTGAACTATGGTTTCCAGAGTCGTAGCTCAACACTCAAACCACTACACTACACTGGTTCTTACACGGTCCTTAGCTGATGCTGTTTTTGAAGGTATAGAGAAGTGTATTTGAGTATCGTTGGCATACTGATAAAACCTTACTCCGTGCCTCCAGATTATCTTTCCAAGCAGTTTCATGTAGATGTTAAACACTATTGGGGATAGAACGGCACCTTGTGGTGTGCCATATAACAAGTTGTCTTTTGAGGAGTAGCTATCCCCATGCACCACCATCTGGAACCTATCAAAGAGATAGGATTGGAACCGCTGAAGCACACTGCCCCTGATTCTCAAGCCCCTCAGTCATTCCAGAAGGATACCTGGTTGATGGTACAGAATGCCATTGAGAGGTCCAAAAGAACCAATAGGGACACATTTCCACTGTTGATGCTCATGTGAAGATCATCAACTAAAGCAACCATAGCAGTCTCAGCTCCATATCCTGCTCTGAAGCTGTTCAATATGGGTCTAGAAAACCTGTATCATCCAAGGCTGCCTGGAGTTGCAAGACAATGCCCTCTCAATCATCTTGCTCCCAAAGGAAGAGTCAAACTCTCCTTAAGAGAAAGTCCAGAAGGTCCTGGGATAGCTTTTAAAGAAGCAGTTGTATGTTTATTTTCTACAAGATGAAAGACTTTCCTTCCTGAGAGGTGTAATAATAATATGTTGCCACTGAGATCTAACTGCATCTCATTGCTGGAAAACCAGCCAAGAAGGACAGGTTGTCCTCATTACACATTGTAGCAGTTTGTCCACATCTGCAGAGCTCAGCAACTGAAACTGAGATTTTTCTATCCTATATGGTGGTAGCCTTAAATTGAGAAGCATGCAAACATTTTCATGATGAAAAAAGAGTAAAGAGAACAAAAAGAACAGCAACAACAAAAAGTATTTGCACCTCTATTGATATGAGAAAAATTATTGTGTTCAAAATATTGCAGAAAATACTAATTCTCTGAAACTACCAACACTGTAGTCACTTAAAATGTAAATACCTAATATGATGGACATAGAGAGGGGAATATAGTTTGTATAAAGCATTTGTTTCAGAGTGGGTCTTCCCATCATCGTTGTTTTCAGTGACATAATTCTTCTGTCATGAGAACAATTGTAACTTAATAATATGAATGTTTACCTAACAAACATAATTGGAGAATCATTTGGAACAGGAAAATACAATATTCATTAATTTTAAAATTAATAGTACATTCTCCGTAGCCATTCCTTCTGTATACACCTGCTTATGTACTCCACTAATATAAAAGCGGTCACTCTCTATCTCCTGTTAGTTTGCACTGTCCATACAATTATCATTCTCACATTACCCACATAAATATAGTACGCACCCACACCATTCATACAGTCAAGCAGGTTATCACTATTGTGTTTCTGCTTCCTATTTAATACTCTCCAGAAATGCATCTCATAATCTTCAAGGTAGATAGCCAAGAAAATAAAGCAAGTTAGCCTTGATATTTTTACCTTTTTTAAAAAAATCTATGTTCAGTAATTTAAACAACTTGCCTGTTTTACCGTCTTCTAATAGCCATTCGGATACAGACACCGTTATCCCTCCAAAAGCAGTTTCTTGAATTTCAGAATCAGTTAAAGCAGACTTGGAAAAAAAAAATATTTCAGTTGCTTGCAATTCAATAAAGCTTTTCTGGGCTGATATTCAATAAAAATAGAAATGAAACAATAGAGTCAAAGGAACAAAAGTATGTGACAAAAGTAATAACTTACAAAACATTAGATGGGTGGGGCAGCATACAAAACAATAACTAAAGTTAAGTTAGTGGCCAGATGAAAACAAGGATGCCACCGCAAGTCAGGCTTGTGAAAGGGAGAAATTAATTTCTATTATTTCTTTTGATTTCTAATGGGCACCACTCATTTTTATCTTTGCTGGTAGCCACCCATGGTCCAAACACATATGTTAGTGGTTGTTCCTTGCTCTCAAGGCCATAGATAGTTTGGACAATAACTATTACAAACAACTGTTTTGCACCTGGAACTTCAAGTACCCCAACTGATTCCCCACACTTTTATCCAGGACAGTTTGTATATATTCTTCACCCTTTTCATTCAGATTAAAGTATCTTACATCCTTGCCCTGTGACCAACAACAAAATAGCAAGATCTAGATGATACAATCTCTGTGTGTTCTTCTGATGCCTTGGCTGATAACATGTTCTCTCACATGACCCTCTTTCTGCTGTTTTTCTCAGAGGGTAGGGCAGCAAAACATAGTTGGGGAGATGTTTGATGACGTTCAGTCTTTTTCCAAATATTCTGAGTATCCCAGTTAGTTCTGCTGCTTCTAGAAGAGTTAGCACTTGTGTATATGTCTTCATACCTGTCTGTGGCTTTTTTTGTCCACAGAAATTGGGTCTCACCAAGTGCTTCTGCACAACAAACTTGATTTTTCTGTAGTATATGAGGGGGCGATCTAAGCCTGGAAAGACATACTGAATATGAACATAGGACTTCAGCAAGTCACAGCAGTATGGAAAATAGCCCATAATTGCGGTAGTGTCATGCTTAAATTATACAGAGTTGTTGGATACAAAAGGAAGAGATGTGTGGAACTATCAGAAAACATGGTGACAGGTTTCTGAAAGGGAAAAGAGCTTGGCTTTCATTGCTTTTGTTTTAAATTCACAGGCAGAAGAAGTGGTAAAAGGGAATATTCGGAGACAAGTGGAAAATAGAAGCTATAGCTAGAGGGCTGAGGGTATCTTAAGAATATAGTGTGAGGGAAGGTGATTGTACATTCAGCATTCATAGTTCTGATCTGAGATGGATTTTTAACTGCTCATTCTTTTTATGTTCTTTGCAGAAGCTGAGGAGCTGTATCAGAAGAGAGTTCTAACCATTACTGGGATTTGTGTGGCATTACTTGTGGTGGGAATAGTGTGTGTGGTAGCTTATTGTAAAACCAAGTGAGTGACTATTATTAACACTGAACAGTCAATTATGTACATTGAATCATTCTTGTAGATCCAGTGCTTACTTGTGTTAGTATACAACTATTTCCTTGACCTATGGGGAAAAAAATCACACTGAAGGATAGCAGTTGAAAACAAACACACACATAAACACACACACAATGCTAACAAGCACATAACTGTAAAGCATATTATGTAACATGAGATCTACAAGGGGGATAAAAATAATAGTGGTGTAAATATTGTAATCTGAATTAAAAAACCCATGCAATACATAGGTGTATTAACAAAAATGATGCAAGTCGTATTATGATTGTAAAATGATTAACATATGAAAAGAAAACTAGTGATGATAACAAAATTCAGTACAAGAAATGATCAGTAAAACAGATCATAATGAAATGAAATCAGTGAAGAAAAAAATTAATTACAGCACCAAGTCATTTGCAAAAATCGTAATGGCAAGAAGCTAACTGAATAATTAGAAAAACAAGAAATTGGCAAAAATACAGGATTTCAGTATAACCTCCTGTTTTAATGTACCTTCTTCAGATTATCTGTAGTGTCTTGATAAACTGCCAGGACGTATCTCCCAATAGCAAGTGAGGTACTTCTTCCATGACTTTATTAAACAAGTCAGAGGTATAATCACATTTCATTAGGAGTTCCACTAATTCCACTTTATTTCAGAGGCTGTTGCTTCCTATGGCAAGGAAACTAACAGGACATTTGTCTTTCCCAAATATGAAGGGACAAGGGGAGGTGTCAGTAGGAACAGGGTCTATTGGTTTGGGCAGCAACCACTCGAGTGCTCTCACAAGCACTTCCAGGGGGCTTCTAGATAGTATTGTCTGGCATCACCCAGTCTTCCATTAAGATATGAGTTCCCATATATCAGCAGATATCAGCATCCCCCCCACCCCCGGTATTAATTGTATTATTTGCAGTCCACACTAATTGGTGTTGACATTGCTGCTTGGAAATGGGAGGGGTTAAGCTAAGCATGCATTTTTAAGCTCTATTTTCAAATAATTTTTTGTTAACGAAAATTCTGCTAAAGTACTGTATTTTTTGTGCAATTGTATAAACATTTCAGTATGTTTCTTTTAAAGAGCTGTAGGCTAAAAAGATGTTTCAGCATGAATTTAAAGAATGGAGGCATTAATCCAAACACTTTTTTAAAAAAGTTTTCTTTTAAATATTAGTGCTATTAAACAAAAATTCTTTTAAAAATAGGTGAAAAGGAACACTTTAATGTTAATTACTTGATTAATTAAAAAACATATTTATAGAAAAGGGAATAACTAGAATGGTAGTAGCGAAGGTGTGCCAAAGAATACATCTAATTCAAGGGTAGGTTACATATTTTTTGTAGGCCGTATGCCCCCTGCCCCGCTTCTGTGAACTTCAGCTGTGAACTAAAGGGCTAAAAGCCCTTTAAAAGATGCAGGAAATCTTTGATTTTTTAAAAAATTGCCTCTGTAAGTTAGTGGCAGACTAGGGAGCACTTCCAATTTGTTTGAAGGGCTTTTTCTGGTCTTTTGCCCAAATTCATGTGATTTGCTGCTGAATTTTTTTGCAACAGAACAGGGGAATATGCAGCAGACGGCTGACTATGGAACAGAGGAGCAAAGTTGTCCTTTTGATATGCCGAACTCTGGGGCAATAAGCTTCCCAGCCTATCTGTGCACGCATCAAAGGCCCTTTCCGCAACTCACGTTCTCTTGACGCTGGGGAGCGGGGATCATGCGAGCAGCCTCTGCCGAGAGGCTCTCACATCCCTGCCGAGCAGGCAGCACGCGAGCCCTGCCTCTTCCTTCCGTGGCACAGCCTGGGAAACTCCCAGGCTGCGCTGGGGCAGGAAGTGCAACCAACATGGCTCTGGAGGCTCTGCATGCATGGCAAGTGCGCGCAGGGCCCTGGAGCAATGTGCAATTGTGCACGTTTTTGACTGAAAGTCAAAAATGAAAAAGTGCGCGAGCGGCGCCTGCCCTATCCTGGAGTGTCGCATGATTGTGAGTGCACCGTGCAGATTGCTCCTCACAATTGCGCGACGCTCTAGGCACCCTTTCGCATGGCGAATGCCATGCGAAAAGGGCCAAAGTCATACCTCTCACAACAAGGAGAAGAGCAGCCCTGAGAGGGATCTTAACATGTTAGTACAGCACTACTAATCTCTCCATGCACCTCAGATGACATACCTATTTTGTCCAAGCTCAAAGTCCACATGGTGACGAAGGAACAAACTGCAGAGATGAAGCCCAAATGCAAAGAACACCAAGCAGTTTCCCAGACACAGTTGCCCAGTATAGTGGGATCCACACCTTCCTTGAAAGGAGAGTACAGCAAAAGGGCCCATACTAGTAAAATAATTGCCTTATTCCTTTCTGAATGCTTTTTCTGAATGCTTGAAGAATGCAAGTAATATTTACTAATTTGTTTATTATGTAGAAAACAGAGAAATCAAATGCATAATCATATGCGACAAAATATGTGTCCAGCCCATCAGAACAGGAACCTTGCAAATGGTCCTAGCCACCCCCGGCTAGACCCTGAGGAAATTCAGATGGCTGATGTAAGTAACTTTTCTTAATTCATCATGTGGTGACTTCTGAGAAATTGCAGTGGGTGAAGAAGACAGGACAAAGTGTAGGAGAAGGAAAATGACCGTCCTTCTGTTTTCTTCTTTCCTTTCCTTCTCCTTTTCTCCAGTCTTTCTCTTTCTTTCCTCTCTTTCCTTTTCCATTCCCCTTCTTCATTCTCCCCTTTTTGTGCCCTCTTTGGTTTTGCCGGTGGTTTATCGGTGGACTCCAGTACCACTGCGGTGGAAAGGGAGACTAAACCCATTAATTGCAATCCAGTGATTGTGAGCTAGCAATACAGAAGTTGCTGCCCAGTACCCTGCAAGAGGAAGGTTGCAGTGTGAGGAAGCAGCACTTGTAGCAAGCAGGCCACAAACAGACTCCTACCTACTTGAAAGGCACATGATTTCCAGTGCTAAAGTAAGACCCCCTGAAGCTAGCAGCCCCCCACAAATGTCCACTCAACCTGATGTTTGAGCTTACTGTCCTGTTTAATTTTCCAGTCTGACTTTCCATTCCTTCAGTTCTTCCTTGCACTATTTTCTCATAGGAATGAAAGAGAATTCTGCCCCACTCAGAATCAAGACTGGTGCTATATTTGTTCTTGAAGCATTCCTGGAGTCATCCCAGGACCACTGCATTTGGTGTGTGCTGGTCATGTTCATGTTACGAAAATAACAAGGGCCATTTCCGCACTAGACTGTTATAGTGCTATTATTCCATTTTCAACATCCTATGGAATCCTGGGGTTTGCAGTTCAGGAAAGGGCATTTGGAGTTCTCAGCCAGAAAGCTCTTTGGCCTCAGTAAACTACACACCCCAGAATTCCACAAGATGTTGAAAGTAGAATAATAGCCCTGTAAGAGTGTAGTGTGGAAAGGCCCCTGGTTTTTCATCAGTGAAACATTGGAAGCTATGCCATGCATGCCACAGGCAGGCAAAGCCATTCAAAAGCCCCTGAAAAAACCACACTAGGCCTAACCTGCATTTGCCCCTTGACACATAAAAGACTCTAGAACATACTCACATGCCTAACTATGCTTTGCTGCTGGAATAAATGCCTGTAATAATGGCAATGGCTAGGCTTCTTCGAATGGATCAAGGGGCCAATGCTATTTTGAGAGATGGTGTTACTGTAGTGCAGTTTTGCTGGAGAAGAAAGCAGCAGGTACAGGGAAGGGAAGATTCGTGATGCATATAAGGGGGATAGAAGTGATGGTCCTACTTTTCCCTTCATCTGTCTTTCCTCTAAGCAACTGCATTCTTTCTTCAATGATACTTTCCTGAGAACATGCTTAGGATTCCTGCCAATATCCCCTCTCTGTTGATCTTCAAGTGCCTAATTATGATGTTCAGTTTTGAAAAAGCCTGTGGTTAACAATAATTACTTTTACAATGGAGAATTTCAATTTGATTTGATAGCTGTTTATATTTTTAATTTTCTTAGATATATTCTGTTTTACTTTATATTTTTGCTTTATGCTGTAAGCTGTTTCAGAGCCTTGTCCTCAGTCAAAATGTTAGATAGAAACTAAATATGTTAGTAAGCATTAGTTCCAGCAAACTAGTGGCCTCTATATGATGTTGAACTTAAACTCATACCACCTCTCACCATTGACCTTGCTGCTTGGGCCTCATGGCTACTGCAGTCCAGCAACATACGAAGGGCACCAGTTGCATTTCATTCTGTGACCTTTGGTTGTTGGGTTCAGCCCCCCTCTTACCTTCTGAAAAGCTGTAAGTGTCTCTGAAGAGATTTTTTGCTTGCCTCACCCCTAACTATGCTGAATTATCATGGGATTGCTTACTCTGATCACATATATGAACTAAAGCTTTTTGGGTGGGATGTGTTCTGCATTTTGCTACTAGTCTGAATGAAGGAGTGGTTGTCCACTGGTTACTATTGTACAGCTATGATGCGGCATTTAAAAGCAGTCATAAGCAGCACTGCTGGGCAGCATAATGAGTTAGGAGTTCTGAAAGTGAAGAACAAAAGTCAAGCATATTTAGGACAACATGAGTTGCTTAACCTAATTCTTCTCCTCTGAAAATGAAAACATAGTGTATTGTGATTTATGACAATCCAGTGCTATAAATAAGAAAGTGTTGTCATCTTCAAAATAAATTTCAGTATCCCCTCAAGAAGCTTTCTTTGGAAGATGGAAGGGAACAGAGAAATGGCTGAGATATGAGGATATATTAGAGAAAACAATGACAAATGCTTATAAGATCAAATCAAGAGAAAAATTGGAACAGGAAGGATTGCCATTAAGTTGGTTTCCGTACAGGCAGCTAAATGAGAGATTCCAGATGGACTTGAAAACCTATGGAATAGAATCCAAAGAAAGGACAGGAGTTATTAAATGGATCTTTGACAATCCACCTCATGTGTTAGCCCATATATATCAAGAAATATTAACACAGGAGAGATAGGAGGAGACTGTGAAATCTGCAATGATTTTGTGGGCACAGAATATTGGGCATTCAATTCAATTAGATGAATGGGAACAGAGCTGGAAAAGGACACAAAAATTTACAATGGCTCAGAATCTCAAAGAGAACTATTTTAAAATGTTTCATAGATGGTACATGACACCAAACAAGTTAAAAAAGATTTACAGTACAGGTACAGGAATGTGTTGGAAATGTCAGAAAGAGGTGGGAACAATATTTCATATGTGGTGGTCATGTCACAAGGCAAAGAAATATTGGAGTGAAATACATAAAAAGATGTGTGAAATATTGAAGGTTCAATTTGTAAAAAAACCTGAATTTTATTTGTTAAACATGACAAATGTTCTTGAGAATACTAACATTAAGAGGCACTGGAGATTAATATTGTACATGATAACGACAGCTCGAACTGAGTATGCCAAATTGTGGAAATCTCAGCAAATACCCACAATCGAACAATGGTGGGGGACATTTATTGAGAATAGAAATGCGGATATTGTTTCACGAAGATTAGAGGGGAAATCAGACGATCAGATAAAAGCAGAATGGCAAATTGTAATGGGTAATTGCTGGGAACTGCCAAGTGAAAATGTCTGAATTATGGTTGAAATTAATGAGGAATAACTGTAACATAACAGGAGTTGATGAGAGAAATGCAAGATCAAGCACGTAAGATGAACATGGAATTGTGAGGCATAATTTTTTGTATGTGAGTAGATGTCTAGAAAATGAAAACTAGATCAGAGTGGAAGAACAAAAACATTACATGTAAAACTACAATTTGAGATGATGGTTTTTTTTTATTTGTGAAACTTAATAAAAATTATTTAAAAAAAAAACAAAAACAAAATAAATTTCAGATTGCTTGTCATTCCTTTCCCAGTATATGTCTAAAAATGTTCCCGCTACTGAGCATGTCATAAGAAGAGAAACAGAGACCACCTTTTCAGGGAGCCATTCCTGTTCACCGTCACATCCCTGCTCATCAGGGACTCCAACCTCAAGCCAAAGGTATTCGTTCATTGCACTTTTCTGTCTCCTTGCCTCTACAGGGTTGTTGTCAGTGCTCTATCTGCCTGGGAATGCACGTAACCCTTTCAAAATATGGAATTCTGGAAATTCACATATGGGAGGGAGGAATTCAAGTCTGGGGGGGGATTCTTGAATGCCTTGGGGATTTCCTGTAGCAATCTGTTAAGATGTTGACCTCCCTAGGGCATGGTGAAATGAATTAACATGGTTGCTTCTGAATGTCCTTTTTGGTACTGAGGAGTCTAAGTATTTCTGTGTTTCTCTGCAGGGCTTAAAGTACTGACACATAATGTTGATCCTTGTCCACTTTGGGTTCTTAGGGCCATAGTTTTAACTGGTGTTCATATTTTTTTCTGTTTTATGTGTCTATTTGTTGCTGTATTTTAGTTTGTGTTCCCTGCCTTGATCCATAGGGAGAGTGGTGGTGGTGGCCAGGTGGTTGGCACCAGGTATTTTTATAAGCAGCAGTTGTACAACCTGGTAAAACTCTTTCTTGACCCAGAAATAACAGCTACCACCTGGTAATCACGTACACCTTGTTGAGGCAGAGTGCCTGAGAAGGAGGCGGTCCCACAACTGCAGAGCGTTTTGGAGAGTACAGATTATCCAGACATATTTCAGTTTGGGTGCCGGCCTGGTTTCATGACAGAAATCCTGATGAATGACACTCTGTCAGATGTGGGACAGAGGCTTCTCCTTGACATCTCAGTGGCTTTTGAGCTTATCAACTTTGACTAGCTTTAGGAAGTTGATGTGTATTGCATTAGTTCTGTCTTACCTGCAATGCCAGTTCCAGAAAGTGGCATTGGGAGATTATATCTTTGCTGCTGGTAGTTTATGCCATGCAGTGCCGTAGGCAACAATCTTTTATAAAATACTTTATAACATCTGTATAAAGCCATCAGGAGTGGCCATTAGAGAGTTTGGAGCAAGGTGTCACCAATCTGAAGATGATATCCAGTTGTGTTGTTGTCTGATCTCTGAATTAGTTGTGTCTTTGCATAGTCTCAACTAGTGCCTACTAAAGCTGGTTCTATAAAGATAGGAACAACGCAACAGGCAGTTTCCACGTCTGAGAATTGGGTACTCTGCCTGTACTGGATGTGGTTGCGTTCCACTTACAGAGATAGGTGCATAGCCTGGGTTTGCTCCTGGAAATTTTCTGTGTTGCCGGAGACCCAAGTGGGAAAGGAGGCCAACTACCAACGTTAGCTGGTACAACTGTTCCTGGACAGGGTAATCAGGACATGGTGATTCAAGTGTTGGGCTAGAGCAGTGCACTTTGTCTGAGGCTATCTTTGGGGCTGGTCCAGAGATTGCAGTTCATGTAGTGGGTTTTCCTAGCATGCACACATAACATCTGTCCTGAAAGCTTTGCATTTGTCATCAAACTGTCTTAAATAAGTAAAAAGCCATAGTTCAGCTCTTCTTATGGCCTCATTCCTGTGGTTTGGTTTCAGTAATTGCCCTGTGATGCTTTAGTTGCAAATCTCACTGGGTGAACTGGGCTTCTTACCTTTCTGTGTGCAGTTAGAGATGGGGGAGTAATACAGTTTTTGCCACTAGTGTTTCTGTTGAACTCCCAGATACATTGATACCAGTAGGAGCTTTCCCCCTACACCAAATAACAGCTGTGGAGATTCTGCCATCTGGATTGAAATATAATAGTGCAAAGGATTAAAGCCCCCCCTTCCTTAATGCAGTCCTGATCCTGAGCAAGTGCTTCCACTGTTGCTGTGTCCTGTAATTGAATGTATCAATACGATCTGCACTTGGCAGGAGCAACCTCATGTATGATTTACCCTACCCCTTGTTTAAGAAAGAAAGCTGGGGAGGAGCACAGGTCTCACTATGTTTTATAAAAGGCTAAATCAGAGAGTTCCTAAACACAGGAATGCCTGTAGTCTCAGGAGACACACTTGTAGATACTGTCAGTCATCACTATCTTAAAAGCTAGGTAATGCAGGTCTGTATTTGTACCTTCATGAAATATGTCTGGGATTGTCAACATAGGAATGATAATATTCTTCAAATGCAGACATTCACTGTAACATAAAATCAGAGCTTGGAAAAATTACTGTTTTGGATTACAGCTCCCAGAACCCCCTAGATGGCATGTAGTCCAGTGTTGTCATCCAAAAAAGTAATGTTTTCTCTGTTGTTGTTAATTGAAAGGAAAAAAGAATAAAGCAAGAACAGTGGAAAAAGTAATCTTTTCAAGCTATTCACATTACAGTATATTCATTAACATGGACTGTGGCCCTCCTCACCAGTCAGTTACCTGATAGACCCACAAATGTGAATGCCATTTTGTAAAACCTCTTTTCTGGGCTCTGTTTAGCAAGCTGAGCCTAGTGAGTAATTCCTCCCTATGACTCTATATTAGAGGTCTGCCAACTGTGGAAGGCTAGGCAGCCACATTGCCCCCTTAGGAGACTTTGGATGGCCATACTTGCTCCCACCCCCCCCCCCAAAATTGCCCCATTCACTATGGTGTTGTTTTTTTTAATAAAGGCTTCGTTTAAGCCTAAATTAGCTCTAGCAAGGCCCACAAATATGATGCAAATGCACTCCATGCCCCCTAGTGGGCATTTGGCAGCATTTCTGGCAATTTTTTTTTTTTTTTTTTTGCAAAAATGAGTTTTTGATCTCTGGGGAACCCAGGAGGCAGCCAAACATGGTGGAAATGCTGCCCACACGCCCTACAGTTCACTTTCGGATATTCTGGAGAAAACCATAGTTTTGACCACTAAAGGGCCCTGGGGACAACAAAAAAACCCTGAGGAAGTGTGTGGCGTCCAGGGGCTGCGCTTTGTCCAGCCCTGTTCTATATACAATGAGATGGTGGGACTAGATCTGTTCCAATTCATGGCCAACACTTTTTCATTGCTTGTCTTGATCCACAGACATGGAAGCCACACTTGGAGCTTGGAACGGACAGAGAGCCTGACTTCAGATTGTCAGTCTGGGATTATGCTGTCTTCAGTGGGAACCAGCAAGTGCAACAGCCCTGCCTGTGTGGAAGCTCGGGCTCGGCGGGAAGCAGCTTACTCCCTTGAAGAGCAGAGGAGGCCGATGATGCAATACAGAGACTCTGTGGATTCCCTTCGAGACTCACCACATAGTGAGAGGTCCCGTTTTCTGTCATTATTATGACTTTGTGCCTTCACTGAGATTTCAGAATGAAGGGTACTTTGCAGAACTAAAAGTGTGAGGAAGTATCCCCCCCTCCCCGCCAGCCCCAGACACAAAGTCCAGTGTCCAGTAGTGACTGAGAGAAAGAAAGATAAAAAGGGGAGGGAAGAAAGTAGAAGGACGTCAAGATAGTTTGTCAGGCAAGATAGGTAAATGACGTTGTAGGTTTTTGCCATGAGCGCACAAACATTACATGCTTGCATAGCATAGTGGCTAAGTCTCTGAGTTATAGCTGTGGAAGTCCTTAGCTCAAAACTGGTCAAGCTAATCTGCTTGAGACTCACCAGTTGCGACATGAAGAGAGCAGTAATCACATACTTTGTAGGATTATCCTTGCAGAATCGCAGTTAAATAATTTACGGGAAACACTTAGAGCACTTCAAACCACTGCAGTAGTCTGGTTGTGACGGCTAATGGGATTTGGCCTTCTCTGATCGAGAGCCTGCAGTTTGCCTACTTCTGTCTTTTTAAATATACTTTCACTACTACAAAGATTAGAGAAGGTTTTGGCTTCCTGACTTTGAATATAAATTCATCTTGCCTGGGAACAGTAATCGCAAGGATCTGATCTTCACCAGTAGTCAGCAGCAGATACCTTGAGGCGATCTTGGAAAGGGAGGGGTGGGAGCAAAGAGAGCACCTGACCAGTCAGCAGCCATTACACAGCGGAAAGCGCAGCCACATGGGAGAGAGGGTACGCCTCCAGAAGTGAGAGGGGGGCTTTGCTCGTCCAAAAAGAAAAAAAGTCCATTTTAAACACAAGCCTCGCAACTCTGGGGTGAGGAATGGATGGGAATGGGAGAAGGAAAGTGGGAGAGGGGAGGCAAGCCCATACCTCGCGAATAATCAAATTTGCAAAAGGTCAGGCCCGCGAATGTGGAAGGAGGACTGTACTATCTTCCTTTCTATCTGATGAAAAGCTTTTGATACCGCCAAAGGACGCTTTAGCAGAACAGGCAAAAGGAATTTTTGGGAATCCCCCGCTCCCCATGGATCCTACACTTCACCTCCAATACTATTTCAGAGATTTGCCTGATGCCCTGGAGCAGATTTTCAGAGGGTGCAAGGGGCCACAAGGTGGAGAGGGCTTCTTGACAGAAATTACCTAATTGCATTTTCACCCACAGAAGCAGAGTATGGATCAAAGCCAGAATTTTCCCCCATTTCTGGTTAATTCCATATTTCTGTGTTGCTTCTGAGCAATTCTCCTGACATCTTCTCCTGACACATGGCAGTAAGGGGCAATTCGTGTAATGCAAGTACTTTACCACGTCATCGCAAAAAACAGCTTCATCATGTAAACATGAATGATACATTTCTGGCTGGTATTGAAAATCTACCTCAACCCTAGAATACAAAGTTGTCTTACTGTTGAAAAGGGGCAGCAGAACTCCCAACCGCCCGTGAATAGTCTAGTGAAATTTGAGTTGAACTTTTTGTTGCTGTAACAGGGTGAAAATTCTTATCGTGCCTTTTGAGTAGTTTATAGAAAATGTTCCATTTTGAGACTTTTTTTGTTAATCAGGTTAATGGGAAATATCAATTTTCAGTTTCTCTCTCTGTGTGAATGAAAGTATCACAACTGTCTGGTGATATGCTTTGGTTTCTCCATTTGAAAGAAGAGAAATGTCTCATGTATAGACTTTTCTGATTATCAGGAGTCTTGGAGCGCATATGTACCAGATTTCAAATATCATGTGTAGAGGTATCATAGTTATGAAAATATGAATCACTCACTCCCTTTGTTCATTGCCCAGGGAAAAAAATGTACCTGCTTGTATCCTATATATAGCTTCTCCTCCCAAAAAAAATTCTTGCCACAAACCCATCTACAATTGAAAAATTTTCATCTGTCCTTGAGAAACACTTTGCTTCTATCGCAGCAGTAATTTCCTACGCTGCTGAACTGGTAGACCTTGTTCCATCAACACCATTTTCTTTTATCCCGCAGTCAATACAATATGTAGACAAATAGGAAAAATACTTCCGTGAAATCAGTGCCATTGGCTACATGAGCCAGAGTATAAAACATTGCTGGACAACTATTGGTGACTAGGGGGGCACATTAACCCTGGAGGGCTGCAAAATATGCCAAAATGCCCCCAAATGCCCACTGGAGTCATAGGGGCATTTTCACATTTTAAGAGTTCTGTGCCTTTTCTGCAACAGGAGAGATCATTTCATGTTTTGTTTTGTTTTGTTTAAATGGCCCAGGGAGAGCTAAAAGTGTGATAGACATGTCCCCATACTACCTAAGGGACATTTGGGGATTTTTTTCCCCCACAAAAATGTTTGACACCTGGGAGGGCACAAAACTGACCCTGGAGAACTGCCCGTGGCCCTCAGGCTGCACTTTGACCCCTCCTAATTTAAAGGCATGCTCTGAAAGGCCAAAGCATTTGGCTTCAAGATTCAAATGTGATACCAGTACCTTTGTTTCTTCTTCTAGGTACGTGTCTGCCTTGACCACCCCAGCACGCCTGTCACCCGTTGACTTTCATTGCTCAGCATCCACCCACATGCCCACCTTTGAGATCACTTCTCCAAACTCTGCGCATGCAGTCTCACTGCCACCAGCAGCATCCATTAGCTTCCAGGTGGAGGAGCAGCAGCCATTGCTCAGAAGATACCAGGTCCCTTTCCAAGATGTACAGAGATACGACAGTTACTACCAAAGAAGGAGCTACCTGAATGAGAGTACGGGGAGTTTGCCCTCCAGTCCCTTTCGCATCACAGAAGATGACGAGTATGAGACCACACATGAGTACATCACTGCGCTAGAACAGCCAAAGAGAACAGGCAACAACAACAGGCGATGGAGGAAGTCTAAACTGAACGGGCACCTGTCACACAGGGGCAAAATGCTCAGAGATTCCTTTTCAGTGAGCAGTGCCTCATACAGTGAGTCTGATGAGGAGCTGGTGGCTGAGAGTACCCCCTTCTTAAGTATGCGGAACGCTGAGGCAATGGACCCAGACTCTCCCCCTCTGTATCGGCTGGCTGACAGCAGGACTTACTATTCCTTTGATAGATGCAGCACACAGGGAGGCAGCCGGCTCACACGGACCAGGTCCAACCAAGATTCAGCACCACCCTAGATGCCGCACAAACTCTTCCTCGTGCCCACTCCCATGAACACCCCAGGACTGAGGAGGGGGGGGGGGGACAATAACAGAAATGACAAATTTTTATTTTATATAAAAAAAAAGGAAAAAATATAACAAAAGAAATGTTTTATTTTCATTTTAGCAATGATGTCTTATAATAGCTAATGGCAAAGACCTTTTTATAAGGAATCTATTTATATGTAACATCTTGATTTACAGCTTCTGAGAAAAGAAGAAATCAACAAAAAAAAAATAAAAATAAAAAAAAATAAAAAAAGAGATGGGCCAATTTTTGACTACTTACAAATCATTGAGAAATTTCGTGGTGCCTTTTGCTGTATGCTAATGCCAGAATCCACACAGAAGATTATGTTGAAACATTCTTGAGATCATAGGCTTTAAGTTCAGGACAACCTGTTATGGAATATTTTAATGCGCACTTTTCCATTTGAGAACTCCCTTTTAAATTGCTTGATATTTGGATGTTGGTAATCTAGTGCTTTTAAAGTATTGCTGCCCACTACCCACACTTTAATCTCCCCCTCCCCCCCAAACACATGCACAAGACACGTGTCTTTATGTACTGGTAAACAAAAATTAAGTCATTTTTAAAAAATTAAGTAGAAAGTTAAAAATAAAAAAGCACACACTAGTAACAGCCCTTACAAATTATATCCTGTCCTGAACAATTTGTGAACATGGGGAAAACAGATGAAAGAAATCAAACATTTCAGCTGAATAAATTACTTAATATTAGTTCCAGTAAATGCTGTTGCTTCATCACTGCTTCAGCACTGTGACTGGAGTCAAGCACTAACTATTCATTAGTGACTCTGAGCAACCACAGTGCATTTTGTGGAACAAAATGAATAAATAAACAGATAAAAATTGCAGTCCAGCAGCTGATGCTGGCACAGTCATAAAGCAACTATGAACCCCACAGTGGAAGGGTCACGACATAAAAGGTGCTGTTGATGAGGTGCGGACACTGCACATGCTTTTAAAGCCCGGGTGAGGTAAGGGTCTCCATAGTGCGTCATCAGTGATCCCCCTCCTCTTCTGTCACTGATACATTGCCACCGGCAAGTGAGCTATAGCCTCAACTTTCCTCCCATGGAAAGTATCCTCAAATGACAATGCCTTTGTGTGCTGCATTGTGTAAGGGTAGTTGTTATTGTAACGTTCTTGCGTTTCATAATGACTTTCTGTTTGTTTATTTTTTTTTAAAAAAACCCAATAAGCCACAAGGCCACTAGCTCTGAGGCAAGCTTCTGTGTACAGGTGGCAAGAAAATTCCCATGAAAGAGGGAGAACGCTTCTTTCCTTTCAGTTCCTTGTGGGGCTCTCCTGTTTACATCACGGCCTGCCTCATTCTTTTCCTCTTTTGACTTCTGCATGTCCTTTGCATTTCAGATACTGTAGATTGGATGCATGGAGAAGCTGTGACTGAGAAGATAAAATACAATTGCCAGTGTATTTCATTTAACTTTTAGCAATAAAGTACTTTAAACCCTTTGTTCCTCACCCACAACAGGGTCCAATAGAAACGCTGCTAATTTGTCATAAAGATGATTGTAAAAATTTGCTCTGGATTGTCTGAATGTCAGAACTCTTGACTGTTTAACACTTGAACTTTTTTAATATTATAAATAAAAACAAGAAACAACTACATTGATTCTACAATCAATTTCACAAGTAGCAGTGGGGGGAGAAGCAGTGGAAAATAGGAAAATGAATAATGCAGGGCATTGCAACTCACCTTTGGATAACAAGGGTATGGTATAATTTTCAACAAAGTAGCCCTGGTAATGTCTTGTAGCATCAATGGGAGGAATGGAGGGTGAGGAGAAAAAGGAATGTGGCAGGACCTTTAAAACTAATTGGTTTTTATTTTAGTATGAGCTTTCATGGATATAACACCCCCGTCTTCAGGTGCAGTACAGAGTGATATTAACTCTTGTGATATTATCGTGGAGACCCAATAACCATGCCAGCAGAAGATAAGTCTGCACTAGTATGTTTCTGCTTGACTTTGGGTGTGTGTGAGAGAGACAGCTTCTTCTCATCACCTGTCTGCCGGATTGGCTTCAGGGTGTGCCTGAAAGCCATCCAGTTGTCTTTGTCCACCTTGGGAGGAAAAGAAGCAGCCATTGCTGAAAGTGCTTCTTTGGCCATTTCTGCATTAGACTGTTATAGTGCTATTATTCCACTTTCAACTTCCTATGGTGAGGTCTCTCCTCAAACTGCAAATCCCAGGATTCCGTAAGATGTTTAAAGTGGAATAATAGCACTATAACAGTCTAGTGCAGAAATATCCTTTGTTCCTGAGTGCCTAAAGACATGTCTAGGAAAGGGGGAGCAGTGTCTGAGTACCCCTGGCTGCCCATCTGTATCTCGTTTAAAGGCTTTGCTCTAAGAGGTACAGAATAGCTCCTGCAGTGTCTTTAAAAGTACTTACACTGGTGTGACTGAGGTCAAACTTTGTCAACAACACAAGTGAGAAGAGCTTAATTCTGTACTCCTACAGCTGTCACTTGGTTTTTCTGGAATGCCCTGGAAATTGCATTTTTCCAGGATGATTCTGCTGGACGGGAGAGAGAAATGTATTTTGAAGCAACAAAACAATGGGGACAGGAACTGCAGACTATTATGAGTGCCAATATTATATACAAATCATTAAGTGGGTGCCAGAAACAGATTTAGCCATAGAATCAAGCAGCAAACGTGACCAATATCCCAGAGTAGGGGCAATCTCTTTGTGTGATATTATACATCATAATCAGCGCTTTGAATTGTGTTGGAAAACAATCTGGTAGTGTGTGAAATTGTTAAGAAAAGAGTCCTGGCCAGCAGTCATTTCCAGCACTGGCTAAAGTTTTGAACACTTTTCAAAGCATGTTTTCAATGCATGCTGAAGCAGTCTAAAAGGCATGCCTCTAAGCCGTGATCTTCAGAGATGGGCACAGCTAACAATATAATCTTCAACCACTGCCAAAAAGCTGGGCACTTAGGTTTATGTCTGAATTTAGGAGTATATCCAAACTGCAAAATAGAGTTTTTACTCCAGCCAACACAGACTGAATTCCTATTCCGAGATCTGTCTGAGGACCCCATTGGAAACACTTTCTGTTCAGTTGGTTGATTCTCATCCAGTCTGTCATATAGTGAGAGAAAAGAAATTTGCATCAGGCATGCATTGCAGTCTACATTTGGAATTTAAAGCCATATTTTTTCCAAGATAAGAGAGAGGAAGGAGATAAGGTCATTTTATCAAGCATAAATTCCAAAACAATCTCAAAAGTGTTTTTCCATTCTTGTTTGTATTCCTAGTAGCTATTGCAAATCCAGTCTGAATAGCCTCATCATTTCAGGTTGATAGTCCATCCTGGGTTCTTTGTAGTTGTGTTAGACATGGGGACCAGCTTTTATAGATGCTGCTTAGTTAGAAGCCTGGTGGGTTTTGTGGAAAAAGCTTGGGCAAGAATTCCATTTCCTTCTTCAACTTGGTACCTCCTATCTCTCTTTGAATTTTCTCCAATGAAGAAGTGGGAGCAGGGCAAGCCTTCTTTCCAGGTCTTATTATTTTGGCAAATTGGTTTATTTGATTGATTGATACCTTGCCTTTCTGTCAATATGGGGCCCCAAATACTTGATTAAACTGCAAGTGGTCCTGGTTTTAGCCAGGCATCTTCTAGAGTGGTTAGCAGACATCACATACTGATTCCTATCTGTGTGACACCCATTAGGTGTGAGCTTAAATGTTCTATCCTGAAATTTCTCTCTCTAGTTTCTCTTTAGTTGCTAGTCTGGGGAGCAGAATAATTTGGCTTGTCCCACCATTTAAGCAGCTGTCTGGGTGGTTAAGGTGGCAGAGCTACTATATTTCTCCAAGATGGAAGGGAAAGTGTATTTATGTGTGTGCATTCATGTCCATGTCTGGGGATTCCTATCAGAGTGAGAGAAGTCTAGGCATGCAGTTGGCAAGAATTTGTGCTGTATTTGTAATCAGACTTTGCGTAAGAGAACAATAGTGTCAGAAGAGTCTTGTAGTATTCCTTTACTTCACCGAAGCTTCAATATTTTTAAAGGAGGAGGGAGGAAGGATGGGTGGACGGACAACGTCTCTCTTGATAACGGTGGCCTTACCCAACTGCTACAGTGATGCTTCAGGTTATTACAAAAAAAAATTTGATTAGACAGACATTACAACAGGAATAGGAACCCATGATGGACAAAACAGATGGGAGGAAGAGTAGATACTGCTTGTTGTGGCTGAAGTGATTGAGGTGGAGAAAAGAAAACTTTCAAAAGGTTGTGGGCTGGACACAAATGTAGATACATGCAAATGGGTTTATGGAATTAGATTTTCCCAACCCTGCTCCCCACAGTAGCCCTCCACTCCCCTGAAAAGCCTACAAGTGATTGAGGGACTTGGGTGGGTGGAGTGAACTTCCATGAGTAGACATTTTCTGTCCATACAAGGCAGATCCTGGATTTAATCCTACATGACCTGGCTGTTGGTACCTAACAGAGGTGCATGTGCAAGCATGCAGGATGTCAACACAAATAGATTGATGTGAGGACAACCCCTTAATACCAGGCTATAAGCGTATACTTAATATGTAGGAAATGTAACTGTGGTAGTAAAGTGATGATGAGATGATATGCAAAGCAAGCAGGAAAGCTGAATATATCAAAACATAGAAGGATGATAGATGAAGCAAATAGAAAAGGACCACAGAAACAGTAATGCATTCCAGAAATTCCAAACATCGTAATGTTTTTCTAGGGTCTTCACTACACAGTGAGGAAGTAGTACGGACTAAATGATGTTACTGATCTGTTTTAAGCTGGAGTCTTCTTCATAGAGGTTAGACTCCACACACAGGAAATGACAATGCAATCCTGTGGTTGCTTACTCAGAGGTGCATCTACTCAGAGATGTGTCCCATAAAGCTCACTGAAGCTTACTTTCAGATGAGTAGGTAGTTAGCCCTAGGCTGGCTTCTGGCATTAAAAGATATTGTCTCTTAGGCAAATTTATTTGAATTACAAAGGAGAATTCACAGGGGAATTTACAAACATGTCCTCCAAGTCCTTGGGCAGTGTCAACATACTAACAGTTCTACAAGGTAGATTAATTAGGTAATCTACCAGGTAGATTGATTCATTTCAAGGTAAATGACAGAACAGAGAAGGTGGGGTAAGATGTTTTATATATTTTAACCTCTGGGGGAGGATCCATTCTTGGAAATTTAGGAGCTGTAGCTCCAGATAATCCTGTTCCACCAAAGGTTTCAGCTGAACCTTTATTGGTTGGCTTCCTATTAATGACAGATACAACTTTAAAAAAAAATTGCTCAGTCTAGGGACAGTTCTCTAGCTTCTTGTGCCCCATGCAAAGTGCTATCCCCCAGGTAGCACCCAAGCCCAATGCAAATACTGCCATGAGAGACGTGGAGGGAGGTGACTGGGCGATGAATGCAGTCTCTCATCCTCCTACTGTTTGGCATACATGAAAGTGGCAAAGAAACAACAGCATCAGAGTTATTCTGCCTCTCTCCCATGCATATACACAAACTGCAGGGGTATAAGAGGCAGTTACAGCTCTTAGTTTCCCTCTCCATGCCCGTTTAGTTGACTTTAGCTGGTTTATTTAGGCTACGTATTTAGCAGGCATCTGTGAGGACAACTCTATGTGATTGATGCAGATACATTTGTGTAGCTATTAAAATGTCTATGTGATTGGGCTGCAGGGTTTGGGGAGTATAGTGTAACTGTTTCCCTCATGCCTTGAAGGTTTCAACTGATTCTGTTCTTACTTTATGTAAGCTGTCTTGAATGTCACACTGGAAGAAAAGCAGCATAGAAACTGAATAAAGATATAAATAAGTAGAACAGTGGCCCCAAAGGGGTTGGTTGCTACCTTCAGGTGGGGCATGTGTGTGTGAATAGAGCAAAAGCTATACATGCAGAGCACTTAACATTAAACCTGCGTCCAGGATCTCAGTCATCTTGTTTCTTACAATGTTGTCTTTCACACCTCCCCGGTATTTTGCAGCTGTTACTAGGCAATCGCACATATCTCTGTTTTGTTGGAAAGAACAAGTGGGGACATTTTCCCCTTGGAGTTTTTCAGCTGTTGCAAGTGTCTTGAATAGACCAGGTACGTAACTATTCTACTTTATCTGTATTATTTTTTTAGATAGCACCACCATCCGTGTGCACTGTACAGAAAGCAAGAGGACACTTCCCTAAGCATGCTTTGCCTTCTAACATACTTGATACTTGAATAATATAAGAATGTAGAGATCTTAAGAAGAATCCAGCAGGATCAGTCTAGGGCCTAGCTCCCATTGCTTGCTCCTACCCATTGAATAAAAAGTTGAAGGGTAAGACAACCATATTATCCTGTTGATTCAGTGGGTTTACTCTGGTTCGGATGAGCGATTTAGGCCTAGATGTTGATCTCCTTCAACATCTTGTTTCAAGCTGTGGACAACCAAATGCCCCAATGGGATGCCCAGAAGAGGTCCTCAAGGCAGCAGCTCTGTCCCCGTTGTTTGTGGTGTACAGATGTATTGTTGTTAACTGCCATCAAGCTGACTTTGACTTATAGTGACCCTATACATGAGACCTCAAAATTACCAACAGCCTTGCTTAAGTCTTGGAGACTCAGGATTCTGGATTCCTTGATTAAATCTATTCATTTGTCCCTCTTTTCCTACTGCCTTCTATCTATCAAAATTATTAATGTCTTTTTTAGACTGAGTCATGCTTTCTCATGATATGGCCAAAATGTGGCAGTCTCAGTTTAGTGATCTTGGCTCCTAAGAAGAGTTCAGGCTTCGTTTTCTCTAAGACCCATTCGTTTGTCTTTTTAGCAGTCCAGGGTATCCATAGAACTCTTCTCCAGCACCACATTTTAAATGAGTTGATTTTCTTCCTTTCAGCTTTTTTCACTGCCAAGGTTTCACAACCATATCTAGAAACTAGAAATATGGTGTCCTGGACCATGCTAACTTTACTATTCAATGATGTAGCTTTACACTTGAGGATCTTGTCTAGTTCATACATAGCTGCCCTTTCAAGCCCTAGCCTCCTCCTGATTTTTTTGACTGCAGTTTTCATTCTGATTAATGACTGGAAAATCTTGAACTATTTCACTGTCTTCATTGTCTACTTTAAAGTTATGTAACTCTTCTTTAGTCATTATTTTTGTTTTCTTAACATTCAACTGTAAACCTGCCTTTGCACTTTCTACCTTGCCTTTCTTCAGTAATCGTTCCAAGTCTTTGTTATGTTCTGCTAGTAGTATGGTATCACCTGCTTATCCTAAATTATTGTTGCTCTTATCTCCAATTTTCATGCCTCTTTCTCCCAGTCTAATCCTGCTTTACATATGATATGTTCAGCAAACAAGTTAAACAGATAGGGTGATAAGATACAGCCTTGCCTGACCCCCTTGCAAATTGGAAACCATTGCATTTTTCTACATTCCATCCTGACGGTAGCCTCTTGTTATGAGTACAAGTTACTCATCAGGACATTCAAATATTCTGGTACATCCATTTCTTCAAGAGCAATCCATAGTTTTTCATGTTCTACACAATCTTTGGGGCACTCCATTAGCCAGCATATGCAATATGATTCCTAGGGCCTCTTTCTTTGCTAGACCTAGCTTGGACATCTGGCATTTCTTGCTCCAAATATGGTAAAAGTCTTTATTGCAGAATCTTGAGCATGACTTGTCAGGGATTCCAGGCAGGGAACCCTGGGAAAATGATCAGCCCACTGCAAAGATGCTGCATCATGCTCCAGCTGTGGGTGATTGCAAGGTTGCATCAGAAACTGGGGTCGTGTGCAGATGGTAGAGGGAGGTGTGCAAACCTCTGCCTGATTGGTTGTAAATTTGTATATAAGAAAGCAATCCCCAGTATGTATTTGTCTGTTGACCAAACCGGTGTCTGGCGCAAGCCTTTGTCCGTCTGTTCCATGTTGTGTATATAACGGAACGTTGCTACAAGATAAAGTGCCTCCTGTTTGGAAGAAACCTCCGTGTGTGGGTATCCTTACTGGGGAACAAGGCTGCTGCTGTTGGCTCGCTGCCTGTGGTTATTCCGCTGCATCTCTGTGGGGTTGAAACTCCTATCATCCCCCAACAGTGGTTATGGGCCCAGACCCACAGTGCACAGCATCCACAGCGCACCTGTAGTTGTTTTCCTCTGGATACTGGGACTGTTTTTGACTGTTTGCCTGATTCTCTGGTGCATTGGGAGTCTGTGTTTTGGCAGAGAGACAGTTAATCTTCAGTCCGGAGCTCATCAAGGTCACTGCGGCCAGCTGCTTTGTTTGTTGAATTTTTCCTTACAAAGGCAGCAGCATGGCTGAAGGAGGTTATCTGCGTTTTGATAAATTGACTGACACTAATTATCAAAACTGGCAAATTTATGTGAGAGCCGCTTTGACGAAGGAGAACCTGTGGCACGTTATGGAAAAAGAGGGACAGCCCCCAGAAGGAGCAACTGCTGCCCAAATAGCTGCGTTCAGAAGTGCGGACGAGAAAGCCAAAGCAGTTATTTTGCTAACGTTAAGTCCTTCCCAGCATTTGCAAAGCAAATTAATACAGTGGTACTGTGTTTACAGCAATCCCTGGTGTCTCCTTTCTTGGGGAACAGAATGTATATCGAGCATTTCCTGCCTGTGGGCCATTGCTTTATTTTCTATATTTGCTGACAGATTTAGTTGGAACTAGTGTAAATTTTGTCCTTGTATCTTGAAGCAGTTCTATTGGTATGCCATCTGTTCCTGGTGATTTATTTATCCCAAACTCTCTGAGTGTAGTTTCCACTTCACTTTCTAAAATTGTAGGTTCATCTTCACATGGTTCTTCCTTGAATGAATCTGTCATCCTTTCATCTGTTTTATATAGTTTTTTAGTGTATTGTTTCCATCATCTTTTTATTTCTACTTGATCATGTGGTATGCTCCCCTGCCAATCATAGAGGATCTTCACTTTAGGTTTAAATTGCCCTTTGATTTCTTAGTTTTTGTGGAAGAGGCTTGTTCTTCTTCTTTTCTTTTGTTATCATCTTATATTTCTCTGCGCTGATAATTATAGCAATTCTCTTTTTCCCTGTGCACAAGTTACTGAACAGTTGTATTCAAAATTCAGACTTTGTTTCTATCCTTTTACTTTTGCTCCTTGTCTGTCCTTAACTGCTTGAAGAATTTCATCTGTCATTTATTGGAGTTCTCTTTCTTTTTGGCTGCAAATAGAGTATTTTTGCATTTCTAGGTGACAATGTCCCTGGTTTCAGTCCAGAGTTTTTCTGTATCCTGGTCTAATAGGATTAATAGTGTAAATCTGTTTTTTTAAAAAAACTATTATCATCAAATTCTGTGGGGATATTCTTCAGACGTATTTCAGCATGATTGTTGGTTTAGTGTTCTTCTTTAGGTTTATTCTAATTTTTGATATTAGGAGTTTGTGGTCTGTTTATGGTTTTGTTTTTGTAGAACGAATGGAGCTTCTCCATCTTCTGCTTCCAATTATGTACATTATTTGATTTCTATGGTCATTTCCACACGGGGCGAGGGAATTGTCCCATGCCAGTAATTACTGGACTTCTTGGCTCCCCGGTCCGGTCCGCGGTGCTCTGGAGCAGTGCCTGCTCGTCGCTCTGCACTGCTCTGGGGATGAAAATGACGGCTTCCGGTTGGTCGAGGGTCTTGACCAACCGCTGAAGCAAGCCTGCAAATCTGCACCAGAGTGCGGGAACGGAGTGGCACGCTCCGTGCTTTTGAAAGACTTGTTTTAAGTGGTCTTTCAAAAGCATGCTGGACGACCACTTCGGGTCGTTCGGGAGCAGGCTGAGGTGCGGAACTACAGTAAGTAGGTCTGACCCAGTCTGCTCCCAGGTGCAGACGTCCTCCCTGGAGGACGTTCTGCACTGTTTCTTTAAGCCCATGTGGAAATGGCCTATATTGGCCATCTGGTGATGTCAAGTTATGCAGTTGCCTCTTGGATTGCATGAAGAATGTGTTTGCAGTGAACAAACTGCAAGCCTCACACAATTCAGTCAGTCATTCTTCTGCTTCATTTCTTGATTTTAGGTCAATTCTTTCTACAGTCTTTGAAACTGCCTTGTTTCTACTTTTGCATTCCAATTGCCTATGATTAACAAGAAGTCCTGCTTTGGTGTGATCAATTTCCTCCTGAATTCCAGCATAGAATCTTTCAATTTCTTCTTCTTCTTCTGTCTGTATAGTTGGAGCATAAGCTTGGATAATGTTATACTGATGAGTTTTCCTGAAGTTTCATTGATGTTATTCAGTTGGACTTTGCATTATATCCTTTGGCTGCTTCACTACATCTCTCCTCACTATTAATGCCACCCTATTTCTTGTTACGTTTTCATTTCCTGAATTAAACACAATGTAATTATCTGACATAAAATGTTCCATTCATGTCCACTGTAGCTCACTCACCCCAAGTACTACAATCTCTATATGTTCCATTTCTTGTTTTGCAATGTCTAGCTTCCTCTGATTGGTGCTTCTCACGTTCCATATTCCTATAATATATGTTGTGCAGCTTTGGACTTTCCTTTCACCTCTGAGCATGTCAAGAGCTGAATGCCCCTTTGGCTTGAGTCCAATTGCATCATTGGCTACAGTACTACTTGTAGCTGGCCTCTGTTGTAACCCCATTGAGTGCCATCCAACATGGAAGTTTCATCTTCTGGCACCATCTTTAGTTTCATTTTGGGTTGCTCATCATAAGGTTTTGTAGCAAAAGACATTCAAAATGGGTTTACAGTGCCTCCTTCTGGCACAGTACTAACAAGTGTTAGCTATACTGTCACTGGCATTGTCTCTGAGAGACTCTCTTGTCAGTTTCATCCCCACTATTGCTGCTGATGTCCAGTAACTGTTTGGCACATTTAGTCTGGCTCCTCAGCAAAAGCCTGGCATGGGACACCCTACTAGCAAGGTCTGGATCACCTGAGTCCTGCCCCATTTATTTTCCCTGTCTTTTCAGCTCTGCATTTTAGGCTTCAGGCTATGATGGATGCCAGGGCAGATACTGGAATATTTCTATGTCGTATTTTTCAAGCACCTCTCCCCACTGGGAAGAAGATGGTTAGGACTCTCATGATTGTCATCCAGTCAAGTATGAATCAAATACCATTTAACAGTGAAATAAATTACAATAACACTGATCAGAATGTTTTGTTTTATAGGAGAAATATGTGTCTCAGTTAACAGATCTATGTGTAGGATTTAATGTTGCAATTTATCCCCTTTTCCTGAAGCAGGAAGTGTGTAATGGGCCTCCACCACATGTTTTTGACCCACAGTTCCGACACAGAGCCAGCAGAGTCAATGGTGATAATTATAGGAATTGCTGTATGAAAACATCTGGAGGGTCAGATTCACCCCTCATGCCCCAAGTTGTATGGCATATAGACTGCATCAACACCCTAGGATCTTTTGGAGAGTGGATTGAAAAGAAGGCTGGATCCTGACAGGAATGTGAAAATCTCTGGATTAAATCCAATGCCTTTCTCCAAATTCTGCTTGCATTTTCTTCCTATACCTGTTTCATATCAGGTCCTGTGTGTTTTTTACATAGAGATCTGTGCACATTTCAAGGCATTGGCTGGAATCCTGTTCAGAAATTAACAACTTTGTGCATTGACTTATGTCTGCAGAAATTAATTCCATAATGTCTGTATGCAGTAGAGGACTACTGTTATGCACTGTTATGTATGTACTATGTACTACTACATAGCAGAGAGGGCAAAGTGACCATTGTACAAGGAGGTCACTTGCCGGTGTCCTGTTGTACATCTTTGCATATTACTAAAAAGTTTCTTAGTGACTCTGCTATGTAGCTAAATACATGAAATATATTTAACGTGATGGTGATACAGAATTCTGGCAATTTTCTCTAATGTGTGCTTTCATGTATGTATTTCACCTAATTTGTGCATCTTCTCTTATCGAAAAAAGTGTGTTTCTGCATATTTTTCCAATTGTGAACAGCTTTATACTTTAAAATGTGCACATTGTTTTGTGAGCACTTTATTTCATAGAATCATAGAATCATAGAATCATGGAAATGTAGAGTTGGAAGAGACCACACGGGCCATCCAGTCCAACCCCCTGCCATGCAGGAACACCCTCAGAGCACTCCCGACAGATGGCCATCCAGCCTCTGCTTAAAAACCTCCAAGGAAGGAGACTCCACCACACTCTGAGGCAGCATATTCCACTGCCGGACAGCCCTGACCGTCAGGAAGTTCTTCCTGAGGTTCAGGTGGAATCTCCTTTCCTGCAGCTTGAATCCATTGCTCCTTGTCCTGGTCTCTGGAGCGGCAGAAAACAAGCCCTCTCCCTCCTCTACATGGCATCCCTTCAAATATTTAAACATGGCTATCATGTCCCCTTAACCTTCTCTTCTGCAGACTGAACATACCCAGCTCTCTAAGTCTATCCTCATAGGGCATGGCTTCCAGGCCCCTCACCATTTTGGTCTCCCTCCTCTGGATCTGCTCCAGCTTGAGCATGTCCTTCTTGAATTGGGGTGCCCAGAACTGGACGCAGTATTCAAGATGAGGTCTAACCAAAGCAGAGTAGAGTGGTACCAGTACCTCCCTTGATCTAGACACCATACTCCTATTGATGCAGCCGAGAATTGCATTGGCTTTCTTGGCTGCCGCATCACACTGCTGACTCATGTTCAGCTTGTGGTCTATTAAGACTCCTAGATCCCTTTCACACGTACTGCCATCCAGCCACGTGTCCCCCATCCTATATTTCTGCATTCCATTTTTTCTACCTAAGTGTAGGACCTTACACTTCTCTCTGTTGAATTTCATTTTGTTAGCCTTGGCCCAGCTCTCCAATTTGACCAGGTCATTTTGAATTTTGATCCTGTCCTCTGGTGTATTAGCAACCCCTCCCAATTTGGTGTCATCTGCAAATTTGATGAGCATGCCCTCTATTCCTTCATCCAAGTCATTGATGAAAATATTGAACAGCACTGGGCCCAGGACAGAACCCTGTGGTGCCCCGCTGGTCACTTCTCTCCAGGATGAAAAGCAGCCATTGGTGAGCACCCTTTGGGAATGGTCAGTCAACCAGTTATAGATCCACCTGACAGTAACTCTGTCCAGCCCACATTTTACTAGCTTCTTTGCAAGAATGTCATGGGGAACTTTGTCAAAGGCCTTACTGAAATCGAGATATGCTACATCCACAGCATTCCCTTCATCTATCAAGCTAGTAACTCTATCATAGAAAGAGATAAGATTAGTCTGGCATGACTTATTTTTGAGAAATCCATGTTGACTTCTCGTGAGTACCACATTGCTTTCTAAGTGATTAGAAACTGACTGCTTAATGATCTGCTCCAGGATCTTTCCGGGTACTGACGTCAGGCTGACTGGGTGATAATTATTTGGGTCCTCTTTTTTTCCCTTCTTGAAGATGGGGACAATGTTTGCCCTCTTCCAGTCTGCTGGAACTTCTCCTGTCCTCCAAGATTTCTCAAAGATTATAGCAAGCGGTTCCGAAATGACCTCTGCCAGTTCTTTTAATATCCTAGGATGCAATTCATCTGGCCCTGGAGACTTGAATTCATCCAGTGTGGCCAGGTATTCCTGTACCACCTCTCTACCTATTATGTGCCGCATTTCCCCTGCTTCCTCACCTGCTCCCCAACCGCCAGGTTGAGCGCTTGTATCCTTCTGGGAAAAAACTGAGGCAAAGAAGGTGTTAAGTAGTTCTGCCTTTTCTCTTCCCCCTGTTAGTAATTCGCCATCTTCTCTGCGCAGTGACCCTATCGCCTCTTTCTTTTTCCTTTTGCTGCAGACATATTCAAAAAAGCCCTTTTTATTGTTTTTAATGTCTCTGGCCAGCCTAAGTTCGTTCTGTGCTTTAGCCTTTCTGACCTTCTCCCTACATCTCCTGGCTACTTGCTTAAATTCTTCTTTGGTGGTTTCCCCCCTCTTCCATTTCCTGTACACGTTTCTCTTAACGCTTAGCTCAGCTGAGAGTTCTTTAGTCAACCATTCTGGTTTCTTCAGATGCCTTCCATTTTGCCTCCTTATTGGCACAGTTTTAGACTGTGCCTTCAGTATCTCCCTTTTAAGGAACTCCCATGCCTCCTGAACTCCTTTCTCTTTCACTATTCTTGACCACGGAATTTCAGCCAGCAGCTCCTTAAGTTTACAGAAGTCCGCTTTTTTAAAATCTAAGAAGAGTGTCTGGCAACACTTATTTTCTCCTTCCCACTGAATGTCAAATTCCAGTAGGGCATGGTCACTCCCCCCTAAAGATCCAACCACTTCTACCTCATTAACAGGGTCATCCCTGTTGGTCAGGATCAGATCTAGAATATTTGATCCCCTTGTCGCCTCTTCCACCTTCTGGACCATGACATTGTCTGCAAGACAAGCAAGAAACTTGCTGGACCTTGCTGTGTTGGCAGAGTTTGACTGCCAACATATATCTGGGTAATTGAAATCTCCTATTATTACTGTATCTCTCCTTTTTGAATGCACGGTCATTTGGTTGAGGAAGGCGTCATCAAGGTCCTCAGTCTGGGTTGGAGGTCTGTAGTAAACCCCCACCAGAATATCCCTATTGTTTCTCGCTCCCTTAATTCTTACCCAGATGCTCTCGACCTGGCTTTCTGGGTTTAAGTCATGGATCTCTTCACAGGCGAAAACATCCTTGACATACAAGGCTACTCCTCCTCCTTTCTTGTTTGGTCTATTTCTACAAAATAGGATATACCCTTCTGTTCCTACATTCCAATCCTGAGACTCATCCCACCAGGTCTCAGTGATGCCTATCAAATCGTATTTATTTTGTTGTACTAGGAGTTCAAGTTCATCTTGCTTGTTTCGCATACTCTGCGCGTTAGTGTAGAGGCTATTTATTTATTTATTTATTTTTGAAATGTGCATGAACCATGCAAATGGACAAATTTTTTAAAGCAAGATACGTTTCTTTACACAACAAATCTTGAGAGGTTCACAAAGGCTCATGTCATCAAGATGAAAAAATCTGAATGATCAAGATGATCAAATGAATCCGTTCCATATGCAGACGATACACCTTCTGGGTTTGACTCAACTCATCTTCAACAAACACATTTGTAGCAGGTAGATCAGCACATATGCTTCAGAGTTTTGTTGACTTGCTAAAAGTAATCGAAAGGAACACCAGGCAAAGTTTTGAATTACCCTTTATTAACAGGTTTGTCATCATTTATTTATTTGTACATGTTTCTTAGTGCATCCCGTCAAATAAAATTATCAAACTGTACAAAAAACCCAAAGAGATTAAAAAAGGGGGTGGAAAAAACAGGGTGGCAACTTCTCAGTGGTAAGAAACATGGAAACTCAATCATTTATAAATTCTCAAAGGCAGCGAGAATCCAAACAAATCTCTTTATTATCTTTATTTTAAAAAGCTGCAAAAATATAAACTGTAAATTACTGTAATTAGCAGCTACAAGATCCTTTAAAACTGGAACTTGATTAACTGTGAACATGTCTAGAAAAAAAGATGAAAATGAATCAATCAGTAAATAAAGTGCTGGAGGCCTTGAAAATGCAGCGGAATCACTTTTAGCACAGCAAGAAAGTAATAGAAGCACAACATCCCATTAAGTGACTACATTTAAGCTGACAGCAAAATGGAATATGTACAGCTTTCTGTGATCAGCAGCTCCATGTCCCACCCTCCCCACGCATGTAGCTTAACTTGCATTTGCTTGGATGCCCAGGAAGCAGAAGCAGAAGGGATGGGCACAAGAGAAGTAGAAGCGAATTGGCTATTTACGGCGGTGGAGCGGATGGCAACGGCAGCAGAGCCTGTACTGCAGCAAAGCCAGATGAGATTTTTGTTACAAAACAGAAAAAGAAATGTTAATTAAATTACTACAGTTTCAAAACATTACTTAGCACTGCTAAGATCCCTGTATATTAAAGTTATTTTCTTCCTGCTAGTGTTCTGGGATAGGTAACCTTTACATTACATATTTGACTCTCGAGCCTTCAGTGTCTAAGTTTCGGCAGTAGGGCAGGTAATGCAGTTATTGCGATGTGTGTGCCACTAACTGAGTTCATGTGAATACCAGTCATTTGATTCAACATCTGTCCATCCCAGGACCTGCTAGCATTGCAGTGTGCAGAAATTGACCCTGTACAATTGCAGTTCTGGTGTTCCTTTACTTCTGTATTGTAAGGACTGCAGTATTACAGACCCAATGACAGTTGTTAGAAATAAAGGAACATAAAGGAACATATTTGGTACATCTCCCTGTAGCCAAGGTACTGTTGTCAAACTGCCTAATGGAAAATCCAGGTATTCACAAGGAAAAGCAGGTGGCCAAAGAACAGCCGAGCCCTTGTATGGAACACCTCTCCTTTTATTGCATGCACAATAAAGAAATGTCTACAGTGATAACCAGTATGGACAGTCTATGATTCTGAAATACTCAAGCACCAGGACAGAATCATTGTAAACTAAAGCTTCTTTGAATTTGTTTTGTTCATGTATTTGCGTCATGTACTTAATGTACATTTGAGAAATAATTGTGCTCACAAATTGCAGTCAGAGGGCCAGATGTCACTTACTGGCTACCTGTATTTATTGGTTGCTTGAAGTATTCTGTTCTATAACGTCTTTTTCTACCTTGCTGTTTACAGCAGGCAATTGTCCTTGACTAATGGAAGGACTAGAATAAGTCTTCCTCAGCGAATTGTCTTCAGTTTCCATTGTGAAGAAGCTGGCTTCAATTTTTTCCAGGTCATCTGTCCCAGCTTTTATCTTCACACACAGAAGGTTTATGTACGTCTCATAACGACTTTTCTGTGGAGGACAATGAAACAGAACAAAAAGTCTGAGAGAGAGCAGAGGTGTCAGGAATAATCACAAATGCTGGAGAATCTATCAACCACACAAAAGTAGGAATATATGTGTATGCACATATATCTGCATGTATATATAGCTTCATGGAAGGGCAAGTCCATCAGACAGATCTTCTGGTCTCTTAGAGATCTCCCTATAATGACTCCACCCCGAAGAATTCTTGCTTAAGGCCTAGGGATAAGCATTCCCCCCTGCCCCCTTGGGACACAATTCTAAGTAAACACAAAAGGAAATGTGCATTTCCTGGGATTAACCCTTTCCATAGCAAGATTTCCTCAGAGATAGATGACTCAGTAAGCAGGCCATCAAATTATGTTCTTGTTTATCTTGCAATGACTAATCACAAAATACAGCTTGTTAAATGCCATATACAGTGGACCTCCTTACCAGTGACCTCTGAATGTGCAATTTCCTCTTCACACGAAACATCATGTCCCTGTACCCAAAATGGCAGCAACATGTGCACACATGCGCTGAGGCATCTGCAGGCACATCACCACCATTGAATATAATAGGATGCAAGCATTCTCAAATTCCACTATTCATGGGGATTCCTGGAATGGAACAGCTGCATATACGGAGAGCCCACTGTATGCAGCTGAAGAAACTCACATGCTATAACAGATATCTTTCACCATCTGAAGGAGCACTTCTAAATATATGATAAATATATTGTTTAATTTGATTGTTACATATTTCTGCAGGAATACTGTTTCTGTTCATGTGTTAAGTCGTCTTATTTATTTTTGATTTCTTAGGCAACCCTTCAAGTACACTAGCAGGTCAACTTGCAAGAAGACAACAAAAACACCACAAAATAACTAATGTGTAAAAATATGCTTAAAACGGCAAATCTATAAAACCAATATGAAAACAGTATCAAGATAACCCCAAAGGTATAAAAAAGCCAAGGATATTCAGTGTATGTCTCACTGAGCCAGCATGGCATAGTACTTTGAGCATTGGACCATGGACGGTAAAGGCAAGCCCCCTCTGAAAAAATCTTGCCAAGAAAACCCCATAAGGTCCACCTTAGGGTTGCCATAAGTCAGAAACAACTTGAAGGCATACAACAACAAATGTCTCATTGATAAATGAATCTTCCAGAATTGAGCCTGCTTCTCAAAAGAAAAAGAAGCACATTGATTGACTTGAATAGGCTTGCAGAAGTAAGTTGGTGGTGGACGGCGTAGCATTTTGTATATGTTATGTTTATGTGCAGGCCCAGAAAGAAGGCAAAGAAGAACACATGTTAAATGTGCTCCTATGTGTGTGAGACGGAAGTCAAACTGATAATCAGTTATTTCTAATTGCTGTACAGACTTGTGGAAACACTTTTTGTAATGTTTAGTTCCTCCATGTATTGTGACTTCCACTGTATTCTGTAGTTTGGCTCTCTTCTGCAAGTGGTGTGACCTGGATACATTGGCTGAGAATGTACATGATCAAGTGTGGTGTAACAGTTCTTCATGTAGAATCTCACTATGGTTCTCCTGTCATTACTCCAAGACCTCCTCCTCATGCCATTTTGTTGCTGGTGGAGAGTGGAGGTGATTGGACAAGAAGTCAGCTATGGAAACACAGCCAGATGCAGGCCAGACCATCTTCCACCCAAAATCACTGGGATCCTCTTGAGGTCTGAATGAATGATGCCATTGTTCTGCACCTGGTTATACGAGCGCAGTCAGACACTTCCCCAATACATTGTGCTTTCTACCAGCTGCTGAATGGTCAAGGGGGAAAGTGCTATCACAGCACAATGATGAGCCAGAGATATGGTTGTTGCGGAGGCTTGAGGGGAATATAAAGTTCTACAATGACCAAAAGGAGACATATGCAGGTGCAAGGTGGCCTTACACCTGTGTATGTCACTAACAGGATCCCAGCCATTTTAAGATTTCTGCCATATTGATTTGAGTTGCAGTCTGTATGCTAACACTAGGCTACATCATAGAGTTGTCATGAGCCAGATCCATATATTTATTTATAGATTTGAGAGATGATTAAAATACTATAAAAAAGATTACAATAATACTGCATAAGATGTAAGTTATTTTACTGAAACCTAATCTATTCAAAATGAGCTTTTTTGCCACAAAGTGATATTGTGGGCACAGAGATTTACTAGATAGAACTCCATTCAACTTACTTATTTTGCAACTGGGAAACATTTGTTTTAAAAGTCATTTTTAAAAAAGAGATCATGAAACTATGTTTTCCCAGTCATTATCAGACTGGCCACTGGAGGATTATAGTTCTAACAGGGATCTTTTCTTAGCTCCATTGCTGTCTTTGTACCCTGAATCATTTGTCAGCCAGAAGATGGAAGAAGGCTCACCTCAAATATTAAGTAATGCTCTTTCAGACGATATTCTTCAGCCTCTTTTGATTTGAGGCCTTTTGCTACTGGATGTAGTTTGTGCTCAGTTAACTCATCTACAATTTGCTTCATTTTGCTCTCATGAGACTGCAGCTGTTCTTCCTGGCAAAGGTGTGCAGAGAGAGAAAGATGTCAACAGAAATGAATATATAAGCAGGCGTCTACCAGATTTCAGACATGGCGTTTTTCTGAAGGCATATGTTTGGGCTTGGGGCTAGTTTTCCCCAGCTCCTACATTTCACAAATGGGATTCTCCAGTTTACGTGATATACAACTGTCAAATCATTGAAGAGGGCAGTCCCAGTGCCAGCACTTGCCGTACTGGAGCAGCTGTGAAACCATTATCAGGGCCCACCAGTCCAATGGATCTATATTCGGTGTGTAGATCTGAAAGACACCATTTAAATACCCCAGAAGACCTCGGGTTGTATTTTTTCCTGTTCATTAGGAGAAATGTGAATAACAGCTACAACAGCTTATTACAAGGCACGAAATATGGCACCAGAGAGGCTGTGGACTATGTGCGTAGGAGGGGCAGCTGAGATGTCCGTTGCCTAGAGGCATGTTAGTCTTTTTATGAAAAAATTAAATATGTTTTGCCTATGGCATTGCAAGTCACATCAGGCATTTACTTAGAAATGTAAACTCCAAGGTCTCTCCCATAAGACTGTATGGCATGAAATGGGAATGGGTGCAGAAATGAAGTCAAACGGAATACACCACTTCAGATTGCAAGTGTAAGATGCATTTTCAAATGCTCCACAATGGTTAAAAAAAAAGTCCCACCATTGAACTTTTATTTCAATACAGCCTATGGATTTGTTTAATTTCTGGACTTTATATCTCCAACTGAATTTTCCTCTGTACTGGCCTTTATCTAGAGTCGTCTTATGATTTCAGCAGTCACGTAGGGACGCGGGGGCAGGGGGGATGATTTGCCCCAGGCAGCAATGTTTTTGGGGCATCCCGACCTATAGCCCTGCCCTGGCCACGCCCCCGCAAGCCCCGGCCACGCCCCCATGCACACAGCCCCACTCGCCACACAGCGGCCATGCCCTTTGTGCCATAGCCCCACCCCCTCCTCCACACACACGACAAGCTCCACCACTGGATTTCAGCTATGTTGATTTTAAGCTACCTGGGGCCTAGCTATATGTAACAGAAAGCTGGGTTATAAATACATTTTAGATACAAAACTACTATAAACCACAAAAGACCTAAAACTGGAATGGACGGCAGCACGTAAACTACGTGCCACCAATTTTTACCCAAAAGTGGATAAATATGGCAGACTGGTCAAGGAACTGGAATTTAGAGGCACTTCATTTTTTTAACCCTAAGTTATGATCTTGTACGATTCTTGGTGAATATGGTAAACTTGCAATGGTAGGAGATGGGAAAAAACAGTATAAGACCCATATTAATAGTATGCTTGATAGACATTCTTTTGGTGCAGACACAATCTTGCAGAGGCTTTTTTTTTTACCTGACAGAGTTTAGTTATTGAAGATGGCAGGAGAGGACGGCAGAATTTCTTCATAGAGCAGATAGCAGCTGGAAATGCAGGGGCAGAAAAAATAGCAGCCACCAAATTTATTCTCAAGATCCAGGACAGCATTTCTCCTTTGCTTCTATGAAACACAGAGCAAATTTGAAAAAAGAGAGTCAGAGGAAGAGAATGAGGGAAGGGAAAGGAAAAAAACATGTTCCATCAATATGTCAATATTTTTAGAAAGTTGGATTGACCATGAAGGATTTTTAACTGATCTGTCATCTGAACCCATAGCCTGAGTGTGTTTCTCTCCTACATGACAAGCAGTCCTTCAGAACTTCTAGAAATTATGAAAAGGAACAAGTACCTTAGGCAATAGATACAAACATCTCCACAGAAGCCAAAGCTAAGCTTTCTCAATGTCCACAGGAGCCAATTTTGTGGAATTTTGAAAGCCTTTGTTCCTTTACAGAAGAGGAGCAGTCGGCTCTTACACTTAAACAGTATAAGATGTATCTGGGTCACAATCATTACATTATTTAGAGGATTATCATGTATGAGACTTCACTGGGTATTGTTCCTTCATTTATATCTTACTGAACAACTTAAAGAAGTGGCGGAGAATCTAGAGGCAATGCTCTGAAATATCAACATGAGTTTAAGCCATTCAACTGGTACAATGCGATGCCATTTTAGGCATAAATGCCAGAAACATTAAGAAGCTCCAGCCATTGCATAGAGACAGCAACTAACATTGGCTGATGCAGACCACTAAGGTCTCAGTTTAAATCATGTCTAAAAGCATATATTCTGTACCTGTATTTTGTTTTAATTCTATACCGTAAGATGCTGGCTTGCCATATTGGGAGAATCTACATGTCTATTTCATTTTTAAAAGATTTGTAGCTTGTCTTTTGATCAAAATTGGGCAAAAAGGGCACTTATAACTAGCACCATAATAAAATATTAAAACCACAGGTATAGGTATGAATCTATCTTAAAACATTGCATAGAAATAAAAGAGCATACACTTTCAAAAAGGCATCTGAACAGTCAGCTGAAGACTCTGGGTCTTTCCACAAGGGTTCTTCTCTTTCCTTCCTTTTCTTTTTCAAAAATACTGCAAATCTGCTCAATGGACTGGGGGGGATATATTTAGTTTCTCTCTGGGATCATTCAATGTCTTTCTCTGCCTTTGGGGTAGAAAAAAATATCTGGTTGTGTTCATTTCTCTGCAGAGAAAAAGCTTTTCCAATCCTTGGAACATCCTAGTAGGAAGAATAATGCAGCAGAAAGATTTCTGTACAGCTTCTCCCATTGAATTATTCTGCTCAAACACAGATGTAGTTGTTGTGGAGAAAACAAGGTATGTGCGGAAATGTATATTTCTGCAGTTGTATGTATTGTGCAGAAATATATATGTTTTTCTGTACATAGATTTCTGCACACAACAACCCCCTGGATCACTTCACAATGGGCAAATACTGGGAGATACTCAGCAGAGGCTTACAAGACTCTGGTGAAGAGACTAACACACATGGGCTGGAATCTCATTAATGACATGCAGATATAAGTCACGCCACATATGCTGGTGAATTATTTGCCATAGTGCAAATGATATATTGTGCTGACAGAGGCAGAAGCAGAGTTGCATGTACAGCTACATTGTGGAGTTGTACATGGCAGTTGCACTGTGCATTATGGTTGTGCACTGCACAGTGTGCAATGTGGTTATGCAGTGTGCAATGGCATCCACTCATTGACATGTATTGCACAATGTTTTATTCTGCATCAGGGTTATGTAGTGCTGACACAGTGTATCTCTGCATACAGATATCTACACTACATTGTGGGGATAAGGTAGCCTGAGAGAGAAAGAAGATACCTACATGATATATCACACTTTGGCTATTTCCACACGGGGTTTTTAAAGCAGGGCACAGCGTCCTCCAGGGAGGACGTGTGCACCTGGGAGCGGACTGGATCGGACCTACTTAATGTAGATCCACACCCCAGTCCGCTCCGGAACGACCCCAAGTGGTCGTCCAGCGTGCTTTTGAAAGACTGCTTAAAACAGGTCTTTCAAAAGCACAGAGGGCGCCAGTGCGAGCCTGCTCCCTTGTGCAGATTTGCATGAGCCTGCGATCTGCTGGGGGCGGGCTTTAGGCTGGTGAGCTTCAGCAGTTGGTCGAGACCCTCAACCAACCAGAAGCCACCATTTTCGATGCCAGAGCAGTGCAGAGCGATGAGCACGCACTGCTCTGGAGCGGTGTGGACCGGACTGGGGAGCCGAAAAGTCTGGTAAGTAGCATCACGGGGCGATTCCCTCGCCCTATGCAGAAATGGCCTTTGTTGTAGCCCATAAACAGGCCCAACAGGTAAGTCTGTGGTCTGAGCTTCTCCTTCCCCTGTGCACACAATACATGCAGGAATGAATAAACAAATGAAGAAAATGAACTCCCTTTGTTTTGTCCTCTAGCAACTGATTATGGTGAGAAGCATGAAGTGAAGCAGCAGTGGGGCAGGATCAAAATCTATTATGGATTTCTTTGGGAGAGATGGAAAGATTGTTAACCTTGCTTAAGAATTATGTCAGTCTTTAATTTTCAAAATGAGACCTGCAATAGACTCAGGTTTCTGGGGAACAATACCATCTGTGTTCCCGGCCATTCTTCTTAATTCTATCAGAGGCAGGCAACTGAGTTTAAAGGAAAAGACAGTCTGCATGTGTTCAGAGATACTGCTACTTTATATTCTTGTTGGCTAGTAGAAGCAATGTTTTACTATACATTCCTTCTTCTTCTTCTTCTTCTTCTTCTTCTTCTTCTACTACTACTACTACTACTACTACTACCACCCTGAGGCTGAACATAATTTGTGAATCCCTGAAAATTAGAGTAAATGTACTTCCTTAATTTAGATAAACTAATCTATATGCTAGTCTTTTTCTTCCAAAGAATTCAAAATAACTCACACAGAATTCCTAGATGCTTTTACCAACCTGGAAGCTTACTGACCTGTTTAGCTTTCGTAGAAATGTACGTGTTTTCAAGTAATGAGGAGATATAAGGGTGATTAAGCAGCACTGTTTTCCAGTTCTGTCTTTTGCAATTACAAATGTATCAAGATACTCATAATTATAACATAGATGCAATTAGCCCCTTGATCTGGAAAGCTGCAAGGCAGTCCATCATTTTCCAGGTTAAAAGACAAATGACAACAACTTTACACAGCTTCTCCTGTGCCACTTACGGGGCTTGGAAGAGGAACACCCGCCAGTCTGCTGTTTTCAGCTTCAGCACATTGGATTTTTTGCTGTAATCAGAGGCTTTTGTGGCTAAGGCATGGTGAATACGAATAGCATTCTTTAAATCTACTTCAGAAAGTTCTTTGTCCGGTTTATATTCATCCTGTAAAGGAGAAGAGAGATAGTGATAATAATACTAGTATAATCAGGCTGAAAGGATTCACTAGGCTTCAAAAAATGTACCTGGGAGATGCTTATACAGTTTCTTCTTTAAACAACAAACACAGATGTCAAATGAAGGAACAAAAACAATTCATTAAAAGAGAGAAGAGAAGAATCAAAGGACTTTTGAAAATGGGCAATACAACTTGATTGAAAAAATAGTGGCTTCAATCCAAAGAACAATGGAGGGAATGAGTTCATTTGCTAGTGCTGTCGCATGAATTATTTAACTAGTGCATAGATGGAGAACCTCTGGTTCTTGAGATGTTTCATCCTACTTCCCCTGCTATGGCATCACTTGAGCAGCAGTGAGCAAGTCTAAAGCTACTAGTGGAAATCATTGTGTACCCTTATACCTTCATGTTCATAATATGATCAAAACTACAGTGCAAAATTTTGAATATAGGTATGACCTCTTTACACAAGTGATGTGCTATGAAGAAATAAAGAAGAACCCAAGTTGTTAGAAGAAATTTGTTGGATGTTGCTGAGAGAATATAAGACAGTGAGCAGCCAGCTGCATTAGTACTTGTAATACACCGCAGTTTCTTCAGGGAAACCAAGAATTAGTTGCATGGCTGCATCAGCTTTCTCTGTTCCTAGCCCTGCAACAGTCCAGGAGATCCTGCATAATCTTATCCCATAGTAATCATGATCCAAGGGATTCACCTTCAGTGTAACCCCTTAGCTCCTTCCTTACAGTGACTTTGGTCTTGTCTCTTCTATGGCCTCTGCCTTGCAAAAGCTCAGGGAACTAGTTAGTTAACAGGTATTCCACTTACAATCCTCAACTCCTGTGCAACTCCTGTATTTAGATGCACAGTTAATAATCACACTTCAGTCTTTCATGGTTGTTTCATACGGTTATCAGAACTTCTGAGACTTGAGGTAATGCTTAAACCATCTTTAAACGGTGCATTACAAGACTGTTGACTACAACTAGGATTTTTTTTAAAAAAAAGATATTGTAACTGAGTGTTTTTTTTTCTCATTGTAATAGTTTATCAGCAGAAGCTTCTCCACTATGGATTGCATTGGACTGATTAAATTAAATGTGTCCACTTATCTCCACTGGGTGTCCATTTGGACACACAACTACAGATTTTAAAAATGCCTTGGATACTTTGTTGGGGGAATCCAGGGGGCATGCTATACACTAGCATGACCCACAGAACACCAGTAAACCAGAGCTCCACTGTACTTCACAACATAGCCAGATGTGCTTTTCTGATCTGACACATCTTCTGCAAAGTCACTATCAAAATAGCAGACAGTTTCTGGTGCTTGAACAGGAGTGACACACAAATAGTGATTTATGGTACCCTTTAAGTACCTTAATACCCTTTTCACACCCTGCCAGTGATACTGAGTAGGCTGATAGCTGGCCCTTCCCAACATGTTTACACTCAAAGCGATGTTGGGACGACAGGACTCAGCTAGATAGAGAAGAGACCCAACCACAGATTGGTACAACTTTTTGTCAGGAAACAAAGCATCTCCACTGTTTTTGTTGAGCCCTTGGACCATTGGTATTTTTACACTTTTACAATCAGTCATGTTACATTTCTCCAACAGTTTCACACTTTCTGGTCCAGTAGGAAATCACTCTTGGTTTTCTGTATTGCTGTCCAAAGGTAATTTTGAACTGGCCCCAGGTTTTTAATCTGGAATTTCTTGCCTAGTTCACGAGCAAAATCCTGCACTTGCTTTCGTGTGTCACAAATCAAACACAAATCATCAACATACGCCAAGAGGATCTCTTGTTTTTTCCCTGTACCTCTGACATACACACAAGGATCAGCTTTGCTCTGTTTGAAGCCACATTCCTGCAAAGCTTTGTTTAAACACATATTCCAACAGTGAGCTGACTGCTTCAAACCATACAGCGCTTTGTGAAATTTCCACACCATCCTTTCTCCTTCCTGGTGAAACCCATCAGGCTGACTTATGAAAATTTCCTCTGGCAAATCAGCATTGAGATAGGCAGTTGTGATATCAAAGTCTGTGACCAAAGCCTTTCTCTGAACTGTGATGGCCAGCGCTAACCGTATGGACTGCATCTTAACTGTGGGAGCAAAAACCTCATCATAGGATTGTTCGTCTTGGGCAAAACCTCACGCTACCAGACGAGCCTTGTGTTTAACTTGTCCATCAGCAGTGGTTTTTAATTTATAGACCCACCAGCAATCAACAGGATTGACACCCTTTGGGAGTTCACACAATGTGTAGACTTTGTGCTGGGTTATAGAATCAATCTCATCCTGCATGGCCTGCCACCAGAGAGCAGCCTGAGTCTTAGACATTTGCTCCACTTCAGCAAAAATGGTTGGCTCACAATTTACTAGACAGGCACGCACTGTGTGAGAAGTGAAAGTGTAGCGTTGTGGAGGCTTTCCCTTTGTTGTTCTCCCTGACCTCCTGGGCATTTCTGCAGGCTGAACTCCCTGACTGGCATCATCATCAAGGCTGCGAGACCGTTTCAAAACCTTTTTCTTTCTCACTTCTGTGCTTGGAGCTGCATCACCCCCTGCAGCCCCCTCCTCCTGCACTGGCTCTGGCTCAGGCTCAGACTTAACCCTCGAGGGACCAGGAACTGAAAAGGCAGGCTGCTTTGGCCGAAGGCTTGGCTCACGAGAGACAGGAAGGAGGACTTCAGAACCAGCTTGAACACGCAACCAGTTTGCGTGTTCCTCAAAAGTTGCATTCGTAGACACCATGCAGAGGCCATTTCCTGTGTAGAACCTATAACTTTTACAATTGGGCTGATATCCTAAGAATCTCAGGCATTGAGCTTTTGGCTCTCCTTTTCTCCTTTGACTCTTAGGAATATGAACCCAGGCGAAACTGCCAAAAACATTCATGTGAGCAATAGAAGGCTGCTTGCCAAACAGACGTTCATATGGAGTGGTCTGAAAGACAGAACTCCAAAGCCTGTTGTGTATGTAACTGGCAGTCAGAATTGCCTCTCCCCAGAAATTCAGAGGCAAATCTGCATCAGTGACCAGAGAGTGCATGAGAGTCTGCAACACACCAGTGGTTCTTTGTGCAACTGCATTTCGGAAACTGGAATAAGTGGCAGTTGTCCTATGGACAATGCCCTTGCTTTTGAACCACTGTTGCAGATTCTCAGCCAGGAACTCTCCGCCACGATCCATTTGGAACGCCTTGACCCGGCATTCAAATTGTCTCTCAACATATGCACACCAGTTCTTAATTATTTGACACACTTCAGACTTTTGCTTCAACAGATAACAGAATGTGTATCTGCTGTAGTCATCTACTAGCAACAGGAAAAATCTTGCTCCCCCAAGACTGGGCTGAGAAATCGGCCCAACCACATCAGCGTGAACAAGTTGAAAAGGAGCATCAGGAACTCGAGAACTGGATCTGGGCGCAGGGAGCTGCATAGATTTTGACTGTTTGCAAATAGCACAGTCAAGAAAAGTAGCACAGGACTTCAGAGGACATCCCTTGCAGCTGTTTGCTAACTTTTTCAACATAGGAAAGCTAGCATGTCCCATCCTTCTATGCAACAAATGAATGTATTCATCATGTTGTGGTTTGTTATCATATACACTGCAAGCACTGAATCTGGGCTTAAGTTTGTACAGTTTCTCACTTAACTCTGCCATAGCACAAACAGCCCCATCTTTCAGTACCTTGCCCTCATGCTTTGTGAACAAAACCTCAAACCCACTTTGAGTTAACTCTGAAACAGAGAGCAGGCAGAAATCAAGTGAAGGCACATACAACACATTATCAAGATACATATCTAAAGCAGGTACATATGCAGGCCCCGCTCCCTTGGCCTTTGCTTTAGTCCCATCAGCCAGGGCAACAGTAGCAACACTGGCTTGGTTCAAACACTTGAACAGACCTTTGCAGTTGACCAGATGCTGAGAGCAACCACTGTCCAACAGCCAAAAAGCTTCATCAGTGTCCCGGCTACCCTCAGAGACCACACAGTCTGTTGCAATGGCAACGCATGGACGACTCCCACGACTTCCTCTGAAACCTCTGCCACGAGCACCTCTCCCTCCTTGCTTGTCCAGCGGACAGTCCTTCTTAAGATGGGAGGTAGACCCACAGCGATAGCATCTCCTTGCAGTATTAGCTCTCACTAGCCCCTCCGGCATGGACTCACCAGCCTGGGCAGACTTCCTCCCGGATCCTGGCTCTGTAGCAGCAGGCAGCTGGGGAGTCTGCAGGGCACTCCTTTGGGCACGGCGTTCCTCCTCCTCCAGCAAGTGAGAGGAGACATAGGACACAGTCAGGGTCTGCTCTGGAATAGCTTCCATGGTTGCTACTATAATATCCCAACTGGGATTGAGAGAACACAGGATGCAGTAAGCCTTGTCAATTTCAGACAAAACCTTCCCCGTCTCACGTAGTGCAACAAAGATTTCAGCCAGGGTCTGCAAATGCTCCTTAACTGACATGCCTGGCCTCAATTTCGTCTCATAAAACCTCTTCATGAGCAAAAACTTGCTGCCTGGGGTAGTGCGAATGCAGACATCGCGAAGAGCCGTCCAACAATCTCTCGGAGTGGTTAAATCACGGATGTAAAACAGCTGGTCATCTTCCACAGCTAGAAAAATGAGTGACATGGCCTTCTCCCTCATCTTTGCAGCTTCATCGGCATCTCCAGGAAGGGCTAGCAGAACAGAAACTGCTCCCCAGATGCCTTCCCCTCAGAGAAACATTTCCATCTTGACAGCCCAAGTGAGATAATTCTGCCATTTAGCCTGGTCAAAGGCAAACTGCTCACTGACCTAGACTCCATAGCTGCTCAGCCCCCGACTCCAGGTACTCGCCACAAGCTACGGAGATCACCAGTAGATGGAACACAGCTGCAGACAGGCAGCACCCATCAAACGTGGCCTCAGAACCACTCTGGCACAACAGGGAGGTGCAGCAGAAGCATGCTGGGCCCATAACCTGTTGGGGGAATCCAGGGGGCATGCTATATGCTAGCATGACCCACAGAACACCAGTGCATCAAAAATAGACAAAAGTTCAAAGAGACCAGAGTGAGGCCATAAAAAATACTAAACTACACGTTTATTGCAGGCTTGAATACATGGAAAAAGCAAAGCTAAGTAAAATCCATTACGTCTGTGTCTGCACAGACATGCAGACTGTTAAGGCAGTCAACAACAAGAAGCGAATAAAGACAGAACAGAACCTTAGACTAAATAAACTGCTGACCGCTGTGGGAAAGATTCAGGCAGCTCAAAATGTTTTCAAAACAACCCGTTTCGTTTCCCACAGCTGCTGTGTGTGTGAAAGTTAGAACCTTCTTATCAGTTACCATGACTATGAGAGTCAGCGAAGGAACAAGAAACTTAACCCTTTAGGCAGGGATCTGGGCAGCCTAACTTGAACATACTTATCACTGATAAGTGCAACAATCACAGAAATGTTTTCAATTACAATATCTCTAAAACCTGAATTATTTCTCTTAAATATTACTAACTTTCTTAAAGAAGTATTGGAGAATAATACTGTATATGATTACAGCTGCTAGAATGGTCCTAGTTAGATTTTGGAAGTGTCCAGAGATACCGAATCTTGAAATATTGGTTACTTAAAATTTTCCTCAAATAGAAATGGTGTGATGCTATAATAGAATAAGATATCAATATAAGATTATTTTGCTAAATTATTAGATTTAAATGTTTAGCAATTAAGCCATCCATAATAAGCTTATTCACTTTTATAATACATCTTTATTTTCTTTTTTTTTTTAACTTGAGGAAGATAAGTCAGTGGCAGAGTACACTGAATAAATAAAATAAAACCAAGATTATTGGGATGAAGTGTAATGATAGAGGGACAGTAATTCCAATTAGGTATAAAGAGGAAGACTATCTGGGTTTGTTTCTGTATTAATATTTGTAGTTGTATCTATAATGTTCTTTTTTTGTAATTTTCTGTAATTTTTCCTTGCTCTTTTCTTCTTTTTTTTTGCTTGAAAATTTCCAGATTATAGAATTGTATTATATGCAAGGGTTTTTTAATTTGGTTTTGTTTTGGTTAGGTATGTTTGTCAATTTTTTTGACATAATAAAAATTAATATCTTTTTTTTAAAAAATGCCTTGGTTACAACAGATACATGAAAACTTCATGTTCAGAGGCAGAGTGCCTATCAAGAGAAGAATTTCAGGCCTTGTCTATAAGACAGTCTCTGGGTGGCAGTGCTGGAAACAGTACTAGTTAGATGTTCCTCTCAGCCTGAGCCAACAGGGCACTCTGTGCTGGATCTCAGTATTTGTCCCTTGTGCATTTTGTTTTTAATGTAAATCCTTGCTTTGGAGAGATGTCACTCTTTGGGAGAAAGAACCTTCAACATTATAGAACACAGTAGCCAATCCTCTTTACCTTTTGCAAGTACAGGATTGTTCCTTTAAGCACAGCATAAAACTTCTTCCATCCCCTTCGTCCTCTGGGAGCTGAAAAACAATTTTTTTCATGATCAAAAGGTTATAATGGGCCATCACAGAAGAAACCAGAGCCTGGAGACATGAGCATTTACACTAGTGGTGAAATTACATTAAAAATTTGCTAGCATGAATTGCTTTAGTGAAAACTATGTAATTAACCTACTGCATTTATCAGAGTGTTAGCAAAATGTTGTTTTCATTTTTGAAAAATCAATTAAAATGGTTAAGAGTGGTCCAAAATGGCACCCAAAGTGACAAATGAAAGTAACAGAAACATTGTTATGGGATCTATTAACCTCTTTGTCATTTAACAATCTGAATTACAACTTTTAAAATAACTGTTAAAAAATTCTCAGTGCATCAGGGTGGGATGAGTTTATTTTCCTCCTCTAACTGATTTCAACTGGTGAGAGATGCCCACAGAAATACTAGATGTGAGCTAATTCATGAAAAATAATAACTGAGGCCATTTCCACACCATACTGTTACAGTGCTATTATTCCACTTTCAACATCCTATGGAATCCTCGGGTTTGTAGTTTAGGGAGGGGCATTTAGAATTCTCAGCCAGAGAGCTCTTTGGCCTCAGTAAACTACAAACCCCAGAATTCCACAGGCTGTTGAAAGTAGAATAATAGCACTATAACAGTCTAGTGCAGAAATGGCCAAAGGTGGGAGTAAAGAGTAGTAAAGAGGAGCCATTATCAACACTGCTTTTCTGCACGGCATGATTCCACACACCCTTACCTACCTCCCTGGTTGTAATAATTAACATACCAAAACAGTTTGCTAACATAGTAGATAAGGGCAGCTTCTTCAGCAATATTTTTGTGCTGGAGAGTAGATGCTTCAAAAATAAGTGGGAGCAATTAATTAGGAAGGATGTTTCCTAGACATAAAATAGCAGATGATACACCACACACGGCTGATGGTAGGAAGAAACAGAGGAGAACCAAGAAAGACAATAAACAATGCAATAGCTGAAGAGCATAGTTAATAAGATGGAATGAATGTGGTGCCTGCTTACTACCAAGACATTGCTAAGACATTCAGACTGTTTTACTGTCAGACTTACTGTATTTGCTGGCATATAAGATGCACTCATGCATAAAATGCTCCCCATTTATACACTGGCAAATACTATTTGCTGGTGTATAAGACACACTGGTGTATGAGACACACCCCATTTTCAAGCAGTATTTTTTTGGGAAAAAAAGTGAGTCTTACATGCCAGCAAATACAGTATGTCAATGTAGTAAATAAATGCTTAACTCTCTTGAATCTCATTGTTCCTATTATCATCCAGGATGAACAAGATAAAAATCAAGTACTAATCTTCCTATCTCTCATGTTTTTAATCCACAGGAGTTAAAATGTGGTGGGGTTAATTTACTCCAAAGTTAACAACTACATGGAGGAAAAATCAATTTAAGGAATAACTGCAATAATCAGCCTGGCCAAGAGGGCATCTTGTTAAACCAGCTGAAATCTGTGTCCAATAGCATAGGCTTTCCAACTACTGGGAGCACTCTTGTGCCAGCTGAGAGAGGACTGATTCTAAGGGGGACCATCTTGTCCTGCTTCTAGACCACTTCTCTGTGATCAGCAGGAGTGTGGGAGCTTCTTTCCTGTTCTTTGTTCCCCTCACAGGTCCATCACTATACAGGAATCACGCAGTAGACATACACCATTTCCGCACTAAGCTGTTATAGAGCGATGATTCCACTTTCAACATCCTGTGGAATCCTGGGGTTTGCAGTTAAGGGATGGGACGGGCGGCCCCTCCTGAAACTGCAAACCCCAGGATTCCATAGTATGTTGAAAGTGGAATCATAGCGCTATAGCAGCTTAGTGCGGAAATGGCCATAGCCACATTCCTCACCATCAAATCACTGTTTGCTCAGGGCACCATTTTATGTTGTATGGTACAGATCATTAGAAAGTGGTGCTTCCTCTCTAAGGACCACTTCCTGGTTTTTGAGTTTAGAAAAAGAAGAGGATGTTTGGGTCTGTGGCTATCAGGGAATGGTAGCTCTGGCTGTTCACCCTCTGGGATGAAACCTATATTTAACAGTGAGGAAGCAAGTAACTGGATCCAAAAATTATCAGAGCAGGGAAAAAGCTTTAGGCTCCTGAAGACTGCGCAAATGCATCAGGAGACTGCAGTATCTGTTACTATAGTTCTGTTTCTTCTTCTTCTTCTTTTCTTAAGCACCCAAATGATGCTTCTGTTGCCCTGGATTATTTTCTGGCAATTCCTGGCAGCAGTTGCAACACTATATTCCCACACTCAAATGGGTTTCTTTTTTCAGTTCTCAGACATATTCAAGAATATATTCCCTTCTTGTCTCCTCCTTTCTTTCCTTTTTCATTTTTACAGGCACAGTGGTATAGAGCGTCACTGAAACGATAACTCTCTGGCTGTAAAAGTAAATTTAAAAATGGAGAGGAGAAATATTTTCACTCAAACCAAAGAAGCATCTCAACAAACTACTCTCCAGATTTTTTTTAAAAGCCTCCGGAAGAGCCTTCATGCATTTTCAAAAGATCACTATAAGCAAACCCCCAGAATGAGTGGATCCAGAGGCAAGGGCAACTGGCAAAACCCAGCAAAACCCAAGGAGCTATGCTGCATGAACTCATGCTTCTTTAGATCAATCTGGAAGAGCCCTATGAGAAAGTGGGTCTCATACAACGATATAAAAAGGCCTATCGTTCATACCTGGGAAGAAAAGAAATATATACTCTGAGTGTTGAAAAGTTACTTTTTTGGAGCACAACTCCCAGAACCCACCTGCCAGGGTGGCCAAGTTTCCAAGCTCTGCATATATTCCAACTTGATTTGCAAAGCTGGTTGTGAATATATCACGGAAGAATCAATTCCCAGCCCTGAAGAACATAGCATTTCAACAGCCCCTCTGACACTCCAGCATACATCCCTCGCCTTTCTTCCTTGACACAGGGATATACCTACTTCTCTTCCCATCCATGTCTGCGTGCGTCTTCCGAGTGAGGATTCCGTGCTTGTAGGTAATGGCATTCTGGGCCTGGGGAACATCCAGGAAAGGGTTACTGCTATCCACTATCCTTGTCATTTTCTTGGCACTGGCACCAAATTTATCATCCACTAGCTCTGACAATGACTTTCGAAGTTCATCTTCATCACTTGGAAATAAAACAAAAGCAATAAACAAGTTAAACAGCACTATACCAAAAGGTAGAAATTGTTCTTGGAGAAGTCTGTGTAGGTTTAGGGAGGAGAGAGCTGCCGAGAACTTTAGGCTTTAAAGATGTGCTTTTGAATATGGTGTGGGAAATGGTCACTGCCTTCACAGAGTTGTTTTTCTACTTGTAGTTTTGGAAAGAAGCTTCTCTGGAAGGTAGTGGAGATGATAATATCCATCCATTTCCACTTTGGTTACATTCCTAGACTGCACCCGGGCTGCTGCAGGGAGTGGGGGCCTAGAGAGTTCCCAGCAGGGATGGAATTTTGCCTCCAGCAGTAGCTTTTTTTTTCATCTTGGCAGACACTCAGGCCATTTCCGCACTAGACTGTTACAGCACTATGATTCCACTTTCAACATCCTATGGAATCCTGGGGTTTGCAGTTTCAGCTGGCCCCTCCCGAAACTGCAAACCCCAGGATTCCATAGGATGTTGAAAGTGAAATCATAGCGCTATAACAGTCTAGTGCGGAAATGGCTTCAGAAAGCAGCCCCTCTGTCCATGGGTGGAAAGAATGATCTTCATCTATTTGCACAGGAGCTGCAGATAGTAAAGAAGGTAACTAGGAACTGGATTTATAGAAAGTGTTGTTTGCAATTAACAAGGTGGTAACAGGACCTCTCTATTACTCTATCCACCTTTCCCAGGTTTAATCTTGGGCAAGGAAAAAGTGATGGAGGAGGGAGAATAATAATTTTCTGCTGCTACACCAAAATAGGCGGCCAGCCATCTTCTCAGGGAAAAGATGCTTGAGGGCTGATGTGATCACACTCTTTAAATATTTCAAGGGCTGCTACAAAGAGGGGGGCACTAAGTCTAACTGCTTTAAGTTACAAGAGGGTAGATTTTGATTGAACACTAGAAGAACTTCTTGACAGTAACAGCAGTTCAGCAATGGAACCAATTTCCTAGAGAGGTGGTGAGGTCTCCTTCTCTGGACATCCTCAAAAAAATAAAAAATAAAATAAAAATAAAATAAAATATATTAAAAAATGCTGGATTGCAATCTGTTGTGGATGCTCTAGCTGGAGATCTTGCACTGAGCAGGGGGTTAGACTTCCAGGGCCACAAGGCCCTTTCCAATTCCATGATTCTAAGATTCTCATACGTGATGGAAACAAGAACTGTGTCACTCAATGTTTTTTCATAATGTACGAAGCTGCCTATAGGAAATGATTCAAGTGCAGAAAGCATTGACGGTTTCTTTAGGCCTTGTTTGCCTTGCTTAAGTGTACAGGTTTATATGTTGTATGTTTTTTAGCAGGAACAGGTAACCTGACAGCAAGAAGATGAATAATACATAAAGTTGGCTCTGTTATGTGTTGGCAGATCTCTGCTGAAAGTTTGGAAGTTGAAATGCCCTACAAAGTATGTTGTATTAATCTTATATAATTTTAAAGGCTTCTGTTCATATTCCTGGCTTGGAAAGTTAATGAGTTGCTCAGCTGCCTTGGTATTTTTTAAGATGCTACTTTTTCATCATCCTTGTATGCATTTATTTCTTTAATCTGATGTTCAGATGCACTTTCTCTGAACCCTCTTATATAAGCTTTCTCCCAAATGCCAACGCTTTGTACATAACCAGTTCAAGACAGATACATGGCTCCCTCCAGTGGATTATTTTAATTAATGTTTCAGAGAGATGTAGACTGCTATGGTTTTCCTGAAGTAAAATAGCCTTTTGTAAAAGAACACTAGATTTTGAAGGTACTCCCAAAGGAGTTTTGCTGTCACTTTTCCCATTTGGAGAGGATTTTAAATTATAGATATCCAAAACCTTTTAGTCTGTAGTCAGCCATTAATTTTCTCCAAAACTCTGGTGCCCTCAGCAAATTTCACTTCATTTCCTTAGACCTATCCTGAACAACATATGACAGATGAAACTGAAAGCAGTCCCTGACCTCCGGAAGGCTGGCCCTCAGGATATTCCTGGTTTTGTAGTCCCAGCTAGGGAAGTAAAAAAGGTGACCTTTTACATCACACAATTACTGTGCTATGTTTCCACTTCTACTGCCATGACCACATCTGACAGAATCCTGGGATTTGCAATCTAAAGAAGGGTATTTCAAATTCTCAGCCTAAAACCCCCAGGATTTCATAGGACAGAATCATAGCAATTTAAATGGAATCACCATGCAGTACTTGCATAGTGTGAACTCAAGGTTTATTGAGCATTTGGGTCAACAGCTGGCCACTGGGCTGCTGTTGCCTCAGTGGATGAGATGTAGCAATGCTACTAACTGAGGGAATTGGTAAGAACTGAGCAGCCAAGTGGTTGAAATATTGAGGCCAGACAGTTTTGTGCTGTGCTAATTGTCCTCAGATCTGCTAGATTTGGGGCTCATTCTATGCCTAGTCATAATTACACAGGCCTCATTTGACATGATTAAAAGGGCCATTATTTGATCCTACCTTTTTTTAAAAAAACTGTGATATTTACTCAAATCCTTCTCATGTAGCACTATAGCTATATTGAGGCAACTCTTACTAATCAGATTACTGCTTGACCCATTTTTCCCCTCTGTCACTGCTGTGTGAATGACAGTGATGTTCTTCTGCTTGGATATTGCTTCTCTTCAAAGGATGATGGATAAATCTGCTCTCTCATCACCCCGTGATTAAATGTGTGCCACATCTGAACATGTGGAAGGGTTGTTTTTAAAAAACAACTTTGCAATATGAACATTACACCTGAGCTCATCCACAAAGTCTTTTAAAATGGAAAAGCAGTGATGAAAGAAATTCATCCATTCTCCCAGTCCCATGCCCTGTTCCTCCTTCCCCTGTTTTAGCTAGTTATTGTTACAGGGAGCAACATCTGCATGCCTATTGCAATAGCTTGCATGTTGCAGAGTTCCTGTTTGTTTGCTTTACCACAAATACTCTTTTCCTGTATCACTCTAATCTGCAACCATTTTCTCTCCCATTCCCTCTTTCTACCAATTAGAGCAGGTATGTGATTATGCACAAATATTTAAGAGGTAAGGCTATTTTATGTTTACAAAGAAGACTTCTCTGCTAGAACCTGTAATTGTATGGATAGATGTAGGTCTTGTTGGTGCTCAGCTTCTGCTTCACCAATTTGATTACTCTCCTTGAAAGATTCCCTACCGTCTTTCATATTTTCCAATAGATGTGACTAAGCTTGCATTGAATTGGCTTGGAAATAAGCCAAGTTACCTCCTGAGTCATTGGAAAATAGTTCAGCTGCTTTCCAACCCAATCCAATATTAATTCAAGTGGGAAGATTTAAAGAGACTGAAACTTCCAGAGGAGCTAGTGTGGAGCAAACATCAATCCATTCCTGAAGGTGATTAGGAGAAAACAGGTGGTAGGGTTGCCAAAGTGGACAGGGTTCATGTCCCTTCAGTGCAAGGATGGGCAACAGCGGAAGGTTAGGGGGCAACATTAGCCCTGTTTCCCAACCTCGAGTACCCCCAGGGGTACAAACGAGGACATTTAGGAATCTGTGAAACAAAACTGAATAACGGCAGGAAAAATGTAAAATATGAGCTATTCTCAGAGGACATTACAACTTGATGTGGTTTTTGATTGCTCACAGTGTTGGCGTTCTTGTCCTGGAATCCTAAGGGATGGGGGGAAATCATATTGATAACGAGAAGAGTTACACACAAGCCGAACTTCTGTCTGCCATTGGCCCACAAGCTTTAAAAAAGGCTTTCTCACATGCATATGCACATGCAGCCTTCTGTTTAGGTAACCATGACCCTAGACCCACCCACGCTGGGTGATTTCTCAAGCCTTGTGAGTGCACGCTCTTCTCACCCTCTTCCTTGTGTCCCTCTCCATGAAGAGACAGTGAGCTCAGTGGAGACATCCTGTTCCACCCCGAATATGTCTGAGGGAGGGACGGGCAGAACCAGTCACTCTTCCTTGTGCCTTCGGCTGAGAGCAAATCAAATCTTGAGACCACAGAGAGCATCTAGGTGGGTAATGGGGCAAGAGGGATGGAAAGGCCTGGGCAGGGTGATTGGCCTGCCACTCTACCTTTCCTTCCATGAGTGTGGGGAGATCCCCTCAGAGATCACAGAAGCTTTCTGATGGAGCTTTTTTGCCCTCAAAGAAAGGACATGGCAGTGGGGGGGGGGGGTACAATTTAAGGAAATGGAATGCCAAGGGGTACACAAGTGAAAGAAAGCTGGGAAGAGCTGCTCTAGCAGATGCTTCAAATGCCCTCTCGGGGTATCTTTGGGGCTTTTCCCGTCTCCCAGAGAGCATTTTGAAAGGATTTTTTTTTTTTTGCAAAATTTTGCAAAAGTTTTAACTCCTGGCGAGTCTATGGGGGCTCCAAATATGTGAAATGCTTTATACGTAACTTACTGGTTTTTATTTTATTTTATTTGCATTTGGGGGGAAATAGACTTTTTGGGGGGAGGGGAACCCTTGATTTTTTTTTATTTTTTTTTAACCACTGGAAGATGCTGAGGGCCACAAAAATGACCCTAGGACAAAAACAGCCTTGGGCCACCTAATGGCCCTGGCCTGGTGTGTAGCTCACAGGCCACACTTTGCTCACCCCTATTTTAATGGTTGTTTATAAGAGGAACTTTCAACAGGTGTCACTTTTTACTTTGTTGCATGACAAGCAAAAAAGCTGAAATTCTCTCTTCCACAGCACCATGAAAGGGACAGGGAAGTTTTCACTAGTTTTCAATCTGGCAATCCTAACTGTCGATGATTGGCCCCACTAGATGGCTGAATAGGTCTGTGAAGCTGGAAGTCCCTTTTTTTTTTTGGTGTGGATTAGATCCAAGCCAGAAAATAATTTACACGCTTCTAATTCTTGTATTTTCTTTGAGGTGCCTATTACTGGGTGGCACAAAGATTGTTTCCAGGCCAGAGCCCAACAAATTGCCTAAGAAACCAAGCTATCTCCAGTCTCTGGCCTAAACTGAATGCTATATCTTTGTGGATGGCACTGGAAATATATAAGAGATGGGGTTCTAAAGCTGTAAGTTTTAAAGAATGGAGATTAAAAATCAATCAAACAATTAATTTTTTTTTGAAAAATAATAAAAATGGTTTCCAGTCTTCAGGCAATGACTAACAAATATAAGATATCAAATGTCAATAACATGTAAGCAAGCTGTTAGGAAAAGATATTATAAGCATCAACAAATGAAAGAATCACCAACTAACAGCAGCAACAAACCAGGTTAAATGATACTTTGAAACACAAAAAGCGGTAATTATAGCTTCTGCTATTCAAATTTTTGTATTGCGTATGAAGGCCTGAGTCATAAGTTTTCAGCCCCTGCTCAAATATATCTGCTTTTCTGCACATCGTTTGTTTGTTCTTCAAGTACAGTTAATAGTAAGTAAGGATGGGCCAATCGAATCCTCGGCAAGGATTCTAGATTCACGAATCCAAATCGCTGCACCGAAATAGGCAAACCGAATCTTTTGAATCCACCAACCAAATGGTTTGTTGGAGACTGGGATGCCTGAAAATCTGGGATACCAGACCCACAAGGGGAGATGGCAAGTAAGTGAGTTTTTCCCTTGGGGTAATAATGGCCTTTACTAACAATTTCAGAAATTACATCTGGGGTTGTATTCTAATATATTTAAATTGAACATTTAATATTTTGAGTTCAGCACTATTTTCCATGCTGAAAATCAATGGCATGTAGAAATGCTGGGGTCAGTGGGTCTGACGCCTATCAGAAGTAGTGGGGTAGACGGCAAGGCCACACAATCTCATCCAGTGATTGCCACATGGAGGCCAGTGTACCTCCTTCCACAAGACCAGTGCCTGGTTGTAAACCTATAGCTAGAATAGGATGAGAAGTGAAGTGTCTATCATGGCTATCATGACAAACCACATGTAGCAGAAAGGAAAAATTGTTTTTAAAAATTGGTGCCTCCGGGGCCCACCAAAGGCCTGATTAGCTGAAAGGCACAGTCTTCTTCAGATTTCAAGGACAGCTGAAAGATTCCTTTGCATAGCTCCCTTGCAGAGCTCTTTCATACACAATTCTGGAGTTTGTAGTTTTACAAGGTGTCACAGCCTTCTCTGCCAAAGTGTGCTGGTGCATCATCAAACTACAAACCCCAGGATGCCATAAGGAGCTACGCAAAGAAAATCCAGTTTTGACCTGGATTATCTCTGCACTGTAGTATGTGGCCCTGTTTATACAGGCAGGGAAACGTGGGATTAATCCACATTTTCCTGCCTATGTAGAAGGGGCCTTCATGTTATTTTCAATCTGGGGAGATCCTGAGGCAAAACTATGACAATTGTCCTGGTCAGATTTCTTCAGAGAGACGTTTGCCTTCGCCAAGGCTTTTGCTAAGGCTGAGAGAGTGTCTCTTGCCCAAGATTATCTTTCTTTCCCTTGCTTTTTAAAACTTTTTTTAAAAAAGGATTTGAAAGATTCGAGATTCGCGGATTCCCAGAACCTTCCAGGGATTCAGATTCGGATTTCGGAAATTCTGGATTCGTCCCATCCCTAATAGTAGGAGAAGTTTCTTTGAAAATGCGGTAGTACTAACTCTACTATATATTTACCATGTAGGGCAATAATTCTGACAATTTTTTACATCCTCTACATCATACCATACGAGGTGAAGATTTCTGATACTCCTTTCTGCTTGGAGCAAAAACTAATATTCCTTTTATAAATGCAAATGTACACAGAAAATTATAAAATAAACATTATTTTTTAAAAAACATATACTTACATGGCCCATTCTAGCTTTTCATTTTTTATTGAGTTATACAGGGCCTGAAACAAGAACACACTGTCAGTTCTTAACAGGTTTTCTAAATACAATTCACCTTTGAGGATGGTATCCCTATCAACTCATGATTAGCATGACTGGGATGGTTACCTGATAATGGCCCTTTTTGCACTGCACTGTTAGAGTGCTATTATTCTACTATGAACATCCTGTGGTATTTTGGGGTTTGTAGTTTACTGAGCCCAAAGAGCTCTCTGGCTGAGAATTCTAAATGCCCCTCCCTAAACTCCAAGCCCCAGGATTCCATAGGATGTTGAAAGTGGAATAATAGCACTACAACAGCGTAGTGCGAAAAGGCCCCATGTGTTCTCACAGAAATACTGGCCTTACTGGCTTATTGGAACCAGTCTAAGGCACTTTCACACTACACAGTTGAGTGCTCTGATTCCATTTTAATTGCAATTGTAACATTTTATGGGATACTGGGATATGTGGTTTTATGAGGCACTACAGTTCCATTGGATGTTGCTAGGGCACTTTTTCAGTAGAATCATATTCTTATAATTATGTACAATGTACAATGAATGGGCCCTAAGACATTTTGCTGGTTGAGATGAATGACATCTCTCCTCCCCCTATTCCAAGTATGAAAACTAGGAACTGAATCATACTTCAGCATTAGCAATGGAATGCCATCCTACATTCTGCCTCAGGATAGCAGGCTAGTTTGCAGGGGGAGGAGATCCTCCATCTCTGTCGTCCAGCTCCTTATTCCTCCTCCTGGCCCCACAGCATCTGCTACCAGAGCTTGCTGACTCTCTGTGCCCACCCTGTGTGGGAGGTAAAGCTTGTCCCTTTCCACCTTCATTCAGAACCAAGGTATGGAAAATCTTGAACTGTTCCAATATCTTTGTTGTCTACTTTAAAGTGATATAAATCATCTGTGGTCATTTTTATTTTCTTAATGTTCAACTGCACACCTGCCTTTGCACTTTCTGCCTTGACTTTCTTCAAAAAAGTTTCAAGTCTTTGCTGTTTTCTGCTAGTAGTATGGTGTCATCTGTATATCTTAAATTGTTGATGTTCCCTCCTCCAGTTTTCATGCTCCCTTCCTCCAAGTCTTATCCTGCTTTATGGATGTATGAGTCCCTTGCCAACTGGAAATCATTGTATTTCTGCATATTCTGTCCTGCATATTCTGTTCTGTCCAGGACTCTTGTCCTGAGTACAGGTTAAGCATCAGGACAATCAGATGTTGTGGCACACCCATCTCTTTAAGAATGATCCATAGTTTTTCATGATCTACACAATCAAATGCTTTGCTATAATCTATAAAGCATAGGCTGATATTCTTCTGAAATTCTTTGGTGAACTCCAGTATCCAGCATATGTTTGCAATATGATCCCTAGTGCCTCTTCTTTTCCTGAATCTGTTTGGACATCTAGTATTTCTCACTCTATATATGGTAAAAGTCTCTGTTGTAGAATTTTATGCATCAACTTGTTTGTGTGGGAAATTAATTCAGTGGTCCTGTGATTATTACAATCCCTGATGTCTCCTTTCTTGGAGATTGGAATTTATATTGAGTATTTCCAGTCTGTGCTCCATTGGGGTATGTATGTATGTATGTATGTATATGTGTGTGTGTGTGTGTGTATGTATATATATATATGTGTGTGTGTGTGTGTGTGTATATATGTGTGTGTGTGTGTGTGTGTGTGTGTTTTTTATATATATATATATATATATATATATATAAATTTTTTTGGTAAATTTTGGGGTATTTTAAAGTAAATTTTATTAAACATTTTCCAATTCAACAAAAAAACCCCACAAAATAAATACAAACAAAGAAAAGAAAAACCAAAATCCAGAAAACAAAAAAGAGTAAAGATAGTAAAGAAAAAACAGAAATAGAAAAGAATAGAGAATTTACATTTGACTTCCAGCTTCCCCAATAAACACTATACATAACTATGTAAAGTAAGTTTTCTTATATTTCTCTGCATTGATTATTATAGTAGTTCTCTTTTTTTTCCTGGACACAAGTCACTAAACAGTTGCATTCAGGATTCTGACTTTATTTCTACCACCTTTTACTTTTGCTTCTCGTCTGTTCTTAGCTGTTTGAAGAGTTTCATCCATCATCCACTGCATCTTCTCTCTCTGTCTCTCTGTCTCTGGACTTCAAATAGTGCCTTTTTGTATTCCTACCAGAGTTCTTCTGTCTCCTGGTCAAGGCTTAATAGTGCAAATCTGTTTTTTTAAAAAAATATTATATTTAAATTCTAAGGGGATGTTCTTCAGGTTGTATTTAGGCATGATGGTTGGTTTAGTGTTCTTCTTTAGTTTTACCCTAATTTTTGATATTAGCAGTTCTTTGTGCTACAATCTGCTTCTGTTCCTGCTTTTGCAGAGGAAACGGAACTTCTCCATCTTCTGCTTCCAAGTAGATAGTCTATCTGATTTCTATATTGGCCACTGACCGTCTATATAGTTGCATCTTTGTTTTTTTCAAGAACATGTTTGCAATGAACAAACTTTTGGCCTCTCAAAATTCAATTAGCCATTCTCCTGCTTCATTTCTTGATTGTAGAGCAAATTTTCCTACAATCTTTGATTCTATTCTATTTTATTTCCTGCTTTTGCACTCCAATCACCTATGATTAACAAGAAGTGACATTGTGGTGTATGATAAATTTCCTCCTGGACTCCAGCATAGAATTTTTCTTTTCTTTTTCTGCTTCTGTAGCTGGAGCATAAACTTCAATTATGATTGTACTGATGGGGTTTCCCTGAAGTCTTATTGATATGATTTGGTCAGTCTTTGCATTATATCCTTTGACTGCTTTTGGAACATCTCTCCTCGCGTTTAATGCCATCCCATTTCTTCGTAGACTTTCCTTTCCTCATTTCCGGAGTAAAACACTGTTTAATGATCCATGTAGTTATCTGACCACTATTCCTGTCCACTTTAGTTCACTCATCCCAAATATTGCAATGTTTATACATTCCATTTCTTGTTGATGTGTTCCATTTCTTGTCTAGCTTATGCTGATTCTCACATTCCATGTTTCTATGATACACATCATGCTGCTTCAGACTTTCCTTTCACTTTTGAGCACACCAACAGCAGGACATCTTTTTGGCTTGAGTACTGTTGCATCATTATCCACAACACATCTCACAGCTGTCCTCTTCTCCACCCCAATAGCTCACTGAGTGCAATCCAGCCTGGCACTATCATCTTCTGGCACTATCTCTTATTTCATTTTGGATTGTTTTATCACAGGATTTTTGTGGTAACTAACTAACAAGCGTTAGCTATGGTGCCACTGCTGTTGTCTCGGAGAGATTCTCCACCAGTGTCATCCCCCACTAATGCTGCTGCTGTCCAGTAACTGTTTGGCACAAACAGCTGTCTGGCACAGCAAAAGTCTGTCTGACGTGGGAGACTCTGCCAGTAGCATGGCTGCTATCAGCATAGCCTCTTGCCTCATAGGAGCAGAATAAAAAATAGAAACCATTTATTTCTCTATGACTACAGACAGAGAATCAGACTTTTTGGACTCTCTCATGAGATGAACACCTCCTCTGTACATAAAACAGTGATTTGTGTAAATGACCATATATGAAAAAATCACTGTTCCTGTTTTTATCAACTGAAGGAAACATATGAGGTAGAAGGAATGGGTCTCTAGGAGGCTGGAAAAGAAAGAGAATACATGAGGCACTGAAGTGATAGGAGACATCTCAGGACCATGTGAAATGCACCAAGCAGTATTGGGAACCACTATTTAATTCAGAAATGGGGAATGTTTGTCCCTCTCGCTATGCAGGACTGCAGTTCCCATTAACCAGCATAGCCACTAGTGAAGGGAGTTGCAATTGACATATTTTCTACTCCCACAGCACTTAACTGGAAGGTAAGATGGTATGTTTTGTTCCATCCTGGTACTGTATCAACTCTAGGGATTCCTTTTTCAAATGCCCAGCTGTTCTCCTGCTTCAGAATGCAGTGGCTATTGAAAGGCTCCCATATAAGACTTTCTCATGATACTTTTCCATAGGAACATTCAGTTCTGTATTTGCATATCTACAATCTGTGTTCTTTTCTCTATTCACACTGATCACCTCTAAGAATTAAAAGGGATGTCATTTACTGTAACTGTAGGAAACGTATAAGAAAAGCAGGTAGGAGAGCATCAATAATTCATTTTCATTACGAGATATGCAGAACTGCAGTCATAGACACTTGTGTTTCCAGCAATAATAGAATAATAGTGAAACTCCAACCTCTCTCTCTCTCTCTCTCTCTCCCCCTCATTCTCTCTCTCTCTCTATTTTTTTTCTCAAGATAGCATTACCTTTAATAGATCCTTCGCAAAATCCTTGCCATCATTCAGTCCATCTAGATTTGTGGTAAACTGTTGGCATGACATCTTTTTTCCAATATTCTATAATGCAGAAGAGCAAGTCACTTTGGTTTTTGTAAAAAAACAGATCTTTTAAAACGCTATATTGAAGGTATAAATATACAGATAATTGAAACAAAGATTTCTCATACAAAATCTTCTCTTACAGTAGATCAAACTTAAAAAAAGGAAGAAGTGGTACAAAAACAAAGGAAGGGAGGGAATAATTTATAAGCTGCCAAGCACTGACTGACCTAGGTTAACAGAGCTTGCATGCAAATGTGGAATTAATACATCTTGGCATCAGTCTCAAGCTCTCCTGCAGGCCTCTTTGAGAAATGGGCAAGTCATCAATTGCCATCTCATTGGCCTCTTTCCATAAAATTGATTTGAAATATGTGTATTGAAAGGAGAATATTGGCTCCCAGGATCTTAACTGATAAAGTCCAGAATACTGAAAATAACTCCTGATTCACTGAGTGCCTTGTACAGTTTCAGACTGTTAGTCCTGAATTATAAGCCCTGTTTGCATTTTGCTCAGGAACATAGTTATCACTGCACCCTTGGCTGCTCTTATGGTATTCCTGATAACAGCTCCCACCCTCCGGCTAAGGCAAATCAGATGTAAATGTGGTTGGTACTGGTATGGAAGAAGTCATGGGACTCGCAGTGGAACTTGGACAGGAAACGAGCTATGGCTGATTAAATGTGAAAAGAATATCGTAGTGTCAAGGTGTATCTGACATCATCTTCACCATTTTGGGAGAAAATAAGGAAAGTTATGACAACCTTCTAAGAACCAGCATAGCAAGTTGCCTTATACTGCATCAGATCACTGGCACATCTAACCCAGCATTGTCAACAGTGACTAGCAGGAATTCTCTCTCTATACCTTTATTTATTAATAAGCATCTCAAGGACATCTGGATAAATATGTTAAATATCAGAGAAGGCAACATCTGAGATGAAGGCAATGAACAAAGCATATAGAGAATAAGGATCATGCCAGTATCTCACAACTTCCTTGATTCTGTACTTCCTTTCTTCATTTTTTTCTTTTGTTTACCATATACAGTCATCCCTCCACATTTGCAGGTTTCACTTTTGTGGATTTGATTATTCACGGATTATGTGCTGTCACTCTGCTGCCACCCTAGGCCCTAGAGACTGCAAGCCATGTGAGACTGAGAAACTGTGAACGAGGCTTTTAAGTCCTTATTAAAAATGGTTTGGGGCAGTAGTGGAGGTGGCAGTAATTCCCACCAGCCACCCACTTCTGCCTTGTGAAGGAACCCTGATGCCTCAAAGGAATCCATGGTGGGATGCATATGGTGATCATACTTTTTTGTGTGTTAAATATGTTTTGGGAGGGCCTAGAATTATTCACAGTTTTTCCACTTTCATGGGAGTCCTGTGTTCCTAACCCTAGCGAATGTGGAGGGATGACTGTACAACAATGGTAAATTGTTAGGTATTGGGAAGCAGGGAAAGCCATCTCTAGCTTTCTGATTTGCATACTTTGTGTACTTTGTGAGCTAATTTACAGAACCTCAAACTCCAGGATAGTGCAGGTGACTTCAGCAAGGAACTGAGAGAAATAATGCATAATATATGGAAATGTGACCTGGATGTGCAGCTCAGATTACGTATGGAAAGAATATCTATAATTATTTTTTTCTGAGGCAAAAAATGAGTTTCTCAGTTGTTGGGAATAGCCCAGCAAGACTTTTTTGCAATTTTCTTCTGACGTTCAAACAAAGTTGTGGAGAAATTATTCTATGGAGAAAAACATATATTTTTTACCCTGCAAAAATCTGTTTTCTGTGCCAAAAGTGGATTTCCTGGGCAGAAACACTGCAATATCCTGGTGCTATAATTTCTGTGGAAAATTTTCCGCACTACATGGACAGATGCTTGAAGCAGTTTGGCCTATCAAAGGAAAGCTTGTCCCTTGCTCATTTTCACTGATAAAATCTAACAGGGATGGACCGACCAGGTGGGTTTGGGGTAGTAAATGCTTCAATATATCAGGGGCAGGTGTTTGCTACCTTAAAGGAGGCAGCGACGTGCTCATTCCTGAAAACGACCTCGCTGGACAGAGGAATATGAGAACTACTGTCCTATTGTTACTATCCCATTTTGGGGCAAGGTGATTGAGTGTGATGTGGCTAGGCAACTTCAGACATTCTTAGAGGAAACAGTTTATCTGAATCCATTTCAATCTGGTTTCAGGTCACTGTATGGCACCAAAATGTCCTTAGTTGTTCTGACCGATGATCTACTCGAAGGGAAAGATGAAGGAACTGCTACCTTTTTGATTTTCCTGGATCTCAGTGGCTTTTGATACCATTGACCATGGTATTTTACTAGACCAGATCTGTGGGATGGGAGTAGGAGGCACTGTTCTATGGTAGTCAGCTCTGATCTAGAGGGCTGGCTTCAGACAGTAACTTTGGGGGATTCCTGTTCAGCTATATGGCTATTAAGCTGCGGGGTGCCACATGGTTCCATCTTACCCTCTGCTGTTTAATATTTATATGAAGTTACTGGTTGAGGTCAAAAGGAAATTTGCGGTCAGTATGCTGATGCTATTTCTCGTTATCATCAGAGCCAGCTGGGGCTGAACCAGTGCCTGGATGCTGCAATGGACTGGAAGAGGGCTAATAAACTGAAGCTGAATCCTGATAAGACAGAGGCTCTATGGATTAGGACAGGACCTTCCCAGCAGTGGCACCCCAATTGTAGAATGCCTTCCCCTTGGAGGCCTGATTGGCACTCATTTCGTTTAGACACTACATGAAAACTTGGTTGTTCATCAAGGCCTTTGGGTCTCCCCAAATACTGATGTACATATTTTAAGTCTTTTAAATCTGTTTTTTAATTCATTACTATATTTAATATGTTTTTAGCTTATTTAAAATGTTTTTATTGTTTCAAACTGTTTGACTTGTTGTTTTAATGTAATATGTGAGCTACCCTGAGATCTTTTTGATACAAGGCAGGATATAAATATTATAATAAAGACATAACAAAATATTTATCCATAGTTTTCTGGACTATTGTATTGCAAACAGTCCTATTACATGGACTAAATAGAGGACGTAAAGTTCTAATTATTCTTCTAAGGAGACAAGCATTAACAAACCCTAATGCTGAGAGGAATACACTGTTAAGCTCATTTCTTTTTCACAAAATCTTGTGCTTCCCAACCAGTTGTAAGTATAAGCAGCCTGTGCCTACTGACTCACATGCATCCTTTAATGAAATAAAATGTTCAGCTACTTGTACTCAATTGTTTTACTCTCAACTTGAAATGGGACTGGTAAGTAGTGCAGAGAATGAATGAGTACAACTGAAGGTACTCCAGTTATACCTCAGCGAAAGAAAGTTACATTCTTGATGTAAGATATAACACATTCGGCTCTCTTTAGGTATCTGAAATACATGCTGTTCTTTTTTTGTTATTATTACAATATTCTAATAAAATAATTTCTACATGAAACTTTGAATCTGTTTGAATAGATACATATTTAAACCAAATATGCTAATTCTGGTAACATTATTTTCAAGAACATTTTCCAGTCCCACTTTTTTAAAAAAATTGCATCACTGGTAAAGAAAACGGGGGAGGGGTGTTGCAAAAAAGCCTATGTTTTGCTCTGCCAAATAATCGATCTGCAATACTTCAAAATATTTGAATACAGGGAAAATACTATGGAGGAATATTCAGTTTCTTCCAGAGCAAAGAGAGAGCTGCTGTAATTATTTCTCCTTTCATGCAAACATGATATATTTGAGGATTTTCAACCATAGCTCAGATTATTTAACAATACAGATGCAAGGCTATCTATATTTTGGTCATACACCAACAAACATTTCCAAAATGGCTATGTATTTCCACCCTAATTTAATTCAGTCCACACTGGGAACTGATCTCTCACTCATCATAAAGATACTTTTGTGTGGGGACTTTTTGGGGTGGTGGTGGAAGTTGTAATACTTATGTTGGTTAAGTGTGTTGAATACATAAACCTAGAGAATTACTTTTCAGTCATCTTTTATCCAGATGTTTTCTTGCTGTGCAAAGCCAGCATGGTGTAGTGTTTGCAGCTCCAGACTGCAGCTCTGGAGACCAGGGTTTAAATCCCTTTCAACCGTCAAAACCCACAGGGTGACCTTGAGCAAGGCCATTTCCGCACCAGCCTGTTATAGCGCTATGATTCCACTTTCAACATCCTATGGAATCCTGAGGTTTGCAGTTTAGGGAGGGGCCAGCTGGCCCCTCCCTAAACTGCAAACCCCAGGATTCCATAGGATGTTGAAAGTGGAATCATAGCGCTATAACAGGCTGGTGCGGAAATGGCCCAAGTCACACTCTGTTAGCCTCAGAGGAAGCAAAGATCAACCCTTTCTGAACAAATCTTGCTATGATAGGGTCCCCTTAGGGATGCTATAAGTTGGCAAAAAGCTTTCCAAAATATCAGACTCCAGAGAGAAAGTAACTCCAGAGTCTTCTAAACTTGCTGGAGAAATGACCATGAAAGTTTTGACAGTAAAAAACCCCCTGTGCCTCTCCTAATTAACGATCATTGTCAAATATTTAATTTTGTATTTATAATTTATATATATATTGTTAACCATACAGAAACAGCCGCATCAAAGAAGACTTTCTAACAGCATTATTCTATACACATTTACTAAAGACACTAAGTCTCATTGAGGATTTACTTATTCCCCATTGTGTGCTTATGACTGGAGCCTAACAGAATGATATTAATGACACATTTCTGTTGCCGTCCACTTCAGAACAAAATAGCTGGACATTTTGAAATATTCCTCTGGTCACTCTATGGGTAAATTGATTGAGGGTAAGATTTCTCCAGGGTTGGAGTTAAATATTTGCAATGTATGTTCTCTTCTAATCCTGTATTAAGGTTGCAAGGTGTCCCTTATTATAAGAGATGTCTTTATTTGAAGGTTGGAATGCTTTTCCTTTTATGTAGACTGAACAAAATGCGAAAAAAATCCCATATTTGTGTGTTGGGGCCCTTGGTAAAGACAGAAATGTGTGCATCATGTAATTTATGAATGTGGTGTGTTTATGTGTGTGTGTGTCTCTTCAAGTAGGCTGTTGGCTCATGGTGACTCCTAAGAATTTCATAGGGTTTTCTTAAGCAAGGAATGCTGAGAGGTGGTTTTGCCAGCCATTCCTCTGAAATATAGCTTATAGCACCTGACATCTATGTGCAGGATCCTATCCAAGTACTAACCAGTGCTGACCCAGCCTAGCTTCCAAGAACAGACAGGATCTGGTGCCTTGAGGGTATGTGGACAATATGTTAATTTTAAAGAGAAATATATAGTTAAGTGAACTTTCATTTGGTATTTAGGTAGAACACAAACTTGTTAACAGCGACTTCCTAATTGTTTAACCTGCATGTCATGAATTTCAGTTGTCCCTCACTGATATTTAGAGAACATGGCAACACTATCCTGTACACAGGGAAAACTATTATTTAACTTAGAAGATTTAGAGCAGAGCTGAGAATTATGAAATCCTCCAGATATTATTGAACTGCAACTCCCAGCACCCCTAGCCAGCATAGCCAATGGGACTATTTCTGGGAGTTCAATAGCCAGAGGGCCAGACAGTTCCCAAATCTGTGTTGGTTAAAGATCCCCTAGTGTGCATCACAGAACTCAGGCCCTTTCCACAGGATGATGCACTCACATGCCATCCTGTTGCAAACCCAGCAGTGCCTCTGCCAGGATGGCAGCATGTCCTTAGCGCTCTCCTCTGCACCCAACCGGCTGCCTGCAAAAGGGAGAGCGAGAGACATGCCTCTTCCTTCCACACTGCAGCCAGCCTTCTTCCCATGCTGCAGTGGGGAAGGAAGCACATGATAAAGCTTCTGGCCCTCTGCATGGACGGCTGCAATGGACGGCTTATGTGATTGGGGGTCATTGATGGAGTTTTTCCTTCAATGATATACCCCGCAATCACACCAGCGGGTGACGCGAAAAGGGCGGGACCACAACAACATCATGCAGAAGTGCTGTCGCAGTCCTGCTCCTCTTGTGTCCCCATGCTGGGAGGATGCCATCCTGCAGTACGGGCCTTAAAGCAGCCATTGTTATCACGACTACACTAAAAACAGGTTGACTAAAAGCAGGAATTCAGAGATACAGAGATCACGTATATGAACGGTTTAGGAAGCAGGCACTGTGGTCAAACTCTTAGCAACCTAATAGACACAAAAACTTTAAAAGAAATAGCAGCTCTGACAGAGAAAATAAGCAACACAGTCTGCAAACCTTTCTGTCCTTACTTGATAGTTAAGCTTCACTGAACTCAATGGACTTCACTTTTGAGAAACCATGGGACTGTCCCTTCAGGGTAGTAGTGGGAGAAGACAAAAGTGACCCATTCCTGGCAACTGTAGCCCCACCATATAAGAAAACAAAATCTCCATGTGTGTCTGTGTACATGTTATTTTTCCTCTATCATGAGAGTTAGATTTTAAATTTAAAATGTTTAGATCTTGGCCATGGCAGGTACAGTGAAATTGCAGGCTCAACCTTGCTTGCCTCACAGAACATGGCTTACTACTGCTCCTGCCTTTCTATTTGCCAACAGCAATTCTGACTCCACTGGTCCTAGATGCTACTACCCAGGTACAGTTGGCTCTGCACAGTAATTTGTCATTATTTGCCTCCCTTTCTTTTCTTTCTCTCCCCTCCCCTCTCTTTCAGCAGTGAGAAATAGGCTTCAATGCCTATGCTTAGTAATTGCTAGTTTGCACATCTGTTTCATGAGAGCCAGCATGGTTTTGGAGGTTGAGCATGGGATTATGACTCTGGAAGAACAGGGCTCACGTTCCTGCTGTGTCATGGAAACCCACTGGGTGACCTTGGGCAAATCACACTCTCTCAAACTCAGAGGAAGGCAAAGGCATACCCTTCTGAACAAATCTTGCCTAGAAAACCCTGTGATAGGGTTGCCTTAGGGTCACTATAAGTTGGAAACAACTTGAATTCACAGAACAACAATAATGCCTGTCTAAGAGTTTAAGTGTACCATCTATTCATGTCATCTTCTGTTTGTTGGTCTTGGCCACACTCTCTTTCTTCCTGCATCAGTTAGTCTGAAATTAATTTGAGTTTGTTTGTTCTCCATTTTTTACCCTGCAGTCCTCTCTCTCTTTTTTCTCTGTGTTGAGGAACAAATTTTACAAAGCTTCTCACCATGAGAAGTTATGAAGCCTTATGTATTGGTAAGAAACATACTTCATATGTTTTTACAAAGAAGTTTAAGATGAGAGGGACCCATTGTCACCCACACTCTGCCTTCCTCATAGGTGTGGGGAGGTGATGATCAGAAGGAAACCACAGTCTGGATGACCTGAGAGATGGGCAGCAGGAATGGACAAAGGGTAACTTTACTGACCAGCACAACTATAAACTATTAGGAGAAGGAAGATGTGATCTGAACGAGCAAGCTAAGCAGTTGATGAGGGAGAGAGCAATATGGCCTGGCAATGATGCTAGAAGGTGATGGATCACTGCAGTAGCTCAGTGGATCAGCAGAACCTTGATTTACTCCCTGCAGCAAGAGTCTCACCCTTCCTCACAGGGGAATCAGCCCTGTGAAATCTCACAGTCTCTCCAGTTGGCTCTCATTCATTCAGCCTGAGAGCCACAACATCAAAAAGTGAGGTGGTCCATTGGATTTTTCAGGACAAGCTCTGTCTTGCACATTAAAATCCTTAGAAAATGAGAGGGAGGGTTAAAAAAAACCCTCTGCTTCATTTTCTTAACTTGCTCCTAACATGTCCTTCAGTGTTTATTCAGTAAGAAATCCCATTGATTCCATCACTCCCTTCTTGTTGGTATTTATTTATTTATTTATACTGTGTGTGTGTGTGTGTGTGTGTGTGTGTGTGGTTGGAGGTGGTGGTCACAAAATAAAAAAAATAGAAATATTGAGATTCAAGCATTTGTTGAAAATGGAAAAGTGATACACCAGAAATAGCCTCACCAGGATGAGGTAACAAGATGAGGTAGTTAGCTCAGAGAGCTAATTTTTTAAACAAAATTTTAGTTATTGAGTTTTAATTCTCAGTGCAGGGCATTTGGGAGACACCAAAATAACTTAGCCAACCTAGAATACTGTACACCTAAAACTGTAGGACAGGGAACACCATTTGTTGTTCAGCCTCAGATAGTTAAAGATCTAGGGCTGAGCCATAGATCCACTTTGAATGTCAAGGATTTATCAACTTCAATATACCAAAATGGAATGAGAAATTAAGTGTAGGAAAACACAGAACTGCACACATTTCCTTTTTCAAAAATTATAACATTTTGAAGAATAAATTACATGCAATGTTAGATACATGGAGTGCAGCTTAAGGCTCTAGCATTTTTCACTCTAAATTAAGCGTGCAGAGACCCATGCTGCCCAAGAACCAGTGTGCATGGGGGTGGAAGCTTTAAATCGTCACCTCTACAAGACTGTGTTTAACTTCCCTCTCTTCCTCACACAAGCAATAACCTTCATTGATGGTAATAAAATTCCCTCCTTTTAAATCCCTCTGTGTATGAGGGGACAGATTGTTAAACAAAAATTAAATGCAAGGAAAGTTTATATTTTTCCTTCCACACATACTAGTTTCCAGTGCAAATTAGGCTGTTCACTTTTATTTTAGAGAAAGAAACATGTTGGGTTTTAAATTGTGTACTATCACCAGAATCCTATATCACCTTTTACTTATCTATACTTAGCAAAGTAGTAGAGGCATTAAGAAACCCTGTTAGTGAATTTTAAAGATGTTGCATTGAGACACCAGCAAGAGTGCCTGACATGCATTGTGTATCAATATGCATTGTACACCACTGTGCACTGGTGTGCAATGCACATCAGTGCACAATGCACATTAGGACTGTGTGTGTCAGTGTGCAATGCACATCAGGATTGATGCACATCAGTACACGAAATGCATCAGTCATTTTGCTAGTTTTGATATGTAGTAACCTAATAGCAGCCCTCTACTGGACACACAGGTTACAGAAATGTTTAATTCTAATTCCTGCAGACGGAAGTCTGCTTACAAAGATGCTTACGAAGATGTAAGTCCCCAACAGGATTCCAGCCTACATATTTAATATAGCATGTAGTTTAACACTCTAAGAAACACTATATTATTGGTTAACATACATCCCACCATGTTTTACACGAAGAAATATCAGATGCCACAAATTTAGAGAAAGGTACCCACAACTTCACTTACCACCTGAGAAAGAGTTACAGAGCAAAAATAAGAGGATCCGGGAGCAGGAGAAAAAGGGAAAGGAGGAGAGAGGAAAGAAGACATTAATGTCACATGTCCCATTGAATGTTTAAAGTTCAGGAAAGCCTTCCAAAAACTTACTCCCTGGGAGTTCACTCAGTTTTTTACACCACTTTACACATGGAAGAATTGGAGAGTTCAGAGGATATGTTTTGAATCCTTCAGAAAAGATTAAAGATCAACTCATCATTCTCTGAGATGCCATACAACTAACATTCATACTAAGAATTAATAAGAAAACAAACATGTTTTACATATCTACCATTTCAGATTAGACATTGAAGACTCACATCAGTGAGGGTGCTACCACACTATGTGTGTAATACTGTGAAATTGCTTCATTCACTCCCTTTTTAATGGGGTATCACACAACATCATCATTCTTCAATCATTCTCATTGTTCACTTGCCCATGCTTCTTCTGTCTTTTCTCACACTGCAGAAAGTCAGACATCTAGCAACACCTCCATAAGCAACTTTTTATTACTCTGTTTGATTATTTGTTAATCACTTCAGTAGAGATGCAAGGTTTTTTTGGAGATATAGATTTTAATGACAAAAAGTAGTATAGCACCATAACGAAATAATATAAACTTAGAGAAACTATTAAGCCATTCCAGTCACCACTATGAACCATGTTGTTAAAATGGTGATATTTGACTTTTTACAAAGAATTAGTATCATTGATTATACCAGAGTATTATAACACTAAGCTACCTGTGATATGTAAATCAGTTTAAAAAGGAAGTTAACCTTTACCTTAGAGATGTTCGATGTAAAGTCGAAGGTTTTCACCGATGGAATCCATAGGTTGTTGTGGGTTTTTCGGGTTTTGAGGCCATGTTCTATTAGTATTTTCTCCTGACGTTTCGGCTGCATCTGTGGCTGGCATCTTCAGGGGATGTGGTGGCATGGAAGTAAAACAGAGTATATATACTTGTGTAGTCCCCTAGGTGGGAGGGAGCAATTTACATGTGTTACAGTCGGCCTATTGTTAAATGCCACCACATCCTCTGAAGATGCCAGCCACAGACGCAGGTGAAATGCCAGGAGAAAATACTAATAGAACATGGTCTCAAAACCCAGAAAACCCACAACAACCTATGTTACCTTAGAGCGCCTGGATAAAATGGGGTCACCTTAGGGTTGCCAGAAATTGAAAATGACTTGAAGGCACATAACAACAACAAACAGTGGGAAAAACAGATTTACCCCCCACCCAATCCAAGCCCTTTTCATGTTCTCTTTCATATTTATATTTGAGACAGCGAGGCTAGCTGGGTGTAGCTCTGCCCCTCCTATCCTTCTGGTATGTGTGTTGAGGAACATAGTGAAAGGATACTGATATTTATGATGAAACAGCCTTAGAGATGAAAAATAGAGACAAGTGTGCCACAGGTATTATGGTAAGAATCTTGTTTTGTGGCCATGATTCTTCTTTGAGAGGAGATTCTTTCATGAAGCTGTGGCCATGCTGGGGGAGATTATGGGAGCTGTAGTGCAAAACTAATTATGCCAAGTTCTGTTTGTAATACCCTGTTTTAGCCTCTTTTATTCCAGATCCTGTAACCTTTATCTGAGTTCAGACACAGACTGAGTGTGGGTGATCAACAGAAGTTTCATCAAGAAAAGAAAGAAGTGCAGGTGGTGGGGATGACGAAGTCAAGTAATTGCTTTGGAGTTGTATGAAAACTTTCTTTTGGATGCAGCTGCATTGCCTTTTAAGGACCATGACTAGAGTTGGTCCAATTCAAGAATCAATCGTGTCCAAGACACCACTGCATTTGAAGTATAGGAGCTGTGCACACAAACCAGACCCTTTTCAGTCTTTGCACCTAGCTTATAGAATGTCCTCCCAAGCTGAGTTCCCAGATCTCAGGGTCTGACCTTCTTCAGTCCTCAACGTGATGAGGAGTAATCTCAGGGCAAGAACACTGGCTTGAAATGCATGTGTATACTTGTTTTCCTAATTTGTTATGTACAGGCTGAGTTTCAGTCTGGTACATGTTTTACAAAAGCCCCTAAAGCCTGAATGTTAAGAAAATAAGGGTGTTTATTTAGATGAAACGGTAGGATGTCTGTGTTTCACACAGCAAAACATTAAGAGTGCAGGTTTACCATCTAGTTCTGGGCATGAAGATACCTAAGTCAAAACAAGTGAGATAAGTGAGACTATGGCCATTTCCACACTACACTGTTATAGTGCTATGATTCCACCTTCAACATCCTGTGGAATTCTGGGGTTTGCAGTTTTGGGAGAGGCTTTTAGAATTCTCAGCCAGAGAGCTCTTTGGCCTCAGTAAACTACCAACCCCAGAATTCCACAGGAGGTTGAAAGTGGAATGATAGCACTATAACAGTGTAGTGCAGAAATGGCCTATTTCCTCACCAAAGCATAGTGAAACTGAAAAGGTGATAGTGTTAACTGGCCAACAAAACCACCTACAAACAGGCTGGCACAATCTGAAGCAATCATCCGTGGGTAGGCAACCAGATACGGTAGATAGTGACACTCTCAGGCAAATAGTCCTTTAAGTGGTTTCATATAAATCTTTGTTCTCATTGGAGAGAAAGATTATTCTTGACTTTAATGGGGAGTAGGTAGATCCATCTCTGATTGGACAGGCAGAAGCTAGAAATAGTAGAAAAGCTGCCTCCCCAAGACACCAAAATTAGGTAGTCTCCAAGGAGGGTGAACCTAGTTGTTGGAAGCAGCTTTTATGCTGTTGATGCTGTTCCTGGCTGATAAACACCCATAAAATGCTGGTGAGAGAAGGAGAGAGAACCTCTGCTCTCAATATTAAATAGGCTATAGTAAATGCATATTTGTTATCTAGATAGATAAATGCCTGTAGAACCGTATTATTTTCCATGGATGCCTACAATAAGAAAGATGGCTGTGTGTTTGACACATACAAAAGACATATACATGTTCAATTCTTTGAAAGTCAATTCTTAGACTACATAGCTTCCTCTTGGTGAAAATTTGCCAAGATGACAATAAAATAATATGATGAAGATGCTAATATGATGTTTCAAGCTTTACATGCACTGTAAAATCACTGATAAGCTATATGCCTAGACACTGAGAAGTATGTATTGCTCCTCAAAGGAAGCAAGGGTGAGGGAGAATTTGTCCATTTTAATAAAATAGCCTAAAAGATCACCAAGATCCCCGCTTACTCTTCCATACTAAACATCCTGAAAGTCCAGTACACAAGAATGCTTAAGTGGATGGTAGATGGCTGTTTGGATTATACTATTGATCACAAATTGGGAGCCCAGGTAATCACAAGGACCTCCAAACAGATAACAGGTTTGCTGACAAATGGCAAAGAAACCTCAGTACCTCAGTCTTAAGAGAAAGGGTGGGGAACCATGCCTGTTAGATTTTTTTATTTTTTGAGTGGCATATTCTGTGGTTAACGCTTAATGACATCATCAGGCCTGCCTCCCGTAACATCTGCAAGGTATAGTCCCTCACTCTCAGGTTTTGGCTCTGAAATCTCAGAGCCTAGGGCTGTCCTAACCAGGCAACCTTATTCTCAAGTAAGACCCACTTAGCTCCGTCACTGCTCACAAATATTGGATATTCCCAAGAGCCTTAGTTAAAAGTGCAAAGCTAATGATCAGATACATTTTTTGCTGCTGTTGTTTTAACCTATGTTAGGATTTCTTTGCAGTTTTCACTGTTGTTTTATAATTGTTTTATATTATTGTCCTTTCAATGAAAAGAAACATTTAAAATATATACACAAAATTTTGAAGAAGTAAGTAGGAAAGGCCTTATTCATGTACAGAAAATTTTAGTGAAACACCATTTTTTGTATTGATAGAACAAATTTTGAAAAGTATACACAAAACATTAGTGCACACATAAGAAACAAAGATTTATTAGATAAAATGGAAATAATCTCATTTAGTGTCAGCAGTCTGTAATTCTATTGCAACTGAACTTGACATGACATCTTTTGAATCTAGTACTGGGACTTTGGATGGGTAATTTTTTTAAAAAAATTAAAGTCTCACCAAAATTTTCATTGGGAATGGGATAGAAAGGAATTGAGAATTTAAAAAAAAATAGTGAAGGACAAAGTGAAATGGCAGATTCAGCCATCCAGGCAGAGAGATTTAAATTATTAGATCTTGAAGTGCCAGTTTGAATCTCTGACCCCTTCTACTTGACACATCTGCAGCACAATTCCACTTTAATGGCCATGCTGCCATCCCATAGAATTCTGGGATTGGAACTTTAGGGAGGGGACACTTAGAATTCTCAGCCAGAACACTTATCTGGTGTTTCAACAAATTAGAAACCCCAGGATTCCATAGGATACAGCTAGGGGAGTTCAAGTGGGCACTATAGCACTATAGCTGTGTGGAGTGAAAGGGCCCCATGGTGCTGAATGCCAGTGGTGTTGAATTGGGATTGCCGCTGCCAGAGCCACCTGTCATTTTCTGGTAATCTCCTCAACTTGAAGAGTTGCATGGCAGGATGATACAACATCGCCTTCTGCAAGCTGATACATACTGAATTTGACTTGCGCAGATGTCTCATTCTTTAGTCAGATAATTTTTTGAGAAGAATTTAGGAAAATTCATCTTTACAACTGGAACAGAAAGAACCTCTGTCTCTCTCCCCCTTCCTCTCTCCATATATATCTTTCCATTCCAGTTGTGCAGCAATATATAAGCTACATGGAAAAGAAAGCAGAAGTATCAGATTTCTGTGACACCACTGATTCTGACAAGCTTTTACTGGACAGATTCCATCTTTTTCTTGACCTTCTCCTTTTCCTTATGCATTATCCTTTTCCGCATTTTTAGAAAATGTTAATCATCTTCTCACTTGGGTATTTAATACTACCCTTTCTCCTGTAGATGTCCAGAAGGTTGGATTATTTACTATACTATACAAAAGTATAGTACGACTAAAATGTGAGTGAATATCCATTATTTCAGTGATTAGTTTTGTTGCCTTACTCCAACATTTTGCTAAGTCACATAATAGCTATTAAGTCACCTTTGATATTAAGGCAAAATCTATATTTTCCATGATTAATTTTATACATTTCAAACAGTTCCTGGTTTTACATGTCATGGCACGACCATTTTGAAACATCTCAGTGATGCGCATTCACCTATGTTAAATCTTTGGAATAATTTTAACTAATTTGTGGTACAACTATACTACCTATGACAATGGTGTTGTTCTTATCATTAATCATCTAGAATATAGCTAGATACTATACACCATATATGCTGAAACAGAGAAAAGTTCTTCAAACAGAATGCATAATAATGCTTGACCATTCCTTTTCCTGAAAGTTTCCTTAATTCCAGCTACTATGAAAAGAGAACTGGTTCACAATGACCAGCTGTAACATTTAATATCATGGAACATCGTGTTTCAGATAACATAAAGATCTGGTTTTGTGTTAGAATCACAGTGATTTTGTTCACATATGGTGCTGACATCTAGCAAAAGTACCACAAGATCCAGTGCCCAAGCAAAAGGATGCGAGACAAAAGCAGACAAAACTAGTCTTGAGATTGTTCAACAAGGCTACATTTTAGTAGTGAGCAAGAGAAAAACATTGCCACCGCAAAGGAGGTACAGTGTGCAACCCATCCTAAGAGAGATACAGGCATACACTTCCTTTGTGTGAGTGTCTGTCCATTTTTGAATGCTACAGAGGTTAGTATTCCCTACCTTCCTCTGCAGCACCCAAAGTGCCCTTCACGGGTTACTGAATGGCCTCTGAAGCCCCTCATATGGCCATTCCCTGATTTGTGGGGAGCAAACAGGTTTGTAGAAATACCACCCTCTAGTCAGCTGTGAAATGATAACATCTGTGCTGAGATCTGCCAGAGTCCTTTGGAAGTCTCAGCACTGCAGTGGCATACCGAGGGGGGTGGGGCGCCCCAGACGGCATGTTTTTGGGGGCAATGCTGGGCCACCCCCCACATGCTGGCAGGTGTCCAGCAACTAGATGGGCAACTGGAGCCTCCCAGAGAGGTCTACTGGAGGGGTATGCCACCCCGGGAAGGGCGGCTGTCCTTCCCCCCTCTCCTCCCTTCTCCTCCCTCTCTCCCTCCCAATCTGGAGTCAAGCCTGTTTCCAGCCAAAGCAGCAGCACCGACACCAGCAGACCTCCAGGTCGGACAGAGAAGGAGAGAGGTGGAAAAGGAGGAGAGGAGAGGAGAGGCCCCGAGAAGGTGGGGAGAGGCACCTGCCTTCCCGCGCGCAACCCTCCTCTGAGACTGGAGATGAGCCCACCCAGCCAACCTTCCAAGGAGGAAGGGAAGGGGGAGAAAGAGAGAGACAGAGGGAGCTCACTGCCACAGGAATGCTGGCGTGTCTCTGAGCACATGCAGAGTGCCCCCTCTGAGTGCAAACGCCCAGAGCCCAATCACCCAATGCCAATTGAGCAGTTTGTATTTGGTATTTTGGATAGATCCTCCCTCCCCTGAGAGGGGCGGCAAACTCAGGGACCACCCCCAGCAGCAAACTCAGAGACCGCCCCGAGCGGCAAAAGCTCTAGTTACACCAGTGCAGCACTGCTATAATATTTTCACGTGTGGCTATGAGGACATACCCAGAAACTTCTGTGATTCTGTCCACTGCACACAAGCAGGGAATGGTTTTGTGGAGGGGGGGTTCAATGGCTGTTCAGTAAGTCAGGGGTGACACATGACTCAGCCAAGTGTGGGTGTGCATGCGGACCTACTATGCTACACTGTGCCACTGTGCTTTTTTTTACTAGAATCGTCAATCAGGTGCAAAACACATGCACTTCAAATTGAATAATTTATTCTGAGTACTAGAACTGAATGGAGCTCATGGTCTTTCTACCTAAAAATCCATTCCTGGTTGTCTCCCCCTGTTCCCAGTCTTGTCTTGTCTTGTCTTGTCTTGTCTTGTCTTGTCCTTTTCTTTCCTTTCCCACAGTATGATTCATGGCAGAGGAGGGTCATTTAGTTTTTTTCTGTTAATCATCCCAAGATCTACCAGATTGCTCCTATTATATTTTCTGCTTACCCCTGAATTAAAATACCTCCATACTGGTATTCATATCAATGAAACTCTTATGATAAAGAGGAAAGGTTAGTCCAAGGATCAAATGCATACATTAGAATGTGGGCAACTGCTGGGCTTAGGGAGCTGCATTAGCCTTCCAAGAGACCTCAGAGAGTTGCATCCCTAATTGCACCCCCTGCCAATATATATATATATATATATATATATATATATATATATATATACACTGTTACTGCTGTTTCTAGCCCGAGCTTGTGGGATATTAAGATATCATTTGATATCAATAATTTGGCCTTCTGTACCCATTCCTCTCCACGTGCTTGCGAGGCCCCCGGACAAGCATGCACACAGGCGCGGCCGACAATAGCTGGACCATTCAAATCCCAATCCAGGCAGGCCAGTCATTGCCGAAGGCAGCTTCAGGAGACCTCAAGGCAAGTACCACATTATGTATGCATGCCGCTTACAAAAGATCCCCTGCCCCGCACAGGCAGCTTGAAGAGTGGACTATACAACTCTCAAGCACTCTGCGTTTGCATACTGGCTACTCTATTGACAATCTGGTCATAATTCAATCATCTAAAGTACTGACCTCTCGGAGGCTTTGTCTCTAGCCCGAAACTCATTGTTATCCCCAAGTACGGACTAGCCTGCGGCCACAATTTTCCCTATAAGAACCCCTGACTTTGAGCGTCTCGTTGGATCACTTGTGACTTGCCTCCCAACTTGCTGCTTCTCCGTTTGACAAGCCTCCCCTCAGCCCCACGTGCTGAGAACCTACGCTCCCCAGCTTCTTTCTTACTACCGGGCTTCAGGACAGGTGCAGTATTTCCTATACCAAACCCCCTCTCAAAATCCCTCTATCCCACTCCTACCTTTTATTTCTATAGTTCTTCGTGTGAGTGTGTTGCATACACGTGTTTGACTGTATTTCAATAAAACAATTATTATTATTAACTTCTGCTTTATCATTGACTTGGCCTGACCCCGTAGACATAGGGTTCAAGATCTCGCTACGTTGCCCTGCCTCTCGCATTGCAAACTAGTGCTCTTTGCTAATTCCCTCCCCATTGTTGTGAGCACATTTAGGTGTCCCTCCCGGGACCCCCAGAAATCAGGGTAACAATATATACATCTATATTTCCCTCTGAGGGTGCGGGAGGCAATTTTGCAATATTTTTTGGTCTCCCTGGTCATTTCAGAGGCTTTGTTTTACGACAGAAATTAACCCACAAGTCAACTTCCATGTTTAAATATATGAAGGGATGCCATGTAGAGGAGGGAGTGGGTTTGTTTTCTGCTGCTCCAGAGACCAGGACAAGGAGCAATGGATTCAAGCTGCAGGGAAGGAGATTCCACCTGAACCTCAGGAAGAACTTCCTGACTGTCAGGGCTGTCCGGCAGTGGAATATGCTGCCTTGGAGGGTAGTGGAGCCTCCTTCTTTGGAGGTTTTTAAGCAGAGGCTGGATGTCCATCTGTCGGGAGTGCTTTGAGGGTGTTCCTGCATGGCAGGGGGTTGGACTGGATGGCCTGTGTGGTCTCTTCCAACTCTACATTTCTATGATTCTATGATTCTATGATTCCATTTCACTTCTGTTTAGAAATCTTCCATAGACCTAGAACAACCCAGCTTCCTTTCCCCAAAAAACATGGTGAAAGTGCCCCTCAACTTCTAGAGTGCATTGTGGTGCAAATATATTAAAAAAAAAAAACCTGCGGGACCACAAAAATAGCCCTAGGGTCCTCATGTCACTCACTGGCCACACTTCCTCTGCCCCTGATATTCATAGTGTTACTTCCTCCAGCGGAGGATCTGTCTGTGATATGGGAAGAGTATGTCTTTAATCTGAAGCTTCATGTCTGGACTGGAATAGCAATATATACTTTCCACAAAAGCTTCTCTGATAGTCCAAAACCACTATGTGACATCAGGAGGCAAGAGTGACATTATTTAAATTGTTGTGCAGTGGGGTGGGTAACAGAACTCATTTTTTACAGGATAGATTTATTGGGGTTATGGTCAAGCACAAGGCAATGCCAGTAAGCAGCCTCTCCTGCAGTAGGGGTGCCTGTGTGGTGGGAGATGGGCTAGATGAGGATTTTGTTCAGCTCACCTTTCAGTGCAAACATAACCAATTTGCAGTTTCAGACCTAAACATGAACAGCAATGCATATAGACCTTACACCCACACTTTTCTGCCATTTTGCAAATTCACAAAAATTCATACATTTGAATTAGTGGACACCATAACTTGAAAAATGTGCACAAAATGTTTGACTTAATTAAGGGAAATCACATAAAATGCATATATTTGAAAAAGTACACCCATAGTTTACAAAATATTTTGAAAAAAGAATTAAAAACAAAAATGAATTTCAGTGAAGACTAAGAAAAATGCTGTCTGCTGTGGAACTGGGATGGAACACATCTCAGAAAGATATTCCCGTCCCTAAATAGAAAGGACATTGGTCAACAAGTCTGGCTAATACTCCAGATCTGGAGATCTAAAATCTTATTTCAGCTGCTATTAGGAAATAAAAGTTCTGAACAAGGGTTATATTATAGCTTTAATGTATATTATTTCATTCTGAAAACTCATTCTATGGGTTGGCCACTCCTGCCAAGAAAAGATCTGAGGGAGAATATGCTTCCATTGCTATTGTATGTGCTAAAATATTTGGGTGCTCAAAGAACATCAAACTGAACTAAGCCAAAAATCTCAAACGTATTCTTTACTTTGCCAACGTTGTCTATACTTCCATGAGATACATTCCGAGTTCTGTCTAACTTTCCCAAGTAGCATGAGAGCTACCTAAATGGCAAAGCGTATCTCTTCTACTAGCCATACTTACATGACCGTGCAGATCAGTGTTGAGCAGCATCAGGGCACAGGTGAGTGTATGAATTCCATCTGGAAGACACAAGGAATTTAATAAACTTTTAAATTATTCACGCAAATAAGCATACATAGAATAGTGAGGTTCTTTTCTCTTCTTAGCTTTTGAAGTAGGATAATGTCCAATGAATTGAGAACACAATCTGAGAATCATGCAGGTAAGCTCCAAACCTAGATACTTCCCCCTTTTGTAATGTTCTCTCTCACAGTTACTAGTCATCTCAATTACTATTTGAGTTCAACCGACTATTAAACATGTGGCATTCTTCTAGGGTGGCTATGAGAGGGAACAGTCCTCTTTTGAAAGCCTCTTTTGTTTGACAACTAGATGTGATAAAGATTAAGCACCACACAAAGGGAGATCAGGGGCCTCAGAGTTACCTATGAAGAGTCAAGATCTGAAGATCGGATGAACAGGTTTACTGCAATCATTTCCACTTGGGTGTGGTCACTGTTTCTCTCTCTCTCTCTCTCTCTCTCTCTCTTTCTCTCTCACATACACACACACAGACACACACACACACAGAGAGACACACACAATAACATAGAATCTTAGGCCCTTTCCACAGTATCCTCCCATCCTGGTATGGGGATGGGAGAGCAGTGGGCCCACCACAACACTTCTGCATGACGTCGTCATAGCCCTGCTCCTCTCCTTTTCCCAAGTGGCACGATCATGGATTAAATCATTGATGGGTTTTCCCCATCAATGTCATGCGATTACATCACCATCCCACACTTACCTGTCCTGTGGAAGGGCAGGAAGCACCTTGGTGACACTTCCTGCCCCAGCGCAGCCTGGGAAAGTGCCTGGCTGCATTGTGGAAGGAAGAGACATGTCCATCATGCTCCCTTCTGCGGGGAGCAGGTTCTGTGCAGAGGGGAACACTTCTGTTGTGCTCCCTTCCTGGCACAGCTGCTCCCGGCTTTGCCACTGGAGCACGACAGGACAAGGTAGGGTGCAGAAAGGGCCTTAGAGTTGGCAGAGTCATCTAGTTCAATCCTTTGCCATGCGAGAATACAGAACTAAAGATGCCTGAAAGATGCTCATCCAACCTCTGTTTTAAAATCTCCAAAGAAGGAGTGTCCACCACTCTCCAAAGCAACCTGTGGCACTGTTGAGCAGCTCTTACAGTAATAAAGTTTAGGTGGCCTTTCTTTTAAAAGTTACAACCACCATTCCCATACAGTCTTTTGGTGTGTTATATTAGATCTCTGTCCCACTTGTTTAAATATGACATGATATACATATATGGGCATGTGCAAACTTCAACCTTATATTCAGTTTTTTTTTTTTTACAAACATGTAACATCTTTTTCCTTCTTTTTCTAATTTTTAGTAATGTACTGATGATCACTCTACTTTCTTCTTAGCAACTCTCAAGGTTTTTAAAGAGTTTGGTTAAGAACAAAACGTAGCATTATAAAGCACATTTCAAAGCCTCAAAGAGCTTTTTACGTATTTAATAACAGGAATCTTTATTATGTAGCCTCTTTCGAGAGGCAGCTGATTTCTTTATGACTAGTTAGAATGTCAGGCCTAAACAACATGCAATGGTGGCTGCAGATGAATTAAATTTTCAGCTTCACTTTCTACAGTATTCACACTTACAAGCATGGTGTAATGGATACAACCCTGGCGACCAGGATTCGGTTCCCTGATCAGCCATGGAAACCTACTGGGTCACCTTGCGTGCATCACACAGTCTTAGCCCCAGAAAACCTTGCGATAGGGTCACCTTATGGTCACCATAAGTTAGAAACAACTTGAAGGCACACAACAACAATATAAATCTGATGTATCCTGGGTCTATCAGTCTGTAATTTTTTTTTCAAATCTTGAAAATTGTGTAATAAAGAATATTGCTTTGCATTTTTATACACGTTGTTCCCTGCAAGCAATTTTCATATGCAATGCATACTTGTATGAGATTTCCTGTCATTTCTTTGTGCTTCCCTCACAGCTGGATGCGCTTTTTAAAATCACTGCAAAATGTTGAGATACCATATTTGCCGGCGTATTAGACGCACCGGCATATAAAACGCACCCCACTTTTCAAGAGGTATTTTTCAGGAAATTTTTCTTTTAGTTCTCTGGTGAGCAAAATGCACAGGAAAGGAGGAGAAGGAAAAGCATGCTGCACCAGGGGGGGAGGAGAAGGAAAAGCATACTGCACCACCACCCCTCTCTTCCTGTTTGCTTGGGCAGAAACTCCCGGCAGAGTCAAAATGCACAAGAGAGGAGGGGAAGGTAAGAAGTAACTATAGAAACATCTATCTATGTTCCTATAGATCAAGGCTGCCACTACTCCCTCCCAGTTTCCCTTCTCTATGTTTTTAGCATTACCGTATTAGTTGGTGTATCAGACACACCACATTTTCAGAAGCTATTTTTTAGGAAAAAAAGGTTGTCTTATATGCCAGCAAATACGGTATATATAAACAAGAGTCTATTACGTTCTAGTTCACCTATTCATTTAGGAAGTGCAATTTATGTCAGTTTCCATTAAAATGTAAACCAAATGTTTTTTCCCCCCAAGGTTCTTAACAGCAGATCCATTCCTTCAAACATGGTGCCACCACGGAGTCTTCTCAAATACACTGGATGACAGGTGCTAAGCTACTCCCTTATCTTTTATCTTTTTAGTGTATCCCCAAATCAATCCCTCCTCACTACTGGCCAATCAGAAGCTGATATTAGAAGAGACCCTGATTGGGATAAAAGCCTGTGGAAAGAAGGATAGAAGAGTGGAAATCAATAGTTAGTTTATCCCCCAAAACACCCTTCTCATACTCTTTTGGTGTGTTATATGAGCAGTAGCGTAGGAACTTGGGGGTGGGGTGGGCGACTTGCCCCGGGTGACAATGTTTCTGGGGCATCCTGGCCCATAGCCACGCTGCCATGTGCCTTGGCCACGCCCCCATGCAACACAGCCACGCCCCTCGCACAGTGGCCATGACCTTCATGTTGTAGCCCCACCCCCTCCCATCCCCCCTCCACATACTCCAAGCTCCGCCACTGTATATGAGATCTCTCTCCTACTTGTTTAAACAGGATTGACAGATGCATCCTTGAAGACACATTTTTGTCACTGTCACATGCAGTTGGACGGGAATACTCTTGGATTAATCAAATTCACTGACAGAAGTTTTTGAATTTAATTTTTAGGTAACATTTTGCAGACAACTCCCTTAAGGAGATAGAATTATGGTAGGACAGGAACCATAAAGATGAGATCGTGAAAAGAAGATGGTATTACCTTCAGATGTGGTCTCTTCTGGATTGCACTGACAGTATCTATGCGAGAAGTGGATGAGGACACGCTCCCGCTCCTGGGTCTCTCCCATCAGGGGGAAAGCTTTTAGGAAAGTTCTGGACATAGAAAGTGACAACTAAGCAAGCAAGGAAAAGGATTTACTGTCAAGCATTCTGGGCAAATGATAATGATCAGAAACATGAAGGCACTGCACTTCAGGGGCTGCTCCTCAAACTTTTCAGTTATAAAATAAAATGTATTATACATTAATAATTACAGTTCTGAAATAACTGTATATTACAGAGTGCCAGCACTACAGTTATTGCTGTATAAAAATATGGAGAGCCACAGATCCAAACACCACCAGAAAGTGTGGCTCTAAAAATGTGCACTAATTACTCCATTGTTCTGGGCATACATACTTTTCTTTTTTAAAAAAATATCCTTAAGTTGTTAGATTTGTGAGGGAGGAGTGATCGAAGCCACATTGTACCATGCTGTCCTCTAACTTTTATGGCTATCCAGAATGCTCTGTAGGCTTTGGTTTTATGAAGTCCATAGACTGTCATTATATTACACTTGGAACCTCATTAGTCACAACTAGTACAACTCTTCCCACCACTTTTCCACATTGTGGACCTGCTTAACAACTTTTGTATGACATGTATAATCTGCCCCACCCTGATAGTCTGAGATGGATAACAAAGGCAAGAAGACTCCCAGAAAACCATATCATATTCCATTTCATTAAATTATAATGAAATTCCCCTTGCTTTTGCCAAACTTTGCCAAACTAAGGGCCTTTCCGCACTACACTGTTATAGTGCTATTATTCCACTTTCAACATCCTATAGATTCCTGGGGTTTGCAGTTTAGGGTGGGACATTTAGAATTCTCAGCCAGAGTGCTCTTTGGTCTCAGTAAACTGTAACACCCCAACTTCCATAGAATGATGAAAGTTAAATAATAACACTGTAACAGTATAGTGCAGAAAGGCCCTAAGTCTCATTGTTTCAGCACGTGCTTTGCATGCCAAATACTACAGGCAGGTTCAGTCCCTGTCATCACCAATAGACAGATCAGATAGCAGCAGGCAGAAGGAAGATACTGTCAGAATAAATAAGAACAAGTTATATTGTATGGGTAAATAATCCAAGCTGGTATAAGCCCTTGTTACTGCCCTGGCTAGCCCGAACTTGTGGGATATAAAGATATCTCTTGATATCAATAATTCGGCCTCCTTTACCCATTCCCCTCTACATGCTTGCGAGGCCCCCGGACAAGCACGCACACAGGCTTGACTGATAATTGCCGTAATATTCCAACACAATACAGGCAGGCCAGAAATAGCTGACTCGCAGCTTCAGGAGACCTCAAGGCAAGTACCTCCGTTAGGTATGCACACAACTTTCAAAAGATCCTCTGCCCCGTGCTGGCAGCTTGATGATCTGACTATACAATGCTCAAGCACTCCATGTTTGCATACTGGCTACCCTATTGACAATTTGGCTGTAACTCAATCATTCAAATTCTGACCTTTTGGAGGCTTTGTCTCCAGCCCCAAATCCATTGTTTTCCCCAAGTCCGAACTAGCCTGCGGTCACAATTCTCCTTATAAAACCCCCTGATTTTGAGTGCTTCTTTGGATCACTCTTGGCTTCCATCCCGCCTTGCTGTCACTTTGTCCAGCGAGCCTCCCCTCAGCTCCACGTGCTGAGATCCACGCTCCCCAGCTTCTCTGTTTCTAACCGGACTTCAGGACAGGTGAAGTATCACCCAAACCAACAACTCCTCTAAATATCCCACTCCAACCTTTATTTCCTTAGTTATCTGTGTGAGTGTGCTGCATACACTGTTTGATTGTGTTTTTAATAAAACATCATTTATTAGTTCAACTTCTGTGTGCTCCTTGACTCGGCCTGACCCTGTAAACATAGGGTTCAAGATCTCGCTACGTTATCCTGCCTCTCGTATTGCTAGGCTATGCTCTTGGCTAATTTCCCCTACTTATAAAATTGAGAGCACATTTAGGTGTCCATCCTGGGTCCCCCAGGAATCAGGGTAACACCCTGCTTGTTATGTTTCCATGACATAAAAGGCAGGTCAAACAGAAAAATTCTGGAAAATGCTTCAATTTGTACTTTGGTGAGACCCAGTGACAGGGTATCTCTCTTCATGCCTATGCTGTCTTGCTTTGTCTCAAAGATCAATTAATGAAGAAATCCTTATGGGTGGATTTTAGACATTACAGTGGTGCTAAAGAGAGATATGTGCAAAGTATATTGGCCTTGTACTTTCGTGGGCCCCACAGGTTAATGTCCAAAATTGCATACAGGCGTCCTGAATTGTGTTCTGAAGACAACAGGCAGCCAGTGCAGATAGACACTGGTGAGATGCATTCCCTGCAACTTTTTGCCATTGATTGGTGGTTGCACTGTGACTAGTTTACCATAAGTGTCAATGACAGCCCATTATAGCTGCTTTATATTTAGAGGCTGTGTGTTTCTGCTACTGTTGCATGAGTGAAGCATGAAAAAGTACAGCATGAAAAAATGTCAACAACAACAACAACAACAACAATAATGCCATTGCCTTTCCCAGATATAGGAATGCTTTTATCTCTCAGTTCAGCAGAAGTAATGCTTGATTACATTACACAATATCTAAAAGTAGCAATTTGGACCAAGCTCAGAATAAAGCACATAGTACAAGGAGAATGACGTAAGAGGAACCTGGTGAGAATCAGAACAGAAAAGAAATATGCTCAGCCTAACAGGTGGATTGTTTTAAATGTAAGCTCTAGAAGTCTACAATAAAGGGCCTAGCTGAGTGTTATGGATAAGCATACACAATGAAAAAAAGTACCTTGTTTAGAAAGAGAAAAATCACTTCAGGAAGAGACTGTTTCCAGCGGAGAAAAGTAGATGAGGAGATAGAGAGGTAGTTACGCCCCACACCCACAGCTGGTGTTTCCCTTGAACTCCCCGCTCCCACATTACACAATTATTGCTCCATGATTCCTCTTTAGCTGCCACACAGCCTATGGAATCCTGGGGTTTGTAGTTTAGGGAGGGACATTTAGAATTCTCCGCCAGACAGCTCTTGTGCTGCCTCATCACAATCCAAACCCCAGGATTCTGCAGGATACAGCCATAAATGTTAAAGTGGAACCATGACGCTATTACTCTATTGTGGAAGAGTCCCTTTGCCAGAGCTTAGAAAACGGCTGTACTGCTTGCAGGAATTCTGGAAGCTGTAGTCCTCCCCCAAGGTAACTTTTTCAAATATATATATGAGGGATAACCTGCCTCATGCAGGAAAGATCTTTCAAGGTTGAAGCACTCTCTACTCCACCATTTCACCATAGAAAATTATCCCCCCACTAAAATTATTTCCCCACTTTCCAAAATAACTTCCTTACCTCTCTTAGCTGTTGGGGTGGAATTGCAGTTATTTACAAGTAACTTTTTATTAGGGCCTGAAGATTTTCCAAAGAACAGGTTCCCAAAGAACAACAGAGATGTGCAGCCTCAACAATATAGCCCCGGAGAATAATTATTTCAGTGAGGCAACATGCGTGCTATGACTGGCGTTTCTGCTGAGCCTTTTGGTCTCCATATGGAACACAAGCCATCCAGTTCACAGGGGAGCAGCACGCTTCCAGCATCAAAATGATTACTAGAAAAAGTCATAACACTCTGAACCTGTGAACATTTCTGCACGACCAAATCTTATAGCGCGATGATTCCACTTTCAACCTTCTATGGAATCCTGGAGTTTGCAGTTCCAGGAGGGGCCAGTCGGCCCCTCCCAGAACTGCAAACCCCAGGATTCCATAGGAGGTTGAAAGTGGAATCATCGCGCTATAAGAGTGTCATGCGGAAATGGCTTCTGTCTCTCCCCACCCCCATCCCTTTCAATTGCTAGTCCTTTTCTGTAGTTGTAATGCAGTAGATGATCACAACAGTTAATTAGGTGATCTGAAGGAAGATTCAAAGGAAGCAAATATAAATAAAGAGGAATGCAGACATAAGAGAAAAGTGCAAACAAGGTGAAAGTGTTTGATATCTAGAAAACTCTAGAAATGTAAGAAATTAATGAATGGTGACTAGCAGAAATTAAAAGCATGAGGCCTTACCTATTACTTATGCATTTGAGATCCCTGCCCTTGCAGCTCACCTGAGTGCTTTATCCAAGGTCAGCCCGGTGAAGTCAAAGAAACGAAGATATTCTTCAGCTACCAACTTGCTAAATTCATTACTGCAATTAAAGAGGTTATGGTAAGTCTACTGGTGCATATTCATCACAACTAAATCTCACTTGACAGCCCCCTGACGATGAGTCTGAGCTGATACAACAGATGCAAGCGCTAACACACACTCACCTTGAATGTGAGTTAATCACTTTAAAATCTCACTGATTTGAACAGCAGAATGGAGTCCTCTCACCAGAACTAAAAAGTGTATATTGTTTATGCCCATAGTTCAGGCATTCTGATCGTCCTTAGAGGTACAGCTTACATAAACCTTAGTCTAGGCACAATTCATACAAGTATGTCAACATACTTCAATATATACAAAGATTTTCACCTCTTTCAGAACTACAGCTCAGGTTATTAGCTATTATCTTGTGCAGCAACAGCTAAGAGCTTGGACCAACTTTGCTAAAAGAAAACCTGGTACACTGTGCTACCCAGAAGATTCTGCCTTTATATTATTCCTAGTATATATTTGTCCAGTCAAAGACAAGTCTCATTAATCCCTGTTAATGTCAACAAAAATCTTCCCCTTGAGTGGGAAGTGAGATTTCACTGGCTGTTCATGTGAGGCCACTAATGGACCATTGCTATGTTGGCTGTCTGCCAGCAGATGATGGTACCAGCCTGCTTAATTCTATGGTACCTATGCTGTATACACCTATATACCCTGGTCACTTTTTACTGTTTTCTCTGTCAGATTTTATCTCCTTTAGTTTTGGTTAGGTGGCTGAATGCCTAGAACTAGTTGATAAATCTGCACTCCCAACATTTTGCTGTCTGTCACAATATCCTACTTTTTACTCTATTCAGACATATATTTGCTTTTCATATTCCAATATACAGGCTTCAGGGACTTAAATTTTGCAAAACATACACTCAAATGATGTTCAGCCTGCAATACTGTCCAGTAACTAAAGTCCTTTGGATGGTGTACAGTCTTGTGTATACCTGACTTGCTTGTCTGTTACTAAGATAATTAAAAGAGAATGCAATAGTAAAAAGGGGTTCACAGTGATGGCCCCTAACTTTTAAAATTTCCTTCCAAGATCTTTGTCTAGCTCATTCTAAGGGTGTTTTTAAGAAATCTTTGAAAACAAACAATACATATATTATCTGGGCATTAACTGGAAAGGTTTTATCGTATTTGCTGCTGCTGTTACATCTTTGAACAATATTGTATTTTATTCTATATTTTAACTTATTAAATGATTTTATAGTTTGGTGATATTGAATTTCACTATTCTATATTGTAAGTCACCTGGGAAGACTATGATCTTGAAAGGCAGGCAAGAAATATATTAAACAAACAAACAAACAAACAAACAAATAATGATTGCAATAATAAAGTCCTAAAAAGTAACATGTTTTGTTTAGCAGAAATTTTCATGGACTGCAGCTCAAGCAGAGGAGTAATATGAACAAATAAAGTGATTTAACTCTAAATGGAAAATTTTTAAAAATTTCTGAAGCATTTGCAACTGCAGGAAGTACCAATTTAGGTATGGATTTCTGCACAGTTCCTACAACTTACCTTCTTGTATGTCTACCCTCCGTGAAGAAATAGAAATTTTCATCATAGAGACAGAATAAAGCAAGAGTGAAACACTGTCCATTTTAAATGCTGATATAGTATGGTTATGTGATACTTCGCTGACGATGCGCATGTGGTTGTACATAAATCAATGGTGGCTCAAAGAATTGGTCCAGTTTCTGTTATTGTTAGGGAATGCAAAGACTGGGGTGAGAAGCTGATCGTCATAGAAAGGCAAGTAAGCGGCATGTTCCCTTCAGGTTGTTTGAGATTTAAATCCATTCATCCTGTGACCACAGTTGCCCCAATCCACACCTTTCCCACCATGCATTTGAAGGCAATTAATTCCCCCCTTCTCAGGAGTGCTTAGAACTGTTGCTACCGCTAATTTCACATCTCCCCATTTGCATTTTTCTAGAGAACTCTGTATATGCCAGATCAGGTAACAATGTTGCCCTACACTGCAGGGTTACCATACACTCTTCTCTCACTTCCTCTCCTTTCCGTATAGGTAGAACACTAGGTTGCTTTGGATGGCAGACATAACACTACACTTCCTTTCAGCCACAATGTCAGTTTGATATGGGTATAAAAGTGCACCATATTGGCACTGACAGGGCAGTTTTATAATTCAAAGCAAAACAAAAACAAATACCAAACTTTTGCAAGGAATAATACCTGGATTAGAAACAACTGCAGTCATTTGCTTAGTAATGAATATACTACCAACCAATTAACAGTGCATTGACTTTTCTTTCTCCATTATTTTCTATTGGCAGCAATGACTTTCTAATCAGAGCAGTTGAAAATGGATTCAAAGTGAATCAGGAACTCTTTCTCCAGACAAATGAGTATGTACGTCTTTATTTATATCTACTCTTCACCTCTGAATGTCACTCACAGTTATAAAAATACCGAAGGGCAGAAGCAGTCAATTCTTTCAAAATCCAGGCCAATAAAGGCACGAAGAGGCATCTGGTGGTATGGCTACAACCTAGATAAAATCGTGCTAATCAGACAATATGACAATCTTATTGAAGAACAACCTAAATAGGTATTTTCAAAAATTAAAATTCTGAGTCTTAATGATCTTTATAGGCTTGCCAACCCAGGATTGACCCAGGTCCTAGGGAGGGGGAGGGCAAAACGTGAGACTTAGAGAGAGCCCCTGGTGATATCAATAAGTGTTATGCATTGAGTACTAACCACGTCTTCTCACAACTTGTCATTTAAACACATGGACAAACACGGAACAAATTTTCTGGGCTGGAAATTGAGACAGAAATGCTAGTTAAAGGAGCTGTTCCCAGGTCAAGGTGAAATGAAATGATTATCTTTTTTCATTTGCTTATGGAGATGGGAAAAGGAACATTTAATCTAGCCTACATCATCTAGCCAGAACACAGCAACAGAGCAGAACAGAAGGTGAACTCTGGCACAACAACAACTCAGAGGGAAGTTGGAAAGTAAGTAAATACACAGACATGCGGCAATAAATCAGTTAAGCCTTGCAAATTGTAACAAGCTGCTGCTCTAACACACGAGTTGGAGATTTGCACACAATCCTTTCCTCTTGCTTGGAGGTGAACTCAGCAGAACTGCAGAATGTTAATGCTTAGAGATGACCCATGAAAACTAGATACTCTAAGGCAGGCCCTGCTATCTGGCAACCCTAGATATTTGAGCTGTGAGTCTCTCCTAGATGTTGAAAGGTGGAGTTTAGAGGAGTTTAAATTTGAAGGCTTGACCTAACCTTACTAAAATTTATGACTGTGGCATTTTCCTTCCAAGAGACAAATAGAAGGAGTTCTGAGACTTTTTCCCTTTCGTTTCTCATTTCTAGTTAATTCCTTTGGCCTACATTCCATTCCTTCTTCTTCCTTAGTCCTCTTCTTCCACTCTCTTCCTCTACATTGGCTCGATATTGGTATGGGAAAAGAGTAGAAGAATGGATAGGACTCCTTTAGCTTTGCTTGTTCTCTACTCTTAACATTGACAAAAAGGATTCAATAAATATTAAAATACAGCAATACAGTACAAGGAATGTAATATCACTGGATTCTGTCACCTAGAAGATTAGTTTCCCCTCCACCACATGCCATTTTCTGCAAATGAGGCCAATGTGCCTTTAGGGAGTCTATAATACAGCTATTTTCATGCTATTCAGGGACCTGAAGCTTTAAATCCATAGAAGTCCCCTTCTCGAAGGAATATGTGTTCTACTTTATTACGTGGATGTACTGAAACTGTCCTATTTTGTTTCAGATACACATTTTCCGTGTCTAACAAAGACAATGTCATATGGCAAACTACACAATATGTTAAATACATAGCGTATCTGTTAGATCCAGGTTAAGAAAGTTACACCTAGTTTCCACTGAAATCAATGGAACTGAAATCATACAGTCATTTCAGTGGATCCTAAGTGAAACAGCTTGGGTTCAACTCTATTATTGTCCCCCCCCCAATCTTAATAATTGGTTTGGATTGGGTTGGATTGGCTACATGGCACAGGGAGAGGCTCTTTCATCTTTCTTGCCCCACTGTTGACTTCCCTTTGGAAGATTTTCTCCATTTTCCATCTGTACAGTAGCTGAACTCAGTTAAAAAAACACACAAAAAACCTCACATTGGCATCCATAGGGGGTTCTGCACTACTGCGCATGGTGGGTGAGATTTGAGAGGGAGGGGTCATCATGGTTTGGGAAAGAAGGCTTAATCCCTGTACCTATTCAGTGTGAAAATCTTTGGAATAGGGAGGAATCTCTGCATTTTACAATTTTGTACATTTTTTACAGAACTCTTTTCAATTACTGTTTCTCCAGTGTACTATGCTGCTTGCGTGTGTTTTCAAAGTTCTTCCTTATGATCTGGCCATTCAGAGTGCACATGGAGAACATGATGATGACATGATGCCACCACAGTAATATCCATTTGGCTATATCATGATATAGCTGTGGATGCACAAAGGCTTAAATCCAATTCCTAGTCCCAACTAAAATAGATTCATTAAATGAAAGAGACTTACATAAGTGTTTCAGCAATTGATTCAATGGGTCTACTTTAATTGGCTCTGGCAACTGGACTGAGGCCAAAGTTTACCATTGCCATTACCCTGAAAGGGGGCAGAAAGAGGGGAGACATCCTTCTCACCCTGCCAACCCAGTTCTTTCTTCATTTCACTGTCTATTAGTGTGGCATGGCATAGAAAACTTTCATCCCAGGTTGGTTCTGATCATGATTAGTCAGTAAACATGATTAGCTGGAGCAGGATGTGGATTAGGATATGCATGCTAGTGTGAATAATTTCCTTTCACCCTTTCACAAGGCATCTGTGCCCACTTGCTGTCCCACATGGGCAGCAAAATTCAAACAGATTTGGATAAAGGAGCATTGCTCAAGTTCCCCCCATAGCAAGGGCACAAGGCGTTTTCCCCTCAACTCCTACAGTTTTTATTTGAAGGGGCTACAGAAATCACTGCTGTGTCTTGGCTTTGTGTTTATTGATTGATTTGATTTGATTTGAATTAGATCAAGCTTCCTCCCGCTGCAAAAAAACAGGTTTAAATTTGGCTTGTGAAACAAAGATTCTAGCTCCTGAAACTTCTCCCCACCAAACTTGGCTCAGTACTAGTTGCGTCTCAGCTTTTTAACTTACTTCTTTCCAAGCTGGCGTGCAACATCACAGTGCTTGAATCCTTCAAGGTGATACAACCTTTTGGCCAATCTCTTGGCAGCTTCACTGTCTGCCTTGCAGCCATTGACAAGGGTGTCTGTGCTTCCCTGGTCAAGTTGTTCTGTACTGCCCATGTCAGAGTCGGAGTCAGAAAGAGCATCTTTTATGTTGGCATCACTGCAAGAACAGAACACAGTCCAATAAGGAGAAGCTGAACTGGATGGTGGACCAATCAAGCACACGCAAAACCATAAACTAGAAGCCATCCTCTTGCAATCTCAGTCAATTAATACATATATTTTCAAAGTACCTCCTTTTTCATTTCTTTTCTTTTCTCACAAGTTTTTATTTATCAGCTGTGTCTTCTATGGACATAGGTAATGTCCTCACTTGTTGAGACCCCTCCCTTCTTCTTCTTCTTTTTTTTTTAGGGAGAGACAATGTTAAATGTTTGTTTGTTTTTCCTCCTGTGGCTCATCAAAATAAAGCCCCTCTGTCCTTTGTAAAATATTAAATATACACTCTTCTTCCGTATATAGGCACTCAAGTAGGTTTGGAATACAGGACCTGTGTTATAAAACTGCTGTCCATTCCACTTAGAGATTGACTAAATTAAGAGCTTCAGAGTGCCTTCAGCCAAATTCGTAGAAAAGAATTAAAATGATCTGCAATCATCACTTTCTTTGATGCCTCATGGGCCTTCAGTTGGGATTCCAGGTTTATAGCGTAATAGCCTCTTTTACCAAAGATCTATTCTGTCTAGAGATGCTCTCATACTGATTTGTCTTCAATACAGAATGTGTACACAGTGTATCAACTCTTGGAGCATTCAGGTGGAAATTATCACTTCCCCCTTAAAACCCCGTGATGGGATTGCCTTGCAGGCACCATAAGTTGGAAAAAAATTGAAAGCACACAACAACAACATCATGTAACCATTGCATTTCATATTTTTCTTTAGCCCTTCATAACTTGAACAAAATTGCATTGTACTTACAAATATCTGCAATCAACATGTTAAACACTTCAAATTCAAGTGTATCTTATTTAGTAAAGGTAAACTTCAAAATTAGAAGCTTCTTCAGAAACAAGGCTCAGTAAATATGAGAACACTGACAAAGCGTACTGGGCATCATTCTAAAAGGATGTTGAGTCAAACTCCAAACAATACCCTGAAGGAACCAGAATATACCAAGTGCCCAGTATGTCCAATATTCAAAATATCTAATATTCGTATCCCTTGCATGTCTAGTCAACACTTTAGTTGTGCCTCATTCAGAAACCAGCCTAGAAATGCTCTCAAATCACAGAAATCAAATCATAAAAGCAGATATTGTGGGAAATAGTATATCTGCCATTAGACATCCACTGTACCAGCTGTATTTCTGATATCAGTGCTTGTGATTCCACAGGTTAATGCTACAAGCTGCCCTGTGATACTGCTCATTCCACACCACAACCCATTAGCTCTGGAACACCTTTTCAATTGATCAACAACTCTGATTTCCAAACATATTAGCCAAGGGACACCCAGCCAAACATGGATCTGTCATATTACATAGGACTGTCCCTCATACTTAAACATTTTCTCCACATCATTATACAGACTGTTAAGAAAGATCTATTACATATATTTTGGCACAAAGTAATGTATAAATCCTAAACAAAATTATCCCCTGGTTTTTTAACTAATGAATTACATTTTGCTATGGGACATACTGGTAGAGAAGGAGAGCATCTAGGTTAATTGAGGATGAGGAGAAAACAACAACATAGATTCTCTGCCTTTAGGGCAGTTTCTGTCCTGCTGAGGCAGAAAAAAGATGGTCTCCCTATGTGGGAAAGAGAGAACTCTGCAGACTTGCTACCAAAGGGGGATTTTCTCCCACTGTAAGTACCAGTTTCATTGAAGGGATTTCCCTGAAGATTGAAGGGGAGGGAGTTGAAACACACCCTTCCTGGCTGCTTTATCTCCTATATCTATGTTGTTACTGTTTAAATTCAGCTGATGCTATTTGCATCTTAAAAATAAACACACATCAAATTCAAAAAGATGAATTTAATTCCATGCCTTATTCAAAGTGTAGTGGTTATTTCCCTGAAGTTCCCAGAATGGGACAGCGCTTCAGAAAGTGAGGTCTGGGGAAGAAACCTATGATTGTTTGCGGTAGATCACTGATCCCAACTATTTCCTGACAGTTTTGCCTACTTTTGCTCTCCACTCCTTGTCTCCCTATATTTTCAGTCCTCCCTTTCTCCCCTTTTCTTAACACTGTATCTGATGGGACTATGTCAGTAACTAGAGCTACCAAGACTCTGCTGCATTTTAGTAGATTAGTAATCTGTCTTTAACCAATTTATCAGTTAAATGTGAATATTTATAAGTTACCAAATTCCAGATATTTAGAAGATTTACTTTCTAAATATATGGAGGTATATGGTAATAATGAATTTAATAAATTAAATTTGCCAAACAATGTCAGAATGAAAAGCCATCTTTAGTAATGAGAACAAAAGGAAAAACAGACCATGACACTTGCACTAAGAATGAAATCGCATCAAGAAACTGGGCCGTTAACTTAGAGTCACACTGATTAAAAGCACCTTAACAAATTAAAGTTATCATCCACTAATTAATCTAAGATTTCATTGATTAATCAGCTCACTGAACCAATTAAAGTTATCAGCTCTAGAAATACTACTATTGCCTCCGCCACTGCTAATAATAATGATGAATATGCCATACTTGAGTTTGCCATACTTGAGTGATTCAACAGTGGCTGATTGCTTAAAGGTGGCTAGTTAATCAAATATAAATTTGAAATTAGTTGACAGCTATAGTACAGAAAAAATATTTTACCTGATTGAATTCATGAGCTTTGCGGCATCCTCTTCTGCACTCTCAACATGGTAGCCGTTAGGGATGTTTTTCAGGGATGCCCTGCTGAGCACATTCTCAGACCGGCTGCTGGTGATAGAATGTTTCAGTGGGCTTCCAAAATCACTGTCCATAGCTTTGGCCATTGCCTCTTCCTGCTTATCTGTTATCATGGGCTCCAGAACTTCTTTCTGGTGAGCAAGGAGTTTCTGTTCTAAAAGTTCAGAACTTTCTTTAGTTCTTTGCTGAATAAGAGGTGTGAGTGGAGCTTCAAAGCTAACACAGCTGTCTGTCTCGTCTGTCAGTGAGAGCACATCCAAGGAGTCCAGGCTGCTGTAGTACGTGCCCTTCATAAGGTCAGATTCCACAATTTTTTCAAAGGTAGAACTGAATCCATCTCTGATATCTTTGAATGCAAAATCTTCCTTGTCATCGTCGCTATAACTTAGCTTGGCTTCTGCAGCAGCAAAGCTGAAATGGAAGGATACAGCTGAACAAGATGAACCAGAAGCCAATGAGACTTTCAGGATATCCATGGGGTTTGAATCTGATAACTGAGTCCCAGATTCTAGGGTCACATGTGTTTCACTTTGTCTCAACTCCCCAAACATACCACAAAGCTCAAGTGTAACATCTCTGTTGTTTGTCATTCTTTTCTGAGCTTTATGGTATGTTGAGACAAAATAGCAGCAGTGCAAAGCATAAGATATACTCAAGCTTTTGCAGTGAAACACATGTGACCCTAGAATCTGGGACTCAGTTATCAGTTAGATTCAAACCCCATGGATATCCTGAAAGTCTCATTGGCTTCTGGTGCATTTTCAAGTAGTTCATAAGACAACTGTGGGGAAACCAAAGGAAACGCAGAGACTGATCTTCTGTGACACGATAAATGGGCAAGAAATTTTTTAGTAGAAGTTACCAAAATTAAACACTTAAAGCACCATGCCTTCTCAGGCAAAGCAGAAGCTTTTGGAGTGGAACAGAAAAGTCATAGAACAGAACGTTGACAAATAGACCCAAATGGACAGCATATGGTTTTTGAAATCATTCAACCTTTAAATTATTTAATTGTTTAAGTATGTTTTAGAGTGTTTAAATTATTTTTTATTGTTTTAATCTGTAATTCCTTAGAGTGATTTTATTATAAAATACTCAGCAATTTTTTTATATAGCGTGGGCTATCAATACTTAAATAAATAAATGCAAGCATTTTCCTGATACGAAAAACTTTTGTGGCATAATCCACAAACGTCTTTGATAATGCCTTTGAATATACTTTGTTTGCTAAAGAAACTTCACCATCTCTAAATCCTCAGGCAGACTTCACTGAATCAGTTTACCGTTCCCCAGGGGCATTTGTTTGTCTTATGAGGACTCATCGCTTGAGCTGCTTTGAGTCGCAGCATTTAGGTGAGGTATAAATAAGCCAATACAATACAATGCTGTTACATTCCACTGGAGGCCCTTTCAGGTAAAAGTCCAAACAGGGAGAGAGAGAGAGGAAGGAAGACAGAGTATGAATAACTGGCAACTGAAAATCTTGCTTCGGTGGGAACATTCTCAGATCTAAGCCCAAGCTCATAAGGCTTTAAGGTACACGAAAGGCATGCACACTTATCCAACTAATACATTTGCCATTTTCTCTGCAGTTCTGTTACCTTATCTGTTCTTCTCCATCCTCAGGATCAAGCAGCTCTGCAACATCCCGGTGTGACTGTAAACCTGCTTCGCCGAGCGTCTCACTAAACAGCAACTTGTTTGTCAAAGGCCTCTCTTCCAAATCAGCACTGCCCATCCTTGGAGTTATTTGAGCCCGTCTTTTTGCTCCCCGCTTGTCATCCCTCTCCTTGCCAGGCTCAGTCTCAGTGTGTAAGCCATTTGTGAGTAGCAGGCTGCTGATGTTGTCTTCTGTACTTCCCAACTGTTCTTGCCATCCCTTTTCCTTCTGCGTCTCAGTCTCCCTCCGAGTGCCTGCCGCTGTTCTCTTATGTCTGCTTGCATTGCTCACACAGTCACTGTCCTCCAGGCTTCTGTCATCCATTGATCCAGGAGGCTCAATATCATTCCGGATGCTGGATGTGATACTTAGGGATTCTGCTGGCTGTGCTGGTTGCTTGCTCTCAGAGACAATTGAGGTATGTGGTTCATTATACTCTTCAGGTGCTGATGGAAATAGAATATTTCTATTCATGTTCTGTTGATTCTACCTTGGTTTGTGTTACCCTGTCTTCTTGCTAATTTATACCCTGTGTTACCTTCAATGAGAGAGAAGCAGAAAATCATCGGAATCAGAAATGGATTTAAAAAAAAAAGACTGCTGTTTAAATGACAATAACGTTTAAATGACAGTAATCATGATTCTCAGTCAAAGCAAAACCTGAGCACAAGTAAATGCATTTACATATATTCACCCACTTTCCCTTTATCCCTCTCTTTGCTCTCTGCCCCCTGTTGTCTCCTAAACACCTTGGGGCAAATACCTTTCACTTTGTTTTTCAAAAGATAATATGTTACTTTATGATGTGCTTCATCTCCTGTCTCCCTCCCTCCCATCGATGAATGAATCAGTCTATCAAACACCTAATGATAGTAACTCCAGTCATTTTAACATGCCTTATTAGGCCTTCGACTAACAAATGTGTCATGGCATAAACTTTCAAGAATCACAGAGTTGCCCCTAGCTGACAGGTATATATCTGGGTGCAGAAGAAAACATGTAAACAGTAAAGTCAAGAGGCCACGTAATGTACAATATGTACATGCCATTTAACCCCACTGTTTATGTCTTTCTCTATTCCTTGTCAAATGAGAACAAGACCAGAAGCTGGAACTAACAATGTAATGAACTTTTTCATTTATTAATTTGGCCAATTTCTCTAGTGATTTCACTTAAAGCACTGGGTTCCCTAGTTAATGCTCAAGCTAAAACTATGCTTTAGAGAATTAGGTCTCTAGAACTTGTTGGGGTGGATGTATCTTACTTTGTCTGATAAGAGCAGCAACAGGAGGAGGAGGGAAAACAAGCAACTAAAGTAAGTATGGTGATGGAATGAGAGGGGGATGACGGCAATCTCCTTGGGAGACCTAAGCTCATGAATAATCATGGCCTTTTCAGAATGCCAGGCCTTTTAGACATGAAAGGCAAGTGTGCTCGCACATTGTGACTCCAGTAACTTCTCTTCCTCAATTTATTATATTCTGGACTGATTTCTATTGTGAAGTCTAAATCAAAATATCTTTCACTTTAGGGCATCTAAATATCTTTCACTTTAGGGCGTCCAACTACTGAAACAAAAGTAGCTGATCACCTGAACTGCACTGCACATACCTATATATATGGAGGGAGAACTCCTACTTCATGCTTTTTATCTTTTTTTCCTTGGCTGCATGGTAGTTTTTTGTATAGGACATGTGTATAAAACTGTGAGCTAATTGACTTTTTACAGAAAAAGTAATTTCATGTCGAAGGTGCTTTGCTCTTTTAGTTTGCCTTTTATGTATATATTCAGTGATAATTGATTTTCAGGTTGGCTTCTGTGTTCAACACAGAAGCCAGTTTCTTTTTCAGAGGAAGGTACTCTGGGTCATTTTCGCACTAGGCTGTTAGAGCGCTATGATTCCACTTTCAACATCCTTTGGAATCCTGGGATTTGCAGTTTCCGGCCAGCCCCTCCCAAAACTGCAAACCCCAGGATTTCATAGGATGTTGAAAGTGGAATCATAGCGCTATAACAGCCTAGTGAGGAAATGGCCTTGGACGGTCAGTATTTAATTCATTGCTATTCTTAAATAGTATCAGTGCTAAGAGTAATATTTCACATGTTAAAAGGATTTTTGAGAATTTTGCTTACATTAGCTTAATAATCCTTACAGCAACCCAAACCCTGAGTCAGTTCAGTATCATTGCCCCTGTTTTGCCGACAGGATGTGAGCGTGAGATTGAGCACAAGTGCTGTCAGGTCAATTTAGATCCATGAAGAAGGCCCCCAATTTTAGTGGAACCTATACTCAGAAAGATGTTGAACAACTGTGTATCCTGCAGGCACAGCTTTAGAGAAAAGAGAAAATGTAGCAAAAACACATCATGAGGTATCTTGCGCTTCAGGTTTTGCACCCTTATATTACATGCAAAAAATCTAAGGAAATTTAACTTCTTGTTTCTTATCTATAAAGCAGCTTTGAAAGTAATGTTTCTGAGTGTGATATTAGCAAGGGGGGTGTAGTTAAGTTCTTCACAACCTACCACATAGTTTGTATAATAAGCAAATAAAGAAAATGGCCGGTGGGGAGGGAGACTCCAGTGTCCCACTTTTTAAGAAGCCACAGCTTCAAGTGGGCACTTTGGGAGAAATGAGATCGAAATTATAAGGACCACTGCTGTAGCTGTGTGCCTTCAAGTTGTTTCTGACTTATGGCAAGCCTAAGGTGAACCTTTCCTGGGGTTTTCTGGGGCTGAGAGTAAGTGATGTGCCCAGAGTCACCCAGTGGGCTTTCATTACAAAGATAGGAATTGAACCCTGGTCCAGAGTCATAGTCTCATGCTCAAAATCACTACACCATACTGGATCTCATAGGGACCATTATGCCAAGTGAAAAAAAAAATAGTCTGGGAAGTGCAGATCAAGTTAATTTGCTTATGTATTAAGAGAAAAATTCCCTTACAGCCACTTAGGACTCAGATGAGATCCTCAGACATCCGTCTCACTCTGCTCAGTAGTATTTTCTCTTCTAGTTAAAAGCTAAAAAAAAAAAAAAAGAGCCATCCTTTCCTGTGGACTAAAAGAAGATTATGGCCACATTTAGCAACAGCAGCAACATCTAGGCTTTGCATACACAAGGAAGATTACTTGTGCTTTTCATAACACCTTAAATGACAGCAGAGATGTTATAAAAGCAGCAAGTTTGTTCCTGTGGTTTATCTAGTTAAAAAATACGTCTCTTCACACTGGAGTAACACCTTTTGCTTCCCACAAACCCTGCTGAAATGTATTGTGCTGCTTAGCGCTGTTGAAAATGCAAACACTAAAATACAATGAGAAATTTCAAGGAGATGATTCAAGGACAGCTTGATGGAGTGGAGCAAAATATGTGCCAGGGCCAGCTCCTGACATTTCACTACCTAAGGTGATGGATGAGATGGTGCTACCTCTCCCATCCCCTGTTTTGAGTGAAGAGGTTAGCAGGATTGGGAATTGAATCTTAGGGCATTTCCACAGTAGAGTGTTACAGTGCTATTATTCCACTTTCAACATCCTATGGAATCCTGGGGTTTGTAGTTTAGGGAGATGCCTTTGAGGAAATGACCTTACTGTATAACACTGTCAATGGGTGAGTGTCCTGCACTGGTCTTGAGGGCTGCCGTTCAGTTCAGGGCATTCGCAGTGGCTGCTCCCAAGCCAAGCTGACCCCTTCCTTGCTTTCTTGCTGGAAGACAAAAACCTTTCTATTCAGGTGGGCTTATTGTATGGAAAGATCCTTTTAATGCATAGATAGTTTTCTTTTTTCCAATCAATACGTTTTTAAATTATCTTTTTAACTTTATTTATATAATTATGTTGTAGCATTATAAATTTTGACTTTTTATCTGTTTTACCCTTTCTGAGCCCTTTTCAGCCCCTGTTTTGGGAAAGTGATCAAATAATTGACAAACAAATAATGGGGACAGGGACCAGGCCATGTAACATTTATAGCCCTGGGGCCCCAACACTTCACTGTGGCTCATCAGCACCTGCTGCCTGAGGCAGCTCCCTCAATCTGCCCAGTGATCTCAGTGGTGCATGTGTAAATGTTTAAAAGAAATCATCTCTGTTTCAGGCTTGCTATACAAGGTTGGCCCAACTTCTCTTACTACCTGAGGAGGGAACAAATCACTGTCACCTGTTGCACTATCAAGGTACCTTCCCCATTCTCATGAAGGAGGAAGAGAAGAGCTGAAGTTGCAGCTGGATCCCTGACATTATTTCTTTCCCACCAGTTAGTTCTCACTCAAGAAATCCTCTCCACATCCAGAAAGGAGGAGGGGGTAATGACAGCAGTGGTGAGCGGAGCAGCAGAGCCCGTGTGCTGAAAGTGATGGCAAGAACATCTGTAGCCCCTGTGTTATTGCCAAGAGCTCTTGAGCTGACAGCTTCATTAATATCTGGCTTGATGTTTTAAGAGCAAAGGCTATGTGGGAAGCCCAGAAGTGTCTAGGAAATCTGCTAAGTGAGGCTGAATGGGGGGGCCAGCCCTGTTGCTATAAGGCAGGAGGAAGAGAAGATGCCAGCAAAGGTGGCAGTGGGCATTTATTGTGTTGTCTTTTGCTACTGTGGATGGGATTGAGGACTGAAAATGCTCCTGCAAGGCTGGGGGTTCCTCACCACCACTTTATTGATGCCATTTTCTCCTTCTTTTGTGCCAAATGGGGAGTGGAAGGGGTGAGCATAGGAGAAGTAGCTTGTAGGATGGAAGGGAGCAGAGCTGGCTTACAAACATTTGCGCAAGGATGCATTTCAGAGCACCCAGGTTGGAATGTCTGCTTTGTGCCTGGCTTGATAAAGTGCTTGTGAATCTGTCAAACAATATGGACAGAAATCAAAAAGAGGAAGATATTTGGAGTTGGGATGAATACTTCAACACTGGTTATTTTGCATTTGAGATGAAAGTGGGACCACTGGGTCTTTTTATGCACAATTGTCTCATTCAACATTCACTTCCAACTAACATACTATGTTTATTCCTGTTTCCCTGACTTTTCTGTCTTTCAGTTTGTTCTTGGTGTGTAAAGATAGGGTTGGTTCCATCACTATTTCAACCTCCATATGGTCAAGACTGACCTGTTCCTTTTTATCCAGAGCCTTCCTCTCTTGATTATGCTTATTACCTTGGCTTAATAATTAAGTGTTTTTCTGTATCATAACACCAGTTTTGCAAGAACTGCACTGGCTTCCAGTTTCTTCCAAGCTCAATTCAAGCTGCTGGTGTTGACCTACAAAACCCTGGTCACTCAGGGCCAGGATATCTGAAAGACTGCCTTCTTCCATATGAGCCTGCCAGAAATTTGAGATCTTCAAAGGAGACCCTGTTGCATGCCCCAACACCATGTGAAGTTTGATTGGTGGGTACGGATAACAGGGATTTTTCAGTAGCTGCGCCTCAACTGTGGAACTTCTTACCCAAGGAACTTAGGCCAACACCATCTCTTTTAAGCTTCCAGTGGGCAGCCAAAACAGTATGTTCTGGATAACATTCAATCACTGAAGTTGCTATTTAAACTGTTTTAAAATTGGGTTCTAGAATTGTTTTTAAACTGCTTTTAGGATTTAAAGAGTATTTTAATGTGTTTTAAAATGGTTTTATCTTTGTATTGTTTTTTCTTTTGTTTATTGCCTCTGGAGCCCTTGTTGCCTGGAAGGTGATACAGAAATACTTTAAACAAATAACAAATGAAAAAAAAAAAAAGATCACTCCACCACCACCCCAGTCTCTCTAGTCACCTCTTCTTGTATATTATGAAAATATACCTTTTGCTTTCTGCTTAAACAATGACCTGTCAAAATCAGTTGCACATGGTGCACCCTTATTTCCACTCCACATTGGCATTACATGTCTTCAGTCATAGGACTGTTTACTCCCCATTTCCACATTTTTGCAGTTTTTTTAAGCCACAAACTTTGTATTTCTTCTGGCACGCAATTTTATCTAAAAACACACATTTTTTAAAAATTCAATTTCCCCTAAAATAGATTTTTTTGCCATTATTCTCTGGTTTTCTTTAGTAATGTGTACATTTAATCTGGGAAGCCTGAACTATTCTTTTAAAAATGTGAACACAACTACATTCTCTCATATCCCTAGAGTAAAAAGCAGCTATCATGGGTTATCATGATCTGAGACATTTCTGTCTCTTCTTACTTCTTTTCTTTTTAAATCCAAATATAGCCTAACCATACCCTGACTGAGAGTTCTGGAGAATTCAAGTGCTTGCTCATTAATGATATTCTCTGCCCTATTGGAAGATATTATACTACTGAATTTTGTTTTTGTCTAATGGACCAACAGAGCAACTTTAATTTTTTCCCCCTCAAACTATTCTTCCAGCTATTACTCTTTCCCATTAACTATAGTGTTGTTTGCTACTCTTCTGTAAAACATTGTTGTCTATCTGCAAGAAAACACAAACTATTGTCTGCCTTTTGAAACTTTTCTAGAAGGACATCCCTCCCGCAAACCTTTTGATCAAACTAGGTCATTTTTCTGCTGTTTTTTTCTTTCCACTGCATTTTTTTGCAGGACAAGGAGTCATCTTGGTAAAACATGGCCACAAACTCTGCCAATGAGGCAAGAATTTGGCTTTGTTTTACTTTTAATTGGAAAAGGACTATAGCTCTTTTAAAGCTTGATTTGGAACCAAACCAGTTTTTATTAATACTGAACAGTCAGCAAAAATAAGGTACTTGTTAATTTCACTGCTGTGTTTCAGAATGGGCAAGAATCCCACTACTGAACACTTTGGCCTAGGGACTGCATCAATGAACAAAAAAAAAATAAAAAATAAAAAATAAAAAAAATCCCTGTGAACTGCTAATGCAACTTTATTCTGTTCTTGTTTTTTTGCACGAAAGAAGAAATGAGCGCTGGGATAGCAAAGGCATGACTTTCAAATGTCTCCACATCAAACAGTTAAGACGTCTCTGTGTTCACAGATCATCATTTACAAAAAAAAAAAAAAGTCTATGAGTACAAAATGGACAAAAGAAATTCCTCTTTAAGTTTAGAAGTACTGGCTACTTTTTAAATTAGAGCTTCATTTTAAAACAATGTGGTAAATAATTACAAGGTTCCACAAAGTGAAGAACACAGCTCAAAATGACTAATTATACCTTTGTTTCCCCATGCCATAATTTCATAGATGAAAAGTGGGACACTTGTGGCCAAGCAACATCAGTGTGGGAAAAATTATTAATGAGGAATAGTACACGAGCTAGGAGAGACTTCAGCAGTGTGCTATTGCCTGAGCCTAGAGGGAAGCTCCCCCATCTTCTCTCTTCTCCCCCTGCTGAGTTAACTGAGTACAAACTATTTTTGCACTTTGAACTCAGGGCCTTTCCACACTACCCTGTTATAGTGCTATTATTTCGCTTTCAACCTCCTGTGGAATTCTGGGGTTTGACATTTATTGAGGCCAAAGAGGTCTCTGGCTGAGAATTCTAAATGCCTCTCCCTAAACTGCAAACCCCAGGAGTCCACAGGATGTTGAAAGTAGAATAATAGCACTATAACTGTGTAGTGCGGAAAGGCCCTCAGTTCAAAAGTAAGGCCCTTTTCACATGTGGGGGACGGGACGGTGTAGAGTGACCTCCCACGGAGGTCGTCTACACCGTAGAGCGGACTGGCGTGGACTACTTTTAGTAGTTTCACACCAGAATCCACTCAGGAGCGGCCGGAACTAGCCGGGCTGTGTGTTTTTTAAAAACCTCTTTTTAGAGGTTTTTAAAAAGCACGGAGCTCGCAGCCCCGTGCCGCTCCGTCGCCCGGCTCTAAAGTGAATCTGCAGGCACGCGCAAGTGCGTGCCTGCAGATCAGCCGGGGGTGGGCTTCCGGCTGGCGAGCTTCTCCGGTTGGTGGAGAGCCTCCATCAACCGGAAGCTGCCATCTGCGACGCCGGAGGAGTGTGGAGCAGCGAGCTCGTGCTGCTCCACGCGGCAACGGACTTACCCGGCTGGAGGTAAGCTGCATTTTTGGGCGTTTTCGCCCATTCCCCCCCCCCCCGACGTGTGAAAAGGGTCTAAGATGAAACCAAAGGGGCAAAGTGGGAGGAGAAAGAAACTGGGATGTTTAAAAGCAGTTTAAAGTGGGATGATAGAGGATTAATCAGGACTGTCTCTGTTAAATTGGGGCAGCCAAAGGATATGCATTTTATTCTGCTAGAAAGGCAAAATCAAATATCTCCCCACGAAGTTATGAGCCCAACGCATATCTGCTGTATGAACAAGTAATCAGGTTGTTCAGGATTTTTTTTTCACTTTTGTTCTGTACATGTTAGTCCCTACAAGAGACCTTTTTTTTCCATTGAGGCAGTGGCAATGCTGAGTTATCCTAACCAAACATTACTGTGGTCATTTCTGCAGTAGACTGTTATAGTGTTATTATTGCACTGTCAACATCCTATGGACTCGTGGGGTTTGCAGTTTAGGGAGAGGCCCCAAAGGGAAAACCCATCAATGATTTGCGGCAGGATCATGCCCCCTGGGGATGGGAGAAGGATAGGACCGGGCCAACATCGTGCATAAGCATCGTGCTGGTCCCATCCTCCTTCTGTCACCATGGCGGGTTGCGCGCTTTGAGTGGAAAGGGCCATAGTCTTGCAATGAACTAGTAAAATTCACAGGAGATGCTGAAAATTCTTTGGAGGAGGAATTATGTGGCTGCTAAATTAATTCTTCTTTATTCTTTGAAGATAATCAGTAAGGGAATATAGCACAACTAAAAAAAATGCTAGACAAACCATAAAAACAATTAAGAGTCAGATGATTTGGATAATGGAGATGATGAAACTGAAGCCGAAATTACAGAAAAGCTGTAAGTAGCATATAACAACGATAACTGTATTTTATGTTAAAATTATGTAAGTTTGATTTATTTTAAAAATTAATTTTTTTAAAAAAAAAATCCAGCAGAATGTGAGATTACTTTCAGGAATTTCTTAACTTTTGGAGCTGTTTGATGCCTTTGTCTCAGTTTTAAATGACATAAGAAAACCAAAAATTTGAAGACTCTGCCTCATGATTTCCATAAGAAGCACAGAGTAGGAAAGTTATATTAGGAAAAAAAATGATCGGAAAGAGCCACCAAAAGCATATCAGAACAGCATTGCTACAATTATGAAAGGACAAGTTATTTTGAAAAAGACTGTATTTCCCTCCAGAGATCTCCAGTCAGCAGAACTCTTCCACGATTTGTGAAGAGAGCAACAGAAGCATAGCTCACCTGATCCAAAGCACAAATATCAGACAACAGTTTCCAAATGAAGGAATTCCCTTTTAATGCAAAATGCTCTAATAGCCCATAACTATAATCAAAACCAGTAGGGGTAGAAGCCACAAACATGCTGAATCTTTTGTTAAAAATATTGACAAAACTGCGCCAAGAAAAGTCCAGATTGCTAATGTGCAGTATAGGCAGATAGAAAGATCTGGGAATTTTAAAATGCAAATTGCTTGATAGAATTGTGCAAAATATGACAGTTGTTGTATTTTTCTTGATTCCTGAACTAAATTGGAACATGTTAAGTGTATCTGCATAGATAAAAAGGATTTAATATATCTCTCAAAGGAAGAATATGCAAAATAACAAAAATGATGTTTTGTTTGTATTTGAAGTAACTGAAATATTTGAAAATGATGGTTTTCAAAAATCAGTTCAGCGAACAAATATTGTCCAAGCACAGAAGAAAACAAACAGCCTTGAACTGAGGCACAGACACTTGGGACATTGTGTTTCAAAGGATGTTTTTCAAGAGCAGACCTGGCTACAGGTATTAATGCAAATACACAGGAAAAGTAGCAGCCCATACAGATACACACTGAGGTAGAGCCCTCACTTCAGCTAAGGAATGGAAGGAGAAGCAACAAAATGTGAGATCTTGTACGTAGTAACTGGATGTGTGAAAGCCCAAAGGGAAAAAGAAAAACAACAACATAGAAAAGTTGGGGAAAAGTGGGGAAGCCATTTTTTCAGAAGCCTTACTTTTCCAGGAAAAAAAAAATTAAAAATGGATTATGGATTATTCTCTTTTACCATTATCGGTAATGTTTAAATGAAGATGTTCATGTATTTTCTTCACCCACATTATCTCCGGAACCTATCATAGCAAGTAGACTTATGTCAGACTATGTACAGTGGTGCTACTAAAAGTAATGGTTCATAGACCAGTGCTGTTGCACAAGCTATTGGCTACTAGCCTGCAGTGAGTTTGCAGGGAAAGAAATAACTGTTGCAGTCAGTGGGCACAAATATGACACTGGTTCCTATCATGTTAGAGGAAGAGAAGTCAGTTCCTTCCCCTGAGAAACATAGAGGAAATCACTGTAATTCCTGGTTGTGGTTTCCTTTTCTCATTTCTTTTTATGATAATGAGTGCTTTACTCCCAATTGAAATTATGGAGCACTAGAAGAAACAAAATAATTTTCTTTCTGATATAAATGTTGATAGTTTTTTCTGTTCTTACTAGGTTTCTTTTTGTTTGTTTGATTCTTATAAACTGCCAAAGCAGTTTCTTACAGTACACATATTCCCTACAGTCCAGCCTCTTGTAGGTTCACTTGAAGGAGAAAAAATTAAAAATTTAATTAAATTTCTGAGTATTTCCTGAATAAACTGTACTTTCGCTATATTATACATTGTAATTTAAAGTAACAAAGTGATTTTTGGTCTGTAAAAGGTGTTACTATTGCATTTTTTCCCCAATTTTTCCAAAATTCCTATTTTTACATTTTTAACAGCAACTGATGTGATTCTTTCAATCTGCTGTCACTTGAGAAAAGCAAACATGCTTAATTTTTTTTTTGAATGATTGTTTAAGGTATTATGTCATCTAACTGCTCATAGAGGAAAGTTGAAGTTCATTAGATGCTGAAGAGATGTCAGCACCAAGTTTGAATCTTACACGTAGACAGCAGCGGTGAGTTTTATTTTACACCACCTACAAGCCTTCCTCAAAGAGCAGGGCATTTTATACAGGAGAAGTGTGAGTTATGCTTTTGAGCAGAGAGGAACTGCTGATAGGAAGAAGAGGTCTCTCCTAGAAACCACTAAATGCATCTTTTCAGGCAGTAATCTTCCCTTCAGACTCTGTGGTGAGGCATTGTCACTGCCATGTATCTTCAGATTGCCAATCAAAGGCAACATACACACTTCAGTTTAGTTGTGATATGATAGAGTACTACATACGGGCCGTATTGGAACATTGGCAGCAGAGAGTATGCCTAAATATCAAAACAAAAGCATCAAAAGCCACATGCCAGAATGAAACAAACTATTTTGACTGTCTGTGCTCCTGGAAACAAGCAGTGCAGAACAATGATCTTAAAAACTGGCAAAGACAATGCTAGACACATGGGTGAACAAAGCACAGGGGACAAAACAAGGACTGTTAGATTTTCCAGAAGAACAAGATACCATGTTTGACAAGTTAGAACAACAAGAGAATACACTGGACCTCTCAGAAGAGCCATTTATGTCCAGCCTTTCAAAGATGAGCCAATGCTTTAATATTGGGAGACCACAAACAATTACACAACTTGATCCACAACCAAAGCAACAGAAGGAAGTGGAAGCTGCAAAAAAGAGTGAGATGAGGAAAACAAAGAAGCTGCAGAAAGCTAAACAAAAGCTGAGAGTAGCAGAAGCAGAAAGGGGGATATAGATGAGAATATTCTGGACTGCAAAGACAGATAAGATCCCAAAGCAAGTTTCCAGATGGTTATTGTGATCCAGTAAAGGTCTACCTATTCAATGCCTAACCTATCTCATGAGTATACAGGGAGATAACTGTGTTAGTCTGTTTTAGTATAAACTATATAAAGGAATTCACCCTTTGAATCACACTGGAAAGAAAAAAAATTCTAGCATAAGGTTTTGTGGACACAGTTCATGAGGGATATCAATGGATTTTCAAAGTGGAACGGACTGCAGAAAGACACGTGAACCACTGCAAAGCAAAACTTGTGGCAAAAGGATTCCCAAAGAAGTACGGAACCTTTTTGTTCAAACATTTGCTCCAGTCCTCAAACATAGCCCCAGAAAAGTGCTCCTAAATGGGTGTGAAGATTTTATTTCTGTATGGGGAAATAACAGAGGAACAGTATATCAGGCAATCCCTGGGATTTGTAAACCAGAACCAACAAGATCTTGTTTACAAGCTTCAAAATTACTTTTGTGGACTTAAGGAAGCTGCAGGGGCACATTATGAAAAACAGGATGGAACACTCTAGAGGCAAGGCTTCAGACAGAGTGATACACCCTCAAGGTATGTATCAGACACACACACACACAAAAAAAGGAGACTCAACTTTTATATAGACTTACGTTGAGAAATTTCAACACAGAGAGATAAAGACTACACTGACATTATGTATCATCTAAACAAAATGAAAGTTAAAGAATTAGAAAATTTTACCTACTATTTTGGCATATATATTTAAAGGGAAAGAGATTGTTTCTTCCTTTTAAGTCAAAAGCAAAAGACTATTGTAATCTGAGAGGCTCTAGGACTGCAGGTGACCAGTAGCAACACTCATGAGAACAGATGTTCTCAAGAACAATGAAGTAAAGCTTTTCCAGGTACTCCTGAAACAGCACTGTACTTTTCTTCCAATACCTGACCTGACGTGGTACATTCTGCAAGAATTCTAGCCAGGTAAACTAGTTCAACCACAGGAAAGGATTGGACTGCAGTTAAAAGAGTAGCTAGATACACAGAAAGAAGCTGCAGATCGTAAGACTGCCAAGTGACAGAAATCTAGAATTTGTGTGATAACATTGACCCATTGGTATGGGCTGGAAATAGCTCAAATTACTAGTCCAATATTGGTTTCTGATTGATAAATGGAAGTTGGCCTATCCTTTGTGCTAGCCACATACAAGAAATCGTAGCAATCTCTTCTATGCAATCTCAATACACAACTACACCAGAAGCATGCAAAGAATTAAAGCGGTTCAGCATGTTACTGGCTGATTTTGAAATAAATGACTCACACCAGTTCCCATTCTGGAAGACAACCAGAGCTGTATTAGACTTTGCCTAACAGACAAGAACATGCTGTGCAAAAGGCAATGAATTGTATCGTTCTTCTGGACTGCAGATGGATTCATTGAGAACAACTGTTCAGTTCCAGTGATAATATCAGACACCTAGGCTAAAGGATTTACAACAGATCACTCTGAAACGCTTTGAATCCAAATGGACTTGAGCAGTGGCGGGGCTTGGAGTGTGGGGAGGGGGGTGGGAGGGGGGCATGGCAATGATGCGTGGGGGCGTGGCTGCAGTGCGTGGGGGCATGGCCGCAGCACACAGGAGTGTGGCTATGAGCCTGGATGCCCCAAAACATTGCTGCCCGGGGGGAACCGTCCCCCATTGCCCCTCCTGCCCCTACGCGACTGAACTTGAGAGGTGCATGTGCTGTTGAGACGGGTTATTGGAGCAGGTGACCTTTGTATACTAATGTGGGAAGTCTCAGGCAGGTAGATTCAGTGTTCTGGTGTAAAGAAGTTTCTTGCCTGCATGTGCCTTTCCCTTCTTGCTTGTTTCTTTCTGCATTTTTCCTTTGTCTATGCACAATTCCTGTATGGACTGAGCTGACCATAAAGACCAGGTGCTGCCACTAACTGCTGCTAGCAGAAGCAGTGAAGCCAAAGTAACTTTCTTCTTTTTCTCCCCTAGTTAAACCTCTGTACCAAGGGGCGAGCTTGTGAGTAAACTACTACTACTACTACCACTACTACTACTATATATATATGTATATGTATATGTATATGTATAGTAGTACTTTACTATATATATTCTTTTAAAGGAAGACTCTGCCTTTATTTTATGCTTATAAGTTTGCAGGGCAGGGTGTTAGGTTCAAACTCCATTTCCCAATATACTTTGCTAGAGAGATAAACGAAATATTTTCCAAATCCATAATATATATAGTAGTTTTTAAAAATTACCTGTCCAACTAATACAGCAATTGCTTTCACTGCTACACTAGAAATACACTATTATTATAACCTTTGTTACAAAAAGTAACTAGTTTCAGCTGGCTGCCTTACCTGTAACTTGTTACACCCAAGCTCTGCTCACAAAAACTAATCAAAGGTCCTCAATTGCACAATGTCTATTTTAAAAATCAGTAACTGTAGCAAGGAGAGAAGTGCTGTTCATTTCAGCACCATTTCTCACTGCAGTTTGTTATATCTGACCTTGGATAAAGTCCTTTGTCTTCCTATGACAAAGAAATTCTATGACAGAGAGATGCTCTTTTTCACTTGCAAAGGGAACTGTTGCATTCTAGTGATCAGACTATAGAGGCAATTATCAAGATAGATTAAGCTGTTTCCATACTTCCTTGTAGGCTCACACACATGCATGTGTGCAAGCTCACACATATTCACTGATGATAAAAAACGCAACTCACAGAGCTATTTATGGGGTTTTTTTTTCTCCTCTAATTTCCTAAACCCTCACATCTGCACTTCAGCTGGTGCCTAGTTATTCACATGTTTTTGTTATGGTGCAGGTGAGCTTTCTCTTGCTGATCACTGATCCAGTCCTTTTGTTGCCTCAGTGTTCTGTGTAGTTTCTCACTACACAGTTTCTTTTTAGACTCTTGTGGTTTCCACTCATAGTTTATCTGTTTTTTCTCCCTATCATCCAATTTCATAGAATCATAGAATCATAAAAATGTAGAGTTGGAAGAGACCACAGGGGCCATCCAGTCCAACCCCCTGCCATGCAGGAACACCCTCAAAGCACTCCCGACAGATGGCCAGTCCTTTTTCATAGATTCTATGATTCTATGAAAATTTCTTTTTTGCCAGTCCATCCAACCATATTATCTTCCTCTAACCAGGCTAAAGCTTTCAATCCTATATACTTTACATACATAGAATTATAGAATTATAGAGTTAGAAGAGACCACAGGGGCCATCGGGGTCAACCCCCTGCTATGCAGGAACACACATCAAAGCCCTCTCAAGAGATGGCCATCCAGCCTCTGTTTAAAAACCTCCAAAGAAGGAGACTCCACCACACTCTGAGGCAGCATGTTCCACTGCTGGACTGCTCTGACCGTCAGGAAGTTCTTCCAGAGGTTCAAGTGGAATCTTTTTCCCTGTACTTTGAGGCCATTGCTCCTTGTCTTAGTTTCTGGAGCAGTGGAAAACAAGCCCATTCCCTCTTCGATATGACATCCTTTCAGATATTTAAACGTGGTTATCATATGCCCTCTTTACCTTCTCTTCTGCAGACTAAACACACCCAACTCCCTAAGAGGGTCCTCACAGGGCACGGCTTCCAGACCCTTCACCATTTTGGTCACCGTCTTCTAGACACATTCCAGATATACTTATTTCATTTACTTCTTACATATATATTCTCCCGTTCCTCCAAGGGCCTGAAGGCAGAATTCATGCTCTTCCTCCCCATATTTCTCCTCACAACAGTCTTATGAGGTAAGTTAAGGAATGAATGAGGATGGCCTCCAAGTCAGCCGGTGAGCTTTGTGGCTGAATAAAGGTGTTTCTGTTCTAGTTCAACACTCTTGACTAAAAAAACCCATGCTGTCTCTCAACATTGGCCCTTTTCGCATGGCATTCACCATGCGAAAGGGCCTCTGGAATGTTGTGCAATTGCGAGGAGCCGTCCACATGACGTCCTCTCAATTGTGCGATGCTGCCAGGGCCAGCAGGTGTCGAGCGCACACTATTTCATTTTCGGCTTCTAGCAAAAAATGGTGCATGATCACACATCGCTCCAGGGCCTGTGCACAACTTACCATGCGTGTGGAGCCTCCGGAGCTATGACACTCGCGCTTCCTGCCCCAGCGCAGACTGGGAAAATCCCAGGCTGCACTGCAGAAGGAAGAGGAGGAGCCCTCATGCTGCCTGTTCAATAGCAGGTAGTGGCTGCAGAGGCAAAGCAGTGGGGACACGAGAGCCTCTCGCAAGAGGCTGCTCTCGCGATCCCTGCACCCCAGCGCCGCAAAAAGGTAAGGTGAGAAAAGGGCCATCATCTGGACTGGTGCTTCTGCTTTTGGGATACTAAGGCTTCTGGAATCTATCTGTGGCATAACGAGATTCATGATTTAATAATAATGTCCTGTTTGTAATTGTTGTTTGATGTATGCGATTGTTTTTAATTATTTCACTTGGATTCTTATTAATGAACTCAATATTTTAAACATGACTACTACTACTAATAATCCTAGCCATTATCACAACTTGCATTTTGGTTTCTCATAGGCCACAAATTATTCACCTAGGATGGTTCAGACAATTCCTCCAAGTTGTCCAAAGTAGCATAAATGGTTCTTTCCTCCATTTTTCTACTCACAGAAATTCTATGAGGTAGACTAGTCAGACAGAGGTTTGAACCCAGTACTGATTTGAATATTGGACGTCAACCCTGGAACTCAGGTTTCGATTCCCCACTTAGCCATGGAAACCCACTGGGTAACTTTGGGTATGTCACATACTCTCAGCCCCAGAAAACTCCATGATAGGTTTGCCTTAGGGTCACCGTAAGTCAGAAACTACTTGAAGACACGCAACAACAACTTCTCTTAACAATTGAATGTCCACATTTCACCAGGACTGCTATCTCAGTTACTTTTTGAGAACCCGCTGCCTCTCTGTGTGTGTGTGAGAGAGAGAGACAACAGGATGAGAGAGGTAATGTGGGAGCACAGGGAGAGAGAGAGAGAGATGTAGGTACTTATCACACTACATTGTACATGGTGCTGTATTCCAGTTTAACCGCCCTGGCAACATCCTATGGACTTCTGGGATTTGTAGTTTAGTGGGGCCCAAGAGCTCTCTGAATGAGCATTCTAAATGCCTCTCCTGTGACTGCAAATTCCAGTTTTCCGTAGGATGTTGCCATGGCCGTTAAAGTGGAATAACAGCACAATAACTGTGGCCCTTTCCGCATCTTACCTTGTTCCTGCGCTGGGGTGCGGGGATTGTGTGAGCAGCCTCTGCCGAGAGGCTCTCCCTTCCCTGCTGCTTCAGCTCTGTGCGAGCTGCCTGCTTGTGTGAGAGCCCTGCCTCTTCCTTCCACACCGCAGACTGGGACCTTCTCAGCCTGCACTGGGGCAGGTACCACAACTGGCCCAGCTCCAGAGGCCCCGGACACCAGGTAAGTGCACGTGAGGCCCGGGAGCAATGCGCGGTCGCGCACCATTTTCAGCTTCTAGCCGAAAGTGAAAAGGTGTGCAATCGGCCCCTGCTGGCCCCTGGAGCGTTGTGCGATTGTGAGTGCATTATGTAGATTGCTCCTTGCAATCGCACAACACTCCAGGCCCTCTTTTGCATGGAAAATGCCATGCGAGAAGGGCCAATGTAGTGTGATAATGCTCGTAGGATGGCGTCCTCTGGCTTTTGTATGTTTGCATCTTGTAGCATGTGGTAAAGGTCACGATGGAGCCTTTCAGAGGGGATAGAGACAGCCTTTATACTTCAGAGCAAGAGCAACACTTTTTAAACCTCACTTTGGATGGACAAAGGGCATTTTTAATTTTTTAATTTTAATTTTATTTTATTTTGCAAAGGACAAAAGTGCTTAAGGAAAACACCTCTGTTTCATCCAGAACCTATTCTCAACTATCATTTCATTTAAAGTACTTAATGTTACACACAGGGGGTTAGCAATGGTTATGGATAGCTAAGGTAACTGCATGGGACACATTGGTGCAATTGACTGGATTCCAGCTGCAATTTGCTTTAGAGCAAGGTTAAGAAATTTCTGGCCCAGTTGCATATGCATACTTTAAGGCACTTACATTTTAAAACCTTGTTCTTAAATACCTTACATGGAACTGAGCTGTGCTTTGCATGCTGGTAAGCTTTGCCCCAGGGCTTTCTCCTGAGTTAGAATGCGCAGGAATGAGCTGTGCATTAGATATCTGAAAGCTGTGGGACTGGGCCTTTATCTTGAGTCGATATGCATAGACCTGTCTTGTGCATTGTACACTTGGTCAGACAATATCTGAATTAGTCAGAAATTATGTTTGGCCCTGTCCTACTTTGTTTTGGCACCATTTATTCTTCCCTTGTTTCCCCCTGTCTTTAACTCCACATATGACCCTGAACTGGAATATGGCTGCTGGTCAGAAGAAGGTTCTCCTTTCATGCCCTAAGACTTAGAAGTAAACATTACTTTAATGCAGAGGGTTTTTTTGGGAGGGGTGTGTGTTGACATTATCATCTGTGTTAGATGGAAATGCAAGGGCAACTAAGCTATACTTTTCATTTTCATCATGTAGAGGAAGATGCAGTTTGTGGGCAAGCCTTTTCAGCAATGGCTGCTTTGAGCCCAAATGGAGGGAAAGAAAATTGGCTGGAAATAAATGAGCTTTTGGAAGATCGTCCCTCAATGAAAGGAAGGAAGAAAAGAGCGTAAGAGCCTTTTGAAATGATCTAGTTCTGAAGCTGGAGAAAGGTGCGTCTGAGAACAAAGTCTTTTATATGATGGCAAGGAAGACCTTGACAGTACTCATGAACTTTAAGATGCATAGGATGAGAAGATCCAACAAATAGCAGCAGAGCTTGGAATCCATGGACGGGGCGTGGGAGAGAGCGTGGCTGTGGTGTGTGGGGGCGTGGCCACAGTGCATGGGGGTGTGGCTGCAGCACACGGGGGCATGGCTATGAGCTTGGATGCCCCAAAAACATTGCCACTGGGGACAAATTGCCCCCATCTCCTACCTATCAACAAACATAGCCGTTTAATCACTTGAAAAGAATAATAGCTGACCTCTGATGAAATTTCCCCTTTCTGTAGAATGTTTTAAACTCCCCTCAAGACCTGAAATTAGAAACTGTTAACTAAGTGAAGTGAACTCCAACTGCTTGAAACAAATTAGTTTGATCCACTATGTAGAAAGGAAGATGGGAGAAACCCTGGGCCAGGCCAAGCCAGATTCTTTCTAAGGAAGTATAGTCAGCCCTCCACATTTGTAGGTTGGACTTTCACAGATGTGATTATTTGCGAGTTCCTCCAACCCCTGCCCTCCTTAACCTCAAGCACTTCTTTTCCAGGGGAACCTTCCCTCTCAGTGGCTCCAATCAGGCTGCACAGCCCTTTAAAAACCTGCCTCCGGTCCTCCTCCTTCTCCACCAGCTGCTACCTGGCCAGCTAAAGATGGCTCATAGCCCAATTTTCAGCATCACAAACCCTCTCCTGATGCTCCCCCCACCCCCAAGGAAGGAGATGGGTGAGAAAGGAAGTACAGGACCACCATATGAACTCATCCCCTTTCCTTCTTTCCCTGATCTGGGTCCCCGTTCTCCCCCAGCATACCTCGGCTCCCTTCCCCCAGAAACACGCCTATACTTTGATATTTGCAATTTTTCCACTTTTGTGAGTGTCCTGTGTCCCTAACCCTAACAAATATGAAGGGCTGACTGTATTCTCTCCAGAATGGTAGGTAGTGGCCAAGGAGCTATGCCCCGTTCTGATAGATCTCCTTTTGAGAGACACAACATTCAGCAGTGCTGACGGATATTGGAAGGTGAGAGTAAAAGGTGAGAAGTAGCTCTTTCTCTGTTTCTGGACTATAACCCACAGGCTGTGCTGTCATGGTGACCCTGGGTTTTCGTTTTGTCTCCAATCAATTCTAGACATTACAGTAATCTGAGCTATTAAGTATCAGTAAAAAAAAAAAATCAACTATATAGTAGCTTAGAAGAATCAGCAGAAAAATAAGTGCTATAGCAAAATACCTGCCTCCCCTACTCAGAACAGCAGCAGAAAAAGAAAACAAAGTCTGAAATGCTTGAACAAAATTTTCCTAGAAAGTCACATCTTCACTCGGCAAGGAAATATAGTCAGAAATGAGGCCAGGCTGAGGATGGGAAGAATATTTGAAAATATTAGGAAAAAATGTCAAAACATATTTCTTGCATTTTGAGAAATTCTGATGAGGAGAGCCCTGAACTGTTGAGAATCTTTGCAGTCCAGGATTTATTCTGTGCACAATTTGCATTTGGCTGTTTGGCACAGAAAATAGCATGTTCAGTTGCAGAAAATTTTTCTGTGCAGGAACATTATTTTCTGCACAGCAAATGCTGTTTCCTGTGCAGAAAATCCTCTTTTCTGCACAAAACATGCAGTCAGTATCAAACAGCAAATCATTTTTGAAAATAGCACAGTTTTTGAAGACTTTCTTACAGTGAGGAGAAAATTTCTAAAATGACTTGTTACTTCCCTTGAGGAGAAAATTAGTGAAGAATTACCTGCCCTGGCCAGCTGGGTGTCCCCAATGGGGTATTCCATGGTGGGGGTGCCATAACTGAAAAGGCCCTGCTCCTCATATTTATTTGCTGCACCTTGAATTGGCAAAGGAGTATAGAGCAGGATTTCTTCTGTTGTTTCAAGGGGTGAAGTGGAAAAGATATACGGGAGAAGGCAGTTCTTAAGGAACCTGGATTCCAAGCCATTAACGGTTTTAAATATAGTTTGAAATAAGTTCAGAAATGAATATGCTACCAAATGAAATAAAAGAGGAGCTACATTTAGTGTATCCAGAGTCAAGCAAGAATCTGGCCACAGCATTTGGCAAAGTTGAAATTTCCAGACATATTTCAATGGCAGCTTTTATAGCATGGCTAACCGTAGCCAGCTTTGTCTTTGTCAAGAAAGAATGAGGTTAGCTTAGAGTTGACATATTATGTGGAACCTAGGCTTGGTACCCAATGCCCATCTATGCCATAGTCTGACTCTTGTTCTAAGTTTTGTTTTTTTTTCCAAATCCCGGTCTCTGGCCCTAGTAGTTGCTATGACACAGGGTAAAATGTAGAGCCAGTACTGGTGGAGAGATTTATTGGAAATCCTGGGCAGGCACCTGCTCTGCCCCTCTCTTCTGCTTTCCTTCCTCCTATCATCTTCTGGCATTGGATAAGAGGGCGTGTGTCACACAAGGACAAGTGTGGAGAAAAGGGATGCTAGCAAAATGGTGGCTGCAAAAGCCGAATACAGGGAGTGTGTAGAACAAGTCCTGGCATCAGTTGAGCAGAATTGGGTAGTGTGGTGGTATCTGAGAGAGAGAGAAAAACATGTACAGAGGGAGGCATTGTTTTTGTTTTTACTTCGCTGGCCAGGATGTGGGATGCACCCCTTGTAGTCTGAGGTGGGAGCAGGGGAGGGATTGCAGGTTATAGAAGCCTGGTGGTAGAGCAGCTCAGCACCATGATGTCACCTGTTGCAGTTGCTGATGGACTAGAGCAGTTTTGATGCTTTCAGGCCTAATCAATTGTTGCAAGATACGTGTGTGTTGGTTCTTTATGTCACTATTAGGAAATGGTGAGGGTGGTGGTGTAGCAGTGGGACAGCAATGGCAACATCTGAAACTGTTGCTGGGGTCTGAAGAGTATGTATGGGGCAGTGCATGTGTACATGTGCATTCTCAGCAGTTGGGTTATAAGTTAAGAGTATATGAATTCATGATGAAAAGAGCATTGAGATCCTTCTTTCCCACCTCTCTGCTTTCCTTAATAGCAAGCACATGGAAGTAAAATCAACCCTGATAGAAAGAACAAAAATGTAACACTTACTGACTTCAGTATTTGATTTCCACCGTTTTGCCTTTTTTCCCTTCTAATCCCTCCCCCAGTTCTTTCTTCCATCCTCTATTGCTGGGCTCTTTCTTCTTTTCCTTTCCCACCCCAACTCTTTTCTCCAGCCCTTGATCTTCCAAATCCCAGTTGAACACTCTAATCGCCATGCCACACTTGTCAGGCTAAGGGATTTATAAAATACTGCTGTGGAGGTGGAGAGCATCTTCTTTCACCCAGTTTTCCATTTTCAATGAAAAATATTAATGGAGCTAAAGTGGTTACATTTTTAAAGGTTTGGGTTTGAGAAACTGGAAGATGGCAAAATTAAGAGAGCATTAATAACTGAAGATAGTAAAAAAGAAAAAAAATACAAACATTTTCACTGGCTGAGCATTCCAAAACAGTGCCAAGCCAAAGAGTATGCCAAGCATTAAACTTGTATCCCTGGGGAGAATGCAACCCCACCAAGGAAAGATATGGGTATATATCTCTAGACAAGGAGTGGGGAACCTCAGCTCCTGAGGCTGAATTTGACACTCCTGTGGCCTCAACATAGTCCTGTAGGTGTTACCATGTGGCCACATCCCTTCCCCATGACACATTAATTTGGCGGTTGCCCAGCTATTCTATGCCTCCCCCCATTCCATTCGAGAAGGTTGATATGCCTCTCTTAAGGCCTAATTACTGGCAGTAAAAGCTTTCAGCTCTTTTTGGTCCCATCCTTCAGCCTTGGACCAAACCACCACCTCAGGGGGCTTCCTCCAAGCTATGCAATTGAATCTAGTCCACAGGCTATGGTAAGTATCCCAACTTTGTGCTGGGCCAACTGATCCCCACGTTGTTTCCATCTTATCCCAATTAAGTTTTATTTTGCACACTGATATTCAGTCCTTTACTAGGGGTGGGAACTGTGTGGCTTGTGGGACTCTTTGGGCAGCATTTGCAGTCTCTGAGACCTCCCCCACCTAAAAAAACACAAACCAGAAAACAGAGTTCAGCCTGGAAAAAGGCACTCTCATGCTTTTGAAGTACCTTGTGGGGAGATCCCCAATCCAAAACAGGCAGAACCCCCCAAGATCCCAAAGGTGATGGGTAGTAATGCTTCACTTCCAATTAATCCATAAGGCAACCACACTGGTACAGCTCTGTGGAGTATCAGAGGAGGGAAAATGGTACCATGAGGCCCAGTGAGCTCCAGAACATACCCAGTCTTGGGCTAATGTTTCTACCACCTCCCTACAATAAAATAAAAATTAAAGTTACAGCAGATTGTATGAGTATTGAGAGAATATTTCAGTCCAGATCCAAATGATTTTAACCTAGTGGCTTTGTCTACATGAGAAAATGCATTAGAGACAAGATGGAGCCCAGGAGAGTCAGAGAAGAGAAGTTGTAAGCATTTGTTGCATGTTCTACCTAAGTACTTCCCAGAGACAACTGGTTAGCCATGGTGGGAACAGAATGTTGGGCCACATAGGCCATTGGTCTGAATAACATGGTTCATCTTATATACTTAGATCAGTAGTGATCAGTGGGAACTAATCTCCTGACATCACTTTCTGATACCTATCCCACAGAAATTGTGGGACTCACCCTTTGTGAAATCCCTATTAGTTTGCACTCCTTCCATCATCTTGTATAAATCATCCCCTAAGCCTACCAAGACTGATGCTGTTCTGTTTTAACACTGGGTAGCAAACCAGTCTGAAAGAGACCTACATAATCAGCTTCATTCAGAAAGATTTGTATCAGTACAACAAATGTAAGCACCTTCAACAAGAATGGAGTATTTGAGAATGTCTGGGAACAGTTAAAGTCTGGCAGATTACAAATAATGTACTTTCTTTCTTTCTTATGTTAGGGGGCACAAAACTGACAATACAGTACAATAGAGCGATAGTATTTTCATACTGAAACCTTGGTAAATTCTGATGTCTAAGTAGATATTCCCAGTCCCACCATCTAAATTACTGATGAAGGGGCAGAATCAAGCGTCCACATGATTAGCCGCATCTCTAGAAGCTCCAAATCCACATCCTTTGGTTGAACAAACTAAAATGTATCCATAGAAACATGATAAGAAAGAGTAATAGATATCTCTAGTACAACTAGAGTCTAGGTCAGAGTCTGACCTAGAATACTATACAAACATGAAACGTCATACTACATGGATTGGTAAGCCACAACTCTGAGTAGATCTTAGCAATTAAATTTCTCTTTGCTCTGAGATATTAATTACATTGATTCATCCACTCTAATAGAAACCTTTTGCTATTATATGTTACCTTCCACGATACTAGTAGGATAGAAAAAAAAATAAAAATATATTTTGTATTTTGCAGAGACAACAAAAAGTACCTTCCTCACTGCATTTTGGAGATGCCTTCGAATTACATGTTCATTGTGTGAATACATAATGAGACCAGATTAAATCATGGGCAAAACTGGTGTGCCAGCCAAAATTAAGAAGTGTCTGATTGAGTTTCAGCTACCATAGAAACATAACACATCTGTGACATGAAGCTGAATGCATTTCGTGAACATGGATACAGTTTTCAGAGAATTTGTCTTTGTAGTGTAGCTTGCCTTAGGCAGGAGAATTTCTGCCCTAATAAATTATTCGTTTCCTTCAGTAGCTGACACATTTCCTTTTACCACTTGCAAAAATGTCACATGCAGTCTGGTTTGTAAAGGTGAAGCAAGACGACAAAACTGCATTGTTAGAATTCAGAGTTGGAGAGGAAATGGAATAAAATGTGAATAAAGCAAATGGGTTCTGTTTTTGGTCACAAAAATACCTCTGCAGAGTTGCTTTTCAAGGTATCTCTTTCAGGCGCATTTGGAAAATATATCCCAATGACTCTCCCAATCTCATTTCCATTTCCAGTCTGCCAAATACACACAAATGCTAATTTTGCAATTCCAGTAATCATGTGGTGCCAATGCAGCCATATTCATTAACATCAGAGTCCCTTCAGTCCTCTATTATGGCACTAAATTTTTCTGAGGAAGAGGGAACTGGAACATAGCAGAGGAAAAACAAAATCCCCGAAAGCACATAGACAGCACTGGCACCACCACGAATCAGCTGCAGCAGCCTCGGATTCTTCCATGCTCCAGATGCAGTCATATCACTTCACCTTCTCTGTACCATCTCCATGACAACCATGTAATTTGGGTGCTATACTGCTGAACTGATGCTTAAATGTAACTGTGTTATAAAATACAGCACAGCCTATATTAGAATCTTGTTAAGAAAAGCAGTCTGGTACGAGGTGGTAACTTAAGGTTTTCAAGAATTGTTTTTAAAATAAAAATGAAGCTGGTAAAGTGATTTAATTGTGTCGCTAGTTTTTATCCATTCACAGCCTCTGAGAAAAGAGTGAGCTGTATAATTACAGGAAGAGCCCTTTCCTCGTATTTTCAGGGTTTTCTTCCCACAGGTCATCTATATAAATAATAATTCACGTCTTCTGCAAAATGATTCAAGGATTGTGAAATTGATTAGAAGAAAATACAATTGTGTTTGATTAGAACAGTAATCTTTACATCCTGCATTCTTTCTCTAGGAATATACAGAGAATGAATAACTGGATAAACATACATAACGTATAGAGGATGCAAACCGGAGACGTCTAAAGATAAATCAAATCTTAGCGAAAACAGCTTCAAGCAAATGCATCAAATATTAATGAGAACCGTAACGCTAATGAAATGCCTCACCAAGAACGATATTACACACATTGACACAGAGGTGAATGGATACAGAATCAAAAAGGAAAATGTTGTGATTCCACTTACCAGAGCTAAAAGCCTTCCCCTCACAAATGCAGTTCGTTTTTTTCTCAACAATCCATGCAAAATCATAAGCAGCTACATGTAAGGAGCCATCCTTTCTCCCATGCCTTCCCAGACTTTCCTTTTATTGTCTTTCCCCACCACTTCTAATGGGTCACGCCTCCCTAGCTTTCCTTCAGGTGTCAAAAGATTGCTAGGAAGCAGGTTGCAGGAAAGACAGGAGGGGAGAAAAGAGGAGGGGGGAGAGAGAAGCCTGAAAAGGGGAGGCTGAGGTTGATGAAGCCTATATCAAATGAAAGGCGGGGGGCCCTGATGCACAAGGGTTCAGATGAATGTATGTCGAAAGACCAGCAAACAATTTAATAAAGGCTTACTATAGCAAGTGTGAGTGAATGGCTAAAAATATTTAACATTTTCCTCAAAGATGTGAGGAATGGATCTGCCTTCTGCCAGCCAATCAGATACCTTGAAACTGGAACTTGGAAATTCCTGCCAAACAGGCAAACCGGCTTTAAGAAAATAGAATGCATACAAAACACCAAGCTCTGTAAAACTCACAAAAATATACTTACATGGCCTGTCTGTCCTTCCTCCAAGCCGTCTCACTAGAGTGTTGCACAAAAGAAAGCTTTCGTCTGGCTTCGGTTTTCCTTTATGCCATTGCTTCTTGTTAGGGTTTTTAAAAACTGTGTTATGAATCTTTTCATCTGTTCTTCAACACAAAACTTGTCCATTAATTTTCATGTTTTTTCATTGTACATACTAGTATTTTGCTGTAAGATGCTGGCAGACAACGTACTTCAAACCGTATGTTCTGCCATGTATGACTGTTCTATGCGTGAGAGTGTCACTGGAACAAGCAAGTATCCAATAGTTAGCGAGGAATGCCTGAGAGTGAACAGAGAATTCAGAAACAGGCTGAAAGTTGGTTCTTGAACTTTTTTGATAAAATTGCACCTGTCCAACTTCCGGTTTTCTTTAGCCCATCTGACCTCACTGGTTCCCAAGCAATGTGATGAGCTCAACTGGAGTTTTCTATTTGTGAATGACCGCCTCTTCTAAAAATGGCAGGGTCTTTGTGGGCAGCTTCATGGAGGATGAGACCACCTCCCTAGGTAACTATCAGCCAGTCTTTAATCTTCCCTTTCTAACTAAGGTCCTAGAATGAGTGGTGGCAACACAACTCCAGGTTTTCTTGGATGAAACAGATTACTGAGACCCATTCCAATCTGGGTCCAGGCCTGATTGTGAGACAGAAACAACCTAGGTCGCCTTGTTGGGTGACCTACACTGGGAGTCCCTATTAGTTCTCCTGGGTCTGTCAGCAGCATTTGATACCACTGGTCATGATATCCTCCTGGGTTGTCTGGCTGACTTGAGACTTGGGGACATTGCTTTGCAGTGGTTCTGATTTTTCTTGGCTGAGGGTGGTGCTGGGGAACTGTGCAGCCTTTTGGCTATTAGCCAGTGGGGCTTCACAGGAGTCAATACTGCTCCCTATGCTTTTCAACATCTACATGAAGTTGCTGGGAGAGGTCATCCAGAGCTTTCAGCTTGGATGCCATCAGTATGCTGATGATACCTAGCTCTGTCTCTCAATTGATACCAAGGAAGCTGAGGTAATACTGAATCATTGCCTGGATGCAGTAAAGGACAGAGTGCAAGTGAATAGACTGGGACTAAAGCAATCAGAAGAGCTGCTGGTCAGTGGGAAAACCAATCTGGGATTGGGATCATAGCCTGTTCTCGATGGGGTTGTTCTCCTTCTGAAAGATCAGACTTCTAACAGGGGGTGTTCTTGGACCTAGCGTGGCTCTTGGAAAGCCAGGTTGCTGCAATGGCCAGGGGCCCCTTTGCTCAACTTTGGCTGGTGTTTGAGCTGCACTCTTTTTTGGTGAAGGCAGAGCTGGCTCATGCTTTAATTACCTCTCAGTTAGACTACTGTAATGCACTTTATGTGAGGCTGTCCTCAAAAAGTGTTTGGAAGCTGCAACTAGTGGAAAGTGCAGCAGCTGGATTGGTGTCAGGTGGGCATTTTAGAGACCATATAACACTTGTCCTGCAAACACTACACTAGCTTCCAATTTGCTTCTGAGCTAGTTTTGACCCTTCAATGCCTTGGGGCCAAGATCTCTGAAAGACCTCCTCTTCCCTTATGAGCCTGCCAGAAATCTGAGATCTTAAGAGGAGGACGTGTTGTGCATCCCAGCATCTCATGAAGTTAGATTAGTACGTATATGTAACAGGGCTTTTTCTATAGCAGTCCCTTGATTGTGGAACTTCCTGCCCAAGGAATTGACATTGACCCAATCTCTTTTAATCTTCCAGTGGACAGCCAACACAGTGCTGTTCTGCATGGCTTTTCAGTGTTTGAAATTGCTGCTTTAATGGTTTCAAAGCTAGATTCTCGGATTGTTTCAGATTGCTTTTAGGAGTTTTTGTGTTAATGTGTTTCAAAAATGTTTTTATCTTTGCATTGTTTGAATTTTTTTTTAATTTGAGAGCTTGAGAGCCCTTGTGGGCTGAGATGTGATACAGAAATAATTTAAATAAGTAAATAAATAGTATATATTCAGTGACTATATATTATCTCTGGTATTGGAGGCAGCATGGCTCTCGGTTCCACCAGTTGAGCAACATGGGCAGGAGAATGCTATGTCTTGCAAGCTTCTCACAAGCATTTAGCTGGTCAAAACAGAATTGAACAGGATGTTGGGCTAAAGAGGTTTTTCATCTGATGCAGCAGCCCTCTTCATATGGTTGGCTCCTTCATCTCTGCTTCCTCCGATGCATTCATCTTCATATGAGAGCAGTCAGTGAGATACTCCTGTCACATCATCCTACTAGACAATATTTATCCCTTTCTCCTGCTTTCCTGCTCATACCACTTTTCCTCTTTCATTTCCCATTTTTCTTTCCTAGAGTTTTGAGGGTTGACAAGCAGTGGTATGCAGAATTGACATAAAATGGCATTTCATGACTGCAATTCACTGATGACATCAAGCTGGATTTAGTGTATAACATCTGAAAGCTTTTGAGGTTTCATATTTGATCCCTGGCAACATAATCAAGAGATGCTAACAAGTATCTATGGATTAAAGTAAAATTCACATTCAAAATGCAGAATGTTAAAGTATCTATTCTGGCACAAAAACTGAGCAGCCTTATAGAAAATTAATTCTGTTGACTGTGACTATCCATTAATTTCAGTAGATCTGCTCCAAATGTATCTGTGTCTGGATCCAACAAAATGAGGTTTCTATACCCTTCTATTTATAGAAAAATATATATTTATACATTATAAATTATGGATTTTCTATAAAGGGAAGGGAATACCAATCACACTCCACTGAAAAACACAGATACACTTTGAGAAGAGCTACTGAAATCAGTGGGCAATCAGTGTCGACTCATGCTCTACTGGTTTCACTGGATCTTCTCTAAGTCTGACTCCTGAAAAAGAAGTGATATAGGGTGTATAATGGTATAATATTTATTTAAATGGATGCTATGACATCATTAGAGCTGAAATGAATTTTCCCCTCTCCTCAGTTCTTTCTAAGTGTAGATGAAGCATAATCTCTATTCTCTGGTTGTGCTGGTAATTTCTGGGTGTTGGATACTTCATCTTAAAAAACAGCTGTATTTGCCTACTGGTGACATTGCTGCATTTGGTGGTGCTTGACAGTAGGCCTGAAGCCGAAGTCAGATTTTCAGAGTATCTTATATTTAGTGATCCATACTTAGCATTACCTGACACAAACCATATAATATCATCCATATTTCCATGCAGCTGTTAACATTTAAACGTGTGTTTATCAACAAAATTAAATGGGTGAGACAATTTGAAAATTAGCTTAACTTATCCCCTTAACCAGTTAAAATAAGCAAATGAATAATTCGAACGACAAATTCTAGTTTTCACAGAGGTAACTGCTTCAATCTGTTGGAGCAATCTGCTTACAGTCCCTTGTGGCAATTTAAATTCTAACAAGTTTTGTTTGGCATTCATTTTTGTGAGCTGGACAAAGCTTATTCTTGCCAAATTTTTAGTTTTTAAGGTGTCACAAATGTCAGTTCTGAAATTCGTGTGTCAGAATCTGAGGCTATTTTTGCATGACAGGACTGTGCTGCTTTGGGGATAGGATGGCAGCAGTCGGCTGGTCGTAATGCTGATGACGTCATTGCCGGCCTGCTGCCATCTTGCCCCCAAGTTCCGCACTCACATGTTATTTGCAAAATGGAAGGGCAGGGAAGTGCAATGGTGACTCTTCCTTCCATAGAGTAGCATGGGAAAGTGCCTGGCTGTGCTGCAGAAGGAAGACGTGGGGCCATTGCTCTCCCTTCCACAGGGAGCCGGTGAGACGCGGAGGGGAGCATTCCCATTGTGTTGCCTTCCCTGCTGGGACTGCCGCAGGATGATGTGCGAGGACATCATCATGCGGAAATGGTCTTAGTCAAAACACACTACCCAAATCAGAACTTTCAAATGAGGGAGTTTGCTGGGATTCAAAACTTTAAGAACTTCATTTCTGTCACATTTGTATAAGCAGTGCACAAATATTTATGTAATCCCAAGAACAGAAAGAAATTGCCAGACATCACATAATTAAATACAGAAAATCACTTCTACTGGATGAATAGCAACCAGTCATGGAGGCGTTCCCACAATTCAATTGAACAAATTGCTCTCTTGTCTCAAGTCCCACAGCTGCTGAGATTGTGTGGGCAAACCCGCCTTTTAAAATGTCTTAATAGAAAAAAATGGCATGTCACAACCAAAGCAGACTGGCCAGTGTTGCAAGACAGATATGGTAGAATTGCCAGCTTTTGTTGCGGGAGTGGGGGTGGTATCACTACGACATGTTATTTTCATTCATTAATCCAGTTATAGCATCTTCAGTTTACATTACATTTACAATACTTTTAAGTAGAATATTGTTGCTCCTTTTTACCTCCAAAATGTAATATGTTACACAGGTGACTTTTCTATTTGTAATACATCTCTTCCAAGCTCTGTCCTCAGGGGTGTGTGGAATATCAAGGATCACCAAGCTCTTCGTAGGACAGGCAGAGGGCACAAGATTGATTACTTGAAGACCCAAGTCACCAGACGAGCAAGGTGGACTGCCACTACCCTTTCCTCCCACTCATTCTGGACCAGGATACCCAGACTGTACTGTTACTGTAGTTTCTAGTCCAAACTTGAGGTATATTAGATATCGTTTGATATCAAGAATTTGGCCTTCACTACCCAGTCCTCTCCACATGCTTGTGAGGCCCCCGGACAAGCATGCACACGGGCACAGCCAAAAATAGCTGAATATTCAAAAACAAATCCAGGCAGGCCAGTAATTGCCAGACTGCAGCTTTAGGAGACCTCCAGGCAGGTACCCTTCTAATATCGCATTATGTATGCATGTAGCTTACAAAAGATCCCCTGCCCTGAGCAGGCAACTTGACGAGTGGAATATCCAACTCTCAAGCACTCCGCGTTTGCATACTGTCTACGCTATTGACAATGCTGTCATGATTCAATCATCTAAAGTACTGACCTTTCGGAGGCTTTGTCTCCAGCCCGAAACCCATTGTTTTCCCCTGGAATGGACTAACCTACAGGCACATTTTCCCCTATAAGAACCCCTGATTTTGAGCGTCTCATTGGATCGCTCGTGACTTGCCTCCCGACTTGCTGCTGCTCCGTTTGACGAGCCTCCCCTCAGCCTCCATGTGCTGACAATCTATGCTCCCAAGGTTCTTTCTGTCTACCGCGCTACAGGATCAGGTGTAGTATTTCCCCAAAAATCCTCCTGAAAATCCCCTATCTATTTTCCTCTCTTTATTTTCTTAGGACTGCGTGCATGACTGCGCAATTGTTCAATATTTCTTAATTTCGAGTGAGTGAATGCTTAAGTTTGCTGTGACTTCATAAATAAAAAGAACATAATTTGAACTTTCTTGTGTCTTGGTCCTGATTTGGCCTGACCCCGTAAACATTGGGTAAAAGATCTCGTTACATTGCCCTGCCTCTCGCATTGCTAGCTAGTGCTCTAGCTAATTCCCATTCCCCATTATTTTGAGCACATTGAAGTGTCCCTCCTGGGACCCCAGAAATAAGGGTAACAGTACAGTTTAGGATACATAGGGCTGAGGAACCGCCCTCTGTTCCTGGTTTTTTGGCCAGAAACCTTTAACAGCAGCAGTAACCAAGGACAAGAACACATACACATACGTGGAACTATAAAAGTTGGTAAGTTTATTTACATGGGGAAGCACCAAAGAAATACGGAAAACCAGAATAACATTTGGAAAATGTAATGCTATTAATATATAAAAGTCAAAGTTTGGTTGTTTGTCTGTGTCAGGTGAGACGACCTCAAATGATTGGCTGTGTGAGGTGAAGACATCATATGATTGGCTACTTGTGAAGATTCTATGGAATCCTGGGTTTGCAGTTTAGGGAGGGGCCTTTAGAATTCTCAGCCAGAGAGCTCTGGGGCCTGGCTGGTAGCTATAGAGATAAGGCCTAGCAGCAAGAAGGAGGGCAGCGTATTCCCTCAGGAACCCGACCTCTGTATGTTAATAAGTCTGAATACAGATTGGATTGGGGAATACGGGGAAAAGTGACAGGTACTGGACAAGACAGTTTGGGGAATTACAGACACAGGATCTCAAATCTTTCCAAGAAGTATTACCTATGAGAAAATAAAATCCCAGCCAACACCAGGTATATATGCTAGTAATACAATAAAACAGAACCTAAAAGGTAGTAAAGAAAGGTGCCCGAAACATGATTCACATTGACCAGTTACTGGTTAAATGCCACAACCTTCTCGGACTTTCAAGAACAAATACATTATCAAAGGAATACATTTGAACTAATAGCCCTAATATGAGAGGTTTCTATTTTGGCCTGGCCTGAGCCATTAGGAGAATTTAGGGGGAAGGAAATGTTGTGGCTTGGTGCAAATGCATATTTTCCAGCCTCAATGGTAGCTGCAAAAAGCTGCTAAAAGTACAACATGAAGATAAATGCCTTGCAGAGTCCTTGAAAGAGAACAATTTCTTACCTCAGCTTTAGTGTAAATGACTGCAGTTCACCATTACAAATAAATAAACTCTTCAGAATACCTAATTCTAATCGTCTGGTTGGAATATTGTTATTGTTGTTGTATGCCTTCATGTCTTTTCTGACTTATGGCAACTCTAAGGTGAACCTATCGCTAGATTTTCTGGGGCTGAATATGTGTGATGTGCCCAAAGTCACTCAGTGGATTTCCATGACCAAGCAGGGAATTGAATCCAGGGTCATAGTCCACTGATCAAACCACTACACTATGCTGGCTCTTTGTTGTGGTATTGTTAGATTTTAAATTATTCTGTTTATATTGCTGCTTAAACTCCTTGATAAATGTTGACTTCAGAATCCACCTCGTGGGGTTTTCAAACAGCCTAATTAGCAATTTTCACTTTTAGATATTGTGAACACCGGGTAGCCTATCAGCAGAAAATCTGACAAAAAAACCCCCTGAGATGTCTGCTGACTTAAACTCTGGAGAGCCACCGCCAGTCAGAGTTGACAATACTGGGAGAGATGGATTGATGGTCTAACTCAAGATAAGACAACTTCTTATCTTCTTAATCAGAAATAATAACCCATGCTTTAATATTATGTTCATTACCTTTTTCATATTTAAAAACCTTAAACTGGAATATAAAAACCTTTGATGTAATGTAACGTTCTTTTTTCTGGTTCACCCCAGGTGGCAATGTTTTTGGGGCATCCCGGCCTGTAGTCATGCCTCCGTACATCCTGGCCATGCCCCTATGTGTCCTGGCCATGTCCCCAAGCACCACAGCCACACCCCCACACGGAGTGGTCACGCCTCTCATTCTGTAGCCCCGCCCCCTCCCACCGCCCTCCACACACTCCAAGCTCTGCCACTGCTGTCAACCCATGGCAGATTCATGCAAACAGCAAGCACAATGGGCAAGGCAGCAAAAAACAGGAGGGAGGAACAGGAAGAGGAACTCTGCAAAGCATTGTCTCATGATGCAACATGTATGAAAGGGAAGGAAGGAGGCTGTAGAATGCATGTGGAAGACAGAAGCAATGGATACAGAGATGGGGCAAGAGCCAAGATGAGGGAGGAGTAGTATGCATGGATGTGGGAAAAGAGAGGGAGGGAGAGAGAGAGAGAGAGAGAGAAAGAGAGGTGAGAGGTATTTAGGAAGAGAGAGGGGCACACAAGGAAAAGAAAAAAGACAGACAGACATTCAAGAAGAGTGTATGGACTTGGAAGTGAGGTGTCCACAATGTGATACATATTTGAAGAGTCATAGGGAGTGTGTGCAGAAACTAGACACCAGAGTTGGACAGCAACGACAGTGACACAGATATGCCAAAAATATAGGAGACGTGGAAGATTTTAAAAAAAGAACAGCTGAGGAGAAAAGGGAGAGGAGAAAGAGGGAAGGTGGATTATCAAGTGTATATTGGGTCAGAAATAAAGACTAGTGTATTTCCTAAAATTGCAGTTACAGATAAAGGAGGAAGAAGAAGAGCAGAAGAGTGGTTTATAGCACATGTGACAGAGTCCGGATATATAAAGTAGTATATATTAAAAATATTGCAGTTGCAGATAGAAGAGGGGGAGAAAGGAAGAAAGAAGGGAGAATAGTTTATGGAAATATGTTTTTACAGTGGAAGGTAGATGTTCTCAACTTGAAAGTTTTATAAAGACATAAAATTATTTCAAATGTAGCCCACTCATTCTGGTCCAACGGGGTTTAAAAATATCATAGACCCAATTAAGAATTCACTCATGCATATGAGTATGTGCCTACTTATAATTTCAAAATTAAGTTTTTAAATAAGTGAAGATGGGTATATGAATCTTTGTTTATTTTAATACGTGGCTATATGAATGTGATTGCTTGTGGTTAAATTAAAAAAAATTACAGCACAGCTGTAGCTACTACTGGTGCTGTTCCAAACATCAAACAAGAGGTGGAGTGGCCATCACTCTATACTGTTGAATTAAATAATGCAATGCCCTGGCCTTACAAGCAGGAAGGGAAAAGATTTGTCAGTGAAATGAAGCTCTTGCTGCCACATCATATATATGGCCATCTATGTGGAGAGAAAGTTTCAGCCAATGTGGAACAACATTTTAAGGTAAGCTTTGTTCAGAAAGATGGACTTCGCTAGGTTTTAATATAACAAAAAAGAGTGTGTGAGTTGTTGTGCAACTGTTCTGAATGTTGAAGTGCTTTGTCTTTCTAATTTTGGCTTGAAATTTCTTTCTTTTTCCTTGGTCTTTCAGAGCGTTATGGCCCCATGCACCCCCTCATGACTGATAATGGTTTAATTGGCAAATATTATTTAATTGGTAACTACATTAATTGGCATTGATATAAAATGGAACCTGAGGTAACTGGAAGGTCAAACTAGACAGAAGGAAATTACTGACTATAAACTTGAGATTGCAAGGCAGGGTCAGTCCACACACAACCTCTAGGCACAACTGAAGTCATTGTCAAGCAGATTACAAGGCAACTCTGGAAACAATAGGTTTAAGCTGAAGCTGGACATCTCTGTGTAGAAAAGAGAGGTACTCACCAAACTGTGATTGTTTCCCTCACACCTGGATGTTTCCCTGCTTTGTCTTCCAAACCTCTCCACAATACAGAGCTATTATAACAGCCATTACCTCATTTGTCACCTAAACATTGAGACCATTAACACCGTCCAGACCTCATTGTTTGTGTTGCAACTCCCATTGTCCACTTGGCTGGAATGGTTGTTGTTCACACCCATAGCTATAGAATACTTTTTGGGTATAAAAACCCTCAGTTTTGAGCAATTCAGTGCAGTTTCTCACCTTGCTGAACACCACTTTCTTGCCTAGATTACCGAACTAGACCTGTCCGTACGTGTTTACCTAAGCCCCATCACTGCTTTTCTTCGCTTCTCTTTGGACTACTTATTATCACCCGAACCCTAAAATTCCTCTATTCACAACTTTCCTCCCTTTATCCTTTGGCTTGTCCTTGTGTGTATGTGTGAGTGCTTGGATCTTTCATGTGCATGCGTGTAGTTATCAATAAAACTTATTTGTAATTTACATTTTGGATTCTTTGGCTGGTTCTTTCTTGTGTGACCCCATAAACATTTGTGGAAAGATCTCATTAAATTACACCCCTCCACAGGCCTCCTAATTTTGGGCTACTTAATTCCCCATTCTCATGTGCAGGTACTGGCATCATAGGTGGACCCCTGGGTCACCCACGTTTTAGGGTAAAGAGAGAGTACATCCCAAAAAATGGAAGAAAATCATAGAGAGCAATGGCTAAAGAAGGCGGCAAAGAAAATGAAGTGAACAGTAGCAGATTCTTGCCCTTCCCCCAGGAAGACACAAATATTAGCAGTGTCAGTATCAGTGTTGTCTATTCCTTCTAATACTCATGAAAGATTTGTTCCTATTGGATGTTCTTTCTTAAAGATATAATACATGAATCTCATATATGTAAGATGCAGAGTCTTACTGTGTGGCATTGTTGATGGGGTGGGATGGGTCTGACTTTTCTTTCATATTTATATAAAAAGGGGTTTGTATCCCATGTTGTTCCTCTGTGTGTGTGTGTGTGTGTGTGTGTGTGCTTCTAATCTCATTAATTCCCTTTTGATGGGTGGATGGGTGAGAAATTGGTTTTTTCACAATTCATCAGCTGTTTCCTTTTCTTCAAAACTCAAAAGAAGGGCAGGAAGGGGAAATCATGGATGGGAATTTGCACCTGCATTGCCTTAAGTTTTTATTACAGTAAAGTAATATAAATTTAAAATTAGGTTTGAATTAAAATATTTAAAATAAACTCCCCCTTCCCAATGTAAATAAAATCAATGTAAGGGTTTTTATTAGCTTTTTAGGGTAAACATAAACACAGCAGAACTTTTTCACTAATTTTCCTACCTCTAGTCTTTTCCACAAAAGGCTTTTATAAAGGAATACAGGTTGGATAGCATTGATGGGGAGAGGAACTTTTCACATGACATTCCTGCTGTTTTGTTTTCCTCCTGGTGTAATGTACCACAGACATTAATCTGTTTGTCCACCCAGTATTGTTTTGCTTCTTTGTGCAGGAAAGGTACTAAGGAGATTTTGGTTGGGCACCACAAACAGCTTCCAGTGCAGGAGATTTAAAGCACTAATTATCACCATAATCACGGAACTGAAACTAAATCATGAAAGGTAGCAGTACAATTCTGGTAACACAATGAGTGCATAAATCCTGCTTCTCTATGAAAGCAAAGGGCTAGTGTGAAAGCCACTCCTGCTTTTAATTAGAACATGCTGCACTTGCACAAAGACAAATATGCATTTTTGAGCAGCAATAGCAAATTTCAACTTTGCTGCAAATGTAAAGACAGGGCTGAGAATATCTCCCGCTGCTCTACCTTGGTTCCCAGGATCAGCTCAGTTATGTGACCATCAGTGCTATTCCTTATTTGATCATTTTACAGTAACATTGAGGAATCTGCTGACTGCTCAGTTTGGGTATAGATACCTTTCCCACCTGAGGGTCACATTGCCTCGAGGGTTGTGTTTCAGCAGCCATGTCCTAAAGGTGGCAGTGGGCAGGGTCAAAGCCACTTCGTATTTTCTCTTAAAATCATAAATCCCACTTTTTTTTGCTCCAGTAACTCTATCCCTCATATTTCCCCTTGTTTCTTGAAAAAAAATCTTGGGAGAGTGAATTTTGGATGGTGATTTCAGTTTAAGGTCATCAGCATCCTATACATCGTTGCTTTTTCTCTTCCACATCCATAGACTGATACAACCATCTATCTATCCATCCATACTTCCTCCCATACATGACATCTACCAACAACTGCATCTCTCCATCTTCCTAGACTAAACATTCCGATGGATTTCTAGACACAAATCCATCCGGTTTTGCAGAAGCCTCTTTTCACCAGTCTCCCTTCAGGTTGTGTCTACCTTCCTTCCTGTTCCACAGGTGACTGCAATCAGTGTTTGTTAAATTTTGTTAAATTGTTAAATGTATTATCTCTCTCTCTCTCCCTGTCACATTCTTATACCATCTGAAAAGAATGAGAGGGTGGTGGTTGTGATTGTTTGCCATCAAAATTGACATAAGGCAAACCTATGAATGAAAGACCTCTAAGGCCATTTCCACACTAGCCCGTTATAGTGCTATTATTCCACTTTCAACATCTTATGGAATCCAGGGGTTTGCAGTTTAGGCAGGGGCCTTTGAGGACCCTCTCTAAAGTGCAAACCCCAGGATTTCATAGGATATTAAAAGAGGAAAAATAGCACTATAACGGGCTAGTGCAGAAACGGCCTAAGAGTGCCAGTCATCTATAGCCCTGCTCAGGTCTTGAATATTCTGGGCTGTGGCTTCCTTGATTGACTTAATCCATCTATACTGTCTTCTACCTATCTTTCTACTGCTTTCGATTTTCCACAGCATCATTGTCTTGCTAGCAAGTCCTGTCACCTTCTGATATATCCAAAATATGAGAGCCTAGTTATTTTGGTTACTAGTGAGATTTCAGACTTGATTTGCTCTAAGAACCAGTTATTGGTGTTTTTGGAATGAGAGCAAAAGTGAAAGAAAGCTCAAGGCAGGCAGGCACCCATACAAAGGCATAGGTCCAGTCACCAAACAAGTGGTTAAATATGTTTGGGAAGGATGCTTTAATCATTGCACTTTGTGATTTGGCCTCTGATCTCACCCATGTGCTTGCCAAACAGTCCAATCTCTCTCTTTCTTTCTCGATCATTTTCCTCCTTCCCAGTGTCAAAAAGTGCTGACCACTGCCTCATAAGGTGAACCACACCACTGCAGCTTCTCAAAGTTTATGGATGTAGTAGGAGGGAGGCTCAGCCTAAATGGTTTAAGAAAGATACTGATACACACCACTTAGTCCAGCGGCTGCTTGTAGTTCCTCAGCAAAGTGTTAGGAACTTCTCATCCCATAGCTTCTACCTGAAGAACTCTCCAGACTGACTCTGCCCATAATGGCATGGACTCCTTCTGGGCAGGAAATAACATAAAAGGGTTTCTTGTAACTTTGTTTGAGCAACAAGGTGGTTATAGGTGAAGCCAGCTGAATGACTAGCTAATCCCCACTGCTGTTACTAAGGAAGGGATAGATGGAGTTCCTTCTCAGTGGAAAAGAAGATAAAGAAGAGATGGTGCTCTCTTTTCACGTTGAGTGTCCTGAATGTACTCATGGGCACGGTGATCCAACAGCTCCTTACCTGGCAGTGGAAGATGTGGGGAACAAATTCATTCCAGCATCACTTGTACTGGGTAAGCAGCAGTCTGGATCTAGTAACCAAACCAAACCCTCTTAGGGGATCAATCTGGACCTCTGGGCTTTATCTTTCCCTGTGACACCATTGTTTGTGGCTTCCTAGTTTTCCATGAGATTTTCCCATTCTAAAAAGCTGAAATTATCTGCCCTAAAACATGGTAACTAGCAGTGAGCATTTTAAGCAAGATTATTTTTGGTATCTTATTCTCTTTTCCCACCCACCACTGTGATGCCCCCACCACAAGAATTTCTCTGGAACTGAATTTGGCTTTTGGGGTGAAAGAGGTTCCTCATCCTTGTGCCATATCTCTTTTGTGCTTCATTAAAGTGCAGGTTATAGCACTTTGTTACCACTTTAACTTTCTTGGCTCCATCCTATGGAGTTCTGGGAGCTTGGTGAGGCACCAAACTTCTCCAGCAGAGGATTCTAAAGAGCCCTCCCCAAGTCACATATCCTCAGATTCTACAGGATGGAGCCATGGAAGTTAAAGCAATAATTCTGTAAGTGTGAAGGGAACCATAGACAATGGTCCTCCTGGATTCACACACAAACCATCTGTACCTATACTTTTTATTTCCAACAAAATGTATGTGCATTATTTCATTTTAATCAGACCACTGTATTAGCAGATGATTAACCTATTGCCATAATATTGTTTGTGCCTGTCCCATTGGAAAATGCCCCATGACAGGGAATGACAAGCAAAACTATTCAGGTGGAGCAAACAAAGTTGGCTTAAGGGAGCAAACAGATCACTCCAGAGTCTAATTTGAGAAGACAGACTGCATGTTTTAATGAGGGAAATAGACTGCCTTCATTATCCTTACATCCTCTTTACAGGAGAAACACAGAAGAGCATGCACAACTCAATTTGCATGTAAAGCTGTTTCCATTAGCCCTTCCCCCTGGAATTGCTATTCGTTGCTCACTCATGGTTAGCAGAGAGTTCAGACAATGTTGCCTTGTCATTGTAACCCAGTGATTGTTGTGCGCCTGTGTTTTGCTTTGTTTTTGAGACCTGATTTGAGGTGCTTTATGTTTAATAACACCAGACTCTTGAACCCTTAATTTAAAAATCCCTGTTTGCAGGTCCTGCTCATTTTGCTGATGCCTGTTTATTACAGTTGCGCAATTATTAACTAATTCCTCTTTTTTTTTTTTTGTCTATCAGACAGTCTGTCTTAGGGCTTCTTCAGAGTGCCCAATAGTTCCAGTAAATGTCTGGGCTTTCTGTTTCAGGGTTTCACCCCTTGTAAAAATTGTCTCTGCTTCGGCACTCAGCCCTACCTTCAATATATACCAGGTCTTGGGCCCTGGTTTGTTGTTGTTTGTAGTGGAGTTTAGCATTAGGTTCTGATCTACATATTTCTTTTCAGCTGTTCTTTTCGTCCACTAGAGATGTGGTAATTGGAAGTACAGGAGAGGATTCCTTCCGCCCTCCTGCCATTCCCTCCGTGAATAGCAATAGCAATAGCAGTTACATTTCTATATCGCTTATCAGTGCTAAGCACTCCCTAAGCGGTTTACGATGTGTTTAGCTAATTGCCCCCAACAAGCTGGGTACTCATTTTACCTACCTGCGGAAGGATGGAAGTCTGAGTCAACCTGGAGCCCTGCAGGATCAAACTCACAACATTGTGGCTGCAGTACCAGCATTTAATCACCGTGCCACCAGGACTCTGAACTCAACACCTACTTTATATGCTCCTCCCCCAGTATCCATGTTCCCTGTCTCACATCATAATTTTTTTTTAAAAAAAAATTGTTGTAGTCATAGTGCTGAAATGCTGTACCACTTTAGCACTATAACTGTAAAAGAAAGAAAGAAAATGAAGAAGAAATGTTTGGTTTGGTATTGAGAAATGCAATGAAGAAACAAAGGTCAGCCAAAAAGAAAAAAAAGTCCCTATCAGAAGTCATACCCTCATTCCGAAAGTTGTCAGTGAGTCTCCCCAAAAGTACAGCAGGAGAAACTGAGACAATGTGACATTTACCCCAACCTGCATCAGAAACTACTGGGACAGAAAAAGCTCTACACCCTGTGGTGGGTTTTAAAAGTTGCTGTTAATACTGGAAATTCACAAGAAAAATATCAGGACAGGGAGAACACTGTATGGTTATCAGAAAAAGTCCTGGTAACTACATGTATACCTTCTGTCTAGTCCAGAGGCTTTAGGCCAGTCTCCTAATTGGCAACAGTGTCAGGTCCTATCACGAGTGGATCTGGTTTTGGTTTTGGATTTGGATTTGATTTTGGTTTTTCTTTTCCTTTTTAAAATACCAGATGGAGCTCTTTTACTATTCAACATTTCAGAGTTAGAGAAAAAAAGTATACTAAGATTTCTGACAGGAAATTATTCTCAGAGTGTATCATTTGAGGTGGAATAGCCAGAAACGTCTGTCATATTTTCAATATTACCATACCATGTTTATACAATAGCATTATAAGTACTATTATTTCCTATTTAAAGCAACAAAATAAGAATGCTGCGAGTGACAAATTGTATTTTCTATTACTGCTGTGCTAATACATAGAAAAATACTTGATGTTTGGAACTGATAGAAGCATGTGGCATTCATGCATTTAGATGGCATTTTTCAAAACGTAATTTTTATTAAATTAAACATTTATTCTGTATTAATTTTACAACACCTACCCACCAGTCTTCACTCTGTATGAAATATATTTGTTACGACTGAGTTTTAACCAGATCAGAATAAATTGCTAAACTAGTCACTGTAAGATTTTTAAAGTTACTGTCAAAACTAATACCCAGTAGAAGAGTTTTAAAACAATAATGAAGCAGAGCTGGAATTCAAACAAAAAGTTCAGTTCTGAGATTCATATTTAGACTATCTTGGTATCTCCCTTGTTCTGTGAGTCGGCTTCACTGATTGCATTCCGTACCTATTTTTTAGGACCGAGTTCTCACAAAGAGAGGTACACAGGGTAATATAGGCACATAAAGTAAAGCCTATAGACTGCCTGGGAGAGCCTGGCCCAGGACAACTGCACCAGTTCTGCCCAGCTGGTTTTCCCACCTTCACGGAGCCAACAAACATTGTGCAGGACTCCGGGATGGAGATGCTGCTCCATGCAGAAATTGGTGTCAAGCCTCCATTTCCTCTCTCCTTCGTACAGGCCACAAAATGGGCTCCCAGGGGGGCTGTATCTTTTTCCCAGAGTGCCAAGGACCAGCAGTATATTGCCTACATTGGCCACAGCCCACTGATTACAGCCATTTCTTTCTTACCTGGAAACTTGCCACTTTGGGTAGCCAAAGATGCACAGAGTGGCACTGGTTCACAGACCACCATTTGAAGTAGCAATAGAGCAGTGGCTTGAGTATTGGACTAGGGGATTCATCACACCAGCATTGTTTAAGCAAATGGAAACACACTGGTATGGAAACAAGCATTTTCATGCCTTCTCTGCAAAAATGCTATGGTGCCACTTTGGTGATGCCTGTTCCTATAATCAGTCTTCCATCCTCCCTTACTGGCACTGTCTTCCTCCCTATGTCTGTGCTACATAGTGCATACACGCTGTTTAATCTATCTATCTATCTATCTATCTATCTGCCACAATTGTGCAATTCACTTCCCCGGTACATATTTCTTTTTTAATTTGTTTTTAATTAATTTAATTTGTTTTGCTGTAATTTGCTGTAAAAGAAATACGTACCAGAAACAAGGGAAAAGTGATGTTGTTCCCATGTACCATGATGTCCTCTTTGTCTGGACACCAGAAATGGAGTGATTTCATCCTGTCCGGGGAAAAGGAGAGGGAGAAGAGGAGAACCACACCCGTTCACACCACATGACTGCTGCAATATTGGAACTAATGTGGAAGGAAAAGATGGTATCAAGGACTATCATACAATACTTTTGTTGCATGACTGCACAGACTTAGTTCCATATTTGCTCTGCTTATCACATGACATTATGATTCTCCCATTGTTGCATTGCATTTCCATCGTTATTGGGTTGTATCCTTTCATTGAAAAAAACATTAACGGCTCCAATATCACTGCTGTTCAACTATGGCTTTTTGACGTAATCCTTTCGTTCTGCATCGGTTCTGATATTCTAGCAGTCGTGTGGTGCGAGTGGGCATGGTTCCCCTTTACTCTCCCTCTCTATCACCAGGTAGGGTGAAGTGACTCCATTTCTAGTGTCCAGACAAAGAAGATGTCATGGTGCAAAGGGACAACACTGCTTTTACTTCATTCCCAGCACATATTTCTTTTTTCCTTCCTTTTTTGGTCATTGTTTTGCCATAATTGTGCAATTGCAGTGCCGTAATGGTCACTAGGATGGCATAATTACAGCAAAACAAATTTTAAAAGAAATACCTACAAGGGAAAGAAATTGTGCTGTCATGGTAATGAACAAACAAACAGGAACAACATTGCTTTTACTCCATTCTCTGGTACGTTGTGTGTGTGCTTTGCCATAATGTCACAATTGCATTTCCATGGTGATCTCAAGCATGCCACAATTATACAATTAAGGCAGAACAAATTAAAAAAGAAATACAGTGGGCCCTCGGTATCCACTAGGTTTGGTTCCAGGACCTCTGTGGATACCAAAATTTGTGGATGCTCAAGTCTCCTTATGTACAATGGTGTAATAAAATGGTATCCCTTATATAAAATGGCAAAAGCAAAATTAGCTTTTTTGATTTTTTTTGAGGGGGGACATTTTCAAGCTGTGGTTGGTTGAATCTATGGATACAGAATCCACAGATATGGAGGGCCAACTGTATGTATTGTGGAACTGCAATTACACAATTGCAGAAAAAAGAAAGGAAAAGAATAAACAACATGCATGTACTACGTAGTGAGGACACAGATAGGTAGTTGGGGTCAGTAAGGCAGTGCAGAACACTGATTATGAGAACGTGCATCACCAAAGCAGCACCATAGCATTATTGCTGAGAAGATGTGAAAGTGATTTGTTTCCATACTGGCATGTTTCTACTCGCTTAAACAATGTGATTCCTGCAAGACAACAGGCTGGTTTGAGAAAGCCCCAAGAAGCTGTAGTTGAATGGCAGCTATATTGGAACCACTAATGGGTTTTTCCTGTCAATGAAAAGATGTGATTCAGTAAAGATGGAAATGCAGTGCAACAGTGGAAGAATCATGACGTTCTGTGCTAAGAAAAGATCAAACATGGAACTAAGCCCATGCAATCATGCAACAAACCTATTGTGTGATAAATTCCTAGGAATCCAGGAGACTAGGTTAAAATCCCTACTCAACCGCAGAAACCCTTTGGATCACGTTGGACAAATCGTGCTCTCTCAGCTTTAGAGAAAAGCAATGGTAAACCTCCTCTGAATAAATATTATCAAGAAAGCCCCATGATAGGGTTCCCATTTGAAGCCTGGTCTCTCAAACATGCAAATAATTGCACTAAGATGGCTCTCCAGTTATCTGTACAGTAAATTTAAGAGGGTTCTTCTGCTGGGTATGTATCAGGAATACATAAAGATTACAGAATACAGGTACATATATTCTCACAAACATTTGAATATACAGTGTGATCACCTGTGAGTGGCCAGAGCTCACATAATGAATTTCATGACGTTGTGGGACGATGAACCTGGATCTTCTAATTTCCTCTCAAACACTCTAAGCACATTTTGATTTTACATTAAAGAATGATATTTCAAAATCAAATTTAGAACACATTTCACTTTTCCAATTTAATCTCTTAGTTTAACAAATCAGGCTTGTTGGCTCTTAGTATGGTGGTCCATTTAATTTATTTAACAACTGAATAGTTTAATTCCCAAAAAACATTTATGCTGAAATTCTAACTGAAGTCCATTGCTTTAGTTTAAAAATAAATTTAATACATTTAAATACATTTAATTAAGCTCCCCCTTTTGTTAGCAAATGTCCAACTTAATTCAGAACTTGGTTTTAATTAATTAGTTCTTATCATTGACTGATACACTTATAAAGCACTCAGTAAAAGGAACACAATTTACCAAAAATAGCAGAAACCTTCACAAGTGAATATTGCATAAAGTTTAACTTTAGGAAATATTGATTGAAGACATAATTGAGAGTCACACTAATAACTCTGAAAGTTCTAAAAACTGCAGATAACGACTGAAGTCCAAATTCACAGTCAAATTGTACTGGAATGCAGTTCTCTGATCACATATTTATTTTAGTAATGCATTCATGATCATTCTAGTTATATTGTTTAGCATGGCATTTTTAAAAACAAATTTCAATGCTGCTGCTGTGGCAGATAAAAAAAACCCTGAAAGCCTGAGCAGAAACTGCACTAGTTACAGGTACCAGTGGAAGACTGACTACCACCAAAATGAGTATTTTGCTAGGATGGTCACAAGCGGGATGACCACTCCAAATCAGGAAGGGGTGCTAGAGACAAACTGCCACCATGTGATTTGGGGCAATTCCTACTGCCCACTGCATCCCTCCACAAAACAGCCTGTTCTTTTCAGGATGCCCTTCAACACTCCAGAGATATTGGGAGTAAGGGAATGTACATGAGGAAATGAAAGTTTTGCTGTGGAAGCTTCCTTCTGCATGTGCAACCACTGAGTACATCCTCATCCTCATTTTCTCCAATTTTATTAATACTAGGTTGTATTCAGTACTGCTAAAAATATATAAGGCTAATACCAAGCTTTTCTTTATTAAAGTGGAAGGAAGAAACTAGGCAAAGAGGCAACTGAAGCATTAGGCAACACAGGAGGTAGGGTGGTCACAGAGAAGCTGAATAAATTTGTTGATTAGCCCTAAAACAGTAGCCCTGTTCAAACATTCATGTGAACATGTGGGAGATGGTAGGTATGTGGGTATAGATGCAAATCTCACTTTCTGAACATTGCCACACACCAGGCAGCATGGTCTTCAGAGGCCTTTGTAAGTGCATTTGGCTGAATGTGGTTACAGAGCAGGAAATCTTTCCTTAGTACTTCTTTACTTCATGTGTTCCTCTCTGCTTTCTCAGTTTTTAGGCCTTTGCTATCAATTCCATCCAATGAATAGAAGCCACCGATAATTTGACAATGAAGGGGGTTTGGCCCCATCTAGTGTTCAGGTTCTGAACTGGTGCATCTAACCAATTTTATTGCAATATACAGAGAAAATCAGAAGGCCTGGAAGACTGAGGAAAGCCTTTCTCTGAAGGAAAATAAAAGTAGCTGCATTCCAGTTATGATTCTCTTGTATTGCATCTAATTTGATCTCAATTATGCTTAACAGCAAGGGACAAGAAGCCAAATGTACGGGAAAGCATGTGAGCAAGAATTGTGAACTGATTCCAGCTGCTAAGTGGCAAAACCACCTCTCAGTATTCCTTGCCTAAGAAAATCCTGCGAAATTCATGTGGTCACCATAAGTTGATAGGCAACTTGATACATGCATACACATGGTAGAGGCATCCCAGTCTGGCATTTATTGCTAAGACCTATTCCAGCCCCTCAAATCTGGGCATCTAATTTGCATGTTATGAAAATTGTATTATAATTTATAATATAATTACAAATTATAATTAGGTATATTATTAATTTGCATTCTCAATATGCAAATTTAACACATTAATCATTGTATATATTTCTACCACAGAGTTTCAGCCTTATTATAGTAACTGCTCTTCTGAGAGAACAGCTGAAGTAATGTTTCCGTTTTTTAGAATAAAAAGGCACAAGCTCAAATCCTTGTTTGGCCATGGAATTTACCATGTGACCTTGGGCTATAACTGCCTCTCAACAAAACTAAGTTATAGCACTCTTATAGGCATTAATATTTATTTATTAAATGTATTAATCTACTTATATTCTGAAAGCCAGAATGGTATAGTGGTTTGACTCTAGAGAGGAGGGTTTGAATCCCTGCTCAGCCCTGAAAAAACATTGCATGACCTTGGTCAAGTCACACAGTCTCCATTGCACATGTACAGCCTAAGTAAAATCAATTAGACCCAAAGGCTTTAATAAAAAACTAGGTTTTGACTTAGCGTCAAAATGATATCAGTGCTGGAAGCAATCCAATTTCCAAAGGGACGGTATTCCACAGCTGGGGTTCCACCTCAAGAAGGGCTCTCTCCCATGTCCCCCCTCAACGTATCTCCCTCACCAGTGGAGACATCAAGGAGGGCCTCTCCAACAGACCTCAGTTCTCAGACAGGCATAAAGAGAGAGGGGGGCACTTCCTTAAGTATCAAAGTCCTGTGCCATTTAGGACTTTAAACATCACCAACACCTTGAATTCAAACTGGAAGCGTATTGGCAGACAGTACAGTTCCTTCAGAGTTGGTGCTATATGGTTTCTGAATGGGGCAGCAGCTACGCAAGTGCTATCTCTGCAAGACAAACAAAACAAAACAAGAGCAGAGAGAAATAAAGCAAGGTGCCGGGGAAGCTGGTATCAGGAGCAGAGGTGAGGAGGAGGCAAGGTGAGGTGGACAGAACATAGCAATAATAGGGATGCCTCTGGGACATGCCTCACTGGAAAGTCTGGTATTTTCCAGAATATAGCTTTGTTTGTTTTGAGCTAGAATGTGTACAAGAAGGTGATTTCTATGGGATTTTGGGGCTTCTTGCAGTATCTGAAGTTCAACTGGGGGATTTGATGGTGTGATTTCATAAAAAGTTGGCTTCCAAATTTTTTTTGGAAGACTCATCGAAGAAGATATCAAAATTATACAGGATTCTTCTGGGATGAGAATTGGAAAAAGAAATTATAAAGGTCTCAACAGTAAAGTAGGCCCAAAATGTTGGGCAAACTGTTAATTATGATGATTGCAAAGATCATGGGAGAAAAATTTTAAATTCACTTTGAATATTGGATTAAAAGAAAATTATTATAAAATGTTGTATTGGTGGTATATGACCCCAGCTAAGTTGTCTCAAATATGTAAAACAAAAGAAGCAATCTGTTTGAAGCATAAAGAAGCTAAGGACACCTTTTTCCACATGTGGTGGCTTGGCCCAATAGCTAAAAAGTCCTAGGCACAAATACACAAGTTCATTTCACAAATCTTGGCATTGAAATTGGAAATGAAGCCAGGATTGTATTTATTGAATATGTTGGGAAATCATGCCACATTAAAAAAACTTAAATACTATTACTTATATCCCAGCTTTTACCCTGCTTTGTTGCATCCGTCTTCTGTCACTCCAGTGGGGTCCATTGTTTTCTGTGCAGTCTTTGGGATAAGTCTGCAAAACAGACTTCAACTGGACTTTCCTTGAAACACTAATTTTTCCTGCAGATTTGAAACATTGATCTGGGAAACTGCAGACTCCTTTTGAGAGACAATGGCTCTTGACTAATATCATATCTGTGTTAGATGTGAGACTTCTCTCATTGACTTAACCCATTGAAAGGCAGAGCAAGTTTGTTTCTCCAAGAGTGCCAGGCAGAGGAGTAGCTGTACATTTTGCCCTATAACGCCACTTATACAAGGGCTAGATACCAGATTTCTTTTTTTAAAAAATGAAAGCCTGAAATTCAGGCCAAGTAAGGATTCAAACAAGCACTGAGTGACATGCCTAAATTCTGGGTGAAATCCAGAAAAATCAAAGATTTGGCTATCTTAACTGCCTGCACTGGAACTTCATGATCATGAGGAACACCAATTGGCCTTCTGCATAAAGCAGAGCATAGGCTCAAATGAATCTCTGAGCGTAAGGCCATTTCCACACTACACTGTTGTAGTACTATTATTCCACTTTCAACATCCTGTGGAATTCTGAGGTTTGTCGTTTACTGAGGCCAAAGAGCTCTCTGGCTGAGAATTCTAAAGGTCCCAGGATTCCATGGGATGTTGTAAGTGGAATAATAGCACTATAACAGTGTAGTGCGGAAATGGCCTACACTACCTGAATTCCAGTTTGGAAAGGTTCTCAGAAGCTACATTCCTTTAAGAAGTTGGGCCAGGTACAACTCAGCTTCAGGCAGGCTGGCCAGGCAAATGCTCCAACTCCAGCTCAGTAGTGAGGGTAGCTTTCATAGCAAAAGTGCCAGTGAGAGGGATCTCTGGCTTGAGAAACTCCCCCTGAATTAAAGGGTGAGTGGAGGATTATGCGTTAGAGTCTGGAATTCTCATTACTTGCATTTTCTCATGGGTAAATGCATGATGAATGGGAAAGACTGAGTGAGTGATATCTTGCCCTTTCTGTGAAATGCAACTGTTTGAATCCAAGGATCTGATGGCTCCAAACTGGCAATCTGCTTTTTTAAAGGAAAAAACTCTCTATTAAACCTTTGGAGTTATGAAAGTGAAAAATCCTTCTGATTAGTAAGGAATCATGAACCTCCACAGATATCTTCTTTCTGGAATCAAAAGCTGACTAAGTGTGTTAATCCCACAAGATTGAGACAAATAAATTTAAATTTAAAAAATGAGGGCTGACATTTTTAATAGAGAATTAAAGGTCTAAGTGCATATTTTGTGAATAGACTGAACTGCACTTCATTTATAAGTATTTTAACAAGGAGAAACTACAGCATGAGAAAGCAGAGACTTTATCTATCTGATGGTGATAAAACTGTCTTGTTAGTGGTTTTTGCCTAGACATAAGCAAAATGAGTTTTTGACTTTGAAATTGCTGGACTGAATGAAAGATGGAACCTTCCCAGGAACATTCTCAGGACTTTTTAGAATGCATGATGGAAGAGCTGCACATGGAAATCACAAACTTGAAGAGGAATGTGATAGAGGCCCTGAGGATTGAGATCTGAAAGGTCAAGGAAATGTGAAGAGATGTAAGACAAGAGGGGAAGCACAGAAGTTAGTAATATGGAAGTTACGGAGGACAAAAATCATACAAATTCAAGTTGAGCTAATGGAGGGAGTTAATGAGTTCAGAGAGACGTATGACCAAGAAGCTTTGGTTTGTGAAAAGGGGATTAAAACTCAAGGGGGTGGAGAAGGAGAAGGTTAGTCTACAACTGATTTGTAATCAAATTACTTTGAGGGTTGAACAAAACTAAGTTGATTTAACCTATATGATTGAAGAGAGTAACAGAAAGATGATAAAAAATGGGTGTTGTTTCAAGAGAATTATTCTAAAATACTAAGAGGGAAGGAACTCAAAATAGTAGTAAAAGGCAAGGATGAGAATCTGAGAATTTGAGGAGGATGAAGTCCATGGATAGATAGGATGGTTACAGGGGAAAAGGGGAATTAAACTCGAAATGAACAATGAAATCTGCTACAATCTGTTTAAAGCAGGGCTTTCCAAATGGTGTGCCATGACTCTGAAGTGTATAGACGTGTCACCTACAATCTTGGAAATGTACGTTATTATGTATAAATCATATATTTTTAAAAATATATGAAAGGTTTTCATGAGATATGTTGTGTCCCCATACATTTTGTTATTACAGTTTATGCATGTGTCTGTATCTCTTCTAAGGGGTTAGTTTAACCTCCAGTTTGGTAGTAAAACTGAGTTACTGTGTTGCAAAATGATGCATGTCTAAAAAAGTGTGTCACCAACATGAAAAGTTTGGAAAGCTCTGGTTTAAAAGGAGAAGTCGAGTCTCTTCTTTCCTTCCCTCCTTCCTTCCTTTCTTTCTCTCTGTTTTTAAATTTCTAATTCATGTGTCTTATGTTTTCTTTATGTTTTTTCCCCTTCTTTCTTACGTACTTGTAGAGTTTTAGTGTTCTTGGAAATTATTAATAAAGATATCTTTTTTTTAAAAAAGAAAAAGTTGGGTCAAGTACAGTTCTTACCAGTTTTCCCACAGAGCATAAAAAGTGCACATCCAGAAAACTGTACACCTGAGTTCCACAAAACAACTTACAAAATGCCTGCAAAGTACATAGTTTAGCCCTTTTGAAGGTTATTTAACAGTTAACCCAGTACATTTAACTACTCTTGTTATCTCTCATCCATGATAGGGAATAATAGGTAAAGAAGCTGCAGGTCAAATGAAGAACACCCGTGGGCTGGAACTTTCTCTGTCTAGGTAGGATTATTATGTTGGTGTAAATTATCACATCACTACTGTCAAACTATCTGGGGACATATGATATCAACACTGGCTGTGCCCCACTGTAAAAAGGGGGTGTCAGTAGATTCCAAGAGATTCCAATAGATTCCTGAATGCACTGAAAAAAATTCCAGTAGCCAAAAGCAATAATTCTGTTGAATTCCTGGTCTTGCTGGGTCAAGTATGGCTATTTATGCTCCTGTCTCCTCTGACAGTGTGCTCCTGAAATGACTCTCCGATTTTCCAGGAAACTGTGAGCAATAAAACAACCTGAATGATGGCTAGAGCACAAATGGCACAATATCTGATATGGTGCTGACCAGATATGTGTGAGGGTGCATACTTACACCTACTAACAGGTGATGAAAGTGATAAAGAATGTGTACTTTTTTGCTTCCATCTCATCCTTAAGTAGCTGTCCAACAGAGCTATTCTGAAGGATGTAGGGACTCTTGATATCTACCCCAGCTAATCTTATGATGGAACTCTTGGAAGCCTGTTGTGACAAAATTGCCAAACACTTTGAAGATAAAACAGTTCACCTTCATGCCACCTTGAATGCCACTATCAATATGGAGCCAAATGAGATGTCCAGTGCATCATCCCATCCTCTTTTATGGAATCAGTTCTGGTTGCTCTGGCCCAAAAAAAGTAGGTACTGTTTGCAACTGTTCACCCTAGAATGAGATAGAAGAGGGAAAACAGAGTGGGATTAAAAATAGAAATATTTGGAAAACTAAATGATTCACTGCACTGGGGCAAGCACTGCTGCAGAGCCGAGCAATGAAGGAACAGAATGCGTAAATTATTCTAAGTGAATGGTTGTAGGCAATGCCAGTAATCCTTCATCTTAATTTTGTAGCATTATTCCAATTACACTTACATTCTTGTCCCTCCTCTGTTTATATCAGGTTGTAATACTCCCCCCTTTCTACATATATTTTGGCTAATACATGTATTTTTGTACACCTTCCCCCCTCCCTTTAATTAAAGCATATTTCTGCTCATTTTTCAGTTGTATAATTTTGTTTAACCATTCTCCCTTTTTTGTACACATTCATTCCCTAACGTGTTATCACATGTCTTGCAAATGTGTAAATTTATGAGGCAAGAAAACTTGGTATTGCAATGAGGGTTGGGAAGTACCAACTTTCAAAGAGAATCTCAAGTCAAATCCAGTGAAAATTCTTTTCTATCCCATGGAACAGGTGTGTGAGAGCATTCAATGTTTCCTGAAAGGCCAAAAGGGAGAAGGAAGAGGAGAAGTGAGCCCCAAGGTGGTATTGGCCCCCAAATGATGAATGATTCATTATAAATTGTTCAGTAAATTTCAAGAAACAAAATAAAAGTTCAGAGATATTGAGTAGTGTTGAATACCAGGGGATAAAATGTAATGAAATCACTAGAGGTGTAGCAATGGGGGTGCAAAATAAGAGCTTTGTCCTCCCCATATGTATTCTGCTCCTTGTCCCATGAATTTTTCTTTCATTTGCTAATTACTAGGATGGCAGAGTGAGACACCAGCCATTTCCGCTAGTGCTGTTATTCCACTTTCAACATCCTATGGTATCCTGGGGCCCTTCCTAAACTGCAAACCCCAGGATTCCATAGGATGTTGAAAGTGGAATAATAGCACTATAACAGTCTAGTGCGGAAATGGCCGCTGCAAATTGTTCACATCTAGAACTCTCCGATTTTCCATGTTCGCATACCCTTGAAAACTCTGAATCCCCCTCCTTTTTTTGGCTGCCTAAACTATATTACTATGTGCCCAAGTGAAGTTTAAGTTATTATTACAGTGCTAGAAATATGGAACCTCAAGCAAAATTTCATTGGGGAAGGAGAACTTTTATGGGAAGGCAATACCCTTGTTCCCCCACAGCTCCATCTCTGGGAATTACCAGTCATGAAATCAGGCCACAGGATAACCTGTGGTATGTGACTGGTTAATTTGATCCATTTTAAATGGTTCAGATACTTTTCACTCTCTCTTACTGCCCCGCCTTCCTTGTGGGATGTCTGTAGACAGCAGCAGTCTCGCTTGCTAATTTGCTGGGTGGAAGGCGGGAGAGGAGTAGGAGAATGTTACTAAACAAAAGAACTGCATATTCCTGTTAAAGATGCAAAACAAAAACCTATCTAGACATCTTTCCCACCCCCCCATGTTGGAGATCAAGAGAGGAAGAACCTGTGCACATAATACGACTGGATCCCCTTCCTTTGCGCAGCCTGCAATTGTGATCCATTGGCACAGTGCAAACGTGGGACAGGCAAGATGCATTCTCAGCCTTTTCCTTCTGGGTAAGAGCAGTTGCTAAGCGACAGCATCCCCTGTCAGCGGGAGGGGATGAAACCACCCGGCAGCTTTAGGTGAAGATGCCAGAGAGAGGCTGACAGGCTGGCAGGGGAAATGACACGGACTGTGAAGCGGAGGGTGGAAACAAAGGCCACCCTTCAGAATTAGCCACGGAGTGCTTGCTTCCTGGAACTTGAAGAACGTCGCATTTGGTGAAAGGGGAATTGAATTAGTCATGAGGAGAGGGAGGAATGGAAAGGGTAGTCAGATCACCTCCTTACTACAGATGGAAAAGAAAAGGCCATCACTACCTGCACCTAAAGAACACTCAGCTGCAAGGAATATGGTGCTTTGTTAAAGGGAGAGGACTGAGTCAGCATGTGGACTGCCATGGGGTAGTTCGACTGCCATGGTGGCACAGGGAGAGAGGCTGCACCATTGTACAGGGCACCTAATCTTCATGCCAGCCACATAATGAGCCAAGGATAATCATTTTGCTGCAACCTCACGTTGCTATTTAGCTGTGTGGGTGCTGAGCAGTGCTTGCCGATCACATGACCAGGCACAAGGGGGAGGCAGGTCTGCACTTGGCTGCCGTTGTGTGCAAGTTGTGACCTTTTATTGTTTTCTGTTGATCACAGCTCAGGGATTAATAATGAATAGGCTGCCATTTTAATAACCGGTTATGTTTGCCAAACACACGCACGCACGCACAGCCAGCATTCAGAAAAGGACTGAAAATTTCAAAATAAGCATTGAAGACTCTACTCTTAGACTCAGTATTTTTAATTTTAAAATTCAAGTGTTTATACAAACGAACATCACAGGATCACTAGTCTTACTGTGGCCATTTCCGCACTAGACAGTTATAGCGCTATTATTCTACTTGCAACATCCTATGGAATCCTAGGGTTTGCAGTTTTGGTAGGGGCTGGGTGGCCGCTCCTGAAACTGCAAACCTCACAATCCCATAGGATGTTGAAAGTAGAATAATAGCACTATAACTGTCTAGTGCGGAAATGGCCTGGGACAAAAATGAAGACCGTAGCAAGGTTTGCAGATAATCCATCAATCACTTTGGGTAGCCTAGGCACTCAGTGCTTGGATACTCAAAATATACATTTTGATTGTATGTTTTTTTAAAATTTAGAATGCATGTTTACGACCTAATTTTGACCAACAAACTAGCTATTTATGGTGATATCTTGATTGTTTTCATGCAAATTAGGAGTGATTGACAAACCTGCTTTTGGACTGAAATTGCTGTTTTGGGTCCATTTTGCATAGAACCTGTCATAAGTTTTAAAGATTAATTTAAAAATTAATATTAGTTTAGGGAATGTCCAGTAAATTTCCAGTGATGTAGACTTGAGTTGATTGACTCAGACTCAAGTCAGACTTAAGTCACTTCAGTGACTCGACTCGGACTTGACTCAGCAAAAATTACACACTGACTCGACTTGAGACTTGCCTGTTTTTAGTGACTGACTTGCTGCCCTTGGTTCAGTAACATAACACATTCATCTAGAAACCTTACAACTTACAGGTCACATGACAATCTGTCTCAAGCCCAAATTGTGGACACATTTCTCAGAGGGAACAGTAAATGGGTTAGGCAACAGGCTTGAGGTGGGCTTGAGGTCTGCTCAGCAGCCTGTCCCAACTACATATAAGAGGAGCTTTCTAAAACTTTTCCTAAGAGCAGAAGGCAAGACTCACGCCCAGAGTGCAGGGTGCCTGTCTTAGAGGGGAACAGAAAATGTGTTAGGCAGTGGTCTTGAGGAGGAAGGATCCTTCTTTCTAAATGTCTTGAAGTGTCGGTAATGGGAAATAAGAAGGATCCTATTCCCCACTTCTGAAAAAGCCTCCAGCTTTGCAAATGGGAAGTAAGAAGGATCCTATTCTCTGCTTCCGAAGCTGCAGATGGGAAAATAACAAAAGTGGAGGGCCAATTCTACTCAAATTGTTAAAAGTGACTTTATTTGACTCTGTCTAGAAATTCTGGAATACAGGTTAGGGTATAAAGTTGACTCCCAGACTTAAGACTTCACTCGAGACTTGACTTGAAAGTATCTTGCAAGGACTTGGGACTCAACTTGAGACTTGGAGTAAAAGATTTAAATACATCACCGTAACTTTCCCAGTAAAGCTATAAAAGAGCAATTGCTGTTACTTCTAAGACATTCCAGTAACAACTGGGAGTGAGAAAAGAAAGCTGCTTTTCTTTTCAGTGAAGTAGGCCAGGGTAGACAACCATGTGGAAGAATTGTGGGCCAATTCCCCCCTTCTGGCCTCACTGCAAGTTGCATCTCCTCACACAATAAGCCCTCTGTTTTCCTCTGCAGTCTCTCTCAAAATGGCAACAGAAGTGAGGTCACTTTCTATCTCCATTTTGATAGAGGCTATAAAGAAAAACAGAGGGACTAGGAATGGTATAGGCTTCTGCGGTCCCTCTTTAAGTGGACTTTTCCAACATTTAAACGTTGCTACTTCTAATATGGAGTTTTATTGTCAGCACAACAATCAGAACGTTCTAAAGTTCACCTTATAAATTACTTTTGCAGGATCAGCTTTAATTCCTTTCGATGTTCATGGTCACTGTTGGGTTCAGAGCTTTGTTTGGTGCAGGACACTGCTGTACATGCCTCCATGCTAATAATAACTGATGTGGCTAGAAGTAAGTAAGAAATTATGTGTGTATGCAACTCACAATAAGTCTGGGTCCATCCCACAAATGTTTGGCTGTGTCTTAAGCCCAAAATGAGCACTAGACCAAATGTTACTCTAGGGAATCTTGTGGGGAACGCTGTCTTTGAGGGCAGGGCAACTGATATGGGGCAGTCCAATACATATTTTGTAGCTCTTGATTTATATTCAGTATATGTTAACTATTATTGGCATGAGAGAAATACACTTGACATTGTCTTGTGCCAGAATGATGCTGTAGTGTGTTATATATAAATCCCTGTCTTGGAAATGTGGAGTGTATGCCCTGGGATAGCCTAAAGTTTATTACAGGTGCATATCCCCAAGTCCTTATTGATTTCTCGAGAGACTGGCTGTTGTTAGCATTAGGGTACCATAATCAACACCTTCTGTTTGCTTGAGGCATGACTTCACCCCTCTCATGGACCAGAAATTGACCTCAACCACCACATGAGGCTTCAAATATTCCACATAAATGTACTTTTAGTACCTTACGTGGTGACTCCATTTGCCCTCTAATAAAGTTAGTCAGGGAGGGTGGTTTTTTTGTAATGGTAGAAATGTTGCAAATTTATGTAGATCATTTCTTATGTTAGTTTGATTGTCATTTGAAAGAATAATTTCTTTTGAGATTATTTTAAAATGTGCATGCATTTTTTACTATCTGCACTGGACTGTATTATGTCCATGTCCTCAAACTGATCAAACTGAAAGGTAACCATAGCAACCTGGCCAGGCAAAGCTTTAGCTACATCCATCTCTAGTTCAGCAATAACTGCACCATCTGACTTGCAAGGTTTGTTTTGTTTTGTTTTGTTTTTGAATGTTTGAAATTTTCATTTGATATTTATGGGAAATTGGTCATGTCAAGTTGAATTGATGTCTAGCCTGCTAACAGTACTTAGAAAAAATCTCTTCCAATTACCCCCGTCCTCTTTCTACAAATAGGAAGGGGACCTTAATTACCAATTTCCTCTCATGATTTTCTCCTTTGCCCTGTTTTTATATAGCAAATAGCAACCATCTTGTCTGTTTTCCTTTTGACTCAGAGATGAAGACAGGGCGCTTGGAGGAGTATAGATCTCAACTTATTTGCTTAACCCTTGCCTGCTTTGGCTAATAGCATCCAGCAGGAGGGGGATGACCAGCCAAGGCCATGTGGTAGTGATTTAGGTTTCTTTTCCAAAGGAAACCACAAAAATATCCCACTTGAAATCTTGGTCCTTAAAAGAAGGGTCTTCTAAATAAGCCCTCTTTGGCTCTGGCCTTCTTAACAATTATTGAACAATGATGCATATTCCTTTCCTGGGCAATCTCAAACACTCCTTGATAAGACTGGTGAAGATGGTGTCATGATGTCATCTTAATCTGGGTCTTCCATCATCTCAGGTTCTGCCTGCTGGTGTTGGACCTGGAGACGTGTTATCAGTCTGGTTGGTTTTGGGCTGACATTGGACTGAGGAAGCCTGCAGTGGCAAATTTTCTCACCATACCCATTAATGTGCTGCCAACAGTGCAGTGACAATCAGTTAATCAGACTAAATCTTTCAAATCAATTAAAGTGTGAAAACCCAATTAGTCCAGAACACCTTCCTGTATGGATGGGGAGACTTGATTCTCATGTTCTCCTACTTTCTCCAGCTGCTTCATTTTTCAGCTTGTCCAGTCTGAAGCAAGAAGTCATGTGGTCAACACCTATGTCAAAGAGCTTGAAAACTCACCTTTGGGAACTACAAATCCCAGCTACTTTTTAGACTACAGTTATCCATGCTGCTGGTGGTAGCATTCTGTGGGTTCTCATTAAAAACTTTTCCAAGCTCTGGAGGAAGGGGCAGCCACTCATCTCACAACAGACTGGGACACAACCCAGTATGGCAGGGCCCTCTTGATGTCTCTCAGAGCTGGAAGAGAAAGCCTGTGAAGCTATGGACAGTTCTCTGAGCTGAGTGAGCCATGCACTGGACCTAATGTGCAGGAATAGGAAGACTATTTGAAAATATTTGGGAAAAATGTAAAAAATGTGTTCTTGAGTGTCATGAAACCCTGATGAGAAGAACTCTGGACTGAGGGGAACCTTCACAGTTTTGCAATTTATTCTATGCTAAATTCGCACGTGGTTGTTTTGTGCAGAAAATAGTACTTTTTGTTACAGAAAGTAATGTTTCTACTCATAAATAGTATTTCCTCTGCAAAATAACCACATGTGAATTTTGTGCAGTTTTTGAAGACAGCAAGATGAAAACTGCTAAAATTACTACTAGTGTGGCATCTTCTTAGCTCTAGTGAGCTGGCTCAGGCATGAACAACAAGTCAAAATTTTAAGGGGAATATGATTCCACTCTCTAGTTTTGTTTCTGTTTCAAGAACAATTTCTAATCATTTAAAAAAAAGGGGGGGAGAAAAGAAGATGGACATATTTAGTAATTCTAGCTCTTTACTTCCCCTACTTCTGTCCCTACCACAACACAAATGCTGTATCTTGAATGGCTCTAATGCAAACAGAAATCCATCAGGTGAAGGTTTAAATCCAGGGCATTTTCTGGCTTCATTACCCTTGTCACAACATTGATAACTTCACATGACTGGTCAGGAAAAGGGTCCTTTTATTCTAGAGAGATTTTCTCACTCCTGGAAATGCTGGGGAAGGTTCTGTAAAGCAGGACCAATTTTCCAGCCCTGGGACTCTCTGGGGACCCAAAATTGTAAAAATAAAAAGCAACAAACTAGAACTGGCCAGAAAAGTACTCCAGGTTTTGAAAAAAGGTAGATTAAATGTTAGATTGAGGATTGAAGCTGAATCAAATTATGAATTGACTCAGCTGGAGGTATTCAGTGCAGGAAATTCACCCTAGATTTTGGACAGAGATAGGCAATCCAAGGAGTCTGGAGGGAGGCTGAGGGCAAAGCATGCAAGACCAAGACTGCACATTACTCATCTCTGCTGTTGGGTGTTCTGGGGCTGTTCTGCAGTATCTTTGCTGCCAGGAGGAGAAATGGCTATACTTAACAAATGCTGGGGGTTCTAGGCCATTTCCACACTGGGAATTTAAAATGGTGCAGAGCGACCTCCAACGGAGGTCTTCTGCACCGTAGAGTGGACTGGGGTGGACTACTTTCTGTAGATCCACACCTCAGTCCGGTTCTGCGCGACCAGAAGTGGACGCGCAGCGTGGTTTTTAAACACCTCTTTTTTGAGGTTTTTAAAAAGCATGGAGCGAGCGAAGCCGTGCAGCTCCGTCACCCAGCTCTGGAGCAGATTTGCAGGCACATGCAAGTGCGTGCCTGCAGATCTTCCGGGGGCGGGCTTTCGGCTGGCGAGCTTTTCCGGTTGGTGGAGAGCCTCCACCAACTGGAAGCTGCCATTTGGGACACCGGAGGACTGCGGAGCAGCGAACTCGCACTGCTCCTCGTGGCAATGGACTCGGCCAGCCGGAAAACAAAACCGGTAAGCTCCGTTTTCGGGCGTCCCCCCCCCCACATGCGGAAAGGGACCTAGTGAGGCCTTTTTACATCAGCTAACATAAAGGCAGCAGATCCACTCAGATTTGGGAAGCTAAGAAAGTTCGGCCCTTGGATGGGGGACTGCCAATGAATATCAGGTGCTATAGGTTATATTTCAGAGGAAGAAATTGGCAAAACTATTTCTGAGTATTCCTTGCCCAGGAAAACCCTATGAAATTATTGAGATTGCCATAAGTTGACAAGTAACTTGAAGGCACAGATACACACACAGTGTAACATAATCTTTTCATCATTTGAATTTTGATTCACACAAATGTTATTTTGGAGCTGTTCACTTTGTTTATGAAAAAAGCACCAACAGTGCCAGAGAATGGCTCTACATTTTTCATAGGTGTGGTACCCAGCACCTGTCAATCTGTGCTTGAGTTTCTTCTCTCTTGTTTCCAAATAGGTAGATCATTTACCTGAAATCTATCTTTCTATTAGAACCTGTTACCTTGAATTCTTTCCCTGGTTTTCTTCATCGCATTGTTACCCTGCATTCTGGGGGTCCCGGGAGGGACACCTAAATAACCTTGCAATTACACAAATTGGGGAAATTAGTCTAGAGCACTAGTTGGCAAAACGAGAGGCAGGTAACGCAGTGGAATCTTATAACCCAGTGTTTACGGGGTCAGGCCAAGTCAAGAAGCAGACTGGTTTGAAAATAATGAATGATCTTTAGTAAAGACAAGCACACAATGTATGCAACACATACACGTAGATAACTAAGGAAAATAAAGGTGTGAGTAAGATAGAGGGATTTTTAGAAGGATAGCTGGTTTGGGTGATACGAAACCTGTCCTGAAGTCCGGCAGAAGATGGAGAGCGAGGCTGGGGTTCAATGTATCTCAGCATGTGGAGCTGAGGGGAAGCTCGCCAAGCGATGCGGTAGCAAGGCGGTCTGGAACTCGGGAGCGATCCGAGGAAGCGCTCAAAGTCAGGGGTTTTTATAAGGAGAATTGTGACCGCAGGCTAGGTCGGACTTGGGGAGAACAATAGATTTGGAGCTGGAGACAAAGCCTCCGAAAGGTCAGAATTTGAATGATTGAGTTAGAGCCAAATTGTCAATAGGATAGCCGGTATGCAAACACGGAGTACTTGAGCATTGTATAGTCAGATCATCAAGCTGCCAGCGCTGGGCAGAGGATCTTTTGAGAGCTGTGTGCATACCTAATGGAGGTACTTGTCTTGAGGTCTCCTAATGCAGCGAGTCGGCTGTTTCTGGCCTGCCTGTATTGTTTTGGAATATTACGGCAATTATCGGCCGAGCCTGTGTGCGTGCTTGTCCAGGGGCCTCGCAAGCACGTGGAAGGGATATGTGAAGCCGAATTATCGATATCAATAGATATCTTTTTGTATCCCCCAAAGCTCAGGCTAGCCAGGGCAGTAACACCATGTTCTCTTAGGCCTAGTTAATAAATTATGAGAGGAGATGAGATTATGGTCTCTCTTAGCTTGGTGTCTCCCACTAGGATAAGCTGTTCCAGCCAGACATTTTTAAAAAAATCTTATTCCAAAATCCATTTTAACAGCAAGTTTATTAAGTTGACTCATAAGTCACAAAAGATGTTCAGATTTAGGTAAGATATTGCAAATAGCATGAAGGAGGGGAAATGACAGAGAAGCTGACTGGATGTTAAAATCACAAAGTTTGCATGGACAGAGTCTTGAAATGAAAGAGGGGGGAGCTGCAGGCTCTTTTCAAGCTATATACACATATGTATATAACACAACTCTTTTATCCCCTTAATAAATGGTGTTCTGCCCTTTCATTTTCCCTACAAAAAGCCAACACACAAGGGAACTGGATAACAATACTGAACTAAACTGTAAGTTTGTCATACAGCACTTTACTTTCCAAGAACAAAATGGGTACAACAACTCTGAGCTACTGTGTTGGACTGGAATTACAGACATAACCTTTCCACCTGCAATGTGAGTATAATAAAGAAGGGTTTCATCTCAATGATTTGAAGGGGTTTTTAATGTTTGCAGTGTCAAGGGAAAAAGACTAAATGTTGACGTGAGACCTGGAAATAATATAAAACTGTATCTTCACTATTATAATTTCTTACAGGCACTGCTTAGTCATTGGTACTCAAATCGTAGGTATACTAAATCCATAGATTTCTGATTTAATTTTTGTGGAGCAGCAGTCACTTCTCCCTGGAAAGATCAAAATAACGGTTTTAATGACAACTAGGAAGTTCCTTCTCAGGGAGATGATGTGTCAGTCATGGCTAGGACCAAATTCATTGGTTAAAACAATAAAAAACTTCAAGGGAATGTTCAGTGCTTATCACTGCCATAGCTTGATGTGAGTGGGATAAGGGGGGGGCAGAGGCATGGGGGCATGCTACGGTGCGCATGGGCATGGTGATGGCATGCATGGACGGGGCAATGGGATGCGTGGGTGGGGCTATGGGGCACAGGGAGGAGCTATGGTGCATGGGGGTGGGACCACAGTGTGCAGGGGAGGAGCTCCAGCATGCATGGGTGAGGCTACTGGGCACGGGGAGGAGCTATGGCACATGGGGGTGGGACTACCGTGCTCAGGGAGGCAGGCAAGGAGTGGCAGCACCCCCAAAAAATGCTGCCCAGGGCGTACTGCCTCCTCACTCCTCCATCCCTACGTGACTGTTGCTTATAAACCAAATGAGCGGAATTGGCTGTACATTTTGCCTCATATCTCATCTTCCGCAATAACAGGAATATGCTACAGTAAGGAAGGCCTGGAGAGGCTATTGCAAGACAACTAATTTCTGTAAGAAAAACATGCTAAAATTAAGATCATATTTAAGCAGCCTTATATCTGATTGGGTTTATACAATCATTGTCTTTCTAGGATGTCCAAATTTTGCTAAATGTACAGAAGAAACATCATTACATCAGGACAACCAACATTCTTCTAAGCGGCCTGCCAGTTGAGGGAAGCTTTCTTCCAGAACAGAGTAGACAAAACAAGTCATACTGTCTGCTCCTAATTTGGTAGTAGTTCTCATTAATCGTACCTACTCACATTATTCCAAGGATTCTGATTTGCAGTCAGTCTTCTCACAACAGGCATTCTTCTTAGCCTGTATCCATATCTCTATTGACATTTATACATTGGTGCATTCTAATTCCACTCTATCTCTTTGTTTGAAATCCTGACTACAGACTTCGAAATACTGTAATCCTGTATTATTGCCCTTTTGCCGTTCCAGTACTCCAGATATGCTTACAATGGAAAGTTTATTTCCTTTAGCACTCCATGAAAATATCCTTTCTAAAAAATACCATTTTTGTTCTGCAAATGTAGGAAAATTTCATCGTTGAACAATTTTTGTCCACTTGTAATATACACAAAAATGTGTATTCTTATCCATTATTGGTGTGCGTGTCAACTGCACATCAGTATCCACACTTCCTCCTCATCTTAGGATTAGGGCTATTGCCTCAACCAATGCATTCCCTAGCTTGGGCTGAATGTGAAGGAGTCACTATTGAAATCCCTGGCCTCAGTTTTATAACATAGCTTTAACAAGAAGTCTGATTATAATAGTCGATATTCTCTTTTGACTTCAGAACTGAAAGATTTGGCTGATGATATCTTTATAGAACTAGCAATCAAACACCAGAGAGAGAGAGAGAGAGAGAGAGAGAGAGGGGAATCTTTTTTTTTCAGCTCAGCTATTTCACAGTCAAAGGTTGCCACCATGTGGTTCTTTGTGATAATGTAATGGCTGCAGGAGCTCACATTTCACATACAATTAAATTCCCTTGATTTGATTCTTTTTCACTTTGAAAAATAAAATAAAGCGCTCTAATAGATTGTTTTGTCCTAGCCTAGTTATTTAGAACAGCATTACATTTTGAAGAAAATATTGAAAGCTGCTGTTGCCATTGAAAACTCCTGTTTTGAGCAGTTAAGTGTAGTACAATATTATAAGCGCGATAAGAAATATTAATAATGAAAGCTAGATCTGTGAGGAAGAGCAGAAACATTTCAATTAAGCTGTCAGTTACAAATGTATGTTTTATATGTGAAATTAAATAAAATGATTTACAAAAAAAGAAAAAGAAAACTCCTATTTTGAAGTGAATTCTCAAGTGCATAGTAGATTACGTGCTTTTTCAGCTGTACTGTGAGAACTATTTAAATTAATTAATTGTATCAAGAAGGGCCTCTTTTAAAAGTAGTGGTGGACCTATTTCATTCTAGCAAGATGGAGTAAACATTTAAATGCTGGTAACACCTGTATTCAGCTGAAGATTGTGGAAGATTTGAGCATGTGGTGCCATTGCGCATGGCACATGGAGATGTATTTTACATATTGAACATTGCAATGATGTATTTCACATTTGTTTACATATTCAATTTCACAGTGTTGCAATTCACTAGCACACAACTGTTACATAAGTCCACAAATGTAAAGTTACACTTGTCCATCATATTTGAAATGGGACTGATGTCATGGACATTTGGATATAAAATGTTGTTTAATTTACTATATATATTAGAGATAATAACATAAGAGGCTGTCAGGAAGGGGGATAGACTGGAATATTGGGAGTGAGCGGTGATTGATGGAATGTCTGAGGGGATTTGAATAAGGTTGGGTGAGTGACAGGTGGGACGAACAGTTAATACAGTCAGAAAGAAGAAACGAGGGAATGGAGAATTAGGTTTAAGAGAGTCAGTCAGTCAGGTTTAGAGACTAATGAGTGGCGTTTTAGGGTCTGATTTAGGTAAGAGAAGAACGTGTGAGAAAGTTTGGGGTGTTTTAAATGAATTAAGCAATCAGGCTGTTTTATGGTGTTCAACTTCTGTTAATAAAATACGATTTTTGCATTAATACACTTTTGGCTTCCTGAAATGCTATATATCAGAAAGCTTGGATTCAGACAAAGTGTCCGTGGTAGCAACAGTGAATAAAGAGGGGTGGTGTCTGGTGGGGGTATAAGTTGCATAATATCACACACAGGTACACTGAGGGCATCTAGGAGGTCCTCGCAATTGGCGGCCACAGCAATAGGACATTGGTGGCAGAGGTGGAGACAAAGGGAAGCCCTCCTTCTTGGGTAACAGTGAGATCTGTGAAAATCTTTACTGTTGGTAGCAGTGGAGGTGTAGGCAGAGCCTCACACCTGGTGGGAATGCAATGGGTTAGTGGTAAACCCCTAGGGAATACCAGAACAAAACAAAATACCAGACTACACGATACAAACTATACAAAATACCAGAATACAAAATATCAGAACTATACAAACTATCCCAAATATGGCAACACTGTAGATGTGTACAAAGGTGTCATGATACTGTCAGGGGTTTTTTTCCCTGCAATGCCTGGTGTAATAATCCCTAGCACTGAACAATTATTCTATGACTCTCTGCGTGCAGAGAAAGGGAGTCTGATTAAGTCAGAGGCCTGGACTTCAGAGGGAAGGGAAGCTTTTCCAGAGGGAGAGGCTCAGTCCTGATACTCTTCCCGCAACATTCCCTCGGAGGCAGTGCAGTCCTCAGGACCAGATTTCTCACCCTGATTAGGGTTGGGATATTGTTGTGATAACGCTCCAGTTCACAATTATTCTATTTACATACATTGAACTTCTTTTTCAGTTTTGTTGGTTACCTACCTACTTTGAAGAAATTGTTATGACCGTTTTGGTGGTGACCCACAATTTGTGGAATAACCTTCTGGCTGAGAGCTGACGAACTTTAACGCTATGTATCTTTAGAGGCTTACTCAAAACCTTATAATTTAATTTTGAGATAATGTGTGAGTGTGGCAATTATCAGTATGCTGTTTAGTCATATGCTTTTTGTCACTATATTCTTGCTACCTGCAAGAATTTTTTGTTTCTGGTAATTACAGTTTATTAAGATGACAGTTTAATAATTTTGTGGCATTCTTTTCTAATTATTTTATAATTTAAGAAGCAGGGGCAGGACAAACATTTACCCAATGTCCACTGTTTTCTACTGATGGTATAATTGGCTTTATCTGTGTATGACAGGTATGTTTTGCCCATCTTTCAACAAGCTTGGGTTGGTATCTTATGAAGATCATCCTTTTTTAGCCTCAGGGCAATCTATTAGGCTGAGAGATCATGATTGCCCCCTTACTAAAACAAAAATCTGTGTGCCACTTTAGTGTACCACCTTAAAAATGGATAGTCTTGCTAACAGCTTGTATTGAATATGCAAAGTTATGGAAAACTCAGCAAATACCCACAATAGAACAATGGTGGTCTACACTTATTGAAAATAAAAATGCGGACATGGTCTCCCAGAGATTAAAGGGGAAATCAGACGATGAGATACACAAAGAATGGCAAATTGTAACGGGTAATTGCTGGGTTTTAACAGCTGGAAATACGTAATTCATGATCAAAGTTATATTACGTGGGGGCGACAGGATATATATCATGAAGCGGAAATATGAAGAATGAAATGTAAGAACTATCAGATAGACTAACAGTAAAATGTTGTACAGTACCTAAAGCTTGTAGAAATCTGGAAAATGAAATCTAGATCAATGTGGAAGATCAGATATATTTCAATGAAGCAGACAATCAAATATGTACGTTTTATAATGAGAATTTTGAATAAAATGATATTTTAAAAAAAATGGATAGCCTTGCTTAAGAATAAAGTAAGTAGTGCAGAGCCCACTCTCCTTTTTGAGGTGGACGAAGTGTTATCTTCAGTTGCCAGATTTGTCTCAAGGCCAAACTGGATGTGATGTTAGATGCATCACATACTTAGGAACAACATATGTTGTTTTGGGGGATGCTGATGAAATGGGATGGTGATTTATATGGCACTGCAATATTTGGGGAAGGGAAGTTTCATACTTTCTTCCTTTATTATCATCCCAATTGTCGTCCCTCAGCTGCAGGGGGAGGAGCGTTAGGAAAGAGGGTTCCTGCATCAGTTGCTGACAGACAGTTCCATCAGGCTCCTTCCTTCGCTCCCTCCCTCCCTCGCTCTACTGGCATTTGGTAGCAGCCACTCCATTAAGCTACAGAAAAGGGACAGAGGGAAACAGGGCAATCTCCCAGCTCTCCTAAGAGACCAGCTCTATTTGTCTCCTCCCTTTCCTGAATGGTTTCCTCTCTGGCTGCATATTATGAGCACTGCTATGTAACTTTAAGAACTGATGCTTGAACGTGCTTGGTTTCCTCTTCTTGCCTCAACCCTTGCCCTTTTCTGTCTGATCTTTTATATTGCTAGGCTGCAGGCAGAACTGTTATGTTTTTATTGTACTGGGAGATTCTTTGGCTGAAAAGCAGCGTAAACATGCTTTAAATAAATCAATAGCTAGATAGTCCCAAAAGGAAAGGTCCCATGGGTTCCAGTTATCAGATTTAAAAAAAAAATAGTAAAAACACAAATCCTCAAAAAAACTGGAAATAGCAAGTGACATCTTGGACAGCCACAAAGTGGCATCTATATGTACCTGTGTGTTTTCTCTCTCTCTCTCTCTCTCTCTCTCACACACACACAGTAGATCTGCGTTGTTGTTGGCTCTTCTCCCATGCAGACATGAAAGACAATGCTAACACTTTCTTTCAGGGATGCCCAGAAGATAATGATATTGACTTTCTTAGGTACCTGCCCTTCACTGCTAAACTCACAATGTTCCCTGACAGTGGCTTCTGCACTCCTAGCATCTGAATCTACCAGCTGCTTGTGGCAGAATTGCCCACTTGCAAGCTGAAGCTGCAGCAGTAAACTTTGCATTAATTAACTGATAATTCCTCAAGCTGTCCTAGACTGAAAAGTGTCTATGCTCATACTGCAGTTTGCTCCATGTCACATAATCAATTTCCCAGCCCGATATGCCAGTGGTACCTTTATTTTATGAGCTATACCTTAGGGCTTAATTAACACAATTAATCACACTTTCACTTAAGCAGGTGTACCTTCATTTGCCCACTGACTTCCTGCCTGGAGAGCTGGGTTTGCTACCTGCACTGTGTGAATTATGCCAAACCTACTCCTGGATTTTGCAATGCAGGAGGAGAAGATGGAGGTGGCCGATATCCCTGCCAAGCTTTGTGAGCAGATTACAAAGAGTGGGTGTGAGCTTCTTTCAGCTCCTGAATAAGATACCAATGCAGTACAGTACTACTGAGGATTCTAAAACACCAATACCGACTGATTCAAGTCACCACCCTATCACTTCAGAGGATTCCCATAAATTCATGGGTAGCATTCAGTAATGACAGATAGAGCAGTCGGGGTGTGGGATAAATAACAGGGAAAATTAGCTGGGGGTATGTGTCACTGCCCTGGCTAGCCCGAGCTTTGGGGATATAAAAAGATATCTTTTGATATCGATAATTCGGCTTCACATATCCCTTCCACGTGCTTGCGAGGCCCCCGGACAAGCACGCACACAGGCTCGGCCGATAATCGCCGTAATATTCTGAAACAATACAGGCAGGCCAGAAACAACCGACTCGCCGCTTTAGGAGACCTCAAGGCAAGTACCTCCATTAGGTATGCACACAGCTCTCAAAAGATCCTCTGCCTAGCGCTGGCACCTTGATGATCTGAGTATACAACGCTCAAGTACTCCACATTTGCATACCGGCTATCCTACTGACAATTTGGCTCTAACTCAATCATTCAAATTCTGACCTTTCGGAGGCTTTGTCTCCAGCTCCAAATCTGTTGTTTTCCCAAAGTCTGACCTAGCCTGCGGCCTCAATTCTCCTTATAAAAACCCCTGACTTTGAGCGCTTCCTCGGATCGCTCCCGAGTTCCAGACCGCCTTGCTGCCGCATCGCTTGGCGAGTTTCCCCTCAGCTCCACGTGCTGAGATACATTGAACCCCAGCCTCGCTCTCCATCTTCTCCCGGACTTCAGGACAGGTTTCATATCACCTGAACCAGCTATCCCTCTAAAAATCCCGCTATCTTACTCACACCTTTATTTTCTTTAGTTATCTGCGTGTGTGTGTTGCTCACATTGTGTGCCTGTCTTTAATAAAGATCATTCATTATTTTCAAACCAGTCTGCTTCTTGACTTGGCCTGACCCCGTAAACACTGGGTTACAAGATTCCGCTGCGTTACCCTGCCTCTCGTTCTGCCAACCAGTGCTCTTGACTAATTTCCCCAATTTGTGTAATTGCAAGGTTATTTAGGTGTCCCTCCTGGGACCCCCAGAATACAGGGTAACATATGTATTACTGACTGACAGTGTGGTTGTCATCTCCCCACCAACAGATATTGTGTTAAATCCCAATATATTCTCATATATTGCAGACAACTAAAAGTCAATTCATTGACTAAAAACCTGTCGTTTTCAGAAAAAAAATCCAGCCAACTTTCCTTGATCTTTGGATTATAACACTCATTGATTCCAACACAGCAGCTCTACGGTCACGGATGTCCAGCATTCCATTTGATAACATCTAGGCCATTTCCACACTAGACTGTTATAGCAGTATTATTCCACTTTCACCCTGGAGTGCAATAGGTTGGAGAACACCGGCTGAAGCTGCTTCATGTTGGTTTAAGCTCCAAAAGTTAGGCTGATGCCCTAACAGACTATGATCAGGAATGATGTCATAGACTGTCACAAATTATGTTTGCTTGCAATGGGCTCTCCATATATTCCTGCTCTTTCTTAGCTTTTCAGGCACAGCCTGAAACACTCCTTTCAAAAAAGTAACCAGTTACATTTACAGTTCCTAGTTTGTTATCATTATTGTGATTTTAAAAAATAATTCTCTGCTGTCCCATTTCTCAAAAATAACTAAACTAGTTACTTTCATTTTCCAAAAATCTTTTAGCTCTTGTGTCTTTGTTACTACATGTACTTTTCTGCCATTCATTTCATCATTGCCTCAACACCCAAAACAGAGCAGAGTGAACAGCAATAGCCAGTGCTTGAGCCACAGGAAATGGTGGAGGATAACTGTAAGAGCAACTAAAATATAGAGTCACAGAACTCTTTAACAGCTCTTGTTAAATTGCAAATGTAATGCAATGTAGCTACACCTCAGTTTCCAGAGGGAAAGAGAACTGCAACTTACTAATTGCTTGTAATTATTTGCTTCCAAGCTCTGCCTTCAGGCTCAGATTGAAAGGATGGAGTTTTTATCTAGATCTGATAGAAACATAACTAAAATCTAATGACTGCAAACAAAGGAATGAAGCTTTCTAAATTGAAAAATCAAAATAATAAGATATAAATGATAAAATTTGATTCAAAAACATTTGCCCCTACCCTTGTCACTTTTGGGGAAAAGATCTATATCCTGATGTAATTTAAGAATGTTCCCTACAACATTTTTGGTAAGTTGGCTTTTTTTTCCCCACATGAAGACAGTGCTATTTGTTCCTTCTTTCCAAGTGTGGGAGACTCATTTGAACACAGCAGGACAGTAATGGTGTCAATTTTGTTTTGTGATCCAGGCCCTGATTTTGTGTCTTGCTTGCATCTCAAGCAAAGCCAGCCTTTTATTCCCATAGAACTCCCCCTCAGCACCTAAGAGGTTCTTTGGACTACAAGCCTGTGCCATGGGGAAATTGAGAGTCCTGTCTTTCTGCTTCCTGGTGTAGCTTAACTAAATGCAGAGCCTGTGACATCGCCTGCTCTTCTGCTTTGGCCTGACCCGAGAGTGTTAAAAATAGCAAGGTCAGGGGGTTGGCACTGATGAAATTGCCTGACAACAGCAGCGGGTGAAGGCTGGAACTAATATCTCTCCCCATTAGTATTCTAACGGCAGCAGCATGACACAGAGGAGAAACATCGCCTTCATAAACTTAATGAGGAAAGGAGATAAAACCCTTAGCGTGGGACATCCGAGGCTCTGGCTCAGGTGGCTGCTTCCTCCCAGTTTCTCCCAACTCTGCAGCAGGCCATGCGGCACTTTGCAGCCTATCAGAGGCCTTGCTGGTAAAGCTGCTCTGGCTGATTGGCACTGGCACAGGCTCCACAAAGGTTAATTGATGCTCTAACACTCCAGAAGTCCCACAGTCAGCAGTCTGCCAGCAGCCTCCCTCTGCCTGCTCGGTCGTCCCTGTTTAGGGCTAGTTCTTTCTCATGATATCAAATCTCCCTCCGCCCCCCCGCCCCCAGTTCCCCCAGGGTTCTCCCATCCTCCAATAGTTTGTAAAAGACAACAGGTTAGCAGGCTGGCCATTCTCCTCTTCAGCAATGAGCAGCTCTGGGGCTTTAGGAAATCTTTTCCTCTGTGGAAGCCTGCTATGCTTACACAGCAGCTACTACCTGCCCTCTCCTTAGAAGCACACTTCTTTGTTTCCATGGCTCCTTCGTTCCCCATCGTCAGCAGCACAAGAAAGAAGGTGTTTTCTGCAAATAACTGCTTGACTTCCCTCATTTTAATTTCCTCTTGTGCATTCAGCTCCAGTAGTCTCAGGTGGGTGGTGTGAGGTCCTTTTGTGGTTGGAGAGGTTGTCAGGAGGGCAACTTTTGACCCTCTTGCAAGCTCATCTGGGGCCATCCCCTAAGTACAGCACTAATGTATTATACAGGCAAGCTGCCCACCCAGCTGGCTACCTAGCTATCCCTCAGAACTGAGAATGGTTACTGTGAGATCTCTGGATACTCAGGATGTTTGAAATCTTTCCATCCCAAAAATTGCTGGCTATGGTAACAATGGCACCTGCCACAAAATATTACACTGTGTTCTTCTTACCTCCTAAAAGGCACATTCCTTGAGGAAGTGAGGAAACAAGAGCAGAATTCAGCTCTGGGACCTACATTTTCTCCTGCCTCCCACACCGGGACAGATGGGTATACCTCCCTGAAGGCAACTCTTAATGGGGCAGGAAAAGACGTCCAAGCAGCTGAGGAGCCAACCTGAGTCATTCAGTAATACAGTTGGCCATGCGATAGGATATGACAAATCCCTCATTTTAAACTTACAAGACAGAAAAGTCTTATGTGCCGTATATGCCATATGGCACAGCAAGAGTGTTACCCCCATTAGCAGGCCGCATCCTAGGGGAATATAAAATTAATATCAAATATATATATCAGCTATGCCAGAGAGGTTGCCCGGGTGGGTGTGTAGACAAATAGGTCAAGTGACCTGTTACCCTGTATTCTGGGGGTCCCGGGAGGGACACCTAAATAACCTTGCAATTACACAAATTGGGGAAATTAGTCAAGAGCACTGGTTCGCAGAACGAGAGGCAGGGTAAAGCAGCAGAATCTTGTTACCCAGTGTTTACAGGGTCAGGCCAAGTCAAGAAGCAGACCGGTTTGAAAGTTATGAATGATCTTTATTAAAGACAGGCACACAATGTAAGCAACACACACACACACAGATAACTAAAGAAAATAAAGGTGTGAGTAGGCTGGATTTTCAGAGGGATAGTTGATTCGGGTGATACGAAACCTGTTCCTGAAGCCTGGAAGAAGATGGAGAGTGAGGCTGGGGTTCGATGTATCTCAGCACGTGGAGCTGAGGGGAAGCTTGCCAAGCGATGCGGCAGCAAGGCAGTCTGGAACTCGGGAGCAATCCAAAGAAGCGCTCAAAGTCAGGGGTTTTTATAAGGAGAATTGTGACCGCAGGCTAGGTCGGACTTGGGGAGAACAATAGATTTGGGGCTGGAGACAAAGGCCCTTTCCACATGTGGGGGGGGGATGGGCGAAAACGCCCAAAAATGGAGCTTACCTCCAGCCGAGTAAGTCCGTCGCCATGCGGAGCAGCGCGAGCTCGCTGCTCCGCAGTCCTCCGGCATCCCAAATGGCGGCTTCCAGTTGGTGGAGGCTCTCCACCAACCGGAGAAGCTCGCCAGCCGGAAGCTCGCCCCCAGCAGATCTGCAGGCATGCACTTGCATGCGCCTGCAAATTCACGTAGGAGCCGGGCGACGGAGCGGCACGGGGCTGCACGCTCCGTGCTTTTTAAAAACCTCGGAAAAGAGGTTTTTAAAAAACACGCCACGCTGCTAGTTCCGGCCGCTCCTGAGTGGATTCTGGTGTGGAACTACAAAAGTAGTCCACGCCAGTCCACTCTACGGTGCAGAAGACCTCCGTCAGAGGTCGCTCTGCACCATTTCAGAAGCCCAGTGTGGAAATGGCCAAAGCCTCCAAAAGGTCAGAATTTGAATGATTGAGTTACAGCCAAATTGTCAACAGGATAGCCGGTATGCAAACGCGGAGTGCTTGAGCGTTGTATAGTCTGATCATCAAGCTGCCAGCGCTAGGCAGAGGATCTTTTGAAAGTTGTGTGCATACCTAATGGAGGTACTTGCCTTGAGGTCTCCTAAAGCTGCGAGTCAGCTATTGCTGGCCTGCCTGTATTGTTTTAGAATATTACAGCGATTATCAGCCAAGGCTGTATGCGTGCTTGTCCGGGGCCTCGCAAGCATGTGGAAGGGATATGTGAAGCCGAATTATCGATATCAAAAGATATCGTTTTATATCCCCAAAGCTCAGGCTAGCCAGGGCAGTAACAGACCAGACATAAGTCAAGGCCAGGAAGATCTCCAGTCAGGTTTGCTTAGGAGACCTCAGGCAAGGCACATCTGCACAAACAAAGGGTCCTCAGCCACAAAGCCAACTTGAGCGGATTACCAGGTTTTCCTCTGTTGAACAATGATGCATTGGCAAATCCTATGAAGGCGATGTTTATTTACATGAAACGATCATGCAAGCCATCAAGTTGCTATTGTGTGGTATTTTCATTCTATTTCGACCATTGTTCTTCCTGGGAAAGAGCCTACCCCCGAGATACGTTCTGCCTTATAAGTAGTCCCCCTTTAGAGATCCTCTTTGGAGAACTCCCCCACTAAGCTAACAGACCGGCATTCTGTTAGTCAAGTGCTCCCCTCAGCCTCCTCTCTTCGCTGAGCTCCTTCTTTCTTGCTGCTTCCTGGACCGAAGACTTCTGGACAGGTGCAGTATTACCACCCTTACACCCTCTCCGCCTTACCCGCATTAAAGTTTTCACCTCTTTCCCTTCTCAATAGCCCTTATGTGCATGAATGAGTGACTGCGTTTTTGCGTGAGAACATATTGTTAATAAAATTCATTGATTGATACGATTGGCTGGGTTTTGCTTGGTCTGACGCTGTAAAAATTGGGTTGAAGGTGTCGCTGGGTTACCCTGCACCTCGTTCTGCCAAGGCCAGTGCTCTGCTAATTCCTCCAGTCTTTGCATTTTTGGAGCAAATCAAGGTGTCCCCCAGTGGATCTTCAGAAGTTAGGGTAACAAGAGTTTTCTTGTTCACTTGCTTTCTCCCTCTATATTTACATGTACTTCTCCCCACCACACACAGCTGCCTACACAGAAGTAGGACCGGGGTTGTTGTCAACAATGAAAAGGCTAGTCTTCTCCACCAAAGTCTATCTGAAACTAGTTACAGTATTTGAGCTAAGTATGGTTCCTGCTCTTGAGGAGAACCTTACTCTTCAGGACTCCTCCATAATATTCTGGAGCTCATGGTCCACTTAGGTTCCGACCAAAAAAGATTAAAGGGTACACAATTAAAATGAAGCCATTGATGGTACAAACCAAAGCTTTGTTGATTACAAACTGATGGGGAAAGAATGAAGTAATAGAAATAAAAGCAAAGAAAGTGTTCTCACATCCTCTAAACTGAATGCAGATATAGCTTAATGTATAATTGATCTCCAAACATAAACAGGACATCACTTCCTCCCATGACCACAGGAACTCCAAGACAAAGCAACCAAATCCCATTCATACTAAAAGCAAGTGTATGACTGTTGTTGTTGTTGTTGTTGTTGTTGTTGTTGTTGTTGTGTGCCTTCAGATTGTTTCCAACTCTAAGGTGAATCTACTGAGGGGTTTTCTGGGGCTGAAGTTTGTGATGTGTCCAAGGTCATCCAGTGGATTTCCATGGCCAAGTGGGGAATCAAACCCTGGTCTCCAAGGTCATAGTCCAATGCTGAAACTTCTAGACCACACTGACTCTTGACTGTATGATACCTGAGTATTTTAACCCCTACTGGTTGCAGTGCGTAATTACACATGTGTCTCAGTTTCTACTATCGACATCAGTGGAATTTAACAGTGCTTTACATTCACTGAACATGTCCTGCTTCTTTCCCCTTTATAATCTTGGTACACTTAAGGTTGGCACCCCAAGAAACTTGACATTCTAGAAGCTTGATTGCAGTAAAGCGGGGATTTTACAGACACAGATGTCAATTCAAAGGATGGTTATGCTTTAGGAAAATCTCTGGAAAGAAACAATAAAACCATGAGAACTAAAGCTGACTTCAGGAGTGGGTAGGGAAAAGTACTACTGGGAGCCTGGCCAAGCCAATCTCTCCAGTGCCCACTTCCTTGCTCTGAAGTAACACAATACGATTGCATAATGATTCCATTTCTGCCTCATAACAATTCTCTGAAACATGAGGATTTATACATTCCCAACCTAACATAGTTTGCTCCTGCTGAGAATCTCTCATGCATTTTTAATCCTGGCTGAGATGGTGCTTGAGGCACTGCAGAAGTAGACCTCTCTGAGTTTTGATGGTGTCACTAATTACCAGCCAGGTGAAGCAGTAGATTTTTCTGAGTGCATTACAATTAGGCTCTTGAAGCTGGTCTGGGGACTGAAATGCTTTTGGCGCCAGGATGGCCTATTCTGGGAAAGTGTCAGGGAAGGGCTTGCTACTTTATTTATCCTGACCTCTCTGATACCATCCACCATGGTATCCTCCATGGTGTCATCTGTCTGGATTAGTAGATGGGCACAGCTGTATACAGGCAGAGTGAATTACCTGTGCACAACCCAGATTCTTGGGAAACCCAGATGAAGGAAGAAGTCACAGTAGCCCTTCCGTATTTTCCCACCACTTCTTCAGCCTTCTTTCTTACACCATAATATCCATTAAGGAAGGAGAGAGCAGAATGCAGCACTTTGTGTGGTGAGGGAACACCACAAGAGACATCAGGGGCCTGTTGGGAGGAAGATGTTGTCTGATGCTGTGTTGGACCTCTGCTTCACCAGTGGGACTCCCAGCACTTTCCAGGATTGAATCTCTGACACAACAGTTACTGCCACCTCTCCAACTCAGCAGCCTAACCTGTATGTGCTATAAAACCAAGCCCATTTCCACCCTACACTATTATAGCGCCATTACTCTACTTTCAACATCCTAAGGAATCCTGGGACTGACAGTTTAGGGAGGGACAGTTAAAATTCTCAGCCTGAGAGCTCTTGGGCCTCAGTAAACTACAAACCCCAGAATTCCACAGAACATTGGAAGTAGAATAAGAGCACTATAACGGTGTAGGTTGGAAATGGCCCAAGACTTTTGCAGACGCAGGCTCACCACTGAAGGGGGGCCACTTCAGGGATAAATGAAGGCGAGGCCTGCCCCTTTAGAGGGGAAGGTTTACTAGCTACTTTTAATACCTACCTATTTGTGTACTAATGTTTATTTCTAAGAACAAGATTTTGCTTAGACAATAAAAGAGAGTTGTGTTTCCTACAGAAGGTGAAAAAGTGAAGGGAATCGAGGAACAGCCATCAGAGTTAGAGGTGTCAGAGGGAGATATGCGGGGGGGGGGCAATTATGTTACCATTGGAGACCGGAGCACAACACAGTGCTGATTGCTTCCAGACTGTCTCCCAGCTCAAATAGTCTGGATAGACTTGGTGACAGTCACCCTGGATTGAAAATATTGCTGTTAAGTGTCAGGATGGTGAATGGGAAAAGAATAGCAATCCACAATGTGATTCTGAATCGGAACATTGACCTGAGTGGTATCATAGAGACATGGCTGCATGAGACTGTACAAGAACAGAATCTCTATTCTGTCCTAGCCACTGACCTTTATATAGACCCATTCAAACCTGACATACTGGGGCAGGGCAGAGGACTGAAATCCCAACAGACCACTGCAACTCCACCCCACCCACAGGGCAGGCAACGCTGATATAAATTAACTGCCCTCCCCCTTCCCACAGTCTCATCCAGTCAGATCTCTATGATACTACCCAGGTCAGGGTTCTGTGGATTGCTGTATGTTCTACTTTTTAAAATACATTGTTGGTATTTATTTAAATTTCACTGTCGACCTTTTGTATATTCTTAGGTATATTGTATTTATTTTAAATTGAAGGCTACCTTGAATCCCAGTTCTGGGAGAGGGTATACATAAAGCTGATGATGGTGCTGCTGGTATTGGTGGTGATGAGAGCCATACGCTCTCTATGTAGGTATGGGAGCAAAAATGTATTCCCAAGGCATAGTGGAGGAAACTTTCCCTGTACAATGGGCGGTGAGATGAGATGTTTTGGGATGGCTTCTCAATGATGTAGACTCGAGTCGATTGACTCGGACTCAAGTCAAATTTAAGTCACTTCAGTGACTTGACTTGGACTTGACTTGGCAACAATTACATACTGACTCAACTCGACTTGAGACTTGCATATTTTTAGTGACTGACTTGCTACCCTCGGTTCAGTAACATAACACATTCATCCAGAAACCTTACAACTTACTGGTCACATGATGATCTGTCTCAAGCCTAAAGAGGGAACAGCAAATGTGTTAGTCAATGGGCTTGAGGAGGAAGGATCCTTCCTTCTATAGCTCTTGAAGCTTCAGTAATGGAGAACAAGAAGGATCCTATTCCCCACTTCTGAAAAAGAGTCCAGCTTTGCAAATGGGAAATAAGAAGGATCCTATTCCCCATTTCCAAAGCTGCAGATGGTAAAATCACAAAAGTGAAAGGCCAACTCTACTTAAATTGTTAAACTGACTTTATTCGACTCTGTCCAGTGATACAGGTTGGGGTGTAAAGTTGGCTCCCAGACTTGAGACTTGACTTGAGAATATCTTGTAAGGACTTGAGACTCAACTTGAGACTTAAAGGTAGAGACCTCAGACTTCACTTGAGACTTGAAGTAAAAGACTTAAACACTTCACTGCTGCTTCTCCTTTCTTTGTTGCTCTCCATGCAGTTGTAGTTTCAGAACCGTTTCATGTCATACTCTGCAATTCTTTTTTCCAATTTACTGGCTTTCTGCCTTAATTAATTTCTTCCCAGAATGAGGTTTCCTCAACCCACACACTTCAATTAGCCATATAATTAATAGATTACATTGAAAAATGGTAGTGCTTCCTTTCCAGTAAGTAAGATGCAAAAAAGGACAACCAAAGTGATCAAGGGGCTAGACCAACTCCTGTGGGGGGAAGGTTACCATGGCCCTTTCTGCAAAGCACCTTTTCACAGAGCTGGGGTGCGGCGATCGCGTGAGCAGCCTCTAGCGAGAGGCTCTCATGTCCCAGTTCCCTCAGCTCCACAGCTGCCGCCTGCTCGCTTGAGAGCCCCTCCTCTTCCTTCTGCAGTGCAGCCTGAGAGTTTCCCAGGCTGCGCTGGGACAGGAAGCGCGAGCGCTGCGGCTCTGGAGCTCTGCACGCACAGCAAGTGAGCGCGGGGGCCCGGAGCGATGCACAATCGTGCACCATTTTCAGCTCACAGCTGAAAATGAAAAAGTGCACCTTCGGCACCTGCCAGCCCCTAGAGCATCGCGTGATTGTGAGTGCGTCGTGTGGACCGCTCCTCACATTCATGCAGCACTTGAGGGGCCCTTTCGCAGGGCAAATACCGTGCAAAAAGTGCCAATGTCTCAGACTTTTTAACCTAGAAGAAAACTAAATAAGAGGAGACATAATACAAGTGCATGAAATGACGCTTGGTGTAGAAACAGTGGGAAAATCTTCTTTTATAATGCTAGAGCCCTGGGGTCATCTGCTAAATTGGAATGATGGTAGATTTAGGACAGACACTCCGTGGAGTAATTATGGCTGCAAACCTGGATAGTTTTAAAGGGGAATTGGATACATTTATGGAAGATTGGCCCTTCAGTGGTTGCTGGGGCTAAAATGGTGCAGAAAAGAACCCATTTCAAAACACTGGCCAAAATATGCATACGGAGACCAACAAAGGAAGGGCAGAAGACACAAGAGACATGTCTCAACATGCTCAAGACATGATTGTTTTGTTGGTAGAAAAGCCTGACACATTTTGGCCTGCATGTACTCTTAAGGCCTTCTTCAGGGGGCTGTATAAAATCATAAAAGGACAACAAATAACGGTATAATATCACATTACAGAAAATCATTGGTAATCCCCTATTGCCTATACATATCTATTGAGAACCAAACCTCTGAAATTTCTGAACCAGAAACTCTCAAACAATTTACTGGACAAATGAAAAGCAAAGAAATATATGTAGATAGAGTAAGCATATGATAGAAAAAGAGAGAGAGTAAAACATGCATGCCTGTATCTGGGCTAAAACTGGCTGAATTCATGGTGATTGCAGCTTATAGTAGAGCAATAAGTGGTAGCAGTGGACTCCTCTATCTGAAAGCACCCAGTTCAGAAAGTAATCTCTAAAGATCAACTCTGTCAGAATTAGGAAGCTGTGATCTTCATTGCTTAGTCTAATGCCAAGAAATAAACATGACTGAGATTATGATGGCCAGAAAGAGAGAGGGATTTATTTCAAGGGACTAAAGTCTAAATCTAGTTGGCAATTCCAACTAGAATAGACCTGTTGAATCATTATTGGATGGTGAATCAAGAGTTCTGTAACTATTGCTGACTAAATGTGTTTAACTGAGACTACCTATAGGATTGTGGCCTAAACACTTGTTGAGCTGCTATCCAGAATAGGAGACACACTGTTCAATGTCAGTCATAGTTAAGTTAATTGATTTATATAACAGGCACAGTTCTGTTAATGTGTCAATTGTGTAAAATGTGCTCCAGTTCAAGAGTGATTCCTATTTTGAAAGTCAGAATCAACTGCAAAATAAGGTGGGTTGCCAAGCCTTCTTGGTGGACCCTGTCTGGATGTCTGTGTGCTGCAATATCAAAAGGGGAATCTGTCCTATGTTGTCAAAAGGTAGCTCAAAGGACAATATCCATCCTTCTGCTCTGCTTTGACAAGTGTCTGGTGAAGGTAATGATCTAACAATGTTACAAAACCATGATGTATCAAAAACATATAGAGTTCCAAGGACCATGAGAGGAGAAGTGAATTAAAGCAACTTTTGTGTGACTTGGAATATACTGCATCTCTGTATTTGATTTGCAGTGCTTGGAGAGGGAGTAAAATTTGTGGTAGGGGTTGTAGCAAAAATGGCTGCAGTCTATCTCTAAAGCAACTGAGTACAAGGCACTGGCTGAGCAGCTTCATGCAGCGTTACTTGAATTTTATATTTCAGTGACTGGGATTAACCAACAAAGCACCAAAGCAATTAGAAATCAGTCCAGTTGTGGCCCTGCAGCAGCTAAAGCATAAAACACATGCCTAGTGAAATCTCAACAACGAATTTTGATCAGGAAAACCATATTCTAGAGGCACAATCTTGCCTTGATTCTACTCACAGAAAGGGCAAGTAATCCATTCTACATGCATTTCTTCCCTGTTCCAAGTTGCTTCTTCACTCAAGGGTATTCAAAATATGAGATTACAGGCTGGGGCGGGGGAAATTTCAGAAAAAATGGACATACTATGAGGGTCGAGCACTCAATATCCTATTGTCCTTGTTGTTTCTTTGCTTTTAATATATTGTAGAACTACAGCTGTGGTTCTATGCTAAAGACAAGTTGAATGAATTACCTTCTGCCATTACAAACAGAATCGGATGGGGAAATAAGTCCATATTAACTTTATCATTATTTGTGGACGCTGGCCAAGATCATAAAGGGTGTTTGCGTACTGTAAATCTCTATTCATGTAGTTAAGTCATGGTTGCACTGCAGCTCCCTTCTGCGGAATGCCACCACTGTGCAACTAAATGCGTATTCACAAATGTGCCTGTGTGTTGCAATGGCAGATGCTCACTTGCTCTTTCCATAATCCCAATGAATCAAGAATCAATCAATCACTGCAAGCACTGGCAAATAGTTGTGCACTATCCAAGAATGTGTAATTTCTTGTGAAATCTTTGCACTTGCAGAACTGTTGCTTATGTAACTATGAACTGAAACATGAACTATTACATAATGGCCAAAAAAAGTCAACTACACATATAAGGGAACTTATATGAGCATAAAACACTAACAAGATGCCAATCACTATTTGTTAGCTGTTGAGTCTTTGTAACATGGCATGGTAGCTTCAGTTGCACAATAAAGTTGGCCCTCCATATTTGTTAGGGTTAGGAGTACAGGGCCCTCACAAAAGTGGAAAAATAACAAATATTAAAATGTGTGTGTCTGTGCAGGAAGGGGGCTGAGGCATGGTGGGGAGAACGGGCACCCAGAGACCAAATCAGATCACAAAAAGGAGAGGGAAGGGGGGTGGATCAGCAAGATGTCCCTTTACTTCCTCTCTCACACCCATCTTCTTCTTAGGGCTGTGTATGTAGCTATCAGGACAAGGTTTCTGGTACTGAGAAATTGGGCTGTGAGCTCTCCTCACCTGGCCAGACAGTGGCCGGTGGAGGAGATTAAGGACCAGAGGAAGGTTTTTAAAGGGCTGCATGGCCTGATCAGAGCTGTTGAGAGGGAAGTGTTCCCCTGGAAAATAAGTGCCGGGGGGGGAGGGGTTGAAGAAACTTGCAAATAACCGTGAAAGTCAAACCTGCAAATGCGGAGGGCCAACTGTATCTTCAGTTCATGACTTGATAGTTTTATTTTAGTTTTCCAGAGTCCAGATTGCCAAAAAGAGGAGTGGTGTCTGCCTGCATTGATATTTCTCCAAACCATCTTGACAGCCACAAAGACAACTTCTTGACAAAATGTAGGCCTGTGGCTCTGACACTCTAACATTGTCATTTCTTTTCTTCTCTTATAACTTAAACACTTTTGCATAATGAAGAAGTAAGTAGAGCTTTGAAAACTTTCATGATTATTTTGAGCATTTTGGGTTGGCCCAATAACGATATGGCTGTTTGGAGATTCTGGATATTATTGTATTTTGCTGTATGGCCAGCCAGCTATCCCTGTATATGGTTTGCTTGTGTCTCATCCAGTAAATAGTCAAATATGGGACTTGGATCCATACTCAGCCATGGACAGCTATCTAATTCTAAGGCAGTGGTGAAGGTGGAACTAACCAAAGAATAGGATACTATGGGATCCTAAATATTGTTACTGCAGTAGATACACATTATCCCGGAGTCTACAATTTAATATTAAAAATATCTCCACGTGCTTGAGAGGTCCTCCGAACGAGCACATAGGTAGGCACAGTCGAATGGCTGAAAACAGGAAAAACCTGGTCAGGCCGGCAAATCCATAGTCACGTAGCCCCAGGAGACCTCCAGACATGTAAAACATAAAATATAAAAAGGGTCCTCAGCCCCGAGGAGCTGGCTTGAAGGGATTAATGCATCTGACGCACAGTCCATCAAGCGAGGATGATTTGCATACAGCCGAGGCTTTGACAACCCCGGCAAATCCAATCATGCAAAGGACGTTGACATATTGGAGCTTTGTTCTAGCTCCTCTACCTATTGTTCTCCCCGGGAAAGGATTAGCCCTGCAGGTACCTTTTCCCCATAAATAGACCCGGTTTTTGAGCGGCTCTTCGGATCGCTCCCAGCTTCCCAGCAGACCATCACTCTGCCCCTTCAGCTATCCCCTCAGCCCTCCACGTGCTGAGTCCCATCTCTCTCTCCGCTGCTGTTGTATTGCTATTGCTTGTGCTCTGGCTAGTTTCCATTCCCCATCATGTGGAACACATTGAGGTGTTCCCCCAAGGGACCCCAGAAATCAGGGTAACAATATTATGTCTTTTAAAGATGGAAATTTCCATCTTTGGGGAAGCTGAGTGAACATGGAAAGCCCTTAACACAACACATGAAATGAAAAGGAATTTGTTTTCATACGTATGTATAGACCTCAATCCTATTCTTATTCCCAACTAGAGTAGTTGATGGGACTTACCTATGGGTTGACTCATATTGAACAATTGATTCAATGGATCTTTTTGGATTGAGAGTAATTAACAGGATTCTGGCCATAGTTTCATTAAAGTGCAACCATGTTATGTAATGGTTTTGTGTTCTAATACCATCCTATTTACGGAGCTATCTGACAGGTAGCTAAGAGGCCCTAAGATGCTATTGGACCTCCTCACACACCTGAACAAAGGGGGGGATATAGAAGAGGAAAGGGAAAGGAAGTAACACAGTGGGAGATCATATCATCCACCTGTCCCAACTGGGCAAAGAAGATGCCAATTAATCCTCTGTCATTCCACTTTTTTTTCAGCTTCTTTTAAAATGTCCCAGTTTCTCTCTCCTTCCCCCACTTTCTTCCAGTGTCCTTAGAATATTCCACTTGGTAAAAACTGAGTTTGAAGTGAAAAAGTAGTTTATATTCAATTAACTCAGTGGAGGGCAGAAGTGAGGAGGGGGTGAAATCTTGCTCTTCCCAGTAGGTTCAGGCAAAAGCAAAATGTTGCAACCATTTGTGTTCCCCACTCACTAATAATACATGTCATCTTGAGCACTTGCTGATGTTGCTTGGTGACATATGTCCCAGTTTTCATCTCTGAAATGCTGGAGGGTACAAGAGATCTGTGAGCAGGAAAAAGATGTCCTCTTCAATGATTTTCCCACTGTAGTGGAAAGCTCTGTTACTGTCCCTGGGAGACCTGTCAGAAGTGGGGTCAGCAATGTTCACTTTTCAGAGAGTGGTGTTGGAGAGTGTCAGGGGAAGCAAAAGATATACCGCACCCTCCTTTAAGGCTTTTAAACACCACAGAAGAGAAAAAGGCTCCTGGAACTTGCATCATTCTCCTCCTTTGCTGTCAACAGAAATGAAAACCCATTGAAATAAAGCAGGACAGAACCAAAGAGGAAGCGCTGCTTCTCAAATTCCTACACAGCCCACGCTGAGTTGCCAAGGATTTGGATGTAGCAAATACTCTGGGGAAGATCTCCCTGTGGTCCCTCCCACAGTAAATAAATACTCCTTACAATTCATATTTCTGCCCACACAGTATAAAATTAAACATTTATCTTATCCGATATGTGTGTCTTATTATGTCAAACATACTCCAGCTGTACAAAAATTTCTTAATTTTTCCCTCTCTACTTTCAGCCTTATATAACTCATAAGCTTTGCTGGCTCATTTCTAAATCTTCACACATTTTTTATTCTCCCTCTGTCATGGTTGGTATGTGAACCTTTTCCTAATGTTTTGCATAGCAGAATCTTCCTGTTACTACAAGATTAATTCAGTGAGATTCCAGCTGGGCCATTTCTGAGGGCCGTTTCTGCCCCCTCCCAGACACTGGTAGGCTGCATCACTCTCTGTCCTGAAACTTAACCTTCCCCCTCTCAAAACAATTCTCACCCCTAAAATGCCAAATTGCACCCCTAGAATGCTTCTAGGGGTACAATTTGCCATGTAAATGTAACTATCCCCAAGCCTATTTTTGGAGATAACAGAGAGTGCAGTTGTTAGAAATAAGAAGTGAATTGATGGCATAGAAATAAAAAGTGAATGATGGAGCAGATTTGGGGAGGGTAGTAAAACTATAAGAGGATTTCAATCTAATTTCACCATTATTACATTTTCAGTTACGTATCTTATATGTGCTGACCAATCTTTGCTTTATCACACAGCCACCATATATGAAAGTAAGTTCCCTAATTCTGTTTATATTTTTCAGTATTTGTTACCCAAATTCCAACCCATCTTATAAAGGCTTTTGTGAGGCTAATTCCATTTAGTCATTACCTCATAACAATCTGCATGTTTATTTGTGCATAGTGAAAAGTTATGTCAGGTCTTTGAGAGAGTTTTCTGGCCATCAAATATAATTAGATTGCCCAGATCCTTGCCTGTTCCTCATCACAATAAAAGTAATGATTTTTTTTTCTGCCACCACCTGCTTTCTTCCCTCTTCTGTGGCGCTTTTCTTCTATCCAGTACCCTGAAATCAGGAACTGCAGTGCTGTAGCTCTAAGGAAGCCATACCTCTTCTCCAGGGTATAAACCCAAGTTTGCCCATGGTTGAAGGTGATAGAAATTATAGTTAAACAACATTTGGAGAGCTGCACATTCTCCACTGCTGTCCTAGAGTTCCCTCTTCTGAACCACAGTTCCTCTGATCTGAATAACTCTGCTCAGGGTGATAATATTTTTCTGGTTATTCTGATACAGCAAAGCTCTGATACACACACACACAAAAAAAATGTGGGCCTTAATTGGAGTCCAGTAAGCCTATTGGTCTCCACTAGCCTCACTCTAACCATTTTCTCTTCCATTCCCATTCTCTCCTGTATAACTCCTACATAAGTTCTTTGACTCTCTCTTTCCATTCCTACATGTTTTTGCTTCTGCCTGTCTTAGGTAATTCAGAATAAAAGGACTGGATCTTAAATGTGACCTCGCGAAAACAGAACTAGAGTTGGGCATGAAATATGAAGTAAAAGATATAGCATACACCTACTAGGTAGCCCAGGTATGAGGAAAAACACTGCATCTTTCCCATACATTCTTTGACTTTAGGTAGCTCTGGGCCAAGAAAGGAACATTCCTTGGGCATAGTGGCTGATTCTGGGCTTCAATGAACCTTCTTCCTTGACCTGTGGCTCTGTCTCTTGGATTTTCCTGAAGTCCTGTGTTGAAATCCTAGTCAGTAATGAATTTTACTGGATAATATTAAGACTTTAAGCCTAGCTTCACTTAAAGGATTTCATGAGAATAACATGGGGGGGAAAGACCCTTTTACAGTAATCTAAGTATGAAAGAAGGGCAGAATAGAAACAAAAGAAGTGCAAACATAACATTAAGCTAGGTTTTTAAAAAATGCCAGGGAGAAATGCTTGGGTTCTCTTTCCCACAAGATTTCAACATGTAAAACCTGATCATGTTTTAACAGAAATGAGGAAAAGCAGAAAATCTTCTCTGCTGAGGAGATCTGGGACACTGCTAGAATTTCAGCCATCTGTGATTGGCCCTCGGACCGTCATTGCCAATTTATTCTGCAGCCAACGTTGCTCAGCCATCTGCTCAAGTGGAACCGCTTCCAGCATCTATTCCCTGCAGTGTTCTTCTGAGGGCAGGTGGATGTTTGCTCCTCCCTTCCCAATGCAACAGCACTGCTATTTCCAAAAAAGCCCACTGTACCAACCGAGACCTAAGAAGTCTGCTGACTCCAGTGCAACTTGACCTTGAATTTTTAAGCAGTTGATTGGGAAAGCATTCATCTCTTCCATCAGGCAAAAGACAAGCCGTGAAACATCCTTGTGACAAGTTTACCAATGAGGCTGAATTATAAACACAATCTGCATTTGTGAAAACACACACACACCAACCTATATCCACCCTTATTCGTTTGAGGGGGAAGCCATGGCACCAAACTTTGGGCAGGAAAGGTAGCTGAGGCCAATTCATCTTTTATGTATCGCTTGTGGAAGTGTTATTGCCCTGATTATTTCACCAATCATAACCACAAGCAGAAAAACACCAAGCTGTAGGGAACCAAAAAGCCATTCTTCCCGTCTCTATCTACTCAACATCCGGCTCCTACTCCACAACATCTTAGAGATAATCCTGCATGTTCCTGGTCTCACACACACACACCAGAAGAAGTTGCCAAAGGAAGGAGAGACTAAGAAAAGTGGGGAGAGAGGGGTTTGCCTATAGCAGAGGCAGAATTTGAACCAAGGACTTCATTACATCACCCATCAATCTGTCCCAAGAAAGGCACATTAATAAAATGAAATGTACCATATGAATCTGCTTCTCTTCCTCTAGTTTCCTCTTCTGCAGATATATTTAGACCCAGTTATCTTGTACATAAGGATTATCCTGAGATCTCTTTCTTCCATAACGATGAGGCACTGAAAGCCAACATCAAGATGTATTTCTTGTTGTATTCAAGATATGACAAACATTTTTGTTACATATTATTCATTCATTTGTCCAGAACCAATCTTTACACAAGTCTACTTTGTGCATGCATGCACATTTCTTCCACACGTTCTGGAAGCTTGGGTTTTAAACTTTGTTGCAACAGAAATAAAGATAGGTTTTGCACAATTACACCCATACATCAGTGTACAGCTACAATTCTTGATAAATGTTTTCCACTTTCCTTTCAAAAAAGGTTGCAGTGGAGATAAGGAGACTTGAGACAGGCTTGTAAAGTGGCTGGTCCGTAAGATTATGGCAGACCCAGGTTTAGCCTCTGCCTTGGACCTAACTTGAGAAGACATGACTCACTGGGAAAGAAGACAATGCTGGGAAAATTTGAGAGCAAGTTGAAAAGAGGGAGATCACATTTCAGGAGGATTGACTCAACCAAGGAATCCACAGCCTCGAGTCTCTCAGTCATAGCAGCACATAACTAATTAGCTGAGAAAAATATCAAGGTGTTTTGGTGCATGGATAAGAATTTAGAGCGGCTTTCCTTAGTCTGGCACCCTTTAGGTGTGTTGGACTTATGCGGTGTATCTGAAGCATGCCTGTCTGGGGAAGGCTGGTTAGGGAATATCTGGAACAAGTTCACCATCTGAATGTGTCATGGAAAATATGGCAGATAACATTTGGGAGATCTATTTCAGTTCTGACTAGAAGTGGTACCATAAATTGTGTCTAGAGACTCAACGACCTGCATTCACTTGGGTCCCATCTAAATATATTCATGGATCTTTACCCTTGTAAGAAGGTGTACAGAAGCAAACTGAACCACTTCAAGCTTTCAAGTAATCATCAAGGGCAACCCTTGCACCATATGCACTGTATGATAGATAGTCAATTCTCAACACTATATGGCAACAAGTGGTAAGAGTAAGGCCATTTCTGCACTACACTGTTATAGTGCTATTATTCAACTTTCAACATCCTGTGGAATTCTGGGGTTTGTAGTTTACTGAGGCCAAAGAGCTCTCTGCGTGAGACTTCTAAACACTCTTCCCTGAACTGCAAACCCCAGGATTCCATTGGGCTGGCAGGCTCCAATCGCGCACTATTTCATTTTCGGCTTGTAGCCGAAAACGGTGCGCCATCGCGCATTGCTCCAGGGCCCCACATCCACTTACCTTGCGTGCGGAGCTCCGGAGCCATGGCCCTTGTGCTTTCTCCCCCAGTGCAGCCTGGGAAAATACCCGGCTGTGCTGTGGAACAAAGAGGTAGAGCCCTCATGTTGGCTGTCGGCCAGCAGGCAGCTCCTGCAGAACCGAAGCAGCGGGGATGTGAGAGCCTCTCACAAGAGGCTGCTCGCATGATCCCCATGCCCCGGCGCTGGACAAAGGTAAGGTGCGGAAAGGGCCTTTGTCTCCTTTATCACTGTCTCCAAATCAATTCTGAATAAGTTAAATATCATCCCAAATACAAATCTTTGTTTAAGACTACACTTCCCATTTCCCATCGTGCAAAGCGTATGGTTGACCCTCCTGCCTGTTTTTGTGTATCCTGTTATTTAAGCAGCTCCCAGTCTATAAGAAAATCTGTTCTTTTAATGTCAGGCTGTTAAGTTTCTTCAGGAGTCTTTGGCCATTTCCACACTACATTGTTATAGTGCTATTATTCCACTTTCAACATCCTATGGAATCCTGGGGCTTGCAGTTTAGGGAGGGGCATTTAGAATTCTCGGCCAGAGAGCTCCTTGGCCTCAGTAACCTACAAATCCCAGAATTCCACAGGATGTTGAAAGTGGAATAATAGCACTATAACATTCATTCAGATTTAAGAATATACAGTACATGGTTTATCAAGGTTTATTTCCCACTAGGAACTGCTTATGCTACTATGAGAAAGTTCAACACGGCCTTTCTTGGAGGAAGCATTATTGCAAAAGCATAATGAACACAAGGCAGGATACCCTATGAAGCGATTGTAACAAAGCCTCTTCCTCAGTGCCAAAGAGGCTGCTTGCAGGACACTGAGATGTCCACTGTCAGCAGCCTCAGCAGCTGGAGTGCTTCCCTGGAATGGTTTCCTCTCTGGCTTGTAGGAAAAACAACCGCAATCACTCTGCACAAACAACCAGCACAGGCAGCCATTAACCACAGACTGACACACGATCTGATTAGAGGATACTCTGCACTGCTAGGCTCTGCTGCTTCAGCTCCCTAGATCTCCCCAGAGATAAGGGCCTGGTGGAGATGGGAACACTAAAGTGAGGCTTCAAATGAGAGCACAGTTCTTAGTCGGAGTAAATGCAACAGAGGACAAGACTAGAAGCACCAGAAAATCAATGTTTCTGGGATTTTTAAAGACAGATTTTACAAAGATACCTTCAGAAACCATTCAGTTCCATGAAATGAATGATGCTTTCTTACAAAACAACCCTGCTATAATGCTTAAATGAGAGGGGAAGCCTGTATTTTATTATAAGGTAGTATCTGCTACACTTGTATGCAGTGCGTTCATCCAGTTGAACTCAGAATAACCTGACATAATATCTTTTTGGAGAGAGATTCATGCAGAACAAATTTTCTGTATTTGCAGTATTCTCAGCTGCTGTAGGCCATTGCATCTCAAGCCATTTGATGTGTTGGGCCAGCATTTTGTGCCTCCAGTGTACCATATTTGTGCCCATTGGCTACAATTTCTTTCTTTCCTGGAAACTTTCCAGGGACCAGCAGCTGAGGAGTTGTGGACTGGCACCAGTCCATGGGTCACCATTTTGAATAGCATAGCTTGCAGTGTTTGCAGCAGATCCAATATCCTGGACAAGATGCAAATAGTCTGCAGAAAGGTTTTCTACTCCATGTCTTAGAAGACTAGAACAGTTGGCCTTGGACAGAGAAAGAACTACAGTACAAGAAAGTCTGTATCTTTTAAGTATCTGAGGGACCTACTTCTGAAAACTCAAGCCCTGTAGGTGACAGAATGGCAATTGTTGACTTGTCCTTATTTGAGTGTTTAATTTTATTTAAATTGGCTATTGTTGGCTGGGCTAATAGGAATTATAGTCTAATGACATTTGGAGGGTCGTGGGTCCCCCCCCCCTTATTGCTTATTTAGAAAGTTGGATTTTGATTACTCTTTTCATAGGTCTTTTGTGCAGTGAGTGTCTGAGTCTGTTCGAACTGGGCATTGTTAGATCCTATAGAATCCCAAACCCTAGGTTCTCATAGGATGTTGCCATGGCAGTTAAAATGGAATAATGGTGTTAAAACTGTGTAGTGTGAAAGGGCTGTCTAGGGGACTTAGCAACAGTTTGCAACAGTGCTTTGGAACTATAGCTCAGAGGCAACAGGAACAGTAAATATTTTACCTCCTCAAATTTAACTTCAGTTTAGAATAAAAGCAGAAAAGGGTGTCATCAGCCTACTGATGCCACCACATTGAAAAAGCTTCAGGCAATTTCACCTAGTGTCTGCATATAGAAGTCTAAAAGTGTTATAGCCTGATTTTTTTTCCTTTCCCTTCCAAGTACTTAATTATGTGTCAACTTTTTCAAAAATAAAGTGTCCCAGATATTCTTATATCCAACTTTCAATTGGCGTTTTATCCAAATTCAGCTTGAATGCTTTCTTCTCTCTGGTTTGACAAGCAGATTGATAATCAGTTAATTATTCTGTTTAGCAACAGTGTTCTTTGTACAAATTAATCGAGGTTTTTATGGGATTACATAGCCCCCTCTCCCAAAAAAAGTCCTTAATTATGTTCACAGGTCCATTCTACAGCTCTATCTAACTACACTGGATTCCAATCACCAATGAAAATCATCTCATGTAGATTACTGCTTTCCCCAAAATTACAATGCACTAGATATAGTTTGTAGGAAAGACATTTTACAGGATCCTGCACCCTTAATAAAGACTTGAAAATAATGTATAAACATTTCTATGACAATTAATTCTCAGGCCATTTCCGCACAATGTCACTATAACACTATAGCAGCGGGTTGTTACTAGTCCAGGAGCTGACCTTCCTCATGACATCGTCGCTATCCAGCTGCTACCCCATCCTTACACATCGCAAATCACCATATTCTATTTCCAGAAAAAAATCCATCAAGAGCCTCCTATAGCGGATCAATCCCGTTACCTGTCGTAGTGTAGTACCATTATAGCTCTTGATAGCACTTCCTGTTATGGCAGATCCAGCAGTGGGTGGGCTGTGGGCATGCCCAGCTCATCCCTCTCTCACCCACTCCCATGATGTAATAACTTTCTATCACCTCTCCCTGTTTATTGTCTACTTTGAGTCAAAACCTTTTATTTTTTAAATGCATTTTTAAACAGTATAGGGCAAAAGTACAGTAGTGTACTGACATGTCATGCTGTTACAAAATTGCTGTGTTAGTACAAAAAAAAAGCCCAAATAACCACCCAATCAGGGGAGGTGGAGCAGGGTGAAAGTGGGTCATGGGAGTGGCCAAGGACGCTGTAGTGCTGAAGAAACACTGGTGGCAATACCACTACCCATCCACTTACGCGGGAAGGGTACGGAAAAGAGCATCCCTAGCCCAGCAGCATTGCACAAATGGCAATGCTGCCATTATAATGGTATAATGCGCTAATGGCCTCTAGTGCAGAAATGGCCTATGACTGCAATTACGTTTTCATGCAAATGTCACTTACCAGGTACTATGAAAACAAACCTACTAAGGAAGAAAAATGTGAAGCAAAGCTGAGAAGCTTCCTAAAATTTAAAGTTGAAGAATGTTCCTCTAGCCATTCTGCTACGGCAGCAGTTGAAAGACAACCTAGCAGGAAGGCATTTGACCAGACAGAGACCTGTGCATAGCTTGGGCTTTGCACATTTGAAGGGACGAGGCAGATGTCAGCTCCTGCTCTCTAAACTCTATCACTTGCCAAGATGTTGCTCTACAGAAATGCAGAACTTGTGTACAAGTGACTGCACAGAGTCCATAAAGAATGGAGAAAAGGGACTGGGAGGAGGGGGGATCAGATGTCCCAAATTCAGTTGCTAATTTAGCCAGGCATGGCTTTTAAAAATTGTCCTCAAAAGTTTATCACTATCATGAGAATCAATAACACTTAATTTGTTCCTATTATTGACACAGGCCATTTCTACATGAAGTTGCTGTCCCGTGATGGACGCTTTGACGGTGATCCACAAGTCATGTTTTCGCACGACCTTGTCGTGGTCCAACTGCCAATGCGTCCCCACCCATTTCATTTGCAGGATATTCCATTAATGGAAAAAATCTGTTTATGGCCTGTGATTGTGTGACATTCCCATCACTGGCAGCCATGCAGAACAGGAAGAAGGATGATCTAAGTGCTTCCTTCCCCAGTGCAGCACAGGAAAGAGGCCAGCTGCATTGCAGAAGGAAGGTGCATGTTTGCTTGCACTCCCATCTGCAGGCAGCTAGCCAGCTACAGAGGGGAGCACTGGGGACACAGTCCCATCCCAGCAAATACACTGCTGGGATGACAACAGGATGATGATGGAAAAGGGTAAGGTGCAGAAATGGCCACAGTTTTTCAAAAATGATAGCTCCATATTGACTCAATGATTCTGCAAAACTCCAGATAGCGTTGTCCTCCCAAAAGCTCCCTACCTTTCCTTCTTACTACATCACCTACACACAGCAGAAAGAAATATTCTTCCTTCTATCCTAGCAACAGCTATTAGCTGCTGGATATATTTTCTGTCTTCTTCACCAGTGGCTTCTGTATCTTCCTTTGTGGCTACTCGCTGTCCTCTTCCAGCTATGCTCCATCTCAATGCTGAGACTGTGGAATGCCTTCTGAAGCGGTGGCACAAATAAAACATCTGCTGGTCCTTTGTAAATGCTTGTTGAATGTGGAGAAATGCATATGGGGTGAGAATATTAGCATTAACTGAGACTTTTCTTAAATGTATCCAATTCATGCTAAATAACCTGTTAACAAAAGTGTACCTATAGCCAGGGCCAGCCCAAGCTCTCTTGCTACCTGAGACAGGAGCAAAATGTACGCACCCATTGCTCAGCTGGTCACAGTCTCGCCTCTTCAGAAGGACAAAGTGCAGAAGAAGGAAGAGAAGATTTCTAGAAAGCAGAACTTTTTTCCTTAAAAGTTGTTCATGCTTCTCTTAGATGAGAGTTGTGATTAGGCTATTGATTTGGTGGGTTATGGTGTACAGTAGGATGGTATCCCTCCTCCTCACACCCTAAGAGAGAAGTGGCATTACTCTGAGTCTGGGTACATTTTGCTGTATTTAAACAATATCTGTGACTATAATGGCTGCCTGATGACTTAGCATTAATATTTCCATAATAATGCATTAGCATTTTGAAAGTCCTGGCATGTTTACCAGCAGGATAAAAAGTATGCTAGCAGTTGTCAATCATTCTCTGCTTGCTTTAATGGCAATGTAGTCTTTTGTTTCTCCCCCATCGCTACAAAAGTGTCTCTATCTTTCCTACTTTGTTGGGTAGTGAAGACTCTGCCCCATTGGTCATGAGACATACAGGCTCAGAGCAGATGAAGGGTTAATAATTACTCTCCCCACCCTCTTCACAAGCAATCAATTTACCTCAGACTTCAGACACCTATTAATCCCTTGGAAATACCATTCCTATTATCATGCTGACTGTAGCTGTCTGCTTCCTTGTATTTATGACCATTTCCTCACTACACTGTTATAGTGTGTTATTCCACTTTCACCATCCTATGGAATCCTGGGGTTTGCAATTTAGGGAGGGGCACTTGGGATTCTCAGCCAGAGAGCTCTTTGGCCTCAGTAAACTACAAACCCCAGGATTCCATAGGATGTTGAACATGGAATAATAGCACTATAACAGTGTAGTGCAGAAATGGCCTTTGTCTTGTTCCCTTTTAAAAATCCTTCTCTACTCTTTAACCAATCTGCTAGCCTTAGGAGTCTAATAATTCTAGACAATTCTGGGCAAAGGTATTTGAGGCTAGTCTATACAGCAACAAGTAGCTCCTCCATGTCAACATGTCTTAATGTCTAGTTTGCTCTGGGAATTAGGCCAATCACATGAGGGGAGCTTCCTTATCAAGCCTTCTAGAGGCTTCTCTGCCTCCAGTGGTAAAAAGAAACTTTCCATTTGATAGGAATTATTCCCAGGGAGAGAACCAGCATGGTGAAGTGGTCTGAATGCTGAACTAGGACCCTGAGAGACTAAGGTCTGAATTCCTTCTTGGCCATGGAAACCCACTGGAAGACTTTGAGCAAGCCTCAGAGGAAGGCAAGGGCAAACCCATTCTGCACAAATTCTGCCAAGAAAAGCACATGATAGGTTTGCCTTAGCGCCACCATAAGTCAAAAATGACTTGAAGGCCCATCTCAACAACTATACCCAGACAATGGCCATTTCTGCACTAGACTGTTATAGCGCTATCATTCCACTTTCAACATCCTATGGAATCCTGGGGTTTGCAGTTCAGGGAGGGGTCGGCCAAATCACTAATTTGTATTAATGATGCCATCATACACATTTTGTTCTATATTTCCCCAACTAATATGTAATAAAATTTCCCATATGATGGACATGGAACTCTTCTTCGTGTTTAGGAACTCATCTGTGTAGTTTGATGCATGCTGCTTTAGAAGCCTGCGGCTCTTTTCGCACTGCATTTGCCATGCGAAAGGACCCCTTGAGCATCATGCAAATGTGAGGAGCAGTCCACATGACGCACTCACAATTGCGCGATGCTCCAGGGGCTGACAGGTGCCAGTGGCGCACTTTTTCATTTTCGGCTGTGAGCCAAAAATGGTGCGCGATCGCATATTGCTCTGGGGCCCCGTGTGCACTTGCCATGCGTGTGGAGCTCCAGAGCTGTGGCACTTGCGCTTCCTGCCCCAGCGCAGCCTGAGAAACTCCCAGGCTGCACTGTGGAAGAAAGAGGCGGGGCTCTCGCACGAGCACGCGGCAGCTGCAGAGCTGAAGGAACCAGGACGCGAGAGCCTCTTGCTAGAGGCTGCTCGCGGGATCCCTGCACCCCAGCTCCGCGAAAAGGTGCATTGCTGAAAGGGCCTGTCTCTCTGCTGCATAGGGCCATGCTGGCTGGGGGATTCTGGGAGCTGAAGCCCAAGAAAGACACAGGAATAGATGAAACTCGCTTTAATGCAGGAATGGATTTTAAAAAATGATGTTTTTTATTTAAAGAAATTTACCCAAAACATATATCATATCAACATATCATAGAAAGAATTTGAGATTTAAGTACTCTGAGGCTGCTACTCTACATGGCTCAGTGTAGTGTAGTTTTTGTCCATGTAGACCTATGATAGCCTGAGCCACATATCGCATTCCTCCCCTGGATTTACAGTACAGCCTTTGAAGCCCCCTCCCCCCCACCAAACAAGTGTCCATTCTGCACCTCATGGAGAACAGACGGGATTGGAGAAGCATCTGGCTGTATCCTTGTAGTCAGACGCGAAATAATGACATCAGTGGTAAGATCCATTGGAGTCATCCAGAGGTTTCAGTAGTGCTGTAATAATTTTGCGACTGGCAATGGGGACATAGACAGAAGCTTCTGCAATCCTGCCCACCCCACAATACATGAAATGGCCATGTTGTGGGGAGGCTTCAGAAGCTATACTAAGTCTGGAGGGAGGAGGCTTTGAGTGCCGCAGTGGGAAGAAAGGAAGACCAATCTCCACGGTGCTCAAAAGAGAACTTACACAGGCATAATGGAAATGTATGCATGTGTATGCCGCTAACAGGATGCCAACTTGAATGTGGGAGACATCAAAACCAAAAGATCCATTCAGACCTGTCAGTAGGATTTACTTCCAAATACACAATTCTTTTAGCCTAGAGAGAATAAAAAGGAGAGGGGACCATGAAAAGGTCTTAATGGAAAGACCTGCATCAGTAGCATACTGAGGGGGGGACAGGGGGGCAGGGCGCCCTGAGAGGCATGTTTTTGGGGGTGGCACCAGGCCATCCTCCGTACGCTGGCAGATATCCAGCAACTAGATGGGCACTGGACCTTCCTGGAGAGGTCTGCTGGAGGGGTATGCCACCCCAGAAAAAGGGGCTGTCTTTTCCTCCCTCTCCTCCCCTCCCCTCCCTCTTTCCCTCCCAATCTGGAGTCAACTGTGTTTCCAGCCAAAGCAGCAGTGCTGGCAGACCTCTGGGTTGGGCAGAGAAGGAGGGAGGGAGGAGAGAAGAGGAGAGGAGAGAAGGGGCCCTGAGGAGGTAGGGAGAGATGCCCAGCCCAGCCGACCCTCTGAGGAGGAAGGAGGGGGGGGAGATAGAGAGAGAGAGACAGAGGGCGCTTGCCACCGCAAGAATGCTGACGTGTCTCTGAGCACATGCAGAGCGCCTCCTCTGAGCATGAACGCCCAGAGCCCAATCACCCAATGCCAATCAAACAGTTTTTGGTATTTTGGATAGGTCCTTCCCCCCCGAGAGGGGTGGCAAACTCAGGGACCACCCCCAGATGGCAAAAGCTCTAGCTATGCCACTGCCTGGCGTGTTGGTTTTAACAGAAACTACATTAAATGGAATGAAAACCATGCAATGTAGCAGAATGTAGCAGAATGTAGCAGAAAACCAGATTGCACCCCTCAGCAAAGTTGCCCCATCCTGTTTGCCATAATGGATTGCTGCTCTGACGGCAAAGTCCCAGAAGAAGAATTAAATCAAGAAGAAACCCATTTTAAAAACAATATATACCTTAATGATGTATGCAGATATTTTGCCAGGAAATGGTCAGATGTTGGCAAATATTATTTGTAAGAGCAGAGCTACAGGGATGAGAGAGTCAATGGTGGAGGCATCACAACTTTAAGACCTGCTGAGCACAGGTTGGGCAGGGTGAAAAGTATGGGGAGATGGGGCCCGCAATTCTGCTCCCACACTTTTCTGGATGCAACACCAACCTCTTTCCAAAGAATCCAGCAGGCTAAATGCCTGCTCCACTCTGCCCTTGCTATGCCCCTGGCGCTTCCCCAATCTTTGCCCTGATTTGTGTCAGAGCTGTAAGAGGTCAAAGTAGATGCAGAAGCAAAGCTTCCTATTCCTGTGGCAGAGAGAGACTCCTGCAGCAACCTGGCTTACTATGGGTGGATATTCCTCTCTCTCTGTGGCAAAAGTTATGTAGTATCCTGGGGCCCTTGGACACCCTCCCCATCCTTACATACTTTATCGTGTTGCATTCTTTACAACAAGCCTGCAGAGTTGTTATGTTTTCCGTATTATGCCTTTATTTTTTTTTAAAATCAGACCTGAAAAAGCTATGTGTGTTGGAGGAGGATAGCCTCAAATGACCAGTAGTCGCCTTGACATTTCAAATGCTGATTAGCCATTTATAGGCTGAAAAAAATGTTTTGGAGCCCCTTACACATGATAGCTAGCAAAATCTGGAGCATCATAATAAGTATATGCATATATGGCTCTATCACTATCACACTACACTCCTATAGTGCTATTATTCTATTTTAACTGTCACGGCAACATTCTGTTGGAATTCTGGGGTTTGTAATTTTGTGAGGCCCAAGAAGTCTTTGGCTGAAAATTTTAAATGCTCCTCCTTAAACTGCAAATCCCAGGATTCCATAAGATGGAACCATGGCAGCTAAAGTAGAATAATAGTGCTAGAATAGTGTAGTGTGATAGAGCCCCTAGTCTCACCCTTGCTATAGTTTGCTTATATCTGAAGTATATAATCTGCTGTGGCATCTAATTGTGCATGGTAGACCTCAGGTTTAATCTGGATCAACAACCTGGATCACATGAAACACAAAGGTCTTCCTCTTGGAACTAAATCAGCCTCTGACTGAGGAATTACATGGCTCTTAATTTAGGTCCTGAAGCTGTGTTATAAAGAACATATACCCCAAGAGGAGCAAAACCAGGTCAAATATAGTGTAGGAGAGCCCTGAGAAATCTCTCATAGTAGACTGGGCCTTTTTTTCCTTGCTTCACAGGCTGTTAGCCATACAGGTGAGAACTTCTTCCAGACTTCTTGAAACCCAATGATTCAGAAGCATTTATACCAAGCAAGCATTCTTAAATGGTAGGATCACCTTTTACTCCCAGGTGGCTGGAGAGCTTTTGAAATGAGCTTGGAGACACCAAAAAAGTCAGGGCTGCACCAGTGGGGGACATAAAGAACCCTGCCGTCTTCTTCCCCCAAGCCATCTCTGGGTGGGCAATATCCACCAAATTTAGCACCAGCATCTCAGAGAATTGAGAGTAGCGTCTTTGACCTAATACAGAAGCTCTTTATTCTGGACACCTCCTGTGAATGAAATTGGCTAAAACCAGGTGGTCCTAGTAATTTTGTTCACAGCAGGAGCTTCAGGTAAAATTCTTCTCCGTGTAGTGGAAAGGTGCTTCTCTGAACTTTCCAGCTGAACTTTCAGGATACAGAGAAGGGAAACACACAGTCAAGAAGGGGAAAGTCACTCCGAGTTTGGGGGGGGAAAGACAGGTGCTGTTGGTAGGGTTGCGCTACACATTCACAAGCAATTTGGGAGGGGTGACATAAAACATGTTTCTGTAGGCCAAATGTCCCCCAGGGCCCTCCCATCACATGTTTTGGAATATTCACACGGTATCCATCACCTAATTGCCAGCTGCTTTATTGATTTTTTTTTTTTTAATAACGAGTTCTAAAAAACTTCCTATGTGATCCCTGCCAATAGGGGACCAATGGTGTTATGATGACACTGCATTGTGATGACATCATAATAATACTACCCAAACATTCATATTTATTTCTCTGGTGACAACATGGCCCACATTTTGGCTGAAACATACTCTAAATTGCTAAAACCTGGGAGGGGTCACAAAACAGGGGGGACTGTGACCAATTCATTTGTCCTGATCATTGAGGCAGCTGCTGAATCTGTAAAGGGAAATTAAGAAGAAAGCATTATGGTGAATGAGTCGCATCTGGTCTCTTGGCAGCCACTGTACTGCCCAGCCTGGCCCTCCGTTCTTCTCTACTGCCCCCCTCCATGCATGGTGATGAGGTGTTGAGAGCAATGAGAGGGAATGCTGAGATACTTTCTTTCAGTGCTCTTGTTCTGTGTGTGTGTGTGTACGTGTGCACTGGTTATGTCTCTATGTGTGCAGCTTTGTGCCGAGAAAACTTGGCAGTCCTTGGAGGAGTTTCATCAGGAAGTAAAGGAGGACTATGGGGTTTGGCTTTTTTGAGCTTGCACATTTCTTTCATTTTTAAAGAAAAGTCTTTGGAATTGCTTGTCTAGTGTCTATGGGGCTTTTGAAACTGCCGAGATTGTGTTCACGCATGAGAGGGAAGAGTGGGAGCTGTGTTCATGCATTTGAAAATGCATACTGGGAGATGGGAACCAGTAAAAGTTGTCAGTATGTTAAAAATACATTTCAGTCCACGCAGTCTGCGTAAGGAGATGGTTTTCTGAGCACCAGATAACGTACAGCTATTACCTGTGGTATTTGTTAACTATTCACATGTGAACACATCAGCTGGCATCCTGTTAGTGAGATATGCATCCATAAATTGTGCTACTCTTGCAGGATGAATTATTTGTTATAACTTAACAGACATATTTTGCTGGCAGTAGTGGAAGCAAAGTGGCCCACATAGGAACACTGTGCATTGTAGCCGTGCATTGCACAATGATGTTTGATCATTGACATGTGTTGCGCAATGTTGCTACACTTCATGAGGTTGCATAGTGCTGGCATAGTGTATCACTGGCCCTTTCCGCACGGCATTTGCAATGCAAAAGGGCACCTGGAGCATCGCACGATTGTGAGGAACGATCTGCACGACGCACTCATAATTGTGCAATGCTCCAGGGGCTGGCAGGCGCCGATCGCGCAACTTTTCATTTTCGGCTGGAAGCTGAAAACGGTGGGCAGTCGTGCATTGCTCCCGGGCCCCATGCATACTTACCTGGCGTGCGGAGCCTCTGGAGCTGCGCCGGTCGCGCTTCCTGCTCCAGCACAGCCTGGAAAACTCCCAGGCTGCACTGTGGAAGGAAGAGACGGGGCTTTCATGTGAGCAGGCAGCTCATGTGGAGCTGAAGCAGCGGGGACGCGAGAGCCTCTCACTGGAGGCTGCTCGTGCAATCACTGCACCCCAGCACTGGAAAAAGGTAAGGCGCTGAAAGGCCCACTGAATATGGATATTTACATTATGCTGAGGGGATGTTGGATTGCAACCTGAGATTAAACCAACTGGATTTTCCCATAGATGATGTGAGTGCCTCCCACACTCATATTACTCCTCCCTGAAAACAAGGCCATATAGGCCATTTCTGCACTAGACTATTATAGTGCTATTTTTCCACTTTCAACATTCTATGGAATCCTGGGGTTTGCAGTTTAGGGAGGGGCCTATCTAGAAAGCAATATTAAAAGATTTTGCAGTTTTACTTTGGAAAGCAGGATGAAAGATTTCAGATAAATAAATAGCACTAATTCCCCCACACAAGCAATCTGGTTTTTTCCCCCCTTCCTTGAGATCTCTCAGTGATACAAGATTATGTGGGGGGAAATGGCATGCTGTTAAAAAAAAAAATCATAGCATAGCCTTGCCCCTGTTATTCTAGTTTTCCAAGGGCAGAGTTTGAAGTAGTAAAGCAGGTCATTGTATGATCATCCACTTGTATTCTGAAGTGAGAGTGTCACAATCAGCCAGTTTCATATCATTCTTCTGAATGATCAGATTGATGCATGTCTTTAGTGTTACTGGAAGAAAAAGAAAACAAGAGAAAGGAGATATCTGTCAGAATGCACTTGTTAACTTAGTTTTTAAAAACAGTATTGTAGAGACTTCTTGTTTGCGGTAAAAACAAAAACAAAAATCTGGGAAAGCAAACTCTATGTTCTGCGCAGCTTCCAGAGAAGAATTTACATGGTGATTAAAAAAAAAAAGTTGAGAGATACAGTATAAAGATTAACCACAAGGAGGCAGTGAACACTGCAGACATCATAAAAGTAGTTTTTGAAATTGGTTTTTGTAGCATACTATCTGTGCAATGGATTGTATTTCTGTGGACTATAACATCTCAGTGGCAAGATAGGGTTAGGCCACTAGACAATACTGGAAGCCAGACAGGCCCAAGATCAAACAAAGACGAGGCATATTGTGCCAAGTTCTGTTGCCAAACATGGAACGGAAGAAGTGGAACATTCTGTGCAAAAGCACCCACTTGCACTAGCTATGGATGAAAGAGAAAAAAATGCCCTCACAATAACTGAAATATAAAAATTCAGTCTTCTTCAGCATCTTAAAATGAAGTGTGCTTGTCATGTTCAATGGTTAAAGAAAACTAACAAACAATTTGGCAGTTGTACATTGCCTGTTTTCCACAGTATATTCTCAAATAAAAGATTCACTCTCCCAAATTAAAGGAATTTCAAAGGTTTTACAGGAGTGAAGCCAAACAAGCAGGAAAGATGGGGTGAGCTTTTCAGCCTGTCTTAAGCCCTTTTTGCACGGCATTTCCGAAGCGAAAGGGCCCCTTGAGCGTCGCGTAAATGTGAAGAGCAGTCCACACAACGCACTCACATTTGCGCGATGCTCAAGGACCTAACGCGAACCGCGCACACATTTTTTCATTTTTGGCTGAAAGTCGAAAATGCTGCATGGTCGTGCATCGCTCCGGGGCCCCGTGTGCACTTACCTGGCGTGCGGAGCCTCGGGAGCCGGGCCGGTCACGCTTCCTGTGCAGTGCAGGCTGGGAAAGGTCCCAGGCTGCACTGCAGAAGGAAGAGGCAGGGCGCTCGTGCAACGAGGAAGCAGCTGTGGAGCCGAAGCAGCAGGGACGCGAGAGCCTGCCCCCCCAGGCTTCTCACACAAGCTCCGCACCCCAGCTCCACAAAAGGGTAAGGTGCGAAAAGGGCCTTAGTAAAGCTGTGTTGCTTTTTAAAAAATGCATCGCAGTTTTAGGCACCATTATTCCATGCAGTGCTAACAATCTCCCTCAACATTACAATTTTTAGAAATAATTAAGAGTTCTCCAGTGATATATGCACTGTATTTTACATGTGAGAAATTGTGACTCTGCACTGCTCTGAAAAGCCAGCACTGTAGCACATTTTTAACCACCTAGAGCTTTTTTGGGTGGGGAGGGGGTTAATTTAACAAATTATTAACTTGTTACACCCTTGTGATTTGTCTAATTAACCCTTTAAGTTATTCTCATCCTTTAATGAATTAATTATTTTGGAATTATGCTAGAATTTGTTAGATGTGCACTTTCTCTCTCTCTCTCTCTTGCTCTCTCTGCCAGGCACAACAGGACAGGAGGCCTCTGAAGAAGAATGATTAAGATTGGAAGAAATGCATTACATAACTCTGTGCTGAATTATTCTTCTAAGGTGCATGCTGCCTTGTAGGTTTTAAAAACAGTAGAATGGAGAGAAAGAGAAAAAAGAGTGAGGGGAAGCAGGAATGGAATATGGTCGTAGGTTGCTCGCTCCTCAGGACAGTTGTGTAGTGACGGGGGGCAGGGGGTCGATTTGCCCCGGGCGGCAATGTTTTTGGGGAGTCCTGGCCCATAGCCGCGCTGCCACACACTGTGGCCATGCCCCTCAAGCCGTAGGCCCACCCCCCACACACACACACTCCAAGCTCCGCCACGGCCTCAGGAAGCCCTCAAGCTCCCAGGGCCCTTTTGGAATATCAGGCCCTTTAAAGCTGAAAGCTGCTGTTCCCTCCATCCCCTTATTAGCCTATCTGGGAGTTGTTTGAGTCTTCCTGTGTGATGACTAGCAGGGGAATTATGATTCCCTTCAATTATCCTTCTCTAATGTTTATTGATTTTATTTTCTGGTTTTGTATATTATTATTTGGTGTAAGCTGCAATGAATCCCATTGCATTCCTTTGGTGTGCTTATTGCTCATATAGTACAGGATACCTGGATAATTAAGTAGAAAGTGCTCCTCAGTTCCCCACCCTTCCCCTCTCTTTTGTTTTCTCTGTACCTCCCTCTGTCTCTCCCCCTCCTCACTCTGCTTTCTACACATTCTCTGCTTCTAGGGTCACATGTATTATGAGGTCTAGAGTGGGGAAAGAGGAGGTTTTAGGGTTTACCACAGAGTACCAGCAAGATCAGGGTTGCCAGAAAAAATATGTTTGGGGCTGCTTTGTTTCATCAGTCCCTGGACTTCTTTGATTCCTTCCTGAAACTCTGCTGCAAGCATCTCTCATGAGTCAGTTGAAGCACAGATAGGCAACAAAGTGAATGCGTGCAAACATTTTATTTCATTAGCCCTTCAGTACAAGGTTAAGAGATTTTTAAAAATAAGTATGAAGGTAAAATGGAGGTAGAGAACAGTGGGCTCATTAGAGACCAGATTTTTGTAAACTGGAGATGCCACAGATTGGACTTGGCATTCACAAGGTGTGCTCTTATACCAATCTTTACAGTCATTGGATGCCATCCTCTTCCGTGATTACAATGTCATAAACCTGACTTACAACATTTTAATTATTCCAGTTCATATTTACAGTCACTGAACAATCACAATGGCCAAAAGCGTTCCCAAAATCCTACTTTTGAAGCCTCCCAGCCCCCCCCCCTCCCCAGCACAGCTATTTCCTAAATGCTGGAGTAATGATTTGTCCAACCCTCTCTTGGTTGTTGGGTATGCTGAGACAGAAAGCTGTGACAGGATCCTGACAGGATTCTGCAGGGATCTCTATAGCTGTCTGTCTTAGTGTGCCCCATGACCCAGTCTGCAAGACATCAGCTGTAGGATTTTGGAGGGTAGCATCGGGAGACATCATAGCTATCTCTTCATAACTACATCTCCCAGTGCAGGACCTCAGCCCATGTTTCTTGTTGTGAATAGAAGATGAAATGATTCAGTTGTGCAGAAAAAACTCAGCATATGCTTAAAAAAATTCCGATTAAAAATTCTTTACCTTTGATTCGCAGACTGTTCTTTGTAGATAGCCACTGATTGTTCCACATGAAGTGGGTCAATGTCCTCTAGCTGAAATAAACACATCATTTCTTACCAACGTTAACATTTAAATAATTCTCTATTAACTTTTAACAAATGAAGTACTTGAATGCCAGGCTGGGGACATACAACTTTAAAATGATTTTAAAAAACGCTTTTGGAGGATCCAACAATGGCATGTACCCCCACACAGTCAACAGTGACAACCCCCGTAAATCCCATGGTCTATTCTGAAAGCCAGCATTTTAAGCAAAGAATTAATTATTGTACTTCAACAAATTAAATAATTTCAATTATTAATTAGAACCCAATTTTTAATGCCATCACTAACAAATTAATTTTCAAACTTTACACTGTGTCAGGATGCCTTCCATATAGAATAATGGGATATGTAGCCAAGTGAAATATATTAGGAGGCTTGCAGCAGTAGAAGCTAGACACCGTTATATAAACAATGCCTAAATTTGAAATCTAATATCTAGATTTCAAATATCTTGAAATTTCAAGTTACAATGCCATAAATTGGGGGAATGAAGGAAAATTTCAATTGGGGGGGAGTCTTTTTTGGGGAGGGGACAATGCCCTCATTTTGCCTCTCTTGAGCACATCCACATTCCTAGGACTAAGTCAGTCACTGTCAAGAAGTCTAGGGGCTTTATTACAGAAGGCAGGTAAATCACAATTACAGCAGGAAAATAGCATCTTTGGCTAGGCCTTATCACATCACCTTGTTTCTCTTCTGTTCTGCATGACGTTGTCGCGATCCCGTGGCCATCCCATTGCAATCATGGATTAAATCATGTTCGCGTTTCACCCAAACATGACCCGCGATTGTGGAGTCCTCCTGCATCCCTCCTGCACTTACCTATTGTGTGAAACGTCAGGAAGCACAATGGCTGCACTTCCTCTCCCAGCATAGCCTGGAAAACTGCTGGGCTGCGCTGCAGAAGTGAGGAGCTGAGCCATCACGCTTCCTCCCATCCAGCAGGCAGCCGGTGTGGAGGGAGAGTGCAACAGATGCGATTCCCTCCTAGGAGAGGCTTTCCTGGGATTACCACGCAATGGCTCCAGGAGAAAGGTAACATGCAAAAAGGGCTTGAGTCATATATGCTTCTACAGTACCTCCAATACCACCAAATGATATATACCTCTAAAGCTGTAGTAGGCCTCATCGCCATGGGCACTGCATGGAGGTTAGATCTGCCAACCCCACCACATTATATGCCACTGAAGGAAAATAAGGGTCTTTCATCCCAGCAGCTCCTATTGCTAATCATAGCCATTGAACATCTGTCCTGTCTCTTCACCTTTAATGGACTTTTTCTAGTAAGACCAAAATATAGGACAGGGGAAGCACAGGAGAGTTACAATTGAAGACAACAATGCCAGAGCCTCTGTAATTTTTTTTTTGTTGGAGATAGGATAATCGAACAATGAAGATACTGTAGGTGGCAGAAGGTGAAGTACATGTCTGAGGCTTTCCTAGGGCTTTATCATGTGAGGTAAGCAAATTGCACTTACAACAGCATAATAGCACCTTTAGCTGGGGATTATCACATGATGTCATTCCTCTTCTGTTGTTCTCCTGGTGGGAGATCATTTGGAAAGCATTTTTTATTTTTACAAAAGAGGTCATTAACAGGAAAGCAACAGAAGAGGAACAAGGTGATGTGATAAGGCCTAACCAAAGATGCTATTTTCCTGCTGTAATGGTGATTTACCTGCCTTCTGTAATAAAGCCCCTAGACTTCTTGACAGTGACTGACTTAGTCCTAGGAATGTGGATGTGCTCAAGAGAGGCAAAATGAGGGCATTGTCCCCTCCCCAAAAAAGACTCCCCCCCAATTGAAATTTTCCTTCATTCCCCCAATTTATGGCATTGTAACTTGAAATTTCAAGATATTTGAAATCTAGATATTCAAGATATTTAGATAGTCAAAGAAAAGGGTCGTGCAAAGTTTCCAAGGGAATACAAACACAGCAAATTGAAGAGTTCTAGGTGCTGATGATTGTCAGTGTCTCTCTGGAATGCTAGAAATTTGGGGACTGAAAGGAAATTTCAGTTGGAAGCAGCATTCTTATCTGGAGGGGCAGTGCTCTCATTTTACCCCCCCCCATACCTACTCCCATGGACATAATTAGAAGAAAGCAAAACTGAGTAATGAATGAACTCTGAAAAGTTGGCGCTCATATATGTTCCAGTAATACTTTATTACATAGCCTTGAATTCATTAGAAGATGTGGAGTTTTCTCTGCAATCATGAGTACTAGAAACTTAATTCAGAAATCTAAAGCTCAAGAACATAACCTCCTAGTGATTTCTTGAAGTAACTGCGTAAGACAGTGTCTCGTTTTAACACAATACTGAGTTTGCTTGGGTAGCGGTTGTGTGGGTAATCATAGATCACACAAGGACGAACAGCCTGTGCTAGAAATAATAGAACAGAGAGCTGCTGTGGGTGGGAATGCAGGGTGGCTGAAACCTGCCGATTGCATACTTATCTCTTTCTCTCCCCCAGTGAGCGATGCCTCCTGGTGATTCTTCATGCTTTGCCAAAACAGGGAATTGTGCTTTGTTATGGTTGGGAAGGCTTTGCCCCTCTTGTACATGAAAGAAGTGGAACCTAAACAATTTATCTCCAGGCTGTCCTACCAGCAACACATAAAGGATATTATGTGCACAGAGAGAAAGCCCTTTTTGTTTGGCAGTTCTGTTGTGGTAGACTTCCTCAGATGAGGCTGGCAAGAGTAGCCCTTTAAGTTCAGCTGAAGAACAAAAATGCAGGCCCGTCTCACAATTAAGCACAGCATCAAACTGAGAAAGGATCAATTGAGCCTAGAGGAGAAAGCTTCCCATGTGACAGATTCCAGAAAGTACGTGATACACCATGCCCAGAGCTAGTACATGCCTGCTGTGTTTCCCAGTACATGATTAATTTGACTCAGGGCAGCAGGCTGCAGGCAAGGAATCTGCAGCACCGGCTGGAAAGTTTTAACTCTTGGAAGGCTGGAAGTGCGGCTGAACAGGAAGCTGAAACAAAGAGAGGGAGGTGGGAAAGGAGATGGAGGGGGAGAGAAAGCACAGATTTTTAAATTTTTGAATGATCATATTTTGGATTGGGGGGAAAAAAACAGAGTTCCAGACAGACAAAATCTATTTGCATGATAGCAGCTTTGCTCTTCTCTTCCCCAACGGGCTCTCTGAGCCACTTTGCTTTGAACAAAAGGACTGAGCAATGTTTCCTGTTTGGATGACTGTCTCATTTGATTCCAGTTGCCATTGTATGTCCTCTAGCAGCACTTCCTTGTTTTCTCACTATCAAGCTCTAAGCGGAAAAAAAATAGATGCTTCCATCCACTGCCTAGGTTTGTAGTCGAGGACAGATTAGATATTTAATTGAAGATAGAACAATTTTGCAATATTAATTTTAGGTGGATGGAGTTACAAGGCTATCACAACATGCATCTAAGATAGAAATTAGCAGGTTTTTGGGTGGGTACATGCACTGCCCCTCAAAAGAAAAAAGAGCATGGCAATTTGTTGAAAATGTGCAGGTGCTAATTAAGAAGTAGAGGTAAAATGCTCAAAATAATTATTGTCATTTGAAAAGAATTTCAACACATCTCACCATAGCTGGGAAGATTATCACTAGATGACAGCCTCCAGCTTAGGGCCCTTTCACACTATACCACTTCCACTATACCAATCTGACAGTTAGTCTTGCTGTACAAAGGCTTATGTAATATATATCAGGGTGTGAGATATTATAAGTACATTGAATTACTTGTGCAAAATCCAATTGGCCAGCAGAGGCCCAATACCAGCATGGAGGAGGACATCATTCCCACAGAGAAAATCTTTATGATGATCAAGTAATACATATACTCTCCAAGGCTTCAGATGTGGCTGTTGTGGTTGCAGCAACTATTTCAAAATGTGATCTTCAAAGGATAAAAGTTGGCCTTAGGGGATAATAAAATAAACCTTCTCTCCAGAAATGTTCTCTTGGTTCTTGTTTATGATGAAGGCCTGATAACTAGATATTCCAAAATGCAGTATTCCATCACATCAGAAGTCACAGAGAGGTCTAAAAATTCCCCCAACAGTCTCCTTGGGAGAATATCCCACTGGTTCTCAATGGCCATTTCTGCCGGTGTATAACCTCTTGTCAAGGAAGTCCAGTCTGGCAGACTGGTTTGCAGGAAATATGTTTTCACTGTGATCTCAAGAACACTTCCCAGGATGGTTACTGCCAGTCTGAATTATGTTTTTGTCATGTATGTAAAATTAAGAAGTATTCCCCCCCCCAAAAAAAATTCTATCTACATGGCTTAATTACACTCAATCTCAGCTGTCATTCAATTGTCCATTCACCTAGTTTGGAGTAATTCTTTTAATTCTTCAGTTCTTGTAAGGCTTTTCACCATCTGCTTTGGATTTTATGTTGTGAAACAACGTGGTATTGCCCCTGGCACATCAGCATGCACACATACATGGTGAGAAAGAGAGCAACAATAAAGCCCAACTTCCTGTAGATACACAATGGCTAACAGAATCCCATGAGGCCAGTGCTGTGAGCATCTACCTGAGAGCTTTAAGGAGTCATAGGTTTGCCAATGGCTGCTACATCTTTGCCCACATCTCTCTTCCATCTCACTATGAGACTTGACAAAGCCTTGCTTCTCACAGTATTAGGAGCCACTTTGTAGAGCAGTGCTGCTCAAAATAGTGGTTTGTGTCCATAAGCCATTGGCTGTCTATTTGAAGCAAGTTCCCAGGGAGGAAAGAAAGGGCTGTAGCAAATGAGCACATATTTGTGCCAGGTCCTGGAAAATTGGGTAAAAAAATCTGCCAGTCCTTAATGTCCGACAGCTTCAGAAGCACTGCTGTAGAGGGTCTCTGGCACAGAACAAATGAGAGTCAAAATGAGAGTCAATGAGTTAGAACAAAGAAAGGAGTCTCTGTCAGATAGAAATGAAAGGGAATCTCTAGGGTTAGGGAAATGTAGCTACTTCGAATGGGGGTTGCCTGGTTGCAAACTCAGACATTGCGGTTGCAACTAGGAAACTCCCATTCAAAGCACACTCAGCCTGCGGAGGTACAGGTAGATACAGAGGGAAGAGCAACCTCCTTCTTGAACCTAAGGACATCCTTTCTATGCTACTCCTACTTCCTGAGCACAGCTTGGACTTTCTTGAATACTGAGATATCCAGAGTATGGGATCTTGACTGGTTCTGCTGGGGCGATTATGTCTAGAGACTAGAGAATATACCTCATACTGAGACTATTATCTGTTTTTTATGACTTTAATATTTTTATCCGGTTTCAAGAAAAAGCCATTAAAGTGGTAGAGCATGGTGCATATGCTTTCCTGCAGAAGGGGTTAAAAATAGTCCACAGTTTGAAAACATTTTAAGTACATTGGTTCTTGTGGGTTTTTCGGGCTTTGAGACCGTGTTCTGGTTGTATTTTCTCCTGACGTCTCGCCTGCATCTGTGGCTGGCATCTTCAGAGGAACGGTGAATTGGAAAACACCAAAATCAAAACACAAAAGATACTAACGAGCCCTAACGAGCCCCACCTGGGCTCAGGAAGTCTCCCTCCAGGAACAAGTATTCAATACACACAATAGGACTATTATGCTAATTGCTCCCTCCCCTCTGGAGGAGGAGACCGGCGTATATATTCTCCGCTCCACTTCCAATTCACCACGGTCTCAAAGCCCAAAAAACCCACAAGAACCAATGGATTCTGGTCGTGAAAGCCTTCGACTCTACGTTTTAAGTACAATTTCCAGAATCCCCAGCAAGCATAGCAAATGGCCATACTGGCTGTGGGTTTCTGGGAGTACTAGTCCAATAGCATCTGGAGGAAAATGTTCCAAGCTTTGTAAAAATCTATTCCAGAGAGCTGCTGCAAGACAAATAAACCTGGTGTAAGGCACCTTAGACCTAAATACCCTAAAGGCACCAGATCCTGTCTGATCTTGGAAGCTAAGCAGGTCAGCCCCGGTTAGTACTTGGATGGGAGACTGATAAGAAATAGCAGGTGCTATAGAGTATATTTCAGAGGAAGAAACTGGCAAATCCACCACTGGGTATTCCTTGCCCCTAAGAAAACCCTATGAAATTCATATCACCATAAGTCAAGAGGCAACTTGAAGGCACATATTTTCCTGTGTGGGTGAAACTCTGCAGAAATGAACCTGTGTTCTTGAGACACCAGGAGTTTGTTCTAACTTCTACAGTTTTCCTTGAAATAAATCCCCATACCTAAATACTTTGATTTTTTGAGGCCAAAGAATAAAGGTGGCAATTCTCATTTTAACAACGGCACAGCATCAAACTGTGTCAGCTCAGTGGCCTAGCTGGAGTCTCCCCTCTGAATGGCTGTTTAGAACAAGATGCAGTTTTTATTTAATTTCTTCCTACCTATATCCCCAGAACTGGAAAACTGAGACATAATATAAGTTTCCTTCAATGCCTTCATTGGCATAGAAATAGCTATTTCTCATTTCTAATTTTTACTAAAATGAAGCCTTTCACTTCCCAGTATGATTTATTTTGCCTTACAAATGCTTAGGATAAGTATTTAGAAGCTAACCAGTTAATGTCTGCAAAGTGTCCATCGAAAGAACTAGAAGATAAATGAATTCACTCTGCTAATAAGGAAGAGAAATCCTCAGACTGTAATGATACTCTTGATCTCTTTGTTCTACTAAATATGTATGTTGATTAACTTCCCTTTACTTTCAAAGCCTACGTTGTGAGATGAACAGTATTTCCTTCTTTTTCTAAAAATACATTTTCTCACTGTACAGAATAAACTACATAATGGGACAAAGTCTCCAGATTTACTGCAATATCATGCTACCTCTATCAACTTCGTTTTCTTTTTCAAGGTAGTAATGAAGGGGTTCAATTGTAGAAACTGCTTGCTTAAGTAGAAAAATAGAGAAAAATAAGTCAGGCAGGTGCGTCTCTTATCTTATCAAGGGCTTAGGTATGCGGCTTAGCAATGCATGGAATATAGGGAGTTTGGAAGTCGATGAGACCCAGGGAGAATACTCCCTGGTACAGAGATACTTCATCTTTGAAACTGTAATACAACATTTCGAAACTTAAACTTTTGTTATCTGTACCCTTTTCATATATGGTAATCATTTCCTGTACCTGTTTTTTTTTAAAATGTATAAATGTATGCTGAAACCTAAAACAGGGCTCTCAGTCTTTTGGAAGTTGATTCCGCTGAGATCCCTGCGCAGTAAAATAAACCTTGTTTTCTGATCTGCTGGTCTCAATTCTCTGGCTTGCCACAACATTTTCTGGTGCATTGGCCAGGAATTGTGAAGGGCTTTTGCCCAGTTTGGCGGACGCCAGGGCATTGGGACCGTCGCCCCTTCCTAATACAACCCAGGGTGCCCTTGACTTTCTTTTGTCAGAAGGATTGGTTCGGAGTGGGGCGACGGCTCTGGCGATGGCGCTACAGCCAAGGAACCCGAGGTTGGAGCAGAAAACAGAACCTTCACATGATTGTTGGTGAGTGACCTCCCTGCAAACTCGGGGGGAAGAGAGGCCTGATCAACCCCTTTCAGCTTTGCCCTAGTACCCCACTGTTGTTGTGGTGAAGCCTCAGAGCTTTTGGGTGTGGTGTTGGAGGAGGGAGGTTGTGTGTTGGTGTGAATGTGTGAAAGGAAGGTTGTGTGACACCGCAGTTTCCAAGTCATGCCGTTGAGTTTCCGGGTGCTTGGGTCGGTGTGGATCGAGTGGTGTCTCTCCCCCTTTGTGTCGATTGGTGGGACCCCTTACCCATGGGTCAAACCCCTTTTTCCTTGTGTGTGTTGTCCGCTTTGGGAGGAAATGGGAGGGGGGCAGAGCCGACAAGGCCCTTTAGGCTGTATGTTGAAAAACTTTAAGAAAGGATTTAGTGGGGATTATGGAGACCCCCGAATGATGCCTGAACGGTTGGGGACCTTGTGTGAAGTCGAATGGCCATCCTTTAATGTGGGGTGGCCCCCAGAGGGAAGCCTGGAACCCTCACGAATCAGGGCAGTGTATTCAGTGGTGGTCGGCGAGCCTGGCCACCCTGATCAATATCCATACATAGATTCATGGGACACAGTGGTCACTCAAAACCCCCCTTGGTTGAGGAAATGTCAGGAGCAAATTAGTAGGGCTATGGTCGTAATGCAGGATCGAACCAGGCGAAAGTTTGGAAAAGGACAGATATTGGGGGAATCGGTTCCGGAGGAACCCAGCGCCCCCCCTCCCCCATATGTGCCACCGCAGCCAGCTCCGCTGCCACCAGCCTTACCCCCACTGCAGCCAGCTTTGCTGCTGTCAGCCCTACCCTTGCAACTGGACCTCCCGGACAAGGAGGGAGCCACGGCCGGGGGATTGATGGATTATAGCCCAGTTGCCCAGGGGATGGTGGGATCTCCCGAAGTCTATCATCTCAGAACAGGGATGAAAGAGAAAGCCAAGATTAAAAAGTCCGAGCATCAGAAAGAGATGGATGAATCAGATGATACAGATGAGGAAAGTGGAGACGTGGTCGCACCATTGCGACAAGTTACTCAACTGGTGGCAGGCCCCAGTGAAGAAGGAGGGTACCGGCGAGTACAGAGTTACCAGTACACCCCTTTCATCTCTTCAGATTTATTGAACTGGAAGACCCACTCTTCCAGTTCATATACTGAGAAGCCTCAAGAGATGGTAGAGCTGTGTACTAGCATTATGGCTACTCATCTCCCCACCTGGCAGGATTGCCAACAGTTATTGTTGACTTTATTCACTACCAAAGAGAGGAGGAGAATACTGGAGGAAGTAGAGAAGGTAGCAATGGCAAGAATGGGGCCAGAAGTGCAAGATGTAAATGCCTGGGTGCGGGAGCGAGTCCCCACTGTGGATCCACAGTGGGATCCTAATGATAACCAGCAACGGGACAGATTAGCAGAATATCGGGCAATACTGTTAACCGGAATGAGGAGAGGTGTGAAGAAGTCTATCAACATGGCCAAAGTACAGGAAGTGACACAAGGACCTACTGAGGTCCCAGGGGAACATTTGGAAAGGTTGTTAAAAGCCTACTGGTAGTATACCCCCATAGATCCGGACGCTGCCAAGAACCTCCGAACGGTGATTGCGGCGTTTGTGACAGGAAGCTACCCTGATATTCGGAAGAAGTTACAGAAACAAGAAGGGTTTGAAGGAATGAATTTCAGTCAATTGGTGAGCATTGCTCAGAAGGTGTACATAAATAGGGAGCAGGAAGAAAAGAGGGAGTGAGATAGGAGAATGCACAAGAAAGTGGAATTATTGGCTGCGGCACTAACGGCAAAGGAAGGATATCGGAAAGGTGGAAGAGGAAGGGGAAGAAGTGGACTTCCATTGGGACGCAATGAATGTGCCCTCTGCTGTCAGGTCGGGCACTGGAAGAATGAATGCCCTAGACAGAAAGAACTGGTGAATAGAGGAAGAGGAATGGACAGAGGAAGAGGAAGAGGGGCAAATAGAGGGAGAGGAAGAGGAAGAGTAATGAATGGAAGATATGAGCCAGAGGTGGATGAAGGATTCGAGGACTTGATTGGGTTGGCTGGAATGGAACATTACAATTAGGACAGACCGGGCCCCCTTGCTCTTGGCCCCGGGGAGCCTATGGTCACAGCACAAATTGGGGGCCGAGCCATCCCAATGATGTGTCAGGGATTCCAGGCAGGGAACCCTGGGAAAATGATCAGCCCACTGCAAAGATGTTGCATCATGCCCCAGCTGTGGGTAATTGCAAGGTTGCATAAGAAACTGGAGTCGTGTGCAGATGGTGGAGGGAGGCGTGCAAACCTCTACCTGATTGGTTGTAAATATGTATATAAGAAAGCAATCCCCAGTATGTATTTGTCTATCGACCAAACCGGTGTCTGGGGCAAGCCTTTGTCCATCTGTTCTATGTTTTGCTTATAACGGAACTTTGCTGCAAGATAAAGTGCCTCCTGTTTGGAAGAAACTCCTCTGTGTGTGAGTATCCTTACTGGGGAATAAGGCTGCTGCTGTTGGCTCGCTGAACTCTGGTTTTTCCGCTGCATTTCTGTGGGGCTGAAACTCCTATCATCCCCCAACATGATGATGGATACAGGCACTGCCTGTTCCTTATTAAATTCAGCAGTAGCTCCAAAAACTGAAAATGCCATAAGAATTGTGGGAGCCAATGGAAGAACAGAGCAACACCCTCTTTTGGAAAAAAGAATTGTGGATTTAGAGAGACACCAAGTTACTCATCTGTTTTTATATTTACCAAACTGCTCTGTACCCTTATTGGGTCGAGATCTGCTGGCTAAACTGAGAGCCCAGATTTCCATTGAAGAAGATGGGGTGATGGAAGTAAATTTTAGAGGGCCAAAAAGCATCTCAGTAACCTACCCAATGGAAGAGTGGCGAAGGTATCAGATCATGGTTTGTCAAGAACAACCCACTACATTTGGACTCCCAGGAGTATGGGCTGAAGATAATCTGCCTGGGCTAGCCCAATTTGTGGCCCCCATAGTAGTGGAATTGAAGCCAAATGCTGTTGCCATTCATGTAAAGCAGTATGACTTGCCCAGAGAAGCCCTGGAATGGATTCAGAAACATTTGGATCAGCTGAGGAAATACAACATAATTCGGGAATGCCGCTCTCCATGGAAAACCCCATTACTCCCTGTGCTGAAGTCTGGAACAAAGGAATATCACCCAGTTCAAGACTTAAGGATGGTGAATGAGGCTACAGTGACCCTACACCCATATGTTTTAATGGGACTAGTTCCATCCACAGCTACTCACTTTACAGTGTTGGATCATAAGGATGCCTTCTTCTGTATCTGGGTGGCCCCACAAAGTCAAGAAATATTTGCTTTCCAAATGGAAGATATTGTTACGGGCCAGAAAACCCAGTTTACTTGGTGTTGCTTGCCACAGGGCTGGAAGAACTTGCCTACAATTTTTGGGACATCCCTAAGTCAAGACTTGAGAAGATTCAGATCTGAGCCCGAGAAACGAGTTCTGCTGCAATATGTAGATGACCTGCTGTTGGCAGCTACCAGTGAGGAAGAGTGTAAAGAGGCTACAGTGGAGTTGCTCCAGCTTTTGTGGGAAGCAGGCTACAAAGTATCTAGAAAGAAGGCCCAATTGTGCCAGACAGAAGTGCGGTATCTGGGATTCCAAGTGACTCAAGGAAAGCGAGCGCTAGGCCGAGAAAGGAAGGAGGCTGTATGTGCTCTACCTGAGCCCCGGAATTGGAAGATGGTGTGAGAATTTTTGGGTGCAGCTGGGTTTTGTAGAATTTGGATTCCTAATTTTGCAGTAATGAGTAAACCCTTATACGAAGCTACCAAAGGCCCGGAGAATTCTGAATTTACGTGGGCAATAGAACAGAATAGGGCCTGGGAGCAGATAAAGAAGGCATTGATGGAAGCTCCAGCGCTGGGCCTGCCTGATGTGACAAAGACATTCACTCGATACGTTGATGAAAAAGGAGGAGTAGCAGTGGGAGTACTGACGCAGATGTTGGGATCTTGGCATCGCCCTGTGGCGTACCTTTCTAAACAGTTAGATCCTGTTGCCAGAGGATGGCCTGGGTGCCTAAGGGCAATAGCGGCAACCGCCTTGTTGGTAAAAGAAGCAGACAAATTAACCCTAGGCCAGAATCTGACAGTGAAAGTCCCACTTTCTGTATTAGCTCTAATGGAGTACAAAGGCAATTACTGGTTCACAAATAGCCGAATGTCTAAGTATCAAGGAATGTTATACAAGAATCCCAGAGTAAAGTTGGAAACATGCACCACTTTGAACCCCGCAACGTTGCTCCCCATAGAATCTGAGGTCACACATCATGATTGTCTTCAAACCATGGATGAAGTGTATTCAAGCAGACCAGACTTACGGGACACCCCGTGGCCCCATCCTGATGTTACTTATTATACAGATGGAAGCAGCTTCGTATGAGAAGGAAAGTGAAAGGCCGGATATGCAGTGGTCACAGCGGACAAGACAATAGAGGCCAGAGCGTTACCCATTGGTACTTCAGCCCAGAAGGCCGAACTCATAGCCCTTATTAGAGCTTTGGAACTAGCTGAGGGACTCATCGTGAATATATACACAGATTCAAAGTATGCCTTTACTACCCTACATGCGCATGGGGCACTGTACAAAGAAAAAGGATTAATCAACTCTTCGGGACAGGAGATCAAGTATAGAAGAGAAATAGAGCATCTGTTAGAAGCTGTATGGGCCCCTCGCAAAGTCGCTGTAATCCATTGTAGAGGACACCAGAAAGGATATGATCCAGTGGTTCATGGAAACCGAAAGGCAGATGCGGCTGCAAAGGAGGCTGCATAGAGGGAACCGGAAAATGAGATGGAAGATTTGCCCCAAGAATTAGTAATGCCACTCTTCCAAGTATCATTGAGTGACCAGACCCCTAGGTACACGCAACAAGAAAATGAGAGGGCTGAAAAAGACCTGAAGGCTGTGTTGGACAAAGACGGCTGGTGAGTCTTGCCAGATGGAAGGCGGTACATACCCCAATCTATGGGATGGTCAGTTGTGCAGAAGGCGCACGAAACCACACACTTGGGAAAGATGGTGTTAGCTCAGCTATTAGAGAAAGATGTGTTCATAGACAGAATGAACCAGTACACCATGCTAGCATCGTCGTGGTGTCAAACTTGTGCTCGGAATAACCCACGCCAAGGACCAAGATTGCAGGGGGGAGTACAGTATCAAGGATCTACTCCTTTTGAATCCCTAGTGGTGGATTTTACAGAAATGCCACGGTCAGGACAGTACCAGTACATGTTGGTAATGGTATGCACTCACACCGGGTGGGTTGAAGCATATCCTACCAGGACTGAGAAGGCAAAAGAGGTAGTACGAGCCTTGCTTCAGGACATCATACCGAGGTATGGATTGCCCCTCCACATTGGATCTGACAACGGCCCAGCTTTTGTGCATGGAATAATCAAGAGTCTTGCAGAGACCCTGGGAATCACCTGGAAGCTACATTGTGCATATAGACCCCAAAGCTCTGGGAACGTGAAGAGAATGAATAGAACATTGAAAACTCAGCTTGCAAAATTGCTCCAGGAAATGAAACTCAAGTGGTTAGATGCGCTCCCTATAGCACTTCTGAGGATAAGATGCACCCCCCATCGGACAACTGGGCTAACTCCATTTGAAATGCTATACAGAAGACCCCCGGCCATCCTAAAAGGGCTAAGAGGGGATATTCGGGAGTTGGGAAGTCTGGCCCTCCAAGAAGAGGTGCAGGCATTAGGAAAGGCTCTAGAGAAGGTTAAAGCCCATGCTTTAGAGGTTAGACGAATTCCGTTCCTCACGAAAGCACATTCCTTTCAACCTGGGGATGAGGTGTGGGTCAAAGACTGGAAAGGAGAGCCCCTATCACCGGGGTGGAGGGGGCCGTATCAGGTGTTGTTAGTTACCCCCACAGCAGTAAAAGTAGCGGGACTGAAACCCTGGATACATTATACTAGGGTAAAATGAGCATTTACTGATTGGACTGTGATCTCTTCACAAGAAAACCCTCTGAAATTGAAATTGTCCCGACGGAAAGAGGGGAGAGAAGGTTCGGACTAGACTCTGCTGTGGTCATACCAGGGAATTGACCACTCTATGCAGTCAGATCCGCAACAGGTGAATGAAAAATCTAGGCTAGACCCTACTGCTGCCACATGATTGGAGGCTGGTAGCTCTACGTACGGTCAGACCTAGCAACTGCAGAGGAAAGAAGATCGGGACTAGGCTTTGCTATAGTCACTCCGGAGGCTGACTATTCTACGCACGGCCAGATCCCCTACGGAGGATGATGATAATGAGCAATGAGTACTAGTAAACTAGTAATAATAGTAGTGTGTATACTCTTTGGAATTTTAGCTCTGATGTATTTCTTGTATATGTATAGAAGGTACTGGTGTGGGATAAGTAGGTTTGGACCTCTGTTTGACTCTGAAGATGAAGTGGATAATGTTGATAGGAGTGTGGGGCATGATGTGTGGAATAATTGAGGCCAACTGTTTTAAGCAACACGCTGAACATATGTTCCAACAACATGGACCCAATGTCACTCTAATTTATGAACACCCACAGACCGTGGCAGATTTCGGTTTTATGCCCTCCCTCATTAATGAACTGGGAGTGGTTGTAGGAGCCCTGCAGTCAGCATTAAAGGGAAATCCCAATATGTTTGCCAAAGCTGATGGTAACCTAAACAAAACTCGGTTTAGGCGGCTGAAATTTTATACTTATTCCCCTGGAATGTGTTTTTGTTGTCACCATAGCGGAAGATGGAATTCTAAGTGGAAAGAATATATACAGCGCCCCTCATTTTATGCTAAATTGGGAAATTATTCGGCCTGCAGTAATAGATTTTATTTGTATGGCTCATAAAACAATTCCTATCAACCCGAGGCAGATTTAAATGAAACCAGTTTTGGAGATTTGTATCCGGAATATCCTATGTTTACTCCTAATTATACAGAATCTGGCAGTATATGCTCCGGATTGATGGCTCGGGATCCAAATTTATGGTTTTATTTTAACGGATGGGCCCCCAATTATCACCCAGGGACTTACCAGTGTGTGGGAACTGGGTATATGACTATACCTGTTCAAGTTTTCCTACCAGGACGAGCAAAATGGGCTGTTAGAAGAAGAAGGAACCTGGTGGGACCACTGGGTAGCCAATGTGAAGATCTGGTCATTGTAGGAGGGCAATTGGCTAAGACTGAGGCTAGTAGGGTAGGAGGTGGACAAATAACAGGGGTCCTTACTTTGGGATCCTATCCAGGAATCGTAGCTCAAGAAAATCATAAAAGCATATTAGGATTGACTTGTAGATTGGAGAAAACTATAAATGCAACTGGGAAGTTGATACGGGCCCTTCAGCAGGAAATTGAAGAGCTCAATCAGTTATTGTTACAACATCGGATGGCCTTGGATTACTTGTTAGCCAGAAAAAGGGGGTTTTGTTCTATAGCCAAGGGAGGATGCAGAGTCACCTTCCATGATTTAAACAAGACTATAGAAGATGAGATACAACACCTACAAGGGCTAATACAAAATAATGACAGTGGCATTAGTAATCCTTGGGATTGGTTGACTTCCTGGTTACCAGATTTTGGCTGGCTGAAAATTCTGTTTTTAGGCATTATAGTTTTGATTGTAGGAGGGTTTCTAATGATGATATGTATTTCCTGTGCTATGAAATGTGTACGGGCCTCTCTCTCTGAAGCTATGGAGGGAAAGGCAGCTCATTTTGCTGTTATGGCTCAAAAGCAGGCTTAAGCAAATTATGCTCAAATTGCAATAGAATTTGGCAGAAAAGGGGGGAATGAAGGGGTTAAATTGTAGAAACTGCTTGCTTAAGTAGAAAAATAGAGAAAAATAAGTCAGGTAGGTGCGTCTCTTATCTTATCAAGGGCCTAGGTATACGGCTTAGCAATGCATGGAATATAGGGAGTTTGGGAGTTGATGCGACCCAGGGAGAATACTCCCTGGTACAGAGATACTTCATCTTTGAAACTGTAATACATCCTTTCGAAACTTAAACTTTTGTAACCTGTACCCTTTTCATATATGGTAATCATTTCCTGTACCTGTTTTTTTAAAACATATAAATGTATGCTGAAACCTAAAACGGGTCTCTCAGTCTTTTGGAAGTTGATTCCACTGAGATCCCTGCGCAGTAAAATAAACCTTGTTTTCTGATCTGCTGGTCTCAATTCTCTGGCTTGCCACAACAGTAACAAAACCAAAAAAAAAAAAAAATTACCCACATGTTGAAATGATGCATGCCAAGAGACAGCATGAATTTCTTGTATGGAAACTCAGACTGATTCACAAACAAGTTTGCTTAACCATCCTGGTGTTTGTACAATGAACAGGATGGACTGAGATCATGCATGTTGAGTGTTATTTCTGAAGATGCCAGATACAGTCAATGAAAATTAGAACCATGAAACAGAGCCCATGAGACAAGGTAGAGGAAAGATGAAGAAGGAGTGCCCACATCTTGGTTTCTTCATTTTCTGTAACGTGTGATAGGATGTGCACTTTTTATATTCCTTGAGACTCATTTATTACAAGGGCCATTTGTGGACTGAGTGAGTTCCAGGAGTGAAGTGGCTGTTTCAAGGTTAACTTCTGGGTCTTAGATTTTTGTACTATGAAAGGCCTTAAAGTGTCTGCTCCTATAGGCTAACACTTGAAAGTATGGCCGGGCAGGGTATTTCTCAGGCCAACATGTAGAAGAGCTGTTGGAAGCTTATGTTCCCATCAAAGACATCAGTGCATTGGAGATTCTTTGATGGGGTACAACAGTGCCATAGGATTGACACATAGTAAGGGAGAAAAGCTATCTTCAGGTAAAGGTGGTATGTTTGGTGGTCCTAATAGGGCAATAGCTGGTTTGAGGAGACTCAGTTGTGTAGGAATGTGGGGGCAGGAGGGGCAATTTGCGCCAGGCAGCAATGTTTCTGGGGCATCCTGGCCCATAGCCACGCCCCTGTGTACCCTGGCCACGCCCCCATGCCTCACAGCCACAACTCTGCACACAGTGGCCCTGTCCCTCATGCCATAGCCCCACTCCCTTCCACACACTCCAAGCTGTGTGACTAGTGAGACTGAGAGTTCAGGTTCAGCATTCCTACCCAAGGCTTCATACCCACTCCCACCTGGTCTCTGCTGCATTAACTGGACTGCCAATAGGTGTACTGTTTCCAGCTAATAAACACAGTATACTGACGTCTAAGTGAAACCATGCTGTTTAAAGGAAATTCCTGCCAAATCATTCCTTTTCTTTCTCACAAAAGTTCTGTTAAAAAAAGAAAAAGTAGTTTTTCTAACCCATGAATCTACTTCTTTAATTCCCACATTACTCTACTCTATCCCCTCAAAAAGTTTCACTAATCTTATCAAAATGCTTTGGGTTTTCCTCAGAACTCTGCACATGTTCTGCCCGAGAAGAAGCCCCTAAATTTGCTTCTGCCTGCAGTTTAGGCTGAATTTTGGCAGCAACCATAGCTCAGGTGCAATGTAAAAGACGTTGTCTCTGAAAATCCCCTGAAAGCATCTATCTGGGTTTCCAGGTCAAAACAGGATTCCATAACGTACTGCTGAACTGGCTCACAGGCCTGCCTGACAATGGGGGAAGAACAACTTCCTCCATTTCCATGGCATGTAGTCCACTTCACTAGCCCTCTTGGCATATGACAATACATTTTCTGTTGTGGCTGAGCTAATAGGAACATGTTGATGTGTATATCAGCAGTAGAAGGAAAAAAACCAAGCTGAAAGCTGTGGCAAGCTGTGCAGGCATAATGTACATGCACCCATAACCAGAGGTTATGCAAGAGTGAATGTGGGAAACCAAGTTCAGGTAATCTAGAGCCCTAGTGCCTGGAAATCAATTCAGATGGGTTTTTCTAATGAAAAGTCAGTCGGCCAGAAGTGACTTTTTTCCATGTGTGGTGGACTTGTAATGAAGCAGAGAAATTCTGGGTGATGATGCGCTGTTTGATGGAGGACATTCTCAAGACTAAAATTCAACTAAAACTAGAACTGGTTTTCTTGGAACTTGTGAGTGACCAGACAAGTAAGAACTTCATAAGAATTATACAATATATGGCAATGGCGGTAGGAATATTATATGTACAGAAGTGGAAAGATCCCACAGTACCATCTCAACACAACTGGACAATGATGTTGCAGGACATGGCTGAGATGGACAAATTGATGACTTAAGTTAGATAAGGTTCTTTGAAGAAATTTAAGAACCAATGGGAGAAGGTCATAATGCAAAGAGGAGTTGGGAGAAGACATGCAACAACAGCTTTAATATAGCTAGAATTATTATAGTAGAATGCTATTTTGATTCTTTTAGAGTTCTACATTTAACATGAGTACTAGAGTAATTATTTTATAAGTAGAAAAGTAGTTTAAATCTTATATAATTATAATATTAAATATATAATAAGCTCATTTAGATATGGATATTTCGATGGAAACGTCAAAGTATAACAAGCCTGTGTTAGTTGCTGTTCTCTAAGAAACTGAAAATCAGGTATGCACAGTCATGTAGGAACGGGCCCCCGCCCCAGGGGGCAATTTTTTGGGGCATTTCAGCTTGTAGTCACGCCCTCACGTGTCAAGGCCACGCCCCTATGCCCTGCAGTCATGCCCCCACACCCCATGGCCATGCGCCCACTGCACCATGGCCACGCCTCCCATGCCTTAGCCCCACCCCTTCCCACCCTCCCTCCACACACTCCAAGCTCTGCCACTTATTATCCCTATTTGAGTTTTTGTGGTTTGTGTGTCAGTTTAGTTAGTTGTTGGTTGTTTAGTTAGTAGCTATTTAGCTGTTTGAATGTGTATGCTTTCTTATATGTTGTTTTATATTAGTCAAAACTATTTTCAATAAAATATTTAAAAAAGAAAAGAAGGTACACTGTAGATCAAAGCATGTCAACTGGATTGGGTCTGTGGGCCTTCAGATGCTACACAAACTGCCAAAAGAAACAAAAACAAACCAAAAAAAAAAGAACTAGGTGTAAATCACTTCTGATCTTGAAAAACTAGTATTTTTATAGCTGGAACCTTCCAGGAAAGATGGTTTACCATGCTAAAGAGCACCAAGAACCACCTTTTTGTAAGAATATTTTGTGTCAGTCAAGAAAGGCTAATTCTTTATTACAAAATTTTCAAAACTATCTAGAAGAGACGGTAAAGCTTGGAAGGCAGAGGACAGCAATAAAAGATGGAAGCTATCTATAGAACTGCATGAAGCATGAAATATCTGGCCCCTAAAAAGATTATTGGTGGGTGCTTGATGTCATTTTATTTTCATTTATTTTGAATATTAAATTCTTGGTTGTTGGAGAACCAAGAGGAGATGGAAGAGATGCTGGCTGGCTTGATGGAACCAATGAGAAATATTTCAGAAAATTTCAGTGAGAGTTTCAGCATTCCATTCCCATTCAATATTTTTGTGGTCAAGAAGGAGCACTGATGTGACTGCACAAGCAACCAACATCATTGCTTGAATGGCAATGTCTTTAGGGATTGTTATACTGCCATACACTCCCAACTGGTGATTGGCTATAAATATGGTTTAACTGGCATGAAGCAAATATAAATCTTTCACTTATGGCTGAAAGCTCTGTGGAAATTAAAAGGACTCTGACTAGAAGCTTCCTGAAACTAGGACAAAGGGCCTGAGCATGTCCAGGTCATAAGTTTAGGAAGATCAATCAGAAAACTTAACCTGATGAGTTTTAGATAGTTCTCTAAAGTACCCAAGCCTAAGAGACAATAGCAAATGAAACTGCTGGAAAGAGCATCAAAAGCTGACATCTTGTTACCTCTTTCTCATGGAAACTTTCCTTTTGTTCCCTCACCTCTCCAGTGATTGTAAGGCTATTGTGTTCCACTCCGACCTTGCTCACTATCCCTTTTGTCACAAAGATGGTAAATATGGTTTATTTCTTTTCTTTTCAAAGAAATAATTTTAGCCTTGAAACCTGCACAGACAGAGAGAGGAAGTGGGAAGAATGTTACTCTTTCCTACTTTTTTTCTCAGCTCTATGTACAGTCAGCCCTCCCCATCTGTGGGTTTCACTTTTGCAGATTTGATTATTCATGGATTATTTGCTATCACCTCTGCTGCCTCCCTATGCCATTTTTAACAGGGACTGAAAGCCTGTGAGGCTGAGAAACTGCAAAGAAGGCTTGTAAGTCCCTATTAAAAATGGTGTGGGGCAGCAGTGGAGGCGGCAGTAAGCCCCACCAGCTACTCACTTCTGCCTTGTGAAGGAACCCTGATGCCTCAAAGGAATTGACAGTGGGTTGAATACAGTGATCATACTTTTTTGTGTATTAAATATGGTTTGGGAGGGCCTAGAGTTATTCATGGTTTTTCCACTTTCATGGGAGTCCTGTGCCCCTAACCCTAGCAAATGTGGAGGGATGACTATACTCATCAAGGCTGATAGTGACACCCAAGCAGCTGAGCAGAAAAAGGAGTGACCAGGAGGCAAGGGAACTTGCACTCGGGAAGACAAGAAGGCAAAAATGTAAGAGAAAAAGAGCAGGTGGCAGAGAAAATGAGGGAACAGGAACAGAATTAGATACCTGAAAAAAAGGAAGGTGCCTGCGTGTGCTCTCTCTCTCTCTGTCTCTCTCTCTCTCACACACACACACACACGAGATCCAGTAAAACAGATCTTCTTGCATCTGTATAATTTTACCTGTGTAAAGTTGAGAAATATGATTGTTTTCGTTAGCGATAGCCACCTTAGCTCACCTATAGTTAAGAGCGGCTAGTACATGTCTCTCTAAGACAGGGGTAGGCAAATTGCTGCCCACAGCCTACATGAGACATTGGGATGCCACTTCCATGGCCCCTGAAGCTTCTTTCAGCACTCAATTTAGAAAAAAAATGTCATGATTTTTGGGCAGTTTTTTATCCCCAAACTGTGCAGAAAGCCTCCCACCTGACACACACATGAAAACACACCAAAATACCTCCATCCCATCCCCACAAGCAGCCTAGAATCTTGTACTCAGTTGCATAAGGACGGGGAGGGCAATAGGGGCAGTTTGCCCCTGGCGGCAATGTTTTTGGAGCATCCTGGCTTGTAGCCACATGCCACATGCCACGGCCACACGCCCATGCACTGTGGGCATGCCCCCTGTGCCATAGCCCCACCCCCTCACACACTCCAAGCTCTGCCGCTACCTGTACTACCCCAATCCTTGTTTTCCATTGCAGTAATACTCCCTGTTTCCCTTTGAGAGGGATGGCAAAGGTAAAGTAAGATATCTGGACTTGCTGTGGGGAGGTGTGCAGTCTAGGGGGTAAGAAATTGCCCACCCTACTCTAAGAGTTGACTGACTCTAAGTCAGATAGTTAGTGGCTAAATTTGGAAGAAAGGATCAAGAATCACTTAAATTATGGAAGATGACCATGTGTCAGACTTTATCAAACAGGGAAAATGATGCAACCCTGCAAGAATACAGGAGCACAGTGCAACAAGGTACATGAGCTGGTTGAAAAAGGAGTACTCAAGATGACAGCTGACATCTTATCAAAGTCTCTACCAAGATACGGCTTTGAGAAACTTGGAGTCAAGCTAGGCCAGAAGATTCAGAAGGTGTGTTACAGGTAGCAATTTTAATATGCCTATATAGTTCTCAATAGTGCATAGTTTGCATGTCTCTCTTAGAGTTTAAGCACAGAAAATGTTCATGCTATTTCCCGTTTCTTGATCTTCATCCATACCCTTCTCTTCCTGCATCTGTTAGTCTGCAGTTAATCTAAATTTATTTGTCCTCCATTTTGTAGTCTGTAGTTCTCTCATCTATTTCTGAGGAAGACGTTTGCAAAGCCTCACTTTATTTTTTAAATTTTTTTTATTGATTATAAAGGAAAAAAAGAACAAAAAAGAAAAACACCATGTGATACACATAACAGTGAAAAAAGAAAATTTCAACCAAACAAACTTACACTGTTATTTCTCTCCAATTCCATTACAATCATATTCAGCATATTTTATATCATACTGCTTATATACTTTTGTTACTTATATCTAGATCTCATTCTCATTATACTCTTCATTATTATAATAATTTCATTCTTAACTCTATACTTTTCCATTACATTTGATCTATTACTATATATGATCTTATTACTAAACATATCAAACTATTCCTAAAAGTAAAAGTAAACCCACCCCCTAGAACCAATTATGTTCCAACTTACTCCATCTTCCAGAATCGTAATTCTTCTTGTGGAGGTATGACACCTTCCTCTTTTATTAAAGCCTTTTCCATAAATATCTTCCATATTGCTTCAAAATCATTCCTCTTCATTATTCCTTATTTGGCCTTAATATGACATGTTAACGTATCATTAACCACAATTTTCCATACTTCTTTATACTAATCCTCTATTTGAAAATCTGCAGGATTTTTCCATTTTCTTGATATAATTAATCTTGCTGCAGTTAATAAGTTTGTAATTAAATCTTTCATTGCCTGGGTACAATTAACGTTATCAAATATAGATAATAATGCTATACCTGGACATGTTTGTAAATCAATTTTAGTTATCTTTTATCTCTTTAAACACCCTTTGCCAAAATTTCTGTATACCTTCACAATTCCACTACATATGAATATATGTACCAATCTCTTGACAACCCCTCCAACACAATCTTGAATAATTCTTATCTATATAATTTAACCTTACTGGTGTTAGGTACCATCTCCAAACCAATTTATAATAGTTCTCTTTTATCCTTATGGACAAGTTTTTTTAAATGACGCTGATTCCAAATTTTTCCCCCGTCTTGAATATCTATTTTTTGTGCTAGTTCTTCCTCCCATATTTTTCTAAGATATTCATCTTCATATTTTGCCAACATTTTGTGTATTTCACTTGTGGTACCCTTCAATATTTCATTTTCCTCCATACCTTCTCTTTGTATAATCATTTGTTCAAATTTAGTATATTCTCTGAAACCTTTATTATTCCTTTTCCAATTCCTTGTCCACTGCTCTAGCTGTATATAATTAAACTATGATATCTTAGTACCCTGTAATCTCTCCTTTATTTTATCTTTATTCGTCATTATATTCATCCAATCTTTTAACTTATTTATTCTCTGCTTCTTTAATTCCTTTTCTACTTCACCTCTCAAATTCATTGGAAATCTTGCCATCATCACTATGGGAGTTAATGGTGAAATAGCCAGCATTAATTTTTCCTTATTTTTCTTCCAAATTTCTAATATATTTTTCAAAAAGGAATTTTCTATTTTTTCCATCTCTTTCTTGACAGGATTCCAAAAAAAATATTCTCTAATCTCTTCTCAATTTCTATTGTAGCCTTGTTGAGGATGGCTCAGTATAGCTTGTGCAAAGTAACTCCTGCCTCACTAATCCTTTAAAATTCTTCCTCAATAAACAAATAGCATTCTTAAATTACAATAGCGGTTGTAGGATAAAAGAGCAGGTCTTCTTACAGGTTATTAATTGGCTGGATGAGGACGAGGAGGAATAAAAAGAAGAAAGCATTAATACATGGACAATTTTGACAGTAGAGAAAATAAATTATGAATTCCCACTGAGGACCTGTATTGGGGACCATGACAATATTATTTAAATTAATTTAAATTAATCTTAAAGTTACCAGGAGTTAGGCATGAGCAATTAAATGCCCAAGTATGCAGATGACACCATGTGATTCAGGATGGTGATGGGTGATTAAAAAAACAACAAAAAAAGTCAGGTGGACCACCAAATGACAAATGAGGTTCATTATAAAGAAAGTCCACCACAATGTACTTTGGGGCTAAAATTCCTAACTCCCTGTACAACAGTAGGGTCTGGACCAGCCCAGAGTAATCAAGAAAGAAATCTTGGAGTCTTGCAGGTGCTTCCATACTAAGTGCTTACTTTGGAATGTTTGCGTTGGTTTAGGACTCTGGAAGATCAGAGTTAGAACCCCTGCTCAGCCATGGAAACCCAACGAATAACCTTATGCAAATCATAAGATCATACAGTTGGATAGGAGTGCAATGGCCATCCAGTCCAATTGTTACTGCCCTGGCTAGTCCGAGCTTTGGGGATATTAAAAGATATCCCTTGATATCACAATTCGGTGGCACTTCTCTATTCCTTTCCACATGTTTGCGAGGTCACCGGGCAAGCACGTAAACAAGCTCGGCCGTTAATAGCCGTAATATTCAAACTACAATACATGCAGGCCAGAAATAGCTGACTCACTGCTTTAGGAGACCTCCAGGCAAGTACTCTAATTAAGTATGCATGCCACTTACAAAAGAGCCTCTGCCCCGCGATGGCAGCTTGATGGGTAACCTATACAATACCCAAGTACTCTGCGTTTGCATACTGGCTACTCTATTACGATAACTTAATCATTCAGATTCTGACCTTTCGGAGGCTTTGTCTCCAACTCCAAATCTATTGTTTTCCCCCAAGTACGGCATAGCCTGCAGTCACAATTCTCCTAATAAAAACCCTTGATTCCGAGACCTTCCTCGGAACGCTCCCGAGTTTCATCCCACCTTGCTGCCGCTTTGCTTGGCGAGCCTCCCCTCAGCTCCACCTGCTGAGCTACATCGCACCCCAGCCTCGCTCTCTATTTTTCTGGGCTTCAGGACAGGTGAAGTATCACCCAAACCAGCAATCCCTCTAAAAATCCCTCTATACCACTCCAACCTTTATCTTCTTTAGTATTCTTGTATGAGTGTGTCTCATACACTGTTTTGCTTGTATTTAATAAAAATCATTTATTATTTCAACTTCTGTGTTCTCCTTGACTCGACCCGACCCCGTAGACGTAGGGTTCAAGATCTCGCTACGTTACCCTGCCTCTCGTAACATTAAGCAGTGCTCTGAGCTAATTTTCCCCAACTTTAGCTGAGCACATTTTGGTGTCCCTCCCGGGACCCCCAGTTCACAGGCTAACACAACCCCTGCCATGCAGGAATGCACCACTGAAATACTCCTGAGAGATGGCCATCCAACGTCTGTTTAAAAACCTCCAAAGAAGCAGAGTCCACCACCACCACATACTATTCCTCTCTGGAACAGCTCTTATAGTTAAAAAGGTCTTCTTAACGTATAGACAGAATCTCTTTTCTTATAATTTGAATCCATTGGTTTGTGTTCCATTCTCTAGAGTAGCAGAAAACAAGCTCACTCCATTTTCCAAATTACATCACTTCAGATATTTAAAGATGGCTTTATATCACTTCTCAATCTTTTCTTCTCCAGGCGAAATCTACCCAGCTCCTTAAGCCATTCTTCATATCACTAGGTTTCCAGAGCTTTTACCATCTTGGTTACCTTCCTCTGGACACATTTCAGGTTGTTCATATCCTTCCTGAATTGTAATGCCCAGAACTGGACACAGTATTCCAGGGGAGGTGTGACTAAAACTACTATGTCCTTTGATCTGGACACTGTACCCCTGTTGATGCAACCTAGAATTGCATTGATTTTTTTGGCTGCCACATCATACTGTTGACTGATGTTCAGTTTGTGGTCTACTAAGACCCCTAGATCCTTTTCAGATACACTGCTTTCAAGCCAGATGTCACCCATCCTCTATTTCTGAATTTTATTTTTCCTGCCTAGATTTATCCCTGTTGAAATTCATTTTGTTGGTTTTGACAGAGCTCTCCAATCTCTCATGGTTATTTTGAATTCTGTTTCCATCCTCTGGGGTGTTACTACCCTTCCTAATTTGGTGCCATCTGCAAATTTGACAAACCTGTCATCATCCAAATTATTTATTAATATGTTGAACAACACCAGGGTCAGGGCAGAACCTTGAGGGACCCTACTATGTACTTCTGTCCAGGACGAACAGGAACCATTGGTGAGCAATCTCTGGGTTCATTCTGTCAACCAGTTACAAATAGTCATAACAATAGCACTATCTAGATCACATTTCGTCAGTTTATCTGTAAGAAGATCACCTTTAAGAAGCTCTGATGAAGCATTAACTCTCTCCCTTTGATCATTTCTGACCATGGGATCTTACCCAGTATTTTCCTAAGCTTACTGAAATCAGCTTTCTTGAAGTCCAGAGTGTTTGTCCAACCATGTTTGGCTTCTCCTTTCCTCTGCATAATAAATACCAAGATGTGGCCACTCCCATCCAAAGATCCCACTATTTTCATCCCACTGACCAGTCAATCTCTGTTGATTAGGATCAAATCCAAAACAGCTGATCCTCTTGTTGCTTTCTCCATCTTTCGTACAATGAAATTGTCTTCAAGGCTAGCAAGGAACTTGTTGGATGCTATGTTTTTGTCAATTTGCATCCCAGTAAGTGGTAGGATGGTTGAAGTTTCCCATTTACTACTATAGCTCTCCTTTTTGAATATTTGGTCATTTGTTTTAGGAAGGTTTTATATAAATCTTCAGCATCACTGTGGAATCACAGGGCTGATGCTCATAATGAGATCACTGTTGTTTCTTCCCCCTTTAATTTTTACCCAAATGCTGTCAGCTGGGTTTCCATGCTCTAAGTAACGGAATGTCCCCACAGCTGTATGCATCCTTGTCAAACAATGCTACTCCTCCTTCTTTCCTATAGTCACATTCTCTGAGCCTTAGAGACAAACAATAGCAAACCTCCTCTGAATAAATCTTGCCAAGAAAACCCTACAATAGAGTTGCCATAGGTTGATTTGAAGGTATCAGGTTGGCTCTCCCTGCCATATATTTTATGCCATGTAATACCATGTAGTGCTTTGAACAAAGGGTGGGAAAGAGATGATGGAACTGAATGAGAAAACTGTGTTGGGAGTGAAGGAATATTGTTTTAACAAACTTTGATAAGAAAGAACAAACACAGCCTCAAGGTCATGCCATTAGCAGGCAGGATGTAAGTCTGGGAAAAGAGTCATTTTAATTAGCTGTCAAATGGAACGCTTGCATGTTCATATTTGTAATGTTACAGTTTATAAGGCACTGGAAACTCAATAGTTCTTTAGTCTTAGCCATTGCCAAGGTGTGCAGCTGTTTCCTCTGTGTTCCAGAATAAAGCTTTTGAAACCTGCTAGACCAGTTCTTTGAACATGAAACATTACAGATACATTACAGAAGGCACATAACAACAAGATACAGATATTTAAGTTCCGTTAGCCATCTTGAGTGCTATTTGCAGTAGAAAAGCAGGATTTTAAAAATAATTAATATCTGAATCTTTTATTTTACTTTGGTCTGCATTATTTTCACGTTGTGGTTCACTGGAGTCCCTTAGGCAGTATCTAAAGCTGAATTGAGCAGGTCAGTAGGAGACAGAAAAAGCAAGCGTCACACAGTCCTTTCCTATGCTATGGATTCTCATTTGTGCAGAGATGCAATTTGTGACTGAATCGAGGAGCCCATTCATTTTCATTGATGATTCCTGCTTAAAATAGGATTAAGAGCACTTTCCTGTGAAGCAGACTCTTCTGAACTGTTTCCTGAAACCTCAGCATTTTATTCACTGAAACTTCAAATATCAGATAGTAAATGTGGACAAAGGTATCCCCTCATCTCTACAGTTTTGTCACCTGTACCTCCTTCTGAGAACTTAGTTACTAATCTGGGCAACTGTGGGTTCATCACACCCTGGTTTCTTGCATAATTTCACTGGCTTAGTTCCATCTTTCATCTCTCCTTATCACGTGATGTCCTTACTCTTTCATTATAGAATTACATTTTCATCATTATTGAGTTGTCTCTTTTCATTCACAGGAAATGGCTCCAATAACCCTTTGGTTCCACTATTGTGTATTGGTATGATGGTGTCATTCTACTGCAGTTCCGACATTGTGGCAGCCATGTGGCGTCAGTGGATGTTGTTCTCCCTCTTCCCTCTCCCTATCCCCAAGCAGGGCAAGCGTGTTGCAGAAGACATCACGGTGCAGGTGAACAACACTGCTTTTACTCCTTTCCCTGGTACATTCTTTTCCTTTTGGTGTAATTGTGCACTTGCACTGCCCTGGTGGTCACTGGCATATGGCAATCACACCATTATGGCAAAATAGCCAACCGTGACTTTGGAAAAACAAAGTGGCAAAATGGCAGCACAGCAGGAAACACAATGCTGAAAAGATGAGAGGAAGTTTCCTGATATGCTGGAATTGTGCAAAGAAAATTAAAAAATATACATATAGCACATGCACAAGGTAGCACATCCAGTGAGGTGGTGCAGAAGACCAATTGGAGGAACATGCATCACCAAAGCAGCATCATAGTGTTATTGCAGAGATGGCATTGTTATTGTGATGGATAAGCCTGAACCTGGGGTCTACAATTTAATATAAATTGGCTATTAAAAATATACCCCTCCACGTGCTTGAGAAGGCCCCGGACAAGCACGCACATGGGCACAGCCAAACGGATGAAAAATACAAGGAAAAATCCTGGTCAGGCCAATAACTTTCTGTTACGCCACTTCAGGAGACCTCCAGGTAAGTACCCATCAAAACACAATTAAGTATGCACCAAGCACACAAACGATTCTCAGCCCCGAACTGTCAGCTTGACAGCATTAGCGCTCCTGACTACACAAACTGTCAAGTGCAGCCTATTAGCACACTGTCAGGGCTATTGACAAACCTGACTAAAACCCATAAAGTCAAGCACTGACCTTTCAGAGGCTTTGTCTCCACTTGAGAACCTATTGTTCTCCCCGAGAACTGTCTAACCTCCAGGCACATTTCCCCCTATAACTACCCCCGGTTTTCGAGCGCTTCCTCGGATCGCTCTCGGCTTCCTTCCCGCCTTGCTGCCGCTCCGTTTGCCGAGCCTTCCCCTCAGCCTACATGTGCTGAGCTTTACCATTCCTGACTCTCTGACTTTATTTTGGCTTCCTGGACATCTGGATCAGGTGTAGTATGCCCCCGATACCCCTCTTCAAATCCCCTATCAATTTTCCTCTCTTTATTTTTCTTAGGTCTGCATGAGTGGGTGCGTAAGTGTGCAGTGACGTAGGTTGTCTGGGTCTTGACTCGGCCTGACCCCGTAACAGTTGGATACAAAGTCTCGCAGGGTTACCCTACCTCTTGTGTGTGCTGGGCGCGTGCTTGGTGCAACTTGGAAATCCCATTAAAATCGGGATCAGATTAGGTGTCTTCTGAGGGACCCCCTGAACTCCAAATAACTGATTTGGTGACTGGGACCCCCTGAACTCAAAATAACTGATTCAGTGACCAAGACCCCCAGGACCCCCAAAATAACTGATTCAGTGACCAAGATCCCCAGGACCCCCCAGAAAATTAGGGTAACAGATGATAGTGGTTGTTTCTAGTAGTTGTTTCTACTAGTTGTTTTCATTTCCTTAAATAATGCAGTTGCTGCGAGACAACAGGCTGGTGTGATAAAGCTCTGTGTCATTTTGTTTGTCATATGCTTTTTAAAAAATGAAATTTAATTATTGTGTGCCTCTGTGTGTGGGGTTTGTGTGTGCATGCACACGCATGCAATTGTGTGCCCTCTCTCTTATACTTCTTACTTTACCTGGAGTGAAATTTTCTTCTCAGCCATCTGGGTTTTAGTAGGATTGACACTGTGCCTGGTCTTTGACTGGGCTTTCTCAGCAGGAGAGAATTTCACCCTTGCTCGGAACAAAGGAATTGTCATAGTGGAACAAAGTAATGTCCTAAGTAGGCTGACATCCTGCTTCTGGCAATGGCTTCTGTGAAATGCATTCAAAGAACATAATATAGCAGGCTACTCCTGGGTAAAAACACAGATTTGCACCATGTATGGGCTTACTCCTTCCTAACCTGCATTGATTAAGTTTTCCTTCCACTCCTAGCTAAAGTATACTCACTGAATCAATTGCTGAATGTAGAGTCAACATGTAGGTAAATCCCATCCCAACTCTAATTAGGATTAATAGTAGGATTTAAACTATAGTTCTTGAATCCTGTTGAATGGGATTGAATCATATAGTACATTGTACAAACCCACCTACCCTTGGGCTAATTGTCAATTGACACTTAGTCTGGTTAACCCTATTCTGCCCCACCAATAATTAAAAAAATTTGCTTTCCTCTGGAAAAGGATGAGCTAGGACAGCTTCTCATAATTTTTTTTGTTCCAGAAAGGACTTCCTCTTTAGCTTGGAGTGCACATATCTGCCTGCACCAATGTGAGCTGATGACTGACACCATCTTGTCTTTATTTTAAGGGCCTTTCTGCACTACACTGTAATAGTGCTATTATTCCACTTTCTTTTCTTCTTCTTTTTTGAATGTTTTTATTAAAATTTCTAAAAGAGATATAAAATGGAAACATTTCTTCTTCTTCTTGCCTGTTTTTGTGTTTCTTGCTGTTTAAGCAGCTCCCAGTCTATAAGAAAATCTGTTCTTTTAATGTCAGGCTGTTAAGTTTCTTCAGGAGTCTCTGGCCATTTCCACACTAAACTGTTATAGTGCTATTATTCTACTTTCAACATCCTATGGAATCCTGGGGTCTGCAGTTTAGGAGAGAGCATTTAGAATTCTCAGCCAGAGAGCTCTTGGGCCTCAGTAAACTACAAACTCCAGAATTCCACAGGATGTTGAAAGTGGAATAATAGCACTATAATAATGTAAGGCAGAAAGACCCTCAGAATGGTTTTAAAAAGCATTGTTTCACTCTTAGGCAGGTTGGTTTTTCTTTCTTTTTTTTCAAAAACAAGAAAAATCAAATAACCACAACAGATTAGATGTGTAAGACGTTTAGTCATATTCTGTTTATATTATTCAACTTTTTTCATTTTTACTTTTTTGCCTCTCCAATGCTGCCTAAACTTTATTTCACTTAAATAACTATTTTACTGCTTGGTTTATTTATAATTCTGTACCTGGAGTTCTTTCACACTCACTTACCCACACTTGGTTGGCCAAATAGGCTACTGAGAGTTTGAGGAAGAGTTAGAAGTTTGAGCTACCTCTACATTTGGAAGTATTTTTATAAGTGATGTTTTAGCCATCTGAGCAGCACAAGATGTTTTAGTTTATGTTATAACATTTGGGCAGGACCCATGCCAAATTTTACTTTCTAGACCACCCTTCTCTAACCTGATGGCTTGGCTAGGTGTGATGGGACTTCTTGTCCAAAATATCTGAAGGACACCAAGTTGCGAATCGCTACTCTAGACGCAACAAAAACTTGAACTTCCTTATTTAGCATCTCACAGTTAGCGGGACCCATCATGCCTTGCTTGGGGAATACGAAAAAGAATCTAGCTTGCAATCTTGGAATGGAGGCAGGGCCAGCCCTACCTTTGCACAGAGAGTGGCAGCTCTCTCTAGTGATGGAGGCTTAGGTTGGACAAAGAGTGCCGGCAGCCAGGCAGTAGGCAGGGACTGGAGAGCAGCATTGTGCGTGACCTCTAAAGGAACCTGCCACCCTCAGATGTGATAAGAAGATCATCAGTGTTAAAATAAGATTCAGTTGTCAGTCCATCTGGCTTCTGCATATGGAACAGGCTACAGTTCTGTCCATCACTACAGGAAGGAAAATCAGGTACTACTGGTTGGAGATACTGAGTTGACTAGGTGGATTCTTTTGTCCCAAACACACAGAACAGTCCCTCATCTTTCCTGTAAGTGAGTTTTAATCAGTCCCTTCAGGATCAGCACAGGGAGGAACTGCTCCAGGCCTCACGTATGACAGGAGGGACTTTACGTTAACACTGGTGTTGCTGTATTTTCATATCTTCCAACGTTTCACAGAGGAAAACCAGGACATATATGGCCGGGCAACATCAAAGCATGATCAAGATGGCAAAAAGTATGAACACAGGAAGAACACATAAACTAGGGGAGGCTGCTGCAGTTTGCTTTTGACTGAGCCTACTGGGAAGGGCAAGATTTGACACACACACCCAATTAAATAAGGGCAAACTAACTATTGCACTTTGAACTCAGTTTGCAGCAACTGAAGCAAACTGAAGACAAAGGAGAAAAGTGGGAGGACAAGATGGAAACTGGGACATTTTGAAAGCAGCTAAAAAAGTGGGATGACAGAAAATTAATTAGGACTGTCCTTGCCAAATTGGAACAGTTTACATTGCTTCCTATCCCTTTATTTCAGAATCCCACTAACTTCAGCTCCATAAACCTAATGGGGTAAAAATTTACAAAACAAACTCTATTAGTGGTGCTACTGTTGTTTTTTCCAAGTTGGTTACATCACAGGTGTTTATAGCCACAGTCATTGCTAATAGTAGCAAACCACCCTAAGCATACTCCAACCACACTCAAACATATATTTCCTTTTTAACTTCCAAGAAACTCAAAGTGTCTTACACAACACCCTTTTATCCTCATCTCAAACCTGTAATGCTGTGGAGGGTAAACTGAAATTTTGTGACTGGCCCTAACTCATCTAGTGAGCTTCATGGCTGATTGGGGACTAGAACCTAGGCCATTTCCGCACTAGACTGGTATAGCGCTATGATTCCACTTTCAACCTCCTATGGAATCCTGGGGTTTGCAGTTTAGGGAGGGGCCTTAAGGCCCCTCCCTAAACTGCAAACCCCAGGATTCCATAGGAGGTTGAAAGTGGAATCATAGCGCTATAACCCTCTAGCGCGGAAATGGCCCTGGTTCTTCCAAGTCTCAATCCAACACTCTACCCAATACATCACACTGGTCAGCTGTTGCTCATTGCCATCATGGGTGATGTTAGCTCCAATGTATCATAAGAAACATGATAGCCACACACAATATCTTGCCCTGAACTCAGGGCAGCTGCAGTTCTGACAAATATTTTAAATGACCTATTCTCTCCACCCCCGCTACAGAGTGAGAAGATGCAGCTTTTCATGTTTTGGTTCAGGCCTGATTTGCCACAGGGAAAATCTGTTCTTTTAAGGATTTGGGGTGAAGCAAGAGTGTCCCAATTTAGCAATTAGAGGGTTAAGTTTCTTCCTGGTCTCGCTGCATTAACTGGAAAGGAATGAAGTGTCAGGCATGTTCTCGCCCCAGCAGGCTGTTGGAAAGCAAGTCCCCTCTCTCCTCACACGCACACCTCCCACGGCTGCAACCAAATTATTTTCAATCCTCCAGAGACCCAGGATGTCAGACAAAATCTGCAGTGTGAATCTGATTCATTGCAAAAGGATGCAGATGTAATAGTCCCCCTCCTTCCTCCTCCCCAGACTTCCTGCACTCAGATTCATGCCACACCTTCAGTGTTTTGAGGAGGTCTGTGGTCTGCAGCCTCCCCCCACCACCACCACCACCAGCGCTGCCACTGCTGCAGCCTGCCATGCTTGTCTTCCAAAACGGAGAGCTGAACCGCACATCTCAGACACCCAGCCACCCTCCACATGCTAATTAGAGCGCAGCATAGAAGTAAATAGATATGACTACTGGTAATTTCCTGGCTGAAGAGATAATTATTTGTCTTCCAAACAACCCCTGAAAGGTGAAAGAGGAAACTAAATTCAGAGAGGTTTCCTTGTTGTCACTAAGCGGGACCGAAAAGTGGTTTGAAATTCCTTTTTTTTTTATTTATAGTGCACGGTATCCATGGAAACCTACCGAGGAGGTCATGGTAGCTAGGCGTCCGTCTCACCCTGCTTGGGGAATTATGGTTTCGCAGTGGCAGGCAGCCATGGAAGAAAAGGGGATTCTCAGTTCCTTACAAACAGTTCCTCACAGCCGTGAACCTTTAATTTTTGCTCATAAATCTCCTTCGAGATCCCAAAATGAAGCGAATTCTTTCCACAGGCCCCAGAGGGCACAGCACTGAGTAAACATATGGATGTCCAAGTTTAGCTGTTATGTTGGGTACTGGTGCACTCTTCCGTGGGGTTTTATTACCTGATTTGCTTAATTGTTGCTTTTCTGTTACCTTAGAGGTTCTCAGACTGCGGCCTGTGGAGCACCAATGATCCATGAGCAATATCCAGATCATCCACAAAAATGCTGCAAAAAGTTGAAAATATTTTGCACTTGGCTCCTGAACCTGATTTATTTATTTTTTTCTCATGGAAGGTATTATCACGGAAGTTTGTTTTAAAAGAACAAATAAATCTGTTGCATTAGAAAGGGAAGATTACAGTCAGTAAAGCATGAGTTATACTTGCTGTTGTTATGTGCATTCAAGTCAACTCCAATTTATGATGATTTTGTCCTAGGCAAGATTTATTCAGAGAACGCTGGCCGTTGCCTTCCTCTGAGACTGTGAGATTGTGAGAGTGTGCCCACGATCACCCAGAAAGTTTTAAGGGCTGAGCAAGGGATCAGATTCTGAACTCCTGTAGTCCTTGTCTGGTGTTCAAACTAGTGCATTACACTGGCTCTATAAGTTATATATTGAGGTCATCTTTATGCCTGACCTCCCACAGCTATAAAACTGTTCTGAGAATTCCTGGTTGAACTTGAAAGGAGAATTTAAATTGCTAAATAAATAAATGAATGAATGTGTGAGAATCTTCCATGGTTTACCAAACCCAGCTTAACACTGTTTTAGGTTGGAAACTCCATGGACAGTAGGGTGCCAATTGGCTTTTATTCTATGTAATGGTGTTGAGAAATACATACCACTGCTAAAGCCACACAGTGACAAGCTGAAGAAGTCAGTCCACATCATTTTGACCTTGACAGGTTGGTCTTCCGACTGTAAAAACTAAGCATCCTGATGAAAGAAGGGTATGTTTCTAAGATCTGTACTCAGATATCTGTGAATCATATGACTATGCTTCAACACATCCCAGCATCCAATATGTTTCACCCAGTTCTGCAGAATTTATTATTAGCTCTGGAAGACAAGTGGGATTGAAAAGTTAGTCCAGCCATGCTGTTGCACAGACAAAGAACCTGGAAAAATGAGGGCTCAGGGTATGTTGAATAATGGTTGTGCTTTGTGCACAATACCTCTGGCCCAGCCAACAACATGTTATCTTTTAATTTATGATAAACTGTGTAGACTTGCCACTGTAAATAGGAACTAATTTTGAAGTTAATTGTGATAGTTTGGTCAAAAGCTACAGGAACTTCTAGCAAAGCTGGTGGCTTTGCCGCCATGGAGGTGGTGAGTCTACTCTTGGTATTGCCACCACTACGTCCATTGCTACTCCAAGTTGTACTGGTACTCTGTTAGTGTAAGACCTCAGAAGGAATCAGGTCTGGCACTGGAGGATCTTCTGTACAACTGAAAGCAGCTGTGGAAAGAACTGTGATAAAGTGAAGAGCAGAGTTGCTACCCCTGCAGCAGCAGACTCACCGGCTATCCCTGCCTTTGCAGGAATCCAGAACCATGACCGGAATCCTGTTGGTTAGTCTCAACTAGTGTAGACCCACTGAATCAAGTGTTGTATGCTGAGTCAATACATACGCAAATTGAATTGCTTCAATGGATCTACTCTAGTTGGAACAAACAACACGATTTGGGCCTACTATATTAGTAAGGTTTGCAAGGGGTTTCTTTCCAGAGTTTGGCTCTGCGTGTTAAAACATAAGGACAGACATTTAATGTGAAAGTGCTCCTAGCAGCCAAAGCAAAACACGTAGGTCACGCCATAGAGAAATCTGCGGAAGAGAACCTCTGCAGAAAGAGAAGAGTAAGGGAAGCTAAAGATCTCTTTCACTTAAGCATTGTTCCACTCCTTAAAGATAGTGAATTGCTCCTGCCTTCAGCAGCATTCAGTTGTCTGTGGAAGAAATTTAGAACAACACTTTAATGGAGGGGGTAGGAATAGGGGTTGCCTTTGTTGCTGCACTCTCCTGCCTTTCAGTCCCCCTGTGGTAATTTTTAACCCCAGAAAGTTGATTTTTCAGTGGTAGTTTTGCTCAGAAATCCCTACTTTAAAAGAGAAGAGGAGGAGAGGGAGGATGAAGTGGACCAGAAGTTTGGATTTTTAATTTTCTTCCTGACTTTTCAGGCTATTGAGCCCACTGGGGGCTCCGGAGGCTGAAACATACTGCTGGACCTTCCAGTGTTGCCCATTCCTCTTTTAATGTGATGCATGAATGATGGCAATGGCATCCCATTTTTTTCACAAAACAATATAAACTAACAGCAGTTTTTGTCTGTCATATCCAAAGCTACAACATAAGGCCAATGCCCCTCCCCACCAGTGGCTTGATTCTTCTGGAGCGTGATGTGTTTCATACAGTGTTCTCTGTATTTTCCTAAATTTCTGTCCAAATAAAGTCCCACACCCACACCCCAAAACAGGATTTGTACTTTCTATGGACAAAATTAAACACCCTATTCCTATTTTAGGATGTGGGAGAAAATAAAAGGGAGACAGTCGCACAGTGACAGGGGGCCGATGGGGGCAGTTTGCCCCCAGCAGCAATGTTTTGGGGGCATCCCACTTCGTAGCCACATCCCCTGCATGCCGTGGCCATGCCCTCACGCACCGCAGCCACGCCCCCCCTCCCGGGCCCCCTCCACACACTCTAAGCTCCACCGCTGAAGGGAAGAAGATTTTTCACAGTCCTTCCACACACAAATCTACTCCTTGGCACCAGGAGAAAACTCACCTTGGGGATCAGGGTGGGCTAGCTTGCAGTAGCAACACATCAGCTTTGTTTTGGGTGAGACAAACCTGCCAAAAACTCTTCTACCTTCATTTGTATGCTTTCAAGCTCCAACAAGACACTATCAATATGCTTATCAATTCTGAGAGTTGTTGCTTCTGCCAGAGATCAGAGGGGTTGAACTGCAGCTCCCATCATCCCTGACTTTTCTGCATAGGCAACCTATTATTATTATATATAATCTGCTAGCAAATTGCCAGTGTGTTTACACTAGTCACGGTGAAGTTGAGAGCCCCACATTCCATGCTGCTCAGCATAACTCAGGCTGCAGGAGAAAGAATATGGTTTGGAAACACTGGCTAGGCACATTCAACAGAACTTTACCAGTGGTAGGGGATGCCTTCCATTTCAGTGAAGTAGCGAGTCCACCTCAGGCTTTACTATGAACGTCAAAGGAGCTGCCCAAGGTGCTGAACCTACTTTGGGGTTAAGCTTCAGCATTTTAGATAGTGCCTTTAAAATTCAGGCAAACCTCCAGAACGACTTTGTTGCCGCACTGACATGGAAGCCACCTGCCATTATCTTTGCCCCCCTCTAGTTATCATTTGTGTCACTCGCCTCAAAGTGTACCAGTGAAACTGCCGACCCACAACCCCCAATCCCCGATCAGTAGGAGTTGGAAAACACTGACAGGAAAAGGGGGCAAAGAGGTAGACAGAAAAATTTTGTCTTCCCTTTAGAGCACACAAAGGCCATCTCGTACTTTCAAGATGTGTTGGACAATAACTGCCTGAATCCCCACCTTTTGCCTATACTAGATGGGCCTTGTGGGAAACGTAACCCAAAGTATCTGAAGGGCATCATGTCATCCACATCTCTTCGACCTCTTTCCCCCTATTACATGTCCACGAGTCATGTGTATACAGGGGAATTACGATTAAGAACGCAAGTGGAAATGAGTGGGTGACTGGGTGTGCAAATCCCTTGGATTCCATAGGATGTTGAAAGTGGAATAATAGCACTATAACAGTCTAGTGCAGAAATGGCCAAAGTCTCAAGGCTCTCCCAGTGCTAAATTGTGCTGGACCACCGCTGGGCCATTTGCAAATTGATTCTTTTCCCACTACAAATCATTGGTTAAATGACACCCTATCCCACTATAGTTTAGTAGCCACTTTGGATGTGAATATCTTGTTCCACTTCACTGCAATATTGGGACCATACCGGGTGCAGTGTGGGTATGGTTTCATTGCTCCTTTCTTGGGGATTTCCTGGGAAATTTCCCAACAGGGAAACCAAACTGATTCAGTGTTTCAGTTGGGAGGACCCTGAGGTTCCCAAGAATTTCCAAACGAACAGCTGTATATTTGTTCTCCTTTTTACTGCATGTTTGTTTACATTATTTTAAACTATTTTTTCAAATAGGGGCAGTGACTCAATCGTACAATTCCAATGTAATCCTATTAAGGATTAGGGTCCAGAGAAGTAATGGGGTTCAGAAAAAGTTTAAATGAAAAGTAAACATACAAAAGTTTAAAAGCAAAACCAGGCAAGTGATGGTTCACAGGAAAAAAACTGTGGAAAGCAGAAAAAATTGTGGAAGTGGTTGTGTGTGTTCATCTTTCTGATCTGGGCAGGGAGTAGGGGGTAATTCTGTAACGGTATCATTACACAACGGTGCAGTTGTGAATTGCACTATTATAGATTCCTTCAAAACATGCGCACACACCAAACATGGAGCAAGAGGCAAAAGAAACAGGAGGGTATAAATGGTTCTTGTCATATTTCAAATGCAAGAAAGCAAACACAAGAACTAACATCACTGATACACAAATGCAGCATTGCTGTTCTACTACCTTTCTGAGTACAGCAAAAATAGTTTTCAAACAGAACCACCCAAAACAACTGTTTAGTGTGATAAACACCCTGGAAAAAAATAGAGATGGAAAATGAAAGCTGATAGGAGAGGAATGAAAGGAGAAAGGTGATATTAGCAGATGGAAAGGGAGAGGGGAACTGTGCTTTTGGCTGCTTTTATTTGCTGTCTTTAAACAGATGAGCAAAGTGAGAACTCTGGTTTTATTCAAGCATCCAGCATTTTCTGTTGGCTTCAAATGTGGATCTTCCTTTAAAGCACACTTCTGCCTTCCTAGCTAAGAATAAAAGAAAGATCTAATCCATCTCCCTGGTTTTCTTTGTGCAGGAGGGGGCAGGAAGAAGCAAGTGATTTTGGACAATGACGGCCTAAGTCTCGCAGTGATGTGAAACACTGAAACGTTCGCAAACAGCCTAATTGCACCAGGAAGGCAGATCACAGGAGTAGTTTTCACCTTCTTGTGAGACATCTGAAGGGCACTTTGGCTGAAGAAAACCCTCCTGTATGGCTTAGTTTCTCGTGTCCTTGTGCTTCCCTGTTAATGGTCCCCTTTCTTTTCCTGTTCTGCTTCTAACTCTCTGGACACTGCAGCATCCTTCTGTGCCTTGATAGTTCATCAAATGCTGAATGCCACCTTGAAAGTAGAGCATTGCCAGGGGCACCCTGCTCAAGCACGCACACAGCTATTGGTGCAGAGAGGGAGTTGCTGCTGTTGCTGCTGCCAAGTAGAAGCCAGGGGAGGGTTTGTGTGGCTCATGACTCATTGGGAGGGAGTATTTGATTTCACGCTGCATCAGCAGCCAAGGAGAGCCTTGTGATAGTGCTTTTTCTCATGTTCCTGTCTTACTGAGCTCTCTCACTTTGCAACAGAGAAGGGATCTTCTGAACGCTGCAGAGAGCTTAATACTTTGTTTTTAAAAGGATTCAAATGAAATAGCCTGATTCTGGAACAACCCAGCTGCTTATTACCTTTTCATATTCTCTTTGTTATGCCTGCATCATTCTCTCATGGCAAGTGGTTGCTAGTATATATAAAGAAATATTGATTCCCTCTCTCTCTCTCTCTCTCTCTCTCTCTCTCTCTCTCTCTCTGTGAGTGTATGTGTGTGTGTGTATATACACTGGCACTCTGAGTACATTTCCTAATAACTTGAATTAGGGTGTGTGTGCATACACACACACACATCCCTATTCAAGCTGTTAGGAAATGTACTCAGTGCCACATGGGTTTTATTTGCTGTAGGCTGATTTTGACAAGGCAAATATTTTCCATGAAAAAAAAAAGAGGGCTAGAGAGGGTACTGTCTAAAGAACTGGAAATTGATTTTTAAAATGCTGGCTCTTGACAGAAGACATCAAACAGCACTCAAAAGAAAGCTACAGACCTAGGAAGAACTCAGGCACCACAAAGCAAGGGATGTTTAAGCAAAAGCCTCACTGTTTTGTGACCTCCTCATTCATTCACAGCAAGATAAGGAGGCAGCACAGGTCAAGCCGATAGTGATGGAGAAAGAAATGGCAAAAAGTTAGACTGGAAGAGTAAAACAAAAATGCAAGGTGGTCCCACAAGAAAGGTGCAGAAGCTGAAAGCAAAATTCTGTACAAACATGAAACTAGAGAGTCAAATCCAGTAATCATTCTGAAAGCTCGGGAAAAAAATATAGGGTCTCCAAGTCCCAAATCAACGTTTTCAGAATGAGAGAACAAGGGGATTTTTTCTCATCAGCCAGACTTGGAGAATAGAAGGGAGGAAATCCCAGAAATCATTGGACCCCAAATACAAGAAGTAAGTTGCTTAATTTGAAAGAGTAATATGAGAGTCTTTTTTCACAAATCACTTTATGGGGCATTCTCAAAATTAACTAGGGTGCACTGAGGAACTTCAAGAAGCAGAGAAATCCTGTATGCAGGACAGTCAGCTTGCTAATGGCCGTAGCTGATCAGGAACATTTGCAAATACACACAAACACACACACAAGCTATAGTTCAGGAGTTGGCAGCTGTGGAAGAACAGTGCTGCATTAGCCTTGAGAACCTTTGAGAACTCCACTCTTCACTGTACCTGCTCCTGAAACAAAACATTAAAAAACCCTGCCCTCTAGGGGACATGAAGGTCACTTAGCGCCCCCCCCCCCCCAAAATGAAAAAAGTAAGCATGGGGACAAAGCATTTGAATTGCACACCGAAGGTGTGGAAATGCCCTCCACATCCCCTAGAGTTTTTTAGGGGGTGTTTCAAAGGAAAAAAATAATTGACCTTCCGGTTGGGGACCATGAAAATAATCCTGGGGAGAATATGTGGCCCCCAGAAAGCACTTGGCCAACCACATACAGGTATAGCTAAAAAGCCCTGTTAAAATGTCATTCATAAGTAGCATGTGCAAAGCAAAACAACTGAACAGTTAAGAAGGGTGGGAAGGAGATTCTCAACAGAAGATAAAGCAGACAAGGAGTACCAGGGAAGAAACATTGGAAATGACCAGGAATGTGTGTGCACAGCCACACACATGCTCTCTCTCTCACACACACATATCGGGGCAAAGTTGAAAGAAAGCACAAGGGCATTTTGATACGAAATGGGGAAGCTGCTGCTTTTGGCTTTTGGAGCGGGGGGCATTAGTCTCGGCTTCTGAAAAGGCAGAATGCAGAAATTAACCACTATAGAGTGGATTAGCCCTGGCCAGGACAGGCAAAAAGGAAGAACTTTACAGGTTATCTGATTAAACTCTTAATGGAAGCTTTAAGCGTCTCTCATTGGAATAGCATCCTATGGGGGAAAAAATGGATCATGGTCACAGTGGATTCCCTGTCTGAAAGTACAGAGAGCCACTAACTCTATGAACTTGGAAGAAACAGATACGTTCCATGCTCAGTATGCAATTTAAATACTTGGAGGGTATATCACCCAAATTGGGTATACAGCATTTATTTATGTGTTTAGAAATGTATATGCCACAGGTCTTCATAAAATTAATCTAAATAGTTGGGCATGTAGAACTATGCTGTTGCAAGTAAATAAGGTATTTCAGTCAAGACTCAAAAAGATCTATGAAAGGCCCTGGTAAAATGCCAGTCATAAGCAGCCTGTGTTAACCAGAATAATTCCACAGCTCGGGAGGTTGAGAAGGAGGGTCTCAGTGGGAGGTATGAAGCAGACAAAAAGCACCAGGGAAGAAAGATGTGCTGGAAGTGCAAGAAAATTTTTTTTAGCAGAACAGGTGTGAATAAACTAGAGGGACACCAAGACTTTCACAATTGTTCCGATGTTGTAAACTGTGGACTGCAGACTTGTCCAAAAATGAAGACTGGCGTGCAATGAGCTCAAACAGTTGGGAAGATGCTGACAAATAGATAAAGGCAGGATCTCATGTATAAACTGGTTGAAGGCATAACCACTGTAGCTAGAACTACAGTGCTTTGGAACAATCATTCTTCCAAAGTGTAGTCCCTTTTTGCAAGTAATTTCTAATACAATGATCAGGACAGAAACTGGATGTGATTGGATGGCTTACATGTAAGAGTCCTAGCTGACATTATGTTGACTGTGCCGTATTGCCTGATCTGCTGCCATGCAGAATTTTATCTACTTTTTGTCTGGATTGCAGAACCTAATCATGGATAAAGCTCTACAAACACTTATGAAGAGTGATTTTAAAGTTCCGGGAGTAGTGAGCAAACTCCAGCAGTAAAAGTATATAATTTCATTATACTGCGGGTTTGGGGAGAGCTGTTTTTGGAGTCAGCCTATGCTAAAATAAGAAAATAGAGGTTGCAGGAAGGGGCTAAACAGAGAATATACAAAGATCTCAGTGTAAGTTCATTTGGTTTGTGACATTTTGGACAAGGTCAGAGATTGTATCACTCCCATATCCCTAAGGGTCCAGACCAGGTTGGCTGAGGTGGATTGCTTAGTTCTGTCTGAGCATCAAGGACAGGGACAAATTTAGTTTTAAATTAAGAGCATACTCTGCTTTTATGTGCAGAAGTATGTTTTACCTTCTGAGCTGTAAAACAACTCTTTAGGTGAGTGGTGTTTGATATATAATACATCTTAGGATTTTTCGCTAGGCAAATTAATATTCCAGACCAAGAACTTAATAACTTTTGGCAACACTGCTGAAAAGTTGTATGACAAAAGTCCAACATAACTCATGTATGCTGATGAGGAAGAATGTGGAAAAGAAACAAAGTAATGTAGAATTTCTACTTGCAACATCAAGAATGTGCAGTCACAGAATGGCCTATTGGCCCTTTTCACATGTTGGGGGGGAAACCGCCGAAAACACACTAAAACGGAGCTTACCCGCAGCCGGGTAAGTCCGTCGCCACGTGGAGCAGCGCGAGCCCGCTGCTCCACACTCCTCTGGCGTCCCAGATGGCAGCTTCTGGTTGGTGGAGGCTCTCCACCAACCGGAGAAGCTCGCCAGCCGGAAGCCCGCCTCCGGCAGATCTGCAGGCACGCACTTGCGCGTGCCTGCAAATCTACTTTAGAGCCGGGCGACGGAGCAGCACGGGGCTGCGCGCTCCGTGCTTTTTAAAAACCTCGAAAAAGAGGTTTTTAAAAAACACACAGCTCGGCTAGTTCCGGCCACTCCTTAGTGGATTCTGGTGTGGAACTACGAAAAGTAATCCACGTCAGTCCACTCTACGGTGTAGAAGACCTCCGTTAGAGGTCGCTCTACACCGTTTTAGAAGCCTGGTATGGAAATGGCCATTGTCTATTGTAGTATGTAGAGTATCCAATTAGATTTATACAACGCATCTGGTGCCATAAATGTACATGATAACACTGTACCAAAGAATGTATAAATTGTCGTGAATTTATGGGGGCGGGGCTCTCGGTCTTTGGAAGCGATGCCACCGAGACCCAGCCGGCTGAATAAACTTTGAATTTCCAGTCCGTGGGTCTCGATCTCTATTTTCTGCAACACTGACATCTTGTAAAGATATTGCATAGTGTCTAGTTCATGTTTATTTTTTTTTAAGGTAGTTCCCTGGGACTGGTCAAATCTGAGTGATGACCCCATCCTGACAGACGCAGATCTATGCCAAAACCAACATTCTGAGTGCTTCCCCTTTCCTGGTGCCCTGTCTGTATCACAGGGTTAAAAAATATGAGTATTAATCTAATTCTCATCCAGCTTTTGATGTACTTTTTACATGTTTTGTATGTTCCCATTGCACGATTTATTTACTAATTTATTGATATGTACATGTCAGGGATTCAGAGCAGGGAACCCTGGGAAAATGATCAGCCCACTGCAAAGATGTTGCATCATGCCCCAGCTGTGGGTAACTGCAAGGTTGCATAAGAAACTGGGGTCGTGTGCGGATGGTAGAGGGAGGTGTGCAAACCTCTACCTGATTGGTTGTAGATATGTATATAACAAAGCAACGCCAGTATGTATTTGCCTGTTGACCAAACCTGGTGCCTGGCGCAAGCTTTTGTCCGTCTGTCCTATGTTTTGTATATAACGGAACTTTGCTGCAAGATAAAGTGCCTCCTGTTTTGGAAGAAACTCCTCTGTGTGTGAGTATCCTTACTGGGGAACAAGGCTGCTGCTGTTGGCTCGCTGTACTCTGGTTTTTCCGCTGCGTTTCCGTGGGGCTGAAACTCCTATCATCCCCAACAGTACATTTGCCTGATTTTCCGCCCTCAAGACCATATGCAAAAAAAGAGAAATAAAGTTAAAAGAAATTCAAAATAAAAAACCAAGTAACAGAAGAACTATCATTAAAACTTCATAACAGTATGAACCTCATATGAAACACCACTGAAAGCTCAATGGAGCAAAATATAAGTATCTATTCACCTCCCAGCTGAAAACTGAGCAGAGATGGGGTCAGTTGCACTTCCACAGAAAGAGGATTCCAGAGGTGGGAAAATGCCAAATAGAAGACCCACCAGCATTCCCACCAATCTGGCTTCCCTTGATGGAACGACAAGCAGCAGTTGTTTCTTGCCCTGCTTGCCCTGGTGGTCAGACTTCAGGCATGTAGGACTCTTCTTTGTGTTTCATTGGAATCCCAAGCTCTACCAACCCTAAACCAGGTGCAAAATAGTGACTTAAGGAGATGTATACCTAGAAGAAAGAATTCAGCAATAGTGTGCCTCTGACCCCCAGACTGAGACCAAACATTGCTTTTTGGGTTCAGATTTCATCTTGCAGTCCTTTCACATACCCACTCCTTGTTGCCTTTTCCTCCACCATCCTCCTGCCACAAGCTTTCTTCATTTCAGCTTCTTAATTTAGGAGGGAGACTATTTTCCTGTTGCTGTCATTAAACACTTGGGAGTCAGAAGCCTTTGCAGTACAAATAACCCAGAAGTCTAGCAGTGGATCCCTAACATAACACCAGCCTATCCTTTTCCTACCCGCTTCTAGTCTAAGGTCATTTCCACACTACATTGTTATAGTGTTATTATTCCACTTTCAACATCCTATGGAATCCTGGGGTTTGCAGTTTAGGGAGGGGCATTTAGAATTCTCAGCCAGAGAGCTCTTTGGCCTCAATAAACTACAAATCCCAGAATTCCACAGGATATTGAAAGTGGAATACTATAACAATGTAGTGCAGAAATGGCCTAAGGCTGCAATCCTATGCAGTTTCCTGAGAGAGGCCACAAAGGTCTGAGATTGACTTTTCAGAAACATTAGAAAGGAATAGACCATTTGCATGTAAACAGACTCTTCCCACCAACAAAGCTGTGATAGTTAAAGAAACAAATAGATGTAAATCTATTTATAGCTAGGCAAAAGGCAACTTACTTTTTGCGTGCAGACAATTGTGTCTTCTACACCTAGGAGACTGAGAAATACAAACTAGAGTTTGTTGTTTTTTCCTGCAATAGCAAAAAATGAACATATGTAATACAAGGAACAGCATCTCTGTACAGTGAAATGGACAATTAGTTTACAACACTTAATGCAAGGTTTTGATTTTCCTTCGCATTAAAACCTCTGCCAGTTTTGGAATGCTAGATTTAGCCTTCAAGTGGAAGTGGTAGCAGTATGATAACAGATTTAGGGGCATGTTTTATTCTATTATCATGAGCTTGCTAACTTCACTACAGTAAGGGACACCAATTTGAAAAGTGTGTAAGTGAAATATGCAACCCTGGTTAACTGATGCAACTACCTGCATTTTGGTTAGCTAGAAAATAAAAAATATGTTTTTTTATTACACATAACATTGTTGCAAGATATTTAAAGAAGAACCACAAGGGGGCAGGAGGATCTGGGTTTTTCTTCTCATACAGAAAATGGCACCTTTGGCAAAAGAGTGCCCCCTAGGGACTTGATTCATAGTCACAATGTGCCCCCTTCCATGTATTTGTGCCCTCTCTCGTTCTCTTCCTTACACACACACACATACACACACACACACACACACACACACACACAGAGGAGGGAATGAACAGCTGCACTTGTTGTAATCCATGGCAATCTGTGGGTTTTTTCCCCCCATGCTTATCTCACTGATGTATAAATTCTGATTTTTCTGCAATAACTTCCTAACTGATTGGATGGATGGGTGGATAGGTAAATAAACATACATAGCTGTTTGAAGATGGTTAAGCATGACACAGCTTTCCAGCTACACACTCCTATCCTTGCACTGTTGGGTAGTTACCAAAAAGAGCCCCTGCTAGCTTGCCAGTCAACCCCACAGCATCCTGGGATTTTTACAGACCATTTCACTTTCATATGCAGCCTCACAGAGAGAGAGGCTGTCTGCAGCTATGTCCCCTGTGGAGCCAGCAAGCAGAAAAGCCTATGCTGTTGCTTCTTGGTCCTTTTTTTCTTTTAGTTCCCCCTCCCTCACTATTACAACATGCAAATAAAAGGCTTTGAAATTAAGAAGCATCCCACTTTGAATCAAGCCAAATTTGGACATGTGGCTGGAGGGGAAAGAAACTATCCGCTAAAATAATACTTGCAAGAAATCCAACCTTCCAAATCCCACCATCACTTCCCCATGAATAATTTCTCTAACCCTCGCCCCCCCATATTTTGAGCCCTTTTTGTTACTCCATCACACTTGAACCCAGAAGAAGTGCTAGTGACAGTGATCCCCACATGAAATATAACTGCAGCTTTTAGAGACAAGCTTGCTAGCTTCCACCCTAGCTTAGCCAAAGCGTTATGTTGAGATGTCATGTTGTGCATTTTTTTCCCATGTGCGAGGAACAGAAAAATTCTTTGGAAAAAAATTCTTTCTACTGAGTGCAGAGCACAACTAGGGAAGGGTTAATTGGAGGCCTGTGATTTTGTCCGCAGGCCATGCTGCATCAGACGCGCAGCTTTTCTTGGCAAAGCATGACTCTTGGGCTGGAAGAATCGCTGACCATGTGACCCTGGAGAGACCCTGGAATCCGAGGCGAGAAACAGAAGGAGGAAGCCACTCTGTGGCTTAGTAGCACTGCTCAGGAGCCAAGCAGCTGGCAGCAACACACACATATACTCAGACTACATAATTTAGGAGGTCCAGAAATTAAACCGCTCTCTCTCCTCAGGAGAACAGACTGTGCCTTTGCCTTGTATCAGGATTGTCTCTGATCAACGAGGCTGCAGGCACACCAATGTCATTGCACATAACAATCAAGATTACTAGTTCAAAATGTCAAAGATGAGGCAATGTGCTTGGGCCCAGGTGATACCTGTTTTGTGTGACTGGAGTAAGAAGGACAAGGGTTTTGAGCTTTCGTTTGGTGTTTTTATGGAATTGAATGTGACGTGTTATATATTATGGAAGCATGGGTTGCCTATGCTGTAAGGTGTCAGTGGCTTGGGGGCAGTTACTTGGGGAGCAGTAACAAGAACTGAACATGTAATCTTAACCTGTCTGTTGCTTTCAATGAATTTCTGCAGATCCTATTGAATGGTGGCCTTTTTGTGTTGCTTTTTGATGCTGTCGTTCTCTGATAGTAACTGAGTAATTTGGCTGGCTGACTGGGTTTGATGGTGTAATGGAAAACAAGATGATGCCCTGTAGAATTTAGCACCATCTTCACCTTTGAATGAGAAAAGAATTATTTATCTCTCTCTCTCTCTCTCTCTCTCTCTCTCTCTCTCTCTCTCTCTCTCTCACACACACACACACACACACAGACTCACACATACACCAGAGAGAGAAATTTTGAGAGAAAAAGAGAAAGAGAGAGATACAGAGAGAGAGGGAGAGGCATTACAACACCACCGAGAATCATCGAGGAACAAAGCTGCCAGCAAATCCAGTGGGAGGATATACAATATTTCACAATGTGGCGACATCCTAACACTGATGCTTCAGAAAGGTCCTTGACTGAAGTATATCTAGCCCATTGGCTCTGGGAAGCTCTGGCCTAGCTATTACATTTTCTAGTTGCTGCTAAGGTGTTGCTCACACAACATCTCTTTTAACCAGCTCTTCATCTCTCAGGCTTAGCTCTAATAAGTTGTTTAGATAAATGTTCTGCAGTCTCAGCAAACTTGTGCTGGAATCTGCTCCTGCCCCATTGAGGTCAATCTCTTTTGTAAAACACTGCACATATTCCCAAATTTGACTAGTTAATCTAAACCTTTTGATGCCACCACATGTTCTTTGCATTGAGACTATGCTCAGGATCTGTCTAGCTGGTCCTAAGCACGGATAAGGTAGCATCTCTGAAAATGCTGTGCTGAGGGTCCTGAGCATGAGAGTATTGGCATATTTTACCTAGCAACTTAAGAATGGCTTCTAGAAATTTTCTGAAGGACCACATTTCTCAAAGTTTCGGATGCTGACATGCCCAATGACCATTGGCTGTCTCTCTACATTATTTACCAGCCTATCTCCATCGAATATGTCATCTACTGTCTTCATGCCAGTTTAGTCACTATGTAGTCAACAGAAGCCCATCTCTTTATATGTCTAGTTACCAAATTTCACACTGCCAAAGCCATTTCTGCACTACACTTTTACAGTCCTATTATTCCACTTTCAACACCCTACGGAATCCTGGGGTTTGCAGTTTAGGGAAGGGCCTTTAGAATTCTCAGCCAGAGAGCTCTTTGGCCTCAGTAAACTACAAACCCCAGAATTCCACAGGATGTAGAAAGTGGAATAACAGCACTATAACAGTGTAGGGCGGAAATGGCCCAAGAGTCTTATACTCTGCACTCCAGGCAGCACATTCTTCTGTGAAAGGATGTCAGAGCTTAATCTAAACAATGGGTCCCTTCTAAAGATTTTCTTCTTTTCTGCTCTTTGAGACTCTCATTCTCTATGATAGCAGGAAACCTGTCAGCCAGGGAGCAGAATGCTATAGCCAACTCTGAGAAGGTATAACAGCCTCATCTATATGCCTCACTAGTTCTCTCCATAAACATCTTTGTAAAATCTTTCAGGTAGTTCAGTCATATCAGCAATAAGTCATTGTCAAGGATACTGAAGGTCATTGAAAGTGTGAGTATCCAAAGGTCAGATGTCTTAGTTGTTTACCTTGGATCATACAGCAGCGTGCAGACAAACCATATGGTGACATACAAGTGAGTCTGGAAGTGTGATTCTATACAACCAATTGCTGTACTATTTACACAAAATGTTTAGTGGAGGGGGATCTACATAGTATGCTGTGATAGTAGAGGCCAAAGAGCCAAATTCAACTCTTTTAAAGGGGAGGCGTTAATACATTCTGTTTTCACTATAGTGGTCCTGAAATCATGCCAAAATACTTTGCAAATTCAGCACTGTGGACAGAATTTCTCTGTGAACCCACTGCTTCCATCTCTGAAGATCTGCAAGCTGAGACAGCACCACCTGGATTCCTCATTTTCTTTGTTATATTTTTATCCCCCTTCTCTGGGTTATATTTTTTTTTCTGGCCAAGCTAACCCTTCTTTGTTTCTCTCAATCTGTTTCTCTGCTTCAGTTCCAAAAGTGAAGTGTACACCTTCTGTCCCAGGCCAACTATTGTAAATAATCTAGTCACATCTCAAGAGAAAAGGTGAAGTAAGGTGACCAGATAGAATGAAGAGCAGTGGGGAGGTTTTCATACCTTGACTTCTGTCTTGTTACTGCTGAAATTCCCTCTTCTGCACACCTATTAAATGTATCCTGTAACAATAACATCAAATTTCTGTTTTACATCTCAGACAAATACAATTAAAATCAATGCCACTACCCAAGAGAAAAGTATAAACAGGGAAACAGAAGTGCAGAAATATACTAAACAGATTGTATCCACCAATTAATCTTGGTTTAAGTAAAACAAAATAGATTGACAACCAACCCAATTATTTATACCCACATATGTATCACTGGGTGTTTGGATCTCTTTACAACTCTCACAATTGTTCCAACTCCAAACGTGGTGCTGGGATCACTGTTATTTAAATTCAACTTTTATTTTCTCCTGCCTTTTCCCCAACCATCTCAGGATGGTATGGTTCCCTCCAAGGTCTGGTAAATCAGGACTACCCCAGACCCTGAGGTTTCAGGGGTAGAACCTGAAACCTAGTAACTTGTGATGTGACAGGAGAGGTTTGTGAGGATGTTAGAAGGGTGATGTTTCAAGAGGAAGCCTCTGGTGATGGCATAAAGCATCAGGCACACGTGCACAGAGTATACTATTAAAATGAAAATGAGAAAAATATATACAGTAGGCATATCCTTTTCAAAGCAGCACTCTAGCCCTGAGATTCCTCCTCTTGCCCTGAGGACCAGAGAAAAGGGCCTTTTGCCATGGCGTGTGAGCCTTCCTTCTCGGCACTGGGACCAAAGGCAAGGAAATGGGAGGGGGAGCTCCAGAGGAGAGAAGGAAGGTGCCAAATTATTGATATCAAATGATATCTAGTATACCACAAGCTCGGGCTAGAAACTGCGGTAACAACACACTGCTGGCTGATTTTATCACCTACAGCTTTATATTTTATGTTTTTATATGTAGTTGTAAAGAGCACAGAGAAAATGTTGGTTACTGGGTGGTTTAAAAGTTAAATAAATAAATTCACATGCTTAGACCTGTTGGCCATTTCCTCCTTTCAGGTAACATTTTCAAGACAAAAGTTCAAAAATTGATTAGAGATAATATGGGAGATGTTGCCATGGGGCTGACAGCATTTCCAATTGGTCTATTGATCTTCCCCACAGTTCATTAGTGCATATCAGCTAGAGAAAGTGCATCAAAATGTGTGTCTTGTGGTGAGGGAATCTCTTTGTGCTGCAGTGCAGTGTTGAGGCCAGAGAGCAGTGGGAAAATGAAGGTTAGAACAGGATCCAGAAAGATAAAGAGAAATGGAGAAATGCTCAGAGACTGGGAAAGTTCCTTTTGGGAGCAGGGAACTACCAGCATCCTTCAGCCAACATGGATAGCAGTAGCCCAGCTGGCTAAGGGATTCTGGGATTTGTAGTTTAAGAAAGAACTTTTCAAAGCTCTGGGAATCCTACAGCAGAGATCTTAAGGGTGGAGGGAAGAGCTCAAATAGGGGAAGAAATGCTTGGTGCCATAATGATGAAAGCACCGAACAGTCATTTTGACAAAAATGGTCTTATTTGGAAATATTCCCAGCACTTTTTTGGACCATTTGTTTTTCCCATACCAGCCCTGTTCATGCAGAAAGCAGGATGTGAGAGGTATCATGATGCAACAAACTGTGATGAGAAACATGGTGGGGAGTTCAGCTCCACTTAGACATGGGTTAATTTGGATTCTGAAAGAAAACAACCTCTGCCCTGCTACATATAGAGCATCTCTGAACAAACCTTGTTACCATCGACAGTTTGGTAGTTTCCTACAACAGGGTTGGGAATTGTGTGATCCTTCAGGCTGTTAATCTGTAATTCCCAGCATTTCTCATCATTGGTTATGCTGGTTACAGCTGCTGAGAGCTGCAGTCAACAATCTTTGGAGAGCCTCATGATTCCCACTCCTGTCTTACATGGGGAGTGTCAGGGACAGAAGATGACCACTCCACAAGGGTCTTGCTTCTAGGTTTCTTATTCTGAAGGTACTCCTGGTAAATGAGTCACTGCTCTGAGTTGATCTTATAATTACTCTCTATTAATTTATCTCCATTTGGAACTGGTGTACAACATTTTACTCAAGTAAATGATTGGCAGGCCGTTCAAGATATAATTCATGACAATATAAAGAACTGCAAAATAATTTTTCTTGGTCAGATTGGTTGATGACTGGATTTTGCTTTGAGAATATTTCCTTCCGCTGCAGCTGTCTTCCTTCCTTCCCTCCTGCTTCCCTCCCTCCTTGCCACTATTGTATGAGTTATCATAAAACACAAAGTTGTTAAATAATAAAAAGAATTTGAGATCAGGCTGCATTTGACACTTTGAGTCTGATAAATGAGCACTGTTAAGTCTGGTGAAAATACTACAATGGAAATGCAAGCATGCAAAATGAAGATATTATTGTTGCTGACCTTTGATGGCTGGTGGCTACTAACTGTTATCAACTATACCAAAAAATATACTTCCTTGCCACTGTGCATTCATACTAACACTGAATCAGCCACTGCCACCATAACTTTAGTGTTTGGAAGTTGTTGGAGGTTTCAAATGAGAGTTTTATAAAAGATTTATTTGTGAATTTTCTTGTCTTTGGAAGATGATAGTTTATAAAGTAGATGACACATTGATGGATGAATTAACTTTGTTATTCATTGCAGGGTAGTTTTATGCCTCACAGGTACACATGTTTTTAAATTAGAATATTATGTGAGAAAGCAATGAGTCTGAAACATTGAAGTAGGAATGGAAAGAATATTCAAAAATATTCAGAAAAAATGTTTGAAAGAAGTGTTTTTCAAGTGTTGGCAAACAGTTATGAGGAGAATCTTGGACTGGTAAGAATTTTCCCAGTTTAGAACTTATGCTGCACAAAAACTGCATTTGGGTGTTATCCCCTACAGAAAACAGATTTCCATGTATGTGCAAAAAATGACACTGCACATATTAATGGCTGGTTTATCTATTGGCTACATACTGCTAGCAGTTCTCGTAGCTGCATATCCTCCATCTCTGCTGGAGGTGGGTTTCTCACTTTCTCTCTGATTGCCTCAGAAATCTTGTGTTGTGTTACTCTGACCTTGACCTGGTCAAACTCACCGCAGAAACAGCTGGGGTGCACAGCAGTCATATGTGTGTGGCGGCGAGGGGATGAACGACTGCTGCTTTTAGATATTTTGGAGGCACTGTGGCCTTGCTAAAGCTTTATCCTGGCTCTTTAAAATGCTCCCTAGCTAACACACACACAAGGTAAGGATGCACTCAGCCGAAGAGAGCAGCTAAGCCTCTGAAGGCCTCATCTTGTGGGCCATGCTGTTTTAAGCTTTTTGGCATTCCCTGAAGGAAACCGTTTCAAGCCATGCTTCCTCTGCTTTGTGTTGCCCAGACAGAGGCACCCCTTGATTTTTCCTAGACAGTCATGGGGTGTTTATCTGAGCCAAGACAAATACTTTGCTCCGAAGCTCAGGTTTTGCGGTGCCCCCTGGGCAGAGTATTTTGAAGCAGGAACTTTTCCCATTCTGTGTTACTTTTTGCTCTCTTCACTTTCTTGATTGACAAAGACTCACACATACAGGGCTCTGCTTCAATCAGTCTGCCTCCGGGTAGACCCAGGTTAGGATTATCTCAGGCTTTGAGATTGCAGGGCCAAACCAAAACCCTAGTGAGAGGGCAGGTCCTGATGATGTTCTAAGAGGCAGCCCTAGTGATGTAATTGGACAGGATCCCTTATGCATCAACCGGAATTGCAGAGTATGGCATTCATATCAAAAAGACAAATGAGAAAAATATATACGCATTCACTTTTCAAGGCTGCATTCTCATCCTGAAATTCTTCCCCTTTGCCCTCAGGATCGGAGAACTGGGGGCAGGCCGTGAGATCTAAGAGCCCTACCGGTACCAGCGGTTTCACGTGATGCTGGTTTTAACTGTAGCGGGATCAGTAGTTTCTGAAACTAGACCAGACCTCTCATGGATCCAGTAACAGCCAGAAGGCAGTGGTGCAGATTTGCTTCTCAGGAATCCTCAGATTTAAGGGGGAGGGGCAGGGGCAGGGAGAGAGCTGGTGGCCGCCACTGTCACATTGCATCAGCAGCAAATCCTGCTCTTCCTTAGCAAGTGAGAACACTGCACAGTGACCTAGTAATTGCTGGGTTGCTTGGATCCAATATCCTCTCAGCTGGATGATTGCAGTGTAAACACTCCTTGCTCAGGATTAAAGTCTTCATAAAGCCAAAGGCAGGAGGGGGTGGGGAATACTTTCTGGAAGTGTGAATGTACCTATTTTGCAGCTGATGAAACAGAACCAGGTTAGGGCTATATGGAAAGAAGCAGATTTGATCTTTAATAGTTCTGCAGTTGAAAGCGAGGCTGTTTAGCCTCCCCACCTGGAGTGTCTCAGTGTGAACCCCTTTACTTTCTCCCATTAAAAGAAACAGCTACCAGTCACCCCATGTGGCAAAAATAAAGCTCTACTAACTCTACCATGGATAAAAGTTTGCCTGGTTTGATCAACTTAAGGCATTCTTCCAGTATACAAGGTACTCTTTACATTCCTTGCCCATCATACTGATGAATTTACATGACAAATTGATATAGTGAATTAATCTCAATTGTAACCAGTAAATTTTGTAAAAATCTTCATTGTCATCATTTCTTAAGAACTAAAATGCCAGGTAAACAGAAGAACTAAATGGCCTGGGGATAGAAAAAGGTGATCCACTTGATTTGGGGGTAGGGATCAAAAAAACTATCAGGGCATTTCTGAAATGTGGTGTCACCACTTGCTCATGTTACCATCTGCCCAACATCAAGTAGTAATAGAAAAATGGCTTTGTGGGGACAGGCAGTTCTGAAATTTCTGACCTGAACTTGCTGACTGATTTATTATTAATAAATTATTTTAAATGATTATAAATCATTTATTAATTTATTAGTCATCTGAGACCTTTAAATTTATGAAGTGATTTGAGTCACACTTGAAGACAGTGAGATGTTGTACATTGCCACAGTGCTGCTAATCATTTTCCATATGGGTTCCAGCTCTGTAATATACAGGCCATGAACAAAAATTACTTTTTTAACATATGCAGAGTAGAATTTCCTCTTAAGTAGATACCTTATACAGTGAGTTTTCAGATCAGAGAGTGTACCTTCCTCGCAAGATTATTCTGAGATACAAAATATTTTTTAAAAAGGTAAATCATTTAGTAATAGAAAACCTACTCTAATTTAATTTCTTGTCATGCTGACACATTTACCTTGCTTAGAGAAGCTCTGAGACTGCAGTATTAGTACAAACTGCCTGACCCCAGTTCTTACACAAGGTTTACATTTGACTAAATGTGCACATATGTACAAAACAGTTCACTAAAAGTTCATCCAGTGATCTTGAACCAAGGAAACAAATACATGGAAGTGCCATTATAGTTTACCACATTTTTATTATAGCTCCAGGAAACAAAATTTTAAAAAAACTTGCTATGAAAGAAAAAAAAACCTTGAGACAAAATGGGAAAGAGCATTTGACTTTGGACACAGCTTATATTAATAGTAATGTTTGAGAAAGGCTTTTAAAAAACAAATTAAAATCTTTCTCCCAATAGGAGAAGAGAGACATTTCCTTGGAGACATATTGATTAGGATAGAAAATGAAATGGAGGAGGGTCAGGAGGCATACTGCAAAACAAGCATTGCTTGAGGGCTGCCTTGAAACCAAAGATGGGAAACCTCAGATATTTACAACCCAGTTCTATTGACTCCCACCTTCTCTTTCCATGTGCAACAATGGCTCCATTTCTGGTCAGGTGAAGGGCTCAGCACAGCAGCACTTGCCACCTCTCCCCATGTCAAGGAAAGACTTTCCAATTCTTTCACACCCAGCATTCTAAAATGGCACAGAAAAGCTGGGTTGTGGGTGGAAAAGGAAGGTCCTTATTGCACCACAAAGTTATGCCAGGTTATACGATCCAAAACTGCTTCGGCTGTACTGGCAACACTAGTTGATTGTTGACACTGTGTATCACACCCCTCTCCGTAGACAAAGGGAAAAAATGATAGAATTGAAGGGAGAGGAAAAACCTGGGAAACAAAGAAACAAACAAGAACGTCTCAGGAGTAATAGTCAGATCTTCCCAAATCATCAACCTTAGTGAGGCAGTCGCGTAGGGACGTGGGGGCAGGACAGCGATTCGCCCCGGGCGGCAATGTTTTTGGGGCGTCCTGGCCTGTAGCCACACCCCTGCACATCCTGGCCACGCCCCCACACGCTGCAGCCATGCCCCCAGACACAGTAGCCACGCTCTGCACGCCATATCTTGCCCTCCCGCCCCCCCCGACACTCCGAGCTCCACCACTGGCGTGATGGTAAAGCTTTGTTAGAGAAGTATGTATTTGGAAAAGAAGAAAGAGGGGGTCTACTACCATTGACTAGGTGATTAAGTGGGGGGGGGAGACTTAGGAGGAAGTGAAGTCAGACATCATTATTCAATTGTTGAGGAAGCAACAAAGACAATACAGCAAGAGAATATATCTAATCCCAGTAATCCTAACTACCTTCCCTTCTTCTTTTTCTTTTTTATGTATTATATTTGTCCCCCTACAGCAGGGGTGGGCACAGCGTGGCCTGTGAACCGCACATGGCCCCCTACCCTATTTTTGTGGCCTCCTCAAGCCTCTCCCCATTTCCCCGGCCACCCTCCATTTTTTTACATTTAATTAGGTTTCCGGGCAATTTTGTCTCAATACGATGTGGATAGTCCCTCAAACATGTGAAAATGCCCACAAGTACTCTAGAATCCAGTACGATCCCCAAATACCTCCATTGTCCTCTGCAGTCCCTCTCAAAATAGAAATAGGAAGTGATGCCATACCACCTGCTGCAATTTTGAGTGAGACCACAGTAAAAAAGGTTAGAATTTGGGCTTGCTGTGGGTTGGCCTGCAAGGAATTTAGGGTGAAACACTGACCCCAGCCCCCACACAGTTGGCCACCCCTTCCCAGAAATTTTGTGCTCTCTTAAATGATGTTACTTTTTCTACTACTGCAAAATGTTTTAGGCCAGACCCTGATCCCACAAACCAAAAATAGTTACGCCCACAAAGTTCAGTCAAACCCAACCGCCAAGCTCATCTTTTCAGTATAGTTCTGGGCTTCCTTTCTTGGGAAACGAAATGAAATGAAAATTGTTACTACATCAAAAACTAGCAGGGCAAACCTAGTCACCAGTTGTATAAGATAAAATTATGTCAGCAGGGCTCCACTGAAGTTGGTGGATTGCACCATTTTGCAACCAATCATGGAAACAAGCAGTATGACTGTTCACGCTCCTATTGCACAACAGTAAGTCAAATTCCTAAGAAAACCACTTGCAGAAAACTTCTTGGAGCGCAGAACAGGTTACAAAACACTTTTCATTGGCACCCCAGAGCTTGTACAACCATGAACAGCATACCACACTTGTGCACCCGCCAAGAAAATGCAACTGCCTGTGTGACATCATTTATTCCAGCATAAAACCACAGAAGAATTCCACAGAAGGCCAAGACAGAATAATTTAACCATTTTATTCCCCCCATTAGAAAGTCCTGCACAGTTTTCAAGGACTATTTACAATTTGGGATTTATGCTGAGAAAAAAAATCTACTTGTGAGAGTTTTTATGTAGAAAATGGGATTTAGGTGTGGGTGCCACACCTGGAAGTATACTATCAAGCATGGTGCCTAGAATGGATTAAAGACTGGATTCAATTGAAAAATTATAAACTATTAGAATTAGAAGGCTTTAATGTTAACTTTGGCTGGCATGGTTACCTCTGCTATAACAAAGCAGAGGTAGAGACAGAATTTAGAGATCATTATGTGAGGAGAGCCTAATTAGAACGTGGACTATCAACAAAAAATTTTATAATAAATTGCTAATCTGGACATCACCCCAAGAATCCTTCAGAATATCAGAACCAAAATTAGGAGGAAAACTAAGATATAAGGATCTAATAAAATGGGAAGGAAGAGTACCAGTGTTAAGGACTAGAGAAGAATTAAAAGAACAGAACATCGAATTGAATTGGTTCCCATACCGACATTTAAAAGAAAGGTTCAAAATGGATATAAAAACTACTGGGTTGGAGATGGAAGAGAACAAATTAGATCCTAATGAAAAATGGGAAAAAAACAATTTCAAAAATTTATAGACTTCTACTGGAAAGAGAGTTAGAGCAGGAAAGGATCAAGGATTATATGGTAAAGTGTGCCCAAAATATCGGTCACAACACCGAGTTGGAAAGATGGGAAAGAGCATGGAGCAAAGACATAAAGTTTACTCAAAGCTTGAGTTTAAGAGAGAATTTTTATAAGTCAATGCATTGGTGGTATATGACCCCTCAAAAATTAATGAAGATAACACAAAAAGGGAATGGTCAATGTTGGAAATGTGGAAAAACAACAGGAACTTATTTTCATACATGGTGATTATGCCCCATAGCAAAAAAATATTGAAAAAAGATTCACGATAGTATCACTAAGCTGCTTGATATTAAATTTGAGATGACTCCGGAAACATATTTATTAAATACGATCATGAGGAACAGTCAAATGACGACAAAAGGGAAAACATTATTAAATTTAATAACAGCAGCAAGATTGAATTATGCAAAGCACTGGAAAGAAGGAATAGAGCCCCCCTTATGAAGAATGGAAGATTAAAGTGATGGATATTATTGAAATGGAAAAACTGTCCAACATGCTGAAAGGTAACTCAAATCAACAATTCGAAAAGCAATGGAATGAAATTATTAGATGGGTGAAAGAGAAGTAAGATGCAAGTATAGAATCGAATAAAGGATTGAAAAGGATAACTCTTATATTAAGGTGGGAATATAGACGGAGTAGGAAAAATTAAGGTAGATTACAATAACAAAAAGAGAGTTCACATTAAGGAGGTTTAGAATAAGAAACAAAAAAGAGATTGGAGGGGGAAAATGCGTAAAAAGGAAAGGAAAGCTAGAGGGGGGAGGAATACAAAGAGAGAAGGGAGGGGGAAGGATGAATTGATGGCAAAAATACATTGCCAATATATAATGTATTGTTAATATGGGGGGGGGGTCAGGATAGAGGGGGGAGGGGTTGATTGAACAATATATTAAGGAAAGAAATAACTATTTAATATTGTACAGAAAATATTAATAATAAGAGTAAAGTTATGTAAGAACGGTGTACAATATGTAATATTGTAAACAACATGTGATATATTTAAATTTTAGCTTATATGGAATTTTAATAAAAATTTTAAAAAACTAAAAAAAAGAAAAAGAAAAAAAAGAAAATGGGATTTACATTTCCTATATAGAATATATATATATTTTCTGCCCAGGAAACTTTCTACACAAACAATAATATTTTTGTGCAGAAAATGTCATCTTCTGTGTGAAAAACTCATGTGTTTCTCATGCAGAATGAGTACCAGACCATGAAGATTTGTGCCCACAGTTCTCCCCATCAGGGATTCCAGACACTCAGGAAGCCCCTTTTTCATCAGAGATTTGAATGTTTATGATTGTTCCTTCCCTCCCTATTCCACAGGCTCTGTCTCCTGCTCCACGAAGTCGCCTTGGTGAGTCAACTGTACCCGCTGGTACAAGAACTTCCCCTACCTCCTTCACTTTCTGATTCTAATTGACCCTTTGATCTGGTAAGGTAAAACCCTGTTTCTTTAGTTAATAAATTACATCCAGATAGTTGGTTATATAAAAGAAAGATCCAGGATTCTGCCTTATTTTATCTGATGTACAGTCTATATGAACAGAATTAAATCTGTCAAGCATGTAAAGAAGATTTAGAAAGAACTTTGACTGAGGAGTGGATCTGCTTTCTTTTAGAGAAAAGAATCACTGCCACAAATCAGCAACAAAATCTTAGGCTATTTCCATGCTACACTGTTATAGTGCTTTTATTCCACCTTCAACATCCTGTGGAATCCTGGGGTTTGCAGTTTAGGGAGGGGTATTTAGAATTCTCAGCCAGAGAGCTCCTTGGTCTCAGTAAACTACAAACTCCAGAATTCCACGCGATGTTGAAGGTAGAATAATAGCACTATAACACTATAGGGCAGAAATGGCCTTAGAGTGATATTCTACGTCTACCTATTTCCTACTTCTCTGGTTTCTAGTTACATTGATAACTCATGGGTCCCATCTTGGGAGAAACAGCGGCATATAAATTCAATAAATACGTAAACAAATAATAACTCCTCTGCATCTTTCTCTGTAATCTGTCATCAGAACCAGGGTTGTTCAAAGAGCCAGCCATGTTCACAGTCATGAAGTGACCATCTGTGATAGTGTCTCAATAGGATCTTGGAGGGGCAGAAAGTCTCCAGAGGCTAACACATCCTGTCCATGTGCTAAACTCCCAACATACTGATGAGATTAACAACAGAAGAAACTGAGAAACTAAATGAAGACTTCTAACACAAACTTCACTAACGGAGAATGGAAACACTAGGGCCCTTTTCGCACCTTACCTTTTTGTGGCACTGGGGTGCGGGGATCGTGCGAGCAGCCTCTTGCGAGAGACTCTCGTGTCCCTGCTGCTTCGCCTCCACAGCCGCTGTCTGCTAGCGAGCAGGTAGCATGAGGGATCCTCCTCTTCCTTCCGCAGCGCAGCCTGGGATTTGCCCAGGCTGCGCTGGGGCAGGAAGCACAAGCGCCGTGGCTCCGGAGGCTCCACACTCACGGTAAGTGCACACGGGGCCCTGGAGCGATGTACGATGGCGCACCATTTTCAGCTAGAAGCCGAAAATGAAATAGTGTGTGATCGGCACCTGCCAGCACCGGCAGCATCACACAATTGCGAGGACGTCATGTGGACCACTCCTCGCAATTGCACGATGCTCCAGAGGCCCTTTCGCATAGCGAATGCCGTGCAAAAAGGGCCTAAGACTGAGACCTTGTAAAGAACCATAATTGTTTTGCAGGCAGAACTACGCTGTGTATCTCCACCGTGTGGGGCTGCAGTGGTTAAATGGTGAACTCTCGGATTCACCATTTACCCACTGCAGCCCCATACGGCCATTCTATAGCTGGTAGTGATTGAGAGGGAATTTGAGCCAGAAACAGAATGATTACATCATACACCGAGCTCTGACAGGATCCTCCAGAGGTCTCAGTAGATTGTGTAATCATTGTGTAGCTGGCTACACATAAATAGCCACATGCTTTTCTGTGCCCCCCCCCACTCTCCACCATCCACAGAAAGGGGGGCTGTATGGGGAGGCTGCCTTGGCAGAACAGTGAGTCCAATGGTGGGGTTGGTTGTTGCAGAGGACAGAAAAGAATACCAACAACTTCAATGACCAAACAAAGACATGCAGGGGTAAAGTGGTCTCACCCCAAAATATGTCAACAACAGCATGCCAGCCAGCATGACCTGTATCAGGCAAGTAGCTCTAAATTCCACTTGCACAGAACATTTAATGTTGTTCTCCATATTCTAGCTACCTACAAGTTGGTTGCAGCATTTGCCAATAAGCTCTCAGAGGATGACTTTCCTGCTTATTAGCATCTACCAGGGGAGTTAATGTTTGCAGACTGAGTCTGCCTTACTGACCCCTCTGGGACACTATGCCTTCCTCTTTAGCATCTTTTGCAAATATAAATTGCAAGCATCAATCATCTTTCTCAGAACTCTGAGTGGAGTTCCATAAAGTTAAGTTTCATAAACTGAGCAGTATTCCACAAAGTTAGGTTCCAATAGCATAAATCAGCAGTAAATTGTAGCTATATTACTATCTGCCTTGCGCATGTCAGATCCAGGCTAAACAAATATCTAATCCAGACACCAAATGCTGCTCTGTAAGATAGCCACTGATCTAACAGGTGGGACCAATGTTACCTTTGAGACAAAGCTACTCCATTCCCAGATGAGAGAGTACCAGGAGTTATCTGGATAAAATCAATTTTCAGTGTGAATCACACTGCAAATGTTATTGTTTTTATGTATTAAGATTGTTGTATTACTACAAAATATACTTCCCTAGATTGTGTCAAACAAAGATGGGTAAAAACCAGGGTTCCAGTATATGGAATCTGAAATAGCCTGGCCTCCTGCAATTAATAGTCTTGAAAATACTCAGAATATCTCTACAAGCTGAACCAAAAATGATTAAGTCATTAATTCTTCCTGAAGGACTCTGGGAACTGTCATTTTGTGTGAGGACTCTAGGGACGCTATGGCAAAGAATTCTCATTAGCACAGAAAACCAGCTTCCCAAGGTTCTTAGGGAGAAGAAATGACAACTGAAACAAATGATACTGCCCAAAAAGCCATTTGAGGTTTGGTGTATGTACTGTTGCTTTGTGCCTTTGAGTTGTTTCTGACTTAAGCAGCCTTAAGACTAACCTATCACAGGATTTTCTTGGCAAGGTTTGTTTAGTGGGGGTTTACCTTTGCTGTTCTCTGAGAGAGTGTGACTTGCCAAGGTCATCCAGTGGGTTTCCATAGTCAAGTGTGTATTCAAGCCCTGGTCTCCACAGTTGTAGTCCAACGCTCAAACCACTACACTGTGCTGACTTTCAGCTGTAAATATAACATAAATACTCATACATAAGTCAATTGTTTTTGACAAAAAATGAACCCCCAAATGCTGGGTCAGCTTATTCAGGGATCAGTGAGGACAATGGCTGGATGAGCTCTGTTCTCTCCACTATTTTGGGCCCTTAAAGTGGAGCTGAGTGGTGGTGGTGGTCATTTTTATTAGGGGCTTACAGTATAAGCCTGGTGAAGCTTTGCACTCTCTGCAAGGCTTATGAGGTAAGGTGTATATAGTAAGCCTGTGGAGGCAACAGACAACAAGGCCTGCTTTCTCTTCTCTCAGACTGGAATGGCAGCTTCCTCTCTCCCCAGTCTGCCAAAGCAGCTTGCCACTTTATGCACAGCTCTGGCTTTCCCTAAAAACACCACCTTTGTGCAACCAGGGTAAAGCCTTTCAGTTATTAATTAAATCCCCTTTAAAGATTTGTGGTAGTGTGGTTCTGGTTGGTTATAGCCACTGAGAATCATTCAGTTGAGACCATTATAAGAAAATATAATCTTTATTAAAACAGCAAACAGAATAAGGTATTGGTTTCGTATGTATGTCTAAGTCCAAACAGATCTTCAGAGTGCATTTAAATAGTTTCTGCATTTAAAAGGCAAAAGTCTCTCTCTCTCTCTCTCTCTCTCTCACACACACACACACACACACACAGAGCCCTCTGGCTTTCCTCTTTGCCAAAGGCTATGTTCCCAAATCTAGGCCACTCTCTCTGACCAGTTTTAACAGTGAGTTGATTTTCCTTCTGCCCCTTCTCTAGGCTTTTCCTGAGAAAACATCCCTCTAATTCAACCCCCTCTCCCTCTATTGAATGACAGCTCCTCTGGCTGAAGGATTCACCTTTCACCCTTGATCTCTGAAAGTCTGACTCCTCAACCAAACCAGTATGCCTCCTATAAATACATTTTTCACTCAGGTCTTCAACCCTCCTTCCCACTAAAAGGGGCTTGATTTTCCTCTGGAGTGTCCTAGCAACCTGTTTCTGTGCGGCTTTCTCCCACTCAGGGTGCCACTCCCTCTATGCTCCATCACAAAGCCCCTATTGAAAATAGCCACTGTTGCTCTGCTCCACTTGAACCACCCAAAATGGCAGGCATTCTGCATTCCTCAAGGTCCCCCATGTTGCTACTGAATGCCACTTGGGCCAAAAAAGAAGGTGGGAGATTGCTGCCTTTCTTTCTCCAGTTTGGGCAAGGGAGGGGTAGTAGGGTGAGAGCACAGCTTCCATGCCGATCATGCCAAGAGGAGCATCTTATCTCTGCCCCTTGTCGCTACCTTCACCCTAGTTCACCAATAGATGCAGGTTGCTTTCCTTACTCTTTCTCCACCACCACCCATCTATACAGATACATTTTAAGACCAGCAATGCAATTTACACCCCACCATTGTAATCCCCCAGATAAACAGATCCTCTCTTTCTCTTTAGCTCCTCCTACGTTCCCTCTATGCATTTTTAATAGGAGAGGGAAAGATTTGTTTGTTACATGCCCCTAAATTTTACTCTTATCATAGCAAAATCCATAATTTTGACCCGACAACCTGCCCTTGACTTATACATAAAGTTGACTTATATATCAGTATGTATGGTAGTTGTTTCCAAATGTGAGTTAAATGGGAATTGCAAGCTTATTCTTCAGAGAAAATACTAAACTTTTTTCCAGCAAATACAAGACTTGGATTTAAGAAATGTACAATTGTCTTTTGGAACTGTACAGGTAAAGATAAGAACTAGACTAAATTATCATATTAAATTGTTAGGACCCGCATCTGACTACCAGTAATGGTATGGTTTGGATGGGCACCATATCTAATTGGCATCATATTTAATTGGCAACACACTTTAATCGGCACTGATATCAAAATTAAGCCTGAAGGTGACCAGGAGGTCAAACCAACAGAGGGAAAACTCTGACTGTGAACATGACAGAGAAAGGCTGGTCAGCCAAGACACCCTCCAGGTATGACTGGGCCATTTATCAGGCAAATAGATGCTGTTCCTCTGGATAATAGGCTTAAGTAGAAGCTGAAATTTTCCAGGGAACACAATTGTGAGAAGCCCACCAGGACAGTAATTGACAGATATCCATCCCCTGCACCTGCACTCCTTCCTCTTGACTCATAGCATCCGCAATAGACAGCTATTACAACACACATTATGTCTTTGTCATCCAAACACTGTGAACATTAATAGGTTGATAGTCCATTGTCCGTGCTGCAACTCCCATTGTTCCACACCTGAAACTGCACATATCTTCCACCACCACAGGCTATTTATATAAATATATATTTATATATTTATGGGTATAAATACTCCTGATTCCAGAAGGCCCAGTATAGTCTCTCGAAGGTCTACCTGTCACTCTGTCCATCTGGCTTCTGAAGGAGAACTGTTCTTAGGTCCTACCTAAGCCAAACCAAATTTAAGCTCTTCACTACTCTTCTGGACTGGTAATTATAACCCAAATCCTCAGGCTCTCTATCCATAATTTTTTTCTCCCTTTATCTTTCAGTTAGCTCTTGTGTGAATGTTTGACTGTGTGTATCTTGTGCACCTGCATGAGTGAATTCCCCTCAATAAAAAACATTTTTAGTTTATTTTTGAATCTCTGGCTGGTTCTTTTCCTGCGTGAGTCCATAAACATTGGTAGAAAGATCTCATTGAATTATCCCCCTCTCACAAGCCCCCTCTTTGAGCTAATTAATTCTCCACCTTTGCACAGAGGTACTGGCATCACAGGGTGGCCCTTGTGGCACCTACATTTTAGAGTAACAAAATCTTTATCTATATTTAGGGCAGGGTTGGTGCAGACAGCATCTTCGCTGACTACTCCTTAGGTACCAGCAGATTTGCAGAAGAATCATATACTGTGTTGGCTGAGGGAGTATACATTCTTTCCACACGAGTAACCTGGCAAACGGTTGGTGTATTTGCAAGGTAAGGATAGATGCTTCTCAAGAGGATGGCAAGACACACAAAATGTCCTCACTGGCCAAATGTTATACAGTTGAAATATGGATCTGTCAGGCAAATCAAAACACTCAGGGCTATGCATATCTCTTATGTTTTAATTTGGACATGCCTGTGAACGTGCCTTATGCTGAGCCAGATGCTTGGTTCATTGAGCTCTCTACTTGTTTTGGATTGGCACTTGCTCTCTAAGGCCTCAGATGGATGGCTTTCTTATCCATGTTACTCAAGATAATTTTATCTGGAGATGGGAGGAACTTACCTGAAAGCGTATTTTCTACCACTGAGCTACAGGATTTTTTTGCAGCTTATTTGAGAAGCCATTAAAAATCAAAGAGGCAAGGTGATGATGCCTGTATACTCATCCATCACAAAACAGGGCGTGGTTGGAAGAGATGACTTGATTTACATATTCTGCCTGTCAAACCAGTAATTTCCATAGCAATCCTGACATTGAAGGGCCTCATCTGGTTCGCCTCTGATGTCCACGCTAGAGGAAGGATGTTTTGCGAACTTGGAGACATCTTTAGTATCAGCTCAGACACATCCACCCTCCACTCTGTTGTAGCCAACAGCATGTGAATATCTCTATCATGATTTGGGAAAAATGGCAGTCTGGACTCTGGAGACAACCAAATCATTACAGTCAGCCCTCCATATCTACACAGATTCTGTGTCCGTGGATTCAACCAGTCACCACTTGAAAATACTTTTGAAAAATTCCCAAAAGCAAAGCTTGATTTTGCCATTTTATGAAAGTGGTGCCATTTTACTATACCATTGTAAATAAATGGACTTGAGTATCCACAAATTTTGGTATCCACAGGGGGTCCAGGAACCAAATCCTAGCTGATACCAAGGGCCCACTGTATATGTGCAGTACAGCATGGCCTGATAATGTCATTTGTGCATGAAGACAGTTTAAAGTGTCAATTCTGCAAGCTAGTATCTTAAGGGCTAATTTATAAACTCACTCGAGCAGATGTCAGTTTTTGCAAACTTCTCTTAGGTTTGAAACAAGACCTATAATAAACTGCAATTCCTGTTTCCTCTGACACCCAGCTTGTGCATTTATCTTGGAAACACTATGCTGGATTTAAATATCATCAGTTATTGACTGGCAACCTGTTAAGAGATTTATGATGGCATAAATCCAACTTACACCACTGCAAGTCTCCTTTTTTGGTCATTGTAGAGGTCATTCTTAGAGATCAGAACAGCAGTGACCCTCTTGTCCGGGACTCACTTTTACCTGCTGCAGTCCCTGCTCCATGAACATTTAGAGGCCGGTGGAGAGTGAGAGGCACTGGAGAAGCTTCCGGCTGTGTCCCTAAAGCCAGACACACAACAATGACATCACTCCTCTAGATCTCTGAAGGATCCTCGCAGCAGCTAAAAGGCAAGATCTTGATGAGTGGGAGAGGAGACCTGCAGAACTTTTACGCTATGTCTCCCCAATGTAGAACTTCCAAAAGCTCATTTCTTTGCACATCTTCCAATATGTTATATCAGACATTACATTACAATTAATAACATTCAGCATGCAATCAACGATCTTTTCAGTTTCTTTGGACATTCTATAGCTGACAAGACATTCTGACAGCTGACAGACATTTATTTTCAGCGCAGAAAACATGCATTCAAACCAATTTTGTCACACATGGAATATATGGCTAGTGTCACCCACAGACTAATTAGAACTCAAAATGGAACTTTAAACTGCCAAAATCAAGGTTTTCTTTATGTATCAGACATTTAGGTGTACACCTAAGAAGTCTGATTTCAATAAAAGGAGTTTGTAAAGATGTTATAGCTGTTTGGGAGCAGAGATGTGCTGAGATTTGTTTTTCAATATTTACTCAAGGACGAACCCAGGCTGTGTAATGTATGAAATTGTTTGTGGAATTAACAAGGACAGAACAGCAAGTAGCTTTTTTCACTACAGAAAATAATGGTCTTTTACACTATGAAAATTCATGTGGAGTGATGGGTGCCAGCTGTGTGGTCCTAGGAACAGGACAGATTTTCTTTGACCGGATCTCAAATTCATCTGTGCTCCACAGAGGACTGACACATGCCAACCGCTTTCTTTGCCCTTTCCTTCTTTTCTTTTGATTCCACTGTGTGAAACTCTTTTTTCCCCACCTGTGTCCAGGCATTACGTCAATCACCATTCTAGAACACTTTCTGCATTAGATGAAGCAGATTCTCACACACAGAAGCTTTAATTCCATAATTAATAAACATCTTGGTCATTGAGGTGTGATTTAAAAAAAAAGAAAATATGTTTGTTTGGGGCTTGAGGTTGTTTTGTTGCCTCACTCTGACAGAATAACATGGCTCCCCTGGTCCTCTTGTCCAGCTTAATTCAATCCTAGAGGATGCTTCAGGTTTTCCATGCCTCATGCAGATGTTACTCTTGTGCAGAGCCACTGACCCTGCTCCTGAATGACAGGCTCCTTGATGAGCGACAGGCATTTCCAGAGAGCACTATTGATTTTTTGCAGCCTCCGAACCCTGTCTCTGCTGCTAATTTTCCCTGGGATGGCAGGAGGGTGCTTCGTTCTCCATGCTAACCCTTTGATTCTCTTGGTAGCATTCTCTTCAAACAATCCTTTTGTTGCCAGGAGAGTTTGTGCATTGACAGAGATGCTTTAATGGGGATTTCATACACAAGAGGCATTTTGTAAGCGAACAACAAAATGTCTTGTTGCACCTTAAAGGCTAACAAATTTAATTCAAGGTAAGCTTTTGTGGAAAGCAGCTCACTCACATATACACATGTAGGTTACCAGAAGCAAGGAGAGTTTAATGTAGTCTCTTCTAGAACAGAGAAAGCTAAATATATTCATAATTGCCCTCTCTGGTGACATCACGTGACGGGGCAAGGGGACTGTGTAGGAAAGCATGCAGCTGGGCAGACATCTGACAAAAGCAAAATATTGCTAGATGCTGAGGAGAAAAGCTTTATTAGGAGGGGCAGCCAAAATGCCAAAAAGTTGGAAGTTTGGAACGCTCCAGAACTTTTAGATGTCAGATAATATGGGCAGAGGCTGAGAAAAAGTAGAACCCTAAAGTATGCAGTTCATCTTGCCATAAATGACACAGAGAAGGAGTTGTGCAGATTCAATTATATTAGGATGAACCTCCAGCCCACTTCAAGCATTCTGAGCCTTAAACAATAGGAAAAGAATGCAAATATGCTGACAAGTTGCTAGTTTGCACGTCACTCTAAGCGTTTAGGCACAGTATGCTTATGTAACTTCCTGATTACTAGTTTAGCAGTACACTCTCTCCTTATTCTTAGACTATTTCTGCACTAGACTGTTATAGTGCTATTATTCCACTTTCAATATCTTATGGAATCCTGGAGTTTGCAGTTTGGGGAGGGGCATTAAGAAATCTCAGACAGAGAGCTCTTTGGCCTCAGCAAACTAAAGCCCCCAGAATTCTATAGGATGTTGAAAGTGAAATAATAGCACAATAACAGAATATGGCAGAAATAGCCTTAAGTCTCAATTCTTCTTAGTTGTCACTCTGTTAGTCACACTGTCCTCAATTTTCTATGTGCAAGTCTCCTTCTCTCCCCTCGTTAAGAAGCATATGTTTTTAGAGCCCCTGACTATGAAATGATGTGTAATCTTTTATACTTTCTAGGTAAACTACTTCATATATTCTTGCCAAAGAAGACTAAGTTGCTTTATTTTAATGCTGGATCCTGTACATGAAAGGGGTAATATGGGACTGGTTATTGTTCACCTTCTGCTTGCAAATACTAATTGCTCTGTTTGTCATTACTGTCTCATATTCCACAACAGTGATTGGACCCATCTGCTTTAGAGCTAAATTCCAAAACATATGGAGGACACCAGGATGCCTTCCCTGTTCTAACCATACATGATGGCAGCAGTGGTATGTTTTAGAATGCAGTCCATTTCTGAACAAATATTAAGTCAGGGTAGTATGGCAATTTGTGTGGAGAAGGAGGAGAAGAAAGGGAATGTCAAATTATCACTCTATTGACAATTCCCCAACATCAACACTTCCAACCTGGCTGTTCAGATGAGCATTTGACATCTTATAAGATCACAGCTTGGTCTCCAGTCTTACAAGGTGCTAGATTTCATTTTGTTTGAATCTTAAAACTGGTTAAAGTGCTTTTTCAAGACTTTAAATTGCTTTATTCTCTTTTATGATGATTTAATTGATTGGACCCCATGCAAGAATTGGTTGGTATAGGGTGGATGAAAATAAATCAGCCAAGCAAGCAAGCAAACATTAATCTCAGCAGTGGCTTTTTTATCCAGCTCAGCTCTGAAAATTGGACATACACCAGTTTGAGAAACAAAGTGTGGAGGAAGCTATTTGGACAGGAAGAATGGGTAGGGAATGGTTCTGTAGATGCTTTCCCCCCACACACATTTCCATGTTAACCAGTCCTCAGTCCAATTCCTGCTTTATAACTCTTTGGGGCAATATGGGTTGTCAGAGCTGGCCAAGGCAAAAGATAAAATAGCAGTACCTACTGCCTCCTGGTTACCTGTCAACAACCTGTCTCCTTGATGACTGAGGAAACCCAAAGCACATTCCAGGAAGGGAAAGCTTCCTCTAATCACCAGTGGTGTCAGATTAAGCAGGTGGAGTCTGCTAAAGATTTGCAAAGATGGGGCTTTGACCACAATTGTAACCACCGTTACCAAGAACTAAGCCAGCCAAGTGCAAAGAACTTCCTCGTGAGTACACATGTTTAGAACAGAGTTACACATATTTCAGGTGTTGGGTGCATTTGTATAAGCATTACAGGAAATCAGCAAGAATTAAAGTCCTGGGATGAGGGGAGGGAATATATTCATAAAATACTTTAGAAGGGGGAGGGGGGAATATAGGTTTATGCTAATCCTGGGAGGCTGGTAGTGTAGCTAGATTTATAGGGATATGTTTTTGTGTGTCTGCAAGTCATTTCCAACTTTGATCACCCGGGACGAACCTATCATAGGATATTCTTGGCAAGATTTATTCAGAAAAGATTTGCTGTTTCCTTCCTCTGAGAATGAGAAACTATAGTGCTGTTATTCCACTTTCAATACCCTATGGAATCCTGGGGTTTGCAGTTTAGGGACCGGCCTCAAAGGCCCCTCCCTAAACTGCAAACCCCAGGATTCCATAGGATGTTGAAAGTGGAATAATAGCACTATAACAGGCTAGTGCAGAAATGGCCTGTGACTTACCCAGAGTAGCCCAGTGGCTTTCCATGGTTGAGAGGGGATTCAAACCCTGGTCCCCTTGAGTCCTATTCCAACATCCAAACCACAATACCACACTGCCTCTTATTAATAATTAATAAATAATTAATAATAATAAAATAATAACAAAAAAGGGAACAATACTAGCCAAACATTTTGAGAAAAATATGTAAGTACAATAGAAATCTGTGAGGGGTGTGTATGTGTATGTGTGTGTGTGTGAGAACAATTTCTCATTTTGGCAGCATTAATTCTATCAAAAAAAGGATATACTGAAATCAGACCAATTAGATATGAAATCACTATTCCTGTTTGCTAGTGGAACAAATTTGTTTTTAAATTTGTTGTCCCTTTTTGCAATAAGAGGTGGCAGACTCTCCATCTTTGAAGTTCTTAAGCATCTTTGAAGTTCTCCATCTCTGGAAGTCTTCAAACAGAGGTTGAATGGACATCTTTCAGGAGAGCTTCAGCTGCACACTTCTGCATGAGAGAAGGTTGGACTAGATGGCCCTTGTGGTCCCTTCCAGCTCTAACATTCTGTGATTTTATGTGCTGTTTAAAATTCTTGCTTTTGCCTCTCAGCTAGTTCTTCAACTAATAAAAAAGTAAAGCAGATAATATGTACACTTTCCTGGGTGAAAGAAAGTCCCATTGATTTCAGTGGGGTTCACTTCTGAATAGATATATATCGGATTCCATTGTTACTTAGCTTAATTGACCTACGGGCCGCTTTGATAGCTGCCAGTTTCTTTTTTCTTTCATGCATCTCTCTCTCTCTCTCTCTCCGTATATATAACTGGATACACACACACACACACACACACGCACATATCCGCACCAAAGAATTTCAGAAGAAAATCAGCCTGTGCTTCTTAGATCATAGTATAGCCTTTGATTCCGTATATCATGAAAAACTATGGATCGCTCTTAAAGAAATGGGTACGCCACAATGCTTGATTTTCCTGTACTCAGGACAGGAAGCCACTGTCAGGACAGACTACAGAGAAACAGAATGGCAAGCTGGTCAGGCAAGGATGCATTTTCTCACCCTATCTGTTTAACTTCTATGCTGAACATATCATATGTAAAACAGGAAGGAAGGAAGTGTGAAGATCAGAGGAAGGAACATCAACAATTTCAGATATACAGACGACACCATATTAATAGCAGAAAAGAATAAAGACTTGGAATGATTATTGAAGAAAGTGAAGGAAGAAAGTGTAAAGGCAGGTTTACAGTTGAATACTAAGAAAACAAAAATAATGACCACAGATGGTGTACATAAGTTTAAAGCAGATGATGATAAAGCCAAGATAAAGCCAAGGCTCAGTCATTAATCAGAATAGAGACTGCAATCAAGAATTCAGAAGAAGACTAGGGCCCTTTCCACACCACACTCCCAACCTGCCATGGGGACAGGGAAAAGATGGGACCACAACTATGCTTCTGCATGACGTTGTCGCAGTCCCATCCTTTTCCTGTCCCCAGGCAGTGCGATCACAGATTAAATCATTGATGAGTTTTTCACATCAATGACCCATGATCACACCACCACTGCAGACTTACCTGTCCTGCAGAAGCCCAGGAAGCACAATGGCTGCACTTCCTGCTCCAGTGCTACCTGGAAAATTACCCGGTTGAGCTGCAGAAGGAAGAGGCGTGGCCATGGCGTTTCCTTCACCACAGAGCCAACTGGTGCAGAGAGGATCTTCCATGCAGAGCTGATACTGGGATCCCCACTGGACATCTCTGTGAAAAAGTAGGGTGCAGAAAGAGCCTAGGTCTTGGAAGGACAGCTGTGAAGCAACTAGACAAGATCCTGAAGTGTAAAGATACATCACTAAATTCTAAAGTTAGGATTGCTTGTGCCATCATATTTCCAATTCCTAGGTATGATTCTGAAAGCGGGACAGTGAAGAAAGCTGATAGGAAGAAAATCAACTCATTTGAAATGTGCTGGAGGGGAGTTCTACAGATATGGTAGACTGCTAAAAAAGACAAATGAGTCCCTAGAACAAATCAAGCCTGAGCAATCCTGAGCTAAGATGACTAAACTGAGACCACTGTAATTTGGACACATCATGAGAAGGCATGGCACACTAGAAAAGACAATAATGCTTGTCAAAAGGCAGTAGGAAAAGAAGAAGACCACATTACAGGTGGATAGACTCAATCAAGGAAGTCACAGCCCAAAGTCTGCAGGACCTGAGCAGAGTGGTTGATGACAGGGAGACTTGGGAGGTCTCTCCTTTATAGAGTCTCTGGAAGTCAAAACTTTGGCCATTTCCGCACTAGACTGTTATAGTGCTATTATTCCACCTTCAACCTCCTATGGAATCCTAGGGTTTGCAGTTTAGGGAGGGGCCTGCTCCTCCCTAAACTGCAAACCCCAGGAATCCATAGGAGGTTGAAACTGGAATAATAGCACTATAACAGTCTAGTGCAGAAATGGCCCTGATGGCCATTAACAACAGCGATACACTTCTCTCCCCCTCTCTTAAACCACCTTTCAAACACAATACAATATATTACTAATGGAAATTAAAAACTACAGTTAAAGCATATTCCAGTCAACACATTTCACACGAAGACACCCTCCCCGCAAAAACCACAAGGAAGAAAATATCAGTTAGAACCATGAGCACGTGGAGAAAGAAGTCTGTGTTGAATTTCATTTTGAAAAGGCTGTATGATTTTCACATGCGAAGAAATTTGCTGAATGCAGTGGAAGGGTAACTTTGTGAACTCGGTGACCTAAGCCAAAAGGAGGCACAGGATGTTCTTTTAAAAGATCAGGTTTTTTTCCCTGGGTGTATGACCTCAAAGGGGCTCTTTAGGGCAGAGATATTTGAACATCTCATGTTAAAACTTACATTTATTCCAATGCATCATTATCCATGTATTTTAATATGAAATGATTATTATTAAGAAATTCAGTATTATTCTAGAAATATTCAGAATTATATTAAACAATGTTTTAATTAAAATCCTTCTGGCATAAATGTCAGATGAGCCCATGTGGTGAGTAAATTGAAGGTGGGCTACAATTTTGGGATCCTAGGGTTCAATTCTCCACTCTACTATGGAAACCCACTGCGTAACCTTGGGCAAATCACACTCTCTCAGCCTCAGATGAAGGCAATGGCAAACTGTCTCTGAACAAATCTTGCCAAGAAAACCCCATGATAGAGTTGTCACCATAAGGACTTGATGGTTCACAACAACAACGTAAATGTCAGATAGGATTATAAATTTTCCCTATTTACTCCAAAGGAGGTTGGGTGAACTGGAAGGAATGTAGATTCTATGTTTTCAAGATGCAGTGGCAGTGAAAGTTGTAGCATAAGTTGCAGCATAAGCAATGAGGTTCTGCACATGCTCAAAGGCACCCTTTCCTCTTTAAAATTGCTTCATTTTGTATACCATGAAACACAGGTCCTTTCTAAACCTTATCTGCATCCAATGATGTCCCAGTGTCATCGTGACAGTGCCTTTGCTGGGATGGGAGCATGTCCCAAACACTCCCCTCTGTACCCAGCTGGCTACCGGTGGATGGTAGTGGTTGGGACATGCTCCTTCCTTCCGCAGCACACGAAGTCCACAGCACAGCAGGCCTCTTCCTGTGCTGCACTGAGGAAGGAAGTGCCTAGATAGCACTTCTGCCCTTTTCACACAGCCCCAGACAACGTGATCGTTGCACAAAAGGGGCCTGCTGCAGGATTTTTTCCCGGTAATAGTATAATTTGCAATCATGATGGCTGGGGATGCAACAGGAGCAAGACCATGATGACATTGTGCAGTAGCACACATCGCGGCCCAGCTTCAACGTGTCCCCATGCTGAGATGGAGCCATAGTATGGAAATGTCATCAGTCTGGTATTAACAGGAGTGGGTGCACCTGAGAATTGGGAAACAAAGTTCCTTCCCTCCTTTCTTTTCTATGGGGGGGGAGGCTAGAAGCCATCCCAAGACCTATCTTAACCAACCATCACATCCAGAATCCACTAGATATGCAGGATCAGGGGAAGGTATGTGCTCTCTACAGTGTTTGTGTGTAAACAGACAGGTCCTTATGTGGATGTAAAGTAGAAGTCTGCAGTATCAGATGAAGTGGAAGTATAGTCTCAAACAGTACATTTGGGACTAGTATCTCCTGAGGCCCTTCCTTGCTATACATCTGATTCCACTTGAACTTCCATGCTTCCCTCCTATGGAATCCTGGGATTGGCAATTTAGGGAGGGGTATTTAGAATTCTCAGTCAGAGATCTCTCAACAGTCACCATACTACAAACTCCAGATTTGTAATTTTCACAGAAAACACTGATTCCATGTGCATTAGATAGAATGTGAGGGAGAATTATTTCAGTTTGAAAAAGTGAATAGGGAGCGAGAACAAAGATTAAAAGAAAACTCTCAGGCTATATGGAACTTGAACTTGGTGTTGTCAGCACCACGATTCAGATCACACACATGCTTTCTACTGTCAGGACTTCCTTAAAATTGCTGCAAAGACTGCGGCCCACCAATCACAAAGTGGCAGACGGAGGCAGAGGTTGGCACAATCAACTAGCAATTTCCTGATGTAGATTCATATAAATGCCTAATCCCTCTTTGGAAATGGTTGAATAACTTGCAACGCTGATTTCCACGTAGCAAGGAAATCACTTTCCTTCAGTTAATTAAAGACAGGGGAAGGGGCTACAAATTTAGATTTTGACAAATTTCATCATCTTCTTAGCATTCTGGGGACAGAGCATGGGAATTGGTGTTTTGGATTACTTGATTGCTTTTTAAAATGTTGGAGGCCAACTTTCAGGTCACACCAAAACTTATCTTCACTCAGACCCAAGTTATGAGATCAATGGTCTAATTTGCTGGAGAGTCAGGCTGATCATTACCTGTTCCAGAGGCAGGCACAGAGAGAGCTTAAGCTGAATGCAGAAACTACATTCTGATATCCTTTGTGATGTTAGAGAGGGCTAGGTTCCATATCTTGGCAAACTGAGAGATAGCTGACAAGCTGAGGTTAAAGATGGATCTCTTCAGTTGATAGGAAGGCTTCTTTGTAGAGTATATGAACTTTTACCATAATGGGGATAGATTTTTGGAAGGATTTGCACAGGATTGTCTTATGAAACAACCCCTACCCATCCTGCAGATTTGCTGCTGGACAATAGCTGTGAGGGCTGCCCTGCCAAAGTTTCACCAGGGCTTGAACCCATTAGGGCCTTATCATGCTACACTGTTATAGTGCTATTATTCCACTTTAACTGCCATTGCAACATTCTGTGGAATTCTGGGGTTTGTAGTTTAGGGAGGCTCAAGAGCATTGAATTCTAAAGGCAGAGAATTCTAAATGCCCCTCCCTAAACAGCAAATCCCACAATTTCATACAATAATGTCATGGCAGTTGAAGTGGAATAGCACTACAATACTGTAGTGTGATAAGGCTTATTTAGTGAGACTACTTGCTGCAGCAAGACCTCTGTAACTGGATGGGAGGAGAGATGGCAATAACACTCCTCACTGCCATGACCACCACTGTTGTTCTAGAGTTTCCTTGCATTGTGCAGGAAATAAATTTCCATCTGTTCCCATGATGTTGCTGCATTATGAAGCATCCTTGATCAAAAAGAACTCATGACTGAGCAAGGAGTATGAACTCGTGCATACTCCAAGTTCTTCCATAGTCTTCTAGAAACTCCTTTGAATCAGCAACTTTCTTCACATCTCTCTTTTTTTGGGGGGGGGGGGCTCCTTCCAAACATTGGTGGGATTTTCCATCACAAGGTAGTAGTTTCTTTCAAACCTGACCAATCTCTGCTGCCTTCCCTTCCTAAAGGAGGAGATTCTGGATCTCCTAAAAAATATTCCTCCTGCTGGTGCTAAACCACATCTTTCCCTCATCCCTTGTTTGCTTGACAAGGATTCACTCTTTTATTTTTGTTTGTTTGTTTGTTGCTGTGCCTTCACACTCAAACCACTACACCACGCTGGCTCTCTATTCACTCTTACTCTTCTCATTAAAAAATGGAAAGGGTATTGTCTATTGTTCTACTAAAGTACCAGGGTTATAACATCACTACACACTGGGATTATGGTACTGCCTTTTGCACTTCAGTTTCAGTCCCATGATGCTAGCAATCATTTGTATTTTAGCAGACAGGAGTCAGTTGTAGATATCCACCCAGTTCCCACTCCATGCATTTCCCTGCCCCTCATTCTTATTTGGCTGTTCCCCAGAACACTGTTGCCATTTTTCCTTACCTCACATTTCCCGCTTTCTATTTTTTTAAAAAATGGCTTGTAATTGTGCTAGCCCAACATTCATTTAACACACTCCAATGGCCTTCCTTGCTGCTGTACCACTACAGCCATAGAGAGAATGGATTTAAAACAAAAAGGAAGAATCAGGTTGCTCATGGCAACCCCCAGAGAAGATTTCATCCATAGTGCACTGAGTCCTTTCTCCCACCTCCCCTACCAGAAATAAAGTAAGAATGGGGGCCAAGACAAACCTTGAATAACCACACTTACTGCTCGCCTCAAACACATCTACCTGGTCCCCAAATCAGGATACTTGTGAAGGGGACCTTTCACATCAGTAAGAAACCTAGAACAATACCCGGGCTGGCAAAGGGATTCATTTTGGTGGCAACAAAACTGCAGTTACACCAGAAGGAAAATGGAAGGGCTGCAACTCTGCAAAAAAAGGTCCCTGCTTACCAGTGCTAAGCCACCTCCATTCTAGTAATGAAAGCCTCCTGTGAAAATGCCATTCAGTAAGAACCAAGCATGTGTCCTCTTTCACTGAACTTAAAGAATGATTCCAAACAACCTTCCAGACTTTCCAACCTTCCCTTTTCTCTCCTTCTGTTTTTTTCCATCTTCACACCAGACCAGTTCCTCCACATTTGCTTTTGGAGGAAGAGGCTGGCTTGGTCAAATAGGCAGAATTATCTGGATACAGTAGATGCTTAGCAATCCCTCCAAGATGTATCCTTCAGACAAAGAAGCTCAGTGATCCATCCTGATAATGAAATGTGCCAAGTGATAAGATTTTGGATATGTTCACATACTCACATGATTGCCAGTGTCTGTTGTTCAGTCCGGATGTAATACTTTCCAACTGCTGATCATGTTCTTCACATAAAACCGAATCAAATAAGACAAAACTGGCAATCAGGATGGCCTGCCAGCTTGTGACCTACTCAGGAGCTGGCAGGGCAGCTTTCTCATTCACAGAAATAGCTTTAACTGTTGTTTTCCACCACGACCATTGTTACAGCACCCACAGGCACCTCATCTCTCCCACTGTCTACATTTCCCCTTTCTCCACTAGCATAGCAGCTTTGTTCAACAAGATCATGGCTTCAGGATTTAATTCTGCTACCATATATGCAACTCTTTTAAAGTCTTATATCTGGGCTTCTTTTGGGATATTCACTGGGGCATGGCAACAATAATGACTATTCCCTATGTCTTAGGGACTGGACATCAAAGGAAATTCCTTCCATTCTCTCCCTTCCTAAAATGCAGGCATTCTCTTACTTCCGGCATCCTTAGTGTTTGAGAGTGGGTACAGCAGCTAGACAGCCTGTTTAAGGAGAAAGGCATGAATGAACAGCTCAGGAAACAAAGGCTTTATTGTAGGAACCCCATTAAGACAGAAAAGTTTTTTAGGATGCTAACCCAATATTAGCCTGATGTAGTGCATCTCAATAGGCCCAATAAAGGTACCACTCTTTCAGATTTTGCTGTACCAACAAGAGTTTCACTTTTGGAAGAAGCTGAGAGAGAAAAAAAGAAGTGAGAAGGGATAAGGTACAAAGATCCCTCAGAGTATCAGTTTACATGGCAGAGAGGTCAGGATATGTGGATAAACGATGGGGAGATTTTAGGTCACTTAAACTGTTGACCTCTTCAGTGCTGCTCTCCCTGAGGCATTTTTAACCCTTTAGCGTTAAACACTGTTGCATTTCTAACATTTGGTAAGCCATAGTATCACCTCTGTATTTCCCTCTCTGCTTTCTGATAGTGCGAGCACTGGTGCGCAGAATCCCCAGCATTGTCCACAGCTCAGCATCCACTTTAATCTAGAGTGGGGTGGGGAAGCAACTGCAGTGTGACTGTGGGACACATGAACTGTCAAAAATGAAAAAAGATGGAAGCGGAGAGAAGTCTACTTCTAGTTTTGAAAAAAAATAGGTATTTTTAAGTGGTAAACAGTGGAGGTGGGGTTAACCCTGATTAAAAGACTAGCTGCTGCTTCTGCAAGCATTGAGGAGAGTCATCCCTTTGTCTTTTGTTCAAAAAAGGGGCAAAGAAATCTGGAGTCTGTGGGGCTGCATGACTTGTGGGGTTGCCCATCATTCTAGGGCCCCATTTTACCTGCCCAGGAGCTAGAGATTCTACAGCAAAGCAAGGCAATCCACTTTGGCTTAGTGGTAGATAATTTTTAGCTCTTCTTGACTGAACTGGAAAACTGTCCGTTCTGACCCATGAACTTCCCGCACAGAAATGTGTGAGCCTTCACTACAGAGTGCAAGAAGACAGAGAGTTGCCCTGTTGTTCCCTCGGTGTGATTCCCATTCGTCTCTTCCTCTGCCCTGCTCCAAGTCGCAGCACAGTGCTGGAGGGGAAGGGAATCTATTCATTTCATTCATTCATTCATTCCTTTCCATTCCTGATGTGGCACCCAAAGCAACTCACAAAGAGAAGTCATTTCACTGCCTTTGAAATTTGGCAACTCTTCCTCTTTTCCTGTCCTAAGAGACAACACAGAAAGCCCAAGCAGTGAAATGCTCAGAAACAATATCAGAAGCTAGAGCAGAGCTTTCCAAATTTTTCATGTTGGTCACACACTTTTAGACTTGTATCAGCAAATTCAGCAAATAATTCAGTAAGCGGAGGAAGCCCCTCCACCAAAGACTGCCCCACCACCATCGCTGTCCTCTCCGGGGTCTTCCTCAGCCTTAGGCAGCAGTAGGGGGAGATGCAGCCCCTCAACTCAGACCTGGCCAGCTATCATCACCATTGCCGGAGTCTTCCTCAGCCCAAAGTGGTGGTGGCAGAAGAGGCAGCCCCTTCACCTGTTACGTTCACACAACACACCTACACACTGCAGCTGACACACTAACATGTCGCGACACACCATTTGGAAAGCTCTGAGCTGGAGGATGAGGCCTCCCACCTCTGTCATTGCAGTTGCCAGAGCTGGACCCAGAGGCAATTTTGTGGGTACGAATGGGAGAGAAGGGCTGTTATGGAAGGGTGAGGGTAGAGAGCAGAATATGGGCACCAGTCAAAATGAAGACTGGAAAGATAATGTTATGAAAAGGGGACTCCAGAACTTGGTGACATAAATGCTCCCATCATTTGAGCCAGACTTGGGATTGCCACATTAAGTCTATACAGCTACAACAGTCAGTAGGGACAGAGGATAGAAAGAGTCTATTGGCAGTATATTGTTGTTGTTGTATGCCTTCAAGTCATTTCTGACATTCTGGTTACTCAGACTTAAAATTTAAATTCTATATTTCCATTCATTCGTTTCATTTTTCTTTTTATTCATTTATATATTCTTTTCATTCTTACCTTGCTACTTCAATTTTTACTATTCTCATTGCCAGACGTTTAATGTTTTATTCTCCATATGGATGGGTTGATTGTCCATATGGGTTTTTTTAAGCAATCTTGAAAACTATGTAATAAATATTTGTATTGGAAGGAAAAAGATACACACCACTTGAAATATATTTGTCCAGGAATTCCAAAACTGAAACTCCTTTCTGAAACGTGATTGGCCAAATATGATGAATTCAGATTTTGAACCTCCAGTTTGGTGTGGATCTCACCAGACCAGGAAAGGATGTTACTTCGTCACCTGTATGAAATATCTGCTGCAAGATGGTGGCTACTAGAAGTAATAGAAAACCTTGATGACCACTAGTAATAATAGCACTTTTCTTCCTGAAAATATTTATGGCAACTCAAATCAAGTTCATGAAATCCATCTTACCCTGATTTACATTTAGAAGTTTCAAATGTGCAAGTTATTGTGGGAACATTCAAATGGAGAACTTCTAGGGAGAGCTTAAAATTTGCTAAAAGTCAATTTTGCAGAAGATGTAAATGTTCCTCTGGACTTCATCTCCCAAAATTCCCCATAATCTATGCTGACTAGACTATTCTGAGGGTTATAATCCAAACAAGAATTTTTGCATTGATGATACTTTCACTTGAAATTGGAAGGAGAGGGCCAAGAGACCAAAAGAGAGCCCCAAAAGAGCTCCAGCTTACCTCTTTTTACCATACCACCTAATTTGAAGCAATTTCTCCCATCCACTCCCGAACAATACTATTTAATAGTCCTCTTCAAGTGTTATTTAAGACAGCTACACCAACATTTGAGCAAGGACAGAGCCATGCTACATAGCTGTACTTTCCTCAGCCATGCAGATCATCTGCCTACAGCAGAAACATCTGCAAGGAGAGGCCTTTGTGCTTGCTTGAATCCTAATAGCACAGGGTTTCAGCCCACAAGAAAGCTTCTGCAGATACAGCTCTGCATGCAAGATCCTCTTCTTTGAAAATATTTGTTCTGTACGTGCAGATGTCTGGAGGAGGAACTTTGCAGCAAGCCTGACACTGAATGTGGAGTTAGTCGATATCTCCGCAGTACCACTCACCTGTTGAGGGAACTTCATCAGAGGGACATCTGAACAATAGTGGTGCCATAGCTTCATTCCAAGGGCCATTCTGGGACAAAGGAAATAAGAAGCACCAGCTGGCAACCACTAGGGACACAGCCATGAAACAAATCTTTCTCATTCACCTTCCTTTCCTCTCCAGTTTCTCCCCTGCAAAATGGAGTTTCTCCATCAGCAAAATGATTCTCCACTCAACCCCAACCCCTGAGGGAAATTTCAAGGCAGCCTTACCAGTGAGCTCCAGCATTACTTATTGACTAATGTGATCCAATTTGATTCATTTGACTTTTATTACATATTTCTCCCAGTATGGAACCAAAGGTGGCTCCCAATAGAAGTTAAAACCAAAAACAGTTGAAACTGTAGAAAATACAAAAGGTTTCTTTTAAAAAATTAGATAAATAATCAAATTACAAACATTAATTTGAAACAGCTGAAAAGGTAGTTAAAACGTAATAATAATGGGAATACAGCACACTCCAGCTGCAAGGCCTTCGGCAACAGCTAGTTAACAGTCAACAAAGAAGTCTCTGCCACCAGAAAGAGAGTGGAGGGGAGACAACCAAGCCTCTCATGGGAGGAATTCCATAGCCTGAGCAGCCACCAAGAAGGCTGTCTTCCCCATCCTCACCAAAATGTGCCTGTGATGGCAAGTGGGACTGAGCAGAAGCCCTTCTCCAAGGATCTTAAAACTTGGGCAGGTTCATATCAGGAAAGATGGTCTTTCAGAGAGACTGGGTCATTGAGGCTGTACTGTTAGGTGTAAAGTGAAGAACTGCAGTCCCTGTGAACCACCATGTTTGTAGGTTCCCAGCTGCTGACTTTACTCCCATGAATGGAGATACAATCTGAGGGGAGCAGAGAGAGCAGTGACCAGAAGGGAAAAGGGTAAGGAGACACTCTCCTTCCATGCATTGTTGAGACTTCCAATCCTCCATAGCTAATTCTGACCTTTAAAATGGGAGATCGATATATCTGTCACATGACATCTATAGAGGCATCCCCACCCCCACCCCATTTTCCAACAGCCCACTTTTTGACAGTCTGCTCTTTCAAAACTTTTCAATTGTAACCAGAACCCATACATTCAACAGGTGGTTTGCTGTTCCAACCCATTCCATCATGGTTTCATGACCTTCCACACACTTTTGCAACTGCACACTGCTTTTTCTCTCAATTCAAACTTATTAAAAAAAGCTAAAGAAAGACTGGTTTCTGCATATCAATGACTTCTGGGTTTTGACAATGCTCTGGTCCCTAACCTGTTGAATAAGCAGGAGACACCTGTATTGGCCTGTAGTTCTTTATATATGGTTTTATTTCTCCTGGATCTGTGTGAGTATGAGCATGTGTGTTTCGACCTGTTTATATCTTATACATTTAGACCTAGACATTGTAAGTATCATGAGGTTGGAGATAAGCATGTCTTATTTTTCAGATTATACAAATGTATAGTATAATTTGGAATGACTTCATTGTCAATTTATTCACACTTATTTGGCACAAATGGTCTCCTGCTCTTGTGGTTTCTGCTTTAAAATATTGATTGTTGCAGAGAGAGAGAGGATGAATTTGAGGTCTTTTCCTGACTTTTTGAAAAAGGCTTTAATTGATTAATGGGACCGACTGAACCTGTGTTTTCCTTGTACTCATAGGCTGCTTAACTGCCACTCACATCAGTAGGAGTTAAGCAGCCCAATTGTGTACAGGTTTGTAGCCTAGACTTTAACTGTGTGAATGTACAATTTGTTTTTAATTGTAAACCACTTTGGGAGGTTTTATGCCCCCAATACAGCCAATATACATGTTCTCAGTGTAGCTAAAACTCTTCTTCCCTGATTAAGGGGCCTGCAGTTTCCACCCAGCTACACCAATGACAGTTTTTGTGCAAGTGCATTTGGAAGCCAGAGGCCAGTCACTCTTTCCAGATGAAAGTTGTGTCATGTTTATAAAACTACTTATGGAAGGCATTTGAAACCTTATATTAATCTTATGTTGTTCACACGTTACCCCAACTATATTGGAGGGGATATTGTTAAAGAGGTATATCAATACATCTATGGCATCACTGTCCTAAGAAGATTAGTTATTTATGGAGTCAAATTTTGTATTATGTTAGAGTGTGTTAAGAGCGTGACTTACCAAAGGTCAGCAGGGATTCGAATGCTGATCTCCAGGTCATAGATCAACACTCAAACCACTACACCACACTGGCCCTCAAATGAAAAATTAGCCAGTTATCATAAAAAGCTCCATGGAGGAAAGACAGGCACCTTTATTGAAACTTGGTTACTGCTTATTGAGTACTGTACATAAATAACAAGGAAGGGTATAACCAAATTGGACCTCACTGGAACTATTGGAGAGCTCTATTGGAAGCTGCATGATCAATACGATGGTTCAAATGGGTGTAATGTCTGGTCATTATTCCTATCTGAAAGGACAGAGAACAGGAAGTTAATGGCCATTTGTACTGTGTGAACAAACTATGATGTTGATGGGTTGTAAAGAAATGTCTGCGTTGTGTTAATAAAGCATTTTTTTTAAAAAAACCCAAAAACTTCTTTATTCAAGCATGTAATGGAACACCACTGAAGGATGCTTTCAGCAATCCCACAGCAAACCCACAGTCAGTCAGTCTTTGTATTCCACCCCCCTCACCAGAGGTAGAAGGGCTGAGACAGAATCTACTCTAAGACTGAGTATATGGCTGAGGGGATAGTTAAGCCACCATGCCTAAACTGTGTATTAGGCTTAGAAGCACATGTGCTTGTGTGTGCTTAAACAGCAGCTGCAGAGTCCCCCTAGTCCAGATGAGGAACATGGGCCATTTCTGCACTCACTTGTCATAGTGCTATTATTACATTTTCAACATCCTATGGAAGCCTGGAGTTTGCAGTTTAGGGAGGGGCTTCAAAGGCCCTGGATTCCATAGGATGTTGAAAGTGGAATAATAGCACTATAACAGGCTAGTGCAGAAATGGCCATGGTTTAGGCAGAGGATGGAATTAATCCCACCACCACCACCACACCATGTGCCCAGGCTGCAAAGAAAAATTCTTCTCCCTGAAGCTGCTATTTTCCTTGGGAGAAAAGTTGCAGCTACCTATCTAGGGCAAAGAGCAATGGAGTGTTGGTGGCGCTGGTGTTGCATTAACCCCTGCCTCCAGCTCCAGATGGGAGCAGGAGGCTGGTTGTTATTTTAAAATTCACAGGCAAAATAGGAAGACACATTGAATGTAGCATGTAGTTTGATCCTCAGTGCCTGCTCCTTTGATCTCCTCCCACCTCTGCCTAGGGACTAGAAGAGGCTGAAAGAATCGAGGTGAAGAGACTGGTGATTGTTCTCCAAAGTGCCTTTCCAACCACAAGAATTATTCCTCCCCCTTTTTCCAAAAGGGAACAGGCACTTGGGAGGGGGGGTGTAGTGGAGCGACTGCCTGGAAAAGAACAGAAGAATCTTCAAAGCCGATTTTCTTTCTCTCCTTCTGGTCACCCTATTCTCTCAACTGAGCAGCTTCCACAAATCACAAACTGGTCGTGCATCTTCCACTTCCCCACCCCCCTTTTCTTTCCTAAGTTGTTTCAGTTGGTGTTGTTTACCCCCAAAGCAGACGCCCTGCTCTCCCTCTCGCTCTCGCTCTCACACACACAGGCCCCAGTGCACAGCACAGATGGCTGCAGAAATGTCACGCTATGCACAGCCTTCTGCAGAAGGGGAGACATGGCTGGTAAGTGATTATGCAGCAATCACGGGAGCTCTCATAGGAAATTTTAGCAAGGAGAGCACCAGGGAAAGGTGAAATTGGTGGAGCTGAGGGTGGCAATGATAAACTTCCCAGAATGCCGGGCAATTAATCTTGTGCTGCGACTGAGTCAAAGGAACCCAGAGCCACACAGCCCAGTCACTGGCAATGAGGCACACTCCTGGATCCAGCTCCAAGGAGTTAATCTCAGCTTTGGGAGCTTTCAAATGCCATCAGGCTTAGAAAGATATTAATTCTGAGGAGGAACAAATGAAGGAGGCACGTTTGAGGGGCACCCTCAGCAATGAGATGTGGACACACGCTGACAGCAGCTTGTTCGCCTGCTGGAAAAAGCTGCCTGGGTGTATCAGCAAAATATATGGAAGGCAGTTTGTTTCGGGGGTTTTCCTTCAGAACATGAAAAATGGCTTTCAGATGGAAATGAAAGAACTTCAGATCACCAAAGTGACACTCAGGGGTATATTAGCCGTGAGCAAAGTGACAGCATTATGTGAACCACATTCCCAACTTAGGGAGTGACTCTTCTCATATAATCCTCTCCTCTTCTTGTGAAAAGATGTTCCTTAATGCCTGCAATCGTCCCTTAAGCATGACTGCTCTTGCTGGGTTATCTTTCACATGCAGTGACTGCAGGCGCAGATGCAGTTTGCCCATTTTAACAGCAGATGTCTCTCCCATTATGATTTATCCAAATGTTTAAAATAAATAATGCAAACATATTTACAGGAACAAAATCCCATTCCTGGACCCACCAGGCTCCTCAGAGACTCCAGGGTGGGACTATGTCACCGTGGCTGCTGCTTTGGCTTTATGTTAGAAGACTATGAAGTTGAAAAAATCACCAAACAGATCTTTAAGTAAAACAGTCATCCCAAATAATGGATAATAAAAATGTGTTAAATGTTCAGAACTGGCAAGAAATTGATTAAAGAAGTTTGAATGCATATGCTGACATTCTTATGGTCTTGCATTTACATTTAAATATTACCAGTGCACTACAACCCTGATTCTTATAAGGTGGTGAAAATAGGGTTGCACAATTCCTTTAATGCTATTTTTAGATGCCCCTCCTTCTCCCCTGAACAAGGTAGGCCCAGTTCCTCAAAGCATGACATTCTCTCTAGCCAAAGGTAAGTGTATCCCCCACAAAGCCAGAAACACCAGGATGTAGTGGCATGGCAAACAGCATCAGCTGAAATTCCTTCTTCTACACATCCATTAAAGGTACAAGAATCCACTCCAGTTTTCAGTCTGGCAACCTTAAAAGTGCATTGTAAGAAAATATTTTCCTGGACAGTTGGGGTCAACTCCTATTTTACCACTGCCATAAGCAATAATCCCAGTCCTGCTTGGGTATTTGGATAACTACCCAGTGATATGGAGAGGAAAGGACTCAAGAGGAAAGCCTCCACTCTGATTCTGTCATTCCTAGTGCAATAGCAATGTCTCTCAAGCTCAAATAAGTTAATGGGATGCTGAAATAGATTAGGAAAGCTCACAATCAGCTCATTTTCACTCCAAAGGATACTCTTGTGCTGCCCCTCCCCTTTGTTTGTAAAAGGAAACTGAATCACAAACTATTAGGACTGCTCTCCTTTCGTTTGAAGGTTTCACTCAAATTGAAATGCCGTTCTGGACAATCTCCCACAACAAAATATTATGGTGTGGGGAGAAGGTTTGGCATCTGGAGATTCTTCATGTGGCTGTATTATTCTGATAGCCACTGCAGCCATTCTTTCTTCTGTTCTAAACTGCTTTTGCAATAGAACAGCAGCAGTGGCCAGAGTTCAACAATAAAACACATTTTTGAAAAGTAACATGGAATTAAAAGGGGCCACCCTCAATTCAGCACGAGTTCAGTCCAGTTCTAAAAGATGTGGGGTTTTGAGAACAGAGACACTCATCCTTTTCAAGTACTAAAAGAAAGAAATTTCTTGACTTATTAAAAACAAACAAAAAAGTTCAATTTTTTTTTTCTGAAAATGGGAGAATATATTTGTCCAACATTCTGCATATTGTTGAATTGCCGCCCATGGAAGAATCATCAGATGTTCCCATGTCTCTTGCAGCATCATTGTTCACACTTTTGCGGGGTTACTTTTTACTTTCACCAGGATCCAGCTTGTAGTTCTATAAAATGTCCAGTACCTATTTAACCAGAGGCTATGGTGAGACACACAGAGGTGTCTGTATTGTCAATAGTAAACATTATTCAAGATTAGGGTTCATACTTTGCAATCAGAAGATCCCAAATTCAGGGAACAGGTGACAAGAAATACCTGAGATCCTGGCAAACCCTACCAGTGAGAATCGATGGTACAGCCAGATAAGCCAGATGAGCACATGGTTTGAGCTGGTATAATTTAAAGCAGGTTCCTATGCAACTCCCATAGATGACTTCTAGGTCTCTGAAATCCTGCCTAATAGTTGTGGCAAGTTGGTTACCAACTCCTTCTTTTGCCTCCTATTTTAGAAACACACGACAAGAAAGCGGCATCTCTTCCTTCCTCAGCACCTACAGTGTGTGAAGAAGTGGCCCAATTACTGTTTCATGCCCAGCTTTGCTGTTTCCATGGCTTCACAGTATTGCTCTTCTGTCTCTGGAGGCCATCAGTGCAGGAGCCAGTATTTTATCCATGGTGATCTCGACTGTAGCATCCCACAGCCACAAAGAATAACATATTTTCCTCACAGAAAAGGCATTCATTTCAGTTCTAAATTGTGGCATCATCATCTTCAACGTTTTCACAAGTGCAGAGGAAGAAGCTGGGGATGAAGAAGGAAAGGATCGTGGCATTTGCTTTTCTTCTGTACTTTATCACTACACATTGCAGTGGCTGTTGTGTGGCCATCCTTTGTTAAGCTTATAGGGATGATCAAGGGACCTTTTGTCATGACTGAAGAAAGCTTTCTCCCGAATGTTTTAGAATCTTGTGCCAGAGCTGAGTGAGGTGATCCCATTCAAGGGGGAGGAGCAGATGAATCATTGTGAACAGTTTTGCATTTGTGAGGCAAAGAGGCCAAGACGGCAGGATGTACTTAGCCAAAGCTAACTGGTCTGGGAGCCAACTGGGTGTGTGTCCGGAATGCAGTGAGGATGTCTTTGCTGTTACTTCAAATGGTTTAGTATACACAGCTTAAACACTGGTTTGGAGAATATTAACCCTTCAATGAGGTCCAAAGAATTTTACCTCCCACTGATATCACAATTTTCAACCATGTTGTACAATGAGTTATCTCAAAGATTGTCCATACTGCCTGCTGTTGGCACCACAAGTTCTCTACATGTGACTGAATGAGAGGTGGGAAGAGGATCCTCAGGTGTCCTCAGTGTAATCCATCCCCCGTACTCTCAATAGGCCTTGGACTTGGAGGAAGGGGGCTACAACGTGGCCCATGCAGCCTCCTCCATTTCTTTGCAATCAGTCCTCCTGAGATTGGCTGTTATAGGCCACACGCAGCTGATATTCAAAAGCTCATGCCACGAAGGAAGGAGAGGAGGGGGTGCCACCAAGTGAATGCAGATATGCATGTTGATGCTAGAAGAAGACCCACCCAGTATTCCAACAGTAACACCTTCCTTGGTCGAGGTAGAGGATGAAACTTCTGCATTTAATGGGAGGAAGGAAGAGCCCAGACTCTTGCTGTGGGACAGTCATCAGTAATAATGGAGAGCGACAAAAATAAAGAGCTGAAGGAGAGGAAGGCTTGAATATTTTCATTCTCCTTGGTACAGTTGTCCCCTCCCAGTAATTGAATGGTAAACGGGTTGTCCTCAGTGACTCATGTCTCCCAGGTCTGGGAAGCTCTTTTGAAGCCCTGTTACAACTGCTAAGTCTCCAAGCCGCCTTGATTCAACACAATAAACACAGTTGAGCATCAGTCAGTAGTGAATAAGGGAGGAAAGTCCTATCTTTTTTGTCCTTCCTGGGCCAAGTGATCAATTTCACTGTGCTGTAAGAAGGTGGTGTTAGGGTACCTGGATTTCTGCAACACCCTGGACAGTTGGTGATCTTCACAGGGAGTAGGGCACAGTGTTCAATGCTGTACTATGCTGCCTGAGTAACCAGGTTCATCATCTTTGATCAGACACCTCTTGCCTTTAATTAGCTATGAGTCAGAGAGGTTTGAATTCCCCACACCTCCTTACCCGGGATCGATCTGGGGCCTCTTCCATGAATAGCAGTGTGGCTTTGACTTGGCAACCAGACCACTGTTGGCCAATACCCTTATTGTACAGCTGCCTGGGGCTGGATGCCTTGCTGGCTGGTGCACGGGCACTGCTCCTTCTGCTCCCCTGCTGAAGGAAGGTCTCCTGGGCTTACCAGATTGCAATGTGCCAACAGGCCCGCCTTAGTCTTAGTAGGTTTTTGACAGACCATTAGCAGGTCAAAGAATCATAGAGTTGGAAGGGACCACACAGCCCATCCAGTCCAACCTCCACTATACAGGAATACACAGCTAAAGCACTTCTGAAAAGAGTGGTTGATTTTCATATCAATAGAATCTCTGCTTTCATTATTAGATGGGAAGTGATGTTACTCTGATGATAGGTGAGACGTGTCTATCTTGGAGAGCAGGTCAAATTTTAATGCTTAACTAAGGCCCTTTCTGCACCTTACTTTTTCCAGCGCTGGGGTGCGAGGATCGTGCAAGCAGCCTCCAGCAAGAGGCTGCTTCAGCTCCACACAAGCTGGCTGCTCACACGAGAGCCTCACCTCTTCCTTTCACAGTGCAGCCTGGGAGTTTCCCAGGCTGCGGTGGGGCAGGAAGCGAGACCGGAGCGGTTCTGGAGGCTCCGCTACCATTGAGCTACCATAACTCAAAGATCCTTCCTTTGAATAGTCACTGCCAGCTCATGTCCCACCTCCATATGTGAAGATGGGATTATTCTACTTCAACGCACATCATTACATTGAACTGAATTTGCCATTTTAATGTTCATTCCCCCAGTTTGGACAGGGTTTTGGGGGAGGGGGCAATCTTTTCCTTTCCTTTCTTAATTACTCTGAATAAGTTGATACCATTTTCAGATTTGATCACCTCAGTGCTCACACCCAAAGCTAAATTTTTTGTGAACAAATTATCTCTGAGATCCATTTCAGGTCTAGCTTTGGTTACCTGATTAATTATCTTTGCTGGGAGAAGAACAGGGTAAATGCAACCTTGTTAATTCTCCTGGGTTTCTTGGCAGCTTTTGGTAGGATATGGATATTGACCCTTCTGAACAGGCCCTCTAGGTTGGGAATCAAGGACACACTATTTCTGTGATTCCAGTCCTATCTGAAGGACTGATTCTAGAAGGTCATGCTGGGGATGCTAATCAGCACCATGGTACAGATGGTATGATCCCACAGGGTAACATTTTGTCCCCCATGTGGTCCCACAGAGTAACATCTTGTCTCCCTTAACATCTATATGAAACCACTGAGTAAATCATCTTGAGATACAGAGTAATGTGTGGTACTTCTGATTCAGGCTGAGGTGACAGAGATGCTGAGCAGTGGTTTGGAGTCAGTAACGGACTAGATAAAGGCCAATAAATTGAACCTCAGTCCAGACAAAAATGAAACTACCATTGATACATGTTTCATCTGCCTATGTATTGGCATTCGCTATTTACACTCTCTCTAAATCAAGTGGGAAAAGTACAGCCCCACAGGGTCTTCCAGGACCCAATGTATTTTATTTACAAAAAAAGAAAAAAGAAAAGAACTGCCTCCAAATGCTCCCAACACAACTCTATCAGGGATGGGCAACTGCCAGGGATTGGGTGACTATGGTGGTATCCCCCTTGCCCCACCTTGCTTCTGTTGTGCCCTCATCACTCCTAGGTTTTATTTAAAAATTATTCAGAACACACAAAAACATACCCTTAGGAAGTGTTGGGGCAAATTTGCTACATGGGGGTGTTACTGCCCTGGCTAGTCCGAGCTTTGGGGCTATTAAAAGATATCCTCTTGATATAATTCGGCTTCACTTCTCTATTCCCCTCCACATGCTTATGAGGCCACCGGACAAGCACGTAAACAAGCTGGGCCGTTAATTGCCATAATATTCCTAATACAATACAGGCAGGCCAGAAATAGCTGACTCACTGCTTTAGGAGACCTCCAGGCAAGTACTCTAATTAGGTATGCACGCAACCTACAAAAGAGCCTCTGCTCCGCGATGGCAGCTTAATGGGTAACCTATACAATACCCAAGCATTCTGTGTTTGCATACTGGCTACTCTATTGAGAACCGCTACGATAACTCAATCATTCAGATTCTGACCTTTCGGAGGCTTTGTCTCCAACTCCAAATCTATTGTTTTCCCCCAAGTATGGCATAGCCTGCAGTCACAATTCTCCTTATAAAAACCCTTGATTCCGAGACCTTCCTCGGAACGCTCCCGAGTTTCATCCCGCCTTGCTGCCGCTTTGCTTGGCGAGCCTCCCCTCAGCTCCACATGCTGAGCTACATCGCACCCCAGCCTCGCTCTCCATTTTTCTGGGCTTCAGGACAGGTGAAGTATCACCCAAACCAGCAATCCCTCTAAAAATCCCTCTATACCACTGCAACCTTTATTTTCTTTAGTTATCTTGTATGAGTGTGTCGCATACACTGTTTTCCTTGTGTTTAATAAACATCATTTATTGTTTCAACTTTTGTGTGCTACTTGACTTGACCCGACCCCGTAGACATAGGGTTCAAGATCTCGCTACATTACCCTGCCTCTCGTAACGCTAAGCAGTGCTCTGAGCTAATTTTCCCCACCTTGAGTTGAGCATGTTTTGGTGTCCCTCCCGGGACCCCCAGTACACAGGGTAACAGGGGGCCTGGGTTGTTTAAGGGCCAGAAGAGGCCTTTGTTTAATCAGAAGATAACCTGGAACTCCATTTCCAGTTCGAGTATACAGCGCATGCGCTCTGAGAGGGGGAAAAAATGAAAAAAATGAGAAAAGAGGGGTAGCTGCAAAATGGATCTGGGGGCCCCATGCACACTACAGGCTGCACATCCCCACTTCTGGTATATATATACTTCTTTTCTACACAGAAATGTAGAAAACTCACATCACAAAAATTTTAAAACATAGAAATTTACAAAGGTGGGCTGTGAACAGAGATAGCAGACAGAAAAGCCTGCTTATTCTGAGAAACAGGAAAATGGGCAAGAGAGTAAGGCACTTGAGCACTGTATCTTATATATCCTCGCCAGATACAGCTGCAATGCAATCTCCAGTTTCTTGGAGAATTTCTTACCTGTTCGTGAATTTTCAAGGTGAAATTAGATGTTATGGAATAAATGAGGCCTCCACCAAAAACAGCAGCCCTAGGCTGGGTTCTCCCCATCTGTTTTCTAATGTCCATCTCCTTGTGTTGTTTTCTTCCTCCAACAGTGGCAATCAACACTGAGGAACAGAAAATGAAGGATGGTGACAGGAGAATGGAAATAAAGCCTCTAACTCTTCTACATGGTGTGTGTCTGTGTTTGGTGGCACCCTCATGTCCTCTGTAACTTTAGTGGCATGCACATCTATACAGACACATACACAGAGAGAGGGAGGTTATGGTGATTTCCATCCTACAGTGTTATACTGCTATTATTCCACTTTCAACCTCCTATGGAATCCTGGGGTTTGCAGTTTAGGGAGGCGCCTTTAGAATTCTCAGCCAGAGAGCTCTTTGGCCTCAGTAAACTACAAAGCTCAGAATTCCACAGGATGTTGAAAGTGTAATAATAGCACCATTACAGTATAGTGTGGGAATGGTCCAGGTTCCCCAGAGTCAGGTGCAACACACTTTGCTATGAATAACCACAATGCTTTGATTGTACTATTGTAATTCATAGCAACTCTGAACTATGGTTTCTCTGTCTGTGACTTCCCAACTGATGCCAAACTTCAGTGCCATACCTCTGTTAATGAGACATAGGCTTTTCGCACAGCATTTGCCATGCGAAAGGGCACCTGGAGCGTCGCGCAATTGTGAGGAGCAATCTGCATGACGCACTCACAATCGCGTGACACTTCGGGGTAGGGCAGGCGCCGCTCATGCACTTTTTCATTTTTGGCTTTCAGCCAAAAATGGTGTACGATCGTGCATTGCTCCAGGGCCTCATGTGCACTTGCCATGTGTGCAGAGCCTCCGGAGCTGCGGTGCTCGCGCTTCCTGCCACAGTGCAGCCTGGGAAACTCCCAGGCTGCACTGTGGAAGGAAGAGGAGGGGCTCTCATGCTATCTGCTCGAGAGCAGGCAGCTCGTGTGGAACTGAAGGAGCAGGGACACAAGAGCCTCTTGCTGGTGGCTGCTCATGCGATTCCTGCACCCCAGAGCCGAAAAAAGGTAAGGTGCGGAAAGGGCCTGAGTGTGTTACTGAAACATCCTTCTTCAAAACGCTCTGAACTCCTGCAACAGAAAGATGCAGCATTCTTACTGAGTCACCTTTTTTTTGTCTTTCCAACACACTGCCCTGAGCTTTGAGAGCTTTCTTCTGAACATTGGCATTTCCCATGAATTATATTTGCAAGCCACATGTCCTGAATATATCTTACATGCCAGCTAGATTTCCAGCCTGTGAGATCCCATCTGTATTCAAAGAAACGGTTTTGAAAGTCTCTTGGTGGGTAAGGGTTGTTGGTCTGCTGCAGTACTTTGATGACAAGAAAAAAAAAATAAGGATCCAGCCAGGCCTTTCACCATTCACTACTGAAGCCAGTGGATGATTCCTAGGCCAGAGGGCCATTTCTTTACTAATATGAAATACACCACTTGCCATAATTCAGAGTGTTTATTTTTCATGTCTTTTTGATTGGCCCTCATTGCTCCATATGCAGGAACCATGACACACGAAAGCAAGCAGAAGGGGCAGACTGAAAAAAGTTTTTTGCTTCTTAAAATGGCACATCAACACACAGAGGTTCGTATAAATGTCTTCACTGGTTAGTACACGTGGCAGTCAACTTGGAGGAGGGCCAATATCTATTTGGGAAAAGCGGCCATTTCTTCAGTGACATTGGTAAGGTGCAAGTGGAACCAAGGAGCCATTGTTGTTATGTTCTCAGGTTTCACGAAGAGAACAATCACAGCCACAGCAAACTTATAGGGATGCAGATGAGATTCCCCTGAAATGCCTTTCTTCTTTAGGTTTTGACAATGACTGACATTCCCCTCAGAATGCTTTCAGTGTGCCACGAACGGCCCTCCCACTATCTTTTTCATGGTCCCTTTTCTGTAACCTGGTCACTGTAGTATTTTCTGATGTGACAAGCTATCAAGAACGTTTCTTTGAAGAGTTTGGTCAAATGTAGAGCAGAAGCCACATTTGCTTTTTGAAGCAAGACTTCACATGTAGCGGACATTTCCAAACTGTACATTAATAGGAGATTCATTTAACTGTTTATTCCCACCTTCTCTTTATTTCTTTTTGATGAAAAACAAGCGCAGGAATGGAAAGTAAAGGGGCTGCATATCATTCTCCCTCTCACCATTTTTCCTTACAAAATATCCAACAATAAGGTGCTTTTCTGACCAAAAAGAGAACAATAGGAACGTTTTCCCAATAGTGGAAATGAGGAGGTTGATTTTGATTAGACAAACAGCTTATGAGTAAGGTTGCTCCCTGAATCCTCTGATTAATTCACTGCCTCCTGTGGCTGTTTTTCATAGGAGACTGCTGCATATCATATCTCCCTCTGGCCTTGATGGATGCTAGAAGTCCCTAGATACTCTCATTATGTACAGTATATCCTGAATCTCCACTCCTTTCCTAGCCTCCTTTCCTATTAGGGTGCTTCCAGGTAGGCACCCCTTAATGCAACTAGTCAAAACTGACTGTGCAACCGCACTGTCTTCCCTTCAGTATCAAAATTGGTGCAGCAAGAAAAAAAAGATGAGAAAAGGGGTGGGCTAACACAAGACAATAAGAAATGGAAGAAGACCCTATTTGGACTCCCTCTAAAAATCTATGAATGAGACAGTGACATTACACAGGAAACACCGTATCTGACAGCAACCTTATTTTGATGTCCACATCCTCCTCTAGCACCCACTAGTACAATAATCCGTGTGTTATAAAGTTGCATGCAGAAGGTTCTTTTTTGCTGGAGGCAGGAAGTCAAACACAGAGTCAAAAAGTGAGTGTGCTCTTTTTCCGCTGTGAATTTTGATGGGCTTTTCCGACACCTAGCCTACTTGCTTTTTTTTTTTTCTGTCAGAAAGACCAGCAGGAGACTTGTGTGAGAGAGCAACAAAATGAAGAAACCAGGAAACCACAGCCTGGCAGGAAGTGAATGAGAGAGAACCACGAGAAAACCACAGCTTTAAGTGTTGTAAGGAAAATCTTTAGAGCAGCCTCTAGTTCCATAAGCTTCGCAAATTAAAGGAAAACTCCCATCTGGACTTGCACAAAGCTAATCCATGAAAGTCAGATGATAAATGCTGCTCAGTGAGTAGCCAGTTCAGCTCCAATCTCTGTGGCAGACTTTTATGGACAGATTCTTGTTTTATTGTTTTCTAATCCATCTGCTACAGCTACCGTTATGATGGTTTTGAGTATCTCATTATAAGGAGTCTCTTCCTATTTCAACTGTCTATCCACCCTATGACCTTGAACAATTTGTTTCCTTTCTTACCTGTTCTGCTTCCTAGTGTGTCTTTTCACCCAGGAACATCTGGAGTGCAGAAAGAAGGGCATGTCCTCCCTCTGTGACCTGGACTCCTTTAAATGCTGAAGCCTCCCGTTCTTTGGCATAAGAATTGACTGGGGTACAGCTATCACCATCACCATCACTCCCCATTTAATATTTACTTCTTTATCTTCTTTTCCAGTGCTGTCCAGAACTCTAAATTGAAACTGTACCTACCTGGAACATAATGGAGAGCAGACTCCTCAAGGAAAAGAAGTGAAAAGGGGCCTAGTTCAGAATTCTTCTTTCAACTGAAGCCTCTCCAAGGTCAGGACTCTTCTGTCTCTGTTATTACAGATTCCGGCCCTGCTGTACCAACTGAGACCATTTCCACACTAGACTGTTGTAGTGCTATTATTCCACTTTCAACATCCAATGGAATCCTGAGGTTTGCAGTTTAGGGAGGGGCATTTAGAATTCTCAGCCAGAGAGCTCTTTGGCCTCATTCAACTACAAAGCCCAGAATTCCACAGGATGTTGAAAGTGGAATAATAGCACTATAACAATGTAGTGCAGAAATGGCCTGAGAGCCAAATCTTAATTTCTCTTCAATATAGTAATCAGCTATAAAAGATCAGCTGTGTTCCACTTCATGTTGGTAAATCTCTTTTTGTGCCAGGCAAAGGTAATAATAACTGAAAGATGTTCCATGGTGGCTTCTCATCACTCCCTTCCCATAGCCATGAGTCTGGCTTGTACAGTCAATCATGTGGCCAACATCTGAGTGCTGATCTTCCTCCTGCCCTATGGAAATTTGTTCTGAACACATACAGGTACATGACACCTTGCTGAATGTAATTTGGATATTTTGCTTTTAAACTAAGTACAATTAGCCCTTCACATTTGCTAGGGTTAAGGGCACAAAAGTGGAAAAACTGCAGATATCAAAATGTGTGTGTGAGTGTCTGTGGGAAAGTGACCAAGGGATGGTGGGGAGAGCAGGCACCCAGGGTCCAAATCAGGTCAGGGAAAGGAGAGAAGGGAAACGGTGGGTCAACATGCTGGCCCTATTCTTCCTCTCTCTTGCCTATCTCCTTCTTTGACTGTGTTTGGGGGCATTGGGAGATGGTTTGTGGTGCTGAGAAATCAGGCTGTGAGCCATCATTAGCCAGCCAGGTAGCAGCTGGTGGAGGAGGAAGAGGACCAGAGGCAGGTTTTTAAAGAGCTACACACCCTCCAGAAAAGAAGTGCTTGAGGTGGGGCTGCACGGGTTGGAGAAACTCACAAAAAATCAAAGCCATGAAAGTGAAACCCACAAATGTGGAGGGCTGACCCTAATATTATTATTTTTTTAAATCAACAGAGTAAATATCATATGTGTTGTAATTCATAGGGTCAGATCCAAGCTTAATCATGCGTAGAGTTGTTGGGCCTTTCTGCACTACACTGTTAACAGTACTGTTATTCCACTATCAACATCCTATGTAATCCTGGATTTTGCAGCTTAGGGAGAGGCATTTAGCATTCTCAGCCAGAGAGCTTTTTGGCCTGAGTGAACTATAAACCCCAGAATTCCACAGGATGTTGAAAGTAGAATAATAGCACTATAACAGTATAGTGCGGCAAGGCCCATTGTGTGCCTTCAAGTCATTTCTAACTTATGGTGACCCTATCATGGGGTTTTCTGGGACTGAGAGTGTGTGATGCATCCAGTGTTATCCAGTGGGCTTCTCTAGCCAAGTGGAGAACCAAACCCTGATCTCCAGGGTCATAGTCCAATGCTCAAACCACTTTGCCATGCTGGTTCTTAGAGCAGATACACAAAAATCAGTGGGACTTCAGTCATGGCAAAATTAAATCTCAATTATTTTAATGGGTCTGCTCTAAGCAGGATTCAACTCAGATCCAACATGGTGCATTTTTCTATTTGTAAAAACTAGTGTATTTACTCAGCGTTGTCTGAGATTTTATTTTCTTCTTAAGAACTCACCAAACTGTCTTCTCCAGCACCTGTAACTTTTCCCCGTATTTCCCAATGCAATCTGTATGCATGTATGTATGTTAACATACAGAGACTGGATTCCTGCTGGAATACACTGTCTTCCTACTTGCTGGTAGGCCTCGTCTCCATAGCAGCCGGCCTATTCCGGTACATGCAACTGTTCCCCATATTCCCCAATCCAATCTGTATTCAGAGTTGTTATCACAACAGAGGCCCTTTTTGCATGGCATTTCTCATGCGAAATGGCCTTTGGAGTGTCACGCGACTGCAAGGACCGTTTCAGACGACATCCTCACAATCGTGCGACGCTGCCGGGGCCAGTAGGTGCCAATCGCGCACTACATCGTTTTTGGCTTTTAGCTGAAAATGGTGCGCAATCGTGCATTGCTCCAGGGCCCTGCGTACACTTACCTTGCGTGCGGGGCTCCGGAGCCGCGGCCCTCGCGCTTCCTCCCCCAGCACAGCCTGGGAAAATACCCGGCTGCGCTGCGGAAGGAAGAGCCGGAGCTCTCGTGTTGCCAGCCGGCCGGCAACTCCTGCAGAGCCGAAGCAGCGGGGATGCGAGAGCCTCACGGAAGAGGCTGCTTGCGTGATCCCCGCTCCACCGCGCTGAAGAAAGGGAAGGTGCGAAAAGGGCCAGAGATATGGTTTCGGAGGGAACACACTGCCCTTCTTCTTACTGCTAGGCCTCATCTCCATAGCAACCAGCCTGAGGCCCAAGAGCTCTGCGCCTGCACATTCTAAAGGCCCCTCCTTAAACTGCCAACCCCAGGAGTCCATAGAATCTTCACAGCCAGCCAATCATATGAGGTCTTCCCGCCTCACACGGCCAATTGTATGAGGTCTTCGTCCGCCTGATGGAGATAAACAGATAAACACGCAGACAGACATTGACTTTTATATGGTAGATAACTCACTTGCTTAGTTCTGTTTGAAAGAAAAAAAAAAGAGGATTGGTCAGAACCATGCTGTGCCTCACGTGATCCAATGGCACAAGCCAACTATCTACAGCGAGGATTGATCCTGTCACTCTAAACTACCCAAATCATATGGACTATAAAAAGGGTTGGCCTAAATTGGAATGGGAAACCTCAGGCCCTCCAGGGGCTCCCAGTTCTGCGCCAGTGGGCAACTATAATCATGTATCAGTTTAAATAAACTAATATTTTCAAACAGGCTGTGGGTCATTGATTTCTTTCTTTTTTTCCCCCTTTTTTCCCACTGTTTTCCAAAACAAAGATCTTTATATTCAGCCACAGTTGGCTTTTAAATGGTTGGATTTTCCAGTGTAATAAATTGCATGGCTGTTAAGCTACCCTTGCTTTGCTAAGGTTACAATAGAACTCAATGGAATTCTGCCCCGCCCTCCATTGAGGATATCCCCAATTTTCTAGCATTGCAGAGAATGAGAAATTGAAAATCATCCTCACCTAGAACTCTTCTGTTTGCTCATTCCCTTGGTAACTCTGCCTGCCCTTTTTTTTGGGGGGGGGGGGGATGCCTAAATGCTCTTTCTAAACGCTGGACTGATGTTGTAAGTTACTGCAGTGAAGGAAAATTTCATAGGGAAATTCTTATTTTGGGGGGCAATGCCCTTATTCTTCCTCCCTATAGCTACACCCCAATTTACAAGATACTAGAACATTTGATGTCCTTTGGGAAAGTAAGTATAATGTTCTTTGCTGTTCAATATTTATAGAACAGATTGTAACAGATTGTACTGTTGTTGTTTTTTCCCAATACACTTTAAGACGACCATCACCACCTCATCAGAAATGATCAGGCGGCCTTGGGTTTGTCAGGTGAGATTTTCACCTTTATTGGTTGCTCGACTGTATCTTGATTATTTGGAGCCAAGGGAGGAACTATTGCATAAAAGTGGGAGTCAGTCAATAGGAAGATCCTTCTGCTCATGCAGATTAGCAAGAAAGCCTCTAAGAACCCCCACCTTGATTGTTTTTGTAATTGCCTCACCAAGATACTGTTCTTTCAAAACACTTTAGTTCCTTATTATGTAAAGTGATAGCTCTGCCTTGGTAGTTTTCAAATACCCATCCAATGGTTTTGATTAACTGCACGGAAACTGTCACATATGAAGCTGCCTTATACTGAGCCAAACTGTGGGCCCACCTAGCCCAGAAAGTGGTGGCAGCTCTCCAGGGTCTCAGGCAGATGTCCCTCCGCTGGCCATCCCACTTGTTTGACATCATTTGGGTTGAGGAAGAGATGATAAGGATGGAATCTTCTGTATGCAAACCAATGTGTCTGTTTATGATAATACACGGAAGAATCAGCACATATTAATTCATCTGTTCTGGGATTCCAGTCTTCACTCATAGAACACACATGGCTCAGTTTTCCCATATCACTGTGGTAAACAAACTTTGACAATATAGAAAAGGGAATCTGAAGACCATATTCTCAGGGAAAATCTAAAGCAGCTCATTTTTAAAATCGGAGTCACCAAGTATACATTAAGTTCAATGGAAGAGTAATAACAAATTTTATCCAGCACAAATCCATCCTACTTCATAAACTGGCAATGCATTGGCATTGCCAGGCAGAAAAAAAAAAGGCATGATTTCTCAGGAATCCAAACTCTGAAAGAGGATCCCATGCCAATTCTGCACATATAACACCAAGGAAGACATGAAGCTATTTAGTCTAACCACCAACCAGTGATCCTATGGTTTTGGATAAACAGTGGGACTTGAATCAGGAAGTAGGGCATGAGAGCTTTAGTGGAAGAATAATCCAAGCCACTCAAGCTAAAGTGTTAAATAAAGAAATGAATTTATGAAATAATTTAATAAAATAGTAAAGTATTAAATTCTTAATTTTCATTGTTGCCCCCTTTCAGTAAAGACTCCTTTTTACTGGCCGCACAGAAGGCTTCTCTGTCCTCTCAGGACGAATTTGGCGAGCCTGAGTTGGCAATTTATGTATCTGCTGCATTCTACCTCTGAGACTTGGATAACTGCAGGGTGCATGTCGAAGAATCAAGGCTTCCGTGCATCCCACGTAATCAGAATGTTAATGAAGAGCAGGGAAATGGCTCCTTCCTAGAAGCTATTGGGCTTATCGGGAATTTGTGCCACTCACAGAGTTTTCTTATTCTGCATTACCATAAAGGAAGAGTCAGTGCTGTGAAGGAGCCTCAAGGAGGCTGAAGCATCTGCTGTGGTCCTCAGGAGTGGCTGATAAAGCCTGACAAAGGGGGCAGGCGGACATTCCTCTCCATAACTGCATAATTGTACTGCCAAAAATTGGAACATTTAGCTGTGCAAGGAAAGTGGAGTGGCACAAGTCCCACACTGCCCAGAGAGGCAAATGACCTTGAGGAGTTCTCTGCCCCTTTTATATTAGACCCTAACTCGGCTGGGCCAACTCAATTGTCTAACCTGTTGCCCTTCTGATGGGTTTTAGACTACGACATCTATAATCCCATGGCTGTCTGTGGGGTTATGGGGGTTGTAGTCCAACATATCTGAGGAGCAATGGGTTGGTGAAGAAAGATGTACAACTTCCAAACAACAAAAATCCAATGAATAAAATTCTCAGCAATTTGGAATCACCCACTTCAGTTGACATTATCTAGAATTTCTAAACTTAAAACAGAGCTTCCACCAGCTTCTTTTCATACTTTGCGGGGGGGGAAACAGTCTGATTTAAAGCCCTGAGGTTTATCTCATCTGGATTTTGGCAGATGAGATCATACAGCTAAGACCACACTGAAAAGCTTGTCATCGCATTTCAAGGATGTTTCAGGCTACAGTTTGAGAAAACTCAGAGGAAACAGGCACATATACTTTCAAGCAAACAGTTTAAGCTGATGAAGAAAATATAAATAAAGACATTTTTTAAAAATGAATATGCAAACTTGGCTGAGTAGTAAATATTGACCAGCCATGGTAAGATTGATAATGAAGAACTCAAGATCTGGAGTCCAGAAACCCTAGGAAGAAAAATAGCTGCTTCTATCTTATTGTTGCAAGCTATGTTTTGGATGTAGTCCAGAGTGGGTAACTCAAGGCCCTCCAAATGTTGCTGGACTGCAACAGCTATTATCTTTCACCATTGACTGTGCCAGCTAGGCCTGATAGGAATTGCAATCTAACAACACCCGGAAGAACACAAGTTGCCACTCCAGCTATAATTTGACTGGTATCCCTTGCATTCAGAGACTCATTGCTGAGCAGATTTGGATGAACTTCCACTGCAGCATGGAGCTGAACCATGATGAGGACACAGGAGTAAACTCACTCAACACATCCACCATCTCTCCCAGGCTGTTGAATGCCTGTGTGCTGGAGGTACCAACTGCAAAGGATCTTCAACTCTAATGAAACAAGGAAACACTGGGGTGGGGAATTTAATTGTATATATTAATTAGACCTGAATCTCCTTCCTAATTTTTTAACTGGGTTACTTAGAATCTGTTTTTTTTTTCACTTTCACTCTCTCTCAACAGGCAAAACAAAACTCTCTTATGGTTATGGTTAGGATTCTTTCACATACAGAAAAAAGTGAAATCAAAGATCTTAATTCCACTTTATTATAGGTCATCTGATGTGTGGTACATTTTTTGCCCTATCTGAGCCAGTTTAGACTGCAACTTCTATAATCCCATGGCTGTCTGTGGGGTTATGGGAGTTGAAGTCCAACATATCAGAAGGGCATTGGGTTGATGAAGAATGGGAGTATTTCTCTGCCACTTTACCAATGCTCACTGCTTATTGCCTCACCCTTCTTCTTTCAGTGGAAGAAGCAGCCTGGAATCTACAAAGGAGCCAACAGTTTTTATATTATTAATTATTCGCCTTAGGAAAAACAGATAGTTGGATCCTTCTCACTATGGCAGTGATAATACTCTTACCTTTGCAGCTGGTCCTAAGCAGTTGCCCAGAACACTCTCTGAGCAGTGTTGTGCCCTCTTAATACCTTCCATGACATACTTAGGGACACAGCATGACAATATTGATTAGCCCAAGGTTTCTCAACCTTGTGCCCAATATGTTTTTTTTTTTAAAGTGGGGCTGTGGGTATAGCTGTAAAATGGCTGGTTTCTGGAGAGAGGGTGGCTAGATACAAAATATTGGGAGCAGCCTTCGCCTCTTTTTTATATATTTGACTGTGCGTATTTACATGTTTGCTTAGCCTCTCACAGTCACAGATGGAAGGCAACAATGGATAGGGAGAAAAGAGAGAGATGAAAACATAGAGTGAGCTCATTTCCACCCAGAGGAAGTGAGTGGAACAATTTCTCTATGGCAGGGAGTTGGGACAGATGAGCTGGAGAGGGATGCAGCTTCCCTTCAAAGACTTTGTTGCCTAAAGGATGTTTCAAGAAGTGGGGTCCCCACCTCCAGCTGTTATTCATAGGAGAGCTTTTGCTCCATATCCAAGTGAATGAAGAGAAAGAGAAAGACTACTGAATGGAAAAACAGCCTCAAAGGCACCAGGCCTGGAGCTCCAGAATTAACCAATGCACTCAGATAAATCCCTTTGAATCTCCCCTCTGCTGGGAGACACTGCCCCAATCCTCTAATTGTCACAGTGCAAAGGCAGCCTGTCCTCTAAGCTGCCATACTATTACACATCACAACCATTGTGAAACAGCCATGCTGCTCGCTCCACTTGTGCCATGGTCCCAATGGTGCAGCTACAACAACACTCCCCTCCTGGAAACATGACTGTTCAAATGCTAAACTGTATGTTGGGTTACGACACTGTACATTCCAAACAGAACACTGGCCCATATTGGTCCCAACAACTAGGCAACATACTCATGTGGTGCAAAGGGCCATTACTTGAACATGCATATGTCTGAGGGGTTTGGTAACAAAAGAGTGAATACGCAACCTCCCGAAGCTTCAAATGTTGCTTTTAAAAAGTTACCTGTTGCATTACCTGTTACTCTGCTCACCCAATAGATTATTACTTGCCAGAAAGTAACTCACTGAATTGCTTATCACCAACATATTACCATTGCTATTACTGTTGTACTGTTACTGCCCTGGCTAGTCCGAGCTTTGGGGATATTAAAAGATATCATAATTCGGCTTCACTTCTCTATTCCTTTCCACGTGCTTGCGAGACCACCGGACAAGCACGTAAACAAGCTCGGCCGTTAACAGCCATAATATTCAAACTACAATACAGGCAGGCCAGAAATAGCTGACTCACTGCTTTAGGAGACCTCCAGGCAAGTACTCTAATTAAGTATGCATGCCACTTACAAAAGAGCCTCTGCCCCGTGATGGCAGCTTAATGGGTAAGCTATACAATACCCAAGTACACTGCGTTTGCATACTGGCTACTCTACTGAGAATCGCTACGATAACTCAAATCATTCAGATTCTGACCTTTCGGAGGCTTTGTCTCCAACTCCAAATCTATTGTTTTCCCCAAAGTACGGCATAGCCTGCAGTCACAATTCTCCTTATAAAAACCCTTGATTCCGAGACCTTCCTCGGAACGCTCCCGAGTTTCATCCTGCCTTGCTGCTGCTTTGCTTGGCGAGCCTCCCCTCAGCTCCACGTGCTGAGCTACATTGCACCCCAGCTTCGCTCTCTATTTTTCTGGGCTTCAGGACAGGTGAAGTATCACCCAAAGCAGCAATCCCTCTAAAAATCCCTCTATACCACTCCAACCTTTATCTTCTTTAGTTATCTTGTGTGCATGTGTCTCATACACTGCTTTGCTTGTATTTAATAAACATCACTTATTATTTCAACTTCTGTGTTCTCCTTGACTCGACCCGACCCCGTAGACATAGGGTTCAAGATCTTGCTACGTTACCCTGCCTCTCGTAACGTTAAGCAGTGCTCTGAGCTAATTTTCCCCACCTTGAGTTGAGCACATTTTGGTGTCCCTCCCGGGACCCCCAGTTCACAGGGTAACAGTACCATTGGAAAATATAGGAAAACACTCTGTTGTCCCCTTCCATCTCTAATCAGCATAATTCTGTGTGGGATCCCTTGCCTGGACTTCCCTCTCCACTTGCTCACGTAGGCCCAGTGTAGCAGAACTTGCAGCTGCCATATTTTGGGTGGGAATACAGAAGCAATCATTCACTCAGTCCCTTTTCCTGTCCCATCTTCCTCTCCTTGCGGCATGCAAGAAAACACCTTTTCCTCCTCTTAACGCTTTCTCACAGTTCATACCAACTGATAAACAGCTACTGTTTGGAGCTGCCACCTTGGCAAGACGATGCGCTACCTCCGCCCCACAGTCACGCTGATTCTTGGGCCCTTTCCACTCCACCCTCCCAACCTGCCATAAAAAGGGGAGAAGGATGGGACCACAACAACATTTATGCATGATGTCATTGCGGTCCTGTCTTCTCCCGTCTCCAGGCAGCGCAATTGCACCACAAATCATTGACAGGTTTTCCCCATCAATGACTGGCAATCATGCCACCATCACAGACTTACCCTGTCTGGGAAGGCCCTAGAAGCACAATGGCTGCAGTCCCTGCCCCAGTGCAGCCTGGGAAACTACCCGGCTGTGCTGCAGTCGGAAGGGACATGGCCATTGTGAACGTGGAGGCAGCCGGTGAGGAGCCAACATTGGAACCCACACCAGATGTCTCCACGACTGGGTAAGGTGTGAAAAGGGCCTTTCTGTAAGTGGCAGCAGTCTCTTTCAAAATGCTGTTACCATTTGGACAGAATGAGGGAAGGCAGAAAAGGCAAGCTAACTTTTTGAACATTTAATGCAGCTAACCTGAGTCTCTAGTATAGTTCATGCTTCCAGTGTGTCTCCCCAACTTCTCTACCCCTCTTTGCTGCTGTCTCCTCCTTGCTAGCTGCATTCTTTGCTAGCTTGCTTGTTCTTCATCATTAATAACCTTTGCCATCTTGACTGTGCTCTCATGATGCTTCGCCACATGTATCCTGGTCTTCATCTGTGAAAAGCTGGAGGGTGTGCAACCTATTTGAAAGGATTGCTGTTTCTGAAGGTTTCACTCTTATTAGCTGCTTTGCCAGGAAAAAAACAAAAGAGGTTTGGGAGAGTCAGGGTGAGTCAGGGGGACAGAAAAATAGCCTGGGGCTGCATGTTGTCCTAAGGCCATGAACAGATTGACACATATTTTGGCAAAATCAAACTAGTATACAAATAAACAAATCCTTAAAAACACAGTCAAAAGCTGGCAACAATTACAAATAGATGACATGTGAATACATGCCCCTTGTTATACATTATAGTATATAACTGTATGTTATACAGTTAAACTATTGGAATTTGCTGCCACAAGATGTGACGCTAGCCACCAACTCAGATGGTTTTAAAAGGCGATTAGACACTGAAGGATAAGGCTTTCAGTAAGTACCAGGCATGATGGCTATATGGTACTTGCAGGATGAAATGCTCCAAGTGTCTGCAAATAACCAGTTGCTGGTACAACAGCAGGGAAAGGGAGCTCTTGCAATCAAGCTTCGCTTCCAATAGGCACCTAGTTGGTATCTGTAAAGAACAAGAGTTCAACTAGGCATGATCCAGCAAAAAGTTTCTTTAAAAAATAAATTTAACAGTTTCACTTTCAAGCTTCTAAAATTTAATTAAAAAGCAATCATAACATAACATCATAGCATGAAGTCAATGGATATGAAACATTTAACAATCAATCATTCCATTTTCTTTTTACTAACAGGAACCTGGAAGGCTGAAGGCTAGCTAATTTTGTTGAAGAATAAAGTAAAATGATACCAAATTGAATGAAACTTGCCAATATTGGATTATTTCTTCTATTTTGCCCTTGCAAGGTGAATTTTTCTAACAGACAATAGACCAAATGACCCTTCTTACTTTCTCTCCCTTCTGCCATCTTGGAATGCAGGAGTAGACCTGGGCTGTTGATTGACTTACACCATTGGTGGCTTAGCTCTTCTCAACCCCAATAGATTCATGAGACGAATCTGCCATGAGACAATTAACCAAAAAAACAAAAAACAAACTTAACTAAAATTTACAATAAGCTAGAAAAAAGGTAAGAAAAGAATCATAAGGAGTAATAACAAAAGAAAACAGCAAGATCAAATTATATTAAAAGCTTTAGAGGAAGGAGCATTTGAAAGTTTTTTTTTTAAGTACTTGGCTTGCTCAGTGAGATTCACACTATTAATGAGCAGGTGAGTATGTCTTTGCAAAGAGCCAAGATTACTAAGTGCCAGGATTTCATCCTAACTGTATTTAGTTTCAGTCTCTGGTATCTCATCCAACTGACAAAAACTAAGGTATCAAAATCCAAAATGGATATCCAGGTAAACATGTGAAAGAAGACTTGTGGTATTTTAAATACGAACACATTTACTGTGGCATAAGCTCTCCATGGATGAACTAGAGCTCAGATGCATGAAGTGTTTTGAATAGATTATATGCCACATAAAAAACACAGTACAATACATCAGTCTTTTAGATGATACCATATTCCTATTATTTTATGGCAGCAAGCTAATATGGCTGCCCTTCAGCACAATAAGAAAGAGAGGGTTCTAGTTGTACTGGATGAATCCAGAGTCTCATAGTGAGGTTCCATATCCCAGGGAATGAGAATCTCTTTGGACCACCTATACTGAGATGAGGAGTTCATAAGTATCTACTGGTTTTTACTCATGCATTAGCAACCTTGCAGATTTAATACTATAAAGAGGCAATAAGCAATCTTTTTTTTCCCCAAAGGTGACATTTTCTTAAAAGTAAATTGTCAGGTGTCAAAATCAGTGGCGGAGGAGGCTGCAGCCAAAAGTTTGTCCCTACAGGGCCCAACTAGGAGGAAGGAAACAGGAGCATGGAAAAGAGAGAGGAGAAAAAAGAAGAAGGGAAGGGAAGAAGGGTAAAGGGAAGAAGGAGGAGAAGGAGGAGTCGTTTAGAAATAAAGTGAAAATAAAACCTTGATTCTGATTTCTCTGCTTTGCTGAGAAAACACAAAATGATTTGATGATGACACTGGACTCGGCATATCTGCGTGCAACTTTTTACCTTCGTCTCCTTCATCTCAGCAGGGGGTGGTTGCTTCTCTCTTCTCAGCAGTTTGTCTTGATTGTCAAGGTCACATTCCGTCAAGTGTTAGTGCATGCTTCTTTAGACAATTTTTGTGGTGACACAGCTTCCATGCCCACCACTCTTCTTGTCTACTCCTGGAGATACTCTGCTTATGTGGGAACAATGGAAGCCATACCAATAATTTTGTCTTAACTAAACAGTCCTAAACATCTGCTCCTTCAATAGAGGGGGGGGGGAGATCCCATTTTATATTTCATAGCCCCTGCAGACAGGATCTTACAGAACCTACTTCTGCAGCAAGATGCCACTCTATATCATCCAACCATAAGAGCCTTGGATGCCCATGTTTCAAATGACTGTTGAATGTTGTAAGAGTACAGTTTAAATTCTGTTATCGTTCTCAGTTATCCTAGTATGCAGTTCCTCTATGTGAGCTGAGCTCTGCTTGTGCTTTTGCAACTTACTTGCAGGAGATGATCAAGCGTCAACTTGCCATGAAAAAGAACATTCCTAAAATGCATGAGATGCTCCTAATGACAAAGAATCTGATGGGAGGAGAACTAAAATTCTTCAGAGATTGGAATGTGTACTCCCTTTGCTTCTCCGCTAAACCAGATAGATACTTCCATTTAGGGGAGGTACATAGAATACAAAATGAGAGGACCAGCCCCTCCCCCCCCAAAAAAAAATTCAGGCAAATGCACATATGTTTATACTTTTGCAACCACAAACCAATTATCAGTGTGACTTCATAGTGATAAGCAGTGGAAATTTTAACCAGAAAGTAGTTTTTAAAGTCTCTCCTAATAGGGCAACAAAGAAATGTTGCAAGTTTGTAACTTCATGGAGTGTCATGGAGCATCAAAAAACCTTACTGATGAAGAAGAAGTATGAACCATCTTTTGGCTACAGTCTTCTGTGTCACCTAAAACTATTTCACGTGTCATGCATGGTAAGAATATTGTCATGAGATAAGGATGCTAGCTGGCTCAGGCTCACCATAAAACCATTATTTCTTTAGAACTGTATTCCGTTTTATTTGCTGCTGCAACTATGTTGCATCTTCCAGATACAAGTCCAGCAGGTTATGGTGGGTCTCTAATGAATGCTCATTACAGTACATGTGAGAAAGTATTGATGGAACCATCAAAAAAATCTTCAAATGGTGTTAGATCCTAACACCATATTGCGGTAATGTCCCATATGGAAATTTGTGCTGCATTTCTTGATGCTTTCACAAACATTGCAGAGATTGCTGGAAAATTTAAAGATAACACTCAAGTTAAAGAAAATGGTGTGCCAATGCAAGTTAAAATGCAGAATTGTGCTGAGGAAGCTATTCAAAGAGGAGTTTCTCAAATTGTGCAAAGCTGGCACAACATGAGATCCTTCAGAGTGGATATCTCCAATTGTCATACTGAAGAATTATGGCACCATCTACATGAAGGTGTATTGTAAAGACCTGAATTCAAACATAAGGGTATGTTGCATATACCTAGAGTCAATAGAGTACTGTTAATATTTTTTTTGTGGGGGAGCTTTCCGCACCTTACCTGGTTATGGAGACATCTGGTGTGGGTCCCAGCATCAACTCTGCTGGAAGAGGAGCATGACAGGAGCTCTCCCTTCCACACTGGCTGCCTCCGTGTTTCAGGAAGTGCAATGGCCATGCCTCTTCCTGCTGCAGCACAGCCAGGTACTGTCCCAGACGGCGCTGGGGCAAGAAGTGCAGCCATTGTGCTTCCAGGGCCTCCACAGACAAAGTAAGTCCATAATGGTGGCACGATCGCTGGTGATTGTCAGGAAAAACCCATCAATGCTTTGCAGCCCAATCGTGCCACCTGGGGATGGGAGAAGAAAAGGACTGCGATGATGTCATGCATAGACATCTCTCTCCTATGGCAGGTAGAGAAGGTAGAGCGGAGAAAGCCTTATTCTTTTATACTTGGCCTATCACCAAACTCCTATAACACGAATATGTTCGAATATGCATCCTTCATTACTCCTGAAGGCTTATTTCATGTGGTTTTATTTCTGTGTCACCTGTGTTCCAAAGGATAACTCACATGAGTATGGGAAAAAAATAGAGGTATCACATGTTTCCAGGAAGACATTTTGGTGTGTGGTAAAGATACGCATAACATATTATTTTGAAAAAAAATTAGCAAACTTCACCAGCATGGATTAACCACCAACAAGGAGAAATAGCAATAGCAGCAGTTACATTTCTATACTGCTTATCAGTGCAAAGCACTCCCTAAGTGATTTACAATGTTTTTAGCTAATTGCCTCCAACAAGCTGGATACTCATTTCACCAACCTACAGAGGGAAGGGAAGCTGAGTAAACCTGGGGCCCTGCAGGACTGAACTCACAATGTTGTGGCTGAAGTACTGGCAATTAACCACTGTGCCACTAAGGCTAAATGTCAATTTAAAATAGATTTCATGACCTACCCAGGGCATAGCACTTCACAAAGAAGAATACTGCCACAACTGAACTTAGTAATAGCTTTTGATAATGTTCTATAACTAAACAACAAGAGTGAACTTCAGCCTATTCGAAGATTTTGAGTACTTCTCAGACTATGGAAATCAATTTGCTACTAAGGTCATGTTTGCCATGCCAAAGAACACTGTAAAATATGCAAAATTTAAAAACCTCTAGCCATTCTCTTTACCACGAGAAGCTCAAGTCAAACTATCCCCAAAGATTGTTAAATGAGCACTGAAATGTAATGAATCTGATTTTAGAACTATGTATGTGACTGGTGCCAAAAGTGTGACTGCTGATAGTTTAGGACACTTGCTCAATTGATTAAGTAAAATCAGTGGCTGAGAGTGAAGTCATCATTACACAAATTGCACAAGGAACACAAAGAATGGAGATTGAAGCTCAGAATGGTCTGCTACTCTAAAGGAAGACCAAATATCGAATGATATGAAAGCCTACATTCTTGAAAGAATGGCCATTGAAGATGTTAACTAAACACCAAAAACAATTCCAGTAAGTTATGCATGAATGGTTCTGAGAAACAACTGCATTTTTGTTCTATTAAACATTCAAGAATGTTTAATTCATTTGTCCCCATGAACAACATTTTGGGAAGAGTCTTACTAAAAGGCAGCTTCTCTCAGACCTCCATGGACATATTTAGTGGAAATGTGAGAAAGGGACTTTTGGGTTGCTGTTCCTAAATTTTGGAACTCTCTTCTTAGGGAGTCTAGATTGCCTCCTTCCTTGCTATCTTTTTCATAAAGGTAAAGAACTTACTATTCCAACAGGTCTTCAGGACCTGACTCTTTTACAAGAAAAGGGCTTTCCTTCATATTGCACTGCTTTTTATCTTTTCCTTTTAAATGAAGCTATTCTAAGTTATTTTAGTTTTATAGACAGTTTGATGCCATGTTTGTCATAATTTGTGTTTGTTTGTTTGTTTGTTTTAAATCTCCATGCGGTTTTCACATGCAAGTTGCCTGGAGTCCCAGCTTTGGAGAAAAGGCAAGTTATAAATAAAGCAATGCAGTGAACGGCAACTGAGAAAAAGTTTTTGATGAACAGAGATGGGCAAAGAATTTGAGTAACATCAGCAAAGTACACTTCTTCCACGGCAGAAGTTAGCACTAGACCATTCTAGGATCATTCAGGATGACAATGATAATAAAGCAGACAAACTGATTTACTACCATGATAACCTGAAAGCACCAGATCCTGTCTGAATTTGGAAGCTAAGCAAGGTTAGCTCTGGTTAGAACTTCGATGGGAGACTGGCAAGAAATAACAGGTGCTGTGGACTATGGCCATTTCCGCATGGGGCGAGGGAATCGCCCCGTGCAGGTACTTACCGGACCTCTTGGCTCCCCGGTCCGGTCCACAGTGCTCCGGAGCAGTGCGTGCTCGTCCCTCCGCACTGCTCCGGGGATAAAAATGGCGGCTTCCGGTTGGTCGAGGGTCTCGACCAACCGCTGAAGCTTGCCAGCCTAAAGCCCGCCCCTGGCAGCCTGCAATTTGCAAGCCTGCAAATCTGCACCGGAGCGCGGGAACGGAGTGGCGCGCTCCGTGCTTTTGAAAGACCTGTTTTAAGCGGTCTTTCAAAAGCACGCTGGACGACCACTTCGGGTCGTTCGGGAGCGGGCTGAGGTGCGGAACTACAGTAAGTAGGTCCGACCGAGTCCGCTCCCAGGTGCAGACGACCTCCCTGGAGGACGCTCTGCACCGTTTCTTTAAGCCTGTGTGGAAATGGCCTATATTTCAGAAGAAGGAACTGGCAAAACCAACTCATTTCTATATTATTTTTATTAAGAGTTTTTCAAAGTACGACAAAAATTACATGTAATCTGATAAAAAAAGAAATTACAAGCAAAAGAGAAAAAAGAAAGAAAAGTAAGCTATAGAAAGAAATATAAACAAAAAAGGATGGTTTTCAACTTTCTTTTTGGTGTACATATAATGCAATCAAACTCCTCTCTCTAATCCTATACCATTCCCTTCTTCCACTAACAAAATCTTGCTAATTTTCAAAGCCAAAAGCTAAACTACCTCTGAGTATTCCTTGCCTAAGAAAACCCTATGAGATTCATGGGGTCACCATAAATCAAGAGGCAACTTGAAAGCACATACATACATACATACACCAGTAGTCTATTATTCAAAATGGCCTGAAGTTACCTTTGCTGCAAAAATAGTTACACAGCTTGTGATTGAATTCATGACATTTATATTTGCCAGGAAAGGATCCCTGAAAGGGCTGGTGAAAGATAATGGCTTCCCGTTAACTCCACCAAAATACAAAGCTTTCCCTACTGCAAAGGCATCAAGCACATAGCCATTTCCTCCAACATTTCACAGACAGAAATTAGGACACAGATAGGCAAACCAAGCAATATCAGAGTGTAGTCAAGGTGGCAAAAGTTATTAATGTGGTAGAAAACATGAGCTAGGAGAGGCTGCAATGGTTTGCTTTTGCCTGAGCCTACAGGGAAGGATGTTTTCCCTCCTCTCCCCCACATACAAACTACTTTTGCACTTTTAACTCAGTTTGCTGCAATAGCAGGAAGCTAAGAACAAGGTGGGGGAATGGGAGGGGGGTAAAAATATCTAGGACTGTTTAAAAAGCAGCTGAAAAAGTGGAGTGACAGAGGATTAATCAGACTGTCCCTGCCAAATCAGGACAGTGGAAGGGTATGCATTTCCCCATACCACCTAAAAACTAATGTGAACAGACTGAAAATGAACAGACTAGTAGATGTACAGCTTTCTAATCAACAAAGGGAACCATACATAGCAAGAACATTTACGAGACTCTTGGCCTGCAGAACTGCTCCATAGTCAACAACAGAAGTATCACCTGTTGAGCTTTTAAAAGGATGCAGAGCCGAGTTCACAACCTAGCTTGCAAACCTACTGATGTAGTGAGTGCTTTATGAAAAAGTCAATAATGGGAAAAAAATGAAATAGTATGCAGATCAGAAAAAGGGTACTAGAGTCCATTAAACTGAAAATAGCTGTTTTGAACATATTAAATTCCTTTACAGAGTCAAGTGAAGATGCTCCAAATATTCACACAGACAATAATGGAAAAACCCAGTATTTGTTAAGGACAAGCAGGCAGTTGATGAAGCAAATGGTATTGTTCCTTTTGGACTGGAAAGCCTGGATGACATCTCAGACAACGGAGGGAGAACTTCCACCACCCCAGCTTTCAGACGTTTTTCTTAATGTATGAAAAAAGTATAAAACAAAAGAAACATCCCAGAAGATTTTATGGTTTTGGAAATGACTTTTGAACTCAGGTATCACTGTTTGTATTTTTGGGCCTTTCTGCTCTACACTGTTATAGTGCTATTATTCCCTTTTCAACATCCTGTAGAATTCTGGGCTTTGTAGTTTACTGAGGCCAAACAACTCTCTGGCTGAGAATTCTAAAGGCCCCTCTCTAAACTGCAAACCTCAGGATTCCATAGGGTGTTGACAGTGAAATAAAAGCACTATAACTGAAGTGTGGAAAGGCCCAAAATTATATGCCTCATTTTTTTCAAGTTGTTAAAAAGTTTGTCCCTTGAGAGCCACTGCAGGAGAAGAAAAGCAAAGCAGGAGTAGGAAGATCAGGAAAAGAAGACATGAATGGAAGGAGAAAATGCTGTTTTAACTATGGATTTGAAAATAAGGCTTTCATTTTCATTCAAATCTTGTTTCTGGATCTCCCTTGCTGAGAAAACAGCAGGCATGCACACACATGCACACACAAATCCCCTTCTCTTTCCTCGCCATTTCTCCCATCATGTGGGCTGATGAAGAAAGGAGGATCACTGTTGGCAGAGATCTGAACCAATCACTTACAGGGGGTACTTGAAAGGAAGCTAATGAAATTAGGCCATGGTCACTACACTAGAGGTTGCCAACCCCTGCCTTATATGGTTGCCCCTGAATACGATTCAGAAGCTTCATCTGGAGCAAAATGTGGATCTTCTTCCAAAGACAACAGGGAGGTCACCAGTCTCACTTCTCTTACCAAGGGCGTTCTAGATTCTGGCAGCAGCCACCGAGAAGGCCCTCTCCCATGTTCCTTCCAGACATCCATGTGAGGGTGAGGGTGATACAGAGAAGGCCCTCCCTAGAAGACCTCAAAACACAGGCAGGCTCATGTGGGAGAGTATACTTATTCAGATAACTGGAAACTGAGCCATTTATGGACTCGCCAGTACTTCCCAGAAACAATCCAGCAGCCAGTGACGCTGTTGCAACAAGGGAATTATGTGCTACTTGTCATCAGCCCCAGTTAACTATCTGGTTGCAGCCCTTCGAAGCAGGTGAAATTTCCAGACCTTCTTCAATGCATTAGAGTGCATTACAGCAATCCAAATGGGATGTAACTAAGGCATTTGTTGCTGCAGCCAGACTCCATGTCTCTAGGAATGGGCACAGCTGGCACAAAAGCCTTTAACTGTGCAAATGCACTCCCTGTCACTGCTGAAACCTGATCTTGCAGGTAGACGACTGGATCCAATAGTACTCCCAGGCTTCAAACCTATGTCGGGGAAATCTAACCCTCTCCAGCTCAGGTTGAATCTCTACTCCCTGATTCGCCTTCCAACCGACCAAAAGCACACCTGTCTTATCTGAGTTGTTTCAGTTTGTTTGCCGTCATCCACTCCATTACCATCCCGTCCAATTGTGCCAATTTGGGAGGGACAGTCCCAACTGCCAGTTAATCTGTCAACCTGCTTTTTCAGCTGCTTTAAAGTGTCCCAGTTTCTCCTCTGCCTTCTTTTCTCCCCATCTCTTTCAGTGTATTTCAGTTCAAAGTGCAAAAGTATTTGCACCAGTCGTGTAGGGATGGGGGGGAGCAATGGAGGCGGTTTGCCCTGGGCAGCAATGTTTTTGGGGAATCCTGGCCCATGGCCACACCCCCGCACACCCTGGCCATGCCCCCACGCACCCTGGCCACACTTCTCTCCCGCTCCCCCTCCACACACTCCAAGCTCCGCCAATGATTTGCACTCAACTCAGCAGGGGTGAGATGAGAGGATGGAACAGCATCTTACCCCTCCCAGTAGGCTTGGGCAAAAGCAAACTGCTGGAGCCTCTTGTATCTTCTGCATTCTTCCACATTAATAACTTTTGCCATCTTGACCACACTCTGATTTGCTTGGCCACACAGTTCCCAGTTTTCATCTGTGAAATGTTGGAGGGTATCTGTTACTGATGACAGGCGGTAATGGACTGGTTTAGAATTGAAACAGCTCATTTGGACTGGGGTGAAAGAGCTGGGTGTTATTTGCATACTGATGGCATTAGATCCCAAAACTCCAGATGACCTCTCCCAATGGTTTAATTTGTAAAATGTGTGAAATGCATGGAGCATATACTTGGTTTGTTTCAACTGCCATGGTTTCCTGTTGGGTTTAGGGCACCATTCAATCCATTCACATCACTGGTGATTATCTGCAAACCCTTAATTATACAGGACCCAGTGTGTCTTTCTCTGCATCTATCTTCACTACTCACACTTTCCCCATCTCTATAATCACAAATGACATGAATTTGGGTCCAAATTGCTTTGTGAAGAGAGATGTTTGAGAAAGGTTTGCAAAGGGAGCACTGCGTGTTAGTCTGTTCAGCAACAACAACAGACACCTCAAAATTAATGTGTTTATAGTAGTATGACATTTTGTTCAAATATTTCAAAAAATTGAAATTCTGGGGTTTGTAGTTTAATGAGGCCAAAGAGCTCTCTGGTTGATGATTCTAATTGCCCCTCCCTAAACTGCAAAGCCCAGGATTCCACAGGAGGTTGAAAGTGGAATAATAGCACTATAACAGTGTAGTGTGGAAATGCCCTGAGAATTAAATGATCAACACTGGACATTCACCAAACTGTGGCTGATAACATGAATATCTTCTTAGCACTAGGTAAGTGGAATTATATACATAGACCTGAATGCTATTGGTTAGTTCCCAATAGAGGACATCCATAGAATCAGCTGAAGAACACTGAGTCAAGATGCAAGTAAATCCCATCAGTTCAAGGGGTCTACCCTTGTTGGAACTAACAGTAGGATTTAGGACATAGTGTGAGGTGGAGCCATTGTCCCAATTCAAACTTCTGCTGATCAAGTGGAAGCTGTTAATTAGTTGTAACTAGCAGTCTCTTACTCTAACTTTCCTTTGAAGTCCGTTTGCTTCATATTGGCTACATTAAAATCAGTGACAGAGTATCCTGGGATATCAAAGTGTTTCCTCACTGGTTTTTGAATACTGCGATTTCAGATGTCTGGTTTCTTATCTCAAACAGAAAAGGGTATTATATCCACTATTTCTAGTTGGGAATCTATCCAACCACACCTTCCCAGAGACACTCAGGACAAGAGAGAAAGGGAGGACTCTTAAGGCAAACCACAAAGAGAGAAAGGCACAAGAATTCACCAGAATCAAGGAATAAACCAAGGGTCTGCTCCAGAAGAAACAGCTTTCTGACTCAAGTGATGCTGCTGATACAGTTTCCCAAGCTCAAAGTGCTGGATGCAGCTCTTCGGTTCTTGCAAGGCTTGGAAGGCTTCACCAATGATTTGTGGCTCCGCACTCATCCGTCCCTGCTGCATTTATTTTAGCAAAGGCTACTACTTTCAACCACAGCTGCCTCAGGGACCCAAGGGCAGGACTGCTTGAAATCAAGAGGACTACAACTGTGCTGTGCAGCAACACAGAAAGTGCCTTTGCCGTTTGGAATTGTATGCCTTTCCTCTCCATCGTGACAATCACAGCTCAACATGTTTTTATTCTAATGTTAGCAGATCTCCTGACTAAAACAGGGCACTCTGTGTGTGCCTGCCCACTGAACATTTCACAGCCAGTATTTAGGAGTGTGAAGCACCAATCCGCTGGTCCAGCTCACGGTCCCCAATACTAAGGCACCCTGGTATGCCATGGGGGGTGATGAATCTGCTCCAAATTTTATTCTAAAGGAGCAATCCAAGGTGCTGAACCATATCCACAAAATAGGCTCATCAGCTTGGATAGCACCTCTGAAGTTCAGACTAAAATCCAGAGAAGATTCAGCATTCCACTGGCATAGGAATCATCCACTGGCTAGGACCATGTTGATATGCCTGATCCTCCATGCTTTAACACCAACACCACCCTGCTGTCTTGTGTCCACTGCTCACATATACCCTGCTTGAGTTAAAATATTCCAAAGTAAGGAGAAGAGGATCATCCTAAATTATTCTAATCAACATATACATTTATGTTTTATGTGGCCTTAGGCAAACTGCTCATTCTCATTGCCCTCATTTGTAATATAGGAACAATAATACTTGACAGAGCAGCTGTAAAGGTTGTTAAGCTAAGGCCTGTGAACTGCTTTAAAATGATGTTGATGTGCTAGGAGGAGATACTAATGTCTGTGTGCGCCTTCAAGTTGCCTGTCAGCTCATAGAGACCCCCTGATAAACACACGTAGTTAATTCTAGGCTTTGCTTATGGAATATAGAATTTTAGGTCTTTATTATATCATGTTTCAGAGAATTTCAAGAGATTTAGTATCTCTTCCACGTATACTAATTTTCAGAGGTCAGAAATTAATCCCATGAGTTTTCCCACACCTCTCTTAAAACACATTGATTTGGGAGTTTCACATTTGAGAAGAACTTGTGCCAAGCCACATAGCTTAATAGTTTATTGTGACTTATGCACATTTTCCAATTCAGCATTCACTGTATGTAAGATGTTTATATACAGTACTGCCTTCCACTGTATGGATAATTGACTAGATCAGGGCTGATAAACTGAGAATCAGTCCAGATAGGAGAGACACTATTTTGTGGGTGATTTATCCATTTCAAGGAGTGTCTGTTCTGAAGAGGACTGCACTCATCTTAAAGGAGTGGGTTCAAAGAGTGCTCCTGGATGCACATTTCCACCTTGGAACTGTCCTTTGGAAAGACTTGGATGGTAGACCTGTGTTAGGGTTGTTCCCTGGTTGTGTGACAAGCAACAGTTGCTGAAATTCCCTCTTACACAGCCCCTTCCAGTTTTCAATACAGCAGCCCTAAACCAGTGAGGGAACATTTCAGCCAGCTTTATCACTGGCCTTCAAGTGACCCTTAATGAAGGAAGAAATTTCAGAGAACCTAGGATCATAAACTGCTATATCATCAAAAGATATACTTTGATCTTCTCCAGCCTGAATCAGAAAAAAGGGTACAAACTTTGTGTGTGTTTGTGTATGCATGCACACATGTGCAATAACTCAAAAGAACAATAAAATCTTGTGCCTTACCCTCTGAAAATGGATTCTCTGCAGACATCATACTGTGTAACTTGGACAGTTTGTGCTGGTCCTGCAGTTTGTTCCTGTCCGCTTCACGACTTCAGTGCTTTCATTCCACTTACATTCCCAAGAGTTCATTACTCCATGTAGCGCAGCAGACACTTACCTTGCAAAATACCCAACCCAGCCAGACTCCATTACAGAACAGGAGGTTGTCAAAGGGCCTGGTGCACCAAATGATCCTCATGAACAAAGGCAAAGAAGCTAAACTTTTTCTATTGTGTTTAGAAACTCTATTATTAAGCAAGCACATGCCCATATTCTTCTTCTTCTCCTTCTTCTTTTTCTTTCATCATCATCATCATCATCATCATCATCATCATCATCATCATCTTTATTGGAATTGATATATTTTGTCATAGTATATCTATTGCTTTCTCCTATGAACTGCCCAGAGGCCCTGCTGAGCCAAAAAGGGAAGCTCCACAATATGCAAAATCAACTCATCTAATTGGTTGTGTTAGGAAGGTCCTGGTATTTGTCACAAACATTAATTCATAAAGAAAAGTTGAGATATACTTTACTAATTTGTTGCTGGTTAACAATTTTGTTACAGCTGTAACTATGACCACTGAAAAAAAGAGTCCTTTGCGTTGATGCATCTGGCTTGGCAAATAACATGGATCCTTTCTGTGTGCATTCAACCTTTTTGTGTGTATTAGCTGGCACTGGTTAGTCTGACATTGTTAAAGATACTGGCCACAGTTCTGTACCACTTGCTTAGCTACACAACCACATCAGTTACTTAGCAAAGCAGTGCCTCCCTGCCTCACCACTCCCATCTCCACTTACCAGGTAGCAGCCACTGGCCAATCAAGAAGGAACTGAGTGAAATTTCCACTCCTCCCATGAGTGAAGCAGGGTCCCTATTGCAATTTCTCCTCACACCAGAGATTGCTTGCACAAAGAAGGGTGGGAGGACATTGGTTTGCTGCTTTCTGATTGACAGAACAGATCCCTGTCACTCACAATGACTGCTGCCCAGTAACTATGGATCATGGGACTTTCACAGTGAATACGCAGGGACTGTGAATACAAACCAGCCATGAAAGCGTATCTCTAGGATAAACATTCGTAAATGCCTCAGTGAGTTCCGGACCTTGTACTTGGTATTTTAATTGTTGTTGTCTTGATAATGTTTCAAATTAGCAAATGCCAATGCTAGAGTCATCCATGCCATAGTATTTCCAATTTCTATGAATGGCTATGAAAGCTGGACAGTGAAGAAAGCTGACAAGATCAGCTCATCTGAAAAGTGCTGGAGGAGTTCTGCAGACTCCATGGACTACCAAAAAGACAAATTAATGGTTCCAATAGAAAATCAATCTGCAACTCTCCTTAGGTGCCAAGATAACTAAACCAAGGCTGTGTATCATGAAATGACGTGACTGGAAAAGATGACAACGCTTAGGATAGTGGAAGGCAGTGTCATGCCTTACCTAGAGGAGGCCTCCTTGGCTATAGAAGGAAAAGAGCAGTTCCAGGATGACAATCTCCAGCCAGAGCCAGAGGAGGCTACTAAGCTCTGTTGTGAGAGGAGGAGACCTGGTCCATCCTCGGAGGACCTGCAGATTTGGAGGAGGAGACAAGAGGCTTTGCATGCTGTCATGCATCATCAGTTAAAACACAGGGAACAGAAACACCAAAGACATTCTTCTCCAACCTTAAGTAAACTATGCTGAGTTAATGAAGTCAGCTGTGCTAATTTACTTCCAGCTATAAATTGGTTCAGCCCAGGCCATTGTGGCACTCTGCACAACAGATCCAACACCTCTTAGCTTCCTTTATCTCTGTCCTTTGACTCGAATCTGGACTACTCTCTCCAGCAACTCCCTTCTTGGTTTTGGACTCTGGCTCAGGACTGTTGGCTTCGTTTACTTCTAACTGTCTGGACTGGACTTCTGCTTCTACAGACATTGGCACCACCTTGGGAATGGTATGGCCTTTGCAGACCGGAGGTGTGCCCTCCTGGGTGCTTGCCAACTTTAAAACTGGACAAGGAGTAGGGGAAAAAAAGAAAAGAAGACCCTATTACAGGTGGATTAATTCAATTGAGGAAGCTGAGTTCACTATAGCTAAGCAAGGCTGTTGATGACCAGAACTCATGGGGGTCTTCCATTCATAACCGTCATTGAAACAGCTGGGCAGCATTAATTAATAAAAACAGTTTTAACTCTTAAATATTGTGCTGTATGTTCTGATTTTATTTCAAAGCATTTTAAGTCTATTTCCACCACAGTTTTGATATTTTGAATCAACCTATTAATGTGCCTTTTTGGTTCCCGTATCTTCCGTGTTTCGAGGCAGCCCTGTAATTTGGCCAGTGTCTGGTTCATCTTCCAGATTCAGGCTTCAAATTATTCTGGAGTATCAAAGCCTGGTAACTCTCTCTGTGCTTTCAAATGTCTGTGAGATTTGAAAAACACTCACCTGTGCACTCAGCCCTACTTCTGATTATTCTAGGCTAAAAGGAAGACCAGTCAAGAGCCACTGATCTTCCCAGGTATGTTTATTCTCTGCTCACCTTGAAGATGCTTCAAAGTTTCACATAGTGGGGACAGATTATAGCTCAATGGCTGGCAGATAGTTTTCATGCCAGAAGTCCTGGTTTCAAATAGTATCCCCCATTAAAAAGAGTGGATAGCAGGTGATTGGAAAGACTCCTCTCTACATAAGACTTTGGAGAGCTGCTTCCAGAACAGACAATCTTGGCAAAATGGACAAATAGGCTGGATGGCTGTAAGGCAGCTTCCTATGTCCCTTGGTAGGAATTCTTCCAGAACACTTAAATGGGAATGGTTATTAGCCTGAGTTTGCATTAGTGGAATCTGTGGAATTTGTGCGAGAAAGAAGAGCGTACACTGTATCTTGCCAGTTACAGACCCTATAGCACGTAGGCTCTTTCCGCACAAGGCTGACACAACACAGTAGCGTCATATTGTCGCTTTTACGTCTGCACGTTAAACCAGTTTGACATTGTTCTGTCCTCTTGTGGTTCTGCACGAGTTGAAGTCTTAGCATGGTTAACATCAATGTTAAACCGATGTATTGTAAAAATGGAAAAACTTCGATGTAAATAACCCAAACCATTTCTGCTGCGTTTTTTGCTATGTGCAGAAGCATTACATCGATTCACACACTTGCGCTAAAATGTAGCAACTGTTTCTACATTTTTTTTTTAAATTGTCCAATCAGCAGTGCCGGGGTGGAGCAACGGAGGGGAACAGGAGTTCCACGAGAATTGACAATGCCGAAGCTACAAACGGTTTTCTCTGCTTTACTTCAATAGAAACCGGAGAGCGTGCAGATAGGAATCAGGGTAAGTCGGAGTAAAAAACACCACTCATGGCACGTGCTGAAACACTCCTCCAATCTAGTGTGGAAATGGCCCTAGAAGCAACAGTCCTCAAGCCCGTCTGCAAATATACATTTGCAGTGCAGAATTACAAGTGGATGCAGAACCAGTCCTGGTTCTGATGCATGCACATTGGAGCATTTTTCTAGATTGCTCCTTCCCACATCCAATGGTTGTTTTCAGTTGTTGTGGAAAATCCAGACACATTTTCTAAACAAAGTACTTCTGTTTCAGGAAGATCACTTGCTTAGTACATCCACTGCAAAATTTTGTCAGTAAAAAGCTGAGAAACCGCCTCCACACGCACCAGAACTGTGAATACCCTGTGGAAAGTAGTGGTGTGAATGATACACCCTTTGACTCTCACAGTGCTCTGCTGCAAACTTTTTTTTAAATGTTCTTGATCTTTTAAAATAAATAAACCTCTTTAAAGGCTAAACACCCACCTGCTGCCTGCTTTATCTTCCTCCTAACAAAAGGGGAACACACTGGTAAGGTTTCTCTTCTTGAGAGGCCCTGCTATTTTGTGGAACTTTTCTTTTTATTTAGCTTTTTGAAATGATTCCTTCCCTATCATATTTTAGCAAAATTTCCCATATTTTAAGCAGGCAAACTGGAAAATCCGTGAAAATTCCAAAAGCCTCTCCACAAACTGGCTGCACGGGCAACAAAATAGGTTTAAGATTCAATGCAAGTAAGTGACATACAAGGTCCAAGTTCAGATATATTGTGGCAAGAGTCTGTCTCTACACTACAGGAAAAGATCCTGTGGTCAGAGTACAAAGAAAATACTGAAATGGTAAATTCAGTGTGCTGAGACAACAGAAACAGTAAATTCCAACAGATGAGGGATTATTGAGGATTGGAAATAAAACTGCACTATTGATAAATAACTGGTGTTGTCCCATTTGCAATACCATCTAGGTTGTCCCATTTTTAAAGGATATTATAGCCCAGGGGATAATACTAAAATGTTGGGGAATCTCCAGCAATACTGCAAAAATTCTCAGATGTTAGATTGAAAGGGTTTTTACTTTAGAAAAAAAAAAGACAAGTTAAAGAGACATACAATAGAGGTTTATAAAATTATGATTGGTGGGGAGAGGGTGGACAGAGACATTGTTTCCCTTTTCAGAATAGCAAGAATAGTTGAATATTGAGCCTGCAGGCATGTCCTCCCCCTGCCTTGGCAGCTGTCTAACCCAGGAGAGGCCCCTGTGGCTATGGGAGGGAGGAAGGGGGAGGCAGTTCAGATGATGAAGCAGCAATTCTTCGAAGACTGGGAAGGAAAAATGAGGTTGTGCTCACCTTCCTTTTCCTTCCCTTTGGAGTCCAGGTCAGTCACATCTTCCTCCTCTGAGGTGCCTCCCCTTGCATGATTGGTAAGCAACAAGGGTGGCAGTCTATCCCAGGATTTGAGGGCTGCTGGGGGAGATTTGGATGAAATGCAAAGGGCAAGAAATGAGTGCTCCGTGTCCCATGCAAAAAGAGACTTATATGCACGCATCACCAACCTCATGCCCACACAGCGTGTCTTTTAATCTCTGCATGGTGCTTTGGGAAACTTAGCCGCTTCAAAAAATGGATAACAGTCAGAACTGACAAAAAGGAGTAGTTCAGGTAATACAAGCTACTTGATGGAACTCATTGCCATAAGATTTGGTGGTGAAGACCTTTGTTTACACGGCTTTTAAAGCAGACATTCAAGCTAAGCAAGGCTCTATATTCAGAGACTGCACATCTGATTATCAGTTGCTGGTGGGAGATAGGGATGCCTATCATCTTCCTGGCCCTACTTATGACTTCCAGAGGCTTTCAACTGGCTGATCTTGGAATCAGAATGCTAGGTTCGTATGGGTTTCTTGCTTTTTCCCCAACAAAGCTGTCTCTGTTACACAGGCATTGATGTCATGCTTCTTCTCTGTGCTACCAGGAATACAGAAGCAATGTCATGTGCTTGCTTCTTTTCCTTGCCTGTGTGTGTGTGCAGATGCATCTTCCACATGCATTTAGGAAATAGAAGGTAGGTTCAAATGACTTCCTTACTCCTATGCCAATCAATGCAACCTGAGACGTGCAACTGTTTATAATACATGACATTGAGTTTTCAGCCCAGTTCTCTGACAGGTGGAAACCTCCTCCACGTCTGGTTAGCAGGCAAAACTCTGAGCACTGCAAGCTAGTGTCTTTTAGAGGTCTGGATTTCATTAGCTGAAGATTCCAGGGCAGAGAAACTATATTTAAAGCAAATAACAAGGAAATTTTGATACATTTCTTGCATCACTTTGGATTACAATTTATTTCAGAGTAGCATGAATATTTCAGGATAATGAAGATTACAAATTAAAACTTAGAAGTAATATATAGTTATTTGCAATTAATTATGTCCTTCAGTAACTATGGTATAACTATATAAAGTATAACCGAGGGGGGCTTTATTACCTTTGCAGAGTGACTTCAACTTTCAAAGTTTGTTATCAAATGTAACTGTGTAATTAATAACTTGAGAAACTTGGTTATATAATTACCTTTAAAACTGTATTTCCAAACTGGAAAGAAGAGGCTATCTGAATTTTAATCTGCTCAAATGTAAACACTGCCCCACAAGAACTATTTCAAATGTAGTGCTTTTCATGATTTGAAGATCTTTAAGGGCATCTCTGAAATTGTAACATGAGCTGGAGTAAAGGGAATGTTAAGGGCCCTGCCCTGTTCAAGAGACTTATTAACAAGCTTTTAGAAACCTGTTGGTAGTTCAGTCAGTCAGTTTTATGATTTCATAAAAAAAAAAAAATCTTCTAGCATGCTATTGCAAAGCCTCTGATTTCTCTTACCTGTTCCAAAGAGCAGGAGCAGCTCAAGAATTTCTTCTATGCTGCTATGCTCCTGATTTCATAATTTGAAAGCTGCTTTAAGTTAGTCTGTTTTTTGGTGTTTTTTTAAGGTGTTCATCTAGCAGACTGAATTATTTTCACTAATTTTCTATAAAGTTGCAAGCACTTTTGAATATGGAAAAGTCATTGAAATCTACCCTGTGCTTAGCCAGAGATGTGTGCCGTACATACTTGCAAAGAAATAATGGATTTTAAAATGTGCACCAAGGTATTCTAAACTGTCTGAAAAATCAGGCAACCTGTGCAAATTTGTAGCCCTACAAACTGCCACAACTTCCCAGCAATTGCACAAGTTAGTGGTATAAAACAGTTCACTCACTGAAATAGTTTATCAAAACTGGGTTTGAGTCAGAAGCAGAACCATGTTCATGAGGGGCTTGGAAAGTGTTCTTATTTTGTACTGCTGGTAATACACTGTAAGTTTCTCTTACACAGGGGATGGGGAACATATTGGTGGGATACAGTACTCATAAGCTCTAGCCAGTATAGACAACGGAAAGGGAGGCTGCAGTCCAACATCATCTGAGTGATGTTCCCCATCCCCACCTAATGCTATGGTGCAAGAAGAACTCAGGAGTGGCAGTTGGAAGATGATGAGTATTCTTGGATGGTCTAGAGATACAGATTTTCTTCATCCTCAGCTTGCAAATCCAACCATATTTCATACTTTCTGTGAACCTTTGAGGTGTTTGTAGTAACTAAAGGACAATTTCAGCACAAATTTGTTTTTATTGATCATTTCTCTTTTCATGTATTCAGTTTTAAAAGAATATATCCCATCTCTTAAGCATTCACCTAATATTTTTATTGATAAAACAAGTTCAAATACAATCATATTTATGTTAATGAGAGGGCCTTACCAGGTGCAAAATGCCTCAATTATCCAGTATGGTGATCACTTCTAAAGAGATAAACATCTTTAGACCTAACATTAGATTTGGACTGACATGTCACAACGGGCTGGCAAGGATACCTCTGTCACTTCCCATCCCTGGCAAGTGGTTCACTGTTATTTTGTGTTTTATATTCTAAAATAGTTACAACTTTATTACAATTATCTGCTAGGAAGGAGACAACTAAGAACAGTCATACGAGACCTATGGATGAGAGAACTCAATTACAGCAGCTTTAAGAGAAAGATGGACATGCTTCCAAATTCTACCCTTCCATTGTTAGTGCTGTATATGGCAGCAACATTAAAGATGTGGTTAAGGCATATCTGATCCTGCAGCCTAGGACAGCTGTTCTTCTAATAAATTTGCAAGCATAATTGTTATTTCAGTTTCCAATTCTACACTTACTGGCTTTCCGCTATGTGCAAAGGTTTCGCTGTTTACTTTTCTTTCCAGGTGATCAGCAGCTGTACTAGATCCACACTCTGTATGCTATATATGTACAGAACATGTTCAACTAACTAGTAACACAGTCAGATTTCAGACAAAAGTTTCTGATTGTTCCATTTACATTATGAAAGATTTAAAACAGCTGATTTTTAAAAACTCAGAAAATTAAAGCACTGCTAACTTTAAATCTCCTGTTGTATTCCATGGGGCAGGGGGGCAACATTTCTAAGAAGCCATTTTTTGCATGGCATCCTCACACATTCAGCACTCACCTCAGACAAAGCAAAAACAAATGTCCTACATGCAACCAAAGTGGACAGAATAATAGAGATGGGAACCAGGACACAAAACATGCTTTCATTTTTATTCACAAAACAGCTTGAATTGATAGAACATTACAAACAGCCTTTCAGTTAGTGATGGTGAGAAAGCAGGGGACAAGAGCTTTGAACAGAAGAAAAATACTTGTTTTCAGCACAGGTTCTGCAATAGCTTATATTTAATTTCCAGTAGTAACATTTTCAAATGGTTTCTAAAAGAGAATCATTGCAATTAGTTCTGGGTTTATTCTAGTGTGCAATTTTTCCTGATCTAAACATAATAATTATTTTGCTTGACTTTAAAGACTTGCCAGTTTTGCAGTACACTTTCACTTTTTAATACCAAACATCTTGCTGATTAAACTTTATCTTATGTGTATGGTTAGGGAAAGGGAAACTACTTCATTTTAAACATATTCTCATTTATAAACATGAAGTTGAGGCATTCTAGAAACTAGCCACACTATTTTTCTTTAATGATGGAAATTAATCAAACAAAAATATGAATGAGTAAACAGCTGTGCTAATTACAGTAGTGCTTATTAGTAACTAGATTTAAAGGGTTACTGTAAATTTACATTCTCTACACAAGAACTGCATCTTCCACACATAAACAACATCAACACCAAAACACAGGAAAATAATTTGATTGATTGTCCATATTCTATTACATCTTGGTACTTTACGGATTCTTTTTTAAAAATTATTTGAAAAGCAGTTAATGTTTGTTTTACTAGTACTCAAAGATGTTAAACAAATGCCAAAAAAAAAAAAAAAAACAGGAATGAAATCTGTGAGAAAATATTTTTGGTTCTAAAGGAGACACAGGCGCATCCATTCATTTCCGCCAAAAAATTCCTTGCCTGAGACAACACAAGCAAGCAGTGACATTGCACTGGATGACAGAGCTTTGGGATTCTTGTTCCTATTGAAACCATCGGAATGCAGCACCTGTAGGAAGCATCACTTTCTGCAGAGACAGAAGAGAACAGAACAGGGACACATGATGAGCAGAGAGGAGAATAAGCCCTGGGCAGAGTTCAGTAGTTTCCCTCTTTTGAAGAATATCTAGAACACACCACAGCAGATGCCCCATCTTTCAGCTGAAGTGTCCCCATGTTTCAGAGTTTGATCTAGCCATCTCACCTATTTGTCTTTCCTATTACAGTCTCCCCTCCTCCCAAACTTTTTTCACCTGTTGTTCCTGTCCAAGATGTCTTTACACCTTTTTATTTACAACATTCCAATCTTCTTACACCTCAAGAACCTGATCACTTCTGGTGGAATCTCTCGTCTCTTTGGATGAACCATCCAGATACATTCAAATAGCCTCCAAATTCCAGAACAGGTACTGAGGGACGGAAGGGAGAAGCGGTCTTGATTCTCTTTATACGAACACAAAAATAAGTCGTCCATCAGTGGCTGATCTCTTAAAAAATACAAAGCTACCTGAAGAATTTTTTTCATCCATTAACAGAATGAAGGCACACCACTTCCTCCACATCCAGAAAGGGAAAGTTTCTGAGAACACAGTACTTGGCACTCCAACATGTTCTGGCCAGAAGTCCAGACGCTTGAATCAGGTATATGTAATCTACTAAAATCACATGAGGATAGAATTTTGAATGCTCTCCAGTGGCACAACTTATGTACATGATCACAGTGGCTACCTTCAATTGAAATGCAAGGGAGAGAAGATTTTGGTTTTGTAGAATTAATCTACCAACCAGCACCAGGCATACAGTAGTGGCTCAGGTGGGGAGCTGGGGTGCCTTGTCCACTATACAAATACAGTGTATGTTATTCTACTTTAATTGCCACAGCAATGTCCTATGGAATCCTGGTATTTGCAGTTTAGGGAGAGGCACTTGGAATTCTTAGTCAGAACTCTAGTGCCTCATCAAACTACAAACCTGAGTATCCCATAGGATGCAGCCAAGACGGTCAAAGTGGAATTGAAGTCCTATAACTGTGTAATGTGGAAGGGTCTGTGGAGTCTCTGAGCATATCCTCAGGCCAGGAATTTTTTGATCAGAAGTCCTTTGATCAAATTAATTTATTATTCATCTTCCCTGAAGTTTTCTTTTAGTAAACTGATGGGGGTGGATTTTTAGTCAAGCACAAGTCAGAAACCCTTGTGATTTCCTGTGAAGTCTGGAAAGATCTACCACTAGATTGTAATCTATTTTTTCCACGCTTGCCTAAGATACATCCTGAGGGGCAATGGCATGCTAAGAAGAAATTTAAGGACAAATACTGGCTAGTATCCTGGTTCAGTAGTTATGCAATTGTAAGCTGTGCTTCTGATTCATAACTGCTTGGCATTTATGTTTGAGACAAGCTATTGTGGCAGGTCCAAGAGAAGTCCCTTCAGTTGCCTCTTCTCAATATGCCCCATAACTGGGAGAGCATTACAGACATCATTCCACAGCGCCCTGATTTGCAGCACCTCAGAAACGCTTCAGTCAGGCTGCTGCCAGACTGTAAAGGTGGGCTGGCAGGGTCAGATGCAACTGCAATGATGGAGTAGTTATGTTGACAACACAGCGTCTTAGCCATGGAGTTTTACTGTGCTAGCCCAATTAATAACTAGACTCCCATCCACACACAGTCCATCATGTAGGGGAAGAATCTGGGATGACATGTCAATCTCTTTCAAGGGGTATCAGTCCTGCAAAGAGGGGAAATAAAGTATTGTGATTTTACAGTCTAGGAGGGCAAACGAGAGAGAGAGAGAGAGAGAGAGAGAGAGAGAGAGAGAGAGAGAGAGATGAAGCGCGAAAGAGTTGGAACAAGAAGACTAGCTTTGAAATGTTATTTCATCGTCTCTTCAATCAAACAAAAGTGAATAAGCAAAAGAAGCAATTACAAATCCTTTGACAGCAATATGGGCTTTGCCAGAAAAAAAAGCATTGCTCCTTTGAGATAACTGAAATCCCCTATTATTGGTGATATTCAGTATCACTTGTAGGTGTTTAATAGTGTTCAGGTGCACCTCAATCAAAGGCATGGGGAGGGGGAGAAGATTATTAAAAGTTGTTTCACAGTGGTACAATTCCTTCTATAAAGAGACTTGCCAAAACCTGAGCATATGTACTTTTCATGTATTGATGGTGCTGAGATATTTGATTTCATTCTTCTCTCTTTAGTTTTTAAAGTGAGGTGACTACAGCTTGACTGAAATTTTCTAAGTCTAACTTTTGATACAAGCTGCAGCATTTGGAAAGCAAAGAGTATTCCTTCACAGCACCAAACCGGCCTGCAAAACAGTTCAGCTTGTGTCTGGCTGGTCCATTTATCAGACACGTGAATGGGAGGGGAGGCCCCTGATGTTACCACCAAAATGTGCAGCCATGCACTGTTTTTAAAAAGGTGGAGTGCCTACCGAAGTTCGCAGTGCATGCCAGAATTCCAAAGAGAATGATTCTTGACTTTTAAAAACCCACACTGCTGTACACAGGTTGGTGACAAATAGCAATAATTTAATTCCACAGTGATGCTACATCCTTGTCTTGACCTCCATACTGTTGTCTAAAATAAATCCTCAAGCCATTCAGCTCCTCAAAGTGATACACTATACTGTGGGGTCTGAGAAAGATAGAGATCCTTTTCAGTGACTGAAAGAATTTTATGAATTAAACAACATCTCTTAGATTATGGCTTCATCTTGATCAAACTGCAGCAAAATAATTCATTGCACAAAGATACTAAGAATAAAATAGCATCCCATGCTAAACATATTCTTTAAAAATCCCCACCCCTTTTTTAGAGTTGCTGTTTATTTTCTCACCTTCTTTAGTACAAAATAATCATCTTCTGAAATAATTATTCCAGTGGAATCAATAAAAGCCCCCTTGAAAGAGCACACCTTAAATTAATGTGTCATATATGATTCAAGATTTGGTTTAGTCAACAGGCTCTTTCACAAGACACAATTATAGTGCTATATTCCACTTTAACTACCACCTATAGGATCCTGGAGTTTGTAGTTTGGCAAGGCACTAGAGCTCCCTGGCTAAGAATTCTAAATGCCTCTCCCTAAAATGGCAGTCAAGTGCAATAACTTAAAAGTGTGAAACAGTCCAGTGTAAGGTGACATGAAGAACAGGATTCCAGTTAAAGTTTAAGCTCTAACCTGGAAATGTGTCATTTGAAAAATAAAATAGCCGTAAAGAAAAACAGATAGACATTCAAAATACAATGGTAATGAATGAGCTCCTGCCATCTAAAAAATAAATGCTCAAAATGCTGCAAATGCAACATGGAAAACACTTTGACCACATACAGGACAGCTGGCTGTCTTGACTCCTATACAGGGGAAACAATAACTGATCCATTCATGTCAGGTTTGGCCTGTTAAACATAAAACATAAAATGTCAAGTTTTGCCTGTTAAACTAATTTCCTGATACTATGCATTTTAAATGGAAAATTCCACTGAACTGAGTGGAAGATTCTGCTTAATGGGATTTTGACCATACCCTAGCATTAGTATTTACAGCAGGGCTTTCCAAACAGTGTGCCATGACACATTAGTGTGTCGCCTGAAGTGTGTAGGTGTGTCACCTACTATCTTGGAAACGTATGTTATTCATTATAAATCATAAATTTTTAAAAATATATGAAAGGTTTTCATGAGATATATTGTATCCCCAAACATTTTATTATTACAATTTATGTATGTGTCTGTTATCTCTTATAAGGGGTAAGTTTAACCTCCAGTTTGCTAGGAAAACTGAAATTACTGTGTCGCGAAATGATGCATGTCTAAAAAGTATGTCACCAACATGAAAAATCTGGAAAGCTCTGATTTACAGTTTTAAAATAATTTGACCTGACTGTCCAAAAGCCCACATTTCTGTTACATGTTTTAAGGAACTTCCTAACCAGAGGCCCACTCACACTACACAGTTACAGCACTATGATTCCACTTTACCTGCTATGGCAGCATCCTATGGGATCCTGGGATCCACAGTGGAGGGAGATGCATTTAGAGTTCTCATCTGGAGAGCTCCTCTAGTACCTCACCAAACTCCCAATCCCAGGATTCCACAGGATGTTGCCATGGCGGTTAAAGCAGAATAATAACACTATAATTGTGTAGTGTGACTGGGCCTGAGGGAAATTGTACTAGTTGCTACCAAAATCCTAAATCCATTACAAGAAAAGAGATTCCACCTGAACATTAGGAAGAACTGTTTGACTGTAAGAGTGGTTGAACAGATTGCCTTGGGGGGCAGTGGTCTTTATGTCTTTCGAGGTCTTTAAACAGAGGTTGGATGAGTGTCTTTCAGGAATGCTTTAGCTGTATACTCCTGCATGGCAGGGACTAGATAACCCTTGTGGTACTTCCCAGTGTTGTCACTCTGAACTGCTTATTCCAAGAGACCTACTGATTCAAATGCTGAATGGCAGACCAACACCTACAGAAATCTCACTGATTCAATGGGTCTATACATGTCACAACTACAACTAGATTTAAGCCAAAGTCTTTTAAGTTGTTGGCTCTCACGTGCATCTATTTGCTTGGTGAACCTGGGGGACAGAAAGAATTTTTATCTCCCACTGAGAAAAGAGTAGTTGTGACAACTTGTTTTTCAGCCAAAATTCCCGCTGTGAGCTCTTCTCTTGGCTTACAGTGGGAGCACCATTCTTTCACAATGAATCAAAACCCTACAGGTTCCTTGTACCTACTGGGGTTAGCCTGACCTATCACTGCAATATGTTTTTTGTAACTGTAGCAGAAAAGAATCACTTCAGCCACTTGCCTTAAAGGTGGTGAGTTCACAGGAGGTGGGGCAAACCAGACCTTTAAGAAGGCCACTCCTCAAAATTTTATTTAAAATGAGGTGGTACAGATACTCTGCCAACTGCTCTCTCCACCCCTCACTGTTCCAAATATAAGGTCACTGCCTTCCCATCCTTCTGCAGTGCATAAAGAACAACACATTGTCTGACATCTATCAAATCAAATACAGAAATGGCCAGGCAATTTTTTGAGTTCCACTGGCAGAGCAAAGCTATTTCCTGCACAAGGTCCCCTGGCTTCCTTTTGCCCATGAACTCCCACCTAGCCACCCCGTACTTCAATACATTTTTTCGTAGCTAGCATGTCATGGAAATCAGAACACTGCCAAGATTAGAAGTAGGTCACCTACACACCTCCTTTGGTGTGAATGGTACATACAATTGGCCCTCCTATCTGACAGGGGCTGGGATGCAGTACTCTGGTAGATGTTGAAAAAACAGGAATACACAAGCCCCTCAAACTGTATTTAATACATACAAAAAGCACTTCTACTGGAGGGCTGGCTGGGTCCTGTCACACGTGTTCCCTCACTTACTTGCTCTCGCTCTCATTCACACAGGCAAGAGTGGGGATGGATGCAGGGAGGGTGGAGGGAGAAAGGGGACACCCATCTCATCCCCTTTCTGCCCACCTCAGTGAACGTGCACACCTTCTTTCCTCCCGTCCCATGCTCTACCCTCTCTCACGTGCATTAGTGAGTGAACAGAAGCACTCTCACATCACATCCCCTCTCCCAACTACACGAATGAGTGAATTTGTGCACCCTCCCTCTTCCAGTCCCATTCCTTCCCCTTCCACCCACACAAGTGAGCAAACACACACTCCCTCTTCCCCTTCGCTCCAGTAGTCCATGAATGCTTAACTACAAATGTGGAGGGCCTAGTGTAGATGCAAATTTTCAGATCTCTGCACTGCGCAAAATAGGTTGATTAGCAACCAGTGCAGCCTTCCTCCCCTCCAGGTATTACTGACTACAACTTCCATCAGCCCTGCCCATCATGCCCAATTTTCAGGAACAACATGCAGTCTGAAGCAACAGAGGGTACCAAGTTCTAGTCTGTACAGGAACACCCTTTATCCCTCAAATATAACTTCAAAAGAGAATGTTTACTTGGAAAGTAAGATGAATAAATTAAATGATGAAATCCAGGTTCAAAGACAGTGCACTTCCAAGTAGCAACTCCTCTGAGTACTCTGGACCCCATCTGCAAGATGCAGAGTCATCTGGTTGGCTCTTGTTGAAAACAAAACATTGGATCAGATGGACCTTAGTCTGACCCAACAAAGTTAGCTTGGGGCACGGGAAAGCAGAGTTGAGAGGAAAGAGGGAGAAGAAAAAACTACACAATAAAGAAAATCAGTAGCTATTGCTCACTAGAACCCCCTCTCGAGTATCCTCCTTCTCCTCCTCCATAATACACCTCTGAAGAGAACTGTCTTGCCATCTTCACCACAGTGGACCCACCATACAAGGGATCTCTGGATCTGTGAATTGAAGCAACCGCAGAGCCTTGCATGCTATACCTAAAATGGCAGCGACATGCATGTGTCCATGCTGAAGCATTCGCACACACATCACCACCATTTAGTAATATGGGGCACAAGCATTTGTGATTTTTCCCATTCACAGGGCTTTCTGGAACAGAACCCCTGCAAATATGGAGGTCCACCACATATTCCTTTTCATCTTCTAGAAACAAAACAACTCCACTGTAATAATCAAAGCCTTTACTCCAGAATGGGTTTCACTGATATTACTTTGATTATCTCGGATGGAGCAAAGTATTTATTTGTGGGAATTTCAGCAGCTTTGGAACTAGATGCATGGAGGGTTCTAAGATGAGAACTCCATGGGTCTTGTGAAGTCTCTTAAGCACTGAGACCTACAAAATGATCTCAACAGAAATCTGCTAGTGAGACTTTAAGAAGAAAAGAAGAGCACTACTGGATCAGACCAAAGGCCTAGCTCATCCAACATTCTGTTGGACATGGATATGGATATGGGAAGCTAAAGAGCAGACCCTGAGTTCCATGCATCCTCTTGTTCTCGTTTCCCACCAAGAGATACACAAATGCACACTGCCCTTGTACTAGAGGGGACGTACTGCTCTATTGACTAGCAGACACTGATATCCCTATCTTTGTGAATTTGCCATCCAAGTTGGCAGCCACACTTATGACTTCCACAGTTCCATCATTTGCCAAGTGAAGAGGTACTTACTTTTATTTGCCCTAAATTCAGCTGGATGAGGGTGGATTCTAGTTCTATCAAAAAAACCCTCCTTATCCATTTTCTGTGTGCCATACATCATTTTATACAACTCTTATCACAACATATTTCTTCTTAGAACTCTTCTTGATGTGGGCAACTGTAGTGTTACTCATTACTACATCCCCCTTTTACAATTCAAATGACTTTTGCTAATCACACAGTGCTTCAATTTACTCCTCCATCTTTTCCATAGTATTCTGAAGTATTTTTCCGCCACCCAAAAGGCAAAGGTTTGGGGGTCATCACATGAGTTGTCACAATCAAAGTAAGTGTCTCAACCCCCAACCTCTAATTTCAAGATGTTTTCACCCTCTCTCATATTCTCTTTCTTTCCTTTCCCTGCTTCTTTTAATGTTCTTAATTTTCTCCCCAAAACTCTGGCTAGGGCTTTAGGAACAAAACTGTAGGCTCCTGTGCTCAGAAAGATCAATGCCGTCACACACTAGACAATTTCAACATGGCTTGAAACTGCAATTGGGAAAAGATCAGGCAAGCAATGAGACCATACACAGCAAAACACTGAATGCCACAAAGAGTTCTGGAGAGGGAAGGGAAAGGAAAGATAGCACCCTGCACTTGGGCAGCAGAGGGCTGGATCAAACACAGACCTGCCAGCGGGACACACACCAGCAGGCCACAGGATTGAATTCCCCAGTATCACAGCAGGACAATGTCCCTGATGTCATTAAGTCTGCAACTGAAGCGTCTTAGCCTCTTCTCCACCTCCCCTGTATAGGAGGGGGGAAGTACTCATAGTCAGCACTGTAGTCGCTGAGACCATACTTTTGGGCTCACCTAGTTTCTGCAGTGCTAGCTAAGCTTCGCTCCTCAGCTTCTCCATGTAGGGAAGAAGCATAGCATACTCAGTTGCAGCTTCAAATGAGGAATGAGCCCTGAACTTGAGACTCAACTACCTCCTGAAGCATCAATGGAATGGATCTGGTTTCACTACTCCCTTATGTTTCCCAACACAGAATGTAAGATTGAAGGAAGTAAACATCAAATTCAAGCTCAGTCCCTGCCCTGTCCTTTCTCCTTGGGTGGGGGATGAGGCCTCAGGGAAAGTGAGGGACATAGGCAGTGTTCATGCTGCTTGGGGTATTTAAGAACCTGTCTCCCAAAAAAAGTGAATATTCTAAGCTTCTGATGACAGCCAAGGGATTCGAGGAAGGGTATCATATGGTATCTACAACATAACTGAATGAACCGGACACTTGGGTTTTGGATAGAAGTGCACAGGCAGGAAAAGATCAAAGGAAAGTACATGAAATGAGATGGAAAATAACCAGAGCACAAGGGGACAGAGATAAAGAGGCAGAATTTGTCAACACAGTGTGTCTGGCTGAAACGCATAAGAAGACAAGGAAGAGGAAGAAAACCAAGACTTCAGCCTGATTAATAAGATGGAAGGTAATGTTACCAATGGCTATGAAAAGTGATCAAGGACAGGTGGGTGTGCTGGGAAACCAAGGAGTAGTAAAAAGCTTATTATATATAGGAATGTAACACACAATTGTTAAAGTATTGGTGCAAAGCCTTCTTACCCCGGGTCTCTGAAAACAGACAGAAGAAAATTACTCTTAAGCATCTTACAATGGCTCAATTGTTCTGACTGTGTTAGGGATATACAGGAGAGCTCTCCTCACAGTTTGGTTAGATGTTGCCAAAACTGAAGGGCTACAGTTGCCAGTTATGGGGATATTTGAAAAAATTTGAAATAAGATAACTATCCAGATACTTTGTTGAAAATTTTATGGAAAGTTTTTTAACGTATTAAATCAATTGGGATGTGATTTAGATTTCTTGGGCCCGGGGTTTAAATAAAGGTATCAAACCAGTTTTACCAAGTATTTCACAACTTCCAATAGCCAAACATATTTGAGCTGAAATATCAGGAGAAAAAAAAATCAGGTATGGACATGTAATGGGACTGAAAACTAATGAACAAAAGAATTCTAACTGCTAGTCACAAATTGTTGTTACTCTTTTAACTCATAAGAACATGGTAATTCAGCAGTATATGGTTTCCTTACATTGTTCTAATGCTAAACTGGGGAAGCAAAAAACGGGCATTGAAAATTGTCAACTTTCTAATTCTAGAATGCTTCAAGAGATTTCTTACAATCACCTTATCACAATTAATTAGTATTTTGACATTGGATCTTCTGAGTGGCATGATATTCATACCTCATGTTACCAATTTTGCAGAACAAGACATTTTAAAAAGTTAAAAAATCCCATAGTGGAAACTTCCCGCAATACAAGAGTCCCCACCCCATACCACTGGTGGCCAATGGGATTTTCATCAGCTATGGATCATCTTGAAGAAATATGTTAAGGTGTCAGGGAATCAAGGTGTATCACTATTAAGAACTTCTTTTTCCTTCTGGTCGTTCAAAAATTTATTTTCAAACCACAGTGATCTATAACAGGGGATTGCAATCCCCTTTATAAATGGAGACACCTCATTTTTTCGTATGTGGTGGACCTGTAAGATAGCAAGGAAATTCTGGAAGGAAATACATGATGAAATTCAAAGAATTCATAACTTAAATTTTGAAATGAAGCCAGAGTTTTCTCTGTTAAATATACTAGGGCAACAAAGAGAAATAAGGTGTCATCAGAAGTCATTGTTATATCTGATAACTGCTGCAAGATTTGATATATACGCAATATTGGAAAGAAAAGAAATATGTTGATATAGAAGAATGGAAATTTAAAGCCCTGGATATGGTTGAGATAGAAAAATTAACATTTTCTTTGAAAAATAAACCTATCCAGAACTTTGAAAGGGAATGGAGAGAAGTTTTAAACTGGATAAAGACATAGTATAACAAAAAGAAAATGAACAAAGTAAGATTGTATGTAATGTAATGTAACAATGTAATAAAGTAATGCAACAAAGCAACAACGTAATAATGTAAGATGTAACAATGTAAGACTATCTTCTCCTTTGAGTATGCAGTAACTATGTACGAATGGCATTGAAAACAAGCAGATTCCACTGGAAAATAAGCTTGAAAGCAGGGAGGGGGGGTTATTTTCAATTATAAACTTCAATAAAAAATATTTTCAAAAAATAAATAAATGGAGACACCATCTGGTCTTTGTAATGTTTACAAATGGCAATGTTAAAGTCGCAATGATTTTATCATTTCATGTTGCTGAATTTTAACCGTCCCTTTAATCAGTTTGCCTGACGTGACAGCGTTTCTAGCGAACAACATTTGAACTCACTTCAAAGCCCTTCTACCACACAGCCTCACCCTTCTCTCCCTGAGCCTTACTGTTGGAAGAAAGGTGGGATACAAATAAGTCCAACAAATAAAAATATTTAAGAACAAATTCTCTGTGGCTGGGGAGTCGCACAGAGCCCAGCAGCCACCCGTGGCTGCCTTCCTTCCTGCATTAGATGATTACGACGGTCCTCAAGAGGGGTCTGAATTTCTCACTGAGCCAATTCCAATACTAACAGTGCGCTTTTCAGCTTCAGAACTCAATGAGTATCAAAGTCAAGGAACCAACTCAAAGTTTATTGCTTGGAAACATGTATCGGAAAGCTTATGGGAAGCAGGAAACAGCCTCACCTGCCACAAGAACTTAGAAACTGCTCTTTGCTTTGGAAGCAGACATTCTTATTTTGCTGTATGGCCAATACAATAATCTCAAATATTTTTGATGGAACCAAGGATTTTTTCCTTGATAACAAACACACTTACCATCTCACCTTCAGAGTGTCACACTCCACTATACTTCCCCCTCCCTCTGCTGCTTTTCCAAGGAAGCTAGATGAAGGGAATTGACTTGGAAAGTCCAGCCAATTTCCAGCTCTTTTCAGGTCACCTTAGCTCATGTCTAGAGCTCCTCAGATTTCAGTGGGACCCCATTTTGCTTATTTTAAATGGAAGAAACACTTTTTCAGAAGCTCTAAATGAGCTAGGAATCAAAAGTAGTAGCTCCTTAGAGGAAAGAGGAAGCTTTATGGTAAGGTGACAGCAGATCCTGAAATCTGAGAGATGGGTCAGATCAGAGCAACACTGAAACATGATCCATTGAGACTGTGACCCATACTAATAGATGGGAAGAGGTTTCCCTGAACTTCACTCAGAAAGGACTTGCTTAAACACAAAACAAATCTGAGTCACTACAGATTCTCGGATAGTGATTTCATTCAATACGGGGGAAAAACTAATGTAAATTATCAGCTGGTTAACCTAGCAGTTGGGATGCATGAGACTGTGTGCGTGTGCTCGGGCAGGGGACAGATAACAAGAGATCCTGGGAAAATAATCATCAGGCATTGTCAATTTCCCTAATGATCATGGTGTGTGAAAGAGAGAAAAAAACCTTTAACTGGGATGACAGGCAGGAGAGCAGAATACAAGGCATGATACAGCAAGAAGAGATCAGAAAGCCTGACAGTTACCTGAATGAGGGTGTTTGCTCATGTCCCATTCACTCTGGTTGTCTACTTCACTGTTCTCTCAGCACATGTGCATGCATGTCTCTGCCCTTTTCCCTGAGTGGTCACAATTAAAAGTAGGCCGAAAGTACATACTGTATACTGGTTTTGTATCTATTATTCCATGTAGGCTCTAAGGCCACAGAGCCAGGGTCCCTCCACTGCTGAAAGGGAACGTATTGTGAGGTAAGTCAGTAGCAGGCCATATTGTAGACCTCTCAATTGTCACCTCTAGTGTCTGAGTGAATAGTTTTCCAATAGCCTCTCCCTTTTCAACTCAAACTGCTGTTGCCACAAGAACCCACAAGGCCTTCCTCCAATGGGACTCTCAAAAGCTAAACCGTCTGTTTCCCAAGGTACAACAGTCTCCTGCTGAGCTACTAGCCAGCCACATACTGTCCGCTTTCATGAGTTCCATTTTTCATTGACAATGCTGTGGCAATCTCAAGTGTTGGGAGGGCACATATCTCACCCTTTAGGACTTTGGAAGGATGCACATCCCATATTAGCCTTCTCCACAAATTTGGGATCTCTGGAATTTCTTTTGCCTCCAAATGTTCTACAAGGTTCTTCAGGGTAGGGGAAACTACAGACCACTTTAATGCATTTTCTGGTGTGTTTTGAGCCCTTACCCTGTCTGGACCTTTCCTCCTGGCCAGCAACTGTTTGGGCAAAAAATTGCATTTGGATCTTAAAAAGTTAAGCTCTCCACCCTGCCCGATGACTAAAAAAATGTGGTGAAATGGCCCATCGTGCACCCCAGAGACTTGCAGGGCCATTATGGACCAACGGGGTCACAAAAATTGTACACCAATTTGGGATAAAGGACTTTAGGGAGGCCTAGAACTATATGAGTCTCATCCCTACTGCTTCCAGTCCCATAGTTGCAACAATAACAAAAGAAACCACTCTCTCTTCAGGCAATGTGTTGTTAGAGGATCGTTTAAACCTCAGAAATGCTCCAAGGCTTTTCCTGCGAAGTGTTCACTTTACAAGCCCAGTTCATGGCCAGTGGACTATAGGAAACATCCAATTTGGGACTGGATGCACTATCACCTCTTCCTGGAAATCTGCTTGAGCACTGCATGTGAGTGGAATGACTTCATGGAAGAGGAGATACAGGGCTGCTCTTTCAGATGAAACCTCTGCATCTACCACAGGGTCTAATTTTAATTGCAGACTCATACTTTTGTTCATTTTATCAAGCTGCATCCTTCCAGATACTCAGAATGCAGTTGAGAAAAACACAAGAAGTGCTGGAGTCAATGTGATGTGATGGCAGACTTGTGGTTAAATAATGAGCGTGAGTTTAAAGGTATTAGGCAAAACTATGTCAGAAATTTTTAATAATAATAATACTACATGTTTGCCTGCCTCTCAATTGGTCACTCTGAAAATTCCCTACACAACTTGTTTCACTAGTCAAAAATGAGTTTATTCTGTAGCTGAAATCCTCCTCGCACACCAACCTCCACCCTTCAACAGTCTGTCCATCTTATTTGCAACATAAGCCAAGAAATCTATTTCCTGTTCAAGGTAACCGGTACAAAAAAGCAGCTTCTCTTTCCTTAAGCAGTTCAATCATATGGTTACTCCTTTATCAGTAGAAAGGCCAGCTGTGTTTCCTCTGAGGTAACTGCAAAGAATTTCAGATTTATAAATATCGTAACACTAAAAAAATATTTTTAAAATTTATTTTCCTCATAACAATTAATTCTTAGCTCAGAACAGGACTCCCGCTACTTGACAGGTGCTTGTCCTAACTCCCAGATTTATAACCAATTCGTTTGAAACTGAATAGAACCCATCACACAAGTTATGCCAATTTCTGATTTAATCACAGAGCAGAAAACAAATCAAGAAACTGGGGCATTCACAGGCTTGCTGTGTCACTTGACTTTCCATGAACTCCCATAATGCAACAGAGAAAGTGGGAAAACAATTTAAGCTAATATGTATTGTGCAGTCAGTTTACTCACTTTGGGTCTCTTTAGAAGGGACGGACTTTTCCTTCTCCCCTTTTCCAGATCACTGACTCAGCAAATTAGAACAAGAATATAATTTAGCATTACAGCAGTTTTTGAAAGATACCAGTCCCCCATATCTTCAGCACCCAGATCAACCCCCTCCCCTCCTCAAAGGATGCATTCCAGTCTGATGCTAATTGAAAAAGTTTGAATGTAACTAATAAGAATGGAAGTTATCATACTCTCTGTTTGATATAGCAGTTGTCTCTATTTGTGCCATGATATCTATAGGCACCTCTGACTAGAAAATACGTTAAAAAGGAACATACCTCATTGCCCCATTCTCTGGCAATCATGCAAACAGTATAGTTTTTTGGGTTTTTTTTTAAAGTTACACAACCCAGAGAAATGGGTCATAATTCAGGGATGGAGTCTGCACATTCAAATACTGCAGCAGCTCCTGCCATCCCCAGCATCATAAAGCACTGATCAGGGTAGGGGACTGACCAAGGCAACTGTAATGCCTCACTGTGCCCCATTAAAAAAGTATCTAGCTTAGGTACTAATGGAAGTAGAAGCTTTTGTTTTTCGTGTTTCTCCGTATCTGGAGTTTGAAGTGGGCCATGTTCCTCACCTCCTAGTTGAGCCCCTTTTCTTACTGATCACCCTTGACAGCAACCAAGAGAGACATAGCACATACGTCTGCAGTAGCCACAGAGCTGGGTTTTTTAAAGTACATGCCCTTTCTTTGGATTGCAGCCTGGTAACTCTGCAGCTCAGGAATCACCAAAGCACCAAGTGATTGGCTGAATTATTTCAGTCACATGTGTACAGCCATCTAAAACAAGGCTGCATTGTTTACATGCTAGAGAATGTCAGAAATGTATGTTACATGGCCACCTCTAAGGAAAAACAGGCTGGGGGTGGGGAGGGTGAAATTTGGAGCTGGTAAGGGCTTTGCCCATTCCACTGCATGCTGCAATTTACTCACTCCTTGTGACCCCCGCCCCCCACTTAAGGAGTCCCAAGCATATATATGTCCTTATGAAAAAGGCATCTGCAGCCTCACTGGTGGGGGGAATAGCCAAAGGGGAAGAGAATGGTGCACCAGTGAGAAAACTTCATGGGTGGAGAAGTTTTTGCTTCTTCTTAACCATGAGCACCCAGCTTTAGAAGTGTGTCATGTGTAATTCTTCCCCAAGATTCCTGCTCTGCTACTTTGTTTTACCCTTCTGCGAATTATTCTATAAATTTCAAAAATACATTCTCCTCAAGAAAAGTGAGCAAGACATGTGAATAAAGAATTGCATCTTGTGGGCATTGGACCTAGGACTCTTTTTCAAGAGAGATTCCGTGAATGTATACTGGAAACTGAGTAAACTGCTTTCCAAAATAGTCTCCACCTAATAACCTTTACAAGCAACTCTACAGTGAATAATCAACCACAAACTTTCTTCACCTGGACAAATTACCACAATAAAATTTACATTTTGTCTTAGAGGAGTAAACATTCCTAACATTTCTGTTTCTTGACAATATTTATATTCTTACCTGCTCAGCTGGTATTTCAGGCTCATCTGATTAATCAAGCCCTGTTCTTTCATTTGAGGTCTTCCATGACATACTCATCATGACATCACTGTGTTTAGAAACAAGCCCTTCATATTACAAGCAAGACTTGGAGCTGCTCTCTGCTTCAGCAAGCTCCACAGTGTTTCTGACTAAGTCAAACCCCACTGACAAGAAATGTTTGCCACAATAATGGCTATGGTAATCAGTTTTCAGGAATCTCAGCTATCAGACAAAGTCAAAGCAGGTCAATATCTGTGAGAAGATAAGCTAGTACTTCTCTCAAAGAGGTTTCTAGGAAATAAAATCTCACCCAATTTAATTTCGGATCATCTTTTCACAAAAATGATAATGGTAATGGGGGAAAGCCCTAGTCAATGACATTAATTATTAATTTTCCACATGCTCTTTGTTCAATAAGATGATTTGTCTCAAAACATTCAAGTAGCATCTTGAATCTTACAAATTATAATGGAGCGCTCTAGATCATAGAAACACATTTATTCACCAACACCAATGGCCTAAATAGATGAAGAGCACTAGAGCACTTAGTTTGCAAGCAGAAGTTCTTAGGATCAATCTCTTGCATACTGGGTTAAAAGGATCTTGAATTGGCTGGGAAAGAACTCTGTCTTTAATCCCAGAGAGCCACAGATAATACTGAAGTGGACTGGTGACTTTAACTCAGGCCAAAGCAAATTTATGTCAGTTCTATAACAGTCAGCAATTGTAACTGACCAGTGAGGATAACTAGAAAGGCCCTCTGAGTTCAGCAAATTCTGGTTTTGGAGAGGCCATGTTGTCTTATACATCATGCTGAGGAACAACAAAGAAAGGTGATTAATACTGTATTTTTAAGTAAGCAAACTCCACTTCCTAGAAGAAGTTTAATGTAAATTGATGACTGGCCATCTGTTAGGAAGAGTCTTACTCTTCTCTTGAAAGACTAGGGTATTTGGGCCTAGTTCTCGCAAACAGCATCTGAAGTAGTATACCTGTATCCGTCCTATACCAGTTCTGACTTCCAACACTCCACAATGAAGAAAAATGCACACACGCCTGACTTTTGGAGTCTTGGTGTGGTACACTCCAATCCTATGTACATCTGGTGAAATGTTACATCCAAGTGAGTTCAGTGAGGATTAACCCCCAAGAAAGGAGTAGAGAATTGTAACCTAAATAAGCAGGCTGTAAATCAGGGAATCCTTGATTCAAATTTTATCTCTCCCACTGAGTTACTCTCAGTCTCTGATTCAGCCTTCCATCTGCAATTTGAAAATAATATTGACCAACCTTACAGAGTAATAAGGATTACAAGATAATGTATGTTAATCATTTTGAACTTTCAAAAGCACTATATACAGAATTATAACCATTAAACAAACCAAAAAAACCCAGCATAATCATAGGGAAATTTAGGGTAGGCTCTATCTCTCTGAATGCTGCTTGCAGGGATATTCCCTACCACCATAGAGAAGCATTAAATCATATGAAACGCCAGATGGAGTCTGAGATGGTATAGTCCAGACACAGACTAACCACTTTATCAGCTATTTGAAAAGTCAACGTAAGGACTTAGAGAACTAGTCACGGAATCAGATGAAGGAAAGTCAATTTGAGACAGTTGCTCTTCCAATTACTACTAATAACTCTGCATACATATTATGTGTGAGAAGACTGGAGCCATGTGGAATATAAAAAGTAAGAACTGGTGACAGATACAAACCCCTGACACTTCACATCCAGTCCTCATAAATTGGTACTGTGGTTGCACACAGAGCAGCTGAGAGGGGGCTATTAAGCTGCTTGACCAAAACCAATTACCTCCAGTGCAGCAGAAGGCTTCTTTTTAAGTTCCTCACATTTTCGGAATTTGCAAATCTGGTGCCCAGTTTTACGATTTCTACAACTGCTGCACTGCTCACAGTTTATCCGTCTTCTGCAAGGAGGGCACATGCCACATCGTTTCCGTTTCTTTTTCCCTGAATTGATGGCAGATGCCAATTCATTCTGCATTGGGTACTCTGCTAAGCCAGCCATATGGAGAGCGCTCTCTGCCAGAAATACGCCAGCAGGGGTCATAATGAAAAGGCCAGGGTTGATAGGAAAAGCCCCCAGGTAAGGAAAATCAGATGGGCTGTTCATTGTCTCAGCAGCTGAGACAGCTTCCATGTCTGAGATGCCCGTCCCATGGTCATTAGGCAAGGGAATGTGCTCCTGGACAACTCTTTTGAGAAGCTCCGTAGACTGAGCAAACTGTTGCAAGATGTTCTGTCCTTCTGAAGAAATATCTGATTTGCCCAGCATGTCAGAGATGTTTTTGTGCTTTGAGGTAGAATTGCTTTTATCCACTGTTGCTTCATTGCCATTGGCTATGGGGGCAATTTTCTCTGAATGTTCACTTAATGAGCTGGTGCTACCAAAAGTAGAGTAGTGGGAGAGTGGTCGGGACTTCTTAAGACTTTTGTTCAAAGGTTCACTTATGATCCCACTTTTGTTTCTCCTTTCCAAATTGACCGAAGGCTGAGAGTCATCTGGGCTGTTGTTTTTTTCCAATAGGCCTGGCTTAATACCAGCGTCTTGATGAGAGCCAGGATCAGACATCTTTGTTGTCTGTTTGTTTGTTTAACAAAGGAGAGACCAGATAAAGCAACAGGGTGGAAAACGATCAACCACCACAATACTACTAACACCAATCACTCAAAAATTGAAAGGGTTGAAGTGTGTCTTCAGTGCAATTTCAGGGCCATTACAATATGTCTGGCAGGCTTCATATGTAACATGCAGCTCTGAAAGTTAAAAAAGAAAAAAGAAAAGTGAAATTAGAGAAGAGTAAATTCTTAAAGAAAATGTATTGGCTTGTATTGGCTTTCATTTAGGCCTTCCCCTTGTGATAAAATGACCTGTCACACACACGCAAACACACACATACACACCTCCCAATTTGACTTCTTTCTTGCAACCCAGACCTTTTGGAACTACATCTGATGGTTCAAGTCACTGCTTGAAAACATACTGCTGCACAAACACAACCAAGTGGGAGATTGAAAACTGTCAGTTATGAACAAGTAAGAAACGAACCCTATGGCAGCCATTTGATCTGCATCCTTCCCCTCCTTTGTAGGAAATTTAGGAATCTCTTCTTCTCACAGACTATGTTAATATTTGGACATCTGGCCTATACAAAGATTGAGCTAAAAGAGACCTGGACTGAGCCTGAAGTAATCTGAACTGGCCACTTCAGAAAGCCCAGTTCCAGAGGGCGTTCTCCTACCTCCAACTTCCATTTCTGTACATCATTAAAAACACCAGCTTTAAATTATGATGGCTCAACATTTACCCATTCCCATAATATACTGTATGTAGTTCCGTGAGCTTGATGTTTATTATTGTTCAGTTAAATGAGAAATAGTTTCCACATCTCTTATAGAGACATGGCTGCAGATCAGTAGTAGAGCACTCATTTTGAAGGAATAACACCCCACGGTCAATCCCTAGTGTCTCCAGATCGGGCTTAGAAACAGCCACTTCCAGTAGACACTACCAGACCCTGGATAAGCTATGTGTTTTGGACAACTCTCCAAACCATCACTACTCCCATTTAGCATGGCCAATAGCTTTTCCAACAACTGGACAATATCTAGCAAGGCAGGAAGCTGCATTTCTAAAGGGCAGGGCAGGCAACATTCCAATTACAAAATGAGGAGAAGACATTACACTCTTGGTGGCTGTTGATCTTGTGGTTTAGAAACAATATCCCAGCACTATCAGGTTGAAGTTTTATTCATATAACAGAACAGTCCAAAGTCTAACCACCTAAGGAACTCTTTGGTCGTAGAGGAGGAGGTCACAAATATCTGAGCTTTTTCACTCTCAAAGCAAAAGCTCTTTCAGATAAATACTGTGGACAGGTAACTGGTCTGCCAAGAGTAGCATTGCACCCACGAAAAGAAAACATTGAAAGGAAGATGTACAAAGGTGGCTCACACTTGCACTGCTTTTTATTCCTCCCTGATTACGCCTTTAAATCAGAAACCAGACATGCAAGGAAGCCACTTGTGCATTTGGAGGACCAAGGGTAATTCAACACAGCACTATACTCAAGCAGGTCTTTGTGGTAGCAGCGATCCTTTCATGGGCCCTACCTGAGAAGGAGACTTGGGCAACTGCTGCAGGTGACATAACATCTGATCCAGTGGAAACTGCCCAGGCAAAGCAAGAGTCTTGCCTCAAGGTCCTCAGATTTGTTTCTGATTAAATTATGCAAATACAACTGTCTTCAAGTCCATGTTACAGAGCTAGAAATGTCACACTATTCACAAACTCTCCAGAAATTCAGTTATCTTTCAGGCCATTTGGAGTACTGGTGTCCAAAGACAGAGTGGTTGCAGAGATAGTACACTTTAAAATGTCAATTTCAAATATTTCATTTGCACTGAGCACAAATGACAAGGGTATGTCGCCTCCCTCCCTGTCCCTTCTGCCCATGCAGACACTCAAGAAGTCATAAAACAGGTTGTCAAGGAGGAGAGGAGGAGAAGAATGTTAAGGCTGTTTGGCACCTGTGTGGATTCTGTGATCACACAGGGGTGGCTTGGCAGTCTGGTTTTTACTGATTCTTTCTCCATATGGGGGTTACTCACCCCACCAACTGACTGCCAGTTTTGGGTACTGCTGATACTCTCTGCTCAGACTCTTTAAACATTGAAGTTTAGTTAATTTTTTTACTTTTCTAAGTAGAACTAAAAGATCCAAGCAGAGCTACTCTTCAGAGGCACATCTAACATCTAAGATGCAGTAAGGGGTTTGTGGTTGTTAATTATCATAGCCCTGTGTTCAGTTTTCTGCTGTCTTTAATTCTACCCCTCCCCATGTAGGCTAGAAAGCCCTCCTCAATTTGGTTTCTTCCACACACATTTGACTAGAGTCATGCTGGCTGGGCATAGTGAGGGTTATAGTCCAACACATCTGCAGGGCACCTGATTGGGAAAAGCCAGGGTAGGTAAACTACTTGCATAAGGAAATGCTCAATGAAAAAATATTGTAAAATTATTGCAAACATAGGAAGATTTCAACAAAAAGCCTTTATATTACTTCAATAGAATTAGCCAGTCCTTGACAAATCCATTCAGTCCCTGGCCTCTACTCAGCTCCATATAAGAGATGCTTCTTCCCTTCTCGTCACAGATTTACGGCTTGGTTGACCCAGTTCAAGAAGTATGAAAACTGGAAGCCTGAGATAGCAACAGTTATCCATAGAGACTTCACTCCATACACACTAGCATTTCATTGTTATTGTGTGCCTTAGTGTGAAGGAAATGAGGCAGCATCACAATGCACACCCCCAAACCCTGGCAGCCTCCACGTCCCAAAGGCCAACTGTGCCAATGTGACATGATGGAAAATCAAAGCTCTAAACCCATAGAGATCCTTCACAGTATAGAAGGCACCATCCTGCAGCAACCATCTTCAACACTGAAAGAATGCTGAGGATGGTGACTAGAAGAGGCAAAACTAGTGAGCTCATCAGTGTTCTTCCCCCACACATGTAGAGTCCACTCACATTAAGAGTATCTGAACAGGGCTGGTCAACAGGAGGACTGCCCATAAAACAGTGCAAAGTAACTGTATATACTGAAAACTTGGAGAAAACACAGAGCTTCAAATTCCTCCAAAAGTCATGAGACACGCTTCAGGGAATAGATGATGCAACCCCACACAGGAAAGTGGCTTGGAAGTTCCATAACTGCTCTGTCCAGGACATTACCATCCTGCTCACACAACTCTTTTTTTTAATAATATTTTTATTAAAGATTTAATAATATAAAAAAATATAGTGGATATACACTGTTAACAGATGTACCCCACTCCCCCCCCGCTTCCATGCTTATATTGCCCCAGTTGAGTCTGCTTTGTTTCCATTTACAAAGAGAAGAACAGCTATATTTCCATTAACAAAGAGAAAAGTTACACTTTTCATTTCTCATACATCTATATTTTTATCCAATTCAAAACCCCTTCCAATCCCCTTTCAAAATTCTGGATAGGTTTGTTTTTCAGAGAAAATGATAAGTTTTCGGTCTCTACCATATCCAGAACTTTTAATTTCCATTCTCCTGAATCAATATCTATCTTTTCTTTCCAATATTTCGCATATATCAACCTTGCAGCTGTTATCAAATATAACAATATCTTCTGATGACTTCTTATCTCCCTTTGTTGTCCTAACATATTTATCAAATAAAATTCCAGTTTCATTTCAAAATTCAAATTACATATTCTTTGAATTTCGTCATGTATCCCCTTCCAAAATGTTCTTGCCCTCCTGCAAGTCCACTACATATGAAAAAAGGACCCAATCTTTTCATCACATTTCCAGCACTTTGTATTCCCATTTTTAGTTATTTTTTGTACTCTTTCTGGGATCATATACCATCTATGAAGAATTTTATAAAAGTTTTCTCTTAAATTTAAATTTGGTGTAAATTTTATGTCAGTTTTCCATGCTTTCTCCCCAAGCTTCTAATTCAATTGGATGTCCTACATTCTGAGCCCATCTGACCACTGTATCTTTAACTACGTTTGGTTCCATTTCTCTTTTCAACAATAACTTATAACATTTAGAGATTCTCTTCCCTTGATTTCCCTTCATCCATAAATCCAATTCATTCCCTTTTCTCTCAAATCCATGCAATTTTTGATCCATTTTAAATCTCTCTTTAAGTTGTCGCCATGTGAACCAGTTTAACTCATGTCCATCAGTCTTTAATTCTTCTGCTGTGCGCATCCTTGGTTTATCTCCCTCCCATTTCAATATTTTTTGATATGTTAATAAATTTCCTTGTTTTGCTGGGGCAATTTTATATGCTTCTTGTGGTGAAGTCCACATTGGAAGTTTTGTGTAATATTTCCACTTAATTTGCAGCCAAACCTTTAACAATGTCTTCTGGAGAACTCCTTATTCACCGCTGATCTATCATAGCATAAATATCCATGCCATACAAATCTATTATTTACTTCTTCCAAATCTTTCATAGTTGTTCTCTCTAGTTGAATCCAATCTTTAATCCATTCAAAACAGCATGCGTGATAAATTTTCAGTGATGGTAGATCAAATCCTCCTCTCTCTTTTGCATCTTGAAGTGTTTTAAATCTTATTCTTGGCTTTTTCCCTTGCCAAATAAATTTTTGTAGGTCCTTCTCCCATTCTTTGAATATCTTCTCTCTTTCTATTATTGGTAAATTCTGATAGAGGAACATGAGCTTAGGTAATAAGGATATTTTAAAAGCATTTATTCTTCCCAGGAGAAATAAATTTAGGTTTTTCCATTTTTCCATATCATTTTTAATCTCTCTCCATGTCTTCGAATAATTGTTGCTCTCCAAGTCAGCTTGCTCTTTTTCAGTCATGTTTATTGTCATCATCATTGTCTTTTCCTTGTTTATCTTATATGCTGCCACTTGTCCGTATCTTTCTAAAATTTCCATCAGCACTTGAATTGATTCTTGTGGATCCTCCAAGAATATAATTACATAGTCTGCGAAAGCTTTTAATTTCAGTTCCTTTTTTCTTGTTTTCAAACCTCTTATCTGTGGGTCCTCATTTATTATATTTAACAATACTTCCAAAACAGCTATAAATAATAGTGGTGATAATGGGCCCCCTTGCTGTACCCCTTTATTTATAACAAAGCTTGTTGAGATATCCCCATTAATTATTGGCCTCACTGATTGTTTTTGATAAATTGCCTCAATCCATTTACAAAAATTTTCTCCCGAGTCATATCTTCTCAATACCCAATGTATAAACGCCCAGGAAACATCGTCGAATGCCTTTTCTGCATCTAAAAAGAAAAGTGCGGCTTTCTTCCCTGGGTTTTTATCATAATATCCGATTACATCTAATATTGTTCTTACATTGCTTCTCATATATCTGCCAGGGAGAAATCCTGTTTGATCTTCTTGAATCTTATCCTGCAATATCAATCTCAGCCATTTTGCCAGGATTGCCGTGAAAATTTTATAATCTATATTCAATAGGGAGATCAGTCTGTAATTTTTAACTTCTTTTTTGTCTTTACCCTCTTTGGGTATCAGTACAATATTGGATTCTCCCCAGGATTCCAGTTTACCATGTTTCTCTATTTCTTTCAAAGTTGCATGAATTGGCTGTGTCAGTTCTTTTGTAAATCTCTTATAGTATAGCGCTGTAAATCCATCCGGTCCTGGTGCCTTGTCCACTTTCAAATCCTTTATAGCGTCTTCAATTTCAGTAAGTACTATTGGTTTATTCAACTGTTTCTGTGCTTGCAGCGATATTTTAGAAATCTTTACTTTTTGAAAAAATTCAGTCAGATTTTTCCCATATTGATGAGGAGATTTTGTTTCATAAAATAATTTACCATAATATTCTTCAAATTTTTTGTTTTATCTTTTTGTGTTGAGTAATCAACTTCTTGCCATATTTCAGTTCAACAATTATATTTCTCTCCTTCCTCTTCTTGAGTTTATATGCTAACCATTTCCCAATTTTATTAGCATATTCAAATTGTGTCAGTTTCATCTGTTTCATCTTTTTTTCTATTTCTTCAATTGTGATTATCTCTATCTCTTTCTGTGTTTTCTTAATCTCATGTTGTAATGAGTTCCTCAGTGGATTTTCCTTGAGTTCTTTTTCTTTCTCTTGAAGTTTGATCAGTAACACCTGGTGTTTCTCTTGTCTTTTTTTATTCTGAATTTGTCATTACTGGATAAAGAAACCTCTCATTACTGCCTTCGATGCATCCCAGACCTCTTCATCTTCATATCTTCTTTCCTATTTTCTTTGAAGTAGTTTTTTAACACTTCTTTTGCTCGTTTTACTATCTCTTCATCATTCAATAAACTGTCATTCAATGGCCACTGGAATTGTTTTATCTTCTCTTGTATTTGCATCATTACCGGATGGTGGTCCGAGATAACCTTACGCAGTATTTCTATCTTCCTTTTCTCTGACAACAAGTGTTTTGATATAAGAATCATATCTACTCGAGACCAAGATTGGTGTATTTCAGGAAAAAAAGTAAAATCTTTAACATTTGGGTGAACAGTTCTCCATACATCCAAGACAGATAAGTCTTCTGATAAATAAATAAATAAATAAAAACTTTTTGGTACTTTCACTCTTTTTGCTTGATCTTCTTTGCTCTGAGAGGTTGCTTCATCCAATTTGGTATCCAGAACTCCATTCCAGTCTCCCGCCAATATCCAATCTTCATACTCATATGTTAATATTTTCTCTCGCAGCTTCTTATAAAAATCACCTTTGTTTTCATTTGGGGCATAACCTCCAACCAGCAGGATTTTTTTTATCATTTCTCAAGATTTCTACTCCCAGTATTCTTCCTTCTTCATCTTCAAAAATATGTTTTGCTTGAATATTTTTATCTATATAGATTGCAACCCCTCTTTTCTTCTTTCCATATGAGGAAGTGAAACATTGATCTAATTCAGAATTATATAAATACTTTTCTTGATTTTTCTTTATTTGGGTCTCTAATATAACTGGAATTTGAGGTCACAATCTTTCAAGGTGATGAAAAATCTGTCTTCTCTTTGATTGTGAATTTATTCCTCACACATTCCGTGAGATTATCTTCATCTTTTCTATTTGCTGTCTTTACTTCCCTTTTTTCTTTTTCTCTGCTGGTTCTACCGGTTACGACTACTCCTCAGACATTGGACTAGATTCATCTGCTGCTGCCACTCCCAAATATGTAGATTCCGCTGTTTTTCTTGATTTCTTATCTTCAGTTCTTGCTGTTTTAGGTCCAGTTTTCAAATAATTTTCTTGAAATTCCATTGCTTGTTGAACGGAGCTTATCTTCATTCTTCTACCTTCAAAGAGAAAGGAAAGCCCTTCTGGTATCTCCCATCTATCTCTTATTTCCCGAGACTGGAGAATCCTTGCTAGGAATGCATACTCTCTTCTACTCCTCTTTAGACTTGGTGGTATAGCCTTAAAAAATTTTATTTCATTCTCATCCACTATTATTTTTTCTTTATAATTTTGCTCCATGATTAAATCCTTGATCTTTTCCCTGGTAAAGTAAATCACAATGTCTTGACGTAAGTCTCTTTGCTTTGCCACTACCGATTCAATTCTGAAAACCTTATCTATTTCACGTTCAAACTGCTCACACAACTCTTGTTGGCAGAACTGCAGCCACAAGAGCTTCTATTTCCATCGTAGGGTGATAATCCACCAGTTCTCAGCATTTCCCTCCATTTTTCCAGTCAACAGATCACAGACCAAATTAAAGCCTGCAAGTATGAGGACCACTTCTGAATGCCATAACCACTTCATTCCTTTAAAAAAGAGAGACAACAACCACTCATCTGGATTACAAGGGTTAATACTTGGAATCTGTACAGTCAACAACGATTTCACCTATAGCTGAAAGGTGTAATATGACTGTAATATGCCATATTTTTCCCTTCTCCATACTGGAAGAGAAGGCTGTTATAATTCTTTACTGTATCTTGAAGACTCATGGTGAATGACAATAACATCTTCAATGTCTCCACTCCCCATCAACACAAGAACTTTCCAAGGTAGGTTAAGAAACAGGATAGGGGCTAGGCTACAGGGCCATCTAATGAACTTGAGAACTGAGTCAGAATCCAATGCCTTCTCAGGTTCAATACCCTATCTGTGGCACCTGAGTAGCGTTCAATGTGTCTGATATTCCACCTTCTCTACCACGTCACAAAATTAAGGTAAGGTCAGGCTCAAATCTTAAACCTCTGGCTTTCAAAGTATCACCTACAACTACAAAATTTACAGCATATGCAGAGAAGGCAGTTCTCACAGGAATAGCCAGGAATGATCAAGGCCCCATAAATGTTCCTTCCAGGTGTCCAGCACTGATCATATCTTCTAGAAGTTGAAAAATTAATAAAAATTTAAAAAATAAAAGAAAGGAAAAATGAGAGACAGATAAGGGGCCATCTTTGACTTTGACCTGGCTTTCAAGGCTCATTGCTTCTGGTTGTTTCCAGAGCTCAGCAAGAGAACACAGGCAATTTTCCTCCCTTCTCTCCAGTCAGCCATCCAAAACTTATAGGTCTTAGGGGTTAGGCTGACAAATTTCTTGATGTCTACCCTCCAACATATCAAAGGACCATTCCTGCAGGATTCAAGCAAACACACTATAGGGTCTGTGGCCAACATTATTTTTGTGCATCCTCTCACCAAGCAAACATTTAGTCAACCAAACTTTAGGTTTACTTTTGACCTCAGAGGGTGCATGCATTATAAAACCATTCCTTGGAGACTCCCTTTGCAACTCTCGGTTTTGCTGTCCAAGTATTCTTTTCACCTTTTGCTGTGGAGACTGGAGAGCAATTCTAGACTGGAGGTAGCTGAGCCACACTCCCGGAGCCAGTAGTCAGAAAAGGGGCCACTGGACACAAAAAATAATATCCAACAATATCCATCATTCTTCTCATCTCAAATGAGTGTGTGTGTGCGCGCACATGCACAAACACACACACACCTCTTCTTCAGATGGCTCCTTGCTTACCAAGCATTGCTGCCTGCACTGAGATAAGGTTATAATTTTTTGGAATGCCCACATATATCACAGTGAGAGAACCAGATAATTGGTCAGTGGTTGTGTTTGATTTAAAGAGTAAAATAATGTTGGGCCACACCCACAGGATGGAAATCAAAGGATGCAAAGGTGCAGCAAACACAGCTGAGACTTGAGAGAAAATTTATTAGCCACCAACCACTGCTACAAAAAAGATAGATTTCAGCCTCTTCTACTGTTATAAGATTTTGGGGGGAGGGTCTCCTTTTTCCAGCCAGCTGAACACAAACAGACCGGGGGTTAGGTTTTCCTTAATAAATTTCTTAAATTCTATTTGAACCTCAGGGGAAAAAAACCTGAGGAAGCTTTACTCACACCCATGTACGCTTTATACTATGAAGATAAAGACATATTCCAAGGGATTCCATACTAAAAAATATTTCAACAGCACCCACACCCCAAATTTGCACAAGGAATCTACTGAGTCTGCAAACATTGGAACAATAACTGGTAGAATTTTAAAGCCATATTGTAGATTTTTTTTCCTCAAGTGCTATTCCCACTTCCTAACCACAAAAATCTCTCTCCAAACTTCCTGTTTCCCAGTCATATGGACCTTGCTCCTACAGTCCAAGAAAACTGATTTTTCTATTATTTTAACTAAAGTTGCATTAGGTGTGATGATGCCCATTCTTAGCGGTGCAATTCCAGCAACTTTATCCTGTGTACAAATGTAAAAACTGCCAGAAATGTTAAAGCTACAGAGGAGGAAGCTGGTTTCTGAACTAAAGAGAAAGAATTTTGAAGAAGAACATATGCACTATTACTTTCTTATCAATCCTAAATTTATTTTACTAGTTAACAACATAAAATTTATCACCTGGCATTCAGTATCACCACTAGGGATGTGTAATCCAGAGTTACATATCCAGAACTGCCCCCTACATAATCACAATTGTAGCACTACTGACACAATCATAACCGCCCTCCCAAATCAACTTTACCAAGCATCAACCACATCAAGAGAAGGTCCATTCTTCTGGTGATTGGGGCCTGTGGGAGAGGGGGTGAACATCAACCCCACTGCTATTTGAGTGCCAGCAGAACTGACCTTCCTTCTTTTGGTGCAGCTAGTACCCAGTAAAGTATGTTTGAGAGGGCTGGACCAGGAGACACTATTTAGTTACTCATATGTAACTAAGTAAGTGATCTAAAGTTCTGGCCATCATTTATAACTATAAAAAAATATAATTTTACTATATGGCACATTTGTGAAATTTGCTGAGCAGTATTTTTAGAATAATGACATTCCAAATGTGATTTACATTTTTAAAAAAAATTCAAAAATTCCTATTCATGCTTTTTGGGGAAACCTACTCTACTAGATCTTTACTCGTAGGTAATTGAGGCTAAAATTGCAGTCTCAGAAGTACAAATGCCTTCTTTGCAGAAGTCTATTGCAACTATACAAAAAGAAACTTACACTGAAACCCTATACAGCTCTATTTAGAAATAAGCCCCATGGAGTTCACCACTAAGGCTTGTGATCACAGTCAGCTAAAGCCACATGTAAGCTCACACAGATTCTTCATCAGTTAAGACAAAACAGCTGCCACAGCTTTGTTCTGTACTCAAAAATATTAATGGAGACTAGAGGCCCAACTTTACATCTGAGGATGCACTGAGAGGATTGGAAGATCCACTCCTTTCTCACTTGACTTCTCAAGGTATGACAGGGTCATTAATGTTAAAGTACAATTAATTAGCATAAGTGATTTTGAGAACACAACCTATAAAGTTGCAAGAAGAATCCACAGATAAAAAAGAGTTCCCATTTTATGCCCACTGCATCCAGTTCTGAAGAAATTCTACTGAACCTGTGGAAGATTTTCCTTCTCCTTGCCTGATATTAACATGAGTCTAAATCTTGATTTTGGTGTATTCTTAAAATCGTCCATTTGCCATCTAAAAAAAAGTTGCAGTACTGAAAATTCTATTTCCCATAAATCTCTCCTTACTTTTTTTCATCCCTGCACCTCAAACAGGGCCACTGTCACAGAGTGTGGCTGGTTTTCTGGATAAATGAAATTAGACCTTGAGAATAATGAAACCAGCACATTGCTGGTGAAGCTGCTTGGTACTCATCACTGTATGCAAACCACTTCTTCTTTCTAGATACCCAACAGGCATTGTCAGAAAAAAAAAAAAAAGAATTATCTTGCAGTCAGAATTTTAAAGTAAAACACTCTATGGACAAGGGGCCCCTGAACACTCTGTATCTTTTGGGGATTGAGAGCACAACCTGTCAGGGATTCCAGGCAGGAAACCCTGGGAAAATGATCAGCCCACTGCAAAGATGTTGCATCACGCCCCAGCTGTGGGTAATTGCAAGGTTGCATAAGAAACTGGGGTCATGTGCAGATGGCAGAGGGAGGTGTGCAAACCTCTACCTGATTGGTTGTAGATATGTATATAAGAAAGCAATCCCCAGTATGTATTTGTCTTGTTGACCAAACCGGTGTCTGGCGCAAGCCTTTGTCCGTCTGTTCCATGTTTTGAATATAACGGAAGATGAAGTGCCTCCTGTTTGGAAGAAACTCCTCTGTGTGTGAGTATCCTTACTGGGGAATAAGGCTGCTGCTGTTGGCTCGCTGAACTCTGGCTTTTTCCGCTGCATTTCTGTGGGGCTGAAACTCCTATCATCCCCCAACAAACCTCTACTACATACCTCAGAGGCCAAATTTCTTTCACTATATGACTAATATATTTCAGGATTTTTTTTAAAGGATACTTTTTCCAAGCTGCTGATTCCTTCAGTACTCCTCAGCTTCTAATTCTCCCATGATCAACGGGGCTTTTGATCCCAGAATAACCAATCATGTAACCAGCCCTAACTAGCTACAGAGGGAATTCCCCAGTTATGCTCTGTGCCTAGGTAGAGTTCAACTGAAGTCACAGATTTACATCCAGTGACTTACTTAAAGTTAATCAGTCATTTGTGAAATTGATGGTAGTAAGGATCTACCTTAAGATTTGAACATGAACAGAACAGCAGCAGAAAGATGGATGGCCTCTTCTTCTACTGATCACAGCAAGCTATGTGATAGTGCACATGAAAGCGAACAACACATCCCTGGATTCTTCCCTAGATTTGGAAACACAGAAGAAAACAATTGTTATAGCAGCAATCATGGAGGAAAAAAAGCGTGCATAGAAACGTTTGCTACTTATCTATAGTGTGCAATAGATCCAGTTCCCAATTTATGTTATTCACAAGGGCCTCCTTTCAAGGAGTGCCAACTTTTCAACCAGCCCTCATAGCTGTCCTGTCAGTAGTAGCTTGATGTACAAACATTCTGTGTTAGTGGGTGATAAGGTTTAGATCTTTGCTGTGAAAAGCTTTACTCATCAATTTCTGCATACCAAACCTTTGTTTAGAGACCCAGGAGCAGACTGGGCCTTTTTTAAAACTATCCCATTAGCAACCCTATCCCTCCCTTACTGTGATGTTTCGAAAATAATAAGACTGTGTGCTTCCATCGTTCTCTGTGTTTTGCATTCTTTTCTTTCAAATCAATATTGTAATCCCAAACTCCGAAGGGTTTCTCTGCGAGTGTCATGTCAAGGCACTCGCCGTGAGAATGGAAATATGGATGAGGTACCAAATTAAAGCAGCCAATATGTAGATCTGTCTTTCAAACAGAGGTACTGCAAAAACAACAACAGGCACAGGAACTTGCACAAATGCACAAAACAGGAATTGAACAAAGGCTAGGTGTTACTTTCCTGCCTGAGCGTGCTTATTCTGCTGTCTATGTCAGAAAGGCACACACTAGAGAAAAGAGTTGGATGGGGGCAGTGCAGGTGTGATATGAGTCCATAACTGGGAGGAGAGTGTGTAAAGGAAGGATGGGTGGCTGCCTACTGAGGTACCAGGTAAGCATGACTGGAAAGCTGCTTGATGGAAGCTCAGCCTGCATAATGCTTTTGTCATACATCATGGTTGAATGGAAAAGGTCTCCACCACTAACATAATCTGTCATGCTAACATAGTGCCAGGTTCTGTAGGCTACATTTCAGAGGAAGGAACTGGCAGAACTACCTTTGAGTATTCCTTTCCTCAAAAAGCCTATTAAATTATGGGATCACCATAAGTCCACAAATGACTTGAAGGCGCGCGCACGCACACACACACACACACACACACACACACAGAATAATGTTTCCTAGTTCAACTTCACCTGAGAGATCTTATATCATGCGATAGAAAACTATGTGCAGTAGTTCAGAGTCTCACCAGATCCCAGTCTGCTATGATGTCACAGTAGGATTGTGGTGAAATTCTTATATATAGCTTCTATGAGGAGGCTGAATTAAGAATTATCCAATCAAAGCCACTATTCGGGCAAATTTCTGTGGCTTCCACCTCTTTCTCTCCTTGCAAACTGTTCTTACTCCACAAACTGAATAACTAAATATGATATACTTAAAGAAGTAACTTGATTGTATTTGTACTTGATTGACTGTATCTAGAAGACAGAAGCAGTGCCATCTTACTGTGCAATCCTATTTGAAAAACCGTATAGCCCTGTATGAGTCTGCCCATGCATGGACATGAGAGAGAGACAGACAGACAGAGAGAAGGAGACTGATTTCTTGGTGGCTGCTCCCAAGTTATGGAACTTGCTTTCCCAGGAAGACTGGGTGGCTCCCTCTCTGCCATCTTTCCACCCACAAGTAAAAGACCTTTTTATTTAAGGAGACTCTTGGTTTTTAGTGTACGTGACAGACAAAGTTTTTAAGAGGGTACATAGTGCTTTTATTTTGTTTTTAAATTGTTTTAATGCTGTTTTTAACTATTTTAACTTGTGTTTTTTAAACAGAAATGTTGTCGATTTCTGTTTTAACTTCTGTAGTAACAGTTTTTTGATTGTATTGTGCTTTTAAAATGATGAAACACTGACTGAAATCCTGCCCCAAAAGAAATGCAAGATATTAATTAATTAATCAAACAAACAAATAAACAAACATGCATGCTTTCTCAGATGGAAATCTATCTCTGTTTGATGGGACTTGTTCATGGACAAGTGTGTCAAATATTGCAAGTCTATGTTTTTTTATTGATGTTTTTGCATACAAATTGTGCAACTCAGATTCAGATAACCCCAAGTGGAATGCAACTTAATATGGAGATTAGCCAAAAGTGCAGGTAGTAAATGAGAGCATCCCTGGAGGATCACCTTATGCTGTATGTCACCCACTGAAACATTTGAGTGGAGAAGACATGTTGAGAGATGCTGTATTTCTTCATCTGTACATTCTGGCACAGTGTTGCACTGCAACTTATGTTGGTGCGCAGTGGTACATTACAACTCATACAATCTTGTTAAGTCTTTGAATACAAAAGGAGTCAGTTTTAGCCATTCCCATTGTCCTGATACACTGCTTCTGTTATTTTACGAAAAAGCTAGCTCAGATACTGTTGCAGAAACTGAGACAATAACATTCAACTCTGTTGCTATCGGGATTTAGAGAATGAGGCAATTTACTATGTTAGTCTGCAAGTACTGGGCCAACAACAGACATGACAGGTCAAGCTAAGTATATTTCATTCTCATGACTGATTCATTCACATATAAAATGGAAGATGCACAGGGAAGGGACTTGAACAAATCCCATCCCTTCCTTCATCTTACCTTTGTTATGCTCTCTAGTTTTAAAACGTTATCTTCCAATTTGGCTCAGTTCCCATATCAGAATTACAGTTGGTAGAAAATGGAGCACAAGAACGTAAGGTGGTAGAGATGCTTCTTTTCATCTAAGAAAAAAGATCCCACCTTCTGTTTATGTAAAGAGGAGCAATCATGTGGACGATAAAAAGCTAGGACATGGCCACAGTACATATCCTCTAGCCCACAGAAGCAACACATGGAAAGTTATTGTCTTACATGACAGGACAGCATGTAAGGAAAGGCCCAACAAGCATTTGAACATTTCAATTTAATTATGAACAACTGGGGACATACATAGGAAAAACCTTTCCATGCCCACTGGCAACAGTAAAAGGCAAATATGGTCAAATGAGGCACAACATAAAAATTAACTACCACTATGTAGCAATGTTTTATCACTTTTGTTGCCCATTTTATATACCACTCCATGTAGTGCCTGGGGTGTCTTTATTGCCCCACTTGAATATTCTACTGCATATCTGCATGCTGCTCCTTCTTTTGACTTTTTTTTTTAAAAAAGAGGAATCTTATAATAATCTCTTTCCTCCAGCTTGCTTTGGATCACTCAGAAGACACACCAGTAGAAGGATTGTTTCACAGGGTACACCATCCTACAGATCAGCCACTGGCTGAAAAAGAAAGTGGGGTCCCTCCTATCCCATCCCTCCTTTTGACTTATGAATTCAGCCCTGTTGCTAGTATAAATACCAGAAGAAGTGTACTTCTGTCAACATTGTGTCTTTTTTCTCCATCCTCCTGGATCCCTATTAGAGATTGTCCTTTTCTTCCACATTACTTGCACTTGATCACAGTGCACATTTGGAGCTTCCTTTCATGCAATACGGAGACTTCTTCCATCTGCAGAATATCATGCCTCACATACAAGTTAAAGTATCCAAAATGCCTGCTGCTCTACTGATTGGCAAGAAAGCCAGAATGTGAGAAGAGGAAAAAGGACAGGGAAGAATCAAACAAAGAAATTCATGGGATGAGAAAAGTCACAACTATGATGATGCAAGACATTATTTATTTCAGTATTCATGACTTTTCAACAACCTGGACCCCTGAATGCATTCCACAATAGATAAGAACAAGTACAAATTTCATCTTACACTGAACTAGGCTACTGGTCCATCTTGGAATGGAATCAAGCAGGGATTTCTTATACTACTTATTATCTGACCCTTTATTCCAGAGATGAATATGGGAAAACATTGGAAAAACATTGGCTTTCACAGGTCCAAGAAATCAGGAACTGTTCTATCCTAATCACAAACTGAACTTCAACTACAGCTTCAGGTACCTTCAATTATGTATATGTTTTTTAATGAAGTCTAGACTCATATGAATCAATTACCTCCACTGACAAAAGACCAACCTACACATAGATGCTTGTACTTAACAATTGTTGTTTGCTGACGAGGAAACTTCAAGGAATAGACCAATTCCTCTCTTCCCATCAGTTTAAGATTTCTATATTAGCCTGTCTTATTAAAAGCTACCTCATCCTACAAACAGAGACATCTAATCCAAAATCCTGCGCACTGGTCCTACTTAAATATTTTATGCGTAATTTTCTATTATGGTGACAGCAGAATAATTCCAGCTTTTTTTGGTTGAAGCTGACTATTTGGACTATTTGGCTAAAATTGAACTTGGAATACTCTTTTGAATTGGTTCTGGTCCTACCTGGTTGACTGATCCCCAAAGTAGTATTGAAGGACAGTCATTTAGCCTCTTGGCTGTTACTTTATGAGGTTTTTTAGGGATCAATACTGTCCCTTAGGCTTTTCAACATTTTCAACACTGAAGACACTTATGCAGAGTTCTACAGCTGAATCTTACAAATATGCTGATGATGCCCAGTTCTACTTGTTTTTCAAGTCTGGGTGCAATGAGATATTAGATGCAAGTAAATAAACTGAAGTTCAGTATTGATAAGACAGAATTTTGTTAGCAGAAAAGCCAGAGTGGTTTGGGATTATAGGCTGTTCTAGATGAGACTGTATTCTCCTAAAGAAGGAATGTTCACATGTTGGAAGTGTTCAAGACCAGGATCATTCCTGGGGAGCAAGGTGACTGCTGTGTCCAGCACTTTACTAAGATTCAACTGGTACACCAGCCATGCCTTTTTCTACAGAAGGTACATATGGTCGGTGATCCATGCCTTAATTACCTCTCAATTAAGCTACAGTAATATACTGCATGTGGGACTGCCCTTGAAATGTGCTCCAAGATGAGAGCCAGTGGATAGTGCAGCAACCCAGTCTGTTATCTTTCATGTGCTTAAAAGACTATACATCACTGGTCCTGAACCAACTACACTAGATTCCGTTTGTCCCCAAGTTCAATTCAAAGTGCTGCTGTTGGTCTACAAAACCCTAAGCAAGTTGGAACAGAGTATCTTAATGACTGCCTCCTTCCATGTGAATCTGCCCACAATATGAAATGTTCAGCCAAGGCCCTCTTATAGGTATCACCGTTATGTGAAGCTAGGCTGGTTAAGTACACGAGACAGGACTTTCTCTGTAGGAGACACATTAAATAGTCAAATAGTGGCATTCTGTTCTAAGGGAAGTTAGGCTGGTCCATCTTTGTTGAGTGCCCAGTGAATTGTCAAATCTGCACTACCCCACTTGTCTTTTAAAACTAGTTTTTAAAATTGTTTGTAACTTTTGAATAATGTTATTAATATACCTTATTATATATAGCTGGGGGACAAAAAAATTAAATCAATGTATAAATACTTAAACATCTAAATTTCCTTCCACTTTGCATTTAGATAAAATTCTAAACTTGAGGTCAAACATTGATTTTTTTAATTAAATCTGCATTTTAAAATGCTTTCATGAAGACATATCTGAGCCTGCCCATGTTGTCCTCAGCTTTGCTTTCCAGACTGCCAGCTTATAGGAGAAAGCTGTATGTAATACCTACATGGCCACTAATAAAACAATATAATAAACATTTTAGCAGAAACCTTGCTAGAAAGAATGCTTGAAGTAAATGTACACAACACACAGATATTGCTATTCAAACTTTTTTAGCACAAGGTAGCAGATGAACTCTGCTTGGAGTTTTGAGTAGCTTTACCCTCTGCGGTTATTTTAAATCTTCTGTCTTTGTGTTCTTTTAGACTTGTTTGGGGGGGGGAAATTAAGTGTTCAAAATGTGTTTATGTCCTTGTATTGACTTCACTGATTTTGTTTTTATTTTATCTGTCCTCTGGCAATGGCCAGGGATTATGGGAACTGAAGTCCAACTGGACATCTTGGGGGCTGCAAGTTCTCCATCCCTCATCTCAGATATTTGACAACCCATCAGGACTCATAAAATCCTGAAGGAGCTCTCTCAGGCTGTTGTCATTTAAGCATAATAGGTAGGGAGCATTCTGTCACATTTAGGTGCAGAAGAATGAGACCTGTTGTACAATAATAGTATCTATCACTTCCAGCAGGCTGCCTAATTATTGGGCTTATCCCTAAACTCAGAACACCTCTGCCCTCATAATCATCAGTTTTTTCCAGCAGTCACCAAAATTCAGTTTACAAACATCTCTCTCCATTAAAGCAGGGTCTTCCAAACAGATGTCCCACATATGCTTTATACTACAACACCCATTACCTGCAGCCAACACGGTCACTGCACACATTAGCTTGGGATTGTGGGAGTTGTAGTCCAATCTGTGCCATACCAAGTTGGAAGATGCGGTATTAATGTAAAGGCTAAATTTAACTTGCAAAAATTCCCATAAGTGATTATTGTGGAGAGAGCTTTTAGTTTCTGTTTACATTCATCATGAACTTTTACCCTACACTCTACCCAAGCTTTGATCATTTGGTTATGAAACTACTGAGGAAAAAAAGGCAAATGTAAAAGAGAGACTTGGGGCCTTTCTGCACTACACTGTTATAATGCTATTATTCCATTGCCAGCATCTTGTGGAATTCTGGGCTTTGTAGTTTCCTGAGGCCAAAGAGCTCTCTGGCTGAGAATTCTAAAGGCCTCTCCCTAAACTGCAAACCCCAGGATTCCAAAGGGTGTTGAAAGTGGAATAATAGCACTATAACAGTGTAGGGCAGAAAGGCCCTAAGTCAGCCCAATGCACTTCAGCCATCTTTTTATGGCCTTCAAAGTAAATCAATCTGAAAATCAACTGGCAGGGTTGGTTTTTTTTTTAAAGTCTGTCTCTAAAACTTATGCCTGGCAAGTTTTACTTTTAAAGAGCATTTTAGAGACATACTGACAAGAATTTTTCATGGTTTATGCCACTTTCATCAATCTTAAGATTTTCCTCCTCAAAAAAGTAAGAGAAAGTAATGTAAAAGTGATGAACAGCAAAAATATTACAGTGACATGCCGCTTCTATACTGTAATAAGTATTAGCTCTTCAAACACTGTACTAAGAAACAGAAACAAATTACTTGAAAAAGATAATTTTCTCAACTCGGGAGGGAAAGCATTATTTATATATATTATAAATATATATAAATATATTATTTTATATATATATAAAATTTAATCTTGGACACTGGACATTGTGCCCCCTCAAAAAAAATAAGAACCCAATGGAATTTTCCTTCAGTTCTCAAATTTCTTGCTGTTGTTATTGGTAGGCAAACCTATCCCTGGGTTTTCTGGGAGCTGAGTGTGTATGACACACACAAGATCACCCAGTGGGTTTCCAAGGCCAAACGATGAATTGAACCCTGGTTGTGACAGCCAGCGTGTAGTGGTCTGAGCCCTGGACTAATCCTGGAGACCAGGGTTTGATTCCCTGCTCAGCCATGGAAACCCAGTGGGTGACTCTGGACATGTCACACATTCTCAGCCCCAGAAAACCCATGACAGGTCCACCTTAGGGTCACCATAAGTTGGAAACAACTTGAAGGCACACAACAACTACTACTACCCCAGGGTCGTAGCTCAAAGCACTACACCACACTGGCTCTCTAGCACTGCAGTAATTTAAAACCTCATCTGAGCGTTAAAGTGTAGCAGTCCGAAGAAAATAAGCAGAGAAAGTTACCAAAGGATTGCAAACACAGGAGACAGAAGAGTTCTAAGTGTGGATGATTTTCCATATGTCACTCAATGTGATGCTAAACATTTGGAGACCGAAGGAAAATTTCGTGGGGGAATACTTATCTGAAGAGCCAAAGCCTCTCCCCTCGTAGTATATCACTCCTGAGAAAGGGGATGGAAAAAACATCTCATGTGGGAATAAAAATGTCAGAGAATGAATGAACCAAATGGTTATACTTAATCCCTTTCCACTATCTGTATGTCAAACTGTTTGTTCCTTAAAAGAATTACTGAACGTCTATCTTTACTATTTTTCACCAAAAGCTTAGGGGGACATCATCTGCATGGGGGAACTTTAATCTTTTGCTCCCTGTTATAGTCCCATATTAGATCCACACTATTTAATTGCCAAAAAGTGATCTGCTGATTAATGGATCTCTTTGGAGGAAAGTGGGTTGTCTTTCAAGTAATACGTAGTTCCATGCTAATTCAGTCAAATAGCCAGTACGCAGGAACCCTCATTTTAAGAAGACCGTATCTACACCTGTCTACTCTTCAACAGAAAGAAAAAAAAAATTCTTTAGTTTTTCACTTTTTTCTGCTGCGCTCATGTAACATTTGAACCAAAGCAAAACAATTTGCCTAGCAGTTCTGTTAAGGAAAGCTAAAGGGGACACAGCTCAGTGACACAGCCAGTCCAGTTGAAAGGGCTACCACCACACCACACAGCACAGTTTCAGTTTTAGCCGCTCAGTGCCTAAAACTGAGTTCCACGTACCTAAACTCCATTCACATTGCCATTCAAGAATAACAAAAGGTTAAACCATTTATTTTAAAAAATAAATTGCCCTTATTCGTTAAGATGTTCTAAGACTGGATAACTAGAACACTACATAGCCTCTTCAAATTTTTTAAAGACTATAAATCCACAGTGCAGTGAAAGCTCACGGTGAAGACCATTACGCAGATTAATGCAAACTCTCAGGTTTATGGAAAGGAAAGGAAACTTATCGCCACCCCCGCTTTCATGGACTTCCACTACAGGGTTGCCAGAGTGAAAACAGGAGAGGTAACTTTAATGGTTGTGCAGAAGAGGGAATTTCAGGAGGTGGTGCTTGTTAGCCCAGTTGCATGACAAGTAACACCTGCTAAAATTCCCTCTGCTTTAAAAAAAAAATTAAAGGTATAGGAGTCCTCTCCTGTTTTCACTCTGGCAACCCTGCTCCACTAAGAGGGGATATGCTGGGTTGGGGACTCTGCAGCTGCAGCCACCTTCTTCTCTTTCACCCAAACACCTCCCTCTTCTCCTGGAATTTCGTGGGGCAAGGGAGTGCCGCAGGGCTTCTTTCTCAGACCCTCAAATATAGGCATCTGATTGGCATGTTATTCTGATTTTCATATAATGTAAATTAAGCACATTATCTGTTGTTTTTTCCCCTTACCACTGCATTTTAGCCTTTGTTCCATTTTTATGCTAACAACCACCTAAGAAAACCAGTACAGCATTGACGTTTGAGGTGCTGAAGCAGGGAGAACTAAATTCAAATTCCTGTTTGGTCATGCTTTACCAGGTGACCTTGGGCTATCATAACCTTTCAGCAAACCTATTTTACAGGATTTTGTGGCAACTAAAGGAGTGGAGATTAAATACCCTAAAGGCACCAGATCCTGTTTGATCTTGGAAGTGAAGCAGAGTAGGCCCTGGTTAGTACTTGGATGGGAGACTGCCAATGAATACCAGGTGCTGTGAGTGACATTTCAGAGGGAGAAACTGGAAAAACCACCTATATTTCTTCCCTAAGAAAAATCTATGAAACATTCAAGGCAACTTAAAGACATGTGTGCGCTCACACATACACACAAAAGAGACGGGGAACCATGTGGGTGCACAACTGATAAGAAGAGATAATAATACGGATAAATAACAATAACATTTTATCATCCATAGGCAATTCCAGTTGTATTCTTATCGGATCATTGTTGGGGGGATGTCATCTTTTGTTTACTTGTGGCAAAACAAACAAACAGAGAAGAGATTCATGAAAATATTCTTGGGAAGCACCCATGAGTAACAGCGTCATCTGACTGTCAGAGGGAAATGCAGGGAAAGTCAGGGAAAACTGTAGGGGCGAAAGTAAAGTACGAGTTCCTTCAGAGATTAAATATTCTGTTGTAACTGGAGTAACTTTAGCTTAACTTTCTTTGTTTGACTTTCCCACCAATCACATATATTAATAATTTGCTGACTGAGAGAATATTCCAAACATCGGATAAAGCAGTCCGCAGTCTGATAGCTTGAAGACTAGCACATTTTATTTGGCATAAACCAGTACTGTAGAGAGCCAGCACAGTGTAGTGGTTTGAGCATTGGGCTCCAGGGTCTGATTCCCCACTTGGCTGTGGAAACCCACTGGGTGACCTTGGGTGCATAATTTATAATTTATTTTATTTATTCTACTTGTTTGTATCCCTCCTTTCTCCCAGCAATGGGACACAAGGCAGCTAACATTAAAACAGTACAAGTTAGAACATACGTTAAAGTATAAATATAAAAAACAATTTATAGAAATAAATAAATTAAAATATTAAATACATTTAAATACATTAAAAACAATACCAACCTTAAAAACAGAGTTGTTCAGCATTAAAAGGCCCAAACCTCACATACTCTCAGTTTCAGAAAACCCCATGATAGATTCACCTTGGGGTCACTATACATCAGACATGACTAGAATGCACACAACAACAACAGTAACAAATATTATAAACCCTACTGTTTTTGTTGCAACAGACTAACAAGGCCAACTCCCTGAAAACTCTGAAAGGTATTTCCTTGTGTAAAAATTAATGGACCTCACTGAGGAATCTGGAACCACAAATGTCTTTTTTTAAAGAAAAAACAAACTTCTGCTTCTTTTCATTTTATTAAAGCAACTTCAGCCTATTAGTCTCCTTCTGAGATCCAGATTCTGCCTGGATGCAGTGCTGTTCAGTTGTTTTTCAACTCTCTATCTCTAAGCAAATTTTACTTTACTTTTTATCTTTTTTTATATAAATCCTTTCTACATTAACATTGCCTCTGCTGCTATTTTGTTCCTTCACTGTAAGTTACACTACAGCATAAAATGATGTTCCTAATAAGTATGAACATATGAATCTTCCATGTACTCAGGTGAAAGACCCAAAGATCAGCATCCTGTAGTAGCCTGAGTGTTGGACAAGGAATCTGGGAGATCAGGGTTCAAAAGTCTCGCTCAGCCATGGAACCAGTGGGGTACCTCAGGCGAGTCACCCTCATTCAGCCTCAGAGAAAAGCAATAGTAAACTCTGAATATACTGGCAAAAAGAACCTAGGACAGGGTATCTAAATTGGGAGCAACTTGAAGGCGTACAACAATAGCAACAACGGAAGCAGGAACAACAAAAGACCTATTTTATTGAGTATGCCCATACCATACTCCTACGACAAATAAATTCAGAAGAAGTCTTTCAAATGGACTTTACCTTTTCTTTATAATTGTTTGGGTCCACCCCCGCAAAACTCCCTAAGATTTATATCCAGTATCTACCTCTGTAAGCTTTATCTATCTTCTCTTCTTGCTTTCCATTGGGCACCTCAGAGTAGCACCCATGAATTGGCTGCCTCAGACAGGAGAGCTCTTTGTACCCTGCCACTGCATCTTTCACCCTTTTTTTCAATCCACTTTCAAACAATGAAAGGGTTAAAACACCCCACAAGTGTCTTTGTCTCATCTTGCACCTCAATGCTTCCCTTCCTGCGCTCTGATGCTGCACCTCATACCACCCTTCCCTCCTTGCCTTCAAGTTGCCCCATCACACCTGCCTTCCTTGCACCAATTCTTAACCGATTTTCCTGCTCCTTCTCCCCTTCCAACTTGCTTCATCCTGCACCTATACCGTGCTTCCCACCCCTTCTACCTACCCTTCCCCACACTTCTTCATTTCCTCATGCTGTCCACCTACCTTCTAACAAACCAGTAGCTACATGAACCAAACCCTGTTGCTTTAAACAGAGGGCAGGGAGGCAAGTGACAAGATGAGCAGGAAAGGAAACTTGGATAACATGGGATAAGGGACATGATGGGAAGAGGAAAAATGCAATGGACAGAAGGTGGCAATAAAAGCAGACTGACTCTTCCTTCCATCAGGGGCAGCAGAAGAGCAATCCTGCTAAAAATGCAATTTTTCTGGGAGTCAGGTGAAAATGCAAAATATCGCAACAGTAAATACTGGAATACTAAAACAAGTTTTTCAAAATAAACTCCATGGCACCTTAAATATTAATAATTGTATGGTGGTACTAGCAACTCTGCTTTGCACAATTATTTTACCCAACGCCTTAATTTCTAAGGCTACATTGCCTTCTTACCAATCTTTTTAGGGAGCTTGGCAAAACAGACCTCAGCTAGGCTTTTCCCCAAAAACCAGACTTTCTTCTCAAACTGCAGCAACTGAGAAAGGACGTGTCAATTCTAAAGTTAAAAATCTGCAAAAATGGCAATCACAGGTGTGAGAGTTCATTCATTGGCTAAACAAACTGCAAAGTTGGATTGTTCCCTGCAAAACAAACTGGACAGAATGGTCATTGTACATTTTGCCCAAGGGTGAGAACCTCATTGCTGCTTCTGTTTTTAAGTGAAAGCTTTGAAGTCGGGCCAGCTAATAATAGAAAGAGGCACTCAATAGTAAGCCCAGATTCTGGATAAAACCCTGCCAAACATGCAATATGGAAGCCCTAGCTGGTAGCAATTACAGAGTTGCCCAGCCCCATATTGGCAACATCATATTATTTATTTAAATAAACAACGTAAGCATTCAGAAAAGTGAACTCTTTACATCAATCCTGATGGGCTTTCCAGCACTCATGGCACTGCATTTCCCCAACCACAACAGCTACTGACATTGAGCCTGTCAGAAACCATTTTAGAATAATACTGTTTCTAAATTTTCAACCATTTGTTATGAACAAGGTTTCAGTTCTACAACTGGGCTAGTTGAAAAATGTTTTTCATTTTATTTTGTCTCAAGGAAAATTAACAAGTTCCTCTCTGAACACCTGTGTCTGTGCTTTCAAGTCATCTGTCAATTTATGGCAACCCCATGAATCTCATAGGGTTTTCTTAGACAAGGAATAATCAGAGTGGTTTTGCCAGTTCCTTCCTTCAAAATATAGCCTACAACACCCGGTATTTGTTGGTGGTCTCCCATCCAAGTACTAAGCAGAGCTGATACTGCTTAGCTTCCAAGATCAAACGGAATCTGGTGAATTTAGATTATTTAGGCTGTTCTGAATGGGTAGAGCCTTGGGATGGATTGCAAAGAAAGGATGCTCGCAAAGAAATCTCACTCTTAGGCTTGATGTGGCCCCTTACAGGAGAATGAGGAGTCATTTGATGGACCATCACAATTATCTAATTCAGCCTTTTCTACACTATTTTAGCCTCTTTTGAAAGGCCAGTATCAAGCATTACAAATTCCTATGGGCAATACCCTTCTGTATAGGGTAGAACACGTGTACAATATTATGTATCCCAACTATACATGTCTGATGCACTGCTTGGATGTATGCTAAGTCGCAATGACTGGTTACAACACTACAGACATGATTATCCTCCTCTGCTTTTATGGCACCATGAGAGAGTATCTGGTGCTTAACAGTCTAATAAGCAAAAGAAATACAAGTCCCTGTCTCAAAGACTGAACAATCTAAAACCAGCAATGAGAAAAACAAAAAAGGGAAGGGATAGACAAAGATATAGAGACATATGTTACAACTCAACCAGAAGAAGAAGAAGAAGAAGAAGAAGAAGAAGAAGAAGAAGAGAATGTAGATTTTTTTAAAAATTACATTTCACACCCCACAGGAAATTATCAGATAAGCAATAATGAGACCATTCCAGTCTACACAAGGAGAAATGAAAAACTCTGCATGCAAAACTCATATTCACAACTTTCTTCCCATTACTCTATTAAAAAGTTACATTCAAATAAGTTAATTGTTAATGCACCCAATCCTTTCATACATTTACATGAAGAGTTGGTATACTTAATTCCTCTGAACTACCATCAGCATAACACATAAATGGATGACAAATGGTGTAAAAATTTTCATCATGTCTTTCATAATTTCATAAGGAATTTATCTGTGAAATTAATTTTTCTGTAAGTGTATAATTTGTCCCTCCATTTTAAATTTGACAAGACCATTTTGACCTCCCAGTTTTGTGCAATAATCAGTCATGCTTCTGAACAACAACTGATCCAGTCTTTATGTCACAGAGATCGTATAATTTAGCCAGTGATTATCTCTATTTTAACACTTTACATCAACACTGAGGGCTGTGCTATCACATACGAATGTAAGAGCTACAATTGGCACTATCTATTGATATAACTTAACAGAAGTTAAAGACCAAAGGTTCACAAGTCTGAGACTGTGCACCTCTACTTTAGCAAACAAAAGAGTACATTGGAGGTCTCTGCCCCATTCCCTTGAAAATATTAGCATCTAGAGTGACATCCAAGTCTTTTTACATCTTTGATACCAAGTACATCCCTGAAATCACAATATTACAGCTGAATTTAAGAATCATTTCCTCAAAAAGAATAAGCCTCCTGACCCCCTGGTCCAATTCCTGCCATTCTGTGATGAAACATATGACTTGAAGTAGTTGAAACCAGATATAAGAAGTATTACCAAGTTGCATCCAAATTTATTCACCAGATTTTGGTTGAGGGCCTGCACATAAGCCCCAATACTGACGTAAGCCCTGCCGTTTCCAAAGTCAAAATTGTGATGATCAAGAAAAGGGGCTAACATGTTTTATGACAGCATTCTTATCTTGCTTTAAAATATTTCTCAGGTTCTGTAAAGATGTGTCATACTGGTAACAGAACTTGCAGTGGTCATAAAGTCGGGTTCAAACAGCACTCCCACCAATGAAAGACGAACAAGCTACACCTATGAATGACACATCCAAAAGCCAACCTTATTATAACCCTAATACTGGAGCCAAAATCCTGTGGTGGAGCACAAGCTGCACATAAGGAAAAAGGGGGAAAAAAATAATAAAACTAAATGCTTGCCCCATTGCTCTGAGGGAGAAAGAGGGGAGCTAGCAGTGAGTGGCACCAGCTGCTGCTGCCCTATCATTACTCACTCACCTAGTGGGCAGCAAGGAGGAGCAGCTGTTCACTGCTTGACCGCCAGTTCTTTGAACCATTAACCAGACAGTGGCAGCAAAGAGGGCACTCTGGGGGGGAGATCTACAGCAGCCCTGTCTAGGACTGGTAAGGAATATACGTAGTCATGACATGACTCTCTCTTTTTCTACCAGTGTCAATGCTTGTCATATGTGGAGATGGCAAGCCGAGTCCAACAGAAACAGAATGCCGCTGGCAGTAATTAGTTGCCAGTCACCATTATGGGCCAAATATAGGTGTTAAAGCAGTTCACCATCACAAACTTGCAAGAGAAACCACTTCTCTCTACTCCAGGATCCATTTACTGGCTCTAACTCTCAGGCACATCTTTCCTCTCAGGTCTACTACTTCATTGCCTTTTCCCACAGAAGCTGGATAATCTAGTCTGCTGAAAGGATCAGAAGCAGTTGTAGGTCTCCTTTGAATCAGCCATTCTTTGTAGGGGGAAAACCTGATCCTTCCAACATAAGATAATTCTTTCAATTATCAGTTCAGCTGTTATATGGACAACCTGAAGAGTGGAAAGACTGAAGAACACCACACCATCTAATGTGGTACCCAGGCAGTCATGATAAACATGTTCTGCCTCACACACCTCTAGTCTGGTCTTCAGAGGGAAAAACAACACAAATAATTGCAGTTGGGCAACAGGAGTGGGAGAAGGAGCTTGACACCCTTATTTTTCAGCACTAGATGCACGTATACAACTGCTGAATGGACTGTCACCCCTACTGTCAAAAACAATCATACATTTACATGCCAACTGTTGTTCCATCCCCATCTTCACCACTGCCTCCTAGTACCAAAAAGATAAAGGCAACAACACCTTTCCTTCCCCTGGAATTGTACATAAACCACTTATCAGTGACTTTTGTTCACAGTATCTTTATCTACTTGTGTACTCTTTTTGCTATTTCCAGACTATACAAAGACTCATCCTTAGTCCCCATGTTCTACTTCAATGAATGGATCTCTGAGATTTCATGTGTCATGTTAGTTTTTTTCCCTGCTCCTCTTATCTGTGCTAAATTGTTATTCTCCATTCTCCACTACTACTGACACAAATGTCCTCCTTCTCCACTCTTTCCAATAAGTTTCTCTCCACTAACCTTCCTTTCCCAATCAAAATACACATCATCATCTTGCTCTTGGTTCACTCAAATCTCCAGATCCTTCCTTTGACTGTCATCCCACCCTAATCTAGAAACACTGCAGGTGACTGTGCAATGGAAGTACATTTGCTCTGGACGTGACTCATGAGTTCACTTTCCTCTCATGGAATCCTTAAGGTTGTGACAAGGGGCATTCTTCATGACACGACCAAGTAATAACACCGAATAAAGTATGAAACCTGGTAGCAGGTTTCAGCTTATTAGAAAACACATATAATGGCACATATAATGAAAGTACCTGTGCCAATTTGTAGATACAGCATACTCTTACCACTTATCAGGTCTTCCTATTTCAAGTCCACACAACAAAAAGATCCATACTACATCACTTGTCACTTTTATTCCAATAGAAATGAGAGAATTTTTTAGGAAAACTTGTCTTGACTGAAGTGGGTCTTGAAGCTAGAACACTTCCCTTATTCCAGTTTTGTATTTCCCAACACTTCATTCTACAGTTACATTTTCAATAACAGATGAAGGCAGGACAAGCTTCTTCAGGATAATGATGATCCATGCAAGGCCTCACCCTCCCCTTGTCCTGCGGATATACAATGTTTTGCCAGCTCTCCTAATGCACTGCAGAGGCTCTCACTCAGCTGAATAAAGAGATGAAATTCAGCTACTGCAGGGGGTGGGAAGAACAGTCAGGGAAGGCCACGTCTCATGAATATTCAGCTGAAACTCCAGGCACCCAGCTAATCCTTCAAATTCTTCATTCCAGAGAGATCACAACAGTTCAAAATAGAAAAGACTATATATGATGGATTAGTCAATGAACTACCTCTTCTGTTAGGACACAACAAGACCTTAAAGAGTGGCTGGTTGCTTGGTTGGTTTCCCAAATGCTTCCATTTGATACCTCTCCTATACTGTCTGTGGAGTCAAGTATCCTGGCAGATTGTTGCCAAGGCCCTTGACTTTTCAGCTGACTTTCAGCTATTTACAAGCTTGGCCAAATTAAATTGTGTGTGTGCATGTGCGTGTGTGTATATGTACATGCACACATACACATAAGCTAGGGCTGAAAGACCTGTACAAGAACAGAGATGATACCCACTTATCTGTGTATACAAAAAACTCCGTATCTTTGCAAGCAGTTGTTGATCTAAACAGAAGTTGAATATTCTTAATTCTTTATCAACTATCCAACGGTAATATCCAAACAGTAGCTGGAAGAAGTAACTAAGTTACTTATTGTGTGTTAGTTTTGTGTGCTAGAGTTATTTATGTGCTTGCTGGGTTTAGGAGAACACACAAAAGCATTTGAACCATTAGATGCCTTTCATTGCACGATGCTTTTTATCAGGAAGAATCCTGAAATATGTGGGCATGTAGCCATCTTCAAGTTGCAAGTTATCACAATATTCCATTTTAAATTAATCGCTACAATATTTGTCTGAAGATGATGCTTTGCCATCACTCAGGGTTTGCTAAAACAAGTCAGTCCTGCTAAAACTAGCCAATTTCCCATTTTGTGTGCATCATCATCATCATCATCATTACCATCATCATCTTTATTTATACCACATTTTTTTTCCTGGTAAGGATGCAAAGTGGCTTACAATAATTTAGAAAAATAGTTAAAGATCACAGAATACAAAAGTTAAAATCCTAATTAAACAATCAAATAAATAAGAATTAAAGTTAAAATACATAATTAAAACTTGAACATTCAAAAATTCTGCATAGTTAACAACAGCCAGCACCTTTTAATCAGGCAGACCATAATCAGAATAAATCAGAATAAATCGAAATAAATCAGAATAAAAATGTCTTTGCTTGTCTATGGAAAGAGAGTAGGGAGGGTGCCAGTTTGACTTCACTGGGAAAGGAGTTCCAGAGCCTGGGAACAGTCACTGAAAAGGTCCTATCCCATGTTCCCACCAGATGCACTTGTGAGGGTGGTGGGACAGAGAAAAGTGCCTCTCCAGCACATCTCAAAGCCTGGGCTGGTTCTTAAGGGAGAATACAGTCCTTCAAATAACCTGGACCTGAACCATGTAGAGCTTTAAAGGTTGTCACTCCAGAACCTTGCCCAGAAACAGACTGGCAGCCACTGGAGCTGTTGCAGCAGGTTGTACAATCCCTGTAGCCAGCCCCAGTTCACAATCTAACTGTGGTTCTTTGGACCAACTGAAGTTTCCAAACTCTCTTCAAAGGCAGCCCCAAGTAGAGCGCATTACAGTAATCCAACTGGGAAGTAAGCAAGGGATGCGTCACTATGGCCAGATCTGGAGTCTCAAGAAACAGGCACAGCTGGCACACAAGCCTTAACTGCGCAAAGGTACTCCTGGCTACTGCTGAAACCAGGCTCAGAGTGGAATCCAGGAGCACCGCTAGGCTGTGAACCTGCATCTTCAGGGGGAACATAACCTAACACAGACTGAATCCCTATTCCCTAATCTGCCTTTCGACTGACCAGGAGCACCTCCATCTTGTCTGGATTAAGTTTCAATTTGTTCACCCTCATCCCGTCCATTACTGATGACAAGCAGTGGTTTAGGACCGAAACAGCTTCCTTGGCTTGTGATAGAAAGGAGTAATAACCCCAAAGCTCCAGACAAAAATCTTTCCCAGTGGTTTCATGTAAATAGTATAGGGGACAGAACTGAGCCCTGAGGGACCCTACAGACCAAAAGACAAGGCATTGAACAGGTTCTTCAGCACCCCCTTCTGGGTTCAGCCCTCCAGGAAGGAACGAAACCAATGTAAAATAGTGTCCTGAAGTTCCATCCCTGCAAGGCTGACGGTAACAAAAGCTGATGACAGGTCCAGCAAAACCAACAGGAGGCACTTCCCCTGTTTAGTTCCTGGCACAGGTCATCCACCAAGGTGATCAAAGCAGTCTCAGTCCCATAGCCAGACCTAAAATCAGACTGGAACGGATCTAGATAATCCATTTCATCCAGAAATCCCTGAAGCTGGGAAGCCACCACCCGCTCCAGAACCTTGCTCAAAAATGGAATGTTGGGTGATAATTATCCAAAATGGTGGGATCCAGGGATAGCTTGTATGTGGCATGCGTAAAAACATCAACATTTTAATTAGCTAGCAAACTCTAAAGGTTAAGGTAAAATAGAATGAGATTAACACTGACCATCATTATTTTGGAAGGACTGAAATAACGAACCATTTAAAAACTGGACAACTAAGATGGAATGGAACTTATGGTATCAGAGGTACTGATTACAAATTGCTCCTTTTGGCAGCCTCAGACAAAGCCCCCATGTCAGCTTTCACTGTCAAGGTGCGTATCCTGGAACTCTGAGTGACTGTTTTGTCATTCCTTGACAAAGCACACAGATGGAGTGAAGCTATTCACACCTAGGCAATACTACAGCTGACCAACCAGAAGGTAAGCACTTGGTGTGGGGAATTTTAGATCAAGTGTCCCTTAATTAGTGCAAAAAGAATTTACAATCTCAGCTTCCTCCTGTTCAAAGCAATTGCAAATATTCCACTGGTTCAAGAGCAAGGATACATTTATGCTACCACACAATTCAGAAGGTCTGTATCTCCAGGCTGTAATTCACATAGATTTCCATGGACAACATGACTTAAAATTTTGCCTACCACTGTTTGGTTGTGCGTTCCTCCTTAACGAAGGCCCTCTTATGCAGGGAATCTGTTCTGTAGTTTGTCTTCTTGGTGCAAAGCAGAACTAAAAGAAAATAACATTGAAGATCTTAAATGCAGCAAATTTCAGAATTTGAAATCTTTAGAACAATTAAATTGTCACCCTTATACTTGTAAAAAAATACATTTTAAGGCAGAGGTGCAAACTGTGTGGCTCCAGATGTTGTTTGTTTCTTCAGCAATGATTAAGCCATCTATGACTTACAGACCACCAACAAACTGGATGGCTGCTTGATTCTTACTCGTGTTTTTCAAGAATAATGTTTCAAGCATGAAAATTCCTTTGTTTGTATTTCTAAGATACCCAGAAATATTGATACCTGGTAATGCGGGGGAGAGGTCAAACTGGAATATTTGTTTGCATTTGTGCAAACAAATTTGAGACAAGAAATTTTTGCTTGAAACGCCCCCTCAAAAAAAAAACAAACCCATAGTTATTGCTCTATTATAAAGTACAAAATGTCAGCTCCCCCAGGAAGTGGACTGATTTCTTTCTCTCTATCACAGAGAGCAAGAGGGCTTTTAGTGGAGGCTTCCCTGCTTTCCATCTGAAATAATCCACTTTTGTAAACAGCACTACATCACCACCTATTGACAATTTATACGATTACAAGCATTACAATTGCAAAAACATATTTAATATTTTGGAGGCTTGGCAGGGGAAAGAAAACAATTTAAAGAAATTTAAATAAGAAATCATAAGACACATGAAAAATAGTTATATGCACTCCATAAAACGTACTCTGTAATTTGTTGTTGCTGTGTGCCCTCAAGTTGTTTCTGACTTACAAAGACCCTAAGGCAAATCTATCACAGAGTTTTCTGGGGCTGAGAGTGTGTGACACACTCAAGGTCACTCAGTGGGTTTCTTGACCCAGCAGGGAACTGAACCCTTGTTTCCAAGGTCAAAGTCCAACACTCAAACCACTACAGCACAAAGTTTATCTTCTATAGTGGGACCCCAAAATTGTATCATCATTTTTATTTATTATATTAATGAGTTTCCTATTTATAAAAAAAGCCAGAGGTAACTATTAATATTGTAGTACCTTATATACCATAAAATTACATAGACCAGTGTTTCTTAACCCTTTCTTTACCACAGCCCTCCTTTCAATATCTTTTGTTGCCACGGACCATCAAGACTTAAGATCTAAAACCCTAAAGTGAATCAAAAAATTTTTAAAACTTTTGCGCATTTTCAGATCTCATAATGAAACTTTGTACAAATGGTTCTATCGCTGACAAAAGACCAATGTATGACCATGTATCTGTCTGTCTGCCTTTCTTGCTTTCCTCATTTTTTCTTTTGTCACTCATTCATTCATTCATTTTTAACTGTAAAAGCTCATGACCTTTCTTTAAGCCTTTGTGGACTCCCTGTAAGGACACTGCAGCCCCCTGGGGGGTCTGTGGACCACAGCTTTAGAACTGCTGCACTAAGCAATGTAAACCCATCAAAAATCAGCATTTTGAAATTCCAACCACTTAAATTATCATTAAATTAGAACAGATTAAATTCACAGTACAGATAAACCAGTGGGCCTAAATACTCTGAAGGCACCAGATCCTGTTTGACCTTGGAAGCTAAGCAGGGTCAGCCCTGCTTAGTACCTGGATGGCAGACCACCAAAGAATCCCAGGTTGTATTTCAGAGGAAGGCAATGGTAAACCATCTCTGAGTATTCCTTGCCTAAGAAAACTCTATGAAAAATTCATGGAGCCACCATAAGTCTATGGGCAAAGCGAAGGCACACATACATAAAGAGAGAGCAACATTATAACAGATTTAACAGATCTCTGAATATTCCTTACCTAAGAAACCCTATAAAATTCATGGGGCCACCATAAGTCAACAGGTGACTTGAAGGCATATCCACATACCGAGATAAACTGAGACAGCCAACATGGTATAGTGGAGACTAAGCACAGATGTAAACTAAGATTACTCTAGGAGTCCAAGATTCAAATCCCTTCTCAGTCACAGAAACCCACTAAGTGACTTTGGGCAAGCCACACAGTCTCTGCCTCAGAGAAGGCAATGACAAAATCCCTCTGAACAAATCTTGCCAAGACAACCCAGTGACAGAATCACCATAAGTCAGAAATGACTTGAAGACACACAACACATACATAAAAGATGGACACAAGTATACCCCTTTGTCCTACTTGTGCTGACAATCTGCTTGGAGCTGAATTTACGCTGCTTAGCTTGTTGATCACCTCTGCCAAGGAGGGCAACTGACATCAGCCATGACAGAAAGCTGCACAGGCCATGCCTATCTAGAGCAAAGAAGTACAATTCAGTGCCACATTCAACTGTATATATATCTAAGACTGACGTGGACCAGGGCAATAAGGGATTTGTACCACCGGCCACCCCGCTGTCGAACAGGTTTGCTACCTGATCAGAAATAAAATGTCTCGGCCTGCTTCTTTGCTTTCAGTAGCTTTTCAACCTGCAGAAATCAAGAGATAATATTTTTCAGGGCAGGAAGAGGAAGATTACCACCTGTAAACATCTATAGATGAAGACTGCTAAAGGCACAGAAACAGAGGCTGGTAAAATATCTGCCTGGAATAAAACTAGTCTGCAGTGTCATTCTCAGGTTAAAATACCACTGTCTCTTGAAAGAAGAAGTGTTGGATGGAATACAAATTTGTGTGAGGGCCACTGAAAAAAAGTAGTTGTAAATACAAAAGCAACAAGCTGTTTGCCAATGGTGAACTCTTGATCCTGCTGAAATAAAATGAGCTGTGTAGAGGAGACCACACCTAGGGTTCCTCCCTTTGTTGGAAGACTTCAGCGTGGAAACAGATGAAATACTCATGGGACGGATATTATTATTTCAGAATTCTTATTTATAGAAATATGAATTTTTTTGTAGATCTGATCAGCAGATTAATCAATTAAAAATCTGGCAAATAAAAAAAACAATAAATTATTTAGCTGCAGCACTAATATTAATGCACAATGTAACCACATCTGGAACACTGCATGCAGGTTCTGTTACCTCATTAAATAAACAGTAATCAATGACAGGCCCAGAAAAGGTGCAGAAAATGGCACCAAAGTTATCAACAGGCTGGAATGTCTTTCTTACGAGAGAAGGCAAGAAATAAAGCATTTAGAACTTCGTGGCTTATAAAAAAAAGAGGAAATACAATGATGGTCTATAAAATTACGCATGGGTGGGATATGACAGTGGCTTATAACATTTTGGATATTATGGAGAGAGAACTTTCTTCCTCTCCTGAAACAGCAGAATTCAGAGTCTAAACAATGGAAGTGACTGGCAATAGATTCAGGACAAAGCAAAGCCCTTCTATATATAATGCCTAACTAATTTATGGTATTTGCTCTCAAAAGACATAATAATGGCCACTAGCTTTGAAGGCATTAAAATAAGATGAAAGAGGAAAAAAAATCTTAGAAGATCAGTCTGTCAGTGCTTATTAATGAGCACTGAGTGGAAACTGCCATCTTCCCAAATAGCACATATATGGGTATGTGTCTGAGCACGTGCTTAAAAGTCACCTGATGCCTTATGGAAACCTTATGAATTTCATAGGGTTTTCTTAGGTAAAGAAAACTCTTGAGATAGTTTTACCAGTTTCTTCCTGTGAAATACAACCTACAGCACCTGGTATTTGTCAGCAGGCTCACATCCATGTACTAACTAGGAGTGACTTGACTCTGCTTAGCTATCAAACGGGATCTGATGCCTTCAGGGTACTGAGGCTCCTTACCACATGTGACAATGGGGCACTTGTGACAGTGGGGAAAATAGCAGGAGAGAAGCCTGTTGCTGCCTTGCTGTATTTATAAGGTTCCCAGAAATATCTCTGGGAAACGTGCCCCGATCCAGTTAAACTATGCTTATATTATCATACTCATTCTGGCCTCTGCTACTGTCATTTTTTCATGAAATCTTGAAACAGTTGTTTCTATCACACTTTATTATGATAAAGTAAAAGAAATCATGGCTCAAATATTTGGTTAATATGCCTTCATCTCACTTCCACACCTCAGCTATCCCCCACATCTCTTAAACCAGAGTCTTTTCTCTCTCCATTGAAGGCAATTCTGAGATTAGTACCAAAGCTGATTTAAATACCAATGATCTAGACTAACAAGATGAAGGAGCTGGTACGCAGCAGACTGGAAGAGGGGGGCCATGGGCAGGCTGTATTGCAAAAGTTTTTTGTCTTTGGGGCACAACAGCCCTGAATCTTCCTCCCTTGTTTTCTGATCCACTCAGAGCCAGAAGAATAGGAACCAGCCAGGTTCACAACACCTGTGCGCGGGAGAGCATGTATGTACGTGTGCACACCTTCTAGTTGCCTGTTGACTTATGCAGAGCCCATGAATTTCATACAGTTATGTTAGGCAAGGAAAACTCAAAGGTGGTTTTCCCAGTTCCTTCTTCTGAAATATAGCCAACAGTACCTGTCATTCATTGGTGGTCTCCCATTCAAGTACTGACCAGGGCTGACCCTGCTTAATTTTCAAAATTGGATGGTATCAAGCGCTTTAGTGTGTTGAGGCCCACAATAGATTTATCTCCAAGCATTTTCATATGTAGCCTGATGGCCTCGAATTACATACCAAATGTTGTAAGGACCATCTGTTGTGAGTGCTCTTTCTGCTTTCAGCTCTACAGACTCAGGCAGTTGTGGTGAATAGCATGTGAGGCAGAACTACATAATGCCCGCCTCAAATCTCACACCAAGAGGACCTCTTGTGAGAGTTCTGGACTTTCAGGAACTCTCTAAACTTGTGGGAGCCTGGATTTCTCGTGAACAGCCCTCCTCTTGTGAGACTTGAGACAGACTTTATACAAGCTTCTCTCACATGTACCAGCCAGTCTTTAGCCGGCTTGGAAACAAAGAGGACTCTCCCATGTTGATGTTTGAAAAACCAGGTAATCCTAGCTGGGGAGGGCCTGAAAAAAAAAATTCATCAGGGCATGAAGCTGCTCTCAGTGGCCCTGCCAACAATACCAAAGCAGATACTGAGGTCAACAGTTGGTCTGACAGCACAGATGAAAATGCCAGTGAGGTGTCTGCTGATGCCAATGTCTGCATGGAAGGGTATTCCATCATCTGTGGGGGTCAAGAGCAAATGTTCAAGGAGGCGGTATACAGGGAACTATTTTTAGCCATCGACTCAGCCATTTTAAGTGCACCTTCCCATTTTAGAACCTTTTAAAAGCGAGCACTGTTCCTTCTTGTCTGTGGCATGCAAAGCTGGCAATGAGCACAGGAGACAACCATAAGTTCCTTGCCTAAGCAAAGGAGGGAGCAGGAATGTTCATCAGAATGGTCATTCCTTAACATTGCCTCCCGAACTGATGCATTTCTTAAAGAATCCCACTGGGGGCTACAGACCCACAAAGAGCAAATGCAGAATATCTACAAACACCACAAATAAAGAAAAAAATGGTAAGGATGATAATTAGGAGGAAAAAAAGCACAATATGAGTAAAAGAATAAAAGATGAAAAAATAAACAGGCAACAACAAACTCCTTAACAGTGTAACCACTGAGAGAAAGAACGGGAAGCAAATTTTGTGCATCAGCATGCAGCGTAGGGGTACAAGCCCCACCAACATTCTGTGCTCTAGAAGGTTTTGGGGATGTCTGTACCAGTACAGAGTGACCCACATATGTGCGAGTCACAGAAAGCGCAAAGAAAAAACAGCTTGTTCATCATTTGATTCAGAAGTGGAAATTACCAGAGAGTTCAAAGACGAATGTTCAAAACATCATATTTAACAACAAGAACAACAATCTTGTCATCCTCCATCTTTAATTACACTTAGTGCTCCGTGGTTAAACCAAATTAATTGGTTTCCAAAAGCAGAGGTGTGCTTAATGCATGTTAAAGTGTAAGCAATCCCCTTTAAATATAATTAAAATTTTGCAAAGGAGTGTGTGTCCATGGATTGCAGGACAGTGGGTTGTTGGGCAAAAAGTAAGGGATCTAATGATAAGAATTACCAACGTTCAAAATGGCCTGTACCCCACAATGCCGCGAACTAAAGATGCTTAGGTGATTTTGGAGAGGGGCAGTGGAGAACATCCCCTGACATACTAGGAGAAGGAACTATAGATTTTGTGGGGGATGGAACAAAGCCTTCTTCCCCTCAGCCAACACATGCTGCTGCTATCCCTTAGGTCGGCACTGTCGGAGTAACCACCCAATCCCCACAAGACAGAAGGAGTTCTTTCACACTATGCAATTGTAGCACTATGATTCTACCTTAACTGCCACGGCTGCATCTTGGGGTCTGCAATTTGAGGAGGTACCAGACAAGTTCTGTGGATGGGAATTCTAAATAGTCTTCCTAAACCTCAAATCCCAGAATGCCATAGGATGTTCCCAAGGCAATTACAGTGGAATCCAAGTGCCATAACTATAGAGTGCGAAAGCAGCGAAGGACTCCTACGTAGTTACTGCTGCTTTATATTGCTGAGGCGCAGTGCTAGCTTCACTCGGAGGCTTCTTACCTGCCTTCCAGACAAAGAGATTCTGAAAAGGCCATTGCTGTGACCCAAGAGCTTTTAGAAACACTGCTACTCAAAATTCCACCCATCCACCTGTTCCCAAGATCTGCTCCTCAGGAAGATTCTGAAAAGTGATTATTGTATCCCAAGAACTGCCAATACTGGAAAGGCTGTAGCTACAATTGCTGCCACCATCATTCTGATTCAAGGTTGAGAGGAGGCAGGGATCACAGGAGGAATGGTGGCTGAGGGAAAAGAATGGTATGGGGAGGGACTGACACATGGACACCTGAGCATGCGTGCAAGAGAAAATGTGTGCGGGAAAGACGAATAATGCATGGGATGCATATACGTATCCAAAAAATTGCAGAAGGAAAACCAAACAAGGGAAAGCTTTCTCTCTCTGCCCTGACTCACTTCTATCCCTACCCCACCACCCCCACACACTGCCATGTGATCTCCTTCTTTCTCTTTTCTGACCTTCTCACCCATTTCCATTCTTCTCCTATCTAGCTCACATATCATCTTCCCCAAAACCACAAAACAACTTTATTTGCTGGTTGTGCAAACTAACCTCCCATGTCTCCAAGTGAAAAAACAGAGCTGACTCATTTTAATCTTTACCTGAGGGAGTATTACCTTATCTTCTTTTAATGCTCTAAATTCCCTTCCCAATGACTTCACGAACAATGCATAGCCAATTCTGCTGAAAGACCAAATGCCCTCCTGCACAAAAAGCTGAGAGGGATTCCATATTATAGAAAATCAGCATGTATATCCAGCGTTTCCCAGGATTTTATTTTCTCACAGGTAATACTTCTTAGAAAGATTTGAGATCCTGTCTCTCTAATTCCCCAAACTGTCTTGTCCAGTACCTGTAACTTTTCCCCATATTCCCCAATCCAATCTGCATTCAGAGTTATTAACATACAGAGGTTATGTTCCTGAGGGAACACACTGCCCTCCTCCTTGCAGTTAGGCCTCATCTCCATAGCAACCATCCAGGCCCAAGAGCTCTCTGGCTGGGAATTCTAAAGGCCCCTCCCTAAACTGCAAACCCCAGGATTCCATGGAATCTTCTTAGGCAGCCAATCATATGAGGTCTTCACTCGCCTTATATAGACAAACAAACTTTGACTTTTATATATTAGTAGACTAGCATATACACCCGGCATTGCCCAGGATTTTATTTTCCTCATAGACAATACCCGTTAGAAAAATTTGAGACCCTGCGTCTCTTATTCCCCAAACTGTCTTGCCCAGTACTTGTAACTTTTCCCCATATTCCCCAACCCAATCTGTATTCAGAGTCATTAACATACAGAGGTCGGGTTCCTGAGGGAATACGCTGGCCTCCTCCATGCTGCTAGGCCTTGTCTCCATAGGAACTGGCCTATTCAAGACAGGTCCAAGAGCTCTCTGGCTGAAAATTCTAAAGGCCCCTCTCTAAACAGCAAACCCCAGGATTCCATAGAATCATCTTAGGCAGCCAATCATATGAGGGCTTCATCTAACATAGTAAATCATATGAGGGCTTCGTCTGATATAGACAAACAAACTTTGTCTTTTATATATTAGATTGAGCCTGAGATCATCAAGAACACAAATGCTCAAACCTTTAGAATATTTTTTAGAATCTTTAAAGAATGCATTAGGTTAAACATTACCAAACAGGAGATTAGAACTGGTATACTTATCAATAAACAAGAATGGAGACAAAATTAATCCACAGTCATCAAGCTGTGCTTACCTCGTGTGTAAAAAAATGTGAATAGACCTGTTATTTAGGCAAAATGTCTATCAGATGGTATCCTGAGCTGTCATTAGCTCCACGGTCACTACTACCTAGGACAGAGACGGCTGTTAGTGACAGGGTGCAGGATCTTAACAGAGATGTAAAATTTCCAGATATTTTGAAGCCTTTAAAAAAAATCCTTTTTTAAAAAATTCAGAAGCATTGTAAAAATGCAGCATTAGCATCCTTTACAGACTGAAAGACACTTTATTGCTTTACAAAAGTAAAATTTATCATGGATAACTTGGTTGGCAGAAAATTATGTTTAGTATCTTAAAAGTAGTTTATTCAGAAAATAACTTAAATTGATTTAATTCTTTAAATTTTATTTTTGTCACAAATGGAGCTACAAGGATGTGAACTGTAAGGAACCTCTTTGATTTTGCCAGTTTATAAGGAACAGGCAAAAAAGAAGATGGATATAGATATACAGATAACAGAATAAACCATGAATATTAGTAAAACAAAGAACATTAGTTTGTCTCCTCTGGTCCTCCACAGTGTCAATCAAACATAACACATTTATTTCCATTACAAAGAAATGAGAAAAGGAAACCAGCACCAGGAACTGAAATAATATGCTATTATACATACTCTGACACAAAAGTCTGTTACCTAGATTTTTAGAAATATTTTGGTAGGAGTAAATATATCCATGAGAGCCAGCATGGTGTAGTGGTTTGAGTACTGAACTACAACCCTGGAAACCAGGGTTTGATCAGCAATGGTAACCCACTGGGTGACCTTGGGTAAGTCACACTCTCTCAGTCTCAGAGAAAAAGCAAAGACATGTCCTCTCTGAAGAAATTGTTCCAAGAAAACCCTATGACAAGTTCACCTTAGGACCACTGTAAGTGGGAAATGACTTGAAGGCACACAATGACAACAAATACATGAATATGCCATCTTAAACACTTTATTTACCATTCAAAAAAAAATTCCTGTAATCCAATTTTTCACATTTTGCAGGGAAAAAAAGGATTCAGAAAAAAGTGGGGGAAGCCAGCTCCCCTGCCCAATTTTTTTCTTTTCTTTTTTCTGGGCCTTAACATCTCTAGATCTGAATCTCTCACACCTGTCTGTTCATTAGAATACCGTATCTACTAGGGTTTGGTCCCAGGACTCACCGCTCCTGTGGATACCAAAATTTGTGGATACTCAAGTCCCATTACAGGAAATGTTGTAGCAAGATAGATAGATAGATAGATAGATAGATAGATACGCGCGCGCACACACACACACACAAATAAATATCCAACTGGCCAAGTACATATATAATCATATCCCTAGCTAGTTGTGAAGGTGGTATGGATATACACTCTTCTGTCAACACTACCTCTTGCAGCAAAGAAGAGCCTAGCTGCAATCTCAACTGAGATTTTTTGTACAATACTACATCCAGAATCCAGAGCTGGCCTGTTTGCCATAAAAGCAAGCAACATGACTGGTCCTATTCCAAAAATGTTCTTAGGATGATCTCCTGGGGCCCTTTCACCTTACCCAAGCATTGCACTCTGATTCCTCTTTAACAGCCATGGCAACATCCTATGGAATCCTGGGGTTTGTAATCTTGTGAGGCACTAGAGCACTCCAGTCAAAAGTTCTAAATGCCTTTCCCTAAATCTCAGATCCCAGGATTCCATAGAAGGCTGCCACGACAATTGAAGTGGAATCATAATGTTATAATTGTGTGCTGTGAAAGGGCTCCTGGTGATGTTACCCAGCTTGTGAAGCATTATTCATTATGGCAGAACAACCTGGCTGACACAGTCAGCAGTAAGTATAGTCAATAAAGATATCAAAAGAGCACAACAAGACTGCTCATAGTCAGAGGCAGAAAGTACAGTAGGGTCTTCAACAAAATCTTAGGAATCACAGACACAGGAGTTCTTCTATGTATGTCTTGAGGGGTCACAACATTGTTTCAATGGTAGCTCTTCTTAAACAATGCCGCTGTCCTTGTATTCTTGCAAAGTTGTCTCTGAGGTTATGACGAAATTCATACATGAAAAGCCTTAACATGTATTGTTCATCATACGGTAAATAAGAAGGCTGTTTCTCTGTGTATATTTGAAAATACTTTAAAAGTAAGACCAATGTGTCTCTTCCGCAGTGCAAGAGGGAGCAATGAAAACTTTTCTAAAAACGGGAAGATGATAAATAGAACCAATGGAGAGAACCAGATTTTAAATGGTTAGCAGTTGGGGATTCTTGATTCTTTCAAGTATTTATTCTCTTGACAGCTATACAATGAGAAAATGTGATGGTAATAAAGAACGAGCAAGCCTGAATGCCAATCCTCAATACTGATGAATTAAATACCAATGATCTGCTTTCTGAATGTTGCCCGTGTCATCCATTTTGTTACAAATGTGTGGAGCTGTTTGTGGAGCTGTCTGGGGATACCACAAAGTATCCCCAAATATCCTTCCACAGAGATCAGCACAAACGGGAACTTATGAATAAGATGGCTGAACTAGCTCATTTGTAAAAGTGCACATGCTTCTAAAGCAATGGGAAAGAAATGTAGCAAAAAAAGCAGCAGAGCATCCTCCATAAGAAATACATACCCCAGAGAAGAACTCTGACATAGCACTAGAGGAGCTGTACAAGACTAGTGAGGTTGCAATCTTATGCACAGCTACCTAGAACAGAAGCCCAATGAATAGTGTTGTGTGTACACACACACCTTCAAGCTGCCTGTCGACTTATGGTAACCCCATGAATTTCCTCAAGGAATTTCCTCAAGGGATGCACTGGCACATAAATGTTGCTGCATGCAGGGTTATGAGACAGGGAAGTATAAAGCTAGGCCAACACTTTCTTACTAGAGGCAGTGGTTAGGAAGAAAGATGAAGACCAGATACCACAGAGATCCCTATTTCCTACACATGAGTGGGTGTTTTCACTACAAAGTGTAGGCAAGGACACAAGACGTTGAGACATAGGACTATTTCTGAGCAACTCAGCAAGGAGCCTGAGCCAGAGAGCCAATTTATTCTGAATTCAGAGTAAAGACATACATGCCAGAGCAGCTGGCACACAAGGCAATAGAAAACAATAGACTTTTAAGCTATTCAAGACTCTGAAAACAGCCACATGATAGGAGCAGATGTTACAGAGAGGAAAAGGGGATCTAGCAGAAAAGGGACGAGAAGGAGATGTAATATAAGGTCCTGATGAAGGTTCGACACCCTTAAAGCACTCTTCTATGTGATGAACGCCTCCATCTCATCATTAGGTCCATACATGACTTTGTTATTTGTCTCGTATGTCCACTTAGCCTGCACAGTTATAATCCTTGATGGCCAGAAAACTGAGAATATAGCTCCATGGCTGCCTTGCTATTCACAAAAGGATGAAGGCACAGAAAGGTTTAAAGCAGTCTACCCAAGTTTCAAATAAGGGCATAACCCTGCACAATGAGGCCACTTGCCCCATACGCACCTATTTGTGCCCATGAGAAACTGAGGACCAATTTTTATTAACAAGTCCCTCATCCAACTTCCCAAAATACTTTTGCTTTAACTTGTAACACAGTGAACAGATGAATGGCTACATTTCTCCTATCCTGATTTATTGGCCTAGCTGAAACTTAAAAAAAAAACTCCATGTGAAACTATAAAATTAGTGCTGAAGAGAGCAAGGACTCCCAAGGACAGAGTGCCAGTACCTTGTAACAAGCAGGAACGGTGAAATGATCTCTCCCACACACACCCTCAGCCTTCCCAGTTTTTTTTTTTAAAACCTTGGCTACAATCCTCACAGTCCTGGGGCAGGTGGGGGGCAATATTTTTCCCAGTAGCAATGTATGTTGTAAATTACACTGATAAATTTGGGCATGGCTTGGTGTCAAGTGGGTAATGAAGATTCATTCATTTTACAAAAGACCTGCCCCTGGTAGTGATGAAAAGAGCTAGAACTGCTTTGTTTTGATACGGATCAATACAACTGACACAGCTGCCTACAGTTTTGGACATTCCTTGGGGGCCCAGCCATAGGGACTGTCATCATGAGTTCTTTCACTCTAACACATACCATTTCATACCATATTCAATGTTGCACTGGCCCAGAGGCTTCAAAAAGGAGGCTTCAAGGCAAATGCTTTGCCCAGTGTTACCGTTCCTGAACATGCACTCGAAAAGGACAGGGCTAACGTAAGACGCAACTCATTCTGTAACTGTAACACACACACACACACACACAAATATAAATAGCAGTAGCAAAGGAAACTTCCTGAGGAGTCAAATTGTGAGCTTGTATTTGGAATGCTTTGCATATTTCTGGTTATCAGATTATAGCTGAAGAAAGTAAACCAGAGGGCAATCAGAATTGATACCCGGGGCCAGCAGTTGCAGTCATTCACAGAACTTAGACTAAGTAGGTCAAAGGTTTCCAGAAGAGAACAGCCAGAGCAGCAACAACAGAATAATCCAGTGCCTAAGACAAACCTGCTTTCCCATCCAACCGTATTCTCTAGAAATAACATCACGATGGAGGAGTATCATTATGTACTATTTGGAAATACTTCAGGACAAATTCAAAGAAGAAAGCTTATGGACTGCAGATCCTCAGCTGGCATCCACAGTCTTCTGCTGGTGATGAGGCTGCTGGAGAAGACCTCCAGTACTAAAAGAAAGTCAGTACTATTAGAAATATGCACAACATGCTATCCAACTCAAACCAAGCTCTGTCTGGAAAGTGGTGTAATTATTAGCCACTCAAGTCAACACCCTGCTGATCAAAGGAGCCGATTTTGCAAATACCTGCACATCCTTGAGTTTAAACTGTCTTGCTTTGTCAATCTCCATTCCCACAACTGATCCAGCCTGTGGGGTCCTGCCCCACTACTTTGTACTCAGATCATGTGAAGCTATGGGAGCAATTCATCAGCTTCTGGCAGCTGTGGTTTTTAATCAGCCCAGGTTGACTTTTGGCCGTGCTGTCATGGGCTGAGGCAGTCGGGCAAACATCAGTAGACATACAGGGAATCCTGTTTTCTCACTTGATCACAAGCATCTCAAAAAGCTGTGGTGAATGTCACAACCCAGCTTGTACTTCTGCTGACTATCACACACAGTCATACAGCCGCTTGAGCCTCTGAGAGCACAGCAGAAAGTGAACACTAACCGATTAAAACCCACAGCTGACACCAGCCGGAAAATGGTGTCATGGAATCATATGAGACAACTACCTAAGAGCATCCTTCATTCACGATTTTGTGTTTTAATCTGTGATCACCATTTTTGTTCCGTGTAGCTACCCTGTTCAACAAATGCGCCCCACCATGCTCTTCTGAAGCTCAAAACTCAAACAGACTTTTTTTCCTTTAGAAAGATTCAGTCACAGACACAGGCGCCCTCTCCAGCTTTCATTCCAGCAACCCTAGCTTTACCTAGGGTAGGTACCTACAGCAGTTAGGACTGCCACCTACCCCTTTACAAATACTACTCATTTATAGGCATACTTCAGTTAAAGACACTGACAAAGAAACTCCTTTTTTACAAAGTCTTTTTATGGAAGCCAATCCCAGCACTTTTTTTTTTTTTTTTACTTCTGTCTAGTCGGATGTTTTCCTGCACCACTGGCATTGAGAGGATGGTGAAGGAGGGCTGGAGAAAAACAGGCTTTTAGTTCCGGGTTTCAGCAGTATGTCTGCAGTAAACAATGCAACAAAGCTTGACCTGGGAAACTACTGGATTCTACTCTAGGTGATCCTACCGTCACTGTGCGTGTTTATGCAAAACAGGTAAAGTAAACAGCTGCCTCCAGAATCACTTACTCAGCATATATGAAGAGCAAAACAAGAGAGAAAAAGGCAAGCAGATTAACCTGCTTCAACAGCTACCCCGGCATGTTGAAAAAGCATAGATCTGTAAGTTTCACCACTAAAATGAAAATCATAACAAACTGGAGGCTGCTAAAAGAAAAAAAAAGTCATCCCAGGATGCATTTTAGAACCTTTCAAGTGGTCTTTAGAAGATCCAACATGTTCTTCATTTATACAAGGTTGTGGGATTTTTTTCTCATTTCGCCTGTGCATATGGTCAATTCTGAATAAAAAATTTGCTGAAATGTGTTCATTTATAAGGTGCAGGAACTTACCCTACTGTTTCCATGTTATTTCAGCCTCTGACACCAAATTTTCTATTAAAGAGATACTGCCTAGGAACACATCTGTTTCACCGAATGAGGCATTCTTGCCTCTGGTACCAAAGTTTCTGTTAAAGAAGCATGGCCCAGGAACACATCATTAACTGAGGTATACCCATTTTTATTTATGCATTGCCCATTTATTTAGCCAACCAGCCACAGTAACCCACAATGCAGCTTTTAAAAGTTTAATGTATGCATATTTAGTTTAGTCATATTTACATACAAAATATAAAATAATAATAATAATTACTTTGGTGTTCTGGGGAAGTCTGGGGACTGGGGAGGGGGGGTCAGGGGAAGCAAACCAGTGTGATTTGGGCACATTCGGAGCAGCTTTCAAGAGAAAAAAAATCCTTGAAAATCAGCCTGAATTCTTTCTTTTTTTTAAAAGAAAAAAAGCTGTGGGCTTGGCAGGCTTCAGGGGCCACACTTAGGGGTCTCAAGGCCCACACGAAGAACTTTGCCTATCCCTGTTATAGAAGGACAGACTGTGTGCTTCTGATTTTTAAAAGGTTTATAGACCCCCATGGCTGTAATACTTGCTTCAAAGTGAAAAGCTAATACCTGTTAAATTCTTAAGAGCCATTAAGGGTGGCCCAATATTTAGATTTCCAGTTTACAGGGACAGGAAGGAGGACATGGCTACTTTAGTGTCCTGCTGTGCTCCTTAGTCCTCCCCCTGAACAGTACAACTAGAATAAACTGAACACAAAAAATTCAAGGATTACTGGGGCAAAATCTGGATTTCATTTCTTTTCACTTGATAATTTAGTTTAATTTTTGTATTGTTGTTTATTTATTTTGTTTATATACTGCCTCCCTCCTGGCATGGGACCCAAGGCAGCTTACAACAGTTTAAAACCAAGTACAGTTAAAATTCTACCATAAAAAGATTTTTTTAAAAGCACAATTAAACATTCCTGTTTAAAAGCACAAGTCATAACAGTTTAAAAAACACATTTAAAACATAGTAATAATAAAAAAAATAAAAGTATAGGGTACCTCATGAGAAGAATTTTCTGTCATACGAGTTTAAGAGCCAAAGTCCAGCCTGTGTAAAAAGGTCTTTGCCTCTCTTGAGAAAAAAGGGAGCAGAGAGGGTACCGAGTCTCCTATGGGAGGGAGCTCCACAGCCTGGGAGCGGTCACTGGGAAGGAAGATTTTAGGTTATGGAAAACCTAACATGCTGAGCCACAAAGCTATCACTTTAGGAAAAACAGAGCCTTAGAATATTAAATCCTCCTTCATGGCATCCCTTGTCCCTAAACATGGTACTCAATTACATTTTGCACCACCATAACTGCCATCACTCCTTCTAAATAATGAACTCAGAAGGTGAGTGCTGTGATGATTGTTGCCAAACGGGAGTGACAAAGAAACCAGAGTGTGGCATGAGCAGATTTGGGTATGCCCAACATTTGCAGAAGTCCACCTCCATCCCACTTCTAAAAAGCCATGCTCAGCAGTTAGAGACATTTAGAAAAGAAAACATTTTGTTGCAAAACGCACTATTTCTCCCTAGCAGTAAACTCAAGTGGCTGGGCATCTTATCTAGGACAGTTAGGACTATATTACAAAAAGTTACAACCAGTCTTGTAGAGGACACCAGTTTGGGCAATACAAAACTGTTCCCAAAAACTGCAATACTGCCTTTCAATCAACGAGAAGCACCTGCCTTGTCCAAATTAAGCTCCCATTTGCTTGCCTTCCTCAAAGCCATTACCAGGAGAGCTCCACTGCCCTCATCAAGTCAATCAGCAACATCTCTGCTTTGCACTGGCAGCTGCTATCATGGCAAAAACAAGAATAAAGACATGCAAAGAGGAACAGCACAAAGGACACAACGCAAGTCTCAATAAACAATTCTTCATTTTGTGGTCTATTTCCGTAATTTGCTGTGAATGCAAAAATTTGGGGATGCTGGGATTACAAAACGGAGGGACAGAACTAGCAACGTCCTGCATGTAGAGCCATTTCCAGAAAAACAAACAGATGAAGAAAAATATTTCAACGTACATTGGTGAAGCATATGCAAACTCTTGAGCAACAGGAAAATCCACACAAGGTCAAATAAACAATCAACATTTTAAATACAGGCTTGGCACGTACTGACAAGATAATTCTACTCACACACACACACACACACACACACCCAAGGGCTGAAGCAGATGTGATGTGTTGAGCATTCCAAATGCTTCTTGTAACATTAAAATGCACATATTGCATGTGCCAACCCGTTAGCTGGTGGGGCACACCTGAAAGAACCATCACAAGCTAAGAGTGCACTTAAGCATTAACCGAAGTATTTGCAATGCATATACAGTTAAGTTTTCTTTCTGTAGTTTACATTACATTTGTTTGGTTGCATTCACAGCTGTAGTGAAGACAAAATACTAAGAATTAGAGGGTCAAAACTCAGCTCAGGGTTGTTGTCTAGGGTAAGGAGGGAAGTGTCATATTGGCAATGGCTGCTAAGGGTTTTAAACTCTTAATATGGAGGAACAAGAACATATTATAATCTTTTCTAAAAAGAGAGGCATTTGCTGGGTTTTGCTGGAAGTTTTTTGACGCTGAACACTTGAATGAGCTCTCTTGTTTTTAAGACTCATAATTAGTTCAAAAAAAAAAATACAGTGGGCCCTCAGTATCCACTAGGGTTTGGTCCAGGACACCTTGCGGATATCAAAATTCATGGATGCTCAAGTCCCATTATGTACAGTGGCATAGTAAAATGGCACTCCTTATATAAAACGGCAAAATGAAAGTGTGTTTTTTGGATTTTTTTGGAGAGGGAGTGGAATATTTTCAAGTCGTGGTTGGTTGAACCTGTAGATACAGAATCTGTGGATATGGAGGGCTGGTTGTAAAGAGATTGTTTGAATTTTGAAGGGACAGGTGTGAAGTTTGAGATGTAATGAACCACGTAACACAGAACTTTAGCCAGTTACCACTCTATTTCTTAACAAAGGCTCTATGCCTTTATTACTTGGGTAAGAGAACCAGTGTGGGATAGTGGCTCAGTGTTGGACTACAACCCCGGAGACCAGAGTTCAACTCTCTGCTCAGCCATGGAAACCCACTAGGTGACCCTTGGGTGCCTCACACACTCTCAGCCCCAGGAAACCCTGTGATAGGTTTGCCCTAGGGCTGCCATAAGTCAGTAACTACTTGAAGGCACACAACAACAACAGGCAGAAGTTGAATTAATTCATGTTTTCACAGAAAGTACAGTGACAGGGAAATCTGAAGTGGTTGAATATCTGCATTTTTACTTCTGATAACAACACCAGAAAAATTGCAACATTAGTTGTAGATACTGTGAATTCTATGCTGGCAGATAAATCACAGCCATGTACCTGGAATTAGACCACATCTTCAGCCACATTTGGAGATGTTTCCAATCTTGTGACTTTTAAGAAAACTTATTTAGACCTTAACTCAGTGGCACTTCTGAGTATAGATAAACATGTTGCTGAGCATTAACATGAGAGTTTCTACAAGCCACCACGTCTCAAACAGTAATGTGGGAAGTTCAGATACAAGTAGCTGTGAAACAGACATGTATTTTCAGTATACTTTGCCTTGCCTGTGATTGCTCACACCCACAACTGTTGTCATATTGACATTTTAAAGGACAGAATGACCAACATAACATGGAGAATGGCCCCCAAAGAGTGACCCACAGAATGACAGTCCCAGACTGGATCAAACACAGTCCTCTGTTTTGTTCCTCTTAGAATCATTACGCCCAGCCTACCAACCCTATTCATACCAGCCCCTCCAAACAATTCAATAAACTCAAGTGTTTGTCACACCACCTAGCTTCTGGCCTCCAGATCCTTATATCTGCATAACAAACACTCCCATGCATGACAGAAAAAGACCCATTTCCACCAAATATGGAGCAGAAGAGAAGTAGCATTCAGAAGTCAATTCTTCTGACTTGCAAAAGTCACCTGCTGTGGTTTTGAATGGAGTCCCATCTTCAAAATGAAGAAGTATTTTAAAAACTTTTGTTTGCTACAGCAAGAAGGGCAGAGTATTGATACGTAAATCACATGTCAGATCAGAAACGTCATTTAACTCTTTCTTTATCTAAGACTTGAAAAGATGATGTATCAGTAAACCAATGCTTATCCCCCATCTCTCACAAAACAAATCCTGTGTCTCCATCAGGGCATTTTATCAACAGAAAAACTCTCCTGAACAAAGTGACTTCCTTCAAACTCTTATAACAACCCCACATTTGCAGCATACTCTTTGGCTTAATCTTTCCATAGCTCTTCTATAAACATAGTTGCCAACATTTCAAAGGCCTAAATCCAACACTTAAGCTAAACAGGAACAGATCCGTTAAACCAATGGGAACTTGGTAAACCAACAGTTGTGTTAAGTTCCACTCATTCAATGGGTCTATTCAAGTTGGAATAAACAAATGTATTTGTTTTTAAGGCATTTTTATCACTTCTCAACTCACCAGAGTCCCTCAATGCAATGTACAATGGGTAAAACTGTTTCTAAATTTAATTTGTGACTAGAAATCATTAAAAATATACTAAAAAATAGTTCCCCAGACAGTTAATAAACAGCTCAAAACAGGTAAAAACAATGAAAGTAGCCATCCTTAATTTTAAAAACTAAAGGCCAAGCAACTAGCACAGTATGCACTTCCTGCTGGAAACTCAGAAGGGATGGAACCAGTTTGACCTCCCTTGGGAGGGAGCTCCACAGACAGAGTCCTACTACAGAGAAAGTCTTCTCATGTCTACTTAACAGCCTGGATTCATGGTGGGCCTTGTAACAGGGCTTCTGCTGAGAATTTAAGATTTTGGGCAAGCTCATATGGGAAGAGATTATTCATACTCATACTATTCTTCCCTATTTTCCTACTTCCCATTCAGTGTTGGAAACAAAAATGGAAGATAAAAGAGGCACAGAAGTTTGGAGTTATCTGGAAAAGTAGGGGGTAGAATCCCATCTCATTCTGTCTCATCCAAACGCTGTCCCATTCCTCTCTCTGTTGTTATCTTCACTGTCTAAAAAGTTTATATGGTCCTTGGAAAAAAGTTTATTTTTCTCCTGTGAAAGTTTGCACAGACAACTGGTCCTGTACAAATCATCATCATATGAATGCTATTTTGGCAATGTACAGATGTTGATCATTTAATCAAAATGAACAAACTGACAATTGGGGGGAAAAAAGCTACCTAGCTATTGAGCCCTACAGGAATGCCAAGTCTTTCATTTCGTTTGCAGGCAACTCTATTTCAAACCCCTAGGCAGAGGGGGTAGGAGAAATAATACCAGATGAGGAATTCTTTCCCTTCGTAGAACAAATAGCACAACAAGGGTTCAAAGACTCAAGACGTAACTACTTACATATTTTGCCTTGAACCTCTGCAAAGTTGACTTAGAAGAACAACAGTGGGAAGAGACAGCATTTTCAAACTCCCATGTTTCCAGCTGTCCCTCAAGTTGCTCCTCACCTCTGCAGGGGTGGGCAACTGTGGAAGGCCGGGGGCCACATTAGCCCCCTGGAAGACCTTGAAGGGCAACACCTGCTATCATACCAAAGGAAAAAAAAACCCTCTAAAGGGGAGGAGGGCAATTTCACCACATTTCAGTTTTAAAAAAAGGCCTCTCCTGGATCTAAACTGGCCTAGGCTCCTGCAAAATGTGGTGGAAATGCACCTTTCACCAACTGGCTAGCATTTCGGTGCAAAAAAGAAGTTTTTTTAAAAAAAAATCTTGGAAGAATTGTTTTTGACCCTTCAGAGGGCCGGGGGGTTGCCAAATATAATGGAAACGTCTTCTATACTTCCTGCAGTGCATTTGGGTGCACTCTGAAAAGTTGGAAAAGAAAGTTTTTTGCAAAACAAGAACAACAACAACACTGTATTTCATCCCTGAGGGACAAAAACTGTTCCTAGAGGCTGCATGCAGCCCACAGGCTGCCCTTTGTCCCCTCTGTTCTAAAGTTTAAAGCTAAAATGTGCCTGTGAGGGCAAACATGCATTTAAAATCCCACAAGGGGGCAAAGGGCAGAAGTGTAAGCAAATTGTCTTCTGAGAATGAGCACAGATTTTGAGTGGGACAACCCGGGTTCCAATCTTCATGCAACCACAAAATTTAATTGGATGGTCTTGATCCAACCCCACTCTCACAGTCGTCCTTGAAGGCAACAATAGAAATGTGACAGTTACCCAGAGAAAGAGATTCAGAGAGAGATTCAGAAAGGTATGCCCTTGTCTTCTTTTGCCCATTAGGTAATTTTGTGTTAATTGCATATAAGAAAGTTAAACACATTCCTGATAACAGCTGGATACAATATCATCAGCTAAGCCTGACAGTGCAACCCTACACATTCCTTTGGAAATAAGCCCCTTTGGATTCAATTGAACTTAACTGTTGCAAGTATCAATCTAATACAACACAAATAAATCAACAAACCATATTTATGCTTTGAACGAAAAACTACAAGTTGTACAAGACACAACTGTACAGTTGGTGGCAAATAGGCCTGTAATATAATTTATAAGGCAATCCAACACATCTGCTCAGAACTGCACACTCCCAGGTAAGCACACCTATAGAGCTGTAGTCCTATATCCAGTTTTGTAAAATGATGGTGGTCATAGATTAGGTTATCATCAGATTGTACGATGAATGGCTTTATCATGGAATATTCTCATCGTTGTTCTCACTCCAGTCTTCTCAATAACACACACAAGTATTCAGATTACTTTAAGCAAAGTGCTACTTTTAATATAGTGCGTCATTCTTAAAAAATTAAAATATACTGTTATTCTATCTTACTCTACCCCCTCTCTCAGTCAGAATACTTGCCAAAACACATACTTTATTTATTTGGGTTATGTCAAAAGACTAAAAGGAGTGTACTGGACATGATAGTAGACACACAATTGTTACCCAAAATAACAGTCACACATCTAGTTTCCTTTCTATAAAGTCTAGTCAATTAATTGCATTACAGTGTCATACTGTTCTGCAGATCTACTCCCCACTTCACATTACCGGCTATCTATAGCAGGAAAACACTGAAAACCATGATGTGAGACCACATCAGTACTAAAAAGCAGTTTTATACTCCTAGGGTGCCTTCCAGACTTCCCAACTGGATGCACTCCCATCATTTCTTTCCCAGAAGGTAATGAATGAATGAATAATCTCAGGGAAACCAGCTTTTAAACACTCCCATCACAACATTTCTACTTGTAAAAATCTTCTCATCCGCTCATAAGTATGACACTGTCGTAACTATACAACAATCACCGCAATACTCCCAAGCTAACAGAGTATTTAGACACAACCACGATGTTGCAAAATACCTGAAAGCTATGTGAGTTTAGATCAGCTGAGAAAGATATTTATCTGCAGCCCATGTGAAGGAAGACTGCATTTTTTCAGGAAGAAAAAAACAATGCAAAGAAAGACCTTAAGAAAAGACTGCCAGAAGCATCCAGCTATTGGAACTACTTTGCAAGAGTTAAGTTCCCCAAAACACCTCTGAAGTTGAAGCAGAAGCAGGGGGAAAAAACCCTTCAGCATTATATTCTAGCTGAGCAATGGAGCATGAGTAACTAATGGAGGCTTTTCGTGGTCTGGTGAGTTTAAGCTATGAGCTGAAAGTTTAACTATTAATGCACTTAGGGTGTGTACAAACGTACATCAAAAGAGCATTCACCACATTTTTTCCTTCTCACGGGGTAAGGCTACCTTACTCACACCTTTTCAGCAGACAGGTATTCCAACACTGAATCAGTCTTCACTCTTACCTCTCTTTCGTGCTTGAGCAAGTTTAAGCATTTACTTTTAAAAGCATTCACATAAGTTACTTTCCTGGGGGGGGGGGTAGCTCCAATGTCTTGTTTTTTAAAACTGAAAAGCTCTATTGTTTTTTGAAGAAAAGTAAAACTGCTCCCAAGTTGGGGACAGAAGCGTGTCATCCAAGTAGTCAGCCAGTCAGGACAGGGAACAGCCAACTTGCACTGCCAAATAGTTTCCCATGAAATCTGTCATGTAGAGAAGTAGGGCATCTAACCAAATGCTGTGGAATACACTTCCAGAGTGTTGCCTTTGTACATGTATATGTAGCAACAATCCTAGAGCTGCTTCTGGATCCAACATTCATAAAAACAAGCTGACCATTTGCAAAGGGGGGAGGAGGAGGAGAAGCAGGCAGATAAAGCGTGGTGCAGGTCAGCACTGCTGCCAAAGAACAATGCATATCAAGTGACCACACCGGCCTCAAGAGGAGGTAGTTGGTTGGCTGGCGTATACCCTGGGGATTGGGAGGTGGGAGGCAGCTGGCTCCAGCTTACTCGTTGTAAGCCTGGATGTGGCGATTAAAGCATGTGATGAAGTGGCAGCCAGACAAAGCGTGGAAACCTACTGCTGACAGGAAATTCAGATTCTTCTCAGCACAGAAGGCATTTGAATAGCAATCACAGAAGAAATGCTGGAGGGAATCCATGCTAGAGGCTAAGAAGGCAGAGCAAAAATACAGGGCAGTCCTTGTGCCAAGCAGGGCTGTCAAGGAGAGGAGAGCCAGTGGTCCTCTTGAAGCAAAACCACTGTAACATGCAAAGGAATTTTAGTTTTTAAACACCAGAGTTTGCAATCTCAGAGGGCTATATCCCGTGTGGGTGGAAGGAAGGAAGGAAGGAAGGAAGGAAGGAAGGAAGGAAGGAAGGAAGGAAGGAAGGAAGGAAGGAAGGAGTTCACAGCACCACCTGACTGATGTGCTCCAAGGTTATACGAGTCATCTATTTTGTAGGAAGTTGTTTTACACAAATGCTGAGCTGCAGCCTTGCAAACTTGGCTTCCTTTTTCACTTCCACACTAGCAGAAGTGATAGGTGGATAAGAAGAGGCAAAGGTGAATCATGTGTACAGGATAACAATGAAGATTTTTGCAAATAATGACAGAGTTCCAGAAGAGTCAACAGCATATGAGCAAGAGATCGTGTTTGCTATTTTCTCTGCAGAGGCTCCTAGCAGGAGCACAAACTTGTTTATAAAAAAATTCTCCCAACTTAAAAAGCAATTGGAAGTGGTTACTCTTGAGGGTTTTTTTTTTTACCAAAACATACAGAAAAGGAAGCTGTTATATTTGTACAAAATGATCACTAACTTTTTTTTCAAAATAGTTCTATAACAATGTGGATAATTTTAATCAATGAATGCTTATATGAGCTTGGTATCAAAGGGCTAATACAGGATTCTCAATTCCCTGTGAATCTGTAAAGGAAACATTTGCAAGTGGGGTTACAGGAAGGAGATGGGTTTCTAGCTCTTTCCCTGCAACCACTTAGCTGAGTATCTCAGAACCAGGCTGATGAAGCAAAACACAAAAATGGTGTTGGTAAAGGAAAAGCAGTGGCCCAATCCAACAATCATGGCCAACAGATCCTGTATCCCTTCCAGTGTTGCTGACTTCCTGCAGGAAAAGATGGCAAGAGTTTGCTGGTTTGGTTGCTATATGGCCAAGCGACTCTGAGCACCTGAATAAAATGAAGTCCAACAACACTCAGCCTACTTCCCAATCCCTGCCTTAGAGCTGTGGAAAGTTTGAAGTCGCTGCACATCTGTGGGCATGATCCATGTCAAGCCCTGAAGCTTCAAGTTTGGTGACAAGACTTGGGTTCTTGTTACATTTGCCAGAAGCAGGTGGCACACTTGCCATGGCACACATAAACATGGGAGCCTGATGATCAGAAATGCAAATACTCGACCAGATGCCAGAGTACATACAAAACTACATGCACAGGAAAAGGTAAAGACCTGTCATCCCCAGTCAATCCTAGTAAGCTGGCCCACTAACACATGAGTACTACTAGATCTGGAAGCCAATGACCAAAAAGGTACCAGAGAATTTACCTGTGATGCTTCAAAGAATTCTGGTGCGCACTCCCTGTATGACTGACAGAAGTGAAGTGTGTGTCATGGTTCACACTTTATGATGACCTTTGGTTTTAAGTAAATAAATATAACTCAACTAAACTAAGCCACAGCTCTCACATGGCTTTTTCTGACCACTGCCCAATGCGAACTGAAAATGACTCCATGCATTCGCCTCAGAATCTTCCATCATGTGCATAAAGAATAAGAGAAGACACTTTGAGTTCATGGAGAGCATTAGTGGACGAATTCTACAGTCTGGACTCTCACACTGATTCTGGTTCAGATGACACTGGGTGACAGTTAAGAGCAACCCAAAGAACATCCACCAAAAACGCTGCAATATCACTAGGCCTCCTAGTGATGTTCTAAAATTTTAATAATTGATATTTCAAATCCTCTCCACATGTGCTGATCATATTGATATGAAACGTGTCTAGGTGCCATTTTACTGCTGACACTTCACTGCCACTAATTCTGAAGGAACATCTTCTCTCTTTGCTGAGATTCTGCAGATTTCTGGTTTAATGGCACACAGTTTTAACAACCCCTGTTGCATTTTAAAAAACAAGAAAAGGCCTGGAAACAAAGCTGCCATTATCTAGGAACAACCTGCAAAGCTGTTCTCAGATCTGTTATAACATTGCTCTGTTTCTGTTTGTCTGATAGACTTACGGTACCTCATGAATTTTCCATAGGATTTTCTTAGGCAAGGAACACTCAGAGGTGGTTTTGCCAGCCCCCTCCTCTGAAATAGTCTACAACGCCTAGTATTTGTTGGCAGTCTCCCATCCGAGTATTAACCAGGGCTGACCCTGCTCTGCTTCCAAGATCAGATAAGATACGGAACCTTTAAGGTATTTAGGCCCTAATGTTGCGTGGGTGTCTAAAATGTGATGAATATTTATACTCCCATGTGAACGCTGACAGTCCCAGGTGAATTTTGCTCTAATATAGACAGTTTTCCAACTCTGAGGACAAGCAAAGAGAATACCAACTGTCAGCCAAAAGTAAATGGTTGCAAATCCTGGTAAAATTCATCTCGAGTCTGTCAACTTTCCTATGCTAATACAAATGCTCACCAGATTTCAGATATCCACTGTAATGTATTACCAAGTCGTAATGCCAGATAGATTCTTATTCAACTCTTACTTCAACATTTAGAAATCACTGAGTATGTCCAAAGCACAAGTCTAGTTACTTCCAATGCTGTTATAATACATACGATTTTTAAAAACTGCACAGCGTGTCTATTTAAAAAAGAAAAGAAAAAAAATCAAAGTTTATAACAATAAATTTTGGTCTGTCTGTGTGACACAGCAATCCACTCAGTCACAAACTATCACCAAACTACAGAGATTTAAGTTAACAAACAGTTGCACTTTCACATATAAATATGCATGCAAATAGGCAGTATGACAAGTTTCAGGCTCGCCATCCTGTGCTGTCCACAAACCAAATACTGAATCCCACTAATATCCCTAAAAATGCTATGATGCCACTTGCAGTTCCACAGCAATCTGCTTTAATATCTTGAGTTTTTAGGAATGACTAAAGGAAGAAAGAGTCTTATGGCATCTTAAAGACTAACTTCATTGTAGCTGGTATCAGGTTTTATGGACACCAGCTCAGTTCATCAGAGGAATCAGATCAAGGTGAATGTCATCCATGAAAACATACAACAAAACTTGTTAGTCTTTAAGGTGTCATAAAACTCTTCATTGTTTCTGCTGCAACAGTCTAACACCACTACCTCACACTCTGTGAACCTATAAAGTAATGAATGTTTAGCATACCTCAAATCAGCAAGTTTTCTAAATATTAGAACAGTAAACAAATGAGGTACATAGAATAATCACCCCAAGACGTATTTTCTTCCCAGTCCATCTACATGCTATTGGCTGCTATGATAGCCCATATGAACACAGGCTAAGTTATTACTCCACAGGTCCCAAAATCAAGAACGTGCTATCATACAGGCATTAGAACATTTGGTGCAGCTGACTTTACGCACGCAGAAGGTTAAATCTCTTCTTCCTGCACTTTCTTCCGCAAACAACATTGACTCTAAGTGTTTTTTTCTAATGTGGTAGCTGTCAAGAGTGGTGGGCATTATCACTTTAGGAACAAGCATGCTTGTTGGCGGACTTGTCAATTGCCTGCGCGCGCACACACACACACACACTGCAAGAGATTTACAATACACAACATTCTGATACACAGAAGAGGACGGAGTCTGGTTGCCTTGATGACCACATTTCAATGTTTTGGGTTGGATATACATTTTGCTGTACCATTCCTAATCCCAAGAAAGCTTCTCCCATTTTCTATTGTGTCATTCCCAAGCCTATTAAATCCACACACACCCCATTTTCTAGTGTACAATTGTTACTAAAATAAGGGTGTGTGATCCAAAATGTCTTCCTTGAAATCCTTTCAATGCACTTGTTCTCTGACTGATAACCCATCCTACCTTATTGGGATAAGTTGTTGTGGTGGTGCCTTCAAGTTCTTTTCACTTATGGCAACCCTAAGGCAAACCCATCACAGGGTTTTCTGGAGCTGAGAGTATGCGATATGTCTAAGGTCACCCAGTAGATTTCCACAGTCAAGCAAGGAATCAAACCCTGCTCTCCAGGGTCATAGTGGGGATGATTTACAGTAAGCTAAATATGAGTGGTCCTCTCCCCTGGCACAAGAGCACACGTAAATTATATTTAGGTCTAGTAGCAGATCTGTAATTGATCTGTAATAGATTGACCAAGATTTCTGACTCTTAACTGTTTAACTATAGAAACAAAAAAAAGACTCTCCCTCACCCTAAACTATAACCGTAATTTAAATGAAGAAAGGGGACAGCAGTTAAGCGTGGTACCCTTCCACACCACACAATTATAGCACTATGATTCAAACAACTCCCATGACAACATCCTATGGATTCTTGGGAATTGCAGTTTATGGAGAAATCTTTAGACTACTCAGCTGGAGCACTCTAGTGCTTCAGCAAACTACAAATCTGAGGATACCACAGAAGGAAGCCATGGTAGTCAAAATAGAAACATAGCGCAATAATTGTATAGTCTGAAAGGGCCACAGGAGTTTCGCGCGTGTGTATGTGTGTGTGTAATGACTGTAATCTCCATTTTCTTCCAGTGCTCTGCAAAAAATCTTTGCACTAAGAGTTATCTAATTTTAAGTGCATGTCTTTTACAGACACATCAGATCCCACAAACCTGACATCTAGCCATCCCTACCTTAGAGGCTAAGAGCTAAAGAAACAAGATGATTTGGTGAATGAAGCAGGGCAAATAAAAATGACAATGTAAACAGAAAACTGATTTTAAAAGGGAGAGGAAGAAAGCAGGAAGTAGATTAATCTTCACCCTCAGGCTCTGGAATGCTCTACCCTGTAGCACCATCAATCAGCAATAATGGCCGGAAAAGATGCAACAGACTGGGCTATACCATACAGACAGCCATCAAACACAGTCTTTCACACACATTCACAACCCTAACAATAACTAAAAGGTGTGCTCCAATACCTTTCCTCTATTCTTCATCCCACCTCAATCAACACAGAATCTGATATATCTATGTACTCTATGATGGACAGTGAACACCAACTCCCCTAGCTTTAGACAGGATAGCCAGGGAGGAAGAACACTGGATTATGCCATTTGCCCACTCCAGAATCAAATTTCATTTCCAAACACACCCAGAATGAAACTAGTCATCCTTCCACATTTCCAGGTTTGATTATTTGATTATTTCACGGATGTGATTATTTGCCCCTCCCCATCTCAGGTGCTTCTTTCCTGGGGGCACCTTCCCTCGCAGTGGCTCCAGTCAGGCTGTGCAGCCCTTTAAAAACACACCTTTGGTCTTCCTCCTCCTCTACCAGTCACTGCCTGGTCACCTAAGGATGGATCACGCCCCAATTTCTCAGCACCACCAACACCATCCTGATGCCCTCTCACACTCAAGAACGGAGATGGTCACATGCTTCCCTCTCCTTCCCTGACTCAGTTTGGACCGTGCATGCCCACTCTCCCCACCATTCCTCAACCCCCTTTGCACAGACAGACAGACAGACAGACACATACACACATTTTGATATTTCCAACTTTTCCATTCTATTCTTTTCCTTTCCTGTGCCCCTAACCCTAGCAGATATGGAAGGCCAACTGTACAGACATCACATCACACTTCTTCCCAAGTCTGCCTTATAAAAACAACACACTGGAAATCATTTCCACACAGCATGCTCTTTAAGAAGTCCTGTTAGGAAGCTCACACCCACACCAACATTCACTGACAAACGACAAACTACTTACAGTTCAGTACCCATCTACTCCAAGTTTTCAAGCTTTTCTGGACTAAACTGCTCAATTGACTAAATACCCTTTTTTAAATAACATTATCTCAAAACTAAACTTGCTGTGGACTTTGGAAATGTAACTACATGTTAGCAAAAATAAAACAATTTAAATTGTACACCCTGAAGTATTAAAACCTACAGCCCAAATCTCTCTCTCTTCAAACCTTTACCCGCTCCATACCCTTTCTAGTTGAGAACAGTGTAAAAATCTGTCACAGAAAAAAAAATAGTTCCCTCTACGTTTCTATTCTACTACAAATTTAATATAGATTATCATTCATAACGAGATCTGGAAGAACTAATCCCCAAGCTGGCACTTGGTACCACTTTGCCTAACCGGTTAATCAGAGGACTGTCCACTGAATGATATCTAAGGGAGAAGCCAGCATTTTTGTTCTATTTTAAAGTGCATGCTGTGTCTTTTCTAGTATCTGAAGCCAAATGATCTTCAGACAGAAATTTGTTTAGACCGCAAGATATATCCCCCCTTCAAAACAGGGATCCTCAGAGTTTTTAGATGCAACTACTTTCAAACACCATCTTCTGCACCACTTTCCAGAAGCAGTTGCACGGTCTAGATTACCTCCAAACTTTAGAATTTGGAAAAAGTATTGGCTTTTAGGAAAAAAGAAAGAAGCTTTTCCAGCCCTCCTTGAGCACCCGCTACAGAAATTATTCAGATTCAGAACTGGTGACCAAAAAAAGAGGAAAAACAACAACATACATGTACTGGATGTTTTCTGTCATTGCCTCCTTGCCATACCCACAGCAGCCCCATTTGTTTGCCAAGACTGCGCAAACAGATTTTTGGAAGAAACATCTCCTGATGCTTCCTCGGCCTCTTAATTTCATAGGTTTGGCTGCCAAGCTGCTGCTGCAGCTGGATCAGTCCTGGGGCTTCAGTCATCATCAGCCAACTGCCATTTCTTGCTGCCCAAATTCTATGTGACCATATGTAGGCCCAACTTCACCTGGATCTACAAAGCTTATCCTGCAGAGTTCCAAACGATTTTCCTGACTACTTTATCTTCATGACCTTAGAACAAAGTCCGCATTCAGCAACACTGCATTCCTTCTTCTCTTGCCCAGTTCCTCACACTTTGCTTCATCTTGGTTTGTTCCCCATTCTTTGTCATTCTTCATGTATCTGCTGCCTACATACACACAGGCACATGCGCATGCGCACGCGCGCGCGCGCGCGCACACACACACACACACACACTCATCTCTGGATTGCAGACCGATCTTTTTGAAATATACAAAATCATGTAGGATATGCAGAAAGACAGCTGTGCACCCGTACACACTAATAACAATAATTACTAGAGTGTGCAAACAAAACCAAAAAAAGAAGAGAAGGAGGAAATAGCCAGGGAAGCCCAAGGTCAGAAACACAGCTGGTGCCACAGTGAGAGCTGTACAAAGCTTGGGGGTGTGCGAACACAGAATTACATTTGCACTGTTAAGATCCATATAAAATCAGACACATTTTTGAATATAATATAATATATATACACCCTGTAGGCGTAGAGAAACCACAATGCAACTGTCATCATGAAAACTCTGTACAATGTTTGTCTAGACATCACAGTAACTTAGAAAAGTTAATATTCTAGAGTGGAGCTCAGAAATATTGTCTGGACAAGAACAAAAGTTTAGTGCAAAGGTCACTGTTAAAGAGCAAAGCACCTTCCACACACACAGAAATGCCCCAGTTTGAAGCACAACATTGTCAATGAAAGGGGTAGCAATCCTGGCAATGACCTCTGCCTAGGACCAAAGGGAGTAACTGCTTGTCAGACTAGGCAATACTGAGCTAGAGTCCAAGTGGATCTCCTATCTAGACTGGTACAAAGGAGCCTGCAACGTGCATGTTAAAGATGGCCGATATAAGCACAGGGCCAGTGAAAAACCATGGTTTATCATGATGGGAATATGATAATGATGATTTTAGTCATATCCATCTCACCTTTCTCCCAACTCAATGTAGCTAAAAGCATATTTAAAATAAGTAAAAACTACGTAAGAGCATATAAATCTTAAGATTTAGAAAACAAACCATGTATACAGTTAAAACATTAAACATTAGAATTAATTAAAAGACACCATACAAACCTGCACACTGCACAGCATTAAAACCCCAAGTCTAGTCAATTTATAAAAGTCTGATGGCACAGAAATGGTTTGACCTGCTGACAGAAGGAGAGCAAGGACGGGGCCATCCTGGTCTCTCTACAGAGGGAGTCCCAAAATCTGGGAGCAGCCACTGAGAAGGCATCTCACTTGTTACCACCACGCAAGCCTGAGAAAGTGGTAGAACAGAGAAAAGGGCCTCTCCAGTTGACCTCATAGCACTAATGGGCTCATAAAGGGAGAAACGGTCCTTCAAATAACCTGGACCCAAGCTGTACAGGGTTTGATAAGTCAATACCTGCATGGCAACTCTATCATAGGAGCTTCCAGACAAGATCTAGTCAGAGGAGGTTTACTGAATGTGACTTTACTCAAGGTTGGTCATGGCTGAGTGAGGATATGAGCCCTGGCCTCCTGGAGCACTAGCTCAGCAATCAAACCACTACACCATGCTGGCTCTTAAACTCCCAAGAAGTTCAAACTCCTAATCTTGCACACAGCATTTTCCTGTCACCTAATCTGTCTCACAAGGTATACCCTACAGATGCCAGCCCAAGATCCTTGGCATAAAAAAGTCCTACATAAATCAAGAGAAGTCCATCCTCCTTTATTAGAGCCTTTACTCCTTTGAAGCCTTGAGTACACAAGCTGAGGTTTACACTTCTTCCAATGCTGGAAAGACAAGCTCCTTCCAGCATGCGATGTAAAGAGCTTCTAGTTAAAAAATGACTACATAGGATAATCCGCAACGAAGCCCGGTTTCACACACTCCCACCTAGCCATCCTCTGGTGCAACCATGAGGAAGCCTACAGAAGCTTTTGCTTCTGTTCTTATTAATCACAGCTTGTAGTTTCATCTAAATCCAACAAACATAATTTTACATGCAGTTTAGCTGGCCTATTTCAACCACTCATTAAGCCCATTTTAGTCTTCTGACTTCCAGTTACCCAAAAATGGGGACATATACTTCCAAACAAGGCCCAAAATTTTGCTGCCATTATTTCCCATCATGATAAACTTTATCATGACATCCAAACAAGCTTCATGACTCAAGATTCAAGCAACAGCAAATAATGGGTGTGTGTCTTTAAGAAAACTGAACAGAAAACCAGTATAGTGTAGTGGTTTGAATGTCGGACTGGACCCTATGAGACCAGAGTTCAAATCCCACTGGGTGACACTAGGCAATGGCAAAACTCCTCTGAAGAAATCTTTTTAAAAACCCCAAAAACCTAAGCTAGGGTTGCCATGAGTCACAACATCAGCTTAAAAAACAAAACCAAAAAAAAAAAACTCCTCCTAGATAGGAGTACCTGTATATAAAACATTCTGTACACCAAAGACTTTCTCATTTTCAGCACTGCCTACAACATAAAATGTGCCTTTTACCTTACTGCAAACAAAACTTACAATTTCATCAATCCACTTTTAAATATTTGAATTCTGCCATGTATACTTTCCATTTACAGCATATCAACAACACTCCCAGGCAAGTTCATTCATTCAAAGAGCTGATTCCATTCACAAAACTACTAGCTACATTTAAATCATTCTTCCCATTTGCTACATTGATTTCATTCATCCAGTACTTTGAACTGTCATTTTCTCATAATGTACTGTGCCAGATTAAATGTACAGAAGTAGCACATTGCTTAGAAACTGAAATGCATGAGAGTAGAGTCCAGCTCCAGTCTTTCCTGACAAAAGGCTTTAAGGCACAGTTTTTCTGCAAATTTACTTGCAGTATTACAGATTGCTGATTTAAACCTATCCATCTTCTGAAAGGCTCAGAGGATTATCTTCTTGAAGTACGTAACAAAACAGTCCCATCCTGCAGCAAAGACGCCGGGCGCTAGCTATCCCAAGTTCCTTGTAGAGTATAAAGAAAACATCATAAATTTAAATTTTGGCTGAAAGAACTGGAAAGCAAAACGTACACTGCTTTATTCTTCTCTGAAATGACCAAAGCCACCCAAAATCATACACTTCAAGATTTTTAAGGTCAATGAGCACATAAAAAGAAGCTACTTGCCTTCATGCTTGCTTTGAGGTCTTATTTATTCCTAAAGCAATTTGATGTCCCATGAGATCAGATTTTATTCATGTTACTCCAGTGTCACGAAGCACCTACTCTTTAAAATCTATGTTAATTCAATACCTCCCACCCCCAAATCACTGGTGGTAAAAAGAAAGATGTTGCATAATGTTCTTATTTTTCAGTTTTACAGATAAAATTATGTCATCTAAGATTATATCATCACTCATTGGTTGCATTCAAACAATTAAATCTCATTGTATCTGAACCAGGAAAACCAACAGCTTTCAATCAAATCAACATAAGAAGTGGTCACAGTTTGTAGTTGGCTTAGTATTCTGACTTCCTTAGAAGCCATTAACCCTAGTTTTCTGGTTTGGACATAAAAGAAGACTAATTAACTTTCAGCTTCCTGGATTATATTCCTGTCTGCACAAAGGGAGGAGTCAAGTGGCTGCATGCAGGTGCAGGAGGCTTGTCCATTTCTCAATTTATTAAACTCAGATTTGACCATCCATCCAACTGTAGCCTCTGAGAAACAAAACACAAGGTTATGCAGAGGCAGCTTCCTGTGATTCTGATTAAAGTTATCTTACGCTCAAATGCAAGCAGGAAGAACCTCTAACGATGCTTCCCCATGTTCAGTTGGTCTTGATTTGTCACAACACAAATTCAACATCCAAGTGTCTAGCATCTGGTAATGTCTCTGAGCAGAAGACAAAAGAACAGCAAGAACTGCACTTTCACCTCTAATTTTCTTGACTTGGGCAGCGTGAAGGCAGGCCTCACGTAATCATGTTCTGCTCCCAAACAATTTACAAGCCAGGTTTCCAGACTGGGGTGCAAAAGAGATTTAAAAGAAATCAGTGAAGAAACACACAACTGCCTTCCTCACATCTTTATTATCAAATGGGGACTAAGTTATTCTATAATGGGAAAGATGCCCATGCATGTACACACAGACACAAGACACTATGGCACTGATATATTTGAACAGAAAAAAGCTGTAAGTTACTTGTATGAGCACCTTCCATAACTGATGGTGTGCACATGCATTTCGTACTTCAGAACTGGAATAATACAACACCGGATCCTGTTTGTCTGCACCTCCTGGGTCCACAGAGATAGCAGTTTCCTGCACTGTCTTTTTAGCACTCTAGTCTATAATCTGAAGTTCTCTCAAAGAAGCAAAGTACTTTTTCCCTCTGAAAAACTATGATAGAAAGACAAACCAGGTATGTGAGGTACTTCACACCGCCCAGGCCCAGTGTGACCAAGTAATCTAAGAACAGAACACTTAACTACCTACATCAGCGCCATGCAAAATCCACTGTCATGAAATGCATATCCTTTTCTAACAGCTTCTAATTCTCTGGCAGCCTGGAATTTAGGCTCCATTATGTGCACCTGCAGTATCACTTGTTTTTGTTTCTTCAAGGCCACAGCAAAGTCTAATAGTTGGGACAGCTAAGTTCACATGGGAATCGGCATATCTACAAAGTGCTGAAAAATTCTGGGCCCTAGGCCTCGTGACTGGGTTTTGTCTAATTTGTTCCCAGTTCATTGCCTCACATTCAAAATATATTTCACAGTTGGTTGCCTGTTCAGTTTATACTTTCATTCCTGTGGTACTAGATCTTGCCTTAGTAAGGCCATCCTGCTATGTATGATTAACTTCAGCTCTGTTTTTATTCATCCTGTTGCATTCAAGGTGTTACAGTAGTGTGTATATAGTCATTCAACTTATCCAACCATAATACATAAATCCATCTTCTTACTTAGTGTGTGCGTTATTCTATAAACTGCATTGGGACTGCATCCAGTTCTCATCTTTTGTTATTGTTTAGGTGGACTTTTCCTCCCTAAGTTTCAAGACCAGAGGCTCCTAGAACCTCAGTGGTCCCCCCAACTCAGGCTGAATGAAAAGTAAAGAGGATGTAGCATTCCTATCTGGCAGGGATGTTGTTAAACTCAGCTTAGGTCACTCCTTCTCTGCAGCATTTAATGGCTCCAGTTGAGGCTATGATGTTTACTTGGCATTCCCCATTCCTCCTGCAACTATCACTTCTGTCTCTCTGAACCATTCAGAATATAAAAACATGGGTACCCCTAAAATCCCTTGTTTAGGTGCCTGATTTTTACTTTCCTCTGTCTGCAAGATATACAAAAAATGGAAGCTTCACTTCAGAACTGCTAAATTCAAGACATCACTGCAGAACATACTACAGCTCCAAAAATCTCCCTTCTCTGGTGTATTTTTGAACTTGCAAGCTGAGACATCCCCAGGCCAGGCTGACAAATGATAGCGTGCTACCATTCTTTGTTTAAAAATGAAGTCACCGAGTTGTGGCAACACCACCTTGATTAAGACTGAGGAGCCTGGGGAGCTCATCTCATGCCAACAGTTTTGTCAAAGGTCAAGCTGTAGCAGGTCATTTCAAACTTGTTCCAAGACTACAGAGTAACTTACATAAACCCCATCACCGAACTGTTCTTAGCAACAGTTATTTAAGTAAATGCCCTGTGGTGGGGGAAGATTCCAGATCCTCCACCGCTGAAGAAAGAAGGACCTTTTGCAAGATGCCTCCGACCAGGAGAGTATTTAGTCTCACATTGTCCCTGTATCTGTTGGTTTCCAAATATCAGGGGCTTACCACTATAGTTGGCCCCCCACATTTGCTAGGGTTGGGGTGCAAACCGTCACAAAAGTAGGAAAATCAAAATGTGTGTGTCTGTGGAAAGGGAGCTGAGGCATGGCAGTGAGAACAGGCATCCAGGGTCAAAACCACATCAGAGAAAGGAGAGGGAAGTGGGGTTTGCCATGGTGGCCTTACACTTCCTATCTCTTGCCCATCTCCTTCTTTGGGTGTAGGGTGCCACTGGGACAGGGTTTGCGGTGTTCAGAAATCAGGCTGCAAGCCATCCTTAGCTGGCTAGCAAACAGGTGGTGGAGGAAAGACCAGAGAAAGGTTTTTACAGGGCTGTGTGGCCTGATCAGAGCCACTGAAACAGAAAGTTCCCTTGGAAAAGAAGCACATGAGGTGCAGGGGGCAGGGGTTGGAGAGGCTTGCAAATTATCAGATCCACAAAAGTCAAAGCGGCAAATGAGGAGGTCCATCTGTATTTTCTACTATAGCTAGATCAGATTCTTGTGGATTTCAGGAGTGGTTAGTAGACCTTTCCATATGTACAGCTCTGTGTGTGGTTATGATTCTAAGTGAGAGCCAGATCTTAAGGAAGGAGTAACCTAAACAAATTAAAAATGCATTGAAATGCCAAGCAAAAACCAGAAAAGTTCCAGGCTCCAAAATAATTGGTCAGAAAAGCTATCATGCTACATTAGGACTGAAGTTTGTATATCTGTCTACTATCTCAGCCTTAAGAACAGATCCAGCCCATGAAACTTTCAATTCTGGGCCATGGCATGCCCTTCTAAGTATCACGCCCCTAGTTATGTTTTTTAAAAAGGTAGGTACCATTTTAAGTCTAACTGCTGAGGCTGGAGTCTCGAGATCTCAGCTGTAACTGAAAAGTATAATGGACTCTGAGGAGCTACCAGTAGCTTCTACCTAAAACCTAGGAAACAAGCCCTCCAGTGAAGCAGTCCATTGCTCAACTCTGACTAGCAGCAGCTTTCCAAGGATTCAAAGAAGCTTCTTTTCTAGTCTTCTCAGGAGATCTTTAGTCTTTCCCATCGAGGACTAAAAGGCTAGGCCCTTCTTAATTTGTGAAACTAGATAACATTTTGTGGATATTCAAGTTGCTATGGTGATTGCCACATTCCCACATCCTAGACCACAAGCTGGCAACTGTGGCCTTCCAGATGCTAACTGGACTGCATTTCCCAGCATCCCTCACTACTGGTTAGGACTGATGGTAGTTGCAGTCCAACATCTGGAAGGGCACAGCTGCCCACCCTTGCCACAGAGTAACAAAAAAGCAGAATGAACTGTCCTGCAGAGAGACAGTCAGAGATACAGGATGAGACTTGAAGAAGAAAGAAATTGGGACCCACTCCCGCACTCACCTCTTTGCTAAAGAAAGAAATAGGTCTCTTTATTCCTATAGAGGAGAACATAAATGAATGCATTTGCAGTGAGACTAAAACCTGTCCTTCCACTTGTGACACCAGCTGGCCCAGCCTACGCTGAAAGGCATCCCTGCAGGGTTATGTCTGTGTGCACAGGCTATGGAAAGATGTACTTTATCTCCTCCTCTCTGAAGTATTCAACTCCTCCCTCACTCCACAAACCCTAAACCACCAAACTAAAACCACTGTGCTATGACTAATATTTGCAATGGCCAAATCACTGTCAAACCCTACTGCTGCTTCCCAAGAGAGATGTGCCTATGCTCTTTGGCTCTAGATTTCAAATGCGCTGACCAAGAAAAGGGAGGGAGGAAGAAGAGAAGGATGTCAGATTCTCTCACCCAGAACCTTTTCTACGTATATCTGCAATTTTATCACCAGTCACAACAGGCTGGAGAACACCAGCACAGATGAAATCACCGCACATGGAACGGAAGGCAAAATGGGAAGGACAAGGCATTCGATCATAAACTTGACAGAAAGCTCAATTCAAGGGGAGCAGATTTCAGCATCTGCAGCCCCAAACAGGCCACCCTGGTCTCTAACGTCAATAAGCTCCGGATTCCTCCAGCGGTTTTAAGGCAGCTAGCAACCGAGGCTTCCTTGGACATGAGAGAGCACTAACCCTCGTGTCCCAGAGTTATCTCAGAAACCCTTTCCTCCAGCTGCCCCAGGTAACAGATCCCTAGACTTGGAAGCGGATGGTGAAGGAGGCTGAGTTGCCATAGGAAGAGGCAGTACTTTAGGGTATCCCTCCTCTGTCAGTGGAAAGGAGACCAGTAGGGAAAAAGGAGGGGGGAGGGGCCCATGTGGCTCCTTCACAGACACAAGCACAAGCACCGCAGAAGGGCATCCAACGCACCCCACGAAGTCTGGGTGCCAAAAGCAGAAGAGGGGCAGGTGCTGTCGCCACCACGTGGGTGACTGGCAGATGGAAACGGGGTATCCAGAATACAGCTGAGCCATGCGGTGCTCCCCTTTGCGAAACAATCTGAAAGAAGTCAGCGTTCAGGATGCTAACTTTTCTCTTTTCTTGTTTCCCCTTCCAGAAGTAGTCTCGAGCTGTAGGCAGAAGACGAAATCAAACCGTTCAGAAAAGATCGGGGGAGGGGAGGCGAAAACGTCTCCCAACAAGTCAGTCCCTCGCAGGCGGTCTCCTCCCGCGCCTGCAGATTCTGGGGGTGGTCATCGGCAGAGGAGGCGGCACCCATCCTCCTTCCCCCGCCGCCCGCTCCCGGCGCTGCGGGAGGCAGGCAGGGAAGCGCCAGGCAGGCTCGTCCGCCGGCCCCTCGCGGGGAAAGGCCGAGGCGAGGCAGCTGGCGGCCCCTGCAGTGGCGCTCCTCGAGGGCCGGGCGCCGCTCTAATCCGCCGCCCGCTCACACAAGCAGAGCAGGCACGACGTGGAGGGTCAGCCAGACCCAGCAGCCTCCCTCCAACGCCAGCCCGCCCGCCCGCCCGCCTGGCTGGCTGCAGACACCGCGGCTGTAACCTGGGAAACGAACTGCGATTAAGCGGCCCAGGGGGCGGGGGCGGACGGGGGGGGGCTCCGAGTCTCCAATGCAGTGGCCGGCGGGGGAGGAGGGACGGAAGGCGACCCCCGCAATAAATCCTACGCTCTGGAAACTAGCATCTGCCGTCGGAAAAGGAAGGGAGGGAAGAAGGGGGGGGGGGAATCGTCCAAACAAAACTTTGCTCGCCAGCCCCTAACCAGCGCCTCTTACCCCGCACCCCACCTATACATGTCGCCCCAAACCAACCACCGCCAGGAAGCGGAGACCGACCCTAGCCTCCCTCGGGGCTCGGCTCCGCGAAGTCCGCGCCCACCTCCGGCCGCTTCTCTTCCTCCCTCGTCAGCAAAAGCGCTCAGGTCTCTGCCCCGGGCTGGTTTGAGAAGACTTCGCGGCGGGGAGACCAAAGAGAGGGAAGCCGCCCTCTTCCTCCTCCTCCTCCTCGGGAGACCTCTGCTCTCTCGCTCTCGCTCTCTCTCTCTCTCCCGCCGCCGGCGCTGCCGAGAATCGCACGCGGCACCCAGCCCGAATCCCCCCTCGCTTTTTGTCTGGAGCCACTGATCTGAGACCGGCGTGGCTGCTGCCGCTGCCGCCGCCGCCGCCGCAGCCGCAGCAACACCTCCCCGGAAGGAAAGCAGGGAGGGACGGACGGAGGGAGGCGATGGCGAAGGTGGAAGGGAGCCAGCGGACCTGCGCCACTCGCTCGGCATAGCCCCCGAAAGGAAAGGAAAGGAAAGGAAATTATTTCACCGCCGCAAACTTTTCTGCGAGACTTTCCTCCTCCCCGCCCCGTATCTGCCTATGCAGCCAATGCCGGAGGCCTTTACAGGCGATGGTACCTACCGGGGGCAGAGCGATCCGGAGCAGCAACAGAGGGAGCGAGGGGGAGGAAGGAGAGCTGGAGCTGCTGCAGCCGCCGCCGCCGCCGCCGCCACTCCGGGCAGTCCGTGTGTGCGTGTTACGCGCGCGCTGTCGCCAGCCGGATTAAAGATCCAAATCCGGAGCGTACACCGCAATGGTGGTGATGTCGCTACCGCCGATGGTCTTAACACCTGCCCCAAAGGTATCCCCGCCACGAAAGGGATCCCAGGGGCCGCCGACTCCCCGCGGAACACATCGGAGGTGGCTGCGAATCCCGAATCCCAGGGTCGCGGGCGGGCGAGGGGCGGCAAAGTCGGAATCGCAGGCAAGTTGGTCAATTTAAAGGCAGCGGTCGAAAGCAGCTCTTCCTGTCTCCCTTGCCCTCCCGCCTCTCTCGCTCGAGCCCTCGCCAGCAATTTCTTCTCGCGAAACCCACCTCTACATCCTCGCTCTGCAAGTACCGAGACAGGCGGACCACATTGCAAAGGGCTGCCGCTGCCGCTGCCGCCGCCGCCGCTTGCTCGCGCTGCTCCCGCTGCCGCCGCCGCCGCCGCTATTACTGATGCCCAGGGCTGCAAGCAAAACCCGGACCGGACTTTCGGCGCAGGCACCCGCTTGGCTGTCCACTTTCTCCTCCTCCTCCTGCTCTTCTCTTCTTACCGCTCGCGCTCTCTTTGCCCTTGTCGTTGGCTTTCGCATCGTGGGCCGCCGTCGTGCTTCCCCAACAGCCAGGAACCGAGACTTAATTTCGCAGGAGCTGCTGGTTTGTATTCAAAGGCCTGGAGAGTTCTTTCTCTCTGATTAATGCAAAAAAAAGTCGCTATTGCAGCATCCCTGTCTGCGCGCACCTTACCAGATCTCCCTTTTGCTCTTTGCGGCTTTCCTTTGTGGCTCTTCCCACCGATCTCTCCCCTCCACCTCCCCGACACAGGGAACTCCAGCGGCCCCGTCGTCTGTTACAATGGCTCCCCTTTAAATGCACGCAAACCACGCAAACACACGCAAAACACAAAGTCGGTTGTAAAACTTTTAAGTCCTGTCAGCTGCCGGCGAGAGCCAGGGTGGCCCGGTGCTCTGAAACCAGGGTTCGATTCCCCGCTGTGCCTCAGGCCATTTCCGCACCAGACTGTTATAGCGCTATGATTCCCCTTTCAACTTCCTGTGGAATCCTGGGGTTTGCAGTTTAGGGAGGGGCCGGCCGGCCGGCCCCTCCCTAAACTGCAAACCCCAGGATTCCATAGGATGTTGAAAGGGGAATCATAGCGCTATAACAGTCTGGTGCGGAAATGATCTCGGTGACCGTGAGCGTGTCACACACTGTCAGCCCCTGAAAACCCCCTTACAGGGTGGCCTTAGAGTCATCTTAAGTCGGAAAGAAGGACTTGAAGGCACACAACAGCAGCTACAAACGGCATTTGAGGCCGCGCGTCAAAATTTCCTGATACTTTCAAAAAAGGCAAAGGCCGGCCTTTTTTTTCCGACTGCCCTGTGGAAAGACTCTCCTTTGACCAAAAGCAGAAAGAGAGACACCTTTAGATAAGCCAGAATAATGCAAACAGCCGCTTACCAACAAAAGAGAGCTTCTGAAGGACTCCTTGTGGTTGATTTGCTGGTCCACCGTGAGGAAGAAATCACCTTTTCCTTACAAAGGGTGACCTTTGGTATTGCGCTTTTTATACAAATAAATTATGGTTCAGTTTCTAAGAGAGTCATTAGGCTACCGTGCGTGGCGGCTTGCCAAACCAGCTAGTCAGGCCACGGGGGCCCAACACACGTCCCTGGGCGGGCTTTTCGTTTCCCGCGGAGTACCGCGTGGTCAGCCCCTGACCCTACAGGGAGGCCTCAACCACGAGGACCTTTTTAATGGAAAGGAGCGTCCATTTTCACCCTCCTTCTCTGCCCGCTCTCCAAACAGTCGTAAAATATTCAGAAGGCGGCTTCCCCTCAAGCCCACCGCTCTCAGGGACACGTTTGGTGAGGACACAAGGCTTAGGTTGTGGAACTTGCCCTCCACAGGAGGTCCTATTGGCCCTCTCTCTTTCTTCCCTTTTCTGCTGTGACAGGCAAAGCCCTTTTTATTTAGGCAGCCCTTTGACTCTTAATTCATGTGGCAGAAAGGTGCTCTCATGGAATGTGCTATGCTTTTCCCTGGTTGCTTAGGTTTTAAATATGTTTGAAACTGTTTAACTCTGTCGTTGTTGTTTTAATTTAATTGTTTAATTGCATTTTTATTTTCGTATTGATTTTTTTTTTCCTATCTTTACTTCATTTTAATTTGATGTAAGCCACCTTGGGTCCTGTTCTCGGACAATGGCGGGATACAAATTAAATAAATAAAACTTGCATTCTGTGCTTCCTCTTAGGCCTTGGAGGCCTGGGAAGCTGCAAAGGACACTGTCCTTCCCTCAGAGCTGGGATAGCCTGAGCCCTGAAGGCCAAGATACTCAAGACAGCCAGCCCCCTCTATACTTGGGGAAAGGGTTGGAGCGTGTTTAGTGCCATCCATGTGCAGGATGTTTGAGAACAGTGTCTGAATTCACCTTAAGCAGCCTTATGCATAGTTGGACGCCTGGAAGATGCTGCTGAACACCGGTAAAGGTCGTGTGAGACTTTCTGTGAGACATGTTTAGGAGTTTTACATCCCATGAAAAACTCACCCAGAAGGTTATGCTTGTGCTTGATTTGCCTGAATCTTGGTCTCAGTGATTAAACATCATATGATACTATATTTAATAATAAAATATATGGCTTAATTTATGTGCTTTAACCATTTTGAAGGTGTCAATTTTGGTACAATATAAACAATATAAGTGCCTTTTAGAAAAACAGCGACTAGATCCTGTACAGAAGTTAGGGTGGGCAATCTAGTTTAATGATGTACTTTCTACTGTGGTATATTAATCGTGGTCTTGGCTGAGCTTATCCCATTGTATAACATGTGGCTTTCTCATGGAATATCTCCATCCTTATAGCTCTCCTGCTGAATCTCCTTGTATCACACTCAAGTACAGATTCTTTATTTATATATATATATACATACACACACACACACACACACACACATATAAAAACATAAAAATTCATGTCTCTGAAGGCTCTTTAAAAATTATGCTATTCTTAATTTTGTTTTTTTAAAATATACCAGGCAACCCACAAAAAAGATATAAAATATTAAAAACACTTCACAGAAAATGAATCAATCAATAAAAAGTTTTGTCAACATAAAGCAAGAGAGGCCGCAAGAGTGAAAACGTCAACAACAGGATAAACTAAACAATCGCTAATCAATTCAAACTGAATCTGAATAGCAGTACCTTGACATGGCATCTAAAAGTATTCAGGTTGATGAGTCACGTTTGTTTTCGAGGGCAGTAAGTTCTGTAAAGCACAGGTGCCACTACCAAAAAGGTCCACATATGCCCAGCTAGCATACTTCAAGGAGACAGGACCCAAGGTTCTCACTATGATGGTAGTTTCATAATAGGTAGAGGTAGTCTTTCTGATATCCTAGTCATTTTTAGTAGTGGCTAGCTAAGGCATTAAGGAATTCCACAGGCACTGTGTGAGAGTAGCAACCTCTTTTTATTTGTCTCTAGTATCTGACTTTGAGGTATACTATTCTTGAACACGGAGGGTCCGTTTAGCATTTATGACTAATCCCTAACAACTCGTGGGAGGTTAACTTTTCATGAATACATTTCCTTCTTTTAAAGCCACCTAAATTAATGTCAGATTGCTATACCTTATGCCAGTGAATTCCATATGTTAATTATGGATTGTATGAAATGTTTTATTTTGCCATGCCAACTAATATTATGCCATGCCAGCTACAATTCTAGTATGTTTCATCCTATCCCACAGTCCTTTAATGTTGTTTGCGGTGCTCCATTTTAGATATTTTAGGGTCAAAAGGTCATTATGGCCTCCTCTAAGCAAATGTGTAGCCAGTCAATAATTGCTGGTGCCAGAAGTTATTGACTTGGCTAAAAAAGCAAATGGGCAAAACTCTTTTCAGGTCATATGAGCTTCTCTGATATGCCATTGTCTCTTATATGAGAAACAGAATGTCTTCTGTGTTGGATAGTAAGAGGGAGTCTTTCACAAGTCCGTACAGAATACACATACAGCAAACAGAACAGGTACTATTGCCTGGACTCAGTTCTCTGGAAAATCAACTGTGTACATTTGAAGGTGCCCATCTATCAGATGGATCAAGTGATGAAACTTACCTAAATGAGCAGTGTGTGAGGTAAGGATGAGGACAGGGCAAACTGTTGTAAATTAGCCAGGAAGAAATATAAGGATTAAGTTCCTTAAACACATGAACACCAATGATAAAGCCATAAAAAAGAGTAGTGGAGGAAAGATGAAAACTACAACAAAGCTAAATGAATCTACGGCAGAACATGGTGGGCAACACCTGTATCTGTTGTTTTAAGAGAGCCAGCCCGAAGTTCCCCTGCTAGATGTCCTACAGATGTATAATACTAAAATTCCCACTGCTCCATGCTGGTTGGAGATTATGAGAGTTGCAGTCCAACCCATTTGGAAGGCACTCAATTAAAGAAGCTTCATCCATGGCAGGAACAGAGGACAGGACAGGACAGAACAGAGCAGATGACATTTTACAACTGGCTGACAAAATACAAGAAAAAGGAAGGTAAGAAAGACCAAGCAGGACATGGATACAAATGATATATAATAGCCTTCAGAACCCAACACAACTTGTCCATCACTTTAAAATAATCCAATCCAAGCAAACACCAACAGAAGGTGCCCCTGCCATGTCGGACAAACTGTCACAATTACAGCATCCAAACTGGACCATTTTCAAGTGACTTGAACCAGAAGGCAGCCAAACTACTACTGCAAACATTAACAAGCCTAGCAGTTACAGGAATAGAAAACAGAAAGGGCAGAAGGAAGAGGTTTGAGCAAAACAGTCTGGGATGCCTTTTTGGTTTCAGTAGGAGTTGTGATGAACCTTTGTATTCCAACAACACCATCAATAATGTCTGGGACACCAGATCACTGCCAAACACCCCCTCCTGTGGACAAAATCATTGGTTTCGGAGCCAATCTCTTATAATAATTTATATTTTCTTTTTCACGGCAGTCTACTGATCTCAATTGGCTAGCAATATTATCCATGAAGTCCAAATCCATGAGGAAAGTGAAAACAGGCTTCTTACTTACCCTGACTCCTTCACAAATTGTAAGATGGAGCTATGTTGCTTTTGTTCTAAGCCATCCTATCTCTGTAAGGAGGCTGGTTTCCTCTAGTTCAGTCAACCTTTTTACCCTAAAGGAAACCTTGAAATAACCTTCAGGTCTCAAGGAACCCTGCATAAAAATTATATCTACAGCTCAAAAAATGTCCCCTCCCCACATCACAGTCTCTCATGGAACTCTTAGGAATCCCTAGGGAAACCCTGTGGTTCCATGAAACCCTAGTTGAGAAACCTTAACCTAATCCAACATATTCATACACAGACTATAGCCCCATTTCTTTGAAAGATGTAAACAAGCTGACCGAACAGGAAACTAATATTGTTTGAGACCACGTTTTCTACAAGGAACACTGCACGTGCTCTAAAATCCAAGTCTGTGCTCAAGGAAGTATATATTTAACAAACTAAATGGACTGACACTTGCTTCTGTGTGTGATTTTGTGCCTTCCCTTCTTTTTGTTATATTCAACTCCTTTACAAAATAATTTTTGTCTGTATATGCTGATAGTTGACTTCATTTATTTGATAGCGGTATTTCTTTGAAATCTCGCATTAAAGTCTTCTCCATGTTGTAGAATGCATGGATGTTAAGCTGCTCCTCATGTTGTAAGATATCTCACAAACTTCTATCATATCATTTATCCTTTGGGAAAGTAAATTTAAAGCTTATTTGTATTATTTCTAGAGCTGTGCTTAATGGAAAAGTCCTGGTCTCTAGTGGAAATCACCACCTCATAAAACAACAAAGGTACCGTAGATTTTTCAGGCAAGGTTCAGCCAGAATGATGGCTGCCAAGTTGGAGGTCCCCCCCACCTTGGAAAACCTTTATAAGGAGAGGAATCCAGCGTTAGGGACACTCCATCACAGAAGTATCTTAACTTGGCTGAGTCATAAATCAAAAAGAAAAACTGTAGTCAAGAAATCAGAAGACTATGACTTCGAAGGGCAGTTATGAAGGAATTAGCTAAGATTCCTCAAATCCAAAGATATAGCATTCAGCCCCAAAGTCAGGGTCTTCCATGTCACAGTACTTCAGTTTCTCTGCATGGTTATGAAAGCTGGAGAGTTATGAAACTTGACAAGAAGAAAATCAACTCATCTGAATGTGGTAGTGGAGGAAAGTGCAGATACCATGGACTGCCAAATAGATAAATAAATGGGTCCAAAAGTAAATCAAGCCTAAACTGTCCCTAAAAGCCAAGATGACTAAACATGAGACAATGTGACTCATGAGAAAAGGTGATAATGCTTGGTAAAGTGGAAAACAGTAAGAAAAGTGGAGTACCACATAGCAGGTGGATTGATTTAGCTAAGAAAGCTACATCCCTGAGCATGCAAGACCTGAGGAGCAGAAGCGTATCTAGAGTGGGGCAATTGGAGCATGTGCCCTTGGCACCAATGCCCGGGGGTGCCCTCCTGCTTGCCATTGCCACCTTCTCACACCCACCGCCACTCGCTCATGCCTCCCCTCACCTGCCACTGCCCCTTGCCTGCTGCCACCCCCCAAGCCCACTTGCCACCACTGCCCCCGCAGGGGTCCTTCTTGGCCAAGTGTAGAGGTGGCAGCAGCGGCAGTGTAGGGGTGCAACTTCCATGCTTGCCCCAGGCACTGCTGAGCCTAGATATGCCACTGCTGAGGAGGTTTGTTCATAACAGAGTTCCTTGGCAATCTCCCATTCATAAGTCAAAGCTGACTTGATGGTAACTAACAACAAAATCTTTTAAGCTGGGGTATCACTTGAGAGTGGAATAGACACTGACTTCTGAGGGAATTCAGAATCTTGAATAGGTCCTGTTTCTACCTTGATATTTCCAGGTTTTGTTCCCTATCCTGATAAAGTTGCCAAGTGGAAGAGTTGTTGTGTGCCTTCAAGTCATTTCCAACTTATGGCAACTCTGTCATGGAGTTTTCTGGGCCTGAATGTGTGTGACGCACCCAAGGTCACCCAAGAGGTTTCCATGGCTGAACTGGGAATCGAACCCTGGCCTTCAGGGTAGCAGTCCAGTGCTCAAACCACTACATGACACTGGCTCTCCAAGTGGAGGTGTACTGTGGGTACTCTCATAGTCCAGAGCCCCTAGTACTGGCAGTCACCAAAAGCTTTCAGTTCTAGAGTCATCACTCATAGCGCTCATAACTCAGAAGTCCCACTGTTTTTAATGAAAGCTTCTCCCTCTTGCTACGCATGTGCAGACTCAGTGAACACAGGTATGCCTCAGTTAATGAAATAGATGCGTTCCTGGTGTTACTGTAGTTTCTAGTCTGAACTTGAAGTATATTAGATATCATTTGATATCAAGAATTTGGCCTTCACTACCCATTCCTCTCTATGTGCTTGAGAGGCCCCCAGACAAGCACGCACACAGGCGCAGCCGAAAATAGCTGAACTATTCAAAACAAAATCCAGGCAGGCCAGTAATTGCCAGACTGCAGCTTTAGGAGACCTCCAGGCAAGTACCTTCTTAATATCATATTATGTATGCACGCAGCTTACAAAAGATCCCCTGCCCCGAGCAGGCAGCCTGACAAGCGGACTATCCAACTCTCAAGCACTCCGCGTTTGCACACTGTCTACGCTATTGACAACGCTGTCATAATTCAATCATCTAAAGTACTGACCTTTTGGAGGCTTTGTCTCCAGCCCGAAACTCATTGTTTTCCCTGGGAACAGACTAGCCTACAGGCACATTTTCCCCTATAAGAACCCCTGATTTTGAGCGTCTCATCGGATTGCTCCTGACTTGCCTCCTGACTTGCTGCAGCTCTGTTTGACGAGCCTCCTCTCAGCCTCCACGTGCTGAGAATCTACGCTCCCAAGCTTCTTCCTGTCTACCAGGCTACAGGATCAGGTGTAGTATTTCCCCAAAAATCCTCCTGAAAATCCCCTATCTATTTTCCTCTCTTTATTTTCTTAGGACTCTATGTTCTTGCGTGACTGCGCAATTGTGCAGTATTTCTTAATTTCGAGTGAGTGAATGCGTAAGTTTGCTGTGACTTCATAAATAAAAGAACATAATTTGAGCTTTCTTGTGTCTTGGTCCTGACTTGGCGTGACCCCGTAAACATTGGGTTAAAGATCTCGCTACGTTGCCCTGCCTCTCGCATTGCTAACTAGCGCTCTAGCTAATTCCCATTCCCCATTATTTTGAGCACATTGAGGTGTCCCTCCCAGGACCCCAGAAATCAGGGTAACACTGGGCATTGCTCATTAAACCGAAATTTTTGTAGCAGAGGCAGAAATAACATGCAAAGAATAGAGTGTCCTACACCAGGAAAAAAAAGGAGAAGTTCAACATGTTTCAGCAATTTTTTATCCAAAACTAACAATATATACATGTAAAATAAAACAACCAGGTCATGTAAGTCTTAAGTAAATAAAAACATTCTGAACCTTCTAAAGACCACTTCAAGGCTTCTTCCAAAATGATTCCAGGGATGACATTTTCCTTCACCGCCTATATTTATGAGAAGTTACAGGGCACTTTTTTTAAAGATGGAAGAAACAGAAAGGTAATTACCAGTTTCTATTTTGCGTGTCATTTTTTCAGTGTGATAAAGCCACCCATATTAAACTAGCACAATACAAGCAAATTCAGCATGAGCCTGACGGTAGTATTGTGGGAGTTCTGTGACTCTGTATTGTGGGAGTTCTGTGACTCTTTTGTACATTTGAATCCGCCTTCTGGGGATTTCCAGTCACAGTCAGGAATGTGTGTCTATGCCTGCAGAAGGCAAGCTTACTAGGAACAGCTGGTCTGTGGAATTAGGGGAGGGGCCGGAGATCAGTGCTTCGCATACAGAGGGTCCCAGGTCAATTCTTAGGCATCTCCAGCTTAAACGATATCAGGTGGCAGGTGCTGAGAGAAAAAACCGAGGGACACACTAAGAATTGGGAAGCTTCACAGACTGAATTAAATAGTTGCTGTTAACTGCTATGAGGTCAACTTTGGGCCTTTCTGCACTACACTGTTATAGTGCTATTATTCCACTTTCAGCATCCTGTGGCATTCTGGGGTTTGTAGTTTACTGAGGCCAAAGAGCTCTCTGGCTGAGAATTCTAAATGCCTTTCCCTAAACTGCAAACCCCAGGACTCCATAGGATGCTGAAAGCGGAATAATAGCACTATAACGGTGTAGTGCGGAAAGGCCCTTTGACTTACAACCAAGTCACCCTGTCATCAACAGCCTTGCTCAGGTCTTGCAGATCCAGGGCCATTGCTTCCTTAACTGCCATACAGTAGCAAATTAAGTATAAATACACATTACTGTTATTGCACCTCCCCCCAACTCTGATTCAAGAGTGTTAGGAGCAGTGGAACCCACCATACTATCCAATACGTGCTTGAATGCTACCCTTTACTGTAAGATAAATGTCATGTTCTCAGCTGTGAGAAATGTAAAAATTCCCAGTTTTCAGACATTCTAATCAACTACGATGACTAAATATCAAATATTTGTTTTCTAACTTAGATTAACTATTTGATGGTTTGCTCGATACTCTCCCATTCTGACAGAGGGACATAAACACTTCAGACTTTCCTAGTAATGAGGGTATCTTCTAGATGCAAATGTGATGTGTAAGTAGCTTAAACATTTTGGGGTATAAATCTGACACAGAAGTGCATGTAAGCTCCAGTTACAAACTTTTCTAGTTGTCAGAGTATCTTTGCAACTAAGTGTATACCAATTTTTAAATGTAATTTGGAAATACTTTAATGATCTGGGTGTATAGTTTATGATCATGTTTTCAGAGAGAGAAAGAGATATAGTGGCAGTGAACAGCTTTTGGATTTTTCTAGAAAATAGGAATGTCCAATATGGTGTATTGTACCCCATTTCAGATCTCTAGGGGCCCTTTCACACTACACAATTATATGTGTGATGCTACTTTAACTGTCATAGTTCCATCCTATGGAATCCTGGCATTTGTAGTTTCAGCCAGAGAACTCTACTCCCTTACCAAACAACAAACCCCAGGTATGCATAGTATCCATAGTATGCAGCCATGACAGTTAAAGTGGAATAATGGTGCAATAATTGTGTTAATGAGTCATAAGTCACAGAAATCACATAACAATTCCAATAGCTAAGCAAGCAAGTGGACAAGACCCAAATGTCATTATATATATATTATATATATATTTATATCTGATGTTAATTCATGTACTGTGCATATTTCCTTTTTACCTATGGCAACGATGTTAAGATTCAGTTCAAGTGTGGCGGAGCAGTTTGAGCACTGGATGACAACCCCACACTCTCAATCCCCGAAAATCCTGTGATAGGGTCACCTTAGGGTTGCCGTAAATTGTAAACAATGGCCATGTCCACATGACACTCTTATAGCACGATGATTCCACATTCAACCTCCTATGGAATCCTGGAGTTTGCAGTTTCAGCTTTCATGAATTGCAGCTCTTGAGTAAGCATTAGAAAACAATCTTGGCCATTGGAGAGTGCACTGCTAGATATATCCTACTTAACAAAGTAGATGTGTTTACTTCTTTAACAGAAATTTTGGTGCCAGAAACAACATGCAAGGAATATGGATTGATTCCTGCACCACAAAAAAGAGGAGCAGTTCAACATGTTTCAGCAAACTCATTATCCCAAACTAAGAACATGCACATGTGAAATTAAACAACCAAATTAGTAAGCCATGCATAAATTAAAAAAAAAAAAACAGTTTGAACTTACTGTACACCACTTGAAGGCTTCTTCCAAAATGCATCCAGGAATGACTTCTGCTTTCACGAACCTCCACTTTTTAAATTATTTCTGTGTTGGTGGCCAAACATACAGGTGTATGCTTTATTAACACGCTGACAATACCTGGAGACGCAGGCTGGTCTCTCTTTTCTTTCTCTCTTGCTATTCACATATGTTCAGTAAGGGATTCTGAAGGCAAATCCTTTCTACTTTGCCTGCCTGTTCGCAGGTGCAAACAGCTATAATAGAGGTGGCTAAAGCAAAATCCTATTCTTTCTCAGCTCAAAGTTTATTGCATTGATTACTACAGACACGCCACCACAACCTGACCATAAAGTCTGTCTGTCCAGCCTTCCTTCATCATTCTCTCACTGTTGATGCTGCTAAAGAAACCTTCCAGCTAGACAGAGGACCAGGAGGAAAGCAAAGGCTGGAGTGGCATAAAAGACTTTGTAAAAAGGAGCTTGTTTGTCAGAGTATTTATTAACAGGGGTATGCCTGTACAGTGGTATACTGAATGCTGCATGAAACTTCAGTTTTAATTTCACTTCCAGCTGATTGTGGAATCTAGTATCTCAGAAATAGTTATAGACATTACCATAAAAGCATTTTACCATAAAAGCATGGGGCAATGGTTTTAGAAGAATGGAATGGCCAGACAGCACAAGGCACATATATCCATACCCCTCTACTATTGAGGGATGCTAGGAAAACCAGTATTTTGAGCCTTGGTACAACTGAAAGAGATTTCTGCATGGAAATAGCCAAAGCCAAAGACAGCACTCTACAATCTGTGTCCAAGTCAATATTAAATTAGGTAGTCTCACCCTAGATAGGTGGAAGAGACTGCAACTGCCACAAGTGAGTCACTTCATGGTGCTCTACAGCTACATCATCCCCTGGATGTGTGCTTGATTATCACCAATTACCTGAACTCATACTACTTTTAAGTGTCAGGATGGCTCTTCCTTTTCTTCTGGCATTTTACTCTCTAATGTTACATTTTTGCTGGCTAGCTTTGGAGCTTCACAACTATTACTTTATATTCTCCCTACTCTCAGTCCACCCTAGTACCATTTTGAAAGAGCATCATTATTTACTCTTCCATTCTTTCTCTTCCTTCACACACGACTCTAAGCAGATGGTGACACGTCTCCCAGCCCAAGCCTGACTCCTTGTACTGCTCTAACACATAATTAATTTCTGTTTCATGCACCGCCTAACTTTTTTGTAGGCACTCTCTTAAAGTGTTGTTCCTTCCTCAATAAATTCCCAAGGCCTCATTGGCCCGGCTCTCTTGTAGACCTTTACATTTAATCTTAACTGAAACTTAGATTGTCTCCACAAATCCAGAAATTCTCCTTGTGTTTATTTAGCTCACTTCTTTTGCCCATCCCGCTCATCACATACCACTTCCTTCCTGGTTATATCACTATGCTGTTAGCATGCCGTTACTGCATTCTACTACATCTATCAGTCCCCTTTAATTCATTTTTTCCTTCTTTTTCATTTTTAATTTCATCCTGAACATCTATTCTCTCCTTTTAAGATTTGTGTAGTCTGTATGATCTTTTACCTCCCAATGCCTCTCTCATTTTTTCTTAATGACTTCAAATCCTTCTCCATCTCCCCATTCCGTCTTCCTTCAAGGGATTCAATCACACTACATAATTATAGAGTTATGATTCCATTTTAACTGCCGTGGTTCTATCTCATGGAATCCTGGGATGGACTGTTCATGGGAGGCAGGCATTTAGAATCCGCAGCCAGAGAGCTCTTCTGGTGCCTCTGAAGAAACTACAAACCCCAGGAGAATAGTAGTGCCATAACTGGGTACTGTGAATGGGCCCAAAATATCTTGGATGACTTCAGGATCCATTTGATGCTAATACTACTTCCAGCACTCTCTCCTGTTATTCATTTTTTAATGTCTTTATGTGAGGGGCAGACACATTTGGAATTCTATAATTATTACTTCTTGTTCTCTTATGGACCTTCTCCTTTTTTTCTGACCACCATCTTGTTATACTGACCAATTTTATCTCCCGACCCTGTAGAACTTAACATTTAGGGGGACTCCAATGAATCAGTTCTTTTTTTCTATCCTTCCCCTTTGCTGGCCTGTTCCATCGCCAGAAATACAGAACAGTTATGAAATACTTATGCTTAGTACTGCTGGTGCTTGATAAAAGTTAAATGTAATTACTGATACTTAATTTTTACCTTTCTTTGAGAGAAAATGGTATACCTTGGACACTTTAGTTGTGGGAAGACACTGACGTTTTCCCTTCAATGCTACCATTACTGAGTACTCAAAACTTACTCTGTGTTCTGAAATCCTTGTTGAAATGTTTCCCACTCAACACACATACAAACTCCATGTCTGTTTACAGAAATTCAACTCATCCATCACTTATAGACACCAAAATACATCATTTCTTTCCTCACTCCTAGTCAACATACCTGCGGTGCACACCCTGCCCTCTCTGTCACCCAGCACCACCTTCCAAAGTAGCTGGATTTGCCCCACAGCTCCGACTTTCAGTCTCCACTGAGTAGGCTCTACAGCTCTCTGCAAACCCTCCCCTCCCAGATTACCACCAGCCCTCTCTCAAACTTAACAAAGCAGGCAGGCATTAACAAAAGCCTTTTCCATCCTCTCCTTCAATTTTTGGAAAGGATTTTGTGGGTAGCCATGGCAGTTCTTTGCAAATTGCCTACTACAGCCACCTGCCATATTCCTTTCCTAATAATGCCTGGATGTCAATGCATTTTATGGAAAGGAAAAGGAGATGGTGGACACCTACAACCCAGGTGCTTTATTTTGTGGTTATCCAAAGTGAAAGCAATAAATAAATTAGGAGGAGTGGGAGACCTGCAATAGCAACAAGAGATATATATCCATGGGTGCACTGCATCTTTTTCTCCACTAACATTGTGTAGGGACACTGCTTGTACTGTCATTGCAGGACTGGGATTGGTATAGCAGTATAGTTATAGAGGCAGTTGTTTCCATCACTCTTTAAAACTGGCATTCTTAGGTTGGTGGGAGGCTCCTCCTCATATCTAAATGCCATGAAACAAACATGCAAGTGATCACCATACTCATCTACATCAGTTTTCACAACTGGGAAGCATTATCTTTGTGGCAGAAGGAAGATGTTTACTCACCTACCTCTTCCACAACAGGCGTTGTTTGCACTTTTTTAACATAATACAGTATAATTGTTAAAATGTGTGGTATAATGAACCTGTATTTCTTCACACAAAAAGTATGGCTCAGTAGAGTTGTCAGGAGTGGTGTCAATCAAATGTATTTACTTCACTTCATAGCTTTTGGATAATGCCATAATAAGGTACAGTACTTCCAAAAATAAATAAATAAAGCAGAATTCAGTAGCACAGGTCTAAAAGGAAAAGCTGGGTCTCATGACATCTATACAGAGATAAATTCAGGCTCAGATGCCAGGGGCCCTTTACACAATTATAGTACTATATTTCTGTTTTAACTGCTGTGGAGCCCTGATATTTGCAGTTTAATGAGGAATATTTAGAATTTTCACCCAGAAAGCCCTAGTGTTTCACCAAACTACAAATCAGCTTCAGTGCATCCATGTGCACATCACTGCCATTTTAGGTACAGGATGTGACATGGTCACGTTAGCTTGAAAATTGCATATGCAGAGACCTCAGGTAAGCAGGGCCCACTATATAGTGCCAAGATCAAGGGAAGTCAAAGTACCACTCTCTTCTACATTGATGAGACCTCATCTGGAATACTATGTCCAGTTCTGGGCACCAAAACTGAAGAAGGATATTGAAAATCTGGAGTGTGTCCAGAAGAGGATGACCAAGATGGTAAAAGGCCTGGATACCAACCTGTATGAGGAATGGCTCAGGGAGCTGGGTAGAAGACTCAGAGGTGATATGATTACCATCTTTAAATATCTGAACAGATGTAATGTGGAAAATAGAATCAGCTTTTTTATTTCCGCTGCTCCAGAAATCAGAACAGAAACCAGTCGATTCAAATTATAAGAAAAGGGATTCCATCTAAACGTTAGGGAGAACTCTTTCACTCTTGGAGCTGTTCTAGGCCATTTCCAGACTAGCCTGTTATAGTGCTATTATTCCACTTTCAACATCCTATGGAATCCTGGGGTTTGCAGTTTAGAGAGGGGCTTGGGCCCAGGCCCCTCCCGAAACTGCAAACCCCAGGATTCCATAGGATGTTGAAAGTGGAATAATAGCACTATAACAGGCTAGTCCAGAAATGGCCCTAGAGTGGGACAGAGTACCCCAGAGGGTTGTAGACTCTCTTTCGGAGGTTTTTAAGCAGAGGTTGGACTGGATGGCCCTTGTTGTCCCTTACAACTGTAAGATTCCATGTTTTATGAACATCTTCTAGAACTGAGGTAGAGAAAATAAAATGGGCATATGAGATCATCCACGTGGACTCAGTGAGTCATCTTGGTGACCACTGGGCTATATGTTTGTGGTAACTTGCTGGGTTTAAGTGTTCAAAGCAGTTTTGTGGGACTGCTAATTTGGGGAACTGGCGCAGAGTGTGGGAGTGTTTAATCCTTTCCTTCTGTGCCATTTCCCTGGTCTAATTGCTCCCAAAGCTGGTATTAGCCCCCAGCATTGCTTCATTGATTACATTAACAACCCCAGAAAGCTGCTCTGAAGTTTTAAAAACACCACAGAGATTCTTGAACAGAGATCTTTTGCATCATGTTTGTCTTTTAAATGATGAAACTTTCCCCGTCTACTGTTATATTCATAATCATATTCCTAATCAAGTCATTAGTCTTTAAAAAAATTTCTTTCTGACCTGTCCAGTATTATCACTTTATGTTAGCTTACTGAGCCTTCTCCAAGCTGTATTTATGCCTCTACCAGGCAAATAGCATGGACATTTACATTCCCTGTCACAGAGCTACATTTCACTCTTAGTTCTGGACATTTGTTGTCCTAGAACCTTAGCCTCCAACAGCCCTTTTGAAGACCTCACCTGAAATACTATGTCCAGTTCTGGGCACAAAAATTCACGAAGGAAATTGAAAACTTGCAATGCGTCCAGAGGAGGATGACCAAGATGGCAGATATTTCCAGCCCATCTCATTGCAATATTTTGCTGTCAATGAACAAACATAAGATGAATCTAAACAGGAACTATGTTCATTGAATTTGATGCTTATCTGATGAGACATATAATTTAACTAAGAACGTATATATCACAGGAAAATATTTATTTAAAAAAGAGAAAAGTAGGTGAATAAAGCTAGTGCAAAAAAGAAGTTTCTTTCTACAGCCTATAATCAGGGTTAGCCACAAGACCTTTGATTTACTGTTTATGCCAGTGTAATGGAGATTAGAATATGATTTCAACTACGCACGTTTCATTTAACTGCACCAATACTCCTCTTTTGCATGCAAGTAATTGTCCTGACGGCCTAAATACTCTAAAGGAACCAGATCCCATCTGATCTTGGAAATTAAGCAGGATCAGCCCTCGTTAGTACTTGGAAAGGAGACCACCAACAAATACCAGGTGCTGTTGGCTGTATTTCAGAAGAGGGAACTGGCAAAATCACCTTTGAGTATCCCTTACCTAGGGAAACCCTATGAAATTTATGGAGTTGCTATAAGTCAACAGGCAACTTGAAGGCACATACACACGCAATTATCCTGAAGTAGAGTAACATATCCAGTTTTTATATTTTCATACACACAACATCATTATAGATTTAATGATGAAACAGTATCCTTATAAAGCATATAGTATACAAAAGAATAGAGCCAAAATTAATTTACCTTAAATGTAAGAAACGTACTTGTGAAGCTGTTAATTTTTAACCCTGGCTGTCTGACTTCAACGTTGTGAGCATAAATTGCAGCAGCACATTCTGGCTAGACCGACTGGGTACATGCAAAGGTCAGGCAGCAGCTCTCCTGAAACCAGCTCTCCTTTTCTGTAAATCATTGAGAAGGTGGAGGAATGCAGCTGTGACTTGGATCTTCAAAAAACTCATCCTTCTCCTACAACCAGAACATATTCATATGGCAAAGATACTGTGGGCTGAATTATCAATCATACCCACACAACAAGCAACTATGTTCATTCTTCCACTTAATAACAACACTACAGACTATACCAGCAACATGCAGAATTTTATGAACCGGACTTCTGTGCTGCCTTTTGATCCAGAAGAATCCCTCATTGCCAGTTTACAAACAATAACAAAGTACAATTAATTTGGGACTCTATCCATCCATTCCAATAGGATACACTACTTTGGTACTGGTCATCCCCTTCCCCTCCATCCCAACTTTTCAGTCATTATGACCCTTCTGTCTCCTTTGCTTTCCAGATCAGTAACCCAGCTCCTGACCTTTACCTGCTGAGTTGCCTTCTGGTCCTCTCCTTATACTTTTCTCCAAAGGACAGCAGGCCTTTCAACTGGTCAAGGTTGAAAAGAAAGAAGCCAGATGCAACGGCTGTGAGATGCTGAATGCAGAGTCAGTTCCTTCTTACAGGCTCCTTTTTACCCTCATAGGATCATGGTGCTGCCTGATGACACAAGTCAGAACTACAGAGGATGTGAAATTTTGCATATCTCAACTTCCACAGCAAATTACGATGTCTCACTGACCTCACCCCAGGATAAAAACTCATGTTGTCCAAAAATTTTTTGTACTCCAGAACCTCACTAAGAGGAGAGCTGGGATCCTGGACTGAGTACAGAATTTGCTTTTTTACTCCCTAGCTGTTTGAAAGCAAACCAACAAAAACCAAACACTGTTGGTCTTCCAAGCAGAAAAGAAACAATACTACACCACTTTCTCCCTTTGACTTTGCAAAAGGGAAATAAACTCACACATGCCACTCCAGTTCCTGACGGGCCATTATGAAGTAACTTGTCCTTTCCTCCAGAATCCAGCACAGTACATGTGTGCACACATATGCACATGCACACACACTTTGTGATTTTATTAATCCACATTTGCAGCCATTTTCTCACTTTCTATCGTCCAAGTTAACCAGTCATTGATTAAAGAAGATTTTAGAAGTTTCACTAAATAAGCTAATGAATAACAAAAAGAACAAATGATGAACGAGATGGACCTGAACAGAACAATAACCAAAGTACTAAACATATACTATAATCAATATATACTTTAATTTTTGCAGTTAAAAACTTAATTTCTTAACCAACTCTGTGCAAGATGGAGTGAGAAGTTGTTTTCAGGCTTGATTTAGAGCACATGTGAGAAATGTATGTCCCTCCAGTTATTACTGGGACTGCACCTCCAGTCTGACTCAGCCAAGGAAGCCAACAGAGATGGATTTGAGGAGGCAGATTGCAATAATCAACAAGAACTGGAGGGGCACACAATCTACAGCTCTGCTTAACTGAGCCTGCAGGGAGTAACCCATCAACTGTTTTACATGAAGAGTACTACACAGGAATACCACTTGAAGGACACGAACAGCTTCAGCAATATCAAGTGGTTATCCTGTAGCCAGTAGCTAACAGAATCATTGAGAGAACAACAAACTACCAAGCCAAAGGATCCAAAATAATGTGAATGGTGTTGAAAGAGATCCAACAGACATGTGATTCCGGCTTTTAAATCTATGCATTCAGCTAGACAGCAAAAAGAGACAGGGCTCAGGAATTCACAAAGAAACAACAAACAACGAATGCATAGGTTTTGAAACAAGCACCACCATTACAGAACAGGCATGAACAACGTAGCAATCTGGTGATGGACCAAAGAACTAGTCCTGGCTGATGAAAGTGACAGACACATGTTTATTTCTCCTCCTCTTTCCAGTGAAACTGTGTGACGCGAGTTTCATGCTGGCAGCTTTCCTACCTCCACTCCAGCTCACTGGCTACTGTTGGCATTGTTGCTCTTGCATGAGGAAACACATAGGGTAATGACAAGACACTGATTCTTTAATGTACATCACTGTTGATACAATGGTGATGGCTGAGTACTTGATAGTCAAAGACATGGGTTCAAACAAACGAGCTCGCACAACCTCAGTTTACTGCTTTTTAAAGAACTTTTATTAAAATTATAAGTAAGCTTACTGTAACGTGCTCTACATGGGGCTGCCAGTGATATTCATGGCAGTCAAAAGGCACAAAACACCAAAGTAGTCTTCTACAATAAGAAGAAAACATGCCTACTGAACAAATCCTGTCAACAAAACCCCATGATAGGTTTGCTTTAGGGTTGCTATAAGTCAGAAGCAACCTGAAAGCACACAATACCAATAAACTTGATTTAAGCCATTTCTGCACGAGGCTGTTATAGCACTATGATTCCACTTTCAACATCCTATGGAATCCTGGGGTTTGCAGTTTAGGGAGGGGCCTGGGCCCAAGCCCCTCTCTAAACTGCAAACCCCAGGATTCCATAGGATGCTGAAAGTGGAATCATAGTGCTATAAGAGCCTCGTGCGGAAATGGCTTTAAACAGGCTATTGAAATATGGCTATCATTTCAATTAATAATTACTGTTTTCTATATTGTATGCTACATTAACCATGTTTGTTACCATATAAACAAACCATTAGAAATATAGGAATAGATGTGGCTCATTTTCCCTAACAGCCTGAATCTGAACTGTATTACAGTCTGTCTGTGCACACATGTGTATGTGCATGTATAGCCTTCCACTTGCTGCTGAACCACAGCTCCCATCATCAACTACTACTGAGCAGGTAGGCTGGGGCTATTAGGAATTGAATTTTGACACCTGGAGATCATAGATTTCTGCCAGATCTGTGGTATGATTCCAAATCAGCAGAACTAACAACTAGAAAATAGGTGGCAGAAAATTTGTTTTGAACCTAACCATACGCTTCATTTAAAAGCCTTTATTGTGGAAGTGATGGTAGTGAAGACAACTTCCTCCAGGATCACTGTATCTGTTCAGTATTGTTTGGCAGCCAGCAGATTACATTGCATCCCAGGAGAGAGTGAAATACTGGCAAACCAGTAAGACTCAGCTGCAAAATATTTTGAGGAGAAAATTACTCCCATCTTGGATGCCATGGCATCACTTTGTCATGCTCGCCTGGATCAGCTGCAGGTGGTCAATAGCTGGTAGCCACTGCTGTCCTATGGGAGAGGCTAGCATGGCTGTAAATCTCTCTTTTATAAACAAATCCCTACAGTTTCTGCTAAAATACAAAGAAAAAGTGTTGTTTGATTGTGCAGATGCACAAGAATGTCCAAACAGCCAATCTCGAACCCAGTATCTCTGAGCAGGTGGTGGTTGGATAACTTCATACATTCATGACCAAAGTGTTACTGTGGTAGTTAGCCCTGTCCCGGGGTCTAGAATTTGATATCATATATTAATTTTATATCTCCATGTGCTTGAGAGGGTCCCCCCGATGAGCACGCAGGCAGGCAGGGCTGAACGGCCACAATCAGGAAAAAACCCAGTCTGGCCAGTAAACCATCTGTCAAGTAGCCCCAGGAGCCCTCCAGACATGCATACCTTAAAATAAACAAAGAGTTCTCTGCCCCGAGAAGCCAGCTTGACAGGATTAGCGATCCTGACAAACAGCCTGTCAAGCGAGAGCAATTTACGTACTGCTGTGGCTTTTGACGAACCCCGGCAAATCTAGTCAAACTAAGAACTCTGACATTTTGAAGCTTTGTCCTCCAAATCATGCACATTTTGGATAAACACAAAGGTCTTAGCTCCTCACCCCATTGTTCTCCCCGGGAAAGGATTATCCCCCATGTACATTTTCCCCTATAAAAAGACCTGATTTCCGAGCGGTTCCTCAGATCGCTCCGGTTTCCTCTCTGCTCCACGTCTCTCCATCCAGCAATCCCCTCAGCTCTCCACGTGCTGAGTTTTTTCTCTCGCTCCGCTGCTGTCTCCGCCTTCAGTCTTCAGGACCAGGTGCAGTATACCCCGAAAATATCTCTTCAAAATCCCCTATCAATTTTCCTCTCTTTTATTTCTTTTTAGCTCTTGAGTGAGTGAGTGCGTAAGTGCGAACATGCTCAAGGATTGGTTTTTAAATAAAAATAATTAAATTAGCAATTTTGTGTGGTTTTTGGCTGAACCTGACCCCGTAAACATTGAGTTGGAAAGATCTCATTAGGTTACCCTGCCTCTCGTGGCGCTACAGCTTGTGCTCTGGCTAATTCCCATTCCCCATTTGTTGAAGCACATTTAGGAGTCCCCTTCGGGACCCCAGAAATCAGGGTAAAAAAAGGTAGATTTTCTTGATTCCCACACATCCTGGCCTAGCTTCAGAAGCAGCTTTAGGACACTTACTTTCCTAACAGTTTTCAGCAAAACAGAGAATGCAACCCTGTTGGATCATTTGATCCACTTCTGTAGCTTTTAATGCTACCAATTTATCACATCTTGTTTACAGCAGGTTAGGGACTAGATCTGAGAGGGAACCTTAGACTAGCTCTGAATTCATCCAGTGTAAGAGACATAAGAGAAAAAGATGCCAAGGTAATGTTCATCTTTTACCTTCTCCTGAACTTTTCTGAAGAGCAACTTTTGTGTATACCCATCATACTTTGAAAACACTGTGAAATATGTCCTCAAGCTCACTACCTTTACTTTTTCTCAGAGGAGCAAATGCCAGCCATGTACCTGTACGGGAGAAAATAAAGAGACATATTCAAAATTACAATATGGGAGGAGGCCTGAATTTGCTGCCTGCTCCTAGTAACCCATCCACCCCACACACACACACACACACACACACACACACACACCAAAAATGGTGCATATCAGCATAATCAATTTATCCTGGATTAAGTTTCTTAGTCACGCTAAAGCAGAAGTGTGCAACCTGTTGTTAAACAAACAGCTACTCCCATTATCACTTCTTGCTGACCCTGCATGCAAGAGCTGAAAGGAACTACAGTCGAACAACATGTGGAGACTCACAGCTTCCCCAGCTTTTTGCCTAGAATGAGAGACCAGACTAGGCCAGCTTTTATATAGATATAGTGCAGATTTTCTTTAAGGAATAGAACGCTCACTGGCATCAGTGACGACAAAATCCTGGTGACAGGCCTCCATCTGTAAACATCCTCCATTTCAGACATGTTGACAGGCAGCCAGCTTCCAACATCACACACCTATGAAACAGTGAGCCTGGCTGAGACAAACAGTAACTATCGCACACATCCGAATTACAAGGAGCTGAATCAGCTGTACTTGTGATCAATGTTATTGGAATGGCTGATAGATCTAATCTTGCCAGCACAGAAAACTGTCTGCCCCCCATTATCCGAGGGCCATCCATCACCCAAGTCAATGCTGTTTCTGCAGCCAGGATTGGAATGTTCTAGTGAGTTTTGTGATCTTCAAATATCTTTGGAGCTACTCTGTTACCATCTTGCCTCAGAGGGGAGTTTGTAAGCTAAGGAATAAAATGAATTCTCTAGTACCACGGATTAATGTCCTAAACAGTAAGCAAAACCACAGATCACTTCATCCATCACTGCAAAGAAGGGTTCAAGGGCAGCACAGGCACAGCTTAATTTCATACAGCTTCACAATCCAAGTTGTAGAAAGAGTTTATTCTTATTTCTGTGTGCTCACACCAATATTTAGTCTGCAAGATCTCCTTTCTCCAAATATGTACGGTCATCCCTCCACATTCACTAGGATTAGGGCCACAGGACCCTCATGAAAGTGAAAAAAACATGAATAACTCTAAGCCCTTCCAAACCATACTGAACACACAAAAAGTATGATCACCATATTCAACCCACTGTGGATTCCTTTGAGGTATCGGGGTTCCTTCTCAAGGTAGAAGGGGTGGCTGGTGGGGCTTACTGCCACCTCCACTGCTGCTCCACACCATTTTCGATAGAGACTTACAAGCCTCGTTCACAGTTTCTCGGTCTCACAAGGCTTTCAGTCCCTATTAAAAATGGCACAGGGAGGCAGCAGAAGTGACAGCAAATAATCTGTGAATAATCAAATCTGCAAATGGGAAACCCATAAACGTGGAGGGCTGACTGTATTAACGCACACATTGGTTACAACATAACAAGGAGGTGATGGAACACATATTAATCTTGCCACTGTAGGTAGTTCTTCTAGAACAGAAAATTATTTTGGATCAAGAAAAGTCATATGTAGTCTATTTTTAAATTACAGCTAAACATCTCTACACTGCTGATAATGTTATATTCATCACCATCACAGCGGTTCAATAAGATAAAATAAAAGACACTTTGTCAGTGCAGATTCACAATCTTCAGGCCCATTCACATTCCACAATTACAGTGTTATTATTACATCCTATGAAATCCTGAGGTTTTTGGTTTGGTCAGAAGTACCAGAGGCACTCCCTAGTTGGGAATTCTAAATGCCCCTCCATAAATTGCCAAACCCTAAACTGCTAGTCCCCTAAACTGCCAATTCCATAGGACAGAATCATAGCAGTTAAAGTGGAATAATAGTAGAATAATTCTGGAGTGTGAATGGGCCCTTGTTGGAGATGGAGGAGGAGGAGGAGGAGGAGGAGGAGGAGGAGGAAAAGGAGAAAGAACAGGCAGGGTAATGGAAGTGGATCTGATTAGAACAGAAAAGTCCAAAGAGGAAAATATGGCAAGGCCATTTCATCCAAGTGTCCTCCATCATGGGCTTAGAATTTTTATTTATTTTATTAGAAGCATTTATGTGTATACCACTTTTTGCTCACCATGACAATGAAAACAATGTACCACAAAACAAAACAAAATCCTTAAGAACAGAAAAGCAAATCATTCTTTCAAAACAGGCCAGAAACAACCTTAAAATCAGAGGCCTGATGAAATAATTCAAAAAGTCAGTAGGAATGGTGCCCACCTTTCTTTCCTTGGGAGAGCATTTCACAGTCAAGGTGCTGTTAACTGAAGAGTTCTGACGCACGCACCCATCAGCCTAACCACCCTTGGAGTGGATCACATAACACAGCCTCTGATGAGGATCTCAAAATTATGAGCAGGCTCATATGTTTAGACAAGCAATTATTTATTTTTGCTTCAACATACCCTCAAAGATGTGAAGACACATCATTGAATTTTGAGTGCCAGGCAAGTCCCTGCCATAAAGCAGGAGGTGATTCCATGTGGAAAAGTGGTGGGCAGGAAGAGATACTGAACTTGTCCCTGTCCACTCTCCCAACTTCCCAATTTCTTTTCTCTTGGTAAGGCTCTAAAACTAGCAGCAAAGCCCACCTGGGGAGAAAAGGTTTGAGGGCTGTGATTGGGTGGGTGGAGGAGGAATTCCCAGCAAGAAGAACACCATTTTGCTTTTACACCATTTGCCACCTTGAAAAATGTGAGGATATTCCCCACTGATGGAATACAAACAAGAGCAGATGACAGACATATGACATCATGAGTGCATGGAGACTCCCTTCATTTTAAAGGGTGATTCCTCCTGCAGAGGGAATAGTCACTGAACCTGGCACTATACAATCAGCTTAGCTTAGCTTAGCTTAGTTTTTCCTAATCATTACATAAAGCAGACACTGGACATCTGCTCCATTCCCTGTTTGGGTGCTTGTCAGCTTTTCCCTTCTAATCATGATCTATCAGCCTGAATGTCCTTTTGGCGGAGATCCTATTGTCTGACATAGGCTGCCTGGATTGTGCCTAGGCCCTGCCCCTGGATCAGTACAATGAACTAGAGTGGCATAGTTTGAATCAGTCCAAGGATCTTTCATGGGTAAGAAGAGGCACTGAAGAAGAAGCTGTATTACTCGGGATCCTAACCCACTATTATTCCAGGACCAGAGCCACCTGAGAATCTGTTTTCTTCTGTCTAGACCAATAATGTCCATGCTGAGCAGTGCCCTCCAGGGACTCAGGCAGAAATCTTTATCACCACCTGCTACCCAGTCTTCTTAATTGAAGACATCACCAATTGAACCTGGAATCTTCTAGATGCAAGGTAACTGCTCTACCAAGCAACACTCTGTAATACAAAATGTCAAGATGGAGTTCCCAACACAAAGATTTTTAGAAGCTATCAAACCACAGCAATAAAGACAACACTCAAGGTTCAACATCACTGCGCCTGACATAAGGTCCTGAAGGAGGCCTCCCATATAGTCTAGGTGCTCTATTAACTGAACACAGAAGTTCATTTTAGAAGCTGGCCCATCTTAATATGGAAACATTTAGGAAGGCCAGCCTCAAAGACTATGAGATCTTTCTTTATTCAAAGAGTTATACGTCAACCCTCTACAGGATAACACAACATGTTGTAAAACTAGCACTATAAACTCTATCTTTCACATGTAACACTCATGTATGTTTGTAAGATATGCCATAAAGCTTGCCAGTCCAGAAGTATATCTACATTAGTTAAATGTCATAAGTCCATCCCACAGAACTATAGGCCCCCGCTGCTGAATTTTAATACTAGTAATACCTCACAAAGAATTCTAACTCTTCAAAGTACAAATCCTAAGATTCCACAGTGCAGAGCCATGGTAGGCAGTTAAAGTGTCACAATGGTGTAGTGTAAATTATCTCCAGGACTCTATTTTCGCATCATGTGAGAAGCTGTTAAAAAGAAAATCTTAAGCCAAAAATGGCTACACGGCCCTCCCTTATAGCAAAAGGGAAGGGTGTGCTTAAATAGACCTGCTGTGTCCTCCTTTATTTCTGCCATATGGGAGCACTGGGGAATGCAGGGCACTTCTGCAGGGCTGCAGAAACAAGGAGATAATGGAACATGTAACAATGATATACAATTCAGCAATCCAAAATGATAATAATAAGAAAGGTGTATGAACATATGAAACTTTCTACAACCCATCCATCTATCTTCTGTACTCTTTTCTTCATCTATACAAGCCTAGAAAGACAATTGGAAAAGCATGCTTCTTAAAATCCAGTTCTATGACTGCAATCCAAAGTAGCTCAACTTGATCCAAGGATCTGACCTGCACATATTCAACATTTTTATTATGATATGGATTGCTAGAAGCTTCAAAAAGAATTCTCCAAATTTGGAGGACAGGAAGCAGAATAGCAAATACAGATCAGAGTAAGCAAAGTAATGCACATTTCAGAAAGTAATTTAACTTGAACTATTAAAAAATGGAATTTGAAATGGCAGTGGCTAACCACAGCTTAATAAAAAAACACAGAATATGGCAGCAATAAAAAAAGGTAACTTCTATGTTAGGGATTATTAGAAAAAGGGAAGAAAACAAAACTTAACATGCCTTTATATAAATCAACAGGGTGGCTGCTATGCACAGTTTTATTTATCGTATATGAAAAAGATTATCGTAAAGCTGGAAAAGGTACAACATTTATTGGGGTGGAGCACCTTAAGTACAAAGAAGTTTTGGGGATTATTTCAGTTTACGGGGAAAACAGTATGACCAGAAATGTAGAAAACTATGTTTGGTGTACAGTAAGTGGATAGAGAAAAAAAAATCCCTCTCCTATAATACTGGGACACCCAATGAAATTGAGTCACAGGAGATATGGGATGTAAGTCACCATAAGTCAGAAATAACTTGAACGCACACAACAGCAACAAGAAAATATGGAATAGGCAAAAAGATGCAGGCATATATCAATTAACAAAGCCTCTGAAAGTGAAGTTCCTTTCTACAAATTCTTTTTAGACCTGCCCAAACCCCATTTCCTCCTCAACTTCTGTTTAGCTGGAAGGTTTTTAGCAGAAGGATGGTGAGGAGGGCTGGAGAAGCCCAGACTTTTGCTGTTGGATCGCTGAAGTGGGTCCACCATAAGCAATGCAATAAACTAAATATGAGCTGGGAAAAGAGCAGGATCTGCTCTAGCAGTCCTACTGTCGCTGTGTGTCTCCTCCTATCAGGCAACGTAAATAGCAGTTGTCTCCAGAATCCCCTACAGAGCATGCATGAACAGCAAAACAGAGAGCAAAAAGGGGAGAGCAGGTAAGCCTGCATCCCCAGTATAGATCTATAAGTTTGGTCACTAAAACGGAAATCATGAGAAAGTAGAAATTATGAAATAAAAGATCATTTCTAGATTAATTTTGGAAGAAGACTTCAAGTGCTCTCCAGATGATTTTTTTTTTATTAAAGTTTAAGATGAAAATTAAAAAAAAAAAACCCTTCCCCAATTCCAAGCTTTTTTCTTTTTTCCAGTTGAGTCCACTTGTTTACATTCCATTCATACATAGCTTCTGTTCAAAAGATACTCTTACATTGTTACATTGCTGCTTTGTTACATTACCTTATTATATTATTGCCTTGCTTTATATACAATCTTGCTTTATTCTTTTTTCTTTTCTTATACTATATCTTTATCCAATTCAAGACCTCTCTCCATTCCCTTTCAAAGTTCCGGATAGGCTTATTTTTCAGTGAAAATGTTAATTTTTCTATCTCTATCATATCCAGAACTTTTAATTTCCATTCTTTTATGTCAACATAGTTCCTTTCTTTCCAACATTGTGCATATGTCAATCGTGCAGCAGTTATCAAATATAACAATGTCTTCTGGTGACATTTTATCACTCTTTGTTGCCCTAGCATATTTAACAAATAAAACTCTGGCTTCATTTCAAAATTTAAACTGTAAATTCTTTGAATTTCATAATGTATTTCCTTTCAAAATTTCCTTGCTATCTTACAGGTCCACCACATATGAAAAAACAACTCCACCTTTTCATCACATTTCCAACATCTTTCATTCCATTTTTAGTTATTTTTTGCAACCTTTCAGGTGCCATATACCATCTATGTAGCATTTTATAAAAATTTTCTCTTAAATTTAAACTTGGTGTAAATTTTATATCTGTTTTCCATGCCCTCACCCATGTATCCAACTTGATTGGATGTCCAATATTTTGTGCCCATCTAACCATGTTATCTTTAACAGTCTCTGATTCCATTTCTCTTTGCAACAATAGTTTATAGAATTTGGAGATTCTCTTCTTTTCGTCCTCCTTCATCAATACATCTAATTCATTTTCTTTTCTTTCAAATCCATATATATTTTTTATCCATTTTAAATCTCTCTTTAAGTTGTCTCCGTGGGAACCAATTGAATTCATGTCCCAAAACTTTTAGTTCTTCTTCTGTACGCATTCTTGGCTTATCCCCTTCCCATTTCAACAAGTCTTGATAAGTTAATAGATTTCCTTGTTTTGTAAGGGCAATTTTATGTGCTTCTTGAGGTGAGGTCCAAATTGGAAATCTTCTATAAAATTTATGCTTTATTTGTAACCACACTTTCAATAATGTCTTTCGAATACAATGAATATTAAACTCTTTATTCACTGTTATTTTATCATAGCATAAATATCCGTGCCATCCAAACCTATTATTTATTCCTTCCGGTTCTTTACATGTTGCATTTTCTACATGTATCCAGTCTTTGATTAAATCTAAACAACATGCTTGATAATAGGTTTTTAGTGATGGCACGTCAAATCCTCCTCTCTCTTTTGCATCTTGTAATATTTTAAACCTTATTCTTGTTTTTTTCCTTTGCCAAATAAATTTTTGTAATTCTTTTTCCCATTCTTTAAAAATCTTTTCTTTTCCTATTATTGGTAGATTCTGAAAGAAAAACATAAGCTTTGGTAATAGAGACATTTTAAAAGCATTTATCCTTCCCAGGAGAGATAAGTTAAAATGCATCCATCTTTCCATTTCACATTTGATCTTCTTCCATATCTTCAAATAATTGTTATCAAATAATTCTTGATTTTTGTTTGTAATTATGATACCTAAATATTTTGCTTTCTTAGTGATTTGATATCCTGATCTTCTCTCCAGGTCCACTTGTTCTTTTTTTTGTCATATTTAATGTCATCATCATTGTCTTTTCTCTGTTTATCTCATATCCTGCCATTTGTGCATATTTTTGTAAGATGTCCATCAACACCTGAATTGATTCTTGAGGTTCCTCCAGAAATATAATTACATCATCGGCAAAAGCTTTATATTTTATTTCCTTAGTCTTTATTCGATTAAAATATTTTTTGTTTACTTATACAAGGCTCATCTGACCTCATTGTTTCATTTCACAAATGCATATTGTTAGTTGTTAATAAAAAGTTTACTGAAATATCTTGACCGCTCTTCATTTTGTGGTGTAGGAGCCTGCCCCAATTCTTTCTACGTTACTACTGCCTCTAGTGCCACATCTTCTGTTAAAGAAGTAATTCCCAGTAGCACATCTACTTTGTTTAATGGAGATATACCCGGATTTCTTCATCCAAGACATAATTAATTAATGGCATTCACTACCACAGGATGTAACAACACTAGTTACTTTACAATGGCTTTAAAGGGGGGTTAAACAATTTTGTAGAGGAAAAGACATCTACCAGTAGTTATTGGCAATGATGCCTCAGAGAAATCTCAGCGGCAGCACTTGTACATGGACAGAAGCTAGGGAAGGATATTCATTTCATATGACCCATGGTGGAAATCAGATGCCAGGCTGAACTCTGGATGGCCCTTTGGCTTGAACTAGAAATGTAAAATTTCAGGAAATTTTGAAAGTGTTCAGGAAAACCCATTTTTCTCCCTCCATGAAAAATTTTAAATTTAAAGGGAAACCTCATATACATAATAGATTGTTAAACTTATTTAACAATAATAAAATATTGTAAAATGAATAACACGGCATATGAAACTATTCAACTATTATGCAATTTAAAGAGCAAGCATATGCATGTTTACTCAGAAGTAAGACCCAGTCCGTCTTCTTGTTGTTTCATTGTGGCCTCAACAGTACAATTGATTTGGTTTTGTATAAGCAAATGACCAAGATGCAGGCTACCTAACTTTAGTCTCTCCAGAAGAGATCAAAGGTCAGCAGCAGAAGCAGACAACCTACAAAGGCCCTGTTTCTCATCCTCATGGAAGCTGCAGCTCCATTTATACATGTAACTTGGAGGGCTAAGTAAGTTTGCAGCAGCCTCCAATAACCTGGCAACTTCCAGATATACAGAATAACAATTCCCATCATCTTCCAGCTCAGCTGTCCATAATGGTGGGGAGCATATGAGAGTAGTTCAATACATCTTGAAAGCAGTAGCTAAGAAAGCATTATTCTTGAACCCTGTAGGTTGTCCTACATAAAAACACATTTTGAAGGATAAAACTCTGACTTGAAAAATTAGATTTCATAAGGTTTCTTTTTCCCAGTGTTCCACAAAATGCCAGGAAAAAAAAATGTCTTCAGAAAAGCAATATCCCTTCCCTCTAACTTTCTTGGTCTTTGGGTGAACTTTCACATCACTAGACTTTTCCAGAAGGACTCTTCTTATATTCTCATGGATTATAAATAAAGATAATAGTTTCTCTGCTTTATACTTAACAGCATTCATTTTGTCCAAAATATAAGAAAGTGTACGAATGGTTTTTCCAAAGTATTATTTATCTTCTGTTTTCCATGAACCATATGTTACTGTTTTCTGTACATTGTGTACAATAACATATGTATTGTAGAATTTTTGAGATTACAGTCACCAAATTTCATGCAACCAGTCTTCAGCCTAGTAACTTGTGTGCAGTATGCACTATTTATGAACAATCAGATTTTCTGCTGCAATTATTGGATTCTAGAAAACATTTTGATTTAAAAAAATTAAAAATTACTAACCTGTGCAAGAAACCAAAAGGGAATATTAATAATATTCAGTGAATATTGACGGTTATATTATTTTACTCATAACTTGTCTTATTTCTCCAAATACACAGAAACTCATCTCTTTGTATCTTACAGTGACAAGACAGATACTGACTACTTTTGTAATTATGTTTTTCTACGTGTGTTTTGGTACAAAATCCAACAGTACACTACTGTACTGGTCCAGTGTCAATTTCCATGCATTATCTTTAACATTATGCATGGGAATTGAGACTGGACCAAATATAGTCAAAATTGTCATTAGTTTCCTGTTTCCTAAGCCAGTTAAAAATAAAACCTCTTAGACAGAAATAAGAAAATGGAAATATTTTCATTAAAAATTTGTTTTTAATTTCTGCATGATTCAAACAAAATCCCTCTTTTATGAAATCATGCAACCCTGAAACACTATTTTAATTCAACGTTCCTGTTGCATATGTGAAGACAACAGCATGTACCCAAATGCAACTATATATTATTAAAATTAATTGTCTGGAGCAGGAAAACCAGGAAGGAAAAAGAAATGCAACTCATTCATCTGCCTTGGTCCATATTTATTCTCTACCCAACTACCCATCCAGGTTTTTGCTGTAAAAGTGAAACAATGCCCCCACCCAGAGTGGGCACACTGATATCCATGGATACCATATGGTATGTTCTGCTCCGATCCTAATGTGACCCATTCAAACAATTTAATCGAAATGCAAATACAAACAATTTCTCCTTTTCAAACAGTTTCACCTAAATGAGGTTTAAAACAGCCATTAATGTTCCTTCATTAGATGAATGTTTCTTCATTAGAAGAATCTTAGTTTTTGTCTCGTTTGATTTTCTATTGATTTGATATTAATATATATATTTGGTACACACACACACACACACACACACACACAACAAAATATCACATGAATATAGATTAAAGTATTATATAAATCTGATATAATTGTTACCATATTTTTTAACAATTATTAAAAATCTCTTTTTTTAATAAAAAGATTTTTTGACAATGCCATTAATGATTGGTGTCACACAGATAGTGTCTCTCAAAGAATTTGAGCCACTGCTCCAAAATAAACATTGTCTTCAACAAGGAATGTAAAAATACATTTTAAAAATTTCCATTCTATGAGATCAAACGCCTTTGGAACGTCTAAAAATTAAAATTGGTTACTTTTTATTTCTTGCATTTATATTATGATAAATACCTTCTGGTATTGGCTGACAGTAACTTCCTTGCAATGATGTTACACTGCTCATGACAGAACTAGTTGTTTCTAATATCACCTACAGAGAATTGTTATATTTTGATTCAACAATATTTTTATAAGGGTATAGGTTGAGTCTGCATCTTTTCTCTCCCACTTCATGACATAAAATTTTGAAATAGTAAATGCATGCAACAAGAATCCCATTGAACAATATAGTATGATCACTTGTTAACAGAAAGGGAAGCTCACATGTTACAATCTCTAGTGTATCATGGGCCAGCTTTGTGGACAGTGGGAATAAAAAAGCAAGAAGAGAAGATCACTTATTACTGAGGGAGGTTAAATGTTTATATTATGTAGCCACTGTTTCTTTATTTCATTAGTATGTGATCAGAATACTGAAAAATCTCCACAGATGGGCAAAATAGAAACAATAACATAAAATGTAGTTTTGTTTAAAATCTGGAATGTTTGCTGCACTTGCTGAGTGCAGTCATGGCCTTCTCCCATATTTCTCTAATTTTTTCTTCCATCTTTGAAAAGAAAAAAAAAGACAGCATAGCAGCACAATGTCTTTTAATTGGGAGTGACAGAAGAACCCTATTAGAAACACTGTATGTCACTGATATATCTAACAAGTTGTTTGGAAGATTTCTAGCTATGTCCCACATACTACTTCATTGCTGCATACAATTGCTTAAGAAGGCTCTTTGTACAGGAATCTAGGGTCATTAGATTCAAAGTTAGGAAGAAACCTGTTTTTAGGAGTCGCCTATGGTCTAAGATTGGGAAATATCTTCCAGAAGACGAAAACCAGATCCTAAAACGTCTAAATTATTAGATATTTCTTCAAAAGATGATCCCATCTGCCCACACAACTTCCAACAATGCTAACTATGTTGGTACTAGAACCAAGCTGGGGGTTGAGGAAAGTGCACTTTAAAGCAGAGAAATGTAGCAAGATAAGGCAGTGGAAGAATGGGGAAACTGTGGAATTGAAGAAGCAGTCATTCAAAAGAAAAGGAGGGATAGGAAAACAGCTTCAGTAATGATGCAAATAAGTGGCACCACACCAGAACAAGGATATTCACTGACTGCAGGTTGCAGTTCTAAGCACATTTTCTAGGAGAGGCTGCTATTCCCCTGTTCAGTATTGTCTGCCCATTTTTGTGTTTCCCAGAGAGGGAAGACTGAATACTGATTCTTCTTTTTTTAAAGCAACTCAAGCAACCCAGATATTAGCAAGTAATGACTCTTCTTTTGTGGGTCAGTGAAAAAGCTTGGTTACAAATACTTGCTCAGTCTCCCTCATGTGCTTGTGCTTCTTAATTTCACCTGAGCTCAGTAATGCCCTCCTGTTACTATTTACTGTGTGGAGAGCATAGAGCACTGCTATCTTGTAAGGAAGATTAAATGCTTTATTAGTTGTAACGTGGACCTCAAACAATGGGTCTTTCTGAAGGTAAAATAATGGTGCAATTGTGCAACATCTTTGGCCATGTCCACATGGTGTCGCTGTCCCATGATGGGGACGTGTAGCTGCCGCTCTGTGAGTCGTGCTTTCACACGACATTGTTGCAGTCCTACTGCCAATGTGTCTCCATCCATCACAACTGCAGGATATTCCGTGACCTGGAAAATTCCAGTAATGGCCCCTGATTGCGCAATGCTCCCACCACCACAGCCATGCAGAAATGGCAGAAGCGCAATCTATGTGCTTCCTTCCCCAGTGCAGCACAGTAAATGGCCAGCTGCACTGCGGAAGGAAGGAGCATGTCCCCCGTACTACCCTTTCACAGGTAGCTGGCCGGGTGCAGAGGGGAGTGTTCGGGTCATGCTCTGTCAGGATCACAACAGGATGGTGACAGGAAACGGTAAAATGCAGAAATGGTCTTTTGTTGCTTCTTTTTCCTATCTGTGTTTAAAAAACAGTTAAGCAAAAAGAAGACAAAAGAGCTGCATAGTACCTTTTGAATGTTAATGGTAGGAGTCTTCCATCTGGAAGCATCCAATACTTTAGCAATACTAAAACGCTGGATGCTTGAAGCAGATTAGATTGAAATGAACAATCAGTACAGTCCAAGAATCCTTGGAGCTGCACATTAACTTCCTCACCTGAACACCTCACAAGGAAAAGAACCACAATTTTCCTCTTTAAGGACTTGTAAAGAGGCATTCACTAGTTCCTGAAGGAGGTTCCCCCTTTAAGGACTTATAAAGAGGAATTTGCCACTTCCTGAACCCAGTCAGCCATTCTCTCCTGTTCAATTCTATAGGTCTCAAGGGTCAAACATACAGATGGTAGACTACACTTCAGCAACTATGTTCTCTCCATGTCCAACTGAGAATCATTCAGCAACACTAAGCAAACAGACTGACTTGGGAACATCCCTAGTGCCAACTGTAGCAACAGAAGTATCCAAATCAAGATGAATTCAATTGATTAGCATTCCTGAAGTATTCAGCAAGCATTGTACAGCAAGCCTCCAATGGTTCTTCAACATCCTCAGAGAGGCCAGACACTGCAAGGGACCCAAAACCAGTCAAACAAATTTTGTTGGACAGCACTCCATAAATACAATGGTGGCAGAGCACTGTACATAAGAAGCCCCTTCTTGTGATCGGCTAGACTCATCGCGTAGCCTCATTCCAAATTTTCCACCCTAATTTTCTAGCTATCTCCCTGGTAAACCAAGGAGCTAAGTGCCAGCAGAAGGCACTTTGGTTCAGTCATACCTACCACCTCAGTTGCCTTCACATACCACAAGGGCACTAGCAGGAGCGCCATCTATGCTAACTAGAAAGCTCCTAAGCAGGGGTGGGAATTGTGCAGCCCTCCAAGTATTGTTGAACTATAACTTCCAAGAGTCATAGCCAATATAGCCAATGATGAAGAATGGTGGGAGCTGCAGTTCAACAACACCTGGGCCATTTCCGCACTCCACTCTCATAGCGCGATTATTCCACTTTCAACATCCTATGGAATCCTGGGGTTTGCAGTTTAGGGAGGGGCCAGCCAGCCTCTCCCAAAACTGCAAACCCCAGGATTCCATAGGATGTTGAAAGTGGAATAATCGCGCTATAAGAGTGGAGTGCAAAAAAGACACTGGAGTGCCACACAGTTCCCCCTACTGTTCTCACTAATCCTTCAGATTCCATTAACATCTGGTGACAGGCCAACCCAGCAGACCTGCTATCCTTGCAGGGGGAAGTCATCATCATCGGCCTCAATCATTACAGGAAGTAATCCATCAAAGACAAATGAGGTTGAGAAAACATGTCCCCTCCCAGACTATTCTCCTCAAGACCAGCTGAGAAAATCAGAGTTAAAAGTACGGCTTTCTACATATGTTGCACTAAATATGTGTTATACCCTACCTATAAGCTTCAAGAATCATTAGGATGGTCACTGGTGGAATAAAACACTGGACCAAAGGGATATTTAGTAAAGGAAGGGACAGTGTTTTTTATGATTTTGCCCCATGTATTCACTGTTTAAAAATGATACCACATAAATGATATCCCCAAAAAATGATAACCCAAAAACGATATCCTATAGTCCCAGTCCACAGGGATGCTAACAATTTTAAAACTACAAAATCAACCATAAGAATAACAATACAATAAAATGGCAGAGAAGAATAAGACAGAACAGATATTTTGCACATAAAACAGAAGGGGGTCAGTCCCTAAAATTGCCAACCTAGCAGAAGAAATATCTGCTGGGATATAAATACCTCAACAAGATGGTAGAAATCAAGGAGAGGGGGCCAAAATAGATGAAGAGCTCCATCATCCAGCCACAGAGATGTCCACTATCACACAGTTGTAATCACTTCATTTGCATGTACTTTTCTATCTACATTACTCTCAAAGCAGTTCACTACAAAGCCAGGCACACCTCAGCAACCATTGGGAATCAAAGCAGAGCCTTGATAGATTTTAAAGAATAAGCAGGCTTGAGCAGATAGATAAAAATCAACTTGATGTGCAGTTCTATATCTGTCTGCTCAGAAGTTCTGTTACGTTCAATGGGACTTTCTCCAGGTAAGTGTGCATACTATTGGAGCCTTGGTCTCTATAAGGTTACTTTTGTATCTTTGAATTTCTGCTTGTGCTGTAATTTTCCCCTTCTCTGTACATACACGTACCTTGCAAAGGAGGGGTAACTTGATCCCCTCCCCCAAGGCCACACAGTCTGCTATCTGATTAGATTAACCTGCTTCCCTTTCAAGCCTGCTGCTCTTTGTCTGGAGACCATTTAATTGTTCACTAGCAATGTGCCATCAGTACTATCACTTTTTGTGAACATATGGCACTGCCATGCCTTGAGCTGATGATCACTGGTCCATCATTTGCCACTGGTCCAACAAACCTGGTATTCGCCAGCTCTGCCATCTGAAATTCTTTTCATCGGAGATTTGGGGGGAGATTTCCAATCCAGAATTTGCAAAGTTACTTTGAATAAGCAAGTAGGTACAACCAGATCCCCAAAACAAAAAGCAGCAGCTACCCACAGTAGTTGCAAGTTTAAAAAATTACTTTTTAGTTTATCTTGCCTTCCCATTTCTCAAAAACAACTAGAATAGCTAAGCTTTGTTACCTTTGGGGAATCCTCTGAATACTACATCACTGCATGTGATACAAAACACAATCTTTTCCAGTCTACTTCATCATAACCTCAACATCCACAACTAAGCATAAACCACAGCATGGGTTAGCACTTCAAACATGGTATACTCTTCCTTTACTGTAAGTAAGGCCGTATCCTTTAACCATAAAAAAATTAACACAGAAAAAAGAGTGAAGCAGTTGTAGTTATGCCTTAACTACTGGTGAAAGGAACTGCTTGCAAATAACTAGATAACATCTAATTTCTTCTAACCCTTGCATGCATCTGAGGTCTGCCCCATTCCAGGAAAAGCTCCATTAAACTGAAGCTTAATTTTATCTATATACTGTTAATTCAAACAGCTGCACTCTAGAAGTTCTACATCATTTGAAAGGTCAGGTTTCCAGTGTGTTAATCATTAGTTGGCTCAAACAAGTGACTAGCTTTAGGCTTAAACATTGCCGGTAACCTCTGCCTGAAACCCTGGAAAGCTGCTCCAAGTTGGAGTAGACAGCACTAAGCTAGCTAGACCTGACTCAATGTGAATCAGCTTTGTATGTTCATTAAAAAGCAATGGCAATTTCGTTACACAGAAAGTGAGCAGCGCAGTTGTCTTCAAATTGCTGCAAGCCTGAAAGAGGAATACCCTTCCCTAACTGCGCTGCAAACTACCTGGCCTTGTGGAGATGACCCCTGGTGGTCTGGATGATGGTTTGCACGGCAGCCAGGCAGCCACTGGGCACCACATACCAATTACAAATTTCCATTTGTGGCCCACAGTTCTGCCAAAGGGAGATATTGCTGTCTTTCTGGATTTCTTCCAGTGAATTATGGGGTAATTCAGATTATATTTGCTTTCTTGCACCTGATGTGATATGAAAATCCTTTGGCCAGATATTAGGCCGTTAAATAATACATGAAGAAAAGTCCATTCAACACTCATCTGCAGAAGAAGTAGCTCCCTGATGTTTGTATCAACTGGAGAGACCTCTACTAGGTTTCTATGGGAAGTTATGAATGCAGCAACAACCCACACATGTGTCTCAAGCAACTGTTATTTGCCAGCTCTGCCACCTGAAATTCTTCTAACTGAAGATTTAACTGTGCACTTCCATACAGCACCACAGACTTTGGCAAGGGATCTGGATTGCAAATCAAGATTCATAGGGAGTTAGTTAGGAATCATTTAGCAAACGTAAATGAGTTTAAATCCGCAGAGCCAAATGAACTGCATCCCAAAGTACTGAAGGAACTTGCTGATGTACTCTCTGAACCACTTGCCATCATTTTTGAGAAATCTTGAGATTAGGTGAGGTGCTAGAGGGCAGGAAATAAACAAACACTGCACCTCTCTTAAAAAAAGGCAAAAAAACAAGTTCCAAGAAACTATGGGCCTGGTATTGATCTCAATACCAGGAAAAATATTAGAAGGGATTATATAGGAGTCTGTTTGCAAGTATCAAGAATATATCCTGCCAAACTAATCATATATCTTTTTCCAGTCAGGTCACCAGTTTCATAGATCGTGGGAATGCTGAAGTTCATTTATCTGAACTTCAGCAAAGCATTTGATAATGTCCCCCATAACTGTGATTAAATGTGGAATACATGGGAACATGGTTAGATGGATCCAAAACTAGTTGGAAAATCATGCTCAAAGAGTTGTCATCAATGGCTGCACTTCAAAGTGGAAAGAGGTCTTGAGTGGAGTGCCTCAGGGTTCTATCCTAGGGCCATCACTTTTCAACATTTTTATCAAAGTCTTAGATGACAGGGTGAAAGGAATCCTTATCAGATTATACGGATGACAAAAAAACTGGGGGGAGGGCTAACACATTGGAAGATAGGAACAGAATTCAAAAGGACTTAGGCACACTAGAAAATTGATCAAAAATTAATAATATGAAATTCAATAGAGACAAACACAAAATTCTACATTTATGCCACAAAAACCAAATGCACTGGTATAGGATGGGAGATACATGGTTCGATAGTTCTACATGCAAAAAGGACCTTAAGTTATTGTTGATCATAAATTGAACATGAGCCAGCAGTGTGATGCTGCAGCAACAAAGGTGATTGCTGTTTTAGCCTGCATTAACAGAAGCGCAGTTTCCATGCTGAAGGATATCATGGCCTCACTATATGCTGCATTTGTCAGGCCTCATTTGGATTACTGTGTTTAGTTCTGGACACTTAATTTTAAGAAGGATATAGACAAGTTGGAGCAGGTTTGGAGAAGAGCAACAAAGATGCTAAGAGGTATGGAGAACAAAAAATATGATGAGGAAGAGTTGAAGGAGCTTGGCTAGTTCAGCTTGGTGGAGAGAAGCCTGAGGGCTGACATGATCACACTCTTTAAATATCTCAAGGGCTGCCTCAGAGGATATGGTCATGTTTAATGGTTTGAAGTTACACTAGATTTCAGTTGAAGGTCAAAAGGGACATTATGACAAGAAAAGTAGTTTGGCAATGGAGTCAATTGCCTATCAGAGGTGGTGGAGTCTCCTTCTCTGGACATCTTCAGAAACAGGCTAGACCAGGACTTTCCGAACAGTATGCCGCAATGTTAGTGTGTCACCTGTTGTGTGCTGCCTACAATCTTGGAAGTGTATGCTATTATTTATAGATCATAAATTTCTACAAATATATGAAAGGTTTTAATGAGATTTGTTGTGTCCCCATACATTTTGTTATTACAATTTATGTATGTGTCCGTATCTCTTCTAAGGGGTTAGTTTAACCTCCGGTTTGCTAATAAAACTGAAATTATTGTGTCGCAAAATGATGCATGTCTAAAAATGTGTATCACCAACATGAAAAGATTGGAAAGCTCTGGGCTATACACCTAAAACCATCCAAGTTGGTGGTCATCACATCTTGTGGTAGGGAATTCTAGTTCGACTGTGCACTCTGTGAAGATGTACTTCCTTTATTTATGATTAATCTCCCACCATTCAACATTGGCCTAACTGGAAAATCACAGTGGTCCTTCTGCGTACCCTCAAAATGACCGATGGGGCTGAAATGAATTAAATGTCCAGAATTTCTTCAAGGAAATCCAATTTCTGTACAAATAAAACTTTCTGAAATAGCACATAACATTCAGCTTCTCTAAACATGTCTGGAAGGCGGGCATCTTTTTCAAGAAAGTTGGAAGTGGGCCGCGAGACATTTTTCTTCTGCTTCTGACGCTGTGAGGCACACATTTCTTTTGCCCTCCTGTTGCTCTCCGATCAAGCAAGCTTTCAGGCACTTCGCAATGACGAACCCCACCACCTTCTGCCTCAGAGACAAAAGTAGCTGTGAGGGTTCACACCCCTGGCTGCGGGATCAAAGACACTCCTGACTGAAGGAAGGAGCTTTCCTATCTTTCTCTTGCTGGCCTGCTCGGAATAAAGACGTTTCCGCAACTGGCTTGTTAGAGTGCTATTATTCCACTTTCAACATCCTGGGGCCCCTCCCTAAATTGCAAACCCCGGGATGTTGAAAGTGGAATAACAGCACTATACCAGTCGAGTGCGGAAATGGCCGAAGACCCTGGGGCAACGGCTTGCCCCTTCCCTCCTGTTTCGCCGGCGTGCGACTCCCGATCCGTCGCGCCGGAGGGTTCGGTCCGGCTCTTGGCGGCAGCCGAGCACCTGGCAGCCTGCCAGCTGAAGTGTGTGGAAATGACACCGCCAGGGCGGCAGAGATTTTCCTTAATTTCTCTCTTTCCCGAATGCAGACAGGCTGACATTGGCTGGAAAGTGGAGCAGCTCGTCAGGGACAATCAATGAGAATCGATCGAGCTGCTCAGACTAGGCTCAGGGCTGGGAAAATAACACAGCCACACCAGCACGCAGTCACACACGCACACGCACACGCGCAGAAAAGAGATTTTAATCTAATCTACTATTTCAGTCTTTTCCCCGCTCCTTTCCTCTTCTGCTCTTTGGCTGCTCAGAAATAACATTTCGCCCTCCCCCGAAGCTGCAGCTATAACGACGTAAAGTGTGCGGGGGAGGTGTGGATGGTCCTTAAAAAAATACATCGTCTCTCTTCTAATGGAGACTCAGGCCATTTCCGCACTGCACTGTTATAACGCTATTATACCGCTTTCCCCATCCTGTGGAATCCCGGGGTTTGCAGTTTAGGGAGGGGCCTCAAAGGCCCCTCCCTAAACTGCAAACCCCAGGATTCCACAGGATGTGGAAAGCGGCATAATAGCGCTATAAAAGTGCAGTGCGGCTCGGGCAACAGTGGTTTCAAAACACTCGGAAACCAGACCGGAGTTTGTTTGTTTTTGCAGTCGCTCCCGTGTGCAACGCTGCCCGCCCGCGCAGAAAACTAATTCTCCTCTCCTGCCTTTGTTGGGGGGGGGGGAGTGTGTGGGTTTGATTTTGCTGTGAAAAGGTGTTCTTAGAGGCCATCCTCCGACCTGAAGAGCCGCGGGCTGGAGGGTTCACACGAGGCGCTTTCTAAGCCCGCCGCTCCCGACGCTCTCGGCCGGCAAAAAAAAGCTTCCCGCGCGTAACAAAAACAAAAGTGCGTGCAAAGAAGTTCTCGCCGGCCAGAGCGCTGCGGTGGGCGGGCGAGGAGGCTGCAGCAGAGTCCCTCCCAATGCGGGCGGGGGCGGAGGGGGGGTCAGCGGCGCGGAACTCCATCCGCTGGAGAACGAGGTCACCGGCGAGGAAAGCAGGAAGGCGGCTGGGAGGCTCCGGCGCGCTCATTAAAGCGCCCAGGCGACGGCGGCGGCGGAGGAGGCAGGAGAGGGGAGGGGAGGAGAGGGGAGGGGTGCGGGCGAGCAACTTGTGTTGCTGGTAGCCCACGTCGAGCCCTGTTTCGTTGGAAGGACGTGGCTCGGCAAGGAAAGGGGCTTCTTTTATTGCTTCCACGGTCCCCCTCCCCCTTCTGGAGAGCGTTGCTGTTTGCGTCGCGCGGCCGGCCCGAGACAACGGAGCCGGGGAGGGAGGTCGCTGGAGGCGTCCTTTCTTCGCTTCGCCTGGCTCTTCCCTTCCTCGGAGGCTACCGGAGGATCCGAGCAGGGCGCCCTCGCGAAGAGCCGCCGCGCCCCCGTGGGCACGAAGCCGCCCCCACGGAAGTCAGAGCGACTTCATGGAACTCGCAGGCCAGGGCAGCCCACGAAGGCGGGAACAAGCCTTGCTGGAACTTGTGAAGGCCATTTCCGCACTAGGGTGTTACAGCGCTATTATTCCACTTTCCACACCCTATGGAATCCTGGGGTTTGCAGTTGAGGGAGCGGCCTTTGACTCCATAGGGTGTGGAAAGTGGAATAGTAGCACTGTAACAGGCCAGGTGAGGAAATGGCCTGAGACGCACACAGGAGCGAAGACCCGGGCGCACGTCCGCCCCTGACAACTACTGTTGTGGTTCTTAAGCACACTGAGGAGTAAATCCCATTGAACCCAACGGGGCTTACCTATGAGTAAGCGCCCTAAGCAGGCGCCTCGGTGAGACCGCGCGCCTCAGCTTGGAGGCGGGCAGTTTCAGGGACAACAAAGTCTACGCCCGCAGGCAAGCGCCCGCCCCGTCGTTTTCAAAGAAACACGACTCTGTGTGGAGTCACCTTTTGGCGCCTAGGCCGCTTTCCGTCCGGGGGAGGGGGGCGGAAGCGTCGTGAAAGTGAGGGCGGGGAGGGGAGGTGGAATGCCGAGGCGCGGCCGGGGGAGACCCGCGAGGGACGCCTCGTCCTCCCTCGGCCGGGCTCCTGGGCCTGTTGATTGACGCGGGCAGGTCTCGTTTTTGTGTCAGGCCCGGAAACCCGCCGCTCGCTTTATGAGGGGGGCTCTGCCGTAATCCTTGCCTGATTGCTCCTTAATTCAACGGTTTGCTCGCGGGATGCTTGTGCCGCAAGGGCCGGTCGACGGAGCTGTTTGACTTACTGATTGCGAAGGATAAAGCAGATCAAAGGAACTGGGTTGGCCAAGTGGCGCAAAGTGGCTGCGAGGAAGTGTACCCGCCATACGAGAGGCCCTGCGGAGGTGTAAGGGGGGAAAACCTAACCTTCTGCCAGTTCGTTTTCTCCAGACACAAAAAAACCATCTTGGTATTAAACATTCTCGCCATTTACCATTAATCCAGCTGTACCGAAAAAGAAAAGGAGAGCCAGGGTGAGAATAAACATGTCTAAGGTTATCTGGCTTAAATCCTTTTCTTTCTCCTTATGCCTCTGGCGAGCTGCTTCAGCCGGGCACAAACAGGTACAAAAGCTACAGCTTGTTCTTTCCTCTAAAGGGCAAACGGCAAGTCACGATTTATTTATTTACAATGAAAAATGGCTTTGGGAGGCGGTGATTTAGAGCGGGGAGGGGGTGCTTAATCGTTTCCCCACTGGCAGAGTTTCTGCGAAAAATCCTCTCTCACCCGCTTTTCCCTTCCCAGGTGAAGAGATACGTGCCTCCTTCTCCAGCAAGCAAAAAAAGAAAAAGCTAACTGTGTGTGTGTGTGTGAGAGAGAGAGAGAGAGAGCGCGAGAGCGAGCATTTTGAGCAAAAGGACTAAATAAAGCCAAACCGTTGAAGGACATGTGTGTGCAGGCGCACACAGAACTGTAGCTTGCTAAAATGTGGGGGGGGGGGTTTAAGTCAGTGCAAGTATGTGGTTTCCCTCAGGCATAAGACAAAAGACAGGCCTCAGTCACATCCTATTTAAGCCCAGATACTTGGGTTTAAGTTTATTTTAAAAAAAAAAAAATCCCAATACTTCTGGGAAAAACTACCAGCCTCGACATAATTCCCATTAGGTACCTGCTACACCTTTCCAGGAAACCAGCAGGTACTTCTAATCCTTTGGTTGCTTGTAAATGCCCATTTCCTGGCACTCCATCTGCAAAAGGTGAAGACAAAAATGTCATTTCCTCTGTGTCTCTGATTGTGGGTCACAGTGCCTTTGATCTCTAGGTTGGTGAGAGATCCACCCCCTCTCTCTTGTCCACATGGTTTTGTTTCTGTTTTTGAATGGTTTGTTTTACTTAAGTTTAAGTTTAATTTTGTAAAGAGTGGCCACTCCCCTACTGTGCTGGGAGCACTTGTTTATTTTTGTTTAATATTTACATCCTTTTTCCTCAAACCATCCTGAGGTAGCTAAGAAGTATCAAGTAACACAGAATATAATAAAAGATGTACGTCTTGTAAAGGTGAAAATACCAGAAGAAAACACAGATAACATTAAGAGCACAATAACACTTTCAATAGGGCTAGAGACCATTTAAGAGCCCAAAGCCTTCCTAAAAAGACTTATTTATCCATGAGTAAAAGGGAAGCTACACTCTCCATTAAAGCCTCCTCCTTAATGGTTGCAAACCAATGTACTTCAGAGGATGCTGGGACTTGGGGCTCTTTTATGCTGCACAATTACAGTGCTGTGATTCTACTTTAGATGCCACTGTAACATCCTATGGAATCCTGAGTTTTGCAACTTAGGGAGAGGCCTTTGGAATTATCTGCTGAAGACATCCTCTAGTGCCTCCGATCAAACTACAAACCAGTATTCCACAGGATGCAGGTGTAGCAGTTAAAATGAAATGATAGTGCTATAATGGTGTAGTGTTCATCAGCCCATGGAGGAGGGCATCTGTCAATGCCCTTAGCAAGCAGGCAGGATCATCCAGGAACAGGCAGGCTTTGAGATAATCTTGGTTCTGAACAAAAAATGTTTTAATGTCATCCCCAGAAATTCAAAATGGGCCAAGAAACTATTGAAAGCTGGTTATGTGTGCCCTGTAGGCAACTCCAGTTAACAATCTAGATTCAATAATATAGATGAATTAAAGTTTCTAGAATATTATCGGATATAGTCCCACAAAGATTGCATGGTAGCAGTCCAGATATGATGTGATAAAGGTATGTGGCAAGACCTGTGGATAGTCTAGGAACAGACATGGCTGACACACCAGTATATGTGGGCAAAGACATTCTAGGTCATGGCCATTACTGGAGCATCCAGTGTTAAATCTGTCTCTGTCACTGAAACTTTATTTTAAAGTATATTTGATGTTTTAGACCTGCAGAGAGCACCTTTTTTCATCACACCTGAAACATCCAATGAATGGCTTGATTTTTCAAGGCACATAGCCTTCATTCTTTGTGTCACACAATTTAAAGTAACTTTAGAAGTAACTTTGTCCCCATGGATTTCCATAAAAATATGTCATTTTGGGCTGATACATTATGACTCAGTCTTGGGTTTCTTTGCATTTAAGTTTGACTGGACTAGTTTTTAAACTATGTTTGTTTAATTGATAACAGTGCCTGATTTATGTTATGAAAAACTAATAAGAGTTTCAAAAACTGAACTAAATATAGCATATGTTTTACTGGAAAGAAAACTTTCACAGGAGGACTGCAGTTCTTTCACATAAGGAATGGGCAGTCAACAGTTGGAAGATTGGAACGTCTTTCTTCAAGAGGGTCCAAGATTATCTAAATACTTTTTCATAGCTTCAGTGGTGGGAGAATCAGTTTCCTAATACTCAGACTGCCAATTGTACACACAAATATGGTCTCTGTGCTGCCAGCACATCTGTTGCTATTGTAATTACTGTATGGACTGAGGTTTAACAAATGTCCTAGGTACTTAATTCTCTGTTACCTGTGACTGTTATCACTTGTGACTGGTAAAACACAACTTCCCTCTCACCTGCATAATAGTGGAACCTATCCCTCCCCCCCAAATTATTTTCCTTTCTCTTCAAATCTCATTGTGAACTGAAACTTTAAACTAAACTGAACAGCATTCACCCACAACTTGGTGATTGTTACTTCATGTTTTTAAAGATCCCTTTGTAGGTTGTACTCCAGCAGCATAATATTTCTTAAGGGAGTGGGCCCACAAAGTAGAGATTATCCTCCCACAGCACAACTGCTTCCAACCCAGATTTATTTTTGGACTTGCAGGGCAAAATAATTGTACTTCTATTCTGCATCAGACTAGTGCTGCCTTAATGGTAGCTGATCTTGTGTTTGTGTGTGTATATGCCCTCAAGTCACTTGTCAACTTATGGCGACCTCATGAATTTCTGTTGGGTTTTGTTAGGCAAGGAATAGTCAGAGGTGGTTTTGCCAGTTCCTTCCTTGAAATATAGCCTACAGCAACTGGTATTCACTGGCAGTTTCCCATCCAAATACTAACCAGGGCTGACTTCATGTTTATTTAAATAAATAAATTAATATTGCATTTATTTCTATCCCACCCACCCCGCTTTTCCAAGCTCAGGACTCAAAGCAGCATACAACAAACTGAAAAACATATAATGAAAAAGCCACAAGATATAAAAGTTAAAATGAGATAAAACAATCAAAAAATTAAAAGCGAATTAAAGCATTATATCATTAAAACACACAGATACCAGCACAACAATACGATCTATCACATTATTTTGTTGAGGTGAGCCTTACAGAGCCAATCATCAAATGCCTGTCTAAAGAGAGAAGTCTTTACTTGTCTGCAAAAAAGAAAGTAGGGAGGGTGCCAATCTAATTTCTCTGGGAAAGGAAGTTCTCCAAGGGGCAGCGACTGAGAAGGCCCTCTCTTGTGTTCCCACCAGATAGACCTGTGAGGGTGGGGGGACAGAAAGAAGGGCCTCCCCAGCAGATCTCAAAACACGGGCTGGTTTGTAAGGGAAAATGCAGCCCTTCAAATAGCCTAGACCTGAGCCATATAAAATGTTACAAGACAATACCAGCACTTTGAATTCTGCCCAGAAATAGACTGACAGCAAATGAAGCTATTGCAACAACGGAGTTGTGTGTTCCCTGCAGCAAGCCCCAGTTAGCAATTTGGCTACAGATCTTTGAACCAACTGAAGTTTCTGAACACTCCTCAACGGCAATCCCACATAGAGCACATTACAGTAATCCACTGGATATAACTAAGGCGTGTCTCACTGTGGCCAGATTTGATGCCTCAGTGGGCGCATCTGGTGCCCAACCTTTAACTGCAAATGCACCCCTAGCCACTGCTGAAACTGGAGCTTTCAGGCTCAGAGTTGAATCCAGGAGTATGCCCAAGCTGGTGGCCTGCACTCTCACGGGGAGTATAACCCCATCCAATACAGGCTGCATCCCTATTTCTTGATCTGCCTTTTGAGTGATCAGGAGTACCTTTGTCTTGTCTGGATTAAATTTCAGTTTGTTCATCAGTCTATTACTGATGACAGGCACTGGTTTAGGGCCAAAATAGGTTTTTTGTCTTATAGTGGAAAGGAATAATAGAGTTGGGTGTTATCTGCATACTGATGGAATCCCAAAACTTTGGGCTCTCCCAGCAATTTCAAGTATATGTTAAATAGCATGGGGACATCTGAGGGACCCCACAAACCAAGGGGTTGAGCAGGAGTCCCCAAGCACCACATTCTGGGTTCACCCTTCCAGGAAGGAATGGAGCTACTGTAAAACAATACCTTAAGATCCAATCCCAGCAAGGCAACCCAGAAGAATGCCATGATTGATGAAAGCTGCTGAGGCTCCAGCAGAACCAACAGAAACACACTCCCCTTGTTTAGTTCCTGGCGTAGGTCATCCACCAAGGCAACGAAAGCCATCTCTGTTCAATAACCAGGCCTGAAGCCAGATTGAAGTGGATCTAGATAACCTGTCTCATCAAGAAACTCCTGGAGCTGAGAGGCTACCACGTGTTCCAGAACCTTGCCCAAAATGTAAAGTTGAGACTGGCTGATAACTATTCAAAATGGTGGGATCCAGGAGGGACCTTTTAAATAACAGTTTTATAATTGCCTGCTTCAGCTGGAATTCTGCCTTTTTAGTGAGGCACTAACCACTCCCTATACTCACTCAGCCAGTTCCCTTATAACTTTTTTAATAAACCAGGAAGGGGAAGGATCTAATCTATGTGTGGTAGCTCTTGCCTCTCCAAGAATCCTGTACACAGCCTTGGGCTGCACACATGTGACAGTATCTGTTGTTCCTGGGCAAGCTGGGACCAAAGTTATATCCACTGGATCTGTATCAATTATAGCATCCAAGTCAGAGTGGTCAGAGTGCTTTTATCTGCAAAGTGCCAGGCAAACTGTTGCCTGTGGGCTGTCAAATGGTCTGAATTTTCTTTCTTGGGCTTATTGTAAAAGATCTCTAACCACTCAAAACAGCTCTGCTGTCCAGCTCCTTACAGAGACAAAGAAGAAGTTTGCCTTTACTGCCTGTTTGCCCCAGAGTAGGCCCCCAGATCAGTTTTGGTGCATGTTCAATCAGCCCACTCCAAATTTTTGTTCTAGTGACCTTATCGCTTATTTCATTGCCACAAGCACCCTGGAAAACCAGGGGGCCAGTTTGGTTCTACTTTGAAAAGGGATGCTTGAGAAGGATCATGTCCACCACCCTGGCCATTTCTGTATTCTAGAAGTCAACCAGGACTTCCACAGGATTGCCTGTCAAGGCGGCGGGAAAGTTCTCAACAGCTATCACTTCCTGGGGTAGACCATTTTTATGGGACTGCCTCCCCTGCAAAAGTGCAGAGTCCAACAAGTCCAAGCCCCACCATGACAATGGAACTATAGGCAGTTCGTAAAAGATTTACTTATAAAATATAGTTTAAAAATAAGTAAACATTACACATGAAGAATTTAATGAAAACAGAGGATATTTACCAGTATTCACATCTGCTAGTTAGTTAAGTTAAACTCTCCTGGCCTGACCCCAAACCTGATGGAAACATCATTCATCCAGTTGGCTGAATGAACCTGCTCCTGCATGGGGAGAAGGAGGTCCATTCTGCCAGTGATTCCATCAGGTTTGTGGGGGTCAGACCAGGGGAAGTTACTTAGTAAAGTACACTTAACAAAACAACTGATGTAGAATAGTGGTCATTGCTTTTAGAGAGATCAGCCACCACATGCCATCCAAAATAGGTTCTACATCTCCTTTCTCAGGTGGAAAGGTAAAAACTTAGGTAGATTCTTATATAAACTGCTGTTTGCAATGCAAAGGCATTAGGTCCACAATTTAATCATCAAAGCAAAGTGTAGAGCCCTGCTCTCATCCAATATTTCTTTATTTAAACAACAGAAAAATCATGTAGTCAGCCCTGAAATACATTTTAACAATCTGAAATGGCAAGACATCAGTGTTTGGTGCACAGAAGAGCTACCACATCCCTCACTGATGCCTTAACTCTCAGTACTGGAGAAAAGTAGTATTTTCTTTACTAGTGAATCACCTTGCCAAACCACACCAGTGAAAGCAGGGGTGAACAAAGGCTGATCAACCTATCTATTTAAGGGAAAACCATAATATTTCAATAGCAGAGCATATAACTGATCCAAGATCCTAGGTCCAATCTCTAGCTAAAATGGAGCAGTGCTGGACAGATCTGAATGCCTTGAAAAGTCACTGCCAGTTGGGTCAGACACTACTGGTCCAGATGGACGAGCTGTTACTTGGCATAAGGAATCTTTAATGCCATAATTGTTTCAATGTGTGCTAATGATTAGGGTTAGTTTCCTGGGCAGAGCTCTGGAAGTATGGCATTTTGTAGCATGGTGGGTGTGAAGCTACCAAGAAAGATCTGGCAATGCCTAGACAGAATTAGCTGAAAGCAGGAGTGGGAACAGCAAGGGAGGGGCTGCCCAGGTTGCTCTCTGGAAATCTGGTGGTGTGTCACAGAACTTGCTGATTGCTGATTCTGAAGGGCTGCCAATTTGCTTCCCCTTTGTCTGCTTATATTATTTATAAACAGAATAAATAAAAGGACACCCAAAGTATTCTCTCATACAGTAGAAGCTAAACTCTGATGCAGCACTGGCCTTGCGATTTCTCAGTATTTGGAAGCGCAGAGCACAGAGCAACTTGTTTTGAGAAAAGCAAAACTGGGATGCAACAAGCTTGGCAGCAGAACTGTAATACAAGGGTGGGGCGGGGGAGGATTCCATAAGCAAAGCATGGAAAGGAAATTGAAAAGTTTTCAGGAACAAAAGTTGAAGTAGACAGCATCTCTAAATTCTCCTTTACCTTTTCACTCTCTTTCGCTCACCCCCTCACTCTTTCAGCTTTAGCTTCTCTTCTCACCAATACACTGCCACTTCAGTTCAAGTGGAGATTCTTATAAAGTCAACTTCAACGGCTGATTTTATCCGTGAGCCTCAGAAACAAGCAGTTAGTAAGCCAATATGGTGAATAGGCCACAAGCAAGAGATTCTGCCAGGTTCAGAAACTGCACAGCTTGTCCACCCCATCCTCCTCCCTTCCCTGCTTTGCTTCAGCTCCTGTGGTGTGATCTGCCTAGTTTGACTTCTAACTTACTCATCTGTAAGACACTTGACTATTTCCTGAGACGGGCCCTTTCTCCATAACTGCTGTCCATGAGATCCTTGCCTTTTAAGACACAAGAGGAAGGAAGCTTTGTTTTCTGATTATCAGGCAGCATTGCTCCACCTTCCAACCTTGTTCTTCAGGTTCCTCTGAACAACTGTAGTAGGCAAAGTCAGATTTTAACAGTTTATTTAATACAAAGGAGATCCCTGGATCCCTGACAGTGATCCACTGATTGTTGCCAACATGGTGGGCTGGTGCTTGGAAGAAATACGGAGAGCAGCCACTAATGCTTGCACTGCTACCACTTCTGAGGCTTTAAACAGTACTATTTTAATTCACAGTAACAGGGACCCTGCTGAATGAGCAGCTATTGAATGATGGTGCTGTCTTGGCTCCAGGTCAGGGAAGGCTAGAGAACGCCAGAAGAGACTGCATCGCATGGCACTGCCCAGCCCTTAAGATTTGGGGGACAGGGCTTTCTCTCTGTGTCTGTCCCAACACCCACATCAGGTGAGGACATGGAAAAGACCTTTCTCAATAGTTGCTTCTAGGCTATGGAACTCCCACCCAAGGGATTATGGATCGGCCCCTTGTCTTTACGCTAGCAGACAAAGAACTTCTTATTCAAACAGGCCTTCAGCCTTTAACTGGTTGGGGTTGGATATGTAATGGGTGTGCTGTATTTTATGTTATGTGTACTGCCACGGAATCCTGGAATTTGCAGTTTGGAAATGCACTAGAGCTCTCTGGCTGAGAAATCTAAATACCTCATGAAACTACAAATCCCAGTATTCCATGGGATGGAACCATGACAGCAGTCTCATAGGAACGTGGGGATGGGGGGGGGGGATTCGCCCTGGGTGGCAATGTTTCTGGGGTGTCCTGGCCTGTAACTACACCCCCATGCACCCTGGCCACGCCCCTGTGCACCCTGGCCACATCCCTCGTGCCATAGCCCCCTCCTGCCCCCCCTCCACGCACTCCAAGCTCTGCCACTGCATGACAGTTAAAGTGGAATCATCGCACTGTAATTATGTAGTATAAAAAGTCCCAGAGGGAGAGGGAGAAATTGGGAAGTTGTTGGGGAGAAATACTGAGCAAGCAGGATAGTGGGAACATTGACATTTAACCATAAAAACAAAATGCCCAGTCAACCTTTTAAAAATTTGAAATATTTTTTAATGCCATTTTTCCTTTAATCTGTCATTCATCAAAAATGCCCTGTCCCACCTCCTGTAAGGTCAGCTTTTCCTGTTCTGCTTTTGCTTTGCCTTTTTTTTTTTTTTTTTTTTTGCCTTTGGGCCCAGGACTAGAATGGCTTCTGGAGGTGGAGAAGCTTTTTTAGAAAAGGGGATCAAACTGAAAATGAGCTTCAGTTCCTGGAAGCACCGAAAGGTGTTTCTTCAGTGGCAGGAGGCCAGTTCCAATGCTACATGGGGAAGAAGAGTGGATTCACTCCCCATTTCAGAAGTCATAGTCTTCAGCCCGGATGAAAGGAGGGGAGCCTTAGTCTCTGGAGCACAGCTGTGTGTACAGTGGCACCCCTGGGGCTGTCAGCATAGAACAGTGGGGTGCCCAGCTGTGTTGGGGATGCTATAAGGGGATGCAGAAGGGAAGATGAAGCAAATGGAAATTTGCCTTGAAAAGGTCATTTCCTATCGCTTCAGGAGGAAAGGGAAAGAGCCTGAGAAGCAAATCTTTATGAAGAAGTAGGAAGTCAAACCAAAAAGCTGCTTTCATCTTCACGCAGGGCAGGCAGGCCAATTCAGCACTTCATATCAAGGTACAAGAGTATGCTCTGGGTTTTGTTTTGTTTTGTTTTGTTTTCAATGGCTTCATCTTCATTTGCTGGAGAGAAAGCTTAACTCTCTACTTCGAGAAAGAAAAGGACATGTGCTGTAAGCACTTGGACCCAAACACCTGACACACATAGAGCCTATATTTACACTTCACATTTAAAAGAAAGTCTGGCTGTGAATGTGATAGCTGATGTTTGTGCACTCATGTATTCCTTAGGTATATTCACTGGAAGACAGGGCTGATATACAGCATACGCTTGATGGGAAACCTAGCTTTGCATCCATGTCTGGGAGGATCCACTGTAGTCTTTGAGAGCTGAGCATTTATTTATTCCTCTACTTATGATATACCTCCCCACCCAAAAACTTCTTGGTGACTTATAAGGAAAAACTACAAACAGTGAAATAACACAGTAACATTAGAAAAACCATAAAAGCTGCACAGAAAACAATGAGATCATTAAAAAAAATGTTGATAAATACACAAAATAAACCAGCAGAAAGTCAGTGGAATCAGATATGATTAAAAACAATTAAAGGAAGGAGAGCATAAGACAGTCCCTCTTTTCTTAAAGTGTTTATACAAAATCCAAGTACAAGTTCTAGAATAACCTGCCAGAATAAAAAGAAACTCAAAATATGTATAAAAAGAGATAATGGGAAAGGCTTCAGGTACACCTGGGTACCAGAGGTAGTTTGCATTGCAGTTCCTCACTACAGGAAAGAAGGCCCTCTGTCCAGTGGGTGCCTGTCAAACCACCATGGGTAGAAGTATCCAGAGAAGATATCAGCCAGAGAGCAGGTCCATGTAGGCGATACAGATTCTAATCCTTTATGCTAACAGCTGTTTACCAAAGCGCTGTCCCACAGCTCCTTCCCTCCATCCCTCTTGTATAATACAGATATAGTACCAGGACATTGTGATGTGGCCCCATGCAGTACATCAGGCTGTTATTTCAGGAGAGAGGTTCAGAGTACTATTCCCAGACTTTTAGCTTTTAAAAAAAATACTCCCAGACTTTTAACTTTTAAAAAAATATTGTTGCTGTTGTGTGCCTTCAGGTCATTTCTTACTTATGGGATCCTAAGGCAAACCTATGCATGGGGTTTTCTGGGGCTGTGTGTGATGCACCCAAGATCACCCAGTGGGTTTCTATGGCCAAGCAGGGGAATTGAACCCTGATCTCCAAGGTCATAGATCAATGCTCAGGCCACCACACCATGATGACTCTCTATCAAAAATATACCTCATATTTAAAACAAACACAGAGATATAGGTGTGATTGATAAGCAGTCACAGATCCATTTATTTCCTGCTTTTCCTCTTAGCTGTTCAAGAGGTTACTCGTGGTTCTCCTGGTCAGTGTTCCCAATCATCTCGTGAAGTAGATTGGATTGCAAGAGAGTGACTGGTTTAAGATCACCCATAAAGTTCACCAGATGAATGAGAATTTGACCTGGAATTCCCCAGTCCAAGTCCTACGCTTTAAAAAATAAGTTTGAGAAATGGTAGCAAAAGGACTAGGTGCTACTTGCAAACACTTTATGGTTTGCCCCTCCCTGGCAACAGCAATACAAAGATATATACAGGGTCACTTCACCTGGGACCAGCGTTGAGAACCCCAGCAATTCCCGAATGGCAACCTAGTAGGAGAGAAAAGCATCATATACTCTCCAGGTTCCAAGCAGATTCTGCATACAATTTCCCTGGTGTGTCTACACACAGGCGTATGTGGCCATGCATGTGCATGACTCAGGGGACTGGCCCAGCTTTGGTTCCTAGAAGGCAGGAGGCTAGACTGGATGTCCCTCTGATCTCAGTTAGCTGTGTTGGTTCTGTGCTTTTAGGAGCCAGGAGATGATGGTACAGAGATGGGTTATTCTTGGTGGAAAAGATAAAAACAACATCTGAAGGGCAGTGCCTTGATTCCCTTTCGTCCTATAGTTTGTCCACACACATGCACAAACATGAAGCCAGAATAATTTCTGATTGACAGGACCTTTTGCTTTTGTTTTTTAGGCTTCAACATGATCTGTAGACAGTCTTGGCAACCAATTGTAATAGTTACAGATATCTCTATCTATATATATATCTTTATATGATAATTGCCTGCGTTGCATGCACGCTCTCTCTCTCTCTCTCTCTCTCTCTCTCTCACACACACACACACACACACACTGATTTCTTACCCCTAATCTTATTTCTCTTTAGCTAATCAGCACACCTGGATCTCCCTCTCCGTGTGTATTTCCTCCTCTCCCTGGCACCCCCCCAGCTCTCCCCCACAGTGGCTGCCTTCTTCATCTTCCCTTTTTTAAAAACCCTTCCTAAACTGACCACGCTCTCCTTGTACTCACACAGCTTGTCAGTGTTCTCAGATTTTTTTACGTGTTGACCCCAACAACCTCTCTTCATGGAGAATTGCGGCATTCTTCCTGTTTTAAACATATTCCATCTGCAGCCTCCCTATAGAATTCCTAAATCTGATAACCAGGGGGTGTGCTTTTGCTTTGAACAGAGAATGGTTGACCTTTGCTGGTGGAATGAAGGCCGCACAGGAGGGGGAAAATGGCTTCAGTGAGAACTACTGTTGTTTTACAAACCTTACGTAAAGCAGAAAGGACATGTGCTCCTTTTCTCTGCCTTCTTCCCCAGGTCCATCTTCCTATCACAATTTCCTTAGGTTGGAAAGTGCCAGGACTTTAAAAAGCAAGAGGGGAGAGGGAGAAAGAGAGAGGCACACACAAAAGAAATCCTCTGAATTATTTAGTAATGATAGGATGGCTCTAACTGTTCACAGCCACCAGCTTCTCTGGCTCACGTCTGGCAACTCCAGTCTGAAAGGGCAAGCAGGCGCTATTTGTCTTTCAAGTGTACTTCAGCTCTGCTCATGTCTCCCAATGACCACAGGAAAGGTGCAGATGATTCTAGGTGGCCAGGATCAATTTCTCGCAAATCGCAAGTTGATTTGATCTCCTCATAAACTGGAATATTGCTTTGTAGAACAAAATGTCTGCCTGATATTTTAGCATATCCTAGCTGCCTAGCAAACAGGCCAACCAACACAATACCTCCAAAACTTGCCTTTGTGTTTGAAAAAAATAATAATTCTAAATTATTTTTAAATTGCTCATTAAAAATATCAAAGCTCCTAATTATAATTATGTTCATTATTCTAGCCTACATTATATTGTAGACATTTCAGGTAACAATATACTGGAACCATATACATGGAACCTGCAGCAAAAATATTGCAGTTCTTAGGTGCTTGTTGTTAAATGGCGTGAGGAGGAGGAAGGATGTTGCCATGCCAGGGTGGAGGCCTTTTTAAACCTCTCCCTGTTTTCTCCTTTTAAATCTTTCTTTTAGTTCAGATTATCGTGCCTCTGTGGATTGCCAGACAAGGGAATCATAAATGGGATCTTTTGGTGTTGTATGGGACTTGTAGATTACATCTCTGTAATTTCAGAACCATCTCCTGAAGTCTAGGTTGCGTTGTGCTGTGGAGCTCAAATTTTTGCTGAGAAGGATCTCTAGCACAGCTTTGAACATTACCTTTCAACACTTTTAAACACAGATTTAGTCATATTACTCATTTCTCTGATCACCCAACAGGTCATGACTTGTTATTTTTATTGTAGGCCATTTCCACACTACATGTTATAGTGCTGTTATTCCACTTTCAACATCTTATGGAATTTGGGGGTTTGCCGTTTAGCAAGGGGCATTTAGAATTCTCAGCCAGAGAGCTTTTGGGCCTCAATAAACTACAAAGCCCAGAATTCCACAGGATGTTGAAAATGGAATAATAGCACTATAAGAGTGTAGTGTGGAAATGACCCATAGTCCAGAAAGTAACTTGCTGGTTTACTCGTAACTAACATGCTTCAGTTACTGTTACTACTCCCCTGCAACTGGAAAATACAAATGATCTCTGCCTCACCCCATTTCAGATTACCCTATTTCTGATTAAGCTGCCTGAGTTGCTTGGCAGGAACTCCTTCATCCCACTCCCTTGCACAGACACATCATAGAAGACTACAGCAGTGACATGCACTGCACACATATTGTTTGGGCAGGTGTACAGAAGGAGTCAGGTTTTCAGTTAATCATCTTCCCCCATCTTCATATGTCATGATCTAGATCTCATGTCTGAGCCAACTTTAGGCATGCAGAGAAACACTGCCACCTCCTCTAAATCCAATCCCGTCAGTCCAAATACATACTCTGTGCTGCTGTTTAGAGCAGACAGCCTGGCAAAGCAGTCCTCTTCCCTGCCCTCAAATACTCATACTGCCTCTGTGTGTGTGTGTGTCAGCAGCAGAGCAGTAGTTTCTTTCATCTGGGCACAATGGAGGAGGAAAGTAGAAAAGGGAAGAGAACATTTTTTAAAGTTTTTTTTAAGTTTACTGAGGCTAAAGAGCTCTCTGGCTGAGAGTTCTAAATGCTCCTCTCTAAACTGCAGACCCTAAGATTCAATAGGATGTTGAAAGTGGAATAATAGCACTGTAACAGTGTAGTGTGGAAATGGTCTGGGTTTGTTTGCCATTCTGGCATTTTTAAAAGCTCCAGACTATTTTAGGGAGTCAAACAAGCAAGTTTGTTAAATGTATTATCTGTATCTGTTTACATATCAAGGAACCCATCACACAAAGCAAAGTTCCTACCGTTACAAAACTCTGTTGCTTATAAAAGTGATACCTTTTGTTCTAAAACCTGGAATCTCAGTGTCTTATGATTTTCTGATGACATCTAGAGTTGTACCAAGTCTCAAACTGAGCTTTAATTGGCACAATAATTTAAAAAGTGGCAGGGGTTGATATATTAATTTGTCCCTTCTAGTCCAATTTTTGAACAGTCATATTTTATATCATATCATATGTTTCTTTGAAATTCTGGTGACCAGAAGTGAAGCACTTTATTCAGGTTTGTTGAGTAAAGCACTGTTACCCTGTTTTCTGGGAGTCCCAGGAGGGACACCAAATTGCTGTAAGTTGGGGAAATTAGTTCAGAGCACAAGTTGGCAAAACGAGAGGCGGGGTAACTTAGCAGGATCTTGCAACCCAGTGTCTACAGGGTCAGGCCAAGTCAAGAAGCAGACCGGTTTGAAAATAATGAATGATCTTTATTAAATACAGGCACACAATGTAAGCAACACAAGCACACAGATAACTAAGGAAAATAAAGGTGTGAGTAAGATAGCGGGATTTTCAGGGGGATAGTTGGTTCGGGTGATACGAAACCTGTCCTGAAGTCCAGAAGAAAATGGAGAGCGAAGCTGGGGTTCGATGTATCTCAGCACGTGGAGCTGAGGGGAAGCTCGCCAAGCAAAGCGGCAGCAAGGTGGTCTGGAACTCGGGAGCAATCCGAGGAAGGTCTCGGAATCAAGGGTTTTTATAAGGAGAATTGTGACTGCAGGCTAGGTCGGACTTTGGGAAAACAATAGATTTGGAGTTGGAGACAAAGCCTCCGAAAGGTCAGAATTTGAATGATTGAGTTAGAGCCGAATTTATCAATAGAGTAGCCGGTATGCAAACGCAGAGTTCTTGAGCATTGTATAGCTCGAACATCAAGCTGCCAGCACGAGGCAGAGGATCTTTTGAGAGTTGCTCGCATACCTAATGGAGGTACTTGCCTTGAGGTCTCCTAAAGTGGCAAGTCGGCTGTTTTCTGGCCTGCCTGTATTGTCTAGGAATATTACGGTGATTATCGACCGAGCCTGTATGCGTGCTTGTCCGGGGGCCTCGCAAGCACATGGAAGGGATATGTGAAGCTGAATTAGTGATATCCAAAGATATCTTTTTATATCCCCAAAGCTCAGGCTAGCCAGGGCAGTAACAGCACTCTTTGGCCATTTCCGCACAAGGGAATTAAAGCAGCCCAGTGCGTCCTCTCACGGAGGTTGTCTGCACCTTCGAGCAGACTAGGTTCGGACTACTTACCTGAGATACGCACCTCAGTCCACTCTGAAACGCCCCCAACTGATCCTCCAGTGCGCTTTTTAAAGAACGGTAGAAAAATGTTCTTTAATTTTTCGGAGCGTGCCATTGCGTTCCTGCTCGCTTGTGCAGATTCACAGGCTCGCACCAATGCGAGCCTGCGATCTGCGGAGGGCGGGCTTTAGGCGTGGCGAGCTTCAGCGGTTGGTCAGGACCCACGAACAACCGGAAGCCACCATTTTGGAAGCCAGAGCAGTGAGGATCTAAGACCTCGCACTGCTCCTATTCAACCTGGACGAGACGGAGGAGCCCTGTGGAAGGGCTTAAGGGACAGTCCACGTTGATCCGTGCGCAGAAGATCCAGTAAGTAACGGTACGGAGCAATTCCCTCGCTTTGTGCGGAAATAGCCTTTGATTGCTTTGGCAAAGCTCTAAGCAGCTCTTTCACTTGAGGAGGTAATCCCTCCTTCTCTCTGTGTCTTTGGAGGTGCTGACTTATGATCTGCAGTGCTCCTAGAGTTTTTCTTTCGTATTTCAAGGAGCAGGTACTTTCTTCCAGGTCTTCTCTTTTCACTTACTGTGCTGGTTTTCTATCCCTTTAGCTAATACAACCAGGCTTGTTATAAGCTTTTCCAGAAGGCCAATTTATATGAACTTGTTGTTTTCACCTTGTGATAATTCTGGACATCTCTCCTTGAAAAAGCTTTTTAGGGAAAAGAATATATGCTATGTGTTTGTTGTATGCATCTGGTTGTGCCTTAGGGGGTCTGTGACAGCACTAAGTCCAATACCATGCCCCTACAGGAGGGAACATCCTCTGCAAATGAATCAGAGCCTCCTAGGCCAGATAGTCCAGAAGAACATGCTAGTCCAGTCAGTCCTGGCCTCCTGGGGGAACCTCAGCCTACGAAGTGGGAAACTCTACCCTGGGGACAGAGAACAAGGATAGTTGCACCTACCAACCCAAGAAAACACCAGTGTTTGGGGGAAAAATTAGTTAAGGATGGCAGCCTCTTGCAGGAGTGCTCACTCATAAGGAAAGACTCCTCAGACATAAAGACTTCTTTATGGCCAGTACACTTTTCAGATGGAGCATTCATGTCTGAATGCCTGAAGATGGGACCTGGGCCTGGCTCTTGGGAACCTTTTGCACTACTCAGTTATAAAGCTACGATTCTTCTTCAACTACCACGGTTGCAACCTGTGGGATACTGAGATTAGCAGTCTGGTGAATCACTAAAACTCTCTGGCTAACAATTCTAAATCCCCCTCCCTACAACGAAAACCCCATGATTCCATGAGATGTTGTTATGGCCATTGAAGTAGAATGATAGTGCTATACTCCTACAGTTATAAAAAAAACTCCTAGGAACTCATGCTTATAAGTCTCAGTTCTGGGTAAGGAAGACTACAGAGGAAAAAATTTCATGCTAGCTCTATCCTTTATCAACTCCTTGTTTGACCACCAACTCCTTCAAACTCCTATATTTGACCTTTGACTTCCATGGAACTATGATTTGAATTGCCTAATCATAAATACTTTCTTTCTGGTTTACTCTCCCAGTCTAGACAGGGAACTGCCTTGAGACACAATTTTTAAAAGTACCCTTAACTGGTATGCCTTAGCTGGAAGCTTTACCCTCTGACTTAGACCTGCACAGCCTAAAACAGGGCACCTTGCCAAGCAGCACAACTCCCTCAGAACTTATATGATGTGACCATAGTGCCACCTTAAAGGATTACAATTTTCATTCCAGCTGCATCTGCAGTGGCTGTTTGATTATTTTTCTCATGGCCCTCTCCTCTCAAACACATAGCCTTGCTGGATCACAGCCTTAGAAACATAAACTTGTTTTATCTAGATTTATGAATCACTCAATAGAACCTGCATGCAGGATACAGAGTAGTGGGAAAAAACAGAACATCTGGTTTTGAACCAAATAAACACTCTGTGATTGAGTGGTCCAGTATCTGGTTTTTGAAGAATTAATTTCAGCAAGGGCTACAGTTTCATCAGCACGTCATATTTGAGAATCTGGAAGATTCATAGGAATTTATTTTATTTTATTTCTATCCTGCCTTTCTCCTGGCATAGGACCCAAGGTGACTCTATCCCAGCCCACAGCATGATCACCATCATTCAGTAAACTGCCAACTATCTGTATGTTTTCAGATTTTTTTGTGTGTGCAAAGTCAAAATTCCCTATTTAATTATCATAAAAATGAAATCTCATAAATTGAGAGCCTGGGTATGTGATTCCTGCAAGCCTGAAACCTGGGAGATTTCTTGCTTACAAGCTCTGTGGCAGCCTTTGGTGAACGGTTCCAACCACTTTTGTAAACCCTTGCTTATTAACCTCCCAGGCCATTTCAGACTAATCTCAATGGAAACTTTTGCTTACAAATAAGTAAATTAGCCGAGCATGTAGATATAACAAACAGCTGTTCCTTGCTGCACCCTCTGTGAGAAGTGCCATTGTCTTCCAGTGAGTGGCTGAACAAGCTTCAAAGGCTTAGTTATAATGATAGTTTTGTCTCTCAAATCATATTGCCACCCCAAGGCCATATTATTTGTTATAGCTTGTTGCATCCACTTCCTTACAGGAGTGACCCATCATGTGTTCTCCATGGAGAGCTGCAACAGTCTGAGTGCAGGGACCATCCACGGGATATGTTCCAAATATAGAGATCGTGGATATGTAAGCAACTGTAATTTCCCTAGCAACCCAAAATTTAAGAAAGATGATCCACATATAGTGTAGACCACGGCTGGGGAAAGTCTTTAAACATAACTGGAGATGGGCAAAGGCCATGTTTCCAATGCTCCATTTGTCACCTCAAAGATGATACGGAAAAGTAAAAGAGACAGTAGATGCTGCTCTGAGGAATAGCTTACTGAAAATAGTAAGTGGGTAAAGAAAGGAAGGGAAGACAAGAGAAGATTACAATCAGCTGTAGACTCTTGTCATTTTCACACGAGACTGTTATAGTGCTATTATTCCACTTTCAACATCCTGTGGAATTCTGGGGTTTGTAGTTTACCGAGACCAAAGAGCTCTCTGGCTGAGAATTCTAAAGGCCTCTCCCTAAACTGCAAACCCCAGAATTCCACAGGATGTTGAAAGTGGAATAATTGCACTATAACAGTCCAGTGCGGAAATGACTCGGGCACCTCTCTCATCAGACCTTTTGGGCTCTACCCTTCCTATGGGAACTGCTTGGCACTACTTCTCTACTCAGATTCCCCTCCCCCATGCAGCAGTGAAATTGCTTCTGTTTTTTTCTGTGGGATATATAGCACACGTCCCCATCCTTGTTCAATTACTTGTGCCGTGTCAAGTGTGGAATATAATAGTTGTGCCATGCAGTATTTCTGATTTCTTTTCATTGGTTTCTTCCATGAGACCTATTAGAAGGGTTGTTCTGGAGGACTGAACAGCAGCACTGAAACTAAGGATTGCCTATGCTAGAAGTATAAGAAGTAGCAATGGATTTTCAGGGAGATACATATAATTCAACAGCATGAGGATGGTAACCAGAAGAGAATCAAAGCTCTTGGTTAGTGTTGGCTTTTGAAGGGCTGGGTGCTAAGGTCCCTCAGCATTCTGGACTGAACTACTGAGTTGCAAAATGCAGTGATCACTATGGTTCGGCTCTGGCTCAAGCCTGAACTGTCATCTTTATCCCACATAGACCAAACGGGTCAGAATGCGAACTGTGATTTCCCCAGACATCTTCCAAGACTGTTTTACCAAACAAGCCTAAAGAGCCCATATACACAGACACACTTCAAAGCAATGCACATCCCACAGTTCTGATCAGGACCCTTTCACCAAGAAGCATAATTGTCCAGGGGTGGGGCACAATTAGTAACATGCCCTTCTTCTCCTTTCCTTGTTAGCATTTATCGCCCTCCTTTCTACTTCACTGGACATGTCTCACATCAGCAAGTCTGGGGATTTAATTGGTTTTGCAAACTAGTGTCAAGTATTTGCAGAGACTCCTGGAAGGGAGAATGGGCCATTGTTCCAGAATCCTTGATGGCCTGTTCAGATTTATGGATGGTTTTCTGCTTTTCTTCTTCCAAAAAACCAATGGAGAGAAAGAAGGGAAGAGTGTTAAGATGGATGAGAAAAGAAGCTGTTGCTCAGACAATCTTTATACAATCCTCAGAAGAACTTAGAGATTTTCCTGCCTTCTTCTTTTTCAATTTTTGCCCAAAGGATCTTCTTTTTTTCCCTGTGGATACTCTTCTGTCCATTAAAAAAAAAATCTGTGTAAAGCAGTATATATGGACAAAAAAAATGCAAATTAGGACTTAGATTTTTTTTTAACAAAGACCAGCATACTGGAGGCACAATTGCCTATACCAAGAGTCACTATGTTCCAATATCAAGAAATGCCTAGTGGGCAGCTCCACATGCTCTGTAGATGTTGTGGAATGTGTAGCAATCCATGACCACATTAGTGTATTCCTGAATATCAGTTTAAGATGTTTAAATAACAACAAAACCTCTGCTTCCAGAGATGAAGCATTCACAACCCCTAACACTCACTTTCTAAACTTGCCCTTTAGCACTGCAGTAGCATCTAGATCAAGGATTTGCTGGTTTCAATTTTGTCTGGTCTACTAAAAAAAACAAAAAACAAAAAAACAAATGAACTCAACCTTATCATCCTTTCAGTCATCAGGTATTTCACAAAGCAAGGCCACTTGTTCAAAAGGATCTCTTAATACATGAGACTGAGGCCATTCCCACACTACACTGTTATAGTGCTATTATTCCATTTTCAGCATCCTGTGGAATTCTGGGGTTTGTAGTTTACTGACACCAAAGAGCTCTCTGGCTGAGAATTCTCAATGCCCCTCCCTAAACTGCAAACCTTAGGATTCCATAGGATGTTGAAAGTGGAATAATAGCACTATAACAGTGTAGTGTGGGAATGGCCATAATTAATGTGATTTAAGTAACTATGAGAATGCATATGCAAGAAGGAGCCCAACAAGTAGCAATTAGTTGATACTCCTCTCCTCCAACTCTCTACAACTAGTTATTGATCTAGTTACTCCAAGGGGTCCACCCATGATGTCAGTGCCGCTGTGAAACAGTGAGGAATATTAGCTCAAAGGGCAAGCCTGTGAGAGAGGGGTAACCTAACAGGATTTTTTATACCTGTGTATACCAATACTAACACAGAGACACCAACTAGAGATTCAAAGAATATTTGTTTTATTGGAGGAATTAACAGTCGCACACAAGATCCAAGCAGTCTCACAATCACACAAGGCTAACTGAAGGGAGGAAAAATTGGACAGCGAGAAGTTGTAATGAGGTCAGATTTACCTATCCAGAGAAAAGAGATGAAGCAATGTGGCGCAGACCAAGGTCATTTCCGCACTACACTGTTATAGCGCGATTATTCCACTTTCAACAACAGCCGCCTGGCCCCTCCCGAAACTGCAAACCCCAGGATTCCATAGGATGTTGAAAGTGGAATAATCGCGCTATAACAGTGTAGTGCGGAAATGATCCAAGAGTCCGAGGGTAGTACCAGAACAAGAATTGGAGCAGCACAGTGATGGCCTATGTCCAGAGTACTACAAGCTATCTGGCTCAGAGCCAGGGTTTAAATACTCTTTTTCCACCCAGAGGAGGAAAGTGTTAATGGCTCTCTGACAAAATAGACAATGGGGTCTGGAATGAATGAATGGGCTTAGCATTAAGTGACAAAGGACTGATGGGAATTGTGATAGCTTCTTAATGGCAGGACAGGTGTGGGGACAAAAGGAAATTTCAGCGGATGGAGAAAGAGGGTCAAAGACAATCAGTTGTTTCATGGAAGCCGTTTCAGGCACTATTGTTTCTAAAAGCTGAGTAATTGAGGAACATTTGTAAGTCCCTTATCACTGGAGCTTCCCTGACTATGACTCAGTCATGCTCTGAGGTCCCAATTTGACCTAATTTTGCAGTGCATGTCTGCAGCCAGCATGTTTCCAGCAGGCTTCCCAGCCATAGCAGGATATAATTTATATTTCATGCCAGTTAATATTTACCAATTAAACTATATCATGGAGTAGGAGTGTATGGCCTGGTAACACTCTACCAGTATACTATAGTCTACCTTCCCACCCATCCCCAGTCTAGAATTACCCTGATCTCACAGTGTGATGGGCTTTGGGATAAATTTCTCGATTGGGCATGGGAAACAGAGAACTCACCTTTCATATCCATCATTACTGAATGGAAATTGGCAAGAAAGAAGCACCTATCCACAGAAGATAGCAATTTAACTGTATTGTGAACAACCTAATTGCAAGCTACACTGGGTTAATGGGACTAGAGTGTGTGATTTTCAATCAGATCAGAACATTCCTACCACTTGTCTTATCTTGAACTTACTGGCTCCTTGGTGACCAGGCATATTGGTGACCAGAAGCAACCCATTAGTTGTTTGTTTCTTTTGTTGCTGTTGTTATGTGCCAACAAGTTTGGCTTGACTTATATACAGTGACTCTATGAGGAAGAGAACTCCAAGGAGGCCCTGCTATTATCCTCAGGTCTTGCAACTCAGGGGTGTGGTCCAAAGTACAATAGCCTCCGTTTTGTCATTTTGGCTTCTAGGGAAAGTTCAGGCCTGATTTACTCTCAGATCCATTTATCTGTCTTTTTAGCAGTCCATGGTATTCGCAGAACTCTCCTGCAGTACAACATTTCAAATGAGTCAATTTTCTTCCTGTCTGCTGTCTTAACTGTCCAGCTTCCACATCGATACATAGAAATCAGAAATACTGACAATTCAGTATTTTATCTTTACATTTGGGGATCTTATCTTATCTTATCCTTTCTAGCTGTCCTTCCAAGTCCTAGTTTTCTTCTAATTTCTTCTAATTTCTTAACTACCTTTTTCACTTTTATTTATGACAGAGCCAACGTGTATGTTTGCTGCCTTCCTAATATATTGATGGTGTTTGTTACTTCCCTCTGGTTTTGTGTTATGAATATGCTGCTGCCTGCCATCTCTACCAATAGGCATCTCTCAGATTACACACAGCACACTCAGAATCCCCATGCCTGCAACACAGAAGCCCACAATCCTTCTTATTTTTCCTATCATCTTAGAAAAAAAAATAGTACAGAAGGGGAAGGAGAAAGTAAGGCATTCAGAGCCCACAGCTGTTGCAGTCTTCTATGACCTTGTCTTGTGCAGAGGGAATCAAAGACTAATGTCTAAATCCAGTTATTAGTACTAATTTGAGTAGACCCATTTAATCAATAGAATTTACATAAATGTTGACTTGCCAAGTTCCCATTGAACCAACAAATCTATTCTAGTTGGGAATAACGGCTGGATTTATCCTGTGTAAAGAGCCAGTTTGGTATCGTGGTTTGAGCATTGGACTAGGACTTTGGAAACAAGGTTCAAATTCCCACTCAGCCATGGAAACCCATGGGATGACCTTGGGCAAGTCAAACTCCCTTAACCTCAAGGACTATAAATTGGAAACAAAGGCACACAACATCAGCAACAACAAGAGCAACACACTGTGCTGGTACTGGAAGAATGTTGTTTTAATTTTGCAAAAGGATTGACTTGGTGCATTTCTCCTGAATGCTCTACTCATGGTCATAATCCTGTGTCCTGATTGTTTTCATTCATCCAGACACATTACAGATCTTTCCACACACAACAGTTTAGGGAGGGGCAGTTAAGATTCTCAGCCAAAGAGCCCTTTGGCCTCAGTAAACTACAGACCCCAGAATTCCACAGGATGTTGAAAGTGGAATAATAACACTATAACAGTGTAGTGTGGAAAGACCCAAAGACAAAACGTGGAAGGCAAGATAGAACATGGAAAGAGGGTCACAAGGGTCACTGCAAAGGAAGAACAACACTTTTATTTATATATTTCTTCCTTGCCATCCTTTGGATCTAAGGCAGTTTACAAATATTGCCCAAGATCTTGCATCATCAGACATAACTATGACGATGAAACTGTCTTGTCAGAGTTAATGTGACAATGCCATCTCTCCAAAACCTGCCTCTTCAGTTTGGCGGCACTCCAGCCAAAGAATTACCAAGGCATTGCAAATTGGGGCACTGGGAAATGACATCTGTAGCATTCTTCTCAGTGCAGCAGATGTTGAGAACAGGCAGCCTGGGGTCCTGTTGCAACTGCTTGTATCAGTCCTCCCTGTGACCGAGAGAGTACAGCAGATGTAATTTCCCAGTGTCCCAATCTGCAGTTGGAAGCTCTTGGTTTGAGGTGCTGCCAGGCTGAAAAGGTAGATGTGGGGGTCACATTTAGTCATTAACAACCATAAACTTTAATACAAACCAGTTACAAGACTTTAAGTTCAGCTTATAATCTTATGACTACCTCACATGAAGGATCAAGAAAATTCTGAAAGTAATGCAATACAAGTAAGGATATTACCTATAACATATTACTTCCGGGCATTTAACAAGGACATAATGAAAGTAATGTGATGATTAGTAATAATGCTACAGTCCTCCCATGAAATTAATACTTTTTAATAACTGATTTTTTATTTTACTTTGGGGGAACTAAAATCCTTTGTGAGGCATTTTGAGGAATTTCTCCCAGAGCTTTGGGCCGCTTTCTGTTTAAAGTTTTTCCCTACCAAAAAGGAAATTAAAAAGATAATGAGCTAACTTGAGATAGAAATGTTTGCAGGGGATTGTATTGCCTTACATATAGTGAATTGCCTTTAAAAAGTAATTTTCCAAACTCTGAAAAAAACCTCACATACAGAAATATCATATTGACAACATGAAACCAGTGCCGCCTCTGTCAGCAAACAAAAATGCATAGGGAGGTCACCTCAAAATAATTCCCTCTGTGAGGAATTATTTTGAGGTGATCTCCCTATTAATTTGGAGAAAATAATTCTGGAGATATAGATTGATTTTAGAGGAATTTGTTTTAGGGTGATTTGATGAAACTAATTGACCAATTTTTCACTGAAATAGGTGTTCTGTTGAAACAGAGAACAGTGAGTTTGAAGGAATGGTTTTGTGTCTGAGTTGTTAAGACATCACCTCTGCTTTCTACCCAAATTCTTAGGTGAGTTACCTGTCTTCTAGCACTACCACTTTGACTTCTGTGAAATGAGTGCTCTGCAAATGGCTGTATTAACTACAGCAACTATTTAGTGATGCTGTACATGAGACCTTCTCAAAATTTTCAGTTGGGCCCACTAGCCTAAAAGGATCATAGGGACCCCAGATCCAACCTTAGCCCAGTTCTTTTCAGATTCTGTTATCAGAAGGATTCTGCAAGTGCACTGTTTTTATCATTCCAGAAGACTTTCCCCAGTTTAAACACTTGCCATTTGGTTTGGTTTCTGCAGCATCTGTCATCCTTTGAGAACTCAAGAAACCATGACTATTATTTTTATTTGCTGCAGTGTCATATTTCTAAGACGACACCCTTGCAAATGGCAACATGATATTATACTGAAAAATACCTTCAAAAATTCAGCAACATAAACTAACAAAGAGAAATGTCAACTTTAGGCTGAATCCGTGACATTCCTAAGACAGATAATCTTACTAAGAGACACATTGCAAAAAACTGGACAGCCATTTAGGAATCTCAAGAACTATGAACCAAAAACAAAGTTTGATCTTTCCATGGACTTATTGTGTACTACTTGAACTTTGTAAACCAGTTTGCTGTCCAGGGTAGCCTCTTGTGAAATATCCTAAACAAGTGTGTAAAATCTGAGTCAGACAGCAAGCCAAATAGTTTCCAAGAGACTAAACATTCCATTGCTGCTCCTGAACTCTTAATGACTCAGAAAAATCTCTTTCATTTCTGGGGTGTGGGGGAGAGCTTTGACATGCTTCTGGGGCATAAGACCTTTTAGGATTTACACGTGGGGTAGAAAATTTATTCTGAGATACAACCATAAATATTATTCATACTTCTTTCCCACAGAAAGTTCTAACTGAGCTTCCAAGAAGTGCTACATGGACAGTGACACTGGCAGACTTTGGTTTTGAAAATAGCTGGCTCTTTGTAGTGAAGAATGTGACTGCTGCTTACTTATCTGCCTTGCCTGGATCTTATCTAAAGTAGAGGTTGAAGTGAAATCTAATGATGAGGGAGATGTTATCAGTACATAGTTTACTATAGGCACTCAAGAAATGATTTCATTTTTGGAATGGATGTCATCCATAGCAATTGAAAGTCCATATAATAGATATTAGTTAACCTATAGGTGTTTTTCAACATGTTCTTGTATGCAGTACATGAATCGGATTCTGAGAAATTATAATTTTGTCCTAGTGTCAAAATTTTCATGAACATTGGACTTATTTGTCTCCCAAAGGTTATCTGTGAGCAAATATATATGGGTACTATACCAACAACTTAGAAGTAAATTAGAAACTGTGCATTAATGACAATCACAGAAGCCCAACTGTACCCCTTTAATATCTATTGACTACCTTTCATGTACATGGGAGACACTAGTCCTTGACATAAGGGGACCATTTGATCCTCATCTAAGGAGGACAGTAATGGTGGACGATTGTTTTTAGCATGAACAGATGCTGTATTCACTGCAAAAACCAGGCTCACCTCGTGAGGACACAGGAGAGAGCCTTCTCAGAGGCTGCTCCTGCCCTGTGGAACTCTCTTCCTTGGAAGGCTAGGCTGGCCCCTCTCTGCTTTCCTTTCATAGGCAAATAGAGACATTTCATTCTAAGGAGCCTTTAATGGGTGAGCAGGAGAGCTTTTTTTTATCTATTAGCTGTTTTAAAAACATATTGTAAGTTTATAATTTTATATGTTTTTTGACATTTGTAATTCTTTAAATGTTCTTAAGGTTTTTTAACTTTGTGGAAGCCACCTTAGGTCCCACTTTGGGAGAAAAAGTGGCAAAGAAATTCAATAAATTCAATTCAATTCGAAAACAACAAAGGAAGGGAAGAAGGAACGGAGGGTTTCCCAATAACTTGTGAGAGATAATATGGTTTCGTTAACCTCTGTTGAAATGCCTTCATAAAACCATTTCATTGAACCATCCGAGAGTAATGGCTTGGCTGCCAGAATAAACAGATTGGTAAAAAAGGGCCTGCAAATTTCAGCTGATATCACAGGAGGATTCTTTATGTGAAGTACTCTGCATTCTTCAAACAGGTATTACCATGAATGGGAGGAAGGTGATTTTCATCCACTCAAGGCTGTGTGGCTCAGTGCTGGGTTTGCTTCCCTCATCTGAGGCACTGTTGCTCTCTGTGCTGTTCTTTTTTTCCCATCAGGACAGTTTGCAAAACAACTAAGCCTGGGCTCAGAGGAACTGCTTCCTCAAGCACTGTCTGAGTCACCCCACTGTTATCTCTGATCACAATGAATGACGCTCTCTACTTGTCTGTGGGGGAGAGGGGTTATGGTCAGAGAAACAGGAAGGGGCCTGGGAGGGAGAGACCCCTGCGTAAAATATGCCCTGTGGGGCAGAGGTTTCACATATCGGACATATCAGAGTGAAGTTGGAATGCGTGTTTAGAGCATAATTCTCTGTTTCCATTTTAATACCTGTATCGAGGAAATGCAGGACAGTAGTGCTTTAACTAAATAAATGGAAAGAAGGCATGAAGAGGAAAAGAGAAAATAAACAGCTATGTCATTGCTTTATATTCTTCAACTACCTTCCCACAAAGAAAGTGCACAGCAACTCACTGTTCCAAGACAATGCACAGTAACTCAAATATAACATAAAAATAGAAAACTATATTAAAACATGAAAGCTGGTACTCACAATATAAAGAACCAAGTCAGAGAGAGAGGTCCTTTCTTAAAAATTCCTTTCTTAAAAGCTGAGAAATCAAGGACAAATCCAGTTTGGGAGCAGCAGCAGAGGCAACGACACAGTCCGCCATCCCACACAGACTTCCTTGTTCCTTCATAATTTGGCTTCAGTCTTCACAGTAGCTGGGATGAGGAATGGATTTTCCCAGCAACAATTGCAAACTATCTCTTTGGAAATGTAACACATGTGATGGTGATTTGGTCTTGGATGGACAAATAAGCTTCATTGGTTGTACAAAAGACCTGATCCTAGTGGAGATGATAACTGGGAGAAACACTTCCTTATCTTTCAGACAGTGCTTCTCCCTGGCGGTAGAAAGAGAAACCTCTTTAATATCGTTAGGGGTGGACTGATCATGATGTGTCCCTTTCTTTCCCTTTCTCATCAGTCTTGGGTCTCTCCAGCCAAAGTTCAACATGTTAATGATGACACTGCTTTTTGCCTGCCCACTATCCTGTGACTTGTCAGCTGATTGTAAGAAATTGTGCATTTATGTTATATGTTATATACAACTTTCCATGTGCACACGTGTCATACATAAACCCAACAAGAGAGTGAGTGAGAGAGAAAGAGAGAGAGAGAAAGAGAGAGAGATGGATCACAGCTGGCTGGATTTTTGGATTCTCCTTGGGGGCTTGGTTATGGAGATTGTCATTATGAATGCTTTCACTTCAAAATTTACTGCTACACTACTGCAGACAGGATCATAATGAACAGATGGTAGGTTCGGTTAGGTAGCCAGACCCTAAACCATTTAAAGCTTTAAAGGTTAATACAAACACCTTGAACTGAGCCCAGAAGACAACTGGCAACTAGAACAGCTTGGCAACCTATGCAGATCTTTCAATATGAATGTACAATAATTGCAACTCTGTAGTGATTAGTAGCCTTGCTATCACATTTTGCACTAATTGAAATGGATACTGCTCAAGAGTAGCCCTATGAAGAATGCATTACCAGAGCTTGGACACATTACTTTTTGTTGTTGTTGTTTTACAACTTCCAAAATCAATCAGCATAGCCAGTGGCCATGTCGGATGGAGGATTCTGGAGTTTTTAGTCCAAAGAGTACCTTTTGTCGGCTGCAGCATTAATTGAAGACACACATATGCACAGATACACAAGGCATATATGACCATTGCCAAATTGTATTCACTCAGCACACTAAATATGGTAACACCTAGTTTTCAAAAACAGATGCCACCATTTATTTATTGCATTTACAATTACCTGGATCTGCACAGCTGAAACACCACAGGAGAAGGTAGTAAATTGAGGCCCTTCCTGGAAGAGACTGGCATGCTTTGTAGTTGGTGCCAGGTGCCAGAATGCATCACATGACAGGCCAGAGTGATAGGCTACTTAAGACTGGCTCACTCCCGCATACGGTCTATTTGGATCTGTGCAACATGGGGCACGTTCCCACCTGCAGTGCAGTGTGTGTTTACACCTTGCCTTTGGAGAGAGTAGGAATTTCTCCCTCTTCTTTTACAGAGGGTTTTTGGCCTGCCCCATACTGTTCCCAAGGGACTTGGGCTTTGGGTAGTGTCATTAAATAGGCGGTCACCTGGCAGGTAGCAGGGAAGGATGTAAGTCTGCAGTGTACACCTTTGGCACCCGCTTTTGGGTGTAGGGTGAGACAGACCCTTTCGGCGCCTTACCCTTTCGCGGTGCTGGGGTGCAGGGCTAGCGCGAGCAGCCTCCAGAGGAAGGCTCTTGCTTCCCTGCCTGTTCAGCTCCGCGAGCGCCCTGCCTTTCACACTGCAGCCTGGGACCTTTCCCAGCCTGCAGTGGACAGGAAGTGCGACCGGCCCGGCTCCTGAGGCTCAGCACACCAGGTAAGTGCACACGGGGCCCCGGGGCGATGTGCGTCGGCGCAGCATTTTTGGCTTCAAGCTGAAAATGAAAAAATGCATGCGCAGTCCACGTCAGACCCTTGAGCTTCGCGCAAATGTGAGTGCGTCGTGTGGGCTGCTCAGAAATGCCATGCGAAAAGGGCCTCTGAAACCACCTCTTTAATGTCTTGAAATTCTGGGGGTAGGGAAGAAGGTTATCCTTGAAGGGAAACTCAGTTTAGGGCCCTCATTTGGAGGGTCCTGGGACTTGGGTAGGTGCCCACTGAGTTTACCTTCCAATTACAGCCAGCTGGGGAATTCCAATTACACTACAGGTCCATTTCCAGGCCAGCACCATGTAAATAGTTTAGGTCAAGTAAAGTGGCCCTTGTTGAACCCAACATGATGCGCCTGGTCTTGTTATTCCAGGTTGGAGCATCAATATCCTTGATTTCAACTACAAATAGTACTAAAATGGCAGATGGTAACAACAAGATACAAAAATAAAGCCCATAAAATAAATAGTAAATAATATCCACTACTGGACGCCACTACAGCAAAAAAATGAACTTAAAAGCCAAAAGCTTGTCTGAATAAAAAAGCATGTTTTCCATACCCTCCAATTGTCCCATTTTGTCAGGGACAGTACCAATCAGTCCTCTGTTGCCCCACTTCTTCAGCTGCTTTTAAAATGTCCTTGGCCCTTTTCGCACAGCATTTGCCATGTGAAAGGGCCTCCAGAGCGTCGCGCAATTGCGAGGAGCGTTTCAGATGACATCCTCGCAATTGTGCAATGCTCCCGGGGCCAGCAGGCACCAATCGCGCACTATTTCATTTTCGGCTTGTAGCCAAAAATGGTGCGTGATCGCGCATCGCTCCGGGGCCCTGTGTGCAATTACCTTGCTTGTGGAGCTCCAGAGACGCGGCCCTCGCGCTTCCTCCCCCAGCACAGCCTGGGAAAATATCAAGCTGTGCTGGGGAAGGAAGCCCTCGTGTTGCCTGCCAGCCGGCAGGCAGCTCCTGCAAAGCCAAAGCAGCAGAGACAGGAGAACCTCTCACAAGAGGCTGCTCGCATGATCCCCGTGCCCTGGTGCCAGACAAAGGTAAGGTGCGGAAAGGGCCCTTGTTTCTGCCTCCTGCTTTCACTTGCCCTCTTTGTCCTTTGTTTATTTCAATTGCTGCAAACTGAGTTCCAAGAGCAAAAGCAGTTTGTACTCAACAAGGGGTGAATCTGCCTTTTCCTGTAGACTCAGGGAAAAGCAAACTGCTGCACTTTCTTCTAGCGTATGCGTTCTTCCTCATTAAACACCACACTCTGATGTGGTCCCGGTTTTCATACATGAAATGTTGGTAGGTATAGTTTTCCATCTGGTGGAAACAGGGCCAACCTTAGGAGTGGGTAAGTTGGATATTCATGCTTAGCACCAAGCTGAAGGGATACCAAGCCAAGCTTTGTGGCTGAGGCCATTTCAGCGCTAGGCTGTTATAGTGCTCTTATTCTACTTTCAACATCCTATGGAATCCTGGGGTTTGCAGCCTCAAAGGCTCCTCCCTAAACTGGAAACCCCAGGATTCTATAGAAGGTTGAAAGTGGAATAAGAGCGCTGTAACAGTCTAGTTTGGAAATGGCCCCAGTGTTAGGTATGTTATCTGCAGTGAATTAGAGCTTAAAAGAAACCACAGACAATTGTATTTAACCCCCCACCCTGCAAGTTCTTTATTTGTTTGGGTACTAACTTGGAAAAGAATTGTCAACAATGAGCTTTAAAGTGTATTTCTTCCCTACTCCCAGTGCAATATTATTTGTTCCAGATAAAAATCAATTAAACACAAGTTCATTTTTCTGAGTTTTCTGCATGTACCACACAACCTGAGAACCAAATTAGCAGGAGAGGGAGGACTGAGAACTGTGTATCTGGTGCATACAGACTGACCGAAAAGTCCAAGATTTGTTCCTGTTCTTTCCAATTTTATACTGGGTTAAAATAAACTGAGCTGGTGAGTTAGTATAAAAAGTCTCTGATCATACCGAGAGCTGAGAGAAAATATTCTGAGATAAAGAAAACTTGTATGGATCTCCAAAATAAAATAAGAAAGAACATGACTTTCTAGTCTTTTTTTTATCAGTCTGGATGCTCCTATTCTCAGGTAAAAGGATAACCAAGATGGAACTAGTCAGGCCTCCATTGGCTTTTTTCTTGTGTTCCTACCAAAAGTGCTGGGATAGAGAGAAGATAATAGGACTACTCAAGGGCCAGCCAGCCCTAGAAAATTTTGCTGCCTGGGCAGCAAACGACAGGATGGTGCTCCTTCCCATTTTACCTGCAGAAGATGCCTGGCCTGGTCATGGATCCTTACCTCAGCACTAGCAATTGGATGGCATCTTTACACACACATGAGGGCAAACAGGCTTGCTTAGAGGCTGCAGAATGGGGTGTGTGCAACACACAGTTCTGTCCTGCAAGAAAGGCAAATGGCTAAGGGGCTAGGGAGAAGAAAAGAAAAGAAGAAAGGAGATACTCATATTACCTCTCTCTTCCCAAACATTTACCACATGAGGTGGTTGCCTCCCTCGGACATATGCTGGAACCACTTTCGGATCATCCTTTTTGTGTATTTTATTTATTTCTCATTGTCTCCTCCCCCATCTTCTTTCTCAGAATCTGGGAGGATCTGCGGCAGCTGTTAACAGATTGATTTTCTTCTACCTCTCCAGCTCTCAGGTCTGGAAATTGTAAACCCTCACTCCTTAGCAGAAAGCAGAGAGCTTTTCCAGATGTTTATGTAAGACAACGAGTATTGCCTTGCTGGATCAGACCGAAGGCAAAAGGTTGTGCTTTCAACGGGCATCAGCCAGATGCTTTTGAGCACCTACAAGCAAGGCCTGAAGGCAATGGCCTCTTTCTGTTTGTCCCTACCCAGGAGATGCATTCTGTCCCTCCATACATGTACATTCTCATGACCAAGACTGCAGTCCTACACACACTTAATTACAATGGAGTTAGTCTTAGGATCAGCTAGGATAATCTTGCCTGCCAGTTGACAAAGTCATCAGTGCCCTCCTGCCTGCCTTCCATTTTGTTTTGACACTTAGTGGCCAAAAAGAGCCACTAAGGAAGCCCCCAAATAAAAAAAGATAAATATTCTCTCAGGGACTTCTTAGCTCATTGTACCCAGGCCTTTGCTGTTTGGGCCCCCATTGCCTCTGTTTCCACCAACATGATGAAAAGTGGCCATTTCGTTCTTTCCAGCCAACTGCAGCACACAGCACACAAAAATTTCCCTGCTCCCTCATGCCTCACAGGACTAGAAGCTGCAGCTGATTTATGACGGACAAGATCTCCCTGCCGAAAACCGCTGCATAATTAGTGAACGTAAAAAGCTGTGCTTCCCACTGCGATTCTATTCCCACAGGGCAAATTCCCAGCCCCTAGAAGACTTCAATTTCATTCAGGCAGTGCTCAGTCCCCTGCAGGATTGGAACACAGTTAATATTTTAAGAGTGTTCCTGCCATGTGGTGTGGGAGGGAAGCACACGCCTTACATTCTTCCTTTCCTGGCAGGCCTTCCTTTGCATTTGGGGTACACCATTGCTCTCTAAGCAACCTTTGGCTGAGATTCTCCTCTACGCTAAATTGGGGCAGAATTAGTCACTTCTTCCTGTAGCTCGTCCTGTTCTGGTAAAGACAGAACCACCAAAAGCACAGATGTTTGAGTCTGAAATATTTCAGCAGAGCTGCATGGAAGGGAGACAAGGAGATGGCAAAACAGCAGGGCGGAGGGAAGAGGGAAGCTCCATAGCAACTGCCCAAGTCTTCCCACAAGCCAGGCGCCTACTCTGGGTTTCTTGTCAGGCAGTAGTGGAATCCACTCAGTAACACAGCGATCGGTCACGTCAGGGAGGCTGCAATGTGCTGGGCACCTTTCCAGATCTATCTTCACCTCCTGGGGTGAGAGAAGCTGCTAGCCAAGCACAAAATGCATGTCATTCACCACCACCCACTCGTTCCTACTTTTGGAAACAGAGGGAAGCGTTAGAGCAGGAAGAAGGGCAAATGTGTCTTCTTCTCATAGGCCCATCTGGATGACCTCTAGCATGCACTCAGAGGCAGTCAGTGACCCAATCACACACTGCAAGCCTGTGGGAAGGGGAGTCCTCGCAGCAGCCCAGTCTAGTCAAGCAGGAGAGACACGAGCAGCATTCCACAGCCAGCTGGAGTCGAGGCAAAGCCGGAGAAGCCGACTGTCCCAAGTTGTGCTTGTTTTTACAAGAGACCGGGAGTAGGGGGGAGGTTTTAAGAGGAGAGTGCTTTCATTAATACAGCCAGTTGTATTGATGCATGTGTGTGTCTGTGTAGGTGTATACTTGTGTGCGTGTGTGTGTGTATACCGTGCATGAAGGAGAATGTGGTGGCATGTCTATGATGGATATTCACTTAGAATCTGCATGCTGTTAACAGACATGCAGAGAAAGAGTTTGCACAATATGTCCATCATCTTGGTATGCACTGTATTTGTACCTGTTAAGAGTGCAGCGTGTCAATGTGTGTGGAAGAAGGCAGGTGGAGACCTGGCTGTCACAAAGGGTCATAGATGTTTCAATTTGTATGACAGCAGTTGCACTACAGCTTCCAACTTTTGCGCAGGGTTGTGGTGCATGAGAAGATAGGATTAGCCAGCAGTGGTTTGTGAATAAACATGAAGGGTGTAGGCAGTTTTCCTCACATGGTGGCATGCTTCTGTTTCTACAATGTATGTTTACTTCATCTGCAGAATGCTTGCTCTGTGGCTCTTCTTTGCTTGCTGCTTATACATATGCAAGAGCTCTGAAAATCAGCCAGTGGTTTGTGTGTTTTACGTAATTCTGAGAGATGTGTTTTACCGTCTAATCAGGAATCAGTGAATAAAGTGTCCATGCATACATGTATTCGTAAGCACCGGGCAGCCTTTTCCCATCTCTGAATTTCTGCATTGTGGTTAGATGAAAACACCTGGATGTTGAAGTTAAAAACAAATACACCAAGGTTCTTTAGAAGCTGACAGCTTAACGGCCATTTCTAGAGAGCCCTGTGAACTTTGGCACGGTGCTACATGTTCTCAGTTAAAGCAGGAACTCTTCTGTGACCTTTGATCCTCTCTTGGTCCCAGGAATTACACCATAAACAAGGCTGTAAACAACAGGAGCCTGAAATCTAAACCTCTTCATTAAGAAACCAGTTACACAGAAACTTTTGATGCCCAGTGCCTAAATGGTTTGCCCTTCTTCCCACCATAACAGCCTAATCTCAGGAATGGGCTAATATTGTCAAGGTGCCTGACATGTCATCTTTTAGAAGCCTTGGACCACAATTTACGTTCCTCTTTCCCAGACTCAAAGTAACTACTTTCAAATAATGAGTTATTTTATATGATTTCTTTCTTTAAAAAAAAAAATAAGCAAGCCTCACTATGCCATATTAAGACTGTAACTTAATTAAATAATAATGTCACTCTTTTTTGTGGCATAACTAACTGCTTTCAATAAGCAAACAAAAAAGCAAAGATCCCTGTGTTGATCTCTGAATACAAAGAAAATCCATAGTTAGGGCCAGAGGGTAGGTGGGAAATACCGCTATTAGGACCAACAATATTCAACAGGAGAAGTGCAAGATTTTGAATTTTTCAGAACGCTTCATCAACCTAGGTGGTACAAAACAAAACAAAAATTAAGGCTTGTATAATATCTTCCTTGAAAAAGAGTTCTGGGAAACTCAAAACCTTCCATAATGTTGTTGCACACTGGTTGGTTCTGGTAAAGTTATTACCTCTAGCCATGGGTGTTATTGTCAGTTGTGTTTCTGGTTACAAGTGGGTTTTTCACTATATAGGTGTACAACTGACCTTTCACATTTACTAGTGTTACCCTGCTTGCTGGGGGTCCCTTAGGGGGGTTCCCAATGCCTGTCAAAATTATCGCTGTGGGGAAAATTAGCTATGAACACTGCTTTAGCAATGCAAAGAGGGCAGGGTAATTAAGGATCTTTTACCCAATGTTTACAGGGTCAGGCTCAGTCAGAAATCACACAAAAAGGTCCAATGAATGACTTTATTGAATAGTAATAGTTCGCACTAACGCAAACACGCACACACGCATCCAAGGACTAATAGAAAGAAAGAGTGGAAATAAGATAGAGGGATTGTTGAGGGATTCACAGCTTGGGTGATACTGCACCTCTTCCTGAAGTCCTTGGTCCGGGAAGCAGCGACTGAACAGCAGCTCAGCGAAGAGACGCTGAGGAGATCGCACAGCTGTTGGGAGGGGGGACCGGTCAGTTGGTATGACCGGGAGGCATCATACTCCTTCTCCTTGCCTTGCCTTTCTCTCCTAACTAGCTCAAAAACAGGGACTGTTTGTAGGAAAAATTTACTTTGAAGGCAAATCCTTTCCTGGGGAAAACAAACAGGGACAGAAAAGAAAAACAACTCCACACCTAGCATTTCTCAGAAAATAACAAAGTGTCATCTAAATAACAGGATCTTCCTCCGCTTTGAGGCTGTGTTGTGAGTTTCTGGAGATGGATTTGACAAGGTTTTATTGCTTCCAGTGCCCAACTTTCTGGGGACACTTTTACTCCCTTCAAGTGGACTCCTTAAAGGTTCAGGACCTTTTGTCCACCATGGGTTATCACAACATGAGGTCTCCTATGGCTACGTGACTGGGGATTTTACTGACCTGATCTGGTTTGTTCGATCGTACGACCGTTATTGCCTATGTGCACATTCGAGTGATCTCTCTGGTGGGTTAGATTAATTTTATATCAAAGTTGTAGACCCCAGGACAGGGTTTACCAAGGGGCAACACTAGGGTTTGGGTGCAGGACCCTCGTAAAAGTGGAAAAATCTCAAATATCAAAATGTGTGTATGTTTCTGCGGGAAGGGGGGCTGAGGCATGATGGAGAGAACAGGCAACAGGTCAGGAAAAAAGGAAGGGGGAATCACCATGATGGCCCTGTACTTCCTCTCTCTTATCCATCTCCTTGCTTGGATGTTGGGAGAACATCAAGAAAGTGTTTGGGGTGCTAAGAAATCAGGCTGTGAGCTGTCCTTAGCTGGCCACACAGTGGCTGGTGGAGGAAGAGAGGACCAGAGGTAGATTTTAAAGGGCTGAACAGCCTGATTGGAGCTGCCAAGAGAGAAGATTCCCCCAGGAAAGCAGCACCTGATGTTGGGGCACAGGGGTTGAAGCAAGTCGCAAATAATCAACTCTGTGAAAGTCAAACCCACAAATGTGGAGGGATGACTGTATTTCATACCACAGGCCAGCAGCTTGTAGTATTCTGGGTTTTGTTTTAATTTCAAAAACTCAATCCAAGTAACTATTTTAGTAAGTTTTAAATGAAGAGGAAGTTAAGAATTACTTCTTCAAATTTCAAAATATATACTATGGCAATGACTATGGCCAGCCAAAAGCCACCAAATTATTTCGGTCTTTTCAGATGTCAAGATCTCTTCATCAAGCAAGATGCTTCAAAATCAAGCAGGGGAATGGGGGAGGCTTGGCCTTTGAGTCATGTCCTCTGCTCACTCCATCCTGAGATGTAAGGGGAGGGAAGGGTCTGCAGATTCATAAATGTAACTAATCAGCTGACCTGATGGCAGTAGGTTGTGACTAGAATCATTTCAGGGCTTGCTTGGAGAAACTAGCTGCAACTTAGTACTGGTAAGGCCCATCTATGGCTATTTCCACACTAGCCTGTTATAGGCCGTTTTCGCACATCATTCGCCATGCGAAAGGGCCTCTGGAACGTCACGCAATTGTGACAAGCCGTCCACATGACATCCTCACAATTGCGTGACACTGCCAGGGCCAGCAGGCGCTGATCACACACCATTTCATTTTTGGCTTCTAGCCAAAAATGGTGTGCGATCGCACATCGCTCCAGGGCCCCATGCACACTTACTGTGCATGCGGAACCTCCAGAACCACCGTGCTCGTGCTTCCTGCCCCAGTGCATGGGAAAATCCCAGGCTGCACTGCGGAAGGAAGACAAGGAGCCCTCACGCTGCCTGCTCACTAGCAGGCATTGGCTGCGGAGGTGAAGCAGCAGGGATACGAGAGCCTCTTGCAAGAGGCTGTTTGCGTGATCCCTGTGCCCCAGCGCTGAGAACGGGTAAGTTGCGGAAAGGGCCATAGTGCTATTATTCCACTTTCAACATCCTGTGGAATCCTGGAATCCTTTGAGGCCCCTCCCTAAACTGCAAACCCCAGGATTTCATTGGATGTTGAAAAGTGGAATAATAGCACTATAACAGACTCATGTGGAAATGGCTCATGAGTCTGCAGATACTTCCTTTCCTAGTGTGTCTTAGGACAGGAGCATGCAAACATTATTTCAATATCCCCTGTCCCCCAGCACACACACACATGATTTCATAGCATTCTGCCTGATGAAGAGCTCTGAATATTTTGAAAGCTTCTGTGCTGTTTTAGTGAGATTCGTAAGAGTCTTGCCACATTTTGTATTTTCAGTTTCTTTTCTTATGGCTAGTGAAGCCATTCCTTTTTTTTTTAATTTTTAAAAATTATAACTATAGTGGCAAATGACTAACTATGCTATAACCATAAGTAAACACTTTTTAAAAAACAATTTTCAAACTCTTTCTTTTATATATTTATCTTACTATATTGATTCCTCCTTTCAGTAAATCTTCAAGGGGAAACTTGCAGCAAAGGAATACACACAAACCAAGAGCTGGTTATAGACCAGAAAATTTTCTTCACCTTTCACTAAAATGACATCAGACTTGGCGCTAGCCAAACCTTAGAGAGAAGGACATTTCATAGAAGGGCATACTGACTGATGAGGCCTTCTCCAGACACTTACCTGCCTAACTTTAGACGGTCAGATGGGTCCAGATACAAGCAGGCATTCAGATATCCAACTCTCAAGCCTTTTAAGGCTGTATGGGACATCACCAATTCTTACATCTAGGCCTAAGAACAAATCAATAGATAATATTACTCTCTAAGAGAGAAGATATCACCACATCTCCTGTACCAGCTAGTTATGTGGGTGTCATTTCTTTTTATTAACTTAATTTTCCAGGAAGTTTTCAAGGGCAGCCCAATAACTAGCACAACGCAGTTGTCTAGTCTGGGTCGTTGCGGCCAGGCTGTCTATTCAGGAGAGATCATTACTGGTGAACCAGCCCAAGTTGATGGAAAACACTGCATGTCCTGGAGGCCACAAGAGACTCCAGCAACAATATTGGATCCAACAATGTCACAAGACACTTGAACCAATATCCCTGCACTTTATTATCTGTGTACTAGTGTCCAAAACATACTCCAGCCATGTTTAAATGAACTGTGATCAGTATCTCTCATCTGCCTGAGAAATATTTTAGTTTATTGGTCTTCATCACTGATCCTAGATACTGATACAGTAGTGGTGGTTGGAAAAATCTTCCTAGGGAGAGAAGTCAGGTGCATAAAAAGCAGTCTCCCTTCCGTTCTTCCCCACAGCCAAGAGCTCTCAAGTTTCCCTGCCCTTACGCCTTGTGATGGTATTTCTAATTAAATGTCAGGTTGGTCTATAATAAACAACTATTATCTAGGGTTTGATATTGAATCCAGCCTGAGTGGATAACCTCGGAAGAGTTGATCTTTTCTGGGTTCTGTTTGCACAGGTTCTCTGGCTAATACCTCACAACACTCTCGAAAGTCCTTCTGGCAGTTTCCAAATGTCATGGCTAATGTTTCCCTCCCTTCCCACTTTTGGGGCCTATGGACACATTTGGAACTTTAAGAAAGTGCTCTGGGTGCCACCATACCATGAAGGTCATGGACGCCTGGACAAACCAGTCACGTAGGGATGGGGGGGGACAGGACGGACCGTTTGCCCCAGGCAGCAATGTTTTTGGGGTGTCCTGCTCGTAGCCATGCCCCCATGTGCCCTGGCCATGCCCCCACGCACTGCAGCCATGCCCCCATGCACAGTGGCCACACCCCTAGCACTGTAGCCCTTCCCCCTCCCACCCACCCCTCCCCACACTCCAAGCTCCGCCACCAGGACAAACCCAAAATGACTCCTGTGGATGCACAAAATTTGCTGCTACATCAAATGCCTTCTTCAGAGAAAGCAAGGTGGTAAGGTTGAGTGACAAGGACAGGAAACTGAGTATAAAGCAGAGGTGGTTTCTGAGCATCAAAACACTCTCATGACCTCAAACAGTTTATTCTCTTTTAATTTGTCCCAGATTAATTCTCTACTCAGACAGAGCTCCAAATAAATTGTCCTTCATTTAAAGGGCAATCACCTTTCCTGATCAACCCTATCATACCTGGATAAATTCCTTTTACTTTATTCCAATACCACTACCCCCCAAATTAATAGAATCTGATTACAACCTTACGCAAAATTTTAGTTGCTGGCATTCTACTCATAAAAGACTCTGGTAGAAGATGGACCGAGCCCTCCCTTTCTCCTTTGCCAACCCTGCTTACGAGTGAAAAGCAGGCTACTAAAAAAGAATTGCGGGCTATAAATACAGCTGTCTGGCAAAGGACACACTCAGTGGCTCCTTCATCAACTCCAGGCTGCTTGGTTTCTGTGCTGAGAAAGACAGAGCATAAAACTGGGGTTGTGCTATACCCCTTATTTTTAATCATTATTACAGTTTTAACATATGTACATTTAAACTTTCTTTTAATTTGTGTTTTAACATCACAATCTTTTTACGTCTGTTTTAATCATGTAATTTAGGGGCTGGAATCATATTAGCGATGCACACTCACATAACCTGGGATTATTCCAGTGTATATCCTTTTTTCTTTTTCCTTTCTTTTCTTTTCTTTTTCGGATGTTGTAGAAGGACATATTCTGTCATTTTTTTGTTCAGTGTCCCTCTCCCTTCCACTAGGGTGGACTGCCCCAGTCATTTATTGGCTGGGGATCAGGAGATGCCCAGGCAAGAGCTGAGAGAGAGCTGATATCATCTTCCCAGATATTGAGTGACTCACCTTCCCAAGGAAGAGATGTGGAACTGCAGGAGTGAAGCACTATGCCCCACCCATGTGACGTAGGATCATCCCCTGGTGTTTTTATTTGTGCTTGATTTTTAATCATATTGGGGGATGCCTTGGGTCCTAGCTCTGGGGAAAGACGGCAAATAAATGAGATGAGTGGTCACAAAAAGGCTTTGTCGTGTTTGAAAATCAGGCCATAAAATTGTTGTTATTTGTATGCTTTCAAGTAGTTTTGGACTTAATGGAGATAGCCCGTGTGGTATAGTAGTTTGAGTGCTGGACTACAACCCTAGAGACCAGGGTTTGATTTCCCACTCGGCCATGGAAACCCACTATGTGACCTTGGGTGCATCACGTATTCTCAGCCCCAGAAAACCCCATGATCCTACGTTCACCTTAGGGTTGCCATAAGTCAGAAATGACTTGAAGGCACGCGGCAACAACAACAAGGCGATCCTACTATAGAGTTTTCTGGGACTGAGAGTGTGTGATGCCCCCAAGGTTGCCCAGTGAGTTTCCATGGCCAAGTGATTAATTGAGCCATGGTCTTCAGGGTCATAGTCCAATGCTCAAACACATGCTGGCTTCCAAATAATTGGTACAGTCTCCCAAATATTAGAAAGCATAGCCTAGAATGGCCACATAACATCCATGCAGAGAACTTGGCCCATGTGAGCAAACCTTTGATTCAATAAGGATGCCAGTCTATTTATTTATTTATTTATTCTTATTGTTCTATCAGTCATGAAACCACCCCGTTCTATTCCAGATTACTTAGGAGGACGCTGAAATCTATGTCAAATCACAGAATGTGTCATACACTCTCCACTTGACCATAGACGATTGTATGCTCACTCAAGAACCATGCTGCCCCTGCAATTATCATTGCTCGAAGAATTGGCAGGACTCGATCTCTGCAATTCCAAGGGCATGCTTATTTCCTCTGATCGAGAGACTTGAGAATGAGAGGGTATATGCCAAAAAAGGTTGGGGCCACTTTAGGATGCCCAGGACTTTGGTTCTGAAAAAGGGAGCACCAACTCCCTGTGTAACACAGGCAGGGAGGGACAATGGAAACGAAGGCAGCAGTGACAAGAAAGAACAAGGCATATGGGGCAAGTTTCTAGACTTTGGGGTGGGTGTCCCACACAGTCTGTTCTGCTAAACCAAGTAACAACACAGTGTGAAACGTTACTCAGTGAAAATCAAAAGTGATTTGTATCATGTTGTTAAGATTATTATTTTACTCATGAATGAATGCAACAGAGTTTTAAAACTGAGGCCATTTCCGCACTAGACTGTTATAGTGCTATTATTCCACTTTCAACATCCTATGGAATCCTGGGGTTTGTAGTTTAGGGAGGGGACTTAAAGGAATTTCAGGAGGCCTCAAAGGCCCCACCCTAAACTGCAATCCCCAGGATGCTATAAGACGTTGAAAGTGGAATAATAGCACTGTAACAGTCTAGTGCAGAACCTAACTCTTAGTATTTTTAAAGCAAGATTACAATTAAATGAAAAACACACACACACACACACACATACACCCTGCAAGTCCATTTCTCTCTTGCTCTGTCAGTTACTCCAGACACTGCCAGGCACCCACCATACACCTCAACTGACACATCTCAGTTCCTTCTCCACACCCATCTCCAGCCGTCGTTAACCTGCCCTGTCTTTTGTGATGTTTTCTATATTTTAGTTTTATTTTGTATATGTATGTTCTCCTGTGGTGTGTACACAAATTTTTATTGCTATCTTTGCCATCTGGGGCACCCACCTTGACATCTGGTCTGCCCTGTCTCAGTTGGTGCCTTCGAGGCCTCCATTCCATAGCCATGGGGCCTCTGGACCATGGGCCATGTCACACCATCAGAAAAGCCCATAATATTGTCAGGGATTCCAGGCAGGGAACCCTGGGAAAATGATCAGCCCACTGCAAAGATGTTGCATCACGCCCCAGCTGTGGGTAATTGCAAGGTTGCATAAGAAACTGGGGTCGTGTGCAGATGGTAGAGGGAGGTGTGCAAACCTCTACCTGATTGGTTGTAGATATGTATATAACAAAGCAATCCCTAGTATGTATTTGTCTGTTGACCAAACCGGTGCCTGGCGCAAGCCTTTGTCCGTCTGTTCCATGTTTTGTATATAACGGAACTTTGCTGCAAGATAAAGTGCCTCCTGTTTGGAAGAAACTCCTCTGTGTGTGAGTATCCTTACTGGGGAAAAAGGCTGCTGCTGTTGGCTCGCTGAACTCTGGTTTTTCCGCTGCATTTCTGTGGGGCTGAAACTCCTATCATCCTGCAACAAATATACCAGTGGGAACTGCCGCTGCCCAGCCTCACTAGTGCAACAGCAGAAGTAGCTGCTTTTCCTCTATTGTACTTGTTTGCCTCTCTTTAACATCCTTGTTTTACATCCTGCTACTGACAAAACCACCTCTGAGTATTTCTTGCCTAAGAAAACCCTATGAAATTCATGGGGTCACTGTAAGTTGACGCGCAACTTAAAGACACAGACACACCCACACTGACTGAGGAGCAGAAACCTGCAGAACAAGAGGACAGCACTGGAAAAATGCTTCCAGCAGTTGCTCAGCAACACTTCTGCCACATGCTCTCTCCAAAGCAAGCCTCATTACCAAACACCTAGGAGCTCCAATGTTGAGGGCATCTCTTCTGTGAATAAATCTAGGTTGTTAAATCTTTTTTTTTTATTATTGTATGTTGTGTTGTACAACTTCATAAACGGTAAACAAAGTTTTTCCAAAAAGAGAAAAACATTCAAAATTCAGGAACTAGAAATTAAACGGGTTACACTGTGCAGAGGAGTTCAAGTTAGTAAGTCTTTTTATTTGTTTTGTTTAGAGGACCCATACCTTGGAGGAGTGGTCAGAGGTTTCATTATTGGAGAATCTGTGTCTAGGTTTAGAAGATCCGTCGAGAGGTCCAGATGATTCTCAGGAGCTTCCAAAAGATGTGCCTTTGTGCTGATGTATTCAATAAATGGAAACCAACGTTCAATGAAGCCGTTTCTCCTTATTTGACCCTTGTAGACGTGAACATTGGAAAGCCAGAGTGGTGCAGTGATTTGAGTGCTGGACTACAACCCTGGAGACCAGGGTAACATTCCCCACTTAGGCACGAAAACCCACTGGGTGACCTTGGGCAAGTTGCAAACTCTCAGCCCAGAAAACCCCATGATAGATTCTCCTCAGGGTCACCATAAGTCAGAAACAACTTGAAGACACACCACAACAACAATGGGCATGAACATTGTCTAATAATTTTTCCATTGACTAGTACAGTAGTCCTATACCCTTTTTCACCGCATTTCTAAAAGGGCATCTCCTGTTTTCCTTTTTTTTTCCCCATTTCCATACAAGCAGCCACAATTAAAAAAAAAAAGTTAATTTTATGTGTCCCAAGTTCATTTTTTTTTCCTAAATAAGGAGATAGAAGTAGCAGAGCAGGGCAAAACCAAACACTCTGACCTCTAATATCAGAGATTATTTAGAGAACAAAGCACCAAAAATTGTTTATCTTTGAGTAGTCAAGCCACAATGAGTAAATGTACTCTTAGCATTGCACCCTCTCCAGCTTTTAGGAGTTACATGTTTGACTCATCTAGCTAGTTTAACTGGGGTTTGATACCATTTGTGTACAATTGTAAGAGTATTTGCCTTAATTAGGGCCAACTAGATTTGAAAGGAACAGAGGTCTAGAAATGGTACCATTCATTCTTTGTTGTTTTCAACAGTTCTGGAGACTTGCCCTCTGCCATATTTTTGCTAAATTAGACATCCAGAAATCAGAGGGTCCCGCCTCTTTTGTATATTTTGTATATTGTTGGATTGATAACACATTTTTTCAAAGATTGTTACTGATCCAGAGGCTTCCCCTAATGAAACAAGTTTGGATGTAAAGGCTTCTGGCCTTTTCCACACAATGTCGCTGTTGCGTTTTTGCCACAGGATGGCAGTGGTTGGCAGGTCACGCTTCCACATGAAGTCGTCGCCGTCTTACCGCCATCCTGTCGCAGAGTGTCGCGCTTGCGCAGTTTTTGCAAAACAGAAAAAATCCGTCACTTCTGGCCATGTGGAAGATGCGGGAGCGCATTGGCGACGCTTCCTTCTGTAGCGCAGCAATGTAAAAAGCCCGGCTGTGCTGCAAAAGGAAGGTGTGGTGCCATTGTGTTCTCTTCTGCATGGACCGAGTGGGTGCAGAGGGGAACGTTGCTGACACGCTTCCTTCTGCAGCGAGACAACACGGAAGAGCTTCGTCATGTGGAAATGGCCTATATTTGGTGTAAATGAAGCCAATTAACCTTCTATGTTTGGTCTATGACCAGTTCTTCTAGTTTTTTGTTTGTTTGTTTTGTTTTTAGATGTGCCTCTTAATAGATCCTGGACTGTGTAGAGATTGTGGCTTTCCATTTACACCAAAGCAATGGATTGTCTGTATTATAAAATAAAGGATGGAGGAAAAAAGAGCAGATAGGAGAGAGGTCTGGGGTGAGTAATGATTTCCATTTCTTCCAGATTTTCAGTGATGATTTGAGCCAGGGATTTTGAATTGGTTCGATATTCATTCTGGTAGCTTAAGTAAAAAAAGAGAGTGATGTCCTTTGACAGGTGAATTTCAAAGGTTACACATTTCTTGGATGATTCTTAGGAAATAATCTGCTTTACTTGCTTTAATTGGGTTGCATCACAGTATAGTTTGATATCTGGGATTGCTAAACCCTCTTGCCTAGACAGAGTATGCCTAGCTGACTTATATTGTTGTTGTTGTTGTTGCTGTTGTTGAAGACAAAATTATTTATCTTTTTTTTCTTTGCCAGATTTTAAATTCAGCGTATGGGGGCAGGGAATAAAAGGTATAGAATGGAAGAGAAAAAATAATGCAGGATTAAGAGCATTTTCACAAGGGCGATTTTACCTAACAGTGACAATCTGAGGGCTTTCATTTTAAATGTCATCCAGTTTGTGATTTGACTATAATTTCTAGGGATAAGTTGCTTAAAGTCTTTCATTATTGTGATACCTAAGCACATGAATCCTGAAAGTAAATTTGTAATTCTTTACCATTCAGCATGTCTGTTGCATTGGGGCATTGAAACACATCATTTTTGATTTTTTGGTAATTCGTGCTGAAATCTGCATGGGCATCAAAGTGTCTAAAGTAGCTTTTAACATTGGAAAAGAGTCTTCTGGATTTTGTAAGAAGATCAAGAAATTGTCCACAAAAAGATTAATGTTATGCTATTGTTATTAATTATTAAACTTCTGATGTCAGGATTGTCTCTGACTGCAATGGCCATGAGTTCGATTACTAGGGCAGACAGTGATGGTGACAGCATACAACCCTGTTTAGTACCTCTCAGTAGGAAAAGAAGAGATGAGTCACATCTATTGACACAAATGTGAGCCTTGGATCTTCTATAGAGATTTTCTAGAACTCTCACAAATTTGTCATCAAAGTTCATTTTCCTTAAGACTGTAAAAAGATAATTCCACTCCACACTGTCAAAGGCTTTTAAGACTTTTAGGGACATAATAGCTGTTGGGATTTTTGACAGGATGGAATGAAACATCACTCAGAGTCCTTCAGATGGCATCAAGTAATCAGTGATAGGTTGATTCAACAAGGATCTATGAGATTTGGAAATTTTCCTGCTATCAAAAGATCAAAAAATTATTAATATCAAGAATGTTTAAAGCCTCTGTTAAATAGAGTTTGGTATAGAACTCCTGAAATTGCAATGAATTTATTCCCTGCCCTCCGTTTTAGCCATTCTAGCTAGAAATTTCGAGTTTATATAACTGTTTTCATAAAAATACACACCGGTATACTGCATAGCTATTTGAATTTTATATAATTCCAATTCCTCTAGCTTTTTTTTTTAAGTAAGAGATTATATACTGTCAAATCCTATTTCATTTCTAGGTTAGTTCTATTATTTCATTTGGTAGAGTTTTTCTCCATGATTCAGTATTTTTTCTTCTTCATAAACCTGTTTGTATAAATATACCTCACAAAAACACCTTCAGTGTGTCCCATAAAAGAGATTCTGAAAAAATTGGGGAAATATTTTCCATGTAAATTTTTTTAATTTTGTCCTGGATGGTGCTCTTAAATGGTTCATGCATGACTAACTTATGACTACATCTCTATATTCTTGGCGAATGTGATGTTGTGTCTAAGGACCACTCTAGAGCAAAGGTAGAATGATCAGAATAGAAAATAAGCTCAACTTATGTTTCTGTTATATTCTGAAGCCATGATCTGGAGATTTTAAAATGATCCATCTTAGAGTAAGACCATTTCCGCCCTACACTATTACAGTGCTATTATTCCACTTTCAACATCCTGGGAATCCTGGGGTTTGCAGTTTAGGGAGGGGCATTTGGAATTCTCATCCAGAGAGCTCTTTGGCCTCAGTAAACTACCAACCCCAGAATTCCACAAGATGTTGAAAGTGAAATAGCAGCACTATAACAGTGTAGTGCAGAAATGGCCTAAGAATGATGAGTCATAGAGTAATAAGTATAGTCTCTCCCAAAAGGGTGCATTATCTTCTAGGGGTCTATTAAATCAGCTTTTAAAATTTCATTTCATAATAGTAAGCCTTTGGATTTCTTGCTTCTGAGATGATAAGATTTATCCATATAATAGTTTAAGATATTATCAGAGTTACCTCCAATTATTATTTCCCCCTCAGCTACATCACTCAGTTTGCTTAAAAAATTGTTTATAAATATATGTTGATCTGTGGCGGGAGCATAAGATGTGCCCACCATGACTGGGTAATTCCCTATTATACCATTAATTATAATGAATCTTCCATTGGAATTGCGTTCAACCCTCGATTCATTGAAAGGGCAGTTTTTGTCCATCAGGATTGCAACTCCCTTGGCTTTGCCATTTCCTGGGCTGATGTATTGAGTGTCAAATATGCTTTGAGTGCTTTGAGAGTGCTTTGAGGGTGTTCCTGCATGGCAGGGGGTTGGACTGGATGGCCCGTGTGGTCTCTTCCAACTCTACATTTCTATGATTCTATGATTCTATGAAATAGTCTTTTGGGGGAAAAAATTGAGATAGGCCTTTCCTGTGGGTCTCTTCTAACAACGAGTGTTAGGATGCAATTGCTTAATGAATTTTTTTGCTCCCTTTAATGGAGAGCCCAGTCCCCTGACATTAAAGGACACCAATCTAATTTTGTTGTGGCTTATAACTTTTTGGTATATAGTCGATTGCCTACTTTCTTACAAGATTGTTACTAAGATGGATCTCCTTTCAAGGCTGGCCTCAAGGTTCCTATCCTTGGAAACCTGTCACTCTCACTTTGCCTAAGGCCCCTGGCTAAATCCCTGCTTGGATTTGGGACATGGGATTCCAGGTGATGTTGGTGTGGACCAATTTATTTTATAAGTAGTTGGTAGTTTATAAGTAGTGGTAGGCATGACATACTTTGGTCCAGGCTTAAGGAAGCCAGTCAGGTTTAACAAAGTAACCAATAATTCAACTTTATTTTCCTAACAGAATGGTTGCTTTATCAAGTTTCAGTGCTCAGTTCCAAATACATAATAATATTCAAACTGAGTTCTGTGAAACAATTTCCTTCAATCAATTCAGACACCCAGTACACATTCACTCTTCCAACTGTTACAACTCACTCCTTCAAAAGTCTGCCTTCAGTTGTCCCTCACCAATCATCTCTCTTATTTTTTGTAACCCTCCTCTCTGGTCCTTTTCACATGGGGGGGGGGACGGGCAAAAACGCCCAAAAACGGAGCTTACCTGAAACCGGGTAAGTCCGTCACCACGTGGAGCAACGTGAGCTTGCTGCTCTGCAGTCCTCCGGCGTCCCAAATGGTGGCTTCCGGTTGGTGGAGGCTCTCCACCAACCGGAGGAGCTCGCCAGCTGGAAGCCCGCCCCCGGCAGATCTGCAGGCACGCACTCGCGCGCGCCTGCAAATCCACTTTGGAGCCAGGCGACGGAGCGGCACGGGGCTGCGAGCTCCGTGCTTTTTAAAAACCTCGAAAAAGAGGTTTTTAAAAAACACGCAGCCCGCCTAGTTCCGTCCGCTCCTGAGTGGATTCTGGTGTGGAACTACAAAAGGTAGTCCACGCCAGTCCACTCTACGGTTCAGAAGACCTCCATGAGAGGTCGCTCTGCACCATTTCAGAAGCCCGGTGTGGAAATGGCCTCTGTCTCACTGAAGCCCCTCCTTCCACTCACACAGTGTTCTCTGTGCTGAAATGGGCTGGGCTGTGTTATTCACAAGCATGCTTCACACTCTTTCATCCAAGAGTTCTTCAGTAACGCTTTTTCAAGTTCTCTTCCTCTTTGCTTTTCCTCTCAGAGTAGCTCAATTACTCTTCATGTTATGAAGTTCTGACTCACTGGCCATATCACCTCTAGACCGTTACAGTGCTACTATTCCACTTTCAACATCCTACAGATTCCTGGGGTTTGCAGTTTAGGGAGGGGCCTTGGGCTGTTGAAAGTGGAAGGATGTTGAAAGTGGAAGGATGTTGAACGTGGAATAATAGCACTATAACAGGCTAGTGCAGAAATGGTCACTTTTATTCTTACTGAAAACTACAGTGTAACCTGAAAGCTTAACTGAAAAGAAAACAGGAACCAATCTAACCAAAAAAAAATAAACAAGACATCTGACACACAACCAAGAGGGAGAGAGCTTGTCCAAAGAACAGATTCTCAATCAGAGTTAAGACGTGCTGATCTTCTCCAGATTAACGCAGGGGGACATTTATGTTTAAGCTCACCATTTAGACATTGCTTGATTTGCTCGAGATGTGACAACAGTACAGTAGGCGCTTATGAGGCATATAGACTTCCCTCACTTCTTGAGAGACTGCCCTTCAACAGTCTGCTTTTTCAGCCCTTTACAGTTGTAATCAGAACCCATGTATAACATATAATATATCATACAATCAACTTAAAATGTGACCAAATTAAAACAAGAACAAATTAAAATTCAATCAATTTAAAGTATAACCAATTTAAAGCAAAACTGACTTAAAACTCAACTGATTTAAAATGTAACTGATTTAAAGCACAACTGATTTTAAAATGTACTCACATTAAAATGAAACCGAATTAAAACAAAACCCAAATTAATATAAAATCTGAATTAAAACACAAATGGATAAACATAAAACCAAATTAAAATAAAACTGAATTAAAATTCCACTGATTTAAAATGAAACCAGATTAAAATGAAACCAGCTTTAAAAGATGGGTGAGTTCCAGTGAGAGGGAACCTCTGTGTTAGGCTTTTGCTTACATTCAGATATCTAAGGATTTTGAAGATTGAGTAGGATTGGACAGTTACCAAAGCTTGTACTTTTAAAAGTACAGTGGGTGAGTGTGTAAGAATAACACAAGAAAAGAAAAGACATTTTGTAAGTTAATGAATGAATGAATGAATGAATGACTGAATGAATGATTTGTCATTGGCATTATTAAAGTCAAAATAAGAAAACAGAACAGCATAACATCTTACAGTTATGCTAAGGAGTGACAAGTACAAGGGGACAACATAGTAGATAAATGAAGTACCTCACAGGCAGGAAACAAGAGTTTCAAGATGGCTGTTCAGACCAGAGAGTTACACTCAAGATCTTGCCTAGTGACAGCCCCTCAAGTGATACAAAGCATCCTAAGAGATCCATGATTTCCTCTTCTGTCTTTCTTCTTCTGGACTATTTTTCATTCAGAACCCTTTCTCCTGTGTCAAACTGGGTTGCTGAATTTTCTTCTTGTGCGTATCATCTTCCAGATCTCTAGGGACCACAATATCTAATGTATCACAAATATCGAGCATCTGGAGCTTGTTTGTTGCTTACATCATATTGTTATTGTGTGTAATTATTATTTTAACGAGGAAGCCCTATCTGTACCTGATTGTTGTTGACTGGACCGGAGAATGTGGTTTGAATTCCCACCTTTTCTTCAATGGCCATTTCTGCACTACACTGTCATAGCGCTATTAGCCCACTTTCAACATCCTGTGGAGCTCTCTCCCTAAACTGGAAAGCCCAGGATTCCATAGGATGTTGAAAGTGGAATAACAGCACTATAACAGTGTAATGCAGAAATGGCCAGTGTTTCAGGTGTGAGGTATTGGAATACCAAGACCTTATGACCATCAAAACTCAGATCTTGAACTGTAGAATGTTTATTAAAGACTAGTGTCTTTTTGGGGAACCAGAAGAATCTAATGAATATGTCCGTTGGAAACTTGCTGACTTTAGGGTGAAATGCAGTAGTTCTGTGGGTGTGTTCCATGTCACCCTCTGTCAGAGCAAACTCCAGACATGCCTTATCCAGGTAGGTATGAAAGTTTCTAAGGAACCCTTTGCTTCCACCTCGAGGATCCTTTTCAGTCTCATGTTAAGACACCCCCACTGTTCTCCAGGTCTGTGATTGGGTTCTTCAAGTTGTTGAAGTCTCGGCATATGAGTTGTTGTAAAACAACATTTGCTGTATCTTCAAAGCCCAAAATTGGGCTCATAAGAGTGGAAAGCTTAGAGTTTATTTGGCTCAAGTGCTGAGGACCAACCTTTTGGCAAATCTTTGACTAGATTCTTTCTCAGGTTTTCCAGTTCTGGGAAACCTAGGTCAGTTGATAGCTGTGATCCCTTCTTCCCTCGCCCGTTCACGTGGTTGGAACCATGCAGCATGGCTGGATCAGACAGTTCATCTCTTTCAGCTTCATCGTTTTGGCCTCTTTTGCAGCCTGGTAAGTCTGTGATAGTTTGCTGTGCTGTCCGCTTTATTCCACTCATTTCGACCTCCAATCCTAGTATATTTTTCATTGAAATAGAGCTCCTATATATAGAGATTCTTGAAGCTTTGCCAGAGCTAAGCTGTCAAATGTCTGCCATGTTAGCTAGCTAGCCGCGCCCCAGCCTGAATAAATCTAGTTAATGAGAATTATCCAAAGATGCCTTGAGCTGCATGGCCGCCACCTACTTGTGTACCTTGCCCAAGCAAAAGCAATAAAGTATTACACTCCTTGGTACCAAATTAATATAAATAAAATTATTTTTTTTAAAAAAAGAGGATTTCTTTAGGAAAGGCCTCACAAGCATCTCTTTCCACATGCTCAGAACCACAACTTCTCTCACAAAGAGACTTGTTAATCCACTTCTTAAAAGACGTTTTCAGCCAAGGAAGATGAAGTTGATCAAATGAGTTGTAAGTCTTAGGACCTAAGGCCATAAAACTTGAGATTTGAATGGTTCCCTTGGCCTATCTGTGGATTGAACTTTTAAACTAGGAGTATCCAAATCAAGGGAATGCAACCTAGTCTGTTTTGAATGTACTTTGGAGAAAAAAAACCACAACAGACAATTGTGGCTTTCTTCTATATCATTTTGCAAACCAAGTTAGGAAAGGCTATGAATGTCCTCTAAAAACTTGTTGGTGTCAGTGCTCTGATGTAGAACTAAGGATGGTGAAATTTCCTTGCCATCAGACTTGGTGACTTAGTGAGTTCTATCAGCTGGAACCACATTTATTTTCAAACATCTTTTAACTGCTTCAGTGCATTCAGTTCCCTGATACTTGAGGGAATTCTTGTTCAGAAGGGGAAAGCATTTAGGAGTGATGTCTACAGTCATGTAAAATGTGATGATCACATTTTACAGAATAACTAGACTGATGCTAAGCAGCCTGCTTTTGGATTTAATCAGTTCTCAAGTAAGGTTGTTCTTATAGGTCCACAGCCCCTGCTGAGAGAGAAAATAACTAGGAACTGAAGGGATTTGCAAAGTTTAAGAATTAAGGCTTTTCCAAAACCCAGTACCACCACCCCATGTGCAGACAGTGAAACTAGATTTTTTTCCCCCTTGGGTTTTGGTGACTGCAGAGAAAAAGGAGGACCTCACCACTGTTGTTCTTTCTGATGGCCACCATAGCTGCTCCAACTTTCAAAACCATTGTGAGAGGCATTCTGCTAGGGAGAATGGTTCTAGCCAACAATTAGCCACTGTGAGGAAGGCCACTGAAGAACAGGTATTGGTACCGGGAGCAAAAAAGCAATGGGGTAAGTTTTAGATGTCTGATCTCTTCATCTCCAAAACATCAGCCCAGAAGTCCTCCTTCAAGATCTTTTGGCTCAGCCATCAACAGGACATGATTTTCACAAGTACCTGCAAGCTGTTGGACTGCTTCTAAACATGGCCTTCTTGACAACCAAAAAATCACAAAGAGTCCACTGGTTCCTACAATGAGTGCACAGGAAGGGTCGTGGCTTCCTGTCCTTTCTAATTTGTTAGAGCAAACTCTCCTCATTGGTCATCATCTGTTCCTTTTTTAAAAACATGGTTTTCACAAAGCCAGTACATTCTTGGAGACATCATGTCTATAGGCTCCGCATGAAGAGGCTGTCCTAATTTCAAACTCTCTAAAATTTTAGAGAATTTGAGGTAAGGGATCAAACCTTTCTGTTGTTTGCAACTGCTCTCCCCACCCCATGCTCTCATCAAACAAATGCCTTGCCAAGTCTCTAAAGATTTCCTGCATCACGCTGAATAGAACAGGTGAGAATTCATGTAGCAACAGTGCCATCTGGTGCTTTTTCTCATATCCAACATTTGACTTGCTTGACAATAACAGCTGGAGGGAACAACTGAGAACAAATCCCCATTGTGCCACAGAATGTCAGCGCTTCAATGACCACACTAGCCTGTATCATTGCCCTTCTACCACTACTTCCCTGAGATTTCTACATGGATGTCATTGTTAGCTCAGACTCCATGTAAATAAATTGCTCAACCCCTGACCAAAACCAAAACCAAACAAAACCACTCCTTGATTAGTCTCCAGATCTTCTGACCATGTCCCAAGTGGCTTTACTGACCATGCATGAGGCTTTTGTTTTTGATCCTCACGTTTGGTTTGCGTATTCAACAATGTGAAAACTTAACCTGACTCTTGCAACCTTCTTTCTAGCCTTCTGTTATTGCAAGCCACTCTCCCGTCCAAAGTCCCACTACTGCTTGCATGGCTGTGACCAGTTTATACCAAAAAATACTCATTCACCTACACTTTTCATCAGTCTCTAACCGCTCAGTTAAAATAAGCATACGTTTTTATATTCTTCTAAGAAATTGTTTATATGCAAGGAATTGATTGGAAGTTTCTAGCAGATTGTAATGTTATCACCGTAATCACCAGGCCAGCATCTGCTCAGGTACTTTGCTCAAGAAGAGGACATTTGCAACCACTGATAGCTTGAGCAATCTTCTGGGAACCCAAATGGTATTTTTATGAGCAGCTGAACCTGACCATCTCTTTCTAGACAGCTGAGATCTCTTCCTTTCTCAATGTGGCATCAGTCAGCTTCTGGATCCAGTTAGGTCACACACATCCCAGGCTGCCCCATGCTATGTTGTTGCCAGAAGCTAAGAGCAGGATAGCAAAGCTTTCCATTCTATGCACAATGCTGGCAGATTCATCTTTTATTCAGTACTGACAATGGGACTGGGCCCTTCACAGCATGTAAAGACAGCAAGTGAATTTAAGGACTCAGGCAGGCTGCATGGCATCATAGCACTCTCCCTCTTCTCATACCTGACTAATTCTCCCAAGCATGTTCTGATGGAGGCAGCTGCCCATTTGACCTAATGGTAGGGCAATCCTTCTGCCAGACATAACTGGCCAGTAAGGACAAAGATAACAAAATAGATGAAGAATAAGGGAAGGAAATCTGATCATGGCAGACCGTATTCCTTCACTCACCTTGTCTGTCCTCAGGCTGAATCCAATCATAGGAAAATGGCCAGGTGGTTCTCTGGACACATTCTCTGAAATGTTGATATAATAGAACTCTTCATCTTCAGTATACTCCTTTCATTCAACATTATGTCAAATCTACTTTTGCAATATCCCAGATTAATTGACCAAATCACACAGTTGGGAAAAGTTGTCCTCAACTTGCTGAGGGCTCCCAGGTCTATGAAGGACAATGGTCTCTTGGTAAAGCTCCTCTGAGTGGCACAACAGGGAGCTGCTGCTGTCCAACTTCCTAGCAATTTTACATGAAAATTTATGTAGATTTATGTCAGCTGAAAATACATTTAATGTACACAAAGGGATCCTATAGCACCATTGCAACTAAAAGGGAAAAAAACTGTAGCATAAGCTTTTATAGACCCAGTCTGTTTCATCAGATTTGATGTACAGTGTATGGGCCTTTCTGCATTACACTGTTATAGTGCTATTATTCCCCTTTAACATCCTGTGGAATTCTGGAGCTTGTAATTTACTGAGGCCAAAGAGCTCTCTGGCTGAGAATTCTAAAGGCCCTTCTCTAAACTGCAAACCCCAGGATTCCATAGGATGTTGAAAGTGGAATAATAGCACTATAACTATGTAGTACAGAAAGGCTCTATGAAGCAGTAATGTAATATGTGATCAGACGTACAAAAAGTACAAAAAGGCCCCAAAACAAATTGGATGTAGCTAGTAGCACCCTTCCAGACTCTCTTGAGGTGCAATATTGGCCACTGGGGGTGAAAGAAAGTGTTGTCTCCTCTCAAATCTGGGAAGAAACTAGAGTGCAGCTCTCCAGGGCCTTGAAGTGCTCTAATGTGCCAAACAAACAAACAAAACCTTAGGACCCTTGCTCATTGCCCGCCCCTGTCATAATGGAAGCTTTCATCACCAGTATATTGCTTTCTTTCAAAAAATATTTCAAATCTAGTTCTGGAAAATCCTAGATTAATTGTCCAATGGATGAGGAAACACCTACACAAGCTTTGTTTAAAACTTCTGCAAGTGATGGACTGCATGGCATCAGGCAGTGCCACCCGGTCTTGTTTTTGTTCCTGTTCACATCTTCAGTCTCACCTTCAGCTTCACTATGGCCATTTCTGCACTAGACTGTTACAGCGCTATTATTCCACTTTTAGCATCCTATGGAATCCTGAAGTTTGCAGTTTAGGAAGCAGCCTTTGAGGCCCCTCCCTAAACTGCAAACCCCAGGATTCCATAGGATGTTGAAAGTGGAATAATAGCGCTATAACAGTCTACTGCAGAAATGGCCTATATCGGGGAGAATGAGAGGAGCCACATTCTAGCAAAATGAACAGAGAAGGGACAGCATGGGCTATCGGTTACCAGTAGGGGACAATGACTCATTAGAAAATTATAACAGAAGACTGACAACTGGTGGGGTCAGGGCCAAGGCAAACCAAAAGAACTCCTGATTTTCATATTCATAGCTAACTCTCATTCAGCTTGTCAGGTTGTTGATTAAATCATTTGGGCATGACTACACATCCTCCAGAAAGTCCACAAAGGGCTCATAATCAACCTGCTGGTAAATTTAAACCAGAAGGAATGACACTCAGGCCGTCTACTGGGCTTCATATCTAAACTGGGATTGGAACCCAATTTCACGTCACCAAACCCTGTGAACCATCCCATCAAAGTATTGCTATCACCCTGGATATCAGTTATGTCCAGCTTCTTATAATAAACATTTAAACCACCTGTTCCTTCGGAATATTATCCAGTTTATTTTAGAGCCTGATTCAAGAAGCTAAAGTGGTTGTTCTTTCCAGAGGAACTTCTTTGAGAGGTCTTAGGGTGCCATCTTTGAGGAGAGGTAATGTGATACTTCTTCATACTGTCACTGCAATTCTCCATTACTTCTCCTGCAGACGTCCACCCAGCTCTCCTCTCTCAGCAGGGTTTTAGGCCTCTGCGCTTTGTGAGTGGGTTCATTCATTTATTTGTTCATTTTGATGTAATTACATGGCTGCTACAGATTTGTGTTGTTGTAATTTATTTTTCAACATTTGTTTTAAAGATGTGATCCGGTTTATTGTACTCTTTATATTTGATAGAAAGGCACTATGGAAACATTGTAGGGAAATAAAAAAAACTTCCAGGGGAAGGCAGACGGGTAGAATATGAAGAATAGAATATTCATTTCCTAGATATATTCACAAATTCCAGTCTATTAGGCAGAGGTATGAATACAGATAATGGTTTCCTGGCATACTACCTATATATCAATGCATAAGTCCTCATAATTACACATATAACAAAAGAAACTTCCTCAGACAAAGCTTTAACTTCAAGGAACCTTACTTTTGGTATTGAGATGTATTGCTTTCACACATCAATGCAATCAATCAACCAATCAATCATCTAAATTATACCCTGCCTGTTCCCCAGATATGGGACGAACACGCTAATGGAAAGACCCATACCATTTTAAACAACTCCTTCCAGATGTATGGCCAGGGTTACAACTTACATCTTTCTGTATCCTACTACATTCTGTCCTACTCCCACAGCTGTATAACTGTAGTTCAGTATCTGTGGCTTTAATATCACCCTATCCGTGCATCTGAATAATCAGACTGAATTCCCTGAAAACTCAGTTAGTCTCAAAGTTGCTGCCAGAGTTTCTTCCACCTCCATTCTGTCTCCATTTTTTGGTTCTTTCTTTGGTCTCTGTCCCTTTCCAGAAAATTCCTCATCAAAAGGACTTGGGTCCTTGATGGGGGACATACTCACCTCAACCAGGACCTTTCTGGAACAGCCCCTTGAATATTGCTCAGTGAAACCTAGAGCCAAGACTTACCCGGCCAGCTCACAGGCCTAGGGTTCATGCCAGAACCCTCAGTGGGAAGAAGCAGAGAGCAGTTCTGAGCACACTTTCCCTGAATCTGGGATAAATGTGTGGACTTTTTCCTATTACCCTTGCCATTCACCATCATCCTTCTGTTTGCCAGCTTATGTATCCAGCAAAAGATCGAAAGGATGGAAAATATATGGGTGATGAGCCATACTTGACTGGCTGTATGTTTAGCAGCTCTGTCACCAAGTGAGATCTACTATCTCCCTCCCACTGCAAGCACACATGCTCCCAAATGTCAGGATAAATGCTGCATTTTAGAGCTGCTTGATTACACTCGGCTGTACTCCACGTCCTAGAGGGCGAACGGAGCTATTATTAGCCATTGCTTACGAGACCTAGTTCAGGCAACTGCAGAGGTAAGGCTTGGAAGTAGATTGCTCTAACCATCTGTATTCACCACCACCAAATCCTGGTGTTTGGTCCTTTGTAAAGAGTGATCTACCAATCCTGGCCCCAAGTATATTGCAGCTATCTCTCCCAATAAACAGCCAACATATCTGGATTAAAGGAATGAAATTTTCCTGCTCTTATAATCTCAAGGAAAAGTTTTACAAAATGATGTTCAAATGGTGTTTGACCCCAGATAAACTGGCAAAATATATAAAGGCATAAATCACATTTGCTGGAGAGGTAAAAAAACCAAATTGAATCATTCTTCCATGTGTGGTGGAGGGGTAAAAAGGCAAAATAAAACTGGCTTAAAATTAGTAAATGGATGCAAAAGATTTTGGAATTCAAACTTGCCATGAGACTGGAATTATATCTATTAAACATGATAAATTTAGAGGAGAAAAGGGAAAGAGATTATAGAGTTTTGATGAGTTATGTGGTAACAGCAGCAGGACAAGTTTATACGAGATATTGGGAGTGAAATAAAATACTGATCTGAAGTGAGTTGACTGAAAAAATTATGGACTTGATGCATTTAGATTAGTTAACTAATTTAGTAAAAAAGGATTCTACAGAGGTATTTGTAATAACATGGAAAGCTCTTGTTGATTTTGTGAAGCAGTATGTTACCAGGCCATTACACCCCATACCTTGATATGGTTTAATTGGCAAAATGTGATTTAATTGTCAAGATATATCAATTGGCTTTAATATAAAATGTACCTTGATGTGACTCAATGGCCATGCTGAGCAAGAGGAAGAAGGGGCCAAACATGGGCACTGCAAAGTGGGTCAGAAACCCCCTCTAGGCATGGCCAGGTTATAGTCAGGAAATCACCAGATAATTCCAGAGATAATAGACTTAAGCTAACCCTAATGACTTTTCCTTTTGGACAATTGCAACTGGGAGATTCCCACCAAACCACTGATTGTTTCAGCCCCTCTTCCCAATAACTCAGAAATCACTTCATTGTCACTGGCCCAACCATTACAGAGCTATCTCAACATTCATTAGCCTTTTGTCACTTAACATGAAGATCATCAACCCATTCTGGATCTCATTGTCCACTCTGCGAACCCCATTGTTTACTCAGCTGGAGAGCCATTCACACCCCATGCCCTCCAGGCAGAAATCATGTATAAACCCCCTGCCCCCCATTTTAGCCAGCTAGGCACAAGGCACCACGCAGTCACCCTGATTCTTGATTGTGTACTGCCCTTAGATGGCGGTCTAAGCCACATTGCTACTTCTTTGCTGCTTTCCAAGACTGGTAAATATTACCCATGATGCCCTGAATCTTGCTATCCAAAATCTTTCCTCCCATTTTTCCTTCAGTTAGCCATATGTGTGTGGTGACTGTTCAGATCTTGTGTGCATATAATCAGTTCCCCCAATAAAACACATCTGAATGTACGTTTGAATCTCTGGCTTGTTCCCTCCCTGAGAAGACCCCATAAACATTGGTTGAAAGCTCTCACTAGTTTACCCCCCTCTCATAGGCCTCCTGATTTGAGCTAATGTTCCCCATTTTCACAGAGGTCCTGGCATTGCGGGTGGACCCCTGAGTTACCCACGTTTTGGGGTAATAAATATGAGGGGACATCAGTATTGCAGGATTTGATGTGTAGGATGTAACATTAAACAAAATTAAGAAATGTAAAATAATGGTGGTAAAATTAATTAGGATAACTAAGAAATAGTAGTAAGGATAAGAGGAGAGACTAAATTTATTAGAGTACAGTCTGAGAAAGATGAAAAGTCTTTTTATCTTTTTTAGTGGGGAGGGGGAAAGGGTGTGTCTTTTCTTGTCATTTATGTGTGCATGTTTATGTCATTGCAAATTAAATAAAAATTATTTGACTACAAATTGGTTCAGCACCTTGCACATCTCCTTTAGAGTCTGGACTACAATCTGGAACATATTCATTACTCCACTGACATTGATGGCACCTACTGCCTCTGGGGTAATTCCATGGCCCTACAGAAAGTAGAACCATAATCTGCTTGGCTGTCAGCCTCTAATTCTGACAAAGACCCTCTTGCTAAGTTGCATGTTTCCACCAAAAGTAAATCAAGCAAATTAATTATCCAAGGATTATCAAGAAAACAGCCATACTTACTCCGCTCTGCATGTAAATGTTAATGATTTTAATTAGCTAGTCAATCAATGCACCTTTACATCTATTATATACATGTGTGTGTCTGTGCACACATACACAGGAGCATATTTTATATGTGATACATAAATTAACAGTCATAATTTTTGCCTGGAGGACCTCCATGAAAGTGGAAAAACCATGAATATCTCTAGGCCCTCCCAAACCATATGTAACACACACACACACACACACAATGATCACCATGTTCAGCCCACCATGGGTTCCTTTGAGGCATAAAGATTTCTTCATGAGGCAGAAGTGGGGGGCTGGTGGCGCGTACTGCCACCTCCAGTGCTGCCCCACACCATTTTTAATAGAGACTTAAAAGCCTCGCTCATAATTTCTCAGTCTCACGAGGCTTGCAGTCCCTATTAAAAATGGCATAGGGAGGTAGCAAAGGTGACAGCAAATAATCTGTGAATAATCAAATCCACAAAAGTGAAACCTGCAAATGTGGAGGGCTGACTGTATAAATAAATGCCATATAAAAGTCAATTCTAAACACAGCTAGTTTGATGCAATGGCCAATTCCAAGGATATTCTTGCCGACTTGAAAGTTAACACACACTGCAGTTTCAATGCGCTCTTAGTATTGGGCACTAATATGTGTCCCCAGTATTCCCAGCTTCCTTGGAACAAGATTGGGTAGCTATAATCATAGCACAAATCTCCCTTCCCATGCCTAGAGCCCTCAGTGAGCTAGAAGATAGAAGGGCAGTGCCAGAGCACCTGCATTATCAAGTCCTCAGCTAAACTGCTGGCTGGAGACTCCCCAGCCAGACATCCACACAAACTTTGGGGATAAAGTGGGGGACAACAATCAAAAGGCTGTGAAATGTGCCAAGTGTAGCTTTTGATGTTTTTAAGTAAAGCTCAAATGTATCCAGGATAAATACTACTACTTTATGCAATAGCAGCAGAGTAATTGGCAGGAACAGTCTTCCTTGGCTATGTTAAATCAAGACAAATAGAAAAAGAGATACCCCTGATCATCATTAAGCACTAAATGAAGGAAACCAAACTTGCTAATAAATGCTAGTTCATCTTCAGCGTTGCTTCGAAGTTTGTGTGCCAGATTTGTTAGCATTTGGTGCCATCATGTGTTGCTTTGTACCTACTGCAGTCCCTTCTAAGCACATTCAGCCTGCAAAAATAGGATTTTTCCATAAGGATTAGTTAAGCAGATTAATTGATCTCTAACACTGTACAGAGTAAGCTGTCTTTGAGAATAAACTACAATACCTTTAAGTTAGGACTGCGGAATGCAAGCCCTTTAGATATTGTTAGACTCCGTAACAGATCATTCCCATATACAGTACTGGCCTTCTTTCACTACTGGACCAGTCTCCACCACTATACTGCTGCCACTGTAAACTCCTCACCCTGTCTTAGGTAGGTCAGAACACATTTTAAAATAGATATATTTTTATTTTTTTAAAGAATGAAAATAAACTTATCTGCTGTTATGTGCCATCCTTATATATTAAAGATGCTAATAATTTCTATTACTGCTGCTTGGAATAGCATACAGGTTAAATTTCTACTCCCTAATTTATTCACGGCCAACTCCCCTGCCAAACCCTATCTGTTAACCCACCAGTGTGAGACTGTCTGTATGTCTTTGACCTTGATAATGACTAAGATTCGGCTACTGACCTCCTCCCAGCCAGTCTTCAGTTGGGTAAGTATCTAATGCTTTGGTTCCAGCTCTTACTGTCAGATTCTCAACTCTCTCAAGAACCACCACTCACAAAAATATTCACTGATACTGATGCTTTTCAGCCTTATCTTCTCCACTGATATCACTCTGGGACCACTGCTGCCTGCTTGCTGACTCTGTCCTTGATCCTGTTACTCCTTTCTGGACTCTTCTTCTACCCAGTCTTCTCCAGCTGCCCTCTGCTTCTTCTGCCTCTGGCTGCTCGGCTTCTTATACATCCTGAGAAACAATAATCCAAGCTCCTCCTCCCTGGCTGGATATTCTCCATCAGTCAGATCCAACACAATATTGGCCATTCCTCCAATCCATGAAGCACAGTTTGAATTCTCATCCGCCATAATGTTATTCAGGCTAAAACCAGCCACCTCTGCAGTTGAACACAGCAAGGGTTAAAACAGCCACTTAGCTATACAGATGTATCCCTTAGATACAAGATGCTTTTCTTCCTGTCTCTGTTTAACCCTGCCATATGTCATAGGCATGAATCTGTTTTAACTTTTGTAAGGTGCCTTGAATCCCAGACTGGGAAAAAGTCTAAATGATCAGGAGGAACAGGAGGAGGAAAATAAATACCTCATGTATTTTGCCTCACATCAAAGCTATTTCTCTACACTCTGCAGCTCGTATAGTCAACGGTCCAGAAAGTTGGGAGCTACAGGTTCAATGACATCTGTTAAGTGTTGTTTTAACACTACAGATTCACTTACCTTATTTAAAGTTAAGTGGACAAACTGAAAATCTCTTGACATGTAAGGTAGAGTATCACAGGGTGTGCCACCAAAAGTAGAACCACCAAATCGCCTCTGTTCTCTCCCACTGACTAATTCAGAACATCTAACACTGTATTAACATGTAACCCAATTTCCCTGTCCCTAAAAATGGCTGCAAATGAGGTAAAGTGGGGGTAGGAAACTCAGAGCAGGAATGTGCCACAGGACTTCTTTTATTACCAATTACTGTGAAAAGCAGGAAGAGGAGAGGATGAAGTCCTGCTGTGCGAGGCTGTTGCCCTATACAATCACTAGTGGTCATTCGGAGCCCTATTTGTCTTTCAGAGACAAGCACCTAAAATACATAAATAAGAATCTGAACACCAAGAAAATCAGAGAGCCACAGAGTTGTTACAGTTGACACAAAGCATTTACTCTAGAAGCATGCGTCTTAAAGATAAGGGCTCTGTATTCAGAGATCATAAGAGTAGCCAGCATGGTGGAGTAGTTTGAGCATCGGACAGTGGCCATGGAAACCAGGGTTCACTTCCCTGCTTGGCCACGAAATCCCATTGGGTAACGTTGGGAGATCACACATTCTCAGCCCCAGAAAACCCTTGACAGGTTCAACTTAGGGTTGCCATAATTTGGAAATGACTTGAAGGCACACAATACAGGAAGAGTAGCATAGAAATTCCTTATAAATTTTGTACTGTATTGAAAACAGAAGATGGTTTGCCGATAGGATGAAACTTTGACTAAGTGGTTTGGGACCACCCTACATCACAGAATGTCTGAAATAAAGTGGATATGGACCCAAATCAAAACAGTAGACTTCTGGGAGCAATGTATAGGAGGAGAGTATACGTACAGTAAGCCAGAATGGTGTAGTGGTTTGAGAGATGGACTACAACTTTGGAGTCCAAGGTTTTGAAACCCTCCTTGACCGTGGAAACCCACTGGGTGACCTTGAGCAAGTCACCTTTTCTCAGCCTTAGAGGAAGGCAAAGGCAAACTGCTTCTGAACAAACCTTGTGAAAAAAAAATCTTATGATAGGTTTGCTTTAGGATCATCATACTTGAAGGCACACAGTAACGCCACAGCAAAGCATATATTTTAAAAGAAAATACTTAAATTGCAACATCAATCAATACATCCAGCTTGTCCGCACAAAGACAAAACAGGCATGCTATAGGTCAGACTCTGCAGATCTGCTCAACCACTATTCTTCCCGTGAAGACTGAGGAAAGGCTCCATTTGGAATCCACAACAAAAAGGGCCTGCAAGGTACCAGCCTCCATTGTGAGGAGTGCCTTTACAACTGAAGTTAGACATATGCCCATACATTTCTGTTTTCACTCTTCTGTTTCAAGCCTTTATTTATTAGTCTTCTGCTATCAAATTATTTGTACACTGCAGCAAGGTAAAGCAGATCACCTTCGTGCACTGCAGACATGCAACTCTTTTACAAGTACACTACAAAAAATCAAAAGTATGTAATTCAAACTGGCAAGATGAGTTGTGTGGCAATGAGCAGCACAGAACTCTAAACATATAATGAAACAGATGTAAAACACACAAAAGAAGACAGAGTGATGGCCCAGATCAGGTATATTAACAATTCAAACCCAAATAAATGCATAAATGAAGCCCTGGATGAAATCGATCAATGGAAGAGAATTGAAAACCTGAACAGAACAATCACTCAAGGAAGGGAACCAAATAACTTGCTTCTGGTCAAACTGATTTCATTGAGATAACCCCAAATCCATGTAAAATTACCAACTCCAGAAAATGAGCCAGTACTTGCATTTTCATGGTTATATTGGCAAAACAGGACCATGTGAATATAACCCTAAGGAAGGGGACAACCACACACCCCAAAAAGCAGTCTAGTAAGGACTTGGTATGGTCAGCAGCAATGAAATGCTGAATGACTGATGTTGGGAGGGGGGACACATGGGACGAAGCATGATTTGTTGGCTCTCTGAAACAATCAACAAGAGCACTCCACATGGCATATTTTGCTGTCGATCCTTGCCTAAGAATCAGAGATTTTATAAAACTCATGGAGTTGCCTTAAGATGACAGGTGAGGAAGGCAAGCAGGCAGGCATGCACGCATGCACGTACATACTTTTGGATTTATTCCTTAGTGATGACAAGATAGTAATAAATTGAAAGATAAATTGTCTCTTCTTCCTGAGACAAAAAAGGATGGCAACAACCTGGACCATACTTTTAATGGAGAATTCTATTGCAACACATAGAAATTCTGAGACTGGTGCTACAGAGCACCACTGTATTCGCGGGTACTTTCTCTACTCCCTGGCAGGGTTTTGGTCCCTTCTTATTTTCCAGAAGTGGGGTTGTTTGTTCACTTTTTAAAAGAACAGCTTGCTTATCTGTAACTGTGGGTCTTCGAGTGGTCATCTGTGAACTCACATGAATGTGTCATCTGAGCCTACACAGTGTTCCAGAACCCTCTAGAGCAGTATGACATGAGTTTTGTCAGTAACCCTGCCCAACCCCTGAGTCAGCATGCTTTCCACCAAAACAATCAGTTCCATGGATGCCAGAAACAGCAGCCAAGGACTGAAGGATAAGGCAGTTGGAAGTGTTATGCTATAGAGGAAAAAAGGACAGCTCTCCTAAAGCAGTCTCCTCCACGGTATTGCTGAGATAGCATTTTATGGAGGACCAAGGCAATCACGTGTCAAACAACAAGACCAGAAACTCCAAGACACAGGAAGCAATAGCATGAACATGGTGTATCCACTAACCATACAGAAAGTCCATAAATTTTGTCCGCTTATAATGATAAAACAATCTAGTAGATGGTTTGTGGGCAGTATCAATAATGCGCTACCTGTGATTGCAAATTCAGTGGAAGAGTTTCCACATAATCAGCTTGAGGATTCATAGGTTGGGATGCCTCGCCTTGCCTTTGTGAATGGTGAGGAGATCCAGGAGAATGGGTAGATTCTGGTACTCCCCTCATGAGAGATGCATTGGGGAGTGAACCACAACTGTCTGCATTACGATGAAGTGAGCAGGATGCACCTGGCAGGGTCCTGGTGAACCTTGGTGATGACAGGAAATTGAGGAAACACAATAGGCCCTTCCCAGTTGTATAGGAAGGCATGCTCAAGCGATCTATTCCCCTTCTCGGTTCTGGAGCTGAAGATGTTGCACTGCTTGTTGAGGGGCAATGCAAACAGATCTACAGCTGATCTGACCCAGACTTTGAAGCTCTGCAATAGAGTGCCCATGTGTAACTTCCACTCATGGAAGTTCATGAGTGTCATGGTGTCTCAGGGTGTCCACCAGAATGTTCTGATCATTGGGTAGATGGATCACCATGGCCGAGACATTTCAAGGAATACCAGTTCCAGAACAGTACTGTAAAGCTCAGGAGGGTATCTGAATAAGTGCTGCCCAGCTTATTCAGGTAATATATGACAGTGGCATTGTCTGTCACACCTTGAACTGCCCTGCATGGTAAGATCTCTTCAAAGGCCCTGAACACTTTGATGACTGCCAGTAGTTCCAGGGCATTTATGCGAAATAATCTTTCTTGTTCCAATCATTGATCCCTGATTGTCAGGCTGTTCAAAGGAGCTTCCCAACTCTCTGAGGAGGCATCCATGGTGACAACTAAGGAAGATCGGCAGGCAGAAACAGCATGACTGCTTGTACTTTTTAACAATCTAACCACCATCTGAGAGAGCAGTGGACACTGAAAGGAATTGTCAATAACCTTGACTGAGTGTGCAGGAGGGCACTGACGTTCACAAAAAACCAACCCTGGAGTGGTCTCATTCTCAGCCTAGAGTAAGGAGTCACAGAAGTGGTGGGCACCATGAGTCCTAAAAAGCACTTTTATGTTCATATGAAAAGGATCCAGGAGTCTTGGTAGACCACAGCTGAATATGAGTCAGCAGTGTGGTGTGGCTGCTAAAAAAAGTCAATGCAATTCTGGGCTGCATCGATAGGAGTACAGCGTCTGGGTCAAGGGAAGTGATAGTACCACTCTATTCTGCTTTGGTCAGACCCTACCTGGAATACTGTGTCCAATTCTGGGCACAATTTAGGAAGGACACTGACAAACTGGAATGCACCAAGAGGAGAGCAAGCAAAATGGCAGAAGGCTTAGAAACCATGCCCTATGAGTAGCAGTTTAGAGAGCTTGTATGTTTAGCCTAGAGAAGAGAAGGTTAAGAAGTGATATCTATGTTTAAATATTTGAAGGGATGTCATATGGAGGATGGAGCAAGTCTTGCTTTCTGCTGCTCCAGAGACTAGGACATGGAGCAAGGGCTTCAAACATCAGGACAAGAGATGCCATCTAAACATTGGGAAGAACTTCCTGACAGTAAGAGCAGTTCAACAATGGAATGCACTGCCCCGGGGGGGGGGGTGCCTCCTTCTCTGGAGAGATTGGATAGGCATCTGTCAAGAATGGCATATTCCTGCATGGCAAGGCGTTGGACATGATGGACCTTGTGGTGTCTTTCAGCTCTATGATTCTTGGACTCAAGTGCAGATTCACCTCGTATAAAGGCAGTGAATGGTGGCTCAATGAAGGCCCTGCCATCTCTCCAGTACTTCCAGAGTCCAGTATTACTCTTATGAACCTTATCCATTGTGAAGGAGTCAGACAGGACTCATAATTCATCATGAGACCAAGAGTATTCAAGCAGGTCTAACTTGGTATTGATGTCTTAAAGAAGATGTTCTTGAGTAGAGGTGACAAAAAGCCAATTGTCTATGCAAGGGAAGAGACAATGCCTTAGGGATGTAACAAAGCAGCTCCCACTGCCATTCAGTTAGTTAAAGATACATGGGGAAGTGCACAAGCCAAACAGCAGGACTTGAAAATAGTAGGCCCTTCTTCCCACAGCAAAACAGAGGAATTTTCTGTAGGACAGGCTGATGGCAATATGGAAATACATGTCTTTCCAGTTCAGAGTGGCAAACCAATTTCCCTTCTGCACTAGGGGTAGAATAGCAGTGAGCCTAATCATTCTGAAGCATCTGGGTTGGATATAAAAACTGACACTTCAGAGATCCAAGATTGAACACAATCCAACATCCTTTTTGGAAACAATGAAATAGCAGAAGAGCCCCTGGAGCAGAAAAGGAAGAGGGATAGGCTCTATAGCTCCTTTGAAGAGTAAAGTATTGACCTATTCTATTATGGTGGAAGGGAGCTGAATAACATGGAGGACCCCAGTAGGAGGAATCCTTTAGAACTCTAATGCATAATTGATGGTAACGAGAACCCACAAGTCTGAGGTGACAGAGAACGAAGCTTGATTGTAACTGCTGATCCTGCTGCTGAAAGGTAGAACATCTGCTGGGAGAACAGTGGTGGAAGCTTCAGTGACAGCAGAGAGATCATCCTGGAAGGAGTTAAAGGCACCATGTGTTGAAATCATGCTGCTTCTTCCTAAACTGGGGGGGAGGTCTCATTTTTCAAAGCAAATGCCTTGTGGGAGCCAGAGAACTGAAGAAGGGCTTGTCTCTGCTGGTGAGTGGAGATGGTGCTGTATGTACATCTGGAACCAGAATAGAATCTGCAGAAATGTGATTTGGAGCTTTGAGATAAAGATTGAAATCCACTTGTTTAAGCTATGGTCCTCATTTTGTGAGTGTGTTCCAACTTGTCATCAGTAGAAGAGTTGAACAGACCCCCTTCATCAAAAGGTAAGTCTTCTATGGTTGAACGTGCCTGTTGGGAGAAGACTGAAGATCATAATCCGACATGCCTACCAAGGACCTTGTTGCTACTGTTGGCAATATGTCAAGCTATATTTATCTATTGAGAAGCCAACCTACGAGCTTCAGCAAACAGCACAGAGGTGACTCTCCTGTCCTCTTCAGAAAGGTAGTCTAAGAAAAGCTTGATCTTATTCCATTTGAATTACTGACACATCCCCATACAGGCATTGTAGTTAGCTTGTTGTAGCTGTCGCAGTTGCTGGCCGCCCATGGCCAGGCAATGGAGTGCACAGCTCACGAAAAGCTGTTCCAGCAGACAACCTAGCAGTTCAGCGAACCTTGCCTGTTTCGGATTGAGCTGAAGTGTAGTCAAAGAGTTGGTCCAGGAGTTCAGGAATCCAACAAACAGCAAGGTCAGACAGTCCAAGGGTCAGAGAATCCAGGCAGACAGCAAAGGAGCATTTTCTCAGAGAAGGCCTAGAGAAGAAATCACCCCACTTTTGAATCTGGTCAGAGACAGTTGCCTAGATTTGAGAACAGAGCCTTTGGCAAAAAAGGTTGCTAGTCTGGGTGTGAGAGAGATCTGTGCCTTTATGCAGATGTAAATATATAAAAAACCTGTATAAACACATTCTGAAGATCTGTTTGAGCTTGGACATACATACAAAACCAATACTTTATTCTGTTTGTTGTTTTAATAGAGATTATAGTATATTTTTATAAAATTTGGACTCAGCTGAATGATTCTCAGTAATATAATAACCAAACAGAAACACTCTACCATAGATCAGTAAATCATTCTAAATAACAACTGCAAGGCTTTTACCCTTCATATATGAAGGTGGTGTTTTGGGGAAGGCCAGAGCTGTATAAAGTGGCAAGCTGCTTTAGCAGACTGGGGAAAGGGGAAGCTGCCATACTAGTCAATGAGGACAAAAAGCAGGCCTTGTCACAAGTAGCATCCACATTGATGCACTTACACTTGGGAGGCTGGGCAAGCCATTCTCCACCAATCTCAACAACTTTGTAACGGGCTTCAATTTTCTTTGACATAGATGGTATAGAAGAAGTAAGCCACAACTTTTTCTTCACATGCAGCAGAAGAACCAGAATCATTGCAAGAGGAGAGGCTTATCTTGAATTTGTTGGTAATATGTTCCTGGATGTCCTCGTGCCTCTGTTGAACATGCAAGTTAAGTGACCAGACCATCCTCAACATCTGATCAGTGAAGGATCTCACATTATCTGTTCAAGAGGTGGGATCACAGTCAGATGCAAGAGCTTCAGGAGACACATGAGGAGGTTCAGGGGAGGACTCTGATGTGGAGTTGGAAGAGTCACCAGCAGCTACAGAAAGGAAACAGTGAAATCCCTGACACAGAGTAGACAGAGAAGGATCTGGCAGAGTGGAAGCAGACAGTACCAAAGCGATCAAGTGCCCTGCCCTGCACATGTTGATGGTGGAACAGCAGCAGCAGCTGTTGGTGTACTGTGGTGATGCCTCTTCTGTGGCAGAGACCTGGACTTTTAAGGGGATAGAGAGGATGATCTAGAGCAATCTCCATACTGAGTAAACTGAGCTGTGGTGTTGGTGACGTATATAACACACCTCTTCCACATAATAGTATCATCAATACCTCCTATGATGCTGGTTGTTGTAATTGTCAGACGATGGCAAAAGATCAAGAAAGTCAAGGGGAAGAGCGTTGTTCAAGACCTACCATAAGAAGACTCCTAGTGACAATACCTCATCAATCTCCACAGTACCATAGGGAAGCTTGAGACATGTGGTACCTAGGGCTTCAGTGGTACTGAAGGTTACACAACCTCGACTCCAATGTGGACAAATTGGATGAGGGTCAGCGTTGATGTCAACTGCACAGTATAACTGGTGGTGGTGGACAGGGGTACCTTGGAGGTCTGTACCAGCTGAGATGGTACCAGACTGGATGCTATTGGTGGAAGCCTCTGATCCCCTGGAGAGGTGCATTCCTGTACAGGCAACTAGGAATTCACTATCTCACTATCAGAGGCCATGTGTACCACCTGCAGACAAAGTGAATGCACTGCCCCAGTGAACATAGTGTGGACTGTGGTTGGGGTCAGGTTCCTGTGAGGCAAGGACAGGCATGAGTCAACCACTATCGGTGCACAGACATGGCTTTCAGTAAACTGGTAATGTCAGCTGCTCCAAAGGCCCTTGAGAAGGATGTCGAGACGGAGTATCTTTAGACTTCTACTTCTTATGAGCATCTTCAGTGTTATGGACTGGTAATTCCAAGGACCTCCAGAGACCAGAATATGATGCCTCTCCTGTTAAATGCTGGAATCTTTTTCAGCCACAACCTCAAGGAGATGTATTCTGTTTGTGCAGGCAGAGTAGTAGGCCTGACCAGTGTCAGTTCCTGTCAGTGTCTGGAGGAAACTGAGGAGACTTCCACAGAGGGTGTTGAAGCAGGCCAAGCTGAGGAAATTGATGGTGACAGTAACAACAGTACCGAGTTCACTGCATTGAACGGGACAGGGCCACAGAACCCATATGTAAATTGTTAATCTCTACAGCCATGTCTGAGGCAGTTAATGCTTTCTTCCAGTGAACTGCTTTCAATCTGGCAGCATGATTTCACATGGTCTGCAAAGTAAACAGCTGGTACTGGGGGCAAAATCCCATGTTATGCCCTTCTCCAAGACAAAGGAAGCACTTAGAGTGAACACCCTTGTCTGGTATTTTGCTTCCATAAGAGCAATGGCACTTGAAAAAAGGTTGCGGAGGCCATAAAATGATGGGACCCATGCAACTTGTGGTAACCACGACATCGCTTCTGTAATCTGAGGTAGATGAGGTAAATCAGAATTGCAAGGCAGTCCACATCCAAGAAGTCAAAAACAATCCACTCCATCAACGTGCCAAAATGCCAAGCCAGAATCATAAACTGTAATCCAGGAATCTAAGATTGTAGCAGAAAGGCAGGAAGTAACAAAGTTAATTCTAAGGCGGCTCCTAATTGACACTGCTGCTTAGGCAGACAGAAAGGAACTGAGCGTTTTGCCTGGAAGGCTGCTGTATAGGGAGTGGGTAGGATTGCCACCAAAATGCATGTCGTACTGGTCCAGAAGGTTCCAAAATACACACTATGCAGATGACCCATTTGTGGAGTCACAGAGACCACGAAGAAGAACTGGGTGTTTATCATGTTGCAAAATGAAATTTTGTACTACTATGTTTATTTCCAAAAATATCTTCAGATGTCAGAGGCATTTTCAGAAAGTAAAAGGTGACAGGCAGCAGCAGCCCAGAATTTTTGTTTCAAAGTGTGCCCAGACACTTTAAAAAAAAATAGCTTGGTTTGATGTGGGTGTTAAGATGCACTGTTGGGGGAAGAGTGGGGAAGTGAAAGAGAATTTTGAACGTCCCATATTGCTGCTGCTGTTTTGACTATGGGGCAAGGGATTGTGGGAGATTTTGGTTGGTGAGTTTGTGATGTTGTGTAAGGAAGTTTAGCATGGTATGTATATTTTGCCTACGTGAAGTGCATGCCTATATATGCTTAGTTTGCACTGAGTGGTTGCTTAGAGAGAGATCTTCACTAAGGGCTTTGCATTTAGTTTGTGCATCTTCTGAGCAAGATCAGTTTCCCTTCTGTGAAATGGGTATTGTATTGTGTTTGCGGGGAACAAGCACGATTTGACACTTGAGGCTCAGATTCTCACCTTACTCTGTGATTGTGTGTGGCCTCAGTTTGTTCTGAGAAATGTATGCAGAATGAGTAAGAAAGTGTTAATTCAAAGTAGTAGTTTTGTATTTTGGAGCTTATACTCACCCCTCTGCTTTTTACTTAAGCTCTTAGGCAAATTAGTTTCCCTTTAGTTCCAGTCTGCTTTCTGGAAAACTGGTGAAAGATGAAGAGAAACATCCGAACAGGGAAAACTACCTCTAAAGATGAGCTTCCCTTTGGAGGCTGGCCAAGGGAAACTGCAGCTGCATCCTCCACTACAGAGCCTACAGTGAGCAAAGGGAGCAAGATTAGAATATCTCAAAGCCCCATCTAACTCCATGATTCTCTGGAACGTGGAGAATTTTTTTTAAAGAGAAAGGAACAACAAAGATCTCACACAAATTTGTCTTTGTACTAAAGCTACATACTTGCACAGAAGAATGGCAAAGAACTGGATAGTAATAAAAATAGGGATCAATACTAGTGTAACAGTAATTCATAGTTTTACTAGTATGAAAATGATTTTTATTGTCTCAGTTTTGACTTGACTTTCAACACCAATAAAGAACTTATTAGGACTGTTTTTGACAGCTGCAGAGTTATGCTTGTCATGCTGGTGGGCAGGGATCCAGTATGCATGCTTTCCTGCATGTGTGTGATATCGCCGTTTCTTAAGATTTCATAGCTGATTGACAGAAGCACCTTAGAACAGGATACATTAACTACCACTCCTCAAATATAAACATGCCCAAGTTTCCTCTGTATGGTTTAAGGTATACTTGAGGTGACTAAGTATCAATAGTATGTAACTTTGGGCCTAAATTTTTTTTTCCTTTCTTTGTACTTCTCCAAAACACTGTTATTTTCTTCTTATTCTGATCTATCAGTCTTTGGTAAATATATTTTAAATTTGCAAGTAAGTCATCCCTCCACATTCACTAGGGTTAGGGACACAGGACCCCTGTGAAAAGTGGAAAAACTGTGAATAACTCTAGGCCCTCCCAAATCATATTTAACACACAAGGAAAGTGTAATCACGATATTCAATCCACTGTGGATTCCTTTGAGGCATCAGAGTTCCTTTACAAGGCAGATGTGGGTGGCTGGTGGGGTCTACTGCCACCTCCACTGCTGCCCCAAACCATTTTCAATAGGGACTTACAAGCCTCGTTCACAGTTTCTCAGTCTCACGAGGCTTCCAGTCCCTATTAAAAATGGCATAGGGAGACAAGCAGAGGTGACATCAAATAATCTGTGAATAATCAAATCTGCAAAAGTGAAACCCGCAAATGCGGAGGGATGACTATACTCCCACTTCTATTCTTTGATGAAATGTTAGCTCTTTAAGGAAGGTGCCACCATTTTGGTGATTTCAACCACCATTCAACAATGTGCTTTTGATCAAGGCAGGTCACACGACAGGAAAAAAAAAAAGACTGCATAGAACATAAGGCTTTTAGTCAGGGCTTCCTCAGTGGCGAGGTCAGGATACCAGCACGGAAAAAGGCACTATTCTCAAGTGCCAAACAGCATGATCTGAACAGGCAAGACCTCTTTCCTGAAACATGAAGGACTGGTGGGACTTCCTAAAAGTATACCAGATGCAGGCTGGATGGAGATTTCACAGTAATCATCAGTGTCTTGACTCATGCTTCAAAGCAAAAGAATGCCTATGAAAGTTTAGCAAGAAAGTACTTCCTGTTGGTAGTTGGCAGTCTGAATTCAGTTGCATCCCTTTTCTCCATTTAATCCAGTTAGACAAGAGCCATGTCCTGGCCAATTAGGATTAGACTTGCTTCTGAAAATAGGAAGGAAAAAACAGGAAGGTGACAGACATTCAGGAAGTACCAGAGCTCAGGTAAGAAAGCAGAGAAATTCCCCACTATCATCTAATCTACTCAAGTTGAGCAGTAAAATGTTCTGATGACAGCAAAGCTACCACAGGCTATCCCTGCTGTGGCTTTGGCCCAAAGAAAAATGAAGTAAATTAAAATTAGTTTGTCATCCCACCAAAACCCTGAATAAGGCATTAAGTTTTCCCTTACAATTCATTCACCACTGACAGTGAATCCTATGCATCAAATGGCAGTACCACAGGCCAAGGCTTGAAGGGTCAGGGTAAGGGCAAATAAAGGATTGTCCTTTCTTGCCCCTCTCCTCTCAATGGTCTTTTTTCCTGGTCCCAGCAATACTGCAGAGGGAGCTGCTATCACCAAAGAGAATAGTTAAGAGCACCTTTAGTGTGCACCCATACTGAAAAACAAAGTTCAACAAAGATTTTACTGCAATTCAGGTATGCAAAGATTATCAATAGGTACTCCAGATGCTAGTACCAAACACCATCATCTTCCAGGACTGCAGCCACAAATTCCATGGAAAGGCAGCAAGGAATTAACACAGCCAGCACAAACGCTTATGTAGGCACAGTTACTTGAAAATCCTGAGAAGAGAGGCTGGGCCAAACATAAGGCAACCTACTTAGGGTTCGGCACCGCTGAATGAATTATATAGGCCAGTCTGAATACTGCCAGAGAGATGATGGTACTGGTTGTGATCTTCATCTGGAACTTCCTCAAGTCTAGGTCTAGCTTCTTCTGTCTAACCCCCTTTTCCTCAGCTGCCATTTCTCTTATAAAGAACAGGGAGAAGAGTAAACAAACATTTACTAGGAAGAGTGCTGCCACTTGGCACTCTGAAAGAAAACTTCACAACTTCAAATAATTGAGAAATCCATGACGGATGTCAAATAATTACCCTTCTAACAGTTTTTGGGAGGCATGAGCATTAAGATGCAGTCCTGACCATGCCGCTGTATTTGTGACATGACTTTGGGGGAAGCACAGGAGAGTGCCCCGTCTTCTCCATTTTTAATGTCAGTATCTAAGTCCTTATGATTGCACAGATGGTTGTGCATTTGGCAAAATCTTAGAAACAGGAAATGGTGCTTTTAAAAGTGTGAAGATTAAATTCTTTCCCGGTATCCCACTTACATTTCATTCTCGTATCCTATCCATTCCGGTAGAAAGCAGATGAAGACATACAAACCTTACATTTTCTCTCTTTCATTTTCCTGATACCTAAGGGCACAGATCTTAACACCTGTACATCCTATAACAACATAAAAAGCCTGAGCAAACAGCATATCCACATACCAGTCACAGGTTGTGAACTCAAGTCTTAATCAAGGCATCAACTCACGGGGTGCCCCAAAGTTAGCAATGCCTTAGCATCATCAAAATATAAGTACTAGAAATTTAGTGGGCTGATGTGAACATTGAAATAATTACATAAACTCCACAAACCATTTTAAATGTGTTATATAACTACTAAGTATAAAGGGCTCTGGTGGGTGTAGGGACATACAAGTTGTAACAACTGAAATAGCACCACAAAGTTGTTGATATAGATATCTGACTTATCCTTGGCAACAAGAGGCAATTTAGATCTGCCTGATTTTCCACAGAAACTGCACAAGTAGGAAACTCCGGAAGTATGTCAGACCCATAGGCAAGGAACATTCACCAAGCGCGCAACTGGAACCAACATAAAACAAAAGCAGTGGACATTTATTCCCCAATTGTGTAATAATGTATAGATGTATTTGAAAATAGATGGGGCAGAGCACAACACTGAAAGAGACTGAACCCAGCAATTTCTCCACTCTCGATTCAACTTATTCACATTAAAATTTGCAGGGGACACTTGTTTAAACAACTTTAATCTACATTTCCACTAGTTTCACTCAAATGAAAACTGCTCAAAGATATATACGTACAGTGAATATTTCGAAATATTTAGTGCAACAATCCTGAAAAGCTACCATTTAAGGAAGTTTGTGCTGATGCATCTAGTAAAATTTTACCCTTTTAAACCTATTTTTAAAATTACATGTTGTATCTTATCTACTGTACACAGGCATAGAATTATTCCCATGCAAAGAAGAACTTAGTGAAATTGTGCTCATTAGCAAGCTGTTTATCTGGGTTAACAGTCAAGTTCTGTCATATGAACATGCAGTTTTCCAGTACGTTAAATGAACATGGAAGCTGGTACATCAGCAATACTGTTTGGAATTAGTTCCACTGACCTGTTGGGTTTTTTTTTCCTGAGGTACTACCCTTAATGATGAAGCCCTGAAGATTCACAATTTTCAAATGTAAATATTCAAAGACAAGAATTTGGTAAGTCCTTAAATCTTAGCCCACAAAGAATTAAGCCTATTCACACAGTTATATGTAATGACTGTAGTAATCAGTTTATTACACAGATTAATCATTCTTGAACGTACAAGCTCCAATGGAGCAGCTGGGTCTTTAAATATACACAAGTCTGTCAAATGAATTTTTACCCTTACATCCAGAAAGACCTAAGCAGTTAAAAACTTAAGAAAATAAGAGCTATTAGCTATGTTAACTGAGAAAACACATACAAACCAAAATTATGAAGGGGAGGGAGGGAGAGGAGTTGAAACAAAATCAACATCACTTGATGCACTAATAGCTCCAACGCATTTAAATGCTGACCAGTTAAACTTAGACCTTTAAACAGAGGATGTGGGCATTGTTTGATCTCGTTGGTCATACATTTCCCTTAGCAGGTCCTTCAGAATAAAATACAGAAACAGATTTAAGTTCTTACCATCCATTTTTCCATAAGAGTTATGAGTTTAAAAGGATTCCACTTTTTTTAAAAAAAGTTTTGTTTTCAATCACTGAAAGCCCCCAGAAGCACATGAACTCTTGCTTCCTTCCCCATTTTGGTTTTACTGCCAAATTTAAATTTCTTAGGAATGCTTTTATGCTCACAACTATACTTTGACTGAAGAACTGGCTTTTCACACACATTTCTTTGCTAGGAGTCAATGTTGGTATGGAATACAGTATTTCATTGTTCCAAGTATGTACAACACGCAGCACTGCTGTATCAGGTAAACATGTGCACAGGGGAAGATGAGGCGTGGGCTCATAGAAAGCAGTCAAATGGAAATCAAAAGGACTTTCTCTTTCAGAGTTCCCCTATCTTTATTTGTAGAGGTTATCCAATAATTTCTTTAATTACATCGCATACTTCTGAGTCCATTCTCGAGCTATTCTGTTGTACCTACATATGGATAAAAAAGATAATTAGCGCGTATACTTCACCATCTAATACAAGCATTTTGCTACAATCATACTGATCACAATGATCTAGCATTAAATAAAGTCATTTCTGCAGAATATTAAAGCACCAGCTCGAATAGCTAACAATAATGAAAACTTTTGTAACAATGCTGTTCAAGTCTTTGTCTGAATAACCAGGAAAAGAATGTTCAACAAAGATTTCCCATAACTTGTTAATTCTGCCACAGATGCTTTTAAAAGTGAGCAATCATCCTGCAGTATTTCTAGATTTTAGTTTTTGCTTCTACTTCCTCTTGACATGTGAACTTCAGGTATGTGCATTTCACAGGCTGAAAAGTATAAACAGTATACTCTAATAACAGTTTCCTTTAGTGGAATGATGCATCTAAGAAATATTTTTATGTAGTAGTCACCTGCTGCTTTAGAAGTGAACACTTCTAAAACAGCAAGAGTTTGAGATGACTTTGCACTTTCATCTCCAACAGCCGCTCATTACCTCCACAATTTTCTTCCTATGCACTGGTCTGGTGTTGAAAGAGCCAGAATGTCTACATGCCTATCTTCATTCTGCTCAAGCCATACTTCCTACTTTGACAGTGCGCCCTGCTGCCCATTTCATTCTCGTATCTTCAGTGCTGAAGTAGACATGTCTCATGTTGAACAACTAATTCGTAGCAGTAAGTGCTAGAAAGTAATTTTTAAACAATGGAATGAACTGATCCTCATGAATTTCTCATTACAATCAAACATGATATGTGCCTGGTATTACTCCTGCTGCTGCACAGGAAGTCGAATTCTTGTATTTCTTGTTCACCTACCACCACCCGAATCAGGTTCTCTTGTGGCAGAAGTTTAAAGCTGTTCCTCCCTCTGCAGCCCAAAAGCAGAAACTGAAGGGCCTAAGAGAGGCAATTGCAAAATAGTAATGTGTAAAGGTATAGATGACATTGACTAGACTTTTACTGGATTAGCCAGTCCAGTTGAGATGTAAACCTTGTTACTCACTGACAAATACTGAACATTTTAAATCTTGAACAACAAATGCAGGGCTGCCGACAGAAAAAGACACGCATTTTTTCAAGAATGAATGACTTTGATGCCACGTACACAGTCTGCCCATGTTTAAGACATACATCTTCTAAAATAAAGTCTTGCAACTACTCATCCGCTCCTGGGTTTTGAAGAGTTTAGCTTCGATACTCACTTTTCTCTATCTGTTTTGTAGATCCGTGCAATCTCAGGCACTAAGGGATCATCTGGATTGGGATCACACAACAGAGAACAGATGGACAAAAGTACTGGAGAGAAGAGAGCACATCATATGAGGATAGGAACAAATCAATGCTTCTATTCATTTAGTCTACCTCTTCTCTTAATTTTATAAGCTATCATTTGAAGCTTGGGCCAAAGTATGTCTATATTTCATGGTCAGATACCATGTGTACTATCATAGCTCCCTGCTGCAGAATTGTGGGATTTGTAGTTTGGTAAGGTAATTCTCTGTTATACAGCTATATAGTTCAGGGAAGTGGACTAGAGGTCTAGGTCTAAGTATCTCCATGAACAACATATACAAGGATTTCCTTGGATGGAGCCATAACAGTAAAAATGGTAAAGTTTTCTAATTCCGATGTGGCAATACACTCCAGGAATGGTTTTAAGTCAACTGCAACTCAAAAAAACAAAAAACAAGTGTCATGTCTCTCTGATATGTCAAGCAGAAATAAAAAGGTGAGTGGGAATTCTTCCACTATCATTCTTCTTCTGAAAGCACTCCCTCAAGGTGGCTTCCCTCTCCAAAACTGACAAATCTTACTGCTGAAGTTGAGGGAAAACAGCAAGGGAGGGGAGCATCTCTCCACCCAATATTTCCTGGCAGCCTTGGCAGCATAGAAAAACAAATTTTTTTTCCGCTGCAGAACTATTCAGGACAAGGCAGAAAGAGGTTCTCTGAAGCTAGTACAGTACCAAGAGCCCAACTGGATTACTGCTATACTTGAATTAATACAAAAAAGTCTTGTCAAACATAATAAAATATTAGAGCGTTTAAAAAAAAAACAAGATTTCCTAGTCCAGTAATATAGGTAACCACATACTAGAGGCACAATTACCATCACCATATGATTAGACATCCCATAGATTCTCTGCAAAATTTAATGTCATGTATTCTTAACCAATGAAAATAGTTTTCAGGATTGTATTCACATTAAAATGCAAAATAAAAAAGTAATGATGATATGAGATACTTCATAAACACTTCTTGGATTTTTCAAATACACTGATACAGCTTCTACAAAAGTGGATTTTGCCTGAAATTTATGGTGGAGAAACCATATTCTCACCGTATTGCCTTTTCACTTGTACAAGAATTCATAGGTGGAATACCATTTAGAGTAAAGCCACAAATGCTATATAAACAGAGCACCGCCAAGGTCCTGATTCATGAGGGCATAGTTAAAGGCAAGACACCGCCCCCACAATTTATGCAACAATGGAAACAAAAATGCCTTAATATGGCTTTGTATTGATAAAACTTGTTCACATTTTAAAGGGCTGATAAACAATAAACTCTGTATGGCACTGCCCATGCACAGTTGTTAAAAATGTACAACAGATGTACAATGATTTCACAGATGTTCAGTCAGAAATGCACAGCCAATTACATATATGTATAATGACTTTCCTGAACAGGGAAAAACATGTGCCCCTCTAGGCATTCTTAAAACTGCAATTTCCCGCACTTCTCACTAGTTGCTATACTGGCAAGGGCTAACTGGACTTGCAGTCTAATGATACCTTGAGTGTTTCATGATCTCCACTCCACCTTACTGTGAGTTTTCTGGAGAAAGCAGGAAAAGTGGTCTAAATAATGTTATCTGAATTAGCTCATTAGATGTGTTATATCCAAGCACATTCAAAGCTTTGCGTGGAAACTGTTTTATTTTAACAATATAAAGAGAACATACACTTCCTTTATACCTAATAAAATATCACTACCTATGAAAGACTTTTAAGGATACATATCTACAGATGTGTACCTAATTTATCTTATGCCAACAGTTTAACCTTTTTTCACTGAGACATAGCTGTTGTACCTTTTGCTCTACTCATTCACCCTCTGTGCTACTTATGAGTTCCATTTCAAGCTGAGAAAAATCTCATTCAGTACAACTAAGTGAACATTGCTTCATTCATTCATTGTTTCATGTGATTCTGCGGGTACAGGCAGCGTATCACGTTTTGCCTCAACTTCTTGTAGTTGTGACTGATAAGAAGGAAGAGATTTTATTAAATAAAAATGAGCTTAGCAGTGCCGTGATTTGTTAGTCCATTCTTCTGAACATAAGGGTTTGTTAATGCTTGTCTCTTTAGAAGAGCAACTAGATGTTCATATCCTACATTTAGTCCATTTAACATGACTGATTGCACTACAATAGCCCAGATAAGTACGGATAAACGTGGGTAGGTGAGTGTTATGGAAAATTTTCCACTGAAAAACAGAGCATTGGAAAAATTTCCAGAAAAATTCTGCAGAAAATATCCCACCCAACACCTTTGCTTACTAAATTTCATGCAGAGGTTAGAAAACAGGCACCAACTCCCAACTATGCACAGGACCTTCTCTGCCACTATTACACATCTCTGCTCTTCCTTCACCTCCTTCCAAAATCTTTTTAACCAGTATATACGGGAGAATTTACTACTTCATGCTACAAAAATATACAAGGCAATGTACAGAAAATTATCTCCAACACAGTAAGATTACACATGAGTTTAGATGAGGGTAGGCAAAATGCAGTTCCCCAGTCAGTTCTTGTGGCCTTCAGCCCTCCTCCCACCAGCCAGTGAAGGGAATTATTTTCCTCCAAAATTTTGCTCCCAAATGTCCTATAGGATGTGTAAAGGGAATGTCTGCCACTTTTTGCCTTCCTGGGCCATTTCAGACCCATGATAGGCCATTTGTTTTCCAGTCCCTTCCTCTTGTTAAAAATATAGGTCTTCCAGGTGCTTCTTCTTGTTAAAAGAGCATGGCAAAAATGCCCCCCCCCCCACCTCCAAAGGAGGTTTGGGGCATCTGGGTACAAAGGAATTTCTTGGCAGGGGGTGGGGGGAAATGCAGCCCTCCAAAGTCTCCTTGGGGACAAATGCAGACCCTTTGCCTCCCGCAGTTGCCTACTATAGGTTTTGACTGGCAAACCTAATCCAAGGATTGTTGATACAGGTTAGAAAAGTGCAGGGTTAGGGAAGCTGAGAAAGGAGGGAACACCAAGTCCAGACTAAAATGGGGGAGGGGATCACCTGATCTTAAGAAGATACCATAGCATATTTGCGAAGTACATGTATTCACTACTACTGTATCCAACTTTATACTTTGTATAACTTTATACTTTAAATAAAACCAAGTCAACAATCACTTCTTGTCTCTTCCATGTGAAATGTTTTGCCTGTCAGGAGAGCTCAGTGGAAGCAAGCTGCACACTCCCATTGGTTCTAACCTTGATTGTTCTTGTTTATTTGGCCAGTGTATAACCTACAGGCTTTGATAAGTATGAAATACCTTCCATCTTAGGCAGCCATGCACCCAAAGACACTCTGGGAGATGGCTATTGCCTAGATCCCTGTTGTGGCCAGGTAATGTACCTGTATATTTCTGCTCGTTGTAAAGCTTCCCTAATATTAGCTTCCCCTAAGGATAAAAGAGAATTATTATAAATTGGTCTGCAGATGGTACCTAACACCAGTAAGGTTAAGCCATATAGATAAGACATACTCAAGGTTATGTTGGAGGGGCTGCCAAGAGATTGGCACATATATTCATATGTGGTGGAACTGTGAAGGTGTACAGAAATTTTTGCAAATTGTGTTTAAAGAGATAAAACAGATAACAGGAATTGACTTATAAATATGTCGAAGTATAGCATTATTATCTGTATTTGATAAGGTTAATTGTACCCAGGCAATGAAGGATTTAATTACAAATTTAATAACTGTAGCAAGATTAATTATATCAAGGAAATGGAAAATGCAAGAAGATTTTCAAATAAAGGATTGATATAAAGAAGTGTGGAAAATAGCGATTAATTCAACTTGTTAGCTTATCATTAAAAGTCAAAAACGGAATAATGAAAGGGAATGATTTTGAAGAAATATGGAAGATATTTGTGGGAAAAGTCCTAATAAAAGAGAGAACTGTCATATCTCCACAAGAAGAATTACAATTTTGGAAAGGAGAGTAAGCTGAAAGATAATTGGCTTGGGGAATGGGTTTACACTTAGTGTCAGGGCTTATATTTAAGGTTTAAGGTTAGAGTTAGTATTAATATCTTTAGTAATATGATTATATTTAACAACAGCAATAGGTTAAATATAGTTGAAAAGGATAGAGTTAAGAATGTAACAAAAATATATAAGCAATATGATATATAACACGTGGAATAAGTATATGAAGATAAAGGATCTGGAAAGAAATAATAACGTAAACTATTTTGTTGTAATGTTTTCTTTTTCTTTTTATGGTAATCACATGGTGTTATTTTTTTTCTTTTATAATTAAATTTTTTTAAAAAAAATTAGCTTCCCTAATATTTCCTGTATTGATTCTGTGCAACACAAATGTGCACATATTCATTACTTATTTTGGGTTTATTATATAGGTCAGGCACATGATAGCTGTTAATACATTAAATGCCAGTAACTTTCTTATGAATAAAATCTGTCTGCAATAATCCTTTATATAGGACTCTGTATCTCATTTTTTTCCAAAAACACAGTCAAAATTCTATAAACCCTTATAAGGAAGAAAGCTACTCTCACAAGAAGGCTGAAGAATTTCCTGAACTAGCCTTGGAAAAAGAAGCCCCTGCCCTGAAGACAGCGGTCATTTTGCTCCCATGCCCTGTCACACTCAGCATCAAGGGTTGATGTTCTTCTCATTCAAGCAACAATTCTGATCGTGAATGAGAACTCTACTGTTTCACTGTTGTTGCTGTGTGCCTTCAAGTCACTACTAACTTATGGCAACCCTAAGGTGAACTTATCACAGGGTTTTCTGGGGTTGAATGTGTGTGTGATTTGTGTGTGTGATCAAGGTCACCCAGTGGGTTTCCACGGTCGAGCAGGGAATCAAACCCTGGTCTCCAGGGTCGCAGCTCAATGCTCAAATCACTACACAATGCTGGCTTTCTCTTCAAAAAAATCACATGATTAACAAATGATGACAAATAGATGGGGAAAAGGACAAAAAAAACGTGAGTAAGAACAGTTTTGAGAATAACTAGGTTAATCACAGTTTGTATCTTATAACAAACTAACCTAGACTGAATTTGAGGTTCACCTGAAATTTAAGGGATAAATACACATTAACTTTCATCTCCAGAAGCATCTCCAATCTAACAACTACCTATTAATCTTAATTTTCTATAGCCCACTGCTAGAATTCAGAAAATTTCTGACTTAAAGATGAAGCCCTCTCAAGATCAAAGAGACAACTCTTCATATTAGAAGGTATCCACAATTCCCTAGCAGGTGTTGCTTTGTACTATGCAATGCAGGCATCCAAATTCATATTTCCAGAATGAAACATACTGGCAAACAGGATGCCCATTTTGGAGACAAGCAATCCACTTCCAATACAGTAAATTTATTTTAAGTAGCATCATGATAAACCTTTGGGAGCTGATGAATCAACATACCAGAGACGGTATGCTGCTGGGTCATTCTTCAACTGCTACTGTGCATAAGAACATTTTCTAAGAATGTAACTAATTTTAGAGTCACATTCTTATGCTAAAGGCGGCTAGAGACTGCACTGAGTAAGCCAGACAGTGGAAATTCTATCACAGAGACCATCAGTAAGATAAAGACAAATTCTGTTAAGTGACCAGTAACGAATCTAGCATCCATGAAATCATATGAAGATCTTTTTGCAGGAAATTTTAATTTTTTCAATTTTATCAATTATTTCAAGAATTATACCACAATCCTATAGTTTTAGCATTTGAAATCTCAATTTGAACCACTTTTTACATTTTTACTATAAATTTGTCCTTTTTAAACGAATGAATGCACACACAGACAGTACTGATTATTTTCTAAACTGCAGGCATGGACCTGTTCCCCTATCTATTTTTCAGTCAAAATTTATTGTCTTTTTGATTCAAATATTTAAAAGTATCCCAATAAAATAATTCCCAATCAGAGCTCTGAATCTGAAAAAAACGTTTGAACAATATAAAATTTACTTCTGCTTTTTCCCCAATGAAATCCTTCAGTTCAAGTACCTTAGGCTATTGGAGAAACTTCTGAGATATTTAAACAACATATAAAAATGTTATATTACATTTTTAACATATCACATACAATTCAAACATGGTAAACCTGAACACAATCAATTCAGAGGACAAAAATCAGAATTTCCCATAAAAACCTGATTATGCCATGCCACTAGTTTACTTGGCAATCTGTAGCTACCTTGCTGCCCCTCATTTAGTGCACATATCCAAATCAATTTGGTACTCAGCTCAGGAGTTCATAACTCTAATTTCACAATAATACTTTAACATTACACAGAAATTTTCCATTACAACTATTGTACAGATGTGCAAGTAGAGTTCTAATCCTTCACTGCTGGCGGACTAACCCACTTGAAATTCAGCAGCCTCGCTGGGCAGAAAGGGTTTTCAGAAAGTAAGGCTAAGCAGGAATAAAGAAAAGGTATACACAATGACACAGGAAGTACTCCACTGATAGAAATATACAACACATTTTATATTTACACCATTTACACTGTTATACACACTCACAACCAGCTGACTTACCTTTTGAAATAGTTAATGCTGGAGACCACTGTGACCGTAGAATATCAAGACAAATACTGCCGTTACTGTTAATATTTGGATGGTAAATTCTTGTTGTAAATGCAACCTGTTAAGAGAAGAGGGTTCTCTCATGTAGATTTGTTTACTACAATCAACAGGTACACCAGCAGTGGTGAGGTGTGAACACTAAGGTAAACACCTACCTTAGGTGGTTTGAAGGGGTAATCTGTTGGGAAGTGAATTGTCAAGAAGAACACTCCACCTTGATAGGGACTGTCATTCTGCAAAGAGAAATGTATTAAAATAACATTTAAAATAATTTTATATTCATATGCATGTTATTTAAGATTAGAGGGCTACTTACTGGTCCCATTATTGTTGCTTGCCAATGGAACACTAGAGGAGGGAAGAAATTGAGATATTAACTAAGATATTTAACATTAAGCAAATTAACATACCTGCAACTATCATCATTATACTCTGTCTTGAGTACAGCAAAGCTAATGTGGATCTCAAGCACTAGTATTTCCTCATTAGCGTTAGTAGAAAATACTCAACACTTCAGCTTATGTTAAAAGCACAATACTGACAACACATGGCTGCCTCAATACTCCAAGCTACTGAATTACCTCTATAACAGAGGTAGGCAACTGTGAAAGATGAGGGGGCCACATTAGCTCCCAAAATACTTTGAAGAACTGCACTGACTCTGGCAAGAAAGAGGGAGCAGAAACATTTTTTGTCCCCACATGTCTCTATGAGAGCATTTAAAAAGGGCTCTCCCAGGCTGAAACTGACCAGGCCTGAAAAATGTGGTGGAAATGCACCCCCAATTGTGAAGCATTTTGGGGCAAAAGATTTATTTTTGATTCCTGGGACACCCTGGGAGCCACATGCTGCCTATAGGCTGCACTTCACCCATCTCTGCTGTATAATGGTAGACAGATAACTCGGCAGAAGTATCTGAGTGTTTTATTCATCCCTTCAAAGAAAACATTTTCTGAAAGGCATAACCGACATTTGATCAAAGTATGCTTAAATTACTCAGTTAATACTTCATTTAACAAACATTCATTTTCCATAACTACTGTTAGTGAGACTGCAGCCTTAGTGATGCAATTAAAGTTGTACTTGCTCAGGACCAAGAGAATTCTGCCATGTAACTCAGTAAGCCAAAAACCATTTTAGAAAGAAAGACAGAGAATGGCCACCTGTTTTAAGGGCAATGCAGGATAACTTTAGGAGATGTTTAGCTAGGCAGTCTCCAATGATTTTTGCTTATCCAACACAGCTATTATTTTATTCCATGTACTACAGTATCACAAGAGTATACTAAAATTATATAATTTTTACTTACGATTACATATATTTATTTGAAATGCTTTGCATTTGAAAAACATAACCTCAATTTTATACATCTGAATCTTATTTCTGTACAAGAAAATGCTCATTTGAACATTTTCCACACTACAAGTACTTACTGTCATCTCCAACAGGCCCTGCTGAACATTGTGCGGGAGGATCACGTGCCAGATCATTCAGTTCCTAAAAACAAACCCACCGTTGGTTCAAAATATTGTAATTTTATCAATATGTATTCATACTCAAGTTTACAAAAAATTCGCAAAACATTATTTAGGAACATCAGTAGATTCTTATTAATTAGGTACTCCAGTCTGTTCCTATTACCAGATGTACCAACAACAGCAGCAGCTGAAGGTGAAGTATACTAACTACTATAGACTCAAACAGAAGTTTCTTAAAGTTTCAGCAGTGCATCCTAGTCTGTTAAACCATCTAAGTGTCTTTTCCATTTCCCTGACTTATTCTGTATATAAAGTTTAATTTCTAAACCAATCTCATTTTTACTATTGAGCAGATAGCACTACTGAGGCAGAACTGGAACTTATGACCAGCTAGAAGGAATAATGGCTAGCTACTCTCCAATAACTGAAAACTGTTTGATTTTAGCATGCCTAAAAACTGTGCTTCCTAAGAACAATCACTTAAAAATGTATTATGATTCTTAACTTGACTAAAATTACCTTCATACAGTCTACAATCTGAACTTCATCTACTACTGAACGGGCCTCAGCAAGCAAAGCAAATGTTCCTCTACAGTTCTCCCTCCACATTCACAGGCTTGACTCTCATATATTTGATTATTCATGGGAGGCCTATGCCTCCCCATGCATTCTCCTCCTCCCATTCGCTTGAATTTTGCCAGCATGGAGAAAGAAAGAGTGTCAAGGCTAAAGCAGGAGAGGGGGGGGCCACACACGTGCTTTCCTTCACTCCTTCACAGCTCTCCCCTCCCACTGATTTCCCTCTGCTCTGGTGCTGAGAATCGCACATAGGCAAAAAGTTATGGCGGGGGCGGACACATGCACACATTCCTTCACCCCTCCAGGGCTCTCCCTCCCCATTCCCTTGCCTCTGCCCCAGCACTGAGAACTCACACCAAGGCAAAAGGTAAGGCAATGGGAGGGCACACAGATTCCTCCTTTCCGAAGCTCCCTCCACTCAGTCTCTTGCCTTTGGCCTGGGCTTGGAGAAGGAAAGCTCCCACATCAGAGTCCCAGAAGGGAATGGGAGGGGAATTGCGGGGGGGGGGAGTTATTTGTGATTTTTCCACTTTTGCAAGAGCTCTGCACCCCGAACCCTTGCAAATGCAGAGAAGCCACTATACTACCAAAAACAGAGGTAAATTGGTAAGGCTGACACCTGTGCCTCTATAGTCCTCCACTCTCCCACAAAATGTTCCGCTGGCAGACAGAAGGAAAGTGACTTTGCTATCTTGTCAAGTACAGGCATCCCACAATCTCAGTCCCTTTAACTCCCCAGCCAGAGGATCATGTATTCCAGCCATGTTATACTACTATTCATTCCATTACCATCCAGGGAAGGGAAGGGAAGGGAAAGGAAAGGAAAGTCCTTCTGCTTGGAAAGATCACGAATTGCTCTAACAGCCGAGATCTCCCTTTATCATAAATGCAGCTCGGAGTGTTCTGTCAACTACCCAACCTGTATAATGCCCACTCAATTACATCACTAATTTTATGTCTTTTATCAACCCACAAATCTCTGAACTTGGTTCTATGTACACTATGGCTTTAGGAATGCAATTCTCCAGTAGCATGTCATCCAATTTAAGATGGGGTTTTAAAATTAATTTATTATCTATTACAACAGGGATAGGCAAAACGCAGCCCATGGAGTTGCATGCAGCTCCCAGGGTCATTTCATGGCCTCCAGGGCCCTCCAGAAGTCAAAACAAAAAAAAAATTATTTTCTTTCTTTCTTGCTTGCTTGCTTGCTCCAAAAAGCCCCAAAACTATCTCTAGCAGGTACAGAGAGCATTTCTACATGTTTTGATCTCTGGGATCAAAATGAAATTTTGTGAAATTTTTCCAAACAAAAGTTATTTGTCCAAAAAAAAAAAAAAAGCTGTAACACTTCAAAATATATTCTAGGGGCTCAAGAAAACCCAAAAATATATTCTCAGGTTGTGGGAGGGGTTTTTTTGTTTTGGCAGGACATGTGTCTCTCTACAAGGTTTCCTGGAGGGGTAATGCAGCCCCCTAGCCTTTCACAGTTGCCCATACCTGTAATTAGAGGATGTGCTCACTGGTGCACAGAAACTCTGGAAGGAACGGCTTTGTTTCTACATAAGAGAAAGAATCTGTCTTTTGAACTATTACACAATAATGTCTCAGGAAACTAAAACAGGATTTAAATTTACCTGGCTATAATTTTTTACATTGATCTTTTGATTTTCAGCTCTTGTACTCATCAAGCTATTTTGTCTTCTGTTTCAAAACCTGATGGCCTAAATACTTGCCAGAGCGGACGCACTGAATCAATGGGAAGCTTAAGTCAACACTTAAGTTCTACTTACTGAATGATAGCCTACACTCAACCCGTGACCACCAAGGGGAACTGGGGCAATGTGAGCAGCCTTGAAGACTTTTTAATAATAGAAAGGTAAAATAGGATATTTCAAAAATATATTAAAACCTGACATTTCAAGCAATATTTTTTACGATCATACAATTCAATTAGTGCATCCTTTTGATGTATATCTAGCCAATGTACCTTATATGACCATCTGTTCACCATGGCTTAGAAATCTTGGACTTAAAATCAAGACTACTCTGACTCTGTTTCCCAGCCTCAATCCTTCCCCTGGTACACTGTGCTAGCCAAGCGATATGGTGGCTTTTGTTACAAGGAAAAAAGACTTTGGTCTGTCAACCTCAAGTGGGCAAACTTCACAGCTGAAGTAAATGGGTGGGGGGTGACTTAATTTCCCTCCTTTTAAAGTGAAGGTGAAATGCCTTTCAATGCAGTGTTTAAAAATGATGTTGCTAATGCTGCAAATCTTTAAATCCAAAATTCTAGAGTACTAATGTTAGTGATAATACCACTGTTATTCCTTATGATTGGGCTCTAACATAAACAATAGTCTTGTGATTCAACCTTGGCAAACTTCCACATTTTTCAACATGTATATCCTGAAGTACTCAATGTAGAAGTACACCAAGCATATCACACCTGCAAAACGGTGTCAAAGACTCTGTACTAAAAAAATCTGAGTCCTCTTGCTTTATACTCACTCAGGTTCTTCCATCTTCCACATAAAGGGAACCACTGGTGAGTATTTCAAAATACCCACATGCAAATTAAGGAATGAATTAATATTAGACAGAGTTAAGCAGCTTGTCTCTCTTTGTGCAATCCACCTCCCAGGGCCATATAGATTTTTCACACTGATTCTGATCAGCCAAACATATACATATGCCATTGTTTTTCAAGAATATTACTCAAAAAGGACAATATAAATGAATCAGGATGCCCAATTTATCTGTCTACAGTAATTCTAACACCTGCACTGTACAATGATGAATCAGGACTCTTCATTGATTTTATCTTCAAATTAAATGCTGTTACTTGCTTACATTATAGGAGCTTCAAGCTTTTTATCCATAACGAATTTTATTTATTGAATTTATTTGCTGCCTTTTCTCCCAAGATGGGACCCAAGGTGGCTTCCAAAAGATTAAAAAACATTAAAAGCATATAAACAATTAAAACACTAAAATATATAAAATTATAAAACAATAGATTTTTAAAAGCAACTAATAAATATTTTAATAAATATTTTATTTTATATGCTAAAAATAAATATTTTTATTTCTACAGCTTAATGCACAGATGCAGAAATATTATTCATAAATCCAAAGGAAGGTTATGTTTTCATCTACTATAACACTGATGTTTTCTACTTTAACTTTTATTCACATTTTTCTAATGAGAAAAAAAATCTGAGCTTTAGACTTGAATCTTACAATGCAGCAGTATGAAGATCTTCACTCAAGACCCTAGGAATGTCCCAAGTTCCCTCTGTTTAAAAACCTATAACAAAGGGGTCATTCTGGGGATACAGACTACTCTAATTCTCCTGCTTTCCCCAAAAAGAAAGTTCCAGAGAGTGGAATTGTAAGATGTTGAATGTCTTCCTCAGCAGAAGGTTTAGGGCACTGTTAATAAATCTGTGACACATTCAAACTCTAAAACTTTTGGACAGCTGTCATGCCCTAGAGTGAGCAATTCACATTATTTAAATGTTTCTTTCTCACAAATTGAGATGGTTTAAAAAGAAATATAAAACATTTCTAACTGTGCCTCTTTAGTCCCAACAAGCAATCAAAATGCAATCCTAGAACACTTCTCCTTATAGAATTTACAAACAGGCCTAAGAAGTCTTAATAAATGATCACTTGCATAGAGTAAACAAGTACTCCTAAATTTCTCCCACTCAGGTTTCCTTCTGTAAATAAAAAAGCAGACAGGATACAAAATATTGCAAGAAAATCCATTAATCTTTCCCATTTAACTTGCTTTATTTATTGTAAAATACAAGAGTCAAAAAATTCTAAAAAAAGTCTATTTCCATAGATCTGCTTTAAGTATTCGTACAACATTTTCTTTCTGAAAATTCTAAGATTGATTCTTATAAGATTGTCAGCTACTCTATGCTCTCATGGGGAGGGCATAAATCAAATAAATAAACAGCTTTAAAGAAAGATATCCAAAGCAATCTGTTGAAGAAGAAAACCATTCCCTGATACCTTCAAGGCTGAAGATCAATGTGTTTGCTTCTTGAGGACACTAAAATACAGTTGAAAAGATAGGATGCCACTTACATAAGGTCTCATTCTTGATTTCATGGAATATTTGATCCTAGCCAAATATTAGTCAAAACTATCAATGTCTAGCAGATAGGTTATTCAATTTCAAATATTAAACAGAGGTCCAAACACACCTGAACTATGTCCAATGTTTTAAGAGAATACAGTACCCCACTAAGCATTAATAATCCAGAACAGAGTGATATTGTGCCTTAGTTACTACCTGTACACTTTCTGTTAACACATTATGTGAGATTCTTTATCTAGCTTCCAGAATTTGGGACTTGGAACTGCATATCCCAAAATGTTTAAAATATTTCTTAAAAGCCAGTTAAAGAAGCAACTATCAAATTTCATTTTTAGTCTTCTTAGATTGAGTATTCTTAAAAATGAAGTACATACTATTATAAAGACAAACACAATATATGCTACTCATAAACAATGCTGCTCATTCACCTGAGACTGCTCCCTCCTACCCACAGCAATCATAAAGCATCAAGAATCTCCTGGGAGAGGATTTTCAACTGAAGGCATCTTCTTTATAACTGCTGCTACAACCAGATAGGAATTCACATTCTCTTCAGCATACATATGTTATATATACAAACACACAATGTTAGGTGCCACAGGCAAAAACACTTGTCATTATAATCAGTATCATCAGGTTTCCCCTGCTCTATACATCTTCATATATACAGTGAAGAATGACATAACTATGCTTAAGCTTCTATTAGAACTGCCATACATAAGACCTCAACTCTCATATTATTTGTATGTTTAGTATAAAAACATATCATGTTTAGTTAAGTCTTCCACCAAGGATGGCAATCCCATAGTCCTCAGCTGTTGTTGAACTACAATTCTCATCATCCCTCACCACTAGCCAAGAGTCCAGTATCTCTAGGGTCAAAGGCCCTGTCTTAGACCAAGGCCCTGGAAGGAAAAGCAAATTCACCCCCTGCAATTTTAGCTATACCCCCTGCAATTTTAACTACACACTGATGCAAAACTCATTTCTCAATGTAAACTTTCTATATAAACTTCCAAAATATTTATGTTAGTTTTTATTCTAACAGAATAAAGATCAGGACACCAACTAGTAGTAGTTAACTAATAATACACAAGCAAAAAAGGAATACTAACAGTAGTATCCAACAAAAGAATAAATAATAAAAATCCATTTGGTATTTCCATTCTGTGTTTCCCTAGAAGTAAATCCCTTAAAGGTTGGTGAGACCTGCTCTCCAGACTGAAGCCAGGATGGTTGCTCTTTCACCCTTTGAAAAGCGTAATATGTGTAAACTATGAATTTGAAAATGGAGGCAGCAAAAAAATATTAAAAGATGCATCTGAGATACACACCAGGCAGGAAGTGGTAGGGATGACTGAAGGCAAAAGTAGCAGAAGTAGCAAGACTAACCATAATGAAAGTGCACAATGGGGGCTGAGAGAGATGCAAGTTTGACCTCTCACTCCTCGGCTGCAGACATTTTTCTTTTGTTTTCTTTTGTCCATCTAAGTCAAAGGAATGATTCACTCCACTAATTTGTACGGATAAAAACGAGCGATCCGGGCAAAACAACTTCCGAGGGTGGGGGATGCACACCTGCAGCCACGGACACCTGCGACTGCAAGTAAAGCATCTCATCGGAGCCCATCCAGTTATCCTCCTTTTTTACTTGGTGAGGTTTTGTGCGGTGCCCGGCATCCCGCCTTGAGGCCAGACTTAATTTCAAAAAAAGGTCCAGGTTTTACGCAGACATCCCCTTTCATAACTAAGAGCACCCCAATCTACCAGACGGGTGAGCGGGCAGAAAAGAGAAACCAAAACCCTTACCCTGTTCCTAGAATACCCGCGAGCACAGCAGTGCCCGCCTTCAAACAAAAGATGCCCCCTACCCCACCACACACACGCGCGTATCTCCCACATCGGAAAGGGAACGGGGGCGCGCAAAGTGAATCCGCCCCACTCGAAAGCCCCCCCAGGAAACGCCTTACGGCCTACGGCAAGGAGGACCAGGCAGGCATTTAGGCGAGCGCGCTGCCCTCCGTGCCAAGAGAGAGCGGCCCGGCCGGGTGCGCGATCCACTTCCGAGGCCTCGCGAGGGAGGCCAGAGCGCCCCGGGCCGGGCCCAGCCAAACGAAGCGCCGGCGGCGGCAGGGCCGAGAACGCTCCAGCCAGGAGGCCGCCGCCGCCGCCGCCGCCGCCATCCCCACCCCTACGAGCCGGGCCCCCGGCCCAGCCCCCGTGCGGCGGCCCACGAGGCCGGCAGGAAGCCGAGCCGAGCCGAGCCGCGGCCGGCGAGCCGGGCAGCGCCTGGCGCGGCTTCCGGGTCGGGCCTGGCCGGCGGATTCCTACCTTGTGGATTCTCTTCAGCGCCATCGCGGCGGCGGCAGCGGCGGCGGAGCCTGTGGAGGGCGGCGCGCGAGGAGGCAGGCAGGAAGGAGAAAAGGAAGGAGCGGGATTATTTCCCGGCGGCGGAGGAAGCGCGGAGGCTACTCGGCGGAAGAGGACGGCCAGCAGCTGGGAGCTGGTGCTGGCCTTGCGGGCGCCCGGGCGTTCTCTTTTAAGTTCCTCGCTTGCGCCCCCGCCGCGCCCGCCTGCCCGCCCCGCCCCTAGTCGGTCGCTCTTTCGTCCTCTTCCGCCTGCCCGCCTCCTCGCTTTTCTTTCGGGCGCGGCCCCCCTCCCGGCGGCGAAGGCGGCGGCGGCGGCCCCCTCCGCGCGCGCGCTGGCGGCCCCCCCGGCTCTCCTTTGCTGACTGGCGCCGCGCTGCAGCTGCTCCGGCCGTATCACCACAGCGCGAAGTTCTTTTATGACGCGACGGCGTCGCAAGGTTAATGAGATTCCTCCGCCGCCGGAGTCGAGCGACGAGGCTAGCGCATGCGCTATGGGGTCGCAGCGGCGGGCTGGCGGTGTGGTTTGGAAGGCTGCGTGGCGTGTCAGCGGAGGGCCGTCACGCAGCGGGTTGGGGGGGTTTCTGAGGCGTCGGCCTGAGGTTGAACGAGCAGCTTCGCCCCTACCAGGTAATTCCTCAGGAAAAGACAGAGAACGAAGGAAAGCGGAAACGTCTCTGCCTTTTTTTAGTAGAGCCGCGCAGGACAAGGGTTCGAGCTGTCATCGCGAGAAGAGACGTTGTGGGCATCAACTGACCTGCCGAGGGAGGGGGGCTCAGAGTATCGGTTGGTGCGCGAAACCTCCCTTTTTTAAAAATTTGTAGACGTTTGCCCCCCCCCCGCCTTTCCTGTGAGGGTGACTGGAAAAAGCTTTCATTTAAAAATGAAGGCGAGGAGTGATGGATTTGTTGGAAACTTAGTTGGGACTAGGGTGGCCAGGTATCCCTTATTCTAAGGGGTGTCCCTTATTTGAGGTTTGGAAAGTTTTTATAGAGAGAGAGAGAGAGATTATTTCCGCACTAGGCTGTTATAGTGCCACTATTCCACTTTCAACCTCCTATGGAATCCTGGGGCCTTTGAGGCCCCTCCCTAAACTGCAAACCCCAGGATTCCACAGGAGGTTGAAAGTGGAATAGTGGCACTATAACGGTCTAGTACAGAAATGGCCAGAGAGAGAGAGAGAGAGCGCGCGAACAAGATGCCAAACAATCCCATATTATGGGGGTTTGGGCCTTTCATAAAAACGGAAATGTGTGTTATGTTATTTATAAATCTGGACAATGTAATTTTTTGACGTGAACCATTTTATGGAGAAATGCATGACCAAGTTAGCTATAATCAAGTACTTTCATTTGGTAGAACACACACTGGGTAATAACTTATTCCTAATTATCAGTCGTGAAGTTTGACTGTCTCTTATTTGCTGTTTTAAGGACCTGGCAGTGCTAGTAGGGTTTAGAGCTGTGTTTTCTATTCGTGTGAAACAAATGTAGCTTATCGTGGACATTATTGAGTTACACTGTGCAACACTTCTTTTGTAAAAATAAAGGTGAAAATTTAAAATTCTGTATGTATAATTGTGTCCTGAATGCATGTCAAATTCCATTTTGATATGTGAATGTTCAAGTGAGCTACTGTGTTACAAACTTGCAAATGAACAGAATGCAAAAAAATCATGTTCTCAAAGGTGTCTCCTTACACAGCCAGATACATTGTAAATCCAGCTTTCGTTGTGACGTCTCAATATTTAATGAATAGGTTGTATTAAAGTGTGTTCAGCTTTTCCGATCCTCTTGGAAATGAACGTAGGTGTCCATTGTTTGTCAGACTTGAAATACCAAATTGAGGCCTAAACGTGAATATAAATTTTCCTTCCAATATTACAGTCTCAAACACTGAGACTTTGTATTCTGTACTCAGTCCCTTCCCCTTTCAGAGAGAGAAGATAAGCTGATGTTTGAGCCCAGATCATGGAGTTCTACAGTGAATTAATGTATCAGTTTATAATGTATGATCTCTCTGTTTTCAAGGTGGATGGTGAAATATATTCAAGGCACTTGCTGAAAATTGATGATGTACCTGGAAGTAAAGTACCTCTGGCTAGCAGCTGTGAGAGCTAAACTGTTAAAAATGAAACAAACAAACTCTCATGGTTTGAACAATAAATGTTTGTTTTAATTGTTGAATAGCTTAATATGGTTTTTGACTATTCCAGCTGTTTTAATTTTTTAATTCTTCTAAGTTTTTAAAAATTGATTTTGTCCACATACCACTTTGAAATACAGGACAAGTTATAAATATTTTAAAAAGTAAGATGATTGTTTCTGCATTTCCATTTGTGCTGGCACAAGCAGTATCGTACACTCAGCTTGTAACAGCACAGGTAGTTCAGGGTAGATAATCCTCTGGTAAACAGAATTATTCCAGTCTGCATTTGCTGCAAATTGTTTGGAATTTCAGCATCTCCCAAGTATAGTCTAATATAATCTTACTCACAAAGCAAACACGTAAAACAGATACTTTTTGGCTATCATTCCAGATTATTAGTTGTCCAGAGGTACATAATCAACTTGAGACTTGTGCACAGGCAGATAAACTGACTGGCTTCTTGGTGGGACAATTGGATCTTCTTATTTTGAATTGTCATCCCATATCAAGTTTTGGAATAAGTGGAGATGTATGCTGCTCTTGCCTCTGACCTTTTGGCTGATGGAATAAATTTTTGACCATTTTTAAAATCAATTTCGATTCTGTACATGCTAAAGTGATAACATCAATCTTACAGTGTCAGTGTCTCTATCTGCTTTAGAGAATCTTGATACACTAACATATGAACAAGCAGAAGTTTTATTGATGTATTTTGATATGTATTGGTTTTATATGCTCTTTTACCTGATGTAGTCATAGTCAACCCATAGGGAGAGGCAAGTAAGAAGAAGTAATAATGATAATGAAAATCATTAATGTTGAAAAGAGTCCTGTATGCATTCAGTTATCCGTTCAGACTTTCATGCAACCTGGAACCTTGATAGCCATGGACTTCCACCCAGCTGTACGTACTTTTATGCTGTATACATGGTACAAAGAGACAGCTGGTGTCACTTGAGCACTGAACACCTGAATTACAACTACTGTAAAACATTTGTTTAGGATTAATTGTGTTGTTTTGAGGGAAAATGTTCAGACATAAGGAGATTTTTTGCAACCAGGAGAAACTAATATGTACCAAGGCAATAGTTTTGAGGCAGGATAAAACTGTTGAGGCATTACCATTCAGGAATGCATCTGAGGTCACATTTTAGTGGTTGGCTGTTAGCCAAGATATTTCCCATAATCCAACTAAGCTGAACGATCCAGTCTAGAGATGTGAAGGCCTAGGAAAAAAACAGGAAAAACTGAGGGAAATTTTTTTTTTTTTACAGTAAAACTAGCGTATATACCCAGTGTTGCTCGGGATTTTATTTTCTCATAGGTAATACTTATTAGAAATACCTTAGAAATTACCTTACCTTACCTTAGGAATTAGATGCGGATGAAATACACAGATTTGTGTATTTGTGTATCTCCTCTCTGTGTCTCTAATTCCCCAAACTGTCTTGTCCAGTACATGTAACTTTTCCCCATATTTCCCAATCCAATCTGTATTCAGAGTTATTAACATACAGAGTTCGGTTTCTGAGGGAATACACTGCCCTCCTTCTTGCTAATAGGCCTTGTCTCCATAGCAACCGGCCTGAGCTCTCTGGCTGAGAATTCTAAAGCCCCCCTCGCCGAAACTGCCAACTCCAGGATTCCATAGAATCTTCATAGGCCGCCAATCATATGAGGTCTCGCCTTACGTAGCCAATCATATGAGGTCTTCGCCTGCTTGATGCAGACAAACAGACAAGATCACAAACAGACAAACTTTGACTTTTATATAGTAGATTGAAACATGGATTATGGGAATTTTTTTTTAGAATGATGCATAAAATATTTAAGACAAGGTATTCTTAAATTTACTCCTCTCACATTATTTCTAAAAACTATGTAGTTTGTAGATGTTTAAGTGTGACTGTATATTATATATTATATCTCAGTTCTTTTCATAAGAATGAATTCTTGATGTCTGGCTGGCACAGTGGAGGTCTAGAGGAGACAAAATAATGTATTTGCTTTATTAGTACTGATGGTTTCTTTTCGGTTTTGTTTTCTTTTTTGTTTTTGCCAGCTCCTCATAAACTGGCAAAAGGAAAAATGTTCATGATCATTCAGAATTCCTTTTAACAAACAATAACGTTTTTAAAAAGTAAATGTAACTTGTAACTATTTTCTGAATGAAGTGTACTTTCAATATATCAGACTTGATATTTTTATACCAAACCAAGTAATGCCTAATGTATTTTATGTTCTTAAAGTATCAAAGTGACTTACGATCTGTAAGAAGAGCTCATACTGCATTTTCCCCCATTTTTTTTTTCTAAACAATTCTGGCTTTTTTCCCCCAAGAATGGGGAAGACAAGTGTCCCCCCTCCCACAGGCCTCAAAGTTTCTGGACACTATATCTCTAAATGTATCATTCTCCGTAATGACCAATTTGCAGGCTGTACAAAATGTTGCTACTGATGTGGCTTGAGAACCATCCCAGACAGTCTGAGCTACACATAGCTTCCATTCTCCATATCTGGCTCTGTTTAGGACTGAGGGATACTGTGTTTTACTGATTTTTGTAAGCCAATGTAGAGCCCTAAACAAATCTGACTCTAGATTAAAAATTAAGGAAAATACTGTATTTCAGTAGGACAATGTAGCAGGATCTATAGGAGAGACAGACGGTGACTGGGAAAATCCCCACACTGGACATCTCTGTAGGTGGATATATACAGTATTCCGGACAGGGATGCAATGTGCTTTTGTTTTAATGTTTGCTGGTGTACCCCATGTTGTGCCTGAACCGTAGATGTCGTGTTGCTTCTTCAGCAATCCACTCAGGAGATAATATTGTCCCTGCTGTAGTCACAGACTGGTCATACCACACTATAGGCCTGGCGGCACAGTGATTTAAGGTTGTGAGTTCGATCCTGCAGGCTCCAGCTTGACTCAGCCTTCCATTGTTCCATAGGTTGGTAAAATGAGTACCCAGCTTGTTGGAGGCAATTAGCTAAATACATTGTAAACCGCTTAGAGAGCACTTAGCTGTTAAGCGATATAGAAATAGACATGCTATTGCTATTGCTAGGCCTCTGCTGATGAATAAGAAAAAGTGCTGAAGCAAAGACTTTCTAGTTAGGTGGTCAGGGCAAACAGAAAAGTACATTCTCCCATGGCATCTTGAACACTAACAGATTTATTCTGGCACATGCTCTTATGGACTGCGTCTTACTTTGTCAGATATAAGAAAACAAACTCTACTGACAGATCATAGACAGGTAAAGGGGGGAACAAAAAGACCGTAAGTCAAGAAGTAGCAGTATGGTGTTGAATTAAATATTAAGAAATGCATCTTTATCTTGTGTAATAATTACCTTGGCTCTGTTTTAAACTCTGGTTCTTTTTAAAATAAACTTGATTTACTTTTAATTGCACATTATAGGCATGCTTCAGTTAACAAAGCCTCTGACAAAGAAACTCCTTTTATGAAGTTTTTTTTTAATGCCAGCCCAGCCCCATTTTCTTGTATTCTGTCTAGCTAGAAGGTTTTGTTTTGTTTCATTTGCAGCATTTACACTGGGAGAATGGTGAAGGAGGGCTGGAGAAAGACAGACTTGTCAGTGTCGGGTTGCAGCAGTGTGTCTGCAGTAAACAATGCAATAATGCTTGATCTGGGAAAGAATGAGATTCTGCTCTAAGTGAGCCTACTGTCACTGTGCCTGCTTATGTACACCAGGCAAGATAAACATCTCCCTCCAGAATCACTTACTGAGCATGTGTGAAGAGCAACAGAGAGAGACACAGCAGATGAACCAGCCTCACCCAGGCATGTTGAAAAAGCATAAATCTCTTAAGTTTTGCCACCAAAATGGAAATCATAAGAAAAGTGGAGGCTGTTGAAAGAAAAAAAATAATCCCAGGATGCATTTTGGAAGAAGCTTTCAAGTGGTCTCTACAAGATTCATAATTCATATTGTTTTAGTTTACTTATTCAAAGCTTACCTGTTTCATTTCACGTGTGCATAATACTAGTTTTGAATAAAAAGTTTGCTGAAATGCATTGAACCTTTTCCTGTTCTGTGTTATTTCTACCTCTATACCAAAGTTTCTGTTAAAGAAGTAAATCCCTCGAATGTATCTGCTTTGTTAACTGAGGTGTACCTGTATACCACAGAGGGGTTCATAGGACTTTGTACTAAAACTGTCAGAAGGGTTCATATGTACCAGATTGCACTCCATGCAATATACTGTGGAGTTTTTATGAGAAATGTTTGACTTTTATTGACATTTGGATGAACAGTGAGAAACAGAATGTTGTAGCAGTATTTGTATGTGTACAGGCTTTATGGGAGCAGAGAAGATGCAGAGGCAGGAACTTATCCTACAGGGGGCATATGGGCCCTCTCTAACCCACCCGCTCCCCCAAGTGTGTATATTTGTCAAGTGAAAAATGGGCCACAGCCAGTTACCAAAGGAATAGCAGTGTTAGTCTGTTGCAGCAAAAACTGAGTCTTCCAGTACCGTAAAGCCTGACGCGATTGTTATGGAATGAACTTTCATTGACTGTTTCCTATTTATCATATGTATGTTACTCAGCATTTCAGATATACATGATGGAAGAGAGAAGGGTAGGCAATATTGTAGAAAATACAATATATTACAATTCTGTTATGATAATTACTAATTATTAAATCATTAGGGTTTTAAGGTGCACAACAGCCACATAGCATTCCTACATTTTTCAGCAAAAGTGAGCAACATTCTGAAGCATTTTTTAGTGTTTAGACAGAGAGTCCAATTTCCCCAAGGTCACCCAGTGGGTTTCCATGGCTTAGTGGGGATTCAGACTCTTTCTCCCAGAGTCACAGTCAAGCCCTCAAATCACTACACCACACCAGCTTTAGAATAATAGAGTCACAAGAAACCACAAGGGCCACTGAGTCCAAGCTCCCCCCCCCCCCCGCCACACAGGAATACACAAAGCGCTCCTGACAGATGACCATTGTGTCTGGTTAAAAACTTCCAAAAAAGGAGAATTCACCGCACTTAGAAGCAGTGTATTCCATCATCAAACTGCTCTTACTGAGGGGAAGGTCTTCCTAATGTTTGGGTGGAATCTTTTCATGTAGCATGAAGCCATTGTTCCATGTCCTAGTCTCTGGAGCAGCAGAAAACAAGCTTGCTCCATCTTTCGTATGACATCCCTTCAAATACTTAAACATAGCTATCATGTTACCTCTTAACCTTCTCTTCTCCAGGCTAAACATACCCAGCTCCCTAAACTGCTCCTTATAGGGCTTGATTTCCAGGCCTTTTACCACTTTTGTCACCTTTCCCTGGGCATGTTTCAGTTTGTCAAAATCCTTCTTGAATTGTGGTGCCCAGGACTGAACACAGTATTCCAAATGAGGTCTGACCAAAGCAGAAGAGAGTGTTGCTTTCATTTCCCTTGACCTAGACACTATACTTCTGTTGATGCAGCCTAGAATCTCATTTGCTTTTTTAGCTGCTGTATCACACCACTGCCATATGTTTATCCTGTGGTCTACTAAGACTCCTAGATCTCTTTCACAAGTACTGTGGTCAAACCAGGTGTCACACATCTGGGCATCTCATTTTTATGCCCATGTGTAGCACCTTACGTTTTTCCTCTCGAAATTCATTTTATTAGTTTTGGCCCAGCTCTCTAATCTGTTAAGGTCATTTTGAATTCTGCAGTATCAATTGCCCCTCCTAATTAGGTGTCATCTGCAAATTTGGTAAGAATGCTTTTGATTCCTCATCCAAGTCATTAATAAAGATGCTGACTAGCACTGGGCCCAGGACAAAACCCAGTGGCACCGCACTAGTCATTTCTTTCCAGGTGGAAAAGAAGTCATTGTTGAGCACCTTTTGGGTTCTGTTGGTCAACCAATTTGAAATCCACCTGACAGTAGCTCTGTCCAGCCCACATTTTACTAGCTTGTTTGCAAGAATATCATGGGGGACCTTGTCAAAGGCCTTACTGAAATCAAGATATGCTACATCCACAGCATTCCCTTCATCTAACAAGCTCGTTAACTGTATAAAAAAAAAAGAGATAAGGTTAATCTGGCATAACTTGTTTTTGAGAAACCCATGTTGACTTCTAGTGATCACCACATTCCTTTCTAAGTGCTAACAGACTGTTTACTGATCTGCTGAACAATCTTTCCTGGTATTGATGTCAGGCTGATGGGACAGTAATTGTTTGGGTCCTTTTTTTCCCCCCTTTCTGAAGATGGCAATGACATTTGCCCTCCACCAGCCTGCTGGGACTTCAGATGTTCTCCAAGAACATAGTTCATCTGGCCCGGGAGACTTAAATTCATTTAGAATAGCCAGATATTCCCATACTACCTCTTAAACTGTTACCCTGTTTACTGGGGGTCCCGTGAGGGACACCAAAATGTGCTCAACAATAGGTGGGGAAGGTTAGCTCTGAGCACTGCTTTAGCATTACGAGAGGCAGGGTAACTTAGCAGGATCTTGAACCCTATGTCTACGGGGTCAGGCCAAGTCAAGGAGCACACAGAAGTTGAAATAATAAATATGGTTTTATTAAGAACACAATCAAACAGTGTATGTGGCACACTCACACAAGATAACTAAAGAAATAAAGGTTGGAGTGGGATAGAGGGGTTTTTAGAGGAGTTGTTGGTTTGGGTGATACTCCACCTGTCCTGAAACCCAGTTGGAAGCGGAGAAGCTGGGGAGCGTGAATCTCAGCACGTGGAGCTGAGGGGAAGGCTCGCTGGACAAAGCGACAGCAAGGCGGGATGGAAGCCAAGAGCGATCCAAGGAAGCGCTCAAAGTCAGAGGTTTTTATAAGGAGAATTGTGACCGCAGGCTAGGTCAGACTTGGGGAAAACAATAGATTTGGGGCTGGAGACAAAGCCTCGGAAAGGTCAGAATCTGAATGATTGAGTTATAGCCAAATTGTCAATAGGGTAGCCGGTATGCAAACACGGAGTACTTGAGCGTTGTATGGTCAGATCATCAAGCTGCCAGCGCGGGGCAGAGGATCTTTTGAAAGTTGCGTGCATACCTAACAGAGGTACTTGCCTTGAGGTCTCCTAAAGCTGCGAGTTGGCTATTTCTGGCCTGCCTGTATTGTGTTGGAATATTATGGCGATTATCGGCCAAGCCTGTGTGCGTGCTTGTCCGGGGGCCTCGCAAGCATGTGGAAGGGAATGGGTATGTGAGGCCAAATTATTGATATCAAGAGATATCTTTTTATATCCCCCCATAGCTCGGGCTAGCCAGGGCAGTAACAAAACCTTTCTGCGCTTCATTTTCCGCAAGCAGAGCATTGTTTTCCTTTGGGGAGAAGTCTGAGGCAAAGAAATTGTTGAGTAGTTCTGCCTTTTCTCTGTCCCCTGTTAAAACTTTGCCATCTTTTCCAGGTAGTAGCTCTACTATTTCCTTGTCCTTCCTTTCGCTAAGGAGATAACAAAACAAACAAACAAACAAACATTTTTATTGTTCTTAACCACTTTAGCAATTTTGAGCTCATTCTGTAGTTTAGCTTTTCTGACTTTCTCCCTACTCCTGCCAGCTATGAGTCTGAATTCCTCTTTGGTGATTTCTCCCTTTCTCTATTTCTTCCTTTTAAATCTGTTGAAAGTTCTTTAGACATCCATCCTGGATTCTTTAGACACCTCCCATTTTTCCCCCTCATTGGAATTATTTAAAATTGTGCCTTTCGTATCTGACTTTTCAGAAATTCCCATCCATCATGAACTCCCTTCTCTTTTAATATCCTTGACCATGGGATCACACCCAGTATTTCCCTAAGTTTACTGAAATTAGCTTTCTTAAAATCTACAATGTGTCCTTGGCTTGTCCTGGAACTTTCCATTGTTGAACAAACTGCAAGAGAATTTGGTCATTCCCACCTAAAGATCCTGCTACTTCCACCCCATTAATCAGGGGCCATTCTGCCCTACACTGTTATAGTGCGATTATTCCACTTTCAACATCCTGTGTAATTCTGGGGTTTGTAGTTTACTGTGGCCAAAGAGCTCTCTGGCTGAGAATTCTAAGTGCTCCTCCCTAAACTGCAAACCCCAGGATTCCACAGGATGTTGAAAGTGGAATAATAGCACTATAAAGTATAGAGTGGAAAGGACCCAGGTCATCATTGCTGGTTAGAATCAGTTTTAAAATTACTGATTCCCTTTTTGCCTCCTTCACCATTTAGACAATGAAATTGTCTGCAAGACAAGTGAGGATTTGTTGGACCGTATATTCTTGGCAGAGTTTGACTTCCAACAAATATCAGGATAGTTAAACTCTCCCATTCCTACTACACTTCTCCTTTCTGAATGTTTCATCATCAGTTCCAGGAAGGCATCATCCAAGTCGTCAATCTGGTTTTGGGATCTGTAGTAGACCCCTACAATCATATCTCTGTTGTTTCTCTCCCCCTTTAATTTTTACCCAGATGGTCTCAATCTGGCTTCCAGGATTTAAGTCATGGATCTCTTCACAGGTGTAAATATCCTTGACGTATAGTGTTACTCTTCCACCTTTCCTGCTTCATTTATTTCTCTGTTTCGTCTATTGCTACCTTCCAATCATGAGACTTATCCCACCAGATTTCAGTTATGCCTATCATGTAAGGTTCTTGTACTATTCACCCAGTTCTCCCGATAACAATCAGGCTACTATCTCCAGCATTTGACGAACTCCTGCCCTCAAGAGTATCATCTCCCTCTCCCACATAACTTAGTTTAAAGCCCTCCTGATCAGGCTTGTGAGATTCTTGGCAAAAAACATTCCTCCCAACTACTGTGAGGTGCAACCCATCACTTGCCAGAAGTCCATCTTCATTAAACCACAGACCATGGTCCAAAAAGCCAAACTGTTCTCTGTGGCACTATCTGCAGAGCCAAATGTTCACCTCCACTATTCTCTACTGTCCTGCACCCATGTCCCTCACCTGGGAAGAGAAACGAAATGACAGCCAGTACCTCACGATCCTTCGGCTTCCTACCCAGAGCTTCATAATCTCTTGTGATCTCCTGAAGGCTGTGCCTACATTAGCAATTTATTTTGCTGTTAATTTATTTAAAATATCAAATAGAAATCTAAACTAATGTATGATATGTGATTAATAGCATTGCAAAAGATCCATTTAAAAATGAGTGAGAATTGTGTAGCTTTCCAGATGTTGTTGGACTGTAACTCCCAGCATTCTTTGCCATTGGCTAAGCTGGGTAGGGGTGCTGGATGTTGGACTCCAACAACAGAAGCACCATACAATTCCAACCTTTTGACTGAATAGATAGATAGATAGATAGATAGATAGATAGATAGATAGATAGATAGATTTTCTTAAAACCCACAAGATGGCAGTATAAACCAAGAACACTTGCAGTGCTGCTGCACTGTTAGATTTCTAATGCCTCGACTCTATGGCCATTTCCGTACTACACTGTTATAGTGCTATAATAGTGCTATTATTCCACTTTCAACATCCTATAGAATCCTGGAGTTTGCAGTTTAGGGAGGGGCATTTAGAATTCTTAGCCAGAGAGCTCTTTGGCCTCAGCAAACTACCAACCCCAGAATTCCACAGGAGGTTGAAAGTGGAAACGATAGTCCAACACCCTTTGGAGGGCCACTGTAACAGTGTCGGGCGAAAATGGCCGGTGAATCCTAATCCAACACTCAAACCATTACACAACACTAGCTCTTTTGGAAAACAAAAGAGATAATTAGAAATAAGTTTAGCTGCAGCCTTAAACACAGATTTATGAGAGTAAGCCAACCAAATCCTGGAATAGATCAAGACGTGACCTAAATCTGTTTAGAGGAACTTGATTTTTCATAGTTAGCATGAATTTATGTGAAACATGACAGTACTTCCCTAAAACTACTATTTTTATTCTCTGTCTTTGGTTAGTTCCACATAAAGCAATATATCCCTGCAATACAATATTTACAGAACATAGCGACAAAGTTTACCCGGGTAAGAAAATGAGTAGGGTTAAACAAGAAGTAATAAAGATGAAATGGCAATGCCTTTCTATTATCTGCATGCAGCCTGTATGTAGTTGTTATACCAGATGAGAAAGGTCACTGATGCATTTAATGAACACTTTGTAAGGGCCCTACAAACACTATTAGATTGAATTTATGCAAGATGGGGTGGGGAACAGTAGAGAGGGTGGGCATCATTCTTCATCCCTGCCCGCCCCCCCCACCAGGAGCTATAGCAGTGTGAAGTGATATCATGTCACTTTCAGTTTTGTTTTTCATTGATTTTGGGGTGATTTTTGAGAGTTCTTTGTTCTAACAGTTATGTGGGGGGACTTCAACAACCATGGATGCCAAACTGCTATGTTTTGCGGCAGTTAACCATTTAGCATAGCAACAGAAACAATATTCACAATTATTTATTTAGTTGGGAAATCCTGTCAGGAACTTTTGTGCACTTTTCTCCAGTATTTGAACACCCTGAAATGTTGTGGAGGAATTATTCTGCAGAGAAATACATGTGGCCCTCTTGCGAAAAAAAAATTCCTGTGTAGAGAAGATCTATTATTATTATTATTAATTTTAATTATAGTATATTTGTATTTTAAAAGATTGTATTTTAAGCATTTAGTGAATTTTAACTATGGTTTTTTTTTAGTTCTATCTATGCTGTACCCCACCTTGAGCCTTGGGGAGATGTGGGTAATAAATAATTTTCTATTATTATTATTATTATTATTATTATTATTATTATTATTATTATTTCTAAGCAAAAAAATATTTGCAAACAAAAAGTGTTGGATGGAGGAACAAAACTAGTTGAGATACAGGAGTGGGATTGTAAAAACTGATTTCTACCTTGCATCCAGTGGGAAAGTACATTTTATATATTTGTGCTGTCTTATTGTAGGCTGCATCAAGTCCCAATCATAAGAGAAAAACAGGCTATAGAACAAAAAAAGCAAGATGCAAAGGGATCTTGTAGCACTTTTGAGACTAACTGAGAGAAAGAAGTTGGTAACATAAGCTTTCATAGATTTAAGCCAACTTCATCAGGTGCATGGATTGAAATGCCTAGAAACAGACCTTTATGGTTATGGCTGAGCAGGTTGTATGTGTGAATAGCAACAGAAATGCAAAACTTGTGGGTATGATTATGAGACGACAAGTTCAGATTTAACTATTGTTGTTGGGGGACAAAGGCAGAAGGAAAAATGTTATCTAAAAACCAAGGTGAGTAGATAACTGGTGTTATATGAATAGTGTGCCAGGAAACAATTTTCTCAGCTCACCCCACTATCAATAGATGGAGTTTGTGGATATATTCCAATTTTTATGTTTCTCCTTCCAATTTTCCTTTGTAGTTTTTTTTCCCCTCATTCAAGTACTGCTATTCTGAGGTCCAAGACTACATGCATGGGAAGACTAAAGTAGTCTGCCATTGATTCCTAATGTCTGATTTATGTCCATTTATCCTCCGGTGAAGAGACTGCCCTGAGTGCCCAATGCAGTGCTGAAGGGCATTGTTGACAGAGCAGTCGCATAGGGATGTGGGGACAGAGGCCGTAGTTTACCCCAGGCAAGTTTGCCCCGGGCCCATAACCACATCCCCATGCGCCCTGGCCATGCTCCCACACACCCTGGCCACCGCCCCATGCACCACAGCTACGACCTCCACATCGTGGCTACACCCCTCATGCCGTGGCCCTGCCCCCCTCCCGCCCGCCTCACACTCCGAGCTTCTCCACTGTGACAGAAGATGTCTTTATATAGAGAGGATGTGCACATGAAAGTACCTCTAATATTAGGGTTGATGTGGTCAGGTCCTGTGATGACATTTCCTGAGTAGATGTGTGACCAGAGTTAGCATGTGGGTTGTGGCAAGGTCTGGTACCCACCTCTCCATCTTTGCGTGTCCTCCTGTAGGTAAGTATCTGTTTGAGATTAGGAGGCTGTCTGTAGGCAAGTAAAGGCCTGCCACCAAGAGCCCTTGAGACAGCAGCATTATTGTCCAAAATAGATTGTGGTTCATTGGTGATATGCCTGAGTGGTCTCAGCTGGGGGCTGTATGTGGCCACTAGTGGGATTCTCCCATTTCCTGTCTTCAGCCTGATCTGTAACAGATTTGTCCTGGGTACAATTCTTGCCTTGTAGATTTTTTTTTTAAAAAAAACTTCATATGGTCAAGGAACAGTACCCACCATGTGAGTTAAAAAACAAGAAGGCAGTACTTGCACCAGGTGACCAGGCTGCTGGTTCTTTCAGAGATGGGTGGGTGGTGATTTGCTCTGTAACGAAACACACAAATGCCCCGAGGTGAGTGTTGGATATTTTCCTCATGAGTCTTGGATGAATAGAACAAGATTGATTTTCCAGTTTTACTTTCATTATCACACCAAGAATCTTCTTTTCCAATAAAAAGCAACAACGTGCATTAGAATAAGCCCAACCCCTCTTCATTTCCCTCCTGTTAAGTCTTATGTTCCTTAGTGGGCAGATCAGAGCTGTCTTTATGTTCTGAAGAAAAGGAGACATTGCAGTTTGTTAAGCAGACTGTCTCCAGCCCAGCCAGCTATAGCAGCAACGGAGGAAAGAAGGCAAATTAAAACATCAGGAAACGGGAATTCTTTACTACACTGCAGCCAACGGGTTCAGGTGAGTGTCAAATCATGATGTCACTTTGTAGGCATAGGCAGAACAGCCAATGGTTATTATTTTTAAGAATTAATTCATTTAAGGTAAACAGGATTTCCTTCAGAAGTGAAACCAAACCAAACCAGAAGCAGCTTTGAAAGACTGAGGGCCAGGAGGAAGGGTGTGGCATAGAAAGTGCTGGCTGATGAAGGGAAGTCCTTCCTTTGAAACAGATCCACTGGCAAAGAAACTATCAGTCAACATCCCATTTAAACTGGCAGGCTGAAGTCAGTTATCAGTGAGTAGATTTACCTGTGCATGCATAAACAGCTTGTTGTTTCCAGGCTTTCTGGGTGGTAAATGTCTTGCATGATGGGAGGAACATTGTGAGGGGAGTGAGTAACATGAAAAAATCAGAACCTGCACACCATCTGAATATGGTTATTGAGCATAGGCAAAGAAAAGACATAGATTAGTGGTTCTTAACCTGGGGTCCGTGGACCCCTGGGGTCAACAGAGTCCTCACATGGGGTCCATGTAGTGCTGCCATTCATCCCAGAAAACAAGGGAAATCCCTGGTTTATGGGACTAAAAAAATGTCCTGGCAGGTTAAGGAGACCATGGCAACAATATTTACAAGTGGTCCCCAGTAAAGAAAAAGTTAAGAACCGCTAGTGTAGATGAAGATTGTGGGATGATGCTGAGTCAAGGCTGAAGTAAATGGCTATTCAAACAGATGAGATATATAAAGTGGAATGAGATGAGGCTTGAATGGATTTGTGGACTATAAACATGACCTCAGAGTACCACCCTATACATGTTTCCTGAGAAGGAAGCCCCACCAAGTTCAGTGGGATTTGTTAAGATTATTCTCCTGGACTTGCACGTGGTAGCAATGATTACAGAAGCTTTCTGGTAAGAAATGTATCTGATAAACCAAGTGCCACCTGTTCTACTGGCTGTAATGCAACAGTAATGAAGCCAAAGGATTCTTGTAACAAAGTCTACAAAGAACTGCCCTTAAAACTACTTCAACTTCAGTGTTTTGTCCAGTTCCTGTCATGGGTGGGCAAAGGGGAGAAATTGTATAGGTATACTTACACAATTGTACTACTAATTTCTTAATGTGGTGGCTTAATCCAAGCTGCAATTCTCTGAAAAACCAAGACCTCTGTGTTATGTGGATGTTCATCATATGATTTTTTTCCCGATGATCTTCAAAGATGTGTTTGGATATGTTTTTTCCTACTATGAAAGAACAGCTTATTCAAGACTGTAAAAAGGTAAGATTAGGTCCCATAACAATTTTCTGCATCAAAAAAAAAAAACATCTGTGCATTAAATTTGTACATTTTAAAAGATAAAAAAAATTGTGACTTGAGTTGATGAAGAAATTGGGGTGAGGTCTTGCTTGACACCAAGCAAGGCATAAGCAGTGCCCTACCCACACATATGCACTTAGAACACATTAAGCAAGTGCATGTAAGGGTGCACCCTCAGAGGAAAGGGCTAATGCAAACAGAAACACAGTCAAAAGATTGATCCCAGCCCTCACACCTTCACTGATGGTGGAAAAATCTTTGACCAAGAATAAGATTCCATCTGAAGGCCATTGGATGTTTTCAACTCTAACTGTTTTACCTCCAGTCCCAGTGATATACTACTGGTATGCAGCAATGATGCCACCAACATATCATGTAGCAGTCTGAATTTACAACACTACCATACAATTTTGTTCTGTTGATACACCAAAGGTATCAGGTTTATCTCTATCCAGTGAGAATAACCAGTTCTTCACTGTTTCCCAAAGAAGGTTGGGCCAAATCCGTACACACATCTCATTGGCACATATTCATCCACATCTATACCCGGTTGACACACATTCACATATTAATACATCCTAATTCACAGTCTTCTTCACACTAACTCCCCCTTCTTTCTCTCTTACATATACCATATCCATCATCATCCACCTTTATTACAATTTATAAATCATCAGGCAATTAAAAACATTAGACATATACAATATTATACCTACAAAGTCACATGTACAGTGTTATGCATACTTAAGAGTACAGAGTTGTATATGCATAACTTATATTAAAACAATTTTTAAAAATGATAAAATATAATTAAGAACAATTAATCCAGTAGCTACTCTACCCAACAATATGTCCTTTCCATAAAACACTCACCGCACTATGGCTCTCTCAGGCTACTAAATTTTACATATTCTAAACAACCGCAACTTTCTGGATTAAGTTTCTAACCATCCTAGCCTATGTGGCCTATAGTGTTATAAATTTTGTAAAAATACCTTTACGGGTATTTATTACGGAGACAAGGAATTTGGCTACAACCTTGGTAACCTTTTTATCTTTGTCATCAAGAAGAAATTTTAGCCATGAGTTCCAAGATCTTCCAGGCAAATTCCTTAACAAGGGGCATATTAATCTTTCTCTCTGATCTTTATAAAACGAACATTCAAAGAAAACATGGTGTACAGTTTCCACCCTTCCCCCTCCACAGGGGCACACCCGTTCGTTATGTGCCTGTCTTTTATATCACCTTTCCAGGACCGCTGATGGGAAGACACTGAATCTTGCTCTATTAAAAGCTTGTCGAGATTTGGGAATATTTAGATTTTTAAGATATTTAATCTCTTCTTTTATATTAAACCCCAATCCTAAATAAATAGGGGAACAGGTGGATCGTGCCACTGCTATCACATGTTGGTAATCTATATCTTTTACACGTTGTTTCAAAATCAAATTTGCTCTTGTCATACCCACTGATTGTAAAAAATTTTCTGAGAGGCCCGGTTTAAGCATACCACATCCATTCATCCCATGCACCCACCCACTCTTCCCCATCTGTACAGCCACACTCTCTCACACCCATCACATTCATCCATTCACATTCTACCCATCCATCCCCACTCCCCACCACCTGCAGAAGCCACGTGCATACTCATGGTGCCCACCCACAATGTTTTTCAGCTAATTAAGAAAGCAGGAGGAAAAAGGGGACCTTGCAGAATCCAGGGGACTCCTGACCACTCAATCTAGTGTTGTGGAACCCATGTGTTTACAGGGGACCTGCACACAGTGAAACTGGCTGGGCAACAGCTAGAGTACAGGCAGTGTAGATCTGGGAGTGAACGTGATTGGAAAGCAGCAAAGACTCTTCATTGTGCCTACTATGCAGCAGTGAGGGGCCCAGCCACTAGGATTATATCCCCAGCCTCCCACCCACTAGGGTTATTTGAACTGGTGATGAATACTGCAAGGAAAACATTGCTTCCCTTTGCTCAGAACTTGACGCCACACTTGTTACAGAGCCCAGGGAGGTGTCCAGTGTACCGTATGGTCGGTTTCGATGGAATCAGATTCAGTTAGTGAGACCTGATGATGGGTACAAGATGCTTCAAGCAGTTTAACCCTTGCCCATGTGTGCTGATAAAATCCAGCAGGGGTGGATTGACTGGGTGAGTTCAGGGGGGTGGTAAATGCCTTGTTATGTCAGCGGGAGCTGCCTGTTGCCTTGAAGGAGCAGGTGCGGGTGGTGGGCCTTCTCCTGAAGAAGACCTCCCTGGACCCAGAGGTAGATGAGAACTACAGCGCAATTGCAAGTATCCCTTCTTGGGCAAAGTGCTTGGGCATGTGGTGACTGGACAATTCAGGCATTTGTGGAGGAAACAGATTATCTAGACCTGTTTCAGTCCGGTTTCAGGACAGGTTACAGCACTGAAATGGCCTTAGTTGCTCTAATGGATGGCCTACTCCAGGGGAAAGACAGGGGGAGGGCCATCCTTTAGATCTGTTGTAAGTAAAAAGAAATTTAGAAGACAAAAGTTGTTCTTTCGGGGACAGCCACTTCATGGTACTTCAGGTACTTTGATTTGGCAGCTCCCATACCTTTTCCCTGTTGCAGTGGGGTTTCAAGGGAGAAGATGGAGCCTTGGCTGGGCTTTCATCACAGCAAGCGAGATGGGGAGGCTTATAGGCCGGAAATAGTCTGCAGGCTGGAACTGCCTCTTCACTGCTGATGTAGCAGCAACCAAAATGATGGGGGAATGACTTGTCTTCGGTCTACACGCCCATTTATTCATAAGAGCAGAACTACCTGCCTTGCCCTTCATTCATACCCTCTTTGATTTGTCATCCATCCATTCCCTAACATATTCATTCTCTCTCTCTCTTTCTCCCTTGAACCAAAACATATCACAACACATATAAAAGTGCTCAATATGGTGCCCTGCTACACTTACAATATGAAAAAAAAAATCCAAAAAATGTGGAAAAAAAGGTAGGGAGAAAACTTTTGAAAAATTTTGTTCTAATGGAGAAAAACAAAATAAGCAAAGATGTATATCCCTAATCTAAAAGGTACTTATTTGTTGAAAAATTCTGAAATTGAATCTTCATATTCAACTATAGCTTCAAAGCTGTTGGGCACATCAGGCAGCAGTTCTGGTGATGGTTCACACAGTTACACAGAAGTATAAGAGATGGGCAGTCAATAGGAGAGTGAACTAAGGAAGGTGTTGAGGGTAAGGCAGCAGAATGAGAGACGGCAGGAGAAAAGCAGGCCTAGCAGGCCAGCAGAACCCCACTGTCTTTCCACCTGAAATTGCAGGCTTCTTGTGAGACTTCAAGAAAGATAACAAGAAATTTGTTGTGCCTTTGTGATTCTCCCACTAAGTAAAGCACCAGCATTGGGGGGCACATTTTCTGACACAAGATCTCTTAAGATTATGGGCTCTTCCAGACTAGTGCAAGGAAGAAAGAACTTTCACAAGAGAGCCCCTTGCTTATTCTGGGTTGGTGCCTCTTGGTGCAACCTCCACTTCCACTCGCAGCTCTCCAGTGTTTTTGGTCTCTGTAAAAGGTAGTGTGAAGGGGAGATAAAGAATGCTATTGGATATTGTAAGTTGGTCTATCATCATCCAGATCCCTTCAATGCCTTTGCTCACTATGTGTTCTGGATGTTGTAAACCATGGTGCAGGGCTGGGCATGCCTTTTTTCAGAGGAAGAGTAGCCTAAAATCCTTTCTGAAATTCTACAAGGGAATGTCTCTGCTGCCAGTTGCTTCCCCCTGCCCCACAGAGGCAGTGAAGAGGAGTCAGTGGCCAAGGAACGCACTGTGAACTGCAACTATTCCGCTGGACAGGGCTTGTTCTGATACATCCCAAAATTGCAGGGGAGGGGGGCACCCTCTTGAAAGGAATAAAAGGTTGCTGTTGGTGCTGGGAATTGCTACTTTTTTCCCCAATTTGGAACAACAGAAGCTTTTTCTGTTATTTTAAAATAACAAAGAAGTATAGCAACAAATACAGCCATCAGCAACATTTACTCTGACTGGAGGCCCATCATCTATTGATTCAGATTTGCTTCCTGTCCAAAATTTGACAGACTGGGTATTGAGAGAGTATATTAAATGCCTACTGAATGGGAGACCACAACAAAGCCTGGAAACGTGATAAATTTAAATCTGTAGATTTTGCTTATGTCTTGCAGATGTTTCAGAAGAAGAATCAATTCAATGAAGGAAGCCGCTCTATTATCCCAGAGCCCCGGAAAAATCGAGCTCAGCTGATGAGCTGCTTTTTACTTCTTCTGTGTGCCTTCATCCTGTATCTCACCGGACAAAGCCTTGACCTTGCTCTCCAGTGTCTTCTCATCCATTTCACAATGTTGCAGGCTGGCACGCTGTTGAAGGGGATCTGCAACTTCACAGAAGAGGTGCATCATGTGACTTCCAGGTAACCAGGCTGCCAGAAGACAAGAAATAATACTGGTAGAGGGTGGCATGGTATAGTAATGACAGATAATGTTTTACCGTGCATAAGTCTGGCCGGTTGGCCCAGTGATTTAGGGCTCATCCAGACTAGCAGCTAGTGCCAATTAGATCAGCTATATTTAGCATCGCTTGCTATTTCCATATCCACACAAGCTTTTATTTAAAAAAAAAATGTGGTCTGCTCTTCCTTATTGATTGTTATGCTGAATGAAGTCACGCCCACCCCACTTACCCCTCAAGAGTCTATTAGCACCTTAAACTAAACAGGGAATTCTGACAATCTTTTTCTCCCATCCCCTTTTTACTCTTTCTTCTGCCTCCCTCTCCCCCATAGAACAGTTTTGTTAAACTGTTCTGTGGGGGAGAGATGGACAACCTCTTCCCCTTTCCTTTCTCCTTCACTCCTGCAGGCATGTGTGGGTTTGCGTGCACCCATACAGTACTGCAGATCCAACAAAACATGCAGAGCAGGGGTAAAGGAAACAAAAAGGAGAAGCCTGGAAGATTAGAAGATATCGTTTTTTTAAAAAACTGCTTTGTTGGCAGAAACAAAAAGACTGAGGGAAGTAAGACGGAAAGTCTAAAATGTCTTAGAATTGCCGAAATGTTCTCTGGTTCTCAAAAACAGAAGTGGTAAAAACCATGATCTTCTGATATATTGGATTGGTCTGGATGATGAGTATAATGAGCCCTGAGACCAAGACCATTTCCACACTACACTGTTATAATGCTATTATTCCACTTTCAACCTCCTATGGAATGCTGGGGTTTGTAGTTTAGGGAGGGGCATTTAGCATTCTCAGCCAGAGAGCTCTTTGGTCTCAGTAAACTACAAACCCAGAATTCCACAGGATGTCGAAAGTGGAATAATAGCACTATAACAGTATAGGGTGGAAAGGCCCCAAAATTCCCCCAAGGAAGAATGGTGTGCCTCATCTCTCTTATCCTGTAGCCTAGATCTGATATATCCTCCAGGGAAGAAGGGCTGGGCACACGGGGCATGGTGAGCAAATAAATAGTGTAAACAAATATAAATAGTGCCCAACCCTTACAAATAAATACAAATAGATATTGTAAATAGAGCAAAGTGAGACATATCACTTTCATTTTTGAAGGCTGGATGTGATGTTGTTATAGATCATCTTCATTAATGCCTTAGAAGTCAATACAAAAAGCTCCAAATCTAGGGATTTTGTTCCTGGGCAGTTTGTCTCACATGACACCAATGAAATCTTGAATTTAATAAGTGATGCATTTGGAAATGAGCATGAACACACTTTCAAGGGAGAGGCTGAAAGTTCATGTGTGATCTAACTTTGATCATTAGGGTGCTACATTCCTCCAGCTGGAGTGTTTCTGTGTGGGACTCTGTCTTGATGAAGAAGGCCCCTTGGGTCAATTTGAGCACTGCTTTGCTTTTGCACACAAAGTGAATAATCCCCTCTGAGTCCTGATGCCAGTAAGTGCTATAGGTTTGGCTACTGTTTTCCATTATGAGAACCAGTGTAACATAGTGGTTTCAGTGACAGACTGGGAGATTGGGAGACCAGGGTTTGAATCCTCTCTACTCAGCCATGCAAGCCTACTCTGTGAACCTGGGCAAGTCACACTCTCTCAGCTTCAGAGGAAGGCAATGTCATGCCCTGCTTCCAGAGCATGGACTCTGACTCAGAGTCTGAAACAGAGGGCAAGCCAGAGGCTGAAACAGAAGGCATGCCAGGACCTGTTATACAGAAAGAGGTTACAGTGCCGGAAACAGAACAGGGGATGGTGTCAGCTCCAACAGAGAGTCCTGCCTCTTCAGATATAGAGGAACACTTACCTCAACCCAGCTTCACAGTGCACAGGCAGCAAAGAGAGAGCCAGAGTCGCTCTCTCAGGATTTATAACTGGCAACAATCAATCAAGTCTCAGCTGTGCTAGGCTCGGGACCTATTTAGCTGGCATCCTTTCCCTCCAGGAGTTGTCAAAGCTTATCTGACCTGCTACCTTGCTGGATGCCTTGACAAATGCTCAGATTGACCTTGGACACTCCCTTGCTGTATTTTGTTTATGTTGGACTTTATTTATGACTCTTTGCTTACTGCCTGAAGGTAAGTAACAAGCTGGGAGATATTCAGTTTGTTTTGTTTGATTCATCAGCTGTGCCAGGACTGAGATAGGACAGGCAAGGCCAAACCTCCTCTGAACAAATTCTGCCAAGAAAACCCTCTGATGGGTTTGCCTTTGGGTCACTGTAAGTCAGAAATGATTTGAAGGCACACAACAACAAAACTATTTGGCTGCCATTACACCCTGAGTTGTTCAGATACAAATTTGGGGAGTAAGCAGCACACAGAAGACTGAGGTGTTTGAGGCCAGGGTGGTCATGATAGGCAAACAGGTTAATCTCATCTTTGCTAAGCACAAAAGTCTGTGATAGTAATGTACTCAGCATGCTCTTCTGTCATGCAATCATTCTGTTTCCTACAGGTATCAGGGGAACTATTTCAGGGTCCTCAGTGCCTGCCTTGACTTACGGCAATATGCTCTCCTCTTTCTGCTATTGTGTGGGGCAGCCTACCTGTGGCTTCACAAGGAAACTGAGTTGCCATCATGTTTGAACCTGAGTCTTATGTGCCTTTGCCAGCTTTTGAGCATCGTCTTTGGCCTTCAGGTAGAGTGACCTGCAAATTACATAATGATTTGACTACTGCTAACCTCCTGTTTAGGCTTTAAGGTTTCTGGGAAAGTAGTGTTAAAATACTTTAATAATTAAGTTATAGGTCACAGACATTCATATGCTTCAATGTCCGATTTACTTCTGTGTCCAGTTGATTTCTAAGGTTTTAAGCTATAAAGCTTCACATGGCCCTTCCAGTATAAAGCCACTGTTCAGTTCAGGTCAAACTGATTATCCAGACAGGTTAGCCTAGAGGGGAGCCTCAAAGGCCCCTCCCTAAACTGCAAACCCAGGATTCCATAAGATGTTGAAAGTGGAATAATAGCACTATAACAGGCTAGTGCTGAAATGGCCACAGTCAATCAAAATAAGCCAAGAACTACAGCCAGATCTTATAGTGGGCAGAAGCAGAGTCCAGAACGTGGGGAGTTTGACTGAAGGACCGGATAGTTCTCTCCCATTGCAATGCCATCCTATCTCCCACCTTCCCTTGCACACAAATGATAGGTGTCTTTTCTTTAATCCACAGTACAGTGCAGTGGATAAAAGAATGCAGCATCATTTTTAGATACCACTTTGAACTTTTAGAAAAGTAATACAAAATATTTTATAAATGTCATCTTGCATCATTCTCAGCAGTTACAATATCATAAAATGAGGTTACAATATGCAACTGTTGAGGATTCACATTTACAGTTATAAACAACTAAAGACCTACCTTCACAGCCTAGCAGCACTTTGACTGAAGCATTTCTGCGACCAGGACAACACTGCAGAGATTTTTCCCCAGTATCCCAATCTGCAGCACTTCAGAAACACATTGTTTGGGGACTGCCAGGTTGCAAAGACTTGTGAGGGGGGCATTGCCGATTGTGACTACATTGACAGAGTTCTGATACTGTAGTTACAGTGACAATGCAGGATCTTGACTGTTATGTCTGGGATCCAATTTAATTTTAATTTTGCAATTGTTCATAGGTTTTATGCCAGTTAGAAATATCTACTACATCTATATCTACCACTGCCATCAAGATGTGGTTGTGTGGTAATTGTGGGGAACACCATGAGGGGTCACTGTGGGTGCATGTGACTATGCAGTGTTTCTACTGTATATGTGGTATGTGGTGTACATATCTACTGCATATGTAGATATGTGGTGTCTGGGTGTTCTTCAACACTGAAACCAATGTGCTTTTTCCAGAGATAGTTAACCATGCTTCAAGTTTCTCCCTGTCATAAAACTGGAAGTTCCCAACTAAGTTCACAGACCTCTTGAAACCAACAGACCCTACTAGTGCACAGTAGTGAGAAAAAGACATTTAGACTTCCCTATTTTATCTGTGTACATGCTGTATTTTGCTATCAAACTTGGATGATGATCTTAGGTCTCTTGGGAATAATCTGCCACATTGCCCTCTGCTTCCTGGTAAATTCTGTTTTCCCCCCCCCAATGTACATAAGGTGTCTTTGCTACAAGGATGACTGTGGTAAGTGCTACAAAAATGCACTCCCATGTTTAATTTTAAATAAAATAAAATAAGCACAAAACCTGAGAACTAAGTTCAATGGGAGATAGAGACCCTTTCCACACCTTACCTTTTTCCAGCGCTGGGGTGCGGGGATCGCACAAGCAGCCTCCAGCAAGAGGCTTTCGCGTCTGGGGTTCTTCAGCTCCACCTCTTCCTTCTGCAGCCCCGCCTCTTCCTTCTGCAGTGCAGCCTGGGACTTTCCCAGGCTGCACTGGGGCAGGAAGTGTGACCGGCGTGGCTCCGGAGGCTCCGTACGCCTCTGCACGTAAGTGCGCACAGGGCCCGGGAGCAATGCGTGGTCACGCACCATTTTTGGCTTCTAGCCGAAAATGAAAAGGTGCGCAATTGGCGCCTGCCAGCCCCTCGAGCATCACACGATTGTGAGTGCATCATGCAGATCGCTCCTCACAATTGCACGACACTCCAGGTGCCCTTTCGCATGGAAAATGCCATGCAGAAAGGGCCCGAGAGAGAGCACTTCTGTCTTCATTCTATTACATAAGGTCCTTTGGCATGAGGGACCAGACCAGTCCATGGAAACAAAATGGTGGCAGGTGACATCTTGGCTGCAGGAGTAAGCAACTGTCTGGAAAGATCTAGCCCTCCAGATTGAAGAAACTGGCAGGCCCTTCTTTGTGACATGCATAAAGCAGGACTGGAGAAGAATCCATTCCTACTTTATTTACATTAGACTAACAAAAGTAACTACTAATAAGAAAAGTAACATTTCATCTTTTTAGACTGCAAGCTTGAGGACAGGGAACTATCAAATTAAAAACTGCAAGTCACTCATGTAAAGCACCATGTACAGTGTGCCCTCCATATATGCAGGGGGTTCCATTCCAGGAACTTCTATGTAAAACAAAGAAAGCAAATGCTCGCATCCCAGTAGATAGATTATGCACATACTTGTTTCAATGCAGCTGTGTGCCCATTGAGTCTGTTGATGATAATGGATACAGTGCTTTGCACCACCTCGGATTTGTGTATGCCAAGGTCACACCACAAAAGGGTACACTGTATGCATGATGGCACTATATAAATGAATGAAGAGGAGGAGGAGGGCTTTATAATTTTTATACCTTAGCATTGTTGTGATGGGTAAAATGAGGAGATGCAATGGCACTGAACAAGAGCGAAGAATCTCTTCCAGAGAAACATCTTAATTCCCTTTCTAACATTCCAGTTAGTGAAGAGTGGGCCACCCAGTGTGAAAGATTTTGTGTCTATTACAATGATATCCTTATGTTTAGCATTTCATTTTATAGCATCAGAAGAAACAGCAATGAATAACTTAAACAGGAGAAAATGAAGAGGTGAACCCATGGACATAGATGGAGTGAAGCCTACTCCTTGATGACTATCATCACCCAAGGCATTGAGAATCTATGCAGCTTCTGTCTGCAAGTCCTGTTATGGTTTCCATTTCTTTATCATACTACAGTATGACATAATATCAAGCATAGCTTTTCAAAGATTAGGTATTAGTGTGTCCTACTGTTATCTTTTGCCTCATCCTTAGGAAGTAAGTTGCTTCTGAGCTTGTCAGTCTGTGACTTGCCTAAGGCTACCCAACAACTCTGTTGCTGAGCATGCCAAGGTTAACAAAATCACCCTAACAAAAGTCAATCAAAGTGGAAAGAGATCCAGCCCAGCCCTCCCATTTGAGAAAGTGAGGCATGAATCTCAGGCAGCAAATGCTGAGAGATACGGAGTGGTGGTGAGCTGTAAGAAGTCAGAATAGTGTCTGTCATGCAACTCAGTCTTATCTCCTATGTTTGCCTTCTCCTCTTTGATGTAGGCATCTGTCCCATTGCCAGGGCTGAAATTTGAATCAACTACCCATCTAGGCAGCTTTTGTGCAGCGAAAGGTCTTTGCTTCTCCTTGCTTAAAAGCTGCAATACACCTGGGTAAATATGATTTTTTTTCTCTTTCTATTTTCAGCGGCCCTCAGGTGCAGAGATTTCTCAAATACATGAACAAAACGACTGCAATGTAGCACAAGGACTTGCTTGGTCATACTACATTGGGTATTTGAAGTTTGTTTTGCCTAGTAAGTAGTAATATGTCAGCAACCTCCTCTGTTAGCTAGTAATATAAAATTAAGGGAATTGTTTGGAATGGTGTCAGGTTGGAAAAATTTACTATGCATGGTTTGAGGCTGAAGCAGGTCAGTTTCTTTATGCTTCCATTTTCTTTTTTCTCTCTTTTTGGGGCAGTACTTCAACTCTGGAGGAAAAGCAATTGGGAAAACCTCCCCATAATGGTACAGCAATAATTGAGAGCTACCTTTGGTCCACTCTGGGAGAAAAGCAGAATATAAATTAAATAATATCAATAAATAAATAAATAGCAATAAAATCTGACCCCTGATGGTAATGTTCTCCTGTAGCCCCTAATTTCATGAATACTGTATTCTAACACAATTACCCCATAGTGCTAATAACATGCAAAATCCAGAGACAAATTGATCAGGAAGCTCATCTATCTAAACCTGAGCAATACAACAGAGCATAAGGGATGTACCTGTCTTTCTCTGCCTATTGCATGGGGGAGAACTGGGGGGGGTGGAACTGAATATGTGTTTCGTGTCGTATATACCTAAACTTCCATCTTCTTCTTTCTTGAACACTTTGTCTACTCATTTAAGATATTTCTGTATCACTTATGAGCCCACAGGGGCTCCTGAGGCAATGAAGAAATAAAAACGATTAAAACGTTGTAAAGATAAAAACATTTTAAAACAAAATACTTCTAAAAAATTTAAAAAATCTAAAAAGAATCGTAAAGTACAATTTTAAAAGAGAGCAAAGTCAGATGTTACGGGCCATGGAGAACAGCATTGTTTTGGGCTGCCCGCTGGAAGCTTAAACATGACAGAGCCTGTCTTCACTTTTTCAGGTAGGGAGGACCACAGGCTAATGCTACACAGAATGCCCTATTATGTGTACATACCAACATAACTGCACAGGGTGCTGAGACTTGCAAGACAGTCTCCACTGAGGATCTCAATTGTTGGGCAAGCTCATATGGGAGGAAGCGGTCTTTCAGACACCCTGGCCGCAAACCATTTGGAGCTTTGTAGATCAAAATCAGTACCTTGAATTGAGCTTGGAAGTACATTGGAAGCTAGTGTGGTTTTTGTAGAACTGGCGTTATATGGTCTCTAATGTGCACTAACTGCAGTCTCTGAACACATTTCAAGGGCAGCTCCACATAGAGTGCATGATAGTAGTCTAATCCAGATGCAACAAAGGCATGAACCACTGTGGCCAGAGCTGTCTTCCCCAGGAAAGCGTACAGCTTTACACCAGCCAAAGCTGGGCAAATATGGTCCTGGCCACCATAGCAACCAGCCTTACAGGAGCAGTGCTGCATCCAAGAGCACACCAAGCTACGAACCTGATTTTTCAAAGGGAGTGCAACCTCGTCCAAAACGGGTTTTCCTTTACTTTCCTTCTGATTATACAAGTACTTGTACACCGGTGGTGCTTTATAAATAGTTATATTGGTAACGCATCCTTGTTGTTTCTCCTTCGCGCATTTTTCTTTAAAGGGCTCAAAAACTCGATTAGAGAGTTCAACTCTATTCAGTTACAGAAAAGAAGTAATGAGTTGCTGACATGTGAGAAGACTTGGAAGCTGCACATACTGATTCCGCTAACCTGTGATGTGTATGATGACCTGCAGAAGGCTGACAACCATATTCAGTTCATAAATAATCTCCCAGAAATCACAATGGATCGAGCTGGCATTAAAAAAAGAAGCTTTAAAAATAGTGTCTACGGAATATGCGGGGCGGACCAAAAGGTATGTTTTTCAATATCCTCCTCTTTCTTCTGTCTGTTTATGGAAACTCATTCCTACCTTAATCAAGATTCCTAAAGTGTTTCATTTTGTGAAAATGAAAGCTAAATTTTCTCAGGATTCAACATCAGATACTTCCAGGAAAGAAAGATACATTTCTCTTGAAAAGGTGTCACTAAGGACAACAAAACAAGCAATGATATACTACTTTACAAAGTTAGAAGCTAGAAAAAAAAGCTTCAGAACTTCATGCAGCAATTTAATAAGCTGGTTCATTTTCCCAAAATGTTTTAAAATATGCTTCTGGCTTTGATTTATACTGTACTACATTAGTTATTTCTGCAGGGACAGGCCAGAGATGCTTTCAGCCAAGACGGTTACGCCGGCACCACATGGCTATGTTACCTGTTTTTTCATATAGGTCTTGCAAAATGTCCTTGTCATTTATATATTGAGTGAAATGAAACTGTTGTACCATCACATACTTTAACAAGGGAAAATCAGGTTTTTTTCATCTTTTAAAGCTTCAGTTATACAGGGCTGAGAATGAAGTGCATTTGACCAGATTTTGAAGGGTAGACATTTGCTATATTTGAGGGGTCTGTAATTCCATGTCCGTTCAATTTCTCCAAGCCAGCATTTTCAGTTCCTGGAACAGCCATATAACAGACTTGAGTAATCAAATAATTTCTTTAGTAGGCAGATTTACTGGTGCAAGTGGGGGAGAGGTTAGCAGAAACATCTGCCTGCCCTTCAAAAGATCTGGTTTGAAAGTCCCAGGATCATTATCAAAAGGGTGAGAGCAAACCCTCAATGTTGTATTGGGGAGAAATCACTGAAAGCAGTAAGCTGGGTGAACTGAGCTATCTCACTAGTGAATACACTGGGAAGAAGGGATTCAGGGCAAGCAGACATAGAAGTGCTCCTCTCTGCACCCGACTGGCTCCCTGTAGAAGGGAGTGCGAGGGCACACCCCTTCCTTCCACACTGCGGCTGGCCTTCTTCCCATGCTGCAGGGGGGAAGGTAGCGTGTAGATTGTTCATAGATTCCAGCCCTTCTGCATGGCCGGCAGCAATGGAAGGCTTGTGCGATTGGGGGTCATTGATGGAGTTTTTCCATCAATGTTATACCTTACAATCACACCGGCTGGTGACGCAAGAAGGGAGGGACTGTGACGACATCATGTGGAAGCGTTGTCGAGGTCCTGCTCCTCTTGCTTCCCCATACCAGGAGGATGCTGTCCTGAGAAAAGGGCCAGAGAGAGAGAGAATGAGACATGAGAGGGAGGGAAAAGGAAAGGAAAACAGAAACTGCTTCCTCACATCTTTAATATCCTGCTGCTCTTTGACACCACACTCAAAACAGTCTGGGCAATAATTCTAAGATCTGAGCATCCATCCAGATTTCTCAGAAAGCTAGTTAATCATGGTAAAATCGAATAATAGAATCCTAGAGTTGGAGGGAATCATAGGGTCCATCCTGCCCAACCCCCTGTCATGCAGGAATACACAACTAAAGTATCCCTAAAAGATGCCCCTCCAAACTCAGTTTAAAGACTCCCAAAGACCAAGTCCCCCACCCTCTGAGGCAGTCTGTTCCACAATCAAACTGCACTTACTGTTGAGAGTTCCTCCTCCTAATGTTTAGGTGACATCTCTTCTCCAATCCATTAGTTTGTGTTCTATTCTCTACAGCAGCAGAAAATAAATCTGTCCCATTTTCAACATGACATCCCTTAAGATATTTAAAGACAGCTATCATGTTACCTTCAGTCTTCTCTTTTCCAAGCTAAGCATACCCACACCCTCAGCTGTGTCTCAGAAGGCTTGGTTTCCAGAACTTTGGTTATCTTGGCCACCCTTCTCTGGACACAGTCCAGTCTGTAAACATCCTTCTTGAACTGTGGTAACTGTGGTGTCCAGAACTGGACACACTATTCCAAGTGAGGTCTGACCAAAATACAATAGAGTGGCACTACTACTTTCCTCATTGTGTTGATACAGCTCAAAATTACGTTGGCTTTTTTGGCCACCACAAAGCACTGTTGACTCCTGTTGTGGTCTAATTATATGCCTAAAGCAAAGACATTTAAAAAATAAACAGAAGTGTCATGGAGGGGTCTAGAATGGGTTACTTAAGTAGCAAAATCTCCTGACCAACTCTTTTAAATGAGTGGCTATTAATCATTTCTTTAGCATTCCAACTAACCAGTCTGCCATGTTCAGCCTGATGCAGAAACCCCAGAGCACAGCAAGAAGATACATCATCACTGAGCAACCAGCTCCAGGAAGACTGGAGCTGCAATTTCTATATATCCACAACCTTTGTATGTTCTCAACTCCTATCCATGAAGTAAGAAGCCTGAAAAAGGCAACTCCTTAGACTGAAGCCCTGGTATTTCATTGTTTCTCCCAGAGCTCCTTCCAGACCAGCTGCTGGTGCTGGTACACCAGCTTGTAGGATTAAGGAGCTGTTGGAGGAAGGTGGCCAGGCCCAGACAATCTCAGGGCTGCAACAAGCATAGACACCCCAGATTGAGGGGAAGCTAAAAAGATATGGATGCAGGTCACTGATTGTAGTGCTATCTCTGCGGTCTCCCACTGTATCTTGTCTTTGAGAACTGCTTTTAGAATGGTCACTTGTAAGACCTATGTACATACATAGAACAAACTGAATAGTCTCTGTTGTTGTTGTTTCTTATTAGGTGCCTTCAAGTTAACTTTGATTTACAAGAGACTCTAATGTAGGTTTTTCTTGGCAAAGTTTATTCAGAGGAGATTTGCTTTTGCCTTCCTCTAAGGCTGCAGGAGTCTGACTTGCTTGAGGTGAACCAACAGGTTTTCATGGCTTAGTGGGAATTGGAACTCTGCTGTCCCAGAGCCCTACTCCAGCATCCAAACTACTACAGCATGCTGGCTCTCTATAAAAGAGACTAAAAGGACATAAAACTGACAGTAAGAAAGGTAACACACACACAAAAAAAAGAGAGACAGCTAAAAACCTGATGATAGAAAAGATTAAACACAATTTCAATAGCTATCATATCAAACATCATTAGTTTTAAAAGTATAAATCATTTAAAAACATGCAAGAAAAAATGCAGAACATGTGCCCCATAAAAAGAATCTCCTGCACCCGATTAATCATCAAATGCCTGTTTAAATAAAAAAGTCTTCACCTGCCAGTGAAATCAGAGCAGTGGGGTGGGGAAGGACAGCCTTGCCATGTGGAGAAGAGAATTCCACAGCCTGGGAGCAGCTGCCAAGAAGACCCTCTCCTGTGTCTCCACAGACCTTCTTCTGATGCTGATGAGACCGAGAGAAAGCCCTTCTCTCAGGACTTGGGTAGGTTCCTATGGGAATACATGATCGTTACAGATAATCTGGACCTTTCAGAAGGACTGGATGCTTTATAGTCCAAGCTCTGGGCTAATTTCACAATTTTTCTCCTCTTTTCTCCTGCTTCTAGATTGATTATTGTGTCCTGGAGTATGCCACCCCTTTGCAATCCCTTTATGCCATGTCCCAAGATGAAAATGCTGCTTTTAGCCGGCAAGATCGTATAGAGCAAGCCAAACTTTTCTGCAGGACACTGGAAGAAATCTTACAGAGAAGTAAAGACTGTTCCAACTGCTACCGCCTCATTATATATGATGGTAAGGGATGGGGTGACAGTATAGTTACTAGTTTGGGAGCCAAGAGGGACAATGGAATTAAATTTTGCTTTAACATTTAAGGTCTGTTGCAAACTCCTCCGTTCCACTGAAACCAGAGGATGTGGTAGAGGCATAGTTTTTGAACAAATTATTTCTCTCCTCTGACAAAAAGTGTCCCGTAATTTCTACTACAGAGATTGGACTAAATGTAGTAGAGTGTAATGTTTTATGGTGATAATTAAGTTAGAGAAGAACAGGGGTTGGACTTAGGGAGCCCTCCAGATGTTGTTGGACTGCAGCTTCCAGCAGTTTTTACCATAGGAATGCTGTCTAGGGTTGTTGGGAGCTATAGCCCAACACCATGTGTAGGGCCACATGATTTCCACAAAGTCCCACAAAGACCTTCTATAACTCCCAAGCTTCTGTTTACTTCAGTTTGGATGTTGCCTTACCTTTTCATAGGAAACCTTAAAATTGGGGTGATGATGGAAACATGTGCCAGCAACCTATTTCTGCGTGTTGATGCAACGATTATGACTCTCATGGAAATCCAATAAATTCACGTCTGGTTTTGTTTTTTCCAGATTCAGAAGAAAGTGACAAACATTTTCTATCCAAAAAAATAATGCAAGACATGAGACAACAGGAGGAGGAGGAATACACTGTATATGAAGGAGAACAAAACCGCATCCAGCCAGCAAACCTTTCTGCTGAGACTGAGTTACTGATAAGCGGTTCAGATCAGCCTCTGCCTTTGCAAAGTGGTGGCTACTGAAATAAGTGAAGTCTTTATGCTCTTGCCTCAGAGTTTCTTTTCCTGGAAATCACTGGGGTTGTTCCTAGGGAATGAAGCCAAATCTACCAAATTTTAACTTTTGTAGCCAGACTCCCACCACATCTAAAACCATTTTAGACAATATGAAGATGTTAGTGAAAATGGAAGCAGAACCAGTATCAGGCTGAGCTTTCAAGTCTGAAGGAATCCCAGAGCTATTCCCTTCAATTCTCATGCTGGAAATGAGTTTTCCCATTTGTACCACAGAGCAATCTTTTAAGGCATATTGTATTAGATAGCCACATTTAATCTTTGCATTATCTATCAGTCAGTAGGGATTTAGGTTGCAGCTTACCTTACCTACCAAAGTCTTTCAAAAACCCAGGTGCTTTTTCATGAGACAGTCTTATCAAGTTCATAGCAAAATTGCACTTGATGCTCAGTCACAATTTTTTCCCTAAGGGCTGTTTCTTTGTTTGTTTACCTAAAGAAATTCCAGAAAGTTGCAGTTTGGACTGAGCATTGTCAAAAGGTGAGGGGGGGACATTTTCCCTGTATCTTGTGGCCAGTTTTCTTAGTCAGATCCCCCCATCACCATTCTTTTACCATGCAAGTAGGAAATTTGGGGGCAGGGAAAGAATTGTCTTACCTGAAAGCAAATGATCACTTCAGGAGATAAAAAACTTGGCTATTCTCCTGAAGTGCCTGAAGCAGAACTTGAGTCAGCCAGGCTCCTTCTGCCCACATTATACCTAGAGACCTCGGTCAGGGAAATTGGGCCAATTCAGATAGCTATGTAATTACCATATAGCTATGTAGATGCACTTTTCCTACATTAAGAAGGAATTAGGAGGCTGTACTGGGTGTTTCAAGCACTGTGGGCTTTAAAAGGAGTTTATTCTTCAGTCCTGTTCTATGAGGTTCCCAGATGAAGGCCATCCAGCACTGCTGTTTTTGCATCAGAATACAAATATCTGACATGGGAAGGGGTTACATGTCCCTTCACCCCCAAAAAGGCAGCTTTCAAGCACCTAGAGCCACTGACACGGCTGCGGAATGGAGTGGAACACAACCAGGCAGCTGGAGAAGGAAAGCGGGGACACCATCCCACATCTTCAGCAACTCACTGAAAAGCCAGGAAGTTTAGGTCAATGTTCAGATAAGTGGGCTGCAAAACTGCAGTTGTGGCTGGGTGCTGCCTAGTGTGCGTGTGCGCTCACACACACCCCAGTCCACAGTCATTGCCATGCTCTCCAGCCCCTTGAAGCTTGCCTTGGATTGGGGAGATGGTGGGCAAGGAGGCAGGATTTTCAAAAAAGAAAATACATACAGCCCAAATGGCCAAATGAACATAGGTTTCAGAAGATAAACCAGTTGAAGATTTTCTGAAAGACTGGAAATCATTTATGGACTCCTTCAGTAATAAGAAAACAAACAAAGCAACAATTTTTGGATATGGCTACTAGTGGTTTATTAGGTGGGTTTGCAATGATAGAATAATTTTTTTTTAGTTTTTATTTGCTTTTTTCCTCTTTTTGCTTTTTTATTACAGTTTTGTGGAGGGATCGGAATCCTTTGTATTGTAGTATGTTACTGTTTTGTACTGTAATATGTATTGTACTGTAGTTTTGTACTGTAGTATATTAGTAAGTTAGCGTTTTAGTGAGCTAGTGTAAATGTTTAGTGTTTATTGTTTTTGTATCATTTCTTAATTTTAGTTTGTTTAATTTTAGTTTATCTTTGTTAAAAATGTTAGTTGCAGTTTATGTTATTTTATATAAAAATTGATAAATATGCATAGGTATATATAGATATAAAAGAGCATACACCCACCCATATATTAAATATCCACATATTTCATACGTGTGGAAGTGGCATCAATATATAGGCGAACAAAAACCAATTTCATTGCCGTAAGTTTCTAAGTGAGAAAAGGTGTTATGCGGGGTGGAGGTGAGGTAGTCCTGAGACTGATTAGACAGGGATAGAACATAAATGAAATTAGATTTCAGGAAAGCTGCTTTTGTCAAGCTCAGGAAAATACTGTGCAGAATCCCATGGTTAGAGATGCTAAAGGAAAAAGATACCCAGCATGAAGAAGGAACAGCTAAATGCACAATCACAAACAGTTCCATGGGAGAAGAAAAATGGGGAACATTTGAAAAAGTCTGTGTGGCTGCAGCAGAAACTCAAGGAAGTGAAAAGAAAAGGAGGAAATAAAATGAAAAAAGACCATTTACAAAGAATGGAAGAAAGGAAGAATCACTAAGGAAGAATACAGCTTGCAGGAACAGTACAAGGAAACAAAAAGCTCAAAATGAGCTGAGAGTGGCAACAGTTGGGTAACAGTGAAAACAAATCAAATAATTTGCTGTCTACATAGCATAGTTTAATGTGCATATGAACATGTGTGCACGCGCACGCACATAAGAACTCAGTATGACACACAGACAAAAAGCAATTTAAAACAGTAAAGAAAATTTAAAAACAATTTGAAGCAAGATAGTGCATATAAAATAATTTAAAACCAAATACTTACACAACTTCAAGAAAACACAGAATCATAAAATCTATGATTCCATAGAACGTCAGGAAAATATCCACTGAACTGAAAAGCTTTGGTGGGGAGTTAAAGGTTTGGTTTGGCACCTAAATTATGTCAGCGTCAGCACCAAATGGTCCTTCAAAAGTAGAACATTCCACAACTGAGGTATCATGCAGAAAAGGCTTTCTTCAGTGACTCCACATAGTATGGCTTTTTGCACGGGTGAGGCACAGAGGAAGGCCCGTCGAGTGGTTCTCAGTGCTCAGCAGGGCATGTGTGGAGAAGTGCACCCCTTTATGTATCGAGGTCACAGCCTGTTTTGGGCTGTAAATGTCATCACCAGTACCATGAATTTAGTCTAGAAGCTTAGCAGCAGCTACAAACATTCCTTTAGATTTGGCGTCTTGTGGTTTCCATAAAATGACACTTTTAGAAGACTGCTGCGTACTGCCTCTTCTCATATTCCCTATGTATAGCACGTTGCAGCAGTCTAATCAGGAATTTCCAGTGTAGGAACTTTGGTAGCTGGGTGATGTCTATCCAGGAAAAGCCACAGCTGATGGTCCAGTTGAACATTCTGTGAGGTATTTTTTCCCCCTTTAAGCGTCTTCTCATACCCTCAGAGCAGAACCTCATTTGTGACAATTTAGTGTAACTATTCAGGTATCAAATAATCAGCCAGTCATAACTAATATTTCAGCTGGGTGCAGTAGGAAGTAATAAAATGGTTCAACCTTGTCAGCAAGAGACAGCTTTAATATAACGGAGAAGAGTTCCTACAGCTTTATTAGCACTTTACCTACCCATATTTGCATAAGCTGGTGTTCTAACTGCATTTTATTCCAATAAATATCACCACTAATCAAGTCTGGAATAAAACAGAGCTTCATTTTTAAAAAGGACTGACAGTGACATCATCTGAAGGTTTCATAAAAAGTGATGAACAAAAGATGATAACTACAGAAGAAAGGTCTAACGTATAAACAACCAAAGAGGGAACATGGTCTGTGAATAATTGTGTAGAGAACGGACAGGAAAGGCAAAACAAAGAAAATCTCTTCCACTCTGTAATTTTCTCACAGATCCCAAGTTGAAAGATTTAAGGGCTATACACCTCTGACTAACATACCAATAGTTGCAAAACAGAGTCTGTATGGAGACCAGTGTAAAGAAAACAGATGCCTCTGATTAAAAATAGTATCAACATGAGAAAGATAAGACACTTGATTCGTCTATGACAAGAAATACCAAGAGGACAATCAATTTACTGAATGTGGAAATATTGTATTATTTAGTTAAATATGCATGATGTTAAAAAATGAAATTACAGCAACATATAGATTGTTGAACAGGTACAAACAGGTATTTTTGTTACGATGGTGTCCATTCAAAAAACAGTAACACCACAAAGCACTTGTAGTTCCCAGCTCAAACTTTTTGCAGACAGCTTTTTAGGATCTCTTTATTGTTAATCTATGTATCACTTCCTATAAGGTTTTGATGAGTGGTCGTAAGAATCTTCTGACTGATGTTCAAAAGCATAATGACAGATGTCTCTTGGTGCATACCTAATCAGTCTCTGAAAGGTGAAAGAATCAATGTTCAAAAAGGAACTTACTTGTATTGCAATGTACTTTCAAGCACACGTGTATTTTACCGCTCTGGAACTTTGTCTTGCTGATACCTACATCTGGCAGAACAGTAGAAGCTGACACAAGGCACTCTGAGTCATGGACATGTAGATACGCCTGCAGGGCTCAGTTTAACAGCTCACCATATGAAGGAATGCAACCCCATCCAAAAGAGTTTGGATACCATCTCCCAGATCAGCTTTGCCTTCTAACAAGGTAACTTCCATTTTGTCTGGATTAAACTTTCATTTCTTCTTCTGCATCCAGCCAATGGTGAAAAAATATTGGTTTAGATAGTTTCCTCTAGGTAAACCTGGGTGGCCATCACGCTTTGAGCATCTTGCCCAAGAATGGGACATTATAAACCAGTTCTTAGATGCAGAAAGGATTATTCAAAGTGATGTTCACAGCTGCTGTCTTCAAGAATACTGGGATCCTTCTCTTTCAAGGGCAAGGATTCACTAACTACCTCATGGAGCCAATCAGTCACACATATAACCAGTTAGATCTTTTTAGCCATGATGGGCACAAGTTTTATATACAGATGGTGGGACACACTTTTACAAGCATCCTGTCACCTGACAGAACATCTCATATTATTACTACATATAATGGTGGTGTTTAAGCTGGAGTGGATGTGAGTGATTTTGGGATTTTTTAGTTTTATTGAAGCAATTTTTAAAATAAACAATAATAAGAAATACATTACAAAAGACAGACAAGCATAGGACGTGGATATAGAAACAGTAAATCACTACTTTCCCTTTGTGTCAGCTAAAACTGGAACACAAAGTCATTTAGTTCATGCTCGATTCATGTGATGTCTGCAGAATTTGTTGGGTGTTTTCCAGGTTGGAGAGGAGAGTTCAGGCGCAACATGTCCATCCAGAAGTCCAACTGACAACTCAGTGGTTGACGCTGCTGTGACTTTTTGTTGACATAATCAACAAAAGGTGACCAGTCCTCAAAAAACATGGATGTGACTGATTTTCTCTATTACATGCTTCACAAATAACCCTTGACAAGCTAACAAAAGGTTCTGGAAAGCCACACTGGGAAAGCAGATGGAAAATAGCCCTGATCATTAGATACATTGCATGAGCACAGTGGTAGTGGAGACAGAGTTTGTCTTTACTGCCGCCACACCAACAAAATAGGATCTAAGATGTTGTCCATATCTGAACATATTCTCTCTTGAGTTTTCCTTCACTTTAGCTTTCATCTCTGTTGTTTCATCAGTCTTGCTCCCAGACAAATCAGGGAGCCAACTGGAAGCAAATGAATGAAAGAGATGAGCAAGCATGTCAATTGCTTGAATCGGGCCAAGTAGGGCTTTAAGAAGAATACCAGCCGTATTGGAAGAACTTCCATAGAGACCAGGAGGACACTATGAGCTGTCCAAAACCTTTTCACAAGGAAGTGATTTCTATGATGTTTGGCTCTGCACTCCCATACTGAACGTTAAGGCCAGTAGCATTATTATTCTCCAGTGTCAGAGTAGATTGCATGTTACATTTTTTCTGGGAACCAACTTTCTTCCAGTGTATTAAGTGGACCCCATTTTCCATACCCTGGGGTATAGGCTCATGGTACATGGTGATCTGGAGTTTGCGTAGCTGTGGACCATAATGAACTGTCACAATAATAATAATAGCCAAGAGAACAAAAATGGCCACAATGATGAAGATCATGGCAAGGCCATCTCCTCTCCTTGTGGTGACAGAGCCTGGCGTGAAGTCAGCCAAACCTGGGACATCATATTGCCTCAGAGGACTGCTTGCAACAGAGGAATTCATAGCTGAATATTAGGAAAAGAATCCACTGCAAAAAAAAGAAAAAAAAGCTTTTAACTGTATCCAATGCAGTGAAGGCAACATTAACAGGTTATTTTTGTAACTGTAAGATTAATTCCAAGCTGTACTGTTCCCCTTGCTGTCTCTCAACTGATAGAACACCTACCTCATCACTGGTCAGAAGGAATTCCATAGATTTCAGTACCCAATAGAGCCTGCATTTAATTTTTTGCTAAATTATACAGGCAACACATGTTTAAGTATAGTTACAATATCACAGGTCCTGAGGCAAACATTTACCAGATTTATGCTGTTTCCTATAGTGAATAAAATATGCCCAGTTTTGGAGAGGAGTATTTATCTTCTCATCCCATAACAATCTGTAACTAGTAATTTTATTCATTTATATACCAATCTTTTTCTTTTTTCTTTTCATTAATCAGTGAAGAAATATACAGTATTTAAATACTTTTTCAACATAATATGTTTTGAAATCAATACTTGCCTTTATGATATAATGTGTTGCTACCTGCCCCTTAATATTCCTCAAAACATTATTAAAAGGGTTAATGGTAACACAAAACCCATGACATTTTTAATATTTCTAACAATTTCTTTCCCATTTTCCTTGACTAGCGCTATTTCCACATTAGACTGTTATAGCGCTATTATTCCACTTTCAACATCCTATGGAATCCTGAGGCTTGCAGTTTCAGGAGGGGCCGGCCGGGTTGGGTTACAATGCTACTACGGTGGTATTAGATAAAACTGTCTGATTCTCTCCTACTTCTCAAACATGAATCTGCTGCAGCTAGAAACATACGTCATTTACAGCAATGCTTCTGAAGTAACTGGATAGGATGGAATAGCATTTTTGTCCTACTGCACAGCAATTGGTACCCTATTTGTGCCATGTTATTATAGTATCCAAAAAGTTCCCTGGAAAATTTTAAAAAACTAGTAGCTAATGTGTTGCAAACTAGCACCTGTACGTGGACCACAGCTTCACGGAGCAGTGACATACAACACAAGCTTATCCATGTTCAATGGGGCTTAGTCCCAGGTGAATAGGCACTGGACTGCAGCCTGCATGAATTTTTCTCTAGATGTAATATCTTGTTGTTGTGTGCCTTCAAGTCATTTCTGACTTATGAAAACCCTAAGGCAAACTTACCATAGTGTTTTCTTGGCAAGATTTATTCAGTGGGGGTTTGTCTTTGCCTGCCTCTGAGGCTGAGAGAGTATGACTTGCCCAAAGTCACCCAGTGGATTTCCATGGCTGAACAGGAATTCAAACCCTGTTCTTCAGAGTCATAGTCCAATGCTCAAACCATTACAGCATGCTGTCTCTGGCAGAGTTAATATCTAACACATATATAACAGAGCCTCCTCAACCAAATGGGTTACCCAATATAGGTAGAGTTCCTTCATTTTTCAATCCATAAAAGAGAGAGAAGGAGAGAGAGAGGGAGAGCACAAGTTGTAAAAGTAATGGACACATCAGATAATATTATATATGGTCACAGCAGCTAAAATGGTCTTTGCGGGATATTGAAAGAACAGGCATATCCCAGAACAAGAAGAATGGTTAATTAAACTTTCCAAATTTAACATACTAGATCATTTAACTTTAGTATTAAGGGGAAGACTACAAGAGAAAAATGAAAGGGAATGGCAGCCGGTTAAAGAGTACTTGAAGCAAAAGCTGGGTACTATGTTATTATACAATTGACGGAATTATAACTAAAATCTGGATTGGACTGAGGAAATAATGTAACTAGAATGATGGGAACGATTACTGTAAAATAAATGTTACTCATGCAATCTTGATAAGTTTATATATATATATGCTTTATGTTTGTAGCAAACTATCCGTGTTTTGGTGAAAAAAAAATCTGGGAAGATAAGAATGATTAGTACAGTAGGACCCCCATATCCACAGGGGATTTGTTCTGGGCGCCCTCGCAGATACTGAAATCTGCAGATAGTACCGAACGCCCTCTCCTGCTGCCGGCCCTGGGCCCAATCGTGGCGGCAGCTGGTGGGAAAACAGTGAGGAGCGCAGTATCCCACGCTCCCCATTGTTTTCCCGCCAGCCACCACCGCGATCGGCCTGGTACCGGAGGCAGGAGGTAGGAAAACAGCAAGGAGCGCGATCCCCGCTGTTTTCCTGCGGGACGCCACTACGATCGGCCTGGGGAGCCAACCGCAGATAGCTGAATCAGCGGATAATGAATCCGCAGATATGGAGGTCCTACTGTAGTTGGTACTGGGAAGACAGAGGTAACATTTAAAGTTAAGTTATAAACTAAAGAAGGGAAAGTAAGAAGTAGATAAATGTACTTTAAGAATATAGGTAGAGAATCTTAGATGGTAAATTATTTACAAATTATATAGGATAACATTTTTGTACCTAGTATGGAAAAGGATGTGGAAAAAGACAAACAAGATATATGAGAAATGGTGCAAGTTTGATGGTAATCCATGGGTAGGATAATAAACAGATCCTCATTTATATTGTACCAATATGTGAAAATAAAGTTTTTAACTCAAATATTTGTATTTTAAACTCGTTGTGATGGATTTACAGGTATTACTTGCTATTGATCTTACTTTATCTGCTTTCTGTTTTAATAAAAAAAATCTTTTTAAAAGATGGATACATCATGACCCATAAGGAAAACCAATAAATCTTCTTTCAGATGGTGGGAGAATCCAAAAGTCATTACCTGCCTCTCATTTTCACTACAGTATGGCCCCATCAAAATTCAACCTCACTGGTGTTGAAGGAAGGGATTTCCTTTACCTGGATTTCTGTAGAAGTGGCAGCTGAGCCTCATACAGCTGGTCTCTCTGGCGTGCAATTAGTAAAAGACATGGTCTTCTAATATCCAGCCTGTCTTTGGCATAGCAGCTGAAAGGCCAGAGGCTGACAATTGCCTGGGACAGCCAGAGCCCAGCTGGCAGTTCTAGTCTCCATTAAGTCAAGGAAATCCCCAGCAATTAGAGAGAGCTGAGGAAGCACAGAGAATGCACTGAACATTGAGCTGGAGTTAGCTTAACTGGTGTGCAGCACTAGCGGGAATTCTGATGCAATCCTTCGCTACCTGCCCCGCTAAACCGGTGTGCAGCTTTGGAGCTGAAGGCAGAAGCTGCTTCCTGATAATCTGGCAGATGGTTACTGGCTGTGCTATTTACTTATGGGAGTGTCTGTTTGCTTCCATTACACTCTGTATATGTGTAAATAAGCCAGCTAGACAAGTTACGGTAAGTCTCTCATCCTAAAGGAAATGCAACCCTACAGCACGTCCTCTGGAGGGTTTCGGAGCACATAACACAATCCGCAGCACTCAAAGCTATCTGCAACTGTTTATTGAGACCTTAGGTGGATATATGAAACCAGAGTGCAAATAAATAAAATCAAAATTTTGAAAAAGTGGTACCAGTACCTGGCAAGTTACAACACCTTACTATTTCCTTTATAAGCAAGATTAGCATCTCATGAGTTTTGAACAGTGCAGTTTGGCTTGTATGTTGCGGAAATAAAGAAAAATAGTGAAAAAAAGTAGATTCTGCAACAATGTCTTGCTATACGAAGCATTTCCACTTCAGGTTTCCCTTTCACCCTATCTCACCTACCATCATTTTCCATTTCACACCCAATAGCCTTTCAGCTTTCCATGTCCAGCAAATATGATCAGTCCTCATTTGATTGTTTTGGCACCTGCATCAAACCCAGGGTTTTCTCTTCCTAAAGTTTCTTGTACTTCGAAAAATGATGGGATTCCTCCTGTCTGCTGATATTCCTGTTTGGTGTGGGGCTGCCAGTTTTTCTACAAACGCGTTGACATGCAGCCACAATTGCTTGTTACTCCCAGCCTAGAGTAAACCCATTAAATCAGTGGGATTCACATAAGTGCTGCCACATTATTCAACAACTGATTCAGTGGGTCCCCTTCAGCTTGAAAGTACCAACAACATTCAGTTCGATATTTTATTCAGCTCAATTTGAGGTCAATTTTTCCTGTTTGATTTTATTGACCACATTTTAATCCTACTCCTGAGATGGGGAAATTAATAGAAAGGAGCTAATACATTGAGTTAATTGGTAATACACTAAAAAAAATTTATATTTATCTTGAAAGAGGAATACATTTAACAATTAAATTAGTTTTAAACTGATGTTTAAATTTACCTTACATTACTACACTAAAAGTCTAACGAAAATTAAGGTGAAAAATTTCATTCTTTATTATAATGTACCAACCCACCCACTTTCTCTCTGTTTTGAGGTTTGGCAAGGAGAAAAGTTAAAAATCTCAGCCACTCCAAAAATCCTTATTTTGCTTTTCTTTTCTCCCTCCCTTTATATTATCTCATTACTCTTCTACTTTCTTTAGTTTACTGGTCTCCTCATGGGATCCAGAAAAATTCCCAGAGTTCAGAGATTAAAATTTCAACTTTCAGAGAGAAATTAGGATCCTCTATGTAGTTATTACATTGTAATGTACATAATTTAGGTGGACTACCTGGATATGGAGAAATCCACCACTCTTCCAAACTACCCTTACCACTGGTCAACTTGACATCTCTAACCTTGGAATTAGCTGAATTAACATGCTTAATTAACTAAAATAATCAAAGATTCTTGTAGTTATTTGCATTTCTTAACTTACCCAATGGTGAAATTAATCAGACATGCACACATGAATGATCTCTTAGTACCTTAATCCATATTTGAAAAGAACAGGCAATATTTGCATTTAAACCCCCAGAAGTTGCTTGGTGAGAAGAAATTCCTTCTTTGTAGAGAAATACTTATTTACTCACTTACTATTTATATGTTCCCTTTTTCTTCAGTGAGCTGAAGATAGAGTGCTTGATTCTTCTCCTCCCCACTTAATCCCCACAACAATCTAGTGCAATAGATTAAACTATGTCTCTTTTCTCAGAACTTTGTTGTCTCACCATAGGGACAAGAGAAGTACGAGACCGTGATGACGGTTACGCATGACGTCATCACAGTCTCATCCTTCTCTCGTTCCCAGGTGGTACAATCACAGACTAAATCACTGACAGATTTTTCCCAGCCACGACCCGTGATCGCACCACCATCCCACATTCACCTGGTGCACGGAGGGTCTGGAAGTGCAATGGTTGCGCTTCCTTCCCCAGCACAGCTTGGAACAGCACCTGGCTATCCTGCAACAGGAGGAGGTGAGGCCATTACACTTCCTGGATCCTGAAGACAGTCAGTGTGGAGGGGAACGCTCCTGTCACACTTCCCTCCTGGCAGAGCCGCTGCTGAGATCCCCACAGGACACCACCGGGAACAGGTAAGGTCCAAAAAGGGCCTGAGAAACAGCATAGCCCAAGGACACTCAGTGAATTTCCAGATTTTGTGTGGACCTGAACCCAGAAGTCCCAGTTCCCATCCCAAGACACTAAGTGCAATTTCTTTTACACCAAATAAACAGCTTTCAGGATCAAATTCTTAACCACTGGTCGCATTAATAAATCAGGTATATGGTAGGTATACATGTTGCAAAACACATCTTTGCAGTTTTACAGGATAGTTAAAATTAAACAGACTTTCATACAGACATCTCTCAGTGAATATTTAACTCAGCATTGGTATATTGTGAAATATTCTTGTATTTGTAGAATTTAATTTTAGTAACAGAATATTTGAATAGGTGCACTTTTGAGACAAAAAGTGTTTGTGTAAAGTACCGGAGGGAGCTGTCTCAAATTATGTTCCTAAGGTGTTTCTTTTCTTTTCTTTTCTTTTTCTGTATTTTTTTTGTTTTCTCTGCTTCATAGGGGGTTAAATTGTCCTAAGCTTCCTGAACTCCTCCAGATTTTACAGATGTCAACAAAGTTTGGTTTCGGTAATATCGAGTCCTTATTATTTTTAGAAATGGGGGTCGGGAAAGATCAGTTACCTAGACTGCCAACCTCAAAAACCCAGTTCATCCCACAGAGAGTAAGCAGTTTGGAATCTTATGACCTAAACCTTGTAATTCATCAACAGCAAAGAACAAAAAGCAAGAAGTAGTTCTGCACAAATCCAAAAAAACTAGAATTTGGATTAAAAGGACCAACTAAGTAATGAAACATTTGTCATACCTTTATCACTGTGGGCCCTTGGATTAATGAAGCATTTGATTAATAAGTTAATTTTAGAGCAATGTTTGATGCTGAAATTCTAACTTGTCAGTTGATTTTCTTAAACAATTCAAATTAAGTTGCATCTTATTGTTAGCAGATTTCCAACTTGCTTCATTACTTAGATGATATTAGTCCATTGGTTCATACCTATCACTGCCTCCAAGGGGCTCCAAGTGGTATATATGAGACTGAATTCAATCTTAGCCAACACTGAAGGTTGAGCTGTGAGATGCAGCAGATATGAAAAATATGAATGAGCAACACTGGTGAAAAGGAAGTCACCACACCTGGCAAGGTCCCTAACCTTTTCTTAACACATAAAATAAGTGCAGAACCTGGTGATGAGGTTGGTTTCAGACATTGAAATACGGTCCAATTTGAGTCTTGTTTACTCTAGGCCTATAAATCCTATCACACTGTTATCTTAAATACAATTGCCTAAGAATAAGTTCAAATGGAAACAACAGAACTTACCTCAAGTTGTCATGCATACGACTATAACATAAGTGTCTCTAGAATATGCCCTGAAGATAATGGAAACCTGTAAAGTGCAAGTTGCTTAGGGAAAAAAAAAGCTAATATGTGAGTATTTCCCTTTTAAAACTTCATACTGACTTTTTAAAAATGTCTCATTTCCAGGCAGTTAAAACCGAGAATCTGGAATACAAATTTTTTTGATGCTCAAATGTAATAATAAAGGACAATATGCATATCTTTTCCTCTTCTGTTCCTGTGCATGATAGGCTAAGAGTTTAGACTTTAGAAGTAAACATGGTATTGTACAATGGGAATTTTCTTTTGGGGTGTAAAGTAATGATCAATACACCAATGCATTCTACAGCACACACATATACATGCCCATTCACTTCCATTCCACTCACCTGTTTCATTTTCTGATGTTGGCTTCTAAGGTGATTGGCAGTTTAAGTGACTGTTGCTAAATATTGCTGATATTTTTATACATATGAGAAAGCTGCAGTCAAACAAATATCCGGTCCTCTTCAGCTCAGAAGGCTTAATGAAGAGATTTGGCTGTATTTGTGATCAGCAGTGACTGGGAATTTGTCTTTCAATCAGAGTAAAACCTTAATCTAGAAATCTAGAGATTAACCATCCATCTGTAAGGGAAAAGTCAATACCGTACCATTTATAAACTCAAGAATGGTCAGGCATGTTCCAGTTCAGTACATTCTGACAGACTTCTCAATGGCCATTGAAATGCAATGGACTAATTTAAAACTCAGAACACTGTCTAATTAGTTGGCATTAAGCACTTGAATGTGACATTTCTGAGCAGCATTTTTTTTAAATGAAGATAAAAATATATATGAATAATCCTTCATAGAAGACGGTGAAATAAAGACATGTATATAACACGGCAACTATTGATGGAAGTTGGAGTGAACTTCACAGTTTCATTGGAGCAAATCGTCTTCTACGACTGAATGAATTTGGAACTGTTTTGACTTATGGAGTGTCTCCAAATCAAGCATTCGTAGGCCATTTCTGCACTGCACTGTCCTAGTGCTGTTATTCCACTTTCAACATCCTATGAATTCTGGGGGTTTATAGTTTAGGGAGGGGCCTTTAGAACTCCCAGGCAGAGAGCTCTTTGGCCTCAGTAAACTACAAACTCCAGAATTCCACAGGATGTTGAAAGTGGAATAATAGCACTATAAGAGTTAGGTCAGAAATGGCCCTAGTGTTATCACCATATTATCCACAGGAAAATCATCCATAACATTTTGTGCCTATTCTGTCTCCTCCTTTTAAAAAAAAAAAAATCACACTACAAAGGACACAGAAAAAGCAGCAAGAAAAGACAGGAGTATTACATATGGAAGACCATGTTATCTGGATCTCTCATGAAAGTCCATGTTTGAGGCAGGGCAGAATGGAATTACATTGCATATACCAGTTTGCCTACATGATATCTTCAATGAGAGCCAATCAAACAAATTGCTTTGCATTCCCTTTCTGAAGGGAACACTTGAGGGAAAGCACGTGGGGAAAAATGTGTTTTCGTTGCTGAGGAAATTGCCACTGCCTTTTACCACCTTTTAACTGGTGTGTCAGCTGCGCCTTTTCTTTGGGGTGTTGGACCTGACCACAGTTCTTCACGTCCTTATCAAGTTCATATTGTAGTACTGTAATGCTGAGATCTCCACAATCTATTTAGGTGTAACAGTACATGAAGGAACTCAATTTTATTGGAATATCCAGTACACATCCTGTCTGTCCATTTATCACAGTGGTTCCCATACGTGGGCCTCGAGCAATTCTGGGAGTTGTAGTCCAATGACATCTTGAAATTCAAGGCTCTTAACCTCTGATCCTTTCTGGGTAGTGATTTCATTGATCTTCCAGTACATATATGAACTGTATGTAAAGCATTTTTACCTTGCGGATAAATGGACAAGATTTATTGCTTATTAGAAAAATAATTGTGAACATATTACAAGAATCTGCTTTTGCCATTAGAAAAAAAAATTCAGCTGCATATTTTTCTTCCCATTTTGATAAATATGTATTTTACAGTACATCTAATTTCCTTTTTCCTTACTCTACGGACACGTTAATTTCTAGTAAAATTCACAGCAAAGATATGTGCCTTGTTAGAAGTAGTACACTGGAGAAAATATCACATTAAATAGTTTAAAAGGAGAACAAATGTTGAATGTACTTGCTTCAGAAATATATTTAGTGTGTGGGTAACTGTTAATGCACTCCAAGGATGCGTTCCAAGGATGAGCTCTGAGGGTTGGGCAAGGATAAAAGTGTGTCTGGTCAAAGCAAGCATCATGGGCAGAATTATTATACTTCAAAGGACTGGACTTCTAATTTGGCCAGCACGCTAACACACCTAACCTTGAAGCAGGGACCAGGGGCTAGAAATAAAGGTAGGAATTATTATGCACTCTGATACTATTTTGATTTCCCACAGCTTTCTCGTTAGTTAAGCATTAAAGTCTAATAACAAGAGTGGTAAATTCTGTCTCATATCCTTTGAAACTGTAATGACCACAAGAAGAATTCCACACGTCAGTCCCCCTGTTGATTCAGGCTGTTTCCTTCCATTATTCAACAGGAAACCCCGGGGACAATCAACACATGCAGACAAACTTCTCTCCTGTTTTTTTTCTCATCACTGAATGAATACTGAATGAACTGCAGGTCTCTTGAGGAGTGGCGAGTCGAAAACACAATGACTACTCTGAAAATTCTGGTGCTTTTGTGGATTTGCCACTGTGTTTTTCTTCAAGGTAAGGTTATCACACAATCCTATCCATGTCTACTCAGATGTAAGTCTACTTTGTCACTAGTAAATGTAGTGCTAATCATGTCAGTTGGAAGGCCATAAAGATCTACATTTCGTTTCTTGGGATCTAAAGTATCTTTTCAAACAGCTAGATTGGGAGAGCCTTCTCTGTGATTGAGACCTTGGAGAACTGGGCAGAGAGTGTTGGATCAGATACACCTGTCTTCTCATTCTGTATAAGGGAGGGCCATACATTCGTCAGGAAAGAAACCAAAGCAGCCTTTAGTGTTTGAGTAAATCTGGCATTCATAGTTTGGTTAACGAAAAAGAAGTGGAGCTTTTGACAAATTGTACTGTAAAATGCTGCCAATCCAGATGTCTCTTGGTGCTGTGTCATGCTATAAATAGATTCTGATGCTTGGGGATTACAGATTAACTACAATGGTTCTGTGTATACCAATAATATACTATAAAGTTGGCAACAAGGGAGTGGTTGTTTTACCAATGTGATGATAGCATAGCAAGCACATTTAATTGTTAAGGTTGTTAACACATTTAATTGTTAAAAGTGTTGTTGCTGCTAATTTAAAAAAAACAACTGCTGAATGAATAAAATACATGGGAAGTCACCCTCCTTAATAATTTTTGGAAAGTATGCCTTATAGTGAGTGCAAACATGGCAAGTTTTATGGTATAAACAATGCTTTCTTTTTTCCATAGTCAGGATATATATATTTTTTTAAGTATTTTTATTGAAAATTCAGTTTTGACAATAAAAAAAACCCTCCCCACTTCAAAGCTTAAATTTTCCAGTTGAATCTGCTTATTTCCATTACATACAAACATAATTTCCACTTAATAGAGAAAAGAACAATTACATTATTTCTTTCTCCATTTCTTATACATTTATATCTTTATCCAATCCAAAACTCCTCTCCATTCTCTTTCAAAGTTCTGGATAGGTTTATTCTTCAAAGAAAATGCTAGTTTTTCTATCTCTACCATATCCAGAACTTTTAACTTCCATTCTTTTATATCAATATATTTCCTTTCTTTCCAATGTTGTGCATATATCAACCTTGCAGCAGTTATTAAATATAATAATATCTTCTGATGGCTTCTTATCGTGATTAGGATATATTGATGGACAAAATATCTACTGTCAGAAAGCAGGCTCTAATATATGCAGCTTTTGTTTTAAAAAAGAAGTTCCCAAAATCTGAATAAGGTTTTTGTTCACGTTGGTCACACTGCAACTTCTGAAACTACCACTTCCTATCTCTTGCACCCAAATGATCACACATGCTCTCACACACACACTTGTATGTAATTTCTCACTCCACATCTGTAGTGAGTTTGAGGAAGCCTTCCTAAATTTAGGAATTACAATATGATGTGTGGGAATATGAGCAACTATATACTGTGCAGTCATTAGGAGGAAAAAAGTATTAAAAGATCCGGGAACAGATTAGCCCAGAACTGTCATTGCCATTTCCTAAGAGAAAGACATAGAACCTGTTTAGATAAATCCTGTCTGGGCCATTGCTGCACTAGACTGTTATAGTGCTATTATTCCACTTTCAACGTCCTATGGAATCCTGGGGTTTGCAGTTTCGGGAGGGGCCTCAAAGGCCCCTCCCTAAACTGCAAACCCCAGGATTCCATAGGACGTTAAAAATGGAATAATAGCACTATAACAGTTTAGTGCAAAGACAGCCTGGGAAACAACTGGCTGCTGGGCTGGGAATGCCGCAGGCACCTTTGGGAAGACAAGTTTTACTCCACGACTTCTGAGGATGAGGCGGTGCTGACAATGTGATGCTGCAAAGGGAAATGTCATTTTGGTAGTATCTTTAGGGATGAATGAGAGCAAGGTCTCACACACACACACATCCTACTGCCTCCCTCTTTTAGGTTCACATCTGCAGTGTAAGTGGGTTACCTTTTTTCCTTTCAATGTATGGCCCTTTCCTTAGAGCTGTGCTGCCACTTGTTATCTTTCAGGAACTGTTATTTCTTGGGAGTTTTAGGAAAGACCGATTTGCAATCCATACAGATTCTCTTCAAGGAAAGAGAGGAAAGAAACAACAGGGGACATATATAGGCATGAAGTCTCCCTTTCCCTAGTTTGCCTTATCTTCTCTCCACTCCTGTGTCTCCCCATGCCTCTGTATGCCATGTCACCAGTATTAAAGCTACTGACAATTAATAACAGATCAATAAATGAGAAGGCAGCTGCTGCTAAGTGTTTAATAGTGGAAGAACACATGAAGAAGGCATAAATTACCCAAGCCAGATACACTGAACTGAAGTGAGGTTGGTTACTTTATCTCCCTGTCTCTCTCTATATTATTATCTTCATGTTCTCAATTTAGTACCAGACTAAAATCAATGAGTAATGCACGCAATTCTTTTTGGAAGGGATGAGGATGATTGCATAATCCACACAACCAGAGAACAAAATCCGTAACAATTGAATGGGAGGAATTTAAGAAAGTCTCAGTGTTCTCCCTCCTCACAGAACGGCTCCAACAACTTTCACACAGACCGAGCAAGAGGATTGCCTTCGGCATTCAGTCCTCACATTCTAAAAGGAACATTGCTGTCTGAGAGTCTTCTGCGGAGCTAGTAAATCACCCCCACACGCCATTCCATTCTCTTAACACTTCCCTTTATTTCCATTCTATTGTATGGTCTTTCATCTCCGTGGGCCTCTTGTCTTAACGTATCTGACAGAGAATAAGCCACCCATGCTGTAAGATTTTCTTATATTCCAAAATAACTAATTTATTAAAAAGTGGAAATTACATCAGGATTAATCAGGCAGTTCATCAAGCTCAGCCACACTGGGGGAGAAGCAAACAAAATAATTTTTAAATCAATTAACCATTTCTTCCCTGAGCTCTGATATCTTGGTAAACTCTTTTTTAAAGTGGTATGAGAAACAACTGTAAGACAGGAAACAAAAGCGGAGTGTCAGTACTAGTGGTGGAACTAAATGGAGAGTTCGTGGAATGGTACAAGAAGCAAAACAGAATGGAAGCAATGACTGGAGGAACCATAAGGAAACTCCTTTCCGAAAGACTCTGTTCTCTTCTCTTCCATTCCAGTTTGGTCCCTTGTGAGAACATGAGTGATGTAGGGAGAGGGATGATGTGATAAAATTTGTATAGTGTATATTGATATCTGACTGGGTGTGTAACATGAAAGGAGCCATAAGTGTATAGCATTCCAACTGTGTCTATTTAGATGTAAGTCTGATAATTTGATTTTGTCATTCTGAGCAAATCCTCTGATGTCTACTTGACTGTCTGCTTATATGAAATGAGGTATATGGGCATCTGATCAATGGACAAATATGCAGAAGTTTTGATTGAGGAACAAGAAGTCAAGGACAATTTTACCTAAGTTGAAATACTCATCCCATTGACAGCTGAGATGTGGGAAGCTGTGGGCAGCAACAGGAGTGGGCCACTGGGAATTAAGATGGAAAACTGTTAAATGGGGAGCAGCTAAATGGAATCACATTTAAGCATCTTTACTTTAGATGCTGGTCAGTTTAGGGAAATTAACAAAATTCAGGTAAATTAACACCGCAATATCTTCTAACAGCTTTTGTATATTCAAACTTTGCTTGCAGGTTCTGTGCTCGTGAAAAATGAGAGCATTGCACTTTCGTCCATGACAGGTAGAACACCTTATACATTTATTAAATAGACAGCATTATCTTTTAAAATATGTTATTGAAACACGACAAAACTGTTGTGTAATCCTGTCAAGAGTATTGTGTAAGAAACAGAATGAAAAGGATTCATTCTTAGTCTTCCTTTTCCTCTCTTAAAAAAAAATGCACTATAAAGTTATAGGACCTTCCCAAGTGGCAGATGCTTTGGTAGGCAAGTGCTCTTGTATCACAGCATGCCCATGAGCATACATAATAAGCAATTGACTGAGCACCCTATGGGAATAAATGTTCCTGTATGTCCAAAAATTATTGTTGATTGATTTATGTGAGAAGGGTAGCAATTAAGCTATTTGGGTGGGTCACATGTACTCTGTTTTTATGTAGTTAGTTCCAAAATTAATTTTGGGTAGCCTTGTTTGTTCTTGCACTGTGATGTAAGACACAACTGTATTAAAACCTGTGATACTGAGGAAATTGAAAACGGTGCAGGGGAGTAAAGGAAATGAGAGAAGATGGAGTCTGAAACAATCACCAACGATCCACCAACAAACACGAACAATCCTTTTTTAAATTTGAAACTGGGCTCTCCATGGCTAAATGCAGCATGTAGCATTGCAGAATCAGCCCAAAAGGTTTTGATGCCTGAGGTGATGGGCAAAGTAGTGTTCTTTTCCATTTCATATACAAGATCAAACCAGACAAGTACGACTACCATATTTCTAGGCTGCAGACCAGCTTAGGGGCAGAAGGCAACTGTGTGGTGCCCATACAACTAAAAAAACTCACCACTCGTCATCTTCTGTAATCACCATAACCTCAAAATTTCAAAACATTATTCAAAATTTCAAAATTCTAAATTCAGAATTTTTAAAAAAATCAAAATTATTATAAAAAATTGTTCAACATTTTAAAACGTTGCACGCTTGGGCTGACATCCACTCCGAAGAATGACAAGTACAACAAGATTGGAGAGAAAAAAGGCCTCAACTTTATTGGCTATAGATACAAGTTGGGTTGGCACACACATGGGTATGGACCCAGGCATTGATCAAGCCGCCAGCTCAGAGCCAGGAACCACTGTGTGACAGGAGGGTCTGACCTAGTTGTCTCCCGCCAACCACCAGAGGGTGCATGATGTGTCCTCCTGAGCCAGGCATGGTCTTTACCACCAAGCACTCCCTGAGTCCCAAGTGGGACCCCTGTTGTACCAATGCAAAATGGCCATTGGTACCAACCGCCTTGGATCCAAGACCCATGCAACCTCCTCACAAGTTGTGATATCGATACAGCTGACAAGGAGCCAGACACCCCAAAGTAAACCTTAATATACCCCCCAAAAAGAAGGTGATGCTGCTGAGATTAGACTGGCTAGCATTTCAGATTTGCATACTTGTATGCCCAGGAGCTGGGCCTGACTAAAGCCTACAGGCTTGACTCAGGCTCAGCTCTGGCAGCCAGTGAGTTTGAAGCAGCTTCAAACTCATTGGCTGCTGCTTTTGGGGCTTCTCTGGGGCTGCATGTGATTGCACAGCCCTGGAAATGGCACATCCTCACCATTGTTAGAAGAGAAGCAGCACGCTGCCTGCTTCCCAACCTGCAATGGTGCCACTCAGTGAGTCATACAGCATGCTTCTTTAAAGTTCAAAATACATGTGAACAGGAGCAGCTGAGATACAGTTATGTTACATCACGTCCTGCTTAGATAGGTTCTCCCATAAGAGCTAGCTAGCACCAGCACCCCTTCCTCTGTTGACCAAGTAGAATGGCCCCTTATCTACCCTGTCTTGGTGAAAAAGAGGGTGCAGAATCTATGATTTTCTGTCTCTTCATTTAGCAGAGATTCTTCTCCCTACTTTTCTATGTCCTTCTCTTCTTAGTCTCCACAGGTGCATCCAAATCAGTGACTCTTGTACCTGGATCCCAAGATTCAAAGACAGATTTTCTCAGTCCCCCTTCCCCTACAGAAGAGAAATCAGCTGCCTTAACAGTGGCAGCGTCTGGTAAGTAGAGGCATCAAAATGGGGTGTCACAATGTCAATATTAGTGATATTTGGTACATATTATTATTTTTGTCAGTGACATAGAAATCCTTTGAGATTCTAACTTTCAAGCCAACAAACAATTAGAACATCAAATGCCAATCATAACTGTGGTTGAGAAAATGAAATCCTGAATCATAGGTGTTGCAATCCCAGGGAGCAATAGAACCAAAGATATAGATTACAAAATGTCAAGACCCACAAATTAAGATTCAGTACCCCAGAAAAAGAAAAGAACTGTGGTTCCAGGAGCCATAGGTGCTCCAGGAGCAATTCCAAATGGTTTAACTGCAAGAAATAGCCATAGATGGGATCACAATAACTCAGTGACAAAAAGCTTGAAATGTGTCACATTATCCAACAGTACTTCACTGATCCCTAGATTCTTGGATTGAATCCAAATCAATGATGGTCCAATACTCCTTTCACTAACACCTGGTAGACTGAGGAGGAAGAGGAGGAGGAGGAGGAGGAGGAATGTCCATGTACATAACATGGATATTATTTATTCTTTATATATGCTATGCTTCTTAGATACTCTGTGAGCAGTGAAGAAGGTTGATTAAAATATAACATTAGTACAATAAAGACAATGAACAATCTTAAAAATCAAACCAAGCGAAATATATATATATATATATATATATAGAGAGAGAGAGAGAGAGAGAGAGAGAGAGAGAGAGAGAGAGAGAGTATATGTGTGTGTGTGTGTGTGTGTATGTATGTATGTATACACACACACACACACAATATAGAAACATCAACATGCTGAGTTGGAGCCAGAGTCTATCCACAATGGATAGAAGGATTCTGCTCACAGAAAACTCAGGGCAGAGGAAGAGTTCTTCCTTGTCCGTGTGCCACTGTTCAGCAGACTCTCCTGGACTTTCTATGGAGCATTTCCAGGGGCTGCCATGGAGAAGACAGCATTTCTACCAGCTTATTAGTCTGTGCCGCGTGATCCAGCTCAATAAAAAATACTGTGGAAGCTGCAAGAGCTAAAAACAACCAGACTCTATGTCATATGGTCATCTTCTGAATTTCAGATTAGAGAGAACCTAGGAGAATGACCACATTTAAGGCAAAGGTGAACACATATGGGAAAAGGTGGACCAAAGTACCAAGTCAAATCAAGTTATATAGCTCAAACCAGTCTCTGAATTGGTCCCGGGAATGAATTAGAAGTCAATGGATGTAAGAAAGGAATTCTGTATTATGTTCATAATACCAGGTTAATTTAAAATTCTTGCTCCCATATTTTACACCAGTTTAAAGTTGTAGCTACACCATACAGTTATGGCAGTTTGGTGGCACTTTAACTGTTACAACACTATGCTATGGAATCCTGGAATTTTTTATTTTGTGTAATTAGAATTCTCTACTAGGAACCTTTAACATTGTTGTTCAGGGGAATGCACTAAAGTATTTTTAAGTACTTCAGCAAACAACAAGTCCCAGGATTCCACAGGATGGAGCCATGGTAGTTAAAATGCCATCAAAGTGCTTTAACTGTGTGGCGTGGATGCACCTGCAGTTTCAGACCACCATGAAAGGCAGCCTCACATATTAAACAGTTCTAGAACTATTTTAAAAATTCAGAACTTATGAAAACCATAATTATAGCCATTTCTGCACTAGACTGTTATAGTGCTATTATTCCACTTTCAAAATCCTATGCAATCCTGGGGTTTGCAATTTAGAGAGGGTCCTCTGACACCCCTCCCTAAACTGCAAACCGCAGGATTCCATAAGATGTTGAAAGGGGAATAATAGCACTATAACATTTCCTAGTGTGGAAATGGCTTATGATAATATCTTAATGCTTTAGTCATAAAGAACAACATGTCAGTAGTAATGTTCAGAAGACAGAATTGTGTACCCAGCAAGAGAGTCAGATATATGTTGTTTGTCAATTTCAGATTTGCCATATTTATGATCAAATATTAGAACACTGCTAGTGTCACCATAGCTTCCTGAAGATGCTCTGAGGCTGCAGTCCTGTGACCATTTAACCTGGTTTGGTGAATGCAGTGAGATTGCTTTTTAGATAAAGAAGCTTAGAACATCAGAAGAGAGCATCTGCAGAAGAGAAGGTTAAGAGGGGACATGATAACCATGTTTAAATATTTGAAGGGATGTCATGTCGAGGAGGGAGTGGGCTTGTTTTCTGCTGTTCCAGAGACTAGGACAAGGAGCAATGGATTCAAGCTGCAGGAAAGGAGATCCCACTTGAACCTCGGGAAGAACTTCCTGACAGTCAGAGTTGTCCGGCAGTGGAATATGCTGCCTCGGAGTGTGATGGAGTCTCCTTCTTTGGAGATTTTTAAGCAGAGGCTGGATGGCCATCTGTCGGGAATGCTTTCATGGGTGTTCCTCCATAGCAGGGGGTTGGACTGGATGGCCCCTGGGGTCTCGTCCAACTCTATGACTCTATGATCACTGTGACTTACTTTAAGATGCCATGCTATATATGTGTTCTGCCCTTCATCCAAAAAACTTGAAAGTAACATAAGGTATATTTTGTATTCATCTGTTTGTATGTAGTCTCCCCTTGCAATTGGGATTCCTGCACAATTCTGGTACTGATCACATGGCAAGCTTCCATATTCTTATATATACATCTGTGCTCTCACTAATAAAAGTCATACTAAGGACATGGACATGCATAGATGGAGCACTCACAAAAATACATGCCACTGAAATCAGTATCATTTAATGACTTTTCACAGTGCTATGATGGCCAATAATGACAACGCTGACAGATAAAAGATGAACCTGCCTTTTGTTATGAAGCCGGTATAACATCTTGATCAGCTTTCTGTGCTAAAAGCACTGAATTGTCATCTCATCACAAGACCAGTTTTTGCCCTCCCAATTTCCTGCTGAATTTCTTTCAGAGTACTTGCCGTTACGGCTTAAGAGGATTTCTGTCTGTTTAGCGTATCTATTTTAACTTTTACATTGGAAATAGAGAGTAGAAATCAGTATACTATGCCATAATGTACATATGGTATAATTCATTTATTTCTACTCTTGTTTAGTTTGTGTACAGGAACTCAGGAGCTCAATTTGCAGAAACGGACAGTCTCTCAACAGTGGCTTGTGGAGTTACTGTCCTCCTTGGATTATTCTCCCTTTCTTTAGCTTGGCAATTTTGGTTTATGGTCACCACTGGCACTTCAGCCATCCATGTAAAAGAAAGCCCAACAGATGTTATATAGAAACCTAGAGAGGGCTGTGATTATCTTTCTTTTTTCCATCCATTTCTCAGGTGTCATCAGCTTCATTGTCATTTTGGTGGTGATAGTGATCATCCTGGTCTGTGTGGTCACCTTAAGATTCAGGTGCCATCGATGCAAAGATGCAAAAGGTATTTAAAATTGTTTACTGCTGTTTTGAGAGCACCAAATTGGTTGTAGTGACAGCTGATTGTCCATTTCATAGTTTTCATTTAATCTTCACCTTGTACTTGCCTACCATACTCGTTGCTTCTCTAGCAAAGGTTCTTGACTTTGATTCTGAAATTAATGCTTGCTCAGTGTTCTTCCATGCCTTTCTTATTGTGGAATATATAACAGTAAAACCAATTGCCAAATTACCATTCTTCTAGCTTTCTACACTCAGTAAGTACTGAATATAGTCAATTCATGCAGAAATTATAAACTTAAAGGCCATTTCTGCACTACACTGTTATAATTACTCCACTTTCAACACCCTGTGGAATTCTGGGGTTTGCAATTTAGAGAGAGGCACTTAGAATTCTCAGCCAGAGAGCTCTTTGGCCTCAGTAAACTACACACCCCAGAATTCCACAGGGTGTTGAAAGTGGAATAATAGCACTATAACAGCGTGGGGAGGAAATGGCTTTGGAGTTTTCTTTCCAATGTAAATAGCAGATCTAGAGGAGTAATTTTCATTAGGATTTTGGCAGGGCTACAATATGTTCCGTTCCTCCATCTGCGTGCTGTGATACCAGTCCTAGCTTCTATTTACATGTTAAAACTACGAAGACTAAACGCAAAGATGTACTTAATGTAATGTCTGTCTTGGTCCTCTGAGCACTCTTTCTGTATTGCTGCTGATTTTCCCTCTTCTATTCATTTCACTGCCGGCATTCCTTAAAGTTCTGCTTTATGTTTCATTTCCACTCAATATTTTTCTTAAATCCATCATACAGTTTTATTTTTATAAGGACAACATGCGTTTCTCTTTCACTCGCTAGCCTGAATCTGTTCCAATCCTTACTAGTGTATTCTGCTTTCTTTGATTCTGTGAATATAATTTGATCCTCATCTAAATCTTCTAAAACAAAATCCCTGATCTACCTCACTCAACATTCTTCTGTCTCCCCGTATTTTAAGAATTCTTGCAAATCCTTAATTTGTACTGTCTCCATTTCTGATCAGATGTATTTCCTTGCTAGATCATTCTGTTTCATGATTCTCAAAATTGCAAAGATGTCAGTTTCTCTCCACTAATGTGTCCTTCCATATTTGCAATCACTCCTATCTCATAGAATCATAGAGTAGGAAGAGACCACAAGGGCCATCCAGTCCAATCCCCTGCCATGTGCGAATACGCCATCAAAGCATTCCCGACAGATGGCTATCCAAACTGTGTTTAAAAACCTTCAAAGAACAGCCTCCATGCACTGTTACCCAATTCCTTTTCTCCTCTTTATTTCCTTCCTTCTTTCATTGTCTCTGCTGCCTTCTCAAGCCACTGAAAATTCATTACAGTTTATTACTACAAATGTTTAAATCTGGTTAGTTACTCCTCCTTATGTGTCTTGCTGGCTAACATAATAAATTATTGTGTGCTCCTCTCTCACGTCTGGAATTTCTTCACTGATCATTATTCCTGTACATTAACAGTTCCTTACTCTCAAAGTTAATTTACTTCTGTTATTAAGTAAATTTCCTTGTTCTACTATTTAAAGTAAGATGCTAAACAATTGCCATGGATTTTTCCTATCGTATAATCTCCTCTCTGACACGTCTTTTCCTTCTCCATGGGTTAAAATTTAATGGCAAATGCAGAAATAGCTCCTTGTCTTCTCCTAATTTCTTTTAAGCAGCCCCAGCAGTCTACAACAACTTTTTGAAAAGTCCTGCTTGCTCTGTGATCAATGAACTAATATTGAGGTTTGAAAATTATAGACCACATTTCATTTTTATTCCTGATGAATGCAAACTATACAAGTTTACATTTTAAAACACTTCAGGTAGAGTCCCATTTAAATCCTTTCTGTACCTATGCCATTTTAAAAAGTAGATGCATAATGGAAGCCTTTCTCTTACTGTGATTCACCCAGCACTTACCTATGGGAGTGTTTCCTTTACTTGAAAAGTGACCTCAGAAAACTAATATTGACATTTGTGAAAGATTAGAAGAAAATATGATCTGATACATGAAATTTCAGTCTCACAAGGGATACAAAACCAACGTCAGTTAACAGTTATCTCTCCTCTTGGTTTAGAGGCTAAAGTCTGTGACGAGGGGTATTTTTTATTACCTTGGAGCAAGAGACGTATGGTATTTGTTGATGACATACAAATATTTAGCTGTTGGTATTCTGGTTAAATAATATTTAAACAGTGTGATCCAGAGGCTATCACTCAAAATCCTCAATACAGATATGAATAACCCTTTCCATTCCTTTTTGGTATGTTAATCACAATGTCGCTTGTTGCCTTGAGAACTGCTTAGTAAAAATGATATCTACCAACACGGGACTACTTTGATTTGCAGTTAGCCATGCATTCCTCTTTTGACTTAGTTGGACAAGACTGGAAACACACACATGCCATAAATCTGATTCTTTCACATCTAAGGATCCCCAAGGTAAACTGAAAAAGTGATTAGTTTCCTTCCTGAGGAAGTCTCTTTTGAGCCATGAGGATTGTTTTTAGCACATTCTGTTCTCTCTCTAAATGTTATTGAATCATGTATTATTTACTGTCATTTAACATACACTGGTTTCTCTTCAGATTGTATAAATCTTTTGCTTTTTGTTCTTGTTAACTGCCATCAAATCAATTTTGATTTATGGTGACCCTATGGATGAGATACCTCTAAGTTAAACTAACCTCTAAGTTAAACTACCCTGCTCAGGTCTTGCAGATTCAGGGACATGTCTTCCTTGATTTAATCTATTCGTCTGTAATGCAAGCCATTTCCCCACTAGCCTATTGTAGCACTCTTATTCCACTTTCAACATCCTATTGAATCCTGCGGTTTGCAGTTTAGGGAGGAGGCGGTGCTATAACAGGCTAGTGTGGAAATGGCCACAGTCATCCTCTTTTCTTACTGCCTTCTACCTTACCAAGCATTATTGTCTTTTCTAGTAAGTTGTGTCTTCTCATGATGCGTCCAAAGTACAATAATCTCAGTTTATTCATTCTGGCTTCTAGGAAGATTTGAGCTCGATTTGTTTTAGAATCCATTTCTCTTTTTAGCCCAAAGTATTCACAAAATTCTTCTCCAGCAGCACATTTCAAATGAATTGATTTTCCTTCCATCAGCTTTTTTCACAACCATACATAGTAATTGGAAATATAATGGCATGGACCATCTTAACTTTAGTAGTCAATGATATATCTTTACACTTCAGGATCTTGTCTGGTTCCTTCATAGTTGTCCTTCCAAGCCCTAGTCTTCTTATGGTTTCTTGACTGAAGTCTCCATTCTGATTAAAGACTAAGCCAAGGTATGGAAAATCTTGAACTATTTCAGTGTCTTCATCAACTACTTTAAGTAGTTCTGTGGTCTATCATCTGTGGACATTATTTTTGTTTTCTTAATGTCCGACTCCAAACCTGCCTTTGTACTGTTTTGACATTCTTCAATAATTGTTCCCAATCTTGGTTTTTTTCCTGCTGGTAGCATGGTGTCATCTGCGTACTTTAAACTGCTGGTGTTTTTTGCTCCAATTTTCATGCTTCCTTTTTACTGCTGTCATTTCATAATGTGTACTAGAGGTTCAGGGAACATTTGCAGCCCAAGAGGCTTTAGGGGACCTGACCTATTCCCTGAAAGCATCATCCAGCCTCTCCCTCCACACACTTGCGGAGACCAATATACCAAGTTCTTTCACACTAGTTTGGACCTATTTGCCTCCCAAATCAATTGCTGCTGTGGCATAATTTTATGTCATCAGAAGTGACGGCACCAAAGTACCCCCACCCCATATTGGTCAATTTTTGTTTCAAAGAGCCTTTATACTTATGAACAATTCAGTCATGGACAGCTACAGAACATCTCAAAGACCAAACATAATTTTCTGAGGCCACTCTTAACGTTGCTTACTTTCAGTAACCATCACATAAAATTAATACCTAGAGCAAATCAAGCCTGAACTCTCACTAAAAGACAAAATGACTAAATGGAAGCTATTGTACTCTGGACATAGCATGAGACAACATGGCCTGTTCAAACGACAATAATGCTGGGAAACGTAGAAGGCAGTAGGGAAAGAGGAAGACCACACTACAGATGGAATGATTCAATCAAGAAAGCCATGACCCTGAGCTTGCAAGACCTCCAAGGGGCAGTTTGCGACCAAGGCTCTTGGAAGTCTCTAATTCATAGGGCTGCCAGAGGCTAATGTTGACTTGGTGGCAAGTAACACAGTCAAAACTGAATGGCTATGTATCTTCACGTATCTCTAGGTAAAGAGAAGCAATTTGTTTTTAAAATAATGTCTCGGAGCAGCTGCTGATCTGGGCTATAAACACATTCATTTTGAGGTAGCACAATATCATTAGATAAGTCCTGTGTATCTGGAGCAGGTAACCTGAATGTATGGGGGAAAGAAGAGTTGTATCAGAAACTTGGATAAATATTGGAAGGGTGCTAAAAAATATGAAGTCCTCTTGGAAGGATACAGTGGAGCCAACTTGAGATTGGCACCGTCTCCCTTCTCCCACCATTGAGTAGGCCCTTGCTCGAACTGGGCACCTCTGCTGCTCCATGCCTTCTTTGCTAGTCCTTCTCAAAGGGAAAATACGATGAGGAGGCATATGGTTGCTACATTCCAGTTCCCCAGATATATTATGTATATTATGCAGATTTGCACTAGAAAACCCTGTTGTTCATCCACTCTATGAAGAGTCACACTTGTTGGTATGGCCAAACATACCAACTAGAGGTAGACACTCTCTAGGATCCAAGTTTGTAAGCCGGCCATGTTTGTTGCTGCACTCTCTCATTCTGATTTTGCAATACTAACTAGATGAAAAAAAGAGAAGACCCTGTACTGCTCATAATGCTGAAAAGCACTTGTTTCAGTGATTAAAACATAGATGGAACCACTCTGGCCACAATTAGAGGCTAGCTGGCAGCACTTCCCCCAAACCCCCAGCAAACCACATCTCACAGTTTCCCATATATTCTTCCTGAAAGGGAAGTAGTACATTATAAGTAGTATTTTTACGGTGCTAGCTCACCCTCTGAGTTCAGTCTGCACTTTCTAGAAAAGTAAAGCTAATGGAATGAGGTGCTAGTAGGAAGCTTAATTAAAGCTCTACAGCTTGAATAGTTTACTTTTTGTAATTAATGCTTCGTTCTTGGAACCTATGAATTAGGAATGTAATGCATCCAATGTGGTGATAGAATCTAAGCGAAAAAATATTCATATTCTAGTATCTTAAAAGGCTTTTTTCTATCTCCAGATTTGATTTTCTATATTCAGGTACACAATTACGTTCTCTTGAAACATAGTTTTTGCTATCTGAAGCCACCTTGGTATGACTGATTCCAAATTTCTGCTTGTAGCACTTTACAGTGGCTAAAATGAAGTTAAGAAATATTTGCATAGCATTTGACCAGGTGTTGCTCTGTTGTGCCCACCAATATTCTTGGAAGGTTCGGGGTGGTCACATTTAGAAATTAGCTTTTTTGCATGCCACTGAAAAATCTACCCAGCAGTCATTTATTGTGAACTACAAAAGGCAATCTACAAAAGAATCTACGAAAGAACTGCCTAGGCACAGCATGTTTAGGTAGATATGATGATCATGTGTTAGCCTGGTCATCATTGTTTCACCACAGGCCCTCTTTGCAGCTTAACTGACCTCTAATACACTCTGCATGTTTTGTGGAAGAACACGTAACATGTTGACTGAGCTGTGAATTAATTATGTAATTGTTTCATAAGAAGCTCTGAATCAACCCACATCTTCTCAATCTGTTCTGCCAATCCTCTTTGGTCACTAGACAGTTGCACTCTGATAGATAATACAAATCCACAGTTGAGACAAAATCTACAGCACTATATTGACAGCTTTTATAGAGCTTATCTGTACACATTTTCAGCTTTTAATGTAAAATAGTAATTGACTTTTCTTTTCTTAGCAGATAAAAAGAAACCTCAGCATCCAGTAGTGACCTATAGGTAATATTGTTGTTTGCCTGCTTGTCAAAAATGAAACATTTATTTTTGCTGCTAACTGGGATTGTTTCCATTTGTTTTCTTACTGTTTCTGAACTAGGTTCTATTAAACTGTAATTTGTTGCCCTAAATAAAGCTCTACCAAGACTGTATAACTTTGTCTTAAAAATGGGTGTACATTAATCAAAAGTACATCACTCAGGTTGGCAGCCAAACCTTTCCCTTTCTCTCCATTATGCAGTCACTGATACTGAGAAGAAAAGTGTTTTTTCTTAATGAGAAAGTAGCCTAGTAAATCAAGCTTTACCTTCCTAAAGGTTAGACTTCTGGATTACTTCAAATTGTAGAAGAATGGCCTTTCCCTTTAAGGCCCACACAGGCAATAGAAGTTGTATTGTGCCAATCCCCACCTTTCCTATTTAGCTTCTTTCATTGTCACTTTTCAACTGCTTACTTTCAAGGTGGGTTAACATTCTTGCTTTGCTTCCTGTAGCTTTCTTTTTCAGAAACTTTTTAGATCCTTAAAGTGTTAGCGGTAGCTTTGGGTTTTAATATATGAAAAAAATATAGTCATATGCTCTGAATACGTTATAAAGAGCTTCTCTTCTCTGTGTTGCCCCTCAACTGCCAAACACTTACCATGGCACTGAATTCCAGGGTAGGATGGGGTGTGGAGTTACCTGGTGGCTGAGTACACTTGCATGCTTTTTAAGAAAAGGAAAGAAGGGGCTTACACGCTGAAAGGAAGATGACTGATGAACCTGCTTATTGGGCAGCACAGACAGCATTGAGAACCCTTCTAGCTTTTGGTTAAATAAGACAGAAAAAGAAAGAAATGGAAAGAACAGATCCCAGTTACTGAGACTGAAGCACACTATTTCATGCCTCAGGACATGGCTCCAACATAGTCCTTGTCTCTTAAATCAGAAACTCCCTAATTTGGATCAGAGTTCCCGAGCTTATCCCAAAAAATGGGTTTGAAGAAATGAAACCTTTCTCGCTAATTTTGACATATAGGCCATTTCTGCACTAGACTATTATCGTGCTATTATTCCACTTTCAACATCCTATGGAATCCTCCCTAAACTGCAAACCCCAGGGTTCCGTAGGATGTTGAAAGTGGAATAATAGCACAATAACAATCTAGTGTGGACATGGCCATAGTATTTTAAAAGCTTTTGAAAGGAACTTAGTGAGGGCTTTGATTACAGTACAGCATTGGAAGAACTGAGCTGAAACGGCAAGTTACCCATAAATGATTCCCAGGTACATCCTCTTTTAGATGCTTCAACAGAGAGAAACACATACAGTCATGAAGGAACCAGACAAACTAATGTGCCATCCTTCCTCTCTTTTCTGACAGCATCTCTGATGCAGAAACTACAGGTGGCATGAAGAATGTCTTGCTGGTCTCCAAGAAGGACTTGAACACAAGCAACAACAAAGGTAAAGAGTGGGAAGCAAAGACACTTCTGTTTTGTGTGCAAGCGTTTGTAAAACAGACCAGTCCTCTACAGCCTGAATAGTCCAAACATAGCAGAATGTATAAAAGTCTGTTAAACTTAGTGTACTGTTCTCAGCATAGAAATTACCCGTATTTGCCACTGGCATATAAGATGCACCCCATTTATACACTGGCAAAAACTGTTTGCTGATGTATAAGACACACCAATGTGTAAGATGTACCCCATTTTCAAATGGTATTTTTTGGGAAAAAAGTAGTCTTATAAACCAGCAAATATTGTAGTTCCACTATAAAATACAGTACATAGACTTTTGAAGTGTTACAATCTTCTATGATATAACATAAAGCATATTATTTTTACCCCTTAGTAATCGCATCTGAAGCAGTGGGCTGTAGTCAACAATAGGTTATGCCAAATAAAACTTAGTGTGCCATAAGACGGTTTATGACTAACCACTGTTTCTCATTTTGAGCACTTTCCGTTTTAGACTAAAATCGCTGTATCAATCAAATCAAAAGTGTAATCAATCATGATGGCAAAGTCAAATGACTATAGCAAAGAGTTAATGGGCCTTTATAAATAATCTTTCTTAAGATTTCTCCCCAGATTGTCCATACAAGTCTCCTTTTGAAACTTAATATCCATATTTAATTCCAGCAAATTATTACTGTCATTTAAAAAATGTACTAAATGTTGCACATTGATTAAAACAAGATGAAACAAGAAGTCTCTTCCTAGATACTTACAATTTAAAATTAAACAAAAGGGGAAAAGGTACGGGGCAAAAAAGAAGAAAGCAAATAAATTTTAGCACAGTTGTTCTTACAATGGCAAGCATGAAGGAAAGGGAAGAGCCAAATGGCAGCTAATCACTTAGCTAAGCCAATGGAACACTGCTCCATCTGCTCCAAAATGTAAGCAGGAAAATGTGCACATTAAGTACATTAAATACTTACATGCTGGGGTAGAATAAGTTACTGTTGGTACTTCCTTTTCAACTATAGTCTCTTACAAGCTACAGATTCCTTCTCCTGTCCTCCAGACAAGATTAAATTTTTTTGGCAAAATTGTTTTAAACACTGGGCTGGTCACAGAATCTAAAGACTAAGGAAATTTGTGTTTTGTACTTAGCCCACTGATGTCTACTAATTTTGTCTTATTTTTCTAGATGTTATGAAGACAATAATTACATATGAAGAATAAGGAAACATGTAAAAATGTGCATCGTTATTATAGTGGAAAGAAGCAGTATACTTAATTATTGTTTCCATCCAGGACAGACATATGAAGCTGTCTTATAATTAGGTCAATCTAGTTTAGTACTGGTTACTCTGGTTGGCAGTGGCTCTCCAAAATCTAAAATGGAGACCTTTTCAAGTATTTTCTACCTGAACCTTTAACTGAAGAGTCACTTGCAGAATGCAAAAACTTACGTCTTATTGTTACACCCTACAGTTCTTCTGCTGGTGAATAAGACTCTGGATTAGATGCAGAGAAAAATGTGCTAATGGGACTGGACTCCTTCTCCCTGGCACATGACTCCCTGAAAACATTCCCAAGGTGATGCTGCTGAATGGGGCAGGTGGTATGATGAGGGAGGGCTACTGGCAAGGGCAGAAGGGAATATGCATGAGTCAGCTTCTGCTACCCCATAATGGCCACTTTTTTCTACTCCAAACTGGTATTATTTCTTGGGGGAAAACACATTGCAGTGTAGTCTTCTCCAACCTGGCAGCCTCCAGATTTATTGGATTTCAGCTCCTACGATCCCTCACCTATGGTGGACCTGATGGCAACTTCAGTCTAAAAGATCTGGAAAACAAAGTTGAAGAAGGCTGGTCTTTCTATCAGTCCTTGCAGAGAAAATCCCTCAAGCACTACTTCCTTACCTTAGACACTCCTTACTGTAGCGATCATTTGACAGATACCCTGCCTCTACAATTCCCTTTCCATTTAACAGAGTGCACATGAAAACCCGTCTCAAGAACGTCAAGGTATCATATTCTGCTAGCTAAGATCCTTTTCCCTTGCTTATCTGCACTGAGACTTACCTTTGCAGGCCCGGCAGGAGTGGGTGTGAAATGGAGGATGTTTCTCTCACAACTCTGGTCAGGAAGGGCTGTAAAGAGGAGCTCAAAAGACGGGTGCTATTCATCTCTTCTTTATCTTTCGTGTTTCCTCTGTTAATGATGTTTCTTATTCAGTTCTACAACTTGGGACAGAGAGAAGGCCTCCACGCCTGTTGTATGAAAACAGAGCTCCCTGGCTTTTAAAAAAAAATATGCTACTGGATATTTGCAGCACATGGCCATCATTGACTGTAGTGAAAATATTTAATTTCTGCCACCTATTTTTATAGGGCCGGTGTTACAAAGTGGTTGGAAGCAGGGCCAACCTCTAAGTGAGCATAAGATTCCGTTTCCAGCTGGTTTCCATCTTTGCATGGGTGGAGTTGTGACAGCGCATGAATTACACAATGGTAGTTTCCTCTGTATGAAGATATTGCTCAAGCAGCAGAGATATGGCAACTGTATCCCACCAAATGGGCATGCCGCAGAGGGGATCACAGAATATGAACTGATTTATCTGCTACACAACTTTCATCTTTTCCTTTTGAATAAATTTATTCTCCCTGTTACATTCTGAACTCCTATCAGTGTTCAGCAACTGCGACCTAAAAACCTAATCATCTGAGCTTACATTTTTTTCACTTATATTACTTTTGGATTTTCAATCCCACCTTATAAAACACTTTTTTTCCTGCAGGGTGGCATAAGATAAGAGTTAATTTATCGTCTGTTTTATCACAACACTTTCTACATACTGGTTTCTCATCATTTTTATGGCAGCAAAAAAACCAGAAGTCATTTGTGATTGCGAATATATTCCATCTTTCAACAAGAAAGGCATGATTTTAATATTCTTTAACAATATGTTAAAATTAGCCAGGTAGTCCTCAGTGTTAATGCAGTTATACGATATTACTGATCTGATACATGAGTATGAATACTCTGCTTCAACCTTCTTCTGCAAGTATTTTTACACAAGCTGGCTACAAGTCAGAAGTCAAAACACAAACAGCTTAACTTGGAACATTCTTAACGGTAGACTGTGGAAAACAAAAGTAAATGCCTGTCCCAAAAGAGTATGTTTTCCCACAGCTCTTTGTTTGGAGAGCTCTAGAGCGGAAAAATGCAGAATTGGCTGGATTTGTTGCACTATATGATAGACAAGCCACAGTCCGTGAGTCACAGCAGCTGAGGCAAATAAGGAGCCTACTTTCAACAGTGCTGCTTAAAATTTTTGTGGCCGGAAGGTTCTCCAAAAACTGGAAACATGCTATCTTTCTGATTCCAACAACTTCCAGCTACAGTCAGGTTAAGTCTCATTCACAGACTTCAGTCACAAAAACTAGTAAATGCAAGGAGAAAGCAGCAATTTTTCAGTCTCCTAGAATAATCTGGGGAGAGGCTACATAATCAGTGAGGTCCACACAGCATGACAAATGAAGTTATGTCTCAAGGCCACAACAGTTCTCAATATAGGAGAAGGTGAGGTTAGTCTTTAAATTTCATAATATTCATATTCCATACTGTGTCTTTTAATGAGCAGCAAATGTGGCTTTCTTCAAGCTAAAATTTGACCAGTTGATAGAAAGTCGTTGTCTTGTCTGTCTGGCAGAATCCAAGCAGAATCTGTAGAGAAAATACATGAAAATGAGAACTATCATTCATCAAAACAGGATACTGTAATCTTTAGTACTTCCCTGATTTGCTGTGAACTAAGAGCCACCATGGTACAGTAGTCTGAGTGTGGGACTATTACTCCAGACACGTCAAAAAATTAACATCCTAACTTTGTAGAATGTTTTAAAACAAAGGTTGTTTTTTTCTTTTAAGTTAGGGGTCTTCAAATGATTTTCTAGCCCCTACAGCTGTTAAAGTTGCTACCACATCACCACATTTCAGTGGTATGTTGCAAAGAACCACATTTTCCTTTGAAAACAAGGCATGGCGGGAAAGCATGATTTGTTTTTTAAAGGAAGCTAATGCAGCATCACAATGCAAGTGGGGGCCACCGCTAAGCCCCTCACTGGATGTGGCCCACCCTTGGCTTAAATCTTAACAGAAACTAATCAGCCAACATCCCTAATCATTCATTTTCTTGCAAACAGCATCAAACCCAAACCATAATACTGACATATGGGACTTGAGCTGCATAATAAAGTAAGCAATTGTACTTGCCCTCAGGCAATCTATGGTATTGTGTAAAACATTTGTTTGGCTTTTTCAGAATTAACCTTTTTAATTTTAGTGGGGCTTGCAAGGGATTGCAGCCTGTAAATTTACTTATAACAAATATCTACCTAATTGATTGACTGATTACCATAATACACATCCAGCCATTCGAGTTTTTAAAACGATCAGTCTAATAGCCTGAAGAGGTAAGCAAACTGCTCACCAAGGGGCTAAGCTTCCCATAACTTCCTTATTTTAGGATTCCCCACTCTTATTATCCTCTGTAGATATTTTCTCCTGCAGAGAGGCTGAAATATAAGACTCTAACACCTTCCTTGATATAAACAACAGAAGTTTTGGCAAAATGCCTTTCTCTTTACTACAGAGTTGCCACCAAAATTTTATTCTCCATTTCCCTGGCCTTGCATTGTCAATTTCTTTAAGCATCATTCCAAAAAGGTTCAAAAATTCATTGGCGACATTAATGGTTTTATTATGTGGTTTAAAGCTATACAGTATTGAAATACAGGTTTTGTTTTTTGTTTTTATCACGACAAGAGATTCAATCTGTGCTTCTCTGAACAGTGTAAAGAGAAGCACACTTTGATGCTGCACTTAAATTAACACCAAGACAGAAGATGTAACACAAATAATCTCTAAACAATTGTAAATGACAGCTTTGTTCTGGTTTCAGAACTAGAATTTCATTTTGTAGACACAGAAAATCTCAGTGTTACAGCTATCCTTTCATTAACAACGTTCTGTGAATAAAGCATGATTTTGTTTTTGAGGATACAGTTAATACTGTAGCAGGACTGGACTTTACAGCAGCCTAGAAGGAATAATAGTGGCCTACTAAGTCCAACCAGTCACAATTTGCTTTTCCTTGTCAAAATATTCACATCTTCAGATCAACTGAAACTGATTCCAGTTTGTTTGAACTCACAAATTATCCAGAGGCAAAAAGAAACCAGTCAGCTTCTCCGTAATAAAATGCTGTACACATAAGATTACTTTATTCTGGTTTTACTGTTAACAACCATTATACTATGCTATGACTTTGAAGTTAAATATTTTCAAAAACAAATATGTATATTATGGAATCCCCATGCATCATTATGTTACACTTTTGCTATCTTGCTTCTCTACTCCACTTGCCACAAATGCAGACTATCTCCTTGCAGTAACAACTCAAAAGTCACATTATATGAGTATATCACAATTTCTCAGACTTTTGTTGCAATTTTCCCAACTTTCCTTTCTCAATTTCCATTTTCTTGACTTTTAAGAAGTGGCAACCTTGTACAAGTCTCAGTTTTTTCCCCTATATGATTAGAATGCTTGCTATATTATTAAGAGCAAAGACCTCTTCCAAAGACCCTTCCTCTTCATAAACTTTAATGTTTTTGCTTAAGTCCAATCAATACTACTACGCCTCCCCTTCCACCCCAGCACTCTCTCTGTGAGGCAACAATGAAGCTCATCTGATTGGGATTACGATATAGTGCTGGCAGAAGGATGCAAATATGCCCTTGTTACAATTTTATCCCCTCTCCACTGCTGGCATGAACTGTTGCTCAACGGTACCAGTGGCAACTGTGGTAGTGGCAATGTGAGACAAGAGATGCAACTTCTGTGGTAGTGATGACGTTTACAATGTTGTTTTAAATGTGCCACTGTTTTGGCATAGCTTCATAGCCCTGTTCAGCCCTCTATACGGACAAATCATACTCTCAGTATACTTTCCTCATGCTAATTGTGGGGGGGGAAAGATATGAGATGTGGGTAACACATGCTGCATGTATATATCTTTCCCCCTGGTCACAGTACCAGTATGACAACAATGCAAAGTTCGAACAGTACAACAGTGGCCTTATGGACTTGTCCTCCCCTTTGTTGCAATCTGTAAAAGCAGCGTGTAGCTAAATAACTTTGTTTTTTAAAAAGGCTGGTAGGAAATGGCTGCTCTACTGGCAACTCTTTCCTAATTTAATCAACTGTAGGAAATCTGGTAAGAGTTGTGTAAGATATCAATTCATTTTAAAAAAAACAACACAACTGCTACTGATGTAATAAAATAATGAGCAAATAATGAGAAAGCATTCCACTTAGTTGTGTATGCTGGATGGGGTAAAACCTACAGCTTAAGCGTATGAGAGAAATTTTAGTGATCTTTTCTAAATCTTCCTCATTAATTCCACCTACTAGACTCAAGTAGGTGGAATTAATGAAGAAAACTGTAAAAAAAAGTACTTTCTAAACCAAAGTTAACGTCTGCATACACATTAAAATTGGCACTGGCTGTGAGACTTGCATGTGTACAATTGTTTCCCATCCGTAAATAGGTGCCTGATTTTCCAGAGTATGTCCTAAATGTTCAGTTCTCTAATCATACCTATTTATGTGTTCTTTGTGACTTGGCTCAGCACTTGAGTTTGGAATGCACACTGATCATCTGTGCGGGCCTGAAATCATGTATAGATGCATTGCTCGAATGCAGGTGTGACAAACTGCTTTGGAAGTCAGCTAGTTGGAATGCATGTACAACTTGATGGTGGATTGGTAGGCAATAGAAGTGGTATTTTAAGAGTGAAACCCAGCACAGTGGTGTGCATGGGAGGGGCTTATAGATAAGAGGAATTAGATTGTTTGAGAGGGAGTTTTCGCTGAGATCTTGGCCAGAAAAGGTGGCTGAGTTGCATTTAAGTGGCTGGGACAGACACAGCGAACAGGTGCCTAAGGTTGAGAGTTATTGCCATAGACTGTCAGAAGCTGAAACTGGTTAATGTAACAACACTGTACTTTCTGTGAATCTTAACAAGATACTTTATTTCTAATCTTGCTATAATAAAAAGATACAGTTTGTTTTATAACTATTGAGTCAGCTTGAGTTGTCTAAGGTCATTGATAATAAAGAAGAATATGCTACCACAAATAAACTATTTGGTTCTGAGGAAACACTTGAGACCCTGGCCCTTTTACACAAACATGGTGTTTAAAGGATGGAATAACAGCTAAGTGAAAGTGTCAGGATGCCTTACTAGGCTAGAACTCCAAAACTAATCTGGGAAGAAATAAGGGCCTGTCACAGCAGGAGTCTTGCAAATACAGAAATACTAGAATAGCTAGATTAACAGTGCTGAATATGGGCTTCAGCTTTTACTGCCGGGATACACTTTTGGGCCACACAGAAAATGTTCAAAGGAGATCTCACCTCTTGAGTAGAAGTTTAGAACAACTGGCAAAAACAATCAAATTCAGTTGAAGAGTCTAATTCAGTACTGACTTCCAGTTTCTGTGAGTCCTTGGGCAAAAACCCAAGGTGCCACTACCTCCTGCTTGTCATTTGGGTGGGGGGGCAGTCCCTACTATCACCCACATGGAGACAGCAAAATAGACAGAGATTGCTCTTCTTACTCCCTTCTCTAATGACTTATTTGCTGACAGGTAATAGGGCAGCTTTAGGAAAAACAAGGAATAGGCCTAAATAACTCAATGGTACCAGATCTTCTCTGATAATGGAAGCTAAGCAAGGTCAGCTCTGGCTAGTATTTGGATGGGAGACTACCAACAACAGGTGCTGTAGGCTTTAAATATTTATTCTATATCCCACCTTTCTCACAACATGGGATCCAAAGTGGTGCTCAACATTTTAAAAACACAATACAATAAAAAAAACTGTTAATGCAAATGTGATTTTTTTTTCTAATTTCTATTTAAAAACGCAAATTAAAAACAGCAGCCAGAATTTTGTTGGGCAACTGTAAATATGCAAACTACAATTAGACATTCGCAACTACTACGTATTCAGGTACATTAGGGGCTACACAGGGACTATGAAAGTCCCCTAAACCTCACTTACTAGTAAACAGCCATTGAGATTGACAGGGCTCTGTTCCCCTGTTGATCAGGAAGAAGCTGTCTGAAGTTCTGCTCACGCAAGCGATTTGCAGCATATGTGGCATTTGTGACAGGATCCGTTTTTCTGCCTATCACGCCAAAGATCGCTCATGGGAGGGGGTGGGAATGACAGGCAGCTGTTCCTCAACTGAAAGGGAAACTCACCCATTGATCTTATCAGCTGCTGACCAGTAAATGGGATTTGGGGGTGGTCACACTGGATTTTACTATGTAGTGGCACTGTTACAGTGCTATGTAGTACATATAGGATTTCAGCTATCATTGAAACCAAATTAAAAACAGTGTTAAAAGATACTTAAAAACATAATAAAACAAAACACTACACCCTCCCATAAAAAGCTTTCTCTGCCACATACACTAAAACTCAAAAGGTTCCTCAAATAGAAAGGTCTTTCTTTGCTAGCGGAAAGACTGCAGGGAGGGGACCAACTGAATATCTCAAGAAATGGAGTTTCATAACTTGGGAGCAGCCACCAAGAAGGCTCTCTCTTGTGTCCTCAACCAGATGTACCTGATGAGGGACCAAGTGATGATGGACCATGAGAAAGCCTTCCCCTGCAGATCTTAGAGCATAGGCAGGCTCATATAGGCAGATACTTTTTTCAAATAATTTGGACTATGTCATAGCCAGCTTTGCATTCTGCTTGGAAATGGATTGGCAGCCAGAGGAGTTGTTTCAGCAGGGAGGTTATATGATTTCTATAACCTCCTCCCATCAGCAACAGTTTCGGAAGACAGCCCTGCGTAGAGTGTTTTCCATGGATATAATGAAGGCATGTGTCACCATAACCAGCTCTGTCTTTTTAAGGAATGGGTGGAGCTGGCACACCAGATTTAGCTGTGCAAACACACTCCTGGCCATAGCTGAATCCTGGGCATGCAAGCTCAGTTCTGAGACCAAGAGCTTGCCCAATTTGTCAACCTGAGATTTCAGGAGGAGTATGACCCAATCCACCAGGATCACCTCAGTCTTGTCTGGGTTAATTTACAATTTGTTTGCCCTTATCCAGTCCATTACCAACAGCAAACAATGGTTTGTACGGAAACAGCTTCCTTGCAATTAGATTGAATGGGAAGTTAGAGTTGGGTGTCATGAGTATACTGGTGACATCCGATACCAAAACTCTGGATAACCTCTCCAACAGTTTCATGAAGATGTAAAACAGCATGGGGGACAAAACTAAGCCTTGACGGATGCTGCAAGCTAATGGCCATGGGGTCAAACAGAAATCCCCAAGCACCGCCTTTTGAGTTTGCCCCTCCAAGGACTGGAATCACTGCAGAACAGTTCTCCCAATTCTGATCACAGATATGTGGCTCAGGATACCATGGCTGGTGGTATTAAAAGCTGCTGAAGATCCAGCAGAACCAATAAGAACACATTCCTCCTGTCTCATTCCCTGCGTAGGTCATCCACCAAAGGAACCAAAGCAGTCTGTTTCCCACAGCTACTCCTAAGGCCAGACTGCAATGGATTGAGATAATCCACTTTCATCCAAGAACCCCTGGAGCTGGGAGACCACCATATACTCCAGAACCGTGCCCCAAAAGAGAATATTGGAGACTGGCCAGTAGTTATCTAGTGTAGTTGGGTTCAGGGAGGGCCTTTCTAAAGAAGGGGTCTCACCACAGCTTCTTTTAGGCAGGACGAAACTCTGCCTTGCTATAAGTGAGGCATCCACTACTCCTGTTACTCAGCCAGGCTATAGTTCAGAGTAAGGAACTAGCAAGTCACCTCTGAGTATTTCTTGCCTATGAAATTCCTGTGAAATTCATAGGGTTGCCTAAGTTGACAGGTGACTTGAAGGAAGAGAGAGCTAAAGAGCTCTAGAGGTTTACAGTAGATGGAAGATGCCCAAGAATTCTGACACCTAACACTGGCCCTGAGGTGAGTGTACTGACATGTTGCAGTCTGTTCTGAATTTCAAAGCATCAGACAATATGTTCAGTACTCTCTGAAAGAGGAAGAACATCAGGCTCAAATTCTACTATTACTGTATTTCTTATTATACTTAAGCAATAACAAATAATTTGCTGTTTCTGAAAGCAGACATAGAGGATTCTGTTCTGGCTGTAACAGCAACAAGTGCTGTTTAAATGATCTAAGTACAACTACAAGATTAATTCACAGTGTAGTTATTATTGCTGTTTCAGTTGTCACCATCCAATAGACTATCATGATGTTCACATCATGCTTGCCGATTTCCCCCAGCAACTTCTCTATATTATAATAATATTGTATCCATATAACAGTAATATTTTCTATGTCTCAAAGCAGGTATCAGACACTTCTGTTCTGGCCGTAACGGCAAAAAGCACATTGCCTTACCGTTTAAAATATTCCACTTCTCTCTCTGTTTCATCCATTTCCACACTGTCTAGGTCAACATCTTTAGGCAAAAACACATCATCTGCAAAATCATATCATAAGAAAAAATTAATTTTAGATAGCTTTTTCTTTAGAACACAAATGAGTATGTCCACTGAAGAAAATAAGAATAAATATATTGGCTGTTACCCTGTTAGGTAATTACATCATTGTAAACTGACTTACAATCACATAAAGCTTAGCTGTGCCATTGTACAACATTTGTAAATGTAGGGGAGTAAAGACATAGGTATGTCTTTGTGATGACTGTGCAAGTGGAGAAACCATAGCACCGTGGGTCCCTTTGTGCAATGGACATCACAGTTCCATGGGTCCCATTTTGCAACAGGGTTCCCACTTCATATTGGGGCATCTCCTGTAGGACCCTGTTGCACAGGACACTCCAATACACAATGTCACAATTCACTACAGAGCTGTGTATCCTATCAAAAATATACCAAAGTTAACAAGCCACAGCCTCTGATGCAGGATCTTAGACATCTTTTTCACTAAACGAAACTATACATTTTTAAACTATACACATTTAATTTAATGCAATACCTTTTAGAAGTTTCATAACTGTTTCATAACATGCAAACAACGTGTAAACGCTTAAACTTGGTGGGCATATGCCACTCTGTACAGCTGTGAAATGAGGCTACCAATACATACTATTGAGGATTATTTAGGCATGCAGAAAATAACCCAAACTCATCCCTTTCAAAAGGCAGCTGCGCACAAGATCCTTTCTACAGGAACTCAGATTTGTCAGCACTTAAAAGCCCAGACAATGATGAAAGCAGAATAAGGAAATGATACCCATTGCAAAAAGGGCCAACTACACCACATTCAGTCAGTTAAGACAAGAGAGCAAGAAAACTTGCCTCTGTTTTAAGTTCTTTTTACACTTCCATATCAACAGAGGAAAAATGGAATGCTTACAGAAAGCACAAGGAGGAACAGAAAGCGATGCTGCTCACATTACAACCTAATTATGTAGCCAGCTGTTCACTCAATGCCGAATTATCTGATACAGTATGGTCAGAAAGATTACTCTTAACTTTCCTAAACTATTATCACTCAGTTTAGGTGAATCTGCTTTCCCAACTGGGGAGAAGGATGGTCAATTTCCCCTCTTGCAAACAGCTGTGGGCCTCCCAACTTGTAAATCTCCTAAACTGTAAATGTAAATAAGGAAATGAAGCTACGGTGATCAAGGAGTTTAGAATTCCCTAATTCTCCTTAAAAAAGATAATGTATTTTTATACTTGATTTACATTTCATTAGGTTTTCAGGTTGTTTGTTTGAGATGACTTATGGATAGGGATGTATCAATACCTCTTACTCTATTCTGTGAGTCTGCAAGCTGGATGAGTACTTTCTTCTGTCTGCTGTATACCAGGTGAGCTTACTAGCAACTTTTCCCCCAGGAATTTTATATAGTTTTTTTTAATTCCTGTATTTATAACAACAAAAATGTACCAATGAAACATATATTCTACGGCCTAGTGTACAGTGAAAGACACACTAAAAGGTTCATTTGTTTCCCATTTCCTGCATCTGAGTTTTGTTCACTTCTGGAAAAGTCTCAGGCATGCATATATAGGAAATTTCTCCTAACCGTACTTTTTGAATCCACCTTTAACTTAGAATCTGTAAGTTATCTCTGTCCTTTCACTTAGGCCCAGGCAAAGGCGTGTCTACCATACCTGTATATTTATCTTCTTACCTATGTTTGATGTACTTGTCACCCACCCATGCCCTTTTTAAAACTCTTTACCACCATGACTAAGATCTGTCCTTGTCATCCTGAACCATGCTAGCCTATTTTGCATTTCTATTGCATTTTACATCTTGCCTCCACTCCCATGCATGTGTACAAATGTTTGTCTATTGAGGCTGCCTTCCAGGTATCTGAAGGAGTAGACTATAGTCCACAAAAGCTTATGCTGAAACAAAGTAGATATCTTTAAATGTAGCACAAGACTTTCTCTTTTTGCACACTTATCTGTTTCTTTCATATCCCATCTTTTCCCCAGTGAGGTTTTTCTTCCTCATTTTGTCCTCATAATAACAACCTCTGTAGGGCACGGCAGGCTGAGAGAAAGTCACTGACCCACTTAGTAAGTTTTATGGCTGAGTAGAGCCTTAAACCTGGATCTCCAAGTCTCAGTCGCGCACTCTAACCACCACATCACACAATGTGTTGCATTTCAAACATTCACTTTCTACCTGTCCTTCATCATCCAAATGTTTCTCCATTATCTGACAGGCAGCTAGATGATTACGACGTTTTTAAAGGCTATGCTTGTACACTGAAGAATGGAGTATTTGTTTATTGTATAATGTAGATTTTCATTTTTTAAAAAAGCTTGAAGAATGAACAAGCTGGCTAAACCAGACTACTGGTTCCATCCAGGTGAGTGCTGGATATTTTCAGGTTGTATCTCCAATCAGCCCTAGGTAAAACAGCCAAGCGTGGGGGAAGATGAGTGGTGCAATCCAATTAAGTCTAAAGGGCCATAATTTGCCCACCCTTGATCTAGCTCACTGTTTGCACTGTCTAAAGCAGCATTACAGATTTCCACGTAACAGTGTTTCCAAGCCAAACCGGAGATGCTAGGGACTGAACCTCAGACTTTTTGCCTGCAAAGTTATGCCCCTCCCCCAAGCCACATTTGTACATAACTTTTATTTTGGGGGTATGACAATTCTTCTCACTTATGGTATTATTTTTGAAAGTTACTGAAGTGACTGAAGGTGTTTCAGAAAGCAGTGGAATTACTTAAACCAAGCCAATCTGTTGATTAAATACAGGCTTACCAATTGACAAGTTTCCTTTGTCATTTTTCTTTTTGTTTTTCTTGCTCTTGCCTTTTGGCTGAGGAGAATCCTGTAATAGCAGCTTATTGTGCAGTTGTTCACTTGGAAAAAAGGAACTTCTCACAAAAGATGATTTTGCTACTGGATTCATTTGCTTAGATTTCTTAGTGCTTACTTTTTTCTCTTCTTTTTGAGAGACAGCAAGTGACTGCAGTTCTGTGACTTTTAATTTAGATTTCACTTTGTTTTTCATTCTAGGCTGGCTATCTGTTCCTTTGGAAGGCTTTTTCAATTGTTGAGCAAGCAGCTTACTTATCTGTGTTATTTGCTCTTTGTTACTATCTTCTGTGTGGTTATGCATTATATTAAGGAGCAAAGAAAGTGGCTCGTGAGATTTCACTGTCATCTCAGTCTTGAAGAGCAACTGTGAGTCTCTGTCCTTGACTGGATTACATGGTTCACAGAAATTTTCAGAAGCTGACCCCTGCTCAACATCACCTGCTTGTTTGGATAGGGAATCAGTTGATGTTTCTTTTTTTTGTTCCAATAGCTCACTCTGAATGCTTTCCAGGGTGGCTGAGGAAGGCTTTGTTGTAACGTCACAATTCTGAGTAACCATTTTCACTTTCTCACAACTAATGTTGGTTCTCTTTTTCTTTTTTTTTATGGCTTGTAGCTGTTGTGCCTCATCTCCTTGGTGCTGTTTTTCAAGCTGCTCCTGTTGCTGCTGTTGTGTTCCAGATTCTGTTCCAACCTGAGACTTTTGTTTTAACTGTGAAGACAACCATTTGCTTTTATTTAAACAAATTTAAAAATGACAATTGAGATTCCAAAATCAAATGATACAAAAATATTTGATGTAACTCATTCTACAGCATTAATACACATGACAGTTGCATACTATTACAATATGAAAGCAGTTTCTCATATACTTCCTCACACAAATGACTGCAGAAAATAAATCACATGGTTTAAAGCTCTTACTTTCATCATGTGTCACAAAAAAAACGAAACCCTAGACACAGTTCCTCTTTCTTTGCTATTTACAAATATACAAAACTAAGGTCTAAATTTTGTTATTAGTCCTGACTAGAACAGACTCAATAAATCAGTGGGATTTACCTATGTGTTGACTGAATGGTTCTACTCTAGTTGGGCTTAACCAAGACAGTCAAAACCACCTACAGAGTACTGCAGAAGAAGGGTGTGAAAACACCCCAAATTAACGAATAACTAGTAAGTATTCATGAAAATATTTTGCAAAATCAGCAATCTCTAACTGGTAAGGGATTCTGCTTTCCTCATAGCATGCAAGTAAGCAAAAAAATAAGCTACGACTATTTATAGCATATGAATTTTAATGCCATTTATCTATGTCCTTTAAAGCAATTTTATCCTGAGCCAACAGGTATAGTGCAGTTTCATTATCACTATCTGTATTGTCACTGAGATTTTGTTTTTAGATTCATTTCTTACTAAATTGTTTTTTTTAACCTCTAAGTAATATTTTGTATTGTTGAGGATGAGTGTTGAAACACACACATACACTATAATTAAAGCCATCCAAATTCCTTGAACTTATTTTGGCAATTACAAAACTATACAGAATGAGGATACCACTGAAAGCCATACTGTAGGTAGATCAACAGCAGTTCACAGGAAGAGTTAAGAAGCATCATTGTACACACATGGGATAAACAGAAACAGCACCATACACTCAGTATTTCCTAGTGTGGCTGTAAATTATACATAGGTCCTAGCTGAAGCAGAGTTAAAGAACATCTTCTGTCTGTTAGCAACAATATAAAGTACCTAGGCACATGGGCTCCATAATTATATTGTTGTTGTCACATGAAGAACTACTAATGAAAATAAAATGAGTTTACACTATAAACTGTAACTTCAATTTGACATGTTACTAAATGATGCATTTTGCGTTACGTACATGAGCCTCAGACTCCGCTCTCTTTCTCTGACATGGCGTCTGTCACAGAATGCTTCCATTCTCTGCTAACTGCAGTTTAGTATTATGCCCAAGCCAAAGACTGTCATAATGATGGTTTAGTAAAGCAAGTCAACTTACAAACTATGCTTTGAAGGTGGTTTGTTTCAATAAACTATAGTTAAAAACTGATCAACATTTGATTAAGATCAGGTATAACATTACAATACAACTAAAAATAGAAGTGAAAGTCTTCAATTTTATGCCTGCAGTCATGCTGCAGCACAGTGGAAGAGAGCTGAAAAATCCCAGGTGCATTCAAATAACACTGAACTATACTTTGGCATCCCAATGCAGCCCCATCCCCCGTCCCAGTCTCTAAGCTCTGTTTACCTAGATATAAAGATTTAAAAGGGAGAATTGCTTAATCAGTTAAGCAGTAGAACAAACTAGAACCATAGCATCTCTGAGAGCCATGCCTATTGAGAGCAACAGTATATTTCCACAGTGGACAGAGACATAAACATTTCCAAAATTAAATGTGTAGCCTTAATCAAGATGGTTACTGAAACAAATGCCAATAAAGACAGATACAAATTTTGTATTATGAACAAATGCATAGGACAAAATATTTCTGACTAATGGAAAACAGTTTCGGGAGGCTCTGATTTGGAGTGGGGAAGGACTGCTTAACCTATCTCTGTTAAGTCATTTTCTCCAACTGCTTACCTATCATAGAATCATAGAGTTGGAAGAGACCATGGGGCCGTCCAGTCCAACCTCCTGCCATGCAGGAACACCCATCAAAGCATTCCCAACAGATGACCATCCAGCCTCTGCTTAAAATCCTCCAAAGAAGGAAACTCTACCACACTCTGAGGCAGCATATTCCACTGCCGGACAGCTCTGACCGTCAGGAAGTTCTTCCTGAGGTTCAGATGGAATCTCCTTTCCTGCAGGTTGAATCCATTGCTCCTTGTCCTAGTCTCTGGAGCAGCAGAAAACAAGCCCGCTCCCTCCTCAACATGACATCCCTTCAAATATTTAAACATGGCCATCATGTCCCCTCTCAACCTTCTCTTCTGCAGACTAAACATACCCAGCTCCCTAAGGCGTTCTTCATAGGGCATGGTTTCCAGACCCTTCACCATTTTCATCGCCCTCCTCTGGACACATTCCAGCTTGTCAATATCCTTCTTGAATGAAGTGCCCAGAACTGGACACAGTATTCCAATTGAGGCCTAACCAATGCAGAATAGAGTGGTACCATTACCTCCTTCGATCTAGACACCATACTCCTATTGATGCAACCAAGAATTGCGTTGGCTTTCTTGGCTGCCGCACCACACTGCTGACTCATGTTCAGCTTGTGTTCTAGCAAGATTTCTAGATCCCTTTCACACGTACTGCTATCCAACCATGCGTCCCCCATCCTATATTTGTGCATTCCATTTTTTCTGCCTAAGTGTAGGACCTTACATTTCTCTCTGTTGAAATTCATTTTGTTAGCTTTGGCCTAGCCCTCCAATCTGTCAAGGTCAGTTTGAAATTTGATCCTGTCCTCTGGGGTATTAGCAACCCCTCCCAATTTGGTGTCATCTGCAAATTTCATCAGCATGCCCTCCACTCCTTCATCGAAGTCATTGATCAAGATGTTGAACAGCACTGGGCTGAGGACAGAACCCTGTGGCACCCCACTAGTCACTTCTCTCCAGGATGAAAAGCAGCCATTGGTGAGCACTCTTTGGGTTCAGTTGGTTAACCAATTACAAATCCACCTAACAGTAGCCTTGTACAGCCTGCATTTTACTAGCTTCTTTGCAAGAATGTCATGGGGAACTTTGTCAAAGGCCTTACTGAAGTCAAGATATGCCACGTCTACAGCATTCCTTTCATCTATCAAGCTTGTAACTCTATCATAAAAAGAGGTAAGATTAATCTGGCATGACTTATTTCTGAGAAATCCATGTTGACTTTTAGTGATATGGAACCCGTACACTTGGGTTCCATATGTATCTGGAAATTATACCTGGAACTGCACCAGAGATGAGCAGTTTTGAGCAGAAAATTTTCAGTGAGGAAAAGGTTGAATGCCGTTCCTGCTGTTGCTCTGCTCAAAGCATACCACTGAGACTTCACTATATGCACATGTGTTATCACAGATGTTTGCTCCTCAGTCCAGCACTCCTTAATTTCAGACACCAACAAAGCAATTTAATTAATTGATCAAATAAAAACATTTTGGCCCCATTTTCCTTCAAAAGACATCTGAAGCAACTTAAAATTAATAAAATGGAAAAGCATCAATATACTGTATATACTCATTTATAATTTTAAAAATTTTAGTCAAAAAGTTGACCTGGGTCAATGTAAGTAATATGTAAGTACTGTACCTTAGCTCTTTCTTATCAAGAAAGGAAATATCCCCTTCTTTGAGCAGAGTGGTAAGAGTTTAGACTATACTGGGAGAACCTAAAAGAAGCACTGGCACCTCTACTTTCTCCGCTGTGGTACTGCTTCTGACCTTTTTGCATGACTGGGTGGGAGAACAGTGCTTCTCCTTAAAGGAGCACTGAGAGAGCAGAGGTGATTGGTGCTTTTAGGCTCTCCTGGGATGGACTAAGTTCTCACCTTTTGCCACTCCACTCAGAGAAAGGGATGACTTCTTTTTTTTTTTTAATGAGAATTAATACTGTCCTTTGACTTTTTGACTTTTATCAAAAAAGGAATCATTCCCTTTTCTGATTCTAGAATAGCAGAAGGCTTTTTTGAATGCAAGGGTGGGAAAATGGTCACAGCAGCCAAGGGTGACTGGCCTCCTGAGGTGGTATTGGCATTTTACTTTCTCCATGGAATGACTCTTCACTTATTCATGGGTCATATCAAAACCCATAATTTTGGCCTCAAAACCTGCCCTTGCCTTATACGTGAGGTCAACTTATACATGAGTATGCACAGTAGGATTAATGAAAGTCAGCACATAATACATAAATGATTTTTGAAAAACTTTCTGTTCATTAATTCAATTTCCAGAAGAGTTAAAAGTTTTTAACTTAACCAAAGCCTTCCTGAAAAGGAGGCTTTTCACTGTGCCATGAATTCCTCTACCTACTTTAATAAGGGAAAACAACTGGAATATAAAGTGCATCATAATTAGAATAGATAGATACCTTTAATAACTCATTACCTTCTTACACTGTATGGAACCTTCCAATACAGACTGAAGCTTACCTTTTTTTGCTTATGCCTTGCTCTTTTAGCCGTCCGTGTGCTGTTAACTGGCTTAGTCTCAGGGCTGTTTATAAACTGTAGCAAGTCCTCTACTTTTCGATGATCAACAACACTTTCTCTATCTGAGATCAGCTCTGGTTTCCTAGGCTGTCCCTCTTTCCTTTTTGTTAAACGCAAACGGAGCTTTTCTCTCATTTCAGCATAGTTTCTGCTAGTTGGTGCTGCTGGTGGCTGTTGGGATTTTTTTTTTAAAAAAGTACTATTAAGCAGTGCTTCAAAATTCTATATCTCTTAAAAGTCACAACATTCAAATTCAAAAATACTCCAAAACAGGTCTAATACAACACCACACATTCTTGTAAAGTAGCACAACAATGACAAGTGAAAGGAGAAAAACATTCAGAACAGACACAAAGCTCCAATTTATTAGTTATTTCTGCTAAAATTACAGTGAACATTAAAATGATTGTGTACTGGAAGCACACTTTTAATATTGCACCTATTAGCAGCTCCAAAAAATATAAAAAGGGGAGAAATTCAAGAATGCCAACAAGAAAGGGCTAGATAAGAATATATGGCAAACAGCACAATTCTCTGAAGTAAAATGGTGAAGTAAAGCAATCCTGAGAAACTTGATATAAATAAAGTTTTGTTGAGAACTGTTATTGGTTTATTATTTCTGAGAAAAAAAAGATGTATAGGCCCTAAATCAGAGACAGGAATCACCCAACATTCCAAATGTGATTGTGTTGCAATTTCCAGTATTCTTCACCATGGGATATGATAAAATATGACGACTGGGAGTTAAACCTCTTCTGGAAAAAAGAGTACTGTGGGATCTAGGCTTCCTTCTCCTTTTAGCACAGCAACTTAGTTACCAGGCCTTTGCCATTTGTGCACTACTGTTAATGCTGGGGAACTCCCAATGCTAAGAACAGAGCTCCCATACATCTTCCCCAGACAAGAGCCATCAAATACATGCAGGCTGTTCTCGTTAAGTGTGATGGGTCTGTTCACATTACACAAATATAGCACTATGATTCCACTTTAATTCCCATGGTTCCATCCTATCCTGGGATTTGCAGTGGGGGGAGCTAGAACGCTCAGCAAGACACCTTTTATGTCTCACTACACTGAAGACCCCAAGATTCCTTATGATTCAGCCACAGCAGTTAAAATTCAATCACAGTGCTGTATCTGTGTAGTATATGAAAGGGACTATGGACTCTTGGGAGTCAGGGCAGGAAAAAACAGAGGGGGAAAAGATAGCATCCCCCGCCCTATCCTGGAGGGGATTAACTGAACTTTCAATTAATTTATTTGTGCTCCTGGAGCTTTAAGAAGTACTGCAGAAATAACCATACAGGATCTTTTTAAAAGTTCTGTATGACAAGTACCCAGACATCAACAATTATGGCGACCAGAGGGGGAAAGGAAGGCTCGAGCGAGGCTTCCCCCCACTCCCCATTCCCTTCTGTTTTGCCTCAGCACAAGATCTCCATACTAGGGCAAAATGAATGGGAATAGGAGGAAGAGAATGGGGGGGGGGAGGCACACGCACTTGCAGATAATCAAATTCGCAGTCAAACCTTTGAATGTGGAGGGAGGGTTGTATATGAATACAAATCTTAAGGTATAAAGTCTGAGGACCACGAACTGGTTTAGATCAAGTGTCTCCCAGATCTGCCCCAGACCCCTCTTTCCCCAATTCTCTCTTTTAATCACCACAGAATTGTCAAGCAAAGGGGCAAGAAAGAATCTAACTGCTACATCACGCCTGCTGATGACAGCAGGTGCATCCAAGAAAATTAACTGATTAAGTGTGGTAGCTCCAGCTCATTCAGTATGTTTTGCAAACACAGTCCAGGCAGAATATAAAACTAGTAGAAGACTACTCACTCCTCCGTGTCCAAAGAATTCACAGTAGCAACAATCACAGTATTTTCCTTCTTTTTGGTTTGTAGATGTTGAGGTGCTTGAGCTGTGTTCTGAACAGCTATCTTCATCTTGGCTTTCCTCACCATCATACTGTGGATGATCATATATATCACTGTGCTCACAATGCTGGCCTTCACAGTCAGGGTCACTACATTAAAGCAGAAAACACATCCTTTGACCCATTCTAGAAAGCAGGAATGAATGATCAACTGAAGCCAACACACCAGGTATCCGATGAAATGGGCTCCGTGTTGCATCAATTGGGTCTATGCTACAGAATTGTACATTACCATTAATTTGTGCTTCTTTACTGCTTTTACTCATTTACATCGCTACTGATCTGGCACAAAAGAACAGTAACTGATTCCAACATGAGGGCAGTTTAATTTCAGTGAGTCTTGAAACCTTGACTAAGCTACTAAGATAAGACTTTGGAAGGTGGTTTTAGGGATTAGGACAGCAGACGAAAAACACTTGACTCCATCCCTTTTGATTAGAGCTTTCTGTAAATGGAAAAAAGACAAAACAAGGGAAAAACACTATCTCTGAGAAAAGAACTAGCAGCCAGTTACACAAATGCCAAGAAAAATTTAGAACAGAAACAAGGACTCCCCTACTATAAAACAAGCAAAGCTACCACTGACTTTACATGAAAGTGACAAGATTTATCCTTTATTTGCTTCACATTTTCTCTTTGTTGACCAGTGTGATCACTTGGTTTTAATGCTTCTGTTACAATGATTTTTATTTTTTCTCAGTTGCCTTAATGGCCAATACTTGTAGCTTGATTTGACACATGTCTGCTTAAACATACATCCTCCCAAGTTTCAAACTCACAAAAAAAGTATGCAGAAACTGTAGAGCTGGGGCATAAAACATGAACAACAACCACAATTTCAGGGAGTATAATCAAAACAGCTAATTCTTCATGGTTTCTTGGTTAGCAATTACTAATTTCTGTTTATTTTGCCTTCAGATATTCTCTCTCTCTTTCTCTCTCTCCACAAAGAATGAGGGAGAGAAAGAGAATTATGTGTTTATTTTAAAAAGTCAAAATTTATTCACCGGCAATGGTTTTTTTCACAAATAACCGTTTTGCCATATCATTCTTTCTGTACAAGAAAATTAGATAAGTAAAATGTTTTAGACTTAGATTGAACCCCTCCCTCCTTTTTCATATTTGTAACATGTAATTTTTAATGGCACTCATGAGCTCAGTAGTACAGCAGTGAGTTTAAGGATTACTACCTGGCATGTATAAATTATAAGCAAGTCTGCATCAGGTCCAGGAGAAAGTTCCATGTAGGATATGGCCTTGGCAAGTTCCTCCTTTATCGGGAAAAGTGGAGCCATGATACAGGGTATCCAACAAGCATCATCACTTAAGAAGGAAGGAGCAGATTCCCCCTTCTCATTTGCCATTTTGATAGAGAGTACTGTAGTGGCAACCACCTCTGCTAAGAAAAGTCAACAATGTGATTCCCCTTCCTTTTTTTCAGTTTACAAAGATGGCTCCAAGTGGGTCTTTGAATAAGCTCATAGCCAAGCAACTATATGCTTTTCCACTGATGATCTGTTGTTTTCATATATATATTTTTAAATTTTCATATGCTTTCTTGTGAGGTTTTGTTGAAGAGTGAACACAGTCATATTCTATTCAAAAAAACAATTAAAAATGTGTGAACAGCCAATGGTACGGCAGATAGGAAAACACAACCCTAAAAGGTAAGGAATATCCCTGTTGGAAAAACAGGGCTCATTTTTGCCCAGTTAGCTTAACAAGTTTTCAGAAGACTCTGAAGAAAACTCAGAGTATGCATCCAAAGAAACAAAAATGCCAAAGAAGTGTGTGTCAGAACAGTAGGAAATTCAGACATACTGAGCTGAAAAGCACCACCAGACAGACGATATAAAGAGGGGGCAGATTTTTAACAAAGCTTTAACATAGAAGATATGGCAGCTACAGCTGCTTCCTTAGCTACCCATTTCTAAAATCCAGACTGGGTTTCAGAGTTAACCTTCACCCACATCTTAAACCAAAAATAACTTGAATTATATAATACGACAAAGGGAAATGACAACAATGAACAAATAGAGTAAAGGTGGTGATGAACAACAAAATCTCACCTGCAAACACTTGATGTAGCACTAACCAAGCTCTCTTTGGTTGAGGGAGATGCAACTGTTGCTGGATAAAGGCCCAAATTTGTTTCTGCAAAGCTGGGAGCAGTGGTAATAGCTCTGGAGAATGATGGAATACCGGAGCCTGGGAGATGAGGGGCAGAAGAGGGAGAAAGCACCACAGGAGAAAGCGAAGATAGTGGTGCTAAAGCAGTGGGACTGTTTTGTGGTATAGCTGATGCAGAACACCTGTGATCCTCTGCACTGAGATTATGGAACACATCACCTAATGTGACAAAGGAAATGTATTCAGATTCTCTAAGTTAAAATTGGAAGATACCTTGACATCTGTGGCATTCTAAAATCAACAGGGAAAATGTCACCTTCCTGAATTTTTAAAAAAGTCACTGTAATACATTTTAATTAAGTGTCTTGGTCAGAGATTTACACCGGCAGTTATCAGTTTACAAGGTGATACCAAAATCCATGCAATTTGATAAAGACACTCAAGAACAGAGTAGGAAGACAGCTGGAGACACCAGATTTACATTGGATTTTTCCTGCTTGATTCTTTTTCTTTCTGATAGATGTTATAATGATTGTATTTTAGCTTGATTTTTTACAAGTTACTGTATGAATTTTTAAAAATATGTACAGTGGGCACTTGGTATATGCTGGGATTTGGTTCCAGGACCCCCTCCCCCATGGACACCAAAATTTGTGTTATGCTAAGTCCTGTTTTGTACAATGATGTAGTAAAATGACATCCCTTATTTAAAATGGCAAAATTGAAATTTACTCTTTGGATATATTTATTTATTTTGGAATATTGAGGGCCGACTATATTTATAATGAATAGAATCAGCCGTTTATTTATTGAGAAGTTTAATAGTACAACAGCATAAATATACACATCTTATGAATTACCATGCGCTGGTGATTATAAAGGCAAAGCATTTGCTAGTTCAACACAAAATGAGTGTTCAGAATAAGAGTAAGTTGAAAGAGTAGGCACAAACATTAGTAGAAAAAGAAGCAGAAATGATTTCAGAAAAACTGATGAACCAAAAAAGGCTGCAGGTCACAGAAAAAGGAAGAGACCATTTCAGCCCAGACTGATTCCTTCACGTTGCTGGAATACATGTTTTCTGTGTGTCAGGTTTCCAAGACAACTCTATTTCTGGCACAATCTGCCCCACCTTCTTTTCATAAAGAAAGGTAGGTAGTGAGACCATCTGCATCTAGGTGAGGAGTGGGAATTAAAACACCCAACAGCACTAGTTAGCATAGCCAATGGTGCAACATGATGGGAGCTGCAATTCCATTAACATCTAGAAAGTTAGTTTTATCTGTTGAACTGCTGACTACTAATGTTCATATAACTTTTGTCATTTTTTAACAGAATTTGAACCAGAAGGTCAACAAACAGGGCCAACAACAGAAAAGACTGAACTTGTTTTCAGCTATGTATAAAAGAGACAATCTGATCCTGATGGTTTGAGTTTTTTGGCAGAAAAAAAATAAAGCCAGCATGTCCTGATAAACTTTCAAAAACACTGTCCCTTGAAGAAACATCCTAAGGGAGTGTTCACAGATTACAGCATTCTTTAAATCACCAATCGCCTTAACAGAAATAGCATAATGGAAGCATTATTTTATTCTTCTATCTGCTTCTTTAAGTTTTTCGGGAGTGTGGACTTAATTTCCAATCTTGCACTGAGTTAAATCTTTCTTTGTTTGGACTCTGTATTCTGAACAAACGTACTTTATTAACTTCATTAGTGCAATTCCTGTCTCTGCCACAAGCAGATGGGCAACTGCTATTCTTTAATCGATTTATGGATCTGCAGATCTTAGAAGTCCATCCTAGTTGTGATGCAGCATTATTGAAAGTCCTTCCGCAGGGAGACCAGCATGATGTTGAGTCCATTTTCTATCCCATGCCCTATAAAGACATTTTTATTTACCAATGCCTTTTATATCTGATCAGTTTTAATTTTGTATATTTTGGATTGTTTGATTTGCTTTTGTGTTTGTGTGCTTCTCCAGACTGACAATTTATCATATACTTTGTCATGACAGTTCTTGCTGCTTCCCTATCCAAATCCCACCTCTTTTGGCAAGAAATAAAGAAGTAGCGCTGTGTGTGTGTGCGTGTGTTTGGACAGGAAACAGATTCCTTCTTCTATCATCACTTTTCCCAACTTCCACCATTTCTTTCCCTTTTCTTTCCCTCAATGTCTCCTTTTAATGTATTCAATTAAAATAACTCTCTCTCTCGTGTTTTAAAGCATTAGAATCCTATTTTCTGAAAGAATACTACCCTATTAATCAATATGAGAAACCAAGTAGCGGACAATTTCTAAGATTCCCCCCACCTCTTTTTCCCTGTCTTGTACTTTTAATGCAGGAATGAGCAAATGTGCAGCAGCCAGAGCCAATTTTTCTCTCTCACCCTCCTCCACCCAGCACATCAAAATATCTCAATGTTTCTTCAGGGTGCTTCTCAAAATGGCAACCAGAAGTGACACTTTATCACTTTCTGTCACCATTTTGTGGATTCTAACAAAAGCAGAGGGTACAAAGGGGTTCTGGTGTCCGAGCTTGGTTGGGGCTGGAAGGCAGGAGAAGCTGATAACAAACACAGGTCACAAACTCAGCAGTAACTTAAGCGATCAGTTTACTGAAGAAAGGAAACAGCTCTGCAAATGAGATGCAATAAGGGTCCCAACAATGTCCATAAATCAGAGGAAGGCAAAAACAAACATAAGTCAAAGGCAAAAACACAGGCAAGGGAAGCAAACAGAAGCATGCACAGGAGACTCGGTCAGTTGATTGCTGACAAAGACTAGAGTGGAAAGGCTCAGTTCTTATAGGTGCCAGGGTCAGCGCAGCTGGTGGCTGATTAATTGGTGCTTGGCATAAATTCACTGGGAGCAACATAGGAGACCTTTTTGGTGTCTACACTGGGCAAAAGTAGGTACGGCTAGATCATTCTCTGTGTCAGAGTGAGCAGGGCTCCCTGCTGGGGCTGACACTTCTGTCCCTCGGCCGCGTAGTGGTACTGTCTGTTCTCCAGGTTCTGCTGCAGCAGTCTCTGTGTCAGGGCTCAGAGTACATTCTGCTGCCTCAGAGTCTGAGTCTGAGTCTAGGTCCTGGAAGCCCATGACACCTAGAGGGTTTGGTGGGGTGGGGAGTTTGCTGGTTTTTTGCATGTTTGGAGGCACTTTCTGCTTGATTTTTGGGTGAAAACTGCCTGAAAATCAAACTGATTTTTTAAATGGAGGACAGTTGTATGACTTTGAGAAACTGGGAGGAGACTTCATGGGCTGCAAAAGTAGGGTCCAGACATTTCATGTAGCCAGCAGGCTGCAGATTCTCCACCCCCATTTTAATGTTTTAAATTATTTAAAAAACTCTGTCTAGAGTTTTCTGCACCAGATTAACCTCCCACACTAGTCTATTTTAACCAAAGTTGGAAGAGGGAGGAGGGAACATCATTGGAAGCTTTTTTCCATCTGAGTACTCAGGGTGACTAGTGGCAGGAGGAAGCTGTTCTTTCCAAGCACAGGAGGCCACTACTTTTGTGCTGAGCATCTAGAATGAACTTTAACAATTAAATGTATCAAAAGAAGGTATGAGGAAGGAAGAGAAATCAGGCAGAGGGTGGAGACATGTTCAAAAAAATATGGGGGTCTGAAGGGCTGGACACACTTACTTTGATTGTCACAATCCACGCAACAAGACAATGTGTGTATATGTGTGTATGTATTTAAAACTGCTTTTTTGACAAGAACAAAATATTTCAGAGTAATGCGGAAAAGAGGTAAGTAATATGGCAACAAATGCTGCCATCTTTTGAAATATCTGCCACAACTGGAAGAGCTCTGTAAATCTGAAATATTATGTAAACCACTCTGGGAACTTTGTTAGCTAAAAACATCATAGCAGGTGCACTGAATAAAATAATTACCTAGTGATGATGCTCTTTTAGATGAAACTTTAAACTGGTTGTTGCTTGATTGTACTGTAGTAGCAGTGCATGAGACTGAAGATGTTGCTGAAGATGTTGCCATAACTACTTTATTATTGTTCATAAAAGCATCTTGAAATTGATACAGACATTTTTTCTTTAACAAAGTTTCCTTTTTATTGCTATCAGTCATTGTCATTCCTTCATTTCCAATTGTTACAGGAAGTGAGTTAGGACTTGGTTCTGCGGCAGATGATGCTACTATATCATTCCCTACAAATGGAAGAAAAACATAAACTAGCTAAATAATTTAGCAGGCTCAGAGCTGCTGTAATGTCATTTAAGTTAAAGCAATGTATTAAGGTGGTTTTATCTGTAACCACCTAACGCATTGTTTTAACTTAAATCTAGGCTTATAAAACAGCTCACATATGAAAGCTAACTTTCCTATCCAACTTGATGTGAGAAAGGCACTTTAAGATTAGGGAAACATATTTAGAATTTATATTATTTTCATAATCATATTTTAAAACCTTGAGAAATAAAGTCATATTATATCCCCAGAAATGTATTTGTTTTTTTATACACTGCCAACTCATAAGCAGGCTAGGTTGACCTGGTTCTGATGTACCAAAGAATCACAATTATGACACATTTGTTTGATCAGGTGAAACATACTCATGAACAGAGAAAAATACTGAGGACAGAGAATCACTCTATGCCTAGTAAAAACTGGCCTGGCACCATGGATTTTAGTAGGAGTGACACCAATTTCTATAGAAATCCAGAGTCTACTACTTTGACAAGAGTGCCAAGCAATTTGGAACAAAGGATGGTATTCTTGACTTGAACTTGTTAGTTTTTTTAAAAAATATTCTCTTTAATGGGATATATCTCTAACAGTAAGAAAATAATCCCATGAAAGTAAAGAAAGAAAAGAAGAAAGAAAGCCCCAGTTTGCATCTGCACCTTGAATCATCATATTTAACAGTAACATTTAGTGGTGAGTGAAGTAAAGCTTCTTATCTGTACTAGACACCTCTCCTACCCCTACACTCATGTAGGAAAGATTAAAACACAAACTGATGAGAGACTCTTCAATTTTACTTCCCCGGCTGAATTTTTAATCCACTAACTGGGATCAAAAGACATTCATTTAGTATTAACAACAATAACAACACAGTGCCTCTAGGCAGCTGCTGACCATAAATGTTTTCAGTGTCAGAACTGAATTAAGTGCTTTCAGACACAAAAATTACTAATCATTCACAATTAGTCATTTTGTTGACTGCTAAAATGGCAGGGTTTCAGAAATCACTACTGCAAATCAGAGAGATCTACCAATAGATCTCTATCTATTTTCTGCCTATCCCTGCCCTAATGTATACTGGATTAGGATTCTTTCTAACTGTCTTCAAGGATACCACAATGTAAAGTATTCTGTAATAGTCATGTCAGCAATTAGCTGCCTTTTTACATCAAAGCATGTAGTAACAGCAAATGTTTTCCCCTGAGATCTTACTGAGATTTTTGAAAAATCTGATAAGAGATCTGGAACTGATACTGAATACTGAAAGTACATTCATGGAGGATTAGCAAAGTAAGTGGAAGGGTACTGAACAGCTAAAGCTACAAAGCTATTGCTGTAAGTAGTTGGGTTGAAATAAAATTTATCGGCTTTGCAAGGATGCCAGAAGACATGACTGCAAAAGGTGCAAGATTAGGTTTCTCTGTGGTTTAAAATAAATTAATGGTAGCCACAAGAGGAAGAGACTACAATCAGAACCATGATGGTGGAGGAAGATTATTAATTTCCCCCTCCCCAACTTCCTGAAGGAAATATATTTCTCTCTCTCACTCACAGCTGCCTCTTGATTCAAGTAAGCATACTCACACATAACTCTGGTCAATTTCAGTCTCACCTCCGCAACTGTTATTGATTTCATTTTTAAAAACTACACAGGAGATCCTAACCAGGACTTATCCATATCCTATCTGGTTTAGACCAAAAGCTATATTAGAGCACTGAATGCTAACACTGCCCCCTCCATCCAAAATCTCAATACAGATAACAAACCCATGAAGCTCCAGACAATCCATGGTGGCTTGCACATCCCCCTGGACTTGTTCAGGGATGGTAAATGAATTAGCAGATTGCTGACATGTGGGTGAACATGCATGCCACTTAACCGCACATGAGCTACTAGCACCTTTATAGACACCTGAAGATAAGCCGAAAGATGGAAGGGCAGAAGCTTGTATTAGTAGTGATCTTCCACACAAGCAAACTTGAGGTACCATATTTGCCAGTATATGAGATGCACCGGCGTATAAGACGCAACACATTTACACACCAGCAAAACTATCTGCCAGTGTGTAAGACACAGCAGCGTAAAAGACGCATCCCATTTTCAAACAGTATTTTTCAGGGGAAAAAGTGAGTTTTATATACCAAGAAATACGGTACTTCTTGAGAGCAGAGTGAGCTGGGATGTATCAATACACCTCCTGGAAGCTGAGGGACAGCAGCTAATCCCTCCCCTTCCAGATTCCACTAAAGGGCCTCCATGCAGAACTTACGCTTGAGCACGAACTGATTGACCTTGCAAGAATAATAAGTGGAGGGAAAAAATCCTTGAATACAGTACATGAAGTTGTATTTTAGCCAGACTGCTAAAGCCCTATCCCGACACAAGCTGAGGTAGGACGGAACTGGGAAGGCAGGAGCCAGACATAGCATGGAGGATTGCCTGCCCACATTTCAGGAAAAAAAAATTTTTTTTTACAGAACTGAATATAATTGACCATCACTAGCCACTCCCCCCCTCCAAAAAAAATCCCTACAACCCAGAAGGAAGGAATGGAAGGTAGGGGAGAGGGCACACCTAACTATTTTTCCTCCAATCTGTATTTGCGTGTAAAGCCTGTATTTATCTGCATAAACTCACATCCTGACAAGTCTATCTTAAAAAGATACACTGTATAAAGGAATGATTCTAACTAGCTCTGTAAAAATTAGAGAGATTTACTACAATATCTAGAACAGCAATGTCATTTTTTTCAGAATGAAACAGAATTATACCCTCACCAGGAAGTTCATCTTGCAAAAAGTTGGAAGCATACCAGTTCTTCTCATTCATGACTTCTGATTCCCAAATGCTTAGAAATTCAGAACTCTTCCAGTCTGTAGTACTTCCAAAACCACTTGAGTAGATATGATCTTGGAATGATGTATTTATTATTTGCTGATTATTTGTATGATTCTGCACCAGAGCCTACACAACAAGAATATTTTCCAATTAGAATTCCGCTTGTTTCCATCTACCCCAAAACTATATAAATATTCCTATGTACTGTATACGCAACATAGCACTAAGGCAACAACTGTCCAACAGTTGTTATAGCTGGGTGATTTTGAGACATGTGAACCAGCGTAATATAGTGGTTTGAGTGCTTGACTATGGTCCCTAGAGACCACAGTTCCATTCCTCACTTGACTATGGAAACCCACTAGGTGACCTTGGGTGTGCCATACACACTCAGACCCCAGAAAACCCTCTGGCAGATTCGCCTTAGAGTCGCCATTAGTTTGAAATGACTTGAAGGCACATAACAATAATAATAATCTCAAAAAATAACATTTATAAGTTGTGTTTCTCACGTGAGTTGTTGCAATATATGACCTGAAGGAAGGTTTTACTTGGGTCAAGGTCTTTTCAATAGGGTGTTTCTTTAATATTCTGCAATCAGCATGTTGTTGGAAGGGGTCCTCGCACAGCATTTACAAAGAGAATGGCAAACTACTTTCTTCATTTTTTCAGTCTATGGTATACATGCATAAGCAGGACTAAACAACTTTTTGCCAGGGTATTTTGGAAGAAAAAGGTAGTTGTACACTCCACTCTTGAATAGCACAATTATCTCAATAAAATCTAATATTACTAAAAATCTAATTCTCTACCTTTTAAGCACTTTAGTTCAGAAACGCACATGCTTCTAATTTTAAAAGTGCTCAAGTAATTGATTTTTATAAAAACTATAAAATATTATCTGCCATTGACCACAAAAGCTCTCTCAGTGACATCATTTAATAACATCTACCCAATGAAATTATTCTTCTGATCAAATTCAATCATGCAAATATTTCCTCGAAGTATGAAGACAACAACTTTGGAAGTCTTACTTTATTCTGTGCCAACGGTGGAGCAGTATAAAAGGAAGTATGGAGTGTAGGAGATAAATGAGGAACAGCAGGAAGTGGTATTTGTCCATGAATGTGAGGATAAAGATGGAGGCCAGGATGGACAGGCTTTTCTGGAATCTTAAACTGATGCCCAGCAGGAAGACACCTCTGTTCAGTATCTGAGGAAGAGGAACCTGGGGTTTCCTGTTTGCAGATATGGCACTCGCAACAAGATGGTACTTGATCAGCCTACCAGAAATGAAAAAGTACTTGCAACTTTAATTGGGTAGCAAGATTAGAGAAAAAAAATCTTTAACTTCAAAGATAATTATTCACCAATTATTCAGCAAGTGTTATAATCTTTTCTAATTTATTATCCTACCTCATAATATATTCAAAACACAATAGCCTCCATTTAGTCATTTTTGCTTCTAGACAGAATTCACCTGGATTTGTTCTTGAATTCATTTATTTCTCTTTTTGGAAGTCCATGATATATCCTGACACTGGAGGAGTTTATCTAGTTCCTTCACAGCTGCCCTCCCAAATCTTAGTCTTCTTTAGATTTCTTGACTAGAATACCCATTCTGATTTATGACTCAGCACAGTAAGTCTTTAACTATTTTTATGTTTTCACCATCTACTTTGAAGTCATGTAAATCACCTGTGGTCATTATTTCTGTTTTCTTAATGTTCAGTAGAGAGGATCCACTGTATTAAACCTAACTGACTGGAAGCCATAAGAACTCTAGGCTGAAGCCAGGCATTCTCAGGGAAGAATGCACAAAGACATTATCTGCAGCCAAAAAGAAAGAGATGCCTCAATGCATGACAGATGAAACCTATTAAGCAGCTAAGTACAGATGAGAAGCAAAAGAAAAAGGTGATAAAAAGAGGCTCACAACACTGAATGCAACTGAATGTTCAGCAACTTGTGTACAGGGATGAAAAGAACTACTATAATAATCTTTGGAGAGAAATAGAAGATGATACACAAAAGGAAGACCAGGGGACCTGTTCCACAAGATCTGAGAAATCAAAGGGAAATTTAAACTTAAAATGGGGATGCTCTACAACCAGCACAGAAACACATTACATGTCTATGTATAAATAAAATATGATGGAAACAACACACTGAAAAACAATACAAAAGAGATGAAAGGATGACAGATTCATTCAAATAAAAATAATTTGAAGACAAACCTAAAATTTTAGAAAGTGGAAGCTGCACCCAGGGCACTTGTGAGAAATAAATCACCAAGAACAGATGGCATAACAACAGAGCTGCTTCAAACTACAGAGACAGAATCTATTTTAGTTCTAACTAAAATCTGTCAAGAAACATGGAAAACAAAACAACAGCCCACAGACTGGAAATGCTCAATATACATTCCAATCCTAAAGAAAGAGGACACCAGGGATTGTAGTAACCACAAGACCACTGCATTAACTTTCCATGCAAGTAAACATTTATTTCTACAACAAAGACTTTTACCGTACGTGGAGTGAGAAATGCTAGATGTCCAAGTTGGGATCAGGAAAGGAAGACGCACTAGGGATCGTACTGGAAATGTACCGTTAAGTTGAAAAACAGTGAATATCAAAGAAGTTAAAATAAAAATCAGCCTCTGCTTTAGAAATTATAGCAAAGCTTTTGATTGTGTAGATCAAAGCTTTCCAAGCTGTGTGTCATGACACATTAAGTGTGTCAGCTGCAGTCTGTAGGTGTGTCGCACGAACATAATGGGTAGAGGGGCTGCCTCTCCTGCTGCTGTCACAGCAGGCTAGGCCTGGGTGAAGAGGCTGCCTCTTCTGCGGCCACTGCCCTCGCTGAGGAAGACCCCGGTGAGGGCAGTGGTGGCAGCTCCAGGTTCAGGTGGAGGGGCTGCCTCTCCCACTGCCACTGCCTCGGGCCAAGGAAGACCCTGGTGAGGGCAGTAGCATGGGCCAGGCTCAGGTGGAGGAGCTGCCTCCACTTACTGAATTACTGTGTCGCAAAATGATGCATGTCTAAAAAGCGTGTCACCAACATGAAAAGTTTGGAAAGCTCTGATGTAGCTCACGAAAAATTAAGGATTGCTCTTAAAGCAACGGGTGTGCCACAACATTTGATTGTCTTGATGTGTAACCTGCAATCAGGACAACAGTGAAGGCAGAATATAGAGAAATGGAATGGTTTCCAAATGGGAATGGGGCTAGGCAAAGCTGTCTAACTTGTGTCCTGAACTTGTATATAAAGCTGGATTAGACTTGGAGAACAAGGCATGAAAGTCGGAGAAAGTAACATAAAAAATTTAAGGTATGAAGATGATACCATACTACAAGCAGAAAAGAGTAAAGACTTGGAACGATTACTGAAGAAAGCCAAGGAAGAAACTGCAAAGTTAAGTTTGTCATTGAACATTAAGAAAACAAAAGTAATGACCACAGGTGATTTACAAAACTTTATCTTCGCTCAGCACTAATTGGAATGGAGACTGCAGTCAAGAAATCAAAGATTAGGACTTGATGCAAATGAGACAAGATCCTGAAGTGTCAAGATATATCATTATTTACTACAGTTAGGATTGTCCATATACCATATTTCCAATTTCTATGCATGGTTATAAAACCTGAACAGTGAAGAAAGCTGATAGGAAGAATATCAACAAATCTGAAATGTGATGCAGGATAAGAGTTCTATGGTTTCCGTGGGGAGCAAGGAGGACTTTAAAGATAAAGCACCTCTTCAAAGATGGCGATTCGCTGTTTTTATTAATTAAAAGTTATAGAAGATTTTCTGTTAGCTTGCAGAGGGCTAATCCTAAACATGATACACTATCTATCTGAAGAACAGATTATAATCTCAGCCAAGTCTAAATGCCTCTCAAAACTCACTTCATTCATAAGATGACAGTATGGACAATAATTGCACAAAGCCCTCAGCAGAAAAGTGAAAAGGGATAGAAAGGTAAATATTAAGAGGTACAGAAACAATAAGATCCAAACCTAAAAAACACATTTTTCTTTATAAAAGAAATACTGAAGAATGTTACTTCAAAGTTCAAGTACAGCAACTTTATGAATGGAATTATCAGTACCTGCTGACTGGGGTATGATGGCAGAGGACTGTCCTTTTTGCTTTCATCCTTTCTTATCGCATTATTTCCAACCATTAAATCATCTTCTTGAATTCTTAGCATATAACTATTAGTCTTCACACTCGGTTTGTCAGGATCTCCTTCTGATGAACTGCTAACAGTGCTGCCATCCTGGCGAGACTGATACATAATTTAAAAACAAAATAATAATACTCCACTAAAGTGCTCATTTGATAAAATAAATTCATGAAACGGATTTCAAAACATGAATACCTTCAACTTTAATGTTGTGTTCTTGACATCACCATTTAACTGTCTGTGGATTCCACTGGCATTTTCTATGGCAGCATTATCACAGTGATTAAGGGAGTAAAGGTTCTCAAGTTCTTCTGATACCGGTTCAACACCTTCATTTTCAGTATTACTGTGAAGGAAAAGCCGTATTTCTCTAACAGGTACAGAAAGCCATGTAATAGAAAACTGAAATGAAATTGAAATGTACGATTTCCACTGGTTTAGAGTTGAATCTTCCATTTCGAAATACACTGTTGATGTTTTTTGATTATTAAGGGAATAATTTCAGTGGAATTTGTATATGACACTTCCATCAAGCCTGGAAGAAGTTTCTAGGCACAAGTCTCCATTCACAGATTGACATTCAGGGCATATCCAGATGTTCCATTTAAAAAGGATGCCATGTTACGTTTTAGCTGTGACAGGACTGATTCGAATACATGAAGCATACCACCTGTATAACTGATAATTATGCTGTGAAACAGGATAGTTGTCCAGGTCCCTTTCTTTTTAGATGACTCAATGGTATATTCTGGTACATATTTTGTGTGTGTGTTTGTGCGCGCGCGCGCACATGAATTGCCTGTACCTATGCAATCTGCAACAGAGATGAGTCAGTTACAGATTCCAGACAATGTCTGAAAGATTGCTCCCAGGTGTAAGACTAACACAGGGCTTCTCTGCAATATGCACTGAGATCAGAAAGTTTCAGCTCACACATAAATTAAGTTGCTGAGAAATAAATCTGCCAGTTACTGAATACACCAGAATAGACCACATACCTTTTAAACTGCCCACTACATACTGGTTCCAACAAATAACATTTTTCTTTGATTAAAAGAACACCAAGACTTACAAACTTGGTCCAGAGCTGTTATCATTCAGAATAGGTTTTGGTCTCTCTCTTTGCTGAACAGTGAAAGGAGAACTGGAACTGGATCCTGAGCTTCCTGATGACATACTAGATAGGTGGATTTCAGATAGACAATCCGGAGCAGAATCAATTTGCAGTGACAGGTGATTATCATGAATGTCATCGGTAACTGGTGAATCCATGATTCCACACATCAGAATATGAGAAAGACTGCAGTCATCGCAAGTACATCTGTTCAAGAATTTAAAATATCATAACATTATTAGCAGCATAAATCTTATTCAAAGCCATTAAATGTACAGCCCCTGATTCCGCTCTAGTAGACATTAACTGGTGGCTCCTGAAAACAGAACGCATCGCTATTCTCATCAGAAGCCCTTCACGAGTATCTGACCCTGTTGTTATGGATATTTTTCAAGTTGTGCAACCTGAGAATGACAGGCTTCCTGGTGAACACTTGTTCTACAGATTTCTGTTCCTCCTAGGCAGTGATATTTGCTAGTACTGGGCTTACAATATGGATACCAGAAGTGGTCAAGGACTTACTAAGGAACGGGGTAGTTATGGAGGTCCTGAAGGAAACAATAGCAAACCCACTGATGAAGAAGCTAGGTTTAAATGCCTTGGCTATGGAGAATTCTTGCCTAGTTTCATAGGGTCATGAAGCAGGTAGTGTCATGTCAGCCCCAAGTTACTTTAGATGACCCTGATTATCTGGATCCATTCCAGCCTGGTCTTATAGCGTGGGTTCCAAGGAATCACTGCCTGGATCATCCTGATGGATGACTTACAGCGGAGAATGGATGTACATGGGACTTCACTGGTTCCCTTAGATCTTTCAGTGGGTTTCAATACTAGTTTCCTTTGGCACTCTCTCTCTGCAATGGAACTCAGGGGCACAGTATTGCCTACTACGATTCCTGTCCCAACTGAAGGTTCTAGTTCCGACCGTTGAACCATTTAATGGTTTGGGACCACATTATTAGGAATGACTGCCTACTCCTGTATCAAACATTAACAATGGCCCTGGAGTCCCTAATATTTGGCCTATAGTGAGTCATTATGCTACCAGATACAAGGAACAATGCTTTCTCAATGGCAGTTTCTTTGGGACTCCTCCTCAGGACTGTACAGATGGCGCCTTTACTGTCAGCTTTAAAAGAAAATCTGAAGACCATTTATTTCAATCTACACTTAGTGCTTAAGCACTATTACATGCTACTGGTGTGTTTGTTAGTTTAGTTAGTCAGGTTAAATTGTAACTAGTTCTTTGAGTGCTCATCTTTGAATTTACACAAAAATGGGTTTGCACCTGTGCAGTGGCCTCCTTTAGAACATTTTAAAGCTGAGTGGCTATTTGGCGGGATCCCCATCTCCTCCCTCATACATGCATCCTCCAACTCAGCTATTCTCTTCAGTTCCCAGTCTGCTGCTTAATGAAATTAGGAAGGAAGGAAGGAAGGAAGGAAGGAAGGAAGGAAGGAAGGAAGGAAGGAAGGAAGGAAGGAAGGAGAGTGCATTGTATGAATTCACAGACAACCTTTAGAAGAACCAAAGTTACAGGCAAGCAACTTGTCTTTCTTCTTTGTGGTCTCTGTGAATCATACAAATAGGCAACTGGGTAGCTGACTTACTGGAGACATCATGCCAACACAGAATGTTGTGACTGAGGAGCGGCTTTACAAAGATCCCTTAATGATATATTTCCTACAGAGTCTTTCCCTATTGCAAAGCATAGGAACCTGTGACAACAAGGATGAATGGCAATATTGGAGTAAGTATCCTTTAAATCCATCACAACATACCAATCTCCTTTGCAAAGAGGTGAGAGGACTGCCACCAGCTGTCACTATGGGAAACTTCTTTATTTTGATACAACAATATACTTTCTGAAGATCCAGTATGAGTTGTAGTTGCCATCCCTCTTCATGACTACAGTAGCAGGAAAAGAAACTAGTGTGTTTCTGGCAAGGCACTGCCTGTTCTATGGCATCTTTGTCTAGAAGTATGGCAATCTCTTCTCAGAAATTCCACAAAGATGGTGTGCTCTCGAATACCCCTACTGGAGGAAGAGAAAGAAATCTGACAGCATATTCTCTGTCTATGATGGGGAGGACCCACATATCAGCAGTGCTGTTGCATCAGATGTTGGTACAGTGCTGGCGAACACCTTCTTATGATGGTAGAGGCAGAACTGGGTGACAGATCTTGTCTTAGTAACATTCATGAGTAAAAGGTGATGTCACGAAGAAGCAGATGATTTTCTGTTGGAAGAAGACCTACATTTGGAGGAGCATGTACTTCTTTTGAGCAGAAGACTATGATTTAGTCTTAGAAGAAACAAGGGGGAATATAAGAAATATAACGCCAAAGAAACAATTGACATATAGGATGTAACTGCTACCCTATGTCCATTTTCTTAGCAGTAGTACAACCCTTACAGAGGTGATCAAGAGCTCTATCATTTTTGGAGCTGAAAAGGCCATTTCCATCAAAGGGAAACATCTTGTACTCTGGATCGTGTGTTTTCAGAAACCCCTGCAACTAGCTTGTAGAGCTCTGAATAAAACAGTACTGTGCCATTGTTACAGTCTTCAGGAAGGTCAGGCAAAAAGAGGGCAAGGAACTGCTGATATGTCTCCATATAATCTTGGTAATTACTCATTCTGATGGCCAATTTTTTAAGAGTATAATTGATGCCCCCCCCTCCCCCGTGTGTGTTTGTGTGTATGTAGAAGAAGCTTTTTTATCCCTTTTTGTTTGATCCGCTTCTACCATGATGGAGTTCAGGGATAGGTGATGAAACAAGAACGAAGAAAAAGATAAAAGCCTACTTAATCTGACTGTCAAAGAATGTCCAAACACTCCCACTCACATGGTAGATAAAAAGGAACTGTGGAGAATGGCTGAGTACACCAGAGGATGCACATAAGAAGGAGGAAGCTACTCAGCCCAGAAATGCTAAGAGTGAGGGTGCTGTATAGGCACAAACCCATTATGCAACTCACAGAGATGACAAAGAACTGTATTCTTGTGTGGAACTTTGTGAGGGCAGTGTGTCCTGAACACTGGTTAAAAATAAAGCAATATGTACAGATCCCACTGGATTGTGGCACACATGTTTTATACTACTGAATACTCTTATTATTTAAAGTTAAAAGGCTAACATTTTTCTTATGAAATCATAATAAATAATAATTCACTAATATCTACTCACCTGCGTCTGTAATTGCAGTTGGGACAGTCTGGAATATTTAGTTGTGATGACAACAGATGCCTCATTGTGTCTGTAAAGTTATTTTCTCCAGATACTGCTTTCTTGCCATTTAACTAGAATTAGCAAGAACTTACGTAAGTATTGCGAATTGCTTTAATATAATTTTAATTATACTTGACATATCAACATAAATAAAATAACCAGACAAAATAGACTTTGATAATACACATACCAAATAAAAATTATCCATAAACTGCTAATTTTAGAAATAACTAATATGAGTTAATATCTCACCTGGTCATCTGAGATAAATAAAATTGCCCCCAGATAAAAAAAAAGTGAACAAAGACTCCCATGATTAATTTCAGCATGAGTTTGGCCTTTTAAACAAAAAAGAAATCTATTACACGTGCTAAGTTCAGAACTTACAGAACATTCAGTAACTATCCATAAATGACTGAACACAGACTGAAACATAGTTTTGTGTGAAGTTCCATCATACTACAATTAAAAGTAGGATTCTGCTTTCATCGGGTTCATTTGTTACACTATATAAATCCCGACTGGATTAAAGAATAACCAAACTTGAGTTACAATCTAATGAGACCAAAACAAAAACTACAGTAAAGTTCCAGACCAAATCTGTCAACTACTTTATTCATCTCCCAATTAAACGCATTGGATTTCTATATTTTCACTCTAGAATGAATCAGTTTTGACTAAACCTGACACTTCCATTTCGGTCAACATTCTGAATATTTTCATGCAAGTTTGGAACTGATTCACAGACTTCAATTTCTTGGGCTGGGGGGTGGGGCTGCTGGGTTTGGTCCCATTTTTCATGGAACAGTATGCAAGAAAGAACTACAGGAACTAACATTTTTCCCTTTAAATCATAAACAAAGTAATACCAACCAAGGGAACACTGGATAAACTTCCCAGTATATAATATATCACCTGCAACTAATATCAGATGCAGTTTTCAAGCATGCTCTGTTAGGAATGTATATCCAACCTATCAATCCAGGTAGAGTTTGGGTAAGGGATGGGGCTGGTACTGGACTTGAGTTCAGCAGTGGGAGAAGGAAAAGAATTGTCTATTTGATTGACTAGCTATTCTTCGTTTACAGAAAGTCACCTAATCTAAAACAGTTACCTACCAGCCACAAGACAACATGTCAGACAGTCCTAACATAAGAAACAGATGCTGTGATAGGCCCAGATGCAAATTTCTTCTAATGTCTACTCACCTAACCACAATATGAATAGGGTAAGTTTACTCATTCATTTTCTCATGTAGACTTACCCTATACCTTCCAAATGTTTTGGACTACTACTCACATTGTCCTTGACTAGTGGCAATACTGGCTGGAGCTGAGAGTAGTTGTAGTCCAAAGTATCGGGGGCAGCACCAGTTTAGCAAATGCAGTTCTGTGATATGTGCTACTACATGTCAGAACTGACCTCTACTCTCAACATACCACAAACAAGTAGATCCCTTTAGAACAGCATACATGCACAGAAATTTAGTATCAAAAATTAAAGTATTCTGAAATCTGTACGTCATTTAAACTTATCAGAACACCTAGATAATATCCTTAAGGTGGTCATCCCAGAACAAAGAAATATGAAATAGAGGCTCCAATGTCAAATTCCTGAATTAAAATTCATCAGAATATTTCCAGGACATAGCTCTGATAAGTCAGTCTTGTAGCAAAACAGTCAGTGCTTACAATTCCTCCCACACCCCAGTTCCATGTGTATATATTCATTTGCAACTGACAATAACATTCTATGTATCGGATGAAATGGACTTTAGTTGACAAAACCTTGTACCACAATGTATCTGGTAATCTTGACTGTTGCAAGGTTTGTCATTACTTTTCCAAAATTACCTCAAGACTGAACTATAGCAAACACTACTTATTTCTTCAAATATACCATAACATATCTGTTAATCTTTAACAGTGTCACCAAAATATCTAATTATTTCTTCAGTCTCACCACAAGATAAAAATACTACTTAATTTTCTAGCCCAAGAGTGGTTAGTATGACAATTATGTTTAAATTTATTATACTGAAGCATTTTTAAAGAATGTTTAAAACCGTGAATTAGTTATTTTAAAAACCTGTGAGCTATCAATATTTGTGTATCTATTCGCAAAGCTGAAGAGCTTCATCATGTTGGTCTTTCTGCTATTTATTTTAATTGTATGAATGTAATCTTTTAAAACCTTTTGTCAGGAATCTCCCCCTGCCGAGCCGCAGCCAGCAAGGGAAGAGGGAGGTCAGGAATACTTTCAGGGAAAGTCTGAATATACCAAACACCAGGAAAACACAAGCCGAGCCAGGTCAAGGTCCAGTCCAAAGGTTCAGGAGGCAGAGATCTATCCGGAGGGTTTCAGGGAGGAGGAGACACGAAGGTCGTATGGGCTTGCTAGTAATTTGCCGCAAGGAAAGAACAGCCACGCCAGCAGACCTAAATAGCCACTGTGAGCAGGTGCTGCCTGTTACTGTTTCCTCAACCTAGTCCATGCAGCCTCTCTCCAAGCAGCCCGTTTCAGCCTTCTGTGTGATTGAGGGCTGATGGGCACAGGTAGCTGCCACTTCTCTGCATCACTGCTGGTTCCCTCTCTGTCATGAGCTGGCCAGGGCAACTCTGCCTCTGTTTGACCTTCCAGTGTGGGGGATATTTGCAAGTTGACTTGCTCACTCACTGGCCCAGTCCTTGGCACAGTCAGTTGCTCCTTGATCTCAGAGGCATCATCTATCCCACTCATTGGCTCAGTCCCATGAATAATCAGTTGCTCCTCAATCACAGCAGCAGCATCTATCACAGCTTTCAATTGAAGATATGGACAGAAAAAGTATGGTATATTTATATGGACGGAATGAAGTATAGTGGGGCAAATTCTGTCGCTGGGTACAGCCCCTCTATACTAGTTTATTCCACCCTTTCTGGTGAAGAAGTAGGAGATGGCACCTAGAAGTCCACAGCATATGAAAACCCACAGATCTACGAGTGTTGTACCAAAAGGAATGCCCATGTGCCATTTTCTCTGAAATTATTAACCCAAATGTAATGCTATTAAACCACCAGATAGAGCAGTTTTTACTGCATGAAGGGCATAATTGCTGTATTTCTAGGAATTGTATAACCATGGATACAAACCAGAAACAAAGAGACGTCACTAAGTTCTCAACCAAAAAAGGATGTGACATCCATAGAAGGCTCAGAAATGTGTACGGAATGGTGACAATTGATGAGGAGAATGTGTAAAGATGCGTGAAAATGTTTGAAGAAAGCAAAAACAGTGTTGAAGACTAACCATATAGTGGAAGGACATCGATAGCAGTCACTGACAAAAACCAAAACAGGGTGGACAACATGATTCACAAAGACCAACGTATGAATGTCCGAGAAATTGTTGAGGAACTTGACTGTGGTCACAGTGCTGTCAAGTAGATTATCCACAGCCTTGGATACAGGAAAACATGTGTCAAGTAGGTTCCTAATCAATTAATAGCTGATTTAAAGGAGAAGATAATGCTTGTGTGTTCAGAACTACTGGCAGCATTTGAAGCCTACAAGGACACCTTTTTCATGTATGTTTATACTGGTGATGAGACCTGGTGATGAGACCTGTATGACCCAGAGACCAAGAATCAGCCCACGGAGTGGCAGCATTCCACCTCCTCTAAACCAAAGAAATTCAAAAGCTTGTGTTCAGCACAGAAGATTATAGTGAATGTCTTCTGGGATGACAAGAGAGGGATTTTGCTTGATTTCCTTGAGCATGGGAAAACAATGAACAGCACTGCTACATTGCATCACTCTGAGAACTTTGAGAAGCCATCCATAAGGAAAGGCCACAGAAACAGCTAAACACAATTCAAGGTTAACGCACGATGCCTCCCTTCTTTGGCAACATCATAGGTTCTTGTACAAATGGGATGGTCAGTCATGCCACATTTGCCTTACAGCCCCAATCTGGCACCCTCAGACTTTCACTAGTTTGATCAGGTGAAGGAAAGCCTTCAGGCATGATGCTCTGATGATGTAGGCAAAATGGATAACATCAGAGAGGGCCCAAAAGAATTTCTCCAAAGTAGATTTGATAAGTGGCTTCAAAATTAGCACAAATATATCACCGCCAGTGGTGGCTATTTTAAATAGTACCATGTACATACAAAGAATTACTTTACACACGTACATAACTGCACATGTCTCATGTTGTTAATAAAAACAGTTATGACCTTACTTTCAGTACGACTCCATGTAATCACATCGTATCATAAACTGTGTAGAGTTTGAGCCAAGAATTCTGAAGTCAAGTATTAATTCCCTTTTCTACCAAGGTTCCCCTTCAGAAGGGACAAATGCAAGCATTTTGTCAGAACACTATCAGAACAGCTGAGAATCAAGTACCACCAGTAATGCTGTGCTGTTGAACATCATGAAGCTCTCAGATCTGCTCGCCTTCTCCAGCCTGAGCTTCCTGCAACCCAAGGAGACCAAACTTCATGCTTTTCTGCTACATGCCTGCCTGTAAACTTCAGGGCATAAAATCAACTGCTAGTTCCAACTAGAAAAGACTAAGGCCATTTCTGCACTAGCCTGTTATAGCGCTATGATTCCACTTTCAACATCCTATGGAACCCTGGGGTTTGCAGTTTTGAGAGGGGTCGGCTGGCTGCTCTCAAAACTGCAAACCCCAGGATTCCATAGGATGTTGAAAGTGGAATCATAGCGCTATAACAGGCTAGTGCGGAAATGGCCTAAGTGAAAAGTCAACACTTACAGACTGGGAATAACAACTGGATTTAAGCCCAGGGTATCTGGAATTCAACCAGCTCAATATAGTAAGAGTGGGCCCCTCTAATCATTCCCAAGTGCATTGACCTGCTTGGAATGGAATGATCTAAGCTTGGAAATAATGACATACTCCCAGTAATTATACTGACAATTTTCAAATTAATGTGCAACAGTAAATCTGTGATGAAGCCTAATGTTCTGAACAAAAAAACACAGTACCTTCTATGAGAGTCTTTATTTTATTCTACCCTATGTCCCTACTCTAGGGGGTCTGAATATCATAAAGATACCAGATCCCCTCTGATCTTGAAATTCTAAGCAGGTCCAGCTCTGGTTAGTACTTGGATGGGAGACCACCAACGATACCAAGTGCTGTAGGCTATATTTCAGAGGAAGGAATTGGTGAAATCACCTCTTGAATCTTCCTTGTCTATGAAAACCTATGAAAATCATGGGCTTATCGTAAGTCACCAGGTGACTTGAAGGTGTGTACCCCATGTTCCAGCAATTTCCATCCGGAATAAAACATGCATCATAGTGACAACTGCATTCCCTACTACTCTTTTCCTTTGTGCACACCATCTGATTTGTGGGGAGGGAAATTTTAGTAAACCCAGATAATTTTTTGTGGGAGGTCTGTATAATCTGAATTTTCCACCATATGACCCTAAACTTTACATCTCAGTTCCCTAATAAGACATGTAAGATTCTTCACAGATTACTAACTCTGTACTAAGCAAAAACAAAGATCGCACAGGTGCTTTTCTGGTATGAGCCCCTATACATCCTACAAGCAATGGGAAGGAAAGAAATGGGCAAGCCTCAGAGGCTATTCATGAAGTGCCACATCCTAAATTCATCAACATCTCTATGTGCTCACCCATATGTTTCCCAATGCCAGTCCTTAACAACTAACCTGAATACTCACAGGCCAGAGAGACAAACCTATGACCAAACAAGTATCTCTCTATTCATCTCTATATATTGCACATCATATGAACTACATCTCCCACTGCCTCTACTCACTACTGGCATGCACACCACAACACACTAGCAGAATGCCAACAAGGTCCATAGATTTCCCACTCCTGCTGTAAGGTTTATCACCATCAGTAAGTCAAATATCATTTCCTTTTCAAAAAATCCAGTCAAATCACCTACCCCTCTGAGAGCAGCACTTCTTTGTTAAGAACTTACAGAATGGAAAGGATACAATGCTGTGTAGAAGCACTGCAGCTGAGGAGCAGGAGCTTTAGTTTCTCATGGTTAAGAAGCTGCACACCAGTAATATTTTGTGACAAAAAGCTGAAGAGTGCTTCTATTCTGACACTCTCCAATGAGAGATTCTGAAAGCATCCAGCAGTTACAAAAACGCAGAAATTCCTAAGTGATGGCTATATTCAGCAAAAACAAAGCAGGAAAAAGTCCATCAGTGAAAAGCATGAATTCTTGTTGTTGTGTCCCTTCAAGTTGTTTCCAACTTACAGCAACTCTAAGACCAACCTATCACGGGGTCTTCTGGGCCTGGTATGATGTACCCAAGGTCAATCAATGGGTTTCTATGGTGATCAGGGAATCAAACCCTGGTCTCCACAGTTATAGTCCAGTGCTTAAACCACTATACCACGCTGGCTCTCTGAGCATGAATCAGATGATTTCAAAGTTCCTCAGCCACAAAAACATCCATTATATTTATGCCTGAAAGTATGCAGCTGAAATCAAATTGTGTGGAAATGCGCCAAAATAATATGGCATCTGATGATATTGTACAATATGCACCTTAAGAATATGAAGCCTGACAATATTTTTAGGAGAGCTTTCCCCAATCAGATATTATTTTCACACAAAAGGCCCCTTCCTCATCTTAGCATACACAACTGAAAATGCTGTTAGAGGGTCATGAGAGCCCTGGCTGGATACAAACTGTGAGCAAAGAAGAAAGAAGGTTATAACCCCACCTTGACAGACAGTACGTCTTCCATTGTGCAAGCTTGGCTTAAGGGAAAAGGAGGTGAAGGTTTATTAAAGTGTTCATTCATATCTGGTACACCAAAACTACTGAATAGTTTTGGAAAACAGAAAGTCTCTCTATCAATAATGACAAATTCACAGAACATCACATATGGGTATAATCAGATGTATAAAATTTATATAATCACCATGTGCCTTGCAACTGCAGAACACTGGTCATAACTCCAAAGGCAAAAGAAATCCTACTTTTTGACATTCCCTTCATGTAACTTAGAGAATTTAACATTGAATTACTTCAAAGATTTGGGAAATTATCTTCAACAAGCTAGAAGATCTTGTGCAGACACAGAATCTGGGACTCTAGCTATAGGATAACTGAACTAGTAATATATCAAGGTTCAATATCAACCAATCTGCATGAAATGCTACCATTCTGAAATGCTGCATTTTGAAAAATACTTTAAGAGCAAAGACCCCATACCTGATGTGGTCTTCAGAGAACTGGCAGCTTTTCTTGATACATCAAATGTACTGAGTGAACATTCTTCAGTGCTGCAGGAGATTCTTGTACGATATGAAGAGTTCTGCAAGGCAACTGAAGAAGGTGTTCAGTTGGGGATACAGTGAAGTCCTGTATCATAAACATAAATTCCTTACATTTCTCTCATGAATTTTCAAGGAGCATTATGAGAATTTGACATATATATCTCTTGACTATTTATTTAGTCTTGCAAATGTACTGTTGCATTTAATCAAAATATTTATGCTCAAGGAATGGTATGTTTTTACGGCAACTTGCTGAAAACGGAGGAATCACATTTAGGATTCAAAGGTGAATTTTGTAAAATCAACTTTATAATATGAGAGCATGTTATTGAAAGAAACTATTGATGATCCTTTTTTTATCTGACGCTGGTATGGTGAGAGTTGATGTCATATACAGGCTTACCTCATTTCCTTCATTTCAACAAGATAATGATGGGCTAAAGCTATATGATAAGAAGCCGCCCACATCTGTATCTAACCAACATGGACTTTTCTTCTTTTTCCTCCCAAGGACACCTTCCAATTTCTAAGAACTTAAAGGACATGAGGGCAGAGACTAATAGCAGCCTCACTCTTCCGAATGGCAGTGTAAACAAGGAAACACTCTCTAAAATCAGCTCCAAGGGGGCTGCAAAAACTGCAGTCAATTTTTCTTCCTGAAAACTGAAGAAAATGGTAAGCACAGATAGGAAGTACTAAGTAACCGATCACTGTATACACTAACCCTGATCAGCTGAGAGTATCCATATTTATGTAGCCCAAATAACAATAATATGCAAAAGTGAGGTATCAGCAGGCTGACTGTAGCTCAAATACAAGAAATCTTATGCCCTCAAGGGCAGCCTTGTGGGTTCAGTGTAGAATGGCTGTAGAATGGTGACTGACCGTTGAGAGGAATCACCTGTGGAAGAAGGAGGAATGGAATGGAATGGCCTAGAACCTTGAATGCAAAGCACTCCACAATACAATGTTTTGTTGCAGGTCCCACTTCTATACAAGAAGAGCAATTTCAATTTTCTAAATACTGTTTCTTCTGCAGCCAAAATAGCCCTGCATAGACAGAAGAGGAATGTATCAGCAGGGCCTGAGGCAAAAATACAAAAAGGATCTTTTTGGAGAAAAAAAAGGTAAAAGAGAACCAGAACAGAAAGAAATCTGTCATACAGCAGAAGATGTATATCTTCATTTCAAGATGTATGAAGACAAAGAAAAAAAGGGGAACATTCTTCAATGAAACTGGAGAGACTTCTGACATGCATAATTCTGTACAATGAACTCGAAAGAAAAAAGTTGATCAAGCTTAAGTGTTTACACCGAGTAACTTTTTAATATGCTATTGATGGTTTCAGGACTAAAGGTGACTTCAGCTGAGTTACACCACTTAAAAAGCTGGGTGATGAGTGATCCACCAATTGCCATAGTTTGCTACTCCGGAGGATTTTTCTTCTTCTTTTTTTTTATTGGAACGCTGCCAGTCATGCTCAGGCAGCTTTCTTTCCACATTTACTGAAAAATGCAATATAGCACGTGAATTATTTGATGCTGTATTAGGCAGAGCTATTTTGCCACCTACTGAAGTGCTAAAACAAGACAGAAACAGGACATGAGATGTAGTTTATCAAAAATTACATAACTTTCTTAAAATACAAGGGAATGATAATTTCCGCCAATGGTTTCCTATGTGACTGAATGATGGTAAGATGACACCATTCAACTTCAAAGTAGGACACTTTTCAGGCAGTAACTCTGAAGCATAGATGGGATAGTGCAGTGGATAACATACCTGTATTATGAATTTGGAAGCTTGTCTACCCTCATTTGTCTACCACACAGGTGTCAAACACAAGGCCTGCGGGCCAAATCTGGCCCACCAGGCCATTTCATGTGGCCCTTGCACCTTTGCTGCAGCAGTGGCACTCCTCTCGCCTGGCGAGCCTGGGGGCAGAAAGAGGCACACTTTGGATACACTGACCAATTCTATGTTACTTTACAGAGGTACAGGGACCATAAACTATGATGAAATAGTCCCCAAATGTCCAAAACAAATAAAGTTTATGCAGAGGGAAGACGGTTTAAAAACCAGTAATAATCGGATGCAGAGGCAATTATTTAATATGATAAAAGAGTAGATACATTTATATAGTCTTACAGATACAGCTGGCCCTTTGAGGGCAGCCATAATGCTGATGCGGCCCAAGATGAAATTGAGTTTGACATCCCTGGTCTACCATGAACTTAGGCAATGGCCTTGAGTGAGATACTTTTTCTCAACCTAAACTTTACCTCCCAGACAGAAGAAAAGACTATTAAACTAACTTACAAGAGACAGGAAAAAATCACAATGCATGTGTGAAGTACATAAGTGTTAAAAAGATGCCATTATTATGTAAAAAAAAAAAATACCTGGAGATGGAAGAAAATCCCTAGAAGCACAAATGTGTTCCTAGAAGTCACATCCAGTATAATGAAGCAACAACTCCCAATAAGCAGTTGGGTCTGTCATTTCAGAACATACAGCGGGCTCTCCTTACACATAACGGCACCGCACATGGAAATTCCTGGTCATGTGAAGCATCATGTCACTATACTCAAAATGGTGGCAATGTCACTGTCAATCAATATAATAGAATGTGAGCATTCACAAATCCCATTATCTGCAGAGGTTCCTGGAACAGAACCCCACATATATGGAGGGCCCACAGTTATTCCCGCTTCTCTTGCAATTGTGAGTTGCTATTAC